>CM060910.1:897050800-899743300 GCA_030737875.1 Allium sativum | reverse complement strand
TTAGTGGGAAATAAATGGTGGAAAAGTGGAAGGTTAAAGTGGTGCTCACTATTTGGGGTGTCATTGAACCTACTATATATATATATATATATGCTTAGACACAAAATTTTAGCATAAATTCTCAACCATTGGATTGTCCTTTGATTTCCACTCACATAAAAGCAATTTTATCCAACAGCTGAGATGTTGTGTAGTTGATTTGTGTCAAAATATGTGTGTGTATTATATATATATATATATATATATATATATATATATATATATATATATATATAGGGGGCGGCTATTGGAACACATAACTAGACACAAACATAGAGACACAGAATCTTGACCATTGGATCTTTTTGTCTTTTTGTGGAGAGTTGGAATTCAGGGGGAGATCCAATGGTGTAGATTTTGTGTTCCCTTATTTGTGTGTATTTGTTGTGTTCAAATAGCCTTTCCTATATATATATATATATATATATATATATATATATATATGTGTGTGTGTGTGTGTGTGTGTGACTGCCTTGCACATTACTGTCTATGCAGAATATTAAAGGCAGTGTTTTTTTTTGGACATCCGTTATGTTGCAACCTCATGATCATGCCATATCATAAGAAAAACAAGAGTAATGTAAAATAAACCCAGCAAAAAATAACCAAGTAATCTAAAATGCATGTTTAGTCCCATCTGGAGTCTTACATTTCCTAAGTTAGATTAGTAGCTGGGTAAATGGACAAGATAAAACTGAAATTTTTGCCTTGTGGTCGGAACCGCACACTGAATTCTGGAAGTGTGGGTTTCAGTAATCTGCAATTGGGCATGCCAGTTGTTACCGATGTAAAGTGAGCTAACAATCATGTTATACAACATGACAATTAAATCTCTTTCATTTGGATACGGTATTTCTTGCTGCCGATTGATTACTTCAAATTACATTTGATGGTTAATGGCTGAATCATGCGAGGAACACTGTTTCTTCATTTCAGTCAATTAACTATTAACCATATTTCAGGTATAAATCATCTAATTATGCATTTAGTGCTGCTGCTGCAGTAACAATCATAATAATGGGGAAAAAAAAACCTAATCATAATCATGGTGGTTTCATGAATTAAATGTGATGCAGCGTCCTTTTATATTGTTCGCATAACCGTTCTGTTATGGTTCTCGTAAGGGGCTTAACACTACATTGTTTTGTATAATTGCAGTTATCGTATGTTCAGTAATGAGGATGTCACAATAGGGGCTTGGATGCTTGCTATGAATGTCGATCACGAAAACAATAAAGATCTTTGTTCATCTGATTGCACATCCTCCTCAATTGCTGTTTGGGATATTCCTAAATGCTCAGGTTTGTATATTTTCTCTCCCCTTCCATGTAAATTTCAGCGACTTTATCTCTTTTAGGGTTTTTATATAATCCCTTTTATTAAGTGAAATATTAGACTTAATTCCTTGTTTCTAGTTCGATTAGACTAGACCTCTGTCTCTTAACTGTATGCCAAGATTTATCAAACCCAAACCCATTAAAATTTGGTCAAGGTATGAAATGTTGTGCATGTCACATATTTTCTTACTATCATTACTTGAGATTTATATTGGATCCTAGTAGATGTTGCCATGCACCTTTATTACATTGGCAGTTAATAACTAGAAAGAAGAAGAAAATGGAAGTTGATTATAAAGCAAGTCATGCTGCTAATATAAAGAACATGAACCTTTCGATTGCAGAGACAGTTTACACACCATTTCAATCTGTAATTTTCTGTCTAGCAATTGCTTGTGGTTGAGACCTTTGGTGTAGATAGCTATGTTGTAACTATCTACATCGATAGCTTCGGCATAATCGTCCTTACATGTGCAAATATGGCATGATTTATAATCCTTCTATCCCAAATGATTGTATACGCCATTCAATTATTTCCAACCTAGCAAGCATTGTAATGTGTCCATGAAAAAGAAATGACCATCCTGCTAGTTTCTACGGGTATCCCTTGCTTTAAACTGCATTTATTTTTTCCACACCCAGGTTTATGCAATCCAGAGTCAAAAATGCTGATGCTTCACAAAAGAGAAATTTGTTCAAGTAGTCCCACTACAACCTCGGATTGATGTGATCATTTTTCATTAGTTTATGATATATTGCCCTGCCCCCTTTTATCTCTTGGTCTTATATAAAAATCTCGATGAAACGCGGAAAGCCAATATCTTGGTGGGCACGTTTATAGAGCATTGACAAATCAACAAACAGCCTTGTATCATGTGTGCAAAAGGGCCATACGGTTTTCGGGTAAATTTATTGTGTCTGTAGGGTCAATTTTTGATATGTATAATATCACTGTCGTCGGAGCTGTTAATCACTGTTGGATGAATGAATTTCACTAATTAGCAAGGTTGAAATACATGTGGAGATTGAAGCAGTAAAAAAAACACATTTTTGTTCTGTGTTTGTGTCTATTTACACACAAACCTGCGTCGAGTATCTTTTGTTGAATAATTTTGAAACTTTGATTTCAGTCTTACTGGTACACTTAAAATGTATGCAGTTTTTTTAACCCTGTCATATTGCACATAATTATATTGGTACTCGGTAGTCACGTTCCATCCCAATACTGCATCTGTCAATGATTCTGTTCGTCTTTGATTCTGGGAATATCATTGAGGCTGTTCAAGTTAACTTTTTTTTGTTCCTTTTCACTTTATAAATGTAATAATAAGCATCAATATTTAATTGTAAAAGGTATCCTCTACGATTTAGAGTTTACTGCATATCCAGCAGAATAATTCAATATTGTAATTAATATATAAAATGTTAGAACACTTTTGTTTAGAATATGTTTTTACATTTCTTTAAATGAGTGTTCCGAATATCTGTCATCGGTCTGGTAGCCAAAGTAAATGTTCAATCCCTCTTTTCTGTGTCCTTGCGTGCCTTTTATAATTTTTGTTTTTATTTTTATAAATAGGTACTTTTTATTTAAATTTTGGGTGTTTTGAATCATGCGATCTCTTGCATCAAAGTCAAAACACATAATCCTGGATGATGGTGTTGGTCATAAAATTTATTCTTTCATCATCGTTATTTTATAGCTATGCCGGATACACACGGCTGGGTTGAATAATTTATAAATGAAGGGTTGAAACAAGTTGGCACACTAAGGACAAATAAATTGAGAAATGAGGATTTGAACTTTGTCTGCCTTTTTTAAGTGGTAATATTCAATGGTATTACATTAGTTGGCCTAGTAACTGTGTTGGATGTTGCAAATGAACAATCCTGTCTGTCCACTGGTGATTGCTTGTAAGTAGGTATTACCTGTTAATTTGAAATTTTTTGATAAGATGACCAACATTTTATGTCTTCTTCCTCCAGAACTTATTTCCCAAATCGATCGCAAGGTTTAAGGGCTTCAATGTGATAATAAAACTTGATATGGCGAAGGCGCATGTCATTTTTTTTCATTATACGGGTTCTCCGAGCTAATTTTGGTTTCTCTGTACCTCTTATTGATCTTGTTTGGAGGCTCATCTCGAACTTTTGATTTTCAGTTCTTATCAACAGATTGGTCAAGGTTTTTCTTTCTCTCGGGAAGGGGTTTACGTCAAAGAGATCCCCTTCTTTTGACCTCGTTCGTTCATCGCCGCGGAGGCCTTTCTCTGTGGTGTGCATTCACTTACCATTGCATGTTAGATCCATCGATTCGGAATAACAAGCGGTTTTCTCGATAATTTCGTCATTATCTTTTGCAGATGACATCATTATTTTTTTTTTTTTAATAGAAACCGACGATCCATTCGTCGGTTCGTGTCTTTCATCCATCTTTATGAAAATTGATCAGGGCAACCCGTCAACTCTTCGAAGAGTTGCTTCGTTCCAGCCAAGTCTATGTCTTCGGTGCAGATCTCGTGGGTAGAGAGGCCTTCATCGGCTTCTCAGTGTTGTTTCTCTGCATTTGCCTTACCTTGGTATTGTTTTGTATAGAGGTCGCAAACTTAATGCGATTTTCCATCCTCTGACCGATAAAGCAAGGGGGAAGATTCTTGGATGGAACTCTACTCTTATCTCTCAAGTTGGTAGACTTGTTCTCATTAAGTCGGTTCTTGATACTATTGGGTCTCATGTTTTCGTAGCCATGACACTCATCTCTTCCTTTTTTCCGTGCTTACCACTCTTTGGCATCGTCGTTTTTCTGGAGAAAAAAGGACGATGCCAACTGCCAAGTGATATCATTGGGTCTCTTGGGATGTCATTTGTCACCCCAGATGCAAGGATGGTCTGGGACTTCGAAATCCAAGAGATGTCTGCTGGCTTACGCTTGTAAGCTTTGGGTTTGATTCTGATTGAACGATTCTCTTTGCGCGTCGTTTTTTCATGTTAAGTATCATCGTCTTTTATCTTCGGATTTCTCTGGGACCCCGTCCTATGCTAGTGAAATGTGGAAATGGATGCAATCCGTGAAGTTTTTTCTCAATTCTCACCTGGTGTGTTAATTGGAATGAGGGGGGGGGGGGGGGGGGGGACGGACTTTCTCCTTGAGGGCGGCTTGTAACTCGGCTAGGATTCCAACATCGAGAATTCCGACCGTCTATTTTATATGGGACGCCCGCATTCCGCTCAAAGTTTCCATTATTATATGGAAAAATCTTCATGAGGGTTTATTACTTGATGAAAACCTTATGCAGACCAGTATCCCTCTTGTGTCGGCGTTGCAACTATTGTCCTTTAAGTGACTTCGAATCTGGTGGTCATTTGCTCTTCGAAGGGGTTTGTGCTCGTTCTATCTGGTGTTACTTTGGGGGCCTAGTTGGTCTTAGGGGAAACACTTTTTCTCTTCATCATTTGCTTAGGCTTTGGTGAGAAAGAATGATCGGAAAAAACCTTCGGTCCATTCTTTTCCGTCTTCTTCCTTGTCTTATTTGTTGGCATCTTTGGTGCGCTCGTAACATGGCCATCTTCAATGAGGTTCATATGACTTCTTCCATCATTCACAAAGTGAAGGACGATGTTTTCTTCGCGTTTCGAGGTTGGTCTTGGGCATTCTTCACCCTAGATCTATATCGTTGGCTCGTATTTTTGATATAACCACGGGTCCTCTTCCTCGTGCTGGTGTCGGGTGAAGGTTTTTTTTTTTTCTTTTTCAGGTTGTTGGCTGGTTAGGAATTCTGCTTTTTTTTGGTGTGCTATGGCATAATAGCAGGATGGAGGTTTTATAGGATTCGCTTCTTTGCTTCGTTTTGGCCTTTGCTTGGAGTTGGTGCTCGTCAGAGCCGTTGACTGGAGCCGACTTTTGCTGGGTTCTGTAAGTCTTTGGCTTTGATGTTGCTTGCAACTCTAGCTGCTCTTTTGCGTCTTTCTTTGGCTGTGGCTGCTCTCGGTTCGGATTGTCTTGTTGGAATGTGTTGTTTTTATCTGTTCTTTTGGGTTTGTTGTTTGTATTTATTGTCTATTGCATAGTTTTAGTGGTTATATTTGAACAACTAAACTGATTTTGTATGCCACAGGAGATTGGTTGTTATCTCCTTTTTGATATATATTTCTTGTTGTAAAAAAAACACAAACTTTATAATAAAAAATAATCACATTTTTTTGTGTGAATATAAGGTTAAAACTTAATAGAATTAATGAGAAAATATTTCTTTTTTTGTTTTGTGAGTGTGGAAGAAATGAAGAGGAAAATAGGGAGAAGGACAAACATTAATAAAAAATTTTAGATCCGATGACAGACTTATCAAGTTAGACCGAAGGACAAAATTACATTCTCTCTTATCGACGTTGATCTACATCTCCTGTTAAATGCACTGATGTTGTTCATCTATCAGCACGCCCCTTCCACGCTCATCGCTATTGCCTTCAATGGCTTTGTCATCGTCGTCGATCGTTCCCTTCTCACTACTCTTTGATGTCTTTACTATAGCAGCTGACAGCTTCTCCCTCTAATATTTCTCCCAAACTCGTCGTCTTGCCTGAATCATACACCGGGTCACTTCATCGCAACCATAGTTGTGTCATGAATCATCATCGATCTATTTTTTTAATAGTTATAAACCAAAATTACTATATTATATTTTCATTAAATCATGGTAGTGTTATATTAATTTTTTTTGTAGTTTAAAATTGCTAAATGATACCATCAATTTGCGTATTTTAAACATGATAGTGTATTTCATAATTAAAATGTTATATCGATCTACAATTTGAAATATCATAAACATCCAGTGCTAAATTAAATTAGCATGATACACACTATTAAGATTTTTTTTCTAGTATCTCTACACAATTAAATTTTAGAAGATATAAGAAATGAAGAAAAAATAATAGATAAAGAAATTCATTACAAAACCCTTTATTAAATCCATCAAAAAATTACAAAAAAAATTCTAATATTTGAAAAGATAACTCATCATCGAAACCAAAAAAAAAAAACTCTCCATAAGCAAGGTTCTCCTAAAAAAAAATTGTGTAATAAGCTCTGATATCATTGTTATGAAATGATGATCTGACCAAACTCCCACAACTCTAGCACACGACGCACGGATATGAGTTGACACACACCTTGTCGTAACAAAAGAAATCTCTTATGATACGTACCTACCAACTCATATCTAAGCACCACTTCTCTTTTATATAAAGCAATGTGGACTTTCAGAATCCAAACCGTTATTCTTTCTTAACAACATCCGAGACGATTCTAACATATAGAATGTTATATTCATTTTTTATAGTTCAAAATAATGCGAAATCAAACTAATACAAAATCAACATAGTGTTATTTAATTTACAAAGTTAAAAAAATGATGAATCAAACTAGCAGCATCATTTTTTTTCTAGCATAAAAAATGCTAAATTAATTTTGTATTATACACATATAGTATTATGTACGATTTCACTTGCAAATAATGCTAATTCTATGTCGCATTTTCAACTATTAATTTTAAAAAAATATAACAATCGACAACTTGTCATAGCTCGACTTCAACCGTCGCCTCTCGATCCACCTCGACCAATCACGTTGTTGCCTTATAACCCTGTGCAACATCGTTGTCTCGATCAACCACCGTCGACATCTCCTGACCTGTTACCACCTCACAGTCTCGATCAACCACTACCGCCATCCCAGGTCGCTGCCACCTCTTTGATTTTCAAAGTCCATCATGGCGTCATTTGTCAAGCCGTCACAATTTGATTTCTCTTCTAAATTTGGCGTTATGATGTATACTGTTGATATGAAAATTTGTTTATTTGCACACACCAACCCCCAAGTGTAAGTTTAGCAGTAAACTTGCAATCTAATTATTCAAAATACGAGAAATGTAAAGGGACGTACAACTTTTTATAGTGGTTCGACACTAACACTTACGTCCACTTTATAATCATTTATCATATATTTGTCGATTACAATGTTTGTGCAAGTTTAAACAATTTGCGTATACAAAGTTGTACAATTGAATAACAAATAGCTTGTTAATTCATAACTTTGACTGTAACACCCCACCTCCGCTAGGGTCACTCACAAAGGGAATGCACTAGGTTTGGAGGAGTATTATTGGTAAACATGCACAGAAATATTACAAGACAGAACATATATAAAATAGCGGAAGTAAAATCAAACTTTCATAACATGAATAAATAAGGTCTAAAGCCTTTTACATCAGAGTACATCAAAACCTGTCTTGCAATAATAAAGAAGCATAAAGACTTTTTCATAAATTATTCCCCAAGAAAAAGCAGTAAAGTAGCCATAGCCAGGAAAAGTCCAAGCCATCCATGATGACCTTCAAGCAGAAGAAGTCCGAACTAAACAGCAGTGTTTCCTCCCTGTAACCTGGGGGGGGGGGGGGGGGGGGACGGAAGAAAAGAGGCGAAACAAAACGGGTCAGTCAAAAAGACTGAGTAAGCCCTATCTACTATTAGTATAAAAACTAGTACAGTTAACTGACATGAGAAACTGAGATGAACATAAGCATGATAACAAGATAGATAAGCTAAATCAAAATAACAGGATGAACTACTGAACTCAGATACACTAGGGTGTCGTGATAAACTACGATGTCAAGATAAAACAAGGTATCACATTGTCAGGTTTCTATCAAGTATAATATCACAAGATATCTATCGCGTATAACGTCCCATGGCATCTATCCTGTATATCCGCTCTGCACCTACCGTACTAGTACCCCAACTGTATTACGTGTTATCCGTGAATGACCCTTACTCAAAAGTCGTGTAATGGTCCATGTCAACCTAATATGCCGCATATATAGGTTACTCAACTCATATGTTTCTTTCCATGTATAAGTTCAGTCCTTTGCCGTAGGCTGTACGGGCTTTCCTATGTAAACGGTTTATCCTTGAAGTTGTTTTGGACTGCAACCCTTGATCTAGTTGTGTTTCCTTACCATGAACTATCGCGCGTCCACTTAGGATTTATGCCACCTAGGACCGCTAGGGATTATGCTACCTAATGAACGTTTCCGTGTCTCGGTTTGGGTTTTGGCCACCTAGGACCACTAGGGATTACGCCACCCGTCAACCGCGCCCTTGATCCCACGTATGTATCGTGAATCGTTTTCCATGTCTAGATGCACATGTTCCCCAATGTGCCATCCGAGTTCCGTGCCAGGGCAAATCAAGAAATACGGAACTCGGTCGGGAGCTTTAAATTGTCTGCCGATGCAGATATCAAGGTCTGTTTTTGTACCCGTGGCTATGGTCCCACGTGACCCCTCCCTCAACTACTGAAAGGCAATCCAAGAAAAATCATGTATAAGAACCACTCCACGGCCCCACTATAGCCCACTTTCCTACGGGCCAACCTCACCCATGACTCGATAGCAAGCACATGGTCTGTTGGGGGTTCCCTGCCTTTCCGCACGTACACGATTGACTAAAGATGGTAGGTAGTCGGCGATGCGCTATCCAGGGCAAAAACAAGAATCGTCGACTCCACGCTAATCCATCCCAGTCTTTAGGTTGCTCGCATAGCAACCAAGGCATACTCTTGGTCCTTCTAACGCAGACCTTAACCTCTCATGGGCCTAGTATAATTACCTGGCAGCCCACAGAGGGATCCCAAGAATATCCTCACGTCCCCCGAAGCTTCCACTTCGGCACCCAGTGCGTTGGAGCTTTATCCAAGTCAGATAACTTGCTCCCCCTCGTATACTAAGTGATGACCTACCGTATCAGGTTACTCATCGTTTTGAGAATTAGTCCTATGTCCTTAGCTAAGAATTATTACTTAGTTACCCTTAACTAAGGTTTACCACTTAGCTTCCTTTCCCGTTATCCTTGATTAACCACGGTTTTCTACCTAGTTCTTCTAGCTAGGGTTTGTCTATTGGGTTAAGTGTTATCATTCAAGTCCATGACTTAACCCGCCCACGAATCACGTCAAAGATTGGCTAAGTATTTAAGTTCAAGACTTTGTCCCACAAGTTGGTTAAGTGTACCCAGAGGCTCATGACTTAACCTTATCAAGTCAAATTGGTCAAGTACTAGCTTACCTTAATCCTATCGGATTATCTTGCTAGATCGATTAAGCATAGATTATCTTAATCCCATCAAATTATCGAGTCGGATTGGTTAAGTATAGGTTGGCTTAACCCCATCCTCTAATCATACTATAATGGTTAAGTATATTCTAAAAAGGTCTTGTGACTTAACCTTATCAGGTCCGCGTATTAGATTGGTTAAGTGTAAGTTACTTAACCCCATCAAATCATCATGTATAATTGGTTAAGTATAAGTTGCTTAACCCCATTAAATTATCACGTTAAGTTGGTTAAGTATTGGTTACTTAACCTCATTGAATTACCGAGTTTAAATTGGTTAAGTGTTTAACTTAACCCCATCGAATTACCGTGTTTAGATTAGTTAAGTGTGGATTACTTAACCCCATCTAATTACCGTGTCGGATTAGTTAAGTGTAAATTACTTAACCCCATCCCCTAATCATCTTGTATGGTTAAGTGTCATTAAGAAAACTTACTTAACCTTGCCAAATTATCATGTTGGATTGATTAAGTGTTGGTTAACTTAATCCCCGTCCACTAGTCGTATAAAAATGGTTAAGCGTCATTAGGCAAATCAAATCACTTAACCTACCCAACCTTGTCATGTTTTGTTAAGTATCATTAGCCTAACCAATTTACTTAACCCATTTACCCATGTCATATTTGGTTAAGAGTCATTAATCAAATTAACTTAACCCTATCATGTGGCATTAATTATTTAATGCACCCCAACCTCTCACATTAGACTTTGTTGTGGTTACTAGTTAAGCCGGTCGGTTCCGGGTAGCTTTACACCACAACTTGGTCTAACCTCGGGTTCAAGCACAACATGACCAACTTCTCACATTGGGTCCTATTGTTTGCAACTACTAGTTAGGCCGGTCGGTTCCGGGTAGTTTTACGTTGCAAACTCAACCCAACCTCGAGTTGGCCACACTTATATTATCTAAGTGTCATGTCCATCATGTTTCCAAAACATGTTACAAGTTTTTCAAGCATTTGGGTAGACCTAACTTAATAGGTAAATTCCCAAAGGGTAGACCTAACTTAATAGGTAAATTCCCAAGCTTATGTTTTTATGCATACTTACATGTCATCTTCCATGTTATATTTCAAGCCATGTTTTCAAGTTGTATTTTCATGTCATTAGAAATTACCCATAACATAACCCAATGCTTTTAAACTCGCATATACGTTCGCAACAACGTAATGGATTAAAAGAAGAGACTTGGCAAAGGAATGACAAAAATGGGTATTAAGCCACAAGTTAATCATGGTGGCAAATGAGGCACAAATGTGTTCATTAGCTTGCATGTTACATTCTTAAGCCTCAAAAACATGCATAAACCCAAACTTGGCACATAAGCGAATCATGGTGACAAAAGACATGGAATGATGGCTAGAAACTCGCATATATCATCATATACGGATTATGACTTCATATGCAAGTTGACATAATGATTATGAAGATTCTCATATTGCATAATGCAACATTTCAACATAAAGGTTGTGGCTTTTAGCTCATAAGATCAAGATAATGACTTCATAAACTTGCATAACATGATGGCATGTATCATACTCAATGATCAAACCCAAACTTGCAACATGAACATTTAACTTCATAGTTAATATCTAAGAGTAGGGAAAGGGCTTACATTGCTATGAAGGCCTAAATCGATTAATCTAAAGCTTGTGATGAAGCCTATGCATGCCATCACCCAAAAACCCAAAGATGAACACTCCAAATCAACAAAAATACCATCTTTATGAACAAAGATCAAAGCTTTTGCCTTGAAATCAACTTGAGAAGCTCTCATACTAACATAGGGACTCTCTAATACTCTCATGATCATGAAACCTCTCATAGAAATGAAGTGGAGGCTAGGATAGTTGAGTGGAGGCCATGAGAGTAGAAATTTTGCCATAGTTTAGTTGCATGAATGAATAATGAGGATTTAGGATAGGTTAGGGTCTTATTTATAGATTAGGCAAGTGTTTTAGGCCATAGGATTAAACCTAGATTCAATCCAAGCCATCAAAGCATGTCTTGGGGAAGAAGTCAAGTGTAGGAACCATCTAGGGCCTTTAGATTAAAGATGAACCATGAGAACCATCCAAATGCAAAATCTGCATTTGAGCGAATCGGCCCACGGGTTGACAGCCAAACACCCTGGATTAACCCCTAGTCGACCCAGCGAGCTCGGGTCGACCTCAAAAATCGGCCGGTTCGGTTATTCCCCTCTCCCAATTCGTTGTTTTGAACATTTTTGCATATTTATTTATTTTATTTTCAATTATATATATATATATATATATATTTCTCTGCGCAACCCATTTCACTTAATTAAGTATACTTTAATTTGGGAATTTTTCGTGAAACTTCGCGAGGCCATATCTTGGTCATACGGACTCCGATTTTCGAAAACTTGGACTCCATTTCGCGTATTTTTCCGAGACGAACGCAATGGCATAGCCCGTTTCCCTTGATTCAGATTTTACAATTTAATTCTGCCTCCATTTATGTTATAACAGGTTATTGAAAATACGGGTTGTTACATTCTCCCCACCTTTTAGGATTTCGTCCCCGAAATCTCCAAGTTAGGAAGAACATATCCTACCATCCATCATCCATCTACTCAAAACATCATCCACAAGCAACCATTGTTCTTAGATGATTTCTAATGCTGTATGAATATATGCAAAACGTGTGTGTACATGTTCCTTAGCTAATGCTAATGATCAGGCCTGAATAATCTTTCTAATGCAAAATATGTATAGTGCCATGAATCCAACATGTATGCAAATAGTCCTAGTCATATAGATACTATATGCGTGCACAATCATTCATTCATATGCAACAACCCCATGATAATACATTCGATTTCATCCATAAACAAGTATAAATACTCGTGCATATGCAATATGAAATGTGACCGAGTTGAGCTAGTATCTAATGTGTATTCGCGCATCCACGAGCAACCACTTGCAACCATATCAATCATAACATGTTTCAAATACATGTTTACATCCATAGGGTTCTACCTAGAATTCCCTGAAACAGGGTCGAGAAGATAAACAGGACAAACTCCTTACAGGGTTTGTAACGGAGAATAGGACCGAGAGGATGTCCACAAAAGATAGCCTACAAGTAAGCTCTACAGAAAACAGGGATCAAGGATATACTCCCAAAAAGAGATATCATGCGCGTATCTAGTCTTTGACCATCAAAGTCGTCTTTTAACTTCGCGATTTTGTAGCTTCTTATTCCTGTTTCCATAACATGAGCTGGAACTCATTTCTTCGTCGCTTCTCGTTCCACTTGCACTTATCCTTTTCCTAGAATACTTGACGGAAACATGACTGCGTACTCATGATCTCATGCAAGCTTTCCAAAATTCACTAGTGAATCTTGGATCTCGTTTATATACTATAAGGCATTCCATGTAGAAGAACTTTCTCTTGAAAGTAAACAGTTGTCAATCAGGTTATCATGCGCACTTACTAGGGTGATCTCTATAACCCATGCATAAATGAAGTAAACCATCCGTTTTATTGGCGAACACCACTCGATCGGGCTTCAAATTTCCAATAAAGGCATCAAGGGATTCTAAGTAACTAGTCATGACAGAACCTCAAAAAGGTTACCCGATACTTCGAGGGCATTACCAAGGCTAGTCAAAAGGTCTAACTACCCTCCTATCAAAACCGAGAGTGGCACCCCCTACTGGATAACCACTTCATCCCTAGAATCCATCCATAGCTTATAAACATAAGCATTATTTCCAAACTCAACACTTGGCATAGACATTCCCAAATCCAAACAAGTCATGTATAAATGGACTGATTCTCCAATAGGACTTTGAGACAAAAATGGGATTCTCTATTACGCTAGTACTTAAGGTGCAGAGACTCAACTATCGAAGCAGACTTAAATGATACGAACAACGAAGTCCTAACGGGATGATAGAGAAGAAAAGCTAAACCTTTAACAAGATCGTTACCCTCCTTCCGAGGTACTCTAGAAATGAGAGCATACTACTGCCCTCCCGATGATCTTGTCCTTGTCCCATAATACTTAACTATCCGCCCCGTTTTACCATGCCAAAGGTACTCTCTCGTTATGGGTTTCATTGTTCATCTTTCTCCCTCCTTTGAGGACTAAGCCATACCAACATGTTGCTCATCCTTAAGCTCGTATCCTTTATCCTTCTTTCTCACGATCCTTTCTTATAATGCGGCCACTGGTCTCTCGAGAACCACCTCCATCGTATGGAAAGCACTTCCGTAGATAGAAAAGACTAGTCGCAGTTAAAACCACTGTGACTACAGGTGGAGTAAAGAGATTCAATCAAGGAAACAAGGATAGTGCTAATGGCCTTTGGGGAATAGCCTTTTTCTTTTAAAAGAAAATTTTCTTGAAAAATGCTTCTTTGTAAACGGTTTTTTTTTTCAAATAGTTTTCAGAAGGTCTTTAAAAACTTTTGCTCAGTCTGGTAACCTGGCTCTGATACCACATCTAACACCCCACCTCCGCTAGGGTCACTCACAAAGGGAATGCACTAGGTTTGGAGGAGTATTATTGGTAAACATGCACAGAAATATTACAAGACAGAACATATATAAAATAGCGGAAGTAAAATCAAACTTTCATAACATGAATAAATAAGGTCTAAAGCCTTTTACATCAGAGTACATCAAAACCTGTCTTGCAATAATAAAGAAGCATAAAGAATTTTTCATAAATTATTCCCCAAGAAAAAGCAGTAAAGTAGCCATAGCCAGGAAAAGTCCAAGCCATCCATGATGACCTTCAAGCAGAAGAAGTCCGAACTAAACAGCAGTGTTTCCTCCCTGTAACCTGGGGGGGGGGGGGGAACGGAAGAAAAGAGGCGAAACAAAACGGGTCAATCAAAAAGACTGAGTAAGCCCTATCTACTATTAGTATAAAAACTAGTAAAGTTAACTGACATGAGAAACTGAGATGAACATAAGCATGATAACAAGATAGATAAGCTAAATCAAAATAACAGGATGAACTACTAAACTCAGATACACTAGGGTGTCGTGATAAACTACGATGTCAAGATAAAACAAGGTATCACATTGTCAGGTTTCTATCAAGTATAATATCCCAAGATATCTATCGCGTATAACGTCCCATGGCATCTATCCTGTATATCCGCTCTGCACCTACCGTACTAGTACCCCAACTGTATTACGTGTTATCCGTGAATGACCCTTACTCAAAAGTCGTGTAATGGTCCATGTCAACCTAATATGCCGCATATATAGGTTACTCAACTCATATGTTTCTTTCCATGTATAAGTTCAGTCCTTTGCCGTAGGCTGTACGGGCTTTCCCATGTAAACGGTTTATCCTTGAAGTTGTTTTGGACTGCAACCCTTGATCTAGTTGTGTTTCCTTACCATGAACTATCGCGCGTCCACTTAGGATTTATGCCACCTAGGACCGCTAGGGATTATGCTACCTAATGAACGTTTCCGTGTCTCGGTTTGGGTTTTGGCCACCTAGGACCACTAGGGATTACGCCACCCGTCAACCGCGCCCTTGATCCCACGTATGTATCGTGAATCGTTTTCCATGTCTAGATGCACATGTTCCCCAATGTGCCATCCGAGTTCCGTGCCAGGGCAAACCAAGAAATACGGAACTCGGTCGGGAGCTTTAAATTGTCTGCCGATGCAGATATCAAGGTCTGTTTTTGTACCCGTGGCTATGGTCCCACGTGACCCCTCCCTCAACTACTGAAAGGCAATCCAAGAAAAATCATGTATAAGAACCACTCCACGGCCCCACTATAGCCCACTTTCCTACGGGCCAACCTCACCCATGACTCGATAGCAAGCACATGGTCTGTTGGGGGTTCCCTGCCTTTCCGCACGTACACGATTGACTAAAGATGGTAGGTAGTCGGCGATGCGCTATCCAGGGCAAAAACAAGAATCGTCGACTCCACGCTAATCCATCCCAGTCTTTAGGTTGCTCGCATAGCAACCAAGGCATACTCTTGGTCCTTCTAACGCAGACCTTAACCTCTCATGGGCCTAGTATAATTACCTGGCAGCCCACAGAGGGATCCCAAGAATATCCTCACGTCCCCCGAAGCTTCCACTTCGGCACCCAGTGCGTTGGAGCTTTATCCAAGTCAGATAACTTGCTCCCCCTCGTATACTAAGTGATGACCTACCGTATCAGGTTACTCATCGTTTTGAGAATTAGTCCTATGTCCTTAGCTAAGAATTATTACTTAGTTACCCTTAACTAAGGTTTACCACTTAGCTTCCTTTCCCGTTATCCTTGATTAACCACGGTTTTCTACCTAGTTCTTCTAGCTAGGGTTTGTCTATTGGGTTAAGTGTTATCATTCAAGTCCATGACTTAACCCGCCCACGAATCACGTCAAAGATTGGCTAAGTATTTAAGTTCAAGACTTTGTCCCACAAGTTGGTTAAGTGTACCCAGAGGCTCATGACTTAACCTTATCAAGTCAAATTGGTCAAGTACTAGCTTACCTTAATCCTATCGGATTATCTTGCTAGATCGATTAAGCATAGATTATCTTAATCCCATCAAATTATCGAGTCGGATTGGTTAAGTATAGGTTGGCTTAACCCCATCCTCTAATCATACTATAATGGTTAAGTATATTCTAAAAAGGTCTTGTGACTTAACCTTATCAGGTCCGCGTATTAGATTGGTTAAGTGTAAGTTACTTAACCCCATCAAATCATCATGTATAATTGGTTAAGTATAAGTTGCTTAACCCCATTAAATTATCACGTTAAGTTGGTTAAGTATTGGTTACTTAACCTCATTGAATTACCGAGTTTAAATTGGTTAAGTGTTTAACTTAACCCCATCGAATTACCGTGTTTAGATTAGTTAAGTGTGGATTACTTAACCCCATCTAATTACCGTGTCGGATTAGTTAAGTGTAAATTACTTAACCCCATCCCCTAATCATCTTGTATGGTTAAGTGTCATTAAGAAAACTTACTTAACCTTGCCAAATTATCATGTTGGATTGATTAAGTGTTGGTTAACTTAATCCCCGTCCACTAGTCGTATAAAAATGGTTAAGCGTCATTAGGCAAATCAAATCACTTAACCTACCCAACCTTGTCATGTTTTGTTAAGTATCATTAGCCTAACCAATTTACTTAACCCATTTACCCATGTCATATTTGGTTAAGAGTCATTAATCAAATTAACTTAACCCTATCATGTGGCATTAATTACTTAATGCACCCCAACCTCTCACATTAGACTTTGTTGTGGTTACTAGTTAAGCCGGTCGGTTCCGGGTAGCTTTACACCACAACTTGGTCTAACCTCGGGTTCAAGCACAACATGACCAACTTCTCACATTGGGTCCTATTGTTTGCAACTACTAGTTAGGCCGGTCGGTTCCGGGTAGTTTTACGTTGCAAACTCAACCCAACCTCGAGTTGGCCACACTTATATTATCTAAGTGTCATGTCCATCATGTTTCCAAAACATGTTACAAGTTTTTCAAGCATTTGGGTAGACCTAACTTAATAGGTAAATTCCCAAAGGGTAGACCTAACTTAATAGGTAAATTCCCAAGCTTATGTTTTTATGCATACTTACATGTCATCTTCCATGTTATATTTCAAGCCATGTTTTCAAGTTGTATTTTCATGTCATTAGAAATTACCCATAACATAACCCAATGCTTTTAAACTCGCATATACGTTCGCAACAACGTAATGGATTAAAAGAAGAGACTTGGCAAAGGAATGACAAAAATGGGTATTAAGCCACAAGTTAATCATGGTGGCAAATGAGGCACAAATGTGTTCATTAGCTTGCATGTTACATTCTTAAGCCTCAAAAACATGCATAAACCCAAACTTGGCACATAAGCGAATCATGGTGACAAAAGACATGGAATGATGGCTAGAAACTCGCATATATCATCATATACGGATTATGACTTCATATGCAAGTTGACATAATGATTATGAAGATTCTCATGTTGCATAATGCAACATTTCAACATAAAGGTTGTGGCTTTTAGCTCATAAGATCAAGATAATGACTTCATAAACTTGCATAACATGATGGCATGTATCATACTCAATGATCAAACCCAAACTTGCAACATGAACATTTAACTTCATAGTTAATATCTAAGAGTAGGGAAAGGGCTTACATTGCTATGAAGGCCTAAATCGATTAATCTAAAGCTTGTGATGAAGCCTATGCATGCCATCACCCAAAAACCCAAAGATGAACACTCTAAATCAACAAAAATACCATCTTTATGAACAAAGATCAAAGCTTTTGCCTTGAAATCAACTTGAGAAGCTCTCATACTAACATAGGGACTCTCTAATACTCTCATGATCATGAAACCTCTCATAGAAATGAAGTGGAGGCTAGGATAGTTGAGTGGAGGCCATGAGAGTAGCAATTTTGCCATAGTTTAGTTGCATGAATGAATAATGAGGATTTAGGATAGGTTAGGGTCTTATTTATAGATTAGGCAAGTGTTTTAGGCCATAGGATTAAACCTAGATTCAATCCAAGCCATCAAAGCATGTCTTGGGGAAGAAGTCAAGTGTAGGAACCATCTAGGGCCTTTAGATTAAAGATGAACCATGAGAACCATCCAAATGCAAAATCTGCATTTGAGCGAATCGGCCCACGGGTTGACAGCCAAACACCCTGGATTAACCCCTAGTCGACCCAGCGGGCTCGGGTCGACCTCAAAAATCGGCCGGTTCGGTTATTCCCCTCTCCCAATTCGCTGTTTTGAACATTTTTGCATATTTATTTATTTAATTTTCAATTATATATATATATATATATATATATATATATCAATATATATATATATATTTCTCTGCGCAACCCATTTCACTTAATTAAGTATACTTTAATTTGGTAATTTTTCGTGAAACTTCGCGAGGCCATATCTTGGTCATACGGACTCCGATTTTCGAAAACTTGGACTCTATTTCGCGTATTTTTCCGAGACGAACGCAATGGCATAGCCAATTTCCATTGATTCAGATTTTACAATTTAATTCTGCCTCCATTTATGTTATAACAGGTTATTGAAAATACGGGTTGTTACATTGACAAAATGCCCTTCTTCTTCATTAAGTCGAAATGCGTATCAATGCCTAGGAAATGGCTTCAATGTCCAAGAGTATGCATGAATGTTCAAAAGTCCAAGTGAATGCCAAAATGTTATTGATAAACGTTTATGTAGTGTCTACAGGTCCAAGAGATAATCAAAACCAATGAGGACGATGATGAAAGCCATTAATGGTGTTTGAGGGCTCCAATCTCGTATGCTAGTGTAGGCAAAGTCTAAAAATGTCAACCCCTTAAAATGCCAAATAAGGGGATATTTATAGGTGAGGTTCAAAGGCATCATCCCGAATTTCTTAGCCCAAGGAGGTGTGTTGAAAATTGAGTAATCTGCTTGTGTCGCACACGCGAAAATGTCTGATCCGCATACGATTTTCACCATGCCAAATTTCCTTGCCAAAAACCAGAATTTCGCATCCTTGCCATAATGCGAAATAGCATCATGATCCCTCGCATCCCACACCGTGCTGATTTTGCTGATTTCTCATCCTTAATCCAAACTGAAAACCGTGTCTGGATTTCAGCTAGTTTTCGCATCACATTCCTACGGTGCGCACACGAAGAAAATCGCATCCGCCCCAATGTGATCCGATGTTTTCGAGTTGCCAGATCCACTTGGCAAAATTCGCTTCCGTGCCAAGCCTAGTCCTCCTGCTTCGCATCCTCATGTTGATCACGTAAAATTGAGTGATCAACACGTGATTTCGCATCCGGTCAGGGATGCGAAATCCTGGAGATAGGAAATCCTTCCGAAGCCATGCCAGATCCCGAGCTTGCCAAGCCTGGATCACACCCGTAACTTTTGGTTATTTTCATGTGTTGATCACGTCATTTTGACGTGCCAAATCCAGAATTTGCCAAGTGCCAGATCTTTTCCAAACTAAGTCGCATAGCTATTTCTCTTTGATCGTGTTATGTTGATCAACTATTTTTGAGTGCACGAAACCAGGTTTACTAGAATCTAAAATATCTTTCCACGACGAGTTTTGCTACGTGATTGGACCGACATGCTCAAGGATTTTGAGCTGACCGGACTGAGTCGATCATGTATTTTCATCATGCCGGATTTTCCAAGTTGATTAATGACGATTTCGGGAATCGACGACATTTCCAACATTTTCCGGACACGTCACAACTTCGACCAAATCATTTTGTATTTTTCGACGATGTTCTCGAGATTTGAGCGCATCGCTAACCATAATCTTGACATGTGACTACTTTGCCAAAAATCTGGTCAATACTTTGCCCCCAAACATATTTTTCTTGACGAAAGGGAGATGTGTATTGCTAGAAATCCCGAAATCCAAAAACCAAAGCTAGGAGAAGTCCGAAGTGAACTTCTATAACCAGAAAACCGAAGAGCCACGATTGCGCCGGATCGTACTAACCAGAAATCCAAGATTGCAAAAGATTCTATTAACCAGGAAACCAAAAAAAACCAGAAAGCCTGAAATCCAATGGAAGCCGACGATCGCTTCAGATCGTTTCTTGAGAGATAACCAGAATAACCAAATGACCAGAATAACCAAAATAGCCAAAGGACCAAGACGGCCTGACATCCAGATTAACCAAAGTAACCAGACTAATTGGGGAGCCACGAGGGTCTGAGAGCCTGAATAATCAAAATAACCATAGCTAGAAAATTAGGAAAACCCAAAATTCGTAAATCCAAAGTAACTAATGAGCAAATAGCCAGCTAACCAGATGAGTTCAAGGCGATCTTGCCGAGGCAAGATGACCAAGAATTGCTAGGAGAGTTCAAGGCGGCCTTACCAAGGCATGACGACCATGAATTGCCAAAAGAGTTCAAGGCGGCCTTGCCAAGGAAAGACGACCAAGAAAAGTCAAAAGAGTTCAAGGCGACCTTGCCTAGGTAAGACGACCAAGAATAACCAGAAGAGTTCAAGGCGGCATTGCCGAGGCAAGACGATCAAGAATAGCCAGAAGAGTTCAAGTCAGCCTTGCCAAGGTAAGATGACCAAGAATAGTAGGAAACCGTGGACCAGAGTCCTTAGAGTTTGCAATCACGATTCAGATTTTTTTACCCCGCAGTCGACATCCCAAAAAACGAAGTAATTTTTATTAAAGTTGTAAAACTTTGGAGTTTTTAGTATTTGGTTTTATTAGACCCGACCCAATAGACCCGGACCTGACCCGACGGGTCTCGGGTCTAGGCGGGTCGGATTTTGTCGGGTCTAAACTATACATTTTCGAAATTTGGACCTGACCCGAGCTTCGGGTCGAGTCGGTTTGGGTCCGGGTAGGAAATAACACTAAATTTACATATATTTCAATGTTTTTTGGTCAGGTCTTTTGGGTCGGGTCGAGTCGAGTCGGGTTTTATCGGGTCTTTATTGTATTCTTCATCACCCAAACCCGACCCGAGACCCATCGGGTTCGGTTCGGGTTTGGGTCTTTTCGGGTCGGTTCGGTTTGGGTTCTCGGTTCTAATTGCCATCCCTAAAACCAAAAAGAAAACGTAACGATTTATCATCTGTAAAGAGCATGCCTGGGGATGCTTGTTCCGGTACATGGGTATGCGAACTTAGCTGTTTTCTGATTTCAAATTCATTCGTAAAGGAGACTGAACGGTTTATCGTTCGCGAAGAACATGCTTAGGGATGCATGTTTCTGTACATGGGTAAGCAAACTTAGCCATCAGCTCCAAAAATAGAAATATCTCAAGACGGTCTTGCCGGAGCAAGACGACCAAGAGTAGCCAGAAAAGTTTCGAAGCGGCCTTGCCAGAGCAAGACGACCAAGAATAGCCAAAGTATTCGAGGCAGCCCTGCCAAAGCAAGACGGCCAAGAAAAGCCCAAAATAATTCAAGGCGGCCCTGCCGAAGCAAGACGACCAAGGAAAGCCATAATAAATCCATTTTATTAACAACCAAGGGGTGATGGTATATTTTCGAGCAAAGAGCATGCCTAGGGATTATAATAGCTCCCATACATGGGTTGGTCAATTTAATCATCAACAACCTAAGGAGACGCATTGGGCAAAATCCTTAATCCTGGAACATTGGACGCAAAACCATCCAAACTTGTGCGAAAAGGCACTTGAACCACATTACCAATGTCGGGGCCTGCGACTTGACCAACCAAAGACTCAAGGCTGGAGCGATGTCAGGATTAAGGGTGCCCTCGAGTGTAGCGGGAACAGTACTGGTCTGAGGATCGACGTCGCCGTGCGGATTAGTTTGCGGGGTTTCCCCTAAGTCCCGATTCATTGCTTATGGAGCGCTAACACTTGTCCCAATAATACATGCTTGTCCTGTCGACCTTCCATCACTTCCAAATCTAACCTCAATTCGAGCAAGAAAAGTAGTGATCGCTTCTTCCTATCGCTCGATTCGAGCATTGAAATCCGCAGCCAAAACTTTAGCAATTTCACCACTTCCTCTCTAGTAATGTAACACCCCGAATTTTCTGTAAACAAAAGAGTAACAAAATGGAGTATAATTAATTTTAAATGTGAGAATTAAGGAAAACGGGTTATGCCAGTGCGTTCATCTCTGAATTCTGCTTGAGATAGAGTCCGAGTTTGCGTAAATCGGACTCCGTATGTAGAAGTTATGGCCTTCGGAAGTTTCTGAAAATATAAAACAGCTCGAAAATAAATTCCAAATTCGAAATTCAAAAATTTGAAACCAGAAGCGGGCTGGGCGGGAAATTTCCTGCCCAGGACCCAGGTCGACCTGGGGGTCGACCTAGGTAGGCAGGTCGGCCATAGGGTCGACCTGGGTAGGCAGGTCGACCATAGGGTCGACCTGGGGGTCGACCTTAGTGTCGACCTCCCCCCTACAGGTCGACCTGTTTTGCCCAGATCTGATTTTCTTCGGCGTGTGACGTGGTTTTGGCTGTTCTGATGGTCTGGATTGGTTCTAGGTTAATATCTAAGGCCATGGACACTTCTATTCTCCTATAAATACATCCCTAAGCCAAAACCTAAATCTCCTACACTATTCTCTAGCCTCCATAGCTCTCTCCCTCTTAGAAAATAAAATAATGGCGTCGCTACTCTGCTGAAACCTAGGATAAAACTAGTGCATCTTCTTCCAAACTGAATAGGATTAAAAGAACAACTAGTCTACATCAAAGGAGCGCTATTCAGTGTCAGAACACAGATTCCAGAATACAAGAATCGTTCCCTTTTTGTGAGTACAGTTATTTTTAGATATGAAATTTAATAATTATCTTGACATTTTTGTGAATCTGGATCTGAGGTTATGCATACTTTTCTGTGGATCTATCTTGACTAAGACTGTTCTGTATCTGTTCCCTCTTTTCTTCCTTTTTATAGCCAGGCTACCACGAGCCTGCACCAAATCTCATAAGAGATTAACGCACGAACGCTAAATTTTGGGACAAATAATGGATAATGCATAATTGGACATGACCGATCTTTGACTGATTTAAGAAAAGAACATAGGTTGTAAATTAAGATCTGGAATCAGTGCATACTATGTATGATAGACTGTGATTTGGAAGAAAAATTATTATATGATAACATATGACTTGGAATTTGGAATATAATGCATATTATAGTGCAACATCTGATTGTGAGGACATAATACATGATTAAAATTTAAGATCTAGATTTGGGCATATTTCATATCACGATCGATGACTTGAAAAGAAAAAAGGATTTGTGACTTAGGAATAAAGATCTATGTTAAAATAAGATAACTATTAATGTGAATGCGCCTAAATATTGTTTTTTTTTGGATATTTGACATCATAGGCTATAATTTAGCATAATTCATATTGTTTGGGGATTTTTGAGAATATCCTGTACTATTCAAAGCTTAACTAAAATTTGGGCATATGTTGTATTATGAATTATGACCATGATTTAGGCATGTAAGGTTAGGCTTAATTTATGATTAGGCAGGATATGTAAATAGAATTTTAGAAATGTTAAATTTGTTGAATTGCCTAATCTGCTAAATCTGTTGAATTGCCTAATCTGCTAAATCTGTTGAATTGCCTAATCTGCTAAATCTGTTATCTGCTAAATCTGTTGAATTGCCTAATCTGCTAAATCTGTTGAATCGCCTTATCTGTTAGATCTGTTATCTGTTGAGTTGCCTAATCTATTGAAAGCTAAATAGTTATAATTTGGGTATGAAAATCCGTAGGCTCGATCTAAGATTGAGTAAAAACATGGAAATCTGATTAATCTGCTGTAACCTGTAAAGAAGTTTAAATGGTTAAATAGACATAATTAGTCTGATATATGTATAATCTGTATTGGAATAAATTGGCTATGACACGAGGTTAGACTCTGTTTGCGGTAGAAGCCTGCCCGGAACCAACCGGCTTAACCAGCAACCGCAAACTGTCATTCTAATGTGAGAGGTCATAGGCATAACTAAAATATGCTTAGACACGAGGTTAGGTCTGGGTTGTGGCAGAAGTCTGCCGGGAACCGCTCGGCATATCCAGCGGCCACAAGCTACCGACCTAATGTGAGAGGTCTGCGCATTAATATTTAATTAATGCAAATCTGAGATAAATATGATGTCTAAAACGTGTTGGGTGGATAGGGTTAAACCAACTGGACTGATGGATCTAATAAACCCGTTTCGTGAATCTGTAGGCCCAATACAAAGTTAGACAATCTGTAAGTCTGTTAAATCCGTACATCTGATCTGTTAATCTGAAAACTTGTTAACTTGATAGTCTGATCTGTGAATTAGAAATCTGAACTCTGTCTGAGATCTGTAAACAAGTTAATCTGAAATCTGTTAGTCTGGGGATACAAGGTTAGGAGGGGAATTACTTTTGTCATCTTTTGTGTGGAACCCATATTAGTCAGTAACCCTTTCTGGTATCAAAACTTTGACCCCACGCTATGTAGGGGTCCGGGCACGCTTACTGAACTAATTATAAGCGGATCATTCTGATAATGACGAGGGGTGTTGATGGCGCGTTCCAACCTGGTCATGTGCGTGCATGGATCCGGTCTGCTCTGAGGATGTAAGACACCGTGACATCTGTAAATAGGTCTGTGCCAATAGGTTGCCACTTTAGGGAGTGATACACCCTACTCTGGGGCCGGCACAAGGTATTTATGTATTAGGGAGCCGATCGCTTGGGGTAGGACTTAGGGTACACTTAGTTCTGTCTGTTTCTGTTGGTACCGTCTGTTTCTGTTGGGTGGTAACACCTGTCTGTTTCTGCGTGGTACCGTCTGTTGGGGTGGTAAAGGTCCATTACTAGTATACACCTAATTCTAACATTCTGTTTCCGTAGGGATTATTCTGTTTCTGTCTCTGATTCCGTCTCCGATTCAGTTTCTGTACCTTTTGTCTGTTGGGGTGGTAAAGGCCCATTAGTTGGGTGGTAAATGCCCATTATTAGCATTCTGTTTCTATATCGTCTGCCTCTGTTCGGGTGGTAAAGGCCCATTACTAGCATTTCTATTTCTGTAGAGATTATTCTGTTTCCGTTTCTGTTTAGATATTAGGGTAACACCTAATCCTATTATACTAGTATTAGTGCAGAGAAGTGAAAAGCTTAGCTTGGCCTATATCATTCCGTTTCTTCCGTTTACCTGCTATTTCTGTTATGGTTATCTCTCATCCAGTTTTATTTACATTATACTATTATCTGTTTGTATGCTTAAAGTCACTGGACTCAGCAGACTTATGTCTGACCTAGTTTGTTTCGCCTCTTTTCTTTCCGTCCCCCCCCCCTCAGGTTTTTAGGGTGGAAACATAAGAGCTAGATTCATATTCTCTCTGCTTGAAGTATTTGAAGTATTGATTGGCTTTGGCTCTATCTTTCCATGGCAGTTTATATTGGGGATTATGGATTTAAAAACTATGCATTCTGAAGGCTTTTGTACAAGACCGATATTTATATACTTGAATTCCGATATTGTGATTTGAAAGATGTAACTAAACTCATTTCTGTTATAATAAAGTTATAAAATTTTCAAGTACTACTTTTATCTGTCTTGTAAATTTATGTTCTGTCTACTAAAAACGCTCCACCAAAGTTAGGCATTCCCTTTACGAGTGACCTTAACGGAGGTGGGGTGTTACAAGTAACATAGCTCGAGGGATTCCCGGTCGAAAGTTCTTGAATTCCTTCACCTGTAGTATCTTGAGCTTCAACAATAGCGTTGAGCTACTTGTGCTTAACCATAATGAAAAGTGAACGAGAAAAGTCGAAGTCAAAAACTGAAACCAAGGTCGAAAACGAAACCCAAATCTGAAATCAAATCCGAGCACCAAAACCAAGTAGAAGTCAAAGCTGTGCATCCCTTTCCTGGCACACCAAAGTATTGGCGTGGAAAATTGTTTACTTACGCAGGCCAACCCCCAAGTGTAAGTTTAACAGTAAACTTGCAATCCAAATATTCAAAGTACGAGAAATGTAAAGGGACATACGACTTTTTATAGTGGTTCGATACTAACACGTACGTCCACTTTATAATAATCAATCATCGTATATTTGTTGATTACAATGTTTGTACAAATTCAGACAATTTTCATATACAATGTTGTACAATTGAATAACAAATAGCTTGTTAATTCATAATTTTGACCAAAATGCTCTTCTTCTTCGTTGAGTCGAAATGTGTATCAATGTCTAGGAAATGGCTTCAATGTCCAAGAGTATGCATGAATGTTCAAAAGTCCAAGTGAATGCCAAAAAGTTATAGATAAACATTTATGTAGTGTCTACAAGTCCAAGAGATGATCAAAACCAATGAAGACGATGATGAAAGCCATTAATGGCGTTTGAGGGCTCCAATCCCATATGCTAGTGTAGGCAAAGTCCAAAAATGTCAACCCCTTAAAATGCCAAGCAAAGGGATATTTATAAGTGAGGTTTAGAGGCATTAGCCCGAATTTCATAGCCTGAGGTGGTGTGTTGAAAATTGAGTGATATACTCGTGTCGACATGTGAAAATGCCTGATCAGCATACGATTTTCACCATGCCAAATTTCCTCGCCAAAAACCAGGATTTCGCATCCCTACCATGATGTGAAATCCCATTCTGAACCCCTGCATCGTACACGGGATTTTGCATCCTGAATCCGTGCCGATCCATCCATTTTCACATCCCAGATCCTAGCCGAAAATCGTATTCGTGTTTGTGCCAGTTTTCGCATCGCATCCTTATGGTGCGCACACGAAGAAAATCGCATCCTCCCCAGTGTGATCCATTGTTTTCGAGTTGCTAGATTCACTTGGCATAATTCGCATCCGTGCGAAGCCAAGTCCTCCCGCTTTGCGTCCCCGTGTTGATCACGTAAAATTGAGTCATCAACATGTGATTTCGCATCCGATCAAGGATGCGAAATCTTTTCGAAGTCGTGCCAAATCTGGAGCTTGTTAAGCCTGGCTCGCACCCATGACTTTTGGTGATTTTCATATGTTGAACACGTCATTTTGACGTGCCTAATCCAGAATTTTCCAAGTGCCAGATCTTTTCCAAATCATGTCGGGCAGCCATTTTTCCTTGATTGTGTCATGCCGTTCAGCTGTTTTTGAGTGCACGAAACAAGAATTTACCAGGATCCAAATATATTTCCACGACGAGTTTTGTCACGTGATCGGATTGACACACTCAAGGATTTGAGTTGATCGGACCAAGTCGATCATGTATTTTCACCATACTGGATTTTCCAAGTTTATTAACGACGGTTTCAAGAATCGACGGCATTTTGACTTTTTTCCCGAACACATCACGACTTTGAGCAAATCGTTTTGTGTTTTCCGACGACGTTCTCGAGACTTGAACGCATCGTTAACCATAATCTTGACGTGTGACTGCTTTGCCAAAAAACTGGTCAACATATATTGATCACAATTTTGTCATTCGTAACAAAAAACTACTTGTCCTTGCATTTAAATTTTTCTCTAAATTTACCTTTATCCCTTCTTTTAAAAAATATATAAATAAAAAAGGATGAAAAGCTAAATGATGTAGCTTCGTTATTTACATATAGCTTTTTTCAAATGCTAAACAAGGTTAGCTTTCAAGTGACTTAATTATATGCTTTAGATGATATAATATAAAACTAATCTAAAAAAAAGGTATATGCATTTAGCTTTTTGAGTTGTTTTCTTCTATACATTTACGATAATATTAATCGATTAAAATATTTTTAAAATCGCTTTTTTCTTACAATTTCAAGGACCATTTTATTTTTCAATTTAATTTAGTGAAAAATGATAAATTAAGGTGAGCTT
This sequence comes from Allium sativum, assembly GCA_030737875.1. NCBI lineage: Eukaryota > Viridiplantae > Streptophyta > Magnoliopsida > Asparagales > Amaryllidaceae > Allium > Allium sativum. Next base: position 899,715,440 of record CM060910.1, on the reverse strand, counting down.
GAGGTTTAAAAAAATGTAATTTGATCTTCATCCCTGATCTAATTATTAAATTTAGTTATTTTTGGATCTATTTTTTTAAGTGGAAAATAGGGAGAAGGACAAAGTTAGCAATTTTTTTAACCAAAAGTATGGAAAGTTTTAAAATTAGGGAGAAGGACAAGTTGTAAAGTAAAAGTGAAAATTGGAGTGGGCCCCCTGAATTCCACTTTTGCTTAAGTTTTGTCCTTCTCACCAATTTTAAAACTTTGCATACTTTTGGCTAAAAAATTTGTTAAGTTTGTCCTTTAAAAGAAAATCCTCTTTTTTTAATGTGTCATTGATATAAAAAAAATACCATTTTAGCGAAACCTAAAGTATCGGCTAAGATGAATTTCATAATTAAATACTATAATTCAAATGTATACAATTTTTTTTCTAAAATTAGGGTTGATTTTGATGAAATTAAGAATTTGAAAAACTAGTAAAATAGTTCACATTATTAGTATAAAGAACTAAATTTTATTTTTTTAGATCCAATTAAATTTATTGCAAGGATTGCTAGTTTTGTGTAATGTAGTTTTAAGGTTTAAGAAGGTAAATGATTAGGATGTAGTAAAGCGTATTTTTGTAAAGTCAAGGTGTATGCAAAATAATTGTTAATATATGCCAGTTTAATTTCTTTTTCAGAGTACCCTAAGAGATGATCGATGTCTGAATAGAATTAGCTAAGGATATATTACACTTTATAATGAGTGGAAGAAATTTACATGATAAATGTTAACATTATTATGGACATATATTTTATGCTAATAGAAAGAAAGATGTTTGCATGGAGCTGATGCAAGACTAAAGTTGTCATTTATTTATTTGTAAGTCAAATTAAATTGCCTTTTAATTTTTTATAGCAATATTCGTTAATCTCTAGTCAAGATTACCCTTGTCAAGCAAGTAGGAAGGTTTGTGCATAAGTATAACTATCACGCGAACTTGAATCCATAAACAGTTATAACCCATCGAAACGAAAATGCCTTGGTTTTTTTTTTTTCCAAACGATCAGGTGCCAACATCATTATTGATTTTATTTTTAGTGCTTATTAGAGATGAATTTCATCTTTTGACGTGCATCCCTGTATAAGTTTGGTTTCAAGGCAGGTCCCTATTACCGTAGCAACGAATTTTTCATGATTTTTTGCGATACTGCCTAAAAAAAATTAAAAGTTATAAATACTAACAGAAGATTACTGGAAAAAACTGAAGAAATATCTGACTTTTTAAGTGCAGACATATGTGCAACTATTCCACAGTGTAATGCAAAAACTGAAAAATGAAAAAACAGATGCAAAAATGTTTGCAGTTATAGTGAAAAATGAAATATGTCTGCAACTATTTACATAGTGTATTACTGACTTGTCTCAGTGTATTAAAATACTGCAGACATGTCTGCATTTTTCTGTATACTTGCTTCTTTTTCTGCATTTTTACTGAAAGTGAGATATTTTCCATTTCTATGTAATGTTTATAAATTTTGGGTAATTTTCTATAATAATGTGAAGTTTGAATAAACGTAGGCCTTAAATTTAAAAATTTGAAGAAATAAGCAAAAATTGCATAAAAACATGAAATTTTTAATAATTAATTGCGATGATATCTTCATTTTAAAAAAAAAACTACAGTTATTCATGCAATATTTGTTAAAACATGTTTTATTTTGTTCTTTTTAAAGCTTTTTTTTTTACGTTTCTTACATGTATACAAAACAGGTTATATATTGAATTAAGTTTCGAAATTTGGTAGTTTTTTTAAGTTGATTTTTAATGCTTTTTCATGATTTTCAGAAAACAGAGACTCCTATTACAAAGTTTTAAGACAACGACTTTTTGTGTATTTTGAAACTTAATAGGAACCTTAGCGGAACTGTTGCTTATTTATATAGTGTTGATTTCATTATTATTTTTGTTTAAAAAGGCTCGACCTCGCTCAAGGTGTCCGCGTTCAACATTCATCTATATTATTTTATTCATAACGATAAGTGTCTGAGTCACGTATCATAAATTTCTCATCGTTGTAGTGACGTTAAGATCTTTTACCTTTGCATGCAGTGTAATATTAATTTTATAGCTGATATTATTGTAATTTCAGTGACATTATATAATATGGTTTTCTCATTGAGCCGAGTGAATATCATTTTGGTTGATCTGAGACCATTGATAATTATTTTTAAATCCAATTTAAACTCATGTGTCATATTTAGCCCATTATAGGTTCTTAAGAATACAGATCTATGAATTTTAGCAAGATCTTAGCCTTTGATAGTAGCCAACTCCATTGTGACTAATAGCCTAAATAAATCGTTATTTAAGCCAATATGCCTACATTTGCTGCTATAGACATGACTATAAGCTTGTGACAGTGTCGTTGGAATATCACTATACACAAATGTAGGTGATATAGTTTTTGACTGTATATGAAATTTTAATTAGAAGTTCATAGGCCATTTCTTCTGGCTCGAAAAGGCATATTCTAATTTATCTATTATCGATTGATTTATGATCTACATTTTCAGTGTTGCAACGAGCATATGTTACCCACTATAAATAATACCGAGGTTAGAATATTTAAAATCCGTTGTATTGATTTATACGAAATTTTCTATTGTTTTAGAAAATTCACGGAATTTACATTGCTATAAAATACCGTAAGCGCACGAAGTACAATTGTAGTACGTGTGTGAGCACTAGTCGATTCGAAGGGAAAGTTTTTAATTTATAAAATTACTTAATCAAATTAAACCAAGTTTTGAGATTGTGTTAACGAACTAAGAAATTAGCAAAAACTAAAAACAAGCAGAAAGTTAATTATGAGATTAAAGAGCAATTTAAAGGCAAAATTATTCTCATAATTACACAAATCAACATAGAATGATTTTATGATCTCTCTTTTAATCTTTTGAAGTTTGTGGATGTATTTATCATAAGCATTGCATAATTGTATTATTAATTAACACAACATAATACAACCTCTAACCCACATTTTCAAGCCTCATGAAAATGAAAATGAATTAAAAATGAAAACTATTTTGAGCATGCTCTATTTACTATTAATTAGTAACATTAAACATTAAAATTTGATTCCGCTATCACTTTAATAACCACAATCATATGTGGATGAAGAAGTAAGTTTTGTGTTTATGTTTGATTAAGCATAGCCTATTTGGTTTGAACAACATAGGCTATCAAACTCAATATTAAATAACAAAAATTACATAAACATACAACTTTCATTAAGCTTAAAAAGAGATGATCATAATTAAATCACATATGTTAACTTTCTGTGATTCATGAGAGCTTCACTACCGCTAAATTGAAGTGATTTAACTACTCATAAGCGAATATATAATAACATAAGTAGATTTGCTTAAGAAGAAGGGTGAAAAAAACGAAAATGAGCTTGGAATAAAAGCAACTAACTTGCATTAAAAAAAATTAAACTAGCAACATAATAGGAAAAGAAAATATAAAAGAGATTAGCATAAATGAAAAGAATACAAAAGAAATAATATGAAATAAAAGGCATAAAAGTCATAATGCATAAAAATAAGAAAAGCCAAGAAGTTGTTAAAGAGATTTTATTCTCAACTTTTATTCGTTACAACTTGCATGAAAGAAGAGCATGCTTGCATGAAACATAGGAAATTATTTATACATGCCTAATATCTTAATAGATATTTAACGTGCTACCCAAAATACCTAGAGAAAGTGTAGGACTTAAGTAATATTTAGCCTTTCACTAATCATCCACTAATTTTTCTTTTGATTTGTTTTATGTTAAGTAGTGGGCAGGTAGGCTCCTCCATGTTGTAACAATTGATTTATTTCTTCATGCTTTTGGGCTTTAATACTTGTGCATGCATATATATCTTCATGTAAGCTCTTCGTTTGCACTCATTTTCCTATAACACAAATAAAAATGTACAAGTAAATTTTCTTTATGTTAATTCATACATAAATGATTGTTTTTCCCTTGTGTACATGAATGTTTAATGACTTGGAAATATTTTTGTATTTTTGTTTAAATCATGTAAAAACAACCTAATATGACATGTAATTATTTAAAACAATAATAACTACGTGCGTAAATAAAGAAGGGGAATGAGCTTGTTTTCCTATGGCCATGGGGACTAGGATTTTTATCACCTTATTCTGTCGGCTCTAACTACTTCCAAATCTTTTTCCTCTGTTATCTTCTTTTCTTTCTGCTCCTTTATTACGCCTCCTCTCTTATCCTAGCCTTCTCCCTTGTCCTTCGAAACAAGCTCATTCCCAGTTGAACTCCTTTGTGCTACTTCCTTCAGATCTGATGTCTCCGGCTGTCTTTTATCAACCTCTGATGCTCTTGAGCCCCTTTCTTGGGTTAGCTGGTCCAGCTTGTTAGATGATTTGTTTTTGCAGTTTGGTCCTTTCAAATCTAATGTCTTTTTTAGTTTCAGTTGGCAACTAGCTCATCTGATAGCATTCTAGCCCATGCTCGGTCACCTCCAAGTCCTTAGATCCTTTGTGCAGAGTAATGAGTATAGTATGCTCCTGAGCCTTTTGCTATTCCTATCATCTTTGTTTTCGGTCGGCCCAATGTAAGTCTTCCAAAGTGTAATTCCTAAGTTCCTCTTGGTTATGGAATAGAACGATTTATCGTTGCATGGCAAGTATTTTACTTAGTGTTGTTTCGAACTATTTGGTGGGTTTTTGCATTGGATTGATTGTTTAGTCGACGGTTTGTGTATTTTGCTCTGCGTGGATCTTGGTCCTGGTAATATTTTGACTAGTTTGTGATTCTTGAGTTATTTAGTCCCTATAAAATCTATCAATGCCAAGTGTTGCCGCTGCAGGCAGTGAAGTGATTCTATGTGGTAACACCTATAATGTCTGAGTTCTATGCAGAATTTATTCATGGTAGTATAGTTTATGTAGCACACCTGTATGTAACTTTGACCTGTGTCACTTGTTGTCTTTTATTGTTTTCGACAGTTATTGTATTTGGCTCCCTACGTGGAGTATGAAATATTGTAGTTTGGAAGAAGTAACTAACTCCTGTGTTGTAACCTAGATAGAATGCGGTGGACTATCTACCTTAAAAACCATAATAGTAGATTGGTAACTGTCAACTTCCTGTAATATTTGTAATTATTATTGGTTATAACAATAAGTGTTTGTGGTCACAATAAAACCGGTCGATTTTTCCAAAAAAAAGTGTATGCGTAAAAATATGCATTTTTACGTGCATACTAAATAATATCCCCACACTTATCTTTCTATTCGTCCTCAAATAAATGAAACTAAGGTAAATCCATTTTCGTATGAAACATGATCTCATTGATTGTATGCAACAAATCATTGAATCTGTGGGGGCCCTCAATAGGATAAGCGTTATCTCCTAAGAGTTTCCAGTGGATACTACCCACAAAATCCATATGGAAATGTTCAAAGTACAAGTTTATCTACAAAGATATAAATGAAGGTTTTCATTTACTAAATGAATAATTTACTAAATTGGAATGCAGTAGTAAAGAACAAGTTTTAGTAATCATCGGAAAATTCGGGTTTATAAAAGTTAAAACTTCAAACACAAATTAAGTTTTCATAACATTTCGACTCTAGTTTAGATAATTGTTTTGATTAAATCACAGTGCAAATATGAAATAAATTGTAAAGACCCAGTTTTTAGACTAATTCTGTGATCTATAACTTATAGATTATACTTGTAACTGAAGTCAAATGGATTTAAATATTTTAGAAATTCAAGTTAAAACAATTTTTATATAATTGTCTAAGTGTATATTCAAATTTATTATATTCATCAGCGTATGATTATATAAACAACTAAAACTTGGGATTTGTTTTATATGAGATGTAAATAAGATAAAATCCAAATCTTGTTATTTATTACAGAATATTAGTAGAAAATCAAAATAAGATTTTTCTTAAATAATTTTTCTTGTAGTAATGTAATTTTAGAATGTCATTATCTCGCAAGAAAGCAATTCAATCAAGGAATTAAATCAAAGAAAAATCAAAATATAAATGAGAAAAATGAACTCTAACATGATGATTTAAATTAAAATATATATGTGTATATAAGTTAACAAGAGTTAAAAACTTAAAATTTCAAAAATGTAAATCTATCTTGTGCAATATATATGAAAATGTATTCATACATGAGACATGTATGAGTTCAAATTATATACATTACATATAATTGCAATTAGTTAATAATAAAGTAAAGAAAGGACAGCAAGTGTAAACCCAAATAAACATAATTGTTAGAAATCCAAATTTTAAAAACAAAGCCTAGTTTAAAGGCTACATGAAATAGCATAAGCAAAATCAAATATAGGGTATGCAAGTGAAAGAGATAATTGCCTGCTTGTATATGTGAATTGGCAAATGAAGATAGACATTTGAATTGGAAAAGAAAATTTGAAAAGAGGTATTAACTGCAAGTATAGAATAGTGACAAGGTATCATAGGGTTTTAAATGGAAGAGAAAGATTTGAACAGCTAGACACCAGTAGAAAAGGTGGTTAGAATAGTTAAAACAAATGCAAGATGTATAGAAAAATCAAATCAGTGTTTAAGTTTAGGAACTAAGGAAAATTTGTATTCATATACATGACATGTACACATGCTGGTGGCGTAGAAATAACAGGGGATAGCTAGAAACTCAGAGGCTAAATTTGAAGACTTAGGTTGAATTGTTAAATCAGAAGGAAAAAACATCACACATCAATTTATGATGGTTGTGCACTGGTAACCTAGGACGTATATAGCTAAAGCATCAACATCATGTCTCATTCATTTGAAAAGGGATGTAATATCCTTTCTACCCAACATAACACCTTCCCAATATAGAGATTAGTTTTGTTCACATATAAATACATGTAGAAACCCACTACTACACACACGCTAGGTTCCTAGAAACTAATATAAACACAATCAAATGCTTAAAACTAAAATGTTAGAAACAAAGAGGAAAACGGTGAGGAACAAGGGTAAAAATCTGGGAGAAAAAGACACTGAGCATAAGAATGTGAGAAAAATCTTGGAACCAAAACTGTGTAGGAAAAATGTGAAAACACAAAGGCAAGTTATATGTGAAGAGTATTAAACTAAAATCAAAGTTGAAGGAGAAAAGAAACGTATGCAAGAACATGCAATTAAAAACAAAGTACATAAAACTTAAAATGGGTATAAAGCTGTGAAGCAATGGCTTGAACTTGAAGCAAAGCCTGGGAAGACAATGGCAAAGAACAGTGAATCAACATGTGAGTAAATTCTTTCCCTATGTTCATTAATGGTTTTGCTACCTTAATGTATGAATATGAACATACGGGCTACATCTGTTTTGGTATGATATCATCTTATATGTTAAGACCTGAACTTCCCCGTGAGGAAAGCACGGAATGAATTGAGGACAAGCCACATCGGAACACAAACAGAAGAACATTTCATTGCTTATTACAACAATTCGATCAGAATAAAATAATATCCAGAGTGAATAAATAAAATACATTCGATAAATATCAGAGACTACAATAAATTACATAGTAGTAAAAAATAATACAAAACACAACTGAAAGGAATATGCAGATACAGAGCTTTCCGAATATCATTCCAGATGTATACCAAGATACTGCGAATATAAATCTGCAAAACCAAAACTACTAGCTGCCCGTGCGAAAATAGGGGCACCCAGAGTTTAGGTTAAAACAATAAACTCCAGGTCAGTCATGCGACTGGTGTGAGAACTAAAACAGTTATTAGTCTTTATTTCAAAGTTAGGTAAATCAAGGGACCACTCCGTATAACACGGAACGGGTTTCCACCTAAGGATACCAGTGCATAAAACAACAGCACAATGTTAAATAAAGAACAATGAAGCTATTATAAGACCCAGGTCCCATCACACAATGCAACACAAGCCGGAGGATAGGGTTTTACCTTATAATAGCCAAAGAATGCTTGATACGCTAAATTTCATCTTTTATTATTACTATAAGTGTATAGTGTCAAAACAATTTCAATCATAAGTATCAATCATAGACGGCATAAGTGCCCCATACCACTATGTCGCCATATATAGGTTTACAATCAAAACTGCAAAGTCAAGTATTGGAAGTTGGATTTCCATCATAAACCAAGGCAAAAGATATTCCTTACCGAATTTGAGACGCTCTAGCCCGCCCCTCAGGCAAGTACCCAGTCAAGCCTTTGAATCGTCAGGGCCGGTCCACCGATGTGGATTAAAATGCCTGAACACTGCGTTTCCCCGCCCTTTGGGGCGTAAATGAGTCCGATGACTCCATCGGCTCCACATAGTCACCGATATATCTGAGGCGCCTCGCAATCTAACAACCACACAGGTGAAAATAATATAAATATCAGGACTGGTAGGTCACTGACACCACCCTAGCTAGAAGGAAACGCATGCCCTCTCTGAGGTCCTTCTCCCGTTTCTGGTTCACACCGGGGTGTGAGGCTCATGAATTAATGCTACACAAAGCTACGCCACAAAGGCCGTGCTTTGATCATCAACCACAAGACTCTGCTTTTCAACAGAAGCCTTGATCATTTGCATCTCAGCATGCCACACAGGCAATTCAAGCTATGCAACCGATATCAATTACACAAAATGAAATCCAATGTCAGACATACAGTCCATTTACAAGTCCGCTTTGGGTCTGAACGAAACCGGAGGCACCTTTTACCTCGCATATCCATCGATCTCCAAGTACGTCTGGACGATCACCAACTGATTCCCTCCTCTTGGGTGTACAACCCAATCAAGATCATCAGTAATTATCCAAACGATGTGAAGACCTCTGGTCTTTTGACCACCGTCTTCATCCTCGACACATCGTCGAATCAGTTATTCAGAATGGGATAAACCCGGTCTTTCTGAATAACTCGCGTATATAATAAATAAGTGTTACACAAACATAACATACGCCTCATTCCAATTCAGAATATTATTTTATCCAAATATTCTTATACTTTGGGAAAGGTTCTCATTTTATTTATCAAAGATAAATTCTTTAAATTATTTTTTAATCTTCTTTTGAATATCAATTCAAACCAAATTATGGTTTATCCAAACTAGTCGGGATTAGCGAACCTTACCGAAGTAATCACTTGTTAAATTTCCCAACCCCAACCTATTCATCCCATGAAGTAAAACTGGTAATACTTCATATCTAACACCACGGTGTTATCGGTAAATTCAATTACCATTTCACGTTCAAATTTAATTAAAGATTTAACTATCGCCTGGAGCAAAACTGGTGATACTCCATTCTCGATCATTTCAATCTAATTAAAGATTCATTAAAACTCCACTTGGTTTTAATCTTCCTAAAAATCACTATCAATGATGATTTAACTTGGAAAATCATATCCTGTCTTTAACTGTGTTAAAGAACCAATGTCATTTAAAATACGGTTCACTATAAACCGAAAATCACATTCCATTCCATCAGCCTTTAACCGTAAATTAGCAAGTGAACAATTCCCTAAGTATTAACCCCGAAGGCCGAAACCAACATCAGATCAATACCCAAGAAACCATTCAACTTCACTAATCTCCAGTTAGTTTCTGATTTTCTTAACTCCTTTGGGTCTAAGAACAGTATTATTAAAGATACCATCCATGACAACCCAAAATCACGTTCCATTAACGATGGAATCTTCACGGAAAACAAATCGATATATATAATCGATATGAACTTCCATATCCGACTAATAATATAAATGGAATAACGACAACGTCTTTTAAATTCCAGATATATTAGCAGTCTTCCTCCACAGAAATTCACTTCTATTCTTACCAAATCGAATTCCATTCCGTTCCAATTTATTTTATTAAATTGGGAAACTTTACTTTGGAAAATCTCCTTTAAATCTTTACAAAAGATTTATAAATTCCAAATCACATTTCACTGTAACTCGGGTAAAAGAACGAATGTCGTTAAAACACAGTTCACGATAAACCCAATTCACATTCCATTAATCATCGGGTTAAAGAACAAGTGTTATTTAAAACACCATTCACGAAAAACCCAAAAATCAATTTAAATTCAATTCCAATTAAATACCATTTAATTGGTATACTTCATCAAATCTAAACAAAAAAATTTAATCTTTTTTCTCAACTGGGTTTAAGAACAGTGTTAATGAAGACACCATTCATGACAAACCCAAATCCCATTTGATATTAAATACAAGGCTCTGAATAGAAAATATATCGGCTTATATTCAATATCAAATTCTACGACCAACAAATATCGTATTGAAAATAATGATATAAATATAACTTTCAAATTTCCATAACAATATCTGTATAATCACGAAATCCAACATCGAAATATTACAAAGACAATTTCAATTCAAATCCATTTCCACTTTATATATTGGAAATTCTGGTTATTTTTAAAACCCTTTCAAATCCAATTTATTTATTTCAAAAATAAATGGATTATAATTCTAGTTCAAAACTAGTTCATTTCGATAAAAAAATATATTTTTATCTTTTCAAATATGGAATTTTTTTCATCCCAATTCTTTCCAAATCAATTCTTATGATTTTACACAAATTATTGCTGTTTTTTAATAATTTTATCAAGGCCCGTACAGTCGATTTCCATCAACGGCCATCGAACTGCACTTACAACGACCTTTTCCAAATTTGATTTGGACATAATTCCAAATCCAACCATTAGATTTCTAATTTCTTGTATTCGTTAGAAAGCTCTTTTCGATACGAACCCAATGGTTCCTATTTTAGGAGGATCCGACGGTCGGATCTCCCGTAATGTCCGCTCGAAGTCAATGGTCGAAATTCGCGAACTGCCGTAGTGCGGCGCGTTCTATTCAGGCCATTATATTTATAATACATATTATATATATTTCGTCGATTTCCTTTTAAAACGTATTTTATAAATCGTTTTAAATTCGCTTTCAAAGCGATTTCAACTTCCTATTCAATTTCTAATCAAAATTAAATATTCTATATCATCGACATATAAATGATTATATTTTCAAAACATTATATTTTGAAATCAATTCCTTTTCGATATTCATTATAAAAATGAATAAAATCAATATAGATATCGTTCACGTCGAAATGGCGTCAATCTAATCAACACGAGTTTATATATTTAAATATATTCGTGTCCATCCCAAATCGGACATCAAAACCCAATTTTGATTCTTTTTCGAATATTATTTGAAAAATATTCATTATTTTAAAATAATCGTTATTTTAAAATATTCATTCTTTCTGAATTGGAATCAGACACAGTCAATTACCATACAATGTGATTTATATGGATTTCATACACACACGTACACTACAACAATCAAACACAGTCAACCATCACCCAATGTGCATTCTACACTGCATAAGCATCAAATATAAATATTTAATGCTTATAATAGTCTTTCAATCAATCGATTGACATACAGCTAATTATTGGGACTAGTATATGGTCAATTTCATCCCAACACCCGTGTGGGGTTTTCAAACAATCAAACACAGGTTTTATTTGTGTAGTTGGGCGATGTGTAAAATTTATCGTCCCAATCCATATCAGTCAAATGTGGGTACATAAACAAATCATCCGATTTGTTTATAAATATTTATTTTATATACACGTTAAAAAATATATTTTAACTATAAAATATTTTCAACTATAAAATATCTTATTCCATTCCCCTTCACATAATCAACTTTCACAACACATCAATTAAACAAACAAGTCATCCATGGTCTGTGGACAACGGATGTCGGGTGCTGCTAAGCACCGTCTTCATCATAGTATATATTTCAACTAGAAAATAAATTAAAAGTGAGAAGTTCTCACCAAGTGCTACCCAACTCCGCGACTCTTCGTATGTAGGAAATCTTCGCCGTGCTCGCCTTTTGTCACTTTCGCCGTCCGTGTTCGCTACATATATAAAAATCACATTTTATATTCTCTAGTATATAAAAATCTTATTTTTAATTCGCTACATATATAAAAATCACATTTTTATATCGTTGTCTATTTTATAAAGATCAAATCCTTATTTTCGCTACTTCATTATAAAATTTTTATTTTTCTCTCACCATTCTCTACATAAAAATCACAATTTTATATATAAGGATCGTATTTTTATATCTCTACTACATATGCAAAAATCGCTCCTTTACACCACTACTTCCATGATAAAAATTATATTTTTATCTTGCATATCATAATAAAAATTATATTTTTTACTTCACTATATATATAAAAATTATATTTTTATTCTTATACATATATAAAAATCTACCGCATTTTTCTTCGTGATTTTCTATGTAAAAATTACATTTTTATTAACATAAATAAATTAAAAATAAAAATAAAAACAAAAACTCACCTTCCTCTCCGATAAACCATAACAGCACTGCGTCGAATAAGGGTCGAAACTAGGCCTCCGGAAGCTCAAGGACCTAAACGCTAAACTGTAAATAATGGAAATAAGGGGTTTTTTGGGCGGTGGAGGGTTACATGGCGGCGCTGACGTGGAGGGGAGGGGCGCAGGTGGCCGGTGGAAGTGGCCAAGGGGTTGCGGCATCGGAGGGTGGTCGGAGGCGTTGGGTTGGGCTAGGGTTCTTGTGGTTTGGTGATTTAAAGAAGAAAGATGAGGAGAGAGAAGCTGAGAGGCGGTGGAGGATAGGGAGGGTGAGGCGGTGGTGCGCCAGGCACCAGCGGCGGCGGCGAAGGCGTGGAGGTGCGGTTTCTCTGGGGGGGGGGGCGCGATTTTGTTTTCTTTTCTTTTTTCTCTTTTTGAAAACTGAACGGGAGGAAGAGAGTTAAGGGGGGAGGGGCGTTGACTAAGGGATAAGGGAGAGTGGGGCTTTATTATAATTTTTTATTAATTTTATTTTCTAAAAAGCAACTTTTTATTTCGACCTCTAAACGAGACCCACCGAATGTCGTCTATAACTAATTACCCCATTCCGAACGCAATGGGATATGTATCGTAAGCTGATTCAATCGTTTCGATCAGTATCCGTCAAAATCAAAATATAAATCTATATATTGAATTTGAACGCGCATTTCAATTTACCGGGGCCACATACGGACTCTAAAAATTCCCGAAAAATATTTTCTAGTTACGTATTGACGATACAGTTCTAACAAAATTTATTTCGTCAAATTCCGAGACCGGTTGCAAAATGGCTATTTTTAAGGGCTATATTTCCATAGCGACTATTCTGAATTTTCAACTGGACATAACTTTTTATTCCCGCTATGAAATTTTGATTTTTCGGATTCGTTGGAAAGATATTTTCAAATAGATTGTAATATTTTTGGTTTCGCTAAAATCCGCTTTATTTTGAATCTTGTACATTCATTTGAAATTTTGAAATCGAATTTCCGAACTACCGCGCCATTTTCAATTCCTTTTATAATTAAAAATAAATATTTATATTCTAACGATGATATATATAAATATATACGTTCTAATTCTATTCAAAATAAATTTCTCGTCGTTATTATTTAAAATAATTCATTTTAAATATTCAAAATCCATCAAAATTGCCAAAATAAAATTTTTAATTTTGTTCGGATTTTTCCGGGTTGTTACAATCTACCCCACTTAAAACTTTTCATCCTCGAAAAGGAACGAAGTTGAAAGTTGTTTAACTAATCAACTCAACTTCCATTATTTTCATTATGGCTTAAGTTCTTCAACTTTTCAGTTTCTAATAACTTTTCAAATTTTTCAAAAATTTGTCTAACACCCTAAATTTTCGAAAAATTTCGCCATAACCTCCCCTGCACCGGGAAAATCTTGAAATTTCCATACAGGCCTTTCCAATCCAAAAAAAAAAAAAAAACGCCAATCGGCTCATAAAATCATCCAAAACCCAAGAAATACAATAAACATGTATCTATTTGTCGGGCAAACAATTTTATTCCTCTTCTCTAGCCTCCTTGCTATGACCTGTTCACACACATATATATGTACACGCATGCATTTTCAAACAATTTTCAATACAGTTCAATATTTGATTCAATTTGGCCTAAATGGTTAAAAATATCAAACCAATAATCAAACAACACAACCATCAATCAATTAGTTGATTAGCTTTTCAAATTCATAACTTTGATACATAGTCCAAAGATCAGATTTTTGATGCCAAATCACAACAATAAGCCCTATCTAGTTTTGGTTCTCACACCAGTCAATTGGAATCATATAGAAATCCCACTTTCGAAACTCAAACACAAATACTGATGATGCCATGGTCATTATCAGCATCATCTCCGGGCGACTAGAGTGTGATTATATATCTATCCAGCATATTAAAACTTCGTACACACGTGGATCAGACGTATATAGAAAATCTTTTTATACCTGACTGTCCAAATTCAATACAAATGAATATTCAAATACGTTGAATAAGGTTTAAACTTTCAAAACAAAACTTGTTTTCATTTTTAATTTTCAAAACTCTACTCTTCACACTCGTTCTAGGATACTACTGATCCTATCTCTAACGGGTCATTCCTACTGGATATTACCAATCTAATCTCTGATGAATTCTTTCGTTCGGTTCTAACGTGTCTTGTTTTCTGAGCTTTGTAAACCAAAGCTCTGATACCAAGCTGTTAAGACCCAAACTTCCCCGTGAAGGAAAGCTCGGATTGAATTGAGGACAAGCCACATCGGAACACAAATAGAAGAACATTTCATTGCTTATTACAACAATTTCATCAGAATACAAGAATATCCAGAGTGAATAAATATAATACATTCGATAAATATCAGATACTACAATAAATTACATAGCAGCAGAAAATAATACAAAACACAACTGAAAAGAATATGCGGATACAGAGTTTTCCGAATATCATTCCAGTTGTATACTAAGATCCTGGGAATATAAATCTACAAAACCAAAATTACTAGCTGCCCGTGCGAAAATAGGGGCACCTAGAGTTTAGGTTAAAACAATAAACTCCAGGTCAGTCATGTAACTGGTGTGAGAACTAAAACAGTTATTAATCTTTATTTTAAAGTTAGGTAAATCAAGGGACCACGCTGTATAACACGGAACGGGTTTCCTCCCAAGGATACCAGTGCATAAAACAACAGCGCATTGCTAAATAAAGAACAATGAAGCTATTGTAAGACCCAGGTCACATCACACAATGCAACACAAGCCGAAGGATAGGGTTTTACCTTATAATAGCCAAAGAATGCTTGATACGCTAAATCCCATCTTTTATTATTACTTTAAGTGTATAGTGTCAAAACAATTTCAATCATAAGTATCAATCATAGACGGCATAAGTGCCCCATACCACTATGTCGCCATATATAGGTTTACAATCAAAACCAAAAAGTCACGTATTGGAAGTTGGATTTCCATCATGAACCAAGGCAAAAGATAGTCCTTACCGAATTCGAGACGCTCTAGCCCGCCCCTCAGGCAAGTACTCAGTCAAGCCTTTGGATCGTCAGGGCCGGTCCACCGATGTGGATTAAAATGCCCGAACACTGCGTTTCCCCGCCCTTTGGGGCGTAAATGAGTCCGATGACTCCATCGACTCCACATAGTCACTGATATATCCGAGGCGCCTCACAATCCAACAACCACACAGGTGAAAATAATATAATTGTCAGGGTTGGTAGGTCACTGACACCACCCTAGCTAGAAGGAAACGCATGCCCTCCCTGAGGTCCTTCTCCCGTTTCTGGTTCACACAGGGGTGTGAGCTTCGCGAATTAACGCTACACAAAGCTACGCCACAATGGTCGTGCTTTAATCATCAACCACAAGACTCTGCTTTTCAACAGAAGCCTTGATCTTTTGCATCTCAACATGCCACACATGCAATTCACACTATGCAACCGATATCAATCACACAGAATGAAATCCAATGTCAGACACACAGTCCATTTAAAAGTCTGTTCTGGGTCTGAACGAAACCGGAGGCACCTTGTACCTCGCATATCCATCGATCTCCGAGTACGTCTGGATGATCACCAACTGATTCCCTCCTCTTGGGTGTACAACCCAATCAAGATCATCAGTAATTATCAAAACGATGTGAAGACCTCCGGTCTTCGACCACCGTCCTCATCCTCGACACATCGTCAAATCAGTTATTTAGAATGGGATAAACTCGGTCTTTCTGAATAATTCGCGTATATAATAAACAAGTGTTACACAAACACAACATACACCTCATTCCAATTCAGAATATTCTTTTATTCAAATATTCTTATACTTTGGGAAAGGTTCCCATTTATTTTATCAAAGATATATTCTTTGAATTTATTCTTTAATCTCCTTTTGAATATCAATTCAAACCAAATTATGGTTTATCGAAACTAGTCGGGATTAGCGAACCTTACCGAAGTAATCACTTGTTAAATTCCCCAACCTATTCATCCCATGAAGTAAAACTGGTAATACTTCATATCTAACACCACGGTGTTATCGGTAAATTCAATTATCATTTCACGTTCAAATCTTATTAAAGATTTAACTATCGCCTGGAGCAAAACTAGTGATACTCCATTCTCGATCATTTCAATCTAATTAAAATTCATTAAAACTCCACTTGGTTTTAATCTTCCCAAAATCACTATCAATGATTATTTAACTTGCAAAACCATATCCTGTCTTTAACTGGGTTAAAGAACCAATGTCATTTAAAACACGGTTCACTATAAACCCAAAATCACATTCCATTCCATCATCCTTTAACCGTAAATTAGCAAGTGAACAATTCCCTAAGTATTAACCCCGAAGGCCGAAACCAACATCAGATCAATACCCAAGAAACCATTTAACTTAACTAATCTCCAGTTTGTTTCTGATTTTCTTAACTCCTTTGGGTCTAAGAACAGTACTATTAAAGATACCATCCACGACAACCCAAAATCACATTCCATTAATGATGGAATCTTCACGGAAAACAAATCGATATATATAATCGATATGAACTTCCATATCCGACTAATAATATAAATGGAATAACGACAACGTCTTTTAAATTCCAGATATATTAGCAGTCTTCCTTCACAGAAATTCACTTCGATTCTTACCAAATCGAATTCCATTCCGTTCCAATTTATTTTACTAAATTGGGAAACTTTACTTTGGAAAATCTCCTTTAAATCTTTACAAAAGATTTATAAATTCCAAATCACATTTCACTGTAACTCGGGTTAAAGAACGAATGTCGTTAAAACACAGTTCACGATAAACCCAATTCACATTCCATTAATCATCGGGTTAAAGAACAAGTGTTATTTAAAACACCATTCACGATAAACCCAAAAATCAATTTAAATTCAATTCCAATTAAATACCATTTAATTGGTATACTTCATTAAATCTAAACAAAAAAATTTAATCTTTTTTCTCAACTGGGTTTAAGAACAGTGTTAATGAAGACACCATTCACGACAAACCCAAATCCCATTTGATATTAAATACAAGGCTCTGAATAGAAAATATATCGGCTTATTTTCAATATCAAATTCTATGACCAACAAATATCGTATTGGAAATAACGATATAAATATATCTTTCAAATTTCCATAACAATATCTGTATAATCACGAAATCCAACATCGAAATATTCCAAAGACAATTTCGATTCAAATCCATTTCCACTTTATATATTGTAAATTCTGGTTATTTTTAAAACCCTTTCAAATCCAATTTACTTATTTCAAAAATAAATGGATTATAATTCTAGTTCAAAACTAGTTCATTTCGATAAAAAATCTATTTTTATCTTTTCAAATATGGAATTTTTTTTTCATCCCAATTCTTTCCAAATCATTTCTTATGATTTTACACAAATTATTGCTATTTTTTAATAATTTTATCAAGGCCCATACGGTCGATTTCCATCAACGGCCATCGAACTACACTTACAACGACCTTTTCCAAATTTGATTTGTACATAATTTCAAATCCAACCGTTAGATTTCTAATTTCTTGTATTCGTTAGAAAGCTCTTTTCGATACGAACCCAACGGTTCCGGTTTTAGGAGAATCTGACGGTCGGATCTCCCGTAATGTCCGCTCGAAGTCAATGGTCAAAATTCGCGAACTACCGCAGCGCGGCGCATTCTATTCAGGCCATTATATATATAATATATATATTATATACATTTCGTTGATTTCCTTTTAAAACGTACTTTATAAATCGTTTTAAATTCGTTTTAAAAACGATTTCAACTTCCTATTCAATTTCTAATCAAAATTGAATATTCCATATTATCGATATATAAATGATAATATTTTCAAAACATTATATTTTGAAATCAATTCCTTTTCGATATTCATTATGAAAATGAATAAAATCGATATAGATATCGTTTACGTCAAAATGGCGTCAATCTAATCAACACGGGTTTATATATTTAAATATATTCGTGTCCATCCCAAATCGGACATCAAAACCCAATTTTGATTCTTTTCGGAATATTATTTGAAAAATATTCATTATTTTAAAATAATCGTTATTTTAAAATATTCATTCTTTCTGAACTGGAATCAGACACAGTCAATTACCATACAATGTGATTTATATGGATTTCATACACACACGTACACTACAATAATCAAACACAGTCAACCATCACCCAAAGTGCATTCTACACTGCATAAGCATAAAATATAAATATTTAAAGCTTATAACAACCTGTCAATCAATCGATCGACATACAGCTAATTATTGGGACTAGTGTATGGCCAATTTCATCCCAACAACCGTGTGGGGTTTTCAAACAATCAAACACAGGTTTTATTTGTGCAGTTGGGCAATGTGTAAAATTTATCGTCCCAATCCATATCAGTCAAATGTGGTTACATAGACAAATCGTCCGATTTGTTTATAAATATTTATTTTATATACACGTTAAATATTATATTTTAACTTTAAAATATTTTCAACTATAAAATATTTTATTCCATTCCATTCCACTTCACACAATCAGCTTTCACAACACATCAATTAAACAAACAAGTCATCCATGGTCTGTGGACAACGGGTGTCGGGTGCTGCTAAGCACCGCCTGCATCCTAGTACATATTTCAACTAGAAAATAAATTAAAAGTGAGAAGTTCTCACCAAGAGCTAAACCCAACTTCGCGACTCTTCGTATGTAGGAAATCTTCGCCATGCTCTCCTTTTGTCACTTTCGCCGTCCGTGTTCGCTACATATATAAAAATCACATTTTTATATTCTCTAGTATATAAAAATCATATTTTTAATTCGCTGCATATATAAAAATCACATTTTTATATCGTTGTCTCTTTTATAAAGATCAAATCCTTATTTTCGCTACTTCATTATAAAAATCGTATTTTTCTCTCACCATTCTTTTTATAAAAATCACATTTTTATATATAAGGATCGTATTTTTATATCTCTACTACATATGCAAAAATCGCTCCTTTACACCACTACTTCCATGATAAAAATTATATTTTTATCTTGCTAGTATCATAATAAAAAATATATTTTTACTTCACTGTATATATAAAAATTGTATTTTTATTCTTATACATATATAAAAATCTACTGCATTTTTCTTTGCGATTTTCTATGTAAAAATTACATTTTTATTAACATAAATAGATTAAAAATAAAAATAAAAACTCACCTTCCTCTCCGATAAACCATAACAGCACCGCGTCGAATAAGGCTCGAAACTAGGCCTCCGGAAGCTCAAGGACCTAAACGCTAAATGGTTAATAATGGAAACATTACAAAGTGAAGTGGGACCCTCAAAAAGGAAAGATTCGCATGACAAACTCGTAGATAACTCTGGAAAAGAGAAGGATTCTCTGGATGAATAGACATCTGTCCAGCTGTCTGGACAAAATAATATGACAACTTTAAAAAGAAATAACACCTGTCCAGATAGATGGAAAGGTATCTAAAAAGAGAAATCTTTAATAAAAGAAAAGTAAAAGCATCGAGTAACGTGGCCTTATCTGAAAATGACTAAGGCGGTTTGGAGTAGCTATAAGAAGACCTGAAGGCATTTGTGGAAGGTATTCGAAGAAAAACAGAGAAAATATTTTCATAGTTTTGTAAATTAGTGTGAGCTTGAGTGTGCTTGTACTAAGCTTGTAATATTCCTCAATAATCAATAAAAGTTTGTTCTGAGTGCAATTTTCTGTTAAAATTTCTGAGTTTTTGATAATCATAAACAAAAGCTTCTAAGTCTGTTTACCACTTGGAAACCCTAAGCTATTTCCTGGAGTGCTGATTAGTATCCAGTGTTCATTGGCGTTTGGCAAGACTGAGCCGTGAAGCCGTAGAAGAACAAGGAGAAGCGTAGGCATTGGAAGCGTGCTGGGCCCAAACAGGTAACAACTAGAGATTGCCGGTTTCTGATTATTCTTAATTTAGAAACTTTTCCAGTAATTAGCTTTGAACATACGTTTTAGTTTGATCCTGTACAAACTAAAACGTATGTTCAAAGCTAATTACTGGAAAAGTTTCTAAATTAAGAATAATCAGAAACCGGCAATCTCTAGTTGTTACCTGTTTGGGCCCAGCACGCTTCCAATGCCTACGCTTCTCCTTGTTCTTCTACGGCTTCACGGCTCAGTCTTGCCAAACGCCAATGAACACTGGATACTAATCAGCACTCCAGGAAATAGCTTAGGGTTTCCAAGTGGTAAACAGACTTAGAAGCTTTTGTTTATGATTATCAAAAACTCAGAAATTTTAACAGAAGATTGCACTCAGAACAAACTTTTATTGATTATTGAGGAATATTACAAGCTTAGTACAAGAACACTCAAGCTCACACTAATTTACAAAACTATGAAAATATTTTCTCTGTTTTTCTTCGAATACCTTCCACAAATGCCTTCAGGTCTTCTTATAGCTACTCCAAACCGCCTTAGTCATTTTCAGATAAGGCCACGTTACTCGATGCTTTTACTTTTCTTTTATTAAAGATTTCTCTTTTTAGATACCTTTCCATCTATCTGGACTGGTGTTATTTCTTTTTAAAGTTGTCATATTATTTTGTCCGGACAGCTGGACAGATGTCTATTCATCCAGAGAATCCGTCTCTTTTCCAGAGTTATCTACGAGTTTGTCATGCGAATCTTTCCTTTTTGAGGGTCCCACTTCACTTTGTAATGTTTCCCATTTTATTCCATGTAATATTAATTTCTTCTGCAAATCTACCGTCATATTCTTTTTGAGAAAGTGTTTGTATGCTTTCTTATGTGCATCCCATCGTAGAATTCTTTTCACAAACTGGATTATATCTTCTTTTGTCCCTGCCTTTGGAACTTTACTGACTGTCAGAATTAATTCATTAGGTTCAGACTCATAAGTCCAAATATTGCTTGATAGGGCTTCTATAGTTCTTTGTACTAGACTTGCTAGCTGTTTTGCTCTTGTTGCTGTTATCACATCCTTTTCAACCAGGAACATGTTCTGAAAGAATTTTGGCGTCAATCTCTTCGATCCCATCTTCATCTCTACCATAGATATACATTTCTTTCCTTCTTCAGGAATAACTTGATTACATGCTAAGTAAATATTGCTATGCTTTATTGCTTTTGAAAAAGTGTAAACTGCATTTCTTATTTTGGGTAATCCCTTGAGATTGTTAAGGGTGCTGTCTGTATAGATGCAATAAATCAAACCTGCTTTATATAAGTCTCTCACCACTGATGGATCAGCTTCAGGGTGAATATATACTTTATTCAGATCATAGCCAAAACCTGAATATATTCCTTTACAAGGATTTGGTTCTAGTAATATTGGTTTTACCCAACTACTAAACCATGTAATAAATTCTTTATCATGCTTTTTTACCTCTACGGGCTTATTGACTGATTTCTCAGACATTTGAGTAACTTCATTAATCATGTCTTTTTGTACCTCTCTGAACATAATTTGTGAGTAGGATATCATATGATGGAAGAAGAACCTTAGTTCCTCCTTTTTCTCGTCATCTGCAGTGATTAAATATTGCTCAAAGGCTTCTTGTGCTTTAAGTACTTCATTATATATTTCATCAAAGATACTTAGATAATCAATTGTATCATTATTCCTTCCCGCCATCATGCAATTCTCTGCTTAAGGTATCTGCAAGAAAGTTAGTTTTTCCAGAAATATGTTCAATATCAAAATTAAATTCAGAGAACCATGATTGCCATCTTATTAATCTTTTATTGGGTCCTATATCAGGAATTTTATTTTTTATTCTAGATTTTGCAGTAATAGAATCTGTGCGAATTTTAAAAGGTCTATTTAAGTATAGATAAAAGGCTTTAATACTATTCTTAATAGCCAAGAGTTCTTTATCATTAGAGTGATAATTCAGTTCACTTTGTTTAAAAGTTCCAGATTTATACCTACATAATTTTTCTTGGTTATTTCTAATAGCTACCAAAGCTGCTCCCCAGTATGAATCTGAAGCATCTGTATATATAATTAATTCATCTGTTTCTAGTGGTAAAGATAATTTAGGCATATTTTCACAAATCTTTTTAATATGCTGAATATATTTTGTATCATCTTCTGTCCATTGCCATTTATAATTCTTTTTAAGTTTTTGTTGTAAAGGAGCTCTTAATTTTGCTAATTTATTGATAAATATATCAGCATAATTTAGACATCCTAAAAACCTTTGTAACTGTTTCATATCCTCTAATTGATCAGGAAATTCCTTAATTTTTGTAAGAATATGTGGTTGTAATTCTATGTTTCCACTATCTATGGTTATACCCAAAAAATCTATTTTTTGTACTCCAATAACTGCTTTTTTAGCTGAAAGAGTTATTCCTCTTTTTATACATGTATCAATAACAAAATTGCAGTGTTTAATATGATCTTCTAAATTGTCTGAGAATATTAAAATATCATCTACGTACACAATACAGTAGTTATCATGTTGTTTTAATACTTCATCCATTCTTCTTTGAAATATTTGTGGTGCATTTTTTAATCCAAAAGGCATAACTAGCCATTCATACTGTCCTTGTGGGCAACTAAATGCTGTATATGGTATAGATTCTTTAGTTAACTTTATCTGCCAAAATCCACTTTTACAGTCCATTTTTGTAAACCATTTTTTATTCTGTATTTTGTTTAACAATACTTCTTTATTTGGTAAATAATATCCATCAAAGATTGTAGCATCATTTAGGGCTTTATAATTAAAAACTATTCTAGCTTTACCTCTAACAATTTCACTGTGTTTTCTGACTATAAATGCAGGAGAACTATGTGGACTGTTAGATGACCTGATTACTTTTAAATCTAAAAGTTCCTTAATTTGGACCTTAAATTCTTCCAGATCTTCTAAGGAATATTTCATGGGTCTTACTCTTATTATTTTATTAGGGTCTTTTAATTTTATTTCTGCTAGGGTTTTATCTTTATCCCAAGCTGCTAAAGGATTTTCATTATATGTTTCTTTAAACCTTTCTTTAATTTTTTCCAAAGGATCAATATTTTCTTGTTTTAGTATCGGGATTTTTCCAAATTTAGGAATCTCACCACGCTGTGCTGGCGTAGGTTGATAATTTGGATCAATGGCATATGCTTGTTTAAGTCTTGGTGCTAAAATAGGTGTTCCACATGGTGTAGTGAATATAATGTGTTCTGTTAGCTGGGTCATAGGTTGGTATGCAAGACAAAAATCATTGACCAATAATATATCTGGGCCTTGGACATTACTAGCCCATAATTTTGGTATTTTAATTTTTATATTTCCTACGGTAAAAGGAACATTAACTGCATAGTCTTTATAACAAATTTCCTTTTCTTGAATATCTAAAGCTATTATAGAAGATCCATCTTGGATCCACCATTTCTGTGGTAAAATATATTTTTTACATAACGATATTCCTGAGGCAGTATCTATGTATGCATTTAGTTGTATTGGCTGGTAATAAGGTATTTCTATAGTTCCTTCTATATATGTGGAAAAAGGTGAGGTTACAATAGCCTTTTTAATATGTTGTTTATCAATTCTTGGAAATTCATATTGATCCAATTGTATATATGAGTCTTTTAAGATAAAAGTGTATTTTGTAATAAAATTCATTCCTAGTAATATTTCATTTTTTGCTAACTTATCATCTACTAACATTTCCATTTGTATTTGCAGGACTTTCCCATTCCTATCAATGAGGGATAATCTGGCTACTACGTTCTTTTCTAGCACATGTACATGTCCAAAATAATCTACGTATTTATAAGGATTTTGTATAGTATTACATGGATATGTTTGTACTAAAAAGGCATTGATATGAGAGGATGCCGCTCCTGTATCCAAAAGCACATTTACTTCTTTGTTATCCAAAAAACCTTGTATGTATAATTGTCTATTTGATTCTAGTAAGTTTAATTTATCCAATGTTAAATCTAAGTCTTTTCTTTGAGAGGTTATTTTTATGTCCCTTGATATATCAGAGGTAGATGCCTCATTATCATAGCATATTCTAAAAGAATTTCTACTATGTGGCTTTACAGTTGGTTGTGTTTTATATCTATCTTTTCTTTGAAGAATTAATTCTTGTGGAAAGTCTAATTCTTCATGCTTTAGTTCTCTAGGTGGTATAACTTCACATATGTCAGTAAATGGTTTAGCAATATTTATGTTTTCTTCTTTAAATTTCTTTGTAGTAATATGATGTCTAGTAGAATACGCGTATACCATGCATGCTGTTATACTACATACTTTACTCCCTGGTGGCATTTTGAGCCTTTCAATCTTATGATACATTGTAAGTCCAAGTTCTATATTTTGATCAGACAAAGCAATTGCAAAATCTGGAAATATTCTCATTTTTATCGTTTGACATGCAAAATTTCCTCTAATTACTCCTAATAAAGCATCCTTTGCATCATGAAGTATTCTATCATCTGATATCCAAAATGTACAAGGAACATTCATTCCCCTTCTACATGCACATTTTATAATAAGTTCTATTCCTCCTAAATGTAACCATTTTACTTGTTTATTAAATTCCTTCGAAAAGTGTTTTCTATCTTCTTTTATTGCTTTTTGTGTTAATAATTTCAGAGGAATTTCTCCTTCCATAGTAAAAACATCTATTGGTTGTTCAAAGGTTTTTATAACATATTTTTCTTTAGACATATATCTTATTAAGGGCATTTCATAACATTCTTCCCTTGAAAGTGTATGTTTTATTTTTTCTATTTGTTTATATTTTTCTTCTGACATTTGTACAGTTTGTCCATAACCAGTTTCATCATCTTTAGTCTCAGAAATTTCTGATGTTTCAGATGTTGAAATTAGATTTGTTTCCATAAAAGGTTGTTGTTCAATATTATTTTCTTCATTCATTAACTCTTGAAATTCTTCTTTAAGATCTTCTGTGTTATCTGATATTGTGCTACTACTTTCTGTAGATGAGATTTCAGAAATAATTTCTTTTGGTTCTCTTTCTTTTACTACTGTTATCTTTTTTAATGCATCCATATATGTCTGGACACTATATTTTTCTCTATCAAAAATATGTATTTTTCCATTGTTCTTTTTACTTAAAATTACGTTCTGTCTAGTCTTCATGACACTATATGCTTTATGATCAAAAATATGTTCACATGAAATGACCTTTTTATGTTTAGGTCTCTGTTTTGTATTTTTCTTTTCTAAAGGCTATTTGAATTCTAATATATCATATGGTACTGGTTTCTTTATCAATTTTTCAAATTTTTCATTATATTGTTGCACAAAATTTTGTGAATTTGTTCTTAACATTTTAATATTCACCACGCTCAGTCTGTGTGGTTTATGATTATATTCTTCTTCAGATTCCGTATCTATATCGGATTCAGAGTCTGAGATTAATTCATATATTTCTTCATCAGAGTTATATTCATTTTCTGATTCTATAGGTTCTATTTGTTCAGAGAATAAGCGGAATGCTTTTACAGCCGTTTTCTTATATTTTCCTTTTTCTGGACATTCATTAGCATTATGTCCTTCTTTGTTACATGACCAACATCTACATGTCTTTTTACCCATATCTTTTTTATTTTTAGAATTCTTTATCTTAAAATATCTTTTCTTTCTAAAATTAAATGATTTATTTTTCTTTTTCTTAACTGGTCTGAAATATTTTTTAAATTTCTTTTTATATTTTTTTCTAATTGGATTACATCCCCATTGCGTTGGTACTTCTGAGGTTTCACAGGACAAACCCTTTTGTTTATTATACTATCTAGCGCTTCCCATTAGAGATTGTTGCATACAGTAATAGGCAATTTTATCTTTAGTGAATTTCATTTTTATTCCTAAACATGGAAATACATCTGGATTATCTTTAAGATACTTTTCATAATCGTTGGTTAATATGTTTGCCCATGGTAAAGGTAATTTTAGGAAATATAAGGAAAGCACATTTTCCATTGTACCTTCATCTGGTGCCGATGCATAATAATATTTAGCAAATTCACAATTATATTCATCTATATATTTTAAGTCACATATTGCAAGATTAGCGAGTTTTATTCTTGCCTTTTTCTTTTCTTCATCTTCTAATTTTTTATCATCAAATGGTAATCCACCAAATTCCGTTTTTAAAACTTTTCTAAATGATTCAATCAGAGTTAACGGATCTAACAAATTGACCGAATCCCTTGCTCCTGTGTTAACTAATTGTTTAGCTTCCCTGGTTAGGTTTTTATACCAATTTCTCACATTACCTACAAATGTATTTTCAATGATTCCTAACATATCTATAGATGATTGTATGTTTTTTGTAATTCTTAAAGTTTGTAAATCTCCAGCCCAAGCATCCACTAGTTGAGTAACATTTCTAGCGCAATCAAGGTCTAGAACCGCTCTTGAATGTTCTTGTAATTTCTTTTCCTTTGGTCTATATAATTCCGGATACGTTTTATAGGGTTTTTGCTTTTTTGGAAACATATATTCATTGTATATTTCTTCCCCCTCATTTTGATCTATTGTTGTTAAATTATCTCGGCGGTTGTCTGTTCTTGGAGGGTTTTGAACAGATACTATACTACTACTAGTAGCTTCCATTTTTAGATGTTCTATGGGTTTATTATCAGATTGTTGTAATACTGATAATCTGGACATGGCTATGGCTATGTCTCCTAACTGAGAACCATCAGCCTTATCCCAAAGCTCTTCTAATTCTTCCATTGTTTTGTCATCATACTGGGTATGAGACTCTACAATGTTATTCATTTTAGTGTTCTCTATTATCGAAGATCTAGCATTAATAGTAAATCCTCCTGTTGTTGCTGGTTTTAAACTTGAAGGTGGCATTTCATCTGATATACCTAACCTTTTAATCATTTTATCTATTTTGTTGTTTATCTCAACTATTGTAATATAATCACTAGGAGCTTGTAAAGAAGCTGACCTAAGCTGATTATATGTAAGAATATTAGCAAACAGATTGTATTCTGGGGTTCCAGTTTTAATGATAAATAGTTTTTCTTCAGTTTCTATGATGGATTTAGCCATCAAAAAGACTGATAATTTATTCTTAAGTTCTTCATGGGCTCTGATACCAAGTTTTACAGGATCAAACTAAAACGTATGTTCAAAGCTAATTACTGGAAAAGTTTCTAAATTAAGAATAATCAGAAACCGGCAATCTCTAGTTGTTACCTGTTTGGGCCCAGCACGCTTCCAATGCCTACGCTTCTCCTTGTTCTTCTACGGCTTCACGGCTCAGTCTTGCCAAACGCCAATGAACACTGGATACTAATCAGCACTCCAGGAAATAGCTTAGGGTTTCCAAGTGGTAAACAGACTTAGAAGCTTTTGTTTATGATTATCAAAAACTCAGAAATTTTAACAGAAGATTGCACTCAGAACAAACTTTTATTGATTATTGAGGAATATTACAAGCTTAGTACAAGCAGACTCAAGCTCACACTAATTTACAAAACTATGAAAATATTTTCTCTGTTTTTCTTCGAATACCTTCCACAAATGCCTTCAGGTCTTCTTATAGCTACTCCAAACCGCCTTAGTCATTTTCAGATAAGGCCACGTTACTCGATGCTTTTACTTTTCTTTTATTAAAGATTTCTCTATTTAGATACCTTTCCATCTATCTGGACAGGTGTTATTTCTTTTTAAAGTTGTCATATTATTTTGTCCGGACAGCTGGACAGATGTCTATTCATCCAGAGAATCCTTCTCTTTTCCGGAGTTATCTACGAGTTTGTCATGCGAATCTTTCCTTTTTGAGGGTCCCACTTCACTTTGTAATGTTTCCCATTTTATTCCATGTAATATTAATTTCTTCTGCAAATCTACCGTCATATTCTTTTTGAGAAAGTGTTTGTATGCTTTCTTATGT
Source organism: Allium sativum (assembly GCA_030737875.1). Taxonomy (NCBI): domain Eukaryota; kingdom Viridiplantae; phylum Streptophyta; class Magnoliopsida; order Asparagales; family Amaryllidaceae; genus Allium; species Allium sativum. The sequence continues at coordinate 899,687,053 of CM060910.1, read as the reverse complement.
GCATCCCATCGTAGAATTCTTTTCACAAACTGGATTATATCTTCTTTTGTCCCTGCCTTTGGAACTTTACTGACTGTCAGAATTAATTCATTAGGTTCAGACTCATAAGTCCAAATATTGCTTGATAGGGCTTCTATAGTTCTTTGTACTAGACTTGCTAGCTGTTTTGCTCTTGTTGCTGTTATCACATCCTCTTCAACCAGGAACATGTTCTGAAAGAATTTTGGCGTCAATCTCTTCGATCCCATCTTCATCTCTACCATAGATATACATTTCTTTCCTTCTTCAGGAATAACTTGATTACATGCTAAGTAAATATTTCTATGCTTTATTGCCTTTGAAAAAGTGTAAACTGCATTTCTTATTTTGGGTAATCCCTTGAGATTGTTAAGGGTGCTGTCTGTATAGATGCAATAAATCAAACCTGCTTTATATAAGTCTCTCACCACTGATGGATCAGCTTCAGGGTGAATATATACTTTATTCAGATCATAGCCAAAACCTGAATATATTCCTTTACAAGGATTTGGTTCTAGTAATATTGGTTTTACCCAACTACTTAACCATGTAATAAATTCTTTATCATGCTTTTTTACCTCTACGGGCTTATTGACTGATTTCTCAGACATTTGAGTAACTTCATTAATCATGTCTTTTTGTACCTCTCTGAACATAATTTGTGAGTAGGATATCATATGATGGAAGAAGAACCTTAGTTCCTCCTTTTTCTCGTCATCTGCAGTGATTAAATATTGCTCAAAGGCTTCTTGTGCTTTAAGTACTTCATTATATATTTCATCAAAGATACTTAGATAATCAATTGTATCATTATTCCTTCCCGCCATCATGCAATTCTCTGCTTAAGGTATCTGCAAGAAAGTTAGTTTTTCCAGAAATATGTTCAATATCAAAATTAAATTCAGAGAACCATGATTGCCATCTTATTAATCTTTTATTGGGTCCTATATTAGGAATTTTATTTTTTATTCTAGATTTTGCAGTAATAGAATCTGTGCGAATTTTAAAAGGTCTATTTAAGTATAGATAAAAGGCTTTAATACTATTCTTAATAGCCAAGAGTTCTTTATCATTAGAGTGATAATTCAGTTCACTTTGTTTAAAAGTTCCAGATTTATACCTACATAATTTTTCTTGGTTATTTCTAATAGCTACCAAAGCTGCTCCCCAGTATGAATCTGAAGCATCTGTATATATAATTAATTCATCTGTTTCTAGTGGTAAAGATAATTTAGGCATATTTTCACAAATCTTTTTAATATGCTGAATATATTTTGTATCATCTTCTGTCCATTGCCATTTATAATTCTTTTTAAGTTTTTGTTGTAAGGGAGCTCTTAATTTTGCTAATTTATTAATAAATATATCAGCATAATTTAGACATCCTAAAAACCTTTGTAACTGTTTCATATCCTCTAATTGATCAGGAAATTCCTTAATTTTTGTAAGAATATGTGGTTGTAATTCTATGTTTCCACTATCTATGGTTATACCCAAAAAATCTATTTTTTTACTCCAATAACTGCTTTTTTAGCTGAAAGAGTTATTCCTCTTTTTATACATGTATCAATAACAAAATTGCAGTGTTTAATATGATCTTCTAAATTGTCTGAGAATATTAAAATATCATCTACGTACACAATACAGTAGTTATCATGTTGTTTTAATACTTCATCCATTCTTCTTTGAAATATTTGTGGTGCATTTTTTAATCCAAAAGGCATAACTAGCCATTCATACTGTCCTTGTGGGCAACTAAATGTTGTATATGGTATAGATTCTTTAGTTAACTTTATCTGCCAAAATCCACTTTTACAGTCCATTTTTGTAAACCAAATCGGATGCGCCCTCTCTTCTCCCCTCTTCCACATTCGCTGACGCGCAAACCCACCACCCTAAAACCCTGCGCCTTCCCCAGCAGTCGCGAGCGTCAACCCCTCCCTTGCGCGCCCTCAGACCTCAAGTCGACAGTGAAACCCCTGTAAGCCTTTTTATTTTTATTCTATTTTATTTTATTTTCTTTATTTAATAAAATCAGTTTTTAAAAATATAAATAAAGTTTGTTTTAAAAATATAAATAAAGGTTGTTTTAAAAAAATAAGGTTTTGAAAAAATAAAAGAACTTTGTTTTAAAAATAAAAGAACTTTGTTTTGAAAATATAAAATAGCTTTGTTTTTAAAAATAGAAATATCAATATAAAAAATATGATTTTTATATATATGTTGGCGAAATGAAATCTTTATATGAATAGAGAAATAAAAGTTTGATGTTTATATATGTAACTTTAAAATAAAAATATGGTTTTTTTTCACGTATAACAATGATGTAAAATTTTGATTTTTATAGTGAAGTAGCGTTATAAAAATATTTGAGTTATAAGAAGTGGTTTTTATTTATAAAGGAGCAGAATGAAGATGTGACTTTATTTATAAAGTAGAAATATAAAACTATGATATTTATATATTGAAAGTGAACAAATAAAAATGTGATTTTTATATAGAGAATGGCGAGAGAAAAATATGATTTTTGTTTATGTAGAAAAGTAAAAATATAATTTTACATCTTAGGAATATTAAAAATATAATCTTTATATGTGTAGGAAAATAAAAATGAGATTTTTTATAAAGATGAAATCTTTAAATGTGAAAAGGCGAAATCTTTAAATATGAAAAGGCGAAATCTTTAAATGTGAAAAGATGAAATCTTTAAATGTGAAAAGATGAAATTTTTAAATGTGAAAAGGCGAAATTTTTAAATGTGAAAAGGCGAAATTTTTAGAAGTAAAAATATGATTTTTATATATTGAACTTAGAAGTAAAAATATGATTTTTATATATTGAACTTAGAAGTAAAAATATGATTTTTATATATTGAACTTCGAAATAAAAATATGATTTTTATATATTGAACTTAGAAGTAAAAATATGATTTTTATATATTGAACTTCGAAATAAAAATATGATTTTTATATATTGAACTTCGAAATAAAAATATGATTTTTATATATTGAACTTCGAAATAAAAATATGATTTTTATATATTGAACTTCGAAATAAAAATATGATTTTTATATATTGAACTTCGAAATAAAAATATGATTTTTATATATTGAACTTCGAAATAAAAATATGATTTTTATATATGGAATAGCGAAGTAAAAATTCGATTTTTACATAGGTAGTGAAAGCGGACAACGAAGATGACAAAGGGACGAGAACGAAGAAGATTTATATCAATGAAGTGCTGTGGAGCTAGGATAGCTATATGTGAGAACTTCTCACCTTTCAATTTCTTTTCTAGATATATTTATATACTAGGATGCAGACGGTGCTTAGTAGCACCCGACACCCGTCATCCACAGACCATGGATGGCTTGTTTGTTAAATTGTTTGGTTGTGTAGTTGGTTAGATTATTTGTTTTGAAATTGAATTGTTTGGTGAAATTAAGTGGATTGATTGATATGTGAATGGCGTGGGCCTTCACTAGACCAGGGATAAGGCTAGGCCTCGTCCCGTTTCTAGTATCGTGCCGTTATGCCGCCAAAATTTTCTAAAATATGTTAGAAAAATAAAAATATCATTTTATTGAATAAATGAACCGAATAGAATATTCATAGGTTGAATAAAATGTTTTGTCGTTAAAAATATAATTTTTAACGTGAAAGTGAATAAATAAATATTTATAAACAAATCGACCGATTTGTTTATATACACTGATTTGACTGACGTTAATTGGGTCGATAAATTTTACACATCGCCCAACTGCACAAATAAAATCTGTGTTTGTTTGTTTGAAACCCCACACGGGTGTTGGGATGAAATTTGAAGTTCACTCATCCTGATTGATTAAATATGTCGATCGATTGATTGACAGGCTGTTATAAGCGTTAGATATCTTTATTTGATGCATATACAGTGTAGTGCACTTTGGTTGATGGTTGATCATTTTTCAATGCTATTATATACATGTGTTGTGTGAAAATCCATATAATTAATTTTATATGGTAATTGATTGGGCCTCATTCCAGTTTAGAAATGGAAATATATGAAATAGAAATATTTGAAATAGAATATTTGAAAATAGAAATTTATGAAGTCGTGTTGATTAGTTTGACGCCATTTTGACGTGAACGATATTTATATTGATTTTAAACGATTTCGAAATGAATTGAATTGAAAACGATTTCGAAATGAATTGAATTGAAAACGAATTCAAAGTGAATTGAAAACGATTTCGAAGTGAATTGAAAACGATTTCGAAATGAATTGAATTGAAAACGAATTCAAAGTGAATTGAAAACGATTTCAAAGTGAATTGAAAACGATTTCGAAATGAATTGAATTGAAAACGATTTCGAAATGAATTGAATTGAAAACGATTTCGAAATGAATTGAATTGAAAACGATTTCGAAATGAATTGAATTGAAAACGATTTCGAAATGAATTGAATTGAAAACGATTTCGAAATGAATTGAATTGAATATGAATTCAAATTGAATTGAAATTTGAATTGGATAGAAATGAATATTCAAAACGAATTTATAAAGAAGAATTCAATTGTGATTTGAATTGAAAAGGAAGTTGAAAATGTTTTTGAAACGAATTCAAAACTATTTATATAATTCGTTTTAAATAGAAATCGACGAAGTATATATTATATATATTATATATATAATATAATGGCCTGAATAGAACGCGCCGCGCCGCGGCGGTTCGTGAATTTCGACCATTTATTTCAAACGGACATTACGGGAGATCCGACCGTCGTATTCTCCTAAAACCGGAACCGTTGGGTTCGTATCGAAAAGAGCTTTCTAACGAATATTAGAAATTAGAAATCTAACGGTTGGATTTGGAATTATGTCCAAATCAAATTCGAAAAAGGTCGCTATAAGTGCAGTTCGATGGCCATTGATGGAAATCGACTGTACGGGCCTTGATAAAATTATTAAAAATAGTAATAATTTGTGTAAAATCATAAGAAATGATTTGTGAAGATTTGGGATGAAAAACTCCATATTTGAAAAGATAAAAATAGATTTTTATCGAAATGTACTAGTTTTGAACTAGAATTATAATTCTATTTATTTTTAAATAAATAAATTGAATTTGAAAAGGGTTTTGAAAATAACCAAAATTTCCAATGATTGCATTGGAGTGGATTTGAATCGAGTTGTCTTCGGAATATTTCGATGTTGGAATTCGTGATTATACAGATGTTGTTATGGAAATTTGAAAGATATATATTTATATCGTTATTTCCAATACGACATTTGTTAGTCGTAGAATTTGATATTGAATAAAAGCCGATATATTTTCTATTCAGAGCCTTGTATTGAATATCAAATGTGATTTGGGTTTGTCGCGAATGGTGTCTTCACTAACACTGTTCTTGAACCTAGTTGTGAAAAGATTAAATCTTTTTATTTAGATTTAATGAAGTGTACCAATTAAACGATATTTAATTGGAATTGAATTGGTATTGATTTTTGGGTTTATCGTGAACAGTGTTTTAAATAACACTTGTTCTTTAACCCGATAATTAATAGAATGTGATTTTGGGTTTATCGTGAACCGTGTTTTAAATGACACTGATTCTTTAACCCAGTTAAAGATTAAAACTAAGTGGAGTTTTAATGAATCTTTAATTAGATTGAGATGATCGAAAATGGAGTATCACCAGTTTTGCTCCAGGCGATGGTTAAATCTTTAATTAGATTTGAACGTGAAATGGTAATTGAATTTACCGATAACACTGTGGTGTTAGATATGAAGTATTACCAGTTTTACTTCATGGGATGAATAGGTTGGGATTGGGAAATAAAATAAATGATTACTTCGGTGTGGTTCGCTAATCCCGACTAGTTTGAATTGACATTCAAAGGAGATTAAAGAATAAATTTAAAGAATTTATCTTGGATAAAATTAATGGGAACTTTTCCCAAAGTATGGGAATATTTGAATAAAAGAATATTCTGAAGTGGAATGAGGCGTATGTTGTGTTTGTGTAACACTTTTATAATATATACGCGAGTTATTCAGAAAGACCGGGTTTATCCCATTCTGAATAACTGATTCGACGTGGTGTCGAAGATGAAGACGGTGGTCGAAGACCGGAAGTCTTCACGTCGTTTGGGTGATTACTGATGATCTTGATTGGGCTGTACACCCAAGAAGATGGAAACAGTTGGTGATCGTCCAGACGTACTTGGAGATCGATGGATATGCGGGGTACTAGGTGCCTCCGGTTTCGTTCAGACCCAGAACGGACTTGTAAATGGACTGTGTGTCTGACATTGGATTTTAGTCTGTGTGATTGATTTCTATTAAATATATATCTGTTTGGCGGCGGAGAATTTATTCTCTTGCTTAACGCCCTTCTCTGAGACATACGAGCTCAGGGGTTATATACTGATGGATATCAAACACATAGAGTGAATTGCCTATGTGGCATGCCTAAGTGGCAATAGATCGAGGCTTCTGTTGAAAAGCAAAGTCTTGTGGTGATGATCAAAGCACAGCCTGTGTGGCACAGCTTTGTGTAACGTGAATTCGCGAGTTTCACACCCGGTATGAACCAGAAACGGGAGACGGACCTCAGGGAGGGCATGCGTTTCCTTCTAGCTAAAAAGTGGCGTCAGTGGTTTTACACGCCCTGACGAGTTTGACTTATGTGGTTGTTGCTGTTGCGAGGCGCCTCGGTTTGATCGGACGATCCGGGTCCGATGGAGTCATTTGTTGGCTCATTTACGCCCCAAAGGGTGGGGAAACGTAGTGTTCAGGCATAATAATCCACATCGGTGGACCGGCCCTGTCGCTCCATGGGGCAGTTGCGGCTGTTCCTGAGACACGGGCTAGAGCGTCTCGAATCGGTTGAGGACTATCTTTTGCCTCGGTTCATAGATGGAAATCCAATTTCCAAATACGACCTTTGCGGTTTTAATTGTAGAACTAGTATGGCGACATGATATATGGTACCCATGCCGCCTATGATTGATACTTATGATTTGAAGTTGTTTTATACACTATGCACTTATAATAGTATCAAACGTTTTGTTTTAACCGTATCAAGCATTCTTTGGCTGTTATAAGGGAAAACCCTATCCTCGGCTGCGTTGCATTGTGTGATGGGACCTGGGTCTTATAACAGCTTCATTTTTCCTTATTTAGCATTGCGCTGTTTGTTTTATGCACTGGTATTCTTGGGAGGAAACCCGTTCCGTGTTATACGGCGTGGTCCCTTGATTTACCTAACTTTAAAAATAAAGATAAATAACTGTTTTAGTTCTCACACCAGTCCCATGACTGACCTGGAGTTTATTGTTTTAACCTAAACTCTGGGTGCCCTTATTTTGACACGGGCAGCTAGTAGTTTTGGTTTTGCAGATTTATATTCATAGGATCCTGGTTTACAGCTGGAACGATATCCGGAAAGCTTTGTATCCGTATATCTCTTCTAGTTGTGTATTGTATTATTTTCCGCTGCTATGTATTTAAATGTAATTTAAATCTCTGATATTTCTGTGTAATATTCATTTATACTCTGTATATTCTTGTAATCTGATGCATTGTTGTAATATACAATGAAATGTTCTTCTGTTTGTGTTCTGTTGTGGTTTATTCTCGAACTATCCGACGCTTTCCTTTACGGGGAAGTTACGGGTCGTTTCATTTGGTATCAGAGCTTTGGTTTACAAAGCAGAGAACTAGGCACATTAGAACCATATGAAAGAATTCATCAGATATTGGGTTAGTAATATCCAATTAGAATGACTCGTTAGAGATAGGATCAGTAGTATCCTAGAACGAGTGTGAAGAGTATATTTTTCAAATGAAAACAAATTTTGTTTTGAAAATCTAAATCAACTATTCGTATTTGGTTACTTATTTATATTGATGTGGACAATCCAGTATATATAGATTTTGCGTATACGTCTGATCCGCGTGTATTCGAAATTTTAATATACTAGATAGATATAGAATTACGCTCTAGTCGCCCGGGAGTGATTCTGATGATTGATATATCATCATCAGAATTTATATTCAAGTGACGAACGTGTAATATCTATATATTTCCATTAGACTGGTGTGAGAACCAAAATTAGATAGGGCTAATTGTTGTGATTTGGCATCAAAAACATGATTTTTGTATATGTATTAAAATTATGAATTTGAAAAGCTAATCAACTAATTGATTGATGTTTGTGTTGTTTGTTTAATTGTTTGATAATTTTGAACCATTACGCCTAATTATATCAAATAATGAATTGTATTGAAATTGGTCGCATTTGCTTGCATATACTTGTACTTACATTGAACAGGTCATAGCAAGGAGGCTAGAGCAGAGAATAAAATTTGTTTGCCCGACAAATAGGTACATGTTTACTACATAATTTCCTGTTTTGTTTGGGTGATGATGATTTTGTGAGCCTATTGGCTAGCCGCTTGGCTTTATCTTTTTCTTTTTGAGATCTGAAGGACCGGGGAAGCTATTTGAAATTCCCCGATGCTCCCATTGCAGGGGAGGTTATGGCGAAATTTTTCGAAATTTTAGGGTGTTAGCCAAATTTTTGAAATTTTGAAAATTCTCAGAAACTGAAAAGTTGGAGAATGGAAGCCAGATCGAACGTAGAGCTGAATAATCAAACCACTTTCGACTTTGTTCCTTTTCGAGGACGAAAAGTTTTAAGTGGGGGAGATTGTAATAACCCGCAAATCCTGGGCCAGTTTAAAATTTTTATTTTGGCAATTTTAGCGAAGTTTGAATATTTAAAATGAATTATTTTAAATAATATCGACGAGAAAATTTAGTTTGAATATAAATCGACGTATATATTATACGCGTCGTCGTTAGAATATAAATATTTATATATAATTATAAAAGGAATTGAAAATGGCGTGGTAGTTCGATAATTCGATTTCAAACTTCAATTGAATGTACCGGGTGCAAAACAATCCGGATTTTAGTGAAACCAAAAATGATAGGATCTATTTGATAATATCTTTCCAACGAATCCGAAAAATCGAAATTTCATGGCAGGAATCAAAAGATATGTCCAGTTGAAAATTCTGAATAGTCGCTATGGAATTCAGGCCCTTAAAAATGGAAATTTTGCAAATGATCTCGGATTTCGACGAAACCACTTTCGTTGGATCCGCAGTGTAAAGTTATTGCTAGGTTCCAAATTTCATAATTTTCTGAATCAGTTTGTGAGCATGGCAAAGGAAAACGCGATTGACCATTTTTAGTTGATTTTAATCGACTGGGAATTGGCCATTTTTCAAACGGTCTCAGAATTCGACGAAACTAGTTTTGTTAGGACCGTATCGTCAATACGAAGCTAGAAAATATTTTTCTGCAATTTATAGAGTTAGTATGTGACCCCGGTAATTTGAAATGTACGTTTAAAATTCAATATAGTGATTTAAATGTAAATTTAACGGAAACTGATTGTAACAGCCGAATCAGCTGACGATACATATCTCATTGTGTTCGGAATGGGGGTTAAACGCTATGGACGACAGGTGGTGGGCCTCGTTTTGATGACGTATGTAAAAGTCAACTTTTAAAAATAATAAAATAATAAATAAAAAAAAAAACCCCTTCCTCCCTTAAAACCTTCTGGCCCCCCCGATCATTCTTATGCAAAATAAAAAAAAATTAAAAAAAAAAGAAGGAGGACGAAGGAGCTGCCGCTCCTCCGATCGACGTGCGCCGCTCCCCAGGAGAGCCGCCGCCGCGGCTTCATCTCCTCCTCCCCTACACCTGGCGCGCCGCCGCAAACAGGAGCCCCCCCCCCCCCCAGCCCAGAGCCGACGCGAGCCCCCTTACCCAAATCGGATGCGCCCTCTCTTCTCCCCTCTTCCACATTCGCTGACGCGCAAACCCACCACCCTAAAACCCTGCGCCTTCCCCAGCAGTCGCGAGCGTCAACCCCTCCCTTGCGCGCCCTCAGACCTCAAGTCGACAGTGAAACCCCTGTAAGCCTTTTTATTTTTATTCTATTTTATTTTATTTTCTTTATTTAATAAAATCAGTTTTTAAAAATATAAATAAAGTTTGTTTTAAAAATATAAATAAAGGTTGTTTTAAAAATATAAGGTTTTGAAAAAAATAAAAGAACTTTGTTTTAAAAATAAAAGAACTTTGTTTTAAAAATAAAAGAACTTTGTTTTGAAAATATAAAATAGCTTTGTTTTTAAAAATAGAAATATCAATATAAAAAATATGATTTATATATATATGTTGGCGAAATGAAATCTTTATATGAATAGAGAAATAAAAGTTTGATGTTTATATATGTAACTTTAAAATAAAATTATGGTTTTTTTTCACGTATAACAATGATGTAAAATTTTGATTTTTATAGTGAAGTAGCGTTATAAAAATATTTGAGTTATAAGAAGTGGTTTTTATTTATAAAGGAGCAGAATGAAGATGTGATTTTATTTATAAAGTAGAAATATAAAACTATGATATTTATATATTGAAAATGAACAAATAAAAATGTGATTTTTATATAGAGAATGGCGAGAGAAAAATATGATTTTTGTTTATGTAGAAAAGTAAAAATATAATTTTACATCTTAGGAATATTAAAAATATAATCTTTATATGTGTAGGAAAATAAAAATGAGATTTTTTATAAAGATGAAATCTTTAAATGTGAAAAGGCGAAATCTTTAAATATGAAAAGGCGAAATCTTTAAATGTGAAAAGATGAAATCTTTAAATGTGAAAAGATGAAATTTTTAAATGTGAAAAGGCGAAATTTTTAAATGTGAAAAGGCGAAATTTTTAGAAGTAAAAATATGATTTTTATATATTGAACTTAGAAGTAAAAATATGATTTTTATATATTGAACTTAGAAGTAAAAATATGATTTTTATATATTGAACTTCGAAATAAAAATATGATTTTTATATATTGAACTTAGAAGTAAAAATATGATTTTTATATGTTGAACTTCGAAATAAAAATATGATTTTTATATATTGAACTTCGAAATAAAAATATGATTTTTATATATTGAACTTCGAAATAAAAATATGATTTTTATATATTGAACTTCGAAATAAAAATATGATTTTTATATATTGAACTTCGAAATAAAAATATGATTTTTATATATTGAACTTCGAAATAAAAATATGATTTTTATATATTGAACTTCGAAATAAAAATATGATTTTTATATATTGAACTTCGAAATAAAAATATGATTTTTATATATTGAACTTCGAAATAAAAATATGATTTTTATATATGGAATAGCGAAGTAAAAATTCGATTTTTACATAGGTAGTGAAAGCGGACAACGAAGATGACAAAGGGACGAGAACGAAGAAGATTTATATCAATGAAGTGCCGTGGAGCTAGGATAGCTATATGTGAGAACTTCTCACCTTTCAATTTCTTTTCTAGATATATTTATATACTAGGATGCAGACGGTGCTTAGTAGCACCCGACACCCGTCATCCACAGACCATGGATGGCTTGTTTGTTAAATTGTTTGGTTGTGTAGTTGGTTAGATTATTTGTTTTGAAATTGAATTGTTTGGTGAAATTAAGTGGATTGATTGATATGTGAATGGCGTGGGCCTTCACTAGACCGGGGATAAGGCTAGGCCTCGTCCCGTTTCTAGTATCGTGCCGTTATGCCGCCAAAATTTTCTAAAATATGTTAGAAAAATAAAAATATCATTTTATTGAATAAATGAACCGAATAGAATATTCATAGGTTGAATAAAATGTTTTGTCGTTAAAAATATAATTTTTAACGTGAAAGTGAATAAATAAATATTTATAAACAAATCGACCGATTTGTTTATATACACTGATTTGACTGACGTTAATTGGGTCGATAAATTTTACACATCGCCCAACTGCACAAATAAAATCTGTGTTTGTTTGTTTGAAACCCCACACGGGTGTTGGGATGAAATTTGAAGTTCACTCATCCTGATTGATTAAATATGTCGATCGATTGATTGACAGGCTGTTATAAGCGTTAGATATCTTTATTTGATGCTTATACAGTGTAGTGCACTTTGGTTGATGGTTGATCATTTTTCAATGCTATTATATACATGTGTTGTGTGAAAATCCATATAATTAATTTTATATGGTAATTGATTGGGCCTCATTCCAGTTTAGAGATGGAAATATATGAAATAGAAATATTTGAAATAGAATATTTGAAAATAGAAATTTATGAAGTCGTGTTGATTAGTTTGACGCCATTTTGACGTGAACGATATTTATATCGATTTTAAACGATTTCGAAATGAATTGAATTGAAAACGATTTCGAAATGAATTGAATTGAAAACGAATTCAAAGTGAATTGAAAACGATTTCGAAGTGAATTGAAAACGATTTCGAAATGAATTGAATTGAAAACGAATTCAAAGTGAATTGAAAACGATTTCAAAGTGAATTGAAAACGATTTCGAAATGAATTGAATTGAAAACGATTTCGAAATGAATTGAATTGAAAACGATTTCGAAATGAATTGAATTGAAAACGATTTCGAAATGAATTGAATTGAAAACGATTTCGAAATGAATTGAATTGAATATGAATTCGAATTGAATTGAAATTTGAATTGGATAGAAATGAATATTCAAAACGAATTTATAAAGAAGAATTCAATTGTGATTTGAATTGAAAAGGAAGTTGAAAATGTTTTTGAAACGAATTCAAAACTATTTATATAATTCGTTTTAAATAGAAATCGACGAAGTATATATTATATATATTATATATATAATATAATGGCCTGAATAGAACGCGCCACGCCGCGGCGGTTCGTGAATTTCGACCATTTATTTCAAACGGACATTACGGGAGATCCGACCGTCGGATTCTCCTAAAACCGGAACCGTTGGGTTCGTATCGAAAAGAGCTTTCTAACGAATATTAGAAATTAGAAATCTAACGGTTGGATTTGGAATTATGTCCAAATCAAATTCGAAAAAGGTCGCTATAAGTGCAGTTCGATGGCCATTGATGGAAATCGACTGTACGGGCCTTGATAAAATTATTAAAAATAGTAATAATTTGTGTAAAATCATAAGAAATGATTTGTGAAGATTTGGGATGAAAAACTCCATATTTGAAAAGATAAAAATAGATTTTTATCGAAATGAACTAGTTTTGAACTAGAATTATAATTCTATTTATTTTTAAATAAATAAATTGAATTTGAAAAGGGTTTTGAAAATAACCAAAATTTCCAATGATTGCATTGGAGTGGATTTGAATCGAAATTGTCTTCGGAATATTTCGATGTTGGAATTCGTGATTATACAGATGTTGTTATGGAAATTTGAAAGATATATATTTATATCGTTATTTCCAATACGACATTTGTTAGTCGTAGAATTTGATATTGAATATAAGCTGATATATTTTCTATTCAGAGCCTTGTATTGAATATCAAATGTGATTTGGGTTTGTCGCGAATGGTGTCTTCACTAACACTGTTCTTGAACCTAGTTGTGAAAAGATTAAATCTTTTTATTTAGATTTAATGAAGTGTACCAATTAAACGATATTTAATTGGAATTAAATTGGTATTGATTTTTGGGTTTATCGTGAACAGTGTTTTAAATAACACTTGTTCTTTAACCCGATAATTAATAGAATGTGATTTTGGGTTTATCGTGAACCGTGTTTTAAATGACACTGATTCTTTAACCCAGTTAAAGATTAAAACTAAGTGGAGTTTTAATGAATCTTTAATTAGATTGAGATGATCGAAAATGGAGTATCACCAGTTTTGCTCCAAGCGATGGTTAAATCTTTAACTAGATTTGAACATGAAATGGTAATTGAATTTACCGATAACACTGTGGTGTTAGATATGAAGTATTACCAGTTTTACTTCATGGGATGAATAGGTTGGGATTGGGAAATAAAATAAATGATTACTTCGGTGTGGTTCGCTAATCCCGACTAGTTTGAATTGACATTCAAAGGAGATTAAAGAATAAATTTAAAGAATTTATCTTGGATAAAATTAATGGGAACTTTTCCCAAAGTATGGGAATATTTGAATAAAAGAATATTCTGAAGTGGAATGAGGCGTATGTTGTGTTTGTGTAACACTTTTATAATATATACGCGAGTTATTCAGAAAGACCGGGTTTATCCCATTCTGAATAACTGATTCGACGTGGTGTCGAAGATGAAGACGGTGGTCGAAGACCGGAAGTCTTCACGTCGTTTGGGTGATTACTGATGATCTTGATTGGGTTGTACACCCAAGAAGATGGAAACAGTTGGTGATCGTCCAGACGTACTTGGAGATGGATGGATATGCGGGGTACTAGGTGCCTCCGGTTTCGTTCAGACCCAGAACGGACTTGTAAATGGACTGTGTGTCTGACATTGGATTTTAGTCTGTGTGATTGATTTCTATTAAATATATATCTGTTTGGCGGCGGAGAATTTATTGTCTTGCTTAACGCCCTTCTCTGAGACATACGAGCTCAGGGGTTATATACTGATGGATATCAAACACATAGAGTGAATTGCCTGTGTGGCATGCCTAAGTGGCAATAGATCGAGGCTTCTGTTGAAAAGCAAAGTCTTGTGGTGATGATCAAAGCACAGCCTGTGTGGCACAGCTTTGTGTAACGTGAATTCGCGAGTTTCACACCCGGTATGAACCAGAAACGGGAGACGGACCTCAGGGAGGGCATGCGTTTCCTTCTAGCTAAAAAGTGGCGTCAGTGGTTTTACACGCCCTGACGAGTTTGACTTATGTGGTTGTTGCTGTTGCGAGGCGCCTCGGTTTGATCGGACGATCCGGGTCCGATGGAGTCATTTGTTGGCTCATTTACGCCCCAAAGGGTGGGGAAACGTAGTGTTCAGGCATAATAATCCACATCGGTGGACCGGCCCTGTCGCTCCATGGGGCAGTTGCGGCTGTTCCTAAGACACGGGCTAGAGCGTCTCGAATCGGTTGAGGACTATCTTTTGCCTCGGTTCATAGATGGAAATCCAATTTCCAAATACGACCTTTGCGGTTTTAATTGTAGAACTAGTATGGCGACATGATATATGGTACCCATGCCGCCTATGATTGATACTTATGATTTGAAGTTGTTTTATACACTATGCACTTATAATAGTATCAAACGTTTTGTTTTAACCGTATCAAGCATTCTTTGGCTGTTATAAGGGAAAACCCTATCCTCGGCTGCGTTGCATTGTGTGATGGGACCTGGGTCTTATAACAGCTTCATTTTTCTTTATTTAGCATTGCGCTGTTTGTTTTATGCACTGGTATTCTTGGGAGGAAACCCGTTCCGTGTTATACGGCGTGGTCCCTTGATTTACCTAACTTTAAAAATAAAGATAAATAACTGTTTTAGTTCTCACACCAGTCCCATGACTGAACTGGAGTTTATTGTTTTAACCTAAACTCTGGGTGCCCTTATTTTGACACGGGCAGCTAGTAGTTTTGGTTTTGCAGATTTATATTCACAGGATCCTGGTTTACAGCTGGAACGATATCCGGAAAGCTTTGTATCCGTATATCTCTTCTAGTTGTGTATTGTATTATTTTCCGCTGCTATGTATTTAAATGTAATTTAAATCTCTGATATTTCTGTGTAATATTCATTTATACTCTGTATATTCTTGTAATCTGATGCATTGTTGTAATATACAATGAAATGTTCTTCTGTTTGTGTTCTGTTGTGGTTTGTTCTCGAACTATCCGACGCTTTCCTTTACGGGGAAGTTACGGGTCGTTTCACATATGTGAAGTTATACCACCTAGAGAACTAAAGCATGAAGAATTAGACTTTCCACAAAAATTAATTCTTCAAAGAAAAGATAGATATAAAACACAACCAACTGTAAAGACACATAGTAGAAATTCTTTTAGAATATGCTATGATAATGAGGCATCTACCTCTGATATATCAAGGGACATAAAAATAACCTCTCAAAGAAAAGACTTAGATTTAACATTGGATAAATTAAACTTACTAGAATCAAATAGACAATTATACATACAAGGTTTTTTGGATAACAAAGAAGTAAATGTGCTTTTGGATACAGGAGCGGCATCCTCTCATATCAATGCCTTTTTAGTACAAACATATCCATGTAATTCTATACAAAATCCTTATAAATACGTAGATTATTTTGGACATGTACATGTGCTAGAAAAGAGCGTAGTAGCCAGATTATCCCTCATTGATAGGAATGGGAAAGTCCTGCAAATACAAATGGAAATGTTAGTAGATGATAAGTTAGCAAAAAATGAAATATTACTAGGAATGAATTTTATTACAAAATACACTTTTATCTTAAAAGACTCATATATACAATTGGATCAATATGAATTTCCAAGAATTGATAAACAACATATTAAAAAGGCTATTGTAACCTCACCTTTTTCCACATATATAGAAGGAACTATAGAAATACCTTATTACCAGCCAATACAACTAAATGCATACATAGATACTGCCTCAGGAATATCGTTATGTAAAAAATATATATTACCACAGAAATGGTGGATCCAAGATGGATCTTCTATAATAGCTTTGGATATTCAAGAAAAGGAAATTTGTTATAAAGACTATGCAGTTAATGTTCCTTTTACCATAGGAAATATAAAAATTAAAATACCAAAATTATGGGCTAGTAATGTCCAAGGCCCAGATACATTATTGGGCAATGATTTTTGTCTTGCATACCAACCTATGACCCAGCTAACAGAACACATTATATTCACTACACCATGTGGAACACCTATTTTAGCACCAAGACTTAAACAAGCATATGCCATTGATCCAAATTATCAACCTACGCCAGCACAGCGTGGTGAGATTCCTAAATTTGGAAAAATCCCGATACTAAAACAAGAAAATATTGATCCTTTGGAAAAAATTAAAGAAAGGTTTAAGAAACATATAATGAAAATCCTTTAGCAGCTTGGGATAAAGATAAAACCCTAGCAGAAATAAAATTAAAAGACCCTAATAAAATAATAAGAGTAAGACCCTTGAAATATTCCTTAGAAGATCTGGAAGAATTTAAGGTCCAAATTAAGGAACTTTTAGATTTAAAAGTAATCAGGCCATCTAACAGTCCACATAGTTCTCCTGCATTTATAGTCAGAAAACACAGTGAAATTGTTAGAGGTAAAGCTAGAATAGTTTTTAATTATAAAGCCCTAAATGATGCTACAATCTTTGATGGATATTATTTACCAAATAAAGAAGTATTGTTAAACAAAATACAGAATAAAAAATGGTTTACAAAAATGGACTGTAAAAGTGGATTTTGGCAGATAAAGCTAACTAAAGAATCTATACCATATACAGCATTTAGTTGCCCACAAGGACAGTATGAATGGCTAGTTATGCCTTTTGGATTAAAAAATGCACCACAAATATTTCAAAGAAGAATGGATGAAGTATTAAAACAACATGATAACTACTGTATTATGTATGTAGATGATATTTTAATATTCTCAGACAATTTAGAAGATCATATTAAACACTGCAATTTTGTTATTGATACATGTATAAAAAGAGGAATAACTCTTTCAGCTAAAAAAGCAGTTATTAGAGTACAAAAAATAGATTTTTTGGGTATAACCATAGATAGTGGAAACATAGAATTACAACCACATATTCTTACAAAAATTAAGGAATTTCCTGATCAATTAGAGGATATGAAACAGTTACAAAGGTTTTTAGGATGTCTAAATTATGTTGATATATTTATCAATAAATTAGCAAAATTAAGAGCTCCTTTACAACAAAAACTTAAAAAGAATTATAAATGGCAATGGACAGAAGATGATACAAAATATATTCAGCATATTAAAAAGATTTGTGAAAATATGCCTAAATTATCTTTACCACTAGAAACAGATGAATTAATTATATATACAGATGCTTCAGATTCATACTGGGGAGCAGCTTTGGTAGCTATTAGAAATAACCAAGAAAAATTATGTAGGTATATATCTGGAACTTTTAAACAAAGTGAACTGAATTATCACTCTAATGATAAAGAACTCTTGGCTATTAAGAATAGTATTAAAGCCTTTTATCTATACTTAAATAGACCTTTTAAAATTCGCACAGATTCTATTACTGCAAAATCTAGAATAAAAAATAAAATTCCTGATATAGGACCCAATAAAAGATTAATAAGATGGCAATCATGGTTCTCTGAATTTAATTTTGATATTGAACATATTTCTGGAAAAACTAACTTTCTTGCAGATACCTTAAGCAGAGAATTGCATGATGGCGGGAAGGAATAATGATACAATTGATTATCTAAGTATCTTTGATGAAATATATAATGAAGTACTTAAAGCACAAGAAGCCTTTGAGCAATATTTAATCACTGCAGATGACGAGAAAAAGGAGGAACTAAGGTTCTTCTTCCATCATATGATATCCTACTCACAAATTATGTTCAGAGAGGTACAAAAAGACATGATTAATGAAGTTACTCAAATGTCTGAGAAATCAGTCAATAAGCCCGTAGAGGTAAAAAAGCATGATAAAGAATTTATTACATGGTTTAGTAGTTGGGTAAAACCAATATTACTAGAACCAAATCCTTGTAAAGGAATATATTCAGGTTTTGGCTATGATCTGAATAAAGTATATATTCACCCTGAAGCTGATCCATCAGTGGTGAGAGACTTATATAAAGCAGGTTTGATTTATTGCATCTATACAGACAGCACCCTTAACAATCTCAAGGGATTACCCAAAATAAGAAATGCAGTTTACACTTTTTCAAAAGCAATAAAGCATAGCAATATTTACTTAGCATGTAATCAAGTTATTCCTGAAGAAGGAAAGAAATGTATATCTATGGTAGAGATGAAGATGGGATCGAAGAGATTGACGCCAAAATTCTTTCAGAACATGTTCCTGGTTGAAGAGGATGTGATAACAGCAACAAGAGCAAAACAGCTAGCAAGTCTAGTACAAAGAACTATAGAAGCCCTATCAAGCAATATTTGGACTTATGAGTCTGAACCTAATGAATTAATTCTGATAGTCAGTAAAGTTCCAAAGGCAGGGGCAAAAGAAGATATAATCCAGTTTGTGAAAAGAATTCTACGATGGGATGCACATAAGAAAGCATACAAACTCTTTCTCAAAAAGAATATGACGGTAGATTTGCAGAAGAAATTAATATTATATGAAATAAAATGGGAAACATTACAAAGTGAAGTGGGACCCTCAAAAAGGAAAGATTCGCATGACGAACTCGTAGATAACTCTGGAAAAGAGAAGGATTCTCTGGATGAATAGACATCTGTCCAGCTGTCCGGACAAAATAATATGACAACTTTAAAAAGAAATAACACCTGTCCAGATAGATGGAAAGGTATCCAAAAAGAGAAATCTTTAATAAAAGAAAAGTAAAAGCATCGAGTAACGTGGCCTTATCTGAAAATGACTAAGGCGGTTTGGAGTAGCTATAAGAAGACCTGAAGGCATTTGTGGAAGGTATTCGAAGAAAAACAGAGAAAATATTTTCATAGTTTTGTAAATTAGTGTGAGCTTGAGTGTGCTTGTACTAAGCTTGTAATATTCCTCAATAATCAATAAAAGTTTGTTCTGAGTGCAATCTTCTGTTAAAATTTCTGAGTTTTTGATAATCATAAACAAAAGCTTCTAAGTCTGTTTACCACTTGGATACCCTAAGCTATTTCCTGGAGTGCTGATTAGTATCCAGTGTTCATTGGCGTTTGGAAAGACTGAGCCGTGAAGCCGTAGAAGAACAAGGAGAAGCGTAGGCATTGGAAGCGTGCTGGGCCCAAACAGGTAACAACTAAAGATTGCCGGTTTCTGATTATTCTTAATTTAGAAACTTTTCCAGTAATTAGCTTTGAACATACGTTTTAGTTTGATCCTGTAATACTTGGTATCAGAGCCATGGAAGTTGATAAGATATATGAAGAACTTAAGAATAAATTATCAGTCTTTTTGATGGCTAAATCCATCATAGAAACTGAAGAAAAACTATTTATCATTAAAACTGGAACCCCAGAATACAATCTGTTTGCTAATATTCTTACATATAATCAGCTTAGGTTAGCTTCTTTACAAGCTCCTAGTGATTATATTACAATAGTTGAGATAAACAACAAAATAGATAAAATGATTAAAAGGTTAGGTATATCAGATGAAATGCTACCTTCAAGTTTAAAACCAACAACAACAGGAGGATTTACTATTAATGCTAGATCTTCGATAATAGAGAACACTAAAATGAATAACATTGTAGAGTCTCATACCCAGTATGATGACAAAACAATGGAAGAATTAGAAGAGCTTTGGGATAAGGCTGATGGTTCTCAGTTAGGAGACATAGCCATAGCCATGTCCAGATTATCAGTATTAAAACAATCTGATAATAAACCCATAGAACATCTAAAAATGGAAGCTACTAGTAGTAGTATAGTATCTGTTCAAAACCCTCCAAGAACAGACAACCGCCGAGATAATTTAACAACAATAGATCAAAATGAGGGGGAAGAAATATACAATGAATATATGTTTCCAAAAAAGCAAAAACCCTATAAAACGTATTCGGAATTATATAGACCAAAGGAAAAGAAATTACAAGAACATTCAAGACCGGTTCTAGACCTTGATTGCGCTAGAAATGTTACTCAACTAGTGGATGCTTGGGCTGGAGATTTACAAACTTTAAGAATTACAAAAAACATACAATCATCTACAGATATGTTAGGAATCATTGAAAATACATTTGTAGGTAATGTGAGAAATTGGTATAAAAACCTAACCAGGGAAGCTAAACAATTAGTTAACACAGGAGCAAGAGATTCGGTCAATTTGTTAGATCCGTTAAATCTGATTGAATCATTTAGAAAAGTTTTAAAAACAGAATTTGGTGGATTACCATTTGATGATAAAAAATTAGAAGATGAAGAAAAGAAAAAGGCAAGAATAAAACTCGCTAATCTTGCAATATGTGACTTAAAATATATAGATGAATATAATTGTGAATTTGCTAAATATTATTATGCATCGGCACCAGATGAAGGTACAATGGAAAATGTTCTTTCCTTATATTTCCTAAAATTACCTTTACCATGGGCAAACATATTAACCAACGATTATGAACAGTATCTTAAAGATAATCCAGATGTATTTCCATGTTTAGGAATACAAATGAAATTCACTAAAGATAAAATTGCCTATTACTGTATGCAACAATCTCTAATGGGAAGCGCTAGACAGTATAATAAACAAAAGGGTTTGTCCTGTGAAACCTCAGAAGTACCAATGCAATGGGGATGTAATCCAATTAGAAAAAAATATAAAAAGAAATTTAAAAAATATTTCAGACCAGTTAAGAAAAAGAAAAATAAATCATTTAATTTTAGAAAGAAAAGATAATTTAAGATAAAGAATTCTAAAAATAAAAAAGATATGGGTAAAAAGACATGTAGATGTTGGTCATGTAACAAAGAAGGACATTATGCTAATGAATGTCCAGAAAAAGGAAAATATAAGAAAATGGCTGTAAAAGCATTCCGCTTATTCTCTGAACAAATAGAACCTATAGAATCAGAAAATGAATATAACTCTGATGAAGAAATATATAAATTAATCTCAGACTCTGAATCCGATATAGATACGGAATCTGAAGAAGAATATAATCATAAACCACACAGACTGAGCGTGGTGAATATTAAAATGTTAAGAATAAATTCACAAAATTTTGTGCAACAATATAATGAAAAATTTGAAAAATTGATAAAGAAACCAGTACCATATGATATTTTAGAATTTAAAGAGCCTTTAGAAAAGAAAAATACAAAACAGAGACCTAAACATAAAAAGGTCATTTCATGTGAACATATTTTTGATCATAAAGCATATAGTGTCATGAAGACTAGACAGAACGTAATTGTAAGTAAAAAGAACAATGGAAAAATACATATTTTTGATAGTGAAAAATATAGTGTCCAGACATATATGGATGCATTAAAAAAGATAACAGTAGTAAAAGAAAGAGAACCAAAAGAAATTATTTCTGAAATCTCATCTACAGAAAGTAGTAGCACAATATCAGATAACACAGAAGATCTTGAAGAAGAATTTCAAGAGTTAATGAATGAAGAAAATAATATTGAACAACAACCTTTTATGGAAACAAATCTAATTTCAACATCTGAAACATCAGAAATTTCTGAGACTAAAGATGATGAAACTGGTTATGAACAAACTGTACAAATGTCAGAAGAAAAATATAAACAAATAGAAAAAATAAAACATACACTTTCAAGGGAAGAATGTTATGAAATGCCCTTAATAAGATATATGTCTAAAGAAAAATATGTTATAAAAACCTTTGAACAACCAATAGATGTTTTTACTATGGAAGGAGAAATTCCTCTGAAATTATTAACACAAAAAGCAATAAAAGAAGATAGAAAACACTTTTCGAAGGAATTTAATAAACAAGTAAAATGGTTACATTTAGGAGGAATAGAACTTATTATAAAATGTGCATGTAGAAGGGGAATGAATGTTCCTTGTACATTTTGGATATCAGATGATAGAATACTTCATGATGCAAAGGATGCTTTATTAGGAGTAATTAGAGGAAATTTTCCATATCAAACGATAAAAATGAGAATATTTCCAGATTTTGCAATTGCTTTGTCTGATCAAAATATAGAACTTGGACTTACAATGTATCATAAGATTGAAAGGCTCAAAATGCCACCAGGGAGTAAAGTATGTAGTATAACAGCATGCATGGTATACGCGTATTCTACTAGACATCATATTACTACAAAGAAATTTAAAGAAGAAAATATAAATATTGCTAAACCATTTACTGACATATGTGAAGTTATACCACCTACAGAACTAAAGCATGAAGAATTAGACTTTCCACAAGAATTAATTCTTCAAAGAAAAGATAGATATAAAACACAACCAACTGTAAAGCCACATAGTAGAAATTCTTTTAGAATATGCTATGATAATGAGGCATCTACCTCTGATATATCAAGGGACATAAAAATAACCTCTCAAAGAAAAGACTTAGATTTAACATTGGATAAATTAAACTTACTAGAATCAAATAGACAATCATACATACAAGGTTTTTTGGATAACAAAGAAGTAAATGTGCTTTTGGATACAGGAGCGGCATCCTCTCATATCAATGCCTTTTTAGTACAAACATATCCATGTAATTTTACCAAGTATTACAGGATCAAACTAAAACGTATGTTCAAAGCTAATTACTGGAAAAGTTTCTAAATTAAGAATAATCAGAAACCGGCAATCTCTAGTTGTTACCTGTTTGGGCCCAGCACGCTTCCAATGCCTACGCTTCTCCTTGTTCTTCTACGGCTTCACGGCTCAGTCTTGCCAAACGCCAATGAACACTGGATACTAATCAGCACTCCAGGAAATAGCTTAGGGTTTCCAAGTGGTAAACAGACTTAGAAGCTTTTGTTTATGATTATCAAAAACTCAGAAATTTTAACAGAAGATTGCACTCAGAACAAACTTTTATTGATTATTGAGGAATATTACAAGCTTAGTACAAGCACACTCAAGCTCACACTAATTTACAAAACTATGAAAATATTTTCTCTGTTTTTCTTCGAATACCTTCCACAAATGCCTTCAGGTCTTCTTATAGCTACTCCAAACCGCCTTAGTCATTTTCAGATAAGGCCACGTTACTCGATGCTTTTACTTTTCTTTTATTAAAGATTTCTCTTTTTGGATACCTTTCCATCTATCTGGACAGGTGTTATTTCTTTTTAAAGTTGTCATATTATTTTGTCCGGACAGCTGGACAGATGTCTATTCATCCAGAGAATCCTTCTCTTTTCCAGAGTTATCTACGAGTTTGTCATGCGAATCTTTCCTTTTTGAGGGTCCCACTTCACTTTGTAATGTTTCCCATTTTATTCCATGTAATATTAATTTCTTCTGCAAATCTACCGTCATATTCTTTTTGAGAAAGTGTTTGTATGCTTTCTTATGTGCATCCCATCGTAGAATTCTTTTCACAAACTGGATTATATCTTCTTTTGCCCCTGCCTTTGGAACTTTACTGACTGTCAGAATTAATTCATTAGGTTCAGACTCATAAGTCCAAATATTGCTTGATAGGGCTTCTATAGTTCTTTGTACTAGACTTGCTAGCTGTTTTGCTCTTGTTGCTGTTATCACATCCTCTTCAACCAGGAACATGTTCTGAAAGAATTTTGGCGTCAATCTCTTCGATCCCATCTTCATCTCTACCATAGATATACATTTCTTTCCTTCTTCAGGAATAACTTGATTACATGCTAAGTAAATATTGCTATGCTTTATTGCTTTTGAAAAAGTGTAAACTTCATTTCTTATTTTGGGTAATCCCTTGAGATTGTTAAGGGTGCTGTCTGTATAGATGCAATAAATCAAACCTGCTTTATATAAGTCTCTCACCACTGATGGATCAGCTTCAGGGTGAATATATACTTTATTCAGATCATAGCCAAAACCTGAATATATTCCTTTACAAGGATTTGGTTCTAGTAATATTGGTTTTACCCAACTACTAAACCATGTAATAAATTCTTTATCATGCTTTTTTACCTCTATGGGCTTATTGACTGATTTCTCAGACATTTGAGTAACTTCATTAATCATGTCTTTTTGTACCTCTCTGAACATAATTTGTGAGTAGGATATCATATGATGGAAGAAGAACCTTAGTTCCTCCTTTTTCTCTTCATCTGCAGTGATTAAATATTGCTCAAAGGCTTCTTGTGCTTTAAGTACTTCATTATATATTTCATCAAAGATACTTAGATAATCAATTGTATCATTATTCCTTCCCGCCATCATGCAATTCTCTGCTTAAGTTATCTGCAAGAAAGTTAGTTTTTCCAGAAATATGTTCAATATCAAAATTAAATTCAGAGAACCATGATTGCCATCTTATTAATCTTTTATTGGGTCCTATATCAGGAATTTTATTTTTTATTCTGGATTTTGCAGTAATAGAATCTGTGCGAATTTTAAAAGGTCTATTTAAGTATAGATAAAAGGCTTTAATACTATTCTTAATAGCCAAGAGTTCTTTATCATTAGAGTGATAATTCAGTTCACTTTGTTTAAAAGTTCCAGATTTATACGTACATAATTTTTCTTGGTTATTTCTAATAGCTACCAAAGCTGCTCCCCAGTATGAATCTGAAGCATCTGTATATATAATTAATTCATCTGTTTCTAGTGGTAAAGATAATTTAGGCATATTTTCATAAATCTTTTTAATATGCTGAATATATTTTGTATCATCTTCTGTCCATTGCCATTTATAATTCTTTTTAAGTTTTTGTTGTAAAGGAGCTCTTAATTTTGCTAATTTATTGATAAATATATCAGCATAATTTAGACATCCTAAAAACCTTTGTAACTGTTTCATATCCTCTAATGGATCAGGAAATTCCTTAATTTTTGTAAGAATATGTGGTTGTAATTCTATGTTTCCACTATCTATGGTTATACCCAAAAAATCTATTTTTTGTACTCCAATAACTGCTTTTTTAGCTGAAAGAGTTATTCCTCTTTTTATACATGTATCAATAACAAAATTGCAGTGTTTAATATGATCTTCTAAATTGTCTGAGAATATTAAAATATCATCTACGTACACAATACAGTAGTTATCATGTTGTTTTAATACTTCATCCATTCTTCTTTGAAATATTTGTGGTGCATTTTTTAATCCAAAAGGCATAACTAGCCATTCATACTGTCCTTGTGGGCAACTAAATGCTGTATATGGTATAGATTCTTTAGTTAACTTTATCTGCCAAAATCCACTTTTACAGTCCATTTTTGTAAACCATTTTTTATTCTGTATTTTGTTTAACAATACTTCTTTATTTGGTAAATAATATCCATCAAAGATTGTAGCATCATTTAGGGCTTTATAATTAAAAACTATTCTAGCTTTACCTCTAACAATTTCACTGTGTTTTCTGACTATAAATGCAGGAGAACTATGTGGACTGTTAGATGGCCTGATTACTTTTAAATCTAAAAGTTCCTTAATTTGGACCTTAAATTCTTCCAGATCTTCTAAGGAATATTTCATGGGTCTTACTCTTATTATTTTATTAGGGTCTTTTAATTTTATTTCTGCTAGGGTTTTATCTTTATCCCAAGCTGCTAAAGGATTTCCATTATATGTTTCTTTAAACCTTTCTTTCATTTTTTCCAAAGGATCAATATTTTCTTGTTTTAGTATCGGGATTTTTCCAAATTTAGGAATCTCACCACGCTGTGCTGGCGTAGGTTGATAATTTGGATCAATGGCATATGCTTGTTTAAGTCTTGGTGCTAAAATAGGTGTTCCACATGGTGTAGTGAATATAATGTGTTCTGTTAGCTGGGTCATAGGTTGGTATGCAAGACAAAAATCATTGCCCAATAATATATCTGGGCCTTGGACATTACTAGCCCATAATTTTGGTATTTTAATTTTTATATTTCCTATGGTAAAAGGAACATTAACCGCATTGTCTTTATAACAAATTTCCTTTTCTTGAATATCTAAAGCTATTATAGTAGATCCATCTTGGATCCACCATTTCTGTGGTAAAATATATTTTTTACATAACGATATTCCTGAGCCAGTATCTATGTATGCATTTAGTTGTATTGGCTGGTAATAAGGTATTTCTATAGTTCCTTCTATATATGTGGAAAAAGGTGAGGTTACAATAGCCTTTTTAATATGTTGTTTATCAATTCTTGGAAATTCATATTGATCCAATTGTATATATGATGCTTTTAAGATAAAAGTGTATTTTGTAATAAAATTCATTCCTAGTAATATTTCATTTTTTGCTAACTTATCATCGACTAACATTTTCATTTGTATTTGCAGGACTTTCCCATTCCTATCAATGAGGGATAATCTGGCTACTACGCTCTTTTCTAGCACATGTACATGTCCAAAATAATCTACGTATTTATAAGGATTTTGTATAGTATTACATGGATATGTTTGTATTAAAAAGGCATTGATATGAGAGGATGCCGCTCCTGTATCCAAAAGCACATTTACTTCTTTGTTATCCAAAAAACCTTGTATGTATAATTGTCTATTTGATTCTAGTAAGTTTAATTTATCCAATGTTAAATCTAAGTCTTTTCTTTGAGAGGTTATTTTTATGTCCCTTGATATATCAGAGGTAGATGCCTCATTATCATAGCATATTCTAAAAGAATTTCTACTATGTGGCTTTACAGTTGGTTGTGTTTTATATCTATCTTTTCTTTGAAGAATTAATTCTTGTGGAAAGTCTAATTCTTCATGCTTTAGTTCTCTAGGTGGTATAACTTCACATATGTCAGTAAATGGTTTAGCAATATTTATATTTTCTTCTTTAAATTTCTTTGTAGTAATATGATGTCTAGTAGAATACGCGTATACCATGCATGCTGTTATACTACATACTTTACTCCCTGGTGGCATTTTGAGCGTTTCAATCTTATGATACATTGTAAGTCCAAGTTCTATATTTTGATCAGACAAAGCAATTGCAAAATCTGGAAATATTCTCATTTTTATCGTTTGATATGGAAAATTTCCTCTAATTACTCCTAATAAAGCATCCTTTGCATCATGAAGTATTCTATCATCTGATATCCAAAATGTACAAGGAACATTCATTCCCCTTCTACATGCACATTTTATAATAAGTTCTATTCCTCCTAAATGTAACCATTTTACTTGTTTATTATATTCCTTCGAAAAGTGTTTTCTATCTTCTTTTATTGCTTTTTGTGTTAATAATTTCAGAGGAATTTCTCCTTCCATAGTAAAAACATCTATTGGTTGTTCAAAGGTTTTTATAACATATTTTTCTTTAGACATATATCTTATTAAGGGCATTTCATAACATTCTTCCCTTGAAAGTGTATGTTTTATTTTTTCTATTTGTTTATATTTTTCTTCTGACATTTGTACAGTTTGTTCATAACTAGTTTCATCATCTTTAGTCTCAGAAATTTCTGATGTTTCAGATGTTGAAATTAGATTTGTTTCCATAAAAGGTTGTTGTTCAATATTATTTTCTTCATTCATTAACTCTTGAAATTCTTCTTCAAGATCTTCTGTGTTATCTGATATTGTGCTACTACTTTCTGTAGATGAGATTTCAGAAATAATTTCTTTTGGTTCTCTTTCTTTTACTACTGTTATCTTTTTTAATGCATCCATATATGTCTGGACACTATATTTTTCTCTATCAAAAATATGTATTTTTCCATTGTTCTTTTTACTTACAATTACGTTCTGTCTAGTCTTCATGACACTATATGCTTTATGATCAAAAATATGTTCACATGAAATGACCTTTTTATGTTTAGGTCTCTGTTTTGTATTTTTCTTTTCTAAAGGCTCTTTGAATTCTAAAATATCATATGGTACTGGTTTCTTTATCAATTTTTCAAATTTTTCATTATATTGTTGCACAAAATTTTGTGAATTTGTTGTAAACATTTTAATATTCACCACGCTCAGTCTGTGTGGTTTATGATTATATTCTTCTTCAGATTCCGTATCTATATCGGATTCAGAGTCTGAGATTAATTCATATATTTCTTCATCAGAGTTATATTCATTTTCTGATTCTATAGGTTCTATTTGATCAGAGAATAAGCGGAATGCTTTTACAGCCGTTTTCTTATATTTTCCTTTTTCTGGACATTCATTAGCATAATGTCCTTCTTTGTTACATGACCAACCTCAGAAGTACCAACGCAATGGGGATGTAATCCAATTAGAAAAAAATATAAAAAGAAATTTAAAAAATATTTCAGACCTATTAAGAAAAAGAAAAATAAATCATTTAATTTTAGAAAGAAAAGATATTTTAAGATAAAGAATTCTAAAAACAAAAAAGATATGGGTAAAAAGACATGCCTATTACTGTATGCAACAATCTCTAATGGGAAGCGCTAGACAGTATAATAAACAAAAGGGTTTGTCATGTGAAACCTCAGAAGTACCAACGCAATGGGGATGTAATCCAATTAGAAAAAAATATAAAAAGAAATTTAAAAAATATTTCAGACCAGTTAAGAAAAAGAAAAATAAAT
The DNA here is from genome assembly GCA_030737875.1 of Allium sativum. NCBI lineage: Eukaryota > Viridiplantae > Streptophyta > Magnoliopsida > Asparagales > Amaryllidaceae > Allium > Allium sativum. Next base: position 899,657,859 of record CM060910.1, on the reverse strand, counting down.
CATTTAATTTTAGAAAGAAAATATATTTTAAGATAAAGAATTCTAAAAATAAAAAAGATATGGGTAAAAAGACATGTAGATGTTGGTCATGTAACAAAGAAGGACATTATGCTAATGAATGTCCAGAAAAAGGAAAATATAAGAAAATGACTGTAAAAGCATTCCGCTTATTCTCTGAACAAATAGAACCTATAGAATCAGAAAATGAATATAACTCTGATGAAGAAATATATGAATTAATCTCAGACTCTGAATCCGATATAGATACGGAATCTGAAGAAGAATATAATCATAAACCACACAGACTGAGCGTGGTGAATATTAAAATGTTAAGAACAAATTCACAAAATTTTGTGCAACAATATAATGAAAAATTTGAAAAATTGATAAAGAAACCAGTACCATATGATATTTTAGAATTCAAAGAGCCTTTAGAAAAGAAAAATACAAATCAGAGACCTAAACATAAAAAGGTCATTTCATGTGAACATATTTTTGATCATAAAGCATATAGTGTCATGAAGACTAGACAGAACGTAATTGTAAGTAAAAAGAACAATGGAAAAATACATATTTTTGATAGAGAAAAATATAGTGTCCAGACATATATGGATGCATTAAAAAAGATAACAGTAGTAAAAGAAAGAGAACCAAAAGAAATTATTTCTGAAATCTCATCTACAGAAAGTAGTAGCACAATATCAGATAACACAGAAGATCTTGAAGAAGAATTTCAAGAGTTAATGAATGAAGAAAATAATATTGAACAATAACCTTTTATGGAAACAAATCTAATTTCAACATCTGAAACATCAGAAATTTCTGAGACTAAAGATGATGAAACTGGTTATGAACAAACTGTACAAATGTCAGAAGAAAAATATAAACAAATAGAAAAAATAAAACATACACTTTCAAGGGAAGAATGTTATGAAATGCCCTTAATAAGATATATGTCTAAAGAAAAATATGTTATAAAAACCTTTGAACAACCAATAGATGTTTTTACTATGGAAGGAGAAATTCCTCTAAAATTATTAACACAAAAAGCAATAAAAGAAGATAGAAAACACTTTTCGAAGGAATTTAATAAACAAGTAAAATGGTTACATTTAGGAGGAATAGAACTTATTATAAAATGTGCATGTAGGAGGGGAATGAATGTTCCTTGTACATTTTGGATATCAGATGATAGAATACTTCATGATGCAAAGGATGCTTTATTAGGAGTAATTAGAGGAAATTTTGCATATCAAACGATAAAAATGAGAATATTTCCAGATTTTGCAATTGCTTTGTCAAATCAAAATATAGAACTTGGACTTACAATGTATCTTAAGATTGAAAGGCTCAAAATGCCACCAGGGAGTAAAGTATGTAGTATAACAACATGCATGGTATACGCATATTCTACTAGACATCATATTACTACAAAGAAATTTAAAGAAGAAAATATAAATATTGCTAAACCATTTACTGACATATGTGAAGTTATACCACCTAGAGAACTAAAGCATGAAGAATTAGACTTTCCACAAGAATTAATTCTTCAAAGAAAAGATAGATATAAAACACAACCAACTGTAAAGCCACATAGTAGAAATTCTTTTAGAATATGCTATGATAATGAGGCATCTACCTCTGATATATCAAGGGACATAAAAATAACCTCTCAAAGAAAAGACTTAGATTTAACATTGGATAAATTAAACTTACTAGAATCAAATAGACAATTATACATACAAGGTTTTTTGGATAACAAAGAAGTAAATGTGCTTTTGGATACAGGAGCGGCATCCTCTCATATCAATGCCTTTTTAGTACAAACATATCCATGTAATACTATACAAAATCCTTATAAATACGTAGATTATTTTGGACATGTACATGTGCTAGAAAAGAGCGTAGTACCCAGATTATCCCTCATTGATAGGAATGGGAAAGTCCTGCAAATACAAATGGAAATGTTAGTAGATGATAAGTTAGCAAAAAATGAAATATTACTAGGAATGAATTTTATTAAAAAATACACTTTTATCTTAAAAGACTCATATATACAATTGGATCAATATGAATTTCCAAAAATTGATAAACAACATATTAAAAAGGCTATTGTAACCTCACCTTTTTCCACATATATAGAAGGAACTATAGAAATACCTTATTACCAGCCAATACAACTAAATGCATACATAGATACTGGCTCAGGAATATCGTTATGTAAAAAATATATTTTACCACAGAAATGGTGGATCCAAGATGGATCTTCTATAATAGCTTTAGATATTCAAGAAAAGGAAATTTGTTATAAAGACTATGCAGTTAATGTTCCTTTTACCATAGGAAATATAAAAATTAAAATACCAAAATTATGGGCTAGTAATGTCCAAGGCCCAGATATATTATTGGGCAGTGATTTTTGTCTTGCATACCAACCTATGACCCAGCTAACAGAACACATTATATTCACTACACCATGTGGAACACCTATTTTAGCACCAAGACTTAAACAAGCATATGCCATTGATCCAAATTATCAACCTACGCCAGCACAGCGTGGTGAGATTCCTAAATTTGGAAAAATCCCGATACTAAAACAAGAAAATATTGATCCTTTGGAAAAAATTAAAGAAAGGTTTAAAGAAACATATAATGAAAATCCTTTAGCAGCTTGGGATAAAGATAAAACCCTAGCAGAAATAAAATTAAAAGACCCTAATAAAATAATAAGAGTAAGACCCATGAAATATTCCTTAGAAGATCTGGAAGAATTTAAGGTCCAAATTAAGGAACTTTTAGATTTAAAAGTAATCAGGCCATCTAACAGTCCACATAGTTCTCCCGCATTTATAGTCAGAAAACACAGTGAAATTGTTAGAGGTAAAGCTAGAATAGTTTTTAATTATAAAGCCCTAAATGATGCTACAATCTTTGATGGATATTATTTACCAAATAAAGAAGTATTGTTAAACAAAATACAGAATAAAAAATGGTTTACAAAAATGGACTGTAAAAGTGGATTTTGGCAGATAAAGTTAACTAAAGAATCTATACCATATACAGCATTTAGTTGCCCACAAGGACAGTATGAATGGCTAGTTATGCCTTTTGGATTAAAAAATGCACCACAAATATTTCAAAGAAGAATGGATGAAGTATTAAAACAACATGATAACTACTGTATTGTGTACGTAGATGATATTTTAATATTCTCAGACAATTTAGAAGATCATATTAAACACTGCAATTTTGTTATTGATACATGTATAAAAAGAGGAATAACTCTTTCAGCTAAAAAAGCAGTTATTGGAGTACAAAAAATAGATTTTTTGGGTATAACCATAGATAGTGGAAACATAGAATTACAACCACATATTCTTACAAAAATTAAGGAATTTCCTGATCAATTAGAGGATATGAAACAGTTACAAAGGTTTTTAGGATGTCTAAATTATGCTGATATATTTATCAATAAATTAGCAAAATTAAGAGCTCCTTTACAACAAAAACTTAAAAAGAATTATAAATGGCAATGGACAGAAGATGATACAAAATATATTCAGCATATTAAAAAGATTTGTGAAAATATGCCTAAATTATCTTTACCACTAGAAACAGATGAATTAATTATATATACAGATGCTTCAGATTCATACTGGGGAGCAGCTTTGGTAGCTATTAGAAATAACCAAGAAAAATTATGTAGGTATAAATCTGGAACTTTTAAACAAAGTGAACTGAATTATCACTCTAATGATAAAGAACTCTTGGCTATTAAGAATAGTATTAAAGCCTTTTATCTATACTTAAATAGACCTTTTAAAATTCGCACAGATTCTATTACTGCAAAATCTAGAATAAAAAATAAAATTCCTGATATAGGACCCAATAAAAGATTAATAAGATGGCAATCATGGTTCTCTGAATTTAATTTTGATATTGAACATATTTCTGGAAAAACTAACTTTCTTGCAGATACCTTAAGCAGAAAATTGCATGATGGCGGGAAGGAATAATGATACAATTGATTATCTAAGTATCTTTGATGAAATATATAATGAAGTACTTAAAGCACAAGAAGCCTTTGAGCAATATTTAATCACTGCAGATGACGAGAAAAAGGTGGAACTAAGGTTCTTCTTCCATCATATGATATCCTACTCACAAATTATGTTCAGAGAGGTACAAAAAGACATGATTAATGAAGTTACTCAAATGTCTGAGAAATCAGTCAATAAGCCCGTAGAGGTAAAAAAGCATGATAAAGAATTTATTACATGGTTTAGTAGTTGGGTAAAACCAATATTACTAGAACCAAATCCTTGTAAAGGAATATATTCAGGTTTTGGCTATGATCTGAATAAAGTATATATTCACCCTGAAGCTGATCCATCAGTGGTGAGAGACTTATATAAAGCAGGTTTGATTTATTGCATCTATACAGACAGCACCCTTAACAATCTCAAGGGATTACCCAAAATAAGAAATGCAGTTTACACTTTTTCAAAAGCAATAAAGCATAGCAATATTTACTTAGCATGTAATCAAGTTATTCCTGAAGAAGGAAAGAAATGTATATCTATGGTAGAGATGAAGATGGGATCGAAGAGATTGACGCCAAAATTCTTTCAGAACATGTTCTTGGTTGAAGAGGATGTGATAACAGCAACAAGAGCAAAACAGCTAGCAAGTCTAGTACAAAGAACTATAGAAGCCCTATCAAGCAATATTTGGACTTATGAGTCTGAACCTAATGAATTAATTCTGACAGTCAGTAAAGTTCCAAAGGCAGGGGCAGAAGAAGATATAATCCAGTTTGTGAAAAGAATTCTACGATGGGATGCACATAAGAAAGCATACAAACACTTTCTCAAAAAGAATATGACGGTAGATTTGCAGAAGAAATTAATATTACATGGAATAAAATGGGAAACATTACAAAGTGAAGTGGGACCCTCAAAAAGGAAAGATTCGCATGACAAACTCGTAGATAACTCTGGAAAAGAGACGGATTCTCTGGATGAATAGACATCTATCCAGCTGTCCGGACAAAATAATATGACAACTTTAAAAAGAAATAACACCTGTCCAGATAGATGGAAAGGTATCTAAAAAGAGAAATCTTTAATAAAAGAAAATTAAAAGCATCGAGTAACGTGGCCTTATCTGAAAATGACTAAGGCGGTTTGGAGTAGCTATAAGAAGACCTGAAGGCATTTGTGAAAGGTATTCGAAGAAAATATTTTCATAGTTTTGTAAATTAGTGTGAGCTTGAGTGTGCTTGTACTAAGCTTGTAATATTCCTCAATAATCAATAAAAGTTTGTTCTGAGTGCAATCTTCTGTTAAAATTTCTGAGTTTTTGATAATCATAAACAAAAGCTTCTAAGCCTGTTTACCACTTGGAAACCCTAAGCTATTTCCTGGAGTGCTGATTAGTATCCAGTGTTCATTGGCGTTTGGCAAGACTGAGCCGTGAAGCCGTAGAAGAACAAGGAGAAGCGTAGGCATTGGAAGCGTGCTGGGCCCAAACAGGTAACAACTAGAGATTGCCGGTTTCTGATTATTCTTAATTTAGAAACTTTTCCAGTAATTAGCTTTGAACATACGTTTTAGTTTGATCCTGTAATACTTGGACTTGGGTAGTGGCAAGGTGTGGTGGCTTTGGTGAAGCCTGTTTTGATGAATGGACCGTTGAAGCTTCAAAATGTTGTAATAGTGAAGCATTCGGTTTTTTGGTAGTGGATCTGAGGTCAGGTAGTAGGATGGGACATGCGGCGATGATCAGAAGACGGGGGTGGTGCTGGAACTGGGTGTGCGTGTGCATAGGTAATAGGGTGTACAAGTGAAGATAAACAACAAAAGAGGGAAGAAGAGAAGAACGGGCAAGGAGAGAGGGATGATCGGATAGGGTCGATCTGTTATTTCATGATGTCGGGCACGTAATTTTTGGGTTCGATTTTATCATATGGGAAGAAAGGAGAGGCGTAAGGGTCTGATCTAAAAAAATGGGTGTGCTGATCCATTTCCATTTGTTTGCCAACGCCTTGATTTTTGTTGCGAAACCTGTATTCTTTTGTTCACGTGAATAGGGTATGCACTGTGAATTGTCATGTGTGAATCGGGCTTTGGGCCCAAAAGAAATATAGATTTTATTTTACAATGTTGTTTTAATCCAAAATCAAACTAAAATATTTTATTCACATAAAATAAAAAGTAGAGAAGAGGAGGACTGGTTAAGAAAGTCGGCTGGAGACGATTTGGCTAAACGGGCTTGGCTATTTTGGGCATGTTAGGATATTTTTATCAAATTTAAACTTAAATTGGGATTAAAGATAAATATGTAAATAAATAAGTGAACAAAAGAGAGAAAGGTCGGGGAATGAAATTGTGTTGATCGAATCATGATTTTGCCGAGGCCAGGGTAATGGGAAATAGATTTGGGAATGGGCCGAGATTTTAGGCCAATAATTATTAATTAAATAAGAAAAGAAGTGTATGTTTAAATTATGGAATTTTAAACAAAAGAATTTTTGATATAAACATAAATAAACAATGAAGGAGTGTTTTGGCTATGCAAGTTTAGGCCACATTGGGTCTGTTAAGTATTTAATATTTAATATTTATTTTGTTTACTTAATCAAATTCAATTAATTTGATTTAGATAAAGGTTAAAATATAAATATCAATATAAATACATATATGTATGTATACACTCAGTAAATATATAAATGTAGATAATAAATAAAAGGAAGGATCGGAAAAAGCTATTGAATTATTTCGTTATTGCAGAATTAAAATATCGTTGTTCACTATTATTGGTATAATATATTGTTATCCGAATATGTTCGAACTATTATTAGTTCGAGATTAATCGTTGAATCATCGTTGATTTGTTCTTGATATGATAAACGATTGTTGTTAAATTATCCGTTATGCTGGGTAGTGATCAATCGAGATTAAACTAGTTGAAATAAGTCATTGACATGCTTTATTTCATTCTAATCATCTTGTTTGATTAGTGTTCTAAAATCAGAATTTAGATTTATATAATTTAACAAATTTGAATAGGGAAGTCATGAAAATTATATTAAACATTAAATAATTTGTATAAATATTTTTACTCATTTACACTGTTTAAATTTGATAGTTAAAACACCGACTATGAAACAAATATTCCTTACGTGTTAGTCCGAATAGACCGGGATGGGAACTGGACCCAAAACTACTTCGAACCGACATTACATAAACTAACTTGCAAGGGCGATTATACAATTGAAGATCGTAGATCTTCATAAGCGGAAGAACTACTTGTTGAAATTCTCTGGGTAACTCCTGGATATATTTCAGCAGTGATTCTATCGTAGTTAAAATCTTCGGATTTGCAAGGACTGCTCGCTACCAATCCATGGGGTGATTCCTATATTGGATGCAGTAGGAGAGTGCCTTCAGTTTATCCTGTTCCTGGATGACTTGTATGGATGAATGTCTGACAGAGTATTTCTTAAGAGTCATGTACATTGATTTTTACAAACGTACTCCTGTTGGTGCTAGCCAAGACCCAAAATAATTTTGTGGATGTCAATTAGTGATTTGATGGATCTGACAATGTGGCATTCAAAGTAAATGGTAGCCAGATGTTCTAAAGGTAAATTCTAACCTCAAGCCTCATCAACCGCGAAATGACATAAATCGGGCAGGCCGCATGGCTATGTGGATCGCTCCCATTAGGGTGTATAATCACTTATCTAAAGAAATTCCATTTGTTTCTTTAATCTATTTCGATGTTGTCCCTTTCGAAAAACGGTGGTTTGAGCCCAACCGTTGGTGATATACATTCGATACACTCAAGCGAAATGAGTAGTCGGTCATGTGTGGTCGGGTTGCAAGATGTTCTTGTTGAACCCAGTGTATTCCCCTCTAGAGATACACTATTGGCAGGTGGTTCTATACCTTATCATAGTTGAAATCCAATCCCTAATAAGCACTCGTAGTTTTGATTTGTATACTATGTATGTGGAGCATGAGATGCAAGCGTTCCGCTAAATTACTATTTATTTGTATTTAGACACAATTATAATATCAGAATATATATATATATATATATATATGTTGACGATATTTTTTGTCAACACCTGGAGTATAGTGTGTAATGTATGCGTTCATGAAATTTTCCGTGGTTATGACTCAGAGCGGTTAGGATATAATCCTGAATCTGGAATTGGTAGACCTCTAAGCCATGAAAATTACATCGTGTATTCCATTAAGAAGAAAACAGGCTAACGCTTCCCTTGAGTTCATGGACGAGGGCATCGTAACATTCATTAACTTCGATGATCCTCTTGTGTCAGATCTTCCCAAGAGAGGGGTCTAGATCACAACAGGGATCGGGTTAGGAATTCGTATGCGATTTCTCCACATCAATGTTCAGGAAGTGTTAGGCTCAGCATGAGAGTGTGGATCAATCACGCCGACCCCTTTTAGGCGAAGAGAAGGGGACTTCATGTTTCATCAAAGCCCTCTTCTTCCGCTGCCAGAGCACCCTGGTTAATATCCTCATCAGAAAGGTTAGTGTTAACTCCCTGTTTAATCATTAGGATACTACAAGATTAACAAATCGCAAGATGTATAGGACTCAGAATTCTTCGTTCATAGATTGTAGATATATTACAAGAATTGATGATTTGCTCCCCTCAAGAAGGAAGGAACTAAATTGAGAAATGAAAAGATCGTCCGCCTTTACGGAATTTCTAGGGTCCTATCTATAGAGAATTCAGGGTCTTCCTATCAGTAGGGTGTTAGGCCAGAACGATTCTTGTCGGCCGCTATTTCTCTTGGTCTCGGGCATCTGCTGTCGGTCCTCCTCATGGTACCGATTACAGTCTTTGAAGCGAGAGTTCCAGGTGAATTGGAGCCTCCCCTTGATGGAATGGAGTTTGTTGCCAAGACGGATTGCGGAGACGTTTCGATTTTCTCAATGGATACCTCCAAGTGCTGGTCCTTGGTCGTAGGCTTTCGGCTTTATCACGGGTACTTGGACGGGCTTGCCCTTATGATGTACGTGTATGTCTACTGATTTAGAACCATTGATGGTTCAGGTACTAGGCGGATTAGTATCGGTAGCCTGTATCCTTGCTTGAGTCTCAGTTTTGCCTTCCAGTTTGGCTTTCCGGAAGATTGCTTTCAGTGATACAAAGGTAACCCCTTATGTCACTTATGGATCCGTTCTTTAAGGGTTGGTTTCAGGCCACCTTTGTGCTCCGATCTGATACTTTTTCTTTTTTTAATGTGTTGGTGTCTATCGATTGACTCTTGACGTGTAGACCTCGTCGGATGGACCTTTGCTGATGCCCGGTAGGTATCGGGTCCCTTTTCTCTAGAGGGGGTATCGGCCTGAGTTGCTCTCGAATTCTTCATTCTTCATTCATTTGACATCCCTTCACTACCGTCTGGTGCTAAGATCATTTTGGTAGTAACATTTACCCCCCTAGTGAAGGGGTGTCTTCCACTTTCCAAGTCAAGCTTCTTTCTCCAGGCTTTCTCCTATTTGTTTACTAATTTCTTTCCATTGTTAAGTTACGCCATTGGTCCTGCTGAAGAGATTCGCTTTCGGCGCCTTGTGGAGGAATGAAATTACCTAGATTCAGGCCTTAATGGAAGATTAAAAACTCTTTCCAACAATGATGTTGAGTCGAATACTATCCAGACTTGGACGAATCAAGATTAAGGAGCCGAATTCACCTAGATTCGGGGACTTAAGGGTTGAAGGCTAGGAACCTTCTCGGTACTACTGAAGAGCCGAATCCACCCAGATTTGGATATTTTTAGATTTAGGACCGGAGACCCTTCCGGCATTAATGAAGAGTTGAATCCATCCAGATTCGGGTATCTTTATACTAAGGGACGGAAACCCTTCCAACATTGATGAAGAGCCAAATCCACCCAGATTCGGGTATTTTTTAAATTAAGGATCGGAAACCCTTCCGGCATTAATGAAGAGACGAATCCACCCAGATTAAGGTATTTTTTAGATTAAGGACCGGAAACCCTTCTGGCATTAATGAAGAGCCGAATCCACCTAGATTCGGGTATTTTTTAGATTAAGGAGATGAAACCCTTCCGGCATTATGAAGAGCCGAATCCACCCAGATTCGGGTTTTTTTAGATTAAGGACCGGAATCCCTTCTGGCATTAATGAAGAGCCGAATCCACCTAGATTTGGGTATTTTTTAGATTAAGGACCGGAAACCCTTCCGGCATTAATGAAGAGTCGAATCCACACAAATTCGGGTATTTTTTAGATTAACAACTGAAAACCCTTTCAGCATTAATGAAGCGCCGAATCGACCCAGATTCGGGTATAAGTGTGGAGAACCGGAACTCCCTCCGGTATTAGTAAAGTGAATATCCCCTTCGTATTTGTTTTGGGAAGCAGAGGTTGTACGTGCTTCTTGAGCCTCCCCTTGGGCTTTTGTTGTCAAAGAAGAGGATGTACGTGCTTTGTTGGCCACTCTCTGGGCCTGTGCGTCCGGAGCGCTTGGCTAGCTTATCCACAAGCAGGGCCCAAGGACTTACCCGACCTCCCTCCAGGAGGTGCCTTATCCTGACCATCATAGGCAATGATAAGGGCTTGGAAACTTAGATAGGGTCATCGTAGGCACAAAACTAAGGTATGAAACTGGCGTGCTAATTTTTAGATGCACCGCCACGACCGTCTCTGGTATGAAACGGCGACTTACGGTTTCGATGCTTTAACCCTGCCCCCTCTGGTTTGAGAAAGGAGAAAGACTAACACAATCATCCCCCTCCGGGAGATGCCTCACCCCGACCAATTTGGCGATGACGAGGGATTCAATCCTTTTTCCAGCTCGACCCCTTTTGGGTTTCTCACGAGCTGCTGGGAGGGTTTCCATGCCCCTCATTTGTATGAAGATTTCTTAGGGGAAAGATCTTGTCCTCTATTCTTTTACGGTTGAGAAATATGGTCTCAAATGTTTCGAGTTCCATGTGGAACAAGATCGCCATAGGGTCTGCATAGCCGATATGTGTCGGGTATGACTTCTTGATGGACAACTAGGGGTCCTTCCCAATTTGGACCGAGAGTACCATCAGCCAGATTCTTGGTGTTAGCTATTACTCTTCGCAGTACTAATTCACCCTTAGTGAAGGTTCTAGCTTTGACCTTCAAATTGTAATATCTTGTGATCTTTCTTTGGTATTCGGCGGTTCTGATTGCAGCCTCATCCCTTAGTCCATGTATCAAATCTAGTCTCTCTTTTCTTAACTCCTGATTGGGGTCAAATGCGTATGCTACCCTTCTATGTGATGGAATTTCGACCTCAACCGGAAGCATAGCTTCGCATCCATATGTCTGGGAAAAGGGGGTGTGTCCCGTAGCCGTTTTTGTAGAAGTTCTGTATGCCCACTAGAGGCAACTCCTCTACCCAATTTCCTTTAGCCTTATTTAGGCGCTTCTTAAGGATTGTCTTAATAGTCTTATTTGCAGCTTCCACAGCTTCGTTAGCTTTTGGGTGGGCTACTAAGGAGAAACTTTTAATGGTTCCATTTTTTTCACAAAACCGGGTGAACTCTTCACTCTCGAATTGTGTTCCGTTGTCCGATATGACCTTATGTGGGATTCCAAAGAGGGTAATGATATTCTTTATTACGAATTTTAATGCCTTTTTGGATGTGAAAACCAGAAGGGGTTCCGCCTCCTTCCACTTAGTGAAGTAGTCGATAGCTACTATGGCATATTTAGCTCCTCCCTTGGCGAGTGGTAAGGGCCCGATTAAATCAATCCCTCATATATCGAAAGGCCAGGGGTTCGATATAGTGGTCAGGTTGTTGGGAGGAAGTCGAGGCACCTTAGAGTACTTCTGACATTTATTGCATCTTTTGACGTATTCGACCGCTTGAATAACCACCCATGGCCAATAATAACCTTGTCGCATGACCCTTTAGGCCAACTTAACTCCACTGGAATGGTCCCTACACCATCCTTCATGAGCTTCTCTTAATAGGCTGAGCCCGTCTTTGAAACCTACACATCTTACATAAGGAACCGAATATCCCTTTTTATAAAGGACGCCGTCTATGATCACAAATGTGGGAGTTTGGTGTTTTATCTTTCTTGCGTCTTGCTTACTAAGGGGTAAAGTCGCTCTTAAGAGGTAATTCTCTATGGGAGTCATCCACATAGCTCTTTGTTGGTGGCGTGTCTCTGTTATGGAGGATTCCCTCCTGGAGTTCACTTCTTGGTCTTCTCTGTCTCCCCTTCTTAGGGTTTGGGATCAAGTAAAAACTAGTAACTCCTTTCCCATTTTTGATTTTTATTGTTCGATGCTGGGCATCTCCTGATATCCCATCAGCACTATACAGATTTCGGGAGCTCCCCGGGAGCTAGCTAATTTGGTTAGTGAATCCGCCTGGGTATTCTCCCCGCTGGATATTTGATGAACTGAGAAGTCCTCAAATAGGGAAAGCATCTTTACTACCTTCTTCATTTATAAGATGAGCCGCTTGTCCTTGGTTTGTTATGTCTGTTTTATTTGGTTTACCATTAATTGCGAGTCGCCGAAGATTTCTACCCTCGGTATCTTCAACTGTAATGCCAGATTCAGACCAGCTATCATGGATTCATATTTAGCCACGTTGTTGGTTGCCGGGAACCCTAACTTCATGGCGTAGTGCAAGCGGTGTCCATCAGGGGTGATTATAACGTAACCTGCCCCTGCTCTCTGCTCGTTGGAAGCTCCATCTACAAAGAGTTGCCATTTGGACTTTGAGTCATTTTCTTTAATTGACTGTTCCGAAATGAAGTTCGTGCACTCGTTCACGAAATCTGCTAGAGCTTTCCCTTTGATTGCTGCTCGAGGACGAGACTCAATTTCGTACTTGCTAAGCTCAATACCCCCATTTAATTAGTCTCCCCGAGGTCTCCGGTTTGCTGAACACTTGTTTGAGCAGGAAGCTAGTTAAAACTTTAATAGGGTGCGCCTGGAAATAACCTCTGAGCTTTCATGCAGTAAGGATTAAATAATATGCCAGTTTCTCTATGACGGCGTATCGGGCTTCCGCGTCCTTTAGCCTTTGGCTAAATAATAGATAGGGTGTTGAATTCCCTTGTCCTCACTTATCAGGACAGAGCTCACTGCATATTCCGAGACAACCATGTATAGGTATAGAGTTTCTCCCTTCTCGGGACTAGATAGAACCGGAGGCGTTCCCATATTAAACTTTCAATTCTTGGAATGCCTTCCTACACTCTTCATTGTAGTCAAAATTCTTCTTTTTCTTTATGACATCGAAGAAATGGACGCATTTATTTGTGGCCTTAGAAATGAACCTGCTGAGTGCCGCTACCTTCCCGTTTAGGCTCATAACTTCCTTGCTGGTTTTAGGTTCCTCCATGTCCCTAATGGCTTGTATTTGGTCGGGGCTAGCTTCAATTCCTTGTTCGCTTACCACATGTCCCAAAAACTTCCCTGATTGAACTCCGAAGGAACACTTTTGAGGATTTAATTTCATCTGGTAACTTCTCAATGCACCAAACATTTCTTCCAGATCCTTTAGATGATCCTCTGTTTTGGTGGATTTGGTGGATTTCACTAGCATGTAATCCACATATATCTCCATATTACGCCCTATCTGCTCTTGGAACATCCGGTTTACCAGCCTTTGGTATGTTGCCTCTGCATTTCTCAAACCGAAGGGCATTACTTTATTACAAAACGTTCCCCAGTCGATGATGAAGCTTGTGTTTTCCTCGTCGGGTCTGTGCATCGGGATTTGGTTGTACCCCAAATAATCATCCATAAGGGATAGTATCTTGTGTCCACTCATGGCAACAACAAAATGATCGATCCACGGGAGAGGGTAACAATCTTTCGGACAAGCCTTGTTTAAATCTCTATAATTAACACACGTCCTCCACTTTCCGTTGGACTTCTTCACGAGAACGGCATTGGCTAACCATTTCGGGTACTGGACCTCTCGGATAAACCCGTTAGTTTCCAACCTTTTGACTTCCTCCTTCAAGGCTTCTATCCGGTCTCAATTATATTGTATCTTCTTTTATCGGACTGGGGTTACCGAAGGGTCGATGTTTAAGGCGTGGCTGAAGGATCGATACCAACCATGTACGAATGGGTCCAGGAAAAAACATCTTTGTTGAGCTGAATGAAGTGGATTAAGTGGCATCAGAGAGGTTCCGTTAGCCTTTTCCCTATGTTGATGAACTTCGATTTATCTTTCAGATCAACGTTTACTTCTTCTACTTCTTATATTGGTTTTATCCATTCGATATCTCCTCTAGAGTCTAAATCCGTGATAATTTCTCCTTCTTCAGTTGAATTCAACTCAACGGACCTTTTCCTCTTTCTTTTCAAAGAAGCGTACCTACCATTAGTGCGTATGTTAGTCTTATTTATTTTTATCTTGGCTTCAAATGAAGGATGTAAGAATCCCTTATCTGAAGGCATAAAAACAGTAGAAAAATCAAAATACAAAGAATACTCCCTTTTGTATTTTTCAACCGTTGTGAAGTACAACTCTCGGGAGCTAAACTGATCTCCCCAGATGATACCCCATCCCCGTTTGGTCAGAAATTTTAACATGAGATATTTGGAAGAAACGAAGGCATCCATTTCCTCTAAAGTTGGTCGTCCGAAGAAGGCGTTGTAATAGGACGGCTGGTCAATCATGACGAAGAGAGTTTCGAAGATCCTGTGAAGAGAGGACATCCCTACTTGAACCAAAAGGTCGATATGGCCCACTAGGGTTAACCCTTTATTGTTGAACCCAAAAATTGGTTCGTTGCTAGGCTCCAGCTTCTTTTCGGAAATTCCCATCTGATCGAAGGTGTGCTTGAAAATGACATTGATAGTGCTTTCGGTATCCACCAAATTTTTAGAAACGACCTAAAGCCCTATGGGCGTTGTTATCATGTGGGGGTCATTACGGGGGTTACAGATCCCTTTCTTCATTTCTTCTGGAGAGACCACGAGGTTATGCATTTTTAGGGCATAACGCACGCTCTTCAATGATGGTTCCTCTTGGATGGAGAAGATTCCCTCCAAGGCTTCCTTTACGTATTGGTTGCTGGCCTTCGGACAGTTTCAACAGGGTGTGGTCCCCCTGGGTCACATTGATTCGGTTTACGGGAGGCCCCAAATCCAAGCTATTCTCTCCTATAGCGACTCCTATTGTGTTTACCAAAACCTTCTGTTGTCCTCCAACACGTTGATCCGGTGCTGCTTTATTTGAAACAAATTCCTTTAGGTGTCCCTCTCAGATTAATTTCTGGATAATCCCGTCCAATACCTTGCACTCGTCTGTCTTATGCCCGTTGGTTTTATGGAACTCGTAGTACTTACCGTTGGCATGAGGTTCGGGGCAATTTTTGGCCTTGAACGAGACGGGGAAGTTATTGACCCTTTCTTTTGCGACAACATACACATGCGAGATGGGCTTTTTCAAGGCACTCGAGTTGGTGTTAGAGTCTTCCCACCTCGACTTCCTCTGATTCCCTTCTGGGAGCTTTCGTCTGAAGTTCAGCCTTCCTCCTTCCCCTCGAGGCCCGAACTTCCTCTTCGGGAAGTACATTTCATCCATGCGGATAAACTTTCGGCTTGGAAGTGGAAATCTTGCAAGTCTTTGCAGCCGTGGTTATATAACTCCTTCCAGGAGGGGGTGTTCTCAATCAATCCTGAGTGTACGGCGATCAATTTGTCGCGGTCATTCATATCCTTGGCCTTTAAGGCTTCAATGTTAAACCTTTTCAGATAGTCCCCTAGAGGCTCCCCTTGTCTCTATTTGATGTTGGCGATGACCGTATAGTCTACAGTTGGATCTTTGCAATTTTTTCAAAGAGTAAATGGTGTTTTCCCTATACTGGCGATACCACTTCACCGCAGCCCCTTGGAAGGTCACCAAAAAGAGGCAGCACCTGACGGCTCCGGAAGCATTGTAAAGATCCATCTGGCTGTCGAAAGCCATCGGATGATCGTTGGGGTCAGTTGTTCCCAGATATTTTATGGTGGGAACTTTGACTCTTGACGGTATTATGGTATTCATAATCTCATCGATGAACGGTGCCACTCTTTCATTGTCATTAACCTTGTCATCCTGGGTTCTCTTCCCCTTGCTTCCCAGCATGTCCTTGACGGTCTTCTGAGTGACATCTCTGATATAAACTTCCATGTTGTCATAGTTTTCTCTTTTGGGATCATAGCTTTTGGAGGTAGAGCTCCTAGACTGTTCCTGCTAGCACTGATTCCCTTGATGATCTACTTCCGTCAAATGGGACTTATTTTTCTTGGAAGAAGTTGCCTGAGGCTTCCCTTTTGCTTTTGACTGTTGAACGGGTGCCTTCCTTTTTGGAGATTCATTCGTCTCTCTGACTAGATCTAGCGAGCCTTGAGGGTTTTTGTGCATGGACAACGTTGACTTGAGCTTGTATTTCTTGAAGTTGCCTTTCCAAGACCAAGATTCTTGGGACATTATCTTCCATGGCGTTTGAGTCTGGTGGTTGTTGTAGATTGGGTGCAACTCCTTTCTCATTATTATTCAAGTTGAGCGTTGGCCCTCATTTCCTTCGAGGGTGATGTTGGGATCTGGCTCCTTGTTTTGTTCTTTTAATTTCGTTGACTTCATCGTTTCCTACCATGGAACGATAAATTCACCCAGTTAGCTTAAACAAATTAACCACAAGGTTAGAGGTTCAGGCCCTCCTTCTAGCACCAAAATGTTAATGATATTTTTTGTCAACACCCGGAGTATAGTGTGTAATGTATGCATTCATGAAATTTTCCATGGTTATGACTCAGAGCTCTCAGGATATAATCCTGAATCTGGAATTGGTAGACCTCTACGCCATGAAAACGACATCGTGTATTCCATTGAGAAGAAAACAGGCTAACGCTTCCCTTGAGTTCATGGTTGAGGGCGTCGTAACATTCATTAACTTTGATGATCCTCTCGTGTCAGATCTTCCCAAGAGAGGGGTCTATATCACAATAGGGATCGGGTTAGGAATTCGTATACGATTTCGTCACATCAATTTTTAGGAAGTGTTAGGCTTAGCATGAGAGTATGGATCAATCATGGCGACCCCTTTTAGGCGAAGAGAAGGGGACTTCATGTTTTTTGCAAAGCCCTCTTCTTCCGCTGCCGGAGCTCCTCGGTTGATCTCTTTATCAGAAAGGTTAGTGTTAACTCCCTGTTTCATCATTATGATACTATAAGGTTAACAAATTGCAAGATGTATGGGACTCAGAATTATCCATTCATGGATTGTAGATATATTACAAGAACTGATGATTTGCTCCCCTTAAGAAGGAAGGAACTAAATTGAGAAATGAAAAGATCGTCCCCCTTTATAGAGTTTCTGGGGTCCTATTTATAGAGAAATCGGGGTCTTCTTATCAGTATGTTGTTGGGCCGGAATGATTCCTATCGGATGCTATTTCTCTTGGTCTCGGGCATCTGCTGTCGGTCCTCCTCATAGTGCCGGTTACAGTCTTTGAAGCGAGAGTTCCAGGTTAATTGGGGCCTCCCCTTGATGGAATGGAGATTGTTGCCAAGACGAATTGCGGAGGCGTTTCGAGTTTCTCAGTGGATGCCTCCAAGTGTCGGTCCTTGGTCGTAGGATTTCGGATGTAGGCTTTCAGCTTTATCACGGGTACTTGGAGAGGCTTGCCCTTATGATGTACGTGTATGTCTGCCGATTTAGAACCGTTGATGGTTCAGGTACTAGGCGGATTAGTACCGGTAGCCTATATCCTTGCTTGAGTCTCGGTTTAGCCTTCCGGTTTGGCTTTCTAGAAGATAGCTTTTGGTGATACAAAAGTAACCCCTTTTGTCACTTGTGGAGCCATTCTTTAGGGGTTGGTTTCAGGCCACTGTTGTTCTATAATCTGATCCTTTTCCTTTTTTTAATGTGTTGGTGTCCATCGGTTGACTCTTGACATGTAGACCCCGTCGGATGGACCTTTGCTGATGCCCGGTAGGTTTCGGGTCCCTTTTCTCCAGAGGGAGTATTGGCCTAAGTTGCTCTCGAATTCTTCATTCTTCGTTCATTTGACATCCCTTCACTGCCGTCTCGTGCTAAGATCATTTTGGTAGTAACAATATATATGATTTCAAAATGATTTGGGTTATCGTAAGGTAAAAATCATCCGTGTTTAGGTGTGGATCAGTCTTACAATTATCATTTATTTCAAAGGGATTGTTGAACGTCAAATCAAACTGTTTTAAAAATCGTTTACTCACATAAGTCCCATGACTGACCCAGAATTTATTTTTCTGTGTTTTCCCTAAACTCTTGGGTGCCCTAATTTTTACGGGCAGTCAAGTGGTTCAGGATTTTACAGATTAGCTTGATGGAGCTTGGAGCAGAAGGTTTCAGTGTTAGATATATAAAGTTATTTTTGTTGTATTACAAATGTGTGTACACTGATGATGTATGTAACTATAAATACAGTTTTGTATTTCAAGATGTTATATAATATATTTTATTCAGTTCCGCTTTGAGATTCGTGTTTACTCTGATTCTGTTGTGTTTTGTTCTTCTTTTTCTTCTATTCTAACTTTCTATTTCTTACCCTCTAACTTCCGTCTATTAATGATCTACTAATTTCTATGTTTGATTAGTCGATATGTGATACAAGATATGTATTAGTATCGATAATCAGGATCAGAACTTTTTGGGTTGTTACAGTTGGTATCAGAGCAATGGTTTAGTAATAACCTTGGCTCTGTGGCGTAACTCGATAGAGATGGGGTTAGTAATACCCTAGATTGAGTTTGAGTGTATATATATACGAGTGCGTATTTGTAAATTGATATATGTAAATAAAAAAAACTGTTTTATATTGTGTTGATTGGTTTATCGAGCAGATTATGAATTTTGATCGATACAGGATTGCAAACTGTATCGATGGGTGAACAGAGTAATTCAACATAGTATTGTTTTAAAAGCTGGGTAAATGAAATAATTTTACTCAAAATTATATTTAGATATAAATGAATAATTTTCCAAAATTATTATAAATGGATGCGATGGTTGCTACTATAATTTGGTAACGGATTATAACGTTTAGATGGTTATATAAAACCAAATTGGAATTTTTATAAGAATGAAATATACAAATGAGACGAACCAAAACTAAATTCAAGTTGAACCTGAATTTGAAATCCCAGAAGTTAGAAGGATTTTTGATGGAAAATTGTTTGGAAAAATAGATTGTATTGGAAAATTCAAAGGTTTTGAAAATAAGAAAGGTGATTTCAAACGATATTCAAACTGATTTGAAATAAAACCGGGAATTTAGATTCAGGAACTTGACAACTTAAATAAGACAAGCCTAGTAGGTTAAGGCAATAAAAGTGAACTGAATGGACTAGAGTTGACTGAGGTTAAATTGGTAAGTTAAACTGGATTGGAGTTTAAAAGGAGAATTTGAAGTAGCTAAGTATGGTTGAACATATTTGATTCAAACCAATGAGTTTTGGAATTAATTTCCAACTATTATTATATATATTTGGTGATGTTAAGAATTAAGAACGGAGTTAAGGTATTTGAACCTAAGTGGAGACTGGTTGAGTTAAACGATTTTCCGAGTGTTGATCTGATGTTGATTCCAGTCTTCGGGGTTGTTACTTAGAGGATTATTTTTTTACCGGTTTATGGTTAGGAACTGATAAGTATGGAAGATTAGTAAGGCATGGATATGGAATGGAAATGTTTACCACTATAATAACAAATATTCGTAAGTTATGAATAACTGTGATAAATAGCTAATTACTAATGTATGGAATGTTTTGTAGTTGTGGATGTGGGTAGGTAATTTGTGTAGATTGTACGAATGGTTGGTATGACTGTTTGGTATATAGCTTATACATGTATATAAGTCTATGATTTTGAATATAATTGGAATCTCCTCGCTACTCTTTAATTTCGGGGAAGAAATTCTTTTAAGGGGAGTAGATCGTAACGACCCGGTTTTTGGACTAAATTTGTAATCTATAATTTATAGATTATACTTGTAACTGAATTCAAATGGATTTAAATATTTTAGAAATTCAAGTTGAAACAATTTTTATATAGTTGTTTAAGTGTATATTCAAATTTATTATATTCATCAGCGTATGATTATATAAAAAAGTAAAACTTGGGATTTGTTTTATATGAGATGTAAATAAGATAAAATCCAAATGTTGTTACTTATTATAGAATTTTAGTAGCAAATCAAAATAAGTTTTTTCTTAAACAATTTTTCTTGTAGTAATGTAATTTTAGAATGTCATTATCTCGCAAGAAAGCAAATCAATCAAGGAATCAAATCAAAGAAAAATCAAAATATAAATGAAAAAAGTTAACTCTAACATATTGACTCAAATTAAAATATATATGTGTATATAAGTTAACAGGAGCTAAAAAACTTAAAATTTTGAAAATGTAAATCTATCTTGTGCAATATATAAGAAAATGTATACATACATGAGACATGTATGAGTTCAAATTATATACATTACATATAATTGTAATTAGTTAATAATAAAATAAAGAAAGGACAGTAAGTGTAAACCCAAATAAACGTAATTGTTAGAAAACCAAATTTAAAAACAAAGCCTAGTATAAAGGCTACATGAAATAGCATAAGCAAAATCAAATATGCAAGTGAAAGAAACAATTGCCTGCTTGTATACGTGAATTGACAAATGAACATAGACATTTGAATTGGAAAAAGAAAATTTGAAAAGAGGTAATAACTGCAAGTACAAAATATTGACAAGGTATCATAGGCTTTTAAATGGAAGAGAAACATTTGAACAGCTAGACACAAGTAGAAAAGATGGTTAGAACAGCTAAAACAAATGCAAGATGTATAGAAAAATCAAATGAGTGTTTAGGCTTAGGAACTAAGGAAAATTTGTATACATGTATATGACATGTACACATGATTTTGGCGCAGAAATAACAGGGGATAGCTGGAAACTTAGAGGCTGAATTTGAAGACTTAGCTTGAATTGTTAAATCAGAAAAAAAACATCACACAACAATTTGTGAAGGTTGTGCACTGGTAGCCTAGGATGTAGATAGCTAAAGCATCAATAGCATGCCTCATTCATTTGAAAAGGGCTGCAATATCCTTTCTACCCAAAATAACACCTTCCTAATATAGAGACTAGTTTTGTTCACCTATAAATACATGTAGAAACCCACTACTACACACACACACACACTAGGTTCCTGGAAACTAATATATACACAACCAAAAGCTTAAAACTAAAATGTCAGAAATAACGAGGAAAACAGTGAGGAACAAGGGTAAAAATCTGGGAGAAAAAGACACTGAGCATAAGAATGAGAGCAAAATCTTGGAACCAAAACTGTGTAGGAAAACTGTGAAAACACAGTGGCAAGTTATATGCGAAGAGTATTAAACTAAAATCAAAGTTGAAGGAGAAAAGAAACATATGAAAGAACCTGCAATTAAAAACAGAGTACATAAAACTTAAAACTGGGTATAAAGCTGTGAAGCAATGGCTTGAACTGGAAGCAAAGCCTGGGAAGACAATGGCAAAGAACAGTGAACAATTTGTGAGTAAACTCTTTCCCTGTTTTCATTAATGGTTTTGTTACCTTAATGTATGAATATGAACATATGTGTTACATCTATTTTGGTACGATATCATGTTATACCTTGAGAGACATAGTTAGGACAGTAAGCAATATATAACAGCAACATCATGAATGTTAGTGAGTAGACAACCAACATTTTTCTCCACTATTTAATTTTTGTTCAAGCTTGGTATACTGATATGAATCATCAATTTGAATACAAGTATTTAAGTGATTAAGAATAGTTAGCTTAGGAGTTAAAGAATTAATAACCTGTGACAGTAAAAGAAAATAAAAGTAGCTAAAATAGTAGAGTAACAACTACATTTGCCCTAGTTCAAAACAATTACATTTGTTTATTTAAAACCTGCTGCATAGTTATATGGCGATTGGATTCAAACATCTACATCAACATTATTGCTACAGATTGGTATAACACATATATAGTGTAACAACCCGAATTTTTACAACACGTTAAATCAAGAATCAAGACAGAATTAAATTATAAATTCTGAATCAAGTGAAACGGTCTGTGCCATTGCGTTCGTCTCGGAAAAATACGCGAAATAGAGTCCGAGTTTTCGAGAATCGGAGTCTGTATGACCCGTTAAAGGCCCAAAGAAGATTTCTGGGAATTTGAATTTCGGAAACAGTTTTGGAAATCAGATCTGGGGCTAGGCGGGAAGTTTCCCCGCCTAGGCCATGTCGACAGGGCTGTCGACAGGCCTGTCGACTTGGGCCCAGACCAAGTCGACAGCCCTGTCGACTTGCCTGTCGACAGGGGTGGCCGGGGCAAGCTGCCTGGCGCACCTGCTTGTCTCACCTGGTCTTGTTCTTGGGCTGGTTCTGGAAGCTTCCGAGATCTGATGGTCCTAATCTATCCTAGATCTAATCCTATGGCCTAAAACACTCCTAATCTCTATAAAAACACCCCTAAGCCCCCCCTAAACCCTCATAACTCACCCTCTCCACGAAGTGCTGCCCAAATGCCAAGTGATCATGGCCTCCATCCCCCTTTCCTAAAGCATATGCATTCAAATCGGGTTCAAATCAAAAGGTGCAAGCTTGCTACACCAAATAGAGGCAAAATCAACGTTGCTATGCGAGTTCCATGACGATTCTTCAACAAAGGAGGCACCTTTCTTAGCCAAGATGATTCATGCTTCTTTCCCTAGGCCTAACTATGTAAGTTCTAGCTACTTTTAGATGGAAACGGTAGTTTTGATAATGACATGGGATAAAATGAGGCTAAACATGATTATGCGAACCTATATGAACCTTACTTTGCCTCTTGTGTTCATGTTTATGATTTTAGGCCATGTGAGTGACTTAATCATGCCTCTCATGCTATGCATAACCTAGTTTAACTTGCAAGTTTGGATCTTTATGCATGAAATGCTAGCATGAACCTTTATGAACCACTTTACTTGTGAAACATTGGCTAAGACAAGATTTTGGGGCTTATGCATGTTTATGAACCCAAACCCCTTATGCTAACATGCAAGTTTGTGGCCGAATCCTTTATGCGATTATGCATGCTCGTGGCCAATCCCCTCTTTTAAGTTGTGCACGTTTATGGCCAAACCCTTTTTGATAATATGCATGTTTGTGGCCAAATTACCTTATGACACTATGCATGTTTATGGCCAATCCCTTTATGATGTTATGCATGTGGAAGCCAAGCCCTTTTTGGCATCATGCATGTTTTGAGACCGATATGTGACATAGTATCCTTACTATGTTGACTCGCTTTGCTTGCGTTGGGAAAACACGATTTTGGGTAGTTAGATAAACATGAACATGTCGCGAAATCTTAACTTGAATATGACATGTGTTTATACTTGAAAATATGACTTGAAAGATGACATGGAAGTTGACATGTAAGTATGCATAAAAACATGAGCTTGGGAATTTACCTATTAAGTTAGGTCTACCCTTTGGGAATTTACCTATTAAGTTAGGTCTACCCAAATGCTTGAAAAACTTGTAACATGTTTTGGAAACATGATGAACTTAGATAATATAAGTGTGGCCAACTCGAGGTTGGGTTGAGTTTGCAACGTAAAACTACCCGAAACCGACCGGCCTAACTAGTAGTTGCAAACAATAGGACCCAATGTGAGAAGTTGGTCATGTCGCGCTTAAGACCCGAGGTTAGACTAGGTTGTGGTGTAAATCTACCCGGACCCGCCCGGCTTAACTAGTAACCACAACAAGGTCTAATGTGAGAGGTTAAGAGTGCATTAATTAAATTAATGCCACATGATAAGGTTAAGCAAATTTGACTAATGACACTTAACCAATTCAGACTTGGTAATTAGATGGGGTTAAGTAATCCACACTTAACTAATCTAAACACGGTAATTCGATGGGGTTACGTTAAACACTTAACCAATTTAAACTTGGTAATTCAATGAGGTTAAGTAACCAATACTTAACCAACTTAATGGGATAATTTAATGGGGTTAAGCAACTTATACTTAACCAATTATACATGATGATTTGATGTGGTTAAGTGACCTAAACTTAACCAATCTAATTCGTTAATTTGATGTGGTTAAGTGACCTAAACTTAACCAATCTAACTCGTTAATTGGATGTGGTTAAGTGACCTATACTTAGCCAAT
Organism: Allium sativum; assembly: GCA_030737875.1. Lineage (NCBI taxonomy): Eukaryota > Viridiplantae > Streptophyta > Magnoliopsida > Asparagales > Amaryllidaceae > Allium > Allium sativum. The sequence continues at coordinate 899,633,605 of CM060910.1, read as the reverse complement.
CTAACTCGTGAATTTATGGAGGTTAAGTTAACCCATACTTAACCAATATAACGTGAAAACATGATAAGGCTAAGTCACGAATCACTTGAATACGCTTGACCGATTTGACTCGGTAATTTGACAAGGTCAAGTTAATTTATATAATTAACCAATCTAAAATGATAATTAGACGAGGTTAAGTTATGGATTGCTTAATATACTTAGCCAACTTGACACATGGTTTGTAGGGTTAAGTCTTGGACTTGGATACTTAGCCAATTTTGACATGGTTTGTAGACGGGTTAAGTTGTGAACTTAAGTGACACTTAACCCATTAGATAAACCCTAATTCGGAGGATTAGGTAAATAACCATAGTTAACAAGGATTATGGAAATAAGGCTAAGTGGTAAACCTTAGTTAAAAGAAACTAAGTAATAATTCTTAGCCAAGGAAATTTGGACCACCCCTTAGATAGATGAGTAACCCGATACGTTAGGTCAACGTTTAAGTATGCGTGTAGGAGCAGACTATCTGATTTAGATAAAGGCTCCAACGAACTGGGTAACGAAGCAGCGGCTTCGGGGAACGCGAGGATATTCTTGGGATCCCTCTGTGAGCGGCCAGGTCATTATACTAGGCTCACGAGAGGCTGAGGTCTGCGGTAGAAGAACCAAGAATATGCCTTGGTTGCTATGCGAGCGACCTAAAGATTGGGATGGATAGCAGTGAGTCGACGAATACATAAGGTGCCCGAGATAGCAAGTTCGTCGATCATCTACCATCTTGAGTCAAGCGTGTACGTACGGAAAGGCAGGGAACACCCAACAGACCATAATTGCTATCTAATTATGGGTGAGGTAGGCCGTAGGATGTGGGCTGGCCGGAGTGTAGTTCTCATGCAAGATTTTCTCTTGTGTTGCCTTTCACTAGTTGAGGGAGGGGTCTCGTGGGACCATAGCCACGTGTAGAAAAGCAGACCTTAATATCTGCATCGGCAGATAAATCTAAAGCTCCCGACCGAGTCCTGTATTTCTTGTTTTGCCCTGTGACAGGACTCGGATGGCACGATGTGATACATGTGCATACAGTTATAGAAAAACGATTCACGATGAATGCGTGGGAAGAAGGGCGCGGTTGAGGGTTAGCGTAATCCCTAGTGGCCTAGGTGGTTTAACCCAAACCGAAATACGAAAGCGTGCAATAGGTAAGCGTAATCCCTAGTGGTGCTAGGTGGCGTAAGTCCTAGTAGTCCAAACGATGATTCATATGGAAGAGCCTAGCTAGAACAAGGGTGACAGTCCAAACGATTTCAAGGATAATACGACATGAGGAAGCCCGTACGAGGTACGGCAAAGGACTGAACTTGTATACATGGAAAGAAACATATGATTTGAGTAACCTATATATGCGATATATTAGGTTAACATGGACCATTACACGACTTTGAGCAAGGGACATTCAGGGTTAACACATGACGCGGGTAGGGATACTAGTACGAGAGGTGCAGAGCAAATATACATGTTAGAACTAGGAAGAATATACATAATAGATACCATGGGATGTTAGACGGGGTAGATACCTTGGGATGATGTACTCGTTAGAAATATGACGATGTGATACTTTGACTTATCATAACACCGTAGTTTATCATGATACCTTAGTTTACTTTGCCACAGTAGTTCAACCGGCTATCCTGGTTTATCTATCTTGTAGTTATCCTTATGTTTACTTTCAGTTTATGCATGTCATGTTACCTTTACCTGTTTTTATACTGGAAGTAGATAGGACTTACTCAGTCTTTTTGACTGACCCGTTTTGTTTCGCCTCTTTTCTTCCGTTCCCCCCCCCCAGGTTACAAGGAGGAAACAATGCTGTTTAGTTCGGACTTCTTCCGCTTGAAGGTCATCATGGATGGCTTGGACTTCTCTTGGCTATGGCTACTTTACTGTTTTTACATGGGGAATAATTTATTAAAAAGTCTTTATGCTTCTTTACTATTGCAAGACAGGTTTTGATGTACTCTGATGTAAAAGGCTTTAGACCTTAATTATTGAATTTATGAAAGTCCGATTTTACTTCCGCTATTTTATATGTTCTGTCTTGTGATATTTCTGTGCATGTTTACCAATAATGCCCCTCTAAAGCTAGTGCATTCCTTTGCGAGTGACCCTAGCGGAGGCGGGGTGTTACATTTGGTATCAGAGCAGAAGGTTACCAGACTGGGCAAAAAGTTTTTAAAGACCTTCTGAAAATTATTTGAAAAACCGTTTACAAAGAAGCATTTTTCAAGAAAATTTCCTTTTAAAAAGAAAAAGGCTATTCCCCAAAGGCCATTAGCATTATCCTTGTTTCCTTGATTGAATCTCTTTTCCTTTCTTTCCTCCATCTGTAGTCACAGTGGTTTTGGCTGCGACTAGTCTTTCTAGCTGCGTAAGTGTTTCCCGTACGATGGAGGTGGTTCTCGAGAGACCGTTGCAGAGTTATGCATGAAAGGATAGTAAGAACAAGGATAAAGGACACGAGCTCAGGGATAAGCAACATGTTGGTATGGCTGAGTCCTAAAGGGAGGGAGAAAGATGAACAATGAAACCCATGACGAGAGAGTACCTTTGGCATGGTGAAACGAGACGGATAGTTAAGTATCATGGAACAGGGACAAGATCATTCGGAGGGCAATAGTATGCTCTCATTTCTAGGGTACCTCAGAAGGGGGTAACGATCCTGTTAAAGGTTTAGCTTTTCTTCTCTATCATCCTGTCGGGACTTTGTTTTGATCACCGCATCTTTTAAGTCCGCTTCGATAGTTGAGTCTCTGCACCTTAAGTACTAGCGTAATAGAGAATCCCATTTTTGTCTCAAAGTCCTATTGGAGAATCAGTCCATTTATACATGACTTGTTTGGATTTGGGAATGTCTATGCCAAGTGTTGAGTTTGGAAATAATGCTTATGTTTATAAGCCATGGATGGATTCTAGGGATGAAGTGGTTATCCAGTAAGGGGTGCCACTCTCGGTTTTGATAGGAGGGTAGTTAGACTCTTGGCTTGTTTTGGTAATACCCTTGAAGTATCACGTAACCTTTTGGGTTCTGTCATGATTAGTTACTTAGAATCCCTAGATGCCTTTGTTGGAAATTAGAAACCCGGTCGAGTGGTGTTTGCTAGTGGGACGGATGGTCTACTTCACTTGTGCATGAGTTATGGGAATTACCCTAGTAAGTGCGCATGGCAACCTGTCTACCTTCAAGAGAAAGTTTTTCTACGTGGAATACTTTGTGGTACGAGGTCCAGGATTCACTAATGAAATTTTGGAAAGCTTGCGTGGAATCATGAGTACGCAGTCCTGTTTGCGCCAAGTGTTCTAGAAGAAGAAGAAGTGCAAGTGGAATGGGAGGCGACGAGGGAATGAGTTCCAACCCATGTTATGGAAACGGGAAATCATGAAGTCATGGGACGGTCAAGGCACGATGGAACTAAGCTCAAGGTAATGCGACTCAGGAGACTGAAGACTAAATACGTGCATGATATCTCTTTTGGGAATATATCCTCGATCCCTGTTTTTCTGTTAAGCTTGCTTGTAGGCTATCTTTTATGGATATCCTCTTGGTCCTGTCTCTGTTACAAACCCCGTACGGAGTTTGTTTTGTTTATCTTCTCGACCCTGTTTCAGGGAATCTTAGGTAGAACCCTATGGATGTAAACATGTATTTGAAACATGTTACGGTTGATATGGTTGCAAATGGTTGCAAGTGGTTGCTCGTGGATGCGCGAATTTACATTAGATATTAGCTCGACTCGGTCACATTTCATATTGCATATGCACGAGTATTTATATTTGTTTATGGATGAAATTGAATGTGTTATCATGCGGATGTTGCATATGGTTGAATGTTTGTGCACTCATATAGTGTATATGACTAGGACTATTTGCATACATGATGGATTCATAGCACTAAACATATTTTTGCATTCAAAAGATTTTTCAGGCCTGATCATTAGCATTAGCTAAGGAACATGTACACACACGTTTTGCATACATTCATAAAGCATTAGGAGTCGTCTAAGGACAATGGTTGCTTGTGGATGATGGTTTGAGTAGATGGATGATGGATGGTAGGATATGTTCTTCCTAACTTTGAGATTTCGGGGACGAAATCCTTTAAGAAGGGGAGAATGTAACAACCCGAATTTTTACAACACGTTAAATCAAGAATCAAGACAGAATTAAATTATAAATTCTGAATCAAGTGAAACGGTCTATGCCATTGCGTTTGTCTCGGAAAAATACGCGAAATAGAGTCCGAGTTTTTGAGAATCGGAGTCCGTATGACCCGTTAAAGGCCCAAAGAAGATTTCTGGGAATTTGAATTTCGGAAACAGTTTTGGAAATCAGATCTGGGGCTAGGCGGGAAGTTTCCCCGCCTAGGCCATGTCGACAGGGCTGTCGACAGGCCTGTCGACTTGGGCCCAGACCAAGTCGACAGCCCTGTCGACTTGCCTGTCGACAGGGGTGGCCGGGGCAAGCTGCCTGGCACACCTGCTTGTCTCACCTGGTCTTGTTCTTGGGCTGGTTCTGGAAGCTTCCGAGATCTGATGGTCCTAATCTATCCTAGATCTTATCCTATGGCCTAAAACACTCCTAATCTCTATAAAAACACCACTAAGCCCCCCTAAACCCTCATAACTCACCCTCTCCACGAAGTGCTGCCCAAATGCCAAGTGATCATGGCCTCCATCCCCCTTTCCTAAAGCATATGCATTCAAATCGGGTTCAAATCAAAAGGTGCAAGCTTGCTACACCAAATAGAGGCAAAATCAACGTTGCTATGCGAGTTCCATGACGATTCTTCAACAAAGGAGGCACCTTTCTTAGCCAAGATGATTCATGCTTCTTTCCCTAGGCCTAACTATGTAAGTTCTAGCTACTTTTAGATGGAAACGGTAGTTTTGATAATGACATGGGATAAAATGAGGCTAAACATGATTATGCGAACCTATATGAACCTTACTTTGCCTCTTGTGTTCATGTTTATGATTTTAGGCCATGTGAGTGACTTAATCATGCCTCTCATGCTATGCATAACCTAGTTTAACTTGCAAGTTTGGATCTTTATGCATGAAATGCTAGCATGAACCTTTAGGAACCACTTTACTTGTGAAACATTGGCTAAGACAAGATTTTGGGGCTTATGCATGTTTATGAACCCAAACCCCTTATGCTAACATGCAAGTTTGTGGTCGAATCCTTTATGCGATTATGCATGCTCGTGGCCAATCCCCTCTTTTAAGTTGTGCACGTTTATGGCCAAACCCTTTTTGATAATATGCATGTTTGTGGCCAAATTACCTTATGACACTATGCATGTTTATGGCCAATCCCTTTATGATGTTATGCATGTGGAAGCCAAGCCCTTTTTGGCATCATGCATGTTTTGAGACCAATATGTGACATAGTATCCTTACTATGTTGACTCGCTTTGCTTGCGTTGGGAAAACACGATTTTGGGTAGTTAGATAAACATGAACATGTCGCGAAATCTTAACTTGAATATGACATGTGTTTATACTTGAAAATATGACTTGAAAGATGACATGGAAGTTGACATGTAAGTATGCATAAAAACATGAGCTTGGGAATTTACCTATTAAGTTAGGTCTACCCTTTGGGAATTTACCTATTAAGTTAGGTCTACCCAAATGCTTGAAAAACTTGTAACATGTTTTGGAAACATGATGAACTTAGATAATATAAGTGTGGCCAACTCGAGGTTGGGTTGAGTTTGCAACGTAAAACTACCCGGAACCGACCGGCCTAACTAGTAGTTGCAAACAATAGGACCCAATGTGAGAAGTTGGTCATGTCGCGCTTAAGACCCGAGGTTAGACTAGGTTGTGGTGTAAATCTACCCGGACCCGCCCGGCTTAACTAGTAACCACAACAAGGTCTAATGTGAGAGGTTAAGAGTGCATTAATTAAATTAATGCCACATGATAAGGTTAAGCAAATTTGACTAATGACACTTAACCAATTCAGACTTGGTAATTAGATGGGGTTAAGTAATCCACACTTAACTAATCTAAACACGGTAATTCGATGGGGTTACGTTAAACACTTAACCAATTTAAACTTGGTAATTCAATGAGGTTAAGTAACCAATACTTAACCAACTTAATGGGATAATTTAATGGGGTTAAGCAACTTATACTTAACCAATTATACATGATGATTTGATGTGGTTAAGTGACCTAAACTTAACCAATCTAATTCGTTAATTTGATGTGGTTAAGTGACCTAAACTTAACCAATCTAACTCGTTAATTGGATGTGGTTAAGTGACCTATACTTAGCCAATCTAACTCGTGAATTTATGGAGGTTAAGTTAACCCATACTTAACCAATATAACGTGAAAACATGATAAGGCTAAGTCACGAATCACTTGAATACGCTTGACCGATTTGACTCGGTAATTTGACAAGGTCAAGTTAATTTATATAATTAACCAATCTAAAATGATAATTAGACGAGGTTAAGTTATGGATTGCTTAATATACTTAGCCAACTTGACACATGGTTTGTAGGGTTAAGTCTTGGACTTGGATACTTAGCCAATTTTGACATGGTTTGTAGACGGGTTAAGTTGTGAACTTAAGTGACACTTAACCCATTAGATAAACCCTAATTCGGAGGATTAGGTAAATAACCATAGTTAACAAGGATTATGGAAATAAGGCTAAGTGGTAAACCTTAGTTAAAAGAAACTAAGTAATAATTCTTAGCCAAGGAAATTTGGACCACCCCTTAGATAGATGAGTAACCCGATACGTTAGGTCAACGTTTATGTATGCGTGTAGGAGCAGACTATCTGATTTAGATAAAGGCTCCAACGAACTGGGTAACGAAGCAGCGGCTTCGGGAAACGTGAGGATATTCTTAGGATCCCTCTGTGAGCGGCCAGGTCATTATACTAGGCTCACGAGAGGTTGAGGTCTGCGGTAGAAGAACCAAGAATATGCCTTGGTTGCTATGCGAGCGACCTAAAGACTGGGATGGATAGTAGTGAGTCGACGAATACATAAGGTGCCCGAGATAGCAAGTTCGGTGATCATCTACCATCTTGAGTCAAGCGTGTACGTACGGAAAGGCAGGGAACACCCAACAGACCATAATTGCTATCTAATTATGGGTGAGGTAGGCCGTAGGATGTGGGCTGGCCGGAGTGTAGTTCTCATGCAAGATTTTCTCTTGTGTTGCCTTTCACTAGTTGAGGGAGGGGTCTCGTGGGACCATAGCACGTGTAGAAAAGCAGACCTTAGTATCTGCATCGGCAGATAAATCTAAAGCTCCCGACCGAGTCCTGTATTTCTTGTTTTGCCCTGTGACAGGACTCGGATGGCATGATGTGATACATGTGCATACAGTTATAGAAAAACGATTCACGATGAATGCGTGGGAAGAAGGGCGCGGTTGAGGGTTAGCGTAATCCCTAGTGGCCTAGGTGGTTTAACCCAAACCGAAATACGAAAGCGTGCAATAGGTAAGCGTAATCCCTAGTGGTGCTAGGTGGCGTAAGTCCTAGTAGTCCAAACGATGATTCATATGGAAGAGCCTAGCTAGAACAAGGGTGACAGTCCAAACGATTTCAAGGATAATACGACATGAGGAAGCCCGTACGAGGTACGACAAAGGACTGAACTTGTATACATGGAAAGAAACATATGATTTGAGTAACCTATATATGCGATATATTAGGTTAACATGGACCATTACACGACTTTGAGCAAGGGACATTCAGGGTTAACACATGACGCGGGTAGGGATACTAGTACGAGAGGTGCAGAGCAAATATACATGTTAGAACTAGGAAGAATATACATAATAGATACCATGGGATGTTAGACGGGGTAGATACCTTGGGATGATGTACTCGTTAGAAATATGACGATGTGATACTTTGACTTATCATAACACCGTAGTTTATCATGATACCTTAGTTTACTTTGCCACAGTAGTTCAACCGGCTATCCTGGTTTATCTATCTTGTAGTTATCCTTATGTTTACTTTCGATTTATGCATGTCATGTTACCTTTACCTGTTTTTATACTGGAAGTAGATAGGACTTACTCAGTCTTTTTGACTGACCCGTTTTGTTTCGCCTCTTTTCTTCCGTTCCCCCCCCCCCCCCCCAGGTTACAAGGAGGAAACAATGCTGTTTAGTTCGGACTTCTTCCGCTTGAAGGTCATCATGGATGGCTTGGACTTCTCTTGGCTATGGCTACTTTACTGTTTTTACTTGGGGAATAATTTATTAAAAAGTCTTTATGCTTCTTTACTATTGCAAGGCAGGTTTTGATGTACTCTGATGTAAAAGGCTTTAGACCTTAATTATTGAATTTATGAAAGTTCGATTTTACTTCCGCTATTTTATATGTTCTGTCTTGTGATATTTCTGTGCATGTTTACCAATAATGCCCCTCTAAAGCTAGTGCATTCCTTTGCGAGTGACCCTAGCGGAGGCGGGGTGTTACATATAGGATCATTTCTTGTTAAATTTAGATAGGAAGAAAATCTTTGATATCAAATGTAAATAGAATAAAATAATATATATATAATCGGTATGCTTAAACGAGACACAAAACGTAGTAGTGTGTGTATATATATAAGTATCATTCATTGTTTATCATCATTGTAACTCGCTGGGAAAACCTAGTTCTCAAACAAAACTGTATTTTTGTCACCCCCATTGCAAAAAAATTGTTAATTTTGTATTTGGTTAGACAGGCAACAATTCAAATATCGAATTATTATGTTTGGATATTAAACTAGTTTGACAACTTAAATGTGATATCTGAAAGCCATTGTATAAAATTTGAAATGCTCTTCTAATCTAAAAGGAAAAAGGGACAAGCTGGTAACTTGAATATCAAGTTCATCGAAGAAAAATTATGTCAAAGTTCTAATGCAAATTTATTTGTTACCAGAATCTTGAAATAGCAATACCTACTTAGAAGTCTTGTTTTAGCAATAACTTGACCTGGAAAACTCACGGCACTAATAAGATAGGGAAGAAAGTCATCCTCTGTATCAGTAGTTGTATTTCAACTTTGGAAAAAAAAATATGAGTTAGGGTATAAGAGTGATCGATTACGAGAAGTATAGGAAAATGCAAACAAATTTTAATTTTTTGAGGGATTGAGGCTTAAGTAGGGTATCACGGCTGTTTCCGATAGCCGGAGTTGGAGGTGAACTGCACTTCGGTTGTGACATCATAGGGTTACGCACGTTGGAGTTTTGGAAGGGGCAGAGTCATCTTTGAATGGTCGAAGTACGGAGGCGATTGGGCTTGGGTAGTAGCGAGGCGTGGTGGCTTTGGTGAAGTCTATTTTGAGGAATGGACTGCTGAGGCTTCAAAATGTTGAAATAGTGAAGCATTCGGTTTTTTGGCAGTGGAGCTGAGGTTAGGTAGTAGGATGGGACTTGCGGCGATGATCAGAAGGCTGGGGTGGTGGTGGAACTGGGTTTGCATGTGCACAGATAATGCGGTGTACAAGTGAAGATAAACAACAAAAGAGGGAAGAAGAGAAGAACGGGCAAGGAGAGTGGGATGATCGAACAGGGTCGATCCGTTATTTCATGATGTCAGGCACGTAATTTTTGGGTTTGGTTTTATCATCTAGGAAGAAAGGAGAGGCGTAAAGGTCTGATCTGAAAAAAATGGGTGTGCTGATCCATTTCCATTTGTATGTCAATGCCTTGATTTTTGTTGCCAGACCCGTATTGTTTTGTTCACGTGAATAGGGTATAGGCTGAGAATTGTCATGTGTGAATCGGGCTTTGGGCCCGGAAGAAATATAGATGCTTTTAAAAAAAATGTTGTTTTAATCTAAAATTAAACTAAAATAATTTATTCACATAAAATAGAATAAAAAGTAGAGAAGTGGAGGATGGGTTAAGTAAGTCATCAGGAGACGATCTGGTTAAACGGGCTTGACTGTATTGGGTCCGTTAGGATATTTTTATATAATTTAAACTTAAATTAGGATTAAAGATAAATATATAAATAAATAAGTTAATAACAGAGAGAAAGGTCGGGGCAGGAAATTGTGTTGATTGAATCATGATTTTGCCGAGGCCAGGGTAATGGAAAATAGATTAGGGAATGGGCCGAGATTTTGGGCTAGTAATTTTTAATTAAATAAGAAAAAAGTGTTTGTTTAAATTATGGAATTTTAAATAAAAGCATTTTTGATATAAACATAAATAAATAATGAAGGAGCGTTCCCATTATTAGCTCCTCTACCAGTACCCCTTGTGTATCGGCTCATCGCTCAATCTGTAAGGAGAAACGATTAATCATCTCTTCAGTGGTGTCAGTGCAGTGCAACTCCATCCTTAAATATACTAATAATATATATATATAGCTTTTGAAAACCAAAATATCACAAATATGCGCTCTCATATACATATACTATCTCTCCCTAGGTTAACTACGCAATCTAGAGCTCTGATACCAAATGTGACGGCCCACCCCGCACCAGCCGACATTTCCAATGAAAGTGCGCTGTGCCGATTTCCAACCAGCACGGGACGGTCGTCAAAGAAAGGAAGAGAAGGGAATTTGAACTAACAAGGAACCTGTAGAATGTCTCATCGTGCATGGAATAAAATATAATAATAACATACTTGATAGATAATAGGCGAGACAGTGCATAAGCTGAGAACTAAACCATAATCATCATAGCAGCGGAAAATTCAAAATACAGCTTATGTTCCACATCGTCGTTATTACAACTTTGAAAACTGTCTCTAAAGCAAAATAAGAAAGTTACACTACTAATGCCCAAAGTAGTGACCAGCAGTGACACAGGGAGAATATATATTTCATACGTGGAAGCCTCCTGCTCGTCTCCGGTACAGCTACTCGTGCATACCACCTAACCTATCTCTAGTATGCCCGTTTAAGAGCACCTAGAGTAATAAGAAGAGACATAAAACTCTGGGTCAGACAAAAGTCTGGTATGAGCAATAAGCAGCAAAACAGAACAATAACAGGTATACTAAACCATACCTGAACCTGGACCTGCAACCAAAGAGTTAGCACAATAAGATGTACAATAATCTAAGGTGACACTAACATATGGTGTAAAGATACGGGGTGGGGGTGTGCATGTCATAATGATCGCAAACAATCAAGCATAGCAACCATCCTCACATCTCTCACTCAATGCGTAAAGCATACGATATCCACTGCTTTGATCACCCAAATCCTTGCTATGATTACTCAGCCCTATGGAGTCATGGAGACTCCACTGCACTGATCCATAGTCATTAGTCCTTGCTATGTCCACTCTGCCCCATGAAGTCATAACGACTCCATTGCACTGGCTCATAGCCATGCTATGATCACTCTTCCCCATGGAGTAATAACTACCCCACTGCACTGATTCGTAGCCTAACATCCGTCTTGGTGGTAAATCAAAGTTACACTACAACAAATATACCATATTACAACGGTGCAAAAACGTTGTAAAAGGTTTTTACAACGGTAGAGCCACCATCGTGTATTATGAAGTTGTAATATACTTATATCTTTTACAACGCTTCTGCACTGTTGCAACACCGTTGTGAAATAGGGTATTTAACAACTTTACTCACCGTTGTAAAAGGTTTTTACAACGGTGGAGCCACCGTCGTGTATTAAGAAGTTGTAATATACTTATATCTTTTACAACGTTTCTGCATTGTTGCAACACCGTTGTGAAATAGGGTATTTAACAACTTTTACTCACCGTTGTAATAAATTTTATTACAACTCTTTCACACCCTTGTAAAATGATTTATTACAACTTTTTTTCGATGTTGTAACTTATATACATCTTACTAATACAAAGAATTCATATATATTAATAATAATATAATTCATATTTCAATGCAACAAATATAACTACACGGAATCATTCATATATATTAATTAACATAATATTCGATCAACATACACATAGTACATCACCAACTAAACCCGTCACAAAAAACATAACCGTCCCAAAATACATACATCGATCTAACACATAAGAAAGATAGAAGCTTTGTCCACAAAAGATACATAAGCATACCCTACGAAAGCACTCTAACTGAAGGCAACGTATTTTTTATTCCAAGCCACAATTGATCCAACAGCTTCTCCAATGGTAGTCATTTCGGAATTCGGCTTCCACAAGAAAGCATCAGGATCCACCGGCACATCAATCCAAACTTTCCAACATTGCGGCCTACGATGGGACTGCAAAAGAAAAAAATCATTAGAGGAGCAAGCTCATATATATTGTTATTATGACGAAAGTAAGAAGGAGAAGGAAACTATAGTGATTTGTAAATAGGAGATGAAAAGGTTGACATGCACCCACCATATAGGGATCACGTTCAAAAGCATTAGAGGTGAAAGGAATAATAAAATAAACAAAACTATCTTGTAATTTAACCCTTTGAAATTTGCAAGGACAACGCATTTTCAAATTCTTGTGACAACTAAAATGACGGATTGAAAGTCTCTCTTGCTAAGTTGAGTTTCTAAAGAATTGAAGTGTCAAAGAACAATTGTAGTAGAGCGCAAAAGCAAAATGCAAAATCAGATAGATCAAACCCTCTATTGTCATGATGGATATTTGATTGATAAAATCCAAATGACAAAATGAAAATTACATTTGGAAATAGGGAAGCCATCACAAACTGAGAATGGATGCTGGATGTAAAACAAAAATATTTATCCAAGCTTTAGTAAATCAAGCAAACTAAAAATTCAAGAAAATGAATACTTATTTGTAACATGATTTTGCCATATTATTTTATACTATAAGTATCTAAAAAAAATATGGTGCAATACCCAGAATGTTGGCAAAGAACATAACCTTCACCTCCATCTGCACCCTCATATCCAGATATCTTTTAGCCTTACCTGAGAAACAATTTATAGGAAATTAGGTAAGAAATGAGCTTCACTGCATACTAAAAGTAAGACTTCTTGAATTAAATCCGAAATGATAGAATATCAAGAAATATAGTTATAAAATGGCTTTCCCAGGTGATAGTTTTCCTTCCATGAAAGCCTGCAAGTTCAAAATACCAGTTGCATTTTTACCAACAATATAAACTTATCATACATGCAATGAAGAGATTTAGTACAGATATAAACCTTGAAAGAGAGTCCAGAGCAGTCGATATATTTCTTTTTTTGGTAGACAAAATATATCAGAACATCCAGAGCATAGTTGTTTATCGGATTTGGTGGATATTTATTTTGGCAGTCTATGAAAGTTCAAAAAATTTTATTTTTGCATGTTTGATACTTTTCGGCACAATTTTGTATTCAACCGTTGGTGCCAAATTTTGTAAATTATTTTGGAGGATTCTAAAAAATGTTTATTTTGCATAAACGACCAGGTTACTGCATGGTAAATAATAATAATAATAATAAGAGTAAACCTACCAGGAACTGAATCATAAAACACTCTATCAACTGAGGCTTGATTTTGCATCAAAAATGCAGCTTGACCAAAATAAGCCAAAAGAAGGCATGGAAATACAACAAAAGTGAATGCAATCTACAAAACATTTCATCAGACCAAATGGTTCTTAGTTGGTGAACTTACATGAAAAGCATACTGTTGAAACACAGAACAAGGAAAGAGATGGTATTTTCAAAAATAACCTGTATAGATTTTACAATGAAATGCCAAAGATCAGCAAACATGGCTTCACCTCCTGTGGTACTGAAATGGAACAGAAAATATAATAAGGTGCGAGTATACAACGTTCGATTTTCCATTACAACTACAACTTGGCATGCGGCATGTTGATAGTAGTATACTACCTAAATTTGTATATAAAGTACCCAATTTCAAAAAAAAAGAAAAGGAAAAAAAAGAAAAGAAAAGAGGGGGCAGGGGGTTTACGCTATCTTTATATGAACTGCTAAATTTTCATTATATGTCCTTTGAAACACATGTTAAAAAGAGCACCTCAGGATTTAAGAGAACGCTAATGATGCGTAAAAATATGAAACAATAATTAGAAGATACTGAAAACCATTTTGTCGATAAATTTCTCAAAATCTAGTATTTACCGAGGCTTTTTCCAGTTTGTGCATTTGTGAAACAGCATAGTGCAATGTAATTTATTGTCAGATATTTGAAAATGTAACCTAATGAGTTAACAGACAGTCGTAAACATTGCAAAGCATTCATGGTTACACCAACTTACCAATAAAGACAGCTCTATAACATGAACAAGCAACAACCAGGTTGCGACAACAGTTATGTGTGTGAGTGTGTGAACTTAAAGGAATCACAAAGGTAATTTGAAATGAAAACAAGATATACATAGAACTAACCCGTGATGCACAAAACACAACCACCAAGAGCAGACCATGCCTTGCTACTGTTCCTTTTGAAGAATAAATATATGTAAATTGGATTGAATGGTCTTAAGACTGAAATGTCATATTTAATTAAGTTGTATATTCCAATTGACCCCAAACTGAAAAACCATACTGCAAGAACAGGAGAAAACAAGAAGCCGACTTTGCCTGTCCCAAATCTTTGTATACTAAATAACGCAACAAGAATTATGATGTAAACTATGACCACAGCAGCTGCGAACAAATTAACCATATAAAAGTACGGTTTCAAATGTATAACTGAATAATAGGAGATTAATAGCTAGAGTAACAAACTTGTATCAAATCCATGAACTTTCCCCTGAAGACCGCTCACTGCTGACATAACTACAAGATGGTATAGTAATAAATGATCATCTGAAAAAAAGGACTATAACAGAAATTATTATTTTGAACATCAAGATACCTGACATGGATGGAGTAAGAATACCATCACCTATAATCATGGAAGCACCCATGAGAACCAAAAGCAAGAGAAGGGTTTTAGAAAAGGACTTTTGCTCCAAGTATTCAACGGCAGGCTCAGGTCTCGGGTGCCGGCGAACGCCACTGGCAGGCATCATGAGGCAGAGCAGCGTCGGTGGAAGACCTGCGGTGGTTGGTGGAGGTGATAAACTTCGCGTGCAGGTGAGTGGTGAAAGCATGCGGTGGTGCCTGGATGAGGAGAGTTCGGAGTTGCCTAATGATCGGCGAAGAGGATGGGGAGCAACAGATTTTTATTTTTTGGGAAAAGGAATTGGAAAGAAGCAGTTGCTGAAACGAAGGGGAACAGGCTTGGTAGGCGGCGACGAACTGCAGGACGATGGAGCATTTGAGGAGCGAACGGTGGAGGATTGATTTGGTGAGGAAACGGAGGCCGCCATTATTTCATATTTGGGAAAAAAGTTTGGTAATTAGGGTAAATGAAATTAGGGATCTAACGATGGCCAAGCATTGGTTTTGAAGATGGATTCTCGGCTGTTAAGAGAAAATAAAAAGGGGACGGATGGCTTTCTAAGGCGGACGGACGTGTGAATTACTAAACAAATGAAACACGTCGAACGCAAACTTTTTAACCAGGACAAGTATAAAACTAATTTCAGCTCCATGAACAAGTGGCAAAACAAATATTAAACAATATATTTTCAAAGTCAAGTTTTCAAGTAGAAAACTTATTAAACAAATAATTCTAAGTATATATACGTTTATACAATGCAAGTACAAACAAAATGTATTTATAAATTTTTTCCAAAACCAAATTCAATTAAATTTTAATACCAAATTCGACTAAACAATTTTTATTTAAATCAAATACTCAAGTTAATAAATAAAAGAATAAATCAAATTTATGATCCCTCAACAATATATATCAATAAATTTGAAAATACAGCTAACGTCAAATTAAATAAAGCTATTCAGATTCAAATAATAAAAATTTAAATATACAAAATAAAATTCAAAACCAAAATTTAAATAGACCAGATTTCTAATTTTTAAACAAATATCAATTCTCAAATACCAAATTTTCAAATAAATTCATGTATTAAAAGAGTAAAAAAAAACTGGTTCGTTACAAATAGTAATTTTTAGTTATTAATTATAAATAATCAATATAAATGTATTGAATATTAATTATTAGTTGTTAATTATATTAAAATATAGTCATATATTACAACAGTCAAAAAATAAAACTTGTGATTGGCTTTTATTACAACTGTCAAAATAACACAGTTGTTAAAAATAAGTTTATTACAACTTTTCTTGAAAAAAGTTGTAAAAAACATTTATTACAATGGTGCTTTTACCACCGTTGTAAAATTAAAGTTGTAATATGGTGTTTTTGTTGTAGTGTTATGGACGACGATAACTCCTTAGCACATGTCCCGCAGCAAAGCCCAACTCATGAAGTTAACTCGTTGATTCCCAAATGGATCATGAGTACGAGCTTCCTATTTGGACTGCCTTTGCGTCTCGGGTTTTGGTCTCCTCTGGCTTCGATCTCCATTTGGTTCGTGATCATCACCTGGGTTCGGTTCGGGTATCTCTCCCACTCGTGGTCAAGCTCCAGGTCGTGGTCCACATCCCCTGGCGGTTCGGTTCGTGGTGCCTTGTCCGGGTCAGGTCGTGGTGCTCCTGGTCATTTCAGTTCGTGGCATACACTCCGGGTCGGTTCGTGGCATACACTCCGGTTCGGTTCGTGTGCACCCACTAGGTTCGGGATGGGCTCCTCAATTCGTGATGTCCTCTTCGGAGCATCGGTTCGTGACTTCCACTTCAGATCGGTTCGGGGTATGCGAAGCACGAGTGGTTCAGGGTCAAGCCCCCTGGCCCTAGCAGGCGGTTCGTGATACACCCAGGCGTGCGGATCTGGGTCGGTTCGGGGTCAAGAGCGGGTCGGTTTGGCTGGGGCGATCTGATCCGGTCCTCTGCATATTTTCCTGCAACTCTTCCAGCGACTATTTTACACCATACGACGACGTTTTCGACCATTCTAACTTTTCTAGTCAATCATAAGCATACCATACAGTCATAGCAACATGTATAATCAACCACAAACACCAAAACAACAATATGATGTATTAAAATGGATTAAACATACTGAAAACCCATATTTTCCCCTTAATCCCTTTTAATCATGTTAAGCATACAATTAGCAAAACTTATCCAATTTAGCTCAAATTTCTATCAGAGTCCTAAAATAATATTTTAGAATTTTACAAAATTTTCTAGATTTTTCTAAGTTATAATTTCGCTAATTATCACTAATCACCCCTAATTAGCCGTAATTAGTGAAAAACAATGCAAATCACTCATGTTGGCCACAAATAAATCTTAGATCTGAAAATATATCTGATTTGGGTTGAATCTCTATGCAACACAGTAGCTCTATTCCCAATTTGATGCTAATTTGCCTTGATTAGATGTAGATTAGGCTAAAACTTGATTAAATGGTGATTAGAAGGTGATTTGGGTGTTGGAGGCCATTGCTAGGGTTAGGGAAATGTTTTAGGCGGCTGAAAAATGAAATAAAAATCGTTTCCTAACTGATTTCAGCCTCCCCAGAACCCTAATCCCGAAAGGGGTCATGGGCCCTCTTGTGGATCACCCTAATTAGGCCCGGTTAAGTTGTTTTGCACCTTCTAAACCTTGTTTCAGTAATATCTCCTAAATGGTGAGTCCGTTTAGCTAATGTGACCACTCTACGAAACGGTAAACCATCATCCGAATCTAATGGAAGTGGTTTCAGGTCAAAACCCCTTACCAATCAAAAGTTATGGCCGAAACAAGATCATCTAGGGGCAAAACGGTCATTTAAAAATTGGCAAAAATCATGAACATGGGAAATGACCCCAATAGTCATCTCCCAAAGTTACATGACTATACGACTTCACATGAGAAAGAAAGAAATATTCTACGATCCCCTGATGCGTAGAATGCGGGTCATTACATGTCTTTTGCTAAAAGAGAGTCAGCGGGCAAGTAATTTGCTAAAAAAATTATGAAACGTCTATAAAAACCAACATGTCCAAGAAATGAACAAATGTCCTTAATGCGTTTGGGAACAGGTAGGTTTGAAATAACATCGACTTTGGCTTTCTCTACCTAGATGCCTTTATTTGAAATGACATGCCCAAGGACTATGCCATTTTTGACAATAAAATGGATTTTTTTTTTTCAATTTAAAGTTGGGTGTCTTACTTTTCATCGATTTAGAACTAACTCAAAATGTTGTGAACATTCAGAAAAAGAATCACCAAAGATCGAAAGGTCATCCATAAAAACTTCTTGAAAACGTTCAATCATGTCAGAAAAGATACCGATCATGCATCGTTGAGAAGTTGTAGAGGCATTGCAAAGCCCGATTGACATGCAAGCAAAGGTTCCATAAGGATACATGAAAGTCATTTTCTCTTGATCCTCAGGAGCAATTAGAATTTGGTTATAGCTGGAATAACCATCATGAAAGAAACAAAATTCATGACCGGCTAAAACATTCAAGCATTTGGTCAATGAAAGGGAGAGGAATGTGATCTTTACATGTTGTGCAATTTAACTTCAGTAGTTGTTGACATGCAAAATCGTCGCATGCCAACACCCAATGTGTATGTGGTGTGAACACAGTAAATCCAAAATAAGCAAAGTAAAGTAAATGAGGGGAGACACAACTTTTATAGTGGTTCGGCACTAACGCCTACGTCCACATTATAATGATCATTCATCATATGATATCTGATTACAATGTTGTGCAAGTTTAGATAATATTCGAGTACAAAGTATTACAATAGAATAACAATGTCCTTATTAATTCTAAACTCTGATTAAAATGTCCTTCTTCCTCCTTAAGATGAGTTGACTTGGTAAACTATTCCCAAATTTATCCTTAATATCCAAGAAGTCCAAAAGAGCCCAAATGTGGCATAATTATCTTTGTGAATGCCCAAGTGTTGATAAAAAAACGTGTATGCCATGTTTTAATTGTCCTTGCCATGTCCAACGGCCATGGAGAAAGAGTTAGCAGCCATTAATGGGTGTTTTGGAGCTCTATAAGTCCCAAAATTCCAAGGGAGAAGGCCCCAAATGAAGGCCAAGGCTTGGGGTATTTATAGGAGGGAGGTTAGCTGGGAGTAGGTAGGAACTGGGACCACAAGCTAGAATTTCGGATCCCAGAAGTGCCAAAAGCATGAATTTCGTACCCCCCTGGCGAGGGGCACGAAATTTGTACCCCTCAGGGGATACAAAATTTTGTATCCCTCTAAGGAATACGAAAAGGAAGGAGAGGGGTTCGAAATCTTGTTGTTTAGGGTGTTGAGGTTCTTGAACACGAAGTGAGGGGATTCAGGTTTTCGTTGGTCCAAATTAAAGGGATCTAAGCTTCCAGCTCGGAGAAAATCGGATGAATCGGGCAGTGCCCACTTGTTCGACCTAAATGGCTAGGTCGATTGCCAACAGGACTGTGGGCCCCCGGACCCCCACCGGCGCTGCACCTGGACACGCTTGACGGCTCGCCTTCGACTTGAAGCTCTGTTGAAGGCTTGCCTTCTATAGGGGTTGCAGTGCCAAGTATCGTAACATATGTTCTTGGGTCTTTTTATGTTTGTGATGCCACTTCAACCAAATTGCTTTGTGTTTGTGACGACGTTCTTCATGTTTGAGCACATTACTAAACAAATACTTGACGTGTGACAGCTTTGACTAAAAACATGTCAACATTAGTCGATGCAAACACGCCAGCCTGTTTGAGTATGAGTTGGAATAAGCTTATTCGTTCGTTTATTAGAATGATAAATCTGGATTTTTTTGGCATGACATGAATGAGGCTGACCTATGTGCTAATAAGAGGGATTAATGATACCATTGTTAAGGAGCTTAAGAATTTCACCTTGTATTGCATCTTTCATTTAGGGTTAAGCCGTTGTTGTACATCACGAGTGGGTTCGGCTTCATCAACCTAGTTAATGTAATGTTGGACAATAGTGGGGTTATTCCCTTAATATCAGAAATGGTCCAACCAATCGCTTCTTTGTTTTTCAAAACAATAGTAATAAGAGGTGATTCTTTGTCAAAAGACAAGTCAGTTGAAAAAATGACAGGATATGACTCGATATCACCTAAGTAGACGTACTAAAGGTAGGATAAAAGAGGTTTGAGACCTAACCTTGGGGTTGCTGATTCGAAGAAATCAATTGACTTTCGAACTTAATCATAAGGTATTTAAATGTAAGTGTGCATTCGAACTTGTTTGGCATATCGAGAAACAATTTTTTGTACTCTGCCTCGTGTTCGTTATAAAGGTTAATTTTTTCATCATCATCATGAATGAAATTAACTTCTCAAGTTTGGTTGATTGGTTCGTTCAATTGATTTTTTATATTGAAAAACGTTAAGATCTAAAATCATGTTGCAAAAAGTGATTCTCATCGAGCCCTTTCAAAATTGACCAAGGTATTTGTGGTGGTTAAGAAAGATCATCCTAAAATCAATGAAATTTGGCTTGTAGGGTTGTTCACAGCTTGTATTTCAAGGACGATGAAATTGACTAGAAATATGAATTGGCCAATTCTAATGGGTACATCTTCGATTTCTCCCATGGTTTTCTTAACTGAACAAATAATAAATTGAAGCGCATCTTTTGTTGGTTTGAGTTTATCTAAGCCTAACTGGTCATATACAGAGTATGGAATGAAATTTATACTCTCTCTTAAGTTTATCAAGCATTTATTAATCATCTTGTTTCCTATAGCGCACGAGATCATGGGACAACCTAGATCTTTGTGTTTTACTGGAATAGACTGGGACAAAGCTTTGCTTAAACTGGCCGGTAAGAAGACTTCGCTTAAAGATTTTTGGAGCGTCAGTAACAATCCCTTGGAAAAAAGTGATTCAGAGAAGTAAAGTACAGGTATTTTCGTATACTAATTTTTATGTTTACACTACGGCA
Source organism: Allium sativum (assembly GCA_030737875.1). Taxonomy (NCBI): domain Eukaryota; kingdom Viridiplantae; phylum Streptophyta; class Magnoliopsida; order Asparagales; family Amaryllidaceae; genus Allium; species Allium sativum. The sequence goes on along the minus strand of CM060910.1, from coordinate 899,612,757 downwards.
TAAGTGAGCATATTCGACACTTTTTGTTGGCATTGCAAGAAAAGCGTTGCATAAGCTATGTTTTTTTCTGCAACAATACTCAAAAGTTATTTCATTAGACATGGGTGCACTATTGCGGTGGGAATTCTAGTGTTGTGACGTGCAACACCAATTAAAAGCGAAGCTTTACATATATACAATGCACCGCGTTATCAACATAAACAAAACCATAAACGTAGATGCATGATTAATCTAACGGTTCAAACCAATCTCTGCTTTTGTTATGTGAAATTTTGGCGCGACGTTTCCCCCTTCACGAAATACTTCGCAATACAAATCTCTCCCTCTCTACTCTACTCTCTCTCGACAAAATCACCGCACATTCTCTCGATGAAATCTCCCCACAAACACCTCCAAAACACCTCTGATTGCTTATGTAGCTCCGATTACAAACTCTATACCTCCGATTGCTCCTATTTTACAAACTTCACACCTCCGATTTGAATCATTTAAGGCAATTATAGGCAGTTAAGCTTCATCATTTGGGTTATATTTAGGTGATTTCATCTCTAACTTATTTTGGTTTACATTCAAAGTTTCTATGTGATTTGGGTATAACGATTGCCTTAAATTTGGAATTTTCTGCTCATTTTTTATTTGAATGTTTATATGTTTGGAGTTTTTTATTTGAACATTTCGGTTTTTTATACTTTAAGTTTTGTATTTATATGTTTGCATGTGTTGAAATTGTGCAAGTTTTGTATTTTATGTTTGCCAAACCATTGATGTATTGGTAAATAAATTAACACTGACTTAATATGTTAAACTATCAAATTGCGAAAAGTGGAAAAAAAATTAGAGGACAAAAGAAAAAAGAAATCTAATTTTAAACAACTTCAAATATCAACTTATTAAAAGCAAAAGAACTTTTCTAATTTAGAACAATGTTTATTTTAGTTTATAGTAAAACAATGCCTATTTCCCTTCCTACATCATACGACTATGAAGATACCCTGGGCATGGGTGATCCAAGACCGTCAAACCCATCATCGCCAGAAACTCCTATTGATTTCTACATAGAGATGCAAGAAAGGATCTATGAAGATTTGTGTGATTATGAACTAGAGCAAGAAGAACTCCAAAGAAAAAACCGAGAATAACGACGATGTGAAGAAAGATTACGTCGACGAAAAAGTCGTGTTGCCTTGTGTCTTCAGCACCAAAACAACCAAGTGGAAAACGAATAGCAAGTTGACTCACCAATCATAATGTGTGGGTGAGGGTATGCCGCTGTAGAAAATGTTATTTTGACTGGAGTTAACATTGGTTGTTGTTATTTTAGATGTCGTGTTTATCCCATAGGATGTACCTTTTGGCAGTGGATTGACCATCCGTTTCCAAGTCGAGCCGCTGACTACGCAAATGAATTACAACATCAACTTACAACGCTGCAAACTCAATCTCTTAGTTTTCAAAATTAAATTAGTATACTTAATGACCAGTTTCACGGGATAAACGTTAGAAGACAAAATTAAATTATTGTATCGTTCTTTGTATATATCCAACTGTATCGTCTTTGTATCCACCTGTATCATCTTTGTATCTGTACTGTTTTATATTGATGCAGCCATGTAATGTTATAAATTTGTGTTTAGTATCCTTAGTTGCTTGTTTTATGTAACCTCCTGATAATTCAGTTCCAAAGGTTAATGATAATTCAAATCAAAACAATCATTGACTTGGCCACACAATGATTTCACCACACTGATTATGTATATTTATAAATATTAATTTGATTATTTCGTGTATATGTGCAACTTGTGTTTTTATTTTCTAATTTAATCAAACCCTATAGGGTAGCCCTTGTTAATGTCTTGAAACTGTCAGTAGTATCAAATTTATTCTTACTAGGCCATGGTTAGATTATGGCAATGGATAATGAGTATTACATATGGATAGAAATTCCAAGATCGATTGCAGGATATGTAAGAGGGGTAAAAGATTTTCTAAGAAATGCATTTTCCATTTATAAAGTAGGTGATGAGATGAAGTGCCTCTGCAAAAAATGTACATAACGTAATTGGTATTGTGAAAGAGTCATATACGATCATCTTATTTTTAATAGCCTTTCTCCATTACATATCGGGTGGATTTGTGAGGTTTCATAGACAAAATTAATTGGTGATGATGATCTTATGGATTGTGAAACGGAGATGGATTTTGAGGATAATTTAGATGTGATGTTCAAATGTGCAGGTTACAAATTTCAAAATCCCGGGGACTTTGAAGTAGAACCAAATCCAAAGGCTAAGAAATTTTATCGACATGTTAAACAAGGAAAACAACCGTTATATACTGCCTACACTAAATTTTCTGAACTAAATTTTTTGATCAGGCTTTATCATTTAAAGTGTGCTTGTGGAATTAATGAGTTTGCGTCCAGGGAATCACTAAAGCTGATAAAAGAAGCCTTTCCAGATGCCTAGCTGCCTTTGTCTTCCAACGCTTCATTAAGAATTTCGGTCTTGATTACATAAAATACATGCATGCCCAAACAATTGCATGTTATATTGGGCAGAGAATAAAGATAAAGAGGTTTAGGACACCTATGGTTTTTCGAGGTGGGTTGTAAAAGAAAAAAGACATCACTAGTAATATTGATCCACCAAAGTTGATTCCCAATGTGCCGGCAAATGTTATGAGGTACTTTCCATTAAGACCAAGGTTACAAAGGATGTTTATGTGCAAATAATTTTCCAAAATTATGAGATGGAACGTAGTGGAACAAAAAAAAGATGGAAAATTAAGACATTTGGCTGATGGTTTTGCATGGAAGACGATGGATGCTCACTATCCTGATTTTTCATCAAAAATCGAAACGTTAGATTGTGTTGTTTGGCATGGAAGACGATGGATGCTCACTATCCTGATTTTTCATCAAAAAATCGAAATGTTAGATTGGGTTTAGCATCTAATGGATTTAATCCATGTCGTTCAATGAATTCAAGTTATAATACATGGCCAATTGTGTTGGTAAACTACAATCTTCCGCCATGGTTATGTATGAAACAACAGAATTTGATTCTTTCAACATTAATATCTGGTCCAGATTCTCCCAAGAACAGTATTAACGTATCTATGCAGCCTTTAATTGCGGAATTGAAAGCGTTATGGAATGTTAGCATCGAAACCTACGATTTCTTGATCGATGGGAATTTTAATTTACGTGCAAGCGTCTTATGGACCATTAGTAATTTTTCAGGATATGCCATGTTGTCAGGTTGGAGCACAAAGGAGAAACTAGCTTGTCCTGTATGACATTATGAAACTTTTTCAGATTGTTTGAAGAGTAGCAAAAATATGTTATATGAACTATAGAAAGTTTATTGATCCGATACATAAGTGGTGGACAAGAGGAGATTTAATGGCGAAATTGAAATGGGGAGAAGTCTAGAAATATTATCAGGAACAGATATTGAAGAGTTATTGTGGGGGACAAAAATCAGTTTGAGGATAAGACCAAGAAAACGAGTAAAAGTGATGGCCCTTTTTAAAAAATCACTACTTTTTGACTTACCATATTGGTGTCATAATCCGCTTCGACATAACCTGGATGTCATGCACATAGAGAAGAACATATGTGACAAAATATTAGGTACTTTGCTTAATATAGGTCGCATGTCGAAGGATTACCTAAACGCTCGTTTGGATTTACAGGAGTTGGGCATAAGGAAGGCTCTTCATCATGTTGAATGTGGTGATGGAAAGCATGTTGAAATTAGAGCTGCAATATTTGATAAGACTAATAAAGAAAAAGAAGTCTTTTGCTCTGTATTGAAGAACGCTAAACGGCCCCATGGTTGTACCTCGAATGTTAGTCGGTATGTTCACATAAAAGAGAGAATTGTTGCGGGATATAAGAGCCATGATCCTCATTTCATACTCCACTATTTGTTAGAATTTGTCGTGAAGAAAGCGTAAACACCCGAGGTTGCGTTATCAATGATAAGATTTAGTGCATTCCTTAGAGGACTAATGAAACGACCCAAACTTCCCCGTAAAGGAAATCCCGAATTGAGTTAGGAACACGACAAATCAGAACACAAACAGAACATTTCATTATTATTACAACAATTTACATCAGAGTACAAGAATATAATAGAGTATGAATAAATAATATACAATAGAAATATATCAGAGATTTAAATTACATTTAAATAGTAGCGGAAAAATAATACAAAATACAACTGAAAGAAATACACGGATACAGAGCTTTCCGAATATCGCTTCAGCTGTAAATCAGGATCTTGTTAATATAATATCTGCAAAACCAAAACTACTAGCTGCTTGTGTGGAAAATAGGGGTACCCAAAGTTTAGGTTAAAACAATAAACTCCAGGTCAGTCATGGGACTGGTGTGAGAACTCAAAAACAGTTATTAAAACTTTACTTTACAAGTTGAGAAATCATGGAACCACACCGTATAACACTCTGCATGAATCTTAGTTTAAATTAAAACAACGCAATGCTTTTTGAAAAATTACGCTATTATAAGACTCAGGTCCCATCACACATTGCAGCACAAGCCGGATGATAGAGTTTTCCCTTATAATAGCCAAACATGCTTGGTACGTTTAAAATAAATTATTCTGATATTATAAGTGCATAGTATCAAAATAAACTTCAAATGTAAATGTATCAATCATAGACGACATGGGTACCATATATCATGTCACCATACTAGCTCTACAATCAAAACCACACAATGTCGTATTGGAAGTTGGATTTCCATCTATGAACCAAGGCAAGGGATCGTCCTTACCGAATTCGAGACACTCTAGCCCGTGCCTCAGGATACAGCCGCAACTGCACCTAGGAGCCATATGGTCGATCTGCAACTTACGTTAGTGGATTATATATAATTCTTGAACAATACGTTTCCCCGCCCTATGGAGCATAAAATCTGAGCCACTAGGGACTCAATATCCGAGGTACCTCGCTTTCCATCATCCACATAAGTAAAAATGTCTGGGCTCCATACCATGACACCACTCCTAGCTAGAAAGAAACGCATGTTCTCCCTGGATCCTTCTCCTGTTTTTGGTTCATACCGTGGTGTGAGGCTCGCGAAGTAACGCTATACACAAAGCTATGCTAATTAAAGCTGTGCTTTGATCATCATCCACAAGACTCTGCTTTTCAACAAAAGCCTTGATCATTTGCATCTTGGCATGACACACTAACAATTCATGCCATACAACTGATGACTATCAATATATAACCTCTAAGCTCGTACGTCTCAGACAAGGGTGTTAAGCGAGACAATAAATTCCCCGCCACCAAACTGATATATATATTTAATACAAATAAATTATTACAGAATGAAATCCAATGTCAGACACACATCCATTTACAATTCCGTTCTGGGTCTGAAGGAAACCGGAGGCACCTTATTCCTCGTCCTATATGTCCAACACAGGAGAGAGGTCCTCGCGTATCCGGTCGATCTCCAAGTACGCATGGACGATCACCACTTATTACCTTGTCTTGGGGCTACAACCAAATCAAGACATCAATAATCATCCAAACGATGTGAAGAACTCCGGTCATCAACCACCGTCTTCATCGTCGACTTTTGGTCATCTTATTAATTATTTAGAATGGGTTAAACCCGGTCTTTTCGAATAACTCGCGTATTTTATAATCAATAATCAAGTGCCATAAAAACACATCATATGCCTCATTCCAATTCAGAATATTCTTTTATTCCAGTATTCACATTTTTTTAGGGAAAGGTTCCTATTAATTTTATCAAAGATAAATTCATTTAAATTTGTTCTTTAATCTTCTTTTTGATATCGATTTCAAAAGATTTTGTTAACTAGTCGGGATTAACGAACCTTACCGAAGTAATCATTTATTATTTATTATCCCAATCCCAACCAATTCATCCCATGGAGCAAAACTGGTAATACTCCATATCTAACACCACGGTGTTATTGGTAAAATTAATTACCATTTCACGTTCTAATCTAAATAAAGATTTAACTATCGCCTGGAGTAAAACTGGTGGTACTCCATTCTCGATCATTTCCCGAATTTGATAATTTAAATTATCACATTCTAATTTCAATCTAATTAAAGATTCATTAAAACTCTAATTCGGTTTTAATATCAAAAATCATTACATAATGATTGTTCAAAGTTAAGAAATTAATTTTATCTTTAACTGGGTTAAAGAACTAATGTCATTTAAAACACAGTTTACGATAAACCCTAAATTCTTCTTCCATCAAAATGGAATCTACACGGAAATCATAACAGTACATAATCAATATAAATTCCCTTGTCAGAATAATAATATAAATGGAATAGCGACAAAGCCTTTTAAATTCCATAAATAGTAATGGTCTTCATTCACAGAAGCTCATCTTGATTATTACCAAATCGAATTCATTCAATTCCAATTTATTGTATATTAAATTGAAAAACTTTACTTTGGAAATTTTCCATTTAAATCTTAATAAAAAGATGTTTAAATTCCAAATCACATTTCACTGCTAATTGGGTTAAAGAACGAATGTCACTTAAAACACATTTCACGATAAACCCAATTCACATTCCATTTTATTCCAATTACTAAATATAAAGGGAAACTCTAATAATCTTAATTAAAAGATTTATCGTTTTCTCACTTGGGTTTAAGAATAGTGTTATTGAAGACACCATTCACGACAAACCCAAAATCCAATTTCAATTCAATTCCAATTTATTCATTGGAAAATTCTAGTTATTTTAAAACCATTTTAAATCCAATTTATTTCTTTTAAAAATATTGGATTATTATACTAGTTAATAACTAGATCATTTTGATAAAAAAATATTTTTATCTTTACAAACGTTGAATTTTTCATCCAAATTCTTTTCAAATCATTTATTATGATTTTACACAAATTATTAATATTTTTAATAATTTTATTAAGGCCTTACAGTCGATTTCCAATAACGTCCACCGAACTGCATCCGTAGCAACCTTTTCCAAATTTTATTTGGATATATATCCAAATCTAACCGTTAGATTTCAAATCTCTAATATTCGTTGGAAAGCTCCTTTCGATATGAACCCAACTGTTCCGATTTTAGCAGAATCCCATGGTCGGATCTCCCGTAATGTCAATTCGAAGTCAATGGTCGAAATTCGCGAACGGTCACAGTGCGACGCGTTCTATTTAGGCAATTAAATATATATATATATATATAATTATATATATATATATATATAATTATATATATTTCGTCGATTTCCCTTTAAAACGTATTTTATAAATCGTTTATTATTTCATTTTAAAATGATTTCAACTTCATTTTAAATTTTAAATCAAAACTGAATGTTCTATATCTTTATCATATTAAAATGATAATATTTTCAAAATATTAGATTTTAAAATCACTTTTTTTGCGATATTTATTTTAAAATGAATAAAATCAGATTGATAAACCCATTCGGGTTAACATGGCGTTTGCTACTTAACTCGGCTTCACATTTCAATATTTTTGTGCCTACCCAAAATCGGACATCAAAATCATAATTTTATCCTTCACTGAATATTATTTTAAAATATTCAATATTTTAAAATATTCTTTATTTTAAATTATTCTTTATTTTAAAATACTCTTTACATTAAAATTTTCTTTACATTAAAATATTCTTTTCACTAAAATGTTCTTTTCACTAAAATGTTCTTTTACATTAAAATGTTCTTTTCGTTAAAATGTTCTTTTCATTAAAATGTTCTTTACATTAAAATGTTCTTTACATTAAAATGTTCTTTTAATTAAAATGTTTTTTTTACTAAAATGTTCTTTACATTAAAATGTTCTTTACACTAAAATGTTCTTTTCACTAAAATGTTCTTTTCACTAAAATGTTCTATTCACTAAAATGTTCTTTACACTAAAATGTTCTTTACACTAAAATGTTCTTTTCACTAAAATGTTCTTTACATTAAAATGTTCTTTTCACTAAAATGTTCTTTACATTAAAATGTTCTTTACATTAGATGTTCTTTTCACTAAAATGTTCTTTTCACTAAAATGTTCTTTTCATTAATATGTTCTTTTCATTAAAATGTTCTTTTCTTTAAAATGTTCTTTTACATTAAAATGTTCTTTTCATTAAAATGTTCTTTACAGTAAAATGTTCTTTTACTCCTGAATTGGAATGCGACTCAATCAATTACCATATAATTTTAGTTATATGAATTTTACACATCGCAACAATAATGACAAATAATCATTACATATTCAGACATCATCCAAAGTGCAATTTACAACTGTGTAAGCGCTAATATAAATAAATAACGCTCATTATAGTCTGTCAACCCATCGATTGACATATAATTAAATTCAGGGGAGATGTGAATAAATTATCATCCCCAGACCTGTGTGGGGTTTTCAAACAACAACAGTTTATTTAAATAAATTATTGGTTAACAAATTTAACCAATTCTAATTCGGTTTGAATTATTTTTCTAATTAGCCAATTTTCACTGTTTAAAATTATAAATAGATATTTATAATTTGATTTCAACTACCACATTAGTGTTAACATTATTTTTAATACGTTAAACATTTTAACATCACAAACAACACATAATGCAATCAATTAAATCGTCCATGGTCTGTGCACGAGGGAGATGAGCTAACAAGCACCATATACAATTTATGATGATTAAAACTAGTAAAAATCTACACTGCCAATTCTATATATTTTTATACATGAATAAAATAACATGATAAAATATAATTTAGTGAGGAGTTCTCACCTTGGGTTTCCACTCCGTCATTTTTTTATGCAAAGGAATGTGACCTTTTCAGCTCTACAGTCCACACACGACATCCAAATCACTTTTATTGCAAAGCTTTCGTCGATACGGTTCCAACGCATCTTGTTTCGCTGAATTTTGAGTTCATATGAAAATGTTATGTTTTTTTTTCAATTTTCATGTGCATATAAGTAATTAACACAATTAATTAATTACCTTAATCCTTACTAATTACATCCTCTAATCTCTTCTCTCTTCCCCAAAACTCACGTATAACACAGCCCCTCTTATGTCCCTCTTCATGCAACCTTCATGATATCCATTCTCACTCATTTCTCAACGAAATCACAAACCGTAAACACCATTCACCTTCTCTTCTTCTCCTCTTCAATTTCAACACCATGAATCTCAAAATCAAGCTCCAAAAATTTTGGCCGATTTCTTACAGCAATACTCACGGCCAATGCAAACATCCCGACACTTTTTTTCACCAAATCCATCCAAACTTTGCATACAACCTTCATTTCTTGCCACAAACTCAAAAACAATAACCAAATCTTGCATCGTTGCTTCTATCTCACGAATTCATCAACCCTAGGCCGAATAAAAATAAAAAAACGCATGCTGGAAAAATAGACGGCGGGAAAGATTGATATGAACACCTGGAATTTGATATGAGATTGAAGAGGAGTTCGCTACGAACTCACATATATTGATTCCATGATTTTTAGGATTTGATTTCATTTGATTTTGATTTTTGGAAGGGGGAGACTCACGCTGGAATGAAAATAGGGGAGGCAACGTGATTTTCAGAAATGGGATTAGCTTAAGGAAGTGAAAAGGATATTATAAAGGCGGGGAATTTATTCACTTGCATAACACCCTTCTTTGAGACGTACGAGTTCAAAGGTTATGTGATTAATATTGATTGATCATATGTGTGAATTACTAATGTGAAGTACTATAGATTTGAACTTGTGATTATTATGTTGTGAAATGATTTTTCCTACTTCGGGATATGAAATGATTTGGTATGTAGCTAAAGATGAGGGTCACCCGAGAGCGACTAAAAGTGTGTAGGCGGTGCATTTTCTCCGAGGGCGTGGGAGATGCATTGTCAGTGTAGCCTGCTCCTAGATGGGAGGTGCATATATATATATATATATATATATATATATATATTGAGTTGGTAAGGCGCATACAGCCTTGTCTGAGGGAACATGACCGACATTTGGTTTCATAGTTGTTTGTATGCATTGTGATGTTTTGAAATTCATATTTCCAAATGTTTTGTTTTCAGATCCCAAAGTGAAATCTACTTTGATATGAAAAACAGATATGTATTTCAAATGATTTGAAATAAAAAAAATGGGAAACAAAGTCCAAAGAAATAATTTCTATAAAGTGAATTGGATTTTGAAATCTAAGTTTGGGGATTAGGCCTAAATGGGTAGATTGAGGAATTGCATGTTGATTGATGCATTGTAGATCCATATCTTTATTTATGGTAGTAGCATATGCATTGGCAATCTAGCAGAGTAAATCCATTCCGCGTTAGCGGCATGGTCCCGTGATATGCCTTACACTTGAATAAGTTGATTATAACTGTAAGATTTCTCATACCAGTCTCATGACTGACTCGTAGTTTGTTTTTCCCTTGCAAACTAGGGTGCCCCTATTTTCCACATGGGCAGTTGAGTAGTTATTTTGCAGATATATTGAGCAGAATTCTGGATTGAAACTTAAAGCTGCGTCCAGAACATTGATAGTCTTCTGCTGCATTGTATTAAATTTATTGTAAATTAATCTTTCGCTGTAGTATTATTTTTCGATGTACTATGATATATTCAATACTCTGATGTAAAATTATTATAATGTTTATAAAAGTCTTCTGTTATTTGTTCTGATGTGTTGTATGCCCAGAGTTAGCGTATCCGGGCTTTGAACGATCTTGGTCGATTTAGCGATCGATTAGGTCCGAGCGAAATCCGTATCATTATAACTAAGGAGCATGGTAATCAAATTGGATGATAATAAGTTGCTAAAAAAAGAAATTGTCGAGATACTTTGTCATTTTGAAATGATTTTTCACTAGTTTTTCCAATATAATGGTAAGCTTTCCAGTTCATTTATGTAGAGAAATCGAATACGGCGGGCATGAACACCTTAGATGCATGTTTTCGATTGAGCAATATCTAGGAAAGTTGAAATCTTATGTCCAAAATAGAAGTAGACCGGAAGGTTCCATTGCAGAAGGTTACTTGGCAGAAGAGTGTGTGACCCTCTATATAATGTTTTAAGCGTTGATGGAGGAACATAAAATATGTCGACTGATTTTGGAAGACATCCAAGATGTCCAACAGATTTCGAATATCATATTGGAATAAAGAAGAATAAAGATGGAAATATATTCAATTTGAAAGATGTAGATTGGAAGGCAACGCATCGCTATATTCTGTTCAATTTCGGTAATAAAAAATTTGAGAGTTTAATCGAGTATTAAGTTCCTATTTCATTTTCCTTAACTGTAAATAAATATCTACATTTCATAGTTTTTTGACGTTAATTATTATTTAGAGAGCATCGAGATTTTGTGGATGGTCTTGCAAATCCAAGAAGAAATAAGAGGGAATGAGCACATATCGAATAGTTTTGGAATTGGTTAAAAGAAGAGGTTCTAAAAAAGGACAATATTTCAAGAGAGTCAAAGGTGTTTGCATTAGGTCCTAATCGAGTAGCTAGGAAGTTTACTAGTTATGTAATAAATGGATATAGATTCACACAAAATTTAGAGGTTCTCGATGTACCACACAAAATAGTGGCGTATTTTTGACTGCCAAAACCACCAGCTTTTGCAAGTTCGAAAGACCAAAATCCAATACTTGGTGATGTCAATTACTACGGATCAATCAAAGAGATTTTTTAACTTGATTATTGGGGATCTTTCACAGTGGTCCTTTTTAAGTGTTGTTAGTACCAAGATGAAAAAGATTCATATGGTCTTACTCGATTAAATTTTAGTAAGTTCCATAAAACTAATCCTTATGCCCTGTCATTGCAAGTCCGGAAAGTATTTTATGTGCAAGACGCAGTTGAAAAGAACAGTCATTACATTATTAAAAAAAATCTAGTAGACTGGTGTGATATTGAAAATCGGAATGCAATGGAAGAAGACATGAGAAATCCGCATTCACACGATATTGGCATAGGTAGTAAACTAGAACCAGAAGTTGTTGATGGGGGTTGGATTAGGGATGATATCCCCATAATACAACTAGAAATAGAAATGGAAACAGAAGTTCCTCCTGTTCCGCCTCCTTAGGACAAAAAAATTGCTCTTCGTTATTGCTTTATTTTAGTCTAATCAGTTGTCTAATATATGATGTATTTGGCACTTTTTGTTTTAGCTGTAAATTATTATCTTTGATTAATGTATTTGCACTCTTTTTTCATAATGCAATTTACATTTTTCGCATGTTTTATGATTTAATGTCTTTCTTTATTGTCATCTAAATTTGGTATAGTCTAAAATGTTAATTGTTGTTTTTTGTCCACTTCAACATACATGTACCATGTTCTAATGCATTCATTTTGTACAGGATGGATGAACTTATAAATATCTTATTGCATTATGATGGAGAGTTTCAAAGGACATGTTACGTAGGTGGAAAATCTTTCTTAGTAAAACGCATGGATGTAGACTGCTTTTTATATAGCGTGCTTATGGAGTTTGTAAAAGATTGCCTCCATTACACTGAAATAGGAGAAGTCTATATCAGTAAAGGAAATAGGGGTGGCCGGCAGTTGATGTTGAATGGCAAGGGCGTAAATGAATATGTAGATGGCAGCAATAAGGAAGAAGAAGTTGTTTTTTCCATTGACAACACCATTGACAAAGAAATTGAGCCGTTGATTCAAATGCAACCACATGTAATCATACGGCCACGGAAAAACATAATTCAAGGTATATTATGTAATATAGATCCATTCTCGTGTGTGTGTGTGTGTATATATATATATATGTGTGTGTGTGTGTGCGCACGCGTGTGTGTGTGTGTGTAAAGAACTATGAAGGTCACCGTTATTATTTTTATTGTTACAGGTTCTGCTAAGAAACCGACAAAGCAGAAGTACACTATCGCATATAGACTTCAGCAGCAACACAAAATAATGAAAAACAAGTCACCTTAAGTGGGTAAGAAGATACTTTCACTGATTCCTGATATGAATAATGGTAAAGAAAATGTCAGTGCGACGGACAAAGGAGCCATAGGGAAATTAAATGTAGAAAATGAAACAGATAATGATGATGATACCCGAGGGAATGAAGCTGATGTTGAGGTACTTTTCAGTTATCATTTCAGTTTTATTAATCAGGTTGAAATCTTGCATTTCAAATGACTTTTTATATAAAAAATGCACGTGAATGCAAGAAAAAGTATATAAAATTATACACTACAGGGTATTTAATTAATCCTGCTGGTTTTAATATTTTTTTTCATGTGTCGATTTCCTATTTGGATCACGAAGGCTACAGCTAATTCAAGTAACTATTGGTTCTTTGTGCCAACATATTATGTTGTACTAGGGTTCCAAGTGCCACAACATTCTATGCATATTTTGTCGAAAATGCAAGAAATTTTTATGCAGAATGTTGCAGCTCCAACAATGGAAAATGTTACCGATCAATTAAACCAGGAATGAATTGCTGAGGAAGTTAAAGCAGGTAAAATGTTTCTTTGTCTGTGTACTACACTGCACTGTTGAGAGTGTCTATTGTAAGTTTTGCATGCATACTACATGTTTCTGCAAAGTCATATATTTTTTTTTTTCATTTTCTTGAACTTGGTATATAATGTACGAGCTCCAAAAAAATCTAAAGGGAAGTCAAAAATGGGTATGGTGCATGCTAGAATCCCCGATGATAAAGTAGTCAGTGCTTTGAATGAGGATGGTCAACTAGTTTCTGATAATATTACGGAGTTAAGTGATTTTTTTGGGCACTAGCAAAGGATAATGTGTTTCTTACTTACATCAATTGGCATGTTGTTCCTGATCAATTAAAGCGGCAAATGTTGGAATATACTATAGTAAAATCTATCACCCTAAACCATAGTTCAACTGGCTTCCTAAATGTATGGTTTTAATTAATTAGTTTGTTTCTTGAATTTTGCATTTGATATATTGTAGGCTAGGTATGTCATTCCGGATGAAGGACACAAGTGGGTATTGGACACACTTATTGACTCTCGGAGGCAGTACAAGTCTCATATGAAAGCAAGGTATTATAAAAAATATCCAACTGATGAGAAAAGGCTTATGAATAGTCCCAAATACAATTCCATTGGAAGATTTTCCAAATGCTCTTGAAATACCAGGGGGATGAATTAGTTCAGCTACGACTTAAATGTGACCACAAAGTAAATAATTAAACGTTGCTAGGGTTTCTAAGAGGGTTAAGTGTGGTTTTAACCCCTCACTAATCATGGATTAAATTAGTTAAGTGTAACCACTTAACCCCATCTAATCCTCGCATCCCCATTATTGGTTAAGTATTAGTGGGCCATGACTTAACCCTAATCATGAGGCATTAATTAATTAACGCACCCAACCTCTCACATTAGACATCCGTGGTTACCTGGGAAGATTTACACCACGTCTAGGTCTAACCTCGGGTCTTATGGTGCAACATGACCAACTACCCACATTAGACCCCACGTTGTGGTTACCTGGGAAGATTTACACCACAACTAGGTCTAACCTCGAGTTGGCCATATCATGTTATCTAATGTCATGTCCACTTTAAAACATATTTACAAGTTAACATATACTTGGGTAGACCTAACTTAATAGGTAAATTCCCAAGGGGTAGACCTAACTTAATAGGTAAATTCCCAATCTTTTAGTTTCATGTATTTTTAAGTTTACCCAAACCCCCCCAACGTCATTATCTCGCTTACATATTCGTCATAACGCATAAGGGTATAAAAGGTAACTTGGCATAACATACATGATGAACTTCACATATCATAATAAACATGCATACATGTTAAACTTGCAAATCATGTCATAGTGAACTCGCATAAACATGCATAGCTTATTAAGTATGCATAACATGGTAAGGTGAACTTGCATAAACATGCATAACCCATTAAACTTGCATAACATGGTAAGGTGAACTTGCATAGGCATGCATAACCCATTAAACTTGCATAACATGGTAAGGTGAACTTGCATAAACATGCATAACCCATAAAACATGTATAACATGGTAAGGTGAACTTGCATAAGCATGCATAATCCATTAAACATGTAGAACATGGCATAGTAAACTCGCATAAGCATGCATGACTTATGAAACATGTAAAACATGGCATAGTAATCTCGCATAAGCATGCATAACTTATGAAACATGTAAAACATGGCATAGTGAGTTCGCATAAGCATGCATAATCAAATAAACTCACATAAATCTCAACTTTCACCACATATTAACTTTAGAGTTTGTAAAGTGAAGGTAAGAGGGCTTACAAATATAAACAAGTCACAAATCCACCAAATAAGATGAAGAAGCCCTTTGAAAACCCAAAACAAAACTTCAAATAAGAAAACCCTTTTGCAAAATCCCAAAAACACAAACTTAGCAAATCAAACTTGCAACTTAATGAAGTATGCAAGTTATTAAGCATTCATACAACATAGAAAAGGTTGTATGATCATCATATCTTCATAGGATTAAACTTTTAGGAAGGTGGAGGCTAGGTTTTTTTTTAGGTGGAGGCCATTTGAGGATTCAATTTGACATAGTTTAGTTGCTAGATTGATTAATGAGGCTTTAGGGTAGGATTAGGGGTATATTTATAGGGAATTAGAGTGTTTTAAGCCCTAGGATTAACCCTAGGTTAGTTTTGGCTCGTCAGATCTCGGAATTCTCTAGAACCAAGCCACAAGACCAAGCCCAAATCAAAATGGTGCGCCAGGCAATACTGCCTGGCTACCCCGTGTCGACAGGGCTGTCGACAGGGCAGTCGACACCCTAGGACCCCTGTCGACATGCCTGTCGACATGGGAGCCCTGGCGGGAATTTTCCCGCCTGACACCAATTAGCCCTAATCCCTGTTTTTAATTTAAATCTGTTTTTAGCATAGAAATTTCTGAAAACTTCAATGGGCCTTAACCGGGTCATACTGACTCCGATTTTCGAAAACTCGGACTCTATTTCGCGTATTTTTCCGAGACGAACGCAATGGCATAGCCCGTTATCCTTGGTTCAGATTTTTGAATTTAATTCTGCCTCGATTTATGTTATAACAGTTTATTGAAAATACGGGTTGTTATATTCTCCCCTCCTTAAAGGATTTCGTCCCCGAAATCTTCAAGTTAGGAAGAACATATCCTACCATCCAACATCCATCTACTCAAAACATCATCCCCGAGAAACCATTGTCCTTAAAAGATTCTAAATGCCGTATGAACATATGCAGAAGTGTGTGTATATGTACCTATCTAATGCAAAGATCAATGCAAAATATGTTAGTGAAATGTATCCATATGTATGCAAATCCCTAACATAATGTATAATATCTACATGCGTGCTCAATCATACATCCATATGCAACATCCATGTGATTGCATACAAATTTCATCCAAGAATAAGCATAAACACTCATGCACATGCAATATGAGGAGTGTGTGAGCCGATCTAGAGCCTAATGTGTATCATGCATCCACGAGTAACCACTTGCAAACACTTGCAACCACTTGCAACCATCAAACATAACATGTTTCAAACACATGTTTCATCCAAAGGGTTTCTACCTAAGGTTCTCATGACAAGATTTGCACGATAACTAGATAAACATGGATAGCAAAGAGAAAGATATGCTAAACAAAGAAAAGAGATTGAGAGTGTACCCTCAAAAAGGAATGGATAAAGCCCACGCATCTTCTCCTCGGTTTCCCAAGTTGCGTCTTCTTCGGCTTCACCCCATTGAACTTTCACCAATCTGACCTCACGATTCCTTAGCTTCTTGGTCTCTGTCCCCAAGATACGAATCGGAGCTCTCCTTAAAGTTGCTTCTTTCTCTACTTCCACGTCTTCAAGAATGCTAGGTTCAACCACCTCAGCGGACTCATGTAGGCACTTTCGGAGATGCGAGACATGAAAGACATTATGCACTCCGGACAAATTTTCGGGCAATTGCACTTTATAAGCCATCTTCCCAATTCTCTCTATGATGGGGAAGGGTCCAACGAATCTCGGTGCTAACTTCCCAACAGCTCCAAACCGGACCACATTCCGTAAAGGAGAAACCTTTACGAAAACCTTGTCTCCAACCTCAAACTCCAATTCGGACCTTCGCCTGTCAGCATAGGATTTCTGCCGGTCTTGGGCCGCTTTCATCCGTCTTCTAATCAACTCGACCTTCTCGGATGTATCTCTAATCATGTCGGGTCCAAGTATAAGCTTATCCGTAGTCTCCCACCAACATGTAGGTGACTTGCACGGCCTCCCATATAAAGCTTCAAATGGTGCCATCCCTATACTCGCCTGATAACTGTTGTTATATGCAAACTCAACAAGAGGAAGATGGTCTTCCCAAGCACCACCAAAATCCAGAATGCAAAGCCTCAACAAGTCCTCAAGTACCCTATTCACCCTTTCTGTTTGGCCGTCTGTTTGTGGGTGATAGGTCGTACTTAGGTTCAACCTTGTGCCCATAGCCTCCTGCAAACTGTTCCAGAACTGACTAGTAAAGATGGGGTCTCGGTCACTGACTATGCTGGAAGGGACTCCATGTAGTCGTACTATCTCACGAAGATATACTGATGCTAGTCCAGATGCGGTCCTTTTGCTCTTCACCGGAATGAAATGAGCACTCTTCGTGAGCCTATCCACAATGACCCATATGCTCGTATTCCCCTTCCTGGACCTTGGAAGCCCATCAATAAAGTCCATAGAAATACTCTCCCACTTCCATAGCGGGACCTCTAGAGGATGCAATAGCCCACCGGGCTTCTTCGACTCAGCTTTTACTCTCTGACAAATAACACATCTCGAGACAAACTCGGCCACATCCTTCTTCATTCCAGGCCAGAAGAAAATGCGCTTCATATCTTTATACATCTTATCTCCACCCGGATGTATAGTCATCTTGGAGCGATGTGCTTCCTCAAGAACTTTCCTCACCAAGTCTTCTACCATCGGAACACAAAGCCTTCCGTCTCTCCTCAGCCAACCCTTATCGTCTATAGAATATCGAGCAAGGTGACTAGATGTCTCCCCTCGAATCAGCTTATCCATGATCTCAATTATCTGAGGGTCTTCCTTCTGCGAAGCCCCAACTTGATCCAGAAGGGTAGGCCTGAGCTCTAGATATGCCAAAGAACCGGTCATCAACTCAACTGTCAAGGAAAAATCAAAGGTTGCCAAGAACTCTAAATTCTTCATCTCAACAAATAGAGGACTTAGTGTCAACCTTTTCCTACTCAACGCATCCGCTACAACATTCCCCTTGCTAGGGGTATAGGCTATATCAAAATCATAGGAAGCCAAGAATTCCATCCATCTCTGCTGCCTCAAGTTCAGATCCTTCTGCGAAAAGAGATACTTCAAAGACTTATGATCAGTATACAGCTCAAATCTCTCTCCCAGAAGATAATGACGCCAAGCCTTGAGTGCATATACAATCGCTGCCAGCTCTAGATCATGAGTGGGATAATTCCTCTCATGCACCTTAAGTTGCCTCCCAACAAAACATATAACTCTGCCCTCTTGCATCAGAACGGCGCCCAATCCCGTGCCACAAGCATTAGTGTACACGGTAAATATCTTACCACCATCGGGTAAAGCTAGAACGGGTGCGGAGGTAAGGGCTCTCTTGAGTCTCTGAAAAGCAAGCTCACAATCCATATCCCAAGCAAAAACTAAGTTCTTCTTCGTCAACTTAGTAAGAGGAGCGGATATCTTCGCGAAGTCCTTGATGAACTTCCGGTAAAAACCCGCAAGACCCAGAAAGCTTCTCACCTCGGTTGCATTCCTTGGAGTCTTCCAATCCTGAACTACAACCACCTTAGCGGGATCCACCGCTAAGCCTTGCTTGGATACGATATGCCCAAGGAATCTGACTTCCCTTCTCCAAAAATGGCACTTGGAGAACTTGGCCTTTAACTGATGCGCTCTGAGCGTATCCATCACCTCCACAAGATGCCTCGCGTACTCTTCTTCATCCTTGGAGAAAACCAGAATATCATCCACAAAGACCACGACAAACTTGTTCAAGAACTCCCGAAACACCCTACTCATCAAGTCCACGAAATACGCGGGTGCATTCGTCAAACCGAACAGCATAACAAGCCATTCAAAGAATCCGTCTGGAGTTCTGAATGCAGTCTTGTCTATACTATCTTCAGCCACTCTGAGCTGATGAAAACCCGTAGCAAGATCAAGCTGAGAGAAAACAGAAGCACCAACAAGCTGATCAAAGAGATCATCGATCCTCGGTAACGGGTGTCTGTTCTTCTTAGTCAGCTTATTCAATTCTCTATAATCCACACAGAGCCGAAGAGAACCATCTGCCTTAGTTGCAAACACCACAGGCGCTCCTTATTCGGATATACTCCTTCTGATGAAGTTCTTCTCAAGCAATTCTTTCACTTGCTTGCTCAGCTCCCGTCTCTCACGCGGAGCCATATGCCGAACGGGCAAAGAAACAGGCTTAGCATTATCTACCAGATAAATGCGAAAGTCAATCTCTCGTTTAGGGGGCAACCCTTTAACTTCTTCAAAAACATCTGGATAATCTCGGACCACCCTTACAGACTGAAGGGCCTCCTCTGATGAGTCGAGAGATTCTAGATAGCACAACATGACGGGATTCTTCGGATAGCATGAAATCTCTAAGGTGTTGCCAAGGCGAGTCACAAGCCTCACAACCCTATGCTCACAATCCAGAATGGCTCCATATCGGGACAGCCAATCCATGCCCAGTATCAATCCGTATCCCCTGAAACCAAGAACATATGCACTACACAAGAACTCTACGCTGAGTATAGAGATCCTCAGATCCTCACATATCATAGATAGATGAGCAGAACCCCCAATGGGATTCGAAACACAAACGGGATCATCCACTAAGCTAGTACTAAGGTGCAAGCTATCAACAAGATCAGATGAAATAAAGCTATGTGAAGCACCAGAATCAAACAAGGTACGCACTGGAAGATCAGAGATATAAACAAGGTTCTCAACAGAAACACTACCTCGCTCGGGAACTGAAGCGGCATTGAGAGCATGAACTTGCCCTCCTGAAGGTCCAGCCTGTCCTTTCTTCTTTGGGCATTCTTTGCTGAAGTGCCCAGTCTCTCCACAAGAAAAGCATCCACCACTAAGCTTCCTTTTCTTCTTCCTGCAATCCTTAGCAAAGTGCCCAGCTATGCCACAGTAATTGCACTTTCCCTTGCCTTTGTTGTTGCCCTTCTTGTTCTTGTTCTGATTTCCTTGACTGCTTTGACCACCTTGGTTGCCTTTGCCTTGAGAATCAGCCTTCTTTGCTTGAGTATCACTTGACTTGACTTCTTTCTTTCCATCTCCCTGAAGCAGAGCCATATTGACCAAACTCTCAAAAGTAGCTCCATGCGGAATATGTGACATCGCCAAGCCCTGTAGCGGCTCATTCAACCCTCTAGCAAATCGAAGAGCCTTCTTCTCCGGAGTGTTCACCATATCCAAACCAAAACGGGCCAGCTGATTAAACTTGTTCACATACTCCTTGACAGACATATCACCTTGCTTTAATGCAATGAACTTCTCCATCTATAAATTCGCCTCAGCCGAAGATAGAAACTTGGTCACAAATCTAGCCCTCAAATCGGCCCAAGTCTCAACGGGCCTCGTCCCATTGGTGACCTCCCACCAATAGGCCGCTTCATCCTTCAAAAGCCACACTGTCAATAAAATCTTCCTCTCGTCATCAATTCCAAAGATAGCAAACAGATCCTCAGTGTCCTTCAGCCAATTCCTAGCTTCAACAAAAGATTCCGTGCCTAGGAAATTCTTGCCTCCCATTGCCTTGAAGTCTTTACAAACCTTTGTAAACTCAACCTGAGGATGCTGAGGGGGGGGAGGAGGAAGAGGAGCCTCAGCAACAGGAGGGGGTGGAACATTAGCCACAGGAGGAGGAATATTGACTGCTGGAGGAGGGGGAACAGGAATCACCGGGGGAGGGACATTAGGGATAGGATTCTCAACTACAGGAGGAGGAGTGGGAGTAGGGTTGGCGGGACCAGCTGCCGCCCTAGCTTCTAGAAGTCTCCTATACCAGAGTGGTACGTTCACTCCATCTGGGATGATAAGATTCTCAGCCATACTGAAACGAAAGATAAGATAAGATCAGGTCAAGGGAACGAAGGATAACGCTAATGGCTTTTAGGGATTAGCCTTAAAATAATCTAGACTTTATTTTGGAAAATACTTATTAGGTTTTTGAAAATAGTTTTTCAAAAAGGGTTTTTTTTTTTCAAAAATTTTGTTCAATCTTGTTAACCTGGCTCTGATACCAAATTGTAACACCCCACCTCTACTAGAATCACTCCTTGGAATGTACTAGCTTTGGAGGGGCGTTATTGTGAAGGTAAACATGCACAGAGATATCGCAAGACAGAATATATAAAAATAAATATAAGTAAAGCAGCGGTAGCAGATAAAAACCCATCATCATCATCTCACAAAACCAACATAGTCAAGTGCATAGTATCAAAATGTCATGATCCAAAATACAACATAAGTCTAGATACGTAGAAACAAAATACATGGTAAAACATCAGTACTAATCCCCAGAAATAAAAGATAAGCCACAGCTAGCTCAGATCCATACATGAGCTATCCAACATGCAAGCCAAAGATCCACTAAGCTGATGTAGCCCCTCCCTGAGAACCTGTGGGGGGGGGGGGAAACGGAAGAAAAGAAGCGAAAGAAAACAGGTTAGTCAAAAAGACTGGTAAGCCCTACTACGATCAATCTATAAACTAATAAAGTTAACAGCATGATGGAAACTGAGGTAAACATACTGGCAATAGATAAAGGTGACATCACATAAGAAGATCAAGTTTTTGCACCACAGTGTACTAGCAAACCCACAAAACAGATATTGATCCCTTAGCCCAAACTTTGGCCCAATAACATGAAGTGACCTTACTATAAGGTCCAGCCCAACGGTCTAGTCGATCGGCTCCCTATAAACCTAACACGTCAAGTGTTGGCGTCCATACGGCCCACATGGATGTAGTTAGACTGTGCTGGGTCCACCTTCGGGTGTATCAAGCCCTAAGGTGTCAACCCCAGACACCTAAGCAATAATGCACAGTCTAAGCCTACTGGTACCCGTGCCTCGAGTTTGTCCAACATCGGACTACGTGCACGTCCGTAGCCCGCCGGACCCGCACCGCTGTACCACTCAGCCGTCGCTTTGGTCGCTTACATCAGTCCAGTAATCGTGCCCCGCCCTAACCTAGCTGTAGGGTTGTGGTGATACCAAACTGGGATTACTGCTGGAACAGACCACGTTGCTAGGGTTTCTAAGAGGGTTAAGTGTGGTTTTAACCCCTCACTAATCATGGATTAAATTAGTTAAGTGTAACCACTTAACCCCATCTAATCCTCGCATCCCCATTATTGGTTAAGTATTAGTGGGCCATGACTTAACCCTAATCATGAGGCATTAATTAATTAACGCACCCAACCTCTCACATTAGACATCCGTGGTTACCTGGGAAGATTTACACCACGTCTAGGTCTAACCTCGGGTCTTATGGTGCAACATGACCAACTACCCACATTAGACCCCACGTTGTGGTTACCTGGGAAGATTTACACCACAACTAGGTCTAACCTCGAGTTGGCCATATCATGTTATCTAATGTCATGTCCACTTTAAAACATATTTACAAGTTAACATATACTTGGGTAGACCTAACTTAATAGGTAAATTCCCAAGGGGTAGACCTAACTTAATAGGTAAATTCCCAATCTTTTAGTTTCATGTATTTTTAAGTTTACCCAAACCCCCCCAACGTCATTATCTCGCTTACATATTCGTCATAACGCATAAGGGTATAAAAGGTAACTTGGCATAACATACATGATGAACTTCACATATCATAATAAACATGCATACATGTTAAACTTGCAAATCATGTCATAGTGAACTCGCATAAACATGCATAGCTTATTAAGTATGCATAACATGGTAAGGTGAACTTGCATAAACATGCATAACCCATTAAACTTGCATAACATGGTAAGATGAACTTGCATAGGCATGCATAACCCATTAAACTTGCATAACATGGTAAGGTGAACTTGCATAAACATGCATAACCCATAAAACATGTATAACATGGTAAGGTGAACTTGCATAAGCATGCATAATCCATTAAACATGTAGAACATGGCATAGTAAACTCGCATAAGCATGCATGACTTATGAAACATGTAAAACATGGCATAGTAATCTCGCATAAGCATGCATAACTTATGAAACATGTAAAACATGGCATAGTGAGTTCGCATAAGCATGCATAATCAAATAAACTCACATAAATCTCAACTTTCACCACATATTAACTTTAGAGTTTGTAAAGTGAAGGTAAGAGGGCTTACAAATATAAACAAGTCACAAATCCACCAAATAAGATGAAGAAGCCCTTTGAAAACCCAAAACAAAACTTCAAATAAGAAAACCCTTTTGCAAAATCCCAAAAACACAAACTTAGCAAATCAAACTTGCAACTTAATGAAGTATGCAAGTTATTAAGCATTCATACAACATAGAAAAGGTTGTATGATCATCATATCTTCATAGGATTAAACTTTGAGGAAGGTGGAGGCTAGGGTTTTTTTTAGGTGGAGGCCATTTGAGGATTCAATTTGACATAGTTTAGTTGCTAGATTGATTAATGAGGCTTTAGGGTAGGATTAGGGGTATATTTATAGGGAATTAGAGTGTTTTAAGCCCTAGGATTAACCCTAGGTTAGTTTTGGCTCGTCAGATCTCGGAATTCTCTAGAACCAAGCCACAAGACCAAGCCCAAATCAAAATGGTGCGCCAGGCAATACTGCCTGGCTACCCCGTGTCGACAGGGCTGTCGACAGGGCAGTCGACACCCTAGGACCCCTGTCGACATGCCTGTCGACATGGGAGCCCTGGCGGGAATTTTCCCGCCTGACACCAATTAGCCCTAATCCCTGTTTTTAATTTAAATCTGTTTTTAGCATAGAAATTTCTGAAAACTTCAATGGGCCTTAACCGGGTCATACTGACTCCGATTTTCGAAAACTCGGACTCTATTTCGCGTATTTTTCCGAGACGAACGCAATGGCATAGCCCGTTTCCCTTGGTTCAGATTTTTGAATTTAATTCTGCCTCGATTTATGTTATAACAGTTTATTGAAAATACGGGTTGTTATACAATTATGTGCAAGAGCTGACCACAAAAATAAGTCAAGAGCTTGAGGTTGATTTGGAAGCAAGGGTGAACAAAAAAGTGAAGGAGAATGTGTCATGGGTGTTGAAAAAACTAGGTGAAGCTAATCCACATCTTAATTTAGATGTTGGAGACTTTTATGTCACCACAACAAGTGATGAAGATTACACTGGTACTCTTGCAACTCCTGGAACTGAATGAATTTTTTGGATGGTATGTGTTAGCACTTGTGGTATGTATAGAATATTTGAATTGTACTTTTAAATTATGTACTTGATTGTATATGTTGGCACTTGTGGTATATTTGAAGAATTGGTATGGTATGTAAAATGTTTTGGATGGTTTGAATGTAATGATGGGTTTATTCTATGTACAATATTTTGGATGGGTTTATTCTATGTACAAAACTGGTATTGCAGAATTTTATTTAAAGCGTTGTATTTGCTTTCTTCTAATGTAGCATTTGTCATCTTCTACTATTGCATTTGAATTTTTTTTTTTTTGATGTTGCATTTCAAGATAATGGTGTTACATTACATAACGTGGTGGTGTTGCATTAAATAAAATATTATTAATTCCAGTGTGGTACGACACGTGGGCTCCACAGCTAATGTGGCGTGTGACACGTGGGAAGCTGACGTGGCGTGTGACATGTGGCAGTTTAGGTAGGCCCCACTATCATGACCTGGAAGCCGGGATCTAACTTATGTTTAAGGCAATGCTGTATATTGTTGCATTACTTGCAAATAGTATTGCAATACAGTTATAATTCAATACTTTCTCTCTGCGGCGGTCAGTGGCAAAATGTATTGCCTTAGATGGTAACGGCAACGGCCGTGGATGCCACGCCCCTCTGATGTTACCTATTTTAAAAAAGGCTGAAGGCAACACTATTTTGATCTACGGCCGCACATTAAAAAAGCGTTGAATATGCTCACTTATGGTGTAGTCTCGGTATGCCCCATTTCAATTCTAACTGTGATTGGAGTTCCCTTAAAATTGACCTCCCCTTGACCAAAAATATGTTTACTGTAAACAGAAGATATGAAGTTTAGAGTATATAGTAAAATCAATCCGGGTTGATCTTTGTGGTTTTTAATCTCCCCTAATCCTTATCAGAAGTATATAATTCTTCTTCCAATCTATAGCCTAAATGTTAATTATATGCATGCAAAATCCTGGCTCATTTCTGGATTATAACACATAGTGTATTCGGTGCTCTAAGTCGGATACAAAGCAAGTAGCAAACCTAGGGGAAATCATATCCTCAGTTCGACCCAGCTTCAAGTTGAGATGACCTATGGGTCAACCAAAGTAAACTAGGGGTCGCCTCAACCGAGAATAATATAACAACCTGGGTTTCTGGGTAACAAGGGGTAAACAGGTTATAAGGTGTTTTGTAATTTTAACTTGATAAGATTATTATAAGAATTTAGGACCTTAACTCGTATAGATATTTAAGATGAGAAGTAGGAATTTGTGATATATAAGGAATTGTGTGTATTGCAATAAACTGAGTTCATTTAATGAAGTAAGAAAATTTATTCCAATTGGTTTGCCAACTAAATTTAAAGATGGAATTGAAAAAATTGGAATATCATTTAAGTGTTCAAATGAATTTTTTTCTCAAATGTGATAATTTTGGGAAAGTATTGATAAATAATACTTTGGTGGTTCTAATAAATGATGAAAATATGAATATTGATTAACGACCAACATTTAAGTAAAAATAAATTTTCATATAAAGTGTTAAGTTTTTTGAATAAATCTTGGGTATAATGTAAATTCGGGTACTAGCGATTTGTTCAAAATTTCATTGTAAAAAGGGAACTGTTTTATAACTAAAATTCCATATTTGTAATGGATTAAAAAAAATATTGAGTAACAATAATTTTGGGGGTGCCAAGATTTATTCATAATTTTGTATTGTTGCTAAAATTTAATTTAAGGCAATAATAACAATATTTATGAATCTTTGTGTTGTTATTAAAGCAACAAAAATGAAAATCGAATATGAATCAAGAATTAAATGTCAGAAATATTTTTAGTCGAGTGTATATTTCTTTTGTTGGAGCAAATGGATTTCGTGTAAATTTCATTGTGAAAAGTAAAAGTCTTAAGCAAAAGAAATATAAAAACAAGTGCTTTTGTAAAAATGAGAATTTTATGTGTGTATAATAATAATATCAACGAGCTTTACTGGTGTTCAACTAGAGCAAGTAAAGTATTTTCTGCTGTATGTACTTTTATGTCCATACAGTAACGTAATTCACTCCTTAGTGGAGTATGTCAGTTGTTTCCTTGTAAAGTCAGTTCCTGTAACTGATGTAATGGTTCTCCCAGCATGGAGCTTTCCTTATGTAGTCTAGCTCCATTTCTGCCAATTGGGCTAGTTGCAGTGGGCGATCCACTATAAAACCGGTTATAGTATCTAGGCAATCTGCCTAACTCCTATACTTTTTGGTAATTATTATTTATTATAATAAAGAGTTACAGATCAATATAAAAACCGTTCGACCTTGAAAAAAATAATATCAATGACTAAATGGTCTTAAAGAGTTTAGACATATTATAACAAAGTTTATATAGTAAATAATGTTAAGTGTAAACCATTAATGTTAAAATGGCTTAAAAGTGTGCGTTTATGCGTTAAATTAGGGTAATTAACCCTAATAAGCCCCAAAATAAAATATAATTGGGTTAATAAAGGCGATTTAAGCTTATATTAGGCTACTAACTAAAACAATTAAGAGAATAGATTTCTAAAAAAAGAAGGGTACGCATTCTCTTCTAATTTTTTTTACGTAAACCTTATATTCCTCCTATAAACTTGAACTAGAAGAGAAAAACCATAAATTCTCTACAATTTAGACAATTTTAGTTGAATCAAAATTGATAAGGAAGCTTGGAAATTTCCATGAGAGAATAAATCGAACTTCATCAGAGAAATCAATTCATTAATTTTTGAAAATCTAGAAGAAGAAATTCTAGTACCTATTTGATATTGCATGTCTTTGTTGTTTACTTCTTTGGGTTCCAAAGGCTCAAATTCACCTTCTTGCAAGAAAAAATCATCAAAATCTAGTAAAGGTGAGTTGTTACTTGCACCCTTTGTTTAAACTCTTTTTTATGTTTATTTGTTGATTTTTGATTAATGTTGCTGCTGTAAATGATTTACTGTAACCAGAATTGGTTTTAGTAAATTCACTGTTTCCAAATCTTGCCTAGTTCAAATTTTGAGACCTCGTATCTCCCTCAATTCATGTTATTCTATATAAATTTTATTTTAGTCTAGATTATGAGTGTCAATCTTTGTGCGTGTCGAGTTTGAAGTGTTTTCGTTCACGGTAGGGTAGGTAAATTGGCGTCCAAAGTTGAACATGAGCAAGTCTCGTCTTTTCTAAAATTCATGAAAATGCGAGTCGACACTTTGAACACCTATGTCGATACATGTGTCGACACAAGTATAGGGTGTGTTAACATACACAATTTTGCGCTAGTCGAGTGAATGAGAAGGATAATTAAACGATGTGGTAAAACATGTGGTATGTGACACATGAGTTTATTTTATTGTATAATTCACGGCTTGTCCATTGGATCGTTTTGACCTTTGGATTGTGTTTACCAATGAGATAAGGTAAACATTTTTACTTTTTTGAGTGTGAAATTTACTAACAATTAGTAAGCCGTTTCGTGTGCATTTGTGGTATGGGATGCACATTGACATTTTTTGGGTTCTAAGCTGAAAATTTGTAACACATTCACTAGTAGTGATAGATTTTTGATGGAAAAACTTCTTGGTAGGTGTTAGCGACTTTGCCGTTATGTGAAATTGCTTGGTAGGTATTAGCGACCTTTCCATTAAGAGAAATTGCTTGGTAGGTGTTAAGGACCTGGCCGTTAGGCGAAACTGCTTAGGAAGGTGTTAGCGACCTCGCTATGGCAAAAAAACTGCTTGGGTAGGTATTGGCGATCTTGTCGTTAGGCAAAACTCCCTAGGAAGCTATAAGGGACCTTGTCGACACCATTGTAATCCTTTGGATCTACCTCATTTTGTTTGTGAGTTCAGCCATTTGTTGATTTTGAAGTTTTAAAATCGATTTCATAGTTCTGGTGATTTTGGTGTTTGTGATGCTTTGGATCCATCTTTGGTGATTTATGATGATGAATTTTCATTATAGCCACATTGTTAAATTGAGAATTTTAAGATTTGTGAATTCTATTGTGATGTTAAATTATTATGAGTTTATTAAACATAATTTGGAGAATAAACTCATGAATTTATCTTTTGTCGAATCTGTTGTTCTGAATTATTCTATTCTCTTCTAATAGGAAGGAATCATTTTTTTTTTGGTGTTTTTTGATTTTATTTAGGATTACGAGATTCTATTCTTATGAAAAATAATTGTTCTTTTAATGTCAGTATACTTCACTTATCTTATTATACTGATATGTTTAAGCTAGATTGACCCATGTACTTCATACTTGGGTCAAACCGAGTTGTTTTTGGTTATAGCTCATTATTATTTGGGTTTTGTTGTTTCATCTTGAACTATAACTCTTGAAGCTTTTAATTCAGGTGTACATTTGTGTGTTCGTATCATATGTATATTTATTCTTTTGGAGTATGATGTACATGTATATGATTTTTGTAAACCAGTAGAATATGTAGCATATGCATATGTTGTATTATGCGATTGTATCTATATGTATTTTCTTTCGCGATCTGTTATCTGTGATGTGCTTGAGTTTGTTTTAAATACTATCCTTAGCAACGTAGTTTTATATTAGATAAATTGAGTATGTCGATCCACTTGAAGTAAGGGAAAAATATACATCCAATCAAAGTATTTGATACTCATCTAATAAAAGATTACAGATGGTCACTTCTAACCAGCTCTATTCTCTGCTCTAATAGATAGTATTATTCGGTAATGCTATTTATTAGAGCTATTACTACCAAAATTAACCCCGAAACCAGCTAACGGTGAAGGGGCATCCAGTGAACACAAGCACGAAGGAATGATCCGAGAGCCACACAAACCGACACCTTCTTAGGGGAAAGGAGCTCAAAGTCTACAAAATGCCGACACAGTCTACCCGGCAGGGCACACCCGGCAAGGGATTCTATAGCAAAAGGTCACCTGGGTCAAAAGCTAAGAAAGAAAGAGGCAAGAACTCCACTAACGGAAACACGGAAGGACGGAATGGTTGTCGGTATTAACCTACTTAATATCAGTACACCAGGTGGTAAAGACCCCAAAAGCATTAAGCCAAATGTACATAAAGATTATCCAGAACCAGCTTCAGAAACATCTACCGCATAAACTCCGAAACATCATCTTGATAAACAACAGGTAAATTACCTGGAGCAACCTTCTGAAAGACTAGGCTATGCCCAAAGACCCCATCGGAACTCAAATCAAGACCCCAGAAAGGATACAGGCTATTCGTGCTAGTCTACTTAATACGGACACCGATAGTGGTTCCAAATCGGTAGCTATCTACATGCATCCTGAGAACAAGCTCCTCTAAGCATTCATAAGGAAACCGGAAGCCAACATCTGAAAGCTTATAACCAAGAGCAAAAAACTGGAGGCTCAAATACCTTCTGAAAAGCTACCACATCAACAAGCTCATATCATTCTCAAAGAAGCCTTGGCTGACCGGGACCGTCCCTCCAAAAGCTATAATCTGCACCGCAAAAGCGGCTAGGAGCTAAAGCAACTGAAACCAAGGAGAAAAGCGGCCAACAGAAGTATCTACAGGCCCAACGGCCCAATAGCAGAAGGGTCCCCAATTTCTCTATAAATAAGATCCCAGGAATCACATTTTCGGGAGAGGTTCTTATTCTGATTCTTGTACTCTTTCTTTCTAGAGTAAACCCTAATACTTAGATCAATTTGAGGATTTCTTCTATTCTATTCATGTGTTCTAAATCAAATTAATAGAGAGCGGGTCTATACTTATGGTATTTTCTTATGAGTTTATCGTGCTATTTCTTAGTTATCATTGCTACAATTTACTATTTTTTCCTACATATGCATGAATCCTTGCGCAAACCTTTTCGCAGATTGGATGAAACACCCATTTCCCATATGCTTAAACCCTTCCTGCAAGCTTAGATCATCCCAATGAGTTTAGATCTTTCAGTGAATTTGGTGCAGAATTCCTTTCTACCACCCGTTAGGTCCGTTATCAAGGGTTGTGTTTAGTGCCTTCTCTCCAATGTAATTGTTGGTTCTTGAATCGCTTAAGCATGATATTCGCCCCATTGAGGAAAGAGTAACTACTCTTTCGGATTCTAGACCTTGATACCTAGGGACGGTGATCTAACCCAAACCTGTGAAGGCTAAACAACCTATTTTTCCCTTAGGTCCAGTCCCGTTGACCTATCTCCGGTGTTGACGAAAAATATCGTTAACATTTTAGCACTAGAAGGAGGGCCTGAACCTCTGACCCTGTGGTTAACCTTTCCACACATCTACTTGTGTTGTTTCGTCCTAGATTGGATAAAACTTTGAAGAGGCGAACATTATGAAAAAAGGGTCTCTACCAGTTAGTAATGGGCTTACCATGGTTGGGACAAGTATTGGCGAGCCGTGGGCGACCGAAAGGTTCAAATTAGAAACCATGCGTATCCAAGAGAAAGAGAAGGATGTAGAACCTTATGACCCTAATCGATTGAGCATTAACCCCTTCCACTTAGGACTAACTCCGATTTTTTTACCTAAATCGGTCCTCGACGGAAAGATATAACTCCTTTCTCCATATCAAAGAAGCTATCCTAATACCGGCTAGGGGAACCATATTCGAACAGAAGGTTGAGAAGGCTTCCACTCCTCTTACCAATAAAGGTCTGAGAGAGATATACCCTCATGTCAAAAGGCTGTTAAAAGGAATTTTAGGAATGAAGAAGGAATAACAAAATCAAATGATAAAAGGGCCAAAATGCAACAACGAAAGAGGGCTTTCGAGTCAAGGTTGCCAAAAGGTTGTAAGCTCACAACGTCAATTGAGGGTATCTACTTCCTAACTAGACATGTGTTAAACTTTTGGCCATCATTAAAAAAGCAACCCAAAAACGAAGCTAAGGAGGAAGGGCCATATTGCTACTACTATATGGTAAACGGACACAAAACAAACCATTGTAGAGTTTTAGAGGGAATGATCATCAACTTCTTAAGCCAAGGAAAACTACATAATATGTAAAAAAAAGCATAGGAAGTTACGCCTGTAAAATCTTCTAGAAAGGAGAAAGGTTATCTACC
This sequence comes from Allium sativum, assembly GCA_030737875.1. Lineage (NCBI taxonomy): Eukaryota > Viridiplantae > Streptophyta > Magnoliopsida > Asparagales > Amaryllidaceae > Allium > Allium sativum. The sequence continues at coordinate 899,581,198 of CM060910.1, read as the reverse complement.
TGATTGCAAAGAAGAAAACCCCCACGAACTTGAAATGACCAAGTACAGCTCAAGCCACAAATGGATAAAAGAAAAGAAAAATCTTTGTCATCACCAAGTTGGTCAGGGCAAGGCATCCCCTGAGGGGAGGTGGTGTGTTAGTTAGTCTTTTTCCATGCCAAAATCAAAGGGGGCTAGGTTAAAGCATCAAAAGCGTAAGCCTCCATTTCACACTAGAAATGATCGTGGCGGTGCATCTAAAATTAGCACGTCCTGCCTCTGCTCGTAGAAGAGTACGCCCTGCCTCTACTAGAACTAAGCATATCCTACCTCTGCTCGCAGAAGAGCACATTCTACATGTTTTTATGTTTTGTGTTACCCATAGAAGGGAACGCAAACCCCTATCATCGCCTACGATGGTCAGGATAGGGCAGCCCTCAGAGGGGGTGGCGTATAAGCCTCTATCAGTACCTACGATGGTCAATAGAGAGCATGAAAAGAGTAAACCTTAGTTCTATGCCTACAATGGCCCCATCTAAGTTTCTAAGACCTTATCATCACCTACGATGGTCAGGATAAGGCGCCTACTGGAGGGAGGTCGGGTGAGTCCTTGGGCCCTGCTTATGGATAAGCTAGGCAAGCCAACCAGACGCACAGGCCCAGAGAGTGGCCAACAAAGCACATACATCCTCTGCTTTGACATCATAAGCCCAGAGAGTGGCTCAAGGAGCAAGAACAACCTATGCTTCACAAATCAAATCCGGAGGGGAAACCAAAATACTAATATTGTAAAGGAATTTCTGGTACTCAATCTCTAAGTACCTAGACAAGGGTTGGTTCAAGTCTTCTATACTAATACCCGAATCTGGGTTGATTTAATTCATCTCAAGTACCGGAAGGGAATTTTTAGTACTCAATCTCTAATTGTCTTAGCAAGGGTGGTTTCAGGCCTGCTATACTAATACCTGAATCTGGGTTGGTTCAGTTCTTCGCAAATACCGGAAGGAGATTCCCAGTCTTCAATCTTTATATTACCTGGATAAAAGGTAGTTCGGAATTTCTATTAATACCGGAAGGGGATTTCTGACCATCAGTCTTTAGTTACCCAAACAAGGTTTGGTACAAGACTTCTGCAAACGACGGAAGTAAATTCCCGGTCTTATTTCAATACCTGAATACTGGTTAATTTAGGACTCATGCCACGTGTGAAAGCTTAAAATGGACCGAGAGCTCTATTGAAGCATCAGAAGATAATTCTCGGTCCTCTACTAGATGATCCTAGTATGGGATGGATCTGAAAGCTTATAATTCGCTAACGAAAGAATTATGAGGTAAATCAACACTGCCAGAGATATGCTCTCACGGGAAAGCACATCATCAAAATGGCTCCAGATAAAATGGTTGCCTCCTTTTAAGGAAAATTCTTAAACCATTTACGTACAAACAATTGTTATCTGCATTTTATATCAACAGCCATTTACATGATAGACAACATTAACACACAAGTTCATTCACAAAAGTTACGTTCTCAATACCCTAAATATGGGAATAATTATATGTCACTATTACAAAATGTCACTAAATATCTAGGTCCTCTCAATCCTCAGGCAAAGGAGGGTCAATGGCATAATGAAGTGCGATGCTTAGTAGCTTGTTAAGCTTTCGCACTGTCCTATCCATTTCATCTAAATGATCAGAAGATTTAATCTGATGTTTCAAGGCTCTGTTATAAGCCCTGCACATTGCCCTAAGGGACTTGTTTTCTTTCTCTAACACGAAACATTCATACACAAGTCATGCCTTTCCTCTTGTAAACGTCTTATTTGATCAACATACCGGACAACATGGTCATGAGAATCCTTAATCAACTTAGTATCATAGGACCCCTTTATCTCGACTACCACTTTCTTACACCACTCAGAAATAACTGATTCCTTTAACCCAGGAGGAGGGTTATTCAAGTAAAATACTTTTGGGAGGCTGAGGCCTTATGCACGGTTACGCCGGGAGGTTGAGATCCCATCATGATAGGGATATTTTTATAACAATATTCCCACATCTCACACTTCGTGTTGACATTATTTAAATCAATTTCCAAATCGATAATACGTTAGCGTAAACTCCTCAATTCATCCTCAAACTCAATAGAGGGTGTGGTCCTTATGTATGCCCTCAATCCAAGAATAGTCCTATATGTCTCTTCTGACTGGTCTTTTAAAGCATTCATTCTCTCATTCAAATGTTTAACGGATAAATTCTGGTGTATAATCTTCCTTTCTTGAGACATAGAAGGGATCTCTTTTGCCGACAATGCTTTGCTCTGAGACAGGAAGATCTCACGACGATCAACCTACCCATAGGAACACAGGAAAATAGTTACGATTATATTTCCTTTTCGGTTTACAAAAATAAAACTCCATTCTTACATAGAACTTTGTATGAGTTAAATCTGAAACCACTCTACCGTGGCATATAGACAAAAAGAGAGTTACAAAGGATCACTTTCACTTGATTAGTACATCTATTGTTTACATAACATCTTGGCATGTTTAACCCTTAAACTCTTTAGAATTGCTTCGCGATCTTCGCCCATAAAGTTAAAAGAGAGCTGAGGGAATTCAGTATAAACACTCATAAGTTTCTCAAAAAAAACATTTTTTCCTGATATCATGAATTGATGTCGTTAAAAATTCCTTCTCAGTCTACAAGTCACACGCAGTGCATCTTCATAGTGAACAAAGTTCTATCATAATGCAAATAAGCATATTAGTAGGCACATGTACTAATTGGGACTCTGTACAAATTTTACATAAATTGATTGGATTAAGTTTACAAATATTCTTTTTGTCCTATGTAAGAATGATTTAGTTCATTCTATTTTCCATCTAATTCTGTTTAAGAAGGGAATCAACTTTACTTTTGTCTATTAAATATAATAGCAGAAAACTAGTTGTGGTAAAAATACTCAGAAAAAGAGAAAATGTTGCCAAAGCAGGAATTATCCCCGAGAAAAAGGAGCTTCAAGGCCTGCGACTTTCTCCCCTCCTGAAAGGACGGAAGGGCCAACTTCTCTAAACAAAGGAGATTCAGGATCAAAGACAACGCAGGAACCTCCTACTTCAATATTAGGCCTAATGTAATCAGGGGACGCCTCGGCTCCCGAAGAAATATCGTTTCTGTTCCTTTCATGTTCACCCTGACGGCCCTTACTTCCGAAGCCATCGCCGCCGTCACCCCCATCATTATCAACGAAGGTAGAAATTTCAACAGAATCATCAAAGAGGCTATCAATATATAGAAGATCCTCGACTTTAGATTCACCCTTCTATGGTGTCTCAATGCCTCATTCGCCCAACTTAACCCTTTCCATAACTCTATCCCTGACGAAGGGAGGAACTTTGGTGGTTTGGATCTCGGGAAGACTCGGAAGGTTATCAGAAAGAAGGTGAACTAAAGCATCTTTGTAACATTCAGTCTTAATATACGGAAGATGAACTAGCAGAAAGTCAGAAATCCTACCTTCAGCTACGTAAATTTTCTGCACAGCGTAAGAAAGCTTCTCATCCTTCTTCTGGAGCTCCTTAGCATGAGTAACCACATCTTCCGCTATTTGATGTTCCAAGGCTGACACTTTGTCAAGGGTTACGTACTTAGTCTGCCTTTCTTTCTCTAAAGCTGCCTCGGCGTGTTCCAGGGAAGATTTCAACCTCTCACATTCATCACTTAAGGCTTCATTCACCTCTCGAAGCTTGACAATTTCAGAGGTGGGGGAAGAAGGAGTTGATTCGGGCGAAATCCATCTTTTGGAAATCAAGAAAGATAAAGGCATTTAGTACACGGATGCAACTAATTAAAAGTTAAGAATAAAAGGAAAAAGAAAATGTTGTACCTGAAGCTGTCAGATGCTCAAGCGCTAGTAGAAATCCGCCACATCTGAAGAAGAAAAAGGTAACAAAATATCAGAAGACTCCAGATAAGAAAGAGCAAGCTTCACAAAATCTACAAAATCAGTTGAAGGATCGGGGGTCCTTAAAGGCTCTGTGGACTGGGAAACCGGAGTTCGTGACGTAACATGCGCACCCGCTCCGGATGAACTTGGAAGAGATGAAGGCACCCCTCGTGTAACACCCCACGTCCATTAATGTCACTCACTAAGGGAATGCATTAACTTTCATGGAGTACTATAAGAGTATAGAACAGAATATCACAAGACAAATATATAAAATAGTACTTAAGAAAATTCAAAATTTATTCATTGCAGCGGAAAGCAAAACATGTTTGGTTACAACGTCAAAACCGCATACTAGAGTCAAGTACACAAATATCCATCTTGTACAAAATTATTATCAGAGTACATAAAAGTAAAACCATAATCCCACTCCAAATAGCCATAATGGAAAAGAGATAAAGCTGAGCATTACTTTCAACACTTCCAAGCACTTCAAGAAGAAAGGAATCCAAGTCAAGCTTCATTATTCCCACCCTGAGGACCTGGGGGGAAGAAAAGAAAGAAAAGAGGCGAAAACAAAAGGTCAGACATACGTCTGGCGAGTCTAGTGACTTTAACAATATAATCGGTAAAGTAACAGGATAAGAACATAAACTAGATATAAGAGATGACTGTAACATAAGCAGATATGACAAGGCAAACAAAATGAATAAGATGTAACGTTGATTTCGCTTCTAATCACTATAAGATAATTCCTACACCGCACCAATGCTAATTACACCATAGTATCACTAGTCTCATATTGAAAGTTGATCCCTCTTACTAATCATAGTAATAATAATAATGGTAGTTTCGTGTACTCCTAGCTGCTATTATAGGTGTCGCCTGCTCCTATCTCCACTAGTTGTACCCACTACCATCCCCATTCGATCGGCTTCCTAACTCGAAGATACCCGTGCTGGTCCCACGGTAGGGTGTATCACTCCCTAAAGTGGCAATCCGATAATACTAAAAGGCACGACTTATGTCTACATGATGCAATAACGTCTTACCTACCAGCCCGTACCCACGCACGCACATAACTATGTTTGACTTGCATTGCCACCGCTAGCTCTTTATTAACCTCTTACATTCAAACCCAGTAAGCGTGTCCCATCCTCGACCTAGTTCGAGCTTACATAGATACAGAATGGCTTACTGGTTGAAAAGGGTCCACACACTTGACACAAGCTTCCCTCCTAAGCTTGGTCCCAACTAGGAATTCCCACTTAACCCCTTCTTATTCCCATGTCTTCTTACATGTTTCACGATGGTTAAGTGCTTTAAATTATATTTCACATGTCACCCATGTCACCCACTTAACGCCCATGTCTTACTACATGTCTTATCTTGGTTAAGTGTTTATTAATTCATTATAACTGTAATCTTGCAAGACCTCCCACATTATATTGTCGTTTTGCGGTTGTTGGATATGCCGGGCGATTCCGGGCTGTTTTATACCGCAATCCGAATCTGATCTCGTGTCTTTGCATTATTACATATCTAATTTCTGCCTTTGACCTCTCATATTAGATTACTAAATTGCGGTTGCTGGATGTGCCACGAGGTTTCAGGCAGTCTTATACCGCAATTCGAATCTAACCTCGTGTCTTAGGCATTCATTATCACTTTCTTAATTCTTGTCCCCAATTTCAAATCTTGGATTATAATATATACCCATAATTTCCAATCTAAGTTATGTTCATTATTTTAATCCAAATTTATGCCCATAATCTCATGTAAACAAATTGTACCAGTTCATGCCCCAAATCAATTACATGATTTCAAGTCATTTTATGCCCAACTGCATATTATTCAATAATTTCCCCAAACTTTTCCCACAACGTTCCCACGTCATTTGTACGTATAATAATATGTTAGGCTCGTAGTTAGCCTAATCTCATAAAAAGGAAAAGAAGAGAAGAGGGGAACAAAACCATGACATCCAAACTGGCATAAAAATAAGCATAAGAAGTATGAACTGGCATAGAATAATAAGATAGATCCAAGTAGGCATATGAACTGGCATAGAGCAACAAAATAGATCTAATTATCATATGGAACATAGACTGACATAGGACAATAAGATAGATCCAATTAGCATTTGGAACATGAACTTTAGGTATGAATATAAAAGATAAGAATTCACCAAACATGATATGATTCATCTTACAGGCATGTTCATAAAGTCCAATTCACAAACTTATTACAGTTACTTTTAATTAATTATATGTGAAAGTAACTTAGACTCACAGTGGTAGAAGAGAAAGTAGATCTGAATTCTGTATTCTGAATTTGATTAGCAAAACCGTTGTTGTAGAATTTGATTCTTATTTTCCAATATGAATACTCTACTCTGATTTGCTCTAGTGTAGAAAAAAGACTAATTTAGGTTGTGATAGCATGGATAGGGTTAGGTCTATGTGTATTTTTATAGGTGTATTAGGTGAATTAGGGCCTTTAGATTAGTTTAGAGATCATCAGAACCACACAGCTCAAAAGACACGTCATCTGCCCAATCCCAGAAGGACACGTCATCATCCACTAAACACCTCACCAGGAGGCTCCCAACCGGTCGACCAACCAATTTCAACCGGTCGACTGGTGGAAAAACGGTCGACTGGTGGAAAATGGGCGGTCGACTTGTTCTTCAGCTTTAAACTTCAAATCTTCCGAGCTTCATAACTTCTTCATACGATGTTCGTTTTATGCAAACTCGGACTCTATCTCAAGCAGAATTCCGAGATGAACGCAATGGCATAAACCGCTTCACCTAATTCTTCTTTTAAAATTAATCACTCTTTAATTATCTCTTATGTCGTGTTTTAAAATTACGAGGTGTTACATTCTCCCCTCCTTAAAGGATTTCATCCCCGAAATCTCCAAGTTAAAAAGAATGTATCCTACCTTCCAATCATCCGTCTACTCATCCATCATCCACAAGCATCCATTGTCCTTAAAAGATTTCTTATGTTATATGAACATATGCAAAAGTGTGTGTATATGTTCCATATCTAATGCAAAGATCAGGCGGTCTACTGATTCAGTTGACCTCCTTAATGCAAAACATGATAGTGCCATGCATCCATTATGTATGCAAAAGAATCCTAATGATATATATCATTTCTATATGAGTGCACATTCATTCATTCAAATGCAGCATCCATATGATAACACATTTAGGATACATCCATTAACTTAAATATGCACACTCATTCATGTGCAATATGAAAGTGATTGAGCCGATCTAGTGCCTAATGTGTGTGTAAATGCATCCACGAGCAACCATTAGCAAACACTTACATCCACTTGCATCCATCAAACATAACATGTCTCAAACACATGTTTACAACCATAGGATTTTCTACCTGATGATCGAAGATATAATTGGTAGGATACACTAAACGGTAGAACAAGTATAAACAAAGCAGTAGAAATAGGAGAAGTTAAGAACATACCCTCAAAAAGGAAAGGGTACGACGTGCATATCTTGTCTTCAGTCTCCCAAATCGCGTCTCCTTGATCATCTCCCCACTGGACTTTAACCAACTTGACCTCTCGGTTGCGTAATTTCTTGACCTCCGATCCAAGGATGCATGTTGGAACTCGTCTAACCATGGCATCTCGCTCTACTTCCACTTCTCTAAGCATGCTCTGCTTTACTACTTCTGCGGTATCATGTAAACATTTTTGAAAATGCGACACATGAAATACATGAACAACACTGAGCTTCTCGGGCAACTTCACTCTGTAGGCCAGCTGTCCAATTCGTTCTGTAATGGGGAATGGCCCTATAAACCTTGGTGCCAATTTCCCTGTGGACCCAAAATGAACTACATTCCTCAACGATGATACTTTAATAAAGACCATGTCTCCAACATTGAACTCAAGATCGGTCCTTCTCTTATCAGCATATGACTTTGGTCGGTCCTGTGCCATCTTCATGCGTCTTCGAATCAAGTTTATAGTCTCTGAAGTTTCCCTAATCATCTCGGGCCCAAGCAAAATCTTATCCGTAGACTCCCACCAACAAGTCGGTGATCGGCAAGGTCATCCATATTGTTGATACCGAAAATTGGTATAACAACCAAAATGGAATTTATAAACACGTTACCTAATCGGAGGCGAGATGCTTAGAAAGCACGTCACCTTTTCAGAGGCGGGGCGTTAGAAAACCATTAGAGTTGTGTGAGGCCATATCTAACATTCAAAAGCATCAAAATACCAAAATAAAGAAAGAAGACAAGAATTTTATAGTGGTTCGACTCTTATTCGAGCCTACGTCCACTTTGAAGATTGGATTTCATTAGTAGCCACAAGATTACAATATTTGCTCCATTATGCATTCATACAAGCTTCTTTGACATGCATTTATCTTTACAACCGCTCGAAAGAATGGATGAAAGCTTGACGTATTTTATGCCAATCCCTCCATGAAAGCCATGGATAAAAGCTCCTTAGATGATCAAGAAGAAATGAAGTAGTGTGAAGAGTGCTTATGCTTGTTCCTCCATGAAAGCTATGCTCCACATGCTCCAATGCTCCATAGATTTGTGATCGATGATAGAGAAGAGATGTAGAAATGCTTGGAGAAATCCCGAAAGCAATTAGATAGCACCTCCTCGTCGTTCCAGAAAAGTCCCCCCGAAATAATGGAGGTAGGGTCCTATTTATAGGCGGAGAAATGGCTGAAATCTTGTATGCAGGGGCCTGGTCGGTATTTTCAGTATTTACGGAAATGCCACTGCCAGTTGTCACCAGTTGTTTCCAGCTGTCACGCCATCACAGGTTGCTTCTAGTGCTTTGGCCGACCAGGAGCTTCCGCCAGAAGAAAGGACGACCAGGAGGCTAAAGTGTGGAGCGGACCGACCAGGAATGACTAAAAGACTTTGAAGCTGGCTGGTGCGATCAGAGGCTAGCGGGCGAGCAAGTTTGAAACGACCAGCTTTCTTTAGCTTTTGGAGCGACCAGGTGGCTTCTGGATCTGGAGCGATCGGGTCAGCGTATAAAAGAGAGCGACCAGGTGCCTTTTGTCTCTAGGGCGACCATAAGGCTTTCCTCTTTTGGAGCGATCGGGTCAGCGTATAAAAGAGAGCGACCAGGTGCCTTTTGTCTCTAGGGCGACCATAAGGCTTTCCTCTTTTGGAGCGTCCCGGAGGCTTTGGTTCTCAGATCGACCAGGCGTTGGGCTCTACGACCGATCCCTCTTAATAATTATATGACCGACCCCTTCTTCAAAACACTTAAAACCAACCCACATTCACTTGGATCGATCAGATGGATAACATTTTGCCCCTCGAAGTTTCATAGTTTTTATAAAAAACTGTGGGCTTTGAAACATTAGTGGATTGATCTGCTTCAATTAAGGGTCAGCTTTGGATGCAATTCTCATGGGTCGGTTCTGGAATTGGCTTGAGGGGTCGGTTTCTGATGAAGAGGCCGGTCGTCCTGCCTATATAAATCTCTTTTGACCCTTGGTATTCCTCATTTTCTCGATCCCGACATTTTTCTCTTTAATGGCGGCGCTTCTTTGAAGAAGAATCCTTCGATCTTAATTCCGTTTCTACCGGTTTGAATCAAGACTTCAATCCATCTTTAAATTTCTGCAAATACTTCAAATCACGATCGTTCAATTTTGCATATCGCTGGAGTTTGGAAATTCGATCGAAGCTTTTTCAACTTGCTAATCCGATCTCAGGTGTATGCTCTTACTTTTTTGTTTATTCGTGTAGGACCAACATTGTCTTCTGGATTTGGCTAAATTCTTGGGTTTGGATTGTATTTGGATCGGTTTTAGGTGCAGTATGTGATTAAACCATGCGAATTCGAACCGGTCTTGGATGTACAATTGCAACCTATAATTGAATTTGTGAACTTGAATCCCTGTGTGTATTGAAATGTTTACTATCAATGTAGCATCCGATTTGAATTGGTAGGTGATGATTTTGAAATGAGAATACTCATGTTTTTCTTTGCTGTGATATTGATCATGATATGCTTGTGTATATGTCTGAATGATTCGAACATGTATGATTTTTACTCGAATCGCTATGTATTTTTAACAACAAACCATACTTCTTTTCCTCTATGCGAACAGCTTGGTCGTTTTTAGTCCAACTGGGTGGTCGGTTTTAGACGAGTAGCCCTCTTTTGGCCGACCAGAATAGTTCGGCTTGAATCATCTTTATCTGACAGGACCGACCCAGGTGGATTTTAACCTCGACCGTCCAGGCTGAAACTGATTTTTGAATTAATTTTATAATGACCAGCCTTAGGATGTTTTTACCGACCCAGAAGAGACTAATTTTGCGAGATAAGGTTTTGACTGGCTTGGAACGATCAGGCGCTCTATCAGCATTGAGCGACCGGGGCTTGACTGGCTTGGAGCGATCAGACGCTTTGCCAGTTCTGAGCGGCCGGGACTTGGCTGTTTTTAGAGCGACCAGGCGCTTTTCCAGTTTTTGAGTGATCAAGGATTTCTAGTTTAGGGCGACCAGATGCCATTTCAGAACGACCAAGTGTATTAACCAGCCAACACCCACCTTGTTTCTGAGCTTTATTGATATTCCTGTAGTTTGCTTTTCCAACATACCTGTTTGTGTAGTAATGACGACCAGACGAAGATCTCGCCATTTTGTTGAGGGAACTTCTCCAACTAGAGAAACTGGCACCTCTGATCAAAATATTGAAACTTCTTCCGCTGCTACCACTGAGATGGATGTTGATCGGAACTTTCCAATCGTTCGATGTCTTTCTTACACACCTGCTGATAGTTGTGTGTCAAAACATGACGTTGATGTATATCATAGAATATGCAAACAATTTGGCCTTTCCGAAGATGAAGTCAAGTTCCCAGAAAGAGATGATTTATCTGATCGCCCCCCCTCCCCCCGTTGGATACATAACAGTTTGTAAGGGGATTTTACAGAGTGGAGCGATCCCTCCCTTCAATCCTTACCTAGAGATGATTCTGAAAAGTTTGGCTATCGCTCCCTATCAACTGGCTCCCAATGGCTACTTCATTGTTACATGCTTATATGTGCTGTTTATGAGAGTTTTAAAGCGCGAGCCCACCTTCAAGGATATATGCTCGTTATACTCTTTTAAGAGACGAAAGAAGGAGCGTCCCTCCTTTATCTTCATGGAAAGCAGGAGATCCAGGGTTATAACTGGCTTATTTGAGAGTATCAAAGGATTTCCCGACCAATTTTTCTATGTGCGGTGTCCCGACAACTTTTTTGGTCGATGGGCCGAAGGAGGTAAATGTTCATAGGAATTCTATTTTACCTCTGATGATCATGTATTGATTTTACTTTTTCTCATAGAGACTCCTTCTGATCAAGACACAGACATTAATGAACCTCTGCTGGAATCATTGTTATCCGTGAGCGAAACTGAAAGAAGTAGACAGTTTTTAATTTGCGAAGAGTTCCTTCGACAATACAAGCTGCTTCCCCCATCCCGTACCCTAACGGCGAAAAGAACGGCTAAGAAATACTTGACAAAATGCGCACAAGCCGGTAGTGGTAGTGGTAGTAAAAAGCCTTCGAGTGCCCTTAAGGAACATAAAGATTCTCCTAAAAAGCAGGCTGATGTCTTGACGATTCCGGAGAGAACCACAGAGGCCGTTTCTGAAAAACAAGCTGTCATCCCGGAAATCCCGGAAAAAACTACGGGGGATCAGCTTCCCTCAAATACTGAAGAAGAACTTGTTCAACGTGAGGGTAAGCAACTCGCGGTAGGAGATATTACCTTAAATGTTGAACAGAACATTGGGGATGTTCTTGGGGATCCGACTATGGCAAGTACTCAAGATAGAGACTCCGCGGGTACTTTTGGCGAACTTCCCGATCTAGAGTCTATGCGATTCCTTAGCAAAGATGATACCCCTGTTTCAGGTTTCGCAGTTCCTAATGTTCAATCTGATCCCAATATTCCGGAGATTCCTGGACCAGTTCCAGATACGAGAATAAACTTAGGATCGGAGTCTAGCACAGGCTTATTAGGCATGTTTTTGTTTTTAGGACTAAGCTTGCTTTTAGAGTTGCACTTTTAACTTCTTACTCTATATCTTGGTTTACTTCCATGTTCTCAGGTGCTAAATGAACTCATTATTATTTTTCTTTTTAGGACTGAAGTCATCATTCATTGATGATTTCCGGAAAAGGAGGCAAAGTTCTGATATACTTGCTCGGCCAAAGAAAAAGATTAAGCAAGTTCCTCCTCAACCCCAAAAATCACACGGCCAACATCCCACTTCTTCTCATCCTTCCTATGAACAGCTTCCACAGCAAAGAGCCTGGCTTGATGATTATGAACAATCGGCAGAGGATGAGGCAAGACAACCAAGGGAGGATCCTCAAAGGAGAAGACGAAGGAGTGGAGATGACCCTCTTACGGAGATCCCCCAGAAGCGTGCCCCAGGGTACGTTCCTCCTTATCCAACCCAGGTCGAGCTTCAAACTATCATGTCGAGGCCGCACGAAATACTTGATGTGGAGAGGGAACTTGGATGCCCCAGCCCCCCTCTTAGTCATAGATTTGGAGATTGGGATTTGAGGGGTTTGAACTTTGATGTGGACGTCCATCCCACAGATAGGCGGGACATGACGGAGATGGTGGCGAAAGCTCGGGGATTCCTGGATGATATTGGCAAAACCGTTGATTAGCGCCTCAAAGCATGGGAACAATTTTGTTATGATTTTCAGAATCTTAACACCAAACGGATTGAAAGCATTAAAACCCTGGAGGATGAAAAGGCTCAACTTATCCAAGTTGTGAAAGCTCAGGATACGAAGATTTCTGTTTTAGAACGGGGTTCCAGGGTTAATGAGCTAGAATCCAAGATTGAAAAGCTTCGCAAGGAGCTTGAAGATGCCAAGAATACAGAGGTCGAGCTTAATAAGCGGGCTGACGATGCTGTAAAAGCACAAGAAGTAGCTGAAGCTCAGCTGGCTTTGAGCAGAAGGACTGTGTCTGTTCGTGAATCTGAAATCGCCTCTCTTCGCGATAAGCTTGAAGTCGAAACTGCCAAGTCCTCCTCCTTAGAAAAAGAGAAGCAAGAATCTCTGAACCAGGCCCGCAGAATTAAGGAAGAAGATGAAGCAACCTTCCTAGAATTTTATGTCTGCAGTGTTATGTATGGGGGAAGCCTCCGCTTCCTAGGAGAAGGCTATGGAGATACGCTTGCTCGTGTTTGGGAGGAGGTTTTGAAGCGTTACAAAGATTCCGATGACTACCAGCTCCAACTCGAGTTGCTGGATGAAGATGATCGAGAGGCCTTAGCTGAAGGCAGAAATTCTCTTGGGATCCATCGGGGGGAATCATCCAGGGTTAAGTCTTCAGGTACATTTATTGAGGATACTTTCACCAAATTAACTGATGGTGCCATAATCTCAAGCCCTGTATTCCATGCAGATGTTGCAATTCCTCCCTCTGCAGCTGGAGGAAACAGTGATTTGGAGGAAACAATAAACCTTGATGATTATGAAATCAGCACACATCCTCCTGCTCCAGGTAGAGAAGATATGGATGAAGTGGTACTAGATTTAGATTACTTTTTTGCTTCTTTGGAGTATTCTAAGCTCATGAGTTGCTATAATTATGCAACGAATTTGCTTTCACCATCACCTCCTGCTGGCGGGTATACTGCTATGGTGATGGATGCCGTTGAAACTGACTTGCCTTTATTCAATACAGGCTTACTTGCTGGTGCTTCCAAAGGACTAACATTCTCCCAACAAGGTTCGCAGGAGGAGAGAATTGATGCCATCGAAACCCTTGACCGAGATATCAGTAAGCTCCGTGAGGAAGAAGAGCATGATTCTGAGGCAACTATTGACGACATCATTGTTGATTCAGGTACGGAGGATGCTTCTCCTTCTAAGCGGAAACATCATAAGTGTGCTGTCAAGAAGAAGAAGACCGTTGATTCGCCAACTCTTAGGGGTCCTTCATTGAGATCTGGAGACCCAAAGAAATAGTGGCTTGGATTCTTGCTTTGCATTTATCAATCTTTCATTCAGACCGGATGTATATGCGGGTGCCGGCCCTCGCTTATCACTTGAACCATTTGTACTTAATAATGTTGTGACTTGATTCTGTGTTTGAATGTGGTGTGGTGGTGCTTTGTGTTTCTGCATTCTAAACCTTGTCCTTACTTTCTTCTGCATATTCTGGGTTATACATCATGCTCGCACACCACACTTTGCCTATTTTGCTTATTTATGAATTTCCCACTTATAAACGGTTGAGATGATCTTTTGGTATGTGAGAAATCAAGCAGCTGCTTTTTGCTTTGTGTCGTGATATGTGATATGCCCCCGTACCAATGGATTGTTTCAACCTTTATATATCGGAGGTGGATATTTGGATGTTTTTGGGCTGTATTTTGAAAAGTATTTGGTATTGCATTGCGGCATTTGGAGGCTTTTCTTGTCAAAGACTCAGTAATATCGTAGTCAAGTTTTATCTGACTTTGATTTATCGACTGAGCACCCCTGGAGAAGACTCAGTTTATTATTCGACTGAGAATCCTCGGAGAGGGTTTGGGTTTAAGAAACTCGGTTATAACACGATCAGATTTTGTCTGACTTTGGGTTATTTGACCGAGCACCCCTGGAGAAGACTCAGTTTATTATTCGACTGTGAATCCTTGGAGAGGGTTTGGGTTAAGAAACTCGGTTATAACACGATCAGATTTTTTCTGACTTTGGGTTATTTGACCGAGCACCCCTGGAGAAGACTCAGTTTATTATTCGACTGAGAATCCTCGGAGAGGGTTTGGGTTAAGAAACTCGGTTATAACGCGATCAGATTTTGTCTGACTTTGGGTTATTTGACCGAGCATCCCTGGAGAAGACTCAGTTTATTATTCGACTGAGAATCCTCGGAGAGGGTTTGGGTTAAGAAACTCGGTTATAACGCGATCAGATTTTGTCTGACTTTGGGTTATTTGACCGAGCACCCCTGGAGAAGACTCAGTTTATTATTCGACTGAGAATCCTCGGAGAGGGTTTGGGTTAAGAAACTCGGTTATAACGCGATCAGATTTTGTCTGACTTTGGGTTATTTGACCGAGCACCCCTGGAGAAGACTCAGTTTATTATTCGACTGAGAATCCTCGGAGAGGGTTTGGGTTAAGATTGCGCCTGCTTTTGGACCATATTTCTTCAGTAAAGCTATGGCGAGTTTTATGCCGGAAAACAGGATGACGGAGGTATTGTGTCCTGTAACCATAGCTGTGCATCTTTTTGATATATGATCAAAGGCATGCGAATATGAAGCTTTGACAGAGTCAGAAGTGCTACTGGATTTATATTCATGTAATTTCATACAAAGTATTTGCTATATTCATAGAAAAATACAAAAGTACATGAGTTAGAAAATCATTTGAAATAGCGACGAAGGTGATCACTATTCCAGGCCCTTGGGAATTCTACTCCATGTGTAGTTTCGAGTTTAAAGGTACTGTCCAGAAGCTTTTGATTGACAATAGACGGTCCTTCCCAATTGGGGCCAAAGACTCCTGTATGTCGTTATATGCTCTTGCGCGGGGGAGGTCTTTAATTGCTATAGAGGAGTTTCATGGATGCAGAGAGGAGTCTCTGTATCCTTCTGAATTTCGTATTTCCGGGCTTCAGTCAGTTCTGCCATATAGCAATCTCTTGATTCCTGAGGATCCCCTTTAATAACTCCCACCCCATTTGCGGTCGGGAACTTCATCATCGAGCACCAAGGAGCAAGAGCTATCCTGAAGTTGGCAAGTGCCGGCCTCCCCAAGAATGCATTATACCCTGAAGGTGAGTCTATTATAACGAAAGATTGTATCATGGAGACTTGCCTCTCTCCCTCTCCTAGCTCTAGAAGGAGATCAATCACGCCGATTGGCTGAGTTGGCATACCAGCGAACCCGTGTATTTTGTCTTTGCTAGCTCGCACATTATCCATGGATAGACCCATTTTAGAGAAAGTACTGTAAAACAGAACGTTCACGGATGCTCCGCTATCAATTAACACCTTCTTTACTATTGCTGGACCCAAGCCAATAGTGATTACCATCGGGTCAACAGTTGGAACCAACATTCCATTGGAATCCCGATTCCGGAAGATAACATCTTCACAGGATGTTTTAGGCATTTTTCGACGAAGAGAATTATCGCAAACCTCAAAACCGTCTCCTTTTAGAATGCTTCTTGGTTCACTAGTATACCTGATCATATCCTTCCAAGTGTCCCCTGCAGGATGAGGACCACCACTAATCGTATTGATTATTGGTCGGGAGTCACTTGCAGGTATTCTTCCATCTTGAGTCGGACGAGTCTGCTGCCCCTGAGTAGGCTCGACATCTGATGAACGCTTTACATACTCCTGGAGACGATTTTGCCTTATCAATTCTTCAATCAAGTTTTTCAGGTGTCGACATTCATTAGTGTCGTGTCCCGGTCGATTGTGAAATCGACAGAACCTCCCTGAGTTTGCAGCTTCTTCGGACACCTTTACTGGCTTTGGGCTCGGATAGCCCTCTGCATCCTTTGTTGCTATATATATGTACTCGATTGTATCATTCAACGGAGTAAAATCCGTTGGCTTGAAGAAACACCGTTTCTTGGAATCCTTATCATTTCTAGCATCATTACTGCTTCCTCTCTTTTGACCTTCCCCAAAATTTCCTTAACTATTCTTTTTGGGAGCTTCCTTCCTTTCCGGGACCACCTTAGCTTTGGCATTGCCAACGGAATAGATAGGATCGTCTTCAAGACACATGTATTCCTTGGCTTTGTCATAAAAATTTTCTAGCATCTCAGGTTTCTTTCTTCTTAGCCACCTTCCGAATTTAGACAGCTTATCAATGCCCCCCTTTAAGGCCATTAGAATTAGCCTTGGCTCTTGGGTCCCTACTTCTGCAGCAGCAGCATTAAAACGATTCAAGAAAGACCTTATCGTTTCACCAGGAGCTTGTTCTAGTTCGTTGAGGGACATGATATCTCTGACCTTTGTTGTTTGGAGGCGGAACTGGTCTCGGAAGCATCTTGCCAATGTGGCAAAGTCATCAATAGATCGGGGAGGCAACCTTGTGAACCATAATGACGCAACCCCTTCCAAATACACCGGGAAGTACAAGCACTTAAGTTCGTCAGTTGCTTGTGCCCCATCCATGTGCTGATCATATCGAAACAAGAACATATTGGGGTTGCCTGTCCCGTTATAAGCTTGGATTGAAGGAGGTTTGAATTTGTGTGGGAAAGTTGTCTTTTTAATCCTTTCAGTGAGGGGGGTTTTGGACGGTGCGAATTCCCATTCAGCCTCACTATCGTTTCGAGATTGGCTTTCCTTCATAAGCTGTTGAACCATTTTCTTGAGGCGTTCCTTCTCAGGGAGGCTATCTGCGGGGCGGACACCTTTGTCTTGACCGGAGGCTTGCCTGAGCAAACCATCGCGGTTGAGACTTAGGGGCCCTGGTCTTTCTTGGTTGGAAAGTGCCCCTTTTGCAGAATTGGCCGCTTGGTGAGAAGTGATCCCTGCAGTGCGGTTCCGATCAGCTTGCTTCGAAACCTCATGCTTTCCTTTATCTGGATCGGAGATTTCTTGAAAAGATTTTTCCCGATTTGGACTAAAAGAAGAAGAACCAGCATCCTCTGCACGAATGGGCTTAGAGGCCACCTTTGCCGTAGCGGCCTGAAGAGCAAAGAGAGAATCAAGTTTTGTCAACATGGCTTTGTTAGCTATCTCTAGCTGTTGCGTCAATCCAGCGACAGCCTGATCAAGCTCGCCTCTTGTGACATTCACACCTCCATTAGATGTCTCTCCCACTTCAAATCGGTTAGCCACGGGGGTCTCATCCCGATTTTCTCCGTTAGAGATTCTAATTCTAGGTTCCTTATTTTCTTTTGGTGGCATTATTTCAGAAAGCAATTTGAACTTTGCAGAAAATCCGTCAGAAGGTCCAAATCGCAAGCTGGAGCGAGCTATTTTAAGGCTTAGCTTCAAGATCTCAAGATCTGCGTAGTATACTTGATGCCAGAAAGTAGATCTGGCCCCATGGTGGGCGCCTAATTGTTGATACCGAAAATTGGTATAACAACCAAAATGGAATTTCTAAACACGTTACCTAATCGGAGGCGAGATGCTTAGAAAGCACGTCACCTTTTCAGAGGCGGGGCGTTAGAAAACCATTAGAGTTGTGTGAGGCCATATCTAACATTCAAAAGCATCAAAATACCAAAATAAAGAAAGAAGACAAGAATTTTATAGTGGTTCGACTCTTATTCGAGCCTACGTCCACTTTGAATATTGGATTTCATTAGTAGCCACAAGATTACAATATTTGCTCCATTATGCATTCATACAAGCTTCTTTGACATGCATTTATCTTTACAACCGATCGAAAGAATGGATGAAAGCTTGACGTATTTTATGCCAATCCCTCCATGAAAGCCATGGATAAAAGCTCCTTAGATGATCAAGAAGAAATGAAGTAGTGTGAAGAGTGCTTATGCTTGTTCCTCCATGAAAGCTATGCTCCACATGCTCCAATGCTCCATAGATTTGTGATCGATGATAGAGAAGAGATGTAGAAATGCTTGGAGAAATCCCGAAAGCAATTAGACAGCACCTCCTCGTCGTTCCAGAAAAGTCCCCCCGAAATAATGGAGGTAGGGTCCTATTTATAGGCGGAGAAATGGCTGAAATCTTGTATGCAGGGGCCTGGTCGGTATTTTCAGTATTTACGGAAATGCCACTACTAGTTGTCACTAGTTGTTTCCAGCTGTCACGCCATCACAGGTTGCTTCTAGTGCTTTGGCCGACCAGGAGCTTCCGCCAGAAGAAAGGACGACCAGGAGGCTAAAGTGTGGAGCGGACCGACCAGGAATGACTAAAAGACTTTGAAGCTGGCTGGTGCGATCAGAGGCTAGCGGGCGAGCAAGTTTGAAACGACCAGCTTTCTTTAGCTTTTGGAGCGACCAGGTGGCTTCTGGATCTGGAGCGATCGGGTCAGCGTATAAAAGAGAGCGACCAGGTGCCTTTTGTCTCTAAGGCGACCATAAGGCTTTCCTCTTTTGGAGCGATCGGGTCAGCGTATAAAAGAGAGCGACCAGGTGCCTTTTGTCTCTAGGGCGACCATAAGGCTTTCCTCTTTTGGAGCGTCCCGGAGGCTTTGGTTCTCAGAGCGACCAGGCGTTGGGCTCTACGACCGATCCCTCTTAATAATTATATGACCGACCCCTTCTTCGAAACACTTAAAACCGACCCACATTCACTTGGATCGATCAGATGGATAACACATATAGAGCATCAAAAGGTGTCATGCCAATGCTAGTTTGATAGCTATTGTTGTAGGCGAAGTCTATCAGTGGAAGATGTTCCTCCTATGTCCCTCCAAAGTCTAAGATGCATAATCTCAAAAGATCTTCTAGAATCCGATTCACTCTTTCTTTTTGGTCGTCCGTCTGAGGGTGATAAGCGGTACTCAAACACAATTGCGTTCCTACCGCCTCTTGCAAGCTCTTTCAAAACTCACTAGTGAAAATGGGATCTCGATCGCTCACAATACTAGAAGGTATGCCGTGTAGACGAACTATCTCTCGGAGAGAAACAGATGCTAACCAAGACTCTGTTCTTTTACTCTTAACGGGAATAAAATGGGCGCTCTTGGTAAGTCTATCCACTACTACCGAAATCCTCGTATTACCCTTCCTTGACCTCGGCAACCCGTCAACGAAATCCATGGAAACACTTTCCCATTTCCACTGTGGAACCTCTAAAGGGTGAAGCAAACCACCAAGATTCTCTTGCTCAGCCTTGACTTGCTGGCACACTAAGCATCTAGAAACGAACTCAGCCACATCCTTCTTCATTCCGGCCCAAAAGAAAACTCGCTTCATGTCCCTATACATCTTGTCTCTACCGGGATGTATGGTCAGCTTAGAACGATGCGCTTCTTCAAGGATTGTCCTCCTCAAACCCTCGTCTCGAGGTACGCAAAGTCTCACATCCCTATGCAACCAACCTTTGTCATCAATAGTATACCTACTAAGATGGCTCGAAGACTCCCCTCTGATGAGCTGGACTACTATCTCTATCAACTGTGGGTCATATCGCTGTGTTGCACCTATTTGTCCCAAAAGCGTAGGTCGTACCTCTAATGATGCCAACAAACCGGGTACATAATCAATAGAGTGTCTAAATTCAAAGGTAGAGATATACTCTAAACTCTGCCGCTCAACAAACAAAGGACTCAAAGTCAACTTCTTTCTACTCAAGGCATCAGCTACAACGTTACCCTTTCCAGGGGTATATGAAATCTCAAAATCGTAGGATGCTAAGAACTCCATCCACCTTTGTTGCCTTAAGTTTAGATCTTTTTGAGAGAACAGGTAATTTTAGTGACTTATGGTCTGTATACAACTCAAACCTCTCACCAAGCAAATAGTGACGCCAAGACTTAAGCGCAAAAACTATGGTAGCTAACTCTAAGTCGTGGGTAGGGTAATTCTTCTCATGGACCTTCAACTGCCTTCCACCATAGCATATCACCCTTCCCTCTTGCATCAAAACTGTGCCAAGCCCTGTCCTGCAAGTATCG
Organism: Allium sativum; assembly: GCA_030737875.1. Lineage (NCBI taxonomy): Eukaryota > Viridiplantae > Streptophyta > Magnoliopsida > Asparagales > Amaryllidaceae > Allium > Allium sativum. The sequence goes on along the minus strand of CM060910.1, from coordinate 899,560,646 downwards.
GTACAAACTATGAACGGTTACACCCATCAGGCAAAACTAAAACTGGAGCTGTCTTCAATGCCCTCTTCAAACGTTGGAAAACATCGTCACAGTCAACATCCCAAGGAAAGGTAAAATTCTTTTTCGTCAACCGTGTAAGTGGGGCTGATATCTTAGCAAAGTCCTTGATGAACTTTCTATAATAGCCCGCCAAACCAAGAAGATTTCTTACTTCTGTAGCGTTCTTAGGAATCTTCCAATCTTGGATTGCAACCACCTTCGCGGGATCCACTGTTATCCCTTCCCTAGAGACCACGTTCCCTAAGAACCTCACTTCCTTCCTCCAAAAATGACATTTGGAGAACTTAGCTTTGAGTTGATGTGCTCGAAGGGTCTCTAAGACTTCCCTAAGATGTAGGGCATGCTCTTCCTCGCTTCTAGAAAATATCAAAATATCATCCACAAAGACCACCATGAACTTGTTTAGAAACTCCCTAAACACCATACTCATCAAGTCTACGAAATATGCGGGTACATTCGTCAGACCAAAAGGCATGATGAGCCATTCAAAGAAACCGTCGGGAGTCCTAAAAGCAGTCTTATCTATACTATTCTCAGCTACCCTCAACTGATGAAATCCTATAGCTAAGTCCAACTGCGAGAAAACCGAAGCACCAACCAACTAATCGAACAAATCATCTATCCTCAGCAATGGGTGTCTTCTTCGTGAGCTTATTCAACTCCCTATAGTCCATGCACAATCTAAGCGAACCATCAGCCTTTGAAGCAAAAACGACAGGAGCACCCCACTCCGAGATACTTCTTATTATGAATCCTTTCTCAAGCAACTCTTTCACTTGTTTACTAAGCTCCCTCCTTCTCTACGAGCCATGTGGCGCACAGGCAATGCAACTGGCTTTGCATTATCCACCAAATATATACGAAAATTTATCTCGCGTTTTGGAGGTAAGCCCCTAACCTCCTCAATGACATCTGCGTACCCACGGATTACTCGAACATATTGCAATTCATCAATAGATGTGTAACACCCCACGTCCATTAATGTCACTCTCAAAGGGAATGCATTAAATTTCATGGAGTATTATTGGTGAATAGAACAGAATATCATAAGACAGATACATATATTAGTACTTGAAATTTTTCAAAACAACATTTATTGCAGCGGAGAAATAGTTTGATTACAACAACATCATAAACCACCAGGAAATCCAAGTACACTTAGTAACCCTCTTGACAAATTGTTTTCTGAGTACATAAAATAAAAAGCATAACCCTAACATAAGTAGCCATAAAAGAGAGGAGCTGAATTTTACTTTCAGCAATCCAAGCACTTCCAAAAGAGAGAGAAAGATCCTGATCAAGCCCTACTAGTACTAGCCCCACCCTGAGAACCCGGGGGGTGGAACGGAAGAAAAGAGGCGAAAACAAAGGGGGTCAGACATAAAGTTTGGCAAGTACCATAACTTTAACAATACAATTATGAAAGTAATTAGGATAAGGCATAAACTGGAAAAATAAGGAATGACTGTGAAACAAGTGGGCAAGGCAAAACAAACAGGAGGAATATTATGGCGTTAATCTCGCTCCTAATCACTATAGGATAATTGCTATACTGCACCACTACTAGCCACCCTAAAAGTTGATCCCGCCTACTGAACACAATAATCATAATGGTAGTTTTGTGTACCCCTAGTTGTCTTCATAGGTGCTGCCTACCCCTATCTCCACTAGTTGTACCCACTACCCCCGTGCGATCGGCTCCCTAACTCGTAGATACCCGTGCTGGTCCCATAGTGGGGTGTATCACTCCCCAAAGTGGCAACCCGATACCACTAAAGATGCACGGCTTATATCTACACGATGCAACAACATCTTACCTACCAGCCCGGGCCCACGCACGCACATGACCCCGTTGGACTTGCATTGCCACCATTAACCCGTTTTGACCTCTTACAATCAAACCCAGTAAGCGTTTCCCGTCCTCGATCTAACTCGAGCTCACAAAGATACTCAATGGGTTACTGGTTTGAAATGGGCCCCCCATGCTTGACACAAGCTTTCCACCTATGCTTGGTCCCCACTAGAATTTTCCACTTAACCCCTTCTTATTCATGTTTCATTTACATGTTTCAATTTGGTTAAGTGTTTCTCATCGTATTTCACATGCCACCCATGTCACCCACTTAACCCCCATGTCCCACCACATGTTTATCTTGGTTAAGTGTTACTTAGTTCATTATAACCGTAACTTTGTAAGACCTCCCACATTAGACTCCCGTTTGCGGTTGCTGGATTTGCCGGGCGGGTCCGGGCAGTCTTATACCGCAATGTGTCTAACCTCGTGTCATTACAACTGTTACGCATTTAATTTATGCCTTCGACCTCTCACATTAGACTACCTTTTGTGGTTGTTGGATTTGCTGGGCGGGTCCGGGCAGTCTTACACCACAAATGAGTCTAACCTCGTGTCTTAGGCATTTATTATTACAAAATTATTTCACCCTAATATGAATTAATTATCTCTATTCAAATTTTCAATAATTTCCAAATTAATTATGTCCATAATTGTCACCTAAATTATGTCTATACTTTTTAGGTACAAAAATTATACCAATTAAGTCTCAATTTAATTATATGCTTTTAAAGCCATTTTATGCCAATTCACAATTTACATAATTAGTATATACCCATTTGTCCCCACGTTATTCGTACGTTCAAATATGAAATACGTTAGACTCGCAAATAGTCTAACTTATATATATATATATATATATATATATATATATAAAGAACATCACAACTTGCACAACACATAACAACAGATCTAACTTGCAAATGGGAATAAAATTGCATAGCCAACAATTTGCATATACAATGTCATATAGAATCATATATTTGCATAAACTACCATGGATCTAAATATAGATCTAAACATGAAATCGTGAAATTGCATATATAAATTATGGGTCTCACTTAACTTGCATATGTGAATATGATTTTTACCCAAAAATGTGAATATAGTTTTTCACCTAAACTTGCATATGGATTTCTACAACTTGCATATGAATTTATCACATGATTTTGCATATAAACTAGCATATGTATATACTTGATTCACATATAAACTTGTGTACAATTCACATATAGACTTGCATAAGATTCATATTCAAACTAACATACAATTTAACATCCCTTGCATAAGATTCACATATGAATTAACATATGATTTAACAACCCAACTTGCATAAGATTCACATATGAATTAACATATGGTTTAACATCCCAAACTTGCATAAAATGAATCATGTTAAATATGAAATAGATCTACAAAGTTGAACAACATCATGCGAATCAACAGACGTGTTCTCATAATCCAATTACAACCAATCATAATTAAATTAATAAATATATTGTGAAAGAAATAGTACTCACAAACAAAAAATAGTCTTGTTTTTCTGGGATCTGTATTCTGAAACTGAATTGCTTGCCTTTGATGTAGACTAATTATTATTCTAATTTAGATTTGATTTGATTTTGATTCTTGCTTCTATCTTGCTTTTGAGTTGAAAGAGAACGGCGGCTACTCTAGTTCACCACTGACATCATGATGGCTCTTGGTATGAATTAGTGTGATTTTAGGTTGCTTATATAGAATTTTAATTAATAGCCGTCAGATTAACAAGACCTTCCAGACAAGATAGAATAACCACCTCATCCCTAATGACTCAGCAGTGAGTCAAAACATCGTCACATTTCAGATTTGCCCGGGGGGTAGGTCGACCCCCTGGTTGACCTGGCCCTTGTGCGGGAGAATTCCCGCCCAGCCTGCTCCCCTGTTTGACTTTTGAATTTCAAATTTTCTGAACCTGAGCTGTTTTTCATTTATTTAAATTTTGAAACTTCGGATGGCCATAACTTCTTCATACGGAGTCCAATTCACGCAAACTCGGACTCTATCTCAAGCAGAATTCCGAAATGAACGCAAAGGCATAACCCGTTTTCCTTAATTCTCACATTTGAAATTAAGTATTCTTAAATTTGTAAATTTTAATATTTAAAATCACCGGGTGTTACATTCTCCCCTCCTTAAAGGATTTCGCCCCAGAAATCTCCAAGTTAAGGAGAATGTATATACTAACATCCAATCATCCATCTACTCAACCATCAAACATAGGCATCCATTGTCCTTACAAGATTTCTAATGTCGTATGAACATATGCAAAAAGTGTGTGTATATGTTCCTTATCTAATACAAAATCAGGTAGTCTACTGATTCAGTTGACCTCCTTAATGCAAATCATGATAGTGCCATGCGTCCATTATGCATGCAAAAGAATCCTAACGATACATATTACTTGTACATGTGTGCACAACCATTCATCAGAATGCAGCATCCATATGATAACACAACCATTATACATCCATTAATTTAAATATGCACACACATTTATATGAAATATGAAGGTGATTGATCCAATCTAGTGCCTAATGTGTGTGTACATGCATCCACGAGCAACCACTAGCAACCACTTGCAACCACTCGCAACCATCAATCATAACATGTTTCAAACACATGTTTACATCCATCGGTTCGTACCTAAGGATAAAGAATAGGACTGAGGAGATATACTTAAAAAGGTAGATATAAGCATGAATAAACTTATAGAAAAAGAGATCAAGGAGGTACCCTTAAAGAGAAAAGGGTAGGCTGCGCATATTTTCCTCTCAGTTTCCCAAGTCGGGTCTTCCTCAGCATCACTCCATTGAACTTTAACAAGCTTGATTTCACGGTTGCGTAGCTTTTTGACTTCCGTACCCAAGATACGACTTGGAACTCTTCTTACAATCGCTTCTCGTTCCACTTCTACTTTCTCTTGTATACTTGGCTCCACCACTTCCGCGGATTCATGTAAGCATTTTCGTAGTTGAGAAACATAAAAAAACATTATGAACTCCAGCCATTCTCTCGGGTAGCTCTACTCTGTAAGCCATCGTCCCAATCCTTTCAATGGTAGGAAATGGACCTACAAATCTTGGTGTAAGCATTCCTACGGACCCAAAGCGAATGACATTCCTAAAAGGAGATACTTTAAGAAACACCCTATCTCCAACCTTAAACTCAAGGTCGGTCTTTCTTTTGTCTGCGTAGGACTTCTGTCTATCTTGTGCAGCCTTCATCCATCTTCTTATCAAGTCCACATTTTCTAAGGTCTCTCTAATCATGTCTGGCCCAAGTACGAGCTTGTCTGTAGACTCCCACCAACAAGTTGGTGATCGGCATGGTCTTCCATATAAAGCTTCGAAGGGCGCCATTCCTATGGTGGCTTGGTAGCTAATGTTGTAGGCAAATTCCGCCAAAGGAAGATGATCCTCCCATGTCCCTCCAAAGTCAAGAATGCACAATCTCAAGAGGTCTTCTAATACATTGTTCACCCTTTCCGTCTGACCATCGGTTTGGGGGTGATAGGCCATCCTTAAGCATAATTGGGTGCCTACTGCCTCTTGCAAACTCTTCCAAAACTCGCTCGTAAAGATAGGATCTCGATCGCTCACTATGGTGGAGGGTATCCCATGGAGTCGAACTATTTCTTTGAGATAAATGGATGCTAGGGACAAGGCAGTCCTTCTACTTTTAATAGGTTTAAAGTGAGCGCTTTTAGTGAGCCTGTCCACTATTACCCAAATACTGGTATTGCCCCTTCTTGACCCAGGCAACCCATCAAAAAAGTCCATCGAAATGCTATCCCACTTCCACTGTGGGACCTCGAGAGGATGAAGCAGACCACTGGGTTTCTTATGCTTCGCTTTGACTTGCTGGCATATCAAACACTTAGCGACGAACTCAGCTACATCACTCTTCATGCCATTCCAAAAGAAAACCCTTTTTATATCTTTATAAATCTTGTCTTCGCCTGGGTGTATGGTCAGTTTGGAATGGTGCGCCTCTTCGAGAACCGTCTTCACTAAATCACTTACTTGTGGGACGCATAACCTTCCATCCCATCTCAACCAACCCCTATCATCGATGGAGTATCTATTGAGGTGATTAGAAGTCTCACCCCTAACTAGCTTTTCCATCACATCAACTAGCTGAGGGTCTTCTCGTTATGCGGTTCCTATTGAGTCCAAAAGAGTAGGCCGCACCCCTAGTGATGCTAATAGACCAGGCACAATTTCAGAGGAGGGTCTAAAATTAAAGTTTGCTATATATTCCAAGCTTTGCCTTTATACAAAGAGAGGACTCAAGGTTAGCTTCTTCCTACTTAAGGCATCTGCTACCACATTGCCCTTGCCTGGGGTATAGGAAATCTCAAAATCATAAGAGGCCAAAAATTCCATCCACCTTTGTTGTCTTAAGTTAAGATCTTTCTGCGAGAAAAGGTACTTCAATGATTTATGGTCAGTATACAATTCAAACTTCTCATCTAGAAGATAATGGCGCCAAGACTTAAGCACAAAGACGATGGCAGCTAACTCTAGATCGTGGGTTGGGTAGTTTTTCTCATGTACTTTCAACTGTCTGCCTCCATAAGCTACTACCTTCCCTTCTTGCATCAAGACATCACCTAGTCCCGTACCACATGCATCCGTGTATACGGTAAACATCTTGCTCCCATCCGGCAATGTCAGAATTGGGGTTGTTGTTAGAGCCCTTTTCAAACGTTGGAAAGCAATATCGCAATCCAAATCCCAAGCGAAAGTTAGGTTCTTCTTCGTTAATCTTGTGAGTGGGGCTGAGATTTTAGCAAAGTCTTTAATGAATTTTCGGTAAAAGCCCGCTAGCCCGAGAAAGCTTCGGACTTCGGTTGCATTTCGTGGAACCTTCCAATCTTGCACCGCAATTACTTTTGTGGGGTCCACGGCTAACCCCTCTTTGGACACCACATGTCCAAGAAACCTCACTTCTTCTCTCCCCAAATGGCATTTGGAGAATTTGGCCTTCAGCTGATGTGTACGAAGAGTATCCATGACTTCCCTTAAAAGCAAAGCATGCTCTTCTTCATTCTTCGAGAAGATCAAAATGTCGTCTACGAAGACCACCACAAACTTATTAAGGAATTCTCTAAACACCCTACTCATCAAGTCAACGAAGTAAGCGGGTGCGTTTGTCAAGCCGAAAGGCATGACAAGCCATTCGAAGAAACCATCCGGAGTTCTGAACGCGGTCTTATCAATGCTGTCTTCAGCCACTCTTAGCTGATGGAACCTGGTAGCCAAATCTAGTTGGGAGAAAACAGACACACCTACAAGCTGATCAAACAAGTCATCTATTCTTGGAAGTAGGTGCCTATTCTTCTTAGTCAGCTTGTTTAGCTCCATATAATCAACGCATAGGCGAAGTGAACCATCCTCTTTGGTTGCGAATACTACTGGAGCACCCCATTCAGAAATACTCCGCCTTATAATCCCCTTTTCGAGCAGATCTTTGACTTTCTTACTGAGCTCTTTTCTCTCCCTAGGAGCCATGTTTCTAATGGGTAGAGCTACGGGTTTTGCATTATCAACAAGATATATGCGAAAGTCTATCTCCCGCTTTGGAGGTAAGCCCTTCACCTCTTCAAATACATCTGAATATTCACGGACTACTCTAACAAACCGCAAGTTTTCAATAGACGCATCAAGAGATTCTAGGTAACTAAGCATAACAGAATGTATGGGGTTACAAGAGATTTCGAGAGTGTTGCTAAGGCGAGTCATAAGTCTAACCACTCTCTTTTCACAATCGAGGACGACACCATTACTGGATAACCAATCCATGCCTAGAATTAATCCATAGCCCGTGAAGCCAAGAACGAAGGCGTTGCATTCAAACTCAATGCTCAAAATAGACACTCTCAAATCCCGACAAATCATTGAAAGATGAGCCGAACCACCAGTAGGATTTGAGACTACTATGAGATCCGTAACTAGACTAGTATTTAGGTGCAGTGTTTCAACTAACGAAGCAGACACAAACGAGTGTGAAGTGCCAGAATCGAATAAAGTACGAACAAGATGTTCAAACAGAAAAACCAAACTTTCAATAGAAATGTTTCTACCTCTCTCCTGTCCTGGTGCCATGTGAGCCTGAATCTTCCCTCTTACCTGCCCTAGTGCCATGAGAGCCTGAATCTGCCCTCCAGAAGTGGACCCTGTTCTTTGCCCTTGCCCCTGTTTCCTCTTGCAGTCTTTAATTAGATGTCCTACCTCTCCACAGTGGAAACAACCAGTCTTCTTCTTCTTCCTACAGTCCTTGCTCAGATGGCCTGATGTTCCACAATTTAAGTACCTTTTCTTCCCTTTGATATTGTTTTCCTTACCACCTTTCTTAGGTTGCTGCTGTGACTTCTTTTGATCCCCTTTCTTTTCTGGTGCCTTATTAGCGTTAGCGCCTTTCTCTTCTTCATGCATAAGCGCCATGTCAACTAGTTTCTCAAAGGTAGCCCCCATAGGAATGTGGGTCATAGCTAACCCATGTAGGGGCTCATTCAAACCTTTAACGAACCTCAGGGACTTCTTTTCAGGTGTGTTCACCAAGTCTAAGCCAAACCTCGCCAACTGATTGAATTTGTTGACGTACTCCTTTACTGATAAATTCCCCTACTTCAATGCCAAGAATCTTTCCATGTATAAATTCTCTTCTGCTCGTGAGAGAAATTTCATCTCGAACCTATGTCTGAAATCCATCCTCGTCTCTACTGGACGCTCTCCATTCGTAACCTCCCACCAAAACGAGGCTTCGTCCTTCATTAACCAAGCGGCCAATTGGACCTTCCTTCCATCTTCTACCTTCAAGATACCAAACAAGTCTTCTACCTCCTTAGGACAATTTCGAGCTTCAACAAACGTCTTTGATCCATGAAAAGGTTTTCCGCCCATTGCTCGAAAGTCTTTGAATATCTTTGAAAAAGTATTAACACGGTGAGGGGGAGATGGAGGAGGAGCGGCTGCAGCTGGAGGAGGTGGGATGTCTACTGGGCGTACGGCGGTGGCCCTAGCCTCCAGATACCTTCTGAACCAGGTTGGTATCGGTATGACCTCGGGTATCTCGGGTAACCCAGACGTGCTGAAAAGAAAATGAAGAGATTCAAAACGGAGAATTCGAAAGTAAGATATATGGCTCTTGGGGGTTATGTTTTTAAAACAAATTTTTCTCTTGAAAATACTCTCCTTAAAACATACTTTTGAAAGTATTTCTTTATAAAATGCTTTTGAAAAACAGTTTTTCAAAATCTCTTATCTGTTCTGTTATCCTTCAGCTCTAATACCACGTGTAACACCCCACGTCCATTAATGTCACTCTCAAAAGAAATGCATTAACTTTCATGTAGTATTATTGGTGAATTCAAAAGAAATGCATTAACTCTTATCTACCATGATTGACACAAGCTTTACTGCACCACTACTAGCCACCCTAAAAGTTGATCCCACCTACTGAACACAATAATCATAATGGTAGTTTCGTGTACCCCTAGCTATCTTCATAGGTGCCGCCTGCCCCTATCTCCACTAGTTGTACCCACTACCCCCATGCGATCGGCTCCCTAACTCGTAGATACCCGCGCTGGTCCCACAGTGGGGCGTATCACTGCCCAAAGTGGCAACCCGATACCACTAAAGATGCACGGCTTATATCTACATGATGCAACAACATCTTACCTACCAGCCTGGGCCCATGCACGCACATGACCCCGTTGGACTTGCGTTGCCACCGTTAACCCGTTTTGACCTCTAACAATCAAACCCAGTAAGCGTATCCCGTCCTCGGTCTAACTCGAGCTCACAAAGATACTTAATGGGTTACTGGTTTGAAATGGGTCCCCCATGATTGACACAAGCTTTCCACCTATGCTTGGTCCCCACTAGAATTTTCCACTTAACCCCCTCTTATTCATGTCTTCTTTACATGTTTCAATTTGGTTAAGTGATTCTAATCGTATTTCACATGCTACCCATGTCACCCACTTAACCCCCATGTCCCACCACATGTTTACTTGGTTAAGTGTTACTTAGTTCATTATAACCGTAACTTTGTAAGACCTCCCAAATTAGACTCCCGTTTGCGGTTGCTGGATTTGCCGGGCGGGTCCGGGCAGTCTTATACCGCAAACGTGTCTAACCTCGTGTCATTACAACTGTTACACATTTAATTTATGCCTTCGACCTCTCATATTAGACTACCGTTTATGGTTGCTGGATTTTCCGGGCGGGTCCGGGCAGTCTAACACCAAAAACGAGTCTAACCTCGTGTCTTAGGCATTTATTATTACAAAATTATTTCACCCCAACATGATTTAATTATCCCTATTCAAATTTTCAATAATTTCCAAATTAATTATGTCCATAATTGTCACCTAAATTATGTCCATACTTTTTAGGCATAAAAATTATACCAATTAAGTCTCAATTTATTTATATGCTTTTAAAGCCATTTTATGCCAATTCACAATTTACATAATTAGTATTTTCCCATTTGTCCCCACGCTATTCGTAAGTTCAAATATGAAATACGTTAGACTCGCAAATAGTCTAACTTATATATATATATATATATATATATATATATATAGAACATCACAACATGCATAACACATAAAAACAAATCTAACTTGCAAATGGGAATAAAATTGCATAGCCAACAATTTGCATAGACAATGTCATATAGAATCATATATTTGCATAAACTACCATGGATCTAAATATAGATCTAAACATGAAATTGTGAACTTGCATATATAAATTATGGGTCTCGCTTAACTTGCATATGTGAATGTAACTTTTACCCAAAAATGTGAATATAGTTTTTCACCTAAACTTGCATATGGATTTCTACAACTTGCACATGAATTTCTACAACTTGCATATGAATTTATCACATGATTTTGCATATAAACTAGCATATGTATATACTTGATTCACATATAAACTTGTGTACAATTCACATATAAACTTGCAAAAGATTCATATTCAAACTAACATACGATTTAACATCCCAAACTTGCATAAGATTCAGATATGAATTAACATATGATTTAACAACCCAACTTGCATAAGATTCACATATGAATTAACATATGGTTTAACATCCCAAACTTGCATAAATGGAATCAAGTTAAATATGAAATAGATCTACAAAGTTAAACAACGTCATGCGATTCAACAGACATGTTCTCATAATCCAATTACAACCCATCATAATTAATTTAATAATTATATTGTGAAAGAAATAGTACACACAAACAAAAGAACAGTCTTGTTTTTCTGGGATCTGTATTCTGAAACTGAATTGCTCGCCTTTGATGTAGACTAATTGTTATTCTAATTTAGATTTGATTTGATTTTGATTATTGCTTCTATCTTGCTTTTGAGTTGAAAGAGAACGGCGACTACTCTAGGTTTACCATTGACAGCATGATGGCTCTTGGTATGAATTAGTGTGATTTTAGGTTGAGGGTTAGGTTGCTTATATAGAATTTTAATTAATTAAGAGCCGTCAGATTAACCTAAAAGCAATCAAGACCATCCAGACAAGATAGAATAACCACCTCAGCCCTAATGACTCAGCAGTGAGTCAAAACATCGTCACATTTCAGATCTGCCCGGGGGGTAGGTCGACCCCCTGGTCGACCTGTATGGGTAGGTTGACCCCCTGGTCGACCTGGCCCTTGGGCGGGAGAATTCCCGCCCAGCCTGCTCCCCTGTTTGACTTTTGAATTTCAAATTTTCTGAACCTGAGCTGTTTTTAATTTATTTAAATTCTGAAACTTCGGAAGGCCATAACTTTTTCATACGGAGTCCAATTCATGAAAACTCAGACTCTATCTCAAGCAGAATTCCGAGAAGAACGCAATGGCGTAACCCGTTCCACTTAATTCTCACATTTAAAATTAAGTATTCTTAAATTTGTAAATTTTAATATTTAAAATCCTGGGGTGTTACAAGATGTGTCAAGAGATTCTAGGTAGCTAAACATAACAAAACCCTTAGGGTCACATGAGATATCGGGAGTTTCCCCAAACTAGTCAACAGTCTAACTACCCTCCTTTCACAGTCGAGAATGGCACCATACCTGGCTAGCCAATCCATTCCTAGAATAAACCCATAGCCCATGAAGCCAAGCACATAAGTGTTGCATTCGAAACTCAACGCCATACAAATATATTCTCAAATCCCGACATAACATAGAAAGATGAGTCGTACCCCCAATAGGATTTGAGACAACTACGGGATCCATAACTAGACTAGCATTTAGGTGCAGTGTTTCAACTAACGAAGCAGATATAAACGAATGTGAAGCGCCAGAATCAAACAAAGTTAGAACAGGATGATCAAAAAGAAAAATCAAACTTTCAATAGAAATGTTTCTACCTCTCTCTTACATAGCTGCCATGAGAGCATGAACCTGCCCTCCAGAAGTTGATCCTATCCTCTGTCCTTGCCCTTGTCCTTGCCTCCTTGGGCAGTCTTTAATCATATTTCCCGCCTCACCACATTGGAAGCAACCCGTCTTCTTCTTCTTCCTACAGTCCTTGCTTAAGTGGCCTGGTGTTCCACAATTAAATCACCTTTTCTTCCCTTTTTCCCTTATTATCCTTACCAACTTTCTTTTGTTGTTGCTGTGCTTTCTTCGGATCCCTTTTCTTATCCTGCGCTTAATCTACATTAGCACCTTTCTCCTCTTCATGCATCAACGCCATGTGAATAAGTTTCTCGAAAATAGCCCCCATAGGAATGTGGGACATAACCAACCCATGTAATGGTTCATTCGGACCCTTGGCAAATCTCAAGGCCTTCTTATGTGGTGTATTAACTAATTCCATACCAAATCTTCCTAACTGGTTAAACTTGTTAATGTACTCCTTCACAGACAAACTCCCTTGTTTCAAAGCCAAGAACATCTCCATGTATAAACTCTCCTCCGCTTGTGAAAGAAATTTCAACTCAAACCTTCGTCTAAAGTCTATCCACGTCTCCACCGCATGTCCTCCATTAGTTACTTCCCACCAAAAGGAAGCTTCGTCCTTCATCAACCAAGCAGCTAGCTGAACTTTCCTTCCATCGCCTATCTCAAAGATACCAAACAAGTCCTCCACTCCCTTGAGCCAATTTCGGGCCTCAACAAACGTCTCAGTTCCATAAAATGGTTTTCCGCCCATCGCACGGAAGTCTTTGCATATCTTAGAAAAAGCATCTACACGGGGAGGAGGAGCTGCAGCTAGGGGAGGCGGAACGTTGGCTGGGCCTGCGGCAGTAGACCTAACCTCCAGATACCTTCTGAACTAGCCTGGTATCGGTACGCCCTTGGGTATATCGGGTTCCCTAGACATGCTGAAAGGAAAAAGGAAGAGATTCAAAACAGATAATAGAAAGATAGATATATGGCTTTTGGGGATTAAGTTTTTCATAATAAACTTCTCTCTTGAAAATACCCTCTTTAAAAACATGTTTTTTGAAAATAATTCTTTCTAAAAATGCTTTTGAAAACGGTTCTCAAAAATCTTTTATCTGTTCTAGTAACCTTCATCTCTGATACCACGTGAAACACCCCACGTCCATTAATGTCACTCACTAAGGGAATGCATTAATTTTCATGGAGTATTATAAGAGTATAGAATAGAATATCACAAGACAGATATATAAAATAGTACTTAAAAAAATATTCAAAATTTATTCATTGCAGCGGAAAAGCAAAACATGTTTGGTTACAACGTCAAAACCACATACTAGAGTCAAGTACACAAATATCCATCTTGTACAAAATTATTATTAGAGTACATAAAAGTAAAACCGTAATCCCATTCCAAATAACCGTAATGGAAAAGAGATAAAGCTGAGCATTACTTTCAACACTTCCAAGCACTTCAAGAAGAAAGGAATCCAAGTCAAGCTTCACTATTCCCACCCTGAGGACCTGGGGGGAAGAAAAGAAAGAAAAGAGGTGAAAATAAAGGGTCAGACATACGTCTGGCGAGTCTAGTGACTTTAACAATATAATCAGTAAAGTAACAGGATAAGAACATAAACTGGATATAAGAGATGACTGTAACATAAGCAGATATGACAAGGCAAACAAGATGAATAAGATGTAACGTTGATTTCTCTTCTAATCACTATTAGATAATTCCTACACCGCACCAATGCTAATTACACCGCAGCATTACTAGTCCCATACTGAAAGTTGATCCCTCTTACTAATCATAGTAACAATAATAATGGTAGTTTCGTGTACACCTAGCTGTTGTCATAGGTGTCGCCTGCTCCTATCTCCACTAGATGTACCCACTACCCTCCCCATTCTGTCGGCTCCCAAACTCATAGATACTCATGCTGGTCCCATAGTAGGATGTATCACTCCATAAAGTGGCAACCTGATGCTACTAAAAGGCACGGCTTATATCTACACGATGCAACAACGTCTTACCTACCAGCCCGGACCCACGCACGCACATGACTCTGTTGGACTTGCGTTGCCACCGCTAACTCTTTATTGACCTCTTACATTCAAACCCAGTAAGTGTGTCCCGTCCTCGACCTAGTTCGAGCTCACATAGATACAGAATGGGTTACTGGTTGAAAAGGGTCCACACACTTGACATAAGCTTCCCTCCTAAGCTTGGTCCCCACTAGGAATTCTCGCTTAACCCCTTCTTATTCCCATGTCTTCTTACATGTTTCATCATGGTTAAGTGCTTCAAATTATATTTCACATGTCACCCATGTCACCCACTTAACCCCCATGTCTACTACATGTCTTATCTTGGTTAACTGTTTATTAATTCATTATAACCGTAATCTTGCAAGACCTCCCACATTAGATTGCCGTTTTGCGGTTGTTGGATATGCCGGGCAGTTCCGGGCAGTCTTATACCGCAATCCGAATCTAACCTCATGTCTTTGCATTATTATGTATCTAATTTTTGCCTTTGACCTCTCACATTAGATAACAAAATTGCGGTTGCTGGATGTGCCGGGCGGTTCTGGGCAGTCTTATACTGCAATTAGAATCTAACGTCGTGCCTTAGGCATTCATTATCACTTTCTTAATTCATGTCCCCAATTTCAAATCTTGGATTATAATATATACCCATAATTTCCAATCTAAGTTATGTTCATTATTTTAATCCAAATTTATGCCCATAATCTCATGTAAACAAATTGTACCAATTCATGCCCTAAATCAATTACATGATTTCAAGTCTTTTTATGCCTAACTGCATATTATTCAATAATTTCCCCAAACTTTTCTCATAACGTTCCCACGTCATTCGTACGTATAATAATATGTTAGGCTCACAGTTAGCCTAATCTCATAAAAAGGAAAAGAAGAGAAAAGGGGAAGAGAACCATGACATCAAAACTGGCATAAAAATAAGCATAAGAAGTATGAACTGGCATAGAATAATAAGATAGATCCAAGTAGGCATATGAACTGGAATAGAGCAACAAAATAGATCTAATTAGCATATGGAACATAAACTGACATAGGACAATAAGTTAGATCTAATTAGCATTTGGAACATGAACTTTAGCTATGAATCTAAAAGATAATAATTCACCAAACTTGATATGATTCATCTTACAGGCATGTTCATAAAGTCCAATTCACAAACTTATCACAATTACTTTTAGTTAATTATATGTGAAAGTAAATTAGACTCACAGTGGTAAAAGAGAAAGTAGATATGAATTCTGTATTCTGAGCTTGATTAGCTAAACCGTTGTTGTAGAATTTGATTCTTATCTTCCAATATGAATGCTCTATTTTGGTTTGCTCTAGTGTAGAAGAAAGACTAGTTTAGGTTGTGGCAGCATGGAGGCGCCATGGATTAGTATAATGAAATTAGGGTTAGGTCTAGGTATGTTTTTATAGGTGTATTAGGTGAATTAGGGCCTTTAGATTAGAGATCATCAGAACCACACAGCTCAAAAGACACGTGATCCAGCCAATCCCAGAAGGACACATCATCAATTACAAAACACGTCACTAGGAGGTTGTCCAGACCCAACCGGTCGACCGGCCAATTTCAACCAGTCGACCGGCCAATTTCAACCGGTCGACCGTTTTTGCTTCTTTCCAAAAACGATCGAATGGTGAAAAATGGGCGGTCGACTTATTCTTCAGCTTTAAATTTTTAGCTTTAAACTTCAAATCTTCCGAGCTTCATACGATGTCCGTTTTACGCAAACTTGGACTCTATCTCAAGCAGAATTCCAAGACGAACGCAATGGCGTAACCCGTTTCACCTAATTATTCTTTAAAATTTAATTATTATTTAATTATCTCTTATGTCGTGTTTTAAAATTACGGGTTGTTACACCTCGGAAATTACAGAAGTAGAAAAATCAAGCTTTAGCCTCTTAGCTGGCGTCTCGATAGGTAACTAAGCCAACCTCTTAATAGCAATAGAGGTAGATTGATTCGAAACATTGGTGAGGGTTGAGACTTCCGAAGTCAAAATCCTAGTCAAATGATAAATCTAAGGAAAATTCAAGAGTATGGGACTTGGATGTTAAAGAGACTTCGATAAAGAAACTATCGAATCAATCAAAACATAGCAGGAGACAATAGGGTAGAGGAAGCAAACACTTCTGAGCCCAACAATAAGCATTTAGAGCTTGGAAAACGAATAGGTGGACGTCCAAAAACCTTTTGCCCATAAGGAAGAAGATCATATTAATGCAACTTGTCCTTCGTTAATAGAACAGATCGACCCTGCCGCTCTTCGAGTAGTTTTAAAAGGAGATCAAACACATGAGATTCACTTTTGGTTAAGGGTACTCTTAGAAGCAGGATCTGAAGTAAAACGATTAGTGTTAAGTCATAGATGAGAAAAGTAGTCACTCACAAAGGGTTAGAGGATTCACCATAATTAGCAAATTTACCTGAAATACCGATAGGGCATCTGATAAAGAAGAACTGGTCTTCCCAAGATATCGCCTTACCCGTACCGTCACTAACAATCTTCCGTAAGGGGGTAGCATAGAATGAGGTTAGAAGTAAGAGAAACCTGGCCCGATCCAAGAGCAAGAATTTCAAGACATAAAAGCAGCGTATAAGTGCTCGGTAGGAGTTAGATGGGTGCAACCTCCAAGTCCCGTAGAAGTCGAAATATGAAAGATGGAATAGGTAAGAAGCCTCCATGCCAGATATGTGCAACTGAATAAGCAAAATATCCTTCAAGAGGATTCATGATGTTATCACAATAAGTAGCAGGAATGGCCTCCACATTATCTATTCCAAAGCTGGTGAGAATGGAGTTTACTTCATCTTGAGAAGTAATTAAAGATTTCTTCAAGGCAAAAGATTTCCTCTTCTTAAAATGCCACAAACACCAGTTAGTGATGGACCAGGACTCCTTTTATCATACATGGCACTGCCATGTGATATAATTTCATAAATATGTAAAATTCATATCCCACTTATGAGAATACCATGGAGTGATAGCACATAAACCTACTAGTAATAAATGACCAAGGTAGTGCACATTAAGATGATTCCAGATACTAGTTTTGGTAAGACACACAACAAATGTCGCATTTAATGAAAAATAATTGAGCCCTTAATAATAACAGGATTAGTTTTTCTTAAGGATAATGCTAGGAGGGCTCAAAAGAAAAAGTAACGACTGGACTAGAATCAGGCAACCATAAATCAGCATTGAAGACCTGGTTGGTTCTTGGCACCAACAAAATCGATGGTGCCAGCATCACCATTTCCGTTACTTAATTATAAAAATAGATTCTTTTGTGCAAATTTCATATCTTATACCCTAAAAATTGATATTTGGGGGAAACAACATATGTATAGCCCACCATGAATCCTAATCCTGATCATTGACATTCGAATGATTTATGTTTAACACCCAATATCCTAATTAGACAAGACAGAGCGATTTAACACCTATTTAAAGTTCGAAGCAGAAATATTTACTAGAAATTCAATTGAGAAATTATTGAAACAAGCTTTCAGTCCTTAATGAACAAATAATCTGGTTCGAGAAATTAATGTTACAGGTAAAAATTGAAAAGAAGAAGTGACGTTAATTATGCAAAAGTTACCTCAAAGCCACACCGTACAAACGGAGCCCAGTCAGCATTTCCAATCAAGGGAGATCAAAAGGCTCAGAGATGACACTTCGGAAAAGACAGAAAGTTTGACTTGAAAAGTCCAAAACACCCCTTCACCAGGGCGGGCAAATGTTATTACAAAAATTAATCCCGAAACCAGCTAACGGTGAAGGGGTATCTAGTGAACACAAGCATGAAGGAATGATCCGAGAGCCACACAAACCGACACCTTCTTAGAGGAAAGTTTCTCAAAGTTGACAAAATGCCGACACAGTCTACCCGGCAGGTGATTCTATAGCAAATGGTCACCTGAGTCAGAAGCTAAGAAAGAATGAGGCTAGAGCCCCACTAACGGAAACCTGGAAGGACGGAAGGGTTGTTGGTATTAACCTATTTAATACCAGTACACAAGGGGGTAAAGACACCAAAAGCATTAAGCCAAATGTACATAAAGATTATCCGGAACCCGCTTTCGAAAAATCTACCGCATAAACTCTGAAAGGACATCTTGATAAACAACAGGTAAATTACTTGGATCAACCTTCCAGAAGACTAGGCTATGCCCAAAGACCACACTGGAACTCAAATCGGAACCCATAAAGGATACAGGCTATCCGTGCCAGTCTACTTAATACAAATACCGATAGTGGTTCCAAACCGGTAGCTATCTACATGCATCTTGAGAACAAGCTCCTCTAACCATTTATAAGGAAACCGGAAGCCTACATCCGGAAGCTTATAGCCAAGAGCATAAAACCGGAGGCTCAAATACCTTCCAGAAAGCTACCACATCAACAAGCTCATATCATTCTCAAAGAAGCCTCAACTGACCAGGACCTTCCCTCTGGAAGCTATAATCCGCACCGCAAAAGCGGCCAGGAGCTAAAGCAACTGAAATCAAGGAGAAAAGCAGCCAATAGAAGTATCTACAGGCCCAACGGCAGAAGGGTCCTCAATTTATCTATAAGTAAGACCCCAAGGATCACATTTTCACGGGGAGGCTTTTATTCTGATTCTTGAGCTCTTTCTCTCTAGAGTAAACCGTAATACTTAGATCAATTTGAGGATTTTTTTTAATTCTCTTCATGTGTTCTAAATCAAAGATTAATAAACAGCGGATCTATACTTATAGTATTTTCTTATGAGTTTATCGTGCTATTTCTTATTTATCGTTGTTACAATTTACTATTTATTTTCTACATGTGCATGAATCCTTTCCCAAACCTTTCCGTAGATCGGATGAAACAACCTTTTCCTATATGCTTAAACCCTTCCTATAAGCTTAGATCTTCCCTACGAGTTTAGTTCTTTTAGCGAGTTTGGTGCATAATTCCTTTCTACCACCCATTAGGTCCTTTATAAAGGGTTGTGTTTAGTGATCCTCTCTCCATGGTAATTGTTGGTTCTTGAATCGCTTAAGCGTGATATTCGCTCCATTGAGGAAAGAGTAACTACTCTTTCGGATTCTAGGCCTTGATACCTAAGGACGGTGATCTAACCCAAACCTGCGAAGGCTAAACAACCTATTTTTCCATTAGATCCAGTCCCATTGAACTATCTCCGGTGTTAACGAAAAATATTGTTAACAAGAGTGAGTCTCGAGATGGGGCATTACAAAAAAAGTCGACCTAAGGTGCGTGAATTACCTGGGCCAATTGTCAGGCTCTTTGTTCTATGTTATTCAGTATTTTGTGGTTTACAATGGCTTGTTTTATGCTTCAAATGTTTATTTTTGAAGCTCTATTTATTTGAATTCCTTTCAGCTTGATGCATTCATATATAATCAAATATTCATGTGGATTCGAATATCGGGTTTCATATTTTTTGTATAAATCATGTGAAATATTTCTTGAGTGCTTTATTGTGATTTTCCGACACTATACATGTTTTATACAACGGTTTTAAATAAAGACTTATATATATAACTGTTGTAAGACAGATTTTTTTATTTTGCTTTCTAATAGTAAATCATCTCAAAACAATACTATATACGTTATTTTCCGACATATATATATATATGTATATGTATATGTATATGTATATGTATATGTATATGTATATGTATATGTATATGTATATATAGATAGGTTTTCAAAGAAATAAAACAAGAGATTGTGTAATGGTTTTGTAATCTATTTTCTTAAATTCAAGTATAGTTTCCTTATATATATAACGCGTATTTGTACCCATCAAAAAGCGTGATTGTAATTATACAACGTAGTAAACTTGTGGTATGGACACTAGGGTATAGAAGATTGATTGATTTCAGACTCGTCTAATTGAAGCTATTATTTCTTATGTTTTCTAGTATGGAATCGACTTGCGATTAGTAAACCATTAGTGGCAATATGTGGTATGGGACACACAATTAACACTATTCAAGTTACTATCGGAGAGTTTATGAGATTTTTTTGATTCGCCAGCACTAGGCATTCGGGTCAATCTTGTGATATTTATGACCTTCGGGTCAATCATGTTGCAATCTTGACGTTTGGGTCAATCTTGTTGCATTATGACCATTTCGTCATCTTATAAATGTACTTCTCTTGTAGATATTAGTACTGGCATGGCTCCGAGCCATCTTGTAGTTAGCACATGCAGGCATAGCTTTGACTTGTCAATCTTGTGATTGGATCCAAAATCAAGTCGTTTACGAATTTTTTGTTATTCGAAATTTCACTACTTTTGAGATGACTATTATTATATACCTACATAACTTCAAGCTGTTTGAGGATTTGTGTGTATATGGTGGTTTCATTTCTATGATTTGAACTTCTACTTGAGTTCCAAGTTCTGTGATTCTTGTGAGTTATGTGATTTTTGTTATTTTTTTATTCTTGTGATTTTTGTGATTCTGCAATTTTTGTCAATTTTGTGATTTTGGGGTTTCTATGGAATTGAATTTTCCATCTTATGTTCATGTGATACAAAGTGTTAGTTACCCTAATTGGAGAATTTGGGTAATTTGTACTGATGGAAAATTTAAGTGTGTCTGCTTACTTCTCACGATTAATCTGAGTACTACTTCATGATATTACATTTTGCGGAATCCATTATTTTGAGTTTATAGTATCCCTTTCTGATGGAAAGGAATTACAGCATTTGTATCTCCAGTAGATATGTGATTATGAGATTCTTTTTCTTATAAAAAGGAATCAATGTCTATTTTACATTTAAGTTCACTTATCTCATTATTACTGATATGTTTATGTTAGACTGCCCATGTAATTTATACTCGGGTTAGACTGGGTTATTTCAAGATTATGGTTGTATGTTGATTCATATCTAACAGTTTTGTCTTGGACTATCTCTTGAAACTAATACCTAAGATTTGTATATTTATATCATTGTATATTTATTCTTTTGGGATATGATGGATATTGAACGATTCACATGAAACCCATGAAACCATTCGAGTGTGCAGCACATGTATATTTTGTATTCTATTGTTGTATATATATGTATTCTGTTCTCTGTTCTTCTATCTACGATGCATTGTAACCTATTCTGAATGTGTTTCTTAGACATCTTATTCTATATTAGATGAATTGATTGTGTCGATCCACTTGAGGTAAGGAGATTTTTTTATACATCCAATCAACATATTCGACACTCGTCTAATACAAGATTATAGACGGTCGCTCTTAACTAGCTGTATTCTACAAACTAACGGACTGTATTACTCAATATTCTGCTTATTAGGGTGGATCTACGGGTGTGCTGATACGTTTTGGTACCAGAGAAAAATTCAAAACAAAATACGATAAAAATGAATAAAGCCAGAGTAGTGCATGCGTTACAATATAAAAGGATAACAATTGTGTCTACTGTACTTCCATTGTTATCCTTAGCCCGTGTTCTCAAGAATCTGAATCTTGAGTGAATCTTATCTTAAGGGAATACATCTAGGAATGTAATTCATTCTAAAGTATTCCGCGAGTTGAATCCCGTCATCGGTAGTTTATCTTGATTGGAATTTCCGTCCTCTTAAATACTTTGGGTGTTTAAATCTTGAGTTTAAAATTTTAATGAAATTCAAATCCTATCCACTTGTGTCTATTTGATTGCCGAGTTAAAAAAAATTGGGATGGGTAAGTGAATTAATTCCAAGATAAAATAAGTGAAATTCATATTGAGGTAAAAGAGTGCTAAATTGAAATAAACCAGAGTTTCACATTGAAAACAAGGAAACTATTTTGGGTATACTTGATTTAATAAATCTGTAAGTGGGATTAAGGGATGGGAAATATTAATGATTAAGTGTTTGGTAATAGTTAGTTGACTAGTGAATAACCCGTGAAATCCTTGTGTTGGGTAGTTTTTATTTGAAATGAAGAAAAAATATTTGTGATAATAGATAATAAAGACAACCATGTGTGAACTAAAAATCTATGAATATGTATTATGTTGAATTGTCCGTTGAGTATTTTAAGACTTCTGATCGGTATGACTGACTAACAATACCGATAAGAATTTCTTAAACACATATATGAGATGATGAAGCATAATATTTTGAGTAATGGAATAAATTTTTAGAAAGAATAGTGTAAAATATTTAAGTGAGCATAGTGTTAAACTACTTTATCAGATAAGAATTGTAGTATCGACTTTGCAGCCAAATAATGAGGAAAATCATTATAAATTTAGTGGTTTAATATTATTCGAAGCAAATTAATAAGTTGTTGAGTGAAATTTATGTTTTGTGAAGATTAAGAAAATAAATATAAAGTATTTTGGGAATATAGAGTTTCTTTAAATGAGAAACTATTGTAGGCAATATTTTTTGAAATACACTCCCATACTTGAGTTTAAAAGTAAGTTGCTCCCATCAAGTTGGTGATATAAACAGTAAATGGCGAGGCTGTTCGATATTATAATCAAAACATCAACCATTGGTTGGGAAATTAGAACAAATTTGATGGCCATGCAGCGTCAATTATTGATTTTAAAGTTGGCGAATGGTGAGCATGTATTCTAAAGATATGCCTTGTGAAGGATAAGTTATAATAACTTAGATTTTATGTGAATATTATTTGACATGTAAATTAAAATATTTGTAAATAAATATGTAAAATTTCAAACTTTGATGTTAAATGTATGATAAATTGTAAAAGAGATTGAAGTCTTGAGTATTGTGTGTGTGATAAATTAAATTAAAATTTTCCAACTGAAAAATTTAGGATGAGTTATTAAAATGGAAAATATATAAATGTGTTATCATAAGTAAATTGCAAGGATGTAATTTGTTTAAGGAGGGGAATCTTTAACAACCTAGGCTTTGGGGTACCGAAGTTAAATAGACTATAATGCGTTTTGTGATTTCTAAAACCAAGAAGTATAAAATACGAGTTCGGGAGCTTAACTCATACAATAATTTAATATGAGGGATTAAATAATTTGTGCTTAGAGGAAATTGTGTTTATTGGTATAAATTAAACCCATTTGTCAAATAAGAAAATTTATTCCAATCCGTATTTGTAAATTATATTTTGATAGTTTAAATGAATATTAGAAATATAAAATATTGATTAACAATCAATATTTAAGTGAAAATATATTTTCAATATGAAATGTTAAGTTGTTAGCAAGATAATTAGTAATCTGTAAATTTGTATATGAAAAGTGTATGTAGTTGAAATTACAAAATAAATCAAAATTATGTTTAAAACCATGTTTTGATATGGCTAAATAGATTCATAGAATGATAATATAATGTTGGATTGTGTTAAGATGGAATAAATTGTGAATTTGTAGTTAAAGTGAATTTTTGGATGTCCCACATTAAACGCCATAGGCGGTGGACGGTCCACCTTAAAAACCAAATTAGCTGACTGCTAATTACATTCACATGTACTATGTTGTAATTTTATTATTTGTCATAAAAAAAGTGTTACGGAACACTATAAAAATCGGTCGGCTATGCAAAAAAGTGAATTTTTTGTGAAAAATAGTGTTTTTTGAACCAAACCGAGAATAAAAAAAAAAATTATAAGTATATATATTAACTAGAAATCAATATTTTAGTGTGTTGAATATTTTCATAAGGTTTAATGTTTACTTTATGAAGAAAGTGAAATTTATATGAACTAAATACTTAAGATATTGTTTTTTTTCAAAGCACTAAGATGCTGATTTTGCACAATTAAAGTGTAAAATGTGTGTTTCTATAAAATATGAGGTTTAGTGTATACCACATTAAAATGATGTTTAAAATGTTTTAAAATATGTCTAAACATGTGTATTTGTGTTTTATAAGTTAAACATAACCTAGTTCTGTGTGTATGTTGTTTAATGGGTTAAGGATGTGTTTTAAGTGCTTAACATTGTTTAATCGAGCTATTTATTATAGTTAAATGCTTCTATGCTTATTAGGTCAAGATTAGCCCAAATCCAAATTACAGAACTTTTGGACAAAGGACGAAAAGAAAGATTCGTAAACTTTCTACACCTGGTTCATTACTTTCCCCACTTACTGGAACTTTTCCAGTAAAAGAAGAAAATATCCTCCTCTCTACGAAATTATAAAGTAGAAAAACTCCTAAATCAAATTAAAAAGATGCTTGGTATCCACCACTTTTATAGTAGAACCTCTATTTCATGATATTTTGATTGTGACAACTATATATGTCAATATTGTTGTATACTAACATTTACTGGATGAGAAATATTGATAAAGAAAATTAAAGAGAAAAAGGAATTAAAGAACATATTTCAAGAACATAAAGAACTGAAGAGTAGATTCCAGAAGCGTCAAGATATATGTATTTATTTTGAGTTTATAATTGGTTAGATTAAGCGTGAAAATTGTTGGAGAATGAAATGTTAATGATGTTTTGATGACAACAACCTTGTTTCAATCATTATCATTATTGATTATAAAATATATATACTAACACTTTTATCCAGAATATACATATCAATATGCAGGATTCATATGCAGGTAATAGATATTGAAGACTATACACAGTAAAGAGATTTAAAATTTCAAAGGAGAATCAAGACTCATAAGTATCAAGATATCAATAGTTCAAGAGTCCAAGACTATCAGGATAATAGAATCTAGATATTATGTAAAACTCTGAATAAGCACACAAACTCTATTTTCGAATTATCTCTTTTCAAACTGATCTCAAACTCCTCTCAAAAAGATTTTAATCATCCAAGGATTTCAAACTTATGATTTCAAATATATATATATATATATATATATATATAAGTTTCTTATTTTTATAGTTTTATTTATTTATATATATATATATATGTGTGTGTGTGTGTTTATAATTATATTATATAGTTTTTATATCACTTATATATATAGTTTTTAATCATATATTTAAATAGTATTTTATTATGTTTTTATACTAGAAAATTTATATTTTGACAACTAGTTTTATTTCAGGAATTTTGAGAATACGTATATTAGTTTAAATACTTTAAAAATTGATTTAAATTTAAATATATATAGTTTATGTTGACATACACATATATACATGTCGACATATAATAGTAGCATTTTATTTAAATTTAAAAGTTGTCTTTTCGTTTTAAAATGTTTCAAAAACGGTTGCACCCTTTGGAACACTATAAAAAGGCCTCAAAATCGAATTTTTTAAAAACTTATAACCGTCTTCTTCCTCCCATAACATACCACCATTACTATTCTTAAAATCCTAAGTTTATACACTTATACTCCGCCGATTTCAAGAAAAATTATATCGTTCTTCTTCTGTTTTCATCCTCTATCAAATACTCTCTGTTTGGAAGTGCTACTCAAGAGTTCTAGGGCAATTGTAATCAGAAAAATTATGGAAAGGTGTGGATGTGTTCCTTGTAGCCCTGAAATCAAGGAAAGGCGGGGGTGCGTTCCTTGTAGCCCGTAAATCAAGGAATGGGAAGGGTGCTAACCTTGTAGCCCGTGAAATCAAGGGTGTTGTAATTGGATATTGATATTAATAAAACTCTGCACAATCCAGCATTGTGCGGGACTGGACGTAGGAGCAAACGGAATATGTAAAGAATTCGGTATGTTCTTTCCTTTTATGCACTTTACTTTTATCTATATTTGCATGTGTGATCATTTCTATTATAATATTCATTATGTGATTCATATAGTAGTTCAAGTAATCGATAATTGGTTAAAATTTCTATAATTTCTTTAAAACACTATTCTCCCCTCCTCTATTGTTTGCTTTGCCATAAGATCCTTGATCCTCATCCCTAACAATTGGTATCAGAGCATAGGTTTTCAAAATTTCATTATCTGAGTTTTTGGAAAAATGAAATGGCAATGAACACTGGAATTTCTAATAGTAATAGTTATTTTATAGAGGGTCAGTCCACCGATAGACCACCACTATTTAATGGCAGTAATTGTTCTTATTGGGCATGTAGAATGAAAATATATTTGCAATCTATAGGATTAGACACTTGGAATATCACACAAACTGAATATGTTGAACCCACTACTAATTTTGCATAATGTACTAATGAACAAAAGACCTCTGCACAAAATAATTCTAAGGCTAAGAGTATTTTTTTTCTGTTCATCATATAGAACTGAATTTAATAGAGTATCAGTTCGTAAATCTACTTAAGATATATGGAAAACCGTGCAAGTTACTCACGAGGGAACAAATAAAGTAAAACAATCAAAGATAACTATGTTAACTAATCAATTTGAGTTATTTAAAATGAATCAGAATAAATCTTTCTACGATATATACTACAGGTTTTTGGAAATCGTGCATTCGTTAATGGCTTTGGGAAAAACTTATTCTGAAGAGGATCAAGTAAGAAAAATCCTTAGTTCTTTAATACAAATTGGGATCAGAAAACTCTGGCAATTGAAGAGGCTAATGATATTAGTGAAATGAAGATTGAGGAGTTAATCGGGAATTTAATTTCATTCAAAGTACAGTTACAGAAAAGAAAAGTGAATAAGTCGCCAAAAAGGAAATCTGCAGCGTTCAAAGCAACAACTGATGGTTCTTATTCAAGCGTTGAGGATGATGAAGAAATTGCCTTAATGACAAGGAATTTTAGAAAATTTTTGAGATATAAAAGGAGAAATAATTTTATTAAAAATAATCAAGGAAGTTAGGGAAAAATACTAAGGATGATAGACGCTACAACTGTACAACTAGGCCATATAAAAAGATTATGCCCATATTTTGAAAGATCGAATCAACAAACAAACAACAATTCATCAAAGAAGAAAAAAAAGAGCATATGTAGCAACATTTGATGATTCAGATTCATCATCCAGTGACGAAGAGCCAGAAACCGAAAATTCAAATATGTGCTTCACAACAATTCAAGAATAAAAAAATATCGAAGGAATGGATCTAAAAAATAGGTACTCCTTAATTACTAATTTTTGATTGAAATGGTTGAATGGATGCTTGTTTACTTGCCTTGTTTGAAAATTTGAATTCTAAAATTAAAACTTGAAATTTGAATTTTGAAATTCAAAATAATAATAAGGTAATAAATAATAATATAATAAAAAATAATTTTAAAAAAGTTTTTAAACTTAATATCATCTCAGGAAATAACTAAACAGAGAATATAAAATATTAAAATAACATAACAAAGTCAAAAAGCAACTTGAATTTTGAAATTGCACATATATGCCGACATACATATAAGAGCATGTCGACATATGCACTAGTTTTTATAATTCAAATTTTGAATTTCACGTGTTTAAACTTTCAAACTTCCTTCCATCTTTTCATCAACTCCCAAGGTCTGAAAAGGTGTCCTTCTATTCAGAAAAGATGTGTCCTTTTGAGCTCGATTAAATTATCTATTCAATTCTACTCATTCTACCTCTCATTCAAAATTCAAAACTATCTTCTTCATATTATACTCTTCAAAACTATTCTCTAATGGCTTCCTCAAGTACTCCAAAGACCACGAGACTAACCATGACTCTCAAAGGTCATCCCTATAACAACCAGGAGATTATCCAAGCGTACATTAACTATGTTGTGAATGGAAAAGTCAATACGGGAACATTTGCTATTTTTGAAGATTATGCATCTTATGATCTTCGTTCTCTTTTCAATCAAAATAAGGTTTTAAGTTTGGATGATTCTAGGGATAACGATGAAGTATGTTACCCGAATCTTGTCAAAATGTTTTATACAAATTTAAATTGTGGATTTTACGAAGGGAATGAAAATCAAGTTTAGAGTAGCATCAAAGGCACTCAAATTATTTTGGGTTGTGATGTTTTGGGAACTATTTTGAATTACAAGAAAACGGGTGTGGATTTTTCGGATTTTGAAATTGATGAGCATGATTTGGAAGTTTTTCACCATATTTTTGAAAGCGATGAACATATGGAATTCAAAAATCGCTTTTTCTGCCCAAAATCAAGAATTGTCAACCTTCTTCTTCAACACACTCTTACTCCTCGTTCCAAAATATTTAATAACCCTATTATCAAGTTCCAAAAAGCTCTTTTTGCCATCTTTGGCACTTTTGATATAAATTGGACCGAAGTGATTTTAAGAGAATTCAAGCCCAAGGAGATGTCAATAAAAGAAAACACTCTCTACCATAGAATTTACCCGAATATTTAAGTATTTTGGAGTAGATTTCAAAGGAGATGAATTTGTTTCTAGAAAGATTTTTAATTCGGGAAATATATCTGTTAGGCAAATTCCACCCAATTTCAAACCATATGAGTCATATGCCAAAAAGCAAGCTAGAATGGAACAAGAAATCAAATGGATATCGAAGAAAATGAATCCTCCATGGAAAGCATAGAATTTCCCACTTCAACTAGAGTCATATCCAAAGAAGCAATTTTTTAAAACCAAGTCAAATAAGCCAAAAACCAAAAGGAAACTAAAACGACTCTCAATCAAATGTCATCCAAAATGAACAAGTTTTTTTGGAAACGTTGGAAGAAAACTTGGATTATCATCTTCATCCGTTAAGATCTAAGTGTATTAGCTTATGTTATCATATTAGCTTGTATTTCCTTTTCGTATTTCGTATCTCCTATCTGGTAATATGTATCGTTTGAATGTATTCTCTTATTAGTAGTAATGAATGTTCTTGTTTTCTATCAAATAAATCTTTAAACATCTGTAAAAACACATTAGAATTAAATAAATTAATATAGTATAATAATAAATAATTCAAAATAGTGTAAAAAATTAAAATATACAAGTACAATATGGGTATGTCGACCTACAAGTTCTGGTATGTCGACATATAACTGCCAGAAAATTTGAAATCTTTCAAATTTGAATTTTTGATAACTACCTTTTGTCTATTCAGTTTTTAACGACTTCCAAACCCTATACATCATTTTCTTCTAGAAAAACTCATTTTTACTTCTCTATTTCTTCTCAAACCACTCCCCCTCAGTATAATCAAATTAATGGATACTCTATTCGTTATCTAAGTGAAAATCTTGAAGAGATTCTCAACTCTTTTAAGCATATCCTATCTATCATTGTAACACCCCGCATTTTTAATATAATTAAAAATGAGATATATGTATGTATGCATGGATATATTTAAAGGAAAGATTAAATAATATTAATGTAATTGCATGTAAGAAGTTTATGCAGTAAAATAAAGAAAAAGATTAATAAAGAAATTACATGCAATATTTGAAATAAGAAGAAATACAGTGAAATGCGAAGAAATACATGCGAACATTTAAAAAGAAATAAAAAGGAGAATATGAAGAGACTCTAGAATTTGGTCATGAAATTAGCGTCATTACGTTCATGGCGATTTTCTGGTCAATTTAGACCTAGAGTTTGTAGAAAACTGATTTAAAACGAAGAACTTATCCTTAATTTAAGAAATGCAACAAAACATGAAAAAGAGCAATGGGAAAAGAATAATATGTAGCCTGGTCCTAAGTCTTGTTAACAAAAGACTTAGTAGCTCATTTGGTTAATACATGAGACTTGTACATAAGAGGTTATGAGTTCAATCCCCACCAGTGTCATATATTTTTTGTTTTTGTTTTAAGGAGCGGCTAAATAGTGGCTTAGCAAATTGGTTCAGTGCGAAAGGGGATAAGTTAATTGGAGGTTTAATTGAAAGAATGGAAATAAACCATTAACTGATTAAGATAAATAAAATAGACAATTGTTCGCATATAAAAATTAGTATACACATAAGAGATGGATGCGTATGAACATGATTCAAATTTGAAGTTGCACGCGAACATAGAGACAAATAAAAGGGGGCATATATGTATACATGTTATTTGAAACTAATGCAATAAGGGAAAGAGGATATGTGAAATTATTGCATTAAATAAATGGATGATGCATGAACCTAAATAAAAATAAATTAATGTGATGCAAATAAAAGAAAGAGAATATGCAATGCAAAACATGTCAAATGTGCAATTAAAGCATGCATAGAAAAAGGTTGTAAACATTATAATGGAGCAATTAAATGTGAAGGGGATCAACTTTTGAAATTTAAACGTTTAAAAAAGTAAACTAATAAGGCCATAAGCAAGCCACAATTGGAGGAAGGTTAATGTTATTAAATAACATTCAAATCAGAGACACATGCACTGTTGTATATAACAGTGTTGTATACACAATTATATGATTTTTGTTTGATGATAAAAAATAAATATTATTATTGATATGTTTGAAATCGTACTGTTATTCTACATCACATACAGGAATATTATATTTATTTTTAAATAGAATACGACTGTATAGATATTCGTATTTTCTTACAATATTTTATTTAAATTAAATATTGTATTTCAAACACTCGAACAGTACAATTATTTACAACTCCACTATTTAATCACTTCCCAAAATTTGTACTTGTAAATACATAGTATACGATAAACAAATCTTGTTTGACGAACATAAAATGATACTTTATTTCAGACAATTTGTTTATTACAAAAAAAAGTACAATCTCTTCACTATAACTCTCACACTCAGTACTTTTTGCATCTACACATACATTCACTCAGTTACACATTGACACATACAGACTTATATACATTCACAAACACTGACACTCTGTTCTTCTATCTTCTGTCTTCACAGCTTACAAGTCAGTCCAGTCTTCATTGCACAGTCAGTCCAGTCATCATCTTCGTACCTGTCATATACAGAAACACACACACAGTATATGGAACAGAAATAATATTCAAAATTCATGCGAATATAAATTTTATTTTTAAAATTTTATTTGCCTCAGTTTTCTGGTGTGTTTCTCATCATTTTTCATGACTTGATCTGATTCATCTGTGTCTAGGCAGATAGTTTGTATATGTACAGGGACAGGAAATTTTCTGATGGCTGCAAATACAGGTGTGCACTGCCTCGCCACTCAGCGTATACAGCTGTGGAGCAGTCACATGGACCAAGCTCGACACAGTGCAAATGTTAAAGTCAACAAAGCACGATTCAAGCCAGCAAAGAGTAAAAATGTGTCAAGCCATGCAAATTCATGTCAAATCAGCAAAGAAATGGATCAAGCCAAATGACTACATGGTCGAGCCATGTATGAAGACAATTTCAGCACAAGTCAGCATGAACCAAGAAGCTAACACAATATACATGGATGGAGCAGTTCGGTTTTCAATTACAAAGAAGCAAAACAGCAACATGTATATATGCAACAACAAAAAGCTACAAAATGGTGCAGCAGCGACTCATGTATGGTGAAGAGGTACTATGCATGGTGATGAAATGTACGAGCAATGACATAAATGCATGGACAAATGGCATGGCAGTGGGCACGGCATGTGCTTGGTGAAGTGCAACATGGTGGAGCTTTTTCAAGTGAACAAGGCAGGTTTTAAATGAACACTAGTGAATGAATGGTGTTCATCACACAGGTGATAAGCTCAAATAACAATCATGTACAATGCCAAGAATGACATGGTTCAATGATGCAAGAGCAAACATAGTGGTGCAATGGAGCAACAAAACTTTAAGGACATGGCAGCTCAAAGTAAACAGCAGTACTAATGACCACAGCATGATGTTTCAAGACAGCTGCACAACTATGGTGAACATGTGAACACAACAGCTCAATAATTATGGCCGAGCAATATTTAAGCTAAGCAATGAAGTTTCAAGTGAGGTATATATATATATACACACATGCACAAGCCAGTGGACACACACTCGAATCAAGATAACTTGTAGGCACAAAAGAAAGATCATGCAAAACAAATCAGTAAAGATGTTACAGCAGTTCAATGTACATGGTGCAAACACAAAACTGGATAGTATTGAAGTGGTCAAGACCAAGCAGTTCTACATGAACAAACAAAGCTACATGGTGCAGCAAGTTATACAGGGTGTGTTTGCAAAGCATGAATGGTCAAGCCAAGATTTAGCAACAAGTTGGGTGCACCAGGAACATCATGGTTCAGGTTCAAGTCACATATGTAACGCAACAATGACAAGCATACAGGGTACTGCTTTACAGGGTCAACAAAATTCCAGAAATGGTCAAAAAAAAAAATTGGTTCATTATTTGGCAAGTGTTAAACAGATTCCAGATATTATAGTATCAATTTCTGGCAAGAATTATATAAACAAATCTGGTGCATTTTCTTGACGAAACCAGTATATGGCAACAGAATACAGAGCTGCAAATATGGCAAGCCTTAAAATCATTCCAGGAATATATCTGTGCTCATGAGAATAGTAATTAAACTCGGCAAGCTAATTGTTTTTCAAAACTGGAAAACAAATTCAATCAGGAGCATATGAGGAAAGATTTAATGTCCAGACTTTTTCCAATAAAGGATCGATTAAATCAAGGCAACATATTTCAATCACGGCAAGTTACAGAGGAAGCCAAATCACAATTTATAAATCTCGCAAGGGAAGTTTTTTTCTCAAGGGGGCCACAAATATCAAATTCAATCAAGGCAGTGTAACAAAGGGGGAAACAAATCACGCCATATTCAAGCAACAAATCGGAACAAATCATATTCGAAATCAAAGTTGATTTAGGGTTTCCTAAATCCTATAAGTTCACACCAATTCATCACAGGCAAAGTAGATCAGAAAATCATAGAAAACAATTCGAAGCATAAACGTAGAAATCATTTTCATACTCACTGATTTTTTCGATCACCAGAGATTCCAAATCGATCAAGGAGCAAGCCGCGAGAATACAGAGCCAAGAAGATTCAGTTCCTAAATCCAATCGATCGCAATTTGGGATTTGCTGAAAGAACCCTAGTTTTCTATCGAGGCCGCCATTTTTAAGTTCCAAAGCAAAGGAGAACGGGGTGAACAATTTTGAAAAGGGCTGGCCAAGTTTTCAAATGAAAAAGGGATGACCCCTTTACTTTAAATCCTAGGGTTTTATTTGTTTTTCTTTTATGTATTTGTTTTTATTTTGTTCTGTAAAACAAACCTGATCAGTTTCTAGAGTTCTGTAAAAATCTAGGTGAATTCAGTCAGGGTGTTGACTGACAGTTGACAGAGTCTGTAAAATCTGGGTTACTGTTTACGGATCTGTAATCAGGGAAAATCTGATCTAGGGGATTTGATCAGTCTACGGTTTTCAGCGTAGGGTTAGAATAGGAGCAGGGTTTGCGAGTGTACATGGTCTTGTATGCGGGATCTGTTCTATCACCTAGTAGAAACCTTAGAAATGCAGCAGTAGGCAGGGTTTTGCCGAAGCTGGGTATATCTGTGTGTGATATGTTTTCTGCATTTCTATTTCTGCTGTATTCTGTGATCTGTTTATTATTATATATCTCGTTAGATTTTTAATTCAGTTAAAAATTGTGATAAACCCTATTCACCCCCCCTCTGAGGTTAATCTAGATCCAACAAGTGGTATCAGAGAAGGTATTTTTAACTCTAGAGTCATGGGTAATCCTAGTCGTCAGTCTAGTGAGTGTCAGTCCAGTTCATCTCCAACTATTTTCACTGGAACAAATTTTTTAAACTGGAAATCCAAAATGGAATTTTATTTAAAATCTGTTAATATTAAATGTTGGGATGTTGTTATCAATGGATTTGATAGTGTAGATATTTCTTTCAATACCCATGCTATGAAAATTATATTTGATTATCTTAGTACTGAACAATTTAAGCTTATCTCGCATTGTTTATCTGCACAGGAAATCTGGAAACCTCTCAATACGCTGTATGGACAAAAAGTTGACAACTGCTCAAAACCTGCAAAGATCAACCCAGATTCAAATTTATGCTTAATAGGTCTTACAGATGATAATTCAGATGGATCAATTGATGGAGACTCAACAGACAATGAAGTAGAAAATTTCTCTTATGAAGATCGGGTTTATTTTTGTGGTGATCTAACTAAGTCTATTGATAAACTCCAGTCTAAAAACAAAATTTTGAAATCTAAGAATTCTAAGTTGACCAGCAAAATTGATGATTTAGAATCACAACTTGAATATGTTAAAAATTCTTCAAATTCTATTTGCAAAAATTGTTTAAAATTAAAAACCAATCTTGTTCATCTCAATAAAAAAAATCAAAAGTTTGAGAATAAAATTCTGATCTTAAATGAGAACAAGGCTGAGTTATCAAATTTGAATAACCTTCTGCAAAAGGAATTTGAAAATTTTAAAACAGATATAAATTCCAAATTTGAAATTGCTGAAAAGGAGAACTTGTTGAAATCAAATTTGATTTTAGAAGAAATTGAAAATGAGATTGAAAAATCCAAGAAATTTGAGTCTGAAAAACAAAAACGATTTGAATCTGAAATCATGGAATCTCAAGCCAAAATTAAAATTCTTAAAGATGAAAATTTGGTTTTAAAATCTGATTTTAAAGGATGTAAGATCACTAAAAATCATTGTTCAGATTTAATGAAAGAGAATCATGATCTTAAAACTAAAATTCAACAGCTTGAGTCAACATTGACTAAATTTTCAAACGGTGAAAAATCTCTGAATATGCTATTGAAAAATCAACTTTCATCCAGTAATAAAAGTGGTCTCGACTTTGAGAAAATAATGTTTTCGAAGATCAGAACTCAAATGATTTTAAAAATCCTTTAAACTGCTTTGGAAAGAATTGGTATGAAAATTCAAACTCTGATAATCACAAAGGATTTTTAAATCATAAACGTGATGTGAATTTGTTTTATAATAATCCAGTTGAACAATTATGGATCCCAAAAAGAAATAAAACAAACTTCATGAAATTCAAACAGATTTGGGTTCCAAAGGGTACGAAGATAGATTCGAATGGATTATTATACAAACAGGTTTGGGTACCAAAACGTACGAATATAACTGTGAGTGGTTTTACTGCTTTGGTTAGACCACTCGATCCCTTCATCTGCTAGGTACCAGTGGAGGCTGAGGAACTGCTGTGCAAAAAGAAATTTGAAATCAAGCTGAGTTATACTTCTGTATTCTTTACAGCTCCTTGGTCAAGATTTTTTGAGTTAGAGATTCTGATTTACACTGGATTCTGGTATGATCTCTAAACTCACCTTTGTACATATTTTTTTGTTTTATTTCTCCTTCTATCCCTTCTGTTTATTTTTTCTTTGTTTTCTTTTGTTTTGGTTTATCACTGTCATATCATTGTAACTTCTTTTGGGCTTCATTAACTTCCAATTGTAGAATTCATATTGTCTGGAAATTCGCTTTAGTTGAATAGAACTCTGATGGTTTAATTATTTCGAAATCTTGAATTTAATCTTGTAAATATCTGCAATTATTTTGAAGTTTTTTCTGAATTCATAACAGTGTTGATGCATTAATATCATATCTTGAACACTGTCATTTCGAATTCTAAATTTTTGAAGATCTGAATAATTAATGAAATTTCACACACTTATTCTGTTTTGAGTTTCTTCCAATTCATTTTGGAAACGCTTAAAATATTATACTCATTACAGTACACTGCCTCTTATCATTCGTGATAATTTCATTGATTTTCGGATTGGCTTGAATCACAGTGATACATCTTGAATTTCACCTTTATTCATGATTATTATGGCTGAAGTTTGTTCATTTGAAATCATCTGAAATTCTTGATATTATGAATCTCACACACCTCTTAAATTTAAAAATATCAATCTTGTGTGATGGATTCATTATATCTCAGAACTCGACATTGATTCAAGTGATTTCAAATAAATTTTCTGGATCATGAATATCCTTCAAATTAGATGTAAATGATCTGAATATTCTTTATACTTGTCAAAAATATTTGTGAAAATTCTTTTGAAAATATGGTCATAAATATCACTTTTATTTCATGATCATTTGATTTGAATATATGTTTGTTTAAAATCATTTGAAATTGTTGATTTATTGAATCTCACACATTTTTTGAATCTGAAATATAACCTGGTGTGATTGATTCGTTAAATCCTAATACTTTCACATTTCTTCAAATGATTTAAAATAAAGTATATTTTTTAATCTGGGATCATGAAATGTTTTTTTTATGTGACCATCATCTTGTCTTGTCTGCTTGGAAACTGTCTTTGTACTGCTCTGATACTGTTCTTAGATAACTGCTTATCTGTCTGCTACTCTATGCTAAATTTGTCTGCTTGGGCTTTAAATTTCTGTTGTCTGTGATATCATAGTTTGTCTCCAGTGTCATGTTAAAATCCTCATTAATAGAGACACCAAGTGGTATCAGAAGTGCCTTATATTTGTCTCACTCATTTGTACTTAGATTCTAATCTTCACCTTGTATAGATCTACACACTCTTTTTGCCTTGTACAAATTAATCCCTCTTGTGTTGTATAGATCTTTTCAAATTCCTCTTGTAATTGATTTTCATTATTTATTGATTATTCATTCAGAAATTGAAATCAATATCCAAATTGAACTGTATTTATAATTCATCAAAAATTATTATCAGATTTTGAAATTGTGATGAATTGTGACTGCAGTGTATTTCACAACAAGAGGAGATTTTATTTAAATTTTCATGTTGGTTGAACATTTATTATAATATCTTTGAATTGGCAATTATTTCACAATCATCTCCTTTATCTACCATTATTCTGCCACCCATCGATGATAATTTTATATTAGTGTGGAGAGTTAATATGTTTTAAAAAAAATCTTTTTGAATAAACAGTGGAAATATTTGTGATAGAAATGAGACTATGTTGTTATTCAGAATTAGTGATAATTGAAGATTTTCAATGATCCCGGTACAGTCAAGCATATTTCATAATATAATTAATTTAGAAATTTATTTCACAATCCATTTCTGTACCTATCCCATTTTCTATCATCCATATTTTTTTATATACTGAGGAGTTTTTCATTTTGAAACTGAAAATGATAAAAATATAATAAATATATAAGTGTGTCTCTAACCTCATTTAAAAATCCAAGCTCTGGTCATTCATGGTTATGAGACAACTTATAATTTAAGCTGCAACTGACCTCATTTAAAAATCCAAGCTCTGGTTATACGTGGTCAGTGTGCTCTTAAATAAAAGAAAAGAAAAGAAAATAATTTGAATAAATAAAAAATTTATATGAAATTCTCCTTGGTGTGTAAAAACAAGTCTATCAATCCATATTCTAATCTGTGAAATGTGTTAATATCTTATGAAGTATTATGATTTGTTGATTGATAGCTACTGGGATTTGAGACTATCTGTTTTTGTCACTTAAGTTGAATCTATAATTATAGTCCAAATCCATCACTGTATTTTGTGCTTTATTCTTTTTAAATTCTTCTAGAAAATAATTCGAAATCAATGAGTTTTGAAACTCTCTCCATTATTATAAAATTCATCGTAAATCCGTCATTCTCTACAATGTGAAATATGCCACTAGTTCTCAGTTTATTATGATTTTTGTCTGACTAATTGAAGTTTATGATGATCGTTCTTCCTCTTATGCTGAATTTTTTTTTTTCATCTAAATTTTAAATTATGTATCCTTTTAATGATAACAAAAGGGGGAGAATGGGTTGAGATTTTGATTTATGAGTGAATATTTTATAAATATTTTTAATTTTCACTTTTCACTCATGCACAGTTATAGGGGGAGTTTTCTGTTGTAGGGGGAGCTAGTAAGTAGGGGGAGTTCAATATGCACTGTCAAACATATTTATTTTGTTTCAAAATCTTATTTTGTTTCAAAATCTTTTATTTGTTTGTCATCATCAAAAGGGGGAGATTGTTGTATATAACAGTGTTGTATACACAATTATATGATTTTTGTTCGATGATAACAAACAAATAAATATTATTATTGATGTGTTTGAAATCGTACTGTTATTCTACATCACATACATGAATATTATATTTATTTTTAAATAGAATACGACTGTATAGATATTCATATTTTCTTACAGTATTTTATTTTATTTAAATTAAATATTGTATTTCAAACACTCGAATAGTACAATTATTTACAACTCCACTATTTAATCACTTCTCAGAATTTGTACTTGTAAATACACAGTATACAATAAAAAAAATCTTGTTTAACGACAATAAAATGATATTTTATTTCAGACAATTTGTTTATTACAAAAAAAACAGTACAATCTCTTCACTACAACTCTCACAGTCAGTACTTTTTGCATCTACACATACATTCACTCAGTTACACATTGACACATATAGACTTATATACATTCACAAACACTGACACTCTGTTCTTCTATCTTCTGTCTTCACAGCTTACAAGTCAGTCCAGTCTTCACTGCACAGTTAGTCCAGTCATCATCTTCGTACCTGTCATATACAGAAACACACACACAGTATATGGAACAGAAATAATATTCAAAATTCATGCGAATATAAATTTTATTTTTAAAATTTTATTTGCCTCAGTTTTCTGGTGTATTTCTCATCATTTTCATGACTTGATCTGATTCATCTGTGTCTAGGCAGACAGTTTGTATATGTACAGGGGCAGGAAATTTTCTGATGGCTGCAAATACACACGTGTATAAATACACGTGTGCACTGCCTCGCCACTCAGCGTATACAGCTGTGGAGCAGTCACGTGGACCAAGCTCGACATAGTGCAAATGTTAAAGTCAACAAAGCACGATTCAAGCCAGCAAAGAGTAAAAATGTGTCGAGCCATGCAAATTCATGTCAAATCATCAAAGAAATGGATCAAGCCAATGACTACATGGTCGAGCCATGTATGAAGACAATTTCAGCACAAGTCAGCATGAACCAAGAAGCTAACACAATATACATGGATGGAGCAGTTCATTTTTCATTTACAAAGAAGCAAAACAACAACTTGTATATGTGCAACAACAAAAAGCTACAAAATGGTGCAGCAACGATTCATGTATGGTGAAGAGGTACTATGCATGGTGACGAAATGTATGAGCAATGACATAAATGCATGGACAAATGGCATGGCAGTGGACATGGCATGTGCTTGGTGAAGTGCAACATGGTGGAGCTTTGTCAAGTGAACAAGGCAGGTTTTAAATGAACACAAGTGAATGAATAGTGTTCATCACACAGGTGATAAGCTCAAATAACAATCATGTACAATGCCAAGAATGACATGGTTCAATGATGCAAGAGCAAACATAGTGGTGCAAGTATGGAGCAACAAAACTGTAAGGACATGGCAGCTCAAAGTAAACAGCAGTACTAATGACCACAGCATGATGTTTCAAGACAGCTGCACAACTATGGTGAACATGTGAACACAACAGCTCAATAATTATGGCCGAGCAATATTTAAGCTAAGCAATGAAGTTTCAAGTGAGGTATATATATATATATACATGCACAAGCTAGTGGACACACACTCGAGTCAAGATAACTTGTAGGCACACAAGAATGATCATGCAAAACAAATCAGTAAAGAAGTTACAGCAGTTCAATGTACATGGTGCAAACACAAAATTGGATAGTATTGAAGTGGTCAAGACCAAGCAGTTCTACATGAACAAACAAAGCTACATGGTGCAGCAAGTTATACAGGGTGTGTTTGCAAAGCATGAATGGTCAAGCCAAGATTTAGCAACAATTTGGATGCACCAGGAACATCATGGTTCAGGTTCAAGTCACATATGTAACGCAACAATGACAAGCATAGAGGGTACTGCTTTACAGGGTCAACAAAATTCCAAAAATGGTCAAAAAAAATTTGGTTCATTATTTGGCAGGTGTTAAACAGATTCCAGATATTGCAGTGTCAATTTCTGGCAAGAACTATATAAACAAATCTGGTGCATTTTCTTGACGAAACCAGTATATGGCAACAGAATACAGAGCTGCAAATATGGCAAGTCTTAAAATCATTCCAGGAATATATCTGAGCTCATGAGAATAGTAATTAAACTCGACAAGCTAATTGTTTTTCAAAACTGGAAAACAAATTCAATCAGGAGCATATGAGGAAAGATTTAATGTCCAGACTTTTACCAATAAAGGATCGATTAAATCAAGGCAATATATTTCAATCACGGCAAGTTACAGAGGAAGCCAAAGCACAATTTATAAATCTCGCAAGGGAAGTTTTTTTCTCAAGGGGGCCACAAATATCAAATTCAATCAAGGCAGTGTAACAAACGGGGAAAAAAAATCACGCCCTATTCAAGCAAAAAATCAGAACAAATCATAGTTGATTTAGGGTTCCCTATATCTTATAAGTTCACACCAATTCATCACAGGCAAAGTAGATCAAAAAATCACAGAAAATAATTCGAAGCATAAACGTAGAAATCATTTTCATACTCACTGATTTTTTCGATCACCAGAGATTCCAATTCGATCAAGGAGCAAGCCGCGAGAATACAGAGCCAAGAAGATTCAGTTCCTAAATCCAATTGATCGCAATTTGGGATTTGCTGAAAGAACCCTAGTTTTCTATCGAGGCTGCCATTTTTAAGTTCCAGAGCAAAAGAGAACGGGGTGAACAATTTTGAAAAGGGCCAGCCAAGTTTTCAAATGAAAAAGGGATGACCCCTTTACTTTAAATCCTAGGGTTTTATTTGTTTTTCTTTTATGTATTTGTTTTTATTTTGTTCTGTAAAACAAACCTGATTAGTTTCTAGAGTTCTGTAAAAATCTAGGTGAATTCAGTCAGGGTGTTGACTGACAGTTGACAGAGTCTGTAAAATCTGGGTTACTGTTTACGGATCTGTAATCAGGGAAAATCTGATCTAGGGGATTAGATCAGTCTACGGTTTTCAGCGTAGGGTTAGAATAGGAGTAGGGTTTGCGAGTGTACATGGTCTTGTATGCGGGATCTGTTCTATCACCTACTAGAAACCTTAGAAATGCAGCAGTAGGCAGGGTTTTGCCGAAGGTGGGTATATCTATGTGTGATTTTTTTCTGCATTTCCGTTTCTGCTATATTCTGTGATCTTTTTATTATTATATATCTCGTTAAATTTTTAATTCAGTTAAAAACTGTGATAAACCCTATTCACCCACCCCCCCCTCTAGGGTTAATCTAGATCCAACATGCACATATGATTAGATGTAAATAAATAAAAGAAAATGGTTTAAGGACATAGGGTTTCTTTTCAAAAAGAGTAGACAAAAAGAGAAAGAAATCAATTAATTGATTAGGAGAAGAATATAGCAAATAAAGGTTCACGTATAAGTGCAAATAAAAAAATTGAATGCATGAAGGAAAGAGGTTGCTATACGTTAAAAATAGTATGTAATGCATTAATTAGAAAGAAATAAAGCGGTTTCTTTTATTTTATTTAAAGGAGCACTAAGTGTGAAAAGGGTTGTTCTGGATGGTTCTTTTCTAGGGTGAGGTGGACGGTTTAGATGAGTTTTTATTTAATCCTAAGGTCCTAGTTTCTCTAACCCACCTATAAAAGAACACTTAACCTAACCGTAAAATCATTCTATCTCTTATAAGACGCCTCCATGCCACCAAACTTCAACCCAACATAGTCGCCGCCTCTAAACTCTAAATTAAATTGCAAGTTCTTCATCAATTTTGGAGTTTAATCAAATCAAGTAGCAAGTTTCTTCAACAACAATTCAAGTTCTGCGTCAATAATCAAATAAGAAGCCTAAGCCAACGTTCTACCTCAACAACCAATTGTTTATTTCTCCAATCCAGTCATGGTGAGTGGTTTAAAATACAGTTGTTGTATAATTGTACTTCTATAGTTTGCCATTCCCCATAATGAATATGATGATAATTTAATAAGATTAGTTATTTCATTTATGCTTACGATTGAGTTCACTCCTTTTTATTCTTTCCCCTTTTTATTTTTATAGCTAGGCTATCTCGAGCCTACATCTATCATGAATTTATGCATTGTAAACGAGAACGATAAAGTAGAAGGGAAAAAAGGGGTTGTTTGGGCATAATATGGGTTGGAAGGATGTATGATTTGAATAGAATTATGGACATAATTGTATGGTAATTTTAAATTTATGTAGTGTGGCATGATTGAAATTGGATATGGAATTAGTACAATTTAATATTAACAACATGTAATTGGATAACATGGATTGGTGAAATTTATTAGTAAGATAAGCCTAAAAGGTGAATTAGGTTATATGCATGAACATGGGAACGTTTGGGAATATATTGAAAAAAAAAATTGATTTTACGAACTTGAGTATTATTGGATATTTTGGATAATTGGAATATAAAAGAAATTGGCATATTTGGGTATGGATTACATGGAATTAATGAAATTGCCTATAATTGGAAATTTGTAATTAAGGCTAATTAATATGTAATTAGTGACAAGTTGGAATAGGCAAAATTATAAACATAACTATATGTTGAATTGGAAACACATAACATGAAAATTGGGATTTGGGTGAAATACGATGTTAATGAACCTTTGACACGAGGTTAGGCGCAATTGTGGTGTAAGACTGCCCGGAACCGCCCGGCAAATCCAGCTGCCACAATTGGACGTCTAATGTGAGAGGTCAAAGGCATGAATTGTAGGCGTAACCGTTGGTGACATGAGGTTAGACCCGCTTTGTGGTGTAAGACTGCCCGGAACCGCCCGGCAAATCCAGCAGCCACAAAGTGTTCGGTCTAATGTTGGAGGTCATGCACCGTTCGTCATAATGAATGAATTAAGGAATACTAACCATAATAAGACATGTGGGTGACATGGGTATGGTTAGAGGGTTAAGTGGGTGACATGTAAATATGGACTTAACCGTAGTAAGACAAGACATGTAAAACATGTAAATGTGGACTTAGCTGTAGTAAGATACGTGAAGTAAAACATGACTAAGGTGGACTTAACCGTAGTAAAGCATGTGTAATACATGGAAACAATAATAAAAGGGGTTAAGTGGGACATAGGCGACATGTAAGCAATAAATAAATAATGCTTAAACAAAGGGGACCCGTTATGGCATCATAAATTAATTGAATTGGGTAAAGTTTAGGTAAAAGGGTTAAATAAATGGAAAGGGTTAAGTAAATCTAAATTAATGACAAAAGTGGGGAATGATAAATAACCTATTATGAATGAATTTGAATAAGAAAAAGGAAGAATAATAGGTTAGACTTGTCCTAGGGACAAGTGGAAAGTATAACTTATGGAATAAGATAAGTTATAAGAAACGATAGAGGAAAATAAGATAACTTATATGTGAAAATATACTTAATTATAAATTAAGTGGTTTGGGAAGTAGAAATGTGAAATTTAAGATGATATAAGTTATATGAATGGAAAAGAAGTAAATTAAAATCATATATGTTGGTTAGGCTGAGTAATTCTCCGGGTGCCAGTCTGATGTTGATTTCGGTCTTCGGGGCTTGTAACACCACGAATTTTAGCTAATACTAAAATTCACTAATCACAGGATAAATAATCTCAGACGTGGGAATTGGGGGTAACGGGCTGCGCCATTGCGTTCGCCTCGGAAAAATACGCGAAATAGAGTCCGAGTTTTCGAGAATCGGAGTCCGTATGGCCCGGTTATGGCCCAAAGAAGTTTGCAGAAAATTCAAAGTTAAAAACAGGTTTAGAAATTTAAATTCAGATTTCAAATTAGAACCAGCGGGGCCAGGCGGGA
The DNA here is from genome assembly GCA_030737875.1 of Allium sativum. Classification (NCBI taxonomy): domain Eukaryota; kingdom Viridiplantae; phylum Streptophyta; class Magnoliopsida; order Asparagales; family Amaryllidaceae; genus Allium; species Allium sativum. Next base: position 899,516,635 of record CM060910.1, on the reverse strand, counting down.
GAATTCTCGCCTTGACCATGTCGACAGGACTGTCGACAGGCCTGTCGACAGGGGGTGTCGACTTGCCTGTCGACTTGCCTATCGACACGGCGTGTCGAACCAGGGTGCTTGGGTGCACCAGATCTGGTTTTCTGGCTAGGGCTGGGCTGGGTTCTAGAGATTTCCTAAATCTAACGGACCTAATCTAATCTAGGGTTAATCTAAGGGCCTAAAACACTCTCCTAATCTATAAATACACCCTAAACCTACCCTAATCCATACTAAAAATAGAAATGATGGCCTCATGCCGCCAAATTAAATCTTAGAAGGAGCCTCCACTTGTTTATGAGGGAAGTTGCAAGCTAATCACTCTCTAATCAATCTCTAATCATCACCATCTTCATATTTAGCAACTAATTCCCCTTCATAAGTTTGCTAATCTTGGTTTTGGTGAGTTTCTATCACTTTAACATCAATTGTTAAAGTAAGTAGATTGGGTGTAATGAGACTTATGGTCTTAAATGCGGATTAATGAGTTTGAATCATTTATAATGATATGTTACTCTATGTTTTCCTATGTTTATGCATAATTAATAAATGGGTTTATGCATGTTTGATAAGTTGGTTTATGCATACTTAACAAGATGGTTTGTGCATGTTTAACAAGTGGGTTTATGCATATTTAATAAATGGGTTTATGCATGTTTAACAAAGTGAGTTATGCAAGTTATATGCAAGTTATGTATATGCTTAAATGCAAGTTTAACATGATTTGCAAGTTATGCATGCTTATGCAAGTATATGAATGCTTATGCAAGATATGTATATGCTTAAATGCAAGTTTAACATGATATGCAAGTTATGCATGCTTATGCAAGTATGTGAATGTTTATGCAAGTATGTGAATGCTTATGCAAGTATATAAATGCTTATGCAAGTATGTGAATGCTTATGCAAGTTATGTGTATGCTTAAATGCATGTTTAACATGTTATGCAAGTTATGAGAATGCTTATATGCAAGTTCAACATGTTATGCAAGATATGTGTATGATAATATGCAAGCTCATATGCAACATGTTATGCAAATCCTGTGTATGATAATATGCAAGTTTGGGTGATATGTAGTTGGGTTAATATATGCTCATATATGCAAGTTGACATCCTCTTAACCCATGACAAAGTTGTATGCTAAACCCATGATATTTGTGATGATCTTCCCCTTATTTATGTCATGAAATGAGAACGATTTACGTGGGGAACGATGGGGTTGGTAAATATGTTAATAAAAGTATGATTGGGTATGATTAAGCATACCATAAAAATAAATTACCATAAGTGGGAATTTACCTATTGAGTTAGGTCTACCCCATGGGAATTTACCTATTGAGTTAGGTCTACCCATGTTATGGAAAACTTGATATTAATTAGGGATAATTAATATGGGGGTGATTAATTAGGTGTAATTAATCGACTAAGACACGAGGTTGGACTCATTTGTAGTGTAAAACTGCCCGGACCCAACCGGCTTAACCAGTTGCTACAAATGTCAGCCCAATGTGAGAGGTCTTAGCCATAAATTAAATACGTGATTAAGGTAAAGACACGAGGTTAGACTCTGTTATGACGTAAGACTGCCCGGACCCTACCGGCTTAACCAGGCGGTCATAACAGCCAGTCTAATGTGGGAGGTCTTTATGGGGGATCACGGTCTTAATTAATTAAGAAACACTTAACCATAATAGCATGTAGTGGGACATGAGGGGTTAAGTGGGTGCCTTGGGTGGCATGTGGAAATTTAATGGTTGCCTTGGGTGGCATGTGGAATCTAGTGGGTTGCCTTGGGTGGCAATAGAAAATACGATTAGAATACTTAACCAAGTGAAACATGTAATTAAACATGATTAAAGGGTTAAGTGGGATACACTAGACAAGTGACAAGCTTAGGTGGGTAGCTTGTGGGGGCCCATTTCAACCAATATCCCAAACGTATCTTTGTGGGCTCGACCCATGTCGAGTGACGGGACACGCATATTGGGCTTGATTATAAGAGGCCAAAACGGGTTAGCGGTGGCAACGCAAGTCCAACGGGTTTCATATGCGTGTGTGGGCCCGGGCTGGTAGATAAGCCGTTGTTGCATCGTGTAGATATAAAGCCGTGCACCGTTGATATTATCAGGTAGCCACTTTAGGGGAGTGATACACCCCACTGTGGGACCAGCACGGGTATCTACGGTAGGGAGCCGATCGATGGGGAGTAGTGGGTACACCTAGTAAAGATAGGGGCAAACGGCACCTATGTAGGGTACACGAAACTACTGGGTAAAATTACTAAGTACACCTAGTGGAGATAGGGGCAGACGGCACCTATGTGGTCAGCTAGGGGTACATGAAACTACTAGTTATATCTTTCTTTAAGTCCTTGGGTGGGATCAATCCTTGAGTGGGAATGACTGGTGTGGTGCAGTGTAGTAATTATCCTTGGGTGGGTAGATGCGTCTTTACGGTTGTCTTAGTTTATCCTAAGTCTATCAAGCTGCTTAGTGTAGCCATTCATCCCCAGACATTACCGTGGGTCAAGTTTATATCTTCTCTGGTTACTTTAATGATTGTATTGTTAAAGTTATAGGACTCGCTCAGACTTATGTCTGACCCCGTTGTTTTTATCTTTTTCCCAACCCTCAGGTCCTACGGTGGATCCTAGCAGTAGTGGAGCTTGATCGGATTGTTGTTCCAGTCTTTAGGAGCTTGGATAGATGTAAAGCTCCAGTTATCCAGTTATCTTTTCTTTTGTTCTGGCTATTGTATGAGAGAGTGAGATTATGTACTTCTTTATTTTGACAGATATTGTACTTGACTTTTATCGTGGTTTTATGATGTAATCAGACATGTTTATTTCCGCTGTTATGAGATGATGTTTTAAATTTCAAGTACTATTTATATCTGTCTCGTTGTAATTTTTCTGTTCTATACTCACTAAAATACTCCACCGATGCTATGGCATTCCCTTAGTGAGTGACCATAGCGGGCGTGGGGTGTTACACGTGGTATCAGAGCAAAGGTTACCGGAACAGATAAAATTTTTAGAAAACTATTTTTCTAAAACATTTTTGGAAAAAATATTTTCAAAAACATGTCTTTAAAGAGAAAGGTTTTTGAAGGAAAAGCATAATCCCCAATAGCCATATCTATATCCTTCGAATTCTCCGTTTGAATCTTTCCTTTTCATTTCAGCATGGCCGAGAATCTTAACTTTCCGGAGGGTGTGACGGTACCAGCATGGTATAGGAGATTGATGGAGGCTAGGGCCACCACTGCGGGTCCAGCAAATGTTCCTCCACCAACCGTAGCACCCGATCTTCCTCCTCCCCCTCCTCCTCGCACGGATACTTTTGCTAAGACTTGCAAGGAATTTAAAGCTATGGGAGGGAAACCTTTTCAGGGATCTGAAACTTTTGTGGAGGCTAGAGATTGGCTTAAGGAGGTGGAAGAATTGATAGATATCTTTGAGATGGAAGAAGGAAAGAAAGTCAAGTTGGCTGCTTGGTTAATGAAGGGAGAGGCCTCATTCTGGTGGGAGGTCACTAATGGAGAACGCCCCGTTGACTCTTGGGCGGATTTTAGGCAAAGATTTGTGGCAAAGTTTCTCTCAAGGGCGGAGGAAAACTTGTATATGGAAAGATTCTTGACTCTAAAGCAAGGAAATCTCTCGGTGAAGGAATATGTCAACAAGTTTAATCAATTGGCAAGATTTGGCCTAGACATGGTGAATACACCGGAGAAGAAGGCTTTGAGGTTCGTGAAAGGCCTGAATGAACTAATGCATGGGTTGGCTATGACTCATATCCCTATGGGGGCCACCTTTGAGAAGCTAGTTGACATGGCACTCATGTATGAAGAAGAGAAGGGTCCCAATGCTAATAGGGCACCCGAGAAGAAGGGAGATCAAAAGAGACCTCAGCAACAACAGCAAAATAAAGGTGGGAAAGGCAACGGTGGCAAAGGCAAGAAGAAGAAGTGTTTCAATTGTGGGACACCTGGCCACCTAAGCAAGGATTGTCGCAAGAAGAAGAAGACTGGCTGCTTCCACTGTGGCGAAGCAGGGCATTTAGTGAAGGATTGCCCTAAGAAGGGGCAAAGGACGGGGTCTACCTCAGGTGGACAGGTGCAAGCTCTTATGGCACCAGGTCAGGCTAGGGGGCAAGTATAGGCTCTCGCGGTTCCACCAATTCAGGAGAGAGGTAGAACTATTTCCGTTGAAAGTCTGGTTTTACTATTTGATCATCCTGTCCGTACATTATTTGATTCAGGCGCATCGCATTCGTTTATCTCATCATCATTAGTTGAGTCACTGCACTTAGACACCAGTCTGGTAGATGATCCCTTGGTTGTTTCAAACCCAATTGGGGGCTCCACTTATTTGTCCATGATATGTTTGGGTTTGAAGATTTCTATACTTAGCATTGAGTTTAGATGTGATGCTTTTGTGTTGGGCTTCACGGGCTATGGGTTGATTTTGGGCATGGACTGGTTATCCAGTAATGGTGCCGTTCTTGATTGCGAAAGGAGAGTTGTTAGGCTCATGACCCGCTTGGGTAACACTCTCGAGATTTCTTGTAATCCCATGGACTCTGTTATGCTAAGTTATCTTGAGTCGCTTGACGCTTCGGTCGAGAGTTTGCAATCTGTTGAAGTGGTCCGGGAATATCCGGATGTGTTTGAGGAGGTGAAGGGCTTACCTCCGAAGCGGGAGATTGACTTCCGAATATATCTGGTGGATAATGCTAAACCGGTATCTTTACCAGTGCGCCACATGGCTCCTCGTGAGAGGAGGGAACTCCATAAGCAAGTAGGGGAGTTGCTTGAGAAGGGGTTCATAAGAAGAAGTATATCGGAGTGGGGTGCTCCAGTAGTATTTGCTACGAAGGCGGATGGGTCCTTCAGACTTTGTGTAGACTATAGAGAACTCAACAAGCTCACAAAGAAGAATAGACACCCATTGCCGAGGATTGATGATCTTTTCGATCAGTTGGTTGGCGCTTCAGTATTTTCTCAGTTGGACTTAGCCACGGGGTTTCATCAGTTGAGGGTGGCTGAGGATAGCATAGACAAGACTGCCTTTAGAACTCCGGATGGTTTCTATGAGTGGCTAGTGATGCCATTTGGGTTGACGAACGCCCCTGCATACTTTGATGATTTGATGAGTAGGGTGTTCAGGGAGTTCCTTAATAAATTCGTGGTGGTCTTTGTGGATGATATCTTAGTATTTTCTAAGAGTGAAGAAGAGCATGCCCTACATCTTGGGGAGGTATTGAAGACTCTTTGGGCACATAGTCTTAAGGCTAAATTCTATAAATGTCACTTCTGGAGGAAAGAGGTGCGGTTCTTGGGGCACGTGGTCTCCAAGGAAGGGATAGCTGTGGATCCCGCGAAGGTAGTATCAATTCAGGATTGGAAGGTTCCGAAAAATGCTACTGAAGTAAGAAGTTTCTTGGGGTTGGCGGGTTATTATAGGAAGTTTATCAAAGACTTCGCAAAGATATCAGCCCCGTTAACCCGCTTAACAAAGAAGAATCTTGTTTTCACATGGGACGTAGATTGTGATGATGCGTTCCGACGGTTAAAGAGAGCTTTAACCACCGCTCCAGTTTTAGTATTGCCAGATGGGGGCAAGCCATTTTTTGTCTATACTGATGCTTGTGGGACAGGGCTGGGCGCAGTCTTAATGCAAGAGGGAAGGGTGATAGCCTATGGTGGGAGGCAGTTGAGGGCACATGAGAAAAATTACCCTACCCATGATTTAGAGTTGGCCGCTATTGTTTTTGCGCTTAAGATTTGGCGCCATTATCTTCTTGGTGAGAGATTCGAATTGTTCACTGACCACAAATCATTGAAGTACTTGTTTTCTCAGAAGGATTTGAATCTGAGACAGCAAAGGTGGATGGAATTCTTAGCATCCTATGATTTCGAGATAGCGTATACCCCTGGCAAGGGTAACGTGGTGGCGGACGCCTTGAGCAGGAAGAGGTTGTCCTTGAGTCCATTGTTCGTGGAACGACGAAGCTTGGAATTTATCTCGATGTTTGATTTCAGACCTTCCATTGATTATGTACCCGGTTTGCTAGCATCCTTGGAGGTTAGACCTACTCTTTTGGGGCGGATTGGAGAAGCACAGAGGGACGACCCACAGTTGGTTGAGTTGGTGGAGAAGCTCATCAGGGGGGAGTCGTCCAGCCATTTGAGTAGGTACACCCTAGACGATAGGGGGTGCTTGCGTAGAGACGGTAGACTTTGTGTACCGCAAGACGAGGGTTTGAGGAAGGTTATTCTTGATGATGCACACCGTTCTAGGATGACTATTCATCCCGGTGGGGACAAGATGTACCGAGACATGAAGAGGGTTTTCTTCTGGGCCGGTATGAAGAAAGATGTGGCCGAGTATGTCGCTCGATGCTTGGTGTGCCAACAAGTGAAGGCGGAGCAAAAGAAACCTGGAGGGTTGCTTCACCCATTGGAAGTTCCGCAATGGAAGTGGGATAGCGTCTCGATGGATTTTATTGACGGGTTACCCAGATCGAGGAAGGGTAATACAGGAATTTGGGTGGTGGTAGACAGACTTACTAAGAGCGCCCATTTCATACCTGTGAAGAGCAAGAGGACCGCTCCATGGCTAGCTTCTGTATATCTTCGAGAGATAGTTCGATTGCATGGGGTACCCTCTAGCATAGTGAGTGATCGAGATCCTATCTTCACTAACGAGTTCTGGAGAAGTTTGCAAGAAGCAGTGGGGACTCAATTGTGTCTGAGCACCGCATATCATCCTCAGACAGACGGCCAGACTGAGAGGGTGAATCGTGTTCTAGAAGACCTTTTGAGGCTTTGTATCCTAGATTTTGGAGGTACATGGGAAGAGCATCTTCCATTGGTGGAGTTCGCATATAATAACAGCTTTCAGTCCAGTATTGGTATGGCTCCTTTCGAAGCTCTCTATGGAAGGCCTTGTCGATCACCTACATGTTGGTGGGAATCTACGGATAAGATCTTGCTTGGGCCTGATATGGTTAGGGAGACTTCTGAGAAGATTGACTTGATTCGAAGAAGGATGAAAGCAGCGCAGGATAGGCAAAAATCTTATGCGGACAAGAGAAGGACGGATCTTGAGTTTGAGGTTGGGGACATGGTTTTTGTCAAAGTATCTCCGTTGAGAAATGTTGTTCGCTTTGGATCCGTTGGGAAGTTAGCACCGAGGTTTGTTGGGCCGTTTCCTATTAAGGAAAGGATTGGACGGATGGCATATAGGGTAGAGTTGCCCGACAGACTTAGTGGTGTTCATGATGTATTCCATGTATCACATCTGAGGAAGTGCTTACATGAGACCGCAGAGGTGGTAGAGCCGAGCTTGCTTAGAGATGTAGAGGTAGAGCGTGATGCGACTATTCGACGAGCTCCTACTCGCATCCTTGGGTCAGAGACTAGTAAGTTGAGGAACAGAGAGGTTCAGTTAGTTAAAGTGCAATGGGGAGATGACGAAAGCAATGCTACTTGGGAGACGGAAGCGAAGATGCGTTCATTGTACCCATTTCTTTTTGAGGGTATGTTTTTACTTTCTCCTCTATCGTTGTCTAGTACTTATCTTATCTTTAGTATATCCTCTCGTTAGTACTGATTGACCTTTAGATAGGGTAAACCTATGGTTGAAACATGTGTTTGAGACATGTTATGGTTGATGGATGCAAGTGGATGCAAGTGGTTGCTCGTGGATGCATGTACACACACTCTAGGCACTAGATCGGCTCAATCACTTCATATTGCATATTGCATAAAATTGTGTGTAGGAAGCTATATTTATGGATGTATAATGATTGTGTTATCATATGGATGATGCATTTTGGTGAATGATTGTGCACTCATGTAGATATTGTATGTGTCGATAGGGTTCTCTCGCATACATAATGGATGCATGGCACTATCATGGTTTGCATATGTTCATACATTAGATAGGGAACATATACACACACTTTTTGCATATGCTCATACATCATTAGAAATTGTTTTAAGGACAATGGATGCCCGTGTTTTGATGGATTGAGTAGATGGTTGTTTGGATGGTAGGATATGCATTCTCCTTAGCTTAGGGATTTCGGGGACGAAATCCTTTAAGGAGGGGAGAATGTAACACCCCGAATTTTAGCTAATACTAAAATTCACTAATCACAGGATAAATAATCTCATACGTGGGAATTGGGGGTAACGGGCTGCGCCATTGCGTTCGTCTCGGAAAAATACGCGAAATAGAGTCCGAGTTTTCGAGAATCGGAGTCCGTATGGCCCGGTTATGGCCCAAAGAAGTTTGCAGAAAATTCAAAGTTAAAAACAGGTTTAGAAATTTAAATTCAGATTTCAAATTAGAACCAGCGGGGCCAGGCGGGAGAATTCCCGCCTTGACCATGTCAACAGGGCTGTCGACAGGCCTGTCGACAGGGGGTGTCGACTTGCCTGTCGACACGGCGTGTCGAACCAGGGTGCTTGGGTGCACCAGATCTGGTTTTCTGGCTAGGGCTGGGCTGGGTTCTAGAGATTTCCTAAATCTAACGGACCTAATCTAATCTAGGGTTAATCTAAGGGCCTAAAACACTCTCCTAATCTATAAATACACCCTAAACCTACCCTAATCCATACTAAAAATAGAAATGAAGGCCTCATGCCGCCAAATTAAATCTTAGAAGGAGCCTCCACTTGTTTATGAGGGAAGTTGCAAGCTAATCACTCTCTAATCAATCTCTAATCATCACCATCTTCATATTTAGCAACTAATTCCCCTTCATAAGTTTGCTAATCTTGGTTTTGGTGAGTTTCTATCACTTTAACATCAATTGTTAAAGTAAGTAGATTGGGTGTAATGAGACTTATGGTCTTAAATGCGGATTAATGAGTTTGAATCATTTATAATGATATGTTACTCTATGTTTTCCTATGTTTATGCATAATTAATAAATGGGTTTATGCATGTTTGATAAGTTGGTTTATGCATACTTAACAAGATGGTTTGTGCATGTTTAACAAGTGGGTTTATGCATATTTAATAAATGGGTTTATGCATGTTTAACAAAGTGAGTTATGCAAGTTATATGCAAGTTATGTATATGCTTAAATGCAAGTTTAACATGATTTGCAAGTTATGCATGCTTATGCAAGTATATGAATGCTTATGCAAGATATGTATATGCTTAAATGCAAGTTTAACATGATATGCAAGTTATGCATGCTTATGCAAATATGTGAATGTTTATGCAAGTATGTGAATGCTTATGCAAGTATATAAATGCTTATGCAAGTATGTGAATGCTTATGCAAGTTATGTGTATGCTTAAATGCATGTTTAACATGTTATGCAAGTTATGAGAATGCTTATATGCAAGTTCAACATGTTATGCAAGATATGTGTATGATAATATGCAAGCTCATATGCAACATGTTATGCAAATCATGTGTATGATAATATGCAAGTTTGGGTGATATGTAGTTGGGTTAATATATGCTCATATATGCAAGTTGACATCCTCTTAACCCATGACAAAGTTGTATGCTAAACCCATGATATTTGTGATGATCTTCCCCTTATTTATGTCATGAAATGAGAACGATTTACGTGGGGAACGATGGGGTTGGTAAATATGTTAATAAAAGTATGATTGGGTATGATTAAGCATACCATAAAAATAAATTACCATAAGTGGGAATTTACCTATTGAGTTAGGTCTACCCCATGGGAATTTACCTATTGAGTTAGGTCTACCCATGTTATGGAAAACTTGATATTAATTAGGGATAATTAATATGGGGGTGATTAATTAGGTGTAATTAATCGACTAAGACACGAGGTTGGACTCATTTGTAGTGTAAAACTACCCGGACCCAACCGGCTTAACCAGTTGCTACAAATGTCAGCCCAATGTGAGAGGTCTTAGCCATAAATTAAATACATGATTAAGGTAAAGACACGAGGTTAGACTCTGTTATGACGTAAGACTGCCCGGACCCTACCGGCTTAACCAGGCGGTCATAACAGCCAGTCTAATGTGGGAGGTCTTTATGGGGGATCACGGTCTTAATTAATTAAGAAACACTTAACCATAATAGCATGTAGTGGGACATGAGGGGTTAAGTGGGTGCCTTGGGTGGCATGTGGAAATTTAATGGTTGCCTTGGGTGGCATGTGGAATCTAGTGGGTTGCCTTGGGTGGCAATAGAAAATACGATTAGAATACTTAACCAAGTGAAACATGTAATTAAACATGATTAAAGGGTTAAGTGGGATACACTAGACAAGTGATAAGCTTAGGTGGGTAGCTTGTGGGGGCCCATTTCAACCAATATCCCAAACGTATCTTTGTGGGCTCGACCCATGTCGAGTGACGGGACACGCATATTGGGCTTGATTATAAGAGGCCAAAACGGGTTAGCGGTGGCAACGCAAGTCCAACGGGTTTCATATGCGTGTGTGGGCCCGGGCTAGTAGATAAGCCGTTGTTGCATCGTGTAGATATAAAGTCGTGCACCGTTGATATTATCAGGTAGCCACTTTAGGGGAGTGATACACCCCAATGTGGGACCAGCACGGGTATCTACGGTAGGGAGCCGATCGATGGGGAGTAGTGGGTACACCTAGTAAAGATAGGGGCAGACGGCACCTATGTAGGGGTACACGAAACTACTGGGTAAAATTACTAAGTACACCTAGTGGAGATAGGGGCAGACGGCACCTATGTGGTCAGCTAGGGGTACATGAAACTACTAGTTATATCTTTCTTTAAGTCCTTGGGTGGGATTAATCCTTGAGTGGGAATGACTGGTGTGGTGCAGTGTAGTAATTATCCTTGGGTGGGTAGATGCGTCTTTACGGTTGTCTTAGTTTATCCTAAGTCTATCAAGCTGCTTAGTGTAGCCATTCATCCCCAGACATTACCGTGGGTCAAGTTTATATCTTCTCTGGTTACTTTAATGATTGTATTGTTAAAGTTATAGGACTCGCTCAGACTTATGTCTGACCCCGTTGTTTTTATCTTTTTCCCAACCCTCAGGTCCTACGGTGGATCCTAGCAGTAGTGGAGCTTGATCGGATTGCTGTTCCAGTCTTTAGGAGCTTGGATAGATGTAAAGCTCCAGTTATCCAGTTATCTTTTCTTTTGTTCTGGCTATTGTATGAGAGAGTGGGATTATGTACTTCTTTATTTTGACAGATATTGTACTTGACTTTTATCGTGGTTTTATGATGTAATCAGACATGTTTATTTCCGCTGTTATGAGATGATGTTTTAAATTTCAAGTACTATTTATATCTGTCTCGTTGTAATTTTTCTGTTCTATACTCACTAAAATACTCCACCGATGTTATGGCATTCCCTTAGTGAGTGACCATAGCGGGCGTGGGGTGTTACAGGGCTGGTATTTGGGGGGTTATTCTTCTAATCAGTATATATGTGGGATAAGGTATACTTAACTCTGAATTAAGTATAACATGTTGTTGTAACCCAAAAAGGGGAATAATTTATGAAATTGGAAAATAACATGTGATGGGCTTATTAATGGACTTAAATGGATTAAGTATAAATTGAATTAATAAGCGAGGGTAACTTGGTAAATTTGAAAAGGAAGTAAATGTGAATAAAGAATAACCAAGTTAAATGTAGAAACTGACAAAGAGACACAAGCACGTAAGAAGATGATTAGACGTAATGACATATAAAAATTAAGGCGCTTGGGGCAGTCCGTACGTTGTAGGATGAATAACCCAACGAGGTAGATCATCATGGTGTCATAAGGCACGAGGGGAGCACACATTCGTTATTTTGGCGGCTCCAACGGACTGGAAGGGGAAGCACGCGGCTTCCTGAGACATTAAAGGTGCTCCTAGTAGTCCTCTGTGTGGCGGCAGATGTTTCAGGCTGTGCCCGCAGAGGTTGGGTCTGCGCGTAACTACTAGGTAGGTGGGCCTTGACTGCAAGAATAGTTGGCAGTCAGAATGTTGTTCGAGGTGAGGGAAAAGGTGATTCGGCGGCTGCCTCAACGGAGGTGGAGGGTCAGGACCAAAAAGGATAGTAGGTCGTCGAGTGCCTGTCACCACAGCCAGTAGGATGCGGAAAGACTAGAGCTAGACCCAATATTCTATTAACCATTCACTATCGTGGGACGATGGTTGAGGGGAGACGCCATATGGATGTTTAGATTGGTTGGTTAGGGGCTTGTCGCCTAGCTCTCGTAGTCTTTACTAGTTATGGGAGGGGCCGAGGTGGGGCCATAGCCACCATAGAAAACAGACCCTAGGGATATTTGTGTGGGAGGCTCTTAAAGGCGGGCCTTGCACAAATATAAGGAAAGCTCCCGACCGAGTTCCGTGCTTCTTGTATAGCCCTGCCATGGGACTCGGGCATGCACACACGATGGGTGTGCAGGTTAGTTAACGAATACGTTGGATAATATGTACGTGGGAGTCTAGATATAACCATGTCTACTCTGGGTGGTGTATCGTAGACTGGTTGGCATTATTCGATAACAGCAGTCAATATACTTACGTAACTAGAGTGATCCTATGTGGAAGAAGTGTTGTATTATATACAAAAGGAATGTACGTTACTATGACATGGGACGGGGGACTGCGTATATCACTACGAGGATACGGTGGAGACCGTGCGAGTGGGGTACCACGGGGTGTACTTCAGTTTGGGGGTAGCTACATATACATGGTATTAGGTTAATCTACAAGGGGTAGATGGGTGCGATGTGCGTGTAAGCCTTGAGTGCTAATAACATGAATAACCTAATAAAAATAAAAATGTAATAGAACGGTATATGTAGGATTATCCAAGAAGTGCATTTTAAATTCATTCACACAGAACTTATGTTCTGACCCCCTCCTCATAACATTCGCAGGTTAGAATCAGGACAGAGACTTATAGCTTTGGGGATACTGGTTTATCAGTATTGTAATTAAGGTAAAGCTATGTTTTAAATATATTATATTTTATTCCTTCCGCTGTGAAGTGTTTTTCGAACTCTGACATATTTCTTGTCTATGTCTTTTTCTGCAGGATACCAGAGCAACCAACTCGGGTTTTGAGGGATTGGATTTTTGAAAAAAAAAATGGTCCATCGGAATTCGGGTTGTTACAATCATTCTCCGTGATCAACGTCATATGGAATTAAGACAATTACAAATGATTAAACAACTAGAAAAACATTTCAATGCTATCTGTTGGATGATCACTTCACTTTCCAGAGATGAAGATAACAACATCATTGGAGCACCTCTCACCAAAGACAATGAAGACTGGGAAGTCATAAAAGTAGATCCAATCTTCGATGGAGATGGATGGGTGTAAGTTCCGAGAAACATATAAATAAATAACTTGTTTGATTTTCTTTGTGTGTTGTGCTTTTGAATTTGAAATTGATTATTTGTAAATATTGTTGGATTGATTGTTTGGGTTTGAAATATACAATGATTGTATTGATTAAACTCTTGTTTAGTATACTTAGTATAGCCATAAATTTAGGATGAGTTTAAAATTATAGATTTAAGGAAAATTATAGATTTAGGGAGAGTTAATAATTTAGGAGAGTTATATGTAGAATTAGTGAAACGACCCAAACTCGCTCTTACGAGAAAGCCAGGATTGAGTTGAGAACACGACAAATCAGAACACAAACAGAAGAACATTTCTTTGCTTATTACAACGATTTACATTAGAGTACAAAGATATAATAGAATATGAATAAATTATACACAACAAAAAATATCAGAGATTTAAATTACATTACATAGCAGCGGAAAATAATACATAACAATGCATAACATAACTGAAGGGAATATACGGATACAGTGCTTTCCGAATATAGCTCCAGCTGTAAACTAGGATCCTATGAATATAATATCTGCAAAACCAAAACTCCTATCTGCCCGTGTGGAAAATAGGGGCACCCAGAGTTTAGGTTAAAACAATAAACTCCAAGTCAGTCATGTGACTGGTGTGAGAACTAAAACAACTATTAATTTGTTTTTAAATTTAGGTAAATCAAGGGACCACGCCGTATAACACGGAACGGGTTTACCCCAAAAAATACCAGCACATGAAAAAAAACAGCGCAATGCTAATTAAAGAAAATGAAGCTATTATAAGACTCAGGTCCCATCACATAATGCAATGCAAGTCGGAAGATAGAGTTTTACCTTATAATAGCCAAATAATTCTTGGTACATGAAACTTTATTATTGCTATAAGTGAAGAAATCAACTTCAAATATAAATGTATCAATCATAGGCGTCACGGGTACCATCTATCATGTCTCCATAATAGGCTCTACAATCAAAACTGAAATGTCATGTATTGGAAATTGGATTTCCGTCATGATTCGAGGCAAGAGATGTACTCCTCGCCGGCTTCGAGATACTCTAGCAAATGCCTCAGGGTCTCCCGCAGAAGACCCCTCGATCCTCCAAGGCCGGTCCACACTTATGTTTGTGGATTAGCTATTCCTGAACACACGTTTCCTGGTCCTATAGGACCTATATCCATCGGCTCCATAGTAACCGATATATCCGAGGCGCCTCGCAATCCAACAACCACACAGGTAAAAATAATAAATGTCTGGGCTCCATACCATGACACCACCCATAGCTAGAAATAAACGCCATGTCCTCCTTGGGTCCTTTATCCCGTTTTTGACTCATACCGAGGTGTGAGGCTCGCGAATTAACGCTATACACAAAGTTATGCTATATTAAAGTCGTGCTTTGATCATCAACCACAAGACTCTGCTTTTCAACAGAAGCCTTGATCATTTGCATCTTAGCATGCCATATAGGCAATTCACTCCATGCAACTGATGTCTATCAATATATAACCTCTGAGCTCGTACGACTCAGAGAAGGGCGTTAAGCACGAGAATAAATTCTCTGCCGCCAAACAGATATATATTTAATAGAAATCAAGCAACATAGAATAAAATCCAAAGTCAGACACACATCCATTTACTAGTTCATTCTAGGTCTGAACGAAACCGGAGGCACCTTATTCCTCGTCCCATATGTCCAGTACAGGAGAGAGGGCCTCGCATATCCGGTCGATCTCCAAGTACGTCTGGACGATTACCACTTATTACCACGTCTTGGGTGTACAGCCCAATCAAGACATCAGTAATCATCCAAATGATGTGATGATCTCCGGTCTTCAACCACCATCTTCATCGTTGACTTATCGTCGAATCAGTATTTCAGAATGGGTATAAACCCGGCCTTTCCGAAGAACTCACGTATATAATAAACAAGTGCTATAAAAACACAACATACACCTCATTCCAATCCAAAATATTCCTTTATTAAAATATTCTTATACTTTGGGAAAGGTTTCCATTAATTTTATCAAAGATAAATTCTTTTAAATTTATTCTTTAATTTTCCTTTGGATATCAATTCTAAACCAAATTAAGGTTTATATACTAGTCGGGATTATCGAACCATACCGAAGTAATCATTTCTTTTATTATTCCAATCCCAACCTATTCATCCCATGGAGAAAAACTGGTAATACTCCATATTTAACACCACGGTGTTATCGATAAAATTAATTACCATTTCACGTTCAAATCTAATTAAAGATTTAACTATCGCCTGGAGTATAACTGGTGGTACTTCATTCTCGATCATTTCCCAAATTTGATAATTTAAATTATCACATTCTCTTTTCAATCTAATTAAAGACTCATTAAAACTCCACTTAGTTTTAATCTTCCCAAAAATCAATATTAATGATTATTTAACTTTAGGAAATCAAGCATGTCGCATCGACAATCTACACCGTGCTATTGATTTCTGCCTATATATAACCTCTAAGCTCGTATGTCTTAGAGAAGGGTGTTAAGCAAGAGAATAAATTCTCCACCACCAAACAAATATATATTTAGCAGAGATCAACCATACAGTTCGAAATAAAATGTTAGACATGTAATCCTGTCTTTAACTGGGTTAAAGAACTAATGTCGTTTAAAACACAGTTCACAATAAACCCAAATCACATTCCATTAATTATGGAATCTTCACGAAAAACAGATCAATATATAATCGATATCAATTTCCGTATCCGACTAATAATATAAATGGTATAATGATAAAGCCTTCTAAATTCCATATATATTAACAGTCTTCCTCCATAGAAGCGCATTTCGATTATTATCAAATCGAATTCCATTCAATTTCAATTTTATATATTAAATTGGAAAACTTTACTTTGGAAAATTCCCGTTAAATCTTAATAAAAATATTTATAAATTCCAAATTACATTCCACCGTAAATCGGGATAAGGAACGAATGTCGTTAAAAACACAGTTCACAATAAACCCAATTCACATTCCATTTTATTCCAATTAAATGTTAATTAACTGGAAACATTAATAATCTTAATTAAAAGATTTATTCTTTTCATACGGGTTTAAGAACAATGTTATTTAAGACACCATTCATGACAAACCCAAAATCCAATTCAATATTAAATACAAGGCTCTGAATAGAAATTATATTAGCTTATATTCAATATCAAATTCTGAAATCAACAAATATCGTATTGGGAATAACGATTTATATATCTTCCAAGTTCCCCCACAATATCCGTATAATCACGGAGTCCAATATCGAAATATTCCGAAGATAACTTCGATTCAAATCCATTCCAGTTCATATATTGGAAATTCTGGTTATTTTCAAAACCATTTCAAATCCAATTTATTTATTTAAAAATATTGGATTATAATTCTAATTCATAACTAGTTCATTTGGATAAAAATATATTCTTATCTTTACAAACGCGGAATTTTTCATCCCAATTCTTTCCAAATTATTTATTATGATTTTACACAAATTATTAGTATGTTTAATAATTTTATTAAGGCCCTTTCAGTCGATTTCCATAAACAGTCATCGAACTGCACTTACAGCGACCTTTTCCAAATTTGATTTGGACATGATTCCAAATCCAACTGTTAGATTTCAAATCTCTTATATTCGTTGGAAAGCCCTTTTCGATACGAACCCAACGGTTCCGGTTTTAGGAGAATCTGATGGTTGGATCTCCCGTAATGTCAATTCGAAGTCAAAGGTCGAAATTCGCGAACTGCCGCGACGCGGCGTGTTCTATTCAGGCCATTTAATATAATATATATATATATATATATATATATATTTCATCGTTTTCCATTTAAAATGTATTTTATAAATCATTTTAAATTTGTTTTAAAAATGATTTCAACTTTATATTCAATTTTAAATCAAAATTGAATATTCCATATCATTAATATATAAATGATAATATTTTCAAAACATTAGATTTTGAAATCACATCCTTTTTGATTCATTATGAAAATGAATAAAATCGATATAAATATCGTTCGCGTTAAAATGGCACACATCTAATCAACACGGCTTCATGTATTTCAATATTTTCATGTCCATCCCAAATCGGACATCAAAATCATATTTTGATCCATTACTGAATATTATTTTAAAATATTAGTTATTTTAAAATATTTATTATTCGTCAATTTAAAATATTCGTTCTTTCCGAATTGTAATCAGACACAGTCAATTACCATATAACTTTATTTATATGGATTTCATACACACATGTACACAACAATAATCAAACACGGTTAACCATCATCCCGAGTGCATTACACAACTGCATAAGCATTAAATATAAATAATTAACGCTTACAACAGCCTGTCAACCAATCGATTGACATACAAATCGATTGACATACAACTAAGCAATTTGGATTAGTGTATGTCAAATATCATCCCAATACCTGTGTGGGGTTTCAATCAACACACACAGATTTTATTTGTGCAGTTGGGCGATGTGTAAAATATATCGTCCCAATCAATATCAGCCAAATGCGTGTACATAAACAAATCGTCCAATTTGTAAATGAATATTTATTTTCATTCATATACTCGTTAAAAAATATATTTTTAACGATAAAATATTTATTTCAATACATGAATATTTTATACAGTTCATTTATATAATAAAAATGATATTTTCATTGTTCTAATATTTTTAGAAAATTTCAGCAGCATAACGGCGCGATACTAGAACCAGAATAAGGTTTAGCCTTATCCTGCATCTAATACAGGCTCGCGCCATACACGTACCAATTCTAATCAATTCAATTTACTTCCCAAACCAAATTCAAACAAATTAACCAATCAAACAATCAACCAAACATCCATGGTTTCAAACAAAGGTGTCGGGTGTTACTAAGCACCGTTTGCATCCTAGTATATATATTTAACTAGAAAATAAAGTTAGAGTGAGAAGTTCTCACCTTTGGGATCCACTCCGCCGTTTTATTTCTGAATTTCTGAAGCGTTTAGAATTGCCCTAATTCCAACGCAATCTTTTCCACGCTGTTCATAGTAAAAATCACATTTTTAATATGATGTTTATATATTTAAAAATCGCATTTTTATATCAATATATATATATATATAAGATCACTTTTTTATGTTGCTATATACATAATAAAAATCATATTTTTATATAACTAAAAATTGAATTTTTATCTAACTAAAAATCGAATTTTTATTTAACTAAAAATCAAATTTTTATCTAACTAAAAATCGAATTTTTATATAACTAAAAATCGAATTTTTATATACCTAAAAATCGAATTTTATACAACTAAAAATCGAATTTTTATCTAACTAAAAACATTATGATTCATACGATAAAAATCTCATTTTTATATTTTAAAAAAAATTCTCATCTTTATATTTTTAAAAATCTCATCTTTATATTTAAATTATTTCTTTTCATTTAAATTATATCTTTTCATCTAAATTATTCCTTTTCATCTAGATTATTTAATCAAAAATTTAGATTTCTAAAACAATGCAATTTATATAAAAAGGTAAAACTCACTTTTCATTGAAAAAAACTGAATCTTGGTTGCTGGAGGGGCCCCACATCGATGTTGGGTGGTGAGGAGCAGCTGAAGGCGGTGGGTGCGATTTCTGGTGGTGGCGGTGGCAGCACGACGCGGTGGAGGCGGTTCTGATTGATGACGATGGGGGTGTGATGGTTCGATGGTGGCGGGGTCTCGATCTCGCGAGGCTGGGTTCGATTGGAGGAGCGTTCAAAGGAGGAGGTGGAGGGAGAGGAGCGGCGCCGGTCAGAGGAGGCGGAGGCGACGCGGCGGTGGCAGCATGAGATCAACGTCGCCACTTGTTTTATATATTTTTTTCTCTGGAAATTGATTTATGAAAATGGGGATCGGAGAAAATGTATACGAGGGGCGGTTATATGAAAAAATATTATATATATATATATATATATTTCTTAAAAAAATGTTGACTTTTTATCTGAATCCCAAATCCAACCCAACGGTTGTCGCCTCTAATTAATTACCTCTATTCCGAACACAATGGGATATGTTTCGTAAGCCCATTCGACTGTTTTGATCAGTTTTTATCAAATTAAAATATAAATCAATGTATATTCAATTTAAATGTACATTTTGATTTACTAGGGCCACATACGGACTCCAAAAATTCCCCAAAAATAATTCTAGCTATGTTTTGACGATACAGTCCTAACAAAACTAATTTCGTCGAATTTGATGACCGTTTGAAAAATGGTCATTTTCTGGTCGCTCCAAATTGACTGAAATTGACAAAACACGTTTTCTTTTGCCACACTCACATATTAATTCCAAAAATTATGAAAATTGGAATATAACAATAATTTGACATTCCGGATCCATAAAAAGTGGTTTCATCGAAAACGGAGATCGTTTGCAAAATGGTTATTTTTAAGGGTTATATATTATATAAAATTCCATAGCGAATATTCTGAAATTTTAACTAGACATAACTTTTTATTCCCGTTATGAAATATGGATTTTTCACATTCGTTAGAGAGATTTTTAAATAGATTCAAATATTTCTTGTTTTACTGAAATCCGGTTTATTTTGAATCCTGTACATTCAATTGAAATTCGAAATTGAATTTTCAAACTACCGCGCCATTTCAAGCTCGTTATATAATTAAAATAAATTTATTCGTTCTAACTTCGTTTAAAATAAAATTTTAGTCATTATTATTTAAAATAAATCATTTTAAATATTCAAAATTCATTAAAGTAGCTAAAATAAAAATTTTAAATTGATTCTGAAAATCCGGGTTGTTACAATTAGTCACTAGGATTATACTAAGTTTAGATAGATATAATTATTTTGATGACAAAAGGGGATAAATTATAAAATAGGCCTGCTTTAAGGGGGTGTTAAAAGGAATTCATGGTGAAGGGGGAATAATCGAAGAATCAGATTAACAGGTAATATCAGGTAAGAATATTTTATAGACCAAGGTTGTCATCACCAAAAAGGGGGAGATTGTTGGAGAATGGAGTGTTGATGATGTTTTTATGGAAACAACTTTGTTTAAATCATTATCATTGTTGATTATAAAATATATACTAACACATTTATCTATAATATATATATATATATATATATGCAGGATTCATATGTAGGAAATAAATATTGAAGACTGTACAGTACAGAAATTTAAAATTTCAAAGGAGATTCAGGACTCATGAGTATTAAGATATCAAGATAATAGAGTTGAGTCCAAGACTATCAGGATAATAGAGTTGAGTCCAATACCATCAGGATAATAGAGTCTAGATATTTATGTAAAACTCTGAATAAGCACTCAAACTTTGTTTTCAAATTATCTCTTTTCAAATTGATTTCAAACTTCTCTCAAAAAGATTTTAATCATCCAAGGATTTCAAACTTATGATTTCAAATATATATATTTATAAGTTTCTTATTTTTATAGTTTTATATATATGTGTGTGTTTGTGTTTATAATTATATTATATAGTTTTTATATCGCTTATATATATATTAATCATATGTTTAAATAATATTTTATTATGTTTTTATACTAGAAAATTTATATTTTAACAACTAGTTTTATTTTAGGAATTTCCAGAATACGTATATTAGTTTAAATACTTAAAAAATGATTTAAATTTAAATTTACATTGTATGTGTCGACATAAACATATATACGTGTTGACATATAATAGTAACATTTTATTTAAATTTAAAAGTCGTGTCTTTTCAATAAAACATTTCAGAAACGGTTACACCCTTTTGAACACTATATAAAAGCCTCAAAATTGAATTTTTTAATAACTTATCATCGTCTTTTTCCTCCCTTAACATACGACCATTATTATTCTTAAAATTCTATGTTTATACACTTATACTCTGCTGATTTGAAGAAAAATTATAGCATTCTTCTTCTATTTTCATTCTCTATCAAATATTCTCTGCTTGGAAATGCTACTCAAGAGTTCTAGGGCAATTGAAATTAGAAAGAGTGTGAAAAGGAGTGGGTGTGTTCCTTGTATCCCTGAAATCAAGGAAAGGAGAACGTGTGTTCCTTGTAGCTCGTAAATCAAGGAAAGGAAAGGGTGTTAACCTTATAGCCCGTGAAATCAAGGGTGTTGTAATTGGATATTGATATTAATAAAACTCTGCACAATCCAGCAATGTGCGGGATTGGATGTAGGAGCAATCCGAACCAGTATAAAATCTGGTGTGTTCTTTCCTTTTCTGCACTTTACTTTTTTCTATATTTGCATGTGTGATCATTTCTGTTATAATATTCATTCTGTGATTCATATAGTAGTTCAAGTGATCAATAATCGGTTAAGATTACTATAAATTCTTTAAAACACTATTCACCCTCCTCTAGTGTTTGTTTGCCGTAAGATCCTTGATCCTCATCCCTAACAAAAATCTCCTTATATATATATATATATATATCAACACATTTTAATATGTATATAAATTATTTGCACAAGGGAATGCGCAAGAAAGGATGCGCATTCAGCCGGTTGAATGCCCTAATTCAGCTGACTGAATGCTGGGTATTCATATTTTTAATATGAATACCTAGCCAGCTGAATTAATATATTCAATCGGCTGAAAACATGCATTTTTCACTGTTTCCTTGCTACCTTAATTTTCAACAAACTCAGCTTGCTGAAATAATTTTCAACCAGCTAAACGACTGTTTTCTAAAAGGGTGCTTCTCTTCAGCAAAAAGACACAACTCTTAATCAAGAGTTATGCCTGCTTCTTTTGATCAAAACCAATCGTGAAGAAAAACAGCTCTGGATACTACATATAGTTACTTCAGAATCTCTTGTTTTTATCATCCAGTTTTTTCTATCCTAATTATCAAAGTTATTCTATATATTACTCTCTGAATTTCAATTGCATTCAATTATAATATCCCATGATTGATAATCATCTTTCACTTCCATATTCTTCATATAATATACGCTATATGTATCGTCAACAAGAAGATTATAGGAAGTTTATAGTTCAAGTGACTTATTCATGTTGTTTAAAAGAGCACTCTACAGCCAATTTACTTTGGTATATTATAAGAAAGTCCTGGTGGTTTATTCAGGTGAAAAAATCCTGCTTTGGTTGCTTCAGGTGGTCAAAGTCATGCTCGGTTGTTCAAGCGCCGTAACCCTAATCATTTGGGTTAAGTGAGGGTTTTGAGGGTGATAATTGCGGGCTGGCTGGATATCTTAGCAAAGCCTATCCACAGAGAGTTGATGGAGCTCAGAGGGCTAGAGCGTAGGTGTCTTAGGTTCAAGTCTTAGATACAGCTCCATCTAGTAGTGGGCAGGATTGAAGTAGAAAATCACAGTAGAAGGTTTGATTACCATTTCTGATATTCCTATTTATATTCTCTTTGACTTTGGAGCATCACACTTCTTCATTGTAGGTTCTCTTATCATTTATTTGGACTTGAATATCTCTCTAGTTTTAGATCCTATGGTTATAGAGTTTGATTGCGACGCCAGTCCTTAGCATAATGATCGTGTTCCCCAAGGTTACGATACCTATTATATTTCCAAACTTTATCTTTTTAGAGACCCCCCAACTTTCTTCTTGTTGCTCCCCTTCTTTTTTTTCCACCATGGTCTCTTTGAATCATCTACTTTCGAAACCTTTTTAACCTCCTTCATGCTAACCTCAGACATCAACGCCATCTCGATAAGGGACTCAATGTTTCTACCATATTTACATATGTCAACACTAACCCTTGGAGGGGCTTTTTTCAATCCCTTAGCAAACTTGAGAGCTGTCTTATGATGTGTATTGATGAAATCCAATCTGAAACTTGATAATTCATTAAATGGATTGATGTATTTTTTACTAAAAGATCTCCTTGCCTCAACTAAGTAAGCTTCTCTAACTGCAAACCCTCCTCAGTCTAAGATAACAACCTCTCAGTCTATCCCAACACATCACTCCCGCCTCAGCCTTCGCCACTTCCTACCAGTAGAAAGCTTCCTCTTTCAATTATTAAGACACAAGATGAACTTTATCTTTATCCGCAAGCCACATAAGGCCGAATATCCTCTGCACTCCATGGCCAAGTCTGTGCCTCTACAAACGTCTCCTTCCCCAAGAATGGTTTGCCACCAAGATTAGAAAAGTCATTGAAAAGCCTAGAAAAGTCAGCCGCTGCTGGTGCGTAATTGGGAGCTCCACCATCGAGTGTTGGATCCTACACATTCTCCAATGTATGGTATGCTGGTGCCATGGTCTGAAGATACCGATGGAACCAGGCAGGAATTGCGACGCCCTCAGGAAGATTAGGGGCATCCGCAATACTGTGCAAGAGAAAAGGTAGAGATTAATATTCGAAAGAATCGAGTAGGTTTTACTAGACCTGAGGGGATTTTGTGAAACTTTTGTTTTCAAATTTTGCTTTCATTTTGAAAATTTTATTTTATTCTGAAAAATATTTTATTTCTAAAACAAATTATTAGGAATCCTGTAACCTTAGCTCTGATACCAAATGTAATACCCCTTAGCATTTCCTAATGTTGAGTTATGCTAAGTACTGTAGAGCGTTGTAGGTATAAAGAAGAAAATCATAGAGACTAAAATTCGGAAGACATGAAAATAAATGCAGAGAAACATTTAAATTCCCTTCTTTTTCTTCCAGCGTGGTTTTTTTGTATCAGTTGCTTTCGAAACCTCTTAACCTCCTTCATGCTAACCTTGGACATCAATGCCATCTCGATAAGGGACTCAAATGTTGCTCCCATATGCATATGTGTCAACACCAACCCTTGAAGGGGTTGGCTCAATCCGTTAGCAAACTTGAGAGCTGTCATATAAGGTGTATTGATCAAATCCAATCTGAACCTTGATAATTCATTAAACAGATTGATTTATTATTTTATTGAAAGATCTTCTTGCCTCAGCTTAATGAGATTCTCTAACTACAAACCCTCCTCATCCTAAGATAACAATCTCCTCTTGAATATCTCCTAAAATATATTCCAATACATCACTCCCGCCTTAGCCTCCACCACTTCCCACCAGTAGGAAGCATACTCTTTCAACTGCTAAGAAGCAAGCTGAACTTTATCTCTATCTGCAAGCCTTATGAGGATGAATATCCTCTCTGCGCTCCGTAGCCAAGTATGTGCCTCTACAAACGTCTCAGTCCCCAAGAATGACTTGCCACCAAGATTAGAAAAGTCACTGAAAATCCTAGAAAGATTATCCGCTACTGTTGGGCAAGCGGGGTCTCCACCGTCGGGTGCTGGATCTTGCAAGATCTCCTATGGAGGGTCTGCTCGTGCCATGGTCTGAAGATACCGATGGAATCTAGAAGGAATTGCAACTCCCTTAGGATGACAAGGGGCATCTGCTATACTATGCAAGAGAAATGATAGAGATTGATATTAAAAGGAATCAAGCAAGGTTTTACTGGACTTGAGGGGAATTTGTGAAACTTCATTTTCAAATTTTGCTTTCAATTAGGAAATTTTATTTTCTTTTGAAAAATATTTTACTTCTAAAAAAATTATTAGGAATCCTGTAATCTTAGGCCCTGATACCGAATGTAACACCACATAGCATTCCCTAAAGTCGAGGTATGCTAAGGAATGTGGAGCGTCATAGGTATAAAGAAATAAATCACGAAGACTAAAATGACATGAAAATAAATGCAGGGAAACATTTAAATTTAAAATATAACTTGTTATTTCCAAAGCCTAAAGTTTATTCCATTACAAAACATCAAGTCATAATAGACACATGTCTTGTAGAAAAATTCGGTCTCGCGTAAAATCATAGTATAAGCATAATAATAGCAATCGCTCTGTGCCAGTACAACCAAACAAAAATGAAAAAGACGCAAGATAGAAGAATACATCCACAATGAGATGGAAACTACAAGAAAGAACCTCCAGGATGTCTAAAACAATAATTCTAAGCCCTACGAGCCTAATGGAAGAAAAGAAGAAGAAAGATGAGTGGATCAGACATAAAGTCTGATAAATGAAGTAATTACTAGCATGACTAAGCAAGATAAAAGTAATAGACTTAGTGATAGTTTTAGTGGCAAAAGTTAATGTATAAGTGTAGAATGTAGAATAATTTATGAGGTAATTAGGTTATCTTTCTAATTCAAGCTACAATAGTTGTTTGATTGTTTGCACATTACTACTACAATAAAATCTGTTTTGGATAAGTCTTCCTAATTCTATCCATCGATTAGCTTTTCCTACCTACCACCTCTTAGCATGGTAGCATACCACTGGGAACCTACCTGTTGTGAACCTGTATCAACACGAATCATCATCCGTCGATCCACCAACAAAAGACACAAATTAGCTTATGAATCGGTAGTGAATTATTTTCGACTTCGATCCCCCATGCATGGTAATTGCCTGCACCTAGGGATATAAATTAAACCAAAATGTTTGTTGTCCGTCCGAGTCCGAACCGGATATTCGCCCGACTAATTGTTTGTCCGAATAAGTAGCGGACCAAAATTGAACATAATTTTTAGTCTGCCCGTATAGTTCGGACCGAGCCCGAACTTGACATGTCCGGACCAATTTTGTCTGTGAACAACCGAATTTGAACGTATATCCAAAACTGACTCCGCTCATTTTAATCATTCCCATCTGTCTAACCCGATACCACTTTCCTTTTTTTCCTGTTCACAAAAGTAAAGTAAGAGGGAAAATCAGTGGCACGAGAAGGTTCTATTATAAATATTTTTTGAAGAACACGCAATTATCACAGTCCCCTTTTCCAATATTTTTGTAATTAAATGACTATTAGGACATTGTCTAACAAATCTCTAAACTTCAGACGACTCCATCGAGGATACTATAATATGCTGAAACGATTGGAGACCACTGAAAGGAAAGTAGGCGTGAACGAAGTTCCTTAATCTTGAAAGCCTCAACCGCCGTCATTGCAAATCAATCCCATTTTCTATGCTTCACCGTCTTCTTTTCTTCGATGACTATCTCGCAAGGCCTTATTTCTTTTTTCTTTATTCCCTCCCCCCCCCCTTTTTTTTTGAGGTGCGGTTTTTAATTGATTTTCATTCCAGCTACAAAAATTGCCAAGATCCTTAAAGATCCAGTAACAATGGTGAGTTAGTTTAAGTCCTTTGATGAATTTAAAGAACTTTGTTACATGTTTTCTCAGTCAGGTTTTGCGTTCTTAAATTTCAGTAGCAATGGTAGCAGCTTGTAATCTGTTGTTTACTTGTAGACTAATAGTGCAGTAGAAGAAGCTAGCTAGTCCGATGGTGTTCGATTGTGTCCGTCCGAGTCCGATTGGGTTTCACGGACCGAGATCAGCCAGTTTTTATGTTGTCCATACTTATGTCCATCCGGTTTTTAATTCGGTCCGAGTTCGGACAATGTAATGTCTGGTCTGGTCTGTCCATTTTGCAGCCCTAAGCCATTCCTACCATCCTATTGCCTTTTCTCTTTGACATCTTATTAATGCCTTCCACATAACCATGCCGGATCTCAATCCCAGATCTGATATCATCATTTTTTGACTCAAATGGGATTGCGGCTAGTACGGATCCTTAACAACCAATATTCTAATTGTGCTCCACTCATTCCAGTTAAACTATTTTTTGGACCGCTTATTTTCCTACCTAGCATAAGTGTGCTCGATCACAATTCTAGACCAAAGAGGGATTGCTGCTAGGAAAGGGTTATATATGATAATCCATATTTCTATTTTTAGCCCATTCCCAAATCTAAGCCTTGTTAGGGATTGCGGAATGGATCATTAAGGAAAAAATAACACTAGAGGGGGGGGGTGAATAGTGTTTTTAAGGATTTAAACAAAATCTAAAACTTATATAAACTACTATATGAATCAAACACCACAAAAACGATCGCAGACACGGTATCAAACATAAACACAAAAATAAACAGAAAGAAAATGCAGAAAAGGAAAGAACACACCAGATTTTATACAGGTTGGGAATTGCTCCTACGTTCAGTCCCATGCAACGCTGGATTGCACATAGTTTTATTACTATAGCAATATCCAATTACAATCCTCCTTGATTTCACGGCTACAAGGGATACCACTGATTCCGCACACACACTTGATCAAGTATATCCTCCTTGATTTCATGGTTACAAGGGATACTACCGATTACCCTTCCTTGATTTCACAGCTACAAGGATATCACCGATTACAAACACTTCCCAAACAATTACAACATCCCTATAACTCTTCAATAGCACTTTGATTCAAAGAGTAACGAGTGAGAAGAGAAGAAGTTTAATGAAAATAGAATTGAATTCGGCAAAGTATAAGTGTAGAAATCATAAAAATGAGAAGATATAATGGTGTAAAGAAAGAAGATGAAGATGGAGAAGAAGAATAATGAAAAAATTCGAAATCATCTCCTATTTATAACATTTGAAAGGTTGCAACGTTTCTGAACCATCACAAATAGTGAAAAGACACTTCCTTTCAATTTTGAAAAATGACAATTATATGTCGACATGTATATAAATGTATGTCGACATACCATGTTTTAAAATTGAATTTTAAGCATTTTCACGTGTTTTGATATATATATATATATATATATATAATTCTGGAAATTTTTGAATTAAAACATAGTGTTATAAATGAATATTATAAAGTAGAAAATCATAAATATAAACTATATAAACATATTTATAAAATTATAGAATTGAAACTATATAAATATAAAGTATATAATATATAAAATTTATAATATAAAACTTGAGTTTAAAATCAAAAGTAAAGAAACTAAAATAAAATAGAATAGAGAAGATAGAGATTGAAGATAGTATTTGAAAATAGAATTTGAAATCGGAAATTGAAAAAACAGAATTTGTATTTGAACCTGGAGTGCTATTCAGAGTCTTACATAACCTAGACTCTACTACTGTATTTGTCCTGAATTCTTGAACTCTTGAAATCTTGAAAACTCATGAGTCTTGAATATTTCTGAATTCTAAATATCTACTATCTTTATACTATACAGTCTTCAGTAATAATTCCTATATATAAATCCTGCATATATATATATATATTCTAGACAATGGTGTCAGTATATATTTTATAATCAATTAATATTGAAATAAGGTTGTTATCATCAAAACTCTATTCTCCAACAAGCCCAATGTAACAACCCGGAATCCAAACCAATTTAAAAAATTTAATGTGGCTATTTTAGTGGATTTTGAGTGTTTAAAATAAATTATTTTAAATAATAACGACCAAAAGTCTATTTGAATCGATGGTAGAAAATAAGTATATTTATTTTAATTATAAAACAAGGCCTGAAATGGCGCGGCAGTTTGAAAATTTGAATTTGAACTTTGACTGACTGTACAGGATGCAAAATAAATCAGATTTTAGTGAAACCAAAAATATTTAAATCTGTTTATGAATATCTTTCTAACGAAACTAAAAAATCGAAATTTCATAGCGGGAATCAAAAGTTATGCCCAAATGAATTTTCAGAAAGGTCTCTATGGAGTTTATATAACCCTTGAAAATAGACATTTTGTAAACGACCTCCGTTTTCGATGAAACCACTTTTGTTGGATCCGGGATGTCGAATTATTGCTAGATTCCAAATTCCATAATTTTTGGAGTTAATATGTGAGCGTGGCAAAGGAAAATGTGTTTGGTCGATTTCAGTCAATTTGGATCGACCAGAAAATGGTCATTTTTCAAACGGTCTCCAAATTCGACGAAACTAGTTTTGTTGGGACCGTATCGTCCAAACATAGCTAGATTAATTTTTCTGGAATTTTTGGGGTCGTCACACCCAAACCATTGGCTCAGCCCCTGACCTGATCTTATGATATTCTATTTCTGTCAAAATAGGTTTTATTCTTTTCTTTTTGTTATGGTGTTCTAATATGTCAATGCAGTTCTTAGTTCATAATAAGCTGTTGATTTTTCTCACTTTTTAAATTATAATGCTTGTCACAATTAACAACAGATTCCTACAATTTGCCTAATTTGGTTTGATTTCTTTTTATTACAGATCTGTAAATTATTCGAATGTTTTTTGTAAATTTAGTGTTATATTATATAATCTTTTTTTGTCATGTTTACGCATTTTACATTATTTTTCATTCGCAAAAAAGGATTAAATTTATGTCTTTAAACTAACATTTACAGACATATGTATCTTTAATAACAAATATAAACATATGTAGACAAATGTAAATAATTAAAGGAAATAAAATAATTGTAAGATAAAAAGAATGAAAAACAAACTTATTGAAATTAACTAAAAACTGTAAGAAAAGAGAGAAAATACTTACAGAAAAATAACTTAAAACTATAAGAAAAACTTTAACCATTAAAAGCCTTAATTTTTTTTAGATTACTTCAAAGTCTAGATAATTACAACACTCACCGGTAGCCTTTATCACTTATTTGCATCCTTCCCAATCCCTTTCTTAGGTTGATTATATATTTTTATGTTTACGAATCTCTTCCCAAAAATAATTAATTTTTGGGCTCTACCTAAGGCAAAAGGAACCCAGAGGGAAAAGATTTGTGTATGAGTGAATAGTAGGTCTGGAATCTTATTTATATCTGAGCGTGGGGATCTCAGGGCATAGGATCAACTGGTTAAATCTGGTCTAGATATGTTATAACCATCGGATTAAAGGATTAACCTTCACGAATTAATGAAATGATTTTTAAAACTTAACCGACACAAACCGACACAAACCCGATCCTATCCAAGGTCAACCCCTATGGGCCTTTATATATTTTTGTTCTTCTTTAAGTTTTCCTGAACTATTATATATATATATATATAATTTCTAAATCTTATTTTTTTTTTACTAACTTCTTCATATGAACTTGAATTTTAACAAGTTACATATGTAAATTGCTTAGAAAATTACCATTGACTCAATGGCGAACTCTCATTGCTAAATTCTGATAATTATACAAACTTTTTTATTTCTTTATCAATTTTTTGATTAATTATTACTACTTCAGTTTTGGATTGTTACATGTATAGTTCATGGCCACTATCCAGTCAATAGTCAAAAATAACTAAACTTCTTTCCTCGGTATCTCTTTGTCTAATCATCGAAAAGTCAAGATTTCAAAAGATAGGCTGTAGAGGATTTTAGTTTTGGTGGTGGCATAGGCAGTTGGTGGGACCGAAGGCGGTGATTTTTCTGGTAAAATTGGAGGAAGACAAGGGCTTCACGGTGGTTGTGTTCGATTATCATGGAGGCGCATGAGGCGGCGACGGTCGAAGCTTGAATATAAGGGCTGATGAGTTCGAATGGGGGTGCATGAGGGAAAAGAACATACTAATGTGGAAATCTTTGATTTGTTTGTTTTACTTTTATTTCATTTGAATTCAAATTTTCTGACTTGAACAATTTTTGCATATGTAGTCAATTTTGCATATGATATTTTGCATTTGGACTCGTAATGGAAAGATTTATGCTTTGATGTTAGTTTGATCTAACTTGGCTAAGGTGGGTGATATCGTCTGTCTAAACTATAATGGTTAATCTAGTATAAATTGACAATGTTTGGATGATTTTTGATTCTAAAATAGAATTTCTAGAATAGTCTAACCTGCACATTAATTTATAAAAAGATTACAAAATCACTTTAAATTGTTTTAAATTACATATCATGCTTTTTTCAATTATGCGCCATTACATGTTATTTTTGTAGTATTGCAATATTTATGTTATTTGATATTTATCTCAGTTTGAGTGCTTTAGATAGCTCTTTATGTTGTTATGTATGTTTGTGTGATGGTTTAATTTTTTATATGACAATTGGCTGCATAGCTGCTTATTTCGCTTAATTTGGTTGAAAAAGCCATCTACGGGAGACATAGGATCTGGAAAATCTTATTTGCTAGAGTTTGGTACTTATTGATTAAAACACAAGTTATTATATATAAATTGAGTGCATAAAAATGATAAAATCAAATGGAAGAGATAAATTCGTGAAAAGGCATCGAAGTGTGGAAATTGATCTAAAGATGGAGTAGCATTGAAGCATGCTGGTTGTTTTAAAGATTAACCAGCACTAGATCTTGGCGACTATTATAAAGACGAAGGATGGACTTGACGAAGAGCTAGATTTCAAGACGAATGCCAATGCTTTTGTTTGATGAGTACTTAACCACTTTTGGTTAAATACATGAGTAAAGTGGTCAATATCGATATTATTGACAGTGAACAATTTGACCATATTGATGTGGACAATGATGTAGTTTCAAGGAATAAGATATGATGCTTCCGTTTGACAACGACTTCGACGTGATGGATCATTGACTAGTGATTTTGATGCTGAGGTATGGATGTGGTGCTTAGACGAACTGACTTTGTCATTCGAAAATAGGGATTCCTTGATAGGAAGAGATGGCCTCGACGATTGATAATTTTATTCTGCAAATCAGAGTATTGACAATGAGTAAAAAGGGAAGCTGCTAGAGAGGGTTGGGGCCAGTTGATTTATCTTTATGACAAGTTGGTTGTCTATGTTTTGGTCTCAAACAATGATCTTTCATGTTGGGAGTCAAAGGAATAGTTCTGGGACAGACTCTACTGTGGATAATGTGCGCAAACATAATATCAATAGATAAGGTTTTAGCGATTACTCAAGAAGAAAGGGTAGTGGGTGAGACGTCCATCTATATCATGTTCGGTCCTCCTTGGTTTTTAGTTGAAAGACTTATGGCATTCACTTGGGAAAAATTGGGTCCTTATCTTAGGGCATACAATTTGATATAACCTAGTTCCCGATCAACTGAACGGTATGAATTCGAGTATCACGAAAATCGAGTGTTATCGTGTGTCTGATGCATTAAGTGAGTGACTATGAGGATAGATGATAAGTGGTATGTTCGCTTAATCCTTTACCACTTTCAGTACTTATATATATATACATACGTACATACATACATACATACATACATACATACATAAACACACTCATGATGATTATTGCAAAATAGTATATATCTTTATATGTGCTAACTTCATGGATGCATAGACATGGCATGGTGATTCTCCATATCCTCTTTATCATATACTATTTCGACTTTATAATGCTTTGAGATTTTTTTATCATTCACACTAGACTGTTGTCTAACCCAATGTTTTATTTTTCCTCTTACTAAATTGGGTACTCATAGACGAAGCTGATGAGTAGGCTAAGTAACACGAGTAAGCATTATTGGAGCTACACAGGTGGACTGGCATGAGGTGACACCATTTCATATTATATTTGCATTACTATTATCTATTCGGCTATGTGACACTGTGGAGGCTTGACAATGTTACTCGTTAATATTAGAGACCGAACGCTAGTTGAGTTTGTTAATCTATTGCATAAATTCTACTTACTATAGTGTAATTGTATGAGCCTTTATACTTTGATTAGTGTTTTATATAGTTATTGCTGCCTTGTATGTTTTATATCTCTGGTTTCTATTATATTTTATATGATGCGTTGCGGTACACACAACATGTTTTATGATTGTTCTTGTATTTCTCCCTTCACTTTTCTTCTATTCTCTTCTCTTCCTTTTACTCTTCTTTTCTTCTGTTTCTTCCCCTTAGCAACTGTTTTGCATCGATTAGGTTCTTGTACATCACGCCATTATAATATATATGCAGTGGAAATATAGGACACTCGTCACAAGTTTCTCATCATACATATAAATAGTGACATGTTTCAAATTTTCAAAATTCATCTGCTTCCTCATTGCAACGCATAAGAACTGTTGTGAAATCCTAAATTCAAAAACGTCTAAAAGCATTACAATTTTTTGCATTTAAAGGCAGTAGAAAGCATTATAATTTGGATTGATTCGACAATTCTATCGCAATCCACCAAAGCTATTAACACCTCAACTCCGTTATATCTTGGGAGACGAATTGTCTTAACTTACGACGCTCATTTGTTTGAATAAAGAGGACAAATAATGTCTTAGGAAATGCATCGTCGACATTCCTTAGAGCGATCTCCATAAATTTTAATTTGTCACTGCCATGTCATTTTCTTCACTATCACAGAAACCACTCACCAATATTGATATTATATTTGATGTGCATTTTCTAACGAATTGATCCGAGCTATCAACTTGGGTGATGAGAGTTTCGATGATAGAATTACAAGTTGCTATTATCATAAGAATATTTATAGTAAAAGATTGCTATCTTCAAAGAAAAAGTTGTTCTGTCAAGCACAAATTTTGGATTTACCGATGTTCAAGCTAAAACACATGATTAATAGTTGATTAAAAATGAAACTCATTCGGTAAAATTTCCTAAAATTTTATATTGCTTTAAGCGTTTTACAATTAATCAAATGATTTTCTTATAGAGGATGACAACAAATAAATCGCTTAAACAAGTCAATAGATTTGAGAATAAACAAATATCTCAAAAGGTAGAGGCATCATTTCTATGGGTTTATGAATAAAAAAGGGAAGAATAAAAAATAGAGGAAAGATTAAAATGAAACATAGTGTTTTATATGTTATAATCACGAGTCTATTTAACAAACGCTTGGTGTTGCAGCATCTATTACCAGATGTCATGCTCTTTAAGCTACCGTTTGGTTTATGAACTGGGCAGTTAAAGTTTGCGTCTACGTCTGACGCGTCCGACGCGTCCACAGTGGGGTCCACATGTTTGCCCCTTCGAGACGAACGGTTGAAAAGGTGGCTTTCGCGTCGGACGCGTCAGACGCACGTCTGACGCGACAA
This sequence comes from Allium sativum, assembly GCA_030737875.1. Lineage (NCBI taxonomy): Eukaryota > Viridiplantae > Streptophyta > Magnoliopsida > Asparagales > Amaryllidaceae > Allium > Allium sativum. The sequence continues at coordinate 899,482,458 of CM060910.1, read as the reverse complement.
ATTTTCCAGAACAGCCGATTCCTTCACCTCAATCTATATATTTGGCCAGTTCATCCACCTTCCATCACCAAAACAGCTACAAACCCGAAAATATTTGCTTCAATCTACGTCAACTCATCGAACTTTTCATGTTTTTTTTTTTTTTTTGTATTTTTTAGTTTCTTTACTCCCATATATATTTTATTCGTAATTTTTAGGTTTTTTTTTTACAGAATGACAGGCAGTCAATCTTCATCTACCCGTTCCATTGCCGAATGGAACAACGATATGACCAACACTTTCATTGATGTGTGCATGCAACATCTTAGTTCCCGTGCACATAATGTTGGAGGATGGTACCAGCTGATCGCAATGGCGTTCAATGAGCGCACCGGATTGGACTACAATGCCGATCAGATGAAGAACAAGTTTGACAACATGAAAAGAGATTGGGCTCCGTTGAACAGACTGCTACAGTTTGGTGGAGAGGCTTCGGACGAGCAGTTCGATACCGTCACAGGAACGGACGATTGGTAGGCGACGGTGCCAATAGCGGCGCACAAGTACAAGAGTGGTTCCCCGGCGCGATTCAGGGAGTTGGACTCCATGTTTGCATGTTGCATTCGTACTGACAGATGTCAATACGTAATTCAGGATGCTCCACCAGTTCATCTGCATGAGGCACAGCTCTATGGAGATTTCATTCGTGGCGGTAATGCGGAGATCTCGAGTCATCCGACTCGTAGGCATGTCAGGTCAGGTGCTGGCCCTTCTCGTTCAGCTCCTTCGCGCATGGACCGAGACGAGCTTATAGATCTATGCATGTCAGTACGCCATGAGGATAATGACTATCAGGAGTGGGAGGTGGCGGTTATTCTGCCAGAGCATGACAGATTGGGCCACTACCTTTTTTATTCTCTACTTGACAAACCCACACAGCTTAGGAGTTGTGTTATTCATTTTGTTAGGAAGCTGAGGGCTGAACATATATGATGTTTTCTTTTGTGATTGTGTTGTAGTTGTGTTTTATTTTGTGGTTGTATTGTAGTTGTGGTTTATTTTGTGGTTGTGTTGTGGTTGTGTTTTCTTTTGTGGTTGTATTGTTGTGATGTGTTGTAATGGATGTGTTGTAGTGGTTGTGTTGTAATTCCTATTTCAATTCAGTATTTTTTATTCTGCAATTTGTATTTTGCATTTTATTATCCTGTTCGACAATATACACACAAAAACACAAACATAAATAATAAAATAATATAAACAAAAACAATTATAAATTATAAATTAGTCTCTTTCGTTAAAAAAACACATTATCCGTTCGTAATAATTCCCCTTCAAATACCCCTTTCATATTTCCCTTTCAAATAACCTTTCCGTTCAAAATCAAACGGATGCTAAGAGTTTGGATGTGTGTTCAATGCATGTTAGCACTTTAATTGCTTGTTCGACCCTAAGAGTTTGGATGTGTGTTCAATGCATGTTAGCACTTTAATTGTTTGTCGAACTGATATTTAACACAATTTTTTTGGACTTTCGTTCAACTACAATTTGAAACTGTATTTTTTTACGCTTTAAATTGTTGGAGATGGCCATAGTAAGGTAAAAGGATGTCAAAGGATAAAAACGGAATTATTCTTTTTTTCATGACTACATTGCACACTCGAAAGCTAGTTTGTTTACCTTATTTAACTGAGGTCACCATGACATCATTAATGGTGCTGTGTGGCTGTGATTTAATGGGAGAAATTCAGAGGTCAATCACAGCCCCACACTACTAACACCGTTAGTGGTGTCATGGTGACCCAAATTAAAATGGAGTCGACAAACTGGTATCGAAAGCAGAGGGAGATATGCTTGGACCCGAAGTATGAAAAATGTCATGCATCAGTGTTATCCTGTGTCCTGGTGCCTACTAAATGCCGTGTGATCTTCTACACGTGTCACATCCTGGTCAACTTTACTTTCACACGTGTTCCATTCGTAGCACACGTGTCATCTTAGCAGCACAATCGCCAAGCCTCCCCTCGAATTTAAACACCGTCTCCGCCTCGGCTTTCCTCACTTTCCAAACTCGAAAACGTACGTCCTAAAGCAAAAACAAAGAAACAATGGCTTCATACCAACAAACTCGACATGAAGAAAAAGAGAAGAAAACAACCGACTTATCGAGAGAAGAAATAGGGAAGTACCGGCAAGAAGCCCAGCAAAACTCAGCAGAATCAATTCGTGAAGCAGAAGAAAGGTACAACAAAGCCAAACAGGCAGGCGGAGCAGCTGTGCAGGACACTAAGGAAGCCGTGGTGCAAGGGCTCAGCGCCACATCAGCTTACGTAACTGGAAAAGGCGTTGAAGCAAAGGACGTTACTGTAGAGAAGACAGCAGTGGCGAAGGATGTGGTGTCGGAGAAAGGTCAGAAAGGTTACGAGGTGGCCAAAGACTATGTGGCTCAGGCTGCCTTGAAGACCAAGGATGTCACCGTTGACGTCGCCTCCAAAGCTAAAGATGTTACTGTTACTGCAGGTATTACTGTCCTATTTTAATGTAGTTTCTTGTGGTTGATATATTTTGGTTATAATGGAAAATCTCGCCAGTAGACTTCAATGCATGATGCATCATTTTCTTCGAGATGTTGAACAAAACATGTATAATTTGGATGTGATATTAATATAGCCAAATACCCTCACAATTTTATTCTTAATCTCATCCAGTTTACAAGTAGTGTGCTATTGGCATATTCATCTGGGCACCATTATTGCATGCATCATAAGATCGGATCATTTCATTGTAATATTTAGGTAATTGATTGCATGCATCATAGGATCGGATCATTTCATTGTAATATTTAGGTAATTGATTGCATGCACGGTATGATGTTAATTCAAATTTACTTAAATGGCTGAATCAGTTGATCTGAACTGCATTCTGCACCTGCCCTTTTCCGGCTGTGTTTAAAAATACATGTAAAATTAGCAAATTGCTAAATGTAAAATCTGTCAATTCTTGAACTTGCTAAGTAGTCTTCACACATCAACTTATAACAGGAGCAACAGCGGCAGATTATGCTAAGCAAGGTGCTGTAAAAGCTAAAGACGTTACGCTAACAACAAGCGAGACTGCTCTGGAGTATGCAAAGCAAGGTGCAGTCAAGGCTAAAGATGTCACAGTGGGAACGGGCCAAACTGCTTTAGAATACGCAAAACAAGGTGCAGTGAAAGCTAAAGACGTCACAGTAGGCACCGGCCAGACAGCCTTAGAATACGCAAAGCAAGGTGCAGTGAAAGCTAAAGACGTCACAGTAGGCACTGGCCAGACTGCTTTAGACTATGCAAAGCAAGGTGTAGTGAAAGCTAAAGATGTGACATTAGGAACTGGACAAACCGCCATAGAGTATGCGAAAGAAGGCTCTGTGAAAGCCAAAGACGCCGCAGTGTACACAGGCCAGACTGCCTTAGATTATACCAAACAAGGAGCAGCGCAAACGAAAGACACAACCTTAAGCACAGGTCAAACTGCTTTAGACTACGCGAAGCAAGGAGCGGAAAAAGCGAAAGACACAACCATAAGCACAGGTCAAACTGCTTTAGGCTATGCAAAGCAAGGAGCGGAAAAAGCGAAAGACACAACCGTAAGCACAGGTCAAACTGCTTTAGGCTACGCGAAGCAAGGAGCGGAAAAAGCGAAAGACACAACCGTAAGCACAGGTCAAACTGCTTTAGGCTACGCGAAGCAAGGAGCGGAAAAGGCGAAAGACACAACCGTAAGCACAGGCAAAACAGGTTTAGACTATGCGAAGCAAGGGGCAGAAAAGGCGAGAGAGACAACCGTAAGCGCAGGCCAAACTGCTTTGGATTATGCTAAGCAAGGAGGTGTTAAAGCGAAAGATACAGCGGTAAGCACCGGGCAAACAGCACTTGGTTATTCTAAACAAGGCGGGGAAAGCGCACAGGACTACGTCTGCGCATCAGCAATGGAAGCTGGAAGTAAAGCAAAAGACTATGCAGGAGAGAAAGGAATGCCAGCTAAAGATTATGCTGAAAAGAAGGCCAGAGAAACCAAAGAAGCAGCAAAGGAGTCTTCGAAGGGCACTGGACAAGAAGTGAAGGGCCATGCACAAGAATATAGCAAGAAGAAACAAGCTAAGGTAATGGTTTAGAAGATAGCTTGTGGTAGAATAATTACTAGTATCATTTTGCCTATGACTGATATGAATTTTTTTTGCTTAACCCAGTTATGATGTGAATGTTACCCTGCAGGATAACGTTAGTGAAGAAGAGTTGGGGGAATATGCAACGCCTGGTGAAGATATAGCGACGGAAGTAACGGTGACTACTGTGGTTACACCAGAAGTGGAAGAAAGCTCGGCAACGGTGGTGGGGGAGTTGTTTGAAACTGTAGGGGAGGCGGTGATCGAAATAGCAAAGACCGCAAAGGACATTGCAGTAGGGGAAGAAGTAGAAGCTAAGAAGGATGTGTAGTTGTCATGAATTAAGAGTTTGTTTCGTATTACTTCTCTTTTGATGGTAGAAATTATGTGTGTTAAATTATGTAATGTGAATCAAAATGTGTGCTTTTTGAGCTGTAGTTTAATGAATCTGTTTGTATTGTACATCCTGTTTATTGTTACTCGTTAAACGGGCTGGTTTTGTTCTTACGTTGCATCGTAAATCTATATAGAACAGCTCCATTCTTGATTTGCGCAAGCAACTGGATCCGGGTTCAAATCCATATAGAAGTCCAAATGCACGCTTACACTTCCATTTCTATCATGAACATTTCAACATAATCGATGCAAATCAAATGTAAAGCTGTGTCAAAATGCCTTGTGCACACACTATTGACTTTATTTACTCTTCCGTTGCACTTTTTATTGTCTTATTTTTATGTGACTTAGTACTTTGATACGTTAGCATTGAATCATAGCCTACGCCACACGTATGAGAGTTCATACATAAGAGCAACTCCAGTCGTTGGAGTTAAGAGGACAAAATTAAGAGGAGATCAGCCAGTGGCTCGTTTCAACCCTAAATTAAGGCAAACATTCGGATTCAGTTCAGGATCAGGCGCCTACAAAATAGGCGTCAGGATCCCTCATTTCCTCCCCCACACGTGCTGCTCTTATACCTCAATTCGGATCCTTTTACCTCTTCTAACGGCTATAAACGGTCACTTTTTTTAACTAACAACGGCTATAAACGGTCATATGGAAATTACAACGGCCATAAATGGTCATATTTTTTTCCTATATATCTCGGTATGAGTAGTTCATTTTAAAACACATAAACTACTTAAAATCCACCACGCTTTTTATCTAGCAGTAAACAATGTCATATTCATTTCAATTCCACGACGAAGCGATGAGTGCAAACAGTTGGGATTTCGATTCTCAACCAGTCGAAGATCTGACCCCTCATTCTGCTCCACCACTCTCGTTTCATTCTTCTACGCCGTGGACCGGGGACGAAAATAAAGTTTTCTGTTTAATGTACTTGCACTTTTCTAACGATTCGGTCAAGGGATATGATCAAAGTGGGGAGGTTTTCTGGGGAAAAGTTATGTCTGCTTACAACAAAAAGCACGTAGAAAAGACGAGATCAATGTCTGCACTTGCAGGTCGATTTGGGAAGATCAATTGACAAACTCAATTCTTCGAGTCTCAAGTTCACAAAATAAAAACCGCAAATCCTAGCGGAATGGGCGGCGAAGCCGAATTGGTAATAATTTGTAATTCTTTCATTTGCTTGTCGATATTTTATTTATCTACTACGAAAGTATACCAATATTCATTATTTTATCATTTGTAGAAGCGAATGACGAACGACCAATTCTTGAAATTATTTCCGAGAGAAAATGGTGCGAGAAAAAGGCGAACTCAATTTTCTGTTAAAAACAAATTAAAACGAGAGCTTGAAGAGGAAACAAATGACCCTACAACCTATAAAATAGGCGCCAGAACCACAGGCTCAATCACCCCGATTCAGGGCTGAATATTCGCTCCTCTGAATATTTAACCCTGGATCCACTGGAGTTGCCCTAACCATTCAATCAACATAGCATAATTATCAATAGGTAACATATAACTAACTTTTATGAATATCCACCCATTCTATTAGTTTATCCACATTTTAATTTTAGTAAGTTAACCGACTCATTGTTTATAAGTAAATCCACGGGTGAATTAACTAAAAAAATGGGCATTTTTTTTATTTTTTTTGTTCTTTTTTCACTGTCATGTTAGTTTCTTTCTCTCTCTTTTTTTAGTATATTTGTATACTAGTGTAGAAACCAATTCATCTAATGTAATAATAAATGAAATTAGATAGATATTGAGGTTATAAGCAATAATATATTTGGTGAACTTCCCCTTACATCGTGTGCAAGCATACGTAAATCCATTTACAAATGTAATGTTGAAGCGTTTGACTGTATTGACCCAATTATCTGTTATCGATAAACTACTGCAATCATGATTTTGTATTTGTTAGTGCTACACCTATTCTTACATCCTTGATGATTGTGCATTTCAACACATTATATATCCATCATCTGAGCCAACCAAAAGCAAACAATAAAGTGATGGTTTGAGTGGCCTTGTAATGAGTATAACAAGGCATTTGAGTGATGTAGGGTTTTTACCAGCAAGGATAAAAAGAGTCCATTAATGTTTGCTAGGAAACTTTGGAGAAGATGGTCATTGGTTAATGGATAAAGGGCGAGTAGAAATAATTGACTTAAGGCAATTGCGCAGACCCAGAAATGTAGAGGACAAGCGTAGATGATCATTGGTCGGGGGGTAAAGGATGAGCAAAAATAGTTGACTTAAGACATTTGATTAGCGTCGTGGAGACAGTATATGCACATATGTAGGTAAAGAGGACAAATGCAGAGACAGTTTGGACATGTCTAAAGGAAACTAAATGTCTTCTGAGAGCACAAGAACATGTATAAAGTAAGAAAAACACGTCTAAAGGATGTCCTCTGTATAAAAGTGAACCTGCGAGAGGATTTAATTATATCCATTTTGTTTAGGACTAGGGTTTATTCTAATAATTTGGCATGAATGGTGGATAACATGGAGAAGGCTAGAGATTTATGTTTGGCTGAGGTGGATGCAGATGGATCCAAAGAAGGTGGATAAACTAAATAAATTCTTGAAAATTTTGAAAGTCCAACATTCTATCTTTTAGACCATTACAAACAATCCATTATGTTTTAGTTTTTTCTCTCAACGTTTTCAACCGAACGAACAGGTAGAACAACCAACAACAACAACCAATCATGGGTCAATGTAACACCCTACACTTTTCTGCATCCAAATTTCGACAAAAATCGAAACTCAAACACATACAAGCATGGAGCATGTAATCTGGTACCTGCAATAAATGAGCATGAGCATAATCAGAGTACGATAAAAAAAACTCACAGCGAAAACAAAATAGGATACTAGTATTAACTCGAGTAACTACCTTTTCAAAGTAAGTCATTTTGTCAATACTGAGCATGAGAGAGAACGAGAAAGTCAAACCTAAACACTTGTGCAAACCCGACCCTCTCTAGGAAACCTGGGAAGTCGTAATGAGGAGGGGGTCAGAACAACAAGTTCTGGTGACTAAGAAATTTAGAACACATGTTATAATACATAGATGTATCTCATTTGGTTCAACCTAAGATGTATGCCTAGCAAGGTAAGTAATTCTAACCCAACCTGGTTGATGTTTACACACGACTCTACTACCCTTTCCAAAGTAGTGTTTCCAAAGTATAACACTGAGATAGGACATTTTCACATATTTTGTGAAGCCTTTATACTGGAATATGACTGGTTATTTAATCAAGAGTGAGCCCCTAGTTAAGAGGATTCTACATCCATGTACTTTCGTTCGTTTTATCCTTCATCATTTATCGCCTCACTATCAATGATAGATAGAGTGGATTCTTCCTGATCACTTAAGACCCTAGGCGGACCGATTGGTCACTTATTAACCCTCGATAACATATTCAACGCTAACATAAACTAGAGGACACTAGCTACGGCCCCTACTAGTTAAGGGGTCCGTCATTCACGCATATACCCTTGCACTGCATAAGGTGAGAGATGGAATTTTATCGTTCGTTATATCTCCTAGCTGACCTTATTAGATAATCTCTTTAGTCACTTATTACTTCCCATGGAATAGGTAGCCAAATCTGGCATTTTTAGTTTTCAGGTTTGGGCAGGCCCACACACACCTGTCATTTAAGACCCCTAAACTGAAAGACCTATTCCCAGGTGGACTCCTCAACCCTAGTCACTTAGCCGTTTAGGACACAGAAAGCGGACTATGCGCGAAGGTTATTAGATTCGTACTCAGTTTGCCTTTAATATCTTTCCCTATTTGGGATAAAGTGGACTGCATTATTTAGTCATTTCCGTTTTATCTCTCTCCACAGAAATACTATATGCATATGATTCATTATCGTCACGAGTTATTATGGTTAATAATATTTTACATTATTAACCTAGTAAGTCCAACTCTATTTAATTATAAGTTCTATATTCATTAATACAAATAAGGAAGGTTATATTCTCTTTACCCTAGAATATTTTCTTAGTTACCTCCTTAATTGGACTTAGTGTTTAAACAACAATCATTTTCCATTAATCCCTTTATGACACCCATTTACTTCTCATTTCTTTGTTTATTGCCCTTTATGAGTATAACGGTCATATTTTCCTAAGGCAAACATTTATTTTTAATTTCCATTGATTACATTTAATGTCATTTATGAGCTTAATGGCCATAATTTTCCTTAGATATTAATTACAATGGAATATCCCTATTTTATCAGTTCCGAATATATTTAATTGTTGTACCCCAACAGACATTTCTAATTTTATTTGTTTATTTATTTTTTGCCTGTTATATATATGTATATATATATATATATACATATATATATATATATACATATATATATACATATATATATATATATGCATCTGGGCTCTCACATTAAGTTGACTACTTGTGGAAGTTGGATGGTTGGTTCCGGGCAGGCTTATACCAAGTGAGCTTAACCTCGTGTCTTAATTCGATTATAAATTAGAGTTCCTAATTGGGGTGTACAACATTAATCCTAATTAATTTTAGGAATTGTAACCATTATCCTAGCATATTCACTTTCCCCCTTCAACAATTGGTTACAATTGTTATTTATTCATTTGTGGTCCTATTTATAGTAATTAATTATATTGATTGCTACAAATGGTCACCACAAATATATTCATTTAAGTGGAAAATAAGCACAAGGACAAACTTTGGAAAAAAAATAGTCTGAAGGACGTCAAGTTTTATTTTTAAGTTGAAGGACAAACTTTGAAAAAAAATTAAGCTGAAGGACAATGCTAAATATAATTAGCATTTTCCACAGTGTAAAACTGAATAATGCTAGTTAAAACTAGCATTTTTCGTGTAGTGTAAAAAACTTAAAATAATGCTAATTACATTTAGCATTCTCCTTCAGCTTAATTTTGGTTCAAAGTTTGTCCTTCAGACTAAAAATAAAACTTGTTATCCTTCAGCCTAATTTTTCGGCAAAGTTTGTCCTTCTCCCTAATTACCTCTTCATTTAATATGGAATACAATTACATATATGATTCCATAAATGAGTATTATCCACTCATTATGTATATTTTACCGTTTTACGTTGATTTGGACGGATAATATGTATATATTAAAATTTATGTTTTCGTATAGTCAACGTAGCTATCTTTTACTATTATTATTATTAATTTTTAATTAAATTATTTGGTTTAATCAATAACCAAACATTTCTTTTTGCATTTAGTCTTGCCAAAAAGTTTTCAATCTTCCGAAAGGACAGTTAGCAGTAATTATTGTAACTTATGCCAAATTTGTGAAATAGACATAATTCCAATTCACAAAAAATATATATGTTAATGTATATTTTTAGAATAGTTGATACAAAATACGCACAAATATTCACTTTTATATTTATACGTACGTTTGCACCACTTTTTCTTTTTAAATCCTTTTGTGAATTCAGAATAATATCTTTTTGTTCAAAAAGAAGAAAAAGACATATTTACAATAATTAAGCCAAAACCCAACATTATTGAATACAACTAGGTATAATTACAATCACATAATTTAGCAATCATATCTTTCCAAATTCACATAATTTACCGATTTCATCTTTTTACCCAAATTCGTGTATTTTATTTTTCAACACTGAGCTAAAGATCTGAAGTGTAACTACATCTAATTTGTGTTTAATGGGACTAATTTCCAGATCTACAGTATTATGCAGTGTCTACAATACATTCTATAACATATTTGCAATATATTTTATGACATAACTGTAGGAATAGGTATAAACCAGTTTAAGAAATCATACAATTCACTTTATGCATAGCCACAATGTACAATTCACAAGTTCTAATACTTTTTATAACCAGAACTGATGGGTGTCAATCTAATTACCACAATTTATTTATCAGATCTGATAGGCATAGGTATACAAATTGAATTTATTATAAACGAGATAAATACATTATTATAAATGTGTATGTAAATTTCATACTCACCTTATAGCCTCCAAATTCAATTGTTTGAACTCCTTTTGGCCTACAATTCCCAAATTCTTGTAAATCTACAACTTATCTAGAAAGGGGAAAATTGTAGATTTGTAGAGATGTAAGAAAAAGGGAAGAGAGCGAAGAATCTATTGTTGAGCGTCAAATTGCATTCTTTTCCATTAAATCTATTTATGCTCTCAATTCTATATGCACTTTATTTGATTTGTGTGAATATATTTTTAAGTGAAGAAATTAGGTTAGAAGAGAGAGGAAAATGACAAAGCTCCGTTGTTGTTATAAATTTGAATGGAAAAGGAAGGGTGTTGTTATTGGCAATCCAACTATTGTTAGGGGGGTCATTTTTTAAAAACACTCCACTCTTTGAAAAATTCTTAAGGGGCTATACAAATATATTATTTCACACTGCTCAATATTCCCAGATTGTCCCTTCAAATTATTAAAAAAAACTTATTCGACAAGGAAAACTGAACTAAAATAAGTAGTTCATCACCAGTGCACTAAATGCAACATGTAATCAATTATGTATGTATTCGATAGTGATATATCAAAAATTAATAATCATTTCGGTGCATTGCCTTCGTAATTATAAAATTCGGCATATTTATGTCGACTAAAAAAAAAAGTTCGATCATATTCCACCGAAAACGATTATCCTTTTGGGTTTAAAAAAAAAATCTACATATGCGAATTGAAAAAAAAATACTATGACCCTTGCAATATTTATTAAGATAAAATTACCTTTATTTGTTAAGGGCTAAATGGGTAATAAGGTAAAATTACCGTTATATGTTAAGGGGCTACTTTCTTCATTAGTACTCCCCTTAAAAATTTATTAAAAAATAAAAAATTGGCCTTCCCTTAACAATATTTGGAGTGTCAATAACAATTCCCAAAAGAATGAGGTCTTACCCCTCTTTTTATAGGAGTGGAAATGGCCTTGGATCTTTAGATCCATTTTAATTACCATCCGTCCATTCGTTTTATAAAATATAACCAAAATGCCCCTTAAAACCTAGCCGTCGTTGGGCACTACAGACCCGAAGCAGTCGACTGCTCCCTAGAAGGGTGTCGACCACTCCCTAGAAGGGTGTCCACTGCCCTACGACCAGTTGGCCCAATGAGGGATGCTTATAAAAGGGAAGATATTTATTAAGTGTACTGTTTATTTATTTCCATCCATTTTTCGTATTTCAACCGTAACTCTTTCATACAGACTCAGTTCGCGAAACTCCGAACATGAAAGTTGACCAAAATTCTATGACGAAGGCAACGGTTAAAGTTTTGTGGCCAAATTCCATCATTTGCAGAAACTCCTATTTTGGAGCTTCTAATTACATAACTATTTATTGTCAAAATTTTGGGTTCTTACATTCTTCCCCCTTAAAAGGAATTTCGTCTCGAAATTCTAACAACTAGTTATCGTATCCTACACAAACAATTTGTATACATCCATTTTACAACCATGTGTATATGTGTATGGTGTACATAACGCATTTCAACCTGTCTAGGGAGCGGTCGACCGCTCCCTAGAAAGGTGTCGACCACTCCCTAAAAGGGTATCGACCTCCCTATGGCCAGTTTTCCCAATGAGGGATGGTTATAAAAGGGAAGATATTTATTAAGTGTACTGTTTATTTATTTCCGTCCATTTTTTGTATTTCCTTCGTAACTCTTTCATACAGACTCCGTTTGCGAAACTCCAAACATGAAAGTTGACCAAAATTCTGAGACAAAGGCAACAGTTAAAGTTTTGTGGTCAAATTCCAACATTTGCAAAAATTCCTATTTTTGAGCTTTTAATTAAATAACTATTTATTGTCAAAATTTCGGGTTCTTACATTCTTCCCCCTTAAAAGGAATTTCGTCCCGAAATTCTGACACCTAGTTATCTTATCCTACACAACCAATTTGTATACATCCACTTTGCAACCATGTGTATATGTGCACGGTGTACATAATGCATTTCAACCACAAAATATGCATGCAAGATGATTCTAAATCTGGCCCTCGATATGTATGCATTGAGATTTTTAAAAAACTTTCAAAAACATGATGCAAAACATACTAAATATACTGGCAGTTCTATATGAATGCAAAGTTTGAAAATTATTTTTCATCCATAACCTTCGCACAATTTCGAATAAAATTATGAAGCAACCAATTTTGCATCCAAACCCTGCCATCCAAAACGTCACGTAGTCTAATCGTTTTTTATTTAATTTCTCCTAAACTGGAAAAAGGAAATCAAAGCGAAGAATCTTAACTTTTCCTCTGCTTACAAATATTCCATTTCCTGCCCTGCAGTCGAATTTTCACCCTAATTACCCAAAATACTCAAAAAAATCCATCTATAGACTGCAAAGGAAGCTTAAAACAAGCTCTAAAACGTAAAATGAGTTACTTAATAGCTCTTGCGCATCGTTGACAATGTACGGAAACAACATTTCTAAGTCCAAAACAGTCTTTTCCTTGTTGTCTTTAACATTTTTATCGTATCATCGATCCTACTACACAGCTAAAACGCGCACACAAAGCATCCAAAAATCTTCCTTACATCGTTCATGTAACCAAAAATCGTAAATTTCACAATATTAAATTTCCGCTTAAAGACTTGTCTTGTTTATTATGAAAATTTCTTTTCAAAACCATTTCACTTTCTTATAAAAAAGAAAATGATTAAAAAAAATCAAACAACATTTTCCACAAAACTTCAAAGATGTATTTTGCGGAAATATAAATGATTCAAGTCAGATGTTGGCGAAAAAGAAAGTCAGTCACGCCAAGAAATGCGAAAACTGAAATCACACACAAAAGACCAAAATAAATTTTAGCTTTAATAAGGAACAGTGATTTATTTATTTATATACCCACGACGAAAACAACGCAAAACTGGTCCTTTGCTAAAATTTATCAAACACAGAGTTTTATTCTTTCCAGCTCTAGGAAAACTGTTAGTTTAGATATGAAAATGAGATTTCACTCAAACAGGTATGTGTTAGAGTTATAAATCAAACAGAATTATTTGTTGTCCGTCCGAGTCCGACCCGAATTTTTGTACGACTGTTAAATTGCCTGAATAAGTAACTGTCCAAAATCAAACACCATTTATTGTCCGCCCAAAATTTTTGAATCGAGCCCATACGTTAGCTGTCCAGACCGAGTTTGTCTGTGATCTTGTCTGTTGATGATATAATTACATATATACATTACTAATAATATTATATTATTACTCTTTCCCTATATGCTCAAGTTTCCAGGTAATGTATCAGCAAAAGATCCTAATTATTTCATTCCTTCTTCCCTAAGTGAAATGCTTCATCTTCTCCCAATTTGCTTTCATTTCCCAATACCACTCTAACAAATTCAAATCTCGCTTAACTTCCAAATACACATCATAATTATAGAAGGCTCCCAAATAATAACGACAAATCAACTAGAGGAAATCAAGAAATCAATCCAATTTCAAAGCCTATCACTCGATTCTTTCCTGATCGGTGTCCTTTACGTCACAGGCTTTGGGTAAGATTTGCTCAGTTTTTCAAATTTTAAAGTAAAAATTAATAGTGGATCTACTTTGTTTGTAAAATCTATTACTAATTTGCAATTTTTTGGCACAAAGCTAAATCAATTTATAATCTTTAATAATCATTTCTAAATCACGGTTTTGGCACAAATTTGACTTCTGATTATATTAAAGTTTACAAACTGATTCAGCTTTGAAATTGAATTTGCAGTAAGAAATAATTATTTCTAAACAAATTAATATTAGTAATTTGTATAAGCTTATAAGTTCTGTAATCTTTCCAAAACAACGAATTTTCCAGGCCTGCAAAACCAAGCAACCTCGCCATGGCTTTTGAAGCTTTTTCTGTTGGGTATTCCAGCCCATATTTGGCGTAATTTTATGCAGGCATACTTGGCATAATTTTATGCAGGCATATTTGGCATAATTTTATGCAGGCATATTTACAATATCTTTTTATGCAGGCCATGCTTAATTTGTGGGTTAGATTTATTGGTTTTGTCTTTTCCCCAGATTTGTTGTGCAAGCATGCCTTTTGTGCAACAATATCTTTTCTTTTCAGGAAAGACATTTGGGAGATTACTCACATTTTTTGGTATGCACATTAAAAGAAAAGAGGGTTAATATAACCAGATCTGGTCACATAAGGCAGCAGCAGTTTTTGGTCATTTATCATCTTCTTCAAGGTGTTTTGGTCTTCAAGATTGAGCTTTATTCTTGCTCGATTCATCGCTAACCTGAAGTGCACACATAGGGTGTTCTCTTGCACCTTTTTTCATCTCTTATTGTTTTTGGATTCCGGTGATTAGAAGTGAATCTTTTGTAAACATTTTGGGGTTGTTTACCCTTTTTGGTTTATCAATAAGAGAAGAGGGTAGACTCCTTAAGAGGACTCATGGTTTTTACTCTTCACATCGAAGAGGTTTTCCACATATAAAATTTTGTGTCTTGCTATTTTACTTTCATTGTATCTTTTTTTTTGAATGGTGTGTTGATTGATTGTCTTGTGTGTGATATTGTGGGTGTAGCTTGAAGTAACCCCTAATCAATCCTATCAAATTGGTATCAGAGCTTGAGGTAGGTTATTTATCACACTATGGAGTCGAGCAGTCATAGCTAAATGATTAAGTTGACATCAACCAACTATTCTATTTGGAGACCTGTGATGGAAGACTTGTTATATTGCAAGGATTTACATGACCCAATTGAAACCATCACTAATTCGAGTGGTGTTATCTCTAAACCTTCTAAACCCGATAAAATGGAAGAGAATGAATGGATAAAGTTGAAAAGGAAAACTTTAGGAACCATTAGACAATGGGTTGATATTAGCATTTTTAACCATGTGTCAAAAGAGACCGATCCATATGATTTGTGGAAGAAATTAGAAGGTTTGTATGGGAGGAAAACCTCCCATAACAAAGCTTTATTGATTAAAAGGATTGTTAATCTAAAGTTGAAAGGTGGAAAGTCAATTTCTGAGCATCTTAGTGATTTCCAAGACATTATTAACAAGTTGACAACTATGAAGATCATTTTTGGTGATGAATTGCAAGCTTTGTTCTTATTGAGTTCTTTGCTAGGTAGTTGGGAAACTTTAGTTGTGACCATTAGTAATTCAGCTCCAGATGGTGTGCTATCTTTGGATGTGATCAAAGAAAGCATGTTTAATGAAGAAATTAGAAGAAAGGAGATTGGAGTTGACAATTCACAAGCTCTTGTTGTGGAGAATAGAGGAAGAAGCAAGAGAAAAGGACCCAAAGGCCGTGATAACTCAAGAGGAAGATCCGAGTCTAGTGATGGAAAGAATCACTTCATATGCAACTATTGCAAGAAGCCTGGCCATATTAAAAAGTACTGCTTTCGTTGGAAAAGAGAACATGGGAAGAAGAATGATTTTCAGAAAGAAGGCGATGATAAAAATGTTGCAGCAGTAGCCTTTAAAAGTGATGATGATGTCACTTTAATTTGCGCAACTAGTGAATGTCATCATGTTAGCAGTACAGATTCTGAGTGGCTGGTTGATACAACTGCTTCATATCATTGTGTTCCTAAAAGAGAGTATTTTTTGAATTATCAAGCAGATGATTTTGGCAGTGTCAAAATGGGTAACCAGAGTACAGCAAGCATAGTTGGGACTGGTGATATTCGTGTGAAGACTAATGTTGGATGCATGCTTACATTGAAAGGTGTACGTCATATTCCGGATTTGCGTCTTAATTTGCTTTCATCTCATATTCTTGATCAAGAAGGCTTTCGTCACACATTTGAGAGTGGCAAATGGAAATTATCCAAGGGATCCATGACAATTGCAAGAGGCGAGTTGTGTTGTTCTTTGTACAAGACATATTTGACTGTATGTTTTGGTGAGCTCAATGCAGTGGAAGAAAAAGATTCTCCTAATTTGTGGCATCGAAGATTGGGACACATGAGTGAAAAGGGTTTGAAATGTTTAGCAGGTAAATCTCTTATTCCTGTCAATACTACAATTTCTCTTAACCCTTGTGATCATTGCTTAGTAGGAAAACAACATAGAGCTTCTTTTGCTAGAAAGTCTACAAGAAAGCAGGCTAAGTTGGAGCTTGTACATTCAGATGTATGTGGTCCTATTGAGGTTTAATCCAATGGTGGCAACAAATATTTTGTCACTTTTATTGATGATGCTACTAGAAAGACATGGATTTACATTTTGAAGACCAAAAGCCAAGTGTTTGAAACTTTTCAGAAGTTTCATGTTATGGTGGAAAGGGAGACAGAAAGCAAGTTGAAGTGCCTTCGTTCAGACAATGGTGGAGAGTATATTTCACATGACTTCAAGAATTATTGTGCGCAATATGGTATTCGACATGTAAAGACAGTTCCAGGCACTCCCCAACACAATGGTGTAGCTGAGAGGATGAATAGGACCATTGTGGAGAAGGTGCGATGCATGTTGAAGATGTCCGATCTACCAAAGTCATTTTGGGCTGAAGCAGTGAATACAGCAGTTTATCTGATCAACTGTTCTCCATCTATTCCATGGGGGCTTGACATTCTAGAGAGAGCATGGAAGGGATGTGATCCTGTATATACACATCTTAGAGTATTTGGATGCAAGGCATACATGCATGTGCCAAAAGACCAAAGATCAAAGCTGGATTCCAAGACTAATCCATGTGTTTTTGTTGGCTATGATGATGAAGAGTATTGGTTCAGGCTATATGATCTAGAAAAAGGAAAGGTAGTAAGAAGCAGAGATGTAGTGTTCTTTGAGCACGAAAAGGTGCAGAACTTTTGAGTGCAAGGTATCATACTAGCTCAGATTTTTTTATTGATACTACTGATGTTTCTTTGTCCCCTACTCGTGGTTTTGTTGAACAACCAATACAGGCTGATCTTGATGCAACACATGAAGGTGTTGATGATGCACAACTTGATGATGCACATTTTGATGATGTTCATGATGAAGCTCAACCAAATGGAGAAGTGGCTTGTGAGCAGGGGGAGCAAATTTCCCTACAAGTGGATGATGCTCAAGTTAGAAGGTCAACCAGAGAACATAAACCATCTACAAGATATCCAAGCATAGATTATATCTTAGTTACAGCTGATGGTGAGCCCGAGAGCTTCCAAGAAGTGTTGTCTAGTTGAGACAAGAATCTTTGGCTTGAGGCTATGAAATAGGAGATGGATTCCTTGATGAAGAATCCGACTTTTGAGCTAGTGAAACTTCCAAGAGACAAGAAAGTTTTGAAAAACAAACGAGTTTTCAAGAACAAGAAAGATGGTGAGAAGATAGTAAAGCGCAAAGCCAGATTGGTAGTCAAAGGATGCAATCAGAAAAAAGGCATTGATTTTGATGAAATTTTTTCACCAGTTGTCAAGATGACTTCTTCAGAACCATTTTGGGTTTATCAGCAAGTTGTGACCTTGAATTGGAACAACTTGATGTAAAAACTGCATTTTTACATGGTGATTTGCAGGAAGAAATCTACATGGGACAACCTGAAGGATTTGAAGAAAAGGGAAAAGAAAAACTTGTTTGCAAGTTGAAGAAGAGTCTTTATGGACTTAAGCAAGCACCAAGGCAGTGGTATCACAAATTTGATTCATTTATGACAAACAATGGTTACAAGAGGACTGTTCCAGATCCTTGTGTGTATTTTAGAAAGTTTCCTGGCGATATCTTCATTGCTCTTCTTTTATATGTGGATGACATGTTGGTAGTTGGACAAAACTTAGAATTGATTAGCAACTTGAAGAAAGATTTGTCCAAGTCATTTGACATGAAGGACATGGGTCCTGCAAAGCAAATCTTAGGCATGAAGATTGATCGTGGCAGAAAAGCTAGGAAGTTGTGGCTATCTCAAGAAAAATATATTGAACGTGTGCTTGAAAGGTTCAATATGAAGCATGCTAGGCCGGTTTGTACACCACTCGCATCTCATTTTAAGCTAAGTAAGAGGGATTGTCCAACAACGGAGAAGGAAAAAGCAAGTATGTCTTCTATTCCTTATTCATCTGCAGTTGGTTCATTGATGTATGCTATGGTGTGCACTAGGCCAGATATTGCACATTCTGTTGGTTTGGTGAGTAGATACTTATCCAAACCTGGTAAAGTTCACTGGGTTGCAGTAAAGTGAATTTTCAGATATTTGCGTGGTACTTCTAGATTTTGCTTATGTTTTGGAGGTAGCAAACATGTTCTTGAGGGGTATACAGATGCAGACATGGCGGGTGATATTAATAGTAGAAAATCTACCTCAGGTTATGTGTTCACATTTTCAGGGGGAGCCATTTCTTGGCAATCCAAGTTATAAAAGTGTGTGGCTTTATCTACAACCGAGACAGAGTATATAGCAGTTGTGGAAGCAAGTAAAGAGATGCTTTGGTTGAAGAGGTTCCTTCAAGAGTTGGGTTTGCAACAAGAAGAGTATATAGTATTCTGTGGCAGTCAGAGTGCTATGGATTTGAGCAAGAATTCCATGTATCATGCACGCACTAAGCATATTGATGTTCGGTACCATTGGTTAAGAAATGTGATTAAAGAAAATAAGCTCAAGTTGAAGAAAATTCATACAAAAAAGAACGGTGCAGATATGTTGACTAAAGTGGTTCCAGGAAACAAGCTTGATGTTTGTAGCAAGCTTGTGGGAATGAGTTTCAAATGATGATTGAAACATGCACATCTTCCCCAAGTTGGGCTGGAGGGGGAGATTGTTAGGTATTCCAGCCCATATTTGGCGTAATTTTATGCAGGCATATTTGGCATAATTTTATGCAGGCATATTTGGCATAATTTTATGCAGGCATATTTAGCATGTTTTTTATGCAGGCCATGCTTAATTTGTGGGTGAGATTTATTGGTTTTGTCTTTTTCCCAGATTTGTTGTGCAAGCATGCCTTTTGTGCAACAATATCTTTTCTTTTCAGGAAAGACATTTGGAAGATTACTCACATTTTTTGGTATGCACAATAAAAGAAAAGAGGGTTAATATAACCAGATCTGGTCACATAAGGCAGCAACAGTTTTTGGTCATTTATCATCTTCTTCATGGTGTTTTGGTCTTCAAGATTGAGTTTTATTCTTGCTCGATTCACCGCTGGCCTGAAGTGCACACATAGGGTGTTCTCTTACACCTTTTTTTCATCTCTTATTGTTTTTAGATTCCGGTGATTAGAAGCGAATCTTTTGTAAACATTTTGGGGCTGTTTTCCCTTTTTGGTTTATCAATAAGAGAAGAGGGTAGACTCCTTAAGAGGTTTCGTGGTTTTTACTCTTCACATCGAAGAGGTTTTCCACATATAAAATCTTGTGTCTTGCTATTTTACTTTCATCATATCTTTTTTTTTTATTTGAATGGTGTGTTGATTGATTGTCTTGTGTGTGATATTGTGCGTGTAGCTTGAAGTAACCCCTAATCGATCCTATCATTTTTCGATACATAATCTGCTACTTTCAACTTATTTGCAAAAAAAATGAACTGGACTTAATGTTTTTATTTTGTTTGATCTAGGAATATCTGAATTTCCACATAAACAAGTGATGGAACTGAAATTACCCAAAACACCCGAAAATATATTCGTTTGCCAATTCTACAGTGGAACCGAATTTTGAAAGAGTATATGATTTAGACTGTGTGTTTGCAATTTATTATCTAAATTTTAATTTTTTTAAGTAAAATTGTTAAACTCTTTGTTGTGGTGATTTTTTTAAGTATCTTGATTAGACAAAACATTGAATGCATCCTGGAAATAATGAATCATGAACAAACAGCCTGAGAAGCTGCTTGTGTTTATTTCGAATTGCTTGTCTAATTAACTTTTGTACTATTTTTAGGTGATATTGATGTGACTAAAAAGCAACCCGAGGAAGAAATGATAAGCAATGATAATAATATAGTTGCGAAAGATGTAGATGAAGAGCAAACCGATCCAAAAGCTAAGGGTGTTGCTACAGAGATTGAAGAGAAAACATGAAAAAGAAAATCCGAAGTTTGGCTTGAGTTTGAAAGAAACACAGAGAAATCTAAAGATGGCACAGTTAGAAGGTATGGTATGTGTATCCATTGTAAGTAAAAGGTAACTATTACGATGGATGCACAACTACATTTAAAAGACATTTAAGTAGATGTCATGTTCGCATTGCTAGACAAAAGAAAAGAAAAAAGTTAGGGAAGGAAATTTTGAAAGAAAAAGCATTTGACGACAACGATTTGATTAGGAAATTAGCTCTTTATAAATATGACAAGGAAAAAATTAGAGAAATATTGGCTACAATGATCATAGTGCATGGATATCCTTTCAGAATGGTTGAACACGAGATTTTTTTCTCATATTCTCAAATGTTGAATCCTACATTTGAGCAAATTTCACGGTTAACCATTAAAAGTGAATGCATGAAAGTATATGAAAAGGAGAAGAAAAAAACTGAAAGGAACACTAAAGGGTGTGGGAAGAGTCAGTTTAACAACTGACCTATGGACATCAAATCAAACGATAGGATATATGTGCCTTAATTGTCATTTTTTGGACTCAAATTGGTAACTACGAAAGCGTATTCTAAACTTTGGTTGCCTTGCACCGCCACATACGGATATCGCTATTGTTGATGCTATTTTTGCATACCTTGTAGATCGGGGAATAGAGAATAAAATATCTTCAGTTACACTTGATAATGCGTCTTCTAATGATTTAGCTATGAGAACATTGAATGAAAACTTTTTGTTAAAGGGTAGACTTTATTCAATGGAAATATCTTCCATGTTAGATGTTGTGCACATATTTTGAACCTAATGGTGCAAGATGGATTGAATGAAATAAAAGGCGTGATACAAAAAATTTGAGAAAGTGTCAAGAATTTAAAATGTCTCCCCAACGACTTAGCAGGTTTGTAGATATAGTTTAACAACTACAACTTCCGATCTCTAAACGTTTAGTCCTTTATGTTTCTACTCGTTGGAATTCAACATATGAAATGCTAGTGTGTGCGATTCAATTTAAGAAAGTGTTCTCTATGTACCAAGAGAGATCCATCTTATACTTGTCTTCCTTCTATAATTGATGGGCACAAAGCTGAATCAGCTTGTAAAATTCTATAAATCTTCAAAGAAGCTTCTCATGTTTTTTCTGGTTCTTCTTATCCAACTTCTAATTTATTTATTCTGGAACTTTGGAAGATTAAACAAACATTGAATGATAAGATGGTGGAGTTTGAAAATTGTTTTTATATGAGTGAAATGGTGAACAAAATAAAGAAAAAGTTTGAAAGATATTGGGGTGAATGAAACCTTTTACTGTCAATTGCCGTTGTCCTTGACCCTAGGTACAAAATGAAATTACTTGAGTTTTGTTTTCTGGAGAATTATCCTACTTATGAATCAGATCAGAATCTGAAATACGTAGCTTCTTCTTTGCAAGATTCATACTATGAGCATGCTTTGAATACACCACTGGATATTAATTCTGGCAGAAAAAGGGACGATATCTGTGATTATAATAGTAAATTAATGACAAAGAGTAGATCTGAATTTGAAATATGGGCTGAAGAGTTTGAGATTATAGAACCATCTAAATCAAAGTTCGATGTATATTTGAAGGAAACTCGTTACAAATGTAATGGATTAGATGAAAAATTCAATATATTGGACTGGTGGGAATTCAATTCTTCGAAATATTAAATATTATCAAGCAAGGAACACGATATACTTTCTATTCCAACAAGCAGTGCTGCATTTGAATCTGCATTTATTGCTGGTGGTAGAATTCTTGATCAGTTTCGAAGTTCTTTGAAGTTTGAGATGGTTGAATCTTTGATATATAGTGGAGATTGGTTGCGATCCAATTATGCATTGAAAGTGGTAAATATATCTTCATCTTTTGTTGACATATATATATATATATATATATATATATATATATATTTGTGTTTAGCGGTTATAATCATTTAACTGCCACAGTATATGGCAATTTGGTAATATGCTATGTCGCTTTTTATGTATGATAAAGCCCAATACATTGAACTTGACTAAATGGAATTGAAAACATGCTCAGTCACAGGTAACCAAATTTTGTACCCCTCTTGAATTATTGTATGAAATTTCAATAATTTTTCTTCTTTGAATGACACAAAAGAAATATGTTGAATTTTTAATTGTTATGTCATGGATGGGTTGTTATTTATCTGGGCACCATTATTACATGCATCATAGGATCAGTGCGTTTCATTGTAATATTTATGCAATTGATTGCATGCATGGTATGATGTCAATTCAAATTTTCTTAAGTGTCTGAATCAGTTGAATCAGAACCGCACTTCTGCACTACCTGCCCTTTTGGGGATGTGTTAAAAAATACATGTTAATTATGGATAAAATTAGCAAATTGGTATATGTAAAATCTGTCAATTCTTGAACTTACTAAGCAGTCTTCACATCAACTTATAACAGGAGCAACAGCTGCCGATTATGCTAAGCAAGGTGCAGTAAAAGCTAAAGACGTTACGCTAACAACAGGCGAGACTGCTCTAGAATATGCAAAGCAAGGTGCAGTCAAGGCTAAAGATGTCACAGTAGGAACATGCCCAACTGCTCTAGAATACGCAAAACAAGGTACAATGAAAGCTAAAGATGTCACGATAGGCACCGGTCAGACTGCCTTAGAATAAGCAAAGCAAGGTGTAGTGAAAGCTAAAGACGTCACAGTAGGCACTGGCCAGACTGCTTTAGACTATGCAAAGCAAGGTGCAATGAAAGCAAAAGACATGACATTAGGAATTGGACAAACCGCCATAGAGTATGCGAAAGAAGGCTCTGTGAAAGCCAAAGACGTCGCAGTGTACAAATATTTACTTTTATATTTATACGTATGTTTGCACCACTTTTTCTTTTTAAATCCTTTTGTGAATTCAGAATAATATTTTTTTGTTCAAAAAGAAGAAAAAGACAGATTTACAATAATTAAGACAAAACCCAACAATATTGAATACAACTAGGTATAATTACAATCACATAATTTAGCAATCATATCTTTCCAAATTCACATAATTTACCAATTTCATCATTTTACCCAAATTCGCATATTTTATTTTTAACACTGAACTAAAGATCTGAAGTGTAACTACATCTAATTTGTGTTTAATGGGACTGATTTCCAGATCTACAGTGTTATGCAGTGTCTACAATACATTCTATAACATAATTGCAATATATTTAATGACATAACTATATGGATAGGTGTAAACCAGTTTAAGAAATCATACAATTCATTTTATGCATAGCCACAATGTACAATTCACTAGTTCTAATACTTTTTATAACCAGAACTGATGGGTGTCAAACTAATTACCACAATTTATTTATCAGATCTGATAGGCATAAGTATAAAAATTGAATTTATTATAAACGAGATAAATACATGTTATAAATGTGTATGTAAATTTCATACTCACCTTATTGCCTCCAAATTCAATTGTTTGAACTCCTTTTGGCCTACAATCCCCAAATTCTTATAAATCTACAACTTATCTAGAAAGGGGAAAATTGTAGATCTGTAGAAATGTAAGAAAAAGGGAAGAGAGCGAAGAATCTATTATTGAGCGTCAAATTGCATTCTTTTCCATTGAATCTATTTATGCTCTCAATTCTATATGCATTTTATTTGATTTGTATGAATATATTTTTAATTGAAGAAATTAGGTTAGAAGAGAGAGGAAAATGGCAAAGCTCCGTTGTTGTTATAGATTTGAATGGAAAAAGAAGGGTGTTGTTATTGACACTCCAACTATTGTTAGGGGGATCATTTTTTAAAAACACTCCACTCTTTGAAAAATTAAGAGGCAACACAAACATATTATTTCACACTGCTCAATATTCCCAGACTGCCCCTTCAAATTAGATTTTAGATAAACTTATTCGACAAAGAAAACCGAATTAGAATAAGTAGTTCATCACCAGTACACTGAATGCAACATGTAATCAATTATGTATGTATTCGATAGTGATATATCGAAAATTAATATCATTTCGGTGCATTGCCTTCGTAATTATAAAATTCGGCATATTTATGTCAACCAAAAAAAAAAGTTCGATCATATTCCACCGAAAACGATTATCCTTTTGGGTTTAAAAAAAAATCTGCATATGCGAATTGAAAAAAAAAATACTATGCCCCTTGCAATATTTATTATGATAAAATTACTTTTAGTTGTTAAGGGCTAAATGGATAATAAGGTAAAATTCCCTTTATTTGTTAAGGGGCTATTTCTTCATTAGTACTCCCCTTAAAAATTTATTAAAAAATAAAAAATTGGCCTTTCCTTAACAATATTTGGAGGGTCAACAACAATGCCCAAAAAGAATGAGGTCTTACCCCTCTTTTTATAGGAATGGAAATGGCCTTGGACCTTTAGATCCATTTTAATTACCATATGTCCATTCGTTTTATAAAATATAACCAAAATGCCCCTTAAAACCTAGCCGTCATTGAGCATTACAGACCCGAAGCGGTCGACTGCTCCCTAGAAGAGTGTCGACCGTCCTACAACTAGTTTGCCTAATGAGGGATGGTTATAAAAGGGAGGATATTTATTAAGTGTACTGTTTATTTCCATTCGTTTTTCGTATTTCGTCTGTAACTCTTTCATGCGGACTCTATTCGTGAAACTCCGAACATGAAAGTTGACCAAAATTCTGAGATGAAGGCAACGGTTAAAGTTTTGTGGTCAAATTCCATCATTTGTAGAAACTCCTCTTTTGGATCTTCTAATTAAATAACTATTTATTATCAAAATTTCGGGTTCTTACATTCTTCCTAAAAGGAATTTCATCCCGAAATTCTGACAACTAGTTATCTTACCCTACACAACCAATTTGTATACATCCACTTTGCAACCATGTGTATAAGTGTATGGTGTACATAACGCATTTCAACCCGTCTAGGGAGCAGTCGACCGCTCCCTAGAAGGGTGTCGACCGCTCCCTAAAAGGGTGTCGACCGCCCTACGACCAGTTTACCCAACGAGGGATGGTTATAAAAGGGAAGATATTTATTAAGTGTACTGTTTATTTATTTCCCTCCATTTTTCGTATTTCGTTCGTAACTCTTTCCTACGAACTCTGTTCGCGAAACTCTAAACATGAAAGTTGACCAAATTCTGAGACGAAGGCAACGGTTAAAGTTTTGTGGTCAAATTCCAACATTTGCAGAAATTCCTATTTTTGAGCTTCTAATTAAATAATTATTTATTGTTAAAATTTCGGGTTCTTACATTCTTCCCCCTTAAAAGGAATTTTGTCCCGAAATTCTGACAACTAGTTATTTTATCCTACACAACCAATTTCTATACATCCACTTTGCAACCATGTGTATATGTGCACGGTGTACATAATGCATTTCAACCATAAAATATGCATGCAAGATGATTCTAAATCTGACCCTCGATATGTATGCATTGAGATTTTTAAAACACTTTCAAAAACATGATGCAAAACATCCTAAATATACTGGCAGTTCTATATGAATGCAAAGTTTGAAAATTATTTTCATCCATAACCTTCGCACAATTTCGAATAAAAGTATGAAGCAACTAATTTTGCATCCAAACCCTGCCATCCAAAACGTCATGTAGACTAATTGTTTTTTATTTAATTTCTCCTAAACTGGAAAAATGAAATC
This sequence comes from Allium sativum, assembly GCA_030737875.1. NCBI lineage: Eukaryota > Viridiplantae > Streptophyta > Magnoliopsida > Asparagales > Amaryllidaceae > Allium > Allium sativum. The sequence goes on along the minus strand of CM060910.1, from coordinate 899,456,209 downwards.
AAAGCGAAGAATCTTACTTTTCCTCTGCTTACAAATGTTCCAATTCCCGCCCTACAGTGGAATTTTAACCCTAATTACCCAAAATACTCAAAAAAATTCCATCTGTAAACTGCAAAGGAAGCTTAAAACAAGCTCTAAAAAGTAAAACGAGTTATTTAATAGCTCGTGCGCATCGTTGACAATGTATGGAAACAACGTTTCTAAGGCCAAAATAGTCTTTTCCTTGTTGTCGTTAACGTTTTTATTGTATCATCGATCCTACTGCATAGCTAAAATGCGTACACAAAGCATCCAAAAATCTTCCTTACACGGTCCATGTAACCAAAAATCGTAAATTTCACAATATTAAATTTCCGCTTAAAGACTTGTTTTGTTTATTATGAAGATTTCTTTTCAAATCCATTTCACTTTCCTATAAAAAAGAAAATGATTAAAAAAAATCAAACATTTTACCCAAAACTTCAAAGATGTATTTTGCGGAAATTTAAATGATTCAAGTCAGATGTTGGCGAAAAAGAAAGTCAGTCACGCCAAGAAATGCGAAAACTGTAATCACACACAAAAGACCAAAATAATTTTTAGCTTTAATAAGGAAAGATGATTTATTTATTTATATACCCGCGACGAAAACAATGCAAAACCGTTCTATTGCTAAAATTTGTCCAACATAGAGTTTTAATCTTTCTAGCTCTAGGACAACGGTTAGTTTAGATATGAAAATGAGATTTCATTCAAACAGGTATGTGTGTAGGGTTGTAAATCAAACAGAATTGTTTGTTGTCCGTCAGAGTCCGACCCGAATTTTTGTTCGACCGTTATATTGCCCGAATGAGTAACTATCCAAAATCAAACACCCTTTGTTATCCGCCCGAAAATTTTGAATCGAGCCCATACGTTAGCTGTCCAGACCGAGTTTTTCCATGATCTTGTCGGTTGATGATAACGTTACATATATACATTAATAATAATATTATATTATTATTCTTTCCCTATATGCTCAAGTTTCCAGGTAATGTATCAGTAAAAGATCCTAATTATTTCATTCCTTCTTCCCAAGGTGAAATGCTTCATCTTCTCCCAATTTGCTTTCATTTCCCAATACCACTCTCACAAATTCAAACCTCTCTCAAATTCCAAACACACATCATAATTATAGAAGGCTCCCAAATAATAACGACAAATCAACTAGAGGAAATCAAGAAATCAATCAAATTTCAAAGCCTATCACTCGATTCGTTCCTGTTCGGTGTCCTTTACGTCACAGGCTTTGGGTAAGATTTGCTCAGTTTATCGAATTTTAAAGTAAAAATTAATAGTGGATCTATATTGTTTGTAAAATCTGTTACTAATTTTTAATTTTTTGGCACAAAGCTAAATCAGTTTATATTCTTTAATAATCGTTTCTAAATCGTGGTTTTGGCACAAATTTGACTTCTGATTGTATTAAAGTTTACAAACTGATTCAGCTTTGAAATTGAATTTGCAGTAAGAAATAATTAATTCTAAATAGATTAATATTATAATTTGTATAAGCTTATAAGTTCTGTAATCTTTCCAAAACAACGAATTTTCCAGACCTGCAAAACCGAGCAACCTCGCCATGGCTTTTGAAGCTTTTTCCGATACTTTCGACTTATTTGCAAAAAAAATGAACTGGACTTAATGTTTTTATTTTGTTTGATCTAGGAATATCTGAATTTCCACATAAACAAGTGATGGAACTGAAATTACCCAAAACATCCGAAAATATATTCGTTTGCCAATTCTACAGTGGAACAGAATTTTGAAAGAGTATATGATTTAGACTGTATGTTTGCAATTTATTATCTAATTTTAATTTTTTTAAGTAAAGTTGTTAAACTCTTTGTTGTGGTGATTTTTTTAAGTATCTTGATTAGACCAAAACATTGAATGCATCCTGGAAATAATGAATCATGAACAAACAGCCTAAGAAGCTGCTCGTGTTTATTTTGAATTGCTTGTCTAATTAACTTTTGTACTATTTTTAGGTGATATTGATGTGACTAAAAAGCAACCCAAGGAAGAAATGATAAGCAATGATAACAATCAAGTTGCGAAAGATGTAGATGAAGAGCAAATAGATCCAAAAGCTAAGGGTGCTGCTACAGTGATTGAAGAGAAAATACAAAAAAGAAAATCCGAAGTTTGGCTTGAGTTTGAAAGAAACACAGAGAAATCTAAAGATGGCACAGTTAGAAGGTATGGTATGTGTATCAATTGTAAGTAAAAGATAACTATTACGATGGATGCACAACTACATTTAAAAGACATTTAAGTAGATGTCATGTTCGCATTGCTAGACAAAAGCAAAAAAAAAAAATTAGGGAAGGAAATTTTGAAAGAAAAAGCATCTGACGGCAATGATTTGATTAGGAAATTAGCTCATTATAAATAGGACAAGGAAAAAACTAGAGAAATAATGGCTACAATGATCATAGTGCATGAATATCCTTTCAGAATGGTTGAACATGAGTTTTTTTTTCCTCATATTCTCAAATGTTGAATCCTACGTTTGAGCAAATTTCACGGTTAACCATTAAAAGTGAATGCATGAAGGTATATGAAAAGGAGAAGAAAAAACTGGAAGGAACACTAAAGGGTGTGGGAAGAGTTAGTTTAACAACTGACCTATGGACATCAAATCTAACGATAGGGTACATGTGCCTTAATTGTCATTTTTTGGACTTAAATTGGTAACTACAAAAGCGTATTCTAAACTTTGGTAGCCTTGCACTGCCACATACGGATATCGCTATTGCTGATGCTATTTTTGCGTACCTTGTAGATTGGGGAATAGAGAATAAAATATCTTCAGTTACACTTGATAATGCGTCTTCTAATGATTTAGCTATGAGAACATTGAATGAAAACTTTTCGTTAAAGGGTAAACTTTATTCAATGGAAAGATCTTCCATGTTAGATGTTGTGCACATATTTTGAACCTAATGGTGCAAGATGGATTGAGTGAAATAAAAGGCGTGCTACAAAAAATTTGGGAAAGTTTCAAGAATTTAAAATGTCTCCCCAATGACTTAGCAGGTTTGTAGATATAGTTAAACAACTACAACTTTCGATCTCTAAACGTTTAGTCCTCGATGTTTCTACTCGTTGGAATTCAACATATGAATTGCTAGTGTGTGCGATTCAATTTAAGAAAGTGTTCTCTATGTACCAAGAGAGAGATCCATCTTATACTTGTCTTCCTTTTATAATTGATAGGCACAAAGCTGAATCAGTTTGTAAAATTCTAGAAATCTTTAAAGAAGCTTCTCATGTTTTTTCTGGTTCTTCTTATCCAACTTCTAATTTATTTATTCCGGAACTTTGGAAGATTAAACAAACATTGAATGATAAGATGATGGAGTTTGAAAATTGTTTTTATATGAGCAAAATGGTGAACAAAATGAAGAAAAAGTTTGACAGATATTGGGGTGAATGCAACCTTTTACTGCCAATTGCTGCTGTCGTTGACCCTAGGTACAAAATGAAATTACTTGAGTTTTGTTTTCCGAAGATTTATACTACTGCTGAATCAGATCAGAATCTGAAATACGTAGCTTCTTCTTTGCAAGATTTATACTATGAGCATGCTTTGAATACACCATTGGATATTAATTCTGGCATAAAAAGGGACGATATCTATGATTCTAATAGTAAATTAATGACGAAGAGTAGATCTTAATTTGAAATATGGGCTGAAGAGTTTGAGATTGTAGAACCATCTGAATCAGAGTTGGATGTATATTTGAAGGAACCTCGTTACAAATATAATGGATTAAATGAAAATTTCAATATATTGGACTGGTGGGAATTCAATTCTTTGAAATATAAAATATTATCAAGCATGGCACACGGTATACTTCCTATTCCAATAAGCAATGCTGCATCTGAATCTGCATTTATTGCTAGTGGAAGAATTCTTGATCAGTTTCGAAGTTCTTTGAAGTTTGAGACGGTTGAATCTTTGATATATAGTGGTGATCGGTTGCGATCCAATTATGCATTGAAAGTGGTAAATATATATATGTTTGTGTTTGGTGGTCATAATCATTTAAACCAATCTTTGAAGTTTGAGTCTACCCTCTTCTCTTATTGATAAACCAAAAGGGGAAAACAGCCCCAAAATGTTTACAAAAGATTCTCTTCTAATCACCGGAATCCAAAAACAATAAGAGATGAAAAAGGTGTAAGAGAACACCCTATGTGTGCACTTCAGGCCAGCGGTGTATCGAGCGAGAATGAAGCTCAATCTTGAAGACCAAAACACCTTGAAGAAGATGATAAATGACCTAAAACTGCTACTGCCTTATGTGACCAGATCTGGTTATATTAACCCTTTTTCTTTTAATGTGCATACCAAAAATGTGAGTAATCTCTCAAAATGTCTTTCCTTAAAAGAAAAGATATTGTTGCACAAAAGGCATGCTTGCACAATAAATCTAGGAAAAAGACAAAACCAATAAATCTCTCCCACAAATTAAGCATGGCCTGCATAAAAAGATATGCCAAATATGCCTGCATACAATTATGCCAAATATGCTTGCATAAAATTATGTTAAATATGCCTGCATAAAATTATGCCAAATATGCCTGCATAAAATTATGCTGAATAAGCCTGCATAAAATTATGCCAAATACGCTTGCATAAAATTATGCCAAATATGGGCTGGAATACCCAACAATCTCCCCCTCCAGCCCAACTTGGGGAAGATGTGCATGCTTCAATCATCATTTGAAACTCATTCCCACAAGCTTGCTACAAACATCAAGCTTGTTTCCTGGAACCACTTTAGTCAACATATCTGCACCATTCTTGTTTGTATGAATTTTCTTTAACTTGAGCATATTTTCTTCAATCACATTTCTTAACCAATGATACCAAACATCAATATGCTTAGTGCGTGCATGATACATGGAATTCTTGCTCAAATCCATAGCACTCTGACTGTCACAGAATACTATATACTCTTCTTGTTGCAAACCCAACTCTTGAAGGAACCTCTTCAACCAAAGCATCTCTTTACTTGCTTCCACAGCTGCTATATACTCTTCCTCGGTTGAAGATAAAGCCACACACTTTTGTAACTTGGATTGCCAAGAAATGGCTCCCCCTGAAAATGTGAACACATAATCTGAGGTAGATCCAAAACATAAGCAAAATCTAGAAGTACCACGCAAATATCTGAAAATCCATTTTACTGCATCCCAGTGAACTTTACCAGGATTGAATAAGTATCTACTCACCAAATCAACAGAATGTGCAATATCTGGCCTAGTGCACACCGTAGCATACATCAATGAACCAACTGCAGATGAATAAGGAATAGAAGACATACTTGCTTTTTCCTTCTCCGTTGTTGGACAATCCCTCTTACTTAGCTTAAAATGAGATGCGAGTGGTGTACAAACCGGCTTAGCATGCTTCATATTGAACCTTTCAAGCACATGTTCAATATATTTTTCTTGAGATAGCCACAACTTCCTAGCTTTTCTGTCACGAACAATCTCCATGCCTAAGATTTGCTTTGCAGGACCCATGTCCTTCATGTCAAATGACTTGGACAAATCTTTCTTCAAGTTGCTAATCAATTCTAAGTTTTGTACAACTAACAACATGTCATCCACATATAAAAGAAGAATAATGAAGATATCACCAAGAAACTTTCTAAAATACACACAAGGATCTGCAACAGTCCTCTTGTAACCATGGCTTGTCATAAATGAATCAAATTTGTGATACCACTGCCTTGGTGCTTGCTTAAGTCCATAAAGACTCTTCTTCAACTTGCAAACAAGTTTTTCTTTTCCCTTTTCTTCAAATCCTTCAGGTTGTTCCATGTAGATTTCTTCCTGCAAATCACCATGTAAAAATGCGGTTTTTACATCAAGTTGTTCCAATTCAAGGTCACAACTTGCTGCTAAACCCAAAATGGTTCTGATAGAAGTCATCTTGACAACTGGTGAAAAAATCTCATCAAAATCAATGCCTTTTTTCTGATTGCATCCTTTGACTACCAATCTACCTTTGTGCTTTACTATCTTCTCACCATCTTTCTTGTTCTTGAAAACCCATTTGTTTTTCAAAAGCTTCTTGCCTTTTGGAAGTTTCACTAGCTCAAAAGTCTGATTCTTCATTAAAGAATCCATCTCCTCTTTCATAGCCTCAAGCCAAAGATTCTTGTCTCGACTAGACAACACTTCTTGGAAGCTCTCGGGCTCACCATCAGCTGTAACTAAGACATAATCTGTGCTTGGATATCTTGTAGATGGTTTATGTTCTTTGGTTGACCTTCTAACTTGAGCATCATCCACTTGTGGGGCAATTTGCTCCCCCTGCTCATAAGCCACTTCTCCATTTGGTTAAGCTTCATCATGAACATCATCAAAATGTGCACCATCAAGTTGTGCATCATCAACATCTTCATGTGTTGCTTCAAGATCAGCCTGTATTGGCTGTTCAACAAAACCACGAGTAGGGGACAAAGAAACATAAGTAGTATCAATAAAAAAATCTAAGCTAGTATGATACCTTGCACTCAAAAGTTCTGCACCTTTTTCATGCTCAAAGAACACTACATCTCTGCTTCTTACTACCTTTCCTTTTTCTGGATCATATAGCCTGAACCGATACTCTTCATCACCATAACCAACAAAAACACATGGATTAGTCTTGGAATCCAGCTTTGATCTTTGGTCTTTTGGTACATGCATGTATGCCTTGCATCCAAATACTCTAAGATGTGTATATACAGGATCACATCCCTTCCATGCTCTCTCTGGAATGTCAAGCCCCAATGGAATAGATGGAGAACGGTTGATCAGATAAACTGTTGTATTCACTGCTTCAGCCCAAAATGACTTTGGTAGATCGGACATCTTCAACATGCATCGCACCTTCTCCACAATGGTTCTATTCATCCTCTCAGCTACACCATTGTGTTGGGGAGTGCCTGGAACTGTCTTCACATGTCGAATACCATATTGCGCACAATAATTCTTGAACTCATGTGAGGTATACTCTCCACCATTGTCTGTACGAAGGCACTTCAACTTGCTTTCTGTCTCCCTTTCCACCATAACATGAAACTTCTGAAAAGTTTCAAACACTTGGCTTTTGGTCTTCAAAATGTAAATCCATGTCTTTCTAGTAGCATCGTCAATAAAAGTGACAAAATATTTGTTGCCATCATTGGATTCAACCTCAATAGGACCACATACATCCGAATGTACAAGCTCCAACTTAGCCTGCTTTCTTGTAGACTTTCTAGCAAAAGAAGCTCTATGTTGTTTTCCTGCTAAGCAATGATCACAAGGGTTAATAGAAATTGTAGTATTGAAAGAAATAAGAGATTTACCTGCTAAATATTTCAAACCCTTTTCACTCATGTGTCCCAATCTTCGATGCCACAAATTAGGAGAATCTTTTTCTTCCACTGCATTGAGCTCACCAAAACATACAGTCAAATATGTCTTGTACAAAGAACAACACAACTCGCCTCTTGCAATTGTCATGGATCCCTTGGATAATTTCCACTTGCCACTCTCAAATGTGTGACGAAAGCCTTCTTGATCAAGAATATGAGATGAAAGCAAATTAAGACGCAAATCCGGAATATGACGTACACCTTTCAATGTAAGCATGCATCCAACCTTAGTCTTCACACGAATATCACCAATCCCAACTATGCTTGCTGAACTCTGGTTACCCATTTTGACACTGCCAAAATCACCTGCTTGATAATTCAAAAAATACTCTCTCTTAGGAACACAATGATATGAAGCACCTGTATCAACCAGTCACTCAGAATCTGTACTGCTAACATGGTGACATTCACTAGTTGCGCAAATTAAAGTGACATCATCGTCACTTTTAGAGGCTACTGCTGCAACATTTTTATCATCGCCTTCTTTCTGAAAATCATTTTTCTTCCCATGTTCTCTTTTCCAACGAAAGCAATACTTTTTAATATGGCCAGGCTTCTTGCAATAGTTGCATATGAAGTGATTCTTTCCATCACTAGACTTGGATCTTCCTCTTGAGTTATCACGGCCTTTGGGTCCTTTGCTCTTGCTTCTTCCTCTATTCTCCATAACAAGAGCTTGTGAATTGTCAACTCCAATCTCTTTTCTTCTAATTTCTTCATTAAACATGCTTTCTTTGATCACATCCAAAGATAGCACACCATCTGGAGCTGAATTACTAATGGTCACAACTAAAGTTTCCCAACTATCTGGCAAAGAACTCAATAAGAACAAAGCTTGCAATTCATCACCAAAAATGATCTTCATAGTTGTCAACTTGTTAATAATACCTTGGAAATCTCTAAGATGCTCAGAAACTGACTTTCCACCTTTCAACTTTAGATTAACAAGCCTTTTAATCAATGAAGCTTTGTTATGGGCGGTTTTCCTCTCATACAAACCTTCTAATTTCTTCCACAAATCATATGGATCGGTCTCTTGTGACACATGGTTAAAAATGCTAATGTCAACCCATTGTCTAATGGTTCCTAAAGTTTTCCTTTTCAACTTTATCCATTCATTTTCTTCCATTTTATCGGGTTTAGAAGGTTTAGAGATAATACCACTCGAACTAGTGACGGTTTCAATTGGGTCATGTAAATCCCTGTAATATAACAAGTCTTCCATCATAGGTCTCCAAATAGAATAGTTGGTTGATGTCAACTTAATCATTGAGCTATGACTGCTCGACTCCATAGTGTGATAAATAACCTACCCAAGCTCTGATACCAATTTGATAGGATCGATTAGGGGTTACTTCAAGCTACACCCACAATATCACACACAAGACAATCAATCAACACACCATTCAAATATAAAAGATACGATGAAAGTAAAATAGCAAGACACAAGATTTTATACGTGGAAAACCTCTTTGATGTGAAGAGTAAAAACCACGAGACCTCTTAAGGAGTCTACCCTCTTCTCTTATTGATAAACCAAAAGGGGAAAACAGCCCCAAAATGTTTACAAAAGATTCTCTTCTAATCACCGGAATCCAAAAACAATAAGAGATGAAAAAGGTGTAAGAGAACACCCTATGTGTGCACTTCAGGCCAGCGGTATATCGAGCGAGAATGAAGCTCAATCTTGAAGACCAAAACACCTTGAAGAAGATGATAAATGACCAAAAACTGTTACTACCTTATGTGACCAGATCTGGTTATATTAACCCTTTTTCTTTTAATGTGCATACCAAAAATGTGAGTAATCTCTCAAAATGTCTTTCCTTAAAAGAAAAGATATTGTTGCACAAAAGGCATGCTTGCATAACAAATCTAGGAAAAAGACAAAACCAATAAATCTCTCCCACAAATTAAGCATGGCCTGCATAAAAAGATATGCCAAATATGCTTGCATACAATTATGCCAAATATGCTTGCATAAAATTATTTCAAATATGCCTGCATAAAATTATGCCAAATATGCCTGCATAAAATTATGCCAAATAAGCCTGCATAAAATTATGCCAAATATGCTTGCATAAAATTATGCCAAATATGGGCTGGAATACCCAAAATTTGGTGGTCATAATCATTTAACTGCCATAGTATATGGCAGTTTGGTAATATGCTCTGTCGTTTTTTATGTATGATAAGGTGCAACATGAAGAAGAAGAAGAAGAAGCCCAGTACATCGAACTTGACTAAATGGAATTGAAAACATGCTCAGTCACAGGTAACCAAAATCTGTACCCTCTTGAATTATTGTATGAAATTTCAATAACTTTTCTTCTTTGAATGACACAAAAGAAATATGTTGAATTTTTAATTGTTATGTCATGGATGGGTTGTTATTTCACGTTTGAGATATCATATTTCAGTGAACACAATACACATTGATCATGCCATCAATTCTGATTTCATATATATATATATATATATATGCCTATGTATCTGGCAAAATCCATTGGATTCCATTTACAATGAAATAAAAAAGGGCATGTTTGCCTGCAAATGTAAAATTGATAAAGTGCAGTATATATGTTATATGCAAACTCATAATAAAAATTCAATAGAATTGGACAATTGTTTGCTAACTGGATTTTATATGAGCCACCACCTTAGTAACTTTCTGAAGTTGATTGTATGTCCTCGGCTCACCCACCACCTTAATATTTTTAGATCTGCATCCACTCAATGAGCCATATATGTTAAAAATTGCAGAAAGCTGCGTCTGCTATAATATACATGAGATTTTGGTAAATTTGATTGTCATAAGTGTACAAGACTAAAAAATTCATGTCATTTGAAGAAAGTGATAACATGACAAGAATATTAAAATGTTAGTACTATAGTTACATATAGTTTAGACAGTGAACTACTGTTTTTCCGTTGTTCATAATCCAACGCTAGTTTTACGATGAGTCAAGCGCTAAATTATTAATAATATCATTTAAAGTGATCATATTAGCTTTGATAACACTATGCATAAGCAACACATATTGACGATATGTACGCTGATCTTTACTCGACTTATTTGTTGTTGCTTCATCGACCTTCATTTCTCAGCTTATTACATTATTAATTATTAACTACCCAATTTTATATAAGTCCTCTGCCTAATTCTAAAAACTGAAATTGGTTGAGAGCTTCTTAAGTTGATTTGAATCATCTTTTCTGTACTAGTCAGCTTTATGAAATGTCATGTTGTCAAAACTAGTTGGATTCCATTTACAATGAAATGAAAAAGGCATGTTTTCCTACAAAGGTAAAATTGATAAAGTGCAGTATATATGTTATGTGCAAACTCACAATAAAAATTCAATAGAATTGGACAATTGTGTGCTAACTGGATTTTATATGAGCCATCCACATTTTATGATATATGATTTTACTGTTTTGTATTATTTCATTTTCTACATGATTATATGCCTGTTTATGCATATTTGTACATGTGCACTTACAAAGATATATTTACATAGGTGACTTTATGTCATGACATCTCTTATCTCATTTTTAATTTATTTATCTTTGCTAAAGGCTAGGTTTGCTATTTTTGCTGCTATTGGGGAGCTGAAGGCTAAGCTTCCTATTTTTGCTGCTGTTGGGGAGCTGAATTTGCTATTTTTGCTATTGGGAAGCTAAATCTACTTGCATTTTGTAGCTGGCAAATTTTTTTTTGATCTTTTGTGGACATTAAAAAGTTGTGTCTTAATTATTCTTAGTTAGATTAAAATCTTATTACTACTGTCTTGGATATTTCCCAATTATATTTTGTGTAGAAGCTTTGTTTTTTATGTGGTATGCCATATTCTAATGTTAGTTTTATGTTATCACGATTGCAGTATATTCTGCTTGTCTGTGTGCGGTATTCCATATTCTAATTCTAGTTTTATGAGCTGAGTTTACACGTGCATGATGCTTATATATGTACAAGGCTACTTAGATATTTACATGTACTTACTAGTTTTGCCCGAGTCCGTCCGAGTCTGTCTGAGCCTGACCGAATTCGACGGGCTTAACACGGTCACTGCTAATTTTCCAAGTACCGTGCTCGAAAATAATACCAATAGTCCGTACGTTTTCGAGTCGGACATGTGTCCATCCGATTTACAGTTTGGTCCGAATTCACACATTTTACTATCCGATCCGACCGGTCCATTTTATAGCCCTATATGCGTGAATGACATAAACATTTTCTCATTAACCTAAGTCGTGCGATTTAAACAACACCAATAGTTACAAGCACGATTCACCACAAAGCCAAGAATCCGATGTTGGAAAGGGATAATAACAAAACAACACCAAAACTCCCAAAACAATGGCTATAAACAACGAGATGTCTTGCTCCGCGACTGGAGCTCAAACCTATATTTATGATCTTCAATTAACCATATCATGGTAGCAAAAATACTCAATCTCGTGTTACCAACGCTGCTGGTGTTGTTGGAGGTTTCCATATCACCATCTCTTCCAAGAGAGAATTTATAATCAGAAAAGAGACCTACACAAAACTGCTTTTCATGGAAATCCACATAATATTGCTGAAAGACAAAATAAATAGGTGAAATTACGGAACATAACTTCATAAGACAACACACAAGAACACAAGTTGAATTGAATATGATGTGGCACTAAATGATGGTTACACCACTGATTGAGCAAAGGATTAAACTTCCGCATCATGAGACAAATCTAGTCATAACTTCCCACTTACCGAACGATGTGCTAAACGGGTCACACATCTACATGGGCAGTTCGAACAAGATTCCCGACATCAAGAAAAAGAGATTTGCTGCAAAAATCTCCAAGGCCGGTCAAACAAGAGACCATTCAGGTCCCGTTCAACACGGATTCCTCTTAAATCTCATCGAGATTCTTCTTAGAAAAACCATCACTGAAACGACGATCTCCTTTGAAAGAACATATTAAAACGAGGTATAATAAAGGCGGATGCAACACAAACAACAAATCCTATTCTAAGATCTCGAAGCAATGGGTTGGTGCAAGCCCAACTGCCTTGCCAAATTTTCTTAGCCCTGGAGTGGTAAGAACTTTTTGCTCATTCCGATCCAACCAAATGATCTTTACCCAAGGATTAGATTAAATGATGTGAGTAAGATCGAATAGTGCAACTAGGTATTATAGGCCAAGAAATGTTCGGAGAGAAGAAACTAGATCTTGGAGTACTAGTGAGGAAAGATCTAATGCGCAAACAAACACGGAAAAGGAGGAAACAAGGCGACGATAAGAAGGATAGGAATATGGTTCGGCTAGATGAGGAAGGAAGGACGAAAGAAAGAAGTTAAGGGGGTAATTTGGATGCAACTTTTATGATTGAGTCCTAGGTCCAAGTTGTACTAAAGCTCATCAACTAATTGATCGTCCTAGTATAGCACCAAACGGTCAACTACTAAGTGGGCTTTGGACGGAGGTTGAACCTTGACCATATTAGGCCGGATTAAAATATTAATCGTCCCGCATCATCTTTTAAGATTTAATGCAATCCGAAAATAATTATCCTTATCACCGCGGTATTTGAAGATAGCAGTCAAAACCTCGAACCAACTCCAAGGATTTATAGTCTCAACAACGATGCTGCTACTACACAACGAATGAACGAATTCCAAAATAATTCAGATCGAAATCCGTAATATAATTTAAAACGAATTTTCCCCTTATCTAGCTGACAACAAACAGATGATTCATGAAAACAAATACCTAAAAATATCCAAATGAAGGATTTTCCTTAGCCTTTCCGAAGAAAAATTTAAAACTTTTCTAACAATGGAATTTATTATAAACTAACGGTTTCGTATTTATAAACCAAATTTATTATTACTATTATTTATATTCCAGTTTATATTTCAAACTGGAAAAACCTTTTCATGTCCAAAATGTTAGAGCTTTAGAATTTTAAGGATTAATTGTGATAATTTCAATAAATTATCCAATATACATAGGAAGAGGGACACTACGGATTAAAAGGAATAGATAATTATTGTTTTCAAATTTAGTGGCATATTCCTTGTCATTTCAAACTCCATCTTTCCTACCAATCGGACTATATTATTAAAATTACACAATGGCTCTATAATTTTGAAATACGAATAGATTAAAAAATTGAAACCATATCTTCACAAACTATTTTCCAAAACCGTTGAAATCCATTTTTATTTTTCAAATAGTTTTAAAAATAAATTTTCTCGAATACAAGGCCAAGAACGCAATTGAATATCTCAACAAAGGTAGATTCGGAATTTTAACGAAGTAACAAATGGATACACCTTGTAATTATATTTTTGAAATGGATATGACATATTAACATGGGTTTTTCCATATTTTGGATCGAGTAATGGTCTTAACTGGAATTACCAAACAAAACCAAAATCTAAAAATCGCGATTATCTCGATTGAAGCTAGATTTTTGTCCAGTATCCAAACTCGAATCAACCTAATCCACCATGTGTCGTCCTCGTACTCTTCATGATGAGATTGCCAATGTATTGTGGGGTAAGATAGAATTGGCTAGAAACCCGAACTTACATATTTCAACTCTTAGTCGCTTAAGGCCTATTTTATATAATTAGGCCTACAACTAATTCATCATTGAAATAAATTAAAGTCGAGTAAGAAAGGCGAAGGAAACAAAAAAAGAAAATCGAATTACGTTCTCTCATGAGTCCTAATATAACTAATTCCTCTGATCGTTTAACCTAAGCTCTGATACCAAATGTAACATCCCACACTTCTCTACATCCAAATTTCGACGAAAATCGAAACTCAAACACATCCAAGCATGGAGCGTGTGATACGGTGCTCGCAATAAATGAGCATGAGCCTAATCAGAGTACGATAAAGAAAACTCACGGTGGAAATAAAATAGGATAAATAGTATTAACTTGAGTAATTACCTTTTCAAAGAAAGTAACTTTGCCATACCGAGCATGAGAGAGAACGAGAACCGAAAGCCAAACCTAAACACCTGTATGAACCCAACCTTCTCTAGGAAACTTGGAAGGTCATAATAAGGAGGGGGTCAGAACAACAAGTTCTGGTGATAAAAGATTTACAACATATGTTATAATACACAGATGTATCCTATTTGGTTCAACCCAGGATGTATGCCTAACAAGGTAAGTAATTCTAACCCAACCTTTTTGATGTTTACGCGCGACTCTACTACCCTTTCCAAAGTAGTATTTCCAAAGTACAACACCGAGATAGGACCTACTCACATATTTTGTGAAGCCTTTATACTAGAACATTACTGGTTATTTAATCGAGAGTGGGCCCCTAGTTACGGGGCTTCTATATCCATATATTTTCATTTGTTTTATCCTCCATCATTTATCGCCTCACTATGAATGATAGATAGGGTGGATTCTTCATGATCACTTAAGACCCTAGGCGGACCGATTGATCACTTATTAACTCTCGATAACATATTCAATGTTAACATAAACTAGAGGGCACTAGCTACGGGCCCTACTAGTTAAGGCTTTCGTTAGTCACGCATATACCCTTGCCTCACATAAGGTGAGAGATGGTATTTCATCGTTTCTTATACCTCCTCGCTGACCTTACTAGATAACCTCCTTAGTTGCTTATTACTTCCCGTATGATAGGTAGCCATATCTAACGTTTTTAGTATCCAGGTATGGGTAAGCCCACACACACCTGCCATTTAAGACTCCTAAACTGAAAGACCTATTCCCAGGTGGACTCCTCAACCCCAGTCACTTAGCCGTTTAGGACCCAGGAAGCGGACTATATGCGAAGGTTATTGGATTTGTAACCCGTTTTCCTTTAATACCTTTCTTTGTATGGGATAAAGCGGGCCGCGTTATTAACTCACTCCCTTTTTATCTCTCTCAACGGAAATACTGTACGCATATGATTCATTATCGTCATGGGTTATTATGGTTAATAATATTTTATATTTTTAACCTACTAAGTCCAACTCTGATTAATTATAAGTTATATATTCATAAATACAAAAAAAGAAGGTTATATTCTCTTTACCCTAGAATATTTACTTGGTTACCTCCTTAACTGGACTTATGTTTAAACAATAATCAATATCCATTAATCCCCTTATGAAACCCATTTACTTCTCGTTTCTTTATTTATTGCCCTTTATGACCATAATGGCTATATTTTCGTAAAGCAACCATTTATCTTTAATTTCCACTGATTACAATTTATGTCATTTATGAGCCAAACGACCATAATTTTCCTAAGACATTAATTACAATGGAATATCTCTATTTATCAGTCCTGAATATATTTAATTATTGTACCCCAACAGGCATTTCTAATTTTAGTTGTTTATTTATTTATTGCCATATATATGTATATATATGCAACGGGGCTCCCACATTAAGTTGACTACTTGTGGATGTTGGATGGTCGGTTCAAGGCAGGCTTCTACCAAAAGTTGAACTTAACCCCATGCCTTAGTACATTTATATTAACGCATTAGACCCCTCACATTAAACTGACTACCTGTGGTTGCTAGATTTGTCGGTCGATTCTGTGAAGGCTTATACCACAAGTGAGCTTAACTTCATGTCTAAATGCGATTATAATTCAAACTTAATTGGGGTGTACAACATTATTCCTAATCAATTTTAGGAATTGTAACCATTATCCTAGCATATTCACTTTCCCTATTCAGCAATCGATTCCAATTGTTTTTTATTGATTTGTGGTCCTATTTATAGCAATTAATTATATACATTGCTACAAATGTTCATCCAAAATATATTCGTTTAATACGGAATACAATTATGATTCCATAAATGAGTATTATCCACTCATTTAACATTCCATATAATGTATATTTTACCGTTTTACGTTGATTTGAACAGATAATATGTATATATATTAAAATTTATGTTTTCATACGGTCAACGTAGTTATTTATTATTATTATTTTTATTAATTTTTTTAAATGATTTGGTTTAATCAATAACCAACCATTCTTTCTTGCATTCAATCTTGCCAAAATGTTTCCAATCTTCCAAAAAGACCATTAATAGTAATTATTGTAACTTATGCCAAATTTGTGGAATTGACACAATTCAAATTCACAAGAAATATATATATGTTTATACATATTTTTAGAATAGTCGACGCAAACCTTGCATAAATATTTACTTCTATATTTATATGTACGTTTGCACCACTTTTCCTTTTTAAATCTTTTTGCCGTACCCCTTGTGAATTCGAAATGACATCTTTTTGTTCAAAAAGAAGAAAAGGCATATTTACAATAATTAAGCCAAAACCCAACAATACTGAATACAAATAGGTATAATTACAATAACATAATTTAGCAATCGTATCTTTCCAAATTCACATAATTTACCAATTTCATCTTTTTACCCAAATTCACATATTTTATTTATCAACACTAAACTAAAGATCTGGAGTGTAACTACAATTAATTTGTGTTTAATGAGACTGATTTCCAGATCTACAGTGTTATGCAATGTTTACAATACATTCTATAACATAATCGCAATATATTTCATGACATAACTGTAGGAATAGGTGTAAAATAGTTTAAGAAATCCTACAATTCATTTTATGCATAGCCATAATGTACAATTCACAAGTTTTAATACTTTTTATAAGTAGATCTAATGAGTGTCAATCTAATTACCACAATTTATTTACCAGATCTAATAGGCATAGCATAAAAATTGAATTTATTACAAATGAAATAAATATATTATTATAAATGTATATGAAATTTCCCACTCACCTTATAGCCTCCAAATTCAATTGTTTGAACTCCTTTAGGCCTATAATCACCAAATTCTTATAAATCTACAACTTAACTAGAAAGGGGAAAATTCTAGATCTGTAGAAATGTAAGAAAAAGGGAAGAGAGCGAAGAATCTATTGTTGAGCGTCAAATTGCATTCTTCTCCATAGAATCTATGTATCCTCTCAATTCTATATGCATTTAATTTGATTTGTATGAATATATTTTTAATTGAAGAAATTAGGTTAGAAGAGAGAGAGAGAGGAAAATGGTAGAGCTCTGTTGTTGTTATAGATATGAATGGAAAAAGAATGAGGCTTTACCCCTATATTTATAGGAGTGGAAATGGCCTTGGACCGTCAGTTCCATTTTAATTACCATCCATTTGTTTCATAAGATATAACCAAATTACCCCTTAAAACCTAGTCGCCATTGGGCACTGCAGGCCCGAAGCAGTCGACCGCTCCATGGGAGGGTATCGACTGCCCTACGGCCAGTTTTCCCAATGAGGGCTGGTTATAAAAGGGAATATATTTATTAATTATACTGTTTATTTATTTCCGTCTGTTTTTTGTATTTTGTCCGTAACTTTTTTATACGGACTCCGTTCGCGAAACTCCAATCAAGAAAGTTGACCATAATTCTTAGACGAACGCAACGGTCAAAGTTTAATGGTCAAATTACATCGTTTGTAGAAATTCCTATTTTTGAGCTTCTAATTAAATAACTATTTATTGTCAAAATTCCATGTTGTTACAGTAAGAGACTAAAACAACATATTTTTTGTCGTTATAAATATACAACGACAAACTGCTTGCCCTATAAATTTATAATCACAAACTGTTTGCCGTTATAAATTCTTCCTCTAACCCTTCCAGCTACCCCCAATTCCCCTTCACTCTACCTCCATTCTCATTTTTTAACCAAACCCCAAAAAGAAAATCACCATTACCCCTAAAATCACTATTAATTTTTTTGCCAAATTAAAGGCTATTTTCGGGATACGTGTGAGAAGATATCTAAAGTGCTAAGTAATTTTGTGAAAAAGTCCATACACGAAGAAGGCAGTAGCAGCGACATAGGGGAAAGCGGTGTAGGCGGAAGTGGTGAGGAACAAAGGATTTCACCATACATGCACCAACATGGTATAGAAGAACTTTTAAAAGCCGCTGGAAATTTAGAAAATAAGGGCGGAGAAGAATAAGAAGAAGGCGGTCGGTGTAGTCGTGGAGGTCACGGGGGTATTTGAGCTGGCAGAATGCATAAAGACGTGGGTAGACTTCCACTAGGGAAGTTGACCTTGATGTATTTTTGGATTTGAATCTTAGCACAACAAAATTTTCCTATGCTATCCAATTTTCGAGCGCTCCCAGAAGGCGAAGTACATATAAGCAGGCAGACGAGCTTGACTGTATTTTTTTTTACAATTAATGATAAAATTAACTGAAATAGGTTGCCATATGACTAAGTCTGATATTGC
Source organism: Allium sativum (assembly GCA_030737875.1). NCBI lineage: Eukaryota > Viridiplantae > Streptophyta > Magnoliopsida > Asparagales > Amaryllidaceae > Allium > Allium sativum. The sequence continues at coordinate 899,437,470 of CM060910.1, read as the reverse complement.
ATTTAACTTTAACAGTCGCATAGTATCCGTTCACATGACTCTTTAGAGACCATGCTTAGATATTTCCATGGACATTTGACATACAAGAATAAAGTCATGACATTATTACATGGCCTTGAATTCAATTATTTCTTAGGTATTTTATGACCATTTTACCGTAATTGTTAGTTAATTTATCATTGCACACTTTTTCTTTTTCTTTACTATACAACTTTAGGACTCAATCATGTTATACAGGTGATGTGCAACTTTGCGCTGCTATTGCTCTACGGTGGTATAAAACCACTCACACGTTCCACTTTCCTTGCGATGAGCTAGGAATTACACCGCTTGATTTTTCCATGCTTACCGACATTAGCATAGGAGTAGCCAGACGTCCACTACTCCCTTTCGATGATACCCAATGGCGTGGTTGTGGACTTATTCATGATCTACTGCCTCATCTAGACATTTCTAATGCATCATATAAGGCCTGAGGGGCTATTAGAGTCAGTTATATCTGTGCGGCCATAGACAACATACTTAGTAACACTCTCCTAATGATGATCCAGAGCTTGCGTGATTATATGTTTTATACTTCATTGGTAACCTTTTCTTTAGCACGACGAGCAGTAGTATGACTGTTGGATTATTTTAGATAGCAATTGAGTTGGATTTTAGTTGTGCTATTTTATATGACTGGAGTATGCCAATTCTTGCCGACTTATACATATGCTTTGATATATAATACACCATTTCAGGCTCACATGTTTCATTATTTGGTTTATGGGAGTTGTTACAGTACTAGTTTTTTCAGTATTTCAGAAATTTTCATTTTGTTACTTTGACTTCTGACATGTCTACTTTTTCCCCTCGTCTTTTATTTTGGATCGCAAACAATAGAGGTCCCAAGGATAATCTTGGTGTGAGGTACTGGAGAGAGTTATACGACTTTGATGTTATTCTTGATGATCCACATCCACATAGTTATCATTATATGATTTACCCATTATATCGACTTGACCTAGCTAGGGTGGAAGGTTGGTGGACGACCGAGAGCTTTGTCATTATCGGTCAGTTGTACGTCGACTTCTGGCATTGATTTTTCACTGGTTCCACCGATACCATCACCCATGTAGCTTTGATAGATTTAGTAGGTCCATCCTTCTATACGACACGACATACATCCCTTTGTTATTGAGGACATTACACAGCTCAGCCAAGATTACCGTGCACCAGATCATGTGGCGGTTGCTTCTCTCATTGGATGGATCATGACAGTCCCTACTCTCGGACCAGACCATTATGTTGATGTATTTCACCCTCCGGCGCACGATCATTATCCAAATAAAACCTAGATATTATACTTCGACCTCTATGATATGTAGATGGAGATTAGACACACATGATACATAGATCATAGGCGTGTCGTAAGCTACTATGATAGTGAGCTACGTTATCAGGCAAAGGAAGTAGATCGACTGCAGGCATAGTTGGAGGAAGAGTGCAATAGATTTGTTGACATGCAATTGTACTACGAGCATTCATCTGGTCCAAATGGTGGTCGAGATGAAGATGACGAGGATGAGATCCGTCGTCGCTGTACGCCACGTCAACACATGGAGTGATGATTGTTTGTATTATAGTTCATTTGTTGTGATGTATTTATTATTTTTCTCAGATGTATTGCAGATGTATTGCATTTGGTATGTGTACTGATATTAGTATTGTTCATGTGTTGTGCTATATGTCATTATTGTTCATGTCATGTGATTTCTGTGTAGATGTAATCATTCTTCGTATGATGTATTGTTTTCATTATTGATCATGTTATATCTTTCAAAGTGGATGTCATGTTATGTCACTTTGAAGAATATACATTGTTCATTATATTCATTATTGTTTTTTTTATCATGTTTGCCATCGAACTAAACTTCTCAAGTCAGTAGTTCATCTTGTCGAATTATATTTCGTTTAGGCATACATAGGAAATAGATACTAAAACATAGGATACAACAGATGTTAACTAGAAAAATACTCAAGCAAGAAAACTACATGTTACGTTCAATCTGAAGGAATTCTAAAATAATTCTAAGACGCTTAATCTCTTCTTCTAACTCGTTAGCGTAAAAAATTCCCCTTGGAAAAAAACGGTCGCAATCCATTCTGAGTACCTACAGTCGTCAAGCCATAATGGGCATAACTGGATCCTACGACAATATTTTCTCAGTCTTCCCCTACCATTACCTCCACCGCATACCTATAGTGGCAACAAACGGGATATGAGTCAACATCTTGATCATATAGAGGTTGAATAACTGAAGCTAGTAGTACTTCTTGTTCGTATAGAGGTTGAACAACATAAAATTGTCCTATCACTTGTTGAGTTGGAGGTTGAGCAGCTAAAACCTACTGACCATCATGTTCTTAAGGAGGTTCAATAGGTTCCTGAAGTCTAAGTTGGCTCAAATCTGGGTACTCACGACGCACATCCTTGTAATGTTTCTCTTGTTATTCGATCAACCAATCTACATCAGTTCTTAGACTATCTGAAGGACCGTGGCCTGGTTACCAGTCAGAATCAACAAATGAGGGTCATGAATGCGTAGCTTTTGGTAAGCTAAGTTGTGGGGAACAAAGAGCTTGTTTGAGTGAAGAATTGTGAGAAAGACACAAATTATAGTTCATATGTATATAGCCACGTTGTATCGAGTGAAGAAAATAGAAAAATATGATGTTGACAACACCCTTAGATATATACACTGTAGTCATTTTGTATCGAGTGAAGAAAACAAATTAAGATGACGTTGATATCGCGCAGATATTCACATTGTACTAATTAAGAAAACAGACAAAATGTTGTTGACAACACCCTGCTATATACACTATAGTCACGTTGTTATCGAGTGAAGAAAACAGACAAAGATGATGTTGACAACACGCTCCTATTCACACTGTTGTCACACTGTATTAATTAAAGAAAACAAACAAAGATTGTGTTGACAACACCCTGCTATATACATTGTAGTCACGCAGTTATCAAGTGAAGAAAATAAACAAAGATGATGTTGATAACACGCTATTATTCACACTATAGCTACGCTGTATTGATTAAAGAAAACAAACAAAGATGACGTTGACAACACCTTGCTATATACATTGTAGTCACGTTGTTATCGACTGAAGAAAACATACAAAGATGATGCTGACAACACGCTGCTATTCACACTGTAGCCACGCTGTTATCGATCTTGTCGCATAGTAGTAGTTCGTAATTTTCCGGTTTGAATTTCAAACTGAATTATTGAATCGAGTATATGTTGAAAATCTTTGAAATAGGAATCTTATGGGTCTACCTATGCAGTTAACGCCCCGCTAAATCCCCGCTATAGCCCATAGCGCTCTTCAACCGCTATGCTATTTCAATTCATCGCTGATGAACAGTAGATCCGCTTTTAGCTCCGCTATTTTCCGTTGCATCTGCTAAATCAAGGCTTTTTCAGTTTAGCAATATTAATATGTAAAACTTGATTTGACTAGTTCTTTTTTTTTAAAAAATTCAGTAAACTTAGTGTAAAGGGATAAATTTAAGGCATGAGTACCTAATAAATGGTAACAATCAATTGCACTCATCAAATTTAGCATGCATAACTATGATATTCCTTAATTCTACTATATAAGATTAATTAATAATAGTTTCTTGTACACATATAATGTGAGAAAGATGATTGATTAATTATCAAATATTTGGTTTTACATTTAAGAAGTTTTTTTGTGCGTCCGCTATATTTCCGCTTTATCCCCGCTACACCTTTTTTCACCTCCACCGTTATAAAACCGTTAACCGCTTTAACTGCAGAGGGGTCTACTACACTCGGGTTTTCAAATAAATGAAAAAATATCAAGATTCTATCCTATAGATTTTTACATATGTCCAAATTAAAATTTATTAAAAATCATCGTATGGTTATTAAAGAGATTGTAGTAGGGAGAGATTTCAGAATAGCTTCTGAATGAGTTAGACTAGTCGGGTCATTCTCTGTTTAAAAGGTATGAATTAATAACTGAATATAGTTAAAACGGTCTCATCACGGAGTGGTAATAGATATTTATTCAACATAAGTTTCAAATTAGTTTATACCATCCTTAAAATGCCGGAATTCTTTCAAACTAGACTCTATGATACTTATTGAAATGCTAAACACAAGATGATGTTATATAATGCAAAAAAAACATAAATTAACATGATATCAAATGATAAACACAAGAAATATAATAAAGGTCTTCTGCAACTACAATGCTTATTCAAAGTCATACCGGGTAAGCGAACTGTAGCGAAGCTCATAAGCTTCGTCTCTTATGAATTCCTTTCCATATTTGAATAAGTTACGCAAACATGGTTTGAAATCGAGCTTGTCGCATAGCGTCAGTTCGTTTACTATATTGTCCCATCATAATTTTGTAGTTGTACCTGTAGCTATATGGTTGAGGACAACCTTTACTAATAGCCCAGAGGAGTAAGTACAAAAAATGCATTCAAATGTCAGCTGGTTTAAATTGTGTGTACATCCATTCTATCTATTTCATTGCTCTTTACTTCAAACTCGAACCAAATGCTAAATTATGTGCAAATTCATTCAACCATGTCGTAAAGGTAAGAAATTAGTCCACTTCTCTGCTCTACGGTTTCGTTTATGGTTATATCCAACCTACATCTTCCACTATTTTTTTAAGGAACATGTTAAAATGGGTGATTGGAAAATCAATGATGAAACCATGAATAAAATGTTTAATGAGTACGAATGGAACAAGAATAAAGATGAAGAGGTTGGATTTATTCCAGAGACCCAAATACAAGAGGCGGATGAAGAGTTTCAGACTAAACTTGTCTGTACTACGCAATGAAATACAGAAATAGAGAATCCATAACTGGTTCCACAGTCATACCATGCTAGGCTACCGAGTGTACTTGCCATAAGAACCCCAATAGGTCAAGCTCGAGTGTGATGGGTCATTCAATACTTTGTTATCACAAAGTCGAATGTAACATTATTGTTTCTAAAAGTAAGATGAATGCGGGGCATCGCTTTTATGGTTGTAAAGTGTTTATTGATGCAGAGACATGCCTAGCGCTGTAAAGTTGTAATTTTTTTGCTTGGATGAATCCACCCCATAGAAAGAGGGGTACAATACGCACTTGAGATGCAAGATGAAAATGATCACTTAAAGAGGATGAATGTTTCCATTAAGAATAAAATGCTTGCTGGATGCTACCGTTTACCACGCAATTGACTATTTGCAATGTTGAATTCATGTGTGTTAAGAATGAAAATATTCCAACATTTGTTCTACTTGTGATTTATGTTTGTTAGCTATGTATGAACCGAGAGTTATGTATGTTGAACTTCAATAGACTTTTAATTTCATTGTATTACTTCATATGAATGAAATTTATGTATGTTAACTATACCAACTGTGACATCCTACCCCGAGACTCACTCTAATAGAGAGCATTAACGAGTAATGTCATCTATTTTGATGGAGAATAAGGTTGGTTAGGGGCGATCATTCGTCGTTCTACATTACACGTGTATTGAATATAAGACAAAATTTTTGAACTAAGCCCCTTAGAATAAATTATCAAAATAAGCCTGTTTCATAACTTATTATGAAACTAGGCCTGTTTTTTCTAGGAATAATAATCATGCACGTTCTGAAAACGCGCACGAACAAATTTGTTCATGCGTGTTTTCAGAACATGCATTTTATTTAATTATTTTTTTGTTCATGCTCATTCTGGAAACGCTCATGAACAAATTTGTTCATGCGTGTTTTCAGAATGCTCATGAACAAAAAAAAAAGTTGCACGTTCTGAAAATGTGCATGAATAAATTTGTTCATGCGTGTTTTCTGAACGCGCATGGCTAACATAGAACTGGCCAGAACAGGCCTAGTTTCGTAATAAGTTATGAAACAGACCGTATTTTCACAATAAGTTATTTTGAGGGGATTAGTTCAAAAAATTTCCTTGAATATATCGATTGGGTGTATAATTTTTTCTTTCCTATTCGACATATTCAATAGATCAAATATAGATTATGATGGTTAAGGATCGTATTCAGAACAATATACAATGCATCACACATAATAGATCACAGAACAAATACATATAGATACAATCATCGAATACAACAAATATATGTGTTACATCTCGAATAGACACAAAGAGTAAGTATAAAAATGTCTCAAATACTCGAATACAATAAAGGAATGGTCTTAGGAGGAATATCCCATGATGGATCAGCTAACCACGAATCACCAGTAAGCTGCCTGAAAACAACTCGTTCTGACCCGAGTGAAAACACACGGGTCAGGTTAGCTAAAGTCATCAGTAAAACAGAACACTTGATAAGTCTAAGTAAATGAAAGATATGACGTCCTTTTACTCAAAGGATACCATGCCATAACATGGTTTTTACCTCCAAAGAAAGAATGATATTTCTTTCTTGATAAGTATAGAGATAACTAAGACAAGACATATACAAATATACCTCATCCCATCGATATATCTTAAAATCTCAAAATATTATTCAATGCATCATTAAACTTATCAAAAAGAATCTTCGTACTCATTTATACCTCATCTCGGTATAAATATAAATAAATTAAAAACCAAACATTAAACCTCATCATAAAAGTATCTCCATAATCATTCATACCTCATCTCATCAGTATAAATAATACATCTCAAATCCATCTTGAACTTATCATAAAAGAATTATCCAAATTTTTATCTCATCTCATCAGTATAAACATAAATATATCCTAAATCCATTTTAATAGAAATCGGAAAGAGTTCAAAACATCATATTCGAAATCACCATAAAACCCTATATATAAAAGCCTTCTTCTTACATAAGACTATAATAAAGCATCATCATCAAGATGGTGAAATCGGAACATCTAAAACTTCGTGAAAAACAACATGTGCTTACATCTCGACTAGTACTTTACTTTTTGGTACCATATAAACTGAGAGTTATGTGTGATAACTATGCACGAAATGTAGCCACTAGGTGATAAATCCAAAGTGGTTCATCTAGCCACGTTGCAAGTTTTTCAAACAATTCATTGTAGCAGCCACTTGTTGATAAAAACAAAGTGGTTCCTGTAGCCACTAGGAAACAAAAGGCAAAGTGGTTCCTGTAGTCACTTGTTGATAAAGACAAAGTGGTTCCTTTAGCCACTAGGTGATAAAAGGAAAAGTGGCTTCTGTAGCCAGTAGATGATAAAGGGTCGTTGTAGCCACAAAGCATGTTTTTCCGAACAATTGATTGTTGTAGCCACTAGGTGATAAAGGAATAGTGGTTTCTGCAACCATTAGGTTGTCTTTCTCTATTATATGTACATGAACTACATTACAGAAAGCTACAACAAAATATAACTCAAACTCCTACAATCAATTATTTCAAACTCCTTGAAAATCATGGATCCAAACATTCACTCCCAGTACTACGAAGGCATGAACGAGACTTACCACAATGAACAAGAACTAGGCAATAAGGAGGTAGAGCTGCAGAATCAACATATGTCAATGGGATATTCTTACTTTCTTGGTCAAGGATCAACGAGTAATCACCATGATAGTATACATTGATGGATTGACAGATGATACAAGAGGAACTATAAGGATAGACATGAAAAGCTGATGAGAGACTACTTCATTAACAATCCAACCTACGATATTACTTTGTTTTGCCGCCAATTGCGGATGGATCCAGATATTTTCTCTAAAATCTATATCAAAATTCACTATGCTAACCCATATTTCTGGTACAGAGTAAATGGAGCAGGAGAACCGAGACACTCCCCTCACATCAAAATCTCAACGGCTTTACGTATGTTAAGCTACGAAACAAGTGGTGATCATATGGATGAATATTTTAGAGTCGCATCATCAACAACAATAGAGTCTTTGAAGGAATTCTGTAAAATGATTATTGAACAGTTTGGTGAGGAATACCTATGAATGCCAGGACCTAATGATATAAACATGATATCAGCTAGAGGAGAAGCAAGACGTTTTCCAGGAATGCTTGGGAGTTTTGATTGCATGCACTAGGCAGGGAAAACTATCCAATAGGTTGGAAAGGAATGTCCACGGGACACAAAAAATACCTACAATGATTCTTGGACCAGTTGCAATAGATGATTTATAAGTTTGACATGCTTTCTTTGAAGTGCCAGATTCGTTAAATGATATACATATTTTGAAACAATAATCATACCTATTCTCTGAACTTTCAAATGGAGTTTCGAAGAAAGTTACGTATTAAGTTGGTAATGTCGAGCATTAAACTGGGTATTACCTAGTGGATGGAATCTACCAAAAGTGGAAAACTTTAATGCAGGGATTCAGAGTAACAACAAACGACAAAGAGAGCTACATCACCGAAAAATTGAGTAGTTATAAAAAGGATATCAAATGAACATTTGGTGTCTTACAAGAACGGTTTCAAATTTTACGAAATCCTGCTCGGATTCATGATCATGGAGTTCTATCAGAGATCATGTATGCTTGTATAATAATTCATAATATGATTGTAGAGTCTAAAAGAGGTGGATACAAAAATTAGGAAACAAATTACCTGGGTATGTTTAAGGGTTCTAACAAAAGACCAAACAGAGACATAAACTCGATGGAGGAATATGTTGTTATGGTTCAACATATTGGATATCAAATTATCTTGAATATGTTTTAGGTTCTTTTGTAAATCGACTCCTTTAATTGTTCTTAGTTCGATCCTTTATGAATTTAGTCTGCTTGAAAGAATTACGAACATATTTTCTATACATTTGAACATCGATTTATTATCATAAAAACATATAATTGGAATGAAATAGGTGGTCATGTATGACGATAATGGATTCAACACTAATCAATTTTCATTTATGGATCTACTAAAAACCAAGGCTTGGAAATTCATACTTGATTGACTCAAAGAAAGGAGATGTTGTTACCCTTGAAATAGATCTCTTAAAAAATTACTTTTTATTGAGCATAATACGAAACATAAGTTATTTTAGAAAGAAAGAAATGGATATAGCATTTTGTTTTTTGTTTAGAATTTGTTAAAGCATATAATAATGTGAGAGAAGAGAGGCTTGCGACCATTTAATTTAAAAAAAAACACACGCTATATCTGAAATATTGTCCATTGTTGTACAATCAATTCCATTAACAAAGAAATTGTATATACTTGCATTATTCAAATAATAGTAAAAAAGCTAATATCTGAAATGATGTTAGTGTGTGATGCTCAACTCAGGATTGAGTTGATCAGAACTCGGAAGAAGGCAAGGGCTACTTATGAAAATAATTAGGCAAATTCTATTCATACACCCACAATTTCTTAACATACATCTATGTTTTAATAAGAAAAACAACGACTATGCTATCATTATCCTTAATTACATTTTCAGTCCTCCTTAAAAAGATGGAAGATGATGAAAATATAAACAGGTAATTTTGTGAAAGACATGATGTATGTAAAGAAATTTTTGGTGTATGCTATTTTATTTCATTTTACGGTGTATGTTAAGAAATTATGGATGTACGAATAGAATTAGCCAAATAGTTAACAAAGAAGGTTATTGGGTCACAAGTTTTAAAAATTGAGGTAAATGGGGGGAAGCAAAAGGGGATTGTTAAAAGGACTCAATTTTTTGTTAAGGGGAGGATACATTTAAGGGGACTCCATCTTATTTTTTATTTGTTAAGAGGGTGTTTGGAATTTTAAAAATAAATTAAAATATAGACTAAAGTACCTCCGTCCTCATCATCCCTTAAACCCTATCGATCAAAATTCAATTTCAGTTCGATCCAAACACGCCATGGGTAAAAAAATGTTCAAATGTTGATAAATCCTGTAACACCCCGCCTCCGCTAGGGTCACTCGCAAAGGAATACACTAGCTTTAGAGGGGCATTATTGGTAAACATGCACAGAAATATCACAAGACAGAACATATAAAAATAGCGGAAGTAAAATCAAACTTTCATAACATGAATAAATAAGGTCTAAAGCCTTTTACATCAGAGTACATCAAAACCTGTCTTGCAATAGTAAAGAAGCATAAAGACATTTTCATAAATTATTCCCCAAGTAAAAACAGTAAAGTAGCCATTAGCCAAGAAAAGTCCAAGCCATCCATGATGACCTTCAAGCAGAAGAAGTCCGAACTAAACAACAGTATTTCCTCCCTGTAACCTGGGGGGAAACGGAAGAAAAGAGACGAAACAAAACGGGTCAGTCAAAAAGACTGAGTAAGCCCTATCTACTATTAGCATAAAAACTAGTAAAGTTAACTGACATGAGAAACTGAGATGAACATAAGCATGATGACAAGATAGATAAGCTAAATCAAAATAACAGGATGAACTACTGAACTCAGATAAACTAGGGTGTCGTGATAAACTACGATGTCAAGATAAAACAAGGTATCACATTGTCAGGTTTCTATCAAGTATAATATCCCAAGATATCTATCGCGTATAACGTCCCATGACATCTATCCTGTATATCCGCTCTGCACCTACCGTACTAGTACCCCAACTGTATTACGAGTTATCCGTGAATGACCCTTACTCAAAAGTCGTGTAATGGTCCATGTCAACCTAATATGCCGCATATATAGGTTACTCAACTCATATGTTTCTTTCCATGTATAAGTTCAGTCCTTTGCCGTAGGCTATACGGGCTTTCCCATGTAAACGGTTTATCCTTGAAGTTGTTTTGGACTGGAACCCTGGATCTAGTTGTGTTTCCTTACCATGAATTATCGCGCGTCCACTTAGGATTTATGCCACCTAGGACCGCTAGGGATTATGCTACCTAATGAACGTTTCCGTGTCTCGGTTTGGGTTTTGGCCACCTAGGACCACTAGGGATTACGCCACCCGTCAACCGCGCCCTTGATCCCACGTATGTATCGTGAATCGTTTTCCATGTCTAGATGCACATGTTCCCCAATGTGCCATCCGAGTTCCGTGCCAGGGCAAATCAAGAAATACGGAACTCGGTCGGGAGCTTTAAATCGTCTGCCGATGCAGATATCAAGGTCTGTTTTTGTACCCGTGGCTATGGTCCCACGTGACCCCTCCCTCAACTACTGAAAGGCAATCCAAGAAAAATCATGTATAAGAACCACTCCACGGCCCCACTATAGCCCACTTTCCTACGGGCCAACCTCACCCATGACTCGATAGCAAGCACATGGTCTGTTGGGGGTTCCCTGCCTTTCCGCACGTACACGATTGACTAAAGATGGTAGGTAGTCGGCGATGCGCTATCCAGGGCAAAAACAAGAATCGTCGACTCCACACTAATCCATCCCAGTCTTTAGGTTGCTCGCATAGCAACCAAGGCATACTCTTGGTCCTTCTAACGCAGACCTTAACCTCTCTTGGGCCTAGTATAATTACCTGGCAGCCCACAGAGGGATCCCAAGAATATCCTCACGTCCCCCGAAGCTTCCACTTCGGCACCCAGTGCGCTGGAGCTTTTATCCAAGTCAGATAACTTGCTCCCCCTCGTATACTACGCGATGACCTACCGTATCAGGTTACTCATCGTTTTGAGAATTTGTCCTATGTCCTTGGCTAAGAATTATTACTTAGTTACCCTTAACTAAGGTTTACCACTTAGCTTCCTTTCCCGTTATCCTTGATTAACCACGGTTTTCTACCTAGTTCTTCTAGCTAGGGTTTGTCTATTGGGTCAAGTGTTATCATTCAAGTCCATGACTTAACCCACCCACGAATCACGTCAAAGATTGGCTAAGTATTTAAGTTCAAGACTTAGTCCCACAAGTTGGTTAAGTGTACCCAGAGGCTCATGACTTAACCCTATCAAGTCAAATTGGTCAAGTACTAGCTTACCTTAATCCTATCGGATTATCTTGCTAGATCGATTAAGCATAGATTATCTTAATCCCATCAAATTATCGAGTCGGATTGGTTAAGTATAGGTTGGATTAACCCCATCCTCTAATCGTACTACAATGGTTAAGTATATTCCAAAAAGGTCTTGTGACTTAACCTTATCAGGTCCGCGTATTAGATTGGTTAAGTGTAAGTTACTTAACCCCATCAAATCATCATGTATAATTGGTTAAGTATAAGTTGCTTAACCCCATTAAATTATCACGTTAAGTTGGTTAAGTATTGGTTACTTAACCTCATTGAATTACCGAGTTTAAATTGGTTAAGTGTTTAACTTAACCCCATCGAATTACCGTGTTTAGATTAGTTAAGTGTGGATTACTTAACCCCATCTAATTACCGTGTCGGATTAGTTAGGTGCAAATTACTTAACCCCATCCCCTAATCATCTTGTATGGTTAAGTGTCATTAAGAAAACTTACTTAACCTTGCCAAATTATCATGTTGGATTGATTAAGTGTTGGTTAACTTAATCCCCGTCCACTAGTCGTATAAAAATGGTTAAGCGTCATTAGGCAAATCAAATCACTTAACCTACCCAACCTTGTCATGTTTTGTTAAGTATCATTAGCCTAACCAATTTACTTAACCCCTTTATCCATGTCATATTTGGTTAAGAGTTATTAATCAAATTAACTTAACCCTATCATGTGACATTAATTACTTAATGCACCCCAACCTCTCACATTAGACTTTGTTGTGGTTACTAGTTAAGCCGGTCGGTTCCGGGTAGCTTTACACCACAACTTGGTCTAACCTCGGGTTCAAGCACAACATGACCAACTTCTCACATTGGGTCCTATTGTTTGCAACTACTAGTTAGGCCGGTCGGTTCCGGGTAGTTTTACGTTGCAAACTCAACCCAACCTCGAGTTGGCCACACTTATATTATCTAAGTGTCATGTTCATCATGTTTCCAAAACATGTTACAAGTTTTTCAAGCATTTGGGTAGACCTAACTTAATAGGTAAATTCCCAAAGGGTAGACCTAACTTAATAGGTAAATTCCCAAGCTTGTGTTTTTATGCATACTTACATGTCAACTTCTATGTTATATTTCAAGCCATGTTTTCAAGTTGTATTTTCATGTCATTAGAAATTACCCATAACATAACCCAACGCTTTTAAACTCGCATATACGTTCGCAACAACGTAATGGATTAAAAGAAGAGACTTGGCAAAGGAATGACAAAAATGGGTATTAAGCCACAAGTTAATCATGGTGGCAAATGAGGCACAAATGTGTTCATTAGCTTGCATGTTACATTCTTACACCTCAAAAACATGCATAAACCCAAACTTGGCACATAAACGAATCATGGTGACTAAAGACATAGAATGATGACTAGTAACTCGCATATATCATCATATAAGGGTTATGATTTCATATGCAAGTTGACAAGAAGATTATGAAGGTTCTCATGTTGCATAATGCAACATTTCAACATAAAGGTTGTAGCTTTTTGCTCATAAGATCAAGATAATGACTTCATAAACTTGCATAACATGTTAGCATGCATCATTCTCAATGATCAAACCCAAACTTTCTACATGAACATTTAACTTTATAGTTAATATCTAAGAGTAGGGAAAAGGCTTATGTAACAACTCGTATTTCGATAACATGTTAAAACGAGAATCAAGGCAGAATTTAATTTTAAATTCTGAATCAAGTAAAACGGGCTATGCCATTGCGTTCGTCTCGGAAAAATACGCGAAATAGAGTCCGAGTTTTCGAAAATCGGAGTCCGTATGACCCGGTTAAGGCCCAAAGAAGTTTTCGGGAAATTTGAATTTCGAAACATGCAGAAATGGGGCCAGGCGGGAAAATTCCCGCCCAGACAAGTCGACAGGCATGTCGACAGGCATGTCGACAGGGCTGTCGACTTGCCCTGTCGGCTGATTCCGATCTGGTGCACCTATTTTCTACCTTGGCTAGGTTTTTGGGCCTGGTTTGAAATCTGACGGTTCAGGTTGGTCTTAGGGTTAATCTAAGGGCCTAAAACTATCCTAATCTCTATAAAAAGACCCTAAACCTAACCTAAATCCCTAAAAATCAAACCTAGCAACTAAGTGCTGCCAAAATCAATTTTGATCATGGCCTCCATCTCAAATCCCTAGAGCCTATGCACTCAAATCAAGTTCAAATCAAAAGGTGCAAGCTTGCTACACCAAATCAAGGCCAAATCAACATTTTTATGCGAGTTCCATGACGATTCTTCTACAAAGGAGGCACCTTTCTTAGCCAAGATGATTCATGCTCCTTTCCCTAGGCCTAACTATGTAAGTTCTAGCTACTTTTAGATGGAAACGGTAGTTTTGATAATGACATGGGATAAAATGAGGCTAAACATGATTATGCGAACCTATATGAACCTTACCTTGCCTCTTGTGTTCATGTTTATGATTTTAGGCCATGTGAGTGACTTAATCATGCCTCTCATGCTATGCATAACCTAGTTTAACTTGCAAGTTTGGATCTTTATGCATGAAATGCTAGCATGAACCTTTAGGAACCACTTTACTTGTGAAACATTGGCTAAGACAAGATTTTGGGGCTTATGCATGTTTATGAACCCAAACCCCTTATGCTAACATGCAAGTTTGTGGCCAAATCCTTTATGAGATTATGCATGCTCGTGGCCAATCCCCTCTTTTAAGTTGTGCATGTTTATGGCCAAACCCTTTTTGATAATATGCATGTTTGTGGCCAAATTCCCTTGTGACATTTTGTGTGTTTGTGGCCAAAACCCTTTTTATGACACTATGCATGTTCGAGGCCAATTTGTAGTCATAGTATTCCCATTATGTTGACTCGTCTATACTTACGTTGGAAACACGTTTTGGGGTTAGGATAGACGAGCGTGAATATACATGAGAAACTTAACTTGAAGTTTCATAAAAAAAAAAAAAAAGAGATGACGTGAAACATGGTTTGGGTTAAATGGGTATAATACCACAACATGTAACATTAAATATAACATGGAAGTTAACATGTAAATATGCATAAAAACATAAGCTTGGGAATTTACCTATTAAGTTAGGTCTACCCATTGAGAATTTACCTATTAAGTTAGGTCTACCCAATTGCTTGAAAACTTGACTATGAACATGACACTAGACTAAACATGAAAGTGGCCAACTCGAGGTTGGGTTGAGTTTGCAACGTAAAACTACCCGGAACCGACCGGCCTAACTAGTAGTTGCAAACAATAGGACCCAATGTGAGAAGTTGGTCATGTTGTGCTTGAACCCGAGGTTAGACCAAGTTGTGGTGTAAAGCTACCCGGAACCGACCGACTTAACTAGTAACCACAACAAAGTCTAATGTGAGAGGTTGGGGTGCATTAAGTAATTATTGCCACATAATAGGGTTAAGTTAGTTTGATTTATGAGGCTTAACCAAATATGACATGGACAAATGGGTTAAGTAATTTGATTAGGCTAATGATACTTAGCAAAACATGACAGGGTTGGGTAGGTTAAGTAACTTGATTTGCCTAACGACACTTGACCATTTTTATACGACGAGGGGACGGGATTAAGTTAACCAACACTTAATCAATCCAACACGATAACTTGATAAGGTTAAGTAAATTTTCTTAGTAACACTTAACCGTTTAATACAGTTAATGGATGGGGTTAAGTCAACTCAGACCTAACTAATCTAAACATGGTAATTGGACGGGGTTAAGTTAATTTACACTTAACTATTCCAACTCGTTAGTTTGATGTGGTTAAGTGACCTATACTTAACCAATCTAACGTGAAAACATGATAAGGCTAAGTCACGAATCACTTGAATACGCTTGACCGATTTGACTCGGTAATTTGACAAGGTCAAGTTAATTTACATAATTAACCAATCTAAAATGATAATTAGACGAGGTTAAGTTATGGATTGCTTAATATACTTAGCCAACTTGACACATGGTTTGTAGGGTTAAGTCTTGGACTTGGATACTTAGCCAATTTTGACATGGTTTGTAGACGGGCTAAGTTATGAACTTAAGTGACACTTAACCCATTAGATAAACCCTAATTCGGAGGATTAGGTAAATAACCATAGTTAACAAGGATTATGGAAATAAGGCTAAGTGGTAAACCTTAGTTAAGGGAAACTAAGTAATAATTCTTAGTCAAGGAAATTTGGACCATTTCTTAGATAGATTAGTAACCTGATACGTTAGGTCAACGTTTAAGTATGCGTGTAGGAGCAGGTTATCTGATTTAGATAAAGGCTCCAACGAACTGGGTAACGAAGCAGCGGCTTCGGGGAACGTGAGGATATTCTTGGGATCCCTCTGTGAGCTGCCAGGTCATTATACTAGGCTCACGAGAGGTTGAGGTCTGCGGTAGAAGAACCAAGAATATGCCTTGGTTGCTATGCGAGCGACCTAAAGACTGGGGTCGATAGCAGTGAGTCGACGAATACATAAGGTGCCCGAGATAGCAAGTTCGTCGATCATCTACCATCTTGAGTCAAGCGTGTACGTACGGAAAGGCAGGGAACACCCAACAGACCATAATTGCTATCTAATTATGGGTGAGGTAGGCCGTAGGATGTGGGCTGGCCGGAGTGTAGTTCTCATGCAAGATTTTCTCTTGTGTTGCCTTTCACTAGTTGAGGGAGGGGTCTCGTGGGACCATAGCCACGTGTAGAAAAGCAGACCTTAGTATCTGCATCGGCAGATAAATCTAAAGCTCCCGACCGAGTCTTGTATTTCTTTTTTTGCCCTGTGACAGGACTCGGATGGCACGATGTGATACATGTGCATACAGTTATAGAAAAACGATTCACGATGAATGCGTGGGGGAAAAGGGCGCGGTTGAGGGTTAGCGTAATCCCTAGTGGCCTAGGTGGTTTAACCCAAACCGAAATACGAAAGCGTGCAATAGGTAAGTGTAATCCCTAGTGGTGCTAGGTGGCGTAAGTCCTAGTAGTTCAAACGATGATTCATATGGAAGAGCCTAGCTAGAACAAGGGTGACAGTCCAAACGATTTCAAGGATAATACGACATGAGGAAGCCCGTACGAGGTACGACAAAGGACTGAACTTATATACGTGGAAAGAAACATATAATTTGAGTAACCTATATATGCGATATATTAGGTTGACATGGACCATTACACGACTTTGAGTAAGGGACATTCATGGTTAACACATAACAAGGCTGGGATACTAGTACGAGGGGTGCAGAGCAAATATACATGTTAGAACTAGGAAGAATATACATAATAGATACCGTGGGATGTTAGACGGGGTAGATACCTTGGGATAATGTACTCGATAGAAATCTGACGATGTGATACCTTGACTTATCATAACACCGTAGTTTATCATGATACCTTAGTTTACCTTGCCGCAGTAGTTCAACCGGCTACCCTGGTTTATCTATCTTGTAGTTATCCTTATGTTTACTTTCAGTTTATGCATGTCATGTTACCTTTACCTGTTTTTATACTGGAAGTAGATAGGACTTACTCAGTCTTTTTGACTGACCCGTTTTGTTTCGCCTCTTTTCTTCCGCTTCCCCCCCAGGTTTCAGGGAGGAAACAATGCTGTTTAGTTCGGACTTCTTCTGCTTGAAGGTCATCATGGATGGCTTGGACTTCTCTTGGCTATGGCTACTTTACTATTTTACTTGGGGAATAATTTATTAAAAAGTCTTTATGCTTCTTTACTATTGCAAGACAGGTTTTGATGTACTCTGATGTAAAAGGCTTTAGACCTTATTTATTCATGTTATGAAAGTTTGATTTTACTTCCGCTATTTATATATGTTCTGTCTTGTGATATTTCTGTGCATGTTTACCAATAATGCCCCTCTAAAGCTAGTGCATTCCTTTACGAGTGACCCTAGCAGAGGCGGGGTGTTACAGCTTACATTGCTATGAAGGCCTAAATCGATTAAATTAAAGCTTGTGATGAAGCCTATGCATGCCATCACCCAAAAACCCAAAAATGAACACTCCAAATCAATAAAAACCCCATCTTTATGAACAAAGCTTTAGCCTTGAAATCAACTTGAGAAGCTCTCATACTAACATAGGGACTCTCTAATACTCTCATGATCATGAAACTTCTCATAGAAATGAAGTGGAGGCTAGGATAGTTGAGTGGAGGCCATGAGAGTAGCAATTTTTCCATAGTTTAGTTGCATGAATGAATAATGAGGATTTAGGATAGGTTAGGGTCTTATTTATCGATTAGGCAAGTGTTTTAGGCCATAGGATTAAACCTAGATTCAATCCAAGCCATCAAAGCATGTCTTGGGGAAGAAGTCAAGTGTAGGAACCATCTAGGGCCTTTAGATTAAAGATGAACCATGAGAACCATCCAAATGCAAAATCTGCATTTGAGTGAATCGGCCCACGGGTTGACAGCCAAACACCCTGGATTAACCCCTAGTCGACCCAGCAAGCTCGGGTCGACCTCAAAAATCGGCCGGTTTGGTTATTCCCCTCTCCCAATTCGCTGTTTTGAACATTTTTGCATATTTATTTATTTAATTTTCAATTATATATATATATATATATATATATCAATATATATATATTTCTCTGCGCAACCCATTTCACTTAATTAAGTATACTTTAATTTGGGAATTTTTCGTGAAACTTCGCGAGGCCATATCTTGGTCATACGGACTCCGATTTTCGAAAACTCGGACTCTATTTCGCGTATTTTTCCGAGACGAACGCAATGGCATAGCCCGTTTCCCTTGAGTCAGATTTTACTTCTGCCTCCATTTATGTTATAACAGGTTATTGAAAATACGGGTTGTTACATTCTCCCCACCTTTTAGGATTTCGTCCCCGAAATCTCCAAGTTAGGAAGAACATATCCTACCATCCATCATCCATCTACTCAAAACATCATCCACAAGCAACCATTGTCCTTAGATGATTTCTAATGCTGTATGAATATATACAAAACGTGTGTGTACATGTTCCTTAGCTAATGCTAATGATCAGGCCTGAATAATCTTTCTAATGCAAAATATGTATAGTGCCATGAATCCAACATGTATGCAAATAGTCCTAGTCATATATATACTATATGCGTGCACAATCATTCATTCATATGCAACAACCGCATGATAATACATTCGATTTCATCCATAAACAAGTATAAATACTCGTGCATATGCAATATGAAATGTGACCGAGTCGAGCTAGTATCTAATGTGTATTCGCGCATCCACGAGCAACCACTTGCAACCATATCAATCATAACATGTTTCAAATACATGTTTACATCCATAGGGTTCTACCTAGAATTCCCTGAAACAGGGTCGAGAAGATAAACAGGACAAACTCCTTACAGGGTTTGTAACGGAGAATAGTACCAAGAGGATGTCCACAAAAGATAGCCTACAAGTAAGCTCTACAGAAAACAGGGATCAAGGATATACTCCCAAAAAGAGATATCATGCGCGTATCTAGTCTTTGACCATCAAAGTCGTCTTTTAACTTCGCGATTTTGTAGCTTCTTATTCCTGTTTCCATAACATGGGCTGGAACTCATTTCTTCGTCGCCTCTCGTTCCACTTGCACTTATCCTTTTCCTAGAATACTTGACGCAAACATGACTGCGTACTCATGAGCTCATGCAAGCTTTCCAAAATTCACTAGTGAATCTTGGATCTCGTTTATATACTATAAGGCATTCCATGTAGAAGAACTTTCTCTTGAAAGTAAACAGATGTCAATCATGTTATCATGCGCACTTACTAGGGTGATTTCTATAACCCACGCATAAGTGAAGTAAACCATCCGTCTTATCGGCGAACACCGCTCGATCGGGCTTCAAATTTCCAATAAAGGCATCAAGGGATTCTAAGTAACTAGTCATGACAGAACCTCAAAAAGGTTACACGATACTTCGAGGGTATTACCAAGGCTAGTCAAGAATCTAACTACCCTCCTATCAAAACCGAGAGTGGCACCCCTTACTGGATAACCACTTCATCCTTAGAATCCATCCATAGCTTATAAATATAAGCATTATTTCCAAGCTCAACACTTGACATAGACATTCCCAAATCCAAACAAGTCATGTATAAATGGACTGATTCTCCAATAGGACTTTGAGACAAAAATGGGATTCTCTGTTACGCTAGTACTTAAGGTGCAGAGACTCAACTATCGAAGCAGACTTAAATGATACGAACAACGAAGTCCTAACGGGATGATAGAGAAGAAAAGCTAAACCTTTAACAAGATCGTTACCCTCCTTCCGAGGTACTCTAGAAATGAGAGCATACTACTGCCCTCCCGATGATCTTGTCCTTATCCCATAATACTTAACTATCCGCCCCGTTTTACCATGCCAAAGGTACTCTCTCGTCATGGGTTTCATTGTTCATCTTTCTCCCTCCTTTGAGGACTAAGCCATACCAACAAGTTGCTCATCCTTAAGCTCGTATCCTTTATCCTTCTTTCTCATGATCCTTTCTTATAACGCGGCCACTGGTCTCTTGAAAACCACCTCCATCGCATGGAAAGCACTTTCGTAGATAGAAAAGACTAGTTGCAGTTAAAACCACTGTGACTACAGATGGAGGAAAGAAAGGAGAAGAGATTCAATTAAGGAAACAAGGATAGTGCTAATGGCCTTTAGGGAATAGCCTTTTTCTTTTAAAAGAAAATTTTCTTGAAAAAATGCTTCTTTGTAAACGATTTTCAAATAGTTTTCAGAAGGTCTTTAAAAACTTTTTCCCAGTCTGGTAACCTTCTGCTCTGATACCACGTGTAACACCCCGCCTCCGCTAGGGTCACTCGCAAAGGAATGCACTAGCTTTAGAGGGGCATTATTGGTAAACATGCACAGAAATATCACAAGACAGAACATATAAAAATAGCGGAAGTAAAATCAAACTTTCATAACATGAATAAATAAGGTCTAAAGCCTTTTACATCAGAGTACATCAAAACCTGTCTTGCAATAGTAAAGAAGCATAAAGACATTTTCATAAATTATTCCCCAAGTAAAAACAGTAAAGTAGCCATTAGCCAAGAAAAGTCCAAGCTATCCATGATGACCTTCAAGCAGAAGAAGTCCGAACTAAACAACAGTATTTCCTCCCTGTAACCTGGGGGGGAAACAGAAGAAAAGAGGCAAAACAAAACGGGTCAGTCAAAAAGACTGAGTAAGCCCTATCTACTATTAGCATAAAAATTAGTAAAGTTAACTGACATGAGAAACTGAGATGAACATAAGCATGATGACAAGATAGATAAGCTAAATCAAAATAACAGGATGAACTACTGAACTCAGATAAACTAGGGTGTCGTGATAAACTACGATGTCAAGATAAAACAAGGTATCACATTGTCAGGTTTCTATCAAGTATAATATCCCAAGATATCTATCGCGTATAACGTCCCATGACATCTATCCTGTATATCCGCTATGCACCTACCGTACTAGTACCCCAACTGTATTACGAGTTATCCGTGAATGACCCTTACTCAAAAGTCGTGTAATGGTCCATGTCAACCTAATATGCCGCATATATAGGTTACTCAACTCATATGTTTCTTTCCATGTATAAGTTCAGTCCTTTGCCATAGGCTATACGGGCTTTCCCATGTAAACGGTTTATCCTTGAAGTTGTTTTGGACTGCAACCCTGGATCTAGTTGTGTTTCCTTACCATGAATTATCGCGCGTCCACTTAAGATTTATGCCACCTAGGACCGCTAGGGATTATGCTACCTAATGAACGTTTCCGTGTCTCGGTTTGGGTTTTGGCCACCTAGGACCACTAGGGATTACGCCACCCGTCAACCGCGCCCTTGATCCCACGTATGTATCGTGAATCGTTTTCCATGTCTAGATGCACATGTTCCCCAATGTGCCATCCGAGTTCCGTGCCAGGGCAAATCAAGAAATACGGAACTCGGTCGGGAGCTTTAAATCGTCTACCGATGCAGATATCAAGGTCTGTTTTTGTACCCGTGGCTATGGTCCCACGTGACCCCTCCCTCAACTACTGAAAGGCAATCCAAGAAAAATCATGTATAAGAACCACTCCACGGCCCCACTATAGCCCACTTTCCTACGGGCCAACCTCACCCATGACTCGATAGCAAGCACATGGTCTGTTGGGGGTTCCCTGCCTTTCCGCACGTACACGATTGACTAAAGATGGTAGGTAGTCGGCGATGCGCTATCCAGGGCAAAAACAAGAATCGTCGACTCCACGCTAATCCATCCCAGTCTTTAGGTTGCTCGCATAGCAACCAAGGCATACTCTTGGTCCTTCTAACGCAGACCTTAACCTCTCATGGGCCTAGTATAATTACCTGGCAGCCCACAGAGGGATCCCAAGAATATCCCCACGTCCCCCGAAGCTTCCACTTCGGCACCCAGTGCGCTGGAGCTTTTATTCAAGTCAAATAACTTGCTCCCCCTCGTATACTAAGCGATGACCTACCGTATCAGGTTACTCATCGTTTTGAGAATTAGTCATATGTCCTTGGCTAAGAATTATTACTTAGTTACCCTTAACTAAGGTTTACCACTTAGCTTCCTTTCCCGTTATCCTTGATTAACCACGGTTTTCTACCTAGTTCTTCTAGCTAGGGTTTGTCTATTGGGTCAAGTGTTATCATTCAAGTCCATGACTTAACCCACCCACGAATCACGTCAAAGATTGGCTAAGTATTTAAGTTCAAGACTTAGTCCCACAAGTTGGTTAAGTGTACCCAGAGGCTCATGACTTAACCCTATCAAGTCAAATTGGTCAAGTACTAGCTTACCTTAATCCTATCGGATTATCTTGCTAGATCGATTAAGCATAGATTATCTTAATCCCATCAAATTATCGAGTCGGATTGGTTAAGTATAGGTTGGCTTAACCCCATCCTCTAATCGTACTACAATGGTTAAGTATATTCCAAAAAGGTCTTGTGACTTAACCTTATCAGGTCCGCGTATTAGATTGGTTAAGTGTAAGTTACTTAACCCCATCAAATCATCATGTATAATTGGTTAAGTATAAGTTGCTTAACCCCATTGTATTATCACGTTAAGTTGGTTAAGTATTGGTTACTTAACCTCATTGAATTACCGAGTTTAAATTGGTTAAGTGTTTAACTTAACCCCATCGAATTACCGTGTTTAGATTAGTTAAGTGTGGATTACTTAACCCCATCTAATTACCGTGTCGGATTAGTTAGGTCCAAATTACTTAACCCCATCCCCTAATCATCTTGTATGGTTAAGTGTCATTAAGAAAACTTACTTAACCTTGCCAAATTATCATGTTGGATTGATTAAGTGTTGGTTAACTTAATCCCCGTCCACTAGTCGTATAAAAATGGTTAAGCGTCATTAGGCAAATCAAATCACTTAACCTACCCAACCTTGTCATGTTTTGTTAAGTATCATTAGCCTAACCAATTTACTTAACCCCTTTATCCATGTCATATTTGGTTAAGAGTTATTAATCAAATTAACTTAACCCTATCATGTGACATTAATTACTTAATGCACCCCAACCTCTCACATTAGACTTTGTTGTGGTTACTAGTTAAGCCGGTCGGTTCCGGGTAGCTTTACACCACAACTTGGTCTAACCTCGGGTTCAAGCACAACATGACCAACTTCTCACATTGGGTCCTATTGTTTGCAACTACTAGTTAGGCCGGTCGGTTCCGGGTAGTTTTACGTTGCAAACTCAACCCAACCTCGAGTTGGCCACACTTATATTATCTAAGTGTCATGTTCATCATGTTTCCAAAACATGTTACAAGTTTTTCAAGCATTTGGGTAGACCTAACTTAATAGGTAAATTCCCAAAGGGTAGACCTAACTTAATAGGTAAATTCCCAAGCTTATGTTTTTATGCATACTTACATGTCAACTTCCATGTTATATTTCAAGCCATGTTTTCAAGTTGTATTTTCATGTCATTAGAAATTACCCATAACATAACCCAACGCTTTTAAACTCGCATATACGTTCGCAACAACGTAATGGATTAAAAGAAGAGACTTGGCAAAGGAATGACAAAAATGGGTATTAAGCCACAAGTTAATCATGGTGGCAAATGAGGCACAAATGTGTTCATTAGCTTGCATGTTACATTCTTACACCTCAAAAACATGCATAAACCCAAACTTGGCACAAAAACGAATCATGGTGACTAAAGACATAGAATGATGACTAGTAACTCGCATATATCATCATATAAGGGTTATGATTTCATATGCAAGTTGACAAGAAGATTATGAAGGTTCTCATGTTGCATAATGCAACATTTCAACATAAAGGTTGTAGCTTTTTGCTCATAAGATCAAGATAATGACTTCATAAACTTGCATAACATGTTAGCATGCATCATTCTCAATGATCAAACCCAAACTTTCTACATGAACATTTAACTTCATAGTTAATATCTAAGAGTAGGGAAAGGGCTTACATTGCTATGAAGGCCTAAATCGATTAAATTAAAGCTTGTGATGAAGCCTATGCATGCCATCACCCAAAAACCCAAAAATGAACACTCCAAATCAATAAAAACCCCATCTTTATGAACAAAGATCAAAGCTTTAGCCTTGAAATCAACTTGAGAAGCTCTCATACTAACATAGGGACTCTCTAATACTCTCATGATCATGAAACTTCTCATAGAAATGAAGTGGAGGCTAGGATAGTTGAGTGGAGGCCATGAGAGTAGCAATTTTGCCATAGTTTAGTTGCATGAATGAATAATGAGAATTTAGGATAGGTTAGGGTCTTATTTATAGATTAGACAAGTGTTTTAGGCCATAGGATTAAACCTAGATTCAATCCAAGCCATCAAAGCATGTCTTGGGGAAGAAGTCAAGTGTAGGAACCATCTAGGGCCTTTAGATTAAAGGTGAACCATGAGAACCATCCAAATGCAAAATCTGCATTTGAGTGAATCGGCCCACGGGTTGACAGCCAAACACCCTGGATTAACCCCTAGTCGACCCAGCGGGCTTGGGTCGACCTTAAAAATCGGCCGGTTCGGTTATTCCCCTATCCCAATTCGCTGTTTTGAACATTTTTGCATATTTATTTATTTAATTTTCAATTATATATATATATATATATCAATATATATACATTTCTCTGCGCAACCCATTTCATTTAATTAAGTATACTTTAATTTGGGAATTTTTCGTGAAACTTCGCGAGGCCATATCTTGGTCATACGGACTCCGATTTTCGAAAACTCGGACTCTATTTCGCGTATTTTTCCGAGACGAACGCAATGGCATAGCCCGTTTCCCTTGAGT
This sequence comes from Allium sativum, assembly GCA_030737875.1. NCBI lineage: Eukaryota > Viridiplantae > Streptophyta > Magnoliopsida > Asparagales > Amaryllidaceae > Allium > Allium sativum. Next base: position 899,412,210 of record CM060910.1, on the reverse strand, counting down.
CAGATTTTACTTCTGCCTCCATTTATGTTATAACAGGTTATTGAAAATACGGGTTGTTACAAATCCTCATTTTGAAATTTTAGATTTTGTTGAAAAGGATGAATACAATTTGCATAAAGCGGATGAATTTCATTCATTTGTACGAATGATGAATACAGTTCGTCATGGAAAGTTTGGAATTTGTTCGAGGGTGAATACAGTGTGCTATGGTTTAGATCTTACAGTTTGATAAGAAAAACAACTTCGCTGTGAGATGATTTGTCAAAAGTAATTACATTAAAACAATGTACATATTCCAACATTAAAACAAATGTTGTTAAGTGAATTTATGCTTATGTTCATGTTCTGTTAAGCGTATGTGTATGTTGTTACTCCTTTTTTCACTTGTGATTAGTGTGTTTTGTATGTGTTTATTTGTTGTTATTGTGTTCCATGCTTACTGTGACAGTGAAAACTAAAGTAATAATGCTTGAATATGTTATTTTCATGTGTGCAGACCGTTTATGTTTCATATTATTATTTTTCTATGTATAAAATTAAATTAGAGTTTACGTTTTAAGTTATACTTTGAAAATTAAAGTAACAATGTTTGAATATGTTATTTTTTTATGTGTTGATGAAGAGTACAGGGTTACTATTGGAAATTTTATTAATATGTCTGTGGGAGGCCAACATCTTAGCAATTTTAAAACAAAAACGAATGAAGACCGACACAACAGCGCCGCCGGAACGATTTTAGCGGACGTTTCCAGATGGAGTCCGATCGAATCAATTCCAGCTCGCTATAAAGCCCGCTTCTCGAACCGTGGTTTTAAACAGCGGATAGAGATTTGAACGAAGTAATGACCACAAGGAATGAATTGAAAAAGCATGCGATTGCAGCGGTCAGAAGTACAACAGATGTGGCGAATTCATTTTCCACTGTGGTGGCGATGCGCCTGTTAGGTTTCTTGGACCGAAAGTTACGGCAAGAAGCGTAGGCTTCGGAGATTCGAGGGCGAAGGATGAGGCTAAAAAAAGCATCGCAACCATTATATGAAGACATGCCATGGAAAATACTGGATCGAAGAGTGGCAGATGATGTATGTCTGATATGTCAGGTAAATTGAATCGGTCGCACTATTCCATTTTCTGTACTGTTAATGGATCGGATAGGGGTTCATATAGGCACTGGTTGGGTGTGTTTGCAAGTTTGCCCTTTAGGTGGAAAATTTTAGGTATTTTTCTTAAGTTAAAATTTGTGGTCTGGTTCATTGCGTGGATCAATTATACTGATTACTGTACAATGACTGGTTAAGTGTTTAAGCACAGAGTGTATAGATGTAGGCATGAAGCTGAACGACTGAAAAGGGTCAACATATGTTGTAAAACTTACATGAAGTAGATTTGATCAAGCACGAATAACTAATAAAATACAAGATAATATCAATACTATGAAATGTAGAATAATTAGTTTGCTTCACCACTTGGTATTGATGCAATTTGATTTTTAAAAATGTTTTACCACATTATTATATGATGATGATATTGTGGGAATTTCAGTAGGAGGATTTGAATATTTCGGTATCTTAGAGCTTGAATTGTCTTCACTCAAAAATGCTGTAGGGTTGGTACATTGTAAAAGCATGGACATGACCCAATGCAATTTGCCTTTAGGCGGGTTGGGTTTCATTCGTCAGCTTTTATAAAGTCGGCTAGGGTGGTAATTTAATAGTCTTATCGCATGGATTGCAACTTTGTGGACATGGGTTGCAATCCGCGTGATTCACTTTAACTGACTTTATAAAACCAGTTAAAATGAAGTTTTATTGTTTTATCTTTATATCTGGGTTGTCCTTTTTTATTGTTGGTTGATGTCAGTTGGTGGAGGTTGGAGCTTTGAATGGATAGGACCGTGGGTAGAGAATGCTCTAATAGGCAACAATTAAAATAGAATATCCACTACAGAGTTGTGTACGTGATTACTTTTTCATGATAGTGCAATGATAAGTTATCCATTCAACATCAAAATTACTTGCAACAACAAATGCACTTACAACTAATTCTTCAATCATGTTGTCGTTAAGTTGGATAAGGCATGGACTTTATCAAATACCCTACCAAAATTTGGTGAGACTATATACTGTAACGGAGGAGTCGGCCCAATTGCAAAACAACTAAATATATTATCTTTACAAATAGGATCAATGCACGTTCTTCCTTTTAAGTATATTGTTGAGATAGTCACTTGATATCAGGGTACAGATGACTGAGGTGGAACTCCATGGTGTATCGTACTTGGACCTCCAGGCACCTCCCTTTTGTTTCTGTCGCTTAGATCATCTTCATTTTCGACCCATTTAATTCTTTTTCCATAGTAAGATATATCATGCTTCCCATTGCTTACAAACACCTTATCGTGAGTTTCATAATTCAATTCGAACGCCCCTGTAAACGATGAACTGAATAGTAAGAGAAGAATGAGTGATATGAATCGAATTGACATGGTTGCAATTTGAGAAAGATTGAATTTAAGTGATTAAGGGAGTGTTCTATATGGAAGTAAGTCCTCTATTTATATTGAAAGGAGTAGAGGTATGTGACAAAAAAAGGGTATTGGCTTTTGACATTGCATAATTTTGTAGTTATATCCTTTCAGTGTGTAGACAAAATCCTCTGTATATGATATGCATATCGGTCCTATTAGTGCGCCCTACTATGGTTCCATTATCTTTCAATTAAGAAAGGTAACTAAATGATGAGGATCTTTTTTTATCCAGTTAAGAAATATAGTAAATATTCATAACAGAATATAACAACGGTCGCATCAAAAAATGTTATTCAAACCAAATGTTGTTTGACTTAAATGTTATAATCATCAAAGTTTTACTTCAGTATTTCTAAGGTGGAAGATGGTCAAAGTCATAGTTCTTTTAATATCACCATTTTTTTCCTGTAATAATACGCACAGAGCTAAATAAATGATATTATTATACAAACTAGCCGATATATTTAGCGTTATTGCCTATGGGCAAAGACATCTTATACAACTTTAAGATTATGTAAAATTGGTTGTATTGACCTGAAAACATCTTCTTTCTCCTCTTCTTGCTTTTTTTCAAAAAAAGAAAAATGGAAGGCTAGAAAACAGAGGTGTCATTGAACCTACCTTATATATATATATATATATATATATATATATATATATATATATATATATATATATATATATATATATATATATATATATATATAGAGAGAGAGAGAGAGAGAGCGCGTTCAATTAGGGCTGGAAATTTTTACCCGATTACCACTAACCAACCATTACCAACCGCTACCAATGAAAGTGGTACCGAACAATTGGTAACCAATTTAATTGGTATGGTATGTCAAACCACATGAAAATATGCGGTACGGTAATGGTAATTGAGCATTAATAATGGTAATTACCATACCTACCACATATCTTAAACAATATGTATGTATATTCTTATATTTCATTATATATGTTTATTACATAACAAAGAACTTCTAATATGTAAAGATTTAATAAAATACCAAGGAAAATATTATTACGATACAAGATTGAATACAATTTTTATCATATATCTTAAAAATAGTATAATTTATATGATATTTTCGTTCATCTGTAAAAATTTCATGCATGTTTGACTACGTAAAATAAGATAGATAAATAATAATATTAAAAAAAAAAATTTTAACATTTAATATTTTAATGTGAAATATTGTAAATAAAAGGATCTCATACTAGTGAACGGTAAAAACTTATTACCGACCTTTACCAACCATTACCAACCATAAACCGAACTTTTGGTAATCGATTTCTTTGGCTGGTAATGGTATGATTTTTCCATTACCATATAAAGTTGGTATGGTAATGGTTTTGAATACAAAATTCCGGTACCGAACCGATTCCACCCCTACATTCAATGATACCCCAGATAGTGTAGCACCCCTGATTTGCACCACATATTCTCGTTTCTCTCTCCTTCCACTAATTCTCTCTCCTTCCACTAACTTATTTAACTATAAATACTTGTCCACAAATGAGATGCAAAAGGGAGGCCAAAAAAATGTGGTGCTATATAACCCTCCTCATATATATATATATATATATATATATATATATATATATATATATATACACACATGGTTATCACGTCGACGACTAGTCGTCGACAAGTCGCCTGGAGAGATTCCACGACTCTCGACTTGTGCAACTCCACGATGGTGGTGGGCCGAATTGAGCCCAGAACCCTAATTCGAGCCCAAAAACCCTAGTTGAGCTGAAGTCGACTTCGATTTTGCACTTCGTTTCAGTTGAACAAGCATCGATTTAAAAAAAAAAACCTAACTGCATCTCGCTGCCTCCCTTCTGCCTTGCCGCTGCTCCTCCTGCTGCCTCGTCCGCCGCCAGCCCAGGTATGTTAATCGATTTGTATTTTTTTTTCCATCGACATGAATTATTTCAGTAGCAGTTTTTTTTTAATTAACTGAGGAGTGTCGAATTAGCTGATTTGGTGATAAGTTTTATTAACTGATAAGTTTTTTTAACTGAGGAGTATCTTTGACTTGTTTTATTAGCTGATTTGGTGATAAGTTTTATTAACTGAGGAGTGTCTTTGACTTGTTTTTACTTAACTGATAAGGTTTTTTTTTTTTGACTGAAATGTTTTTTTTAATTAACTGATGATCAGTTTTTTTTTTTTTTTTTTTTTTTTTTTTGGTGACTGAATTAGTTTGAATTAACGGTTGATCAGTTTTTAATTATATTCGCAGCGGTTAAAATGGATGAAGGAGATGAAGATGATATTGAGATGGATGATTTTGCTTGAGTTCATACTCATTTTATGATCTATTATGGATATTATGGGTTTTATTTTGTTGTGACTAGGATCTATCATGTTATGTTTGTTGAATTTGAACCTATTATTATGTTATCGTTGTTGAATTTGAACCTATTATTATGTTATCTTTATATCTAATTATATTATATATTTAAGTCTAATAAATGTATGCATATAAAAGACTTGTCGACAGTCACGACTAGTCGGACGACTTGTCGACTAATCTTCTAGACGGTAGTGGCTCGACTTGGCGTCGTAATAACCTTGTGTGTGTGTATATATATATATATATATATATATATATATATATATATATATATATATATATATATAATATAGGAGCGTTCAATGATTTACACCACATTTACGTTTCTCTCTCTTTCCACTAATTCTCTCTCTCATTTATACATTATTTAACTTTAAATTTGTGGTCATAAATGAGGTGCAAAAGGTAGGCCAAAGAAATGGGGTGCCATATAACATTCATATATATATATATATATATATATATATATATATATATATATATATATATGATCAATAGCACCCCAAATAGTGTAGCACCCCTTTAGCCCTCTAATTTCCACCACATATTCCTCATTCTCTCTCCTCTCACTAACTCTCTTTCTTCCCACTAACATATTTAAGTATAAATGAGTGGCTACAATTCGGATGCAAATGGGGTGCCACGAAATTGGGTTGCCATAGAGCGTGCCTATATATATATATATATATATATATATATATATATATATATATATATATATATGAAAAATGTTCCGGTACACATTTTAGGTTATACTTTTATCTTCCCTGGATTCCAACCATTCATTACTATTTTAATATTAATTCTCTTTCTGTGTAGCGGAACATTTCACTGGAAATGAGGAAAGCATAATAGGTTTTATTGACCAGGTTAGTCTTCGATAGTATGCAATGCTCATTTTATAGCACATGTCAAACATTCGCTTACTAGTGATCCTTACTCCTATAACATGAAGTAATGACATTATCATCTCTCTAATTAAGTGGATTAATTTGGATTACTTTAGCCAAATTGCCAACTATTTATGTCTTCACTCGTAAATTGCATATATCGTCGAGCCATTTGACACCGCACCATTTGGGATGCCCTGCACTATTAATGTGCCATTGAATGCTCTATGTGAGGAGAGAGTCTAATGTAACAAAACAAATATACTTGTTGAGAATCATCTTTTGTTAAAAAAAATCAACAGCCATGATGCGTTTTATTACATTGGACACTAGATCAAAAGAGAAATTCATATTACCTAATTATTAGGTGTTTCAGTGTAATTTTTTTTTTTTTTTTGCTATTGAATATGAAGAAAAGAACTAGTCTGCGGTTGGATCTTTGTTTTTTTTATTTGTATCCATATGAAAATACGTGCGATGTATGTATTTTGTGGAAAACAACAAATTTAAAAAATGAAATTAACATATGAAATAAAAAATATTTATTTTTTAGTTTTTTAATTTTTGTGCTTTGAATAAGAAAGACAGATTCGTTCTTTCGATGTCACTCCACCCACTCAGTCGCTTCTTCAACCTCTTCTCATTCATTTTTCTCATGTTTTATAATTAACGTTGAAAAACTCAAAATACACAAATCTAAACAGCATCTTAGATTGCACACCAAATATGATGATATCAGAGTTTCTGACTCAGTCCAAATATGTACAGGTCTATTCATTTAATATAATGAATGGTGAAGATAAAAGCTTGTTATCCTCATTGCAAAAAAAAGTATATCCTACCGATATTTGCTACTATGGAAGTTTACTCTCAGTAACGAGAAAACGGTGGGGTTCACATTTGTTATCTTTTTATTTTTATTATCAGCCATCCTTTCAGTCAATCGACAGCAGTATATTCTTTTGCATTGTATAATCAAAAGTATGTCGGTCTCTTTTAACCTCTTGTTAACCGTAATACGATGAGGCTTAGTATTTAATTCATCAAAGAAAACAAAAGCTAATGAGTCCAAATTCTACAAGTGCAATCCAATGTTGCAATTAACTAATGTCCTCGTCAAAATGCATTTATCACTACTAGGCAGTAGTTTTATTTATTAAATCAAAGATGCATGTAAACTAAAATCACTCGTATTTGCTGCTTTCTTTAGTTCTGGTAACCAATAGCTGTTGAAAGATGAATTTCTTTGTACTTTTATATCAGTCCTCAATGAACATTTCCAGAAATCCAAATTTGTCCCGAAGCATAAATTCTAAAATAAAGGGAAAAAATACTCATATGCAGGTACGTTTTATATAAAGATAATGTGTATGTAAAACGTTCCTGCCTGATTTTTCGATTTTGATTTCATAAGTGCAGTTTTGTGGCTAAGAATATTTTTAAAAACTTTTCAGAAGAGTAATTTATATGTTAAAATTGTTCATATGGTCATATCTTAGAAGTTGTGCGTAGTTTTTTTTTTAAAAGTTTATGCTATTCTGCCTCCACAGATTTACCATGCATCTTAAGATATTTAAGATAGTAGCTAACTAGTTACATGTTTGCTCTAACTTCCACAATAGGATGCTTTGTAATGCCTAGATATTCTTGTTGACCTGTTTGAGTTGTATTAATGTATAAATCATCCCACATGCGTTAAGTAACTTTTTTTTCCTCTAGAATAGTTGTCATCAGTCCTGAACTACAACTATTTTTACTAATGTCAATGCATTCTTTGGAAAGGAAAAAAAAAAAAAAAAAAAAAAAAAAGAAAAAAAAAAAAAAAGAAAGAAAGAAAGAAAGAAAATGGCTTGTTAGTGACTATAGATCATAAACCACTTGCTTCACTAGTAGGTAAAACTGCATCTTTCTTCATCACATAAAATGAAGACAACCAAAGTGGGATAGTATGTTTGTGTGCAGACATCGTTTTAGGGCATGTCTTAGAATTGTTGGAGCGAAGCAGTATTGAATTGTTCAACCAAGTTCTTGGGGAACAGCTTCACAAGCCCACCATAATAGTGCTTAGTAGACTAACAACTATACCATTCTTGGGATGAAACAATCCATATGCATGAAATTCAGAATTTTGTCTTCGTTGGTGCATTGCCGTCGCTTTTTTTTTTTTTTTTTTTTTTTTTTTTATTTATTTATAAGAATTTGGATAGCTTTAGTTCAAATTGATTTTGTTTCTTTTTGTTGTAAGTTTTAGCTGTGGAAGGAAAGATGTGTTGTGTCTTGTTGCGTTCGTCTATTTATTTCACAGATGGTATATTTCTCAACTTAACCATGTAAAAGAAAATTCGTTTTCATGAAATTATTGTTTACATTTTTATGAATGTCAAACATAAAGCGTTATGGTAACTTAACCCATCTTATCTTATCCAGGCTCGGTCTAAGCCAAATTGATTCGAGTCTCGATCAAATAGATAATGTATGTGCTTTTGGAGTTGTCATGCATTACCCGTCTTTTCAACCTAAATGAAAACATCGGCTGTTCAAAGAGTCCAATCTAGTGCTTTAAATTCCCTTTATATGCATATCGTTTTCTTTAATAATTTGTCAAATTGTGGGCTTAAAGAGCTTCAATGCACTTCTCGAAAAATTTCAAAATTCGCACATCAATAAAATTATAACTATGACTAGATTTTTTTTAAAAGAAAATTCTCGGAATCTATTGGATTGTGAAACATAGGTATATTCTGACTTGAGCTTTTACATAATAAGTAAGTTTCAAACTATACTAAAGCGACGTGTAGTCTCAGGCTCTCACTTATATTAAATCAGACACAACCATTCTTGGGTGTAGTCGGTTACCTATGAGTTTAGCAGTCATGCGTGTTTACCCACTATAGTGAAAGTTCCTAATTCTTTTCTAATAAAATTTATTAGGAAACAACCACATTTCTTTATTCACGTAAGCAAGGTTGCAAAAATCGTTAAGCGAACACAAAGAAAAAGTGTGGATTATGGATTAATTACCTAGGCGAGAATTAATTGGCACTCAACATTTTATGTGGACTCAACATTTTGTATAAAATTTTGGTTTTATATTTAGTATTTACCAGTCCAAAATGAGATTGTATAGAATTCGATATTTTTGGGAAATACCATAGAGAAAAACTACTTGAATAAGTCATTTTGATGCTTATAAGAGAAACCAAGCCTAAATCGATGCATAAGCGGTTCCAATAAACTTATATGCTCAAGTCATGCGATATGACTTATCTGGGTGGACTAAGCAAATGGTTAGATGGTAAGCCTAGCCCAATGCCTAGATAGAATCTTACAAGGATTTCTACAGCAGGACACATACTTGAATTTATCAAAGATGCTCCTCTAGTTGAGTACTCTACTCCACATTGATTGTAAATCTCATTAATATCTACTATTAAGTTGTTTTTAATCTCTTTAGGAATACATACTTCAATCATAAGGAAATAGTATCTTCAACTTGTATCACATGTAAGTTGGTATTACCTATTGTACCTAGTCTTAAGATCCCTAGTTTTTAGGTTAGATTACCATTATGAATTTAGAATCCCGCCTTTTTACTTTAATTAATTAAATAATTAACAATGAGTAACGAAAATGGACTTTTCACTAATTTTGGATTTTGGCTAGGAAGCTTATATTATTGGGTTCATGTTGATTTTATAATCGATTTTCATGTGTAAATGTAACAACCCAACCTTATGTGATTACCAGTTAAGCTAATAATGAAGTTATAATAAGGTTTTAGATTATAAATTTAGTGTTTATTATTAACTTAGGTAACAATTTAATAAAATGAATATTTTTCATTGAGAATGAATAAAATGTGATTGTGGAAAATTGTTGTTGAATGTAAATTTAAGCTTACGAATAAACTTTTGTGTAAAATATTACAAAATTCGTGTATGTTGAGTTTTTGAAATACACAGTAGTAAAACATCCATATCTTCCATGTTTCTTATCCGATTTAGGTCAATTTTTTTTTTGTTGGAAACATGATTTAATAAGGAACAATTTCTCTTCAGGTTACTTTTTGATATTCTGTCGTTTGATCGGCTTGAAACAGGTTTCAAAACAGAAGTATAATTCTATTTTTGACAGAATTTTCTGAATTTAAATCTGAAACTATTTAGACCATAGCTTTTTCGTTTCTTAATCGAATTTGATTATTTTGGATGTTCTTGAAAGATTAGACTGATAGGTACAAGTTTCGTCTTTTGAGTTTTCTAAAATTTTGAAGTTTGCTTAGTCGAATTGTGGTTGTTTGTCGCTGTCTTGAGAATGAAAGACGTGATTTGTAAATTTAAATATTAATTCTATTTTAAACATAACTTTTGAACCGTACGTCTGAATTCAATATTTTTTAATGTTCTGGAAAGCCCTAGACTTGATCTAAAACTTTTTTTAAAGCATTTTACCAAACTTTAAGGTTTGCTTGTCTGAAGCATCACATCATTGTCGCTGTTCCGCAACAACATAATTTAATTTTGAGTTTTGTTTCTTTTGTAAACTTCTTCTAACTTAAGTTGTAGTGTTTGTTTTCTAATTTAGAAGCTCTATCGTGATGTTAAAACCTTATAACACAAATTATACTTGGAACTATCGTTTAATTATATGCTTTTATGTTTGTATACTGTGTTAGAAATGGATAAAAATGAAGTCATTACATGTTAGATATTGAGTTGGTATATGTCAATTATGCCTCTTTCATTTGAGTTATTTTTGAATCGAAGTTAAGGCTTTGATATTCATCAATGGATTATCCGATTTTTTGAAAATTGAGGTTTATATTTTCAGTGTTTTGAAATTGAATTCAAATACCAATTTCTTGATATATTTGATGTTTTAATGACGTTTTGAGCATGATTTTCTACAAACTAACTTAGGAAATGATTTTGAATGAAATGGGGTTTTAGAAGTATTACAACATAGTATTTGAAAAATAAATATTTTTTTTTTCAATATTAAGGTTCTATAAAGAAATTTATAATATCGGTTTTGAATAATATTTTGGAAAATTGTTTTGAAAACTAGTTTTCTTAGATAAAATATTTTTGTAAAGTACACACATAGAAGCACCATTTGAGCGTATGAGAAAGAATTAGACGATTTAGTAAAACACGTGGTATGAGACCATGAGTTTACTTTACCGGTTAATTTCGGACTTGTACGATCGAAAATCTTTACGATGAACTGAATTGAGATGAATTTTGGTCTTCATCATTTTATGGCATATTTTGATGCATTTTATGTTCGTCGATGAGATGAGGCGAATTAGATATTAGTATTCCCTATTTGGGGACTATGGTTATAGATAACCTTCGCAATGTTATTTATACTTGCCGAGAGACGAGGCAAGCCTCTTTATGATGATTTCATGATGTTAAAATGTTTCATGACGGTTTTCACTTGTTGATGAGATGAGCCAAATCACGATGTCAGCCAATATCGTCACTAAGTTGAGATGAGTAGGCTATCCAATTTACTCGTTGGCGAGATGAGGCAGAGTATATATATTTCATGATGATTTTTCTTATGTTTATGATGTTTTCCTGATGTGGTATCAGCTAGCGGTCAGTAAACCGTTAGGTGCAAACGTATGATATAGGACATATGTTCATGCCTTTCGGGGTCCTATCCGAGAAGTTGAGACACATTCATGATGTTACTAGTACTATAGACCGAGTACACGATTGGAGCCATCACGATGTTCACGATGTTATTACTCGACTCCAATCATCACGATGTTTATTACTCGGGCCTTTATGACTGGGAGTCATCACGATGTCATAGACTATAGCCATCATGAGGATCAAGATGTTACATGACTCCAGTCATCACGATTTTATGGTACCAAATAGTAGTACTAGTCAAGATGCAAGCACGTGCAGCATTGCTTCGGCATGCAAGTACGGATTTGGCCAATCCGGGATTTCGTTGAGTTTGATGTTTTGATTTCATCGATTTTTGACGATTGTTACAATGATAGCCTTGTGCCATATGAGATGTACATACATATATGGTGAAATCCCTTATGATATTATTTTTGATTGAGCTCTTTGTTTATGGATTGATGTTTTAATGAATTTATGGTCTATGCAATGTTTAAGATGGATTTGAGAAGTATTTATGCCGATGAAATGAAGTATAGATGATTATGAGATTCTTTTATGTTGAGTTTGGATTTGTTGTGGTCCTATATTTATATCGATGAGATGAGGTATAATAATTAGAAGATTCTGTTAGGTGAGTTTTATGATGTACTCAATGATATTTTCAAATTTTAGTATATGCCAATGAGATGAGGCATATCTATGTGTTTATCCTTTATATTTGAAGATTATATACCTTTGATGTATAGTTATACTAATGTCGTTCTTTATGGTGATAGTGCATTCCTTTGTTGTCATTGTCGATATGCATATACAGCGCCGATGATATAAGGCGGAAGCGATGATTAATTAAGTCTTAATTTTAAGACTTTGCTTGTTGATGTCCTATTTCCTTAAGTGCCAATTATCCGCTTGAGTAAAACTTATCGTAATCATCTCTTCTACTTATCAAGAAGAGATATCATTCTTTGTTGCGATGTAGAATTCTTGTCATGACATTGTATCCTTTGAGTAAAAGGACACCGTATCTATTCTTTACTTTACATTACCGATTGTTTTATTTAACTGATAAATTTAGCTAGCCTGGCCTATGTGTTTTCCCTCGGGTCAGACCGATTTGTTTTAGGTATTAGCCTCTCTTTTGGACTCAACAATTCATGATGCTTCCTTATGGGATCAAGTCATCTATTTTGGATTGTAAGCTTTCTTGTGAGATATTGTCGAGTTGTATATTCTTTGCTTTATGTATAATTAGAGGTCTTTGTACTAATCTATTGAGATAATTGTATTGTATTGAGATGTAGCATTATATATGTAAATATATGTATACCTGCACTATTCTGTGATGAGTTATTCATTTAGTTATGGTGTTTTGTTCTGATAGATCCATGGCTACCTATAGCTTTGTATTAACTGTTATTGGATATGTTGAGCCATTTGAGTTGAAAAGAAAACTAATACATAGCATTTATCAACATATGCAATAGACATTTAAGACAAGGACATGGTCGCCCTTAACCATCTGTATTCTCCGCATTAGCAGACATAATTACAATGTAGTTCTCTTTGTTAATGTGGGTCTTGGGGTAGGGCGTTATAGTTTGGTATCAGAGCTGGATTTCAGAACAAAATACGATAAACACAGAACATAAATATATATAATGCTACACCCTATATAGTACAGGTTTTACTAATCATTCATCCTGGAGTTCTTGCCTTCTTTGAATTGTTGAGTTAATGATTCTGGATATGCCTAAGAATGCATTTATTTCATATATCCCAAATTGATTCGATGTTGTCTTTTCTTAAGAGTGGTTCTTTGAAATTAACCTAATTGATTCTTTTTACTCATCTGCGTCGAAGAGTTTGTGGATGATCTTTGATATTTTATCTTGAGGAGTCCTTGAGAATTGTGAGCTCGATTGAGTGATAATTCTCAATGTTCGGTCTGATGTTAAGAACCATGAAATTTATTCCTTATGATTCTTTTTCTTTTTGTGCATATTAGCATGAAAATTATCTATCTAGAATCCTTTCTAGAAATTTTTTATGTTTGACATAAGTGGTTTGGTGTTGCTAAACCCCATTCGACGTTTTATAGGATATTATTTTAGTTATCCTAATCCTTTTGATTGATGTTCCTATTTTAGGAATATTGATTTTTGTTCCATAATCCATGGGCTCACTATTGAGTATCGCGATGGTGATGGTATATCTCGAGCTCTTGTATCGATGACTTTGTGGTTTGAGTCCGTTTGGGTTTGTCACCTGTCGGGCGATCGAATACGGTGTTTGCCATCATTTCCGACTTTGAGTTTTTCAATCATTCTTCCATGAAAATGTCCATCATGAAAGTGATGTGATGTTCTCAACTTGTTCGGTTGAACCATTCTTGCATCCTTTGAGTTGTCCCCCTTGGATATCTGTACGAGGAAGTGCTTCGAAACGTTACTTCCCTTGGAGTAACAATAATGTTTTGGGTTCTTTCTTCTCTTTAGCCGTTGACTAACTTTTATTTCATGACTCGTAGATTTCTTTCGATCTATGAGAATGTTGGACTATTATTCTAGCTTGACTTTTCGATTATTTACATAGACTACGAGCCGCGGGTAATATCATGGTCTTTACCATATTCTCTTGCGTAGTTCGTTATACTGTGAAGAATAAAGAACATTCTAGTTTATTCTATCAATCTTTGAATCGGGTATTCGAAGAATATCTCGATGACTTCTTTTTGTGATTTTGATTTTCTGAGTTGAATCTTAACTAAGTTTTTCAAATCTATTAAAGTAAAGATTTGTTTAAAGAGGATTGAAATTTTATTTTGAGATAAGAAATGAATGGAGAACTATATGAAACATAAACAAATTCTTGTATAGAAAATGGTTTTTCTTCAGGTTGGGTTGCCCATCGAGTGATTAAAGATTCTGGTCGATATGCCTGATCAACATTATCGATAGGAGTTTTCTAAACATTAGGATGAGACAATGACAGGTAAAATTTGATATTATTGAAGAGGAAAGTTTTATATCGTAAAGAACTGATCCAAAAGTTTATTTGAGTGACTTTTGTAGTATCTTTAGAAATTTTGAAATAAAATTTTGAAATCTTATTTTTAGAATAGACTTAAAAGAATTGTTTGGAGAATTAATTATTACGATGAAAGACTTTATAAGGTTAAATTTACTCTTAAAATTAAATAAGATATATTAGAAGATTAAGAATTTTTCTAGCAATTGAGGTGTTTTTTTTAAAGTAATGAATTTTGAATTGAAAGTATTTTGAGTCCATACCCAATTTTTTTATGGTATCTTGATTCCTTAAGCTTCTGTTACCCTTGTGCAATAACCTAATGACTTGCATTTTGCTGTAATTGAGGTTGGTGGCTATGAAGAAACTGCCTTATTTTGAGTTCTCTGTTCTTTTCGGTGCTCTTTCTTTCATTATAACAGTTTCCTCATTGTATATATACATATACATATACATACATATATATATATATATATATATATATATATATATATATATATATAAACAGGGTTGCTAATCTCTTTGTTGTCTTGAGTTTTGAACGAAGTTGAGTTAAATCACAACCTAATTCGAGTAATTTTGAGGAATCTTTCTTTTTAGATTGATTTTGAGAGGTATTTTTGCCATTTGTTCTTTTTTGAGGGTGAGGTGCCTTTAAAATTTTGAGATGTCACTTGGAAAATTTCGATAATCTGCTTATTCTATATAAATGCTCGGGAAAATTTATGGAATTACTAAGTAATTTTCTTCTTTCCCTTCATCTTGAATGAGAGATGAGGAAATTTCAATTTCGTGCTTGTCTAGCATTCCTTTGAATGATGAGATTAAGATGTTGAGTATATACTCTTCTCTAGAAATTGCAAGGACGCAATTTTTGTATGGGGAGGAGTCCGTAAAATCCAACCTTATGTGATCACCTATTAAGCTAATAATGAAGTTATAATAAGGTTTTAGATTATAAATTTAGTGTTATTAATAATTTAGGTAATAATTTAATAAAATGAATATTTTTCATTGAAATGAATAAAATGTGATTGTGGAAAATTGTTGTTAAATGGAAATTTAAGCTTATGAAAATAAGCTTAATCCTATACTTAAATTAAATTGGGTATGTATATATGGAAATTTGAGTTAAAGTGAAAATTGAAGATTAAGTTGGGTAAATAAACAATCTTGTGTATTTAAGATTTGGGAAATAATAAGTATGGTGAATTATTGTTTTTGAAACAATAAAAATGTAAGGATATTAATAAATAGGAATTTTAGAAATTCCTGGAAGCTTTTGTTTGCAAATTGTAATTAATCTTTTATAAGGAAAATTTTGTGTATGTGTGCATTTGAAATAAGCCTACGTAAATTAAATATTAAAGACTTGTCAAATTTGTTGTAAAATATTTATAAAAGTGTTAATAATAATATTTTTTAGTTTAAGAACTTATTTGGGTTAAGATTATATGTTATGAACAAGCAAAATATTAACCATGTTCATTTTTTGTGTAAATTAAATCTTAATTGCTTATTTTTGGGTAAAATGTAAGTAATGTGCAATTAAGTGAAAATATTTTTAAAATTAGATAATACCATGTTAGTATGTATATTTGTATTTTTAGTTATGGCCTTGGTTTTTTTTAAAATATCTTTTAAAGTTTCATAGGTGATTGGAGATGTAAACATTGAGAAATTAGTGTAAACAAGACTTTAATAGCCTTAGTTACCTTCCTTAAGTTAATACTGTTGGAATATAATTTAAAATAGTCATTTGTTATATATGCTTAATGTGTTTATTCAAGTGAATACTTATGTCCGTTCAATGAAGAGACGTGTCCGTTCAAGTGAAGAGACGTGTCTGTTCAAGTGAAGAGTCATGTCCTTTCAAGTGAAGAGTAATGTCCGTTCAAAGAGTCGTGTCCATTCAAAGAGTCGTGTCTATTTGTAGGGTATGTAATCCACTATATATGGTCATTTTGTTGTGTTTGTAAGTCGAAACTAGAATGTTGTAAGGAAGTAAGAAGATAAGAAATTCAAAAGAAGTTCTCCACATAAATTAAGCACTCTTCCTCTAATTTATCTTTCTCTAATAAATACATGGGCTAATAGCTTAAATAAGGTCTTAATGGGTTTGACTAGGGGGGGTAAAACTTAGGCATTCTCTAGAAATGTACGTACTTTTCTTTTCCATAGAACTACAACTTCTTCTTCTTTCCTAAATCCAACAAACCTCTCATGGCCATTCTTATTACCAAAATGATCTTAGCGCAGGTTGAAAGTGAAGGGATGTCGACGAAATATAAGGAAGGGATGAAAAATTCGAGAGCAACTCAGGCCGATACCCCTTTGAAAAGAAGGGGCCCGAAACCTACAGAGCGTCAGCAAAAGTTCATCCGACATGGTCTACCCGCCAGGGATTAACCGATGTAACGCGAACACATCAGAAGAGGAAGAATATCGGGTCAGGGCATAAAGATGGTCTGTAACTGACTTCTGAAAAACGGCTCCATAGATAACGAAGGAGTTACCTTCGTTAGTAACATGGACATCACCAGAAGCTACCTTCCAGGGAATCAAACCGGAAGGCTATGCCAAGACTCAAATTAAGGATACAGGCTACACGTACTCATCCACGTAGCACCTGAACCATCAACGGTTCTAAATCTGCGGGTGTACAAGTACAACGTGAGGGCAGGCCCATCTAAGTACCCACGATAAAGCCGAAAGCCTACACCCGTAAGTTTACGCCAAAGGACCGACACTTGGGAGCATCCGCTGAGAAATTCGAAACGCCTTCGCAACCGGTCTCAGCAACAAGCTTCTTTCCGCCTTGGGGAGGCCCCCAATTCACCTGGGACCCTCGCTTCGAAGACCGAAGCCGGCGCCACGGGGATGACTGACATCCAGATACCCGAGACCAAGAAAAATAGCGACCGATAGGAATCATCTGAGCCCAACACCCTACTGATAGAGGGACCTCGGATTCTCTATAAATAGAACCCCAGGAGCTCCATAAAAAAGGGACGCACTTTTCATTTCTCAAATTAGTTCTTTTCTTCTCAAGAGAAGCAAACCATCAATTCTTGTAATATATCTCTAAACTATGAATGGAGGATTCCGGATCTCATGCATTTTGCTATTCATTAATCTTGTTGTGCCATAATGATGAAACAGGGAGTTAACAATAACCTTTCTGATGAGAAGATCAACCAAGGCGTCCAGGTGGCGGAGAAAGAGGTCATTGTGGAAACACAAAGTCCCCTTCTCCTCGCCCTAAGGATCCTCCATGACTGGTCCATATTCTCATACTGAGCCTAATGCTTCCCGTACATTGATGTAAGGAAATCGTATGCGAATTCTCAACCCGATCTCCATTGTGGCTCAGGTCCCCATCTTGAGAGGATCTGACACAAAGGATCATCGGCGTTGACGAATATTACAATGCCTTCGTCCTTGAACTCGAGGGAAACGTTAGCCTGTTTTCTTCTTATTGTAGTACATAATGTTATCATCATGACTCAGGAAATCATCAGTCCCATGAAGTATAACAATATCAAGTTAAATGACTTTCCCAAGGTCAAATTTAAATACCATCATGTAATAAGCACGATGCTCATCCCTTCTGGAATGAGATGAACGTCTGCTAGGTTTTAAGAGTTTGATGTCCCGAGAAAGGGAGTTCGGCTTAGAATAGCAGGTCTAGGACCTTATCCTGGTAACCCTGAGTCATGACGATGTCAAATCCTATGAATACACGCCTTACATATTGCAATTCGGGTGTTAACGAAAAATGTCATTAACATTTTGGTGCTAGAGGGAGGGCTTGAATCTCCGACCATACGGTTACTTTGTAAAAACTAATTTGGCGTGTTTATTGCTCCATGGCAGGAAAGATGAAATCGAAGAGATTGGAGGGTCGCAGGAAAGAGCTGGATCCCAACGCCACCTTTGAAGGAAATGAGGGTCTAACACACAACCCAAATAACAAGGAAAAGGAAACCACATCCAGTTCGGAACCGCCACCAGACTCAAACACCATGGAAGATAATGTCGGAAGGATCTCTGTCTTGGAAAAGCAACTCCAAGAAAAGAAGGTTAAGGTTGACGCCGTCCAGGCGCAAAAGTCCTCAAAACTCACCAGATCCAATCAATGAGAGACAAGTGAGTCTCCAAAAAGGAAGGCCCCGTTTCAACAATCAGAAGTAAAGGAAAAGCTTAAGGCAACCTCTTCTAAGAAAATGAAGTCTCGTCTAACGGGAGTAGGTCATCAAGGGAATCAGTGCGAGCAAGAACAATCTGGGAGCTCCACCTCCACAGGCTATGACCCCAAAAGAGAGAACTATGACAACACGGAAGCTTACATCAAAGATGTCGCTCAGAAAACCGTTAAGGACTTACTGGGAAGCAAGTGGAAGAGAACCCAAGATGACAAGGTTAGTGACAACGAAAGAGTAACACCGTTCATCGATAAGATTATGAACACCATTATACCGTCAAGAGCCAAAGTTCCCACCATGAAATATCTAGGAACGACTGACCCCGACGATCATTTGATGGCTTTCGACAGCCATATGGATCTTTACAATGCTTCCGGAGCTGTCAGGTGCCGCCTCTTCCCAGTGACCTTCCAAGGGGCAGTGGCAAAGTGGTATCGTCAGTATAGGGAAAACACCATTTACTCATGGAAAAAATTCTCCTTTGAATTTTCCGCGCAGTTCTGCCTTTACAAAGAACCAACCGTAGACTATACGGTCATCGCCAACATCAAACAGAGGCAAGGGGAGTCTCTAGGGGACTATCTGAAAAGGTTCAACATCGAAGCCTTAAAGGCTAAGGATATGAATGACTGCGACAAGCTGATCGCCGTACACTCAGGGTTGATTGAGAACACCCCCTTTTGGAAGGAGTTATATATCCACAGCTGCAAGGACTTACAAGACTTCAATTTCCCAGCCAACAAGTTTATCCTCATGGATGAGCTGTACTTCACGAAGAGGAAGTTCGAACTCGAGGGGAAGAGGAAGGCCGAACTTCGGGCGAAAGCTTCTGGAAGGATACTAGAAGAGGACGAGATGGGAAGACTCCAACACCAACTCGGTTGCCTTGAACAAGCCCATCTCGTATGTGTATGTTGTTACAAAAGAAAGGGTCAATAACTTCCCCGTCTCATTCAAAGCCAAAATTTTCCCCGAACCTCATGCCAGTGGTAAATATTGCGAGTTTCATAAAACCAACGGGCATGAGACCGACGAGTGCAAAGTATTGGATGGGATTATCCAAAAGCTGATCCAGGAGGGACACCTGAAGGAATTTGTTTCAAACAAAACAGCATCAGCTCAATGCACAGGAGGACAGCAGAAGGTCTTAGTGAATACAATAGGAGGTGCTATGGGGAAGAAAAGCATGGATTTGGGGCTTCCCGTAAACCAAATCAATGTGATTCACAGGGGGCCACACCCTGCCAGAAGTTGTCCGAAGGCCAGAACCCAACGTGAAGGAAGCCTTCGAGGGAATCTTCTCCATCTAGGAAGAACCATCATTGAAGAGTGCGCGCTATGCGCTTAAAATACATAACCTCATGGTATCTCCGGAAGAGATGAAGAAAGGGGTCTGTCACCCATATAATGACCTCCTTATGATAATGGCGCAGATAGGGCTTTCGGTCGTTTCTAAAATATTGGTGGATACTGGAAGCGCTGTCAATGTCATCTTCAAGCATGCCTTTGATTAGATGGGAATTTCCGAAAAGAAACTAGAGCCTAGCAGTGAACCAATTTTCAGATTCAATAATAAGGGGTCAACTCCATTGAGTCAAATCAACCTCCTGGTTCAAGTGGGGTTGTCCCCTCTCCACAGTACTTTCGAAACTCTCTTTGTCATGATCGATCTGCCATCCTGTTACAACGCATTCTTCGAGCGACCGACTTTAGAGGAAATGGATGCCTTCCTTTCTTCCAAATATCTCATGTTAAAATTTCTGACCAAACAGGGACGAGGTACCATCAGGGGAGAACAGTTTAGCTCTTGCGAGTTGTACTTCGCGATGGTTGAAAAATACAAAAGGGAATATTCTTCGTATTTTGATTCTTCTACTGTTTTTATGCCTTCGGACAAGGGATTCTTACGTCCCTCATTCGAATCTAATATAAAAATAAATAAGACTGACAAATGCACTAATGGTAGGTACGCTTCTTTGAAAAGGAAGAGGAAAAGGTCCGATGAGATAAACTCAACTGAAGAAGGAGAAATCATCACAGATTTGGACTCTAGAGGAGACATCGAAAGGATAAAACCAATAGAAAAAATAGAAGAAGTGAACGTTGATTCGAATGATAAATCGAAGGTCATCAACATAGGGAAAAGACTAATGGAACCTCTCCGAAGCGACTTAATCCGCTTCCTACAGCTCAACAAAGATGTTTTCGCCTGGACCCATTCAGACATGGTTGGTATCGACCCTTCAATTATGAGCCACACCTTAAACATCGACCCTTCGATAACCCCAGATCGACAGAAGAAGAGGCAGTATAATAGAGACCGGACAGAGGCCCTGAAGGAGGAAGTCAAAAGGTTAGAGGCTAATGGGTTTATCCGAGGGGTCTTTTACCCGAAATGGTTAGCCAATCCCGTGCTGGTGAAGAAGTTCAATGGGAAGTGGAGGACGTGTGTTGATTACACGGATTTAGAAAAAGCTTGTCCGAAAGATTGTTACCCCCTCCCGCGGATCGATCAGTTGGTTGATGCCACGAGTGGACACAAGATACTATCCCTTATGGATGCTTATTCGGGGTACAACTAAATCCCGATGCACAAACCCGATGAGGAACATACAAGCTTCATCGTCGGCTGGGGAACATTTTGTTATAAAGTAATGCCCTTCGATTTGAGGAATGCAAGGGCAACATATCAAAGGCTGGTAAACAGAATGTTCCAAGAACAGATAAGGCGCAATGTGGAAGTATATATGGACGACATGCTAGTGAAGTCCACCAAAACAGAAGATCATCTAAAAGATCTACAAGAAATGTTTGGTGTCTTGAGAAGTTACCAGATGAAGCTTAACCCTCAAAAGTGTTCCTTCGGAGTTCAATCAAGGAAGTTTTTGGGATATGTGGTAAGCGAGCAAGGAATTGAAGCTAGCCCCAACCAAATACAAGCCATTAAGGACATGGAGGAATCTAAAACCAGCAAGGAAGTCATGAGCCTAAATGGGAAGGTAGCAGCACTTAGCAGGTTCATTTCCAAAGCCACTGATAAATGTGTTCATTCTTCGATGTCATTAAAGAAAAAGAAGAATTTTGAATGGAACGAGGAGTGCAGGAAGGCATTCCTGGAATTGAAAGTTTATATGGGAACACCTCCGATTTTGTCCAGTCCCGAGAAGGGAGAAGATCTATACATATACTTGGCTATCTCCGAACATGCAGTAAGCTCAGTCCTGATAAGAGAGAATAATGGGACTCAACATCCTATCTATTATGTTAGCCGAAGGCTAAAGGACACGGAAACCCGATACCCCGTCATAGAGAAACTAACAAATTGCTTAATCCTTACCGCACAAAAGCTCAGAGGTTATTTCCAGGCTCACCTTATTAAAGTTTTAACTATCTTCCCGCTCAAACAAGTGTTCAGCAATCCAAAAACCTCAGCGAGACTAATCAAATGGGGTATTGGAATAAGCCAATACGAAATTGAGTTCCACCCTCGGGCAGCAATCATAGGGCAAGCTCTCGTAGATTTTGTGAACGAGTGCATGAACTTTATTTCAGAACAGTCGGTTAAAGAAAACGACTTAAAGACCAAATGGCAGCTCCTTGTAGATGGAGCTTCCAACGAGCAGGGAGCAGGGGCAGACTACATTATAATCACCCCTGACGGACACCGCTTGCATTATGCTATGAAGTTAGGGTTCCCGACAACTAACAATGTGGCTGAGTACGAATCCATGATAGCTGGTTTGAATCTGTCTCTATAGTTGAAGATACCGAGGATAGAAATCTTCAGCGATTCGCAACTAATGGTAAACCAAATAAAACAGACATATCAAACCAAGGATATGCGGCTCATCCTATACATGAAGAGGGTATTAAAGATGCTTTCCCTATTTGAGGACTTCTCAATTCATCAAATACCCCACGGGGAGAACACCTAGGAAGATTCGCTAGCCAAATTAGCCAGCTCCCGAGGAGCTCCCGAAACCCGAATAGTGCTGGTGGGATATCAAGAAGAGCCTAGCATCGAACATGAAGAATCGAAAATGGGAAAAGAGTTGTTAGTTTTGACAAGATCCCAAGCCTTGAGAAAGAGGAAAGGAGAAGACCAAGAAGGAAACTCCAAGAGGAAATCTCCCATAACGGAAACACGCCACCAATATGAAACTACATGGAAGACACCCATAGTGGACTACCTCCTAAAAGGGACATTACCCCTTAGTAAGCAAGATGCAAGAAAGATAAAACACCAAGCTCCCACATTCGTGATCATAAATGACGTACTTTATAAAAGGGACATTCACTCCCTTGCTTGAGATGTGTAAGTTTCGAAGATGGACTTAGTCTATTAAAAGAAGCTCATGAAGGATTGTGTGGAGACCATTCCAGCGGATTAAGCTGGCCCAAAGGGTCATGCGACAAGGTTATTATTGGCACGGATGGTTAGTCAAGTGGTCAAGTATGTTAAGAGATGCGATAAATGTTAGAAGTACTCTATGGTGCCACAGCTTCCTCCCAGCGACCTAACCACTATATCGAACCCCTGGGCTTTCGATATACGGGTGATAGATTTAAGGGTGCGTTTTTTAGAGGTCTCTATTAAGTTTTAAAATTAGGCTCACATCCGCTCATAGTTTCATATACATCTCCGCCCCCTATTTTTGAAAAGCCGCCTCCTACATTCTTGGATCCGCTCCCTAATTTCACATCCCGCCTACCACTTCGCTCCCTTCGCTCCTTCGCTTTTTTCAAAAAAAAAAAGTGCGGCCATGATTAAAAAAAATATATTCTAAAATCAGGAAATAATTCCAGAAGTCCACGCCAAGAAGAAGAAAAACTTGCATATATGTATGCAAGTATTGCCAATACTTGCATACATGTATGCAATTATTGCACAAAGTAAATTATGCTATAGTTTTGTCTACATATATGTTGCACACATATGTGCATGTTTCTGATTTAATTGCATACTTGAATGCAAATAAAAATGAACTGAGTTACACTACTATGAAATTTTGCATATATATATATACATAGGAAATTGAAATTTTTGCATAACAAAATGCATTTAACTGCATTTTTCTCTATTTTTTCCTGTTTTATTTTATTTTTTTACATATTTTTGATTTTTTTAAGCGAATTTATGGTCGAATGAATAATTTATTTAAATAATAATTTTCGTATTTTTTTTACTTTTTTTCATTTATTTCGCAACTTTTGAAAAATAGGGACCTAATTTATAATAAGTTTATCACTGGATGTGAGCCTAATTAAGTTTCTTTTAGGGACCTGAGCCTTATTTTCACTAGATTTAATTGGGCCCTTACCACTCGCTAAGGGCGGAGCTAAATATGCCATAGTAGCTATTGACTACTTCACCAAGTGGGTGGAGGCAGAACCCCTTTCGACTATCACAACCAAAAAGGTATTAAGATTCGTAATAAAAGTATCGTTACCCGCTTCGGAATCCCTCATAAGATCATATCGGACAAGGGAACTCAATTCGAGAACGAAGAGTTCACCCAATTCTATGAGAAAAATGGAATTATCAAAAGTTTCTCCTCAGTAGCCTATCCGAAAGCTAATGGAGCTGTGGAAGCCGCAAATAAGACCATTAAGGCAATCCATAAGAAGCGCCTAAATCAGGCCAAAGGAAATTTGGCAGAAGAGCTGCCTCTAGTGCTATGGGCATATAGAACTTCTACTAAGACAGCTACGGGACACACCCCCTTTTCCCTGACATATAGATGCGAAGCTATGCTTCCGGTTGAGGTCGAAATTCCATCACTTAGAAGGGTGGCATGCCCATTTGAGCCCAACTAGGAGTTAAGGAAAGAATCACCAGACTTGATACAAGGACTAAGGGATGAGGCTGCAATTAGAACCGCCGAATACCAAAGAAGGATCACAAAATATTACAATTCAAAGGTCAAAACTAGAACCTTCACTAAAGGCGAATTAGTATTGCGAAGAGTAATGGCTAACACCAAGAACCCAGCAAATGGTCCTTTCGGTCCGAATTGGGAAGGACCCCTAATTGTCCATCTAGAAGTCATACCCGGTACATATCGGCTATGCAGGCCCAACGGTGATTTTGTTCCAAGAACATGGAACTTGGAACATTTGAGGTCATATTTCTCAAACGTAAAAGAATAAAGGGCAAGATTTTCCTTCCAAGAAATCATCACACAACCAAGGTGTAACGACCCGAACTTCCCCGTAAAGGAAAGCTCGGATTGCTTTGAGGATAAGACGAATCAAAACACAAACAGAAGAATATTTCATTACTTATTACAACAATTTGCCTTAGAGTACAAGGTATAAACAAATAAAACACATTTGATAAATATCAGAGATTTACAAATTACATTTAAATACATAGTAGCGAAAAAACTAATACAAACACAACTGAATAAGATAAACGGATGCAAAGCTTTCCGAATATCGTTCCAGCTGTAGACCAGGATCCTGTGAATATAAATCTGCAAAACCAAAACTACTAGCTGCCCATGTGGAAAATTGGGGCACCCAGAGCTTAGGTTAAAAAAATAAACTCCAGGTCAGTCATGTGATTGGTGTGAAAACTAAAACAGTTATTAAATCTTTACTTTCAAAATAAAGCAAATCAAGGGAACACGCCATATAACACGGAACGGGTTTTCTCCCAAGAATACCAGTGCATAGAATAAACAACGCAATGCTTTTTGGAAAAATGAAGCTATTATAAGACCCAAGTCTCATCACACAATGCAACGCAAGCCGGAGGATAGGGTTTTCCCTTATAATAGCCAAACATGCTTGGTACGTTTAAAACATATCATTTGATATTATTATATTGTAAAGTGTATGAAAACAACTTCAAATATAAATGTATCAATCATAGACGGCATGGTGCCCCCATACTACTATGTCGCCATACTAGGCTCTACAATCAAAACCGAAATGTCACATATTGGAAATTGGACTTTCGTCATGAGTCGAGGCAAGGGATATACTCCTCGCCGGCTTCGAGACACTCTAGCAAATGCCTCAGGATCTCCCATAGAAGACCCTTGGAATCGATTGGGCCGGTCCTCTCTTACGTTTGAGGATTAGTTATTCCGGAACACACATTTCCCGGTCCTATCAGACCCATCCATCGGCTCCGTAGAAACCAATTTATTCAAGGCGCCTCGCATTCCAACAACCATAAAGGTAAAAGTAATATAAATGTCAGAGCTTGTAAGACGCTGACAACATCCATAGCTAGACAGAAACTTCATGTTCTCCCAACGGTCCTTATCCCGTTTTTAACTCATACCGAGGTGTGAGGCTCGCGAATTAACGCTATACACAAAGTTGCGCTGTATTAAAGCCGTGCTTTGATCATCAACCACAAGACTCTGCTTTTCAACAGAAGCCTTGATCACTGCATCTCAGCATGCCACACAGGCAATTCACGCCATGCGACTGATGTCTATTGATATATAACCTCTGAGCTCGTACGTCTCAGAGAAGGGCGTTAGGCAAGAGAATAAATTTTCCGCCGCCAAACAAATATATATTTAATAGAAATCAAGCACAGAATAAAATCCAATGTCAGACACACAATCCATTTACAAGTCCGTTCTGGGTCTGAACGAAACCGGAGGCACCTTATTCCTCGTCCCATATGTCTAATACAAGAGAGAGGCCCTCACATATCCGTCGATCTCCAAGTATGTCTGGACGATCACCACTTATTACCTCGTCTTGGGTGTATAGCCTAATAAAGGCATCAGTAATCATCCAAACGATGTGAAGACCTCCGGTCTTCAACCACCATCTTCATCATCGACATATCATCGAATCAGTTATTCAGAATGGGTATAAACCCGGCCTTTTCGAATAACTCGCGTATACAATAAACAAGTATTATAAAACACAACATACGCATCATTCCAATTTTGAATATTCTTTTATTCAAATATTCATATACTTTGGGAAAGGTTCCTATTAATTTTATCAAAGATAAATTCTTAAAATTTATTCTTGAATCTTCCTTTGGATGTCAATTCAAACCATGTTACGATTTTCCAAACTAGTTGGGATTAGCGCACCTTACCGAAGTAATCATTTGTTTAATTTACCAATCCCAACTTATTCATCCCATGGAGCAAAACTGGAAATACTCCATAACTAACACCACGGTGTTATCGGTAAATTTAATTACCATTTCCCGCTCAAATCTAATTAAAAATTTAACTATCGCTAGGAGCAAAACTGGCGATACTCCATTCTCGATCATTTCCCACATTTGATAATTTAAATTATCAATTCACATTTCAATCTAATTAAAGATTCATTAAAACTCCACTTAGTTTTAATCTTCCCAAAAATCAATATTAATGATTATTTAACTTTGCAAACATGTCGCATCGACAATCTACACCGTACTATTGATTTCAGCCGATATATAACCTCTAAGCTCGTACATCTCAGAGAAGGGTGTTAAGCAAGAGAATAAATTCAACGCTACCAAATAGATAAATATTTTGCAGAGATCAACCATACAGTTCGATATACAATGATAGACATGTAATCCTGCCTTTAACTGGGTTAAAGAATTAATGTCATTTAAAACACTGTTCACGATAAACCCAAATCACATTCCATTAATTATGGAATCTTCGCAGAAAAACAAATCAATATATAATCGATATCAATTTCCATATCTGACTAATAATATAAATGGAATAACGGCAAAGCCTTTTAAATTTAATATGTATTAACAGTCTTCCTCCATAGAAGTTCACTTCGATTATTACCTAATCGAATTCCATTCAATTCCAATTTAATATATTAAATTAGAAAACTTTACTTTGGAAATTTCCCGTTAAATCTTAATAAAAAGATTTATAAATTCCAAATCACATTTCATTGTAAATTGGGTTAAAGAACGAATGTCTTTAAAAACACAGTTCATAATAAATCCACTTCACATTCCATTTTCAATTCTAATTAAATGTCAATTAATTGGTAATTCTTCTTCAAATCTTAATTAAAAGATTTATTCTATTCAAACGGGGTTCAAGAACAGTGTTATTTAAGACACCATTCACGACAAACCCAAAATCCAATTTGATATTAAATACACGGCTCTGAACAGAAAATATACCGGCTTATATTCAATATCAAATTATAAAATCAACAAATATCGTATTGGAATAACGATATATATATACCTTCCAAATTCCACCTCAATATTCGTATAATCACGGAATCCAGTATCGAAATATTCCGAAGATAATTTCAATTCAAATTCATTCCAATTCATATATGGGGAATTCTGGTTATTTTTAAAACTATTTCAAATCCAATTTATTTATTTAAAAATATTGGATTATAATTCTAGTTCAAAACTAGTTCATTTCGATAAAAATATATTTTTATCTTCTCAAATATGGAATTTTTCATTCTAATTCTTTCCAAATCATTTATTATGATTTTACATAAATTATTGATATTTTTAAATTTTATCAAGGCCCGTACAGTCGATTTCCATAAACGGTCATCGAACTGCACTTACAGTGAACTTTTCCAAATTTGATTTAGACATAATTCCAAATCCAGCCATTAAATTTCAAATCCCTTATATTCGTTCGAAAGCTCTTTTCGATACGAACCCAACGGTTCCAGTTTTAGGAGAATCCGACGATCGGATCTCCCGTAATGTCCATTCGAAGTCAATGGTCAAAAATCGCGAACTGCCGCCGTGCGACGCGTTCTATTCAGGCCATTAAATATATATAATGTATATATTTTATATATTTTTTCGATTTCCATTCAAAACGTATTTTATAAATCGTTTTAAATTCGTTTTCAGAATGATTTCAACTTCATATTCAATTTCAAATCAAAATTGAATATTCCATATCGTCGATATATAAATGATAGTATTTTCAAAACATTAGATTTTGAAATCAATTCCTTTTCGATATTCATTATAGAAATGAATAAAATCGATATAAATATCGTTCACGTCAAAATGGCATTAATCTAATCAACACGACTTTATATATTTAAATATATTCGTGTCCATCCCAAATCGGACATCAAAATCAAATTTTAATCCATTACTGAATATTATTTAAAAAATTCATTATTTTAAAATAATCGTTATTTTAAAATATTTATTCCTTCTGAATTGGAATCAAACAATTACCATATAATTTGATTTATATGGATTACATACACACATGTATACAACAACAATCAAACACAGTCAACCATCATCCAAAGTGCATTCTACACTGCATAAGCATCAAATATAAACATCTAATGTTTACACAGCTTGTCAACCAATCGATTGACATACAACTAAATATTGGGATTAGTGTATGTCCAATATCATCCCAGTACCCGTGTGGGGTTTTAATCAACAAATAATGAATTACATTTGTGCAGTTGGGCAATGTGTAAAATTTATCGTCCCAATCAATATCAGTCAAATGTATAACGACCCGAACTTCCCCGTATTGGAAAGCCTGGATTGCTTTGAGAACACGACAAATTAGAACACAAACAGAAGAACATTTCATTGTTATTACAACAATTTCATCATAATTCAAGAATGTACAGAGTATGAATAAATAATATACATTCGATAAATATCAGAGATTTACAAATTACAATGCAATGGAAAAATAATATAAAACACAGCTGAAAGGAATATACGGATACAGGGCTTTTCGAATATCATTCTAGCTGTAAACCAGGATCCTGTGAATATAAATCTGCAAAACCAAAATTACTAGTTGCTCGTGTGGAAAATAGGGGCACCCAAAGCTTAGGTTAAAATAATAAACTCCAGGTCAGTCATGTGTGTGAGAACTAAAACAATTATTTAAAACTTTACTTTAAAATTTGGTAAATCAAGGGACCACGCCGCATAACACGGAACGGGTTTCCTCCCAAAAGTACCAGTGCATATAACAAAAAAGCGCAATGCTTTTTGGATAAAAATGAAGCTATTATAAGACCCAGGTCCCATCACACAATATAGCGCAAGCCGAGGGATAGGGTTTTCCCTTATAATAGCCAAGTTTTGGCACATTAAAACAAATCATTTGATACTATTATAAGTGCATAGTGTATAAAACAACTGCAAATATAAATGTATCAATCCTAGGCGGCATGGGTACCATATATCATGTCGCCAATACTAGGCTCTACAATTAAAACTGCAAAGTCATGTATTGGAAGTTGGATTTCCATCTGTGAACCAAGGCAAGGGATCGTCCTTACCGCTTCGAGACAATCTAGCCCATGTCTCAGGAACAGCCGCAACAGCACATTGGATCTTCAGGGCCGGTCCACACGGAGTGGATTAAAATGCCTGAACACTGCGTTTCCCCGCCCTATGGGCATAAAATCTGGTCTATATAAAGGCCATCCATCGGCTCCGCAGAGACGAAATAACCGAGGTGCCTCGCTATCCATAATCCACATAAGTAAAACATCAGGGCTTGCAAAATGCTGACACCACTCCTAGCTAGAAAGAAACGCATGTCCTCCCTGCAGCCCTCTCCCATTTCTGGTTCACACCGGGGTGTGAGGCTCGCGAGTTAACGCTACACAAAGCTTTGATATATTAAAGTCGTGCTTTGATCATCAACCACAAGACTCTGCTTTTCAATAGAAGCCTTGATTATTTGCATCTCAGCATGCCACACAAGCAATTCGCGCTATGCAACCGATGTCTATCAATCACACAGAATGAAATCCGATGTCAGACACACATCCATTTACAAGTTTGTTCTGGGTTTAAATGAAACCGGAGGCACCTTGTTCCTCGTCTCGTATGTCCAATACAGGAGAGAGGTCCTCACTTATCCGGTCGATCTCCAAGTACGTCTGGACGATCACCACTTATTACCTTGTCTTGGGTGTACAGCCCAATCAAGACATCAGTAATCATCCAAACGATGTGAAGACCTCCGGTCTTCAACCACCGTCTTTATCCTCGATACATCGATCATTCCTCGAATTTGATAATTTTAGTTATCAAATTCACCTTTCCATCTATTTAAAGATCCATTAAAACTCTAATTCAATTTTAATTTCCAGAAATCATTAGTTAATGATTTTCTTCAAAATTAAGAAATTAATCTTATCTTTAACTGGGTTAAAGTACTAATGTCATTTAAAACACAGCTCACGATAAACCCACAATCACATTCCATTTACAATGGAATCTTCATCGAAAAACAGATCAATATATATAATCGATATAAACTTCCATATCCAACCGATAATATAAATGGAATAACGGCAAAGCCTTTTAAATTCCATACATATTAACGGTCTTCCTCTACAAAAGCTCATTTCGATTATTACTAAATCGAATTCCATTCAATTCCAATTTAATATGTTAAATTGGTAAACTTTTCTTTGGAAAATCTCCTTTAAATCTTAACAAAAGATTTATAAATTCCACATCACATTTCACTGTAAATCGGGTTAAAGAACGAATGTCATTAAAACACAGTTCACGATAAACCCAATTCACATTCCCTTTTATTCCAATTGTTAAATATAATTGGAAACTCTAACAATCTTAATTAAAAGATTTATTCTCTTCACATGGGGTTCAAGAACAGTGTTACTGAAGACACCTTCACGACAAACCCAAAATCCCATTTGATATTAAATACAAGACTCTGAATAGAAAATATATCAGCTTATATTCAATATCAAATTCTACAACCAAAAAATATCATATTGCAAATAACGATATAAATATATCTTTCAAATTTCCATAACAATATCTGTATAATCACGAAATCCAACATCAAAATATTCCGAAGACAATTTCGATTCAAATTCGTTCCAATTTACATATTGGAAATTCTGGTTATTTTTAAAACCATTCCAAATCCAATTTATTTATTTAAAAATAATTGAATTATAATCCTAGTTCATAACTAGTTCATTTCTATAAAAATATATTTTTATCTTTTCAAACATGGAGTTTTTCATCTCAGTTCTTTCCAAATCATTTATTATGATTCTCCACTGATTATTGATATTTTTAATAATTTTATCAAGGCCCGTACAGTCGATTTCCATAAACGACCATTGAACTGCACTTACAGCGACCTTTTCCAAATTTGATTTGGGAATAATACCAAATCCAACTGTTAGATTTCAAATATCTAATATTCGTTAGAAAGCTCTTTTCGATACGAACCCAACGGCTCCGGTTTTAGGAGAATCCGACGGTAGGATCTCCCGTAACGTCCATTCGAAGTCAATGGTCGAAATTCGCGAACTGCCGCAGCGCGGCGCGTTCTATTCGGGCCATTATATTATATATATAATATATATTTCATCGATTTCCATTTGAAAACGTATTTTATAAATCATTTTAAATTCGTTTTCAAAACGATTTCAACTTCATATTCAATTTTAAATCAAAATTGAATATTCCATATCATCGATATATAAATGATAGTATTTTCAAAACATTAGATTTTGAAATCAATTCCTTTTCAATATTCGTTTTAAATATGAACAAAATCGGTATAAATATCGTTCGCGTCAAAATGGCGCACATCTAATCAACATGGCTTTATATTTTTAAATATATTCGTGTCCATCCCAAATCGGAAATCAAAATCATATTTCGATCCTTTACTAAATATTATTTTAAAATATTCATTATTTTAAAATATTCGTTATTTTAAAATATTCGTTCTTTCTGAACTGGAATCAGACACAGTCAATTACCATATTATGTTATTTATATGGATTTCACACAACAAATGCATATAACAACAATAATAAACAATCAACCATCATCCAGAGTGCATTCTACACTGTATAAGCATTAGATATAAATATTCAACGCTTACACAGCTTGTCAACCAATCGATTGGCATACAACTAAACATTGGGATTAGTGTATGTCCAGTATCATCCCAATACCCGTGTGGGGTTTCAATCAACAAAAAATGAATTTTGTTTGTGCAGTTAGACGATGTGTAAAATTTATCGCCCCAATCCATATCAGTCAAATGGGTGTACATAAACAAACCGTCTGATTTGTAAATGAATATTTATTTTATTCATATACACGTTAAAAATTATATTTTTAACAATAAAATTTTTATTCAATTCATTTACACAATAAAAATAATATTTTTATTGTTCTAACATATTTTAGAAAATTTCGGCGGCATAACGACGCGATATCAAAATCGGGTAATGTCTTTGTAACGACCCAGAAAATCTGAACCAATTTAAAAATTTTAAATTGGCTAAAATAATGGATTTTAAATATTTAAAATAAATATTTTAAATAATGGCGATGAAAACTGAGTTTGAATCGACATTTGAAAACGAATATAATTAATTATAATTATATATAGAATTGAAAATGGCGCGGTAGTTCGATAATTCGATTTCAAACTTCAATTGAATATACCGGGTGCAAAACAATCCGGATCTTAGTGAAACCAAGAATAATCGAATCTAATTGATGATATCTTTCTAACGAATCCGACCAATCGAAATTTGATAGCGGGAATCAAAAGATATGTCCAGTTGAAAATTCTGAATAGTCGCTATGGAGTTCAGGCCCTTAAAAATGGACATTTTGCAAATGACCTCGGATTTCGACGAAACCACTTTTGTTGGATCCGCAGGGTCAAGTTATTGTTAGGTTTCAAATTTCATAATTTTTCGAATCAATATGTGAGCGTGGCAAAGGAAAACGCGTTTGGCCAGTTTCAGTTAATTTTAATCGACTGGAAATTGGCCATTTTTCAAACGGTCTCAGAATTTGACGAAACTAGTTTTGTTAGGACCGTATCGTCAATACGAAGCTAGAAAATATTTTTCTGGAATTTTTCGAGTTCGTATGTGGCCCCACTAAATTGAAATGTGCGTTTAAATTGAATATATAAAGAAGTACACTTTAAATTCAACGGAAACTGATTGTAACGATCAAATCAGCTTGCGATACATATCCCATTGTGTTCGGAATGGGGGTAAAACGCTATGGACGACAGGCGGTGGGCCTCGTTTCGAGGTCGTATGTAAAAGTCAACCTATTTGCAAAATTAAATAATTAAATAATAAAATAAATAAATAAATAAATAAATAATCTAAATTTCCTCCTATACCTTGGCCCCCCCCTGTAATTCATTACCGATTTCAGTATACAGAATAAAAAAAAATGAAGAAGAAGAACGGAGGAAGAGCCGCTCGTCGCCTCCACCAAGCTCTGCCCGCCTCCGCATGTTCCCCATCCCCCTCCATCGATCGAACACCCGAACCCTCCCTGCCAATTCGCGAGCCTCCAGAAGCATCGCGACCCCCAATTCTCGAGCCCCCCGAAGCCGTTCGAAACCCTAGCCACCGCCTGCTCCGCCTCCTGTCGCGAGCCTGGCCGTCTTCTCTTCCCCCCCTTCTTCGCAGGAAGGTAAATTGTTTTATCTTGTTTTATTTTCATTTTAAAATTCCGATTGAAAAAGATTTTAAAACAGATTTTAAAAACTGATTTGTTTTAAAAATAAAAACTGATTTGTTTTAAAAATAAAAACTGATTTGTTTTAAAAATTAAAACTGATTTGTTTTAAAAATAAAAACTGATTTGTTTTAAAAATAAAAACTGATTTGTTTTAAAGGTAAAAACTTTAAATAGGAAAAAGGTTTAATCTTTAAAGAGAAAAAGGATTTGAACTTTAAGAAGAAAAAAAATCATATTTTTATATATTGAAAGTCGAAGTAAAAATTCGATTTTTATATATTGAATAGCATCGTAAAAATTCGATTTTTACATATGTAGAGAATACGGGCGAAAGCGACAAGAAGGCGAAATAGGCGAAGATTTCTATAAAAGAAGAGTCTTGGTATTGGATAGCTATTGGTGAGATTTCTGTTTTAAAAATATTATATATGTGTGAAATGAAAGTGAATAGCTATATATATATATATATATATATATATATATATATATATATATATATATATATATATCGTCCACAAACCATGGACGATATTTATTGATTGAAATTGTTGTGATAATTGGTTGATAACGAATGGTTGTTTGGGATTGTTTGTGATTGATATTGGTTGATTGAGGTTGAAAAATACCCATTGTGGTTGAAAAATATTTGGTTGAAACCACATAGGATTAGTTTGTGGAAATGAAATAAATATATACATGCCGCCTGCGTGCGAACTAGATGCATGATCCCCATTGTCAAAAACCGCGAGGTTTTAAGGTAGAGCGAGGAGCCGTACTAGGGACGGTCCCGGTTTAACTACCCTGCCGTTATGCTGCCGAAATTTTGAATAATATTCGTGTGTTTGAATTATTTTCATATGCTTAAACTATATTTATTCATTGTATAGAAAACATTCATGTGTTGAATTGATATTCATTCGTTGATTAGAAATTCATGTGTTGAATGGTATTCATATTTTGAAATAAATTGTTCGATAATAAAAATCACATTTTTATCTATATATCGAAACTATAGAAAACAATTCATGTGTTGAATTGATATTCATTCGTTGATTAGAAATTCATGTGTTGAATGGTATTCATATTTTGAAATAAATTGTTCGATAATAAAAATCACATTTTTATCTATATATAGAAACTATAGAAAACATTCATGTGTTGAATTGATATTCATTCGTTGATTAGAAATTCATGTGTTGAATGGTATTCATATTTTGAAATAAATTTTTCAATAATAAAAATCACATTTTTATCTATATATAGAAACTATAGAAAACATTCATGTGTTGAATTGATATTCATTCGTTGTTTAGAAATTCATGTGTTGAATGGTATTCATATTTTGAAATAAATTGTTCGATAATAAAAATCACATTTTTATCAATATATAGAAACTATAGAAAACATTCATGTGTTGAATTGATATTCATTCGTTGATTAGAAATTCATGTGTTGAATGGTATTCATATTTTGAAATAAATTTTTCAATAATAAAAATCACATTTTTATCTATATATAGAAACTATAGAAAACATTCATGTGTTGAATTGATATTCATTCGTTGTTTAGAAATTCATGTGTTGAATGGTATTCATATTTTGAAATAAATTTTTCAATAATAAAAATCACATTTTTATCTATATATAGAAACTATAGAAAACATTCATGTGTTGAATTGATATTCATTCGTTGTTTAGAAATTCATGTGTTGAATGGTATTCATATTTTATAATAAATTGTTTGATAATAAAAATCGCCTTTTATCGACTATATGAACTGTGTAAAATAATCTCGTTTTAAAAAAAGAAATTGTTTTATGATAAAAATCCTATTTTGTCACCTATATGAACTATATAGAAAAATAGTGTTTTGAAATGAATTGTTTTACAATAAAAATCACATTTTTATTGTATGCATAAATCGTTGAAATGTGAAGTGTTAAAAATAGCCACTTGTTCAAAATAAACATATATGAGATGAAATATTCATTAATTAGCTAATGAAATGATTTGCACCTATTTATGTAACATTAGAATGAATGGAGTTTTTAAACCAAATAGAAATCAAATATGAAGTCGAATAGAAATTGATAAATGATAAGAACTGTATATATATGTACATGCAATATTCATTGAACAGGTTATAGCAAAGGGGCTAGAGAAGAGGAATAAAATTTTGTGCCCGACAAATAGGTACACATTTACTGATTTGTTTGGGTGATGATTTTGAGCCTGTTGGCTAGCCGCTTGGCTTTTTCTTTTTCTTTTTGAGATTAGAAGGACCGGGAAAGCTATTTGCGATTTCCCGATGCTCCCGGTGCAGGGGAGGTTATGGAGAATTTTTTCCAAAATTTAAGGCGTTAGAAAAATATTTGAAGTTAAAACGATATGGAAATCATTGAATGAACTATATTTATATAAATATATAAATATAAATAAAATTAAAACGAAACGAAGCCGTGCAGTTCGTGTTTTGAAACCGTGTTTTCAAACAACTAGTACGGGAAATCCGACCATTGGATTTTCCCGAAACCTCAACCGTCGGGTTCGCCTTGGAATAATCTTTCCAACGGCACCAACCTTGTAAAAATCCAACGGTTGGATTGTCTGGAATGTTTAAATCAAATCTGAAGAAAAACAGCGCCAGAAGCGATTATATTTATATATATATAAATATAATTATATATTTAATCGAATAACGACGCTGCAGTTCGTATTTTGAAATCGAAATTTCAAACGATTGTACCGGGAGATCCGACCGTCGGATTTTCCCGAAACTGGAACCGTTGGATTCGTTTTGAAAAGACCTTTCTAATGATGTAAATTTTGTGAAGATCCAACGGTTAGATTTTCAGATATGTGTAAATCAAATCTGAAGAAAAACAGCGCCACGGCCGCCTTATGGCCCGAAGCGTCGTTTTGAATAAAATGGCTATTTTAAAATAAATAAAAATAGCGATAAATAGTTATAAAATATCATAAGCGATATGAAATGGAAATAAACTGAATTTGCTCGATTTATGTTGTATTTGATGGTTGAATGTGTTTGGTGTGAAAATTACATTAAAGAACAATATTGGTGTTGTCGAATAATTTAACCATTGAGATAAATTGATTTGAAATTCTAAATATACGTGAATTATTTGAAAAGGCCGAGTTAATTCTCATTTCGAATAATTGATCGACGATTGAAATTCGAAGATGAAGACGGTGGTCGAAGACCGGAGATCTTCACCTCGTTTGGATGGTAACCGAGGTCCTGATTGGGAGGCATCCCGAAATATGGATAATGAGTGGTGATCGTCCAGACGTACGTGGTGATCGATGGGTTTGCGAGGTATTTAGTGCCTCCGGTTTCGTTCAGACCCAGAACGGACTTGTAAATGGACTGTGTGTCTGACATAGGATTTATTCTGTGTGGCATGCTAAGATGCAGTGATCAGGGCTTCTGTTGAAAAGCAAAGTCTTGTGGTGATGATCAAAGCACCGCCTGTGTGGCGTAGCTTTGTGTATAACGTGAATTCGCGAGCCTCACACCCCGGTATGAACCTAAAACGGGAGAAGGACCTCAGGGAGGGCATGCGTTTCTTCCTAGCTAGGGTGGTGTCAGTGACCTACCAGCCCTGACATTTATATACTTTTCACCTATGTGGTTGTTGCTGTTGCGAGGCGCCTCGGTTTGATCGGACGATCCGGGTCCGATGGAGTCATTCGTTGGCTCGTTTACGCCCCAAAGGGCGGGGAAACGTATTGTTCAGGCATAATAATCCACATCGGTGGACCGACCCTGACGATCCAAGGGGCAGTTGCGGTTCTCCGGTCTTCGACCACCGTCTTCTTTATATATTCAATTTAAAGTGTACTTCTTTATATATTCAATTTAAACGCACATTTCAATTTAGTGGGGCCACATACGAACTCGAAAAATTCCAGAAAAATATTTTCTAGCTTCGTATTGACGATACGGTCCTAACAAAACTAGTTTCGTCGAATTCTGAGACCGTTTGAAAAATGGCCAATTTCCAGTCGATTAAAATTAACTGAAACTGGCCAAACGCGTTTTCCTTTGCCACGCTCACATATTGATTCAAAAAATTATGAAATTTGAAACCTAACAATAACTTGACCCTGCGGATCCAACAAAAGTGGTTTCGTCGAAATCCGAGGTCATTTGCATAATGTCCATTTTTAAGGGCCTGAATTCCATAGCGACTATTCAGAATTTTCAACTGGACATATCTTTTGATTCCCGCTATCAAATTTCGATTGGTTGGATTCGTTAGAAAGATATCATCAATTAGATTCCATTATTCTTGGTTTCACTAAGATCCGGATTGTTTTGCACCCGGTATATTCAATTGAAGTTTGAAATCGAATTATCGAACTACCGCGCCATTTTCAATTCTATATATAATTATAATTAATTATATTCGTTTTCAAATGTCGATTCAAACTCAGTTTTCATCGCCATTATTTAAAATATTTATTTTAAATATTTAAAATCCATTATTTTAGCCAATTTAAAATTTTTAAATTGGTTCAGATTTTCTGGGTCGTTACAGTCTTGCATTACCCCTCTCCTGAATTGGCTCGCGCCATACACGCATAACAATTGTAATCAAATAATCTAATCAACAAACAGTCAAACAAGTCGTCCATGGTCTGTGGACGACGGGGAACAATTCATATTTGCAGTTATAAAATAAATAACTGTATAAGAAAATTATAGTGAGGAGTTCTCATCTTTGGGTTCCGCTCCGTCATTCTTTAATTCTGAACGGTTCAGATTTTGGATTTGCTTTCCACCAGTTCCATTGCAATTCTTTTCACGCTGTTCATAGTAAAAATCATATTTTTATCGCTTCATTCCAATAAATAAAAATCATATTTTTATTTCTACTTCATATATTTTTATAATGCTTCTTTCTATATATAAATTATATTTTTATATCTCTACTTCCTATATAAAGATCGAATTTTTATCTCCCTACAACATATATAATAATCGAATTTTTATCTTACCTTTTCATTTTTAAAAATCAAATCTTTTTGCTTTTAAAAATCTAGTCTTTTCATTTTTTTACCTTTAAAGATCTAATCTTTTCGTTTTAAAAATCCAATCCTTCTCATTATTCAAAATAAAATCTTTTCAATGTTAAAAATCATATCTTTTTAAAGTTAAAAATCAAATTTTTTCAAAGTTAAAAATCAAATCTTTATCTCTTTAAAAATCACTTCTTTATTCGCCATTCAAACATATAAAAAAAATCAGATTTTTAATCGCTATTCAAACGTATAAAAATCAGATTTTTAATCGCTATTCAAACATATAAAAATCTACCTTTATACCCATAAAAATCATGTTTTTACTCCATAAACAAATATGTAAATTTCAGATTTTTATTTCATAAACATATATACATTTCGGATTTTTATTTCATATAAAAATTATTCTTTATCTAAATATATGAATAAAAACAAAGGTAAAGACTCACATATGGATTTAGGGTGGGGATGGCGGCTCGACAGTCGGAGGAGGGGCTTTGGTTGCCTGCTGAGTGGCACACGGTGGCTGAACGGTGGTTTTTGAGGCGGGTTTGGGGTTGTAGGGGAAGAAAGAGGGAGAGAGAGGATGCGGGGAAGGAGGGGACGACACTGGGGTGGTCCGGCGGTGGGGCGCAGGCCGGAGGCGGCGGCGATTGGGCCAGGGGGTCCATGGTAGCAGGTCTTCCTCGATTTGGGGTTTGGAGCTTCAAGATGATCAGACTATGAAGGGAAGGTGGGGGCAGCGACCTCCTAGGGTGGTGGCGCCGGGGCACAACGGCCCTGGTTGAAGCGACGGCGGTGGTTCCCCCCCTTCGTTTGCTTTTTTTTAATCCTAATCGAGTTTAACCGATGTGAGAGAAAGAAGGGCTTTGACCCCCATATATTAATATATATATATATATTTCAATTTAATTTTCGAATAGTTATTTTTAAATCCGAATTCGAACCCAAAGACTGTCGCCCTTAGCTAATTACCCCTATTTCGAACACAATGGGATATGTCCGGTAAGCCACTTCGACTGTTAGGATCAGTTTTCATTAATATTAAAATATAAATCAATGTATATTGAATTTGAATGCACATTTCAATTTACCGAGGCCACATACTGACTCTATAAATTCCAAAAAAATTATTTCTAGCTTCATATTGACGATACGGTCCTAACAAAACTAATTTCGTCAAATTTGGTGACCGTTTGAAAAATGACCATTTTCTGGTCGATCCAAATTGACTAAAACTGACAAAACACGTTTTCTTTTGCCACGCTCACATATTGATTCCCAAAATTGCAAAAATTGGAATCCAGCAACAACTTAACATCTAGGATCCAATAAAAGTGGTTTCGTCGAAAACGGAGGTCGTTTCCAAAATGGCTATTTTTAAGGGCTATATTTCCATAGCGACTATTTTGAATTTTCAACTGGGAATAACTTTTGTTCCTGCTATGAAATTTTGATTTTTCAGATTCATTGGAAAGATATTTTTAAATAGATTCTAATATTTTTGGTTTCACTAAAATCTGGTTTATTTTGAATCCTGTACATCCATTTGAAATTTGAAACTGAATTTTCAAACTACCGTGCCGTTTCCAATTCCCTTTCATAATTAAAATAAATATTTATATTCTAATGTCGATTCAAATAAATATATACGTTCTAATTCTATTCAAAATAAATTTCTCGTTGTTATTATTTAAAATAAATCATTTTAAATATTCAAAATTCATTAAAATTGCTAAAATAAAATTTTTTAATTGGTTCTGATTTTCCAGGTTGTTACAATCTCCCCCACTTAAAATCTTTTCTTCCTCGAAAAAGAACGGAGCTGAAAGTTGTTTTACTAATCAACTCAACTTTCAGTTTGGAGTTCATTCTTCAACTTTTCAGTTTCTAAGAATTTTCTAGTTCTTTAAAAATTTGGCTAATACCCTAAATTTTCAAAAAAAATCGCCATAACCTCCTTTGTACAGAAGCACCAGGAAAATTCCCAAACCGCCACACAGGCCCTCTCATCTCAAAAAGAAAAAGAAAAAGCCAATCGGCTCATAAAATCATCCAAACCCAAGAAATTAGTAAACATGTGCCCATTTGTCGGGCATACAATTTTATTCCTCTTCTAGCCTCCTTGTTATGACTTATTCACGCATATATATATATATATATATATATATATATATATATATATATATGTATATATGTATGTATGTATGTACATGCATGCGTTTCCAAATAATTTTCAATTCTATTCAATATTTGATCCAATTTGGTTATATGTATCGTTCTTTCACATAATGGTTTAAAGGGATAATCATACAACACAATCATCAACCAGTTAGTGGACTAACTTTTTCAAATGCATAACTTTGATATACATACAGAAAATCATGTTTTTGATGCAAATTCACAACAAATAACCCTATCGAGGTTTGATTCTTACACAGCCAATTGGAAACATACAGAAATCCCACTTTCGAAACTCGAACACAAATGCTGATGACGCCGTGGCATCATCAGAATCATCTCCGGGCGGCTAAAGTGTGATTCTATATCTATCAAGTACATTTGAGACTTTGAATATACGTTCATGACGCATATACGAAAAATCTTTATTTACTCGATTGTTCAAATTCAATATAAAATAAATATTCAAATACAAATAACATAGTTTAAATTTTCAAAACAAAATTTGTTTTAAAAACACTACTCTTCACACTCGTTCTAGGATACTACTGATCCTATCTCTAACGAGTCATTCTCATTGGATATTACTAATCCAATCTCTGATGAATTCTTGCGTTCGGTTCTAATGTGTCTTGTTCTCGAGCTCTGTAAACAAAAGCTCTGATACCAACTATAACGACCCGAACTTCCCCGTAAAGGAAAGCCCGGATTGCTTTGAGAACACGACAAATTAGAACACAAACAGAAGAACATTTTATTGTTATTACAACAATTTCATCAGAATACAAGTATTTATAGATTATGAATAAATAATATACATTCGATAAATATCAAAGACTTAAAAATTACAATGCAGCGGAAAAATAATACAAAACACAACTGAAAGGAATATACAGATACAGAGCTTTCTGAATATCACTCCAGCTATAAACCAGGATCCTGTGAATACAAATCATTAAAACCAAAACTGCTAGCTACCCATGTGGAAAATCGAGGCACCCAGAGTTTAG
This sequence comes from Allium sativum, assembly GCA_030737875.1. NCBI lineage: Eukaryota > Viridiplantae > Streptophyta > Magnoliopsida > Asparagales > Amaryllidaceae > Allium > Allium sativum. Next base: position 899,369,824 of record CM060910.1, on the reverse strand, counting down.
GTTAAAACAATAAACTTTAGGACAATCATGTGACTGGTGTGAGAACTAAAATAGTTATTTAAAACTTTACTTTAAAATTTGGTAAATCAAGGGACCACGCCATATAACACGGAACAGGTTTCCTCCCAAGAATACCAGTGCATATAAAAAAACAGCGCAATGCTTTTTGAAAAAAAATATGAAGGTATTATAAGACCAAGGTCCCATCACACAATGCAACGCAAGCCGGCGGATTGGGTTTTCCCTTATAATAGCCAAACATGCTTGGTACGTTAAAACAAATCATTTGATACTATTATAAGTGCATAGTGCATAAAACAGCTTCAAATATAAATGTATCAATCCTAGGCGGCATGGGTACCATATATCATGTCACCAATACTAGGCAATACAATTAAAACTACAAAGTCACGTATTGGAAGTTGGATTTCCATCTGTGAACCAAGGCAAGGGATCGTCCTTACCGCTTCGAGACAATCTAGCCCATGTCTCAGGAACAGCCGCAACTGCACCATGGATCTTCAGGGCTGGTCCACACGGAGTGGATTAAAATGCCTGAACACTGCGTTTCCCCGCCCTTTGGGGGCGTATATCGGTTCTGTATAAAGACCATCCATCGGCTCCGTAGAGATCGAAATAACTGAGGCGCCTCGATATCCATCATCCACATAAGTAAAACGTCAGGGCTTGCAAAATGCTGACACCACTCCTAGCTAGAAAGAAACGCATGTCCTCCTTGTAGTCCTCCCCCGTTTCTGGTTCACACTGGGGGTGTGAGGCTCGCGAATTAACGCTACACAATGCTATGCTATATTAAAGGCATGCTTTGATCATCAACCATAAGACTCTGCTTTTCAATAAAAGCCTTGATCATTTGCATCTCAGCATGCCACACAGGCAATTCACGCTATGCAACCGATGTCTATCAATCACACAAAATGAAATCCGATGTCAGACACACATCCATTCACAAGTTCGTTCTGGGTCTAAACGAAACCTGAGGCACCTTATTCCTCATCCTGTATGTCCAATACAGGAGAGAGGTCCTCGCATATCCAGTCGATCTCCAAGTACGTCTAGACGATCACCACTTATTACCTTGTCTTGGGTGTACAGCCCAATCAAGACACCGGTAATCATCCAAACAATGTGAAAACCTCCAGTCTTCAACCACCATCTTCATCCTCGACACATCGTCGAATCAGTTATTCAGAATGGGATAAACCCGGTCTTTCTGAATAACTCGCGCATATAATAAACAAGTGCTATAAAAACACAACATACGCCTCATTCCAGTCCAGAATATTCTTTTATTCAAATATTCTTATACTTTGAGAAAGGTTCCCATTAATTTTATCAAAGATAAATTCTTTAAATTTACTCTTTAATCTTCCTTTGGATATTAATTCAAACCCTTTTAAGGTTTTCCAAACTAGTCGGGATTAGTGAACCTTACCGAAGTAATCGTTTGTTTATTTCCCAATCCCAACCTATTCCTCCCATGAAGTAAAACTGGTAATACTTCATATCAAACACTAAAGTGTTATCGGTAAATTCAATTACCATTTCATCAAATCTAATTAAAGATTTAACTATCTCCTGAAGTAAAATTGGTGGTATTCCACTCTCGATCATTCCTCGAATTCGATAATTTTAGTTATCAAATTCACCTTTCCATCTATTTAAAGATTCTTTAAAACTCCAATTCAATTTTAATTTCCAGAAATCATTAGTTAATGATTTTGTTTAAAGTTAAGAAATCAATCTTATCTTTAACTGGGTTAAAGAACTAATGTCACTTAAAACATAACTCACGATAAACCCAAAATCACATTCCATTTACAATTGAATCTTCATGGAAAAACAGATCAATATATATAATCGATATAAACTTCCATATCCAACTAATAATATAAATGGAATAACGACAAAGCCTTTTAAATTCCATATATATTAACAGTCTTCCTCTACAGAAGCTCATTTCGATTATTACCAAATCGAATTCCATTCAATTCCAATTTAATATGTTAAATTGGAAAAACTTTTCTTTGGAAAATCTCCTTTAAATATTAACAAAAGATTTTTAAATTCCACATAACATTTCACTGTAAATTGGGTTAAAGAATGAATGTCGTTAAAACACAGTTCACGATAAACCCAATTCACATTCCCTTTTATTCCAATTGTTCAATATAATTGGAAACTCTAACAATCTTAATTAGAAGATTTATTCTCTTCACATGGGGTTCAAGAACAGTGTTACTGAAGACACCGTCACGACAAACCCAAAATCTAATTTGATATTAAATACAAGACTCTGAATAGAAAATATATCGGCTTATATTCAATATAAAATTCTACAACAACAAATATCGTATTGGAAATAACGATATAAATATATCTTTCAAATTGCCATAACAATATCTGTATAATCACAAAATCCAACATCGAAATATTCCGAAGACAATTTCGATTCAAATCCATTCCAATTTACATATTAGAGATCATGGTTATTTTTAAAACCATTCCAAATCCAATTTATTTATTTAAAAATAATTGGATTATAATCCTAGTTCATTACTAGATCATTTCGATTAAAATATATTTTCATCTTTTCAAATATGGAGTTTTTCATCTCAATTCTTTCCAAATCATTTATTATGATTTTTCACTAATTATTGATATTTTTAATAATTTTATCAAGGCCCGTACAGTCAACTTCCATAAACGACAATCGAACTGCACTTACAATGACCTTTTCCCAATTTGATTTGGACATAATTCCAAATCCAACCATTAGATTTCAAATCTCTAATATTCTTAGAAAGCTCTTTTCGATACAAACCCAACGGTTCCAATTTTAGGAGAATCCGACGGTCGGATCTCCGGTAATGTCCATTCGAAGTCAATGGTCGAAATTCGCAAACTACCGCAGCGCGGCGCATTCTATTCAGGCCATTATATAATATATATAATATATTTAATATATATTTCATAAATTTCTATTTAAAACGTATTTTATAAATCGTTTTAAATTCGTTTTCAAAACGATTTCAACTTCATATTCAAATTTAAATCAAAATTAAATATTCCATATCATCAATACATAAATGATAGTATTTTCAAAACATTAGATTTGGAATCAATTCTTTTTCGATATTCGTTTTAAATATGAATAAAATTGGTATAAATATCGTTCGCGTCAAAATGGCGCACATCTAATCAACACGGCTTTATATTTTTAAATATATTCGTGTCCCAAATCGGACATCAAAATCATATTTTGATCTTTTGTTGAATATTATTTTAAAATATTCATTATTTTAAAATATTCGTTATTTTAAATTATTCGTTCTTTCTGAACTAGAATTAGACACAATCAATTACCATATAATGTTATTTATATGGATTTCACACAACAAATGTGTATAACAACAATAATAAACAATCAACCATCATCCAGAGTGCATTCTACACTGTGTAAGCATTAAATATTAATATTCAACGCTTGCACAGCTTGTCAACCAATCGATTGACATACAACTAAACATTGGGATTAGTGTATGTCCAGCATCATCCCAATATCCGTGTGGGGTTTCAATCAACAAATAATGAATTTTATTTGTGCAGTTGGGCGATGTGTAAAATTTATCGCCCCAATCCATACCAGTTAAATGGGTGTACATAAACAAACCGTCTAATTTGTAAATGAATATTTATTTTATTCGTATACACATTAAAAATTATATTTTTAACAATAAAATATTTTTTCAATTCATTTACACAATAAAAATAATATTTTTTATTGTTTTAACATATTTTAGAAAATTTTGGTGGAATAACGGCGCGATATCAAAATCGGGTAATGTCTAGCATTACCCCTCTCCTGATATTAGCTCGTGCCATACACACATAACAATTCGAATCAATTTATTTCACCCAAACAACCAAATTCAACCAAATAATCTAACCAACCAAACCAAACAATCAACAAGTCGTCCATGGTCTGTGGACGACGGGGAACAGTTCATATATGCAGTTATAAAATAAATAACTGTATAAGAAAATTATAGTGAGGAGTTCTCACCTTTGGGTTCCACTCCGTCATTCTTTAATTCTGAATGGTTCAGATTTGGATTTGCTTTCCACCAGTTCCATCGCAATTCTTTTCACGTTGTGCATAGTAAAAATCATATTTTTATCGCTTCATTCCAATAAATAAAAATCATATTTTTATTTCTACTTCATATATTTTTATAATGCTTCTTTCTATATAAAAATTATATTTTTATATCTCTACTTCCTATATAAATATCAAATTTTTATCTCAACATATATAAAAATCGAATTTTTATCTTACCTTTTCATTTTTTAAAAACAAATCTTTTCACTTTTAAAAATCTAGTCTTTTCGTTTTTTTTCTTTAAAGATCTAATCTTTTCGTTTTAAAAATCCAGTCCTTTTCATTATTCAAAATCAAATCTTTTCAATGTTAAAAATCATATCTTTTTAAAGTTAAAAATCAAATCTTTTCAAAGTTAAAAAATCAAATTTTTATCTCTTTAAAAATCACTTCTTTTTTGCTACTCAAACATATAAAAAAAATCATATTTTCAATCGCTATTCAAACATGTAAAAAATCAGATTTTTAATCACTATTAAAACATATAAAAATCTACCTTTATACCCATAAAAATCATGTTTTTACTCCATAAACAAATATGTAAATTTCAGATTTTTATTTCATAAACATATATATACATTTCAGATTTTTAGTTCATATAAAAATCATTCTTTTATCTAAATATATGAATAAAAACAAAGGTAAAGACTCACATATGGATATGGATTTAGGGTGGGGATGGCAGCTTGACAGTTGGAGGAAGGGCTTTGGTTGTGTAATAACCCGCAATTTCTGAATCAATTTAAAAAAAATTATTTTGGTAGTTTTAATGGATTTTAAATATTTAAAATAATTTATTTTAAATAATAACGACGAAAAATTTATTTAAAACGAGGTTAGAATATATAAATTTATTTAAAACTATAAAGCGAGCCCGAAGTGGCGTGGTAGTTAGAAATTTCGATTTCAAATTTCAATTGAATGTACAGGATTCAAACTAAAGCGGATTTTAGTGAAACAAGAAATATTTAAATCCATTTAAAAATATCTTTCCAATGAATCAGAATTCATAATGGGAATCAAAAGTTATGCCCAGTATAAAATTCAGAATAGTCGCTATCGAATTTATATATATAGTATATATGGCCCAAAGGGCTACTTTTCACATACGAATGAATTTGGACTCGAAACCACTTCCATTGAGTTCAAAATAATTTTTCTAAATTCAAAAATATAAGCACTGATATATTTCGAGATTCGGAATTTATTCGTTTAAAAATGAATTTTCAATATAAAATATATACACCTTAAAAATGGTCATTTTTCAAACGGTCTCCAAATTCGATGAAATTAGTTTTGTTAGGATCGTATCATCAAAACAAAGATAGAAATAATTTTTCTGTAATTTCTAGAGCTAGTATGTGACCATAAGAAATTGATTGTGAATCGATCAGCCATATAAGGACAAAAATAGGACTTTTTGAGCAAACGGACTCAGAATCCGACGAAACTAGTTTTATTAGAACCATATCGTCAAGATATAGCAGCATATAATTTTTCATCACCAATGGAGTGCGTATGTGACTGTGACATCTATAACTGTCAAATAAAGAGAGCGTGAATTAAAGAATTAATAATAAAACTAGAAAATTAATAATAAATAATAAATTCTAACCCACTGCTATACAATATCTTTTTCACCTTCCCTAACCCTCATTATTCTTCTTCCTCAAAAAATTTGACAGCAACCATCTTCATCTTTTCTCTTGTAATTCTGCAAAAAGGACCCCGGATTTTAAATAATTTATATCTCTCAATCCATACAAAATCAAACCAAACCGTTTCTGGGTATTGTAGATCTTGTTGATCTCTACCTACCACAAAAATTACAGACTCTATCGTCGCACGGATTCGCCAGAATCGATGGTCAAAGTCAGAAAATGGCTTTCGGATTTTGGCGAATTACACGCAAATCGTGAAGAATTAGGTGATGGCCCAGTTGAAGGAATTGTAGAGGAGAGATAGGTGGACAACTTTATCTTAGGTTGTTCGATCTGAAATGGATCGGATTAGCGGCAAAATCGAGATGATCGGAGACGATGTATTTCAATGAGCAGCGGAATTTCAATGAGAGCGAACAAAGATCACCAATTTCCGGAGACTACGACCATTTCCAGGTGATGGCCCCAACATGAAAGTTCTTCGTCTACGTGAGGAGAAGGTGCTGTAAAAATTTCATGGCGATTGGTTGTGTGTGGCGGCCGGTAGAGAGCTCGAACGGATTTCGGTTCTCAGGCGCGGTGGCAGTGGTCGGGGCCACCAGAGGCAGCGGCGCTTGGCTGGAAGGGGCGGCGTGCGTAGGCCAGGAGGTCTAGGTTGTTGGTCGGGGGTTCGGTGCTCTGTGGTGGCGGCAGCGAGGGGTTGAAGAGGCGGAGCGACTGTCTAAAACAAGGAAGAAAGGTTTTGATGTTTTAATTAATTAATTTAATAATTTATTCAATGTTTGTAACACAATAACTTTCACATACGAGGTCGAAATCTGACAATTTCATATCTACCGCGATCGTGGCGATGAGATCTTCGCATGGACACCAAATCTGTCCAGTTTGGAGCAAGTTTAAAATTTGGGTAAATTCTGTAGTTTAATTAATTATTTAAATTGTTCAAACTTCGAAAATTCATAACTTTGTGATACAAACTCTAAATCGCACGAAACAGGATTTGCTGCGATCAGTGAGTCGAGAGCTTAGCATAGACACCAATTTTATCAGTTTTGGAGCATGTTAGATTTGGGCCAAATTTGGATCCGAGCAGTAAATTGATGGAGTGGAAACGAAGGTGAGAGCTCCTCACTAAAATTTATACGCAGTTATTTATTTACTTTGAAAAAAATATATAGGATTGCCAGTTTAGATTTTTTATTAGTTTAATCACTATAAACTGTACACTGTGCTTGATTAGATCACTCCCCTCGTCCACAAACCATGGACGATTTAAATTGACTGTATTGTATGTTGTGTTGTGATGTTGAAATGATTAAAAATAACGTTAACATAAATTTGGTGATTGGAATTAGATTATAAATATTTATTTATAATTTGAACAACGAACTTTGGTTAAATTTATTAACCAATAATTTTTGTAAATAAACTGTTGTTGGTTGAAAATCGCACATGGGTCAGGGGATGATAATTTGTTCACATCTCCCTTGAATTTATTTATATGTCAATCGATGAATTGATAGTCTATGATGAGCGTTATTCATTTATTTTAATGCTCACACAGTTGTAAATGTCGCTTTGGAAGTGAATGAACCGTGTTTTTAACGACATTTGTTCTTTAACCCAACTGACAGTGAAAATGTAGTTTGGAACTTATAAATCGTTTATTAAGATTTAAATGGAAAACTTTCCAAAGTAAAGTTTTCCAATTTAATACATTAAATTGGAATTGAATGGAATTCGATTTGGTTATGATCGAGATTAGCTTCTATGAATGAAGACTGTTACTATATATGGAATTTAAAAGGCCTTGTCGCTATTCTATTTATATTATTGGTCTAATACGGAAATTTATATCGATTATTCATTGATCTGATTTCTGTGTAGATTCCATGTTCGATGAAAGATGATTTGGGTTTATCGTGAACAATGTTTTTAAATAACATTTGTTCTTAACCTAGTTAAAAGATAAGATAAATTTCTTAAATTTGAGTAATCATTAAGTAATGATTTTTGAGAGTAAAACTGAATTAGAGTTTTAATGAATCTTAAATTAGATTAATAATGTGATATTTTATTAAAAGAATATTCTGAATTGGAATGAGGCGTATGATGTGTTTTTATAGCACTTGATTATAAAATACATGTGTTATTCGGAAAGACCGGGTTTAACCCATTCTGAATAATGACTACGACGATCAATAGTCGAAGATGAATACGGTGTTTGAAGACTGGAGATCTTCACATCGTTCGGGTGATTACTGATGTCTTGATTGTGCCGTACACCCAAGACAAGGTATAAGTGGTGATCGTCCAAATGTACTTGGAGATTGATGGATATGCGAGGAATAAGGAGCATCCGGTTTCGTTCAGACCCAGAACGGACTTGTAAATAGATAGTATGTCTGTCGTTGTATTCCTTTATGCTATATTCGTTGATCTCTGCTAAATATTTATCTGTTTGGTGGCGGAGAATTTATTCTCTTGCTTAACACCCTTCTCTGAGACTAGAGGTTATATATTGGCAGAAATCAATGATATGATATGGATTGACAATGTGGCATGCTAAGATGCAAATGATCAAGGCTTTTGCTGAAAAGTAGAGCCTTGTGGATGATGATCAAAACATAGCTTTAATTAGCATAGCTTTGTGTATAACGTTACTTCACGAGCCTCACACCCGGTATGAACCAGAAACAGGAGAGGACAGCAGGGAGGGCATTGCGTTTCTTTCTAGCTAGGAGTGGTCTCAGCGTTTTACAAGCACTGGCATTTTACTCGTGTGGATGTTGCTTATTATTACTTGATGGATAGAGAGGCACCTCAGATATATCCGACTACTGTGGTAGCCGATGGAGTCATTTGGCTCATTTACGCCCATAGGGCGGGGAAACACATGCTTAGGAAATATTAAATTCACCATTGCACTTTGTGTGGACCGGCCCTGTAAGCTACCTAGGTACAGTTGCGGCTGAAGCATGAGATATGGGCTAGATTTTCTCGAAACGGAAGGATTTCGCCTAGCCTTGGTTCATAGATGGAAATTCAACTTCCAATACGACACCATGCGGTTTTGATTGTAGAACTAGTATGGCGACATGATATATGGTACCCATGCCATCTATGATTGATACATTTATATTTAAAGCTGTTTTTGACACTATACACTTATAGTAATAATAAAAGATGAAATTTCGCGTATCATGCATTTTTGGCAATTTTAAGGGAAAACTCTATCTCCCGATTGCGTTCATTGTGTGATGGGACCTGAGTCTCACAATAGCTTCATTTTTTCAAAAAGCATTGCGTTATTTTATTTTAACTAAGATCATGTGGAGTAAAACCGTTCCGTGTTATACGGCGTGGTCCCGTGATTCACCTAACTAAAAACCAAATTAATAACTGTTTTGAGTTCTCATACCAGTCCCATGACTAACCTGGAGTTTATTGTTTTAACCTAAACTCTGGGTGCCCGTATTTTCCATACGGGCAACTAGTAGTTTTGGTTTTGCAGATATTATATTCACCGGATCCTGGTCTACAGCTGAAGCAATATTCGGAAAGCTCTGTGTCCGTGTATTTCTTTCGGTTGTATTTTGTATTATTTTTCCGCTGCTATATAAATGTAATTTAATTCTATGATATTGTATTTCTATTGTACATTATTCATTCATACTCTGGAATGTTCTTGTACTTTGATGTAATTGTTGTAATAGGCAATGAAATATTCTTCTGTTTTGTGTTCTGATGAGTGTTGTTCTCAAAACAATCCGGCCTTTCCTTTACGGGGAAGTTTGAGTTGTCACATTTGGTATCAGAGCTTTGGTTTACAGAGCTCGAGAACAATACACATTACAATCAAACAAAAGAATTCATCAGAGATTGGATTAGTAATATCCAATAAAAATAACTCGTTAGAGATGTGTAAAGACCCGCAACTTCCCCGTAAAGGAAAGCGTCGGATAGTTCGAGAACAAACCACAACAGAACACATACAGAAGAACATTTCATTGTATATAACAACAATGCATCAGATTACAAGAATATACAGAGTATACATGAATAAATATTACACAGAAATATCAGAGATTTAAATTACATTTAAATACATAGCAGCGGAAAATAATACAATACACAACTAGAAGAAGATATACGGATACAAAGCTTTCCGGATATCGTTCCAGCTGTAAACCAGGATCCTGTGAATATAAATCTGCAAAACCAAAACTACAAGCTGCCCGTGTCAAAATAAGGGCACCCAGAGTTTAGGTTAAAACAATAAACTCCAGGTCAGTCATGTGACTGGTGTGAGAACTAAAACAGTTAATCTTTATTTTAAAAGTTAGGTAAATCAAGGGACCACGCCGTATAACACGGAACGGGTTTCCTCCCAAGAATACCAGTGCATAAAACAAACAGCGCAATGCTAAATAAAGAAAAATGAAGCTGTTATAAGACCTAGGTCCCATCACACAATGCAACGCAGTCGAGGATAGGGTTTTCCCTTATAACAGCCAAAGAATGCTTGATACGGTTAAAACAAATCGTTTGATACTATTATAAGTGCATAGTGTATAAAGCAACTTCAAATCATAAGTATCAATCATAGGCGGCATGAGCGTCCCATGCCACTATGTCGCCATATATAGGTTTACAAATGAAACCGCAAAGTCACGTATTTGGAAATTGGATTTCCGTCTATGAACCGAGGCAAAAGATAGTCCTCAACCGATTCGAGACTGCCTAGCCCGAGTCTCAGGATCAGAGCTCGAGTGACCCTTGGATCGTCAGGGCCGGTCCACCGATGTGGATTAAAATGCCTGAACACTACGTTTCCCCACCCTATGGGGTGTAAGTCTGGCCCGTCAACCGACCAGAAGCATCGGCCGAAACCGATATAACCGAGGCGCCTCGCAACAGCAACAACCACATAAGTCAAACTCGTCAGGGCGTGTAAAACCACTGACGCCACTTCTAGCTAGGAGGAAACGCAGGCCCTCCCTGAGGTCCGTCTCCCGTTTTTGGTTCATACCTGGTGTGAAACACGCGAGGTAAACGTTACACAAAGCTACGCCACAAAGGCCGTGCTTTGATCATCATCAACAAGACTTTGCTTTTCAACAGAAGCCTTGATCATTTGCATCTTAGCATGCCACACAGGCAAACCATCCTATGCAACCGATATCAGTCACACAGAATGAAATCCGATGTCAGACACACAGTCCATTTACAAGTCCGTTCTGGGTCTGAACGAAACCGGAGGCACCTAGTACCCCGCATATCCATCGATCTCCAAGTACGTCTGGACGATCACCAACTGTTTCCATCTTCTTGGGTGTACAGCCCAATCAAGATCATCAGCTATCATCCAAACGACGTGAAGACCTCCGGTCTTCGACCATCGTCTTCATCTTCGACTTATCGTCGTATCAGTTATTCAGAATGGGATAAACCCGGTCTTTCCGAATAACTCGCGTATATTTTAAATAAGTGTTACACAAACACAACATACGCCTCATTCCAATTCATTAGTCACTAACCGTAAATTAATCAAGAGAATAATTTCCCAAATATTAACCCCGAAGGCCGAAACCAACATCAGATCAATATCCAGAAAACCATTCTGCTTGGCTAACCGACAGTTAGTTTCTAAATTTCACATTCATAGGGAAAGGTTCCCATTAATTTTATCCAAGATAAATTCCTTGAATTTATTCTTTATTCTATTTTTGAATATCAATTCAAACTAGTCGGGATTAGCGAACCTTACCGAAGTAATCATTTGTTTTAATTTCCCAATCCCAACCTATTCATCCCATGAAGTAAAACTGGTAATACTTCATATCTAACACCACAGTGTTATCGGTAAATTCAATTACCATTTCACGTTCAAATCTAATTAAAGATTTAACTATCGCCTGGAGCAAAATTGGTGATACTCCATTTTCGATCATTTCAATCTAATTAAAGATTCATTAAAACTCCACTTAGTTTTAATCTTTGACTGGGTTAAAGAATCAGTGTCATTTAAAAACACGGTTCACGATAAACCCAAGATCACATTCCATTAATTATCGGGTTAAAGAACGAGTGTTATTTAAAACACTGTTCACGATAAACCCAAAATCACATTCCATTAATTATCGGGTTAAAGAACGAGTGTTATTTAAAACACTGTTCACGATAAACCCAAAAATCAATATCAATTCAATTCCAATTAAATATTATTTAATTGGTACACTTCATTAAATCTAAATAAAAAGATTTAATCTTTTCTCAACTGGGTTCAAGAACAGTGTTAGTGAAGACACCATTCACGACAAACCCAAATCACATTCGATATTCAATACAAGGCTCTGAATAGAAAATATATCGGCTTATATTCAATATCGAATTCTACGACTAACAAATGTCGTATTGGAAATAACGATACAAATATATATCTTTCAAATTTCCATAACAACACCTGTAATATCACGAATTCCAACATCGAAATATTCCGAAGACAATTTCGATTCAAATCCACTCCAATGCAATCATTGGAAATTTTGGTTATTTTCAAAACCCTTTTCAAATTCAATTTATTTATTTAAAAATAAATAGAATTATAATTCTAGTTCAAAACTATTTCATTTCGATAAAAATCTATTTTTATCTTTTCAAATATGGAGTATTTCATCCCAAACTTTCACAAATCATTTCTTATGATTTTACACAAATTATTACTATTTTTAATAATTTTATCAAGGCCCGTACAGTCGATTTCCATTAACGGCCATCGAACTGCACTTACAGCGACCTTTTCCGAATTTGATTTGGACGTATCTCCAAATCCAACTGTTAGATTTCAAATTTCTAACATTCATTAGAAAGCTCTTTTCGATACGAACCCAACGGTTCCGGTTTTAGGAGAATCCGACGGTCGGATCTCCCGTAATGTCCGTTTGAAATAAATGGTCGAAATTCGCGAACTGCCGCGGCGCGGCGCGTTCTATTCAGGCCATTATATTATATATATAATATATATAATATATATTTCGTCGATTTCTATTCAAAACGAATTATATAAATAGTTTAAAATCGTTTCAAAACCTATTTCAAATTCCATTTCAATTCAAAGCAAAATTGAATTCATCTTTATAAATTCGTTTCAAAATTCATTTCTATTCAATTCAAATTTCAATTCAATTTGAATTCATTTCAATTCGCTTTCAATTCAATTTGAATTCGTTTTCAATTCATTTTGAAATCGTTTTCAATTCAATTCATTTCGAAATCGTTTTCAATTCAATTCATTTCGAAATCGTTTTCAATTCAATTCATTTCGAAATCGTTTTCAATTCAATTCATTTCGAAATCGTTTTCAATTCAATTCATTTCGAAATCGTTTTTAATTCAATTCATTTCGAAATCGTTTTCAATTCAATTCATTTCGAAATCGTTTTCAATTCAATTCATTTCGAAATCGTTTTCAATTCAATTCATTTCGAAATCGTTTTCAATTCAATTCATTTCGAAATCGTTTTCGAGATTACTTTTCAATATTCATTTTAAAATGAATAAAATCGATATAAATATCGTTTACGTCAAAATGGCGTCAATCTAATCAACACGGCTTCATAAATTTCTATTTTCAAATATTCTATTTCAAATATTTCCTATTATCAAAATATTTGTTATTATCAAAATATTCTTTATTTTCACGATTGGAATGAGGCCCAATCAATTACCATATAAAATTAATTATATGGATTTTCATACAACACATGTATATAATAACATTGAAAATAATCAACCATCAACCAAAGTGCACTACACTGTATAAGCATCAAATATAGATATTCAACGCTCATAACAGCCTGTCAATCAATCGATCGACATATTTAATCAATCAGGATGAGTGAAATTCATATTTCATCCCAACACCCGTGTGGGGTTTCAAACAATCAAACACAGATTTTAGTTGTGCAGTTGGGCGATGTGTAAAATTTATCGTCCCAATCAATGTCATTCAAATAAGTGTACATAAACAAACCATCTGGTTTGTAAATGAATATTTATTTATTCACTTCACTATTTTCATATTCACGTTAAAAATTATATTTTTAACGATAAAACATTTTATTTCAACCTATGAATTTCTATTCAATTCATTTATTCAATAAAATGATATTTTTATTTTTCTAACATATTTTAGAAAATTTCGGCGGCATAACGGCACGATACTAGAAACGGGACAAGGCCTAGCCTTATCCCCGGTCTAGTGAAGGCCCACGCCATTCACTCATCAATCAAATCAATTTCATTTTGCAAACCACAAAATTTGGAGTAAGGGTCTAACCTAGCCTTACTCCTACGCCTTATAACGGCGCACGTCTAATCCTAACCAATTTATCGATTCGATTTTTCACATCACAAATCACATTCAAACCAATATCGCAATCAATCACCAAACAATCAAACAAACAAGTCCATGGTCTGTGGACGATTGTGTCGGGTGCTACTAAACACCGTCTGCATCCTAGTATATATATATATAACTAGAAAATAAATTTGAAAGGTGAGAAATTCTCACATATAGCTATCCTAGCTCCACGGCTCTTCTAATGCAGGAAATCTTCTTCGTTATCCCGTCTTCGTCATCTTCGTTGCCCGTAGTCACTATATACATAAAAATCACATTTATATTTTTAAAAATCGAATTTTACTTCGCTATTCAACATATAAAAATCATATTTTTAACTCGAAGTTCTGTATATAAAAATCATATTTTTAACTCGAAGTTCTGTATATAAAAATCATATTTTTAACTCGAAGTTCTGTATATAAAAATCATATTTTTAACTCGAAGTTCAATATATAAAAATCGAATTTTTCTATCGAAGTTCCATATATAAAAATTCTATTTTTCTTTTATATAAAATCAGTTTTATACTTTAAACAAAATCAGTTTTATAATTTAAACAAAATCAGTTTTATAATTTAAACAAAATCAGTTTATATATAAAATAAAATAAAATTAAAACTTACAGAGGAGCGGGGGGGGGGGGGGGGTGTTTCCGCAGACGTCGGAGGCGGGGGTTCTCGAGGGTGGCGTTGTGGCTGCGAACGGGGGAGGCGCTTCAAGGGGGAGGTGGCGCGACGTCTTCGCGAGGCTCGAGGGCTTCCAGGGGGGCGGCGATGCTTCGATCGATGGAGGGGGCTTCGGGGCTCGATCGATGGAGGCGGTGGGCGGCTTCGGGGTGTCGATCGCCTGCTTAGGGTTTTTGCTTTTTTTTTTTTTTATTTTGTTTTCTGTTCTGGTTGTAATCGAATGAACGGGGGGGCCAAGCGGGAGATAAGGAGGGAAAGGGGAATTAAGAAATATTTTTTTTTTAATATTATTATTTAATTATTTAATTTTGCAAATTGGTTGACTTTTACATATGACCTCGAAACGAGGCCCCCCGCCTGTCGCCCATAGCGTTTCACCCCCATTCCGAACACAATGGGATATGCATCGCAAGCTGGTTTGATCGTTACAATCAGTTTCTGTTGAATTTACATTTAAATCACTATATTGAATTTTAAACGTACATTTCAAATTACCGGGGTCACATACTAACTCTAAAAATTCTCGAAAAATATTTTCTAGCTTCGTATTGACGATACGGTCCTAACAAAACTAGTTTCGCCGAATTCTGAGACCGTTGGAAAAATGACCAATTTCCAGTCGATTAAAATCAACTGAAACTGGTCAAAACACGTTTTCCTTTGCCACGCTCACATATTGATTCGAAAAATTATGAAATTTGAAACCTAGTAATAACTTGACACTGCGGATCCAACAAAACTGGTTTCGTCGAAATCCGAGGTCGTTTGCAAAATGTCCATTTTTAAGGGCCTGAATTCCATAGCGACTATTCAGAATTTTCAACTGGACATATCTTTTGATTCTCGCTACGAAATTTTGATTTTTCGGATTCGTTGGAAAGATATCCACAATTAGATTCCATTATTTTTGGTTTCACTAAAATCCGGATTGTTTTGCACCCGGTACATTCAATTGAAGTTTGAAATCGAATTATCGAACTACCGCGCTATTTTCAATTCCTTTTATAATTATATATAATTATTATATATTCTAACGACGACGTATATAATATATACGTTCGAATTATATTTAAAATAAATTTCTCGTCGATATTGTTTAAAATAATTCATTTTAAATATGCAAAATTCGCTAAAATGGCCAAAATAAAAATTTCAAACTGGCTCGCATTTTACGGGTTGTTACAAGATGGGATCAGTAGTATCCTAGAACGAATGTGAAGAGTATTATTTTTAAAATAAAAATGAAAATAAATTTTGTTTTAAAAATTTAAACCTTATTATTCATATTTGAATATTATATTTTAAATCGATTTGGACAATCAAGTATATAAAGATTTGCATATACACCAAGCTAGCGTATGTACGAAGCCTTAAATGTATTGGATAGATATAGAATCACACTCTAGACAACCGGAGAGGATTCTGATGATTGAGATCTCATTATCAGTATTTGTGTTCGAGTTTCGAAAGCGGTATATCTATATATTTCCATTGACTGGTGTGAGAACCAAAACTAGATAGAGTTTATTGTTGTGATTTGCATTGAAATATGATTTTTGACTATATATAAAAGTTATATATATATATACATGAAAAGTTAATCACCTAATGGATTACTGGTGTGATGTTTGATAATTAGTTACTCTAATTAAAATATTGAAATGATAATAAATTTAACCAGTATATAAAAGAATAATAAATTTAGCTAAATCGAAGTTAATATTGAACTGAATTAAATTTTGATTAGAATGGAAAGTTGAGTTAATTTGTTAAACAACTTTCAGCTTCGTTCCTTTTCGAGGACGAAAAGATTTTAAGTGGTGGAAAATGTAAAAACCCGCAATTTCTGAATCAATTTAAAATTTTTATTTTGGTAATTTTAATGGATTTTAAATTTTTGAAATAATCTATTTTAAATAATAACGACGAAAAATTTATTTAAAACGAGGTAAGAAAATATAAATTTATTTAAAACTACAAAGCGAGCCCGAAATGGCGCGGTAGTTTGAAATTTTGATTTCAAATTTCAATTGAATGTACAAGATTCAAAATAAAGCGGATTTTAGTGAAACAAGAAATATTTAAATCTTTGTAAAAATATCTTTCCAACGAATCTGAAAAATTGAAATTTCATAACGGGAATCAAAAGTTATGCCTAGTTTAAAATTCAGAATAGTCGTTATGGAATTTATATATATATATATATATAATACATATAATATATATATATAATATATATGGCCCAAAGGTCTACTTTTCACATACGAATGAATTTGGACTCGAATCCACTTCCATTGAGTTCAAAATGACGTTTCTAAATTCAAAAAGTGTAAGCACTGATATATTTCGAGATTCGGAATTTATTCATATAAAAATGTATTTTCAATATAAAATATATACGCCTTAAAAATGGCCATTTTTCAAATGGTCTCCAAATTCGACGAAATTAGTTTTGTTAGGATCGTATCATCTAACAAAGATAGAAATATTTTTTTCTGTAATTTTTAGAGCTAGTATGTGACCGTAAGAAATTAATTGTGAATCGATCGGCCATATAAGGACAAAAACAGGACTTTTTGAGCAAACGGACTCGAAATCCGACGAAACTAGTTTTATTAGAACCATATCGTCAAGATATAGCCGTATGTCAATTTTCATCACCAATGGAGTGCGTATGTGACTGTGACATCTATAACTGTCGAATAAAGAGAGCGTGAATTAAAGAAGTAATAATAAAGCTAGAAAATTAATAATAAATAATAAATCCTAACCCACTGCTATATAATATCTTTTTCACCTTCCCTAACCCTCATTATTCTTCTTCCTCAAAAAAATTGACAGTAGCCATCTTCATCTTTTCTCTTGTAATTCTGCAAAAAGGACCCCGGATCTTAAATAATTTATATCTCTCAAACCATACAAAATCAAACCAAACTGTTTCTGGGTATTGTAGATCTTGTTGTTCTCTACCTACCACAAAAATTACATAGTCTATCGTCGCACAGATTCGACGGAATCGATGGTCAACTCAGAAAATGGCTTTCGGATTTTGGCGAATTACACGCAAACCGTTAAGATTTAGGTGATGACCCAGTTGAAGGAATTGTAGAGGAGAGATAGATGAACAACTTTTCCTTAGGTTGTTCGATCTGAAAGGGATCGGATTGGCAAAAAATTGAGATGATCGGAGACGATGTATTTTAGTGAGCAGTGAACAAAGATCACCAATTTTCGGAGACTACGGCCATTTCCAGGCGATGGCCCCAACAAGAAAGTTCTTCGTCAACATGAGGGGAAGGTGCTGTAAAAATTTCATGTCGACTGGTTGTCTATGGCGGCCGGGAGAGAGCTCGAACGGATTTCCGTTCTCAGGCGCGGTGGCGGCGGTCGGGGCCACCAGAAGCGGCGGCGCTTGGCTGGAAGGGGCGGAGTGCGTAAGCGAGGAGGTCTGGGTGGATGGTCGGGGGTCTGGTGCTCTGTGGTGGCGACGGCGAGGGGTTGAAGAGGCGGAGCGGCTGTCTGAAACAAGGAAGAAAGGTTTTGATGTTTTAATTAATTAATTTAATAATTTATTCAACGTTTGTAACACAATAACTTTCACATACGAGGTCAAAATCTGACAATTTCAGATCCGCCACGATCGTGGTGATGAGATCTTCGCATTGACACCAATTTTGTCTAGTTTGGAGCAAGCTGAAAATTTGGGTAAATTCTGCAGTTTAATTAATTATTTAAATTGTTCAAACTTCGAAAATTCATAACTTTGTGATACGAAATCGAAATCACGTGAAACAAGATTTGCTGCGATCAGTGAGTCGAGAGCTTCGCATAAATACCAATTTTATCAATTTTGGAGCATGTTAGATTTTGGGCTAAATTTGGATTCGAACAGTAATTTAAAGAATGACGGAGTGGAAATAAAGGTGAGAACTCCTCACTAAAATTTCTACACAGTTATTTATTTACTTTTATAACTGAAAAATATATTGGATTGCCAGTTTAGATTTTTATCAGTTTAATCACTATAACTTTACACTGTGCTTGATTAGAACACTCCACTCGTCCACAAACCATGGACGATTTAAATTAACTGTATTGTATGTTGTGTTGTGATGTTGAAATGACTAAAAATAATGTTAACATAAATTTGGTGGTTGGAATTAGATTATAAATATTTATTTATAATTTGAACAGTGAAATTTGGTTAAATTTATTAACCAATAATTTGTGTAAATAAACTGTTGTTGGTTGAAAACCCCACACGGGTCAAGGGATGATCATTTGTTCACATCCCATTGAATTTATTTATATGTCAATCGATGGATTGACAATCTGTGATGAGCGTTATTCATTTATTTTAATGCTCACACAGTTGTAAATGTCACTCTGGATGTGAATGAACTGTGTTTTTAACGACATTTGTTCTTTAACCCAACTGACAATGAAAATATAGTTTGGAACTTATAAATCTTTTATTAAGATTTAAATGGAATTTTTTCCAAAAAAGTTTTCCAATTTAATACATTAAATTGGAATTGAACGGAATTCGATTTGGTTATGATCGAGATGAGCTTCTGTGAATGAAGATTGTTACTATATATGGAATTTAAAAGGCCTTGTCGCGATTCCATTTATATTATTGGTCTGATACGGAAATTTATATCGATTATTCATTGGTTTGATTTTTGTGTAGATTCCATGTTTGATGGAAGATGATTTTGGGTTTATCATGAACGATGTTTTTAAATAACAGTTGTTCTTACAACCCAGTTAAAAGATAAGATAAATTTCTTAAATTTGAGTAATCATTAAGTAATGATTTTTGAGATTAAAACTGAATTATAGTTTTAATGAATCTTATATTGGATTAATAATGTGAATATTTTATTAAAATAATATTCTGAATTGGAATGAGGCGTATGATGTGTTTTTATAGCACTTGATTCTAAAATACGCGTGTTATTCGGAAAGACCGGGTTTAACCCATTCTGAATAATGACTACGACGATCAATAGTCGAAGATGAAGACGGTGGTTGAAGACCGGAGATTTTCACATCGTTTGGGTGATTACTGATGTCTTGATTGGGTCGTACACCCAAGAAAAGGTAATAAGTGGTGATCGTCCAAATGTACTTGGAGATTGATGGATATGCGAGGAATTAGGTGCCTTCGGTTTCGCTCAAACCCAGAACGGACTTGTAAATGGATGGTTTGTTTGACGTAGTTTTCCTTTATGTTGTATTCGTTGATCTCTACTAAATATATATCTGTTTAGTGGCGGAGAATTTATTCTCTTGCTTAACACCCTTCTCTGAGACTAGAGGTTATATATTGGTAGAAATCAATGGTACAGTATGGATTGACAATGTAGCATGCTAAGATGCAAATGATCAAGGCTTTTATTAAAAAGCAGAGTCTTGTGGATGATGATCAAAGCATATCTTTAATTTGCATAGCTTTGTGTATAGCGTTACTTCACGAGCCTCACACCTCGGTATGAACCAGAAACGGGAAAGGACAGCAGGGAGGGCATTGCGTATCTTTCTAGCTAGGACTGGTATCATCGTTTTGGAAGCCCTCGCATTTTACTCATGTGGATGTTGCTTATTATTAATTGATGGATAGAGAGGCGCCTCGGATATCTCCGGCTACTGCGGGAGCCGATGGAGTCATTTGGCTCATTTACGCCCGTAGGGCGGGGAAACACATGCTTAGGAAATATTGAATTCACCATTGCACTTCGTGTGAATCGGCCCTGCATGTTACCGAGGTACAGTTACAGCTGAAGCCTGAGACATGGGCTAGATTGTCTTGAAACGGAAGAATTGCGCCTAGCCTTGGTTCATAGATGGAAATCCAACTTCCAATACGACACCATGCGGTTTTGATTGTAGAACTAGTATGGCGACATGATATATGGTACCCATGCCTCTATGATTGATACATTTATATTTGAAGTTGTTTTTGACACTATACACTTATAGTAATAATTAAAGATGAAATTTCGCGTATCAAGCATTTTTGGCTATTATAAGGGAAAACTCTATCTCCCGACTGCGTTCATTGTGTGATGGGACCTAAGTCTCACAATAGCTTCATTTTTCCAAAAAGCATTGCGTTATTTTATTTTAACTAAGATCATGTGGAGTAAACCCGTTCCGTGTTATACGGCGTGGTCTCGTGATTCACCTAACTAAAAATCAAGTTAATAACTGTTTTGAGTTCTCATACCAGTCCCATGACTGACTTGGAGCTTATTATTTTAACCTAAACTCTAGATGCCCATATTTTCCACACGGGAAGCTAGTAGTTTTGGTTTTGCAGATATTATATTCACAGGATCCTGGTCTACAGCTGAAGCGATATTCGGAAAGCTCTGTTTCTGTGTATTCTTTTGGTTGTATTTTGTATAATTTTTCCACTGCTATATAAATCTAATTTAAATCTCTGATATTGTATTTCTGTTGTGTATTATTTATTCATTCTCTGGAATGTTCTTGTACTGAGATATAATTGTTGTAATAGGCAATGAAATGTTCTTCTGTTTTATGTTCTGATGAGTGTTGTTCTCAAAACAATCCGGGCTTTCCTTCACGGGGAAGTTTGGGCCATCACAGGTTGCCTGCTGAGTGGCACACGGTGGCTAACGACAGTTTTTGAGGCAGATTGGGGCTGCAGGGGAAGAAAGAGGGAGAGAGAGGATGCAGGGAAGGTAGGGACGGGGTTGGGGTGGTCCGGCGGGGAGGCGCAGGCCGGAGGCGGTGGCGATGGGGCCAAGGGGTCCACGGCAACGGGTCTTCCTCGATTGGGGTTTGGAGCTTTGGGATGATCAGATTATGAAGGGGAGGTGGGGCAGCGACCTACTGGGGTGGTGGCGCCAGGGCGCGACGGCCCTGGTGGTAGCGACGGCGGTGGTTCCCCCTCCCTTTGTTTGCTTTTTTTAAAATCCTAATTGGGTTTGACCGATATGAGAGAAAGAAGGGCTTTGACCCCCATATATTAATATATATATATATATATATTTCAATTTAATTTTCAAAAAGTTATTTTTAAATTCGAATTTCAAATCGAACCCAATGAATGTTGCCCCTAACTAATCACCCTCATTCCGAACACAATGGGATATATCGGGTAAGCCAATTCGACTGTTACGATCAATTTTCATCAAAATTAAAACATAAATCAATGTATATTGAATTTGAACGCATATTTCAATTTACCGTGGCCACATACCGACTCTATAAATTCCAGAAAAATTATTTCTAGCTTCATATTGACAATACAATCCTAACAAAACTAATTTCGTCAAATTTGGTGATCGTTTGAAAAATAGCCATTTTCTGGTCGATCCAAATTGACTAAAACTGACAAAACACGTTTTCTTTTGTCACGCTCACATATTGATTCCAAAAATTACGAAAATT
Source organism: Allium sativum (assembly GCA_030737875.1). NCBI lineage: Eukaryota > Viridiplantae > Streptophyta > Magnoliopsida > Asparagales > Amaryllidaceae > Allium > Allium sativum. Next base: position 899,347,462 of record CM060910.1, on the reverse strand, counting down.
GGAATGCAGCAATAACTTGACATCTCGGATCCAATAAAGTGGCTTCGTCGATAATGGAGGTCGTTTGCAAAATGGCTATTTTTAAGGCTATATTTCCATAGCGACTATTTTGAATTTCCAACTGGGCATAACTTTTATTCCTGCTATGAAATTTTGATTTTTCAGATTCGTTGGAAAGATATTTTCAAATAGATTCTAATATTTTTGGTTTCACTAAAATCCGGTTTATTTTGAATCATGTACATCTATTTGAAATTTGAAATCGAATTTTCAAACTACCGTGCCATTTACAATTCCCTTTTATAATTAAAATAAATATTTATATTCTAATGTCGATTCAAATAAATATATACATTCTAATTCTATTCAAAATAAAATTTTTGTCATTATTATTTAAAATAAATCATTTTAAATATTCAAAATTCATTAAAATTGCCAAGATAAAATTTTTAAATTGGTTCTGATTTTCCAGGTTGTTACAATCCCCCCCCCCCACTTAAAATCTTTTCGTCCTCGAAAAGGAACGGAGCTGAAAGTTGTTTTACTAACCAACTCAACTTTCGGTTTAGCATTCATTCTTCAACTTTTCAGTTTCTAAGAATTTTCTAATTCTTCAAAAATTTGGCTAACACCCTAAATTTTCGAAAAATTTCGCCATAACCTCCTTTGTACGGAAGCACTGAGAAAATCCCCAAACCGCCATACAGGCCCTCTTATCTCAAAAAGAAAAAGTCAAGCGGCTAGCCAATCGGCTCATAAAATCATCCAAACCCAAGAAATTAGTAAACAAGTACCCATTTGTCGGGCATACAATTTAATTCCTCTTCTCTAGCCTCCATGTTATGACCTGTTCGCACATATATATGTACATGCATGCATTTCCAAACAATTTTTAATTCAGTTCAATATTTGATTCAATTTGGTTATATGTGTCGTTCTTACATATAATGGTTTAAAGGGATAATCATACAACACAATCATCAACCAGTTAGTGGATTAACTTTTTCAAATGCATAACTTTAATATACATATAGAAAATCATATTTTTGACGCAAATTCACAACCAATAACCCTATCTAGTTTTGGTTCTCACACCAGCCAATTGGAAACATATAGAAATCCCACTTTCGAAACTCGAACACAAATGCTGATGACGCCGCGACATCATCAGAATCATTTCCACGCGACTAGAGTGTGATTCTATATCTATCAAGTATATTTGAGACTTCGAATATACGCTCATGATGTGTATACGCAAAATCTTCATATACTCGATTGTCCAAATTCAATATAAAATAAATATTCAAATATGAATAATATGGTTTAAATCTTCAAAACAATTTTTTTTTTAAAAAACACTCACACTCATTCTATGATACTACTGATCCTATCTCTAACGAGTCATTCTCATGGGATACTGCTAATCCAATCTCTGGTGAATTCTTTCATTCAGTTCTAATGTGTCTTGTTCTTGAGCTCTATAAACCAAAGCTCTGATACCAACTATAACGACCCGATCTTCCCCGTAAAGGAAAGCCCGGATTGCTTTGAGAACACGATAAATCAGAACACAAACAGAAGAACATTTCATTGCTATTACAAAAATTTCATTAGAATAAAAGAATGTACAGAATATGAATAAATAATATACATTCGATAAATATCAGAGATTTACAAATTACAATGCAGTGGAAAAATAATACAAAACACAACTGAAAGGAATATATGGATACAGAGCTTTCCGAATATCATTTCAGCCGTAAACCAGGATCCTGTGAATATAAATCTGCAAAACCAAAACTACTAGCTGCCCGTGTGGAAAATAGAGGCACCCAGAGTTTAGGTTAAAACAATGAACTCCTGGTCAGTCATGTGACTGGTGTGAGAACTAAAATAGTTATTTAGAATTTAACTTTAAAATTTGGTAAATCAAGGGACCATGCCATATAACACGGAACGGGTTTTCTCCCAAGAATACTAGTGCATATAACAAAACAGCACAATGATTTTTGAAAAAAAATGAAGCTTTTATAAGACCCAGGTCCCATCACATAATGCAACGCAAGCCAAAGGATAGGGGTTTCCCTTATAATAGCCAGACATGCTTGGTACGTTAAAGTAAATCTTTTGATACTATTATAAGTGCATAGTGTATAAAACAGCTTCAAATATAAATGTATCAATCCTAGGCGGCATGGATACCATATATAATGTCACCAATACTAGGCTCTACAATTAAAGCCGCAAAGTCACGTATTGGAAGTTGGATTTCCATCTGTGAACCAAGGCAAGGGATCGTCCTTACCGCTTCGAGACAATCTAGCCCATGTCTCAGGAACAACCGCAACTGCACCTTGGATCTTCAGGGCCGGTCCACACGGATGAATTAAAATGCCTGAACACTGCGTTTCCCCGCCCTATGGGGTGTATATCTAGTCTGTATAAAGACCATCCATCGGCTTCGCAGAGACTGAAATGACCGAGGCGCCTCGATATCCATCATCCACATAAGTAAAACGTCAGGGCTTGCAAAACGCTGACACCACTCCTAGCTAGAAAGAAACGCATGTCCTCCCTACAGTCCTCTCCCATTTCTGGTTCACACCAGGGTGTGAGGCTCGCGAATTAACGCTACACAAATCTATGCTATATTAAAGCCATGCTTTGATCATCAACCACAATACTCTGCTTTTCAACAGAAGCCTTGATCATTTGCATCTCAGCATGCCACACAGGCAATTCACGCTATGCAACCGATGTCTATCAATCACACAAAATAAAATTCGATGTCAGACACACATCCAATTACAAGTTCGTTGTGGGTCTGATCGAAACAGGAGGCACCTTATTCCTCGTCCCGTATGTCCAATACAGGAGAGGGGTCCTCGCATATCTGGTCGATCTCCAAGTACGTTTGGACGATCACCACTTATTACATTGTCTTGGGTGTATAGCCCTATCAAGACATAAATAATCATCCAAACGATGTGAAGACCTCTGGTCTTCAACCACCGTCTTCATCTCGACACATCGTCAAATTAGTTATTCAGAATGGGATAAACCCGGTCTTTCTGAATAACTCGCGTATATAACAAACAAGTGCTATAAAAACACAACATATGCCTCATTCCATTCCAGAATATTCCTTTATTCAAATATTCTTATACTTTGGGAAAGGTTCCCATTAATTTTATCAAAGATAATATTCTTTAAATTTATTCTTTAATCTTCCTTTGGATATCAATTCAAACCCTTTTAAGTATTTCCAAACTAGTCAGGATTAGCGAAACTTAACGAAGTGATCGTTTGTTTATTTCCCAATCCCAACCTATTCCTCCCATGTAGTAAAACCGGTAATACTTCATATCTAACACTGCAATGTTATCGGTAAATTCAATTACCTCTCATGTTCAAATCAAATTAAAGATTTAACTATCCCCTGGAGTAAAACTGGTGGTACTCCACTCTCGATCATTCCTCGAATTCAATAATTTAATTATCGATTTCAGCTTTCCATCTATTTAAAGATTCATTAAAACTCTAATTCAATTTTAATTTCCAGAAATCATTAGTTAATGATTTTCTTCAAAGTTAAGAAATTAATCTTATCTTTAACTGGGTTAAAGAACTAATGTCATTTAAAACATAGCTCATGATAAACCCAAAATCACATTCCATTTACAATGGAATCTTCACGGAAAAACATATCAATATATATAATCGATATAAACTACCATGTCCAACCGGTAATATAAATGGAATAATAGCAATGCCTTTTAAATTCCATATATATTAACAGTCTTCCTCTACAGAAGCTCCTTTCGATTATTACCAAATCGAATTCCATTCAATTCCAATTTAATATGTTAAATTGGAAAACTTTTCTTTGGAAAATCTCCTTTAAATCTTAACAAAAGATTTATAAAATCCACATCACATTTCACTGTAAATCGGGTTAAAGAACGCATGTTGTTAAAACACAGTTCACGATAAACCCAATTCACATTCCCTTTTATTCCAATTGTTAAATATAATTGGAAACTCTAACAATCTTAGTTAAACGATTTATTTTCTTCACATGGGGTTCAAGAACAGTGTTACTGAAGACGCCGTTCACGACAAACCCAAAATCCCATTTGATATTAAATACAAGACTCTGAATAGAAAATATATCGGCTTATATTCAATATCAAATTCTACAACTAACAAATATCGTATTGGAAATAACGATATAAAAATATCTTTCAAATTTCCATAACAATATCTGTATAATCACGAAATCCAACATCGAAATATTCTGAAGGTAGTTTCGATTCAAATCCATTCCAATTTACATATTGGAAATCCTGGTTATTTTTAAAACCATTCCAAATCCAATTTATTTAGTTAAAAATAATTGGATTATAATCCTATTTCATAACTAGTTCATTTCGATAAAATTATTTTTTTATCTTTTCAAATATGGAGTTTTCGTCTCGATTCTTTCCAAATCATTTATTATGATTTTTCACTAATTATTGATATTTTTAATAATTTTATCAAGGCCCGTACAGTCGATTTCCATAAACGGCCATCGAACTGCATTTACAACAACCTTTTCCAAAATTGATTTGGACATAATTCCTAATCCAACTATTAGATTTCAAATCTCTAATATTCATTAGAAAGCTCTTTTCGATACGAACCCAAGGTTCCGGTTTTAGGAGAATCCGACGGTCGGATCTCCCGTAATGTCCACTCGAAGTCAATGGTCGAAATTCGTGAACTACCACAGCGCGGTGCGTTCTATTCAGGCCATTATAATATATATATATATAATATTCCGTCGATTTCCATTTAAAACGTATTTTATAAATCGTTTTAAATTCGTTTTCAGAACGATTTCAACTTCATATTCAATTTTAAATCAAAATCGAATATTTCATATCATCGATATATAAATGATAGTATTTTCAAAACAATAGATTTTGAAATCAGTTCCTTTTCGATATTCGTTTTTAAATATGAATAAAATCGGTATAAATATCGTTCGCATCAAAATGGCGCACATTTAATCAACACGGCTTTATATTTTTAAATATATTCGTGTCCATCCCAAATCGAACATCAAAATCATATTTCGATCCTTTACTGAATATTATTTTAAAATATTCATTATTTTAAAATATTCGTTATTTTAAAATATTCGTTATTTTAAAATATTTATTCTTTCTGAACTGGAATCAGACACAGTCAATTACCATATAATGTTACTTATATGGATTTCACACAACAAATGCATATAACAACAATGATAAATAATCAACCATCATCCATAGTGCATTCTACACTGTATAAGCATTAAATATAAATATTCAACGCTTACACAGCTTGTCAACCAATGGATTGACATACAACTAAACATTGGGATTAGTGTATGTCCGCTATGATCCCAATACCCGTGTGGGGTTTCAATCAACAAATAATGAATTTTATTTGTGCAGTTGGGTGATGTGTAAAATTTATCGCCCCAATCCATATCAGTCAAATGGGTGTACATAAACTACCGTCTGATTTGTAAATGAATATTTGTTTTATTCATGTACACGTTAAAAATTATTTCTTTAACAATAAAATATTTATTCAATTCATTTACACAATAAAAATAATATTTTTATTGTTCTAACATATTTTAGAAAATTTTGACGGCATAACGGCACGATATCAAAATCGGGTAATGTCTAGCCTTACCCCTCTCCTGATATTGGCTCGCGCTATACACACATAACAATTCTAATAAATTTATTTCACCTAAACAACCAAATTCAACCAAATAATCTAATCAACCAAACCAAACAATCAAACAAGTCGTCCATGGTCTGTGGACGATGGGGAACAGTTCATATATGCAGTTATAAAATAAATAACTGTACAAGAAAATTATAGTGAGGAGTTCTCACCTTTGGGTTCCACTCCGTCATTCTTTAATTCTGAACGGTTCAGATTTGGATTTGCTTTCCACCAGTTCCATCACAATTCTTTTCACGCTGTTCATAGTAAAAATCATGCTTTTATCGCTTCATTCCAATAAATAAAAATCATATTTTTATTTCTACTTCCTATATTTTTATAAAGCTTCTTTCTATATAAAAATTATATTTTTATGTCTCTACTTCCTATATAAAGATCGAATTTTTATCTCCCTGCAACGTATATAAAAATCGAATTTTTATCTTACCTTTTCATTTTTTAAAATCAAAACTTTTCGCTTTTAAAAATCTAATATTTTCGTTTTTTTCCTTTAAAGATCTAATCTTTTTGTTTTAAAAATCCAATCCTTTTCATTATTCAAAATCAAATCTTTTCAATGTTAAAAATCATATCATTTTAAAGTTAAAAATCAAATCTTTTCAAAGTTAAAAATCAAATCTTTATCTCTTTAAAAATCGTTTCTTTATTAGCTATTCAAACATATAAAAAATCAGATTTTTAACCACTATTCAAACATATAAATGTTGACGCCAAAAAGTGGTCATCAACGGCCAAAAGTCAGATTTGAGCATGATATATGAAGAAATATCAGAAAAAGCGAGAAAAGCAAGAAAAAGTAAGTCAACAGCATTTTTATAGTGGTTCGGCGTTAATGAGCCTACGTCTACTTTATATTCTCATAATAATATCATAAAGTCGGAGATACAATGAATGAGATCGTCAGGATCTCTATTACATAATCGTTTTTGATGAATATAGCAAGCATTTTTTAGGTGAAAGTTGTTGGCAGCCATGATTGAGTCATGCGTGAGCCAAAGAGTAAGGCTCAAATTGGGCCGAAGTAGATCCCCCCTTTGTTGTATTGCTTGGTGTATTTATAGGCAGTAGGCTTCAATAATTGGAGGTGCCGTGTGTCGGTTGATCCATGTGAATAGCAGATAATGGAGTGAGTCTTGATTACGTGGAGAAGTTCTCTCTAATATGTGGCAGCATAAACGTAGTTAGATCCGAGCTTATCGGCTTTAGAATAGGTAGTTGGACCAAGTAAGTAGGTTATTAAATAGATCTCATGACCAGGTCATTGCTGTAGTGTAATTTGATCTCAAGACCATATAGCCTAGGTATTTTGAGATGAAATATTTCGATCCAAGAGCCCTTGAGCCAAGGAGCTTCGAGCCATGAATGTCCAGCTTGTCCAAGCCCATGCCCGAGCCCTAAGCAATCCTGTGATGGGTCCATGGGTTGACGACCTTGCCAAAAGGTGGGTCAACACTTTGCCCCCCAAAGTACATCGTGTGGCAAATGGGATGTACTTTGAATAAGTCGAGCTGCATTTCTTTGGAATGTCATTCATCTTTGGGAAAGCAATGCCGAGTTGTCATGTCTTTAGGAGTAGTCCTAAAGCTTGATTTTTTTTCTTTTCTCTGTGCCAACAGCATGTCATGCATTTCACCGCCATCTGTGGTACCTATCGAGCCAAAGTTCGAAGTTGGAGTAGTTGAGATGAATAGGTAATCACTTACGCCTCGTCGAGTCAAGAGGTCGAATGAAATCATAAGTCAAACTGGGCAGCTGGCTTCTGCACGTGGTCGTTCATAAATAGTCTTCGCTAAATGGTGTCATCTCCTTATGGAAGTCGAAAGCATGGTCAAGTGTAAGATCAAGTCAGACCATTAGTCACACATAGGTCAGTGCAAGGTTCAGTTATCCAAATCATGAGATAGTGTAGAAAATCAGAGATGGCATGTGAACTTGACATCGCATATGGCTTTTTACTTCTCGAGTCATTGGAATAGTAGGCTAGGGGTCCATGATCGCGCCGTATCTTACCAATATAAAGACAGAAAACCACGATCACTCTGGATTATATTAACAGAAGACTAGAAATCTGTGGTCACGTCAAACCATATTTAATGAAATCCACGATCGTTCCAGACCATTTTTATGGTCCAATGATCACATACGAGTCCGTACGAGATGTTTAAATCATGTGAGCCAACGTCTAATATGATTGTCAAAATCATAAGGCATTAGAAAGGTGAGTCTTGCTTTCCATTTAATTCACTTGCGATTTGAGTCTTCCAAGTCATGTTTAGCTCATAAGCTGTCTCGCTTGAATGAGTAAGGCAAGTCATGTTGATCTCATAAGCTGTCTCGCTTGATGAGTAAGACAAGTCGTGTCATGGTCCGAAGGTATATTATATATCCTTTGAATAATGCATCAAGTCAAGGACATGTTCAAAGTCAGTCTATAAGCTGACGCTCATGCCTACAATGTCGGTGGGGTACAGACGAAGCCAGTGCTCCTCCCCCAGCGTTAGTGGGGGTCAAGCTAAGTCAGTCGGACATCCAATCCTTAAGCCTTTATACTCTTCGTCGTTGTTTCAGGTTAGAGTTGCGGGTTTGGCGATCTTAGGCAACCCAAGTCGTTTTGTACTTTCCCTCGAGTCGGCGAGAGTTAAAGTTGAACATGCAAACAGTCGAATCTCATTTTCCTAGGCATCGTTCCTTCACTTTAGTAAGAAAATGAGGATCGGCTCACCGAGCGCCAGTGAACTTAGTTACTTTTATCATTCGAGCCAGTTAGGTCGATCCCCTTTGTTCATGTTTCATTATCATACTTTAGTTGAGTTTGTTCCTTATGCTCGGTTCCATTGAGTTTAACAAATAAAATCATAGACTTGATCACTAAAATTGGTTCTCTTCGAAACCTTATATTCCTATCATTTGATATGGTCATTATCCTAGTCATTCTCCTGCCCTCTTCACGTGTTGTGGAGTGTTGGGCATTTTGATTCCGCGTATGCAATAGCCACCAATAAGACCTATCCTTTGAAGCTGGATGATGATCTGTTGCTCAGATGCATGCGTGTTAATCTTGAGGAATCATCCTTTTGTCCGTAGTCTAGGATCATACAAAATTTTAAGGAGAGTAAATGTGCATAGTGTAATCCAATAGTCAAATTCTGCTTCTCGAAGCTTGGATCCCATGCCCTCAGTCACTGGGGTTTGGTTGAGTAGTAAAGGTCAAATCCATGTCTTCTTGGTTTCTGCTCTCTCATCCAAGCTCTAAGGATCGAAGTTGGGCTGCAAGAGGTCGGACTGTAGTCACTTTGAATGCTCTCATTCTTCCCCTTCCAATTGGGAAGTAGGTTAGGATCAGTCAATGGATGGTCACTTTGCACCCCTTTCGTGGTCCACATGCAACCTTAGGTCATGTGACGTGTTGATGAAACTCTCACTCTCAATGCCTCCTTTCAGTCATCGCATTAAGTCGTGTGGGAAGTTTAGAATTAGGAGTCGAAGTCGGTCCTTCGAACACGACCCATTTGTTGTTGTATGCGAGTGTGTCCCTCGTATCTTTGCTTTGTATCTGAACATAATCCTGCAATTTGAATAAAATAATCGTTTAGTTTTCTAGTTACTAAGTCAACCTTAATGTCACAAGCAAGTTTGGCTTGAAATGAAAATGTGTTAAGTGCTAAGCTATCTAGGATAGAACTCTTAAATGTCAAAGTGTCAGGGTACTAAGTGTCGTAGTTTGGAGGTATAATGTCTATGGCCTCCATTTATCTTTGAAATACGGGTTGCGTCTATGATGTGTTTAAAGTTCATAAGTTTATGCTCGTGCCCCCAGCATCGGTGGGAACATGGTTAAGTCATCTGGACGTCCGGCCCATAATTCTTTTATAATCCTGTCCTCAGTCGGAGGGCGATGGAGTTTGCATGCACGTCGCAGCATTGTCCTTTATACTCTCTCCCAAGTCGTGAGAGTTAGAGTTATGGGTTTAGTGGTCTTAAGTCGTGGTGGACCATTCACACTAACCCGACAGATTTATACTATCCCTCAAGTCGTGAGAGTTGGAGTTATGGACGTCGTGGCTCGCCCTTTATACTCACCCAAAGTTAGTTTGGGTTAGAGTTGTGGATCGAGTGATCTTAAATCTTGGCGCGCCTGTCACACTCGTCCTAAGTTTATACTCATATCCAAGCTTTATGGATTAGAGTTAGTCGGGCAAACAGTCGGATCATATTTGCCTTGGCATCGTCCCTTTGCTCCCACGTCAAGGGCAAAGGTCGCCATCAGAGGTGGTCAGTTCACGCCCCTATTGAGTTTATACTCCTCCCATTGAAGTCATGGGAAAGAGTTAGAGACGTTGTTAGAGAGCGGTCGAGTCATACTCATCCTCGTCTTAACATTTCTTTTTTCCCTCACGTCGAAGGCAAAAGTTGTTATGCAGTTCGTGGATCATTCCCCTGTCATTGTTGCACTCTTCCTATCGGATCAAGGGATGGAGTCGTCAATCTACTAAGTGGTTATATCACACTCGAATACATCTCTTTGCCTTGTCTGGTGAATCGAAGGCTAGATGCTGAGGATGCCTCATTAGTGTGCCCATGCAAAGATAGCTCACGACGAACTCATGTGCGTATATTCCCTTGCCCCCTACTTCAAGGGAAAAAAGTCAGTAAATGAATGGGCGAACTTCATTCACGTTAGATTGTTGGCTTCAGGCCAAGAGTAAGCGGGTGAATAGTCGAATCACGTTCCCCCAAGCTTTACGTTCCTCCGATCAAACTATGGAAGGTGTGGTTGGTACCAAACCTCGGGTACCTCTATTTGGATTCACGTAATCCAATGGCATCAAGCATAGGATCCATCCATATGACTGTTGAACCGCGTCCATTCTGAGTCGGATTCGGACTTTGAAACGCAAAAGTCGATGCACAATTGTCTTGGGTCATGCCACGAATGAGTCGAGTAGTGGATGGTCATGTCAGATCCACCTTGAGCTGTATAACTTTCCTCGGACGTGGGGCATGGTTTTGTAAACGAGTGGTTCAATCGGGCTCGTTATGGCAATGCCCTGTAGTTCTATATGCAGGCGTTGGAAGTCTGTTTAGTACCAGACTCTGGGTACTTATATCATTCACACATAAATTTATATGAGGTAGTCACATCAATAACTCATAAAGCATGCAAGGATAAGAGATATGGATAAAAAATAATCATGTTAAAGGAATGAGTATTATTCAATATGAGAATGGTATCGCATATCTATTGCCAGTCCATTCTGACTTGTCCCATCTCTGACAGGTGATGACCGCTGAAGCTTTAATTGATGAAGGAAGTCTTTTCAAATCCTCATGGGGCGGCAATGCCAAGAACGATCAGACATTGATTGGGGTATTGGGATAATAAAGGCAATCAGGCGACCTTTGTGGGTGAATGATGAGGATGTGTTTCCTTTGAATCGCCTTCTTTGCCCCCACGTCGAGGGCAAGGAATAAAGGTTGGGTTGTCAGATCAGAACTGCTAATGGTGGCATCTCATCTTCTCGGTGCTAAGGCGGTGATCGACAGGAGGACAATGGATCCATGCTTATAGAAGCTTTGTCTTTTCCATGTCAGGAAGTGGGATACGGAGGCTAAGAACGTAGACATGCCTCGTCCATCCGCGGTTATGTCTTTGATTCCACGTCGGGAAATGAGAGTCGATATATAGACAATCAATCAGCATCCAGGCTTAAGTCTTTCAAACTTTTAACTTGTCGATCTTTGGGCAAGACTGACGCAGTCGATCAGGATTGAATATCCTTAGTAAATGAGGGTGATGGCTCTTGGATGAATCCTGGTTGTTACCATCTTGCTGTTGATATTCTCGGACCATCCGTCGAATCTTAGATGATAAGATTTATTGTTGGCCAAAATATATGTCAAACCTAATGCAGGCCATCAAGCGGGTCCAGGCGCAGCGCCGGTGGGGGTCCGGGGCCCATAGTCCCGGCGGCGATCGACTTAGCCGGTTAGGTCGAAAATGCGGGCACCGCACAATTTTTTCGATTTTGGAAGATGGAGCTTTTTACAAAACGATCAGAAAAATGCATTTTTTCTGAAAATGACCTTCTCTCGGGTCGATGTGCAAGACTTTAGAAATGACTAGTAATCCGGGCCGGTATATCTGGAAAAGTTGGTTCGAAGCAGGTCGACCTGGAGATCTTCAGAGGACTCGGTCGACCTGGAGAGCTTCAGACGAGTCGGTCGATTCGAAGTCGGTCGACCTAGACTTGAATATCGTTAAGAGGATGGCTGTTCGAACTGATCTCACCTCGACCCTTGACCTGCTCTGGGGCAAACTACATACTGGGAGCTTTCCAAAGTGCAATTCCTACTGGCTGGTTCTCTGGTCGGGTAGATGTCGACCCAGGAAGGGTCAACCCGACTAGGGTCGAACCCAGAACTGAAAAGAAAAAAAAAACAGTTTTTTTTATGCAGATGTTGCTACTTCTGCTTTCCAAAGCATGTGCATAAGTATTAGAAACCATGGCTGCTGAAGATGACTGAAAATAGGATTTTGTCTTGGACTTGGTGATCCAAAAGTTGAGCAAAACCCTTAAGACGTTGAAAATTCATTTCTCAGTGAGAGCACCAAACTGTTGACGACAAAAAGTGGTCATCAACGACCAAAAGTCAGATTTGAGCATGATATATGAAGAAATATCAAAGAAAGCGAGAAAAAGTAAGATAACAGCGTTTTTATCGTGGTTTGGCGTTAATGAGCCTACGTCCACTTTATAATCTCATAATAATATCATAAAGTCGGAGATACAATGAATGAGATCGTCAGGATCTCTATTACATAATCGTTTTTGATGAATATAGCAAGCATTTTTGAGGTGAAAGTGGTTGGCAGCCATGATTGAGTCATGCGTGAGCCAAAGAGTAAGGCTGTAATCTGGGGCGAAGAAGATCCCCCCTTTGTTGTATTGCTTGGTGTATTTATAGGCAGTAGGCTTCAATAATTGGAGGTGCCATGTGTCGGTTGATCCACGTGAATAGCGGATAATGGAGCTGAGTCTTGATTACGTGGAGAAGTTCCCTTCAATATGTGGCAGCATAAGTATAGCTTGATCCAAGTTTATAGGCTTTAGAATAGGTAGTTGGACCAAGTAAGTAGGCTATTAAATAGATCTCATGACCAAGTCATAGTTGTTGTGTAATCTCATCTCAAGACCATCGAGCCCAGGTCTTTTATGTCTAGGAGTGTTCCACCACTTCTTCTGAGAACGTCTGGGCTTGTCAAGGCCCAGCTCGAGCCCTAAGCAATCCTGTGATGGGTCCATGGGTTGACGGCCTTGCCAAAAGGCGGGTCAACAATAAAAATCAGATTTTAATCACTATTCAAACATAAAAAAATCTACCTTTATATGCATAAAAATCATGTTTTTACTCCATAAACAAATATGTAAATTTTAGTTTTTTATTTCATAAACATATATACATTTCGAATTTTAATTTCATATAAAAATCATTCTTTTGTCTAAATATATGAATAAAAACAAAGGTAAAGACTCACATATGGATTTAGGGTGGGAATGGCGACCCGACAGTCGGAGGAGGGGCTTTAGTTGCCTGCGGCGTGGCACACAGTTGCTGAACGGCGGTTTTAGAGGCGGGTTTGGGACTGTGGGGAAAGAAAGAGGGAGAGAGAGGATGCGGGGAAGGAGGGGACGACGCTAGGGTGGTCCGACGGCGGGGCATAGGCCGGAGGCGGCGGCGATGCGGCCAGGGGGTCCATGGAAGCGGGTCTTCCTTGATTGGGGTTTGGAGCTTCGGGATGACCAGATTATGAAGGGGAGGTGGGGCAACGACCTCCTGAGGTGGTGGTGCCGGGGCGCGACGGCCCTAGTGGAAGCGACGACGGCGGTTCCCCTCCGGTCGTTTGCTTTTTTTTAATCCTAATCGGGTTTGTTTGACCGATATGAGAGAGAGAATGGCTTTGACCCCCATATATTAATATATATATATATACACATATATATATTTCAATTTAATTTTCAAAAAGTTATTTTTAAATCCGAATTCCAAATCGAACCCAACAACTGTCGCCCCAAGCTAATTGCCCCTATTCCAAACACAATCGAATATGTCTGGTAAGCCAATTCGACTGTTACGATCAATTTTCATCAAAATTAAAATATAAATCAATGTATATTGAATTTGAACACACATTTCAATTTACCGGGGCCACATACTAACTCCATAAATTCCAGAAAAATTATTTCTAGCTTCATATTGATGATACGGTACTAAAAAGACTAATTTCGTCAAATTTTGTGACCGTTTGAAAAATGGCCATTTTCTGGTCGATCCAAATTGACTGATACTAACAAAACACGTTTTCTTTTGCCACGCTCACATATTGTAACACCCCGTATTTTCTATGAACATAAAAGTAACAAAACAAAGTATACTTAATTTTTAAAAGAAGAATTAAGGGAAACGGGTTATGTCATTGCGTTCGTCTCGGAATTCTGCTTGAGATAGAGTCCGAGTTTGCGTAAATCGGACTCTGTATAAAGAAGATATGGCCTTCAGAAGTTTCAAAAAATTCTAAATTAATTGTATCAGCTCAGTTCGAAATTCAAATCACACACCCGGGCTGGGCAGGAAATTTCCCGCCCAGGAACTAGGTCGACAAGGGGATCGACCTGGGTCACTTGGGTTGACCAGGGGGTCGACCTCCCCCCCTATTTCCAGATCCGAGGACTGGTTCATTTTTCTGCATTTGGACGCCCGTTCTGACCAGGTTCGTTGATCCCTATGCTATTTAAACACCCCAAACCCCTCTCTCTCTCCACACCAAACCATTGTAACGCTATGCTGCTTCAATTCTAATTAAAATAAATCAATGGCGTCTCTACTCTACTGAAACCTAAGCTAGAACTAGTGCTTCTTCTTCTTCCAATCTGAATAGGATTAAAAGAGAACAACTACAATCCTTTTTCCTTTAGAATCCAACCAAGGTGAGTACAATTATTTTTCAGATATGAAATTTAATTATGATCTTAACATGGTTATAAATCTGAATTTGAGATTATGCATATTCTTGTTTATCAGATCTATTTTTCTGTGTAGATCTATCTTATTAATATTATAGTTACTATTCTGTATCTCTTCCTTCCTTATGTTCGATAGCCAGGCTACCACGAGCCTGAGCCAAATCTCATAAGAGATTGACGCACAAATGCTAAATTTGGGGAAAATAGTGAATGATGCATAATTAGACATGACTGATTTGTGACTGATTTGAGGAAAGAACATATGTTGTAATTTAAGATCTGGATCTGATAGTCTGTGATTTGGAAGAAGGAGAATTATTGTGTATATGACTTAGGCGCAAAGATCTATATTATAATAGGATAACTATTAAATGTGAATACGCCTAAATGGGGATTTTGGATATTAGGCATACGCTGAAATCAAAGGCTATAATTTGGCATAATTCGTATTGTATAGCATGATTTGGGGTTTTTGGAGAATATTCTGTACTGTGTAAATTTAACTAAAATTTGGGGCATATGTTATATTGTGAATTATGACCATAATTTAGGCACGTAAAATTAGGCTTAATTTTATGATTAGGCGAGGTATGTCAATGGAATTTTAAGGGATGATTAAATATGTTAAATTGCCTAATCTGCTAAATCTGTTGAAACTGAATACGGTATACGGTAATTTGGGGTATGTAAATCTGTAGGCTCGATCTAAAATTGAGCAAAACAAGTTAATAGAACTTTGAATAATCTGCTGTATCTTGTAAAGAAGTTTAATTCGTTGAATTAGCATAATTAGTCTGATATTGGCATAATCTGTGAATGAATACTTTAGCTAAAAATAAGAATGCTGAGACACGAGGTTAGAATCTGTTTGTGGTAGAAGCCTGCCCGGACCCAACTGGCTTAACCAGCAACTGCAAACTGTCAGTCTAATGTGAGAGATCGTAGGAATAGCTTAAATTTGCTTAGACATGAGGTTAGGTCTGGCTTGTGGCAGAAGTCTGCCCAGAACGCCCGACACATCTAGCAGCCACAAGCTACCGACCTAATGTGAGAGGTATGTGCATTAGTAATTAATGCAAATCTAGGATAAATATGATGCCTAAAACGTGTTGGGTGAATAAGGGTGAATCAACTGGGCGGATGAATCTAATAAACCCATTTCGTAAATCTGTAGGCCCAATAAAAGGTTAGGTAAAACAATCGGTAAGTCTGTTAATCTGAATATCTGATCCGTTAGTCTGAAAAACTTGCTAACCTATTTGTCTGATCTGAGAACTAGTTAATCTGAACTTTATACATCTGAAATCTGTAAGCAAGTTAATCTGAAATCTGTTAGTCTAGGGACACAAGGTTAGGAGGGGTAATTACTTGTGTCATCTGTTGTGTGGGACCCATATTAATCAGTAACCATTTTATGGTATCAAAACTATGACCCAACACTAGGAGGGGTCTAGGCACGCTTACTGAACTAATTGTAAGAGGTTCACTCTGATAATGGTGAGGGGTGTCGATGGCGTATTCCAACCGGGTCATGTGCGTGCATGGATCCAGTCTGCTCTGAGGATGTAAGACACCATGACATTTGTAAATAGGTCTATGTCTATAGGTTGGCACTTTAGGGACTGATACACCCTTCTGTGGGGCTGACATAGGGTATTTATGTATTAGGGAGCCGATTGCTTAGGGTAGAATTTAGGGTACATGTAAAGACCCGCAACCTCCCCGTAAGGGAAAGCGTCGGATAGTTCGAGAACAAACCACAGCAGAACGCATACAGAAGAACATTTCATTGTATATTACAACAATGCATCAGATTACAAGAATATACAGAGTATAAATCAATATTACACAGAAATATCAGAGATTTAAATTACATTTAAATACATAGCAGCGGAAAATAATACAATACACAACTAGAATGAGATATACGGATACAAAGCTTTCCGGATATCGTTCCAGCTGTAAACCAGGATCCTGTGAATATAAATCTGCAAAACCAAAACTACTAGCTGCCCGTGTCGAAAATAAGGGCACCCAGAGTTTAGGTTAAAACAATAAACTCCAGGTCAGTCATGTGACTGGTGTGAGAACTAAAACAGTTATTAATCTTTATTTTTAAAGCTAGGTAAATCAAGGGACCACGCCGTATAACACAGAATGGGTTTCCTCCCAAAAATACCAGTGCATAAAACCAGCAGCGCAATGCTAAATAAAGAAAAATGAAGCTGTTATAAGACCCAGGTCCCATCACACAATGCAACGCAGCCGAGGATAGGGTTTTCCCTTATAACAGCCAAACATGCTTGATACGTTTAAAACAAATCATTTGATACTATAATAAGTGTATAGTGTCAAAACAACTTCAATCATAAATATAAATCATAGACGACATGAGTGCCCCATCCCACTATGTCGCCATACTAGGCTCTACAAATAAAGCCGAAATACACGTATCGGAAATTGGATTTCCATCATGGTGGCTCCTGATTCGAAAGATCGCTCGCGTAGTACAAATCACCGCGGCTTACGTCTCAGCGAGAGAAAACACCGCTATGCACATCCGCACTTTTGGGGACTCAAGTATCACCGCGGCTTACGTCCCAGCAAGAGAAAACACCGCTTACTCTATCCCTCCGAGCACGAAGCTCAATATCGGTCGACCGAATCCACTACACTAAAAAAAATGTATACTGATCAAACCATCAGTTTACCACCATCCCGGGCTGTGAGGCTCGCGGATCAACGCTATACACAAAGCCATGCTATATCAGCTGCGCTTTGATCATCAACCACCAACCTTTGCTTTTCAACAAAAGTTTGGATCACTGCATCTCAGTATGCCACACTGTCAATCCATATCGTACCACTGATTTCTGCCAATATATAACCTCTGAGCTCATATGTCTCAGAGAAGGGCGTTAAGCAAGAGAATAAATTCTCCGCCGCCAAACAGATATATATTTAGCAGAGATCAACAAATACAATATAAAGGAATACAATGTCAGACACACCATCCATTTACAAGTCCGTTCCAGGTCTGAACGAAACCGGAGGCACCTAGTACCCCGCATATCCATCGATCTCCAAGTACGTCTGGACGATCACTAACTGTTTCCATCTTCTTGGGTGTACAACCCAATCAAGATCATCAGTAATTACCCAAACGACGTGAAGACCTCCGGTCTTCGACCATCGTCTTCATCTTCGACTTATCGTCGTATCAGTTATTCAGAATGGGATAAACCCGGACTTTCCGAATAACTCGCGTATATTTTAAATAAGTGTTACACAAACACAACATACGCCTCATTCCAATTCATCAGTCACTAACCGTAAATTAATCAAGAGAATAATTCCCCAAACATTAACCCCGAAGGCCGAAACCAACATCAGATCAATATTCAGAAAACCATTCTGCTTAGCTAACCGACAGTTAGTTTCTAATTTTCACATTCATAGGGAAAGGTTCCCATTAATTTTATCCAAGGTAATTTCCTGAATTTATTCTTTTATCATCCTTTGAATTTCGATTCAACTAGTCGGGATTAAGAAACTTATCGAAGTAATCATTTGTTTTAATTCCCCAATCCCAACCTATTCATCCCATGAAGTAAAACTGGTAATACTTCATATCTAACACCACAGTGTTATCGGTAAATTCAATTACCATTTCACGTTCAAATCTAATTAAAGATTTAACTATCGCCTGGAGCAAAGCTGGTGATACTCTATTTTCGATCAATTCAATCTAATTAAAGATTCATTAAAACTCCACTTAGTTTTAATCTTTGACTGGGTTAAAGAATCAGTGTCATTTAAAAACACGGTTCACGATAAACCCAAAATCACATTCATTAATCATCGGGTTAAAGAACGAGTGTTATTTAAAACACTGTTCACGATAAACCCAAAAATCAATATCGATTCAATTCCAATTAAATGTTATTTAATTGGTACACTTCATTAAATCTAAATAAAAAGATTTAATCTTTTCTCAACTGGGTTCAAGAATAGTGTTAGTAAAGACACCATTCACGACAAACCCAAATCACATTCGATATTCAATACAAGGCTCTGAATAGAAAATATATCGGCTTATATTCAATATCGAATTCTACGACTAACAAATGTCGTATTGGAAATAACGATATAAATATATATCTTTCAAATTTCCATAACAACACCTGTATAATCACGAATTCCAACATCGAAATATTCCGAGGACAATTTCGATTCAAATCCACTCCAATGCAATCATTGGATATTCTGGTTATTTTCAAAACCCTTTTCAAATTCAATTTATTTATTTAAAAATAAATAGAATTATAATTCTAGTTCAAAACTAGTTCATTTCGATAAAAATCTATTTTTATCTTTTCAAATATGGAGTTTTTCATCCCAATTCTTTCTAAATCATTTCTTATGATTTTACACAAATTATTACTATTTTTAATAATTTTATCAAGGCCCGTACAGTCGATTTCCATCAATGGCCATCGAACTGCACTTACAGCGACCTTTTTCGAATTTGATTTGGACGTATCTCCAAATCCAACCGTTAGATTTCAAATTTCTAATATTCATTAGAAAGCTCTTTTCGATACGAACCCAACGGTTCCGGTTTTAGGAGAATCCGACGGTCGGATCTCCCGTAATGCCCGTTTGAAATAAATGGTCGAAATTCACGAACTGCCGCGGCGCAGCGCGTTCTATTCAGGCCATTATATTATATATATAATATATATAATATATATTTCGTCGATTTCTATTTAAACCGAATTATATAATGAATTCGTTTCAAAAGAAATTTCAACTTCCTTTTCAATTCAAATCAAAATTGAATTCTTCTTTATAAATTCGTTTTAAAATTCATTTCTATTCAATTCCAATTTCAATTCAATTTGAATCCATTTCAATTCGCTTTCAATTCAATTTGAATTCGTTTTCAATTCAATTCATTTCGAAATCGTTTTCCATTCAATTCATTTCGAAATCGTTTTCAATTCATTTCATTTCGAAATCGTTATATATTCAATTCATTTCGAAATCGTTATATATTCAATTCATTTCGAAATCGTTATATATTCAATTCATTTCGAAATCGTTATATATTCAATTCATTTCGAAATCGTTATATATTCAATTCATTTCGAAATCGTTATATATTCAATTCATTTCGAAATCGTTTTCAATTCAATTTATTTCGAAATCGTTTTCAATTCAATTCATTTCGAAATCGTTTATATATTCAATTCATTTCGAAATCGTTATATATTCAATTCATTTCGAAATCGTTATATATTCAATTCATTTCGAAATCGTTATATATTTAATTCATTTCGAAATCGTTATATATTCAATTCATTTCGAAATCGTTATATATTCAATTCATTTCGAAATCGTTATATATTCAATTCATTTCGAAATCGTTATATATTCAATTCATTTCGAAATCGTTATATATTCAATTCATTTCGAAATCGTTTTCAATTCAATTTATTTCGAAATCGTTTTCAATTCAATTCATTTCAAAATATTCGATTTCGAAATCACTCTTCAATATTCATTTTAAAATGAATAAAATCGATATAAATATCGTTCACGTCAAAATGGCGTCAATCTAATCAACATGGCTCCATAAATTTCTATTTTCAAATATTCTATTTCAAATATTTCTTTTTCAAAATAGTTGTTATTATCAAAATATTTCGTTCAACACATGACCAATCTCAATGGATGAGTACTGTCAACACATGAACTTTTATTTTATATTGATAAAGATGTAAATTTTATTACTAAAATATTTCGTTCAACACATGACCAATCTCAACGGATGAGTACTGTCAACACATGAACTTTTATTTTATATTGATAAAGATGTAAATTTTATTACTAAAATATTTCGTTCAACACATGACCAATCTCAACGGATGAGTACTGTCAACACATGAACTTTTATTTTATAATATTCTTTGTTTTTCAAATTGGAATGAGGCCCAATCAATTACCATATAAAGTTAATTATATGGATTTTCATACAACACATGTATATAATAACATTGAAAATAATCAACCATCAACCAAAGTGCACTACACTGTAAAAGCATCAAATATAGATATTTAACGCTTATAACAGCCTGTCAATCTATCGATCGACATATTTAATCAATCAGGATGAGTGAACTTCAAATTTCATCCCAACACCCGTGTGGGGTTTCAAACAATCAAACACATATTTTATTTGTGCTGTTGGGCGATGTGTAAAATTTATCGTCCCAATCAATGTCATTCAAATAAGTGTACATAAACAAACCGTCTGGTTTGTAAATGAATATTTTATTTTATTCACTTCACGTTAAAAATTTATATTTTAACGATAAAACATTTTATTTCAACCTATGAATTTCTATTCAATTCATTTACACAATAAAATGATATTTTTATTTTTCTAATATATTTTAGAAAATTTCGGCGGCATAACGGCACGATACTAGAAACGGGACAAGGCCTAGCCTTATCCCCGGTCTAGTGAAGGCCCACGCCATTCACACATCAATCAAATCAATTCCATCTCACCAAACAATTCAATTCATTTCAAACAAATAATTCAACTAATCTATGCAACCAAACAAACAAGTCCATGGTCTGTGGACGATTGTGTCGGGTGCTACTAAGCACCGTCTGCATCCTAGTATATATATATAATTAGAAAAGAAATTGAAAGGTGAGAAATTCTCACAGATAGCTATCCTAGCTCCTCGGCACTTCTTTGATAGAAATCTTCATCGCTATCACATCTTCGTCATCTTCGTTGCCCGTAGCCACTACATATGTAAAAATCGAATTTTTACTATGTTATTCAATATATAAAAATCGAATTTTTACTTCGCTATTCAATATATAAAAATCGAATTTTTATTTCGAAGTTCAATATATAAAAATCCTATTTTCCTGTCGAAGTTCAATATATAAAAATCCCATTTTCCTGTCGAAGTTCAATATATAAAAATCCCATTTTCCTGTCGAAGTTCAATATATAAAAATCCCATTTTCCTGTCGAAGTTCAATATATAAAAATCCCATTTTCCTGTCGAAGTTCAATATATTTAAAAACAAAACTTTATACGATTTTCATTTCCAAAACAATGATATTTATTTTCATTTCATATATAAAGCTAATTTTATATTTTTATTAAAAATTACATTTTTATTACTAATATATATATATATATATATATTACATTTTAAAATAATGCTATTATTATCAAATATGAAAATAAAATTCAGTGTCTTACATTTTTGAAAACTGATTTTCAAACAATGCATTTATAATTTTAAACTGAATTTTAAACTATGCATTTGAAAATAAAAAAAAAACAAACAAGAGAGCTTACTGTTTTTCTTCCTGGACTGCTCGAACCACTCCTCCATATTGCTTCAGGCCTCATTGAAAATCAGAGCACCCACTTCGTCCAGACCCTCCTCCCCTGACGCACGCCAAACGAGGCGCCCTGGAGTCGATCGCCGGCCACCATGAGGTGCGCCTTCGCACCTACTGCCTCCGCCATGACTGGCGTCCACTTCGGTGGTTTCCTCCGACCTGGAGGTGCGTGCGAAGCTGGCGACTTCGAGCCAGGATTTCAATCGATTAACGAGGTGGTTTTTTGATCTTGCCCGTTGGATTGCTAGAACTCGAGGAGCCGAAGGTTTTTCACAATTGAAGTTTCGTGGATAGGGCTTGGAGTGGAAGATCGGTGGTGAGGAAAGCTGGAGCTTCTGGATCGCTTGTTAGGGTGGAGGCGGAAAGAAGAAGGTTGACCGCGAACTGAAAATTTGACCAATAGGGTTTTAGAAAATTAGGTTTTTATATATATATAATTTTATTTAATTCTAAAAATACCCTCCTCTCCATACAAACTCCAAACGAGACCCAACGACAGTCGCCCCTAGCTAAATACCCCCATTATGAACACAACGGGATATCTTTCGTAAGCCAATCCAATCGTCTCGAACAGTTTTTCTCAAAATTACAATATAAATCAGTATATTCAATTTTAAACGTACATTTCAAATTACCGGGGTCACATACTAACTAGAAAAATTCCAGAAAAATATTTTCTAGCTTCGTATTGACGATACGGTCCTAACAAAACTAGTTTCGTTGAATTCTGAGACCGTTGGAAAAATGACCATTTTCCAGTCGATTAAAATTAACTGAAACTGGTCAAACGCGTTTTCCTTTGCCACGCTCACATATTGATTTGAAAAATTATGAAATTTGGAATCTAGCAATAACTTAACATCACGGACCCAACAAAAGTGGTTTCGTCGAAATCCGAGGTCGTTTGCAAAATTGCTATTTTTAAGGGCCTTATATATATAAAAATATATATAAATTCCACAGCGACTATTTCTAATTTTCAACTGGACATATCTTATCATTTCTAAGATGAAATCTCAGTTTGTTAACTTCGTTACAAAGATATAGTTATACAGATTCAAATATTTCTTGTTTCGTTCAATTCTGACTTATATTGAATTCTGTATATTCATTTGAAATTAGAAATCGAATTTTCGAACTACCGCGCCATTTTCAATTCCTTTTATAAATATAAATAAATATTTATATTCTAACGACGACGTATATAATATAAACGTTCGAATTATATTCAAAATAAATTTCTCGTCGATTATTATTTAAAATAATCCATTTTAAATAACCAAAATTCGCTAAAATTGCCAAAATAAAAATTTTAAACTGGCCCAGATTTTACGGGTTGTTACAATCTCCCCCACTTAAAACTTTTCGTCCCCGAAAAGGAACAAAGTCGAAAGTGGTTTGATTATTCAGCTCTACGATCGGTCAGGCTTCCGTTCTCCAACTTTTCAGTTTCTGAGAATTTCTAAAATTTCAAAAATTTGGCTAACACCCTAAATTTTCGAAAAATTTCGCCATAACCTCCCCTGCAATGGGAGCATCGGGGAATTTCAAATAGCTTCCCCGGTCCTTCAGATCTCAAAAAGAAAAAGAAAAAGCCAAGCGGCTAGCCAATAGGCTCACAAAATCATCATCACCCAAACAAAACAGGAAATTATGTAGTAAACATGTACCTATTTGTCGGGCAAACAAATTTTATTCTCTGCTCTAGCCTCCTTGCTATGACCTGTTCAAAGATATATATGTATATGCAAGCAAATGCAACCAATTTTCAATATAATCCAATATTTGGTTCAAATAGGCATAATGGTTCAAAATTAGAAAACAAATGAACAAACAACACAAACATCAATCAATTAGTGAATTTAACGTTTCAAATTCATAATTTTGATACATATACTGAAAATCTTGTTTTGATGCCAAATCACAACAATAGGCCCTATCTAATTTTGGTTCTCACACCAGTCAATAGGAAATATATAGAAAATCATACCTTCGAAACTCGAACACACACTACTGATGCTATATAGTCATTAGTAGAATCATCTCCGGGCGACTAGAGTGTGATGCTATATCTATCCAATATATTAAAACTTTGAATATACGTTTGCAAGGCGTATATGCAAATTCTTTATATACTGAATTGTCCAAAATCAATATAAACAAATAATCAAATACGAATAGTTGATTTAGATTTTCAAAACAAAGAATGTTTTCATTTGAAAAATATACTCTTCACACTCGTTCTAGGATACTACTGATCTCATCTCTAACGAGTCATTCCCATTGGATTTTACTAACCCAATATCTGATGAATTCTTTCGTATGGTTCTAATGTGCCTTGTTCTCTGAGCTTTGTAAACCAAAGCTCTGATACCACATGTAAAGACCCGCAACCTCCCCGTAAGGGAAAGCGTCGGATAGTTCGAGAACAAACCACAGCAGAACGCATACAGAAGAACATTTCATTTTATATTACAACAATGCATCAGATTACAAGAATATACAGAGTATAAATCAATATTACACAGAAATATCAGAGATTTAAATTACATTTAAATACATAGCAGCGGAAAATAATACAATACACAACTAGAATGAGATATACGGATACAAAGCTTTCCGGATATCGTTCCAGCTGTAAACCAGGATCCTGTGAATATAAATCTGCAAAACCAAAACTACTAGCTGCCCGTGTCGAAAATAAGGGCACCCAGAGTTTAGGTTAAAACAATAAACTCCAGGTCAGTCATGTGACTGGTGTGAGAACTAAAACAGTTATTAATCTTTATTTTTAAAGCTAGGTAAATCAAGGGACCACGCCGTATAACACAGAATGGGTTTCCTCCCAAAAATACCAGTGCATAAAACCAGCAGCGCAATGCTAAATAAAGAAAAATGAAGCTGTTATAAGACCCAGGTCCCATCACACAATGCAACGCAGCCGAGGATAGGGTTTTCCCTTATAACAGCCAAACATGCTTGATACGTTTAAAACAAATCATTTGATACTATAATAAGTGTATAGTGTCAAAACAACTTCAATCATAAATATAAATCATAGACGACATGAGTGCCCCATCCCACTATGTCGCCATACTAGGCTCTACAAATAAAGCCGAAATACACGTATCGGAAATTGGATTTCCATCATGGTGGCTCCTGATTCGAAAGATCGCTCGCGTAGTACAAATCACCGCGGCTTACGTCTCAGCGAGAGAAAACACCGCTATGCACATCCGCACTTTTGGGGACTCAAGTATCACCGCGGCTTACGTCCCAGCAAGAGAAAACACCGCTTACTCTATCCCTCCGAGCACGAAGCTCAATATCGGTCGACCGAATCCACTACACTAAAAAAAATGTATACTGATCAAACCATCAGTTTACCACCATCCCGGGCTGTGAGGCTCGCGGATCAACGCTATACACAAAGCCATGCTATATCAGCTGCGCTTTGATCATCAACCACCAACCTTTGCTTTTCAACAAAAGTTTGGATCACTGCATCTCAGTATGCCACACTGTCAATCCATATCGTACCACTGATTTCTGCCAATATATAACCTCTGAGCTCATATGTCTCAGAGAAGGGCGTTAAGCAAGAGAATAAATTCTCCGCCGCCAAACAGATATATATTTAGCAGAGATCAACAAATACAATATAAAGGAATACAATGTCAGACACACCATCCATTTACAAGTCCGTTCCAGGTCTGAACGAAACCGGAGGCACCTAGTACCCCGCATATCCATCGATCTCCAAGTACGTCTGGACGATCACTAACTGTTTCCATCTTCTTGGGTGTACAACCCAATCAAGATCATCAGTAATTACCCAAACGACGTGAAGACCTCCGGTCTTCGACCATCGTCTTCATCTTCGACTTATCGTCGTATCAGTTATTCAGAATGGGATAAACCCGGACTTTCCGAATAACTCGCGTATATTTTAAATAAGTGTTACACAAACACAACATACGCCTCATTCCAATTCATCAGTCACTAACCGTAAATTAATCAAGAGAATAATTCCCCAAACATTAACCCCGAAGGCCGAAACCAACATCAGATCAATATTCAGAAAACCATTCTGCTTAGCTAACCGACAGTTAGTTTCTAATTTTCACATTCATAGGGAAAGGTTCCCATTAATTTTATCCAAGGTAATTTCCTGAATTTATTCTTTTATCATCCTTTGAATTTCGATTCAACTAGTCGGGATTAAGAAACTTATCGAAGTAATCATTTGTTTTAATTCCCCAATCCCAACCTATTCATCCCATGAAGTAAAACTGGTAATACTTCATATCTAACACCACAGTGTTATCGGTAAATTCAATTACCATTTCACGTTCAAATCTAATTAAAGATTTAACTATCGCCTGGAGCAAAGCTGGTGATACTCTATTTTCGATCAATTCAATCTAATTAAAGATTCATTAAAACTCCACTTAGTTTTAATCTTTGACTGGGTTAAAGAATCAGTGTCATTTAAAAACACGGTTCACGATAAACCCAAAATCACATTCATTAATCATCGGGTTAAAGAACGAGTGTTATTTAAAACACTGTTCACGATAAACCCAAAAATCAATATCGATTCAATTCCAATTAAATGTTATTTAATTGGTACACTTCATTAAATCTAAATAAAAAGATTTAATCTTTTCTCAACTGGGTTCAAGAATAGTGTTAGTAAAGACACCATTCACGACAAACCCAAATCACATTCGATATTCAATACAAGGCTCTGAATAGAAAATATATCGGCTTATATTCAATATCGAATTCTACGACTAACAAATGTCGTATTGGAAATAACGATATAAATATATATCTTTCAAATTTCCATAACAACACCTGTATAATCACGAATTCCAACATCGAAATATTCCGAGGACAATTTCGATTCAAATCCACTCCAATGCAATCATTGGATATTCTGGTTATTTTCAAAACCCTTTTCAAATTCAATTTATTTATTTAAAAATAAATAGAATTATAATTCTAGTTCAAAACTAGTTCATTTCGATAAAAATCTATTTTTATCTTTTCAAATATGGAGTTTTTCATCCCAATTCTTTCTAAATCATTTCTTATGATTTTACACAAATTATTACTATTTTTAATAATTTTATCAAGGCCCGTACAGTCGATTTCCATCAATGGCCATCGAACTGCACTTACAGCGACCTTTTTCGAATTTGATTTGGACGTATCTCCAAATCCAACCGTTAGATTTCAAATTTCTAATATTCATTAGAAAGCTCTTTTCGATACGAACCCAACGGTTCCGGTTTTAGGAGAATCCGACGGTCGGATCTCCCGTAATGCCCGTTTGAAATAAATGGTCGAAATTCACGAACTGCCGCGGCGCAGCGCGTTCTATTCAGGCCATTATATTATATATATAATATATATAATATATATTTCGTCGATTTCTATTTAAACCGAATTATATAATGAATTCGTTTCAAAAGAAATTTCAACTTCCTTTTCAATTCAAATCAAAATTGAATTCTTCTTTATAAATTCGTTTTAAAATTCATTTCTATTCAATTCCAATTTCAATTCAATTTGAATCCATTTCAATTCGCTTTCAATTCAATTTGAATTCGTTTTCAATTCAATTCATTTCGAAATCGTTTTCCATTCAATTCATTTCGAAATCGTT
Organism: Allium sativum; assembly: GCA_030737875.1. Classification (NCBI taxonomy): domain Eukaryota; kingdom Viridiplantae; phylum Streptophyta; class Magnoliopsida; order Asparagales; family Amaryllidaceae; genus Allium; species Allium sativum. The sequence goes on along the minus strand of CM060910.1, from coordinate 899,319,534 downwards.
TTCAATTCATTTCATTTCGAAATCGTTATATATTCAATTCATTTCGAAATCGTTATATATTCAATTCATTTCGAAATCGTTATATATTCAATTCATTTCGAAATCGTTATATATTCAATTCATTTCGAAATCGTTATATATTCAATTCATTTCGAAATCGTTATATATTCAATTCATTTCGAAATCGTTTTCAATTCAATTTATTTCGAAATCGTTTTCAATTCAATTCATTTCGAAATCGTTTATATATTCAATTCATTTCGAAATCGTTATATATTCAATTCATTTCGAAATCGTTATATATTCAATTCATTTCGAAATCGTTATATATTTAATTCATTTCGAAATCGTTATATATTCAATTCATTTCGAAATCGTTATATATTCAATTCATTTCGAAATCGTTATATATTCAATTCATTTCGAAATCGTTATATATTCAATTCATTTCGAAATCGTTATATATTCAATTCATTTCGAAATCGTTTTCAATTCAATTTATTTCGAAATCGTTTTCAATTCAATTCATTTCAAAATATTCGATTTCGAAATCACTCTTCAATATTCATTTTAAAATGAATAAAATCGATATAAATATCGTTCACGTCAAAATGGCGTCAATCTAATCAACATGGCTCCATAAATTTCTATTTTCAAATATTCTATTTCAAATATTTCTTTTTCAAAATAGTTGTTATTATCAAAATATTTCGTTCAACACATGACCAATCTCAATGGATGAGTACTGTCAACACATGAACTTTTATTTTATATTGATAAAGATGTAAATTTTATTACTAAAATATTTCGTTCAACACATGACCAATCTCAACGGATGAGTACTGTCAACACATGAACTTTTATTTTATATTGATAAAGATGTAAATTTTATTACTAAAATATTTCGTTCAACACATGACCAATCTCAACGGATGAGTACTGTCAACACATGAACTTTTATTTTATAATATTCTTTGTTTTTCAAATTGGAATGAGGCCCAATCAATTACCATATAAAGTTAATTATATGGATTTTCATACAACACATGTATATAATAACATTGAAAATAATCAACCATCAACCAAAGTGCACTACACTGTAAAAGCATCAAATATAGATATTTAACGCTTATAACAGCCTGTCAATCTATCGATCGACATATTTAATCAATCAGGATGAGTGAACTTCAAATTTCATCCCAACACCCGTGTGGGGTTTCAAACAATCAAACACATATTTTATTTGTGCTGTTGGGCGATGTGTAAAATTTATCGTCCCAATCAATGTCATTCAAATAAGTGTACATAAACAAACCGTCTGGTTTGTAAATGAATATTTTATTTTATTCACTTCACGTTAAAAATTTATATTTTAACGATAAAACATTTTATTTCAACCTATGAATTTCTATTCAATTCATTTACACAATAAAATGATATTTTTATTTTTCTAATATATTTTAGAAAATTTCGGCGGCATAACGGCACGATACTAGAAACGGGACAAGGCCTAGCCTTATCCCCGGTCTAGTGAAGGCCCACGCCATTCACACATCAATCAAATCAATTCCATCTCACCAAACAATTCAATTCATTTCAAACAAATAATTCAACTAATCTATGCAACCAAACAAACAAGTCCATGGTCTGTGGACGATTGTGTCGGGTGCTACTAAGCACCGTCTGCATCCTAGTATATATATATAATTAGAAAAGAAATTGAAAGGTGAGAAATTCTCACAGATAGCTATCCTAGCTCCTCGGCACTTCTTTGATAGAAATCTTCATCGCTATCACATCTTCGTCATCTTCGTTGCCCGTAGCCACTACATATGTAAAAATCGAATTTTTACTATGTTATTCAATATATAAAAATCGAATTTTTACTTCGCTATTCAATATATAAAAATCGAATTTTTATTTCGAAGTTCAATATATAAAAATCCTATTTTCCTGTCGAAGTTCAATATATAAAAATCCCATTTTCCTGTCGAAGTTCAATATATAAAAATCCCATTTTCCTGTCGAAGTTCAATATATAAAAATCCCATTTTCCTGTCGAAGTTCAATATATAAAAATCCCATTTTCCTGTCGAAGTTCAATATATTTAAAAACAAAACTTTATACGATTTTCATTTCCAAAACAATGATATTTATTTTCATTTCATATATAAAGCTAATTTTATATTTTTATTAAAAATTACATTTTTATTACTAATATATATATATATATATATATTACATTTTAAAATAATGCTATTATTATCAAATATGAAAATAAAATTCAGTGTCTTACATTTTTGAAAACTGATTTTCAAACAATGCATTTATAATTTTAAACTGAATTTTAAACTATGCATTTGAAAATAAAAAAAAAACAAACAAGAGAGCTTACTGTTTTTCTTCCTGGACTGCTCGAACCACTCCTCCATATTGCTTCAGGCCTCATTGAAAATCAGAGCACCCACTTCGTCCAGACCCTCCTCCCCTGACGCACGCCAAACGAGGCGCCCTGGAGTCGATCGCCGGCCACCATGAGGTGCGCCTTCGCACCTACTGCCTCCGCCATGACTGGCGTCCACTTCGGTGGTTTCCTCCGACCTGGAGGTGCGTGCGAAGCTGGCGACTTCGAGCCAGGATTTCAATCGATTAACGAGGTGGTTTTTTGATCTTGCCCGTTGGATTGCTAGAACTCGAGGAGCCGAAGGTTTTTCACAATTGAAGTTTCGTGGATAGGGCTTGGAGTGGAAGATCGGTGGTGAGGAAAGCTGGAGCTTCTGGATCGCTTGTTAGGGTGGAGGCGGAAAGAAGAAGGTTGACCGCGAACTGAAAATTTGACCAATAGGGTTTTAGAAAATTAGGTTTTTATATATATATAATTTTATTTAATTCTAAAAATACCCTCCTCTCCATACAAACTCCAAACGAGACCCAACGACAGTCGCCCCTAGCTAAATACCCCCATTATGAACACAACGGGATATCTTTCGTAAGCCAATCCAATCGTCTCGAACAGTTTTTCTCAAAATTACAATATAAATCAGTATATTCAATTTTAAACGTACATTTCAAATTACCGGGGTCACATACTAACTAGAAAAATTCCAGAAAAATATTTTCTAGCTTCGTATTGACGATACGGTCCTAACAAAACTAGTTTCGTTGAATTCTGAGACCGTTGGAAAAATGACCATTTTCCAGTCGATTAAAATTAACTGAAACTGGTCAAACGCGTTTTCCTTTGCCACGCTCACATATTGATTTGAAAAATTATGAAATTTGGAATCTAGCAATAACTTAACATCACGGACCCAACAAAAGTGGTTTCGTCGAAATCCGAGGTCGTTTGCAAAATTGCTATTTTTAAGGGCCTTATATATATAAAAATATATATAAATTCCACAGCGACTATTTCTAATTTTCAACTGGACATATCTTATCATTTCTAAGATGAAATCTCAGTTTGTTAACTTCGTTACAAAGATATAGTTATACAGATTCAAATATTTCTTGTTTCGTTCAATTCTGACTTATATTGAATTCTGTATATTCATTTGAAATTAGAAATCGAATTTTCGAACTACCGCGCCATTTTCAATTCCTTTTATAAATATAAATAAATATTTATATTCTAACGACGACGTATATAATATAAACGTTCGAATTATATTCAAAATAAATTTCTCGTCGATTATTATTTAAAATAATCCATTTTAAATAACCAAAATTCGCTAAAATTGCCAAAATAAAAATTTTAAACTGGCCCAGATTTTACGGGTTGTTACAGTACACCTAGTTCTGTCTGTTTCTGTTGGTGTACCTTCTGTCTCTGTTGGGGTGGTAAAGGCCCATTAGTTGGGGTGGTAAAGACCCATTAGTTGGGGTGGTAAAGGCCCATTATTAGCATTCTGTTTCTGTACCTTCTGTCTCTGTTGGGGTGGTAAAGGCCCATTATTAGCATTCTGCTTCTATACCTTCTGTCTTTATGGGGGTGGTAAGGCCCATTACTAGCATTCTATTTCTGTAGAGATTATTCTATTTCCATTTCAGTTTCAGTTTAGACATTAGGGTAACACCTAATCCTGTTGTACTAAGTATTAAAGCAGAGAAGTAAGATATAGGTAAGAAGCATATCTTGGTCTATATCATTTTGTTTCTTCTGTTTAACTTAAGCAAACCTGCTACTCCTGTTGCTGTAATCTCTCATCCAGCTTTATTTACATGCCATGATACTACTATCTGTTTATATGTTGAAAGTTACTTGACTCGCCGGACTTTATGTCTGACCTCGTTTGTTTTCGTCTCTTTTTCTTTCTGTTTCCCCCCAGGTGCTCAGGGTGGAAACATAGGAGCTTGATTCATATTCTCTCTGCTTGAAGTGCTAGAAGTATTGCTTGGCTTTGACTCTACCTTCTTGTGGCAGTTTACGTTGGGGATTATGGTTTTAAATTTATGCATTCTGAAGGATTTTGGTATAAGACTGATACTTGTGTACTTGGGTTTTGGTATTGTGATTTTGAAGGATGTTACCAAACTTATTTCTGCTTCTACTATAATAAAGTTATAAATTTTTCAAGTACTACTTTACGTATCTGTCTTGTAATATTCTGTTCTGTTTACTTATAATGCTTCATGGAAGTTAATGCATTCCCTTTGTGAATGACATTAACGGACATGGGGTGTTTCAATATTGATTCCAAAAATTGCGAACATTGGAATCCAGCAATAACTTGACATCCCGAATCCAACAAAAGTGGTTACGTCAAAAACGGAGGTCATTTGCAAAATGGATATTTTTAAGGGCTATATTTCTATAGCGACTATTTCGAATATTCAAATGGGCATCCCGCTATGAAATTTTGTTTTTTCAAATTAGTTGGAAAGATATTTTCAAATAGATTCTAATATTTTTGGTTTCACTAAAATCCGGTTTATTTAGAATCCTGTACATCCATTTGAAATTTGAAATCGAATTTTCCAACTACCGTGCCATTTCCAATTCCCTTTAATAACTAAAATAAATATTTATATTCTAGTGTCGATTCAAATAAATATATACATTCTAATTCTATTCAAAATAAGTTTCTCATCATTATTATTTAAAATAAATCATTTCAAATATTCAAAATTCATTAAAATTGCCAAAATAAAATTTTTAAATTGGTTCTGATTCTCCGGGTTGTTAGAAAATATGTGTACATAAACAAATCGTCCGATTCGTTAATGAATATTCATTTTATTCATATACATGTTAAAAATTATATTTTTAACTATAAAATATTTGATTCCATTCCACATCACACACAATTTCCACAGCACAGTCAAGCAAACAAACAAGTCGTTCATGGTCTGTGGATGACGGGCGTCGGGTGCGGCTAAGCACTGTCTGCATCCTAGTATATATTTTGACTAGAAAATAAAATAAAAGTGAGAAGTTCTCACCCATAAGCTAAACCAAATGCCGCGACTCTTCATATGTAGAAAATCTTCTTCGCGTTTCCAACGAGATCTATTTCACGTAGTATACATTAAAAATCATGTTTTAACCATCATTATATATATAATTAAAAATCACATTTTTATACCGCTACTTCATAGAAAAGATTATATTTTTATTACGCTACATGCACATAAAAGACTATATTTTCATACTATCGCTACAGGTATAAAAACCGCATTTTTAAAATGAAGTTATTCAAATAAAACTTGTATCTTTCAATTTTAAAAATCTAGACTTTCCTATTATAAAAATATAAACTTTCCTATTATAAAAATATAAACTTTCCTATTATAAAAATACAAACTTTCCTATTATAAAATTGTCACATAAAATATCAAATCTTTATGGTTCAAAAAATCAAATCTTTTCTATAATAAAAATCACGTCTTTCTATAATAAAAATCGTAACTTTATTATCATAAAAATCTTATTTTTCCTATGGATAACAAACATATTTTTCTATGAACCAAGATCGTATCTTTATATGTAAAAAAATATAATCTTTATTAGGTTAAAACTATAATCTTTTTGTATGTTATAAAAATCGAAATTACTTTAAAAACTGATTTTCTATGCATATTAAAACTGATTTAATAAAACTGAACTAAATTAAAAACTGATTTAATAAAATAAAAATCACCTTCATCTATCGTAGGGGGGCGGAGATGGAACGCCAGAAGCGGTCGAGACTGGGTTGCTTTTGGTCGCGGTGGCGCTCGGCGTGGTGGGACCAAGGCATGGGCTTCAGGGGGATTTGGGCGTCTGGTTTTCAGATTGGGAGGGGGGAGAGGGGCCTACGCCGTCAGCGACAGGAGGGGGGACCAGAGCAGCGGTGCGCAGTTGGTGGAGGACCACCGACAGCGGATGGAGGGGCGACGGGCTAGGGTACAGTGGGTTTCTAATTTGGGTCTTTTTTTCTTTTTCACTCTTTGAAAACCGATGGGGGGAGAAGGGTAAAGGGGAGAGAGAGAGTAAAGAGTTTGACTATATATATTAAAATATTTTTATATTATTTTAAATCCTAAAAAATAACTTTGATTTTCGATCTCCAAACGAGACCCACCACCTGTCGTCCCTAGCTAACTACCCCCATTTCGAACACAATGGGATATGTCCTGTAAGACAATTTGACCGTTTCGATTAGTTTCCGTTAAAATCAAAATATAAATCTATATATCGAATTTGAACGCACATTTCAATTTATCAGGGCCACATACGGACCCAAAATATTCAAAAAAAATATATTTCTAGCTTCATATTGACAATGTGGTCCTAACAAAACTAATTTCATCAAATTTGAAGACCGTTTGAAAAATGGCCATTTTCTGGTCGATCCAAATTGACTGAAACTATTAAAACACGTTTTCCTTCGCCACACTCACATATTGATCCCAAAAATTATGAATTTTGGAATCTAGCAATAACTTGACATCCTGGATCCAACAAAAGTGGTTTCGTCGAAAACGGAGGTCGTTCGCAAAATTTCCATTTTCAAAGGCTAAAATTCCATATCGACTATTCTGAATTTTCAATTGGGCATAACTTATTATTCCCGCTATGAAATTTTGATTTTTCGGGTTCGTTGGAAAGATATTCTCAAATAGATTCTAATATTTTTGGTTTCGCTAAAATCCGGTTTATTTCGAATCCTGTACAGTCATTTGAAATTTGAAACCGAATTTTTAAACTACCGCGCCATTTCCAATTCCTTTTATAATTAAAATAAATATTTATATTCTAACGTCGATTCAAATAAATATATACGTTCTAATTCTATAGAAAATAAATTTCTAGTCGTTATTATTTAAAATAAATCATTTCAAATATTCAAAATTCATTAAAATTGCCAAAATAAAAAATTTTGGTTGGTTTTGATTTTCCGGGTTGTTACAATCTCCCCTACTTAAAATCTTTTCGTCCCCGAAACGGAACGGAGCTGAAAGTTGTTTAATTAACCCACTCAACTTTCATTCTGGCTTTCATTCTTCAACTTTTCAGTTTCTATGAATTTTCCAATTCTTCAAAAATTTAGCTAACACCCTAAATTTTCGATTTTTTTTGCCATAACCTCCTTATTACGGGTGCACCAGGAAAATCCCCAAACCGCCACAAAGGATCTCTCATCTCAAAAAGAAAAAGAAAAAGCCAAGCGGCTAGCCAGTCAGCTCATAAAATTATCCAAACCTAATAAATTAGTAAACATGTACCTACTTGTCGGGCATACAATTTTATTCCTCTTCTCTAGCCTCCTTGCTATGACCTATTCAATGTATATACATATATATGCATGCAATCTCAAACAATTTTCAAGTCATTTCAATATTTGATACAATTTGGTTATATGTACCATACTTTCACATAATGGTTTTATTAGATAACAAATAATCATATAACACAACCATCAATCAATTAGTGAATTAACGTTTCAGATTCATAATTTTGATATATAATCAAAGATCATTTTTTGTTTCCAAGTCACAACAATAGACCCTATCTAGTTTTGGTTCTCACACCAGTCAATCGGAAATATATAGACATCCCACTTTTGAAACTCGAACACAAATACTGATGATACTATAGTAATCATCAGGATCGTCTCCGGGTGACTAGAGTATGATTCTATATCTATCCAGTATATTAAATCTTTGAATACACGTTTGCAAGGCGTATATGCAAAATCTTTATATATTGGATTGTCCAAATTCAATACAAATAAAATATTCAAATACGTACAAGGTTTAAATTTTCAAAACAAAATTCGTTTTAATTCTGATTTTAAAAATAATACTCTTTCGACTCGTTCTAGGATACTACTGATCCTATCTCTAACGAGTAATTCTCATTGGATATTACTAATCCAATCTCTGATGAATTCTTTCATTTGGTTCTAATGTGCCTTGTTCTCGAGCTCTGTAAACCAAAGCTCTGATACCAAATGTAACGACCCGAACTTCCCCGTAAAGGAAAGCCCGGATTGCTTTGAGGACGAGACGAATCAGAACAAAAACAGAAGAACATTTCGTTGCTTATTACAACAATTTACATCAAAGTAAAAAAATTATATAGAGTATGAACAAATAATACACATCTGATAAATATCAGAGATTTACAAATTACATTTAAATACATAGCTGTGAAAAAACTAATACAGACACAACTGAATAAGATAAACAGATGTAGAGCTTTCTGAATATCGTTCTAGCTGTAAACCAGGATCCTTTGAATATAAATCTGCAAAACCAAAACTACTAGCTGCCCGTGTGGAAAATAGGGGCACCTAGAGTTTAGGTTAAAACAATAAACTCCAGGTTAGTCATGTGACTAGTGTGAGAACTAAAACATTTATTAAATCTTTACTTTAAAAATAAAGTAAATCAAGGGACCACACCGTATAACACGGAACGGGTTTCCTCCCAAGAATACCTGTGCATAGAATAAACAACGCGATGCTTTTTGAAAAAATGAAGCTATTATAAGACCCATATCCCATCACACAATGCAATGCAAGCCAGAGGATAAGGTTTTCCCTTATAATAGCCAAACATGCTTGGTACGTTTAAAACATATCATTTGATACTATTATAGTGTAAAGTATATGAAAACAACTTCAAATATAAATGTATCAATCATAGACGGCATAGTGCCCCATACCACTATGTCGCCATACTAGGTTCTACAATCAAAACTAAAATGTCACGTATTGGAAATTGGATTTCCGTCATGAGTCAAGGAGAGGGATATACTCCTCGCCGGCTTCGAGACATTCTAGCAAATGCCTCAGGATCTCCCGTAGAAGACCTTTGGAATCTGTTGGGTTAGTCCTCCCTTACGTTTGAGGATTAGTTATTCCTGAACACACGTTTCCCGGTCCTATCAGACCCATCCATTGGCTCCGTAGAGACCGATATATCCGAGGCTCCTCGCATTCCAACAACCACAATGGTAAAAACAATATAAATGTCAGGGCTTGTAAGACGCTGACACTACCCATTGCTAGACAGAAACGTCGTGTTCTCCCAACGGTCCTTATCCCATTTCGAACTCATACCGAGGTGTGAGGGTCACGAATTAACGCTATACACAAAGCTACGCTATATTAAAGTCGTGCATTGATCATCAACCACAAGACTATGCTTTTCAACAGAAGCCTTGATCACTGCATCTCAGCATGCCACACAGGCAATTCACACCATGCGACTGATGTCTATCGATATATAATCTCTGAGCTCGTACGTCTCAGAGAAGGGCGTTAAGCAAGAGAATAAATTCTCTGCCGCCAAACAGATATATATTTAATAAAAATCAATTAGCACAGAATAAAATCCAATGTCAGACAAACAATCCATTTACTAGTCCGTTCTGGATCTGAACGAAACTAAAGGCACCTTATTCATCGTCCCATATGTCTAAAACAGGAGAGAGGCCCTCGCATATCCGTCGATCTCCAAGTACGTCTGGACGATCACCACTTATTGCCTCGTCTTGGGTGTACAGCCCAATCAAGATATCAGTAATCATCCAAACGATGTGAGGACCTCTGGTCCTCAACCACCGTCTTCATCGTCGACATATCGTCGAATCAGTTATTCAGAATGGATATAAACCCAGCATTTTCGAATAATTCGCGTATATAATAAACAAGTATTATAAAACACAACATACGCCTCATTCCAATTCTGAATATTCTTTTATTCAAATATTCATATACTTTGGGAAATGTTCCCATTAATTTTATCAAAGATAAATTCTTAAAATTTATTCTTTAATCTTCCTTTGGATGTCAATTCAAACCATATTACGGTTTTCCAAACTAGTCGGGATTAGCGAAGTAATCATTTGTTTAATTTCCTAATCCCAACCTATTCATCCCATAGAGAAAAACTGGTAAAACTCCATAACTAACACCGCGATGTTATCGGTAAATTTAATTACCATTTCCCATTCAAATCTAATTAAAGATTTAACTCTCGCTAGGAGCAAAACTGGCGATACTCCATTCTCGATCATTTCCCACATTTGATAATTTAAATTATCAATTCACATTTCAATCTAATTAAAGACTTATTAAAACTCCACTTAGTATTAATGTTCCCAAAAATCAATATTAATGATTATTTAACTTTGGAAACACAAACATGTCGCATCGACAATCTACACCGTACTATTGATTTTTGTCGATATATAACCTCTAAGCTCGTACGTCTCAGAGAAGGGTGTTAAGCAAGAGAATAAATTCTCCGCCACTAAACAAATATATATTTAGCAAAGATCAACCATATAGTTCGAAATACAATGACAAACATGTAATCCCGCCTTTAACTGGGTTAAAGAACTAATGTCATTTAAAACACAATTCATGATAAACTAAAATCACATTCCATTAATTATGGAGTCTTCACAGAAAAACAAATCAATATATAATCGATATCAATTACCGTATCCGACTAATAATATAAATGGAATAACGACAAAGCCTTTTAAATTCCATAGGTATTAACAGTCTTCCTCCACAGAAGTTCACTTCGATTATTATCTAATCGAATCCCATTTAATTCCAATTTAATATATTAAATTGGAAAACTTTACTTTGGAAATTTCCCGTTAAATCTTAATAAAAAGATTTATAAATTCCAAATCACATTTCACTGTAAATTGGGTTAAAGAATGAATGTCGTTAAAAACACAGTTCACAATAAACCCAATTCACATTCCATTTTCAATTCCAATTAAATGTCAATTAATTGTTAATTCTTCTTCAAATCTTAATTAAAAGATTTATTCTATTTAAACGGGGTTCAAGAACAATGTTATTTAAGACACAATTCACAACAAACCCAAAATCCAATTTGATATTAAATACAAGGCTCTGAATAGAAAATATATCGGCTTATATTCAATATCAAATTCTACAACCAACAAATATCGTATTGGAAATAACGATACATATATATCTTCCAAATTCCATCACAATATCCTTATGATCACGGAATCCAATATTGAAATATTCCAACGATAATTTTGATTCAAATCTATTCCAATTCATATATTGGGAATTCTGGTTATTTTTAAAACCGTTTCAAATCCAATTTATATATCTAAAAATATTGGATTATAATTCTAGTTCAAAACTAGTTAATTTCGATAAAAATATATTTTTGTCTTTTCAAATATGGAATTTTTCATCGTAATTCTTTCCAAATCATTTATTATGATTTTACCCAAATTATTGATATTTTTAATAATTTTATCAAGGCCCGTACAGTCGATTTCCATAAACGGTCATCGATTTGCACTTACAACGACCTTTTCCAAATTTGATTTAATTCCAAATCCAATCGTTAAATTTCAAATCCCTTATATTCATTGGGAAGCTCTTTTCGATACAAACCCAACGGTTCTGGTTTTAGGAGAATCCGACGGTCGGATCTCCTATAATGTCCATTCAAAGTCAATGGTCGAAATTTGCGAACTGCCGCGGCGCGGTGCGTTCTATTCAGGCCATTATATATATATTATATATATTTCCTCGATTTCCATTTAAAACGTATTTTATAAACCATTTTAAATTCATTTTCAAAATTATTTCAACTTCATATTCAATTTCAAATCAAAATTGAATATTCCATATCATCGATATATAAATGATAGTATTTTTTTAAACATTAGATTTTGAAATCAATTCCTTTCCGATATTCATTATGGAAATGAATAAAATCAATATAAATACCGTTCACGTCAAAACAGCGTTAATCTAATCAATACGACATTATATATTTAAATATATTCGTGTCCATCCCAAATCAGACATCAAAATCAGATTTTGATCCATTACTGAATATTATTTTAAAATACTCATTGTTTTAAAATAATCGTTATTTTAAAATATTTATTTTTTCTGAACTGGAATCAGAAACAGTCAATTACCATATAATTTGATTTACATGGATTTCATACACACATGTATACAACAACAATCAAACATAGTCAACCATCATCCAAAGTGCATTCTACACTGCATAAGCATCAAATATAAATATTTAACGCTTACATAGCTTGTCAACCAATCGATTGACATACAACTAAATATTGGGATTAGTGTATGCCCAATATCATTCCAATACCCATGTGGGGTTTCAATCAACAAATAATGAATTTTATTTGTGTAGTCCGGCGAGGTGTAAAATTTATCATCCCAATCAATATCAGTCAAATGTGTGTACACATTAAAAATTTTATTTTATTCATATACACATTAAAAATTATATTTTTAACTATAAAATATTTGATTCCATTCCACATCACACACAATTTTCACAACATAGTCAAACAAACAAGTCGTCCATGGTCCGTGGACGACAGGTGTCGGGTGCTGCTAAGCACCATCTGCATCCTATTATATAGTTTAACTAGAAAATAAAATAAAAGTGAGAAGTTCTCACCTATAAGCTTAACCAAACGCGACTCTTCATATGTAGAAAACCTTTGTCGCGTTTCCAACGAGATCTATTTCACGCGGTATATGTTAAAAATCTTGTTTTTACCATCGTTATATATATAATTAAAAATTACATTTTTATACCGCTGCTTCATAGAAAAGATCATATTTTTATTACGCAACATGTACATAAAAGATTATATTTTTATACTATCGCTACAGGTATAAAAATCACATTTTTAAAATGAAGTTATTCAAATAAAAATCGTATCTTTCTATTTTAAAAATCTTAACTTTACTATTATAAAAATATAAACTTTCCTATTATAAAAATACAAACTTTCCTATTATAAAAATATAAACTTTATCATATAAAAAATCAAATCATTATGGTTCTAAAAATCAAATCTTTCCTACAATAAAAATTACGTCTTTCTATAATAAAATTCATAACTTTATTATCATAAAAATTTAATTTTTCCATTGGATAACGATCATATTTTTCTATGAATCAAGATCATATCTTTATATGTAAAAAAATATAATCTTTATTGGGTTAAAACTATAATCTTTTTCTATGTTATAAAAATCGAAATTACTTTAAAAAGTAATTTTCTGTACACATTAAAACTGATTTAATAAAACTGGAATTAAATTAAAAACTGATTTAGTAAAAATAAAAATCACCTTCATCTATCGTAGGGGGCCGGAGATGGAAAGCCAGAATCGGTCGAGGCTGGGCTGGTGTTGGTCGCGGTGGCGCTCGACACGGTGGGACCAAGGCGTGGGCTTCAGGGGGATTTGGGCATCTGGTTTTCGGATTGGGGGGAGGGGGAGAGAGGGGCCTACACCGTCGGCAACAGCAGAGGGGACCAGAGCAGCGACGCGCGGTTGGCGGAGGACCACCGGCGGCGGATAGAGGGGCGACGGGCAAGAGCACGGTGGTTTTCTATTTTGGGTCCTTTTTTTTTCTTTTTCGTTCTTTAAAAACCGTCGGGGGGAGAAAGGTAAAGGGGAGAGAGAGTAAAGAGTTTGACCATATATATTAATATATTTTTATATTATTTCAAATCCCAAAAGGTAACTTTAAATTTCAACCTCCAAACGAGACCCACTGCCTATCGTTCCTAGCTAATTACCCTCATTCCGAACATAATGGGATATGTCCCGTATGCCAATTCGACCGTTTCAATCAGTTTCCGTCAAAATCTAAATCTATATATCGAATTTGAACGCACATTTCAATTTACCAAGGCCACATACGGACCCCAGAAATTCCAAAAAAATTATTTCTAGCTTCGTATTGATGATGTAGTCGTAACAAAACTAATTTTGTAAAATTTGAAGACCGTTTGAAAAATGGCAATTTTCTGGCCAACCCAAATTGACTGAAACTGTCAAAATGCGTTTTCCTTCACCATGCTCACATACCAAAAATTATGAGTTTTGGAATCGAGCAATAACTTAACATCCCAGATCGAACAATAGTGGTTTCGTCGAAAACGGAGGTTGTTTGCAAAATTTTCATTTTTAAGGGCTAAAATTCCATAGCGACTATTCTAAATTTTCAACTGGGCATATCTTTTTATTCCCGCTATGAAATTTTAATTTTTCGGATTCATTGGAAAGATATTCTCAAATAGATTCTAATATTTTTGGTTTTGGTAAAATCTGGTTTATTTTGAATCCTGTACAGTCATTTGAAATTAGAAATCGAATTTTCAAACTACCGCGCCATTTCCAATTCCTTTTATAATTTAAATAAATATTTATATTCTAACATCGATTTAAATAAATATATACGTTCTAATTCTATTCAAAATAAATTTCTATTCATTATTATTTAAAATAAATAATTTTAAATATTCAAAATTCATTAAAATTGCCAAAATAAAAATTTTAAATTGGTTCTGATTTTCCGGGTTGTTACACAAGGCATGGAAACTCTCCCAGTAACTAGAGAAAAACCCAAAAGGGGTCGAACTGAAAAAAGGATTGAATCCCTCGTCATAGCCACATTGGCCGGGGCGAGGCATCCCCCGGAGGGGGATGATTATGTTAGTCTTTCTCCATGCCCAAACCAAAGGAGGCAGGGTTAAAGCATTGAAAGTGTGAGTCGCTGTTTCACACCAGAAATGGTCATGGTAGTGCATCTAACAATTAGCACACTCTGCCTCTGCTCGTAGAAGAGTACGCCCTACCTCTGCTAGAACTAAGCATGTCCTACCTCTGCTTATGTTCCGATTTACCCATAGAAGGGAATGCAAACCCCTATAATCGCCTACGATGGTCAAAATAGGGCACCCCTCAGAGGGGGGTGGCGTATAAGCCTCTATCAGAGCCTATGATGGTCTATATAGAGCATTAAAAGAGTAAATCTTAGTTCTGTGTCTGCGATGACCCCATCTAAGTTTCTAAGACCTTATCATCACCTACGATGGTCAGGATAAGGCGCCTCCTGGAGGGAGGTCGGGTAAGTCCTTGGGCCCTGCTTGTGGATAAGCTAGCCAAGCGCACCGGACGCACAGGCCCAGAGAGTGGCCAACAAAGCACGTACATCCTCTACTTTGACATCAAAAGCCCAAGGGAAGGCTCGAGAAGCACATCTAGCCTCTGCTTCTCAAATCAAATCCGAAAGGGATACTTATTTCATTAATACCAGAAGGGTTCCCGGTCTTTAATCTTAAAGTACCTGAATCTGGGTGGATTAGGCTCTTTATTAATACCGGAAGGGTTACCGGTCTTTAATCTTAAAATACCTGAATCTGGGTGGATTTGGCTCTTCATTAATACCGGAAGGGTTCCTGGTCTCCAATCTTAAAAATACCCTAATCTGGGTGGATTTGGCTTTTCATTAGCGCCGAAGGGTCCCAGTCCTTAATCTTAAAATACTCGAATCTGGGATTTGGCTTTTCATTAATGCTGGAAGGGTCCCTGGTCTTTAATCTTAAAATATCTGAATCTAGGTGGATTTGGCTCTTCATTAATGCCAAAAGGGTCCCCGGTCTTTAATCTTAAAATATCTGAATCTGGGTGGATTCGGCTTTTCATTAACGCCGAAAGGGTCCTGGTCCTTAATCTTAATATACCCGAATTTGAGTGGATTCATCTCTTCATTAATGCTGGAAAGATTCCCAGTCTTTAATCTTAAAATACCCGAATCTGGGTGGATTCAGATCTTCATTAATGTCGGAAGGGTTCCCGGTCCTTAATCTTAAAATACCTGAATCTGGATGGATTCGGCTCTTCATTAATACCAGAAGGATTCCCGATCCTTAATCTAAAAATACCCAAATCTGGGTGGGTTTGGTTCTTCATTAATACCACAAGGGTTTCCGATCCTTAAGCTTTTAAAATGCCCGAATCTGGGTAAATTTGACTCTTTAATCTTAACGTGTCCGAGTCTGGGTATTATTCTACTCACATCATCATTGAAAAGAATTTTCAATCATCAAGGCTTGAATCTAGACCAATTCATTCCTCCATGAGGCGCCGAATGCGAAACTCTTCGGCAGAACTTACGGCGTAACTAAGCATAGAAAAGAAACTCGCAAACAAATAGGAGAAAGCCCATAAAAAGAAGCTTGACTTGAAAAGTCGAAGACACCCCTTTAAAGGGGCAAATGTTATTACCAGAATGATCTTAACGCAGGTTAATAGTGAAGGGATGTAGAAGAAATATAAGGAAGGGATGAAGAATATGAGAGAAACTCAGGCTGATACCCCTTTGAAAAGAAGGGGCCTGAAACCTACAAAGCGTCAGCAAAAGTTCATCTGGCATAGTCTACCCGCCAGGAATTAACCAGTGTAACGCCAACACATCAGAAGAGGAAGAGTATCAGGTCAGGGCATAAAGATGGTCCGTAGCCGAATCCTGGAAAACGGCTCCATAGATAATGAAGGAGTTACCTTCGTTAGTTACATGGATATCACTGGAAGCTACCTTCCATGGAGTCAAACCGGAAGGCTAACAAGACTCAAATAAGGATACAGGCTATATGTACTAATCCACCTAGTACCTGAACCATCAACGATTCTAAATCGGTGGGTGTACAAGTACGTTGTGATAGCGGGCCCCTCTAAGTACCCACGATAAAGCCGAAAGCCTACATTTGGAAGTTTACGCCAAAGGACCCACACTTGGGAGCATCCGCCGAGAAATTCGAAACGCCTCCGCAACCGGTCTCGACAACAAGCACCTTTCCGCCTTGGGGAGGCCCCCAATTCACCCGGGACTCTCGCTTCGAAGACCATAGCTGACACCATGGGGATGATCGACAGCCAGATACCCGAGACCAAGTAAAATAGCGGTCGACTGGAATCATTCGAGCCCAACACCCTACTGATAGAGGGACCTCGGATTCTCTATAAATAGAACCCCAGGAGCTCCATAAAAAAGGGACGCACTTTTCATTTCTCAAATTACTTCTTTTCTTCTAAAGAGAAGAAAACCATCAATTCTTGTAATATATCTCTAAACTATGAATGGAGGATTCTGGATCTCATACATCTTGCTATTCATTAATCTTGTTGTGCCATAATGGTGGAACCGGGAGCTAACCCTAATCTTTCTGATGAGAACATCAACAAAGGCATCCCAGAGGCGGAGGAAGAGATCATTGTGGAAACACAAAGTCCCCTTCTCCTCGCCCTAAGGATCCACCATGACTGGTCCATATTCTCATACTGAGCCTAACGCTTCCCATACATTAATGTAAGGAAATCGTCTACGAATTCTTAACCCGATCTCCATTGTCGCTCAGGTCCCTCTCTTGAGAGAATCTGACACGGAAAGGATCATCAGCGTTGACGAATATTACGATGCCTTCGTCCTTGAACTTGAGGGAGACGTTTGCTTGTTTTATTCTTATTATAGTACATAATGTCATCATTATGACTTAGGAAATTATCAATCCCATGAAGTATGACAATATCAAGTTAAATGACTTTCCCAAGGTCAAATTTAAATACCACCATGTAATATGCACGATGCTCATCCCTTTTGGAACGAGATGAACGTCCGCTAGGATTTAAGAGTTTGATGTCCCGGGAAAGGCAGTTTGGCTTAGAATCACGGGACTATGATCATATTCTGGTAACCCTGAGTCATGACGATGTCAAATCTTATGAATACACGCCTTACATATTGCAATCCGGGTGTTAACAAAAAATGTCATTAACAGTCATAACCTTCAAAATTAAGATTTTCAATTCTCTACAGCAAATCTAAAGAAAGTTATCACGTAAAATCAAATATATAGCAAGTAATCCATCTTTGGGTTGTATTTCATATCAATGTCATTCGTTTTGGTTTCAAGTTGAGGAATTTATCTTTCTTCTATGCTTGTATGTTGTTGCAGTCAATATTTCAGGTAGCAAAGTATCTTCTTCTAAGCTTTAGAGCCTTCAATTGATTCAATTCGACTCAATCCTCGTCGTCAAATTGATTAGGTGAGTTTAGTCTCACAAAAATTGCTAGCAAAAAATAAAAATTTTCTGTAAAATGTTACAAAATTCGTGTATATTTTCCACGTTTCTTTTCAGATTTAGGTCAAAATATTTTTGTTGGAAACATGATTCAATAAGGAACAATTTCTCTTTAGGTTACTTTTTGATATTCTGTCGTTTGATCGACCTGAAATATGCTTCAAAACAGAAACATAATTCTGTTTTTGATAGAATTTCTGAATTTAAACCTGAAACTATTTTGACCATAACATTTTCATTTCTTAATCGAATTCGATTATTTTGGATGTTCTGGAAATCTTAGAATGATAGGTACAAGTTTCGTCTTTTGAGTTTTCTAAAATTTTGAAGTTTGCTTAGTCGAAATTGTGGTTGTTTGTCGCCGTCTTGAGAATGAATGACGAGATTTGTAAATTTAATTATAAATTCTATTTTAAACATAACTTTTGAAACATAGGACCGAATTCAATAATTTTTGATGTTCTAGAAAGCCTAAGACTTGATTTAAAACTTTTTTCTGAATTTTTTTACCAAATTTTGAGGTTTGCTTGTCCGAAACAGCACATATTGTCGATGTTCCGCAACAGCAGAATTTAATTTTGAGTTTTGTTTCTTTTGTAAACTTCTTCTAACTTAAGTTGTAGTGCTTATTTTCTAATTTAGAAGTTCTACCGTGATGTTAAAACCTTATAACATAAATTATACTTGAAACTACTGTTTAATTATATGTTTTTATGCTTGTATACTGTGTTAGAAATGGATAAAAATGAAGTCATTACATGTTAGATATTGAATTGGTGTATGTCAATTATGCCTCTTTCATTTGAGATACTTTTGAATTGAAGTTACGGCTTTGATATTCATCAATGATTGTTCGATTTTGTGGAAGTTCAAGGTTTATATTTTAAGTGTTTTGAAATTGGATTGAAATATCAATTTCTTGATATCTTTGATGTTTAATGACGTTTTGAGCATGCTTTTCTACAAACTATCCTGGGAAACGATTTTGAATGAAATGGGGTTTTAGAATTATTACAACATAGTATTTAAATTTTTTTTTTCAATAATAAGATTCTATAAAGAAAATTATAATATTGGTTTTGAATAATATTTTGGAAAATTGTTTCGAAAACTAGTTTTCTCAAATAAAATATTTTCATATAGTACAAACATAAAAGCACCAATCGAGCGTATGAGAAAGAGAATTAGACAATTTAGTAAAACACATGGTATGGGATGCGTGAGTTTACTTTACCGGTTAATTTTAGACTTGTACGATAGAAAATCTTTACGATGAATTGAACTGAGATGAATTTTGGTGTTCGCCATATTATGGCATATTTTGATGCATTTTATTTCGTCGATGAGATGAGGCGAATTAGATGTTAGTATTCCCTATTTGGGGACTATGGTTATAGATAACCATCTCAATGTTATTTATACTTGCTGATGAGACGAGGCAAGCCTCTTTATGATGATTTCATGATGTTAAGATGTTTTATGATGGTTTTCACTTGTTGATGAGACGAGACAAGTCACAATGTCAGCCAATCTCGTCAATAAGTTGAGATGAGTATATATCCAATTTACTCGCTTGTGAGATGAGGCAGAGTATATATATTTCATGATGTTTTTTCTTATGTTTATAATGTTCTCCTAATGCGATTTTAGTTAGCGGCTAGTAAACTGTTAGGTGCAAACGTATGGTATGGGACATATGTTTACGCATTTTGGGGTCCTATCCAAGAAGCTGAGACATATTCACGATGTTACTAATACTATAGATCGAGTACTCGATTGGAGTCATCACGATGTTATTACTTGACTTCAATCATCGCAATGTTTATTACTTGGGCCTTTGTCACTGGGAGTTATCACGATGTCATAGACTATAGTCATCATGAGGATCAAGATGTTACATGACTCCAGTCATCACGATGTTATGGTACTAGATAGTAGTACTAGTCAAGATGCAAGCAAGTGCAACATTGCTTCGACATGCAAGTAGGGATCTAGCCAATTCGGGATTTCTTTGAGTTTGATGTTTTGATTTCACTGATTTTTGACAATTGTTACATTGATAGCCTTGTGCCAAATGAGATGTACATACATATATGGTGAAATCCCTTATGATGTTATATTTGATTGAGCTCTTTGTTTATGGATTGTTGTTTTGATGAATTTACGGTCTATGCAATGTTTAAGATGGATTTGAGATGTGTTATATATATACCAATGAAATGAGGTATAGATGATTATGAGATTCTTTTATGCTGAGTTTGGATTTGTTGTGGTCCTATATTTATACCGATAAGATAAGGTATAATAATTTAGAATATTCTTTTAGGTGATTTTTATGATGTACTGAATGATATTTTCAGATTTTAGTATATGCCAATGAGATGAGGCATATCTATGTGTTTATCCTTTGTATGAAGATTATGTACTTTTGATGTATAGTTATACTAATGTCGTTCTTTATGGAGATAGTTCATTCTTTTGTTGTCAATGTTGATATGCATATACACAGCCTATGATATAAGGTGGGAGCGATGATTAATTAAGTCTTAACTTTAAGACTTTGCTTGTTAATGTCTATTTCCTTAAGTGCCAATTATGCCGCTTGAGTATTACCTTATCTTAATCATCTCTTCTACTTATAAAGAAGAGATATCATTCTTTTTTACGATGTAGAATGCTTGTCATGGTATTGTTTCCTTTGAGTAAAAGGGAACGGTACATATCTCTTACTTTTCATTACCGATTATTCTATTTAATTGATAAATTTAGCTAGCCTGACCAGTGTGTTTTCACTCAAGTCAGACCGAGTTTATTTCAGTTATTAACCTCTCTTTTGGACTTAGCAGTTCATGATGCTTCCTTATGGGATCAACTCATCTATTTTGGATTGTTAGCTTTCTTGAGATATTGTCGAGTTGTTTATTCTTTGCTTTATGTATATTGAGAGGTCTTCATACCACTCTATTGAGATAATTGTATTGTATTGAGATGTATCATTATTGTAAGGACCCGTTACTTCCCCATAAAGGAAAGAGTGGATACTTTGAGAACAACACACAATAGAACGCAGACGTAAGAACATTTCATTGCAATTACAACAACTCCATCAGATACAAGAATATACAGAGTATAAATGAATAAATTACATTCCACAATTATCAGAGATTACAATAAATAACATAGCAGCGGAAAAATAATACAAAGCACAACTGAAGGTGATATATGGATACAGAGCTTTCCGGATATCATTCCAGCTGTAAACCAGGATCCTATGAATATAAATCTGCAAAACCAAAACTACTAGCTGCCCGTGCGGAAAATAGGGGCACCCAGAGTTTAGGTTAAAACAATAAACTCCAGGTCAGTCATGTGACTGGTGTGAGAACTAAAATAGTTATTTAAAACTTTACTTTAAAAGAGAGTAATTCAAGGGACCACGCCGTATAACACGGAAAGGGTTTCCTCCTAAGAATACCGGTGCATAGAATAAACAACGCAATTCTTTTTCGAAAAATGAAGCTATTATAAGACCCAGGTCCCATCACACAATGCAACGCAAGCCGGAGGATAGGGTTTTACCTTATAACAGCCAAACATGCTTGGTACGTTTAAAACAAATCATTTGATACTATAATAAGTGTATAGTGTCAAAACAATTTCAATCATAAATATAAACATAGACGGCATAGCATCCCATGCTACTATGTCGCCATACTAGGCTCTACAAATAAAGCCGAAATATCTCGTATTGGAAATTGGATTTCCGTCATGAGTCGAGGCAAGGGGCAAGCTCCTCTCCGCGTTCGAGACACTCTAGCAAATGTCTCAGGGTTACGCACTCTGGGCAACCCCGGATCCTCAAAGGCCGGTCCTCACTTACGTTAGAGGATTAGTTATTCCTGAACACACATTTCCCGGTCCTTACAGACCTATAATCGAGGCGCCTCACATTCCAACAACCACAAAGGTGAAAAGTATATAAATGTCAGGGCTGGTAAGTCACTGACACCACCATAGCTAGAAAGAAACGTCATGCACTCCTTGGGTCCTTATCCCGTTTTTGACTCATACTGAGGTGTGAGGCTCGCGAATTCACGTTATACACAAAGCTGCCACGTAGGCCGTGCTTTGATCATCAACCACAAGACTTTGCTTTTCAACAGAAGCCTTGATCCATGCAACTCAGTATGCCACACCGGCAATTTATGCCATGCGATTGATATCTATCGATATATAACCTCTAAGCTCGTACGTCTCAGAGAAGGGCGTTAAGCAAGAGAATAAATTCTCCGCCACCAAACAGATATATATTTAACAGAATTCAATCAACACAGAATAAAATCCAATGTCAGACACACTATCCATTTACAAGTTCGTTCTGGGTCTGAACGAAACCGGAGGCACTTTCCTCGCATATCCATCGATCTCCAGTTACATCTGGACGACCACCAACTATTTCCATCCTCTTGGGTGTACAGCCCAATCAGGATTGTCAGTAATTACCCAAACGATGTGAAGACTTCCGGTCTTCGACCACCGTCTTCATCTTCGACTTATCGTCGAGTCGGTTATTCAGAATGGGTATAAACCCGGCCTTTCCGAACAACCCGCGTATATTAAAACGAATGTTACACAAACACAACATACGCCTCATTCCAATTCATATTCTCAGGGAAAGGTTCCCATTAATTTTATCCAAGATAAATTCTTTCAAATTTATCCTTTAATCTTCCTTTGGATGTCGTTTCAAACCAAATTATGGTTTTCCAAACTAGTCGGGATTAGCGAACCACATCGAAGTAATTATTTATTTTATTTCCCAATCCCAACCTATTTATCCCATGAAGAAAAACTGGTAATACTCCATATCTAATACCACGGTGTTATCGGTAAAATTAATTACCATTTCACGTTCAAATCTAATTAAAGATTTAACTACCGCTTTGGAGCAAAACTGGTGATACTCCTTCCTCGCTTATTTTCCAAATTTGATAATTTAGATTATCAATTCACATTTCAATCTAATTGCAGATTGGTTAAAACTTCTTTTACTGGGTTAAAGAACTAGTGTTATTTAAAACACAGTTCACGGCAAACCCAAATCACATTCTATTTATTATCGGGTTAAAGAACTAGTGTTATTTAAAACAACATTCACGATAAACCCATTTCAAATCCAATCAAATATATAAGAAATTCCGATTATTTAAAACCCCTTTTTAAATCAAATTTATTTATTTAAAAATAATTGGGTATTAAATTTAGTTCAAAATTAGTTTGTTTCGATAAAAATCCATTTTTATCTTTTCAAATATGGAGTTTTTCATCTCAACTTTTCCCAAATCATTTCTTGTGATTTTACACAAATTATTACTATTTTTAATAATTTTATCAAGGCCTGTACAGTCGATTTCCAACAATGGCCATCGAACTGCACTTATAGCGACCTTTTTCAAATTTGATTTGGACGTATCTCCAAATCCAACTGTTAGATTTTGAATTTCTAATATTCGTTAGAAAGCTCTTTTCGATACGAACCCAACGGTTCCGGTTTTAGGAGAATCCGACGGTCGGATCTCCCGTAATGTCCGTTTGAAATAAATGGTCGAAATTCGCGAACTGCCGCGGCGCGGCGCGTTCTATTCAGGCCATTATATTATATATATAATATATATAATATATATTTCGTCGATTACCATTCAAAATGAATTTTATAAATAGTTTTGAATTCGTTTCGAAAACAATTTCAACTTTCATCTCAATTCAAATCAAAATTGAATCTTTCCTTATAAATTCGTTTTAAAATCCATTTCTATTCAATTCCAGTTTGAATTCATTTCACTTCGTTTTAAATTCAATTCGAATTCGTTTTATATTCAATTGAAATCAAATTCGTTTTCTATTCAATTGAAATTCGTCACATATGCAATTGAAATCAAATTCGTTTTCTATTCAAATCAAATTCGTTATATATTCAATCGAAATCAAATTCGTTTTCTATTCAATTCATTTCGAAATCGTTTTATATTCAATTCATTTCGAAATCGCTTTATATTCAATTCATTTCGAAATCGCTTTTCAATATTCATTTCATTTCGAAATCGCTTTTCAATATTCATTTTAAAATGAATAAATCGATATAAATATCGTTCGCGTCAAAATGGCGTCAATCTAATCAACACGGCTTCATATATTTCTATTTTCAAATATTCTATTTCAAATATTTCTATTTTCAAATATTCTATTTCAAATATTTCTATTTCAACAAATGAGTATTTATTTCTGTCAACACACGACTAATCTCAACGAATGAGTACTGTCCACGTGTGACTATTTTTGTTAAATTATTTCGTTCAACACATGACTAATCTCAACGGATGAGTACAGTCAACACATGAACCTTTATTTTATAGTGATAAAGATATAAATTTTATTGTTAAAATATTTCGTTCAACACATGACTAATCTCACGAATGAGTACAATCAACACATGAACCTTTATTTTATAGTGATAAAGATATAAATTTTATTGTTAAAATATTTCGTTCAACACATGACTAATCTCACGAATGAGTACAGTCAACACATGAACCTTTACTTTATAATATTCTTTATCTTCTAAATTGGAATGAGACCCAATCAATCACCATATAATGTTAATTATATGGATTTTCATACATCACACGTATATAATAGCATTGAAAAACAATCAACCATCAACCAAAGTGCACTACACCGTATAAGCATCAAATATAGACATCTAACGTTTATAACAGCCTGTCAATCAATCGATCGACATATTTAATCAATTAGGATGAGTGAACTTCAAATTTCATCCCAACACCCGTGTGGGGTTTCAAACAATCAAACACAGATTTTAGTTGTGCAGTTGGGCGATGTGTAAAATTTATCGTCCCAATCAATGTCCTTCAAATAGGTGTACATAAACAAACCGTCCGGTTTGTAAATGAATATTTATTTATTCACATTCACGTTAAAAATTATATTTTTAACGATAAACTATTTTATTTTAATTCATGAATTTTTATTCAGTTCATTCTTTAAATAAAATGATATTTTTATTTTTCTAACTTATTTTAGAAAATTTCGGCGGCATAACGGCACGATACTAGAAACGGGACGAGGCCTAGCCTTACCCCCGGTCTAGTGAAGGCCCACGCCATTCACATATCAATAAAATTCATTTCAATTCTCCAAACAACCAAATTCAAATCAAATAATCCAACTAATCTATGCAACCAAACAAACAAGTCCATGGTCTGTGGACGATTGTGTCGGGTGCTACTAATAACCGTCTGCATCCTAGTATATATACATAACTAGAAAAGAAATTGAAGAGTGAGAAACTCTCACTAATAGCTATCCAACTCCACGACACTTCATTGATAGAAATCTTCATCGTTATCGCATCTTTGTCACATTCGTTGCCCGTAGCCACTACATATATAAAAATCACATTTTTATTTTGATGTCTTTAAAATAAAAATCACATTTTTATTTATTCACTTTCAATTTAAAAATCATATTTTTATAATCGCTTCATACATTTAAAAATCGAATTTTCACTCCGCTATTCAATATATAAAAATGGAATTTTTATCTTGTTATTCAATATATAAAAATCGAATTTTTACTATGCTATTCAATATATAAAAATCGAATTTTTACTATGCTATTCAATATATAAAAATCGAATTTTTACTATGCTATTCAATATATAAAAATCGAATTTTATTTCGTTGCCATATAGAAAAAAATTCTATTTTTACTTTGTTATTCTCTATATAAAGGTCTCGCCTTTTCAACTATAAAGATTTCGCCTTTTCAAATATAAAGATTTCGCCTGTTCAAATATAAAGATTTCGCCTTTTCAAATATAAAGATTTCGCCTTTTCAAACTTAACATTATAAAAATCACATTTTTATTTTTGCTACACATATAAAGATTTCATTTCTAATACGCCCATCATGTAAAAATTATATTTTTACATCTTCTACAGAGTAAAGATCATATTTTCCTCCAACAAAAATCCTATCTTTACAGTTTTAAAAATCCTATCTTTACTGTTTTAAAAATCCTATCTTTACTGGTTTTTTTTTTCAATAAAGAAAAATTTAATTTCTTCATATATCAAAATATAATCTTTTCTTGCCATAAAAGTATATTCTTCCTACTTAAGAATCACATCTTTATTTAAACAAAAATCACTTCATTATCTAAATAAAAATCTCCTTTTTATAGTGATGAATATAATTTAAAGATCGCACCTTTATATCGTCCTTCACATATATAAAAAATCAAATCTTTATGATATTAAAAATCATTTCTTTCTGTTGTGAAAAATCAAACCTTTATATTTACTTTTAAAAATCCTAATAGGCCGATTTTATTTAAAGATCATTGCATAAAAGGATTTAAATAAACTAAATAAACTAAAAATCATAATAAAATAAAAATAAAAATAAAAATAAAAAGGGTCAAGAACTTACAGCGGGGGGGGGGGGGGGTCTTCGATCGGTGAAGGGGCTGTCGGAGCGGACAGGTGGCCGGAGGACAGTGCTGCGGCGGTTGCGGGCGTCGGATGTGGGTCCCATGGCGTCTGGAGGGGGGGAAATGGTGCGTGGGTGGGGTTGCTGCGTCGGTCGTGCAAGAGGATTGGGGGGGGGGGTCTAGGGTATCTCGAGGCGGCGGGGGGGGGGGGGGGGGGTTGGGTTGCGTCGGCGATGGCTTGCTGGTGGGGGGGACCTCGAATCGGACGTGGAGGGAGGAGGGGGAGGAAGCAGCGGAGGGGAAGAAGGGAGAGGAGGGAGGCGTGCGGTGGTTGCTCTGCCACCGGCGGCGGCGTGGGAGGGGGGCATCGACGCGATTTCGATTTGTTTTTTTTTTCCTTTTCGTTGAACGAATGAATGAATAAGGGGGGGGGGGGGGTTATATGAAAATTTATATATTTTAATATTATTTTAATTTTAATCTCTAAAAGTTACTTTAAAAATTCGAACTCCTTTTTGAGCCCACCGACTGTCGTCCCTAGGGTAATATCCCCATTCCGAACACAATGGGATATGTACCGTAAGCCGATTCGATCGTTTCGATCAGTTTCCGTTAAAATCAACATATAACTCTATATATTGATTTTAAACGCGCATTTCAATTTACTGGGGTCACATACTAACTCTAAAAATTTCCGAAAAATATTTTCTAGCTTCGTATTGATGATACTGTCCTAACAAAACTAGTTTCGTCAAATTCTGAGACCGTTGGAAAAATGACCATTTTCCAGTCGATTAAAATCAACTAAAACTGGTGAAACGCGTTTTCCTTTGCCACGCTCACATATTGAATCGAAAAATTATGAAATTTGAAATCTAGCAATAATTTGACATCACGGACCCAACAAAAGTTGTTTCTTCGAAATCCGAGGTCGTTTGCAAAATGTTTATTTTTAAGGGCCTGAATTCCATAGCGACTATTCAGAATTTTCAACTGGACATATCTTTTGATTCCCGCTATGAAATCTTGATTTGTCGGATTCGTTGGAAAGATATTCAAAATTAGATTCTATTATTTTTGGTTTCACTAAAATCCGGATTGTTTTGCACCCGGTATGTTCAATTGAAGTTTGAAATCGAATTATCGAACTACTGCGCCATTTTCAATTCTATTTATAATTATATATAATTATTTATATTCTAACGACAGCGTATATATTATATACGTCGAATTCCAATTCAAAATAAATTTCTCGTCGATATTATTTAAAATAATCTATTTTAAATATTCAAAATTCGCTAAAATTGCCAAAATAAAAATTTTAAACTGGTTCAGAATTTCTGGGTTATTACAATCTCCCCCACTTAAAACTTTTCGTCCCTGAAAAGGAACAAAGTCAAAAGTGGTTTGGTTATTCAACTCTACGTTCGATCTGGCTTCCATTCTCCAACTTTTCAGTTTCTGAGAATTTTCAAATTTTCAAAAATTTGGCTAACACCCTAAATTTTCGAAAAATTTCGCCATAACCTCCCCTGCACTGGGAGCCACGGGAAATCCCGAAATTGCCATACAGGCCTTCTGATCTCAAAAAGAAAAAGAAAAAGCCAAGCGGCTAGCCAATAGGCTCATAAAATCATCATCACCCAAACAAAACAGTAAATTATAGTAAACATGTACCTATTTGTTGGGCAAACAAATTTTATTCTCTGCTCTAGCCTCCTTGATATGACCTGTTCAATGTAAGTACATGTATATGCAAGCAAATGCGACTAATTTTCAATATAATTCAATATTTGATTCAATTAGGCATAATGGTTCAAAATTATCAAACAAATAAACAAACAACACAAACATCAATTAATTAGTGGATTAGAGTTTCAAATTCATAACTTGATATATACACAAAAAAATCATGTTTTTGAAGCCAATTCACAACAATGTGTTCTAGCTATATTGGTTTTGGTTCTCACACCAGTCTAATGGAAATATATAGAAATCACACCTTCGAAACACGAACATAAATTTTGGTGATGGAGCTCCATCATCAAAATCATCTCCGAGCGACTAGAGTGTGATTCTATATCTATCAAGTATATTAAAACTTCGAATATACGTTCATGACGCGTATATGCAAAACCATTATATAGTGGATTGTCCAAATTCAAAATAAATAAATATTCAAATACGTATACTTGAATTTAACTTTCAAATCAAAATTGTTTTCATTTGAAAAATATACTCTTCATACTCGTTCTAGGATACTACTGATCCTATCTCTAACGAGTCATTCTAATTGGATATTACTAATCCAATATCTGATGAATTCTTTCGTATGGTTCTAATGTGTCTTGTTCTCGAGCTCTGTAAACCAAAGCTCTGATACCACTGTAAGGACCCGTTACTTCCCCGTAATGGAAAGAGCGGATACTTTGAGAACAACACACAATAGAACGCAGACGGAAGAACATTTCATTGCTATTACAACAACTCTATCAGATACAAGAATATACAGAGTATAAATGAATATATTACATTCCACAATTATCAGAGATTACAATAAATTACATAGCAACAGAAAAATAATACAAAGCACAACTGAAGGTGATATACGGATACAGAGCTTTCCGGATATCATTCCAGCTGTAAACCAGGATCCTGTGAATATAAATCTACAAAACCAAAACTACTAGCTGCCCGTGCGGAAAATAGGGGCACCCAGAGTTTAGGTTAAGACAATAAACTCCAGGTCAGTCATGTGACTGGTGTGAGAACTAAAACAGTTATTTAAAACTTTACTTTAAAAGAGAGTAATTCAAGGGACCACGCCGTAAAACACGGAACGGGATTCCTCCCAAGAATACCGGTGCATAGAATAAACAACGCAATGCTTTTTCGAAAAATGAAGCTATTATAAGACCCAGGTCCCATCACACAATGCAACGCAAGCCGGAGGATAGGGTTTTACCTTATAACAGCCAAACATGCTTGGTACGTTTAAAACAAATCATTTGATACTATAATAAATGTATAGTGTCGAAACAATTTCAATCATAAATATAAATCATAGACGGCATAGCATCCCATGCTACTATGTCGCCATACTAGGCTCTACAAATAAAGCCGAAATATCTCGTATTGGAAATTGGATTTCCGTCATGAGTCGAGGCAAGGGGCAAGCTCCTCTCCGCGTTCGAGACACTCTAGCAAATGTCTCAGGGTTACGCACTCTGGGCAACCCCGGATCCTCCAAGGCCGGTCCTCACTTACGTTAGAGGATTAGTTATTCCTGAACACACGTTTCCCGGTCCTTACAGACCTATAATCGAGGCGCCTCGCATTCCAACAACCACATAGGTGAAAAGTATATAAATGTCAGGGCTGGTAAGTCACTGACACCACCATAGCTAGAAAGAAACGTCATGCACTCCTTGGGTCCTTATCCCGTTTTTGACTCATACCGAGGTGTGAGGCTCGCGAATTCACGTTATACACAAAGCTGCCACGTAGGCCGTGCTTTGATCATCAACCACAAGACTTTGCTTTTCAACAGAAGCCTTGATCCATGCAACTCAGTATGCCACACCGGCAATTTATGCCATGCGATTGATATCTATCGATATATAACCTCTAAGCTCGTACGTCTCAGAGAAGGGCGTTAAGCAAGAGAATAAATTCTCCGCCGCCAAACAGATATATATTTAACAGAAATCAATCAACACAGAATAAAATCCAATGTCAGACACACAATCCATTTACAAGTTCGTTCTGGGTCTGAACGAAACCGGAGGCACTTTCCTCGCATATCCATCGATCTCCAGTTACATCTAGACGACCACCAACTATTTCCATCCTCTTGGGTGTACAGCCCAATCAGGATTGTCAGTAATTACCCAAACGATGTGAAGACTTCCGGTCTTCGACCACCGTCTTCATCTTCGACTTATCGTCGAGTCGGTTATTCAGAATGGGTATAAACCCGGCCTTTCCGAACAACCCGCGTATATTAAAACGAATGTTACACAAACACAACATACGCCTCATTCCAATTCATATTCTCAGGGAAAGGTTCCCATTAATTTTATCCAAGATAAATTCTTTAAAATTTACCATTTAATCTTCCTTTGGATGTCGTTTCAAACCAAATTATGGTTTTCCAAACTAGTCGGGATTAGCGAACCACATCGAAGTAATTATTTATTTTATTTCCCAATCCCAACCTATTCATCCCATGAAGCAAAATTGTTAATACTCCATATCTAATACCACGGTGTTATCGGTAAAATTAATTACCATTTCACGTTCAAACCTAATTAAAGATTTAACTACCGCTTTGGAGCAAAACTGGTGATACTCCTTCCTCGCTTATTTTCCAAATTTGATAATTTAGATTATCAATTCACATTTAAATCTAATTGCAGATTCTTGAAAACTCCTTTTACTGGGTTAAAGAACTAGTGTTATTTAAAACACAGTTCACGGCAAACCCAAATCACATTCTATTTATTATCGGGTTAAAGAACTAGTGTTATTTAAAACACCGTTCACGATAAACCCATTTCAAATCCAATCAAATATATTAGAAATTCCGATTATTTAAAACTCCTTTTTAAATCTAATTTATTTATTTAAAAATAATTGGGTTTTAAATTTAGTTCAAAATTAGTTCGTTTCGATAAAAATCCATTTTTATCTTTTCAAATATGGAGTTTTTCATCTCAACTTCTCCCAAATCATTTCTTGTGATTTTACACAAATTATTACTATTTTTAATAATTTTATCAAGGCCCGTACAGTCGATTTCCAACAATGGCCATCGAACTGTGCTTATAGCGACCTTTTTCAAATTTGATTTGGACGTATCTCCAAATCCAACCGTTAGATTTTGAATTTCTAATATTCTTTAGAAAGCTCTTTTCGATACGAACCCAACGGTTCCGGTTTTAGGAGAATCCGACGGTCGGATCTCCCGTAATGTCCGTTTGAAATAAATGGTCGAAATTCGTGAACTGCCGCGGCGCGGCGCGTTCTATTCAGGCCATTATATTATACATATAATATATATAATATATATTTCGTCGATTACCATTCAAAACGAATTTTATAAATAGTTTTGAATTCGTTTCAAAAACAATTTCAACTTCCATCTCAATTCAAATCAAAATTGAATCTTTCCTTATAAATTCATTTTAAAATCCATTTCTATTCAATTCCAGTTTCAATTCAATTTGAATTCATTTCGCTTCATTTTAAATTCAATTCGAATTCGTTTTATATTCAATTGAAATCAAATTCGTTTTCTATTCAATTGAAATTCGTCACATATGCAATTGAAATCAAATTCGTTATATATTCAATTGAAATCAAATTCATTTTCTATTCAAATAAAATTCGTTATATATTCAATCGAAATCAAATTCGTTTTCTATTCAATTCATTTCGAAATCGTTTTATATTCAATTCATTTCGAAATCGCTTTATATTCAATTCATTTCGAAATCGTTTTTCAATATTCATTTCATTTCGAAATCGCTTTTCAATATTCATTTTAAAATGAATAAATCGATATAAATATCGTTCGCGTCAAAATGGCGTCAATCTAATCAACACGGCTTCATATATTTCTATTTTCAAATATTCTATTTCAAATATTTCTACTTTCAAATATTCTATTTCAAATATTTCTATTTCAACAAATGAGTATTTATTTCTTTCAACACACGACTAATCTCAACGAATGAGTACTGTCCACGTGTGACTATTTTTGTTAAATTATTTCGTTCAACACATGACTAATCTCAATGGATGAGTACAGTCAACACATGAACCTTTATTTTATAGTGATAAAGATATAAATTTTATTGTTAAAATATTTCGTTCAACACATGACTAATCTCACGAATGAGTACAGTCAACACATGAACCTTTATTTTATAGTGATAAAGATATAAATTTTATTGTTAAAATATTTCGTTCAACACATGACTAATCTCATGAATGAGTATAGTCAACACATGAACCTTTACTTTATAATATTCTTTATCTTCTAAATTGGAATGAGGCCCAATCAATCACCATATAATGTTAATTATATGGATTTTCATACATCACACGTATATAATAGCATTGAAAAACAATCAACCATCAACCAAAGTGCACTACACCGTATAAGCATCAAATATAGACATCTAACGTTTATAACAGCCTGTCAATCAATCGATCGACATATTTAATCAATTAGGATGAGTGAACTTCAAATTTCATCCCAACACCCGTGTGGAGTTTCAAACAATCAAACACAGATTTTAGTTGTGCAGTTGGGCGATGTGTAAAATTTATCGTCCCAATCAATGTCCTTCAAATAGGTGTACATAAACAAACCGTCCGGTTTGTAAATGAATATTTATTTATTCACATTCACGTTAAAAATTATATTTTTAACGATAAACTATTTTATTTTAACTCATGAATTTTTATTCAGTTCATTCTTTAAATAAAATGATATTTTTATTTTTCTAACTTATTTTAGAAAATTTCGGCGGCATAACGACACGATAATAGAAACGGGACGAGGCCTAGCCTTACCCCCGGTCTAGCGAAGGCCCACGCCATTCACATATCAATCAAATTCATTTCAATTCTCCAAACAACCAAATTCAAATCAAATAATCCAACTAATCTATGCAACCAAACAAACAAGTCCATGGTCTGTGGACGATTGTGTCGGGTGCTACTAAACACCGTCTGCATCCTAGTATATATACATAACTAGAAAAGAAATTGAAGAGTGAGAAATTCTCACTAATAGCTATCCAACTCCACGACACTTCATTGATAGAAATCTTCATCGTTATCGCATCTTTGTCATCTTCGTTGCCCGTAGCCACTACATATATAAAAATCACATTTTTATTTTGATGTCTTTAAAATAAAAATCACATTTTTATTTATTCACTTTCAATTTAAAAATCATATTTTTATAATCGCTTCATACATTTAAAAATCGAATTTTCACTCCGCTATTCAATACATAAAAATGGAATTTTTATCTTGTTATTCAATATATAAAAATCGAATTTTTACTTTGCTATTCAATATATAAAAATCGAATTTTTACTATGCTATTCAATATATAAAAATCGAATTTTTACTATGCTATTCAATATATAAAAATCGAATTTTCACTATGCTATTCAATATATAAAAATCGAATTTTATTTCGTTGCCATATAGATAAAAATTCTATTTTTACTTTGTTATTCTCTATATAAAGGTCTCGCCTTTTCAACTATAAAGATTTCGCCTTTTCAAATATAAAGATTCTGCCTGTTCAAATATAAAGATTTCGCCTTTTCAAATATAAAGATTTCGCCTTTTCAAACTTAACATTATAAAAATCACATTTTTATTTTTGCTACACATATAAAGATTTCATTTCTAATACGCCCATCATGTAAAAATTATATTTTTACATCTTCTACATAGTAAAGATCATATTTTCCTCCAACAAAAATCATATCTTTACAGTTTTAAAAATCCTATCTTTACTATTTTAAAAATCCTATCTTTACAGTTTTTTTTTTCAATAAAGGAAAATCAAATTTCTTCATATATCAAAATATAATCTTTTCTTGCCATAAAAGTATATTCTTCCTACTTAAGAATCACATCTTTATTTAAACAAAAATCACTTCATTATCTAAATAAAAATCTCCTTTTTATAGCGATGAATATAATTTAAAGATCGCACCTTTATATCGTCCTTCACATATAAAAAAAAATCAAATCTTTATGATATTAAAAATCATTTCTTTCTGTTGTGAAAAATCAAACATTTATATTTAATTTTAAAAATCCTAATAGGCTGATTTTATTTAAAGATCATTGCATAAAAGGATTTAAATAAACTAAAAATAAAAATAAAAAGGGTCAAGAACTTACACCGGGGGGGGGGGGGGGTCTTCGATCAGAGAAGGGGCTGTCGGAGCGGACAGGTGGCCGGAGGACTGTGCTGCGGCGGTTGCGGGCGTCGGATGTGGGTCCCATGGCGTCTGGAGGGGGGAAATGGTGCGTGGGTGGGGTTGCTGCGTCGGTCGCGCAAGAGGATTGGGGGGGTCTAGGGTATCTCGAGGCGGCGGGGGGGGGGGGGGGGGTTTGGGTTGCGTCGGCGATGGCTTGCTGGGGGGGCGCGACCTCGAATCGGACGTGGAGGGAGGATGGGGGATGAAGCAGCGGAGGGGAAGAAGGGAGAGGAGGGGAGGCGTGCGGTGGTGGTGGCTCTGCCACCGGCGGCGGCATGGGGGGGGGGGGGGGCATCGACGCGATTTCGATTTGTTTTTTTTTTTGTTTTCCTTTTCGTTGAACGAATGAATGAATAGGGGGGGGGTTATATGAAAATTTATATATTTTAATATTATTTTAATTTTAATCTCTAAAAGTCACTTTAAAAATTCGAACTCCTTTTTGAGCCCACCGACTGTCGTCCCTAGGGTAATATCCTCATTCCGAACACAATGGGATATGTACCGTAAGCTGATTCGATCGTTTCGATCAGTTTCCGTTAAAATCAACATATAACTCTATATATTGATTTTAAACGCGCATTTCAATTTACTAGGGTCACATACTAACTCTAAAAATTTCCGAAAAATATTTTCCAGCTTCGTATTGACGATACGGTCCTAACAAAACTAGTTTTGTCAAATTCTGAGACCGTTGGAAAAATGACCATTTTCCAGTCGATTAAAATCAACTGAAACTGGTCAAACACGTTTTCCTTTGCCACGCTCACATATTGAATCGAAAAATTATGAAATTTGGAATCTAGCAATAATTTGACATCACGGACCCAACAAAAGTTGTTTCGTCGAAATCCGAGGTCGTTTGCAAAATGTCTATTTTTAAGGGCCTGAATTCCATAGTGACTATTCAGAATTTTCAACTGGACATATCTTTTGATTCCCGCTATGAAATCTTGATTTGTCGGATTCGTTGGAAAGATATTCACAATTAGATTCTATTATTTTTGGTTTCACTAAAATCCGGATTGTTTTGCACCCGGTATGTTCAATTGAAGTTTGAAATCGAATTATCGAACTACTACACCATTTTCAATTCTATTTATAATTATATATAATTATTTATATTCTAACGATGGCGTATATATTATATACGTCGAATTCCAATTCAAAATAAATTTCTCGTCGATATTATTTAAAATAATCTATTTTAAATATTCAAAATTCGCTAAAATTGCCAAAATAAAAAATTTAAACTGGTTCAGAATTTCCGGGTTATTACAATTATATATGTAAATATATGTATACCTACACTATTCTATGATGAGTTATCCATTTATTTATGGGATTTTGTTCTGATAGATCCATGACCACCTATAGCTTTGTATTAACTGTTATTGGATATGTTGAGCCATTTGAGTTGAAAAGAAAACTAATACATAACATTTATCAACATATTCAACAGACAATTAAGACAAGGACATAGTTAGTCGCTCTTAATCAGCCTTATTCTCTGCATTAGAATACATAATTACTATGTGGTTCACTTTGTTAATGTGAGTCTCGGGGTAGGGCGTTACTAAAAACTACTCTAATCGAAATTTAATTAAAAAAATTATGAGCATTTGAATTTTTGTAGTTGGAAATAATTATGTATGTAATTAAGAAAGAATTTGAAATTAATTAATGATGGATTAATGCCTTTGAATTTAAAGGATTCTTTATAGTTTCGAAAATTAATTAAGATATGAAATAACATTAATTAAATTAATGCATCAATTAAACTAGGAATAACTCAATTGACGATCGAAACACATATGGACAAGATGGTCAGGTCGACCGTGATCTAGCAAAGATCGACCATGAGCAGTTGATTTGTATCATGGGCAGTTGGCCCGCATACTTGGTGCATGCGATTTTGGATGGCTGTGTGGCTAAGATGTAATTTATTTCCAATCGGTAGTTAGCGCTGGTTTGAACCTCTATAAATTAGGTCATAGGACTTCACTTTAAACTCATTATTTTTCTTATGAGCGTGAAAGCTTTGCTGTTTCCCTTTCTCCTCCGAAATGTTTAAATTCATAAAAATAGATGTAGATTGCATGGATATATTTTACGGAAGAATAAAAAAGAATAAAAGATGTGAAATAGGTTCAAATCAGATTGCTACATCAATGGTAAACTTTAAGATTTAGTTCTAATTATTCTCTCTCTAATCCAATCTCTAATAAGTATGTTTGAAATGTTGTTTGTGTATCCAAATAGAGAGTGAAAAAATGGTGAATATAGATAGCATGGTTAAATCTCCATTAGATTTTGAAACTGGAGCGCTAATTAAAAGTGAGCGTTAATGTTTTATGTTTTTGCATGATATTAGATTATGTCATTGTAGATCTATTCCCATATGACTGAGAATTGAATTTAAGTTACAAATGAATTCACATATATGAGTTTTGAAGACTGTAAACTTACTAACAAATTTGTACTGATAATTACAGATGCATAATGGTTAGAACAAAATTTGAAATTGTGAAATGATTTTAGTTTTATGTTTTACGTTTGTTTAGTTAAAATGACGTAATTGATTGGGGTTTCGTTTTATTTGATATTGATGAATGAAATTTAAAATAAAGTTAATTGAACTTTCGATATTTTGGAGATAATTTTAATTTATTAGAATGTATATTGTTGTATGTGAATTTCCATATATTATCAAGTTTAAATTTGACTAAAACGACGTTTGAAATGCAAGAAAGAAATATATACTTACAACAAATTAGATATATGAAATAAAATGATTACTTTTTTAGTTCTATATATTCAAGTAATAAAAAGGGATGTCTTATAATACACATATCGCTCAAATCACCTCTTTTGGATAAAATATAGAATTTATTGTGCAATAGTTAATTGTTAGAAATCCAATTTAAATTTATAAAAATAATGCTAAAAGTGGATGACTGAGATAAGAATAAAACTAAAGATCTTTTATAATTTACGGGATAAGTCAAAAAGCCCTAACTGCAGCTGTTGAAAACTAAGTGTGGATAAACCACTGTCTCTTCCACCCCTCTTCGTCCACTTCTCATCTCCCCCTTACGCCATTGTTCCCTTAACCCGTTTCCCTTTCCTCTACAGCCCGCCTTCGTCTGTTGACGCAATGTCGAATAATCATAAGAATTCTAGATTTGAGAACAGCTCAACGCATTCTGGTTGTATTTATAGCCTTCCTCCTTGTTAAATTTGGCGATGGACACCAATGCCGAAGTCGATTCTTCTGCGGTTCAATATCCGACCCCTACGCTTAACGTATCTAGCTGGAGAAGTTACCTCTTATGCGATGTCTACGCCTACTCCGGTATTTTTGCTCCTGGTAACATGTAATAACCCGAAAATCTGGGCCAGTTTAAAATTTTTATTTTGGCAATTTTAGCGAATTTTGAATATTTAAAATGAATTATTTTAAATAAAATCGACGAGAAATTTATTTTGAATATAATTCGAATGTATATATTTATATGCGTCGTCGTTAGAATATAAATATTTATATTTAATTATAATAGGAATTGAAAATGGCGCGGTAGTTCGATAATTTGATTTCAAACTTCAATTGAAAGTAGCGGGTGCAAAACAATCCGGATTTTAGTGAAACCAAAAACAATAGGATCTAATTGATAATATCTTTCGAACGAATCCGAAAAATCGAAATTTCATAGCGGGAATCAAAAGATATGTCCAGTTGAAAATTCTGAATAGTCGCTATGGAATTCAGGACCTTAAAAATGGGAATTTTGCAAACGACCTCAGATTTCGACGAAACCACTTTTGTTGGGTCTGTGACATCAATTTATCGCTATATTCCAAATTTCATAATTTTTCGAATCAATATGTGAGCATGGCAAAGGAAAACGCGTTTGACCAGTTTTAGTTGATTTTAATCGACCAGAAATTGGCCATTTTTCAAAAGATCTCAGAATTCGACGAAACTAGTTTTGTTAGGACCGTATCGTCAATACGAAGCTAGAAAATATTTTTCTGGAATTTTTCAAGTTAGTATGTGACCCCGGTAAATTGAAACGCGCGTTTAAATTCAATATATAGAGTTATATGTTGATTTTGACGAAAACTGATCGAGACGATCGAATCAGCCTAGGATACATATCCCATTGTGTTCGGAATGGGGGCGAAACGCTATGGACGACAGGCGGTGGACCTCGTTTAGAGGTCGTATGTAAAAGTCAACTTTTTGGGTGGAAAAATAAAAAAAATAAAAGAAAAAAACCCTTCTCCTTATCCACGTCAGACCCCCCCCCCCGATTCATTTCAGAAACGAAAAAAAGAAAAAAAAAGGGAGGAGAGCGACGGGGGGGAGCCGCCGCTGCATCCCCCCCCCCCGATGAGCCGCCCCCGCCCCAAGTGGGGCGCCACCTCTGCCGCCGCCTCCCTCTCTTCTTCTTCCTCCCTCAATCACCTCCATCTCCTCCTTCTTCTGCATAAAAACCGCCCCCCTTTTCTAAACCCTAAGCCGCTGATCCCTCCGCCTCCACCACCAGCGACGGTGAAGCCCCCCCAGCCTTCGATTTTGACTGTAAGCCCTTTTTACTTATTTATTTTATTTCTTTTTTTTCTATGTAATTGGTATTAGCAATTATAAAAATCATTTTTTGTATATTTTTAAAATTAGTTAAGTTAGGATTTTTAGAATAGGAAAGACGATATTTTTAAATATGAAAAGACGATATTTTTAAATATGAAAAGACGATATTTTTAAATACGGAAAGACGATATTTTTAAATACGGAAAGACGATATTTTTAAATATGAAAAGACGATATTTTTAGATATGAAAAGACGATATTTTGAGATGAGTAGTGAAGTAAAAATATGATTTTTACTTCGAGAAAAATATAATTTTTATATTATAGAAAGGCAAACCTTTATTTGAAAAGACGAGATTTTTATAAATGAAAAGATTAGATTTTTAAATTTAAAAAGGCGAAATCTTTATATAGAGAATAGCGTTGTAAAAATAGAATTTTTATCTATATATTAGCGGTATGGAAATGCGATTTTTATCCATATGGATTTGAAGTAAAAATTCGATTTTTATATATTAAATAGCTATATAAAAATGTGATTTTTATATATGTAGTGAATACGGGCAACGAAAGCGACAAAAGGCGAGAATGGCGATGATTTCCCTAAATGAATTGTCGTGAAGTTGGATAGCTAGTCGGTGAGAACTTCTCACTCTAAATTATCTTTTTCTAGTTATATATATATATATATATATATATATATATATATATATACTAGGATGCAGAAGGTGTTTAGTAGCACCCGACACCCGTCATCCACAGACCATGGATGACTTGTTTGTTAAATTGTTTGGTTGTGTAATTGGTTAGTCTATTTGGTTTGAATTGAATTTTTTGGTGAAATGGAATGGATTTGATAGATGTGTGAATGGCGTGGGCCTTCACTAGACCGGGGATAAGGCTAGGCCTTGTCCCGTTTCTAGTATCGTGCCGTTATGCCGCCGAAATTTTCTAAAATATGTTAGAAAAATAAAAATATCATTTTCATTGAGTAAATGAACTGAATAGAAATTCATGTGTTGAAATAGAATATTTTATCGTTAAAAATATATTTTTTAACGTGGAAGTGAATAGAATAAAATATTCATTTACAAACCGGACGGTTTGTTTATGTACACCTATTTGAAGGACATTGATTGGGACGATAAATTTTACACATCGCCCAACTGCACAAATAAAATCTGTGTTTGATTGTTTGAAACCCCACACGGGTGTTGGGATGAAATTTGAAGTTCACTCATCCTGATTGATTAAATATGTCGATCGATTGATTGACAGGCTGTTATAAGCGTAAGATATCTATATTTGATGCTTATACAGTGTAGTGCACTTTGGTTGATGGTTGATTATTTTTCAA
Source organism: Allium sativum (assembly GCA_030737875.1). Classification (NCBI taxonomy): domain Eukaryota; kingdom Viridiplantae; phylum Streptophyta; class Magnoliopsida; order Asparagales; family Amaryllidaceae; genus Allium; species Allium sativum. The sequence goes on along the minus strand of CM060910.1, from coordinate 899,278,630 downwards.
TGCTATTATATACATGTGTTGTATGGAATCCATATAATTAACATTATATGGTGATTGATTGGGCCTCATTCCAATCGGGAAAATAATAAATATTTTAAAAGAAAATTCATGTGTTGAAAAAAAAAGTCATGTGTTGACGATGTTCATGTGTTGAAAATATTTATGTGTTGAGTAAAATATTTTAATAATAAAATTCACATCTTTATCATATTTAAAATTATAACTACTTTACGTTGGAGTCTAATTAAAATCAAACGATAGATACCATAGTTTTATAAAATATTTTACATAACAAAAATAGTCATGTGCTGAAAGAAATATAAATTCATGTGTTGAATAGAATAAATATTCATTTGTTGAATAGAATAAAGAAGTTTTTGAAAAATATAAAGCCGTGTGGATTAGAGATGCGCTATTTTGACGGGAACGATATTTATATCGATTTTATTCGTTTTAAAATGAATATTGAAAAGTGATTTCAAAATCTGATATTTTGAAATGAAATTCAAATTTAATTGGATAAAAATTCAAATTGAAATTTTATTGAATCAATTTGAATTGAATAGAAAGTGAATTTGAATTCGAATAAAATAGAAATGAATTCAAATTGAATTAAATTGAATTGAATTAAAACGAATTGAAATCGTCTTGAATGGAATTTAAAACAAACTAAAATTGAATTGAAATCAAATCGATTTGAAATTGAATATAGTGTTGAAATGGTTTTGAAAGCGAATTTAAACCGATTTATAAAATACGTTTTAAAAGGAAATCGACGAAATATATATATAATATATATTATATATATATATATATATATATATATATATATATATATATAATGGCCTGAATAGAACGCACCGCGCCGCGGCAGTTCGTGAATTTCGACCATTAACTTCGAATTGACGTTGCGGGAGATCCGACCGTCGGATTCTCCTAAAACCGGAACCGTTGGGTTCGTATCGAAAAGAGCTTTCCAATGAATATTAGAAATTTGAAATCTAACGGTTGGATTTTGAATTATGTCAAATCAAATTTAGAAAAGGTCGTTGTAAGTGCAGTTTGATGGCCGTTGTTGGAAATCGACTGTACGGGCCTTAATAAAATTATTAAAAATATTGATAATTAGTGTAAAATCATAAGAAGTGAATTGGAAAGAATTGAGCTGGAAAATTTCATATTTGAAAAGATAAAAATAGATTTTTATCGAAATGAACTAGTTTTGAACTAGAATTAAAATCAATTTATTTTTTTTGAAATAAATAAATTGAATTTGAAAGTGATTTTAAAAATAACCAATATTCCCAATATGTGAATTGGACTGGAGTTGAATCGAGATTATCTTCGGAATATTTCGATGTTGGATTTCGTGACTATACAGATATTGTTAGGGGAATTTGAAAGATATATTTTATATCGTTATTTCCAATAAGATATTTGTTGGTTTCAGAATTTGATATTGAATATAAGCCGGTATATTCTCTATTCAGAGCCTTGTATTTAATATCAAATGTGATTTGGGTTTATCGTGAATCGTGTTTTAGATGACATTGGTTCTTTAACCCAGATAAAGGCAAGATGTTGATTTTTGAAAGGATTAAAACTAAGTGGAGTTTTAATGTATCTTTAATTAGATTAAAAAGTGAATTGATAATTTAAATTATCAAATCTGAAAAGCGATCGAGAGTGGAGTATCACCAGTTTTGCTCTAAAGCGATAGTTAAATCTTTATTTAGATTTGAACGTGAAATGGTAATTAATTTACTGATAACACTGTGGTGTTAGATATGGAGTATTACCAGTTTTCTCCATGGGATATATAGGTTGGGATTGGGAAATAAAATAAATAATTACTTCGGTGTGATTCGCTAATCCCGACTAGTTTGAAATGATATCCAAAGGAAGATTATAGAATAAATTTAGAAGAATTTATCTTGGATAAAATTAATGGGAACATTTCCCTAAGAATGTGATTTTTGTGAATAAAAGAATATTCTGAATTGGAATGAGGCATTCGTTGTGTTCGTGTAACATTTGTTCATTATATACGTGGGTTATTCAGAAAGGCCAGGTTATACCCATTCTGAATAACCGATTCGACGAGATGTCGAAGATGAAGACGGTGGTAGAAGACCGGAAGTCTTCACATCGTTTGGGTGATTACTGATGATCTTGATTGGCTGTACACCCAGGATGAGGGAATCAGTTAGTGATCGTCCAGACGTACCTGGAGATGGATGGATATGCGAGGAAAGTGCCTCCGGTTTCGTTCAGACCCAGAACGAACTTGTAAATGGATTGTGTGTCTGACATTGGATTTTATTCTGTGTTGATTGATCTCTATTAAATATACATCTGTTTGGCGGCGGAGAATTTATTCTCTTGCTTAATGCCCTTCTTTGAGACGTACGAGCTCAGAGGTTGTATATCGATGGACATCAGTCGCATGGAGTGAATTGCCAGTGTGGCACGCGTAAGTGGCAATTGATCAAGGCTTCTGTTGAAAAGCAAAGTCTTGTGGTTGATGATCAAAGCACGGCCTATGTGGCGTAGCTTTGTGTAAAACGTGAATTCGCGAGCCTCACACCTCAGTATGAGTCAAAAACGGGAGATGGACCGCTGGGAGAGCACGACGTTTCTTTCTAGCTAGGGTGGTGTCAGTGACCTACCAGCCCTGACATTTATATACTTTTCACCTGTGTGGTTGTTGGAATGCGAGGCGCCTCATATATAGGTCTGTAAGGACCGGGAAACGTGTGTTCAGGAATTGCCAATCCTCAAAAGTAAGAGAGGACCGGCCCAGCCGATTCCAAGGATCATAGTGGGGTCATGAGGCATTTGCTTGAGTGTCTCGAACGCAGAGAGGAGCTTGCCCCTTGCCTCGGCTCATGACGGAATCCAATTTCCAATACGTGATATTTCGGATTTAATTGTAGAACTAGTATGGCGACATGATAGATGGTACCCATGCCGCCTATGATTGATATTTATGATTGAAAATTGTTTTGACATTATACACTTATAATAGTATCAGATGATTTGTTTTGATGTACCAAGCATGTTTGGCTATTATAAGGGAAAACCCTATCCTCCGGCTTGCGTTGCATTGTGTGATGGGACCTGGGTCTTATAATAGCTTCATTTTTCCAAAGAGCATTGCGCTGTTTTGTTGTATGCACTAGTATTCTTGGGAGGAAACCCGTTCCGTGTTATACGGCGTGGTCCCTTGAATTACTATCTTTAAAGTAAAGTTTTAAATAACTGTTTTAGTTCTCACACCAGTCACATGACTGACCTGGAGTTTATTGTTTTAACCTAAACTCTGGGTGCCCCTATTTTCCACACGGGCAGCTAGTAGTTTTGGTTTTGCAGATTTATATTCACAGAGTCCTGATTTACAGCTGGAACGATGCTCGGAAAGCTCTGTATCCGTGTATCACTTCTAATTGTGTTTTATATATTTTTCCGCAGCTATGTAATTTATTGTAATCTCTGATATTTTCTGTGTAATTTATTCAATTATACTCTATATATTCTTGTATTCTGATGGAATTGTTGTAATAGCAATGAAATGTTCTTCCGTCTGCGTTCATTTGTGTGTTGTACTCAAAGTATCCGCTCTTTCCTTCACGGGGAAGTAACGGGTCCTTACAGTGGTATCAGAGCTTTGGTTTACAGAGCTCGAGAACAAGACACATTAGAACCAAATGAAAGAATTCATCAGATATTGGATTAGTAGTATCCAATTAGAATGACTCGTTAGAGATAGGATCAGTAGTATCCTAGAACGAGTGTGAAGAGTATATTTTTCAAATGAAAACAATTTTGTTTTGAAAATTTAAATTGCTTTATACATATTTGAATATTTATTTATATTGATATGGGTAATCCAGTATATAAAAGTTTTGTATATACGCGTCATGAACGTATATTCGAAGTTTTAATATACTAAATAGATATAGGATCACACTCTAGTTGCCCGGGGATGATTCTGATAATGCTGCAGCGTTACCAGTATTTATTTTCGAGTGACGAAGGTGTGATTTCTATATATTTCCATTAGACTGGTGTGATAACCAAAATATAGCTAGAATTCATTGTTGTGATTTGGCATCAAAAACATGATTTTCTGTATATGCATCAAATTTATGGATTTGAAACTCTAATTCACTAATTGATTGATGTTTGTGTTGTTTGTTTATTTGTTTGATAATTTTGAACCATTTAGCCTAATTGAATCACATATTGAATTGTATTGAAAATTGGTCGCATTTGCTTGCATATACATATACTTACATTGAACAGGTCATAGCAAGGAGGCTAGAGCAGAGAATAAAATTTGTTTGCCCGACAAATAGGTACATGTTTACTATAATTTACTGTTTTGTTTGGGTGATGATGATTTTATGAGCCTATTGGCTAGCCGCTTGGCTTTTTCTTTTTCTTTTTGAGATCAGAAGGCCTATATGGCAATTTCGGGATTTTCCCGCGGCTCCCGGTGCAGGGGAGGTTATGGCGAAATTTTTCGAAAATTTAGGGTGTTAGCCAAATTTTTGAAGAATTTGAAAATTCTCAGAAACTGAAAAGTTGGAGGATGGAAACCAGATCGAATGTAGAGTTGATTAATCAAACCACTTTCGACTTTGTTCCTTTTCGGGGACGAAAAGTTTTAAGTGGGGGAGATTGTAATAACCCGAAAATCTGGGCCAGTTTAAATTTTTTATTTTGGCAATTTTAGCGAATTTTGAATATTTAAAATGAATTATTTTAAATAAAATCGACGAGAAATTTATTTTGAATATGATTCGAACATATATATTTATATGTGTCGTCGTTAGAATATAAATATTTATATATAATTATAATAGGAATTGAAAATGGCGCGGTAGTACGATAATTCGATTTCAAACTTCAATTGAAAGTAGCGGGTGCAAAACAATCCGGATTTTAGTGAAACCAAAAACAATAGGATCTAATTGATAATATCTTTCCAACGAATCCGAAAAATCGAAATTTCATAGCGGGAATCAAAAGATATGTCCAGTTGAAAATTCTGAATTGTCGCTGTGGAATTCAGGACCTTAAAAATGAGAATTTTGCAAACGACCTCGGATTTTGACGAAACCACTTTTGTTGGGTCCGTGATGTCAATTTATTGCTAGATTCCAAATTTCATAATTTTTCGAATCAATATGTGAGCGTGGCAAAGGAAAACGCGTTTGACCAGTTTTAGTTGATTTTAATCGACCAGAAATTGGCCATTTTTCAAACGATCTCAGAATTCAACGAAACTAGTTTTGTTAGGACTGTATCGTCAATACGAAGCTAGAAAATATTTTTCTGGAATTTTTCAAGTTAGTATGTGACCCCAGTAAATTGAAACGCGCGTTTAAATTCAATATATAGAGTTATATGTTGATTTTGACGAAAACTGATCGAGACGATCGAATCAGCCTACGATACATATCCCATTGTGTTCGGAATGGGGGTGAAACGCTATGGACGACAGGTGGTGGGCCTCGTTTAGAGGTCGTATGTAAAAGTCAACTTTTTGGGTGGAAAAATAAAAAAATAAAAGAAAAAAACCCTTCTCCTTATCCACGTCAGAACCCCCCCCCCCCCCCCCGATTCATTTCAGAAACGAAAAAAAAGAAAAAAAAAGGGAGGAGAGCGACGGGGGGGAGCCGCTGCTGCATCGCCCCCCCCCCCCCCCCCGATGAGCCGCCGCCGCCCCAGGTGGGGCGCCACCTCTACCGCCGCCTCCCTCTCTTCTTCTTCCTCCCTCTCTCGCCTCCATCTCCTCCTTCTTCTGCATAAAAACCGCCCCCCCCCCCTTTTCTAAACCCTAAGCCGCCGATCCCTCCGCCTCCACCACCAGCGACGGTGAAGCCCCCCACCCCCAGCCTTCAATTTTGACTGTAAGCCCTTTTTACTTATTTATTTTTTTTCTTTTTTTTTCTATATAATTGGTATTAGCAATTATAAAAATCAGTTTTTGTATATTTTTAAAATTAGTTAAGTTAAGATTTTTAGAATAGGAAAGACGATATTTTTAAATATGAAAAGACGATATTTTTAAATATGAAAAGACGATATTTTTAAATATGAAAAGACGATATTTTTAAATACGAAAAGACGATATTTTTAAATATGAAAAGACGAAATTTTTAGATATGAAAAGACGATATTTTGAGATGAGTAGTGAAGTAAAAATATGATTTTTACTTCGAGAAAAATATAATTTTTATATTATAGAAAGGCAAACCTTTATTTGAAAAGAAGAGATTTTTATAAATGAAAAGATTAGATTTTTAAATTTAAAAATGCGAAATCTTTATATAGAGAATAGCGTTGTAAAAATAGAATTTTTATCTATATATTAGCGGTATGGAAATGCGATTTTTATCCATATGGATTTGAAGTAAAAATTCGATTTTTATATATGGAATAGCTATATAAAAATGTGATTTTTATATATGTAGTGATTACGGGCAACGAAAGCGACAAAAGGCGAGAATGGCGATGATTTCTCTAAATGAAGTGTCGTGAAGTTGGATAGCTAATTGGTGAGAACTTCTCACTCTAAATTATCTTTTTCTAGTTATATATATATATATACTAGGATGCAGACGGTGTTTAGTAGCACCCGACACCCGTCATCCACAGACCATGGATGGCTTGTTTGTTAAATTGTTTGGTTGTGTAATTGGTTAGTCTATTTGGTTTGAATTGAATTGTTTGGTGAAATGGAATGGATTTGATTGATGTGTGAATGGCGTGGGCCTTCACTAGACCGGGGATAAGGCTAGGCCTTGTCCCGTTTCTAGTATCGTGCCGTTATGCCGCCGAAATTCTCTAAAATATGTTAGAAAAATAAAAATATCATTTTTATTGAGTAAATGAACTGAATAGAAATTCATGTGTTGAAATAGAATATTTTATCGTTAAAAATATATTTTTTAACGTGGAAGTGAATAGAATAAAATATTCATTTACAAACCGGACGGTTTGTTTATGTACACCTATTTGAAGGACATTAATTGGGATGATAAATTTTACACATCGCCCAACTGCACAAATAAAATCTGTGTTTGATTGTTTGAAACCCCACACGGGTGTTGGGATGAAATTTGAAGTTCACTCATCCTGATTGATTAAATATGTCGATCGATTGATTGACAGGCTGTTATAAGCGTAAGATATCTATATTTGATGCTTATACAGTGTAGTGCACTTTGGTTGATGGTTGATTATTTTTCAATGCTATTATATACATGTGTTGTATGGAATCCATATAATTAACATTATATGGTGATTGATTGGGCCTCATTCCAATCGGGAAAATAATAAATATTTTAAAAGAAAATTCATGTGTTGAAAATAAAAAAAAGTCATGTGTTGACGATGTTCATGTGTTGAAAATATTTATGTGTTGAGTAAAATATTTTAATAATAAAATTCACATCTTTATCATATTTAAAATTAGAGCTACTTTACGTTGGAGTCTAATTAAAATCAAACGATAGATACCATAGTTTTATAAAATATTTTACATAACAAAAATAGTCGTGTGCTGAAAGAATTATAAATTCATGTGTTGAATAGAATAAATATTCATTTGTTGAATAGAATAAAGAAGTTTTTGAAAAATATAAAGCCGTGTGGATTAGAGATGCGCTATTTTGACGGGAACGATATTTATATCGATTTTATTCGTTTTACAATGAATATTGAGAAGTGATTTCAAAATCTGATATTTTGAAATGAAATTCAAATTTAATTGGATAAAAATTCAAATTGAAATTTTATTGAATCAATTTGAATTGAATAGAAAGTGAATTTGAATTCGAATAAAATAGAAATGAATTCAAATTGAATTAAATTGAATTGAATTAAAACGAATTGAAATCGTCTTGAATGGAATTTAAAACAAACTAAAATTGAATTGAAATCAAATCGATTTGAAATTGAATATAGTGTTGAAATGGTTTTGAAAGCGAATTTAAAACGATTTATAAAATACGTTTTAAAAGGAAATCGACGAAATATATATAATATATTATATATATATATGTATATATATAATGGCCTGAATAGAACGCGCCGGGCCACGGCAGTTCGTGAATTTCGACCATTAACTTCGAATTGACATTGCGGGAGATCCGACCGTCGGATTCTCCTAAAACTAGAACCGTTGGGTTCATATCGAAAAGAGCTTTCCAATGAATATTTGAAATTTGAAATCTAACGGTTGGATTTGGAATTATGTCCAAATCAAATTTATATAAGGTCACTGTAAGTGCAGTTTAATGGCCGTTGTTGGAAATCGACTGTACGGGCCTTAATAAAATTATTAAAAATATTGATAATTAGTGTAAAATCATAAGAAGTGAATTGGAAAGAATTGAGCTGGAAAATTCCATATTTGAAAAGATAAAAATAGATTTTTATCGAAATGAACTAGTTTTGAACTAGAATTAAAATCAATTTATTTTTTTTGAAATAAATAAATTGATTTTGAAAGTGATTTTAAAAATAACCAATATTCCCAATATGTGAATTGGACTGGAGTTGAATCGAGATTATCTTCGGAATATTTCGATGTTGGATTTCGTGACTACACAGATATTGTTATGGGAATTTGAAAGATATATTTTATATCATTATTTCCAATACGATATTTGTTGGTTTCAGAATTTGATATTGAATATAAGCCGGTATATTCTCTATTCAGAGCCTTGTATTTAATATCAAATGTGATTTGGGTTTATCGTGAATCGTGTTTTAGATGAGATTGGTTCTTTAACCCAGTTAAAGGCAAGATGTTGATTTTTGAAAGGATTAAAACTAAGTGGAGTTTTAATGAATCTTTAATTAGATTAAAAAGTGAATTGATAATTTAAATTATCAAATCTGAAAAGTGATAGAGAGTGGAGTATCACTAGTTTTTCTCCAAAGCGATAGTTAAATCTTTAATTAGATTTGAACGTGAAATGGTAATTAATTTACCGATAACATTGTGGTGTTAGATATGGAGTATTACCAGTTTTTCTCCATGGGATATATAGGTTGGGATTGGGAAATAAAATAAATAATTACTTCGGTGTGATTCGCTAATCCCGACTAGTTTGAAATGATATCCAAAGGAAGATTATAGAATAAATTTAGAAGAATTTATCTTGGATAAAATTAATGGGAACATTTCCCTAAGAATGTGATTTTTGTGAATAAAAGAATATTATGAATTGGATTGAGGCGTTCGTTGTGTTCGTGTAACATTTGTTCATTATATACGTGGGTTATTCAGAAAGGCCGGGTTATACCCATTCTGAATAACCGATTCGACGAGACGTCAAAGATGAAGACGGTGGTAGAAGACCGGAAGTCTTCACATCGTTTGGGTGATTACTGATGATCTTGATTAGGCTGTACACCCAGGATGAGGGAATCAGTTGGTGATCGTCCAGTCGAACCTGGAGATGGATGGATATGCGAGGAAAGTGCCTCCGGTTTCGTTCAGACCCAGAACGAACTTGTAAATGGATTGTGTGTCTGACATTGGATTTTATTCTGTGTTGATTGATCTCTATTGAATATACATCTGTTTGGCGACGGAGAATTTATTCTCTTGCTTAACGCCCTTCTCTGAGACGTACGAGCTCAGAGGTTGTATATCGATGGACATCAGTCGCATGGAGTGAATTGCCAGTGTGGCACGCGTAAGTGGCAATTGATCAAGGCTTCTGTTGAAAAGCAAAGTCTTGTGGTTGATGATCAAAGCACGGCCTGTGTGGCGTAGCTTTGTGTATAACATGAAGTCGCGAGCCTCACACCTCGGTATGAGTCAAAAACGGGAGATGGACCGCTGGGAGAGCACGACGTTTCTTTCTAGCTAGGTTGGTGTCAGTGACCTACCAGCCCTGACATTTATATACTTTTCACCTGTGTGGTTGTTGGAATGCGAGGCGCCTCGGATATAGGTCTGTAAGGACCGGGAAACGTGTGTTCAGGAATTGCCAATCCTCAAAAGTAAGAGAGGACCGACCCAGTCGATTCCAAGGATCATAGTGGGGTCCTGAGGCATTTGCTAGAGTGTCTCGAACGCGGAGAGGAGCTTGCCCCTTGCCTCGGCTCATGACGGAATCCAATTTCCAATACGTGATATTTCGGATTTAATTGTAGAACTAGTATGGCGACATGATAGATGGTACCCATGCCGCCTATGATTGATATTTATGATTGAAAATTGTTTTGACACTATACACTTATAATAGTATCAGATGATTTGTTTTGACGTACCAAGCATGTTTGGCTATTATAAGGGAAAACCCTATCCTCCGGCTTGCGTTGCATTGTGTGATGGGACCTAGGTCTTATAATAGCTTTATTTTTTCAAAGAGCATTGCGCTGTTTTGTTGCATGCACTAGTATTCTTGGGAGGAAACCCGTTCCGTGTTATACGGCGTGGTCCCTTGAATTACTATCTTTAAAGTTAAGTTTTAAATAACTGTTTTAGTTCTCACACCTGTCACATGACTGACCTGGAGTTTATTGTTTTAACCTAAACTCTGGGTGCCCCTATTTTCCACACGATCAGCTAGTAGTTTTGGTTTTGCAGATTTATATTCACAGGGTCCTGATTTACAGCTGGAATGATGCTCGGAAAGCTCTGTATCCGTGTATCACTTCTAGTTGTGTTTTATATATTTTTTCGCTGCTATGTAATTTATTGTAATCTCTGATATTTTCTGTGTAATTTATTCAATTATACTCTGTATATTCTTGTATTCTGATGGAATTGTTGTAATAGCAATAAAATGTTCTTCCGTCTGCGTTCATTTGTGTGTTGTACTCAAAGTATCCGCTCTTTCCTTCACGGGGAAGTAACGGGTCCTTACATAACACTTTTCTTAGTGCTATGATTTCTAACAAGACTCGTACCCTTGAACGTTGGTCCGTGAATGATGTTAGATCCCCAAATCAAACTATCGTTTGTAACAGCTTTGAAAATGATGCAGTTGTAAATGTTATTTCGATGCCTCCTGTTGTTGATGGTCAATAAGAACGTTTGTGGAGGGTTGTGTGTGCTTGTTTCCCCAATTGCTAAAGAAAAACCTGTACCATCCCTTTTACGTAGAGGCCCACCAGATGCTTGTTTAAATGTCAAGTCCAAACCTGATACATCAATCGCTAAAATGCCTAAAACCAACCTCATTCATAATCCTAATCCTTATATATGGACATCCTTCTTTACCTTGCCACGAAGTGTAGGTGCTTACGCTCCTCGTGAGTTCATCACTCCCCAAAGCGATGCAATATCGCTGCATGATACTGTTGAAGAGGGAGTCAATTATTGGAAAGATTTTTTGGTTGGTTTTTTCCTTGGCTTGAAAGTATCTTATTCCAATATTTGTGAACATTGTCATAGTTTTTGGAGAATAAAGGACTGCTGCATGTTAATTTTGTGGATGGATTGTTTTACTTCAAATTCTCAAATATAGAGATATAAGGAGAGTCCTTGAATCCGAACCGACCATAATTGGGAACAAACCTTTTATTGTAGCTACTTGGATCCCTACAGTTGATAGAGCTAGAGAGCATGTCCATTCTATTCCCGTGTGGGTTATTTTTACTCGCACCCCTTCTGTTATGCAGATATTGCCTAAACGGGCTAGCTTGTCGAATTGGTAAATTTAAATGCTCTGACGCCAATACCGAATCAACTAGGAATCTGGTTTTTGCTAAAGCATTGATTGAGATTACACTATAAAATCCTCTACTGTAACACCCCGCATTTTTAATGTAATAAAATGTATTTATATGCATGGATATATAAATAATGGTGATATGCAATTTAGATTAATACATACGTTGAAGAGAAGAAAAATTTGTACGATAACAATGTATGTAACAGAAAAATATAATAAAATAAAGATACTTAATTTAAATATCAGGAATTAAGTAAAACGGACATCATCATTTCGTTCGCCTAAAAATTCTGGTTTAGATGGACACCAAGTTTGCATAAAACGGATAACGTATGAAGAAGTTGTAAGTCACAGACGTTTATATACGCGTAGGATATAATATATATATATATATATATATGTGTGTGTGTGTGTGTGTGTGTGCGTGTGTGTGTACATATATATTATATGCATTGACATAATTAAGGAAAAAGTAATGTACAATAAGGAATGCGCAGTTAAAGAGGAGAATGGAAATAAATTCATATGCGCGTTCATTGTAGAAATTATTATGTACTTAAAAGGTTGAATGTATTTGAAAAGAAAGCATTAAGTACTCTTTTTGGAATCGACAAAGGTTGGAATAAATGTGGCATGTTATTTTAGTATGAACATTGTTCGATTTAAATGTTTGGAGACTAGATGCATGCACATGTGATTATTTATAGCAAATATGTAAATAAAAAAAAATGCATATTTATGACATTAACAAATTGGGTTGAGGTTGACTAAATGTTAAGTATTTGGTATTATATATATATATATATATCTGTGTGTGTGTGTGTGTGTGTGTAGGAGGCAACACTAATTTGAGATTAGGGGAATCTGTTTTAATGGTAAGAAACGAAATTGGTAAATTAAAGACATTAATGCTATATTTAGGGATAATATAACGGTTATATTATATAAGGAAAAAGATAGTACATGTAGTAAATGCATTTAGGCGTTTCAAATATGAAATGAATAGAAAAACAATGAATAAATAGCCATCAATAATGGCTATGAGAAAGAAAAAATAAAAAGATATTAAATTCTCTTTAGTAAAATAGTTAACACATACTATATTTTCCTATGATTAAAAAATAAAGGCCTAGTTGGATACCATATTTGATAAAAACATGAATGTAGGTAAAAGTATGGTGTTTATTTACATAAATAAATAATAGTTGTGTTAAAGAGGTAGAGAAAAATAAATTGTTACATTGTTTAAACAAAAGAAAAAGGGAAACAAATTTTATACGGTTAAGGTATAAACAAAGGAATGGTTTTGCTAAATAAATCTTTATTAATGTTCTTTAACAAATAAAAGAGGGCATTTATAATTTAGTAGCAGAAGTTTCTGGAAACCTTAATCTAGTGGTTCGAAATGCACACAAAATCCTATAAATACAGCCTTGCTTTGACATAATTTAGCCTTCATTTTGCTCTCTCTCAAATATTTTCTTCAAGAAAATAAAAGTATATATGTATACATTCAAAAGAAAAGGAGAGAGGCATTTAATACAAACTAGAAAGGAATTCTTTTAGAGAACCATGATGTAACAACCCGTATTTTCAATAACCTGTTATAACATAAATCGAGGCAGAATTTAATTCTAAAATCTGAATCAAGGGAAACGGGCTATGCCATTGCGTTCGTCTCGGAAAAATACGCGAAATAGAGTCCGAGTTTTCGAAAATCGGAGTCCGTATGACCCAGTTAAGGCCCATTGAAGTTTTCAGAAATTTCCATAGTAAAAACAGATTTAAATTTTAAATTAAAAACAAGGAATAGGGCTAACTGGCGTCAGGCGGGAAAACTCCCGCCAGGACCCCCATGTCGACAGGCATGTCGACAGGGGTCTTAGGGTGTCGACTGCCCTGTCGACAGCCCTGTCGACACGGGGTGGCCGGGCACTTTTGCCTGGCGCACCATTTTGATTTGGGCTAGGTCTTGTGGCTTGGTTCTAGAGAATTCCGAAATCTGACGGACCTAAACGAACCTAGGGTTAATCCTAGGGCTAAAAACACTCTAATCTTCTATAAATAAGCCCCTAATCCTACCCTAAAACCTCATTATTCATTCTAGCAACCAAACTATGTCAAATTGAATTCTCAAATGGCCTCCACCTAAAAACCCTAGCCTCCACCCTCTTCAAAAATCATTCCTATGAAGGTTTTGATGTTCATACAAGCATTTCTAAGTTGTATGAATGATCATTAGCTTGCATACATCATCAAGTTGCAAGCTTTATTTGCTAAGCTAGAGTTTTTGGGATTTTTGTTAATTGGAGCTTTGTTTTGGGTTTTTATATGCTTGCATAAAAGGGCTTCTCAATCTTTATTAGTAGATTTGTGTCTTCATAATATTTGTAAGCCCTCTTACCTTCATTTTAGAAACTCTAAAGTTAATATGTGATGAAAGTTGGGATTTATGCATGTTTAATAAGTTATGCATGCTTATGCGAATTCACTATGCTATGTTATGCATGTTTAATGAGTTATGCATGCTTATGTGAGTTCACTATGCTATGTTACACATGTTTGATAAGTTATGCATGTTTATGCAAGTTCACTATGCTATGATTTGCAAGTTTAACAAGTTATGCATGTTTATGCAAGTTCACTAAGTCATGATTTGCAAGTCTAACAAGTTATGCATGTTTATGCAAGTTCACTAAGTCATGATTTGCAAGTTTAACGAGTTATGCATGTTTATGCAAGTTCACTAAGTCATGATTTGCAAGTTTAACAAGTTATGCATGTTTATGCAAGTTCACTATGCTATGATTTGCAAGTTTAACAAGTTATGCATGTTTATGCAAGTTCACTATGCTAAGTTATGCAAGTCCAACATGTTATGCATGTTTTATGTAAGATTCATCATGTATGTTGTGCCAAGTTCCCTCTTTCTATCCTTTATGCGTTATGACGAATATGTAAGCGATAGAATGACGTTGGGGGGTTTTGGGTAAAACTTAAAATACATGAAAATAAAAGATTGGGAATTTACCTATTAAGTTAGGTCTACCCCTTGGGAATTTACCTATTAAGTTAGGTCTACCCAAGTATTTGTTAAACTTGTAATTATGTTTTGAAATAAAGTGGACATGACACTTAGAAAACATAAGTGGGGCCAACTCGAGGTTGGGTTGAGTTTGTAGCGTAAACCTACCCGGAACCGACCGGCTTAACTAGTTGCTACAAACAATAGGACCCAATGTGAGAAGTTGGTCATGTGTACCTGGGACCCGAGGTTAGACCAAGTTGTGGTGTAAAGCTACCCGGACCCGCCCGGCTTAACTAGTAACCACAACAAAGTCTAATGTGAGAGGTTAAGGCACAATTAAAGTAACTAATGCCTCATGATTAGGGTTAAGTCATGGCCCACTAATACTTAACCAATTTTGGGGATGCGAGGGATTAAATGGGGTTAAGTAGTGAACTGTTGGTTACACTTAACTAATTTAATCCATGATTAGTGAGGGGTTAAACCACACTTAACCCTCTTAGAAAACCCTAGCAACGTGGTCTGTTCCAGCAGTAATCCCAGTTTGGTATCATTCACAACCCTAGAGGCTAGGCTAGGGCGGGGCACGATTACTGGACTGATGTAAGCGACCAAAGCGACGGCTGAGTGGTACAGCGGTGCGGGTCCAGGCGGGCTACGGACGTGCACGTAGTCCGGTGTTGGACAAACTCGAGGCACGGGTACCAGTAGGTTTAGACTGTGCATTATTGCTTAGGTGTCTGGGGTTGACACCCAAGGGCTTGATACACCCGAAGGTGGACCCAGCACAGTCTGACTACAACCATATGTGGGCCGTATGGACACCAACACTTGACGTGTTAGGTTTATAGGGAGCCGATCGACTAGACCGTTGGGCTGGACCTTGTATTAAGGTCACCTCATGTTATTGGGCCAAAGTTTGGGCTGAGGGATCAATACCTGTTATGTTAGTTTGCTAGTACACTGTGGTGCAAAGCTTAATCTTCTTTATGTGATGACACCTTTATCTATTGCCAGTATGTTCATCTCAGTTTCCATCATGATGTTAACTTTACTAGTTTATAGACTGATCGTAGTAGGGCTTACCAGTCTTTTTGACTGACCTGTTTTCTTTCGCTTCTTTTCTTCCGTTTCCCCCCCCCCCCCAGGTTCTCAGGGAGGGAACAGTGGTGCTTAGCTTGGATCGCTTGCTTGTTTGCTGGATAGCTCATGTATGCCTGGACATTGAGCTCGCTATGGTTTATCATCTTTATTTTTGGGGATAGCACTATGTATTTCAGTATTTCTGTTTATGATGTACTAGACATGTTTATTTTGGCAGTTGACTTTATGATGTACTAAACTTGTTTTGAGATGGTTTGAGATATTCCACTGTTTTATTCTCACTTACTCTATTTTACATATATTTATGTTCTTGTTCTGCCTTGATATATCATTATGCATGCTTACCCAGTTCTAACGCCCCCCAGAAGCTAGTGCCCCCGAAAGAGTGACCCTAGCGGAGGTGGGGTGTTACAAATTTGGTATCAGAGCCAGGTTTACAAGAAAGGACAAAAAGTTTTTAAAAGACTTTTGAAAAACTATTTTCAAAACAAGTATAAAGTATTTTCCAAAGAAAAGTCTAGTATTTTAAAAGGCTATTCCCCAAAAAGCCATTAGCGTTATCCTTCGTTCCCTTGACCTAATCTTATCTTATCTTTCGTTTCAGTATGGCTGAGAATCTTGCCATCCCGGATGGAGTAAATGTACCACTCTGGTATAGGAGACTTCTAGAAGCTAGGGCGGCAGCCGGCCCCGCAAACCCTACTCCCACTCCTCCTCCGGTAGTTGAGAATCCTACCCCTAATGTCCCTCCTCCGGTGGTTCCTGCTCCTCCTCCTCCAGCAGTTAATATTCCACCTCCCATTGCTAATGTTCCTCCTCCTCCTGTTGCTGAGGCTCCTCTTCCTCCTCCTCCCCCTCAGCATCCTCAGGTTGAGTTTACGAAGGTTTGTAAAGACTTCAAGGCAATGGGAGGCAAGAATTTCCTAGGCACGGAATCTTTTGTTGAAGCTAGGAATTGGCTGAAAGACACTGAGGACTTGTTTGCTATCTTTGGGATTGATGACGAGAGGAAAATCTTATTGACAGTGTGGCTTTTGAAGGATGAAGCAGCCTATTGGTGGGAAGTCACCAATGGGACGAGGCCCGTTGAGACTTGGGCCGATTTGAGGGCTAGATTTGTGGCCAAGTTTCTATCTTCTGCTGAGGCAAATTTACAGATAGAGAAGTTCATTGCATTAAAGCAAGCTGATATGTCTGTCAAGGAGTATGTGAACAAGTTTAATCAGCTAGCCCGTTTTGGTTTGGATATGGTGAACACTCCTGAGAAGAAGGCTCTTCGATTTGCTAGAGGGTTAAATGAGCCGCTGCAGGGTTTGGCAATGTCACATATTCCGCATGGGGCTACTTTTGAGAGTTTGGTCAATATGGCTCTACTTCAGGGAGATGGGAAGAAAGAGATCAAGTCGAGTGATACTCAAGCAAAGAAGACTGATTCTCAAGGTAAAGGCAATCAAGGTGGTCAAAGCAGTCAGGGGAATCAGAGCAAGAACAAGAAGGGGAACAACAACAAAGGCAAGGGAAAGTGCAATTACTGTGGTGCGCCTGGACACTTTGCTAAGGATTGTAGGAAGAAGAAAAGGAAGCTTAGTGGTGGATGTTTTTCCTGTGGTGAGACTGGACACTTCAGCAAGGAATGCCCGAAGAAGAAAGGACAGGCTGGACCTTCAGGAGGGCAAGTTCATGCTCTCAATACCGCTCCAGTTCCCGATCGAGGTAGTGTTTCTGTTGAGAACCTTGTTTATGTTTCTAATCTTCCAGTTCGTACCCTGTTTGATTCTGGTGCATCACATAGCTTTATTTCATCTGATCTTGTTGATAGCTTGCACCTTAGTACTAGCTTAGTGGATGATCCCATTTGTGTTTCGAATCCCATTGGGGGTTCTGCTCATCTATCTATGATATGTGAGGATCTGAGGATCTCTATACTCAGTGTAGAGTTCTTGTGTAGTGCATATGTTCTTGGTTTCAGGGGATACAGATTGATATTGGGCATGGATTGGCTGTCCCGATATGGAGCCATTCTTGATTGTGAGCATAGGGTTGTGAGGCTTGTGACTCGCCTTGGCAACACCTTAGAGATTTCATGCAATCCGAAGGACCCCGTCATGTTGTGCTATCTTGAATCTCTCGACTCGTCAGAGGAAGCCCTTCAGTCTGTAAGGGTGGTCCGAGATTATCCAGATGTTTTTGAAGAAGTTAAGGGGTTGCCCCCTAAACGAGAGATTGATTTTCGCATTTATCTGGTGGATAATGCTAATCCTGTTTCTTTGCCCGTTTGGCACATGGCTCCGCGTGACGAGAGCTCAGCAAGCAAGTAAAGGAGTTACTTGAGAAGAACTTCATCAGACGAAGTATATCCGAATTGGGAGCGCCTGTGGTGTTTGCTACTAAGGCAGATGGTTCTCTTCGACTTTGTGTGGATTATAGAGAGTTGAATAAGCTGACTAAGAAGAACAGACACCCATTACCGAGGATCGATGATCTTTTTGACCAGCTTGTTGGTGCTTCTGTTTTCTCTCAGCTTGATCTTGCTACTGGATTTCATCAGCTCAGAGTGGCTGAAGATAGTATAGACAAGACGGCATTCAGAACTCCAGATGGATTCTTTGAATGGCTTGTTATGCCGTTCGGTTTGACGAATGCACCCGCGTATTTCGTGGACTTGATGAGTAGGGTGTTTCGAGAGTTCTTGAACAAGTTTGTCGTGGTCTTTGTGGATGATATTCTGGTCTTTTCCAAGGATGAAGAAGAGCACGCGAGGCATCTTGTAGAGGTGATGGATACGCTTAGAGCGCATCAGTTAAAGGCCAAGTTCTCCAAGTGTCACTTTTGGAGAAGGGAAGTTAGATTCCTTGGGCATATCGTATCCAAGCAAGGCTTAGCGGTGGATCCCGCTAAGGTGGTTGCAGTTCAGGATTGGAAGACTCCAAGGAATGCAACCGAGGTGAGAAGTTTTCTAGGTCTTGCGGGTTTTTACCGGAAGTTCATCAAGGACTTCGCGAAGATATCCGCTCCTCTTACTAAGTTGACGAAGAAGAACTTAGTTTTTGCTTGGGATATGGACTGTGAGCTTGCTTTTCAAAGACTCAAGAGAGCCCTTACCTCAGCACCAGTTCTAGCTTTACCCGATGGTGGTAAGATATTTACCGTGTACACTGATGCTTGTGGCACGGGATTGGGCGCCGTTCTGATGCAAGAGGGCAGAGTTATATGTTTTGGTGGGAGGCAACTTAAGGTGCATGAGAAGAATTATCCCACTCATGATCTAGAGCTGGCAGCGATAGTATATGCACTCAAGGCTTGGCATCATTATCTTCTGGGAGAGAGATTTGAGCTGTATACTGATCATAAGTCTTTGAAGTATCTCTTTTCGCAGAAGGATCTGAACTTGAGGCAGCAAAGATGGATGGAATTCTTGGCGTCTTATGATTTTGATACAGCCTATACCCCTGGCAAGGGGAATGTTGTAGCGGATGCGTTGAGTAGAAAAAGGTTGACACTAAGTCCTCTATTTGTTGAGATGAAGAATTTAGAGTTCTTGGCAACCTTTGATTTTTCTTTGACAGTTGATGAAACACCCCACCTCCGTTAGGGTCACTCTCAAAGGGAATGCCCTAATTTTGGTGGAGGTTTATAAGTACAAGTCACAGATATACAAGACAGATATAAGAACACATATTTGTAAACAGCGGAAGAACAACAAACTTTATTTCATAAAGTCAAATACGTGTTACAACAACATTCTTTCCAAAAACATAACATAACACTTTCATAATCTGTCTTGAGTACATTATTTAAAGAAGCATAAATAAAACATAGATAAACTGCAAAAGCCCCATAGTGGATTGTCCAAAGCCATAGTTCAAAACAGGAAAGTCCAAGCAATACATTTCTCTTCTTCAAGCTGGATGTTAAGGTTGGTCAAGCTGCTGTGTTCCCTCCCTGTGGACCTGGGGGGGGGGGGAAGCGGAAGAAAGAAGACGAAAGAAAAGTAGAGTCAGACATAAAGCCTGAGTAAGTCTAGTACTATTTTGTCTATGAATAAAGAGCTGGGTATGATAAGTATAAACAAGAAGTGGGCATGCACTATAAAACTTGGTTAAGTTGTCTAGGGTCGAATATACTATCGTACCCCATGTTAATCTCTGAACCCATATAAACTAGTTTCCAACTGGCACCCCATAATCAGGGTGATGTGATCCATTCAATGGTGATCGGCTCCTACTCGCATAGTTACATGTGTCTTACGGCCCCCGATGTTGTAGTTACCTATGCTGGTCCCACCATGGGGTGTATCAAGTCCCACAGTGGCAACCCGACACAACCTTAGAGTGCACAGGTATGCTACTGGTGTCCAGTGCCTTATTTTTCTGCACCGGAGTGTGTGCACGCCCGCAGTCCGTTAGAACCTACACTGCTACACCACCGCCGTCGCTTTGACCTCTTACAATCAGCCCAGTAATCGTGCCCCACCCTGCCTAGTTTCAGGGTATCCTGATACACCTTTTAGGGTTACTGCTGAAAAGGGTCCCCCGTTACTAGGTTTTCTATCTCTAGCCAACATGCTAAGTTGGTTAAGTGTTTCCTACCTAACCCCCACCAGTCCGTTTTGTTTAGCATGTTCCATTTTGATTAAGTCTTTAGTTCACTTAATCCTATCAATCCCGACTCAGCCTTAATTGTCTTATTAAGGCCCTGACCTCTCACATTAGACAGGTATTGTTGTGGCTGCCTGTTGCCGGTTGGTTCCGGGCAGTCTTACGCCACAACTCAGTCTAACCTCGGGTCCTTGCTGGGCTCCATGTTTAACCTCCCACATTGGATAGGTATTGTTGTGACTACTGGACAGCCGGGCGGTTCCGGGCAGGTTTACATCACAACTCAATCCAACCTCGGGTTAAACACATCGTATTTTCTACATTTACATATTTTGTCATTCCTCTTTATTTCTTATATGTAAATATTTGCGGCCCATTATTAAGTTAATGGTGTAAAGGTTACACCAATCATGGGCCCAACCCATACTTGAATTTGGGCCCTTCTATTTTATATTTTCATTCATTAGTAGTTTTAACCCAACGTTATTTTCCCCCGTTTAACACGTCCGTTTATATATTTTGGGCTTAGCCTTTTAAAGCCCAAATTAGCCATGCGAAAAGGGGAGGCTTAAAGCGTGATTACATACACAAAGAGGGGAAGGTGAGCGCATGAACTTGCATATGACGTTGGAAATACATAATAGAAACTGGTGTACTTGCATATATATACTTTGGTCATAAAGCATAGGTGACATGAACCAAACCATGTAAACTTAAGATAAGAATCTAAATTAGGTGTCACATAGTCTTAACTACAACATAGACCTATGTTCTCATTTAGGCATAAACATAAACAAGTCATGTTCATAAGGTTTCTTCATGTTTACAAAGGGGATACTTTGTTACTAACACAAAAGCATAGTTCAACTTATTCATGGTTTAAGTCTAATCACATAACGATGGTATAAATATACTTATGCATAAATATTCCTAATCATGGTGTTTGCTTTAAACTTGCAAAAAGGGATTTTTGAGTCTAACCTAGCCATGTCTCACATATGTCATCATATAATTCTTGTAAACAAGGTAGACCTAATCATGGTTTTCAATTATGCCAAATATCATTCATAGCCTAGCCATGTTCATAAATTTGCAAATAGGTTTTCTAGTACAAAAGCATGGCTTAATACATGTTGCCAAAATCCTCAACATAATTTCTTATGGATTATAATAACCAAACTTGTTCTAATTACTTACAAAATGATTTATGCACAAAAATATACATCATGATGGCATAGAAGCAAAACCCCAAACTTGCATGAATTTAAATCAACTACATACATGTAGTTTCAACATGGATTACATAATTTGCGAAATATTCCAAACGTATACTTGCATAGAACTACCGCATGTAGTTCTTTATAACATGAATAACATAATTCAAGAATACCCAAACGTATATAATATTTCAAATTGATAAGAACGCACAAATATGAATAACTCTATTGCCACAATTCAAGCATACAAACCAACACAACTGTTTATTCATACCAAAGTAATACTCTACTTACAATGGTGTGATGAATTCTCTAATTTAGGGATTGAAGACGCAAATTCCTTTGTTGAATTGATTTGTTTAGGTTGCTTTAAGCTTTAGGCTTTAGAACTTTCCTCCTAATTCTCTCTCTAGTTGGCGGCTATTCTTAGTCGTTCCTCAGCAACATGGCGGCTATGTTCTTAATTTTGAATGAATAGATTAGGGTTTAGTCTAGGGTTGTTTATATAGAGGTTAGGAACTGATTAGGACCCTTGATGTTGCTTGGATTGATCATAGCCATTCATTAGATAGAGAGACCAATTAGAACCCGCCACCTAGCCCTAATGACAAAGCAGACCACAGAGAATCGGCCAAACACAGACCTGGCCAGCCAGGTTGACTGGGCTCGACCAGGTCGACACCCCTGTCGACAGGGCTGTCGACAGCCCTGTCGACATGGGTAGCCCAGGTCGACAGCCCAGTCGACCTGGGTGGCCTAGGCGGGTGTTTATCCGCCCTGGCCCATTGGCCCCGATTTTTAATTATTTTATTCTGTTTGAATTTTAAATTTAATTCAAAACTTCCGAAGGCCATATCTTCTTCATACGGACTCCGTTTTTCGAAAACTCGGACTCTATTTTGCGTATTTTTCCGAGACGAACACAATGGCGTATCCCGTTTCCCTTAGTTCTTTGATTTCAGATTAATTATACTTTAATTTGTTAATTTCACAGTTATAGAATTTGCGGGGTGTTACATTCTCCCCCACTTAAAAGGATTTCGTCCCCGAAATCTTCAAGTTAGGAGGAATGTAAATCCTAACATCCAATCATCCATCTACTCATCCATCAAACACGAGCATCCATTGTCCTTAAAAGACTTCTAATGCTTCATGATCATATGCGAAGTGTGTTTGTACATGTACTTATCTAATGCAAAATCAGGCGGTCTACTGATTCAGTTGACCTCCTTAATGCGAATTATGTAAGTGCCATGAATCCATTATGTATGCAAATTTTCCTATTCTTGATTCTACATGAGTGCACAATCATTCAATACAAATGCAACATCCATATGACAACACATAAGAATTCAACCATATACGAATACAAACATATATGCATATGCAATATGAAGTGACTGAGCCGATCTAAAACCTAGATTGTGTGTGTATATGCAACCACGAGCAACCACTAGCAATCACTTGCAACTACTTGCAATCATCATCCATAACATGTTTCAACTACATGTTTCCATCCAAAAAGATTCTATCTAAAAGATACGGTCGAGGAAATATACCTAAAAAGATAGATAAAAGCGCAACTTAAGGAAAAAGAAAGATCAAAGATGTACCCTCGAACAGAAAAGGGTAGGCTGTACGGATTCTAGCTTCAGTTTCCCAAGTTGCGTCTTCCTCGGCGTCGCTCCACTGAACTTTGACGAGTTTGACTTCGCGGTTGCGTAGCTTCTTCACTTCCGTTCCTAAGATGCGGGTTGGAACTTTTCTTATGGTTGCTTCGCGTTCCACTTCGGCCTCTTCGAGGATATTTGGCTCTACCACTTCAGCTGATTCCATCCAATCTTTCGGGTAGCTCTAATCTATAGGACATTTTTTTCCCCAATTGTTCCTATCTAAAGGTATAGTCGAATGATAGAAGCAAGTAAAAACTTTGTGCCCATTAGGCAATGTCAAAACTGAAAACCTATGCCACATATATACTGATTAGGAGAAGAACTCTCTAAGCATCAGCCCCGAAGACCGAAATCAACATCAGACTGACACCCAAAGAGTTACTCAACCCAACCACCATATATGATTCTAGGAAACTAAGCATGATGGACTTCTTTTAGGTCACAAGGGAGTCCCTTCCTAAGACCAATCTGTATCCTATAAAGCCCAAAAACTTTAGTAAAATCAATGAACACCCTCGAGCCCCAACATGTGTTACCAACAGATGAGTCATACTCCCTATGGGGTTTGCAATAGAAATTGGATTAAGAATAGGACCGAGAGGATATACACAAAAGATAGCATGCAAGTGAGCTTTACAGAGAGGGATCAAGGATATACTCTTAAGAAGAGATACGATGCACGAATCTAGTCTTCAATCTTCTAAGCCGCATTTCTTGAGCTTAACTCCATTATGCTTTGTCCGTCTTTAACTTCACAATTTCTTAGCTTCTTAATTCTTATTTCCAAAATATGAGTTGGAACCTATTTCTCGTTCCTCTTTCACTTATTCTCCTTCTAGTATACTTGGCTCAAGCCTAACTGCGTACTCATGGTTCCATGCAAGCTCTCCAAAATTCATTAGTGAATCTTGGATCTTGTTCACTTACTAGAAGGTATTCCACATAGATGAATTATCTCTTGAAAATAAACAAATGTCAACTATGTTGCCAAATGTACTTACTAAGGTGATTCTTTAAAACTCATGCATCAGCGAAATGAACCTTCAGCCTTAGTGGCGAACACTACGGGAGCGCCCTATTCTGAAATGCTCCTCCTAATGAACCCCTTTTCTAGAAGTTCTTTAATCTGTTTACTGAGCTCTTTCCTTTCTCGTGGAGCCATATGTCTAACGGGCAATGCAACGGGCTTTGCATTATCTACAAGATATATGCGGAAGTCTATTTCCCGCTTCGGAGGCAAGCCCTTCACCTCTTCAAAGACATCCGGATATTCCCGGACCACTCTAACTGATTGCAAATTTTCAACAGAGGCATCTAGCGATTCAAGACAACTAAGCATAACCACATACGAGGGATTACAAGAAATTTCCAAAGTATTACCGAGCTGGGTTAGGAGCCTAACAACCCTTTTCTCACAATCAAGGATGGCCCCATTACTGGATAGCCAATCCATACCCAAAATCAAACCATACCCCGAAAAGCCCAAAACAAAGGCACTACATTGAAATTCTACGCTTAGAATAGAGATTTTCAATCCCACACAGATCATAGACAAATGAGCTGGGCCCCCAATTGGGTTTGAAACAATTAAGGGGTCCTCCACCATACTAGTTTTTAGGTGCAGAGATTCTACTAAAGCAGACGAGATAAAGGAGTGTGATGCGCCAGAATCAAATAAAGTGCGAACGGGGTGATCATAAAGATAAACTACACTTTCTACAGAAGTATTTATACCTCGCTGTTGCAGAGGTGGCGCTTCTAGCACATGGACCTGTGCCCCTGGGGTGGATCCAGCGCCCTGCCCCTGTCCCCGTTTCTTTGGGCAGTCCTTAGCCCTATGGCCCGTCTCACCGCAAGAAAAGCACCCACCATTCTCCTTGGCCTTCTTTTTCCGGCAGTCCTTTACTAAGTGCCCCACTTTGCCACAGAAATTACACGTCCTCTTCTCTTTGTTGTCTTCCCCGCCTTTTTTAAAGTCTGTCTTCTTAGGCTGCAAACCCTCTTTCTTCCCTTGAGAGCTTTCTGCCTTTGTCTCCTTCTTGCCCTTATCCTCTTCATTTAGCAATGCCATTTGCACCAATCTTTCATACGTGGCTCCCATGGGTATATGGGTCATGGCCAAACTGTGTAATGGCTCATTCAACCCTTTGACGAAACGGAGAGCCTTCTTGTGCGGGGTGTTGACTAGGTCAAGCCCAAACCTAGCCAGCTCATCGAACTGATTCACATATTCTCTGACTGTCTTGTCCCCTTGCTTAAGAAATAAGAATTTTTCCAACTGCAAACTTCTTTCCGCATCTGAGAGAAATTTAGTCTCAAACCTTGCCCTAAAGTCCTCCCATGTCTCCACTGGTCTTTCAGCATTAGTGACTTCCCACCAGTAGGAAGCCTCGCCCTTCAATAGCCACACTGCCAATTGTACTTTTTGCCTATCTTCTACCTCAAAGATGATGAATAGGTCCTCCGTTTCTTTCAGCCAATTTCTGGCTGCCACGAAGGACTCAGTTCCATGGAAATCCCTTCCTCCCATAGCTTTAAAATCTTTACATATCTTAGCAAACGTGTTTCCCCGAGGAGGAGGTGGAGGAAAAGGTGCTGCTGCAGCTGGATGATTTCCTTCCGCTGGGGGAGGAGGAATGGTAGGACCTGGCTGAGTGGCCCTTGCTTCTAAGAACCGTCTAAACCAACCAGGTATTGGCACCCCTTCCGGCAAGTTAATTTCTTGGGACATGCTGAAACAAAAAGGATAGATTCAAAACGAAGGATAAGAGATAGTTCCTATGGCTTTGGGGGGTGGACTTTGCTTTTTTTTAAAATAAAATAACATTTTTCTTTTAAAAATGCTTCTTTAAATTTCCTTTTTGAAAATAATTTTTCAAAACTTTTTATCTTATCTGGTAAACCTATGCTCTGATACCAAGTGAAACACCCCACCTCCGTTAGGGTCACTCTCAAAGGGAATGCCCTAATTTTGGTGGAGGTTTATAAGTACAAGTCACAGATATACAAGACAGATATAAGAACACATATTTGTAAACAGCGGAAGAACAACAAACTTTATTTCATAAAGTCAAATACGTGTTACAACAACATTCTTTCCAAAAACATAACATAACACTTTCATAATCTGTCTTGAGTACATTATTTAAAGAAGCATAAATAAAACATAGATAAACTGCAAAAGCCCCATAGTGGATTGTCCAAAGCCATAGTTCAAAACAGGAAAGTCCAAGCAATACATTTCTCTTCTTCAAGCTGGATGTTAAGGTTGGTCAAGCTGCTGTGTTCCCTCCCTGTGGACCTGGGGGGGGGGGGGAAGCGGAAGAAAGAAGACGAAAGAAAAGTAGAGTCAGACATAAAGCCTGAGTAAGTCTAGTACTATTTTGTCTATGAATAAAGAGCTGGGTATGATAAGTATAAACAAGAAGTGGGCATGCACTATAAAACTTGGTTAAGTTGTCTAGGGTCGAATATACTATCGTACCCCATGTTAATCTCTGAACCCATATAAACTAGTTTCCAACTGGCACCCCATAATCAGGGTGATGTGATCCATTCAATGGTGATCGGCTCCTACTCGCATAGTTACATGTGTCTTACGGCCCCCGATGTTGTAGTTACCTATGCTGGTCCCACCATGGGGTGTATCAAGTCCCACAGTGGCAACCCGACACAACCTTAGAGTGCACAGGTATGCTACTGGTGTCCAGTGCCTTATTTTTCTGCACCGGAGTGTGTGCACGCCCGCAGTCCGTTAGAACCTACACTGCTACACCACCGCCGTCGCTTTGACCTCTTACAATCAGCCCAGTAATCGTGCCCCACCCTGCCTAGTTTCAGGGTATCCTGATACACCTTTTAGGGTTACTGCTGAAAAGGGTCCCCCGTTACTAGGTTTTCTATCTCTAGCCAACATGCTAAGTTGGTTAAGTGTTTCCTACCTAACCCCCACCAGTCCGTTTTGTTTAGCATGTTCCATTTTGATTAAGTCTTTAGTTCACTTAATCCTATCAATCCCGACTCAGCCTTAATTGTCTTATTAAGGCCCTGACCTCTCACATTAGACAGGTATTGTTGTGGCTGCCTGTTGCCGGTTGGTTCCGGGCAGTCTTACGCCACAACTCAGTCTAACCTCGGGTCCTTGCTGGGCTCCATGTTTAACCTCCCACATTGGATAGGTATTGTTGTGACTACTGGACAGCCGGGCGGTTCCGGGCAGGTTTACATCACAACTCAATCCAACCTCGGGTTAAACACATCGTATTTTCTACATTTACATATTTTGTCATTCCTCTTTATTTCTTATATGTAAATATTTGCGGCCCATTATTAAGTTAATGGTGTAAAGGTTACACCAATCATGGGCCCAACCCATACTTGAATTTGGGCCCTTCTATTTTATATTTTCATTCATTAGTAGTTTTAACCCAACGTTATTTTCCCCCGTTTAACACGTCCGTTTATATATTTTGGGCTTAGCCTTTTAAAGCCCAAATTAGCCATGCGAAAAGGGGAGGCTTAAAGCGTGATTACATACACAAAGAGGGGAAGGTGAGCGCATGAACTTGCATATGACGTTGGAAATACATAATAGAAACTGGTGTACTTGCATATATATACTTTGGTCATAAAGCATAGGTGACATGAACCAAACCATGTAAACTTAAGATAAGAATTTAAATTAGGTGTCACATAGTCTTAACTACAACATAGACCTATGTTCTCATTTAGGCATAAACATAAACAAGTCATGTTCATAAGGTTTCTTCATGTTTACAAAGGGGATACTTTGTTACTAACACAAAAGCATAGTTCAACTTATTCATGGTTTAAGTCTAATCACATAACGATGGTATAAATATACTTATGCATAAATATTCCTAATCATGGTGTTTGCTTTAAACTTGCAAAAAGGGATTTTTGAGTCTAACCTAGCCATGTCTCACATATGTCATCATATAATTCTTGTAAACAAGGTAGACCTAATCATGGTTTTCAATTATGCCAAATATCATTCATAGCCTAGCCATGTTCATAAATTTGCAAATAGGTTTTCTAGTACAAAAGCATGGCTTAATACATGTTGCCAAAATCCTCAACATAATTTCTTATGGATTATAATAACCAAACTTGTTCTAATTACTTACAAAATGATTTATGCACAAAAATATACATCATGATGGCATAGAAGCAAAACCCCAAACTTGCATGAATTTAAATCAACTACATACATGTAGTTTCAACATGGATTACATAATTTGCGAAATATTCCAAACGTATACTTGCATAGAACTACCGCATGTAGTTCTTTATAACATGAATAACATAATTCAAGAATACCCAAACGTATATAATATTTCAAATTGATAAGAACGCACAAATATGAATAACTCTATTGCCACAATTCAAGCATACAAACCAACACAACTGTTTATTCATACCAAAGTAATACTCTACTTACAATGGTGTGATGAATTCTCTAATTTAGGGATTGAAGACGCAAATTCCTTTGTTGAATTGATTTGTTTAGGTTGCTTTAAGCTTTAGGCTTTAGAACTTTCCTCCTAATTCTCTCTCTAGTTGGCGGCTATTCTTAGTCGTTCCTCAGCAACATGGCGGCTATGTTCTTAATTTTGAATGAATAGATTAGGGTTTAGTCTAGGGTTGTTTATATAGAGGTTAGGAACTGATTAGGACCCTTGATGTTGCTTGGATTGATCATAGCCATTCATTAGATAGAGAGACCAATTAGAACCCGCCACCTAGCCCTAATGACAAAGCAGACCACAGAGAATCGGCCAAACACAGACCTGGCCAGCCAGGTTGACTGGGCTCGACCAGGTCGACACCCCTGTCGACAGGGCTGTCGACAGCCCTGTCGACATGGGTAGCCCAGGTCGACAGCCCAGTCGACCTGGGTGGCCTAGGCGGGTGTTTATCCGCCCTGGCCCATTGGCCCCGATTTTTAATTATTTTATTCTGTTTGAATTTTAAATTTAATTCAAAACTTCCGAAGGCCATATCTTCTTCATACGGACTCCGTTTTTCGAAAACTCGGACTCTATTTTGCGTATTTTTCCGAGACGAATACAATGGCGTATCCCGTTTCCTTTAGTTCTTTGATTTCAGATTAATTATACTTTAATTTGTTAATTTCACAGTTATAGAATTTGTGGGGTGTTACAGTTGAGTCGATGACCGGTTCTTTAGCATCTCTAGAGCTCAGGCCTACCCTTCTGGATCAAGTTGGGGCTTCGCAGAAGGAAGACCCTCAGATAATTGAGATCATGGATAAGCTGATTTGAGGGGAGACATCTAGTCACCTTGCTCGATATTCTATAGATGATAAGGGTTGGCTGAGGAGAGACGGAAGGCTTTGTGTTCCGATGGTAGAAGACTTGGTGAGGAAAGTTCTTGATGAAGCACATCGCTCCAAGTTGACTATACATCCGGGTGGAGTTTGATGTTGGGGACATGGTTTTCGTAAAGGTTTCTCCTTTGCGGAATGTGGTCCGATTTGGAGTTGTTGGGAAGTTGGCACCGAGATTTGTTGGACCCTTCCCTATCATAGAGAGAATTGGGAAGATGGCTTATAAAGTGCAATTGCCCGAGAAGTTGTCCGGAGTGCATAATGTCTTTCATGTCTCGCATCTCCGAAAGTGCCTACATGAGTCCGCTGAGGTGGTTGAACCTAGCATTCTTGAAGACGTGGAAGTAGAGAAAGAGGCAACTTTGAGGAGAGCTCCGATTCGTATCTTGGGGACGGAGACCAAGAAGCTAAGGAATCGTGAGGTCAAGCTGGTGAAGGTTCAATGGGGTGAAGCCGAAGAAGACGCAACTTGGGAAACCGAGGAGAAGATGCGTGGGCTTTATCCATTCCTTTTTGAGGGTACACTCTCAATCTCTTTCCTTTGTTAGCATATCTTTCTCTTTGCTATCCATGTTTATCTAGTTGTCGTGCTAATCTTGTCATGAGAACCTTAGATAGAAACCCTTTGGATGAAACATGTGTTTGAGACATGTTATGTTTGATGGTTGCAAGTGGTTGCAAGTGTTTGCAAGTGGTTACTCGTGGATGCATGATACACCTTAGGCACTAGATCGGCTCACACACTCCTCATATTGCATGTGCATGAGTGTTTATGCTTATTCTTGAATGAAATTTGTATGCAATCACATGGATGTTGCATATGGATGTATGATTGAGCACGCATGTAGATATTATACATTATGTTAGGGATTTGCATACATATGGATACATTTCACTAACATATTTTGCATCGATCTTTGCATTAGATAAGTACATATACACACACTTTTGCATATGTTCATACAGCATTTAGAATCTTTTAAGGACAATGATTGCCCACGGATGATGCTTTGAGTAGATGGATGATTGGATGGTAGGGTACGTTCCTCCTAACTTGAAGATTTCGGGGACGAAATCCTTTAAGGAGGGGAGAATGTAACAACCCGTATTTTCAATAACCTGTTATAACATAAATCGAGGCAGAATTTAATTCTAAAATCTGAATCAAGGGAAACGGGCTATGCCATTGCATTCGTCTCGGAAAAATACGCGAAATAGAGTCCGAGTTTTCGAAAATCGGAGTCCGTATGACCCAGTTAAGGCCCATTGAAGTTTTCAGAAATTTCCATAGTAAAAACAGATTTAAATTTTAAATTAAAAACAAGGAATAGGGCTAACTGGCGTCAGGCGGGAAAACTCCCACCAGGACCCCCATGTCGACAGGCATGTCGACAGGGGTCTTAGGGTGTCGACTGCCCTGTCGACAGCCCTGTTGACACGGGGTGGCCGGGCACTTTTGCCTGGCGCACCATTTTGATTTGGGCTAGGTCTTGTGGCTTGGTTCTAGAGAATTCCGAAATCTGACGGACCTAAACGAACCTAGGGTTAATCCTAGGGCTAAAAACACTCTAATCTTCTATAAATAAGCCCCTAATCCTACCCTAAAACCTCATTATTCATTCTAGCAACCAAACTATGTCAAATTGAATTCTCAAATGGCCTCCACCTAAAAACCCTAGCCTCCACCCTCTTCAAAAATCATTCCTATGAAGGTTTTGATGTTCATACAAGCATTTCTAAGTTGTATGAATGATCATTAGCTTGCATACATCATCAAGTTGCAAGCTTTATTTGCTAAGCTAGAGTTTTTGGGATTTTTGTTAATTGGAGCTTTGTTTTGGGTTTTTATATGCTTGCATAAAAGGGCTTCTCAATCTTTATTAGTAGATTTGTGTCTTCATAATATTTGTAAGCCCTCTTACCTTCATTTTAGAAACTCTAAAGTTAATATGTGATGAAAGTTGGGATTTATGCATGTTTAATAAGTTATGCATGCTTATGCGAATTCACTATGCTATGTTATGCATGTTTAATGAGTTATGCATGCTTATGTGAGTTCACTATGCTATGTTACACATGTTTGATAAGTTATGCATGTTTATGCAAGTTCACTATGCTATGATTTGCAAGTTTAACAAGTTATGCATGTTTATGCAAGTTCACTAAGTCATGATTTGCAAGTCTAACAAGTTATGCATGTTTATGCAAGTTCACTAAGTCATGATTTGCAAGTTTAACGAGTTATGCATGTTTATGCAAGTTCACTAAGTCATGATTTGCAAGTTTAACAAGTTATGCATGTTTATGCAAGTTCACTATGCTATGATTTGCAAGTTTAACAAGTTATGCATGTTTATGCAAGTTCACTATGCTAAGTTATGCAAGTCCAACATGTTATGCATGTTTTATGTAAGATTCATCATGTATGTTGTGCCAAGTTCCCTCTTTCTATCCTTTATGCGTTATGACGAATATGTAAGCGATAGAATGACGTTGGGGGGTTTTGGGTAAAACTTAAAATACATGAAAATAAAAGATTGGGAATTTACCTATTAAGTTAGGTCTACCCCTTGGGAATTTACCTATTAAGTTAGGTCTACCCAAGTATTTGTTAAACTTGTAATTATGTTTTGAAATAAAGTGGACATGACACTTAGAAAACATAAGTGGGGCCAACTCGAGGTTGGGTTGAGTTTGTAGCGTAAACCTACCCGGAACCGACCGGCTTAACTAGTTGCTACAAACAATAGGACCCAATGTGAGAAGTTGGTCATGTGTACCTGGACCCGAGGTTAGACCAAGTTGTGGTGTAAAGCTACCCGGACCCGCCCGGCTTAACTAGTAACCACAACAAAGTCTAATGTGAGAGGTTAAGGCACAATTAAAGTAACTAATGCCTCATGATTAGGGTTAAGTCATGGCCCACTAATACTTAACCAATTTTGGGGATGCGAGGGATTAAATGGGGTTAAGTAGTGAACTGTTGGTTACACTTAACTAATTTAATCCATGATTAGTGAGGGGTTAAACCACACTTAACCCTCTTAGAAAACCCTAGCAACGTGGTCTGTTCCAGCAGTAATCCCAGTTTGGTATCATTCACAACCCTAGAGGCTAGGCTAGGGCGGGGCACGATTACTGGACTGATGTAAGCGACCAAAGCGACGGCTGAGTGGTACAGCGGTGCGGGTCCAGGCGGGCTACGGACGTGCACGTAGTCCGGTGTTGGACAAACTCGAGGCACGGGTACCAGTAGGTTTAGACTGTGCATTATTGCTTAGGTGTCTGGGGTTGACACCCAAGGGCTTGATACACCCGAAGGTGGACCCAGCACAGTCTGACTACAACCATATGTGGGCCGTATGGACACCAACACTTGACGTGTTAGGTTTATAGGGAGCCGATCGACTAGACCGTTGGGCTGGACCTTGTATTAAGGTCACCTCATGTTATTGGGCCAAAGTTTGGGCTGAGGGATCAATACCTGTTATGTTAGTTTGCTAGTACACTGTGGTGCAAAGCTTAATCTTCTTTATGTGATGACACCTTTATCTATTGCCAGTATGTTCATCTCAGTTTCCATCATGATGTTAACTTTACTAGTTTATAGACTGATCGTAGTAGGGCTTACCAGTCTTTTTGACTGACCTGTTTTCTTTCGCTTCTTTTCTTCCGTTTCCCCCCCAGGTAATCAGGGAGGGAACAGTGGTGCTTAGCTTGGATCGCTTGCTTGTTTGCTGGATAGCTCATGTATGCCTGGACATTGAGCTCGCTATGGTTTATCATCTTTATTTTTGGGGATAGCACTATGTATTTCAGTATTTCTGTTTATGATGTACTAGACATGTTTATTTTGGCAGTTGACTTTATGATGTACTAAACTTGTTTTGAGATGGTTTGAGATATTCCGCTGTTTTATTCTCACTTACTCTGTTTTACATATATTTATGTTCTTGTTCTGCCTTGATATATCATTATGCATGCTTACCCGGTTCTAACGCCCCCCAGAAGCTAGTGCCCCCGAAAGAGTGACCCTAGCGGAGGTGGGGTGTTACACATGACTACAATGAAGGAAAAGAATTCAAATGCCTAGATCTATTCTGTGCAAAAAAGGGAGAAAGCTATGATCTAATTGAAGAACGTACAAGTGAGTGGATTTAAAATACATTTTTGTATAATAATGGATCTATCTTTCGCCATTCCCCATTTGCACACATAATAAATCTATTGAAAGATCTAATCTGATAAAGTTCACCTATGCCTAATGGTGTTATCATATGCTTAATTATGATTAGTTATTTTATGCCTACGTTGGGTTTCCTCCTTTTATTCTTCCCTTTTTCTTTTTATAGTTAGGCTATTTTCAAGCCTATGTCTATTGTGGATTTATGCGATGGAACGATATTGAGAATAAAAGGGAAATGGTTGATTTTGGTATTATATGTGATTGGGAGGTTTGGAGGGGTGTCGACTACGGGGTCGACCCCCCTGAAGGGGTGTTGACCTAGGGGTCAACCCACCCACAGGGGTGTCGACACCCCTAAGGCTGAGATGGCACTCGGTTCCAGGGGTCTGGAAGCTATATATATGTGTGTTATATTTCTCATATTCTCTTCATTGGGAGTTATGGATGCCATATGCTGCTGGAGTGCGAACTGAACTATTTCTGGAGGTTTGGGGGCATAACTTATAATGGGGTTTTGGGAATAACTTTGAATGGAATTAAGAATATAACTATGGGTATATGAATCAAATTGGAATTATAAATATAACTATGGGTATATGAATCAAATTGGAATTATGAATGTAAATTGGGATTATAAGTTGAATTGGGAAAAGTTGGGAAATATGTAATAAAATGAGATTTGGCATAAATTGTTGATGACTATGGATTGGGCATAACTGAATATAACTTGTATACATGAGATTTGACATAAGTTGGTTTGGGCATAATTGAGTATAACTTGTATACATGAGGTTTGGCATAAATTGATAATAACAATGAACGCAAATTAATTTGGGCATAATTTGATATAACTTGTATACATGGGATTATAGGCATAATTTGGATTAAAATTATAAACATAATTTAGATTTTAAATCATGGGTATTTGGAATATATTATAATCTAAGATTTGAAATTGGGACTTGAATCAAGAAAGCGAAAATGAGCGCCTAAGACACGAGGTTAGATTCAGATTGCGATATAAGCCTTCCCGGAACCGCCCAGCATATCCAGCAACCACAATTTGGTAATCTAATGTGAGAGGTCAAAGGTAGAAACTAGATGCGTAATAATGCAAAGACATGAGGTTAGATTCGGATTGCGGTATAAGCCTACATGGAACCGCCCGGCATATCCAGCAACCGCAAATGGTAATCTAGTGTGGGAGGCCTTGCAAGATTACGGTTATAATGAATTAATGAACACTTAACCAAGATGAGACATGTGGGAAGACATGGGAATAATAAAAGGGTTAAGTGGGTGACATGGGTAGCATGGATTACATGGGTAGAAAGTACAACATAAATAATAAGCACTTAACCAAGATAAGACATGTGGTAAGACATGGGAATAATAAAGGGTTAAGTGGGTAGCATGGATAATTCATTAAATTGGAATACTTAACCTAACTAAATATGAAGTGGTGTTACAAACCAATTCAATTGAGTAGGGGTTAAGTAAACTTGTTAAAAAAAATGGGAAAGATAAAGTTAATCTTAATCAATGCCAAAATGGGGAATGATAATAACCTATTATGATGAACTTGAATAAGAAAAGGAAAGATAATAGGTAGGCTTGTCCTAGGGACGAGTGGGAATTATAACTTAAGAAATAAGGTAAGTTATAATGAACGATAGGGGAAGATGAAATAACTTATGTAATAAAGTTGTACTTAATCGAAGATTAAGTAAGTAGCAAGAATAAGAATAAATCTACAAATGAGGATAGCATAAGTTATATGAATGAAAAGAGAAATTTATTAGTAAACCTTAGTTAAGAAAACAAAGTTAATAAGTAAATTATGACAAATTGTAATGACAGTGTAAGACGAGATTATGGTTAAATGAGAAAGAAGGCAAACTTATAGAGATAAGTAAGTTGTATTTAATCATAAAAATTGAATGACATGTTAATAGAAAACACGTAAATTGAGATGCACTTAATTATAAATTAAAGAAGAACATGTTATTGCAACCATGAGATGGGGACAAAGAATAGTGTAAAGAGAATGAATTATGAATATTGAATTACAATATAGAGAATAACATGTTGTGGGCTTATTAATGAACTTAAATGAATTAAGTTATGAATGAGGTTAGTAAGCAAGAGAAACATGGTAACTTGAATAAGAAGTCAAGGGAAAATGGGAACAACCAAATTAACAGGAAATCTATCGAGGTGGAGCAAGCGTGTAATTGATGATTAGACATAGGAACTAATGACACAATAAACTGAGGTGCTTGGGACGGTCTGTATGTTAGAGGATGAATAACCAAACGGGGTAGATCATCGTGGTGTCGTAAGGCACGAGGGGAGCGCACGTACATTTGATTAATTTGTTAGCTACAACGGAGTGGAAGGGGAAGTACGCGAATTTCTGAGACGTTAAATGTGCTCCTGATAGTCCTCTGTGGTAGGTTAGCTTCGGGCTAGGATTACAAAGGTTGGGTCTGCGTGTAACTATCAGGTGGGTGGGCCTTGATTGCACAATTAGGGGGCAGTAAGAATGCTGTGACGTGGTGACATTAAGGGTAGCTCAGCGGCGCCTCACTTCGGAGGCGGAGGGTCGGGACCAACAAAGATGGTATAGGTCGTCGAAAATCTGTCATCGGCAGCCCGCGAGATGCGGAAAGACTAGAGCTAAACCCAAGAGGCCATCGACCTTTCACTATCGAGGTGGTGGTTGAGGGTAGACGCCACATGGATGTTTAGATTGTTTGCTTAGTGGCTTGTCGCTTAGCTCTTGTAGTCTTTACTAGTTAAGGGAGGGGCCGAGGTGCGGCCATAGCCACGATAGAAAAACATACCATAGGGATATTTATGTGAGAGGCACTAAAAGGCGGGCCTGCACAAATATAAGGAAAGCTCCCGACCGAGTTTCATGTGTAGCCCTACCACGGAACTCGGGCACGCACACATGATAGGTGTGCGGGTTAGGCATCAAATACGTTTGGCGATACATACGTGGGAAAGTCTAGGTACACATATGTTTGCTCTGGGTGGTGTATCATAGACTAGGGGGCATTATTCGATGATGGCAGTCATTACGCCTATGTAATATAGTTATAGTGGTTCCATGCAGACGTAGCGTCGTTATATACAGAGATCAGTACGTTACTCGGACGTAGGATGAGGGACTGCGTATATTCCTGCGATGATACGGTGAGGACCATGTGAATGGGGTACCATGGGGTGTACCTTAATTTGGGGGTAGCTACATATACATTATATTAGGTTAATCTACTAGGGAGTAGATGGGTACAACGAGTGTGTGTAAGTGTGGAGCGTTGTTGACACCAATAACCTAATAAATAAGAAAATATAACTGAACAGTATATGTAGGATTATCCAAAGTGTGTACTTTAAATTCATTTACACATCACTTATGTTCTGACCCCCTCCTCATAACATAGTTGCAGGTTAGGCTTGAGACAGAGATGTTATAGCTTGGATACTGGTTAGGTAGTATTATTATTAAGGTAAAGCTACGTTTTGATTATATTATATTTTGTTCCTTCAGCTATGAGACGTTTTCCGAACTCTGACACGTTTTATGTCTCTGTCTTTTCTGCAGGATACCAGAGCAAACCTACACGGGTTTCAATGGATTGGGTTTTTGGAAAATAATCGGTCTGTCGAGATCCGAGTTGTTACATCTAGTATCAAAGCTTCGGTTTAGGGATCTTAGGGAGATAATGAGTTAGCGTATTTGTATTTTCAAAAATATAAATATATAAAAACCTAGATCCATAAGGAGCCTACTAAATAGAAGGAGTAAAATATTGAAAGAGTTGGGATACTGGTTTGTGCACAAAAGGAATGAACCTAGAAATTTTGAGACCCTTAGGTGGTTTAGTTAAAAGTGTACAATATGATTGGTATTGGAAAAAGAAAGTATCTAGTATGATAGAAACTAAAATGATTTGTATTTCAGATTAGTAGGTTTAGAAGTGAAACCTTGTAAACTAGAAATTGGATTAGGGGTATATATAGTTGAGAGAGTTAAATTTGAGGGGGTGTCTAGGAAAGTCTAGGTAAGTTGGAAGCCCGCTATGAGTCTTACCCATTTGTGAACTTTTAAGAACTTGAAATTGTAAAAGTTTTGGAAAAAGAGTTTGTGGTGTTTTCAAGTTTTAATCTTAAAAGTATTTTTGATGTTTGAAAAAAAAAGTGCGTATCGGGTTTTAAAGGGTAGTGAGATATACTTTGTAAAATAATGACTTCTTGTTTTAAAAGAATTAAAAAGTAAAGAAAAGAAAATTTTCTTATGTGGTTGTACTTGGATAGGAAAATAGGAAATCTTTATAGAATAGTTATGTACAAATCCACGTACAATTATAAAAGGTACATAAAAGAAAAACGGAAGATGTGAATTTTTCCGTTTTATACCTTTTTGTAACATAAGAAATCAAATTTGAAAAATTAGATTTTTCTAAATTTCGAGTTTAATAATGATTGGTAGGGTTTTGGATGCAGCAGTTGGATGAACTATGCTCTTATTCTGTAAGAGTGTGGGAAAATTTAGGTGAAAAATGTTTTGATTTTTCAAAAAATATTGCATTCATATAGAACTGCAAGTATATTTAGGATGTGAGCATCATGTTTTGAAAGAGCTTTTAAAAGTTTGCACACATATAGGTGGTACCAAATTAAGCATACGTGCATTTACCATGATGTATTTCACTTTGGACATGTGCA
This sequence comes from Allium sativum, assembly GCA_030737875.1. Lineage (NCBI taxonomy): Eukaryota > Viridiplantae > Streptophyta > Magnoliopsida > Asparagales > Amaryllidaceae > Allium > Allium sativum. The sequence continues at coordinate 899,240,009 of CM060910.1, read as the reverse complement.
CAATGTTTGCAAAATTGGATGGACACATGATGGTTGGATATTATGCGAGGGATTATCTACTATACCCATATCGAATTTCAGGGACGAAATTCGATAAGGGTGGGAGAATGCAGCACCCCGCATTTTTGATGTAATTAAATATATTTATATGCATGGATATATAAATAATGGTGATACGCAGTTTAGATTAATACATACGTTGAAGAGAAGAAAAATTGTATGATAACAATGTATGTAACAGAAAAAATAATAAAATAAAGATACCTAATTTAAATATCAGAAATTAAGTAAAACTGACGTCATCATTGCATTCGCCTCAAAATTCTGGTTCAGATGGACACCAAGTTTGTGTAAAACGGAAAACGTATGAAGAAGTTGTAAGCCGCAGAAGTTTATATACGTGTAGGACAATATATATATATATATATATATATATATATATATATATATACATACATACATATATATATATATATTATATGCATTGACATAATTAAGGAAAAAATAATATATAATAAGGAATGCACTTTTAAAGAGGAGAATGGAAATAAATTCATATGCGCGTTCATTATAGTAATTATTATGCGCTTAAAAGGTTGAATGTATTTAAAAAGAAAGCATTAAGCATTCTTTATGGAACCGACATAGGTTGAAATAAATGTGGCATGTTTTTTTAGTATGAAAATTGCTCGATTTAAATGTTTGGAGACTAGATGCATGCACATGTAATTATTTATACCAAATATGTAAATCGAGAAATATATATGCATATTTATGACATTAACAAATTGGGTGGATGTGGACTAAATGTTAAGTATTTGATATTATATATATATGTGTGTGTGTGTGTGTGTGTTTTCGTGTGTGTGTGTGTGTGTGTGTTTTCGTGTGTGTGTGTGTGTGTGTGTATATATATATATATATATATATATATATATATATATATATATATATATAACACTAATTTGAAATTAGGAGAATCTATTTTAATGGTAAGAAATGAAATTGGTAAATTAAAGACATTAATGCTATATTTAGGGATAATATAACGGTTATACTAAATATGGAAAAAGAGAGTACATGTAGTAAATGCATTTAGGCGTTTCAAATATGACATGAATAGAAAAAACAATGAATAAATAGCCATCAATAATGGCTATGAGAAGGAAAAAATAAAAATATATTACATTCTCTTTAGTAAAATAGTTAACACATACTATATTTTCCTACGATTAAAAAATAAAGGCATAGTTGGATACCATATTTGATCAGAATATGAGTGTAAGTAAACGTATGGTATTTATTTACATAAATAAATAATAGTTATGTTAAAGAGTAGAGAAAAATAAATAGTTGCCTTGTTTAAATAAAAGAAAAAGGGAAACAAATTTTATACGGTTAAGGTATAAACAAAGGAATGGTTTTGCTAAATAAATCTTCATTAATGTTCTTTAACAAATAAAAGAGGGCAATTATAATTTAGTAGCGGAAGTTTCTAGAAACCTTAATCTATTGGTCCGAAATGCACACAAAATCCTATAAATATAGCCTTGGTTTGACATAATCTAGCCTCCATTTCTCTCTCTCTCTCTCAAATATTTCCTTTAAGAAAATAAAAGTACATATGTATACATTCGAAAGGAAAAAGAGAGAGGCGTTTATACAAACTAGAAAGGGATTCTTTTAGAGAACCATGGCTACAATGAAGGAAAAGAATTCAGATGCCAAGATCTACGCTGCGCAAAAAAGGGAGAAAGCCATGGATCAGATCTAGAATTGAAGAACATACAAGTGAGTGGATTTAAAACACATTTTTGTATAATAATGGATCTATCGTTCTCCTTTCCCCATTTACACACATAATAAACCTATTGAAAGATCTAATATGATAAATTTCACTTATGCCTAATAGTGTTATCATATGCTTAATTATGATCAGTTATTTTATGCATACGTTGGGTTTCCTCCTTTTATTCTTCCCTTTTTATTTTTATAGTTAGGCTATCTTCGAGCCTATGTCTACTGTGGATTTATGCGATTGAACGATATTTATAATAAAAGGGAAAAGTTTGATTTGGGTATTATATGTGATCGGGAGGTTTGGAGGGGTGTCGACCTAGGGTCGACCGCCCTGAAGGGGTGTTGACCTAGGGGTCGACCCACCCACAGGGGTGTCGACACCCCTAAGGCTGAGGTGGCACTCGGCTCCAGGGGGTCTGGCAACTATATATATGTGTCATGTTTCTCATATTCTCTTCATTGAGAGTTTTGGAGGCCATATGCTGCTGGAGTGCGAACTGAACCGTTTCTAGAGGTTTGGGGGCATAACTTATAATGGGGTTTTGGGAATAACTTTGATTGGAATTATGAATATAACTGTGGGTATATAAATTTAATTGGAATTATAAATATAACTATGGGTATATGAATTCAATTGGAATTATGAATGTAAATTGTAATTATAAGTTGAATTGGGAAAAGTTGGGAAATAAGTAATAAAATGAGATCTGGCATAAATTGTTGATGACTATGGATTGGGCATAACTGAATATAACTTGTATACATGAGATTTGGCATAAGTTGGTTTGGGCATAATTGAGTATAACTTGTATACATGAGGTTTGGCATAAATTGTTAATAACAATGAACGTAAATTAATTTGGGCATAATTTGATATAACTTGTATACATGGGATTATAGACATATTTTGGATTAAAATTATAAACATAATTTAGATTGGAAATTATGGGTAATTGGAATATAATATAATCTAAGATTTGAAACTGGGACTTGAATCAAGAAAGTGAAAATGAACGCCTAAGACACGAGGTTAGACTCGGATTGCAGTATAAGCCTGACCGGAACTGCCCGACATATCCAGCAACAGCAATTTGGTAATCTAATGTAAGCGGTCAAAGGCAGAAACTAGATGTGTAATAATATAAAGACACGAGGTTAGATTCAGATTGCGGTAAGCCTGCCCGAAACAGCCAGGCATATCCAGCAACCGCAAACGGTAATCTAGTATGGGAGATCTTGCAAGATTACGGTTATAATGAATTAATGAACACTTAGTGTAACGACCCGCATTCTACGTATCGAAGGATCGTAGAATATTTATTTCTTTTTCATATGAGCTCGTTTGGTCGTGTAACTTTGGGGAATGACTATTGGGGTCATTTCCAATGTTAACGATTTTTACTGATTTTTAAATGACTATTTTTCCCCTAGCTGATCTTGTTTCGACCATAATTTTTTATTGGTAAGGAGTTTTGACCTGAAACCACTTCCATTGGATTCGAATCATGGTTTACATTTCCGTAGAGTGGTCACATTAGCCAAATGGACTCACCGTTTGGGATATATGGCTTAAACAAGGTTTAGAAGGTGAAAAACAGCTTAACTGGGCTTAACCAGGTGATTAACAGCTAGGCCCATTGGGGGATTTCAGGATCAAAGCTATATGAGGGCCGATTAGGGTTAGAAAAACCTTTTCTTTGCCATTGTTCGGCCACCGCTAACATCCTCTCAACCCTAGCAATGGCCTCGATCTTCTGGAATCATCTTTAATCACCGTTTAATCAAGGATTAGGCTAAACTACATCAAATCAAGGCAAATCACCACCAATTCAGAGTTAGAGCTGCTGTGTTGCTTAGAAATTCGACCCAAACAGTAGAGTTTCAGATCTTATATCTTAATTTGTGGTAAAGGTGAGTGATTAGCATTGTTTCTGCACTAATTATGGCTAATTAGGGGTGATTGATGTTAATTAACAAAATTATACATGATTAAATTCTGGAAAAATGTTTATAAATTCTTAAATTTTATTTTAAGCCTCTGTTAGAAATTTGGGTTAATTTAGACATGTTTTGTTAATCCTATCATTAGTTATGCTTAAACATGATTAAGGGGAAAACATGGGTTTTTGGGTATGTTTGATCTGTATATACTTGTTAAATTGTTGTTTTGATGTTTATAGATGATTATACATGTTTCTATTACTGTTTGGTATGATTTGTGATTGCATAGGACAATTAGAATGGTCGAAAACATCGCGTGGCATAAAATAGTCGCTGGAAAAGTTACAGAATACTGTGCAGGAACCGGATCGGATCTCCCCCTTCCGAACCGACCTGCTCGTGATCCCAAACCGACCCCCGAGATGCGAGCTGATGCGTTGGAGAAGTACCCGAGCCGTGCACCACGAACAATCCAAGATAAAGGCTCACAAATTGAACTGAGGGGCATAGCCCGAACAACGAACTGATGACCAGGAGGAGGTATCATGATCGAACCAATCGGACCAGGAACACCTCGAGCTGCCTTGACTTGATTTCCAAGAGACAGAAGCTCTGAACTGGTTGCTCCACCATGACCCGACCCAAGTGAGGCACTACGAATCAACCCGATGGGGACCACCATAGGAGGACCGAACCGAACTGAATGGAAGCTCATTTTTGAACCAATCCGGGGATGATGACCAAAACCCGAGATGCAAAGGTAGTCCAAAGGAGAAGTTTGTACTCAGGATCCAGATGGAACCAATGAGTCAACTTCATGATTGGGCTTTGCTGCGGGACGTGTGCTAAGGAGTTATCGACGTCCATAACTTTGATTCACCACCAAGACGGATGTTAGGCTACGGATCAGTGCAGGGAAGTAGTTATTACTCCATGGGGTAGAGTGATCGTAGCATGGCTATGAGCCAGTGTAGTGGAGTCGTCATGGCTTCATGGGGCAAAGTGGAAATAGCAAGGGACTAGTGGCTATGGATCAGTGCGGTGGAGCCATCATGACTCCATGGGGCAGAGTGATCATAGCAAAGGAATTGGGTGGTCAAAGCAGTGGATATTTTATGCTTTACGCACTGAGTGAGAGATGTGAGGATGGTTGCTATGCTTGATTGTTTGACGTCACTATGACATGCACACCCCCTTTCCTGTGTCTTTACACCATATGTTAGTGTCACCATAGAGTATTGTTCATCTTGTGTGCTATCTCTTTGTTTGCAGGTCCAGGTTCAGGTATGGTTATGTATACCTGTTATTGTTCTGTTTTGCTGCTTATCGCTCATACCAGACTTTTGTCTGACCCAGAGTTTTATGTCTCTTCTTATTACTCTGGGTGCTCTTAAATGGGCAGACTAGAGACAGGTTAGGTGGTATGCACGAGTAGTTGTACCGGAGACGAGCAGGAGGCTTCCCCGTATGATATATTGTAACGACCCAGATTTTTGGCCGTCAAATATTTAATTTAATTTATTATTTTAAATATTATATTTGGAGTATTAAAGGATTTTAATATTTAATTTGTTATTTAAAATGACGTTTGAACTTTAATTTATTTTTAATATAAATCAAGCTCGAAACGGCGCTGCAGTTCGTAATATTGAATTTAAAACTTTAATTGAATGGATAAGATCCGATATAAGTCGGATTTCTGGGAAACGAGAAACGATGGAACCGTGTTGATGATAATTTTCATATGAAAGAGAAAAATCCTGATTTCGTGTCATAATTTGTTAGTTATGGCCAAATCAAATTTTTAAATAGTCGCTATGGAAAATCGTTATTTAAAATATATGCGTTAAAATAGCCGTTTTGCAAACGGACTCAGATTTCGACGAAATCAGTTTCATTAGAACCGTATCGTTAAATTATTGCACGGCGTTAAATAGCGTGGCAAACCAATGTCGTATGTGGCCACGGTAGCCGTAAACGCTCATTCAATTTCTATAACGCGTAATTAAATTAATAAAGGGATATTCGAGTGTAACTTGAGCAGACGATCGAATTAAGCCGCGAAACCAGTCCCGTTGAGTTCGTTTCGTCGATTAGAGTCAGGATAGGTATATAGTTTGTTATTTTTAGAGATTGGCAAATTTGGTGTTCAGAAGGGCATTGCGGTACACGTAAAAGTAGTCTACCGGGGGAACAGCCTCAGAATGCGACGAAACTAGTGCCGTTGGGTTCGTATCGAAAAATTATTTTAAGATTTCAATGTTTCAAGTTGATTTGATTTATCTGGTGATCGTGAAAATTTTAAACGTGTGTTCATTTCTGGTTTTATAAAGAAATTTTTTTCATACGACCTCGGATTTCGACGAAACTTGTCCCATTGGATCCGGAATATCTTTTAACATTAAGATTAGCTTTTTTATCAGTAAACAGAAATCATTTATAGTGATTTTATCACGTTACTTGAGCATGAAGTATCGGGTAATATTATTTAATAAAAACCGTACCCTTCAAGCTAAAATAAATAAATAAATAAACACGTTTAGCCTACCCTACATTTTCCCATGCCATATAGCCGTGTACTCACTTTCGTAGACAGTAAGAACATCCCTCCTACCTATATTTTCAACACACGAATACACAGCTATGCATGAATGTTTAAATCAATCAACCCGAGTAAGCCTACCTACTTTGCCTACAGCTTCTTTCGTCCATGTCAAATAAATTTTTACACAGCTATTCTAGAGACTTGCGCAGCCTTCCCCAAAAACAAATACCCAGATCCTTGACAGCCTACTAAGGATTGGAAAAGAAAACACATTACTTAGACTTGCACAACCTATATACACGAAAAGAAAACTCAGACAACACAGCACATTTAAGAAAAGAAAACTCAGCCAAGAGCATAGAAAATTCCAGCTACCCTAAAACTAATGCAGCTATCTATGACTGCAACGAAATGATAGATGGAAACTTGTTCCTATCTTCTTCCTGTGCTTCTATAAATAGGATTACCTTTCCAGATTTTCAGCAAGCAAAGCAAAAACTCAAAGCCTCCATCTCAAAACCAAACTTCCCTGTGACTTTAAATAGTGATATTGTAACACCCCACGTCCGTTAGTGTCACTCGCAAAGGGAATGCACTAAGTTCTGTGGAGCATTATGGGTAAAAGATGCAGATAAATTACAAGACAGACAAACAATTAACAGCGGAAAATAAAACTTTGCTTTATTGATAAAATAGATTGTACAAGATTGCTTTACAATATCAGAGTATCATCTGTCTTTACTAGATAAAGAAGCATAAAAATACATTTATGTTCCCCAATGTAGCATAAGCCAGCCATAGCATCTGAAAGAGAATCCAAGGACAACTTCGTCAAATCTTCAAGCTGGGAAAGAGCAACGGTCCAATTTAATCCTGAGTTATACTATTCCCTCCTCAACTACCTGGGGGGGGGGGAACGGAAGAAAAGAAGCGAAAGAAAAACAGAGTCAGACATAAAGCCTGAGTAAGTCAGTAACTTCTAGCATGTGAACAGGGGAAACAGAACGACATGAATTAACTGAATACAAGATAATACCATGATGATAAGGTTAACAAGATAAGATTCACACAAGACATGCTAAGACAAGATAAACTGGATATACTACAACACTTTCTCCGCTTCGCTTTTACCGCGATATACTCGTTTCTATATCTCTGCACCACCTAACTAGTGTTCCAACTAGTAATGATAACGTGATCCCAATCCCTGTAGTTTCCGTCGCCTTCAGGCGTACCTTGATTATTTATTACCTAGATCTAGTCTAGGTTTTATATCAAGTGCTTTCTAGATTCAATTAGAGTTTACGCTATCTGTTGAACGCTTCTTGTATTCAGGATTTATGCCACCTAGTTCCAAACTAGGGATTATGCTACCTGTCAAACGATGCCCTTTAGTCTAGGATACACTACCTAGAGTGGTATATGTTCCTAGACTTTCCCCACGCATGTATCGCGAATCGTTATCGCTTGTCTAGATGCACATGTCCTGTAATGTGCTACCCGAGTCCCGTGTCAGGGCTACTCTAGAAATACGGAACTCGGTCGGGAGCTTTCAATATCTGCCGATGCAGATGTTAAGGTCTGTTTTTCCAGTGGCTATGGTCCCACTCGACCCCTCCCTCAACTAATGGAAGGCCACCCTTGTAAAATGAGAACTGTACGAAGGCCCCTATCTGCCCCACTAATTCTATGGCCAACAACACCCCGCAACCACAACTAGATAGCAAGTATGTGGTCCGTATGAGTCCTCCAGCCTTCCCGCTTCACGTGTCTCGCTTGACTGAAGATGGTAGGTAGACGACGAGTTGCTATCACAGGGCTTCCGTCTTCTCGCCGAATCACACTGGTCCATCCTAGTCTTTTGGTTGCCATATATTTCAACCAAGGCATACCCTTGGCTCTTCTACCGCAGACCTTAACCTCTGTGCGCCCAGGCGGATCATCTGCAGCTTCACAGAGGGATACCAAGAGTACCCTCACGTCCCCTCGAAGCCTCGGGCTTCGTATCCCAATTCGTTGGAGTCTTCTTTAAAATCAGATGGACGTCCGCTCCTTCGTGTTATACTAAGAATTACTACTTAGTTCTACTAACTAAGTTTTACCACTTAGTTTCCAGGATCATTGTCTTCTTAACTAAGTTTTACTACTTAGTTCTCTTTCCCGTTAAGTTGGATTGGTTAAGTGTCTTTTGTCGATTCAAGCTAACTTAACCCTCTTCCCTTATCCTGTTAAACTGGTTAAGTGTTGTCAGTATTCATGTTGACTTAACCCCACCACAAACCAAGTCATATTGGTTAAGTATTTCTTAACCCTACCCATTCATCCTGTATTGGTTAAGTGTTCCCTTTTTAACTTAACCTTTCCCACCGGTTTTAACTAAACCTGTTATTAATGGTTAAGTATCATCTCTTCGTGTCTTAGACTTAACCCTATTCATTTATCATATTCTGATGGTTAAGTGTTCAAGTTTACTTAACCCTACGGTCCAACCCAGCTAACATATTAAATTGGCTAAGTGTATTACTTAACCCCAACCTCTAGTCTAATTAACATGTTAAATTGGCTAAGTGTATTAACTTTACTTAACCCCACCTTCTAGTCTAGTCAACATGTTAATTTGGCTAAGTATTCCCATGGACTTAACCTTCCCATTCTAGCTTTAACTGTGTTAAGTTGGTTAAGTGTTTATATGGACTTAATCTTACCATTCTAGCTTAACAGTGTTAAGTTGGTTAAGTGCCCCTATGGACTTAACCTTCCCATTCTAGCTTTAACTGTGTTGGTTAAGTGTTCCTATGGACTTAACCCTCCCCTTCTTATTCTAGCTTTAATTAATAAATTAAAGCCGCAACCTCTCACATTAGACAGATATTGCTGCGGTTACTGGATGTGCCGGTCGGTTCCGGGCAGGTTTACACCGCAACTCAGTCTAACCTCGGGTTAGGCATATTCATGTTTTCTAAGTTCAAAGGGTTTTCTGATTAATTTCCAAACTTGGTTTCGAAAGCAACCATCCCGTTCGTCGGATCAGTTAGGGATAGCCAGGGAGGGCAGGAAACTTATATTTTCCAAACCCAAGCCTAGACACTATCCTCTCTGTCACCCTAGAACTTTCTGGTACGAGTTATAAAAAGGGGTGTTATCAAAATATCTTTCTTTTGTTTATAAATTGTTAACAATTGTCTTACAGCCCATTTCCCCCTTTTTAAACAAATTTGGCCTATATTTATTTGTCAAGCCTACTAGTATACTTATATTCTAGCCCCAAGTCCTAACCCAACATGCAGTTTAGGCCATTTCCTATTTCATTGTCGAAACTAGATTAAATATCCTAGTTTATAATTTATGGCCAAAACTTAACCAAGTTACATATTTTGTGGTAAATGAACAATTTACCATTTATGACGAATTCTATAAGTAAATTACTCCTAATTTACTTATTTCATTACTACTCTTTTAATGTACATTGTCACATTTATTATTATGGCCCATTCTCTCTTATTTATCATATTTATACTTTTTGGTATGTAAATTATACCAAATTTAGTGTCGCTAACCATAATTTATTCTAAAAATGACAATTGCTCACAATTATGAATAAATTCAAAATTGTGCTAATATGCTTATTCCAAATCAACCTTAATTAACCCAATCTTGGTTTAACATCCTAATTCACAATTTATGGCAAAACTAGAATTATTTTTCTAGTTTACATTTTATGCCTAAAATTTAGCTTACTTACTAACGCTAAATTTAATATGTCAAAATCACATATTCCCTAATCCATGTCAAATTTCCCCGTTTTCATTTTAATATGCATGTCATAATACATATTCCAAATTATGCCAATTTCCAAGTTTACAATTACGTTCATATTCATTTCCATGTTTTTCCCCAAATCGCATTCCCATCGTTCGAATAATCGTGATTCAACCTAGATTATAAATAAATCTAGATTCGTAGATAAAAAGGGAATGAATCAAAATGACAAGAAGGAATAATTGGCATAAAAAGGTTTGGATAACAATGTAGGTTCAAGAATATGGGTAGACCTAACTAAATAGGTAAATTCCCACTGTCTTAAAACCAAAGAATGGGCAAAATAGGTTCAAGAACGTGGGTAGACCTAACTTAATAGGTAAATTTCCACTGTCTTAAAACCAAAGAAAAACCAAGGAACAGGTAGAATAAATAATTGGGTTTAGACCCCAACTTCTCAATCACAAAAATAAAGCAATATTTTCCTAATCATAAATCATGGGTGTCAAAATCACAGTTGTCCTCATTATGTCATAAGTAATAGTTTATGTCCAAATCAAAGGTATAGGCCTAGTCAAGGAAATAATCCTTGTAGTCACAGTCATAGGAAATGTCCATAGTCATATGCGATGTTCATAGTCCAAAAGGGAAAATAATTCCCATAGTCATAAGTCATTGTCATAGGCAATGTTTATATGTCCCAAAATCAAAGGCTTATGTCATAGTCCAAAGGCATATGCTTTCAAAGGCCACAGTTCTATAGTCATAGTCACGGTTATAGTCTTATTTGTCCTCGAATCATAACAGTTCTTAATTCAGTCCAAGAGTATAAACACAGATTCGAAGAGAGAGAGAGAGAGATTTGGCATATTCCTTTATTCCTTTAATTTCATGTCACAAATAAAACAAAATATTCAGATCTAGAAATAACCAACTTACAGAAAATAGATCTAGAAAAGAAGGAAAGCATGGCTATGATTCGTGCGTCGTTGCTTGAAACTTGTTTGAGCTAGCCTTTGAATTCTTCACTTGAAACTTTGATTTGAATCTCTCCTTAAAAGTCTTTTAGCAGCATCTCCTCGTCTTGAATCATATTTTATTTTATTTATTAATTTAATTAAAGAGGAGAGGAAGAGGCCATGAATCTAAGCAGCATAAGGATAGAAGAGAGAGGTGCAAAGAGGAATGGAGACTAGGGCTGCTTATATAGCATTAGGCAGACGAATCTGGTCACGAAACGCGTCTAAATACGTCAGAATGCACCCAAGCCCGAAATGGGGTTTTGCCCCTGTGTCGACACCCGTGTCAACTGGGCAGTCGACACGGTCCCTGGGGTGTCGACTCCCCAGTCGACACGGGGTCTGGGCGGGAAATTTCCAGCCCAGCCCGCCTCTGAGTTTGAATTCGAATTTCGAATTCGAATTCGGGCTGTTTTGCACTCTAAAAATTCTGAAAACTTCGTCGGGCCATAACTTGGTCATACGGACTCCGATTCTCGAAAATTCGGACTCTATTTCGCGTATTTTTCCGAGACGAACGCAATGGCGCAGCCTGTTTCCCTTGATTTTGATTTTAAAATTTAATTCTGCCTTGGTTTGTGAATTTAAGTGTTACAGAATTTTCGGGGTGTTACAGATATAGCCAAACATAACCCAGTTCTATATATATGCATATCACGTGAGTCGAGTGGGAGAAAGACATCTGGGAACTAAGGGGGGGTTTCCTATGGTGATCTGAGCTAGCAGGGATGGTGACCAGATGCTACAGTGGCAGTACGGCGGTGAAGTGGAACGATTGGTTTTGTCTTGAAGGGAAAATGGTAGTAGCAGCGAACACAACACGTTGAGAACGGGAGGGAAGAGAACAGTGGACGCAAGGCATGTTTTCTTTTTGAATAGCGTGAAGAATACATGCAGCGTATTAGAAGGGGAAAAGAATGAGCCGTGAGGAGAGAAGGGGTGTACAGGGAAGCGGGATCATTGCATGGAAGAGGACGTGAGGGTTGAGGTAACAGTTGTAGATGGGGCTGTTGCGTCTTGAATGCAGAAGCGAGTTTAAAGGTATACCATAAGACTGAACTAAATATATATTTATTTATCAGATAGATCATTTATACAAAGTGGTGAATTACTTTAAACGTAGAGCCTGGCCAAACCCCCACTTTCAAATTTATAGTTGAAGTAAACATTTTGACAGTACATATGACATACTATTTTAGTGAAACTGAAAGTTGTCGGGATCCTTGGTAGTTTCACCTGAGATGGGAAAATTAGTTCATACCTAATCTACGTATTACGTTGCCGCCCCTTATGTCAAAAGTGCCTAAAGAATATGTATGATAGTCTTGATTTTAAATACATAACAGTTGTATGAGACGATTATAATTAACGTAGTACATACATTAAATGAATAGTTTATGATAGTGTATCAAATAGAAAAGAATATACGTGGCATGTAGTTTAAGTAATTGCGCCTAACAAGTATAATGTGGGCTGATGATTGTTTAAAAAAAACGAGATTCAAAAGGGTACCAAATCCTGTTAAAAACGTGGCAAGTAAATGTAAACATATATTTGTTCATTTAAATTTAAACCGATAAATGCAAATTCTATAACAAGGCCATTTATTGCCAAAGGTCGACAAGACTGGAAGCGTTGAATTCATATCGGAGAGCACGACATTTTGAAATTGGTTTGGTCATAGATGGAAGCAGCTGAGGTCATTGATTAAATTAAAACACACGTCGAACCATTTTAACGTCAGATGGAAACCCCGAGGTGAGTTCAACTCCCTCAGTTTACCCCGTTTATATTTCATAAACTGGGTTTTTATTTTGTGTGCACTGTTTGCTATTGACTGATGGTTTGATAACTGTTTGAATGGACGTTGAATATTTTTAATATTCACTGATTAAATTAAACGTTTGTTTAATTTAATCGAATTAAATCATTATTTTTAACAATTATATTCCGACGAGGTAACTTACCTTGTTGGTTACATAAACGTATAATTAGATGATTGAATGGACGTTATAATTTGGTTGTTGACTGTTATTAGTTAAATTGTTTATTTCTCTTTGCCGTATATTGTCGTATTGAATTGGAAAGCCATATTGGGATACATGGGCATTTCAGTGTTTGTTTAATTTAAACCAATGGATGATATTGGTTGAGTAATTGGCAACGGTTGGCCTAAAAATAAATCATTTTATGAACAGTGATTTACAGTCAGGTAAATCGATAGAAATAAGGTTATAAGAATATATTTTATAACCAAAGCGAATTTTGAAATCTATTTTATATAGATTATTTTAATAAAGGTTTATTAAAGAAAATAAATGATTACTTTTACCTAGTGACTATGAACCGAGTATATAAACCAAATTCTTATGTTAATGTGTTTTATAAGCAATGAACGGGAAATTTACCAAGTGATTAAGGATTGAGTAAATGGTTTCAAGTAAATGGTGATTACTTTATTTAATCAAATTGTTAATTAAGTTAAAGGAAATTATTTAAAATGATAAAGAAAAGGACCAATGGAATGGGGTAATGAACTTACCTTGTTTTTGATTTGACTATGCCAACTATTGTAAACCAAGGTAGACTATTAAATAGATGATTGAATAAAAATATATTTTTAATTATTTGAAGGAAGATAAGCTATTACTGTTGGAGTAAACAAATTGAGTTCTAAGAATATTGGAATTGATTATTGTTATAATCAAAGTGTTAAATCTTGAAACAGAATCCTTTTAATGGAAGTTAGTAAGACCTTATGTGTAGTCTAAATGAAATGAGAAGCAAGTTTATATTTGATATGAACTCATGTTAAGAAATTCCATTGGTCGGATTTTGTAAAATCCGAATTGGGCAATTATAAAGACAAGCTATAAATGGATTAAGGATTTTAAGAGTCGAAACCAGTTTAAAAAGGGAATTTGTAATCTGAAGGAAGTGAAGGGAATTTAAGAGTTAAAGACGGGAAACAAAGATGTTTTAAAAAGAGTGAGCGTGATTTTGAAATTGAGAAACAACGTTTTCCAAACGGAAATAAATGGAGTTAAAACTCTTGTTTAAAATTGTACGGTAAATAAAAGTGTTGGGATAATTGTTGGAAAGTGATTTCGTTGATAAACTCGTATTTATCCTGACGATAAGAATGTTGTCGTCTCAAGGTCTGAGAGGTAAATAAAATACCCCAACTTGTAACGACTTCATGATTATCCAAGGATGATATTTGTTTAGAAACGAGGAAAGTGAAAGGTGTTAACAATAAATGTTTTCGTTATGAATAATCACAAACTATTACTCGAAGAGTTATAGGTTGAATACACTGATTTGAAAGAAGTGGAAAGGCGGTAATTCCAAATGTTGGAAGATTTAGAAATTTAACTAAGAACTATTTAACTAAAGAGGCCAAGTGATGTTTTATACTGAACCAATGGATCCACTTTATTTTCTTTTATGGATGATGGATGTTTATTTTGATAGTTAAATCACCGACTATCAAAATCTGGCCAAATCGATTGTTGGTACGGAAAGACCGGGATCGAATTTACATTCGAAAACCATTCCGACCAGCATATACATTAACATTGCAGATGATCAGAAGCTAATCGATATGGAGCAATTGAAGACCGTGGATCTTCATAAGCGGAAGGACTACTTATCGAATTTCTCTGGCTTGCAACCAGAGTTATTTGGTTTGTGATTCTGTCGTGGTTGGAATCTGCGGATTGCAAGGACTACTTGCTACTGATCTATAGGGTGATACCTAGGATGCGGTAGGAGAGTACCTTCAGATCATCCTGTTCCTGGATGACTTGTATGGACGAATGTCTGACAAAGTATTTACTGAAACCACATACGTTGATTTTTACAAATATACCGAGTGGGTGGCAAAGAGGGGCACTTCTTTTACACCCAGAGTATATTTGTGGGCGTCAATTAGTGATTTGACGGATCTGACGATGTGACATTCAAAGTGAATGGCGGACAGATGATCAAAAGTCAATTTTAACCTCAAGCCTCATCAATCGGGAGATAACAGAAATTGGGCAGGCAGCATGGCTATGTGGGTCGCTCCCATTAGGGTGTATAATCACCTATCTAGAGAAATTATGTTTCATTATTTAATCTATTTGATGATGTCCCTTTTCGGGAAGACGGTGGGTAGCGCCCAACCGTTGGTGATATACATTCGATACACTCAAGCGAAATGAGTGGTCGGTCATGTGACGGCCGGGTTACAAGACGTTCTTGTTGAACCCAGTGTATTTGCCTCTAGAGATACACTATCGGCAGGTGGTCCCATACCTTGTCATAGTCGGAATCCAATTTCCAATAAGCGCCCGCGGTTTTGATTGTATATTATATATGTGGAGCGTGAGATGCAAGCGTTCCACTAGATTGCTATTTACTTGTATTTAGACATTATTATAATATCAGACAAGATATTGGTTTCAAAAATGTTTTGGGCCATCGTAAGTTAAAAACCGTCCGTGTTTAGGTGTGGATTTGGTCTTACGATTATTCTTTTCTTTAAAAGATTTTAACTTTAAAATCAGGTTGTGTGTTACCCTAAATACTGTGCGAGTTTATCTCACTCTGGTTCACCAGACTGACCCAGTGTTTTGTAAATGCTCGGGTTAGCCCGAGGTGTACAGGTTCAGGATTATCGAATGCTGTGAAGTCCAGAGACGAGCTGGAAGAGTCCAGATGTATGATATTATATAGCTACTATTCCACTGTGTGTTGTATATGGGAACAGGTTATTATAACTGTCCTGTGGTGTGATGTACTCTGATATTGTAAGTTTATTTAAAGCTCTCAATAAAGTTAATTCTGTATTATATTTGTTCCGCTGCGATGTGAGACTCTGTGTTGTTGTTTCTTCTTCTTCTTCTATTCTAATATTTCTTTCTTTCTTATCTCACCCTCTAAATTCTTTCTAATAACGTTCTAGTGTTTTTGGTGTTTGGAAGGTCGGCATGAGTTACGATAAGGTATTTATGTCGATTTTCGAGGCTGAAAATCCCTGGGTCGTTACAGTGGTATCAGAACTATTGGTTTAGTGATAACCTTGGCTCTGTGGCGT
This sequence comes from Allium sativum, assembly GCA_030737875.1. Lineage (NCBI taxonomy): Eukaryota > Viridiplantae > Streptophyta > Magnoliopsida > Asparagales > Amaryllidaceae > Allium > Allium sativum. Next base: position 899,223,865 of record CM060910.1, on the reverse strand, counting down.
AACTTGATAGAGATGGGGTTATTAATACCCTAGATTGAGTTCGAGTATATATATGAGAGCGCATATTTGTAATTTGATATAAAATTATTTTTGCCCAATTTATTTTATAATAAAAGTAAGGATTTTCTCAAATTATTATAATATGGGCAATCATTTAGATTTGTTAATGTGAATGATATGTTGGATTGTGTTGTTGATTGCTTGAATATAAATCTGAAAATGATAGACTTGGTTGGAAACCAATATGAAATAAATAAGTTGGATAAATCAATCCAGATTAATAAACCTGAATGGATAATTAAAGAAATAAATGAAGTGATTATAAATAATTAAAATCTCATGTGGATTAGATTGTGTATAGAACTGGTTAGATCGTACGATATGGATATTTGAAATTAATTGATGTTGTTTTGGGGACTAATGAAATTTATTTGAGTTGAGAACAGGTGTTGAAGAACCATTTCAGTTTTAAAAACCCATCCAAGAGGATTCTGAAGTTTACTGAATCCAGTTGGCATGCTAATTAAGCAAGCTCGCGTATAATATATCGCTTATCGTATAATAACGCTCGCAAAAAGGTACGCCTACGCAAATATGAAATTTTGGTTTTCATTTGGGGTTTGAGTTTGGTTTTTGAATTTTTCCGACCCTGTTAGTCGATGGATATATATTTCTTGAACCTGCGATATTACAGATGTCCTCCGTACAGGGGAGACTCTACCAAAATTTAAGGTGTTAGAAATTTTTGAAGATTTTTGGGAAATTCTTTTATTTGAAACAAATTGGTTTTGAGACCAATTAGATTAGTTTGGAAATAAAATCGAGTTTAAATTTATTATTTTTGTAAAGATAATGGGTTTGTAACGTTCTTTATTACCTTAGCACTTTCGAGGACGAAATTATTTTAAGGGGGGAAGAATGTAACGACCCGGATTTTTGGCCATCAAATATTTAATTTAATTTATTATTTTAAATATTATATTAGGAGTATTAAAGGATTTTAATATTTAATTTGTTATTTAAAACGAAGTTTGAACGTTAATTTATTTTTAATACAAATCGAGCTCGAAACGGCGCTGTAGTTCGTAATATTGAATTTAAAACTTTAATTAAATGTACATGATCCGATATAAGTCGGATTTCTGGGAAACGAGAAACGATGGAACCGTGTTGATGATAATTTTCATATGAAAGAGAAAATTCCTGATTTCGTGCCGTAATTTGTTAGTTATGGCCAAATCAAATTTTTAAATAGTCGCTATGGAAAATCGTTATTTAAAATATAGGCATTAAAATAGCCGTTTTGCAAACGGACTCAGATTTCGACGAAATCAGTTTCATTAGAACCATATCGTTAAATTATTGCACAGTGTTAAATAGCATGGTAAACCGATGTTGTATGTGGCCACGGTAGCCGTAAACGCTCATTCAATTTCTATAACGCGTAATTAAATTAATAAAGGGATATTCGAGTGTAACTTGAGCAGACGATCGAATTAAGCCGCGAAACCAGTCCCGTTGAGTTCGTTTCGTCGATTAGAGTCCGGATAGGTATATAGTTTGTTATTTTTAGAGATTGGCAAATTTGGTGTTCAGAAGGGCATTGCGGTACACGTAAAAATAGCCTACCGGGAGAACAGCCTCAGAATGCGATGAAACTAGTGCCGTTGCATTCGTATCGAAAAATTATTTAAAATTTCAAGGTTTCAAGTTGATTTGATTTATTTGGTGATCGTGAAAAATTTAAACGTGTGTTCATTTCTGGATTTATAAAGAAATTTTTTTCATACGACCTCGGATTTCGACGAAAATTGTCCCATTGGATTCGGAATATCTTTTTATACTAAGATTAGATTTTTTTATCAGTAAACAGAAATCATTTATAGTGATTTTATCGCGTTACTTGAGCATGAAGTATCAGGTAATATTATTTAATAAAAACCGTACCCTTCAAGCTAAAATAAATAAATTAATAATCACGTTTAGCCAACCTTACATTTTTCCATGCCATATAGCCGTGTACTCACTTTCGTAGACAGTAAGAACATCCCTCCTACCTATATTTTCAACATACGAATACACAGCTATGCATGAATGTTTAAATCAATCAACCCGAGTAAGCCTACCTACTTTGCCTACTTTGCCTACAGCTTCTTTCGTCCATGTCAAATAAATTTTTACATAGCTATTCTAGAGACTCGCGCAGCCTTCCCCAAAAACAAATACCCAGACAGCCTACTAAGGATTGGAAAAGAAAACACATTACTTAGACTTGCACAGCCAATATACACGAAAAGAAAACTCAGACAACACAGCACATTTACGAAAAGAAAACTCAGCCAAGAGCATAGAAAATTCCAGCTACCCTAAAACTAATGCAGCTATCTATGACTGCAACAAAATGATAATGGAAACTTGTTCCTATCTTCTTCCCGTGCTTCTATAAATAGGATTACCTTTCCAGATTTTCAGCAAGCAAAGCAAAAAATCAAAGCCTCCATCTCAAAACCAAACTTCCCTGTGACTTTAAATAGTGATATAGCCAAACATAACCCAGTTCTATATATATGCATATCACGTGAGTCGAGTGGGAGCAAGTCATCTGGGAACTAAGGGGGGGTTTCCTATGGTGATCTGGGCTAGCAGGGATGGTGACCAGACGCTACAGTGGCAGTACGGCGGTGAAGTGGAACGATTGGTTTTGTCTTGAAGGGAAAATGGTAGTAGCAGCGAACACAACACGTTGAGAACGGAAGGGAAGAGAACAGTGGACGCAAGGCATGTTTTCTTTTTGAATAGCGTGAAGAATACATGCAGCGTATTAGAAGGGGAAAAGAATGAGTCGTGAGGAGAGAAGGGGTGTACAGGGAAGCGGGATCATTGCATGGAAGAGGACGTGAGGGTTGAGGTAACAGTTATAGATGGGGCTGTTGCGTCTTGAATGCAGAAGCGAGTTTAAAGGTATACCATAGGACTGAACTAAATATATATTTGTTTATCAGAGAGATCATTTATACAAAGTGGTGAATTACTTTAAACGTAGAGCCTAGCCAAACCCCCACTTTCAAATTTATAGTTGAAGTAAACATTTTGACAGTACATATGACATACTATTTTAGTGAAACTGAAAGTTGTCGGGATCCTTGGTAGTTTCACCTGAGATGGGAAAATTAGTTCATGCCTAATCTACGTATTACGTTGCCGCCCCTTATGTCAAAAGTGCCTAAAGAATATGTATGATAGTCTTGATTTTAAATACATAACAGTTGTATGAGGCAATTATAATTAACGTAGTACATACATTAAATGAATAGTTTATGATAGTGTATCAAATAGAAAAGAATATACGTGGCCTGTAGTTTAAGTAATTGCGCCTAACAAGTATAATGTGGGCTGATGATTGTTTAAAAAAAAACGAGATTCAAAAGGGTACCAAATCCTGTTAAAAACGTGGCAAGTAAATGTAAACATATATTTGTTCATTTAAATTTAAACCGATAAATGCAAATTCTATAACAAGGCCATTTATTGCCAAAGGTCGACAAGACTGGAAGCGTTGAATTCATATCGGAGAGCACGACATTTTGAAATTGGTTTGGTCACAGATGGAAGCAGCTGAGGTCATTGATTAAATTAAAACACACGTCGAACCATTCTAACGTCAGATGGAAACCCCGAGGTGAGTTCAACTCCCTCAGTTTACCCCGTTTATATTTCATAAACTGGGTTTTTATTTTGTGTGCACTGTTTGCTATTGACTGATGGTTTGATAACTGTTTGAATGGACGTTGAATATTTTTAAAATTCACTGATTAAATTAAACGTTTGTTTAATTTAATCGAATTAAATCATTATTTTTAACAATTATATTCTGACGAGGTAACTTACCTTGTTGGTTACATAAACGTATAATTAGATGATTGAATGGACGTTATAATTTGGTTGTTGACTGTTATTAGTTAAATTGTTTATTTCTGTTTGTCGTATGTTGTCGTATTGAATTGGAAAGCCATATTGGGATACATGGGCATTTCAGTGTTTGTTTAATTTAAACCAATGGATGATATTGGTTGAGTAATTGGCAACGGTTGGCCTAAAAATAAATCATTTTATGAACAGTGATTTACAGTCAGGTAAATCGATAGAAATAAGGTTATAAGAATATATTTTATAACCAAAGCGAATTTTGAAATCTATTTTATATAGATTATTTTAATAAAGGTTTATTAAAGAAAATAAATGATTACTTTTACCTAGTGACTATGAACCGAGTATATAAACCAAATTCTTATGTTAATGTGTTTTATAAGCAATGAACGGGAAATTTACCAAGTGATTAAGGATTGAGTAAATGGTGATTACTTTATTTAATCAAATTGTTAATTAAGTTAAAGGAAATTATTTAAAATGATAAAGAAAAGGACCAATGGAATTGGGTAATGAACTTACCTTGTTTTTGATTTGACTATGCCAACTATTGTAAACCAAGGTAGACTATTAAATAGATGATTGAATAAAAATATATTTTTAATTATTTGAAGGAAGATAAGCTATTACTGTTGGAGTAAAAAAATTGAGTTCTAAGAATATTGGAATTGATTATTGTTATAAACAAAGTGTTAAATCTTGAAATAGAATCCTTTTAATGGAAGTTGGTAAGACCTTATGTGTAGTCTAAATGAAATGAGAAGCAAGTTTATATTTGATATGAACTCATGTTAAGAAATTCCATTGCTCGGATTTTGTAAAATCCGAATTGGGCAATTATAAAGACAAGCTATAAATGGATTAAGGATTTTAAGAGTCGAAACCAGTTTAAAAAGGGAATTTGTAATCTGAAGGAAGTGAAGGGAATTTAAGAGTTAAAGACGGGAAACAAAGAAGTTTTAAAAAGAGTGAGCGTGATTTTGAAATTGAGAAACAACGTTTTCCAAACGGAAATAAATGGAGTTAAAACTCTTGTTTAAAATTGTACGGTAAATAAAAGTGTTGGGATAATTGTTGGAAAGTGATTTCGTTGATAAACTCATATTTATCCTGACGATAAGAATGTTGTCGTCTCAAGGTCTGAGAGGTAAATAAAATACCCCAACTTGTAACGACTTCATGATTATCCAAGAATGATATTGGTTTAGAAACGAGGAAAGTGAAAGGTGTTAACAATAAATGTTTTCGTTATGAATAATCACAAACTATTACTCGAAGAGTTATAGGTTGAATAAACTGATTTGGAAATAAGAAGTGGAAAGGCGGTAATTCCAAATGTTGGAAGATTTAGAAATTTAACTAAGAACTATTTAACTAAAGAGGCCAAGTGATGTTTTATACTGAACCAATGGATCCACTTTATTTCCTTTTATGGATGATGGATGTTTATTTTGATAGTTAAATCACCGACTATCAAAATCTGGCCAAATCGATTGTTGGTACGGAAAGACCGGGATCGAATTTACATTCGAAAACCATTCCGACCAGCAAATACGTTAACGTTGAAGATGATCAGAAGCTAATCGAGATGGAGCAATTGAAGACCGTGGATCTTCATAAGCGGAAGGACTACTTATCGAATTTCTCTGGCTTGCAACCAGAGTTATTTGGTTTGTGATTCTGTCGTGGCTGGAATCTGCGGATTGCAAGGACTACTCGCTACTGATCTATAGGGTGATACCTAGGATGCGGTAGGAGAGTACCTTCGGATCATCCTGTTCCTGGATGACTTGTATGGACGAATGTTTGACAAAGTATTTCCTGAAACCACGTACGTTGATTTTTACAAATATATCGAGTGGGTGGCAAAGAGGGGCACTTCTTTTATACCCAGAGTATATTTGTCGGCGTCAATTAGTGATTTGACGGATCTGACGATGTGACATTCAAAGTGAATGGCGGACAGATGATCAAAAGTCGATTTTAACCTCAAGCCTCATCAACCGGGAGATGACAGAAATCGGGCAGGCAGCATGGCTATGTGGGTCGCTCCCATTAGGGTGTATAATCACCTATCTAGAGAAATTCTGTTTCATTCTTTAATCTATTCGATGCTGTCCCTTTTCGGGAAGACGGTGGGTAGTGCCCAACCGTTGGTGATATACATTCGATACACTCAAGCAAAATGAGTGGTCGGTCATGTGAGGGCCGGGTTACAAGACTTTCTTGTTGAACCCAGTGTATTTGCCTCTAGAGATACACTATCGACAGGTGGTCCCATACCTTGTCATAGTCAGAATCCAATTTCCAATAAGTGCCCGCGGTTTTGATTGTATATTATATATGTGGAGCGTGAGATGCAAGCGTTCCACTAGATTGCTATTTACTTGTATTTAGACATTATTATAATATCAGACAAGGTATTGGTTTCAAAAATGTTTTGGGTCATCGTAAGGTAAAAACAGTCCGTGTTTAGGTGTGGATTTGGTCTTACGATTATCCTTTTCTTTGAAAGATTTTAACTTTAAAATCAGGTTGTGTGTTACCCTAAATACTGTGCGAGTTTATCTCACTCTGGTTCACCAGACTGACCCGGTGTTTTGTAAATGCTCGGGTTAGCCTGGGGTATACAGGTTCAGGATTATCGAATGTTGTGAAGTACAGAGACGAGCTGGAAGAGTCCAAACGTATGATATTATATAGCTACTATTCCGCTGTGTGTTATATATGGGAACAGGTTATTATAACTGTTCCGTGGTGTGATGTACTCTGATATTGTAAGTTTATTTAAAGCTCTCAATAAAGTTATTTCTGTATTATATTTGTTCCGCTGCGATGTGAGACTTTGTGTTGTTGTTTCTTCTTCTTCTTCTATTCTAATATTTCTTTCTTTCTTATCTCACCCTCTAAATTCTTTCTAATAACGTTCTAGTGTTTTTGGTGTTTGGAAGGTCGACATGAGTTACGATAAGGTATTTATGTCGATTTTCGAGGCCGAAAATCCCTGGGTCGTTACATATATATATATATTCTCCCTGTGTTGTTGCTGGTCATTATTTTGGGCATTGGTAGTGCATTCTTTGCTTTAGAGGCAATATGTTGGGGTTGTAATAAGCTGTATTTTGAATTTCAGCTGCTATGATGATTATGGTTTAGTTTTCAGCTTATGCACTGTCTTGTCTATTTTATGACAAGTATGTTATTATTATATTTTATTCCATGCATTGTGAGACATTCTACAGGTTCCTTGTTTGTTCAAATTTCTTTCTTTTCGTTTCTTTGACGACCATCCCATGCTAGTCGGGCATTGGACAACACACATTCATTGGAAATGTCGGTTGGTGCAGGGCGGGCTGTCACACTTGATATTAGAGCTCTAGGTTGTGTAGTTAACTTAGGGAAAGACACCAGGGAGAGATAGTACGTATATAAGAGCGCGTATTTGTGGTATTTTGGTTTTCAAAAGATATATATACACTATTAGTATTTCTAAGGATGGAGTCGCACTGCACTGGCACCACTGAAGAGATGGTTAATCGTTTTCTCCTTACAGAGTGAACGATGAGCCGACATATGAGGGGTACTGGTAGAGGATCTAATAATGGGAAGATGAGGACGATGTTCACTGACTTCATGAGAGAGATACTTAGGGATGTTCAGAGGGTAGCTCCTAATGCTGCAAATGGTGGTGGTGCAACAGTGCAGGCGCCTAGGGCCTTTTTCGCCAAGTTCTGTAAGGACTACACTAGTCTTGGTGGAAAGCCGTTACATAGAACGGAATCGGCTACAGAAGTTCAAGATTGGCTCGATAGTTGTGAACGCATCTTCGAGGACTTCGGGGTCGATGATGCATTGAAGAGGAAGCTAGCATCCCGTCAGCTGCAAGGACGGGCTATGAATTGGTGGAATGCTATTAAGGTAGCTATCCCTGAGGATCAATGTAACACCCCGTAATTCTGTAACATTAAGTTTCACAAATTAAAGTATAATTAAATTTTAAAATAAGAATCAAGGGAAACGGTTTGAGCCATTGTGTTCGTCTCGAAATTCTGCTTGGAAACGAGTCCGAGTTTTCGAGAAACGGAGTCCGTATGAGGGAGATATGACCCTCCGAAGTTTCAAGGATTTTCAGAACAGAAAAACAGCTCGAAATTCGAATTCAAATTCGAAATCAAAACCCAGAACAGACTGGGCGGGAAATTTCCTACCTAGGAGCAGGTCGACCTGGGGGTCAACCATAGTGTCGACCTCCCAGGGACCAGGTCGACCATAGTGTTGACCTGGGGGTCGACCTGGTGCTGAAGCCCAGTTTTGAGCCTGGGTTCATTCTGATGTATCTGGTCTCGTTTTATGTTTAGATTCGTTCGTCTAATCCTATATAAACAGCCTCCTAGCCTCATTCTCTTTACACCGTTTTATTCTCTCCTTATGCTTCCTCTGGAATAATTGAAATAAATAAATTAAAATAAAACACGAAGACTATTCTTGAAGACTACGGCTAGGAATTGCATATTGGAGATTCAGATAAAGTTAAAGCTTCAAGAAGGGGAGCAAAGGCTAATGCAATGGTTGCGAGCAACGTCGTGCAAATCATAACAAATCACCAATGCTATTTGATTATCCTTTTCTGAAACCGATCAATGTAAGTCAATTACTTTTTAGATTTGAACGTCCAGATCTATTTGTGACATGGAATTAAGTGAATATAAGAATATGCCTGATCCTCTCATTTGAATCTGTGCTTGTATATGCCTTTGGATCCAATTAATAACTATTGTGATTAATTACCGATGAGACTGTGCCTATGCCTATGATGTTGAAACTATTGTTAATGGCCTAAGACTATGATTGTGAACATAAGACTATGCCTATGCCGATGACTACGAACATAAGACTATTGCCTACGACCATGATTCATGATTATGAGATTATTGCCTATGATTATGAACATAGGACTATTGTCTATGACCATGACTTTGAAATTATTACAGTTAATTGCCTATGACTATTTAGGAAAATTGCCTAGGACTATTTTGGTTAATTATCCATGACTATTGTGGTTAATCGCATATGATTCATAAATATGAGATTTCTACCTATGACCATGACTATGACTATTGTGGTTGATCGCCTAAGACTACTATGGTTAATTGTTTATGCCAATAACACTATGGTTACAAACCATGTTGTACACCGAACTGGCATTTTGTTGGATCTCATACCTAGGGTGTGACTTGCTTAGTTTATTCCTATTCGCTACTTTGTACACCAAAAATCATTGGATCCATTATCCTTGTATTTGGCTCGCTTTTGCATGCCTATTCTTTTATGTCAATTCTCATGTTTATCCTCTATTCCCTTTTAGGTTTCGTTTCATGAGTATTTAGAAAACTTGTGAAATCATGGTATACGTATGTTATGGATGCATGGTTATTTGGGTATAACATGAAATCTATATAATTTGGCATAAATAAATATGTTAGCATAATCGGAATTTGGCAATAATAGTGAATAATTTACATGCATATTATAATTTGGCGTAAATGGTAAACGGTTAATTGGCCGCAAAGTATGTAATTGGCATGTAAACCAAGTTTTGGGCGTAAACCATAAACTGGAATATCAAATCTATTTTTGACATGAACTGTAAATGGGAATATTAGATCTAATTTGGCATGAATAGCAAGTTGGGTTAATTGATGGGTAAATCAAATCTTGGGCATAGAATATAGGTATGTTAGTGGGCATGACAAATGAATGTGATATAGGCCAAATTTGTTTAAAGCGTTGTTAGCAATTTACATATAGACAAAAAGGATAAATATGTAAATCTAGGAAAGACGAATATGCCTAACCCGAGGTTAGATTGAGTTACAGTATAAGACCGCCCGGAACCACCCGGCAAATCCAGCAACCGTAACAATACCTATCTAATGTGGGTGGTTAGAGCATTGAGCCCAAAAAGGACCCGGGGTTAGACTGAGTTGCGGGGTAAATCTGCCCGGAACCGACCGGCACATCCAGTAACCGCAACAATATCTGTCTAATGTGAGTGGTTGGTGCTTTGAAATGAATAATTTAAAGCCAAGAAACAGTTAAGCTAGAATGGGAGGGTTAAGTCCATAGGAACACTTAACCAACTTAACATGTTAATAAGACAAGACTTGTAGGGTTTAAATAACCGTTATAACATGTTAACTAGACTAGAAGATGAGGATAAGTAAAATACACTTAGCCAATTTAACATGTTAACTAGACTAGAAGGTGGAGTTAAGTAAACTTAGAACACTTAGCCATCATAGTGTGCCAAATGAACAAGGTTAAGTTAACACATGAAGGGACAATACTTAACCATTAGGGCATGTAAATTAAACATATGTTAGGGTTAAGTTAACTAAGAGAACATTTAACCGTTATAATGTGTTAGCTAAATAGGTGGGAAGGGTTAAGTTAAAGTGAATACTTAACCAATACAAGATGAAGGGGTGGGGTTAAGTAATAAGAAATACTTAACCAATATAATTTGATTTGTGGTAGGGTTAAGTCGACATAAACTACTGATAACACTTAACCAGTTTAACATGACAAACGAATGGGTTAAGTTAACTTGAATTGACTAATGACACTTGTAACAACCCGTATTTTTGAATAACATGTTATAACATAAATCGAGGCAAAATTAAAACTGTAAAATCTGAATCAAGGGAAACGGGCTGTGCCATTGCGTTCGTCTCGGAAAAATACGTGAAATAGAGTCTGAGTTTTCGAAAATCGGAGTCCGTATGACCAAAATATGGCCTCGCTAAGTTTGACGAAAAATTCAAATTCAAAACAGATTCAAATTTCAGAAAATCAGAAGTGGCGGGAAAATTCCCGCCAGACCCAGGGGGGTCGACCTGGGGGTCGACTGGGGAGTCGACCTCCCCCCCCCAGGTCGACTGGGGAGTCGACCCCAGGGTCGACCTGGGTGTCGACCTGCCTGGTCGGCCCAGGCAACCTGGTGCACCCATCATGGTTGTTTTGACCTGTTTTGGAGGCTTGTGACGGGATTTGATGGCTTGGATTGAATCTAGGGTTAATCCTATGGCTAATACTATCCTAATCTTCTATAAAAAAGACCCCTAAACCTAGCCTAAATCACCATTATTCAATCCTACAACTAAACTATGCCAAAATTGTTCCTCTCATGGCCTCCACTCTCACGCTAAAATTCCTAAGTTTATTTCTATGAGAGATTGTGAGTTCATACAAGTGTTTTCAAGCTTGTATGAATGTTCTTAGCTTGCATTCAAGTAAAAGTTACAACATTTCTATTTCAAAGCAAGGATTTTTATCAAGGGTTTTTCATTTGGAGCTTGCATATTTGGGTTTCTTGGTGATTGCATAAGGGCTTCGTCTCAATCTTTTAATAAATATTCATTTGTGTCTTCATAGCATTGTAAGCCCTTTTCTACTTTCTTTCTTTGAACTCTAAAGTTAAATGAATGATGCAAGTTTGGGGTTGATCATTATGATATGCAAGTTTGGTTGAAAATTATATGCAAGTTTAGTTGATCATTATATGCAAGTTTGGTTGATCATTATATGCAAGTTTGGATGATCATTGTGCAAGTTGGTTTAATCATTATGTATGACACATGTTGCTATGTTATGCAAGTTTGGGTTGATCATGTTATCATGTTATGCAAGTTAAACTTGGTGTTGTGAGCATAAAGCTCCAAGCTTTACATTAAAGGTTGCATTTTGGCAACATGAAAGTTATCATAACCCTTATGATAACTTGCATGTGGGGCTAAATGCGAACTTCTAGCAACCTCTACATGTCATTTATCACCATGTATCACTCATATGCTACGTTTGGTTTTATGCATGCTTTTGAAGCCTAATGATGCAATATGCAAGTATATGAACATATGTACATCTCATATGCCACCATGTTAAACTTGTGGCTTCAACACCTTTTTGTCATGATTATGCCAAGTTTCCTATTTTATCCTTTATGCGTTAATGCGATTATGTAAACGATGGGGTTACGTTGGGGTTGGGTAACATTATGTAACATGACGTGATATGTTAACTTGTGATTATGTTTTGGAAACATAATGGACATGACACGTAGAAAATATGAGTGTGGCCAACTCGAGGTTGGGTTGAGTTTGTAGCATAAATCTACCCGAACCCGCCCGGCTTAACTAGTGGCTACAAACAATAAGACCAAATGTGAGAAGTTGGTCATGTTGTGCTCGAACCCGAGGTTAGACCTAGTTGTGGTGTAAAGCTACCCGAACCCGCCCGGCTTAACTAGTAACCACAACAAAGTCTAATGTGAGAGGTTAAAGCGCATTAAGTTAATTAATGCCTCCTGATTAGGGTTAAGTCATGGTCCACTTAATACTTAACCAATTTGGGCTTGACGGGTTAATCGGGGTTAAGTCAGGAACTTTGGGTACGCTTAACCAATTTAATCCACGTTTGGATCGGGTTAACCACATTTAACCCGTTAAGAAACCCTAGTTGCGTGGTCCTTTTCAGCAGTAACCTTCTAGATGGTATCATAAGACCCTAGGACTAGGCTAGGGTGGGGCACGATTACTGGGCTGATTGTAAGAGACCAAAAGAGACGGCTGAATGATGCACCGGTTGTTCAGGCGGACCATGGTCGTGCACATTAAGTCCGAAGTTGGACACGGGGGCCGGTAGGTTTAGACTGTGCATCCTGGAATTGTGTCTGAGGGTTACACCGTAGGGCCTGATACACCCTAGGGGTGGACCCTGCACAGTCAACTACATTACATGATTAAGCTGTATGACACCGATACACGACGAGTTAGGCTTATAGGGAGCCGATCGACTAGACCGTGTAGTTGGACCTTGATTTAGGTCATCTCATGATATTGGGCCAAGCTTGGGCCAAGGGATCAATTCTTGTTTTTACTTGACATATTGGAATGATAGTACACCCGTGGTGCAAAACTTAACCTTGATTATGCGATGACACCTTTATCTATCTTGTTAGTTAATCATCATGCCAGTATGTTATCCTTATGTTCATCTCAGCTTCTCATGCCAGTTAACTTTACTAGTTCATGGACTGATTGTAGTTAGGGCTTACCAGTCTTTTTGAGTGACCTGTTTTCTTTCGCCTCATTTCTTCCGTCCCCCCCCCCCTCCCCCAGGTCCTCAGGGTGGGAACATTGGAGCTTAGTTTGGATCTTTACAGCTTGCTTGCGGGATTTGCTCATGTACGGTTCTGGACATTGAGCTTGCTATGGTTTATCACTTCACTTTGGGGATAGTACTTTTTGTATTTCAGTTTTTCAGTTTATGTTTTTCTCTAGACTTTGTTTGTTGGAAAATAATGATCAAGTACTTTGTTGTAACATGACTATGGTTTTGAAATGCTAGTTTTATCCGCTGCTTTTCTACTCTGTTTTACTTATATGTTCTGTCTTGTGATATCTGCATGCATGTTTACCTTGTTTAAACGCCCCTCCGAAGCTAGTGTGCTTGCAAGAGTTATGCATGTTTTACTTATAATGTGTTAGCTAAACAGGTGGGAAGGGTTAAGTTAAAGTGATTACTTAACCAATACAAGATGAAGGGGTGGGGTTAAGTAATAAGAAATATTTAACCAATATAATTTGATTTGTGGTAGGGTTAAGTCGACATAAACTACTGATAACACTTAACCAGTTTAACATGACAAACGAATGGGTTAAGTTAACTTGAATTGACTAATGACACTTAACCAATCCAACTTGTCGAGAAAAATAACTAAGTAGTAAACCTTAGTTAAGAGGACTAAGTTGTAAACCTTAGTTAAGAAGACGACGATTCAGGAACTAAGTAGCAAACCTTAGTTAAGGGAACTAAGTAGTAAACCTTAGTAGAACACGAGAAGGAGAGAATGTCCATCTGATCTTAAAGAAGGCTCCAACAATATGGGTTACGAAGCACGCGGCTTTGAGGGGACGTGAGTGTACTCTTGGTATCCCTCTGTGATGCTGCAAATGATCCGCCTGGGCTCACAGAGGTTAAGGTTTGCGTTAGAAGAACCAAGGGTATGCCTTGGTTGCAATAAAAGGAAACCTAAAGACTAGGATGGACCAGTGAGATTTGGTGAGACCAGTAGCCCTGTGATAGCAAATCGTCATCTACCTACCATCTTGAGTCAGTCGAGATACGTACAGCGGAAAGGCGGAGAACTCCAAAAGACCATATACTTGCTATCTAGTTATGGGTGCGGATGGCCATAGGTTAGTGGGGGCATAGAGGGCCTGCGTATAGTTCTCATTTTTCAAGGTGTGCCTTTCATTCGTTGAGGGAGGGGTCAAGTGGGACCATAGCCACTGGAAAAACAGACCTTAGTATCTGCATAAGCAGATATTTGAAAGCTCCCGACCGAGTTCCGTGTTTCTTGATTTGCCCTGCCATGAGACTCGGGTCGCACATATAGAGGACATGTGCATCTAGATAGCGATAATGATTCGCGACACATACGTGGAGAAAGTCTAGGAACCTATACCGCTCTAGGTAGTGTGTCCTAGACTAGAGGGCGTCGTTCGATAGGTAGCATAATCCCTAGTTGGACCTAGGTCGCGTAAACCCTAAAATCTGAGAAACGTTCAATAGGTAGCATAAACCCCAGTAGCCCTGGGTAGCGTAAACCCTGGTTGGATCTAGGAAGAGTTCGATAGAAAACCCTAGATTAGATATAGGTAATAAATAATAGATGTACACCTGAAAACAACCACAATTGTGGGGATTGGGATCGCGTTATTGTTTTATCAGTTTGTACAGATTACTAGTTGGACACTAGTTAGTTGGTGCAGAGATATAGAAACCAGAATAACAGGGTAATCGCGAAACACAGAAAGTATGGAAGCATATTCAGTTCATCAGTATATTCAGCTTGTCCGTAGATCCAGTTTATCGGTACATTCAGTTTTATCTTACCTTAGCATATCTTGCGTTATGTTGTTAGCCCTATCATCATGGTATTGTCTTTTATTCAGTTAATCCATGTCATGTTGTTTTTACCTGTTCACATGCTGATAGTTACTGAACTTACCAGACTTTATGTTTGACTCTGTTTTCTTTCGCTTTCTTGTCTTCCGTTTCCCTTCCCCTCCCCCCCCCCCCCAAGGTCCGCAGGGAGGGAACATTACTATTTAGCTTAGTTTTCTTTCAAGCTTGAAGATTAGTCGAAGTTTTGCTTGGATTCTCTTTTCCACTGCTATGGCTGGCTAATGCTACATTGGGGAATATAAATGTTATTTCATGCTTCTTTATTTTGTAAGACAGATACTCAGGTATTGGAAAACAATTGTTGTAAAAACTATTTTATCAATAAAGTAAAGTTTTATTTTTTGCTGTTTTAAATTATTTGTCTTGTAATTTATCTACATCTTTTACCTTAAATGCTCCACAGAACTTAGTGCATTCCCTTTGTGGGTGGCACTAACGGATGTGGGGTGTTACACGTGGTATCAGAGCTGAAGGTTACCAGATCAGAAAAAAGATTTGAAAATTTATTTTCAACGGTTTTAAAAGAAGCATTTTCAAAAGAAAAGTCTTGTTATAAAAGCATATTCCCCAAAAGCCATATGCACTATCTTCTGATCCTCTATTTGAATTCTTGTCCCCTTCTTTCTTGAGTCTTCGGGGCTCCTGGCTTTCTGGTAGGTAACCTCATCGCGGCACAGTTCCGTAGGCTTGATAAGACTACGATACCTATCGAAGTGCAAAGTAGTGCCCGACTCCCATCTATAGCCATAGTAGTTTCACCTGCAGCTAGTCTTCTTTCAAGCTTTGAAGGGTTTTCCGTGCGATGGAGGTAGCTTTTGAGAAACTTGTCAAAATGATTATACAGGGATGGTAAAGATGAGGATGAGGGAGTTTGGCTAGGGAGCTCAACGCAAGGATGAGAAATTCATGGATATAAACTCGACTCACGAAGAAAGAAGGAATTATAAAACCTAAGATGAGAGGAAGTATCTTTTCCATGGTATAATGGGGCATATAATTAAGGACAAGGGCAAGGACGAGGGACAGGATTTTCATAAGGGAGAGTGCATGCTTCCACCACCAGAATACCTGAAAGAGAGATAGTAAAAGTCTCTGTTGGAAAAGTTTAGCTTTTCGTTTTTATCAACCAGTTAGTACTCTTTTGATCTTAGTGCTTCGCATTTTTTCATATCTACTTCCATAGTTGAGTCTCTGCACCTTAGTACTTGTATAGTAGAAGATCCAATTAGTGTCTCAAATCCAATTGGTGGTTCGGCCCGTTTACCTTTGGTTTGTAAGGATTTGAGAATAAATATATTAAGTGTTGAGTTTAAGCGTAATGCTTATGTTTTTGGTTCCATGGGCTATGAGTTAATTCTAGGCATGGGTCGGTTGGCTAGTAATTCTGAAAGGAGGGTAGTTAGACTTTTTACTTGCCTTGGAAATACCCTCGAGATTTCGTGAATAGAATCAGTTAGGCTTAGCTAGCTAGAATCGCTTAATGAAACTATCGACGATTTGCAATCCGTTAGAGTAGTCCATGAGCTCGAAGATGTTTTTACTTAGGTTAGGGGTTTGTCCCCTAAAACGCGAGATAGACTTCCGCATATATCCAGTTGACAATGCGAAACCAGTTATCCGATCAACGACAGTTTTGGAAATGAAGGTCAAGAAGCTTCGCAATCGTGAAGATTAATTAGACAAGGTACAGAATAGTGAAGCTCGAGAAGATGTGACTTAGAAGACTGAAGACTAGATACACGCATCATACCCTTTTTCTTAAGGGTACATCCTTGATCTATTTTTCTAGGAATTCTATGCATACTTTCTAGCTTTTAAGGTATATCCTCTAGGACGTATCATCGATCCTTAGGTAGAAGCCAATGGATGTAAACATGTATTTGAAATATGTTATGATTGATGGTTACAAATGGTTGCTCATGGATGCATATACACACCATAGGCGCTAGAACAACTCAGTCACTTTCATATTGCATTCGCATATATGTATTTAACTTGATATGTTATCATATGGATGTTGCATATGGATGAATGGCTATGCACACATGTAGTATTTACATAACTAGGGATGCTTGCATACATGATTGGACGCATCGCACTGACATAATTCGCATTAAGGAGGTCAACTGAATCAGTAGACCGCCTGATTTTGCATTAGATAAAGACATACACACACTATGCATATGAACATGAAAGCATTAGAAATCTTTTTAAGGACAATGAATTCCTATGATTGAATGGTTGACTAGATGGGTAATTGGAAGGTAGGACACATTCTTCCTAACTTGAAGATTTCGGGGACGAAATCCTTTTAAGAGGGGGAGAATGTAACACCCCGTAATTATGTAACATTAAGTTTCACAAATTAAAGTATAATTAAATTTTAAAATAAGAATCAAGGGAAATGGGTTGCGCCATTGCATTCGTCTCGAAATTCTGCTTGGAAACGAGTCCGAGTTTTCGAGAAACGGTGTCTGTATGAGGGAGATATGACGCTCCGAAGTTTCAAGGATGTTCAGAACAGAAAACAGCTCGAAATTCGAATTCAAATTCGAATTCAAAACCTAGAACAGGTTGGGCGGGAAATTTCCTGCCCAGGACCAGGTTGACCTGGGCGTCAACCATAGTGTCAACCCCCCAGGGACCAGGTCGACCATAGTGTCGACCTGGGGGTCGACCTGGTGCTGAAGCCCAGTTTTGAGCCTGGGTTCATTCTGATGTATCTGGTCTCGTTTTATGTCTAGATTCGTTCATCTAATCCTATACAAATATCCTCCTAGCCTCATTCTCTTTACACCATTTTATTCGCTCCTTATGCTGCCCTTGGAATAATTGAAATAAATAAATTAAAATAAAACACGAAGACTATTCTTGAAGATTACGGCTAGGAATTGCATATTGGAGATTCAGATAAAGTTAAAGCTTCAAGAAGGGGAGCAAAGGCTGATTCAACGGTTGCGAGCAACGTCGTGCAAATCATAGCAAATCACCAATGCTATTTGATTATCCTTTTATGAAACCAATTAATGTAAGTCAATTACTTTTTAGATTTGAACGTCTAAATCTATTTGTGGCATGAAATTAAGTGAATATAAGAATATGCTTGATCCTCTCATTTGAATCTGTGCTTGTATATGCCTTTGGATCCAATTAAGAACTATTGTGATTAATTACCGATGAGACTGTGCCTATGCCTATGACGTTGAAACTATTGTTAATGGCCTAATACTATGACTGTGAACATAAAACTATGCCTATGTCGATGACTATGAACATAAGACTATTGCCTACGACCATGATTCATGATTATGAGATTATTGCCTATGATTATGAACATAGGACTATTATCTATGACCATGACTTTGAAATTATTACAGTTAATTGCCTATGACTATTTAGGATAATTGTCTAGGACTATTTTGGTTAATTATCCATGATTATTGTGGTTAATCGCCTATGATTCATAACTATGAGATTTCTACCTATGACCATGACTATGACTATTGTGGTCGATCGCCTAAGACTACTATGGTTAATTGTTTATGCCAATAACACTATGGTTACAAACCATGTTGTACACCGAACTGGCATTTTGTTGGATCTCATACCTAGGGTGTGACTTGCTTAGTTTATTCCCATTCGCTATTTTGTACACTAAAAACCATTGGATCCATTATCCTTGTATTTGGCTCGTTTTTGCATGCCTATTCTTTTATGTCAATTTTCATGTTTATCCTCTATTCCTTTTTAGTTTCGTTTCATGAGTATTTAGAAAACTTGTGAAATCATGGTATACGTACGTTATGGATGCGGGATTATTTGGGTATAACATGAAATCTATATAATTTGGCATAAATAAATATGTTAGCATAATCGGAATTTGGCTATAATAGTGAATAATTTACATGCATATTAGAATTGGGCGTAAAAGGTAAATGGTTAATTGCTGCAAAGTATGTAATTGGCATGTAAACCAAGTTTTGGGCGTAAACCATAAACTGGAATATCAAATCTAGTTTTGACATGAACTGTAAATAGGAATATTAGATCTAATTTGGCATGAGCAGCAAGTTGGGTTAATTGATGGGTAAATCAAATCTTGGGCATAGAATATAGGTATGTTAGTGGGCATGACAAATGAATGTGATATAGGCCAAATTTGTTTAAAGCGTTGTTAGCAATTTACATATAGACAAAAAGGATAAATATGTAAATGTAGGAAAGATGAATATGCCTAACCCGAGGTTAAATTGAGTTACGGTATAAGACTGCCTGGAACCGCCTGGCAAATCCAGCAACCGTAACAATACCTATCTAATGTGGGTGGTTAGAGCATTGAGCCCGAAAAGGACCCGAGGTTAGACTGAGTTGTGGTGTAAATCTGCCCGGAACAGACTAGCACATCTAGTAACCGCAATAATATCTGTCTAATGTGAGTGGTTGGTGCTTTAAAATGAATAATTTAAAGCTAGGAAACAGTTAAGCTAGAATGGGAGGGTTAAGTCCATAGGAACACTTAACCAACTTAACATGTTAACAAGACAAGACTTGTAGGGGTTAAATAACCGTTATAACATGTTAACTAGACTAGAAGGTGGGGTTAGGTAAAATACACTTAGACAATTTAACATGTTAACTAGACTAGAAGGTGGAGTTAAGTAAACTTAGAACACTTAGCCATCATAGTGTGCCAAATGAACAAGGTTAAGTTAAAACATGAAGGGACAATACTTAACAATTATGGCATGTGAATTAAACATATGTTAGGGTTAAGTTAATTAAGAGAACACTTAACCATTATAATGTGTTAGTTAAACTGGTGGGAATGGTTAAGTTAAAGGGAACACTTAACCAATAGAAGATGAAGGGGTGGGGTTAAGTAATAAGAAATACTTAACCAATATAACTTGATTTGTGGTAGGGTTAAGTCGACATGAACTACTGATAACACTTAACCAGTTTAACATGACAAATGAATGGGTTAACTTGAATTGACCAATGACACTTAACCAATCCAACTTGTCGAGAAAAAGAACTAAGTAGTAAACCTTAGTTAAGAGGACTAAGTTGTAAACCTTAGTTACGAAAACGACGATTCAGGAACTAAGTAGTAAACCTTAGTTAAGGGAACTAAGTAGTAAACCTTAGTAGAACATGAGAAGGAGCGAACGTCCATCTGATCTTAAATAAAGCTCCAACAAACTGGGTTACGAAGCACGCGGCTTCGAGGGGACGTGAGGGTACTCTTGGTATCCCTCTGTGAGGCTGTAGATGATCCGCCTGGGCTCTCAGAGGTTAAGGTCTGCTTTAGAAGAACCAAGGGTATGCCTTGGTTGCAATATAGGCAACCTAAAGACTAGGATGGACCAGCGTGATTCGGCGAGACCAGTAGCCCTGTGATAGCAATTCGTCGTCTACCTACCATTTTGAGTCAGTCGAGATACGTACAGCGGAAAGGCGGAGAACTCCAAAAGACCATATACTTGCTATCTAGTTATGGGTGCGGATGGCCATAGGTTAGTGGGGGCATAAAGGGCCTACATATAGTTCTCACTTTTCAAGGTGTGCCTTTCATTAGTTTAGGGAGGGGTCAAGTGGGACCATAGCCACTGGAAAAACAGACCATAGCATCTGCATCGGCAGATATCTAAAAGCTCCCGACCGAGTTTCGTGTTTCTTGATTTTCCCTGCCACGAGATTCGGGTCGCACATATAGAGGACATGTGCATCTAGACAGCGATAGCGATTCGCGACACATACGTGGGTAAAGTCTAGGAACCTATACCGCTCTAGGTATTGTGTCCTAGACTAGAGGGCATCGTTTGATAGGTAGCATAATCCCTAGTTGGACCTAGGTCGCGTAAACCCTAAAATCCGAGAAACATTCAATAGGTAGCATAAACCCCAGTAGCCCTGGGTAACGTAAACCCTGGTTGGATCTTGGAAGAGTTCGATAGAAAACCCTAGATTAGATCTAGGTAATAAATAATAGATGTACACTTGAAAACAACCACAATTGCGAGGATTGGGATCACGTTATTGTTTTATCAGTTTATACAGATTACTAGTTGGACACTAGTTAGGCGGTGGAGAGATATATAAACCAGAATAACAGGGCAATCGCGAAACAGAGTAAGTATGGAAGCATATTCAGTTCATCAGTATATTCAGCTTGTCCGTAGATCCAGTTTATCAGTACATTCAGTTTTATCTTACCTTAGCATATCTTGCATTATGTTGTTAGCCCTATCATCATGGTATTGTCTTGTATTCAGTTAATCCATGTCATGTTGTTTTTACCTATTCACATGCTGAAAGTTACTAAACTTACCATACTTAATGTCTGACTCTGTTTTCTTTCACATTCTTGTCTTCATTCCCCCCCCCCCCTCGGTCCGCAGGGAGGGAACGTTACTATTTAGCTCAGTTTTCTTTCCATGCTTGAAGATTAGTCGAAGTTTTGCTTGGATTTTCTTTTCCACTGCTATGGCTGGCTCATGCTACATTGGGGAATATAAATGTTATTTCATGCTTCTTTATTTTGTAAGACAGATACTCTGGTATTGGAAAACAATTGTTGTACAAACTATTTTATCAATAAAGTAAAGTTTTATTTTTTGCTGTTTTAAATTATCTGTCTTGTAATTTATCTACATCTTTTACCTTAAATGCTCCACAGAACTTAGTGCATTCCCTTTGTGGGTGACACTAACGGATGTGGGGTGTTACAATCAAGTTACTTGGGATCAGTTTAAGGCCCGATTCAGTGATAAGCTTATCCCAGCTGCTCAGAAATCGGAATTGTTTAGGAAGTTCATGGAGCTTAAACAGAATGGTAGGGCAGTCTCGGAATATATTACTGAGTTCGATACTTTATCGAATTATGGATTATCCCTTATTGACACCCCACAGAAGAAGAATGAGAAGTTCATAACAGTCTTAGATCAGTACTTGGGTGAAAGGCTTATAAACCATATTGATGAGACTTTTGAATCGATTGTTGGGAAAGCATTGAGATCAGAGAGCCTTTATCCTAAACCCAAGACTGAAGTCACTGTTACATCTGCAAAGGGGCCAAAGCCGCAAGCAAGCGGTGGAGGCAAGAATAATTCTCAGAATTAAAGGAAGCAGAATCAGACTAAGGATGGTCAGAAAAAGAGCAAGAAAGATGTTGAGTGCTTTAGCTATGGCAAGAAGGGCCACTATGCTAAAAAATGTCGAGCAAAGCCAGCGGACATGAAGTGCTTCAACTGCGGCCAAGTGGGACATCACAAGTATAAATGTCCGCAACCCCCCAAAGAGAAGCATATAGTGAAAGCATATGCTATTAGTGTTGTTCCTTCTTCGTCGAATGCCCCAACTGCGGAGGGGAAAGGAAAAAGTGTTATCATTCAAGGTATGCTTTCTGTTTATGATGTTCCTATTCGAGTACTGTTTGATACTGGGGCTTACCGTTCCTTCGTATCTAGTGACTTGGTAGAAAGGCTGGGATTGGAGCCTGAGATAGTCGATAGAACTTTAGTTGTGACGAACCCGATTGGTGGTTCGGCTAGCCTTAATATGATTTGCTGTAATGTGGTCTTATCGAGTCATGGATGTATGTTTGCTTGTGATTGCTTTGTTTTGGGCTTTACTGGGTTTGGCATTATTTTGGGAGTCGATTGGCTCTAAAGGTACGGAGTGGTGGTAGACTGTGAGGGCTTTTTGGTGACAGTTAGAGCGGATGATGGGCGGAGGGTAGTGTTTGGTGGTCTACCTAGTGATGGGGTAATGGATAGTTTTCTAAATTCCCTCGACATCCCGCATGATGAGTTATCAGATGTGCCCATGGCTGGCCAGTATCCGGATGTCTTCGCGGAAGTGACCGGACTCCCACCACACCGAGAGATTGAGTTTCGTATTGATTTAGTGAAAGATGTCAGACCTATAGTGATGCCACTTCATCGTATGGCACCAAGGGAGCAGTGAGAGCTCGGGGTGCAAGTAAGCGATCTTTTGAAGAAGGGATTTATCAGAAGAAGTGTTTCTGAGTGTGGAGCACTAGCTGTATTTGCTACCAAGGCAGGTGGTTCCCTTCATTTGTGTGTGGACTATCGCGAGTTAAATAAGGTGACTAGAAAGAATAATTATCCTCTTTCGCGGATAGATGATTTATTTGATCAACTGGAGGGAGCGAACGTGTTCTCCCAATTGAACCTCACGACAGGATTTCATCAGCTCCGAATAGAAGCTGAGAGTATTCCTAAAACGACCTTTCGGACGTCGTCTGGATTCTATGAGTGGTTGGTCATGCCATTCGAGGACAGAGGAAGAACACAAGGAACATTTGAGAGTAGTGATGGAGGTGTTAAGAAAACACCAATTGAAAGCGAAGTTTTCTAAGTGTCACTTCTGGAGGAGGGAAGTGAGATTCTTGGGCCATGTTGTTTCAGAGAATGGTATTGCCGTGGATCCTACGAAGGTGGATACGGTACAAGATTGGTCTATGCCCAAGAATGCAACAGACGTAAGAAGTTTCTTAGGATTAGCTGGATATTATCGGAAGTTTATCCAAGACTTTTCCAAGATAGCGGCACCGTTAACTTAGTTGACCAAGAAGAATGGAGCTTTCGTTTGGGACGAAAGGTGTGAAAATGCATTCAAGAGTCTAAAGGAAAAGTTGACATGTGTGCCAGTGTTAGTCATCCCTAAAGGTAATGAAGAGATGACAGTATACACGGATGCATGTGGTACTGGACTAGGTGTTGTATTGATGCAAGGAGGTATGGTTGTAGCTTATGCAAGTCGGCAACTAAAACCGCATGAGAAAAGATATCCTACCCATGATTTGTAATTAGCAACATCAGGTTTGCGTTGAAGATGTGGAGACATTATCTCTTGGGAGAAAGATTTGAGTTGTTTTCCGATCATAAATCGTTAAAGTATCTCTTCTCTTAGAAGGATCTAAATCTCCAACAACAAAGATGGATAGAATTCTTGGCTTCCTATGATTTCGATATCGCATATACACCTGGAAAGGACAATGCAGTAGCTAATGCATTGAGTAGAAGACATGCCAGTTTAAGGGCTATGTTTCTTGAGTGGAAGCAACCGGAGTATATCGCTTGGTATGATTTCAGACCAAAGTGCGAATTGGATCCAAAGATGCTAGCAAGTTTGACGATCAGACCCACTTTAATTGAGCGGATTGGTTCCAGTCAGAGGAACGATCCTAACCTATTGGAAATCATCTCCAATTTAGCGATGGGTATCGACGAGGAGATGAACAAGTTTGGACTTGATCAAGATGGATGGCTCAGAAAGAATGGGAGACTAGTTGTTCCCAACGTTAGTGGATTGAGAGATGAAGTGCTTAGAGAATGTCCTCACTCGAAACTGACTATACATCCCGGTGGTAACAAAATGTATGGAGAGATGAAGCAGTCTACTACTGGGAAGGGATGAAAAGAGATGTTGGAAAGTTTATATCCAAGTGAATGAATTGTCAGCTAGTTAAAGCTGACCAAAAGAAGTTGAGTGGTTTGTTACAACCATTGGAAGCCCCCGAATGGGAATGGGAGCAAGTCTCAATGGATTTCATTGATGGGTTACCAAGGACTAGATCGGGCCATGATAGCATTTGGGTGATTGTGGATCGATTGAATTAAGAGTGCAAACCAGTCAAATCAAATAGAACGGCATCTAAGTTAGCTGAACTATATATGAAATGGGTAGTAAGATTTCATGGAGTACCCAAAGGCATTGTGAGTGACTGAGATCCATTATTTACTAGTGGATTTTGGAAGAGCTTACAAGAGGCTTTAGGATCAGAACTACATCTCAGTACTGCATATCTTCCTCATACCGACGGTCAGAAAGAGAGTGTGAATCGTGTATTAGAAGATCTCTTAAGAGCTTGTGTATTAGATTTTGGTGGATCATAGGATGACCATTTGCATCTAGTAGAGTTTGCATATAATAACAGTTATCAATCCAGTATCGATATGGCTCCATTTGAAGCTTTGTACGGAAGACCATGCAACTAACCATCATGTTGGTTAGAAACTGGTGAGAAGTTTGTGCTTGGGCCAGATGTGATAAGAGAAACTTCATACAAGATTAAGGTTATCCAACAGCGAATGAAGGCTGCTCAGGATAGGCAGAAGAGTTATGCTGATAAGAGGAGTAGGGATTTAAAATTCTCCATTGACGACTTGGTGTTTATCAAGATTTCTCCGTTAAAGAGCGTGATTTGATTTGGTAGGAAAGGCAAGTTAGCACCAAGATTTGTTGATCCATTCCTAGTTATCAAGCAAGTTGGGAATTTGGCATATAAAGTTGAGTTGCTAGACAAGAGGGTGGGAGTTCACAACGTGTTTCATGTTTCCCAATTGAGGAAATTCGTGCACGACCCCGATATGACTATTTCACCGAATCAGTTGGATGACATCGATGTAGAACCCCATGCGGTTGGGAATCGCAAGCCGATTCATGTTGTCGAGCATGATACGAAGAAACTTTGAAGGAAAGCGGTGAATCTAGTCAAGGTTCAGTGGGGCGGGGATGAGAATGACTGTACTTGGGAGACAGAGGAGAGCATTAAGGAGACGTATCCAGAACTCTTTGCCTGGTAAGGTTTTCATTTCTATTCAGTCTTTCTACGTGCTAGGATAGGTTTGTTTTGTATGTTTGATTGCAAGATATGACTGGTAGGCATGCGGGGACCTATTGGTTGTTTCTTAGTTAAGGAATTTAGGGGGCGAAATTTCTTTGGGGGGGGGGGAGGGAGAGTGTAATGACCCGCATTCTACGTATCAAAGGATCATAGAATATTTATTTCTTTTTCATATGAGCTCATATGGTCGTGTAAATTTGGGGAAAGACTATTGGGGTCATTTCCATTGTTCACGATTTTTGCCGATTTTTGAGTGACCGTTTTGCCCCTAGCTGATATTGTTTCGGCCATAACTTTTGATTGGTAAGGAGTTTTGATCTAAAACCACTTCTATTGAATTCGGATGATGGTTTACATTTCCGTAGAGTGATCACATTAGCCAAACGGACTCACCGTTTGGGAGATATGGCTGAAACAAGGTTTAGAAGGAGAAAGACAGCTTAATTGGGCTTAACCGGGTGATTAGCAACTAGGCTCATTGGGGGATTTCGGGATTAGAGCTATATGAGGGCTGATTCGGGTTAAAGAAACCTTTTCTTTGTCATCTTTTAGCCGCCACTAACATCCTCTCAACCCTAGCAATGGCCTCCACCTTCTAGAATCATCTTTAATCACCGTTTAATCAAGGATTGGGCTAAACTACATCAAATCAAGGCAAATCAACACCAAAACAGAGTTGGAGCTGCTGTGCTGCTTAGGAATTTGACCCAAACAATAGAGTTTCAGATCTTATATCTTAATTTGTGGTAAAGGTGAGTGATTAGCGTTGTTTCTACTCTAATTACGGCTAATTAGGGGTGATTAGTGTTAATTAACAAAAGTATACATGATTAAATTCTGGAAAAATGTTTAGAAATTCTTAAATATTATTTTAAGCCTCTTTGGGTTAACTTGGACATGTTTTGCTAATCCTATCATTAGTTATGCTTAAACATGATTAAGGGGAAGACATGGGTTTTTGGGTATGTTTGATCTGTATATACATGTTAAATTGTTGTTTTGATGTTTATGGTTGATTATACATGTTGCTATTACTGTTTGGTATGATTTGTGATTGCATATGAAAATTGGTCGAAAATGTCGTCGTGTGGCATAAAACAGTCGCTGGAAAAGTTGCAGAATACTGTGTAGGAACCAGATCGGATCGCCCCCTTCCGAACCGGCCCGCTCGTGATCCCAGGCGACCCCAAGTCTCGAGCTGATGCATTGGAGAAGTACCCAAGCCGTGCACCATGAACAGTCCAAGATGAAGGCTCACGAACCGAACTGAGGGGCATAGCCCGAACCGCGGACTGATGACCAAGAGGAGGTATCACGAACGAATCGATCCGACCAGGAGCACCTCGAGCCGCCTTGACTCAATTTCCACGAGCCAGAAGCTCCAAACCGATTGCCCCACCATGATCCGACCCGGACGAGGCACCACGAACCAACCCGAACCTCAGGAGGACCGAACCAAACTGAATGGAAACTCATTTCTAAACAAATACGGAGATGATGACCAAAACCCAAGATGCAAAGGTAGTCCAAAGGAGAATTTTGTACTCAGTATCCAGATGGGAACCAAGTCAACTTCAGGATTGGGCTTTGCTGCGGGATGTGTGCTAAGGGGTTATCGACGTCCATAACTTTGATTCACCACCAAGATAGATGTTAAGTTACGGATCAGTGCAGTGGGGTAGTTATTACTCCATGGGGGCAGAGTGATCGTAGCATGGCTATGAGCCAGTGCAGTGGAGTCGTCATGACTTCATGGGGCAAAGTGGACATAGCAAGGGATAGTGGCTATGGATCAGTGCAGTGGAGCCATCATGACTCCATGGGGCAAAGTGATCATAGCAAAGGATTTGGGTGGTCAAAGTAGTGGATATCATATGCTTTACGCATTGAGTGAGCGATGTGAGGATGGTTGCTATGCTTGATTGTTTGACGTCACTATGACATGCACACCCTCTTCCCCGTGTCTTTACACCATATGTTAGTGTCACCTTAGAGTATTGCACATCTTGTGTGCTAACTCTTTGGTTGCAGGTCCAGGTTCAGGTATGGTTATGTATACCCATTATTATTCTGTTTTGCTGCTTATCGCTCATACCAGACTTTTGTCTGACCCAGAGTTTTATGTCTTTTCTTATTACTCTAGGTGTTCTTAAACGGGCATACTAGAGACAGGTTAGGTGGTATGCATGAGTAGGTGTACCGGAGACGAGCAGGAGGCTTCCACGTATGATATATATAGATATTCTCCCTGTGTTGTTGCTGGTCACTACTTTGGGCATTGGTAGTGCACCTTTTTCTTTGATTTAGAGACAGTATGTTGGGGTTGTAATAAGTTGCATTTTGAATGTCCGCTGCTATGATGATTATGGTTTAGTTTTCAGCTTATGCACTGTCTCGCCTGTTTTATGTCAAGTATGTTATTATTATATTTTATTCCATGCGCTGTGAGACATTCTACAGGTTCCTTGTTAGTTCAAATTTCTTTCATTTCCTTTCTTTAACAACCGTCCCGTGCTGGTCGGGCATTGGACATCGCACCTTCATCGGAAATGTCGGCAAGTGCAGGGCTGGTCGTCATAGTTAACCAAGATGAGAAATGTGGGAAGACATAGGAATAATAAAAGGGTTAAGTGGGTGACATGGGTAGCATGGATTACATGGGTAGCATGTACCACATAAATAATAAGCACTTAACCAAGATAAGACATGGGAATAATAAAAGGTTACGTGGGTAACGTGAGTAGCATGGATAATTCATTAAATTGGAATACTTAACTTAATTAAATTTGTAGTGGTGTTACGAACCAATTCAGTTGAGTAGGAGTTAAGTAAACTTGTTAAATAAATGGGAAAGATAAAGTTAATCTCAATCAATGCCAAAATGGGGAATGATAATAAACTATTATGAATGAACTTGAATAAGAAAAGGAAAGGTAATAGGTTGGCTTGTCCTAGGAACAAGTGGGGATTATAACTTAAGAAATAAGGTAAGTTATAATGAATGATAGGGGAAGATGAAATAACTTATGTAATAAAGTTGTACTTAATCAAAGAGTAAGTAATTAGCGAGAATAAGAATAAATCTACAAATGAGGATAACATAAGTTATATGAATGAAAAGAGAAACTTATTAGTAAACCTTAGTTAAGAAAACTAAGTTAATAAGTGAATTATGACAAATTGTAATGACGGTGTAAGACGAGATTATGATTAGATGAGAAAGAAGAAGGCAAACTTATGGAGATAAGTAAGATGCATTTAATCATAAAAGTTGAATGACATGTTAATAGAAAACATATAAATTGAGATGCACTTGATTATAAATTAAGTAGAACATGTTATTGCAACCATGAGATGGGACAAAGAATAGTGTAAAGAGAATGAATTATGAATATTGAATTTAAATATAGAGAATAACATGTTATGGGCTAATTAATGAACTTAAATGAATTAAGTTATGAATAAGGTTAATAAGCAAGAGAAACTTGGTAACTTGAATAAGAAGTCAAGGGAAAATGGGAACAACCAAGTTAACGGGAAATCTATCGAGGTGGAGCAAGCGCATAATTGATGATTATACATAGGATCTAATGACACAGTAAACTGAGGCGCTTGGGATGGTCCGTATGTTAGAGGATGAATAACCAAAAGGGGTAGATCATCGTGGCGTTGTAAGGCACGAGGGGAGCGCACATACATTTGATTAGTTTGTTAGCTCCAACGGACAGGAAGGGGAAGCACGCGACTTCCTGAGACGTTAAAGGTGTTCCTAATAGTCCTCTGTGGTGGTTTAGCTTCGGGCTAGGATTACAGAGGTTGGGTCTGCGCGTAACTATCAGGTGGGTGGGCCTTGAATGCACAAGTAGGGGGCAGTCAGAATGCTGTAACGTGGTTACATTATGGGTAGCTCGGCAGTTGCCTCACTTCGGAGGAGGAGGCTCAGGACCAACAAAGATAGTATAGGTTGTCGAGAAGCTGTCATCGGCAGCCAACAAGATGCGAAAAGACTAGAGCTAAACCCAAAAGGCCATCGACCTTTCACTATCGAGGTGGTGGTTGAGGGTAGATGCCACATGGATGTTTAGATGGTTTGCTTAGGGGATTGTCGCTTAGCTCTTGTAGTCTTTACTAGTTAAGAGAGGGGTCGAGGTGGGGCCATAGCCACCATAGAAAAATAGACCGTATGGATATTTGTGTGAGAGGCTCTTAAAGGCGGGCCTGCACAAATATAAGGAAAGCTCCCGACCTAGTTTCGTGTGTAGCCCTGCCACGAAACTCGGGCACACACACATAATAGGTGTGCGGGTTAGGCATCGAATACGTTTGGCGATACGTACGTGGGAAAATCTGGGTACACACATATCTACTCTGGGTGGTGTATCATAGACTAGAAGGCATTATTCGATGATGGAAGTCATAACGCCTACGTAATATAGTTATAGTGGTTCCATGCAGTCGTAGCGTCGTTATATACAGAGAACGGTACGTCACTCGGATGTAGGATAAGGGACTGCGTATATTCCTGCGATGATACAGTGAGGACCATGCGAGTGGGGTACCATGGGGTATACCTTAATTTGGGGGTAGCTACATATACATTATATTAGGTTAATCTACTAGGGAGTAGTTGGGTACAACGAGTGTGTGTAAGCGTGGAGCGCTGTTGACACCAATAATCTAATAAATAAGAAAATATAACTGAACGGTATTTTTAGGATTATCCAAAGTGTGTACTTTAAATTCATTTACACATAACTTATGTTCTGACCCCCTCCTCATAACACAGTTGCAGGTTAGGCTTGAGACAGAGATGTTATAGCTTAGATACTGGCTAGGCAGTATTATTATTAAGGTAAAGCTACGTTCTGATTATATTATATTTTGTTCCTTCCGCTGTGAGATGTTTTACGAACTCTGACATGTTTTATGTCTCTGTCTTTTCTGCAGCATACCAGAGCAAACCAACACGGGTTTCGATGGATTGGATTTTTGGAAAGAAATCGGTATATCGAGATCCAGGTTGTTACATCTACCATCCAACATGAAATTATCAATCGAAGATAAGACATGTATGTGGACGTTAAATACACATGGCAACCTGAAATTTGTAAAAATTGTCATTCCTTTCGCCATTTATCTACTGCACGTATGCTTACCACTGAAGACCCCATTCCAATTAAAATCCTTCTCCCTAGGTCGTCAATACACATTTGGGTCCCAAACCTATGGTTTATGTGGATGCCCAAAAACTACTTGATCCTGTCTTGTCCTCTCATTTGGATGTTGTTGTTGTATTTGTTCCCCCAGTTCTAGCTATTGAATGAAATTCTCATGAGAAATCATGGGTCCACGAAAGCTTCGATATTCGTTATGGTCTTAATCGTAAAATATTTTGCATGTTTGTTAGTAGTATTGTCGGAGAATCTAGAATGTTGTATTATGAGAATGATGGGACTGATCTGGTCTTATGAAAAGAAAGCACTTTTGGGGATTTTAATAAGGCTATTCTAGAAAATAAAAGTTGGGATAGGAAATTTATAAACGACAAGAACTATGTTGATTTCATGTCAAACCTTCTCTCTCTCTCTCTCGTCACAAGGTTCTTAAATAAAACTGGATCTGGTTCTCCTTCCACCCGAAGTGATCCTTCCTCTGCCAAGATGGACTAGCGTTTTCCATTTAGTAGCTAAAGCGTTTTTCTTCACTCCTATTTTGTAATGTACAATGTTTTGGACACTTTTTTCACAACTTTTGTTGCTCTGTGCATGTGCACAACACCTATTTTACTTTTCGTAATAAATATGGCACATAACACTATAAAAACTGGCTTGCTTTACTCTAAAAAATAAATAAAATGAAAACTAATGAAAAGAAAATCTAAA
Organism: Allium sativum; assembly: GCA_030737875.1. Taxonomy (NCBI): domain Eukaryota; kingdom Viridiplantae; phylum Streptophyta; class Magnoliopsida; order Asparagales; family Amaryllidaceae; genus Allium; species Allium sativum. Next base: position 899,192,374 of record CM060910.1, on the reverse strand, counting down.
TTGTAGGCAAGAGAAGGAACAATTCGAATAGGAATCAAAGGTTGAACTAATGATCATAATTGTAATGGTATTAATTATTGGATTAAGAAACGATAATTGACTTTGATGAAATAAAACATAAACACATAGTAACACCGAAGACTCAAAATCAAATATGAAAGATGTTAGGTGATAAAGAAAATGTATGAAAGAATAAATATGTATTAATATGAAATATTTTACATATGGACTCATATTGAGATTTCTCAAAGAAATTGATAGTGGAATAGAAATTTTACACCCCCAAATTACAGGATCCAAGCGATATAACAGTAAACCAAGCGATATAACAGTAAACCAAGTGACAGTGTACCTTTTGATTTGGCAAAAATCGCGGATTCCAAGGAAAAAGAAAAACTAATTTGAATCTTTAATGCCACTATATAAATGGCGTTTCTATGGCATCCACGAACGCCTTTCGATCGTCGAATGAAATCGAATTGGAGAGTGGAGGTACTAGCCAATACCATGAATTTACTTTCCTCCTTATTTTTGGATCTCGTTTTTCTATGTCTTTTAGAAGGTGGAGTCAGTCCCTTTTAAAATGAACGAGAAACCAAAGAGAAACAAAAATAACGGTGTACCATTTCAAAAAAAAAATTAAATATCAACCAGATAATATTTTATTTTCTCAAGAATGGTTCTCCCCTTTTAAACGTTCTAATTTTGTGTGACCCTAAAGGATATTTCAACGTTGCAATAATTTTAAATTAAATTTAAAATCATAAACAGTGAGCGACTTCTAGTAATACATCATTGTTACCCAAGTTATAATAAATCAATGATTCGATACAACCTTTTCTATTACTAATGTTTCAACGTAATTCAATCCTTTTAGCCATTATATCCAAGATTAAACTCAAGGCACAGAAATATCATTCTCTTTATAATTTAATCCTTTTTATTCAGATGTATGAGAAGATTATATAAAAGAAATTAGTATTTAAGCATGGCCATGCATTTCATAATCTTACCCAATCAAAAGGCCCACAATACATCTACTTATACTGTAGGGTTAAATTCCATCTAGATCATTCATACCTTTCAATCGATTCGAGATGCAGCCAATAATCACCTTTACCGTTTACTCTATTAAGAGTAACTTTTGATCATATCCGAACACAAATATCCACGAACAAAATATATAATGATTTTAGGTCTAAGGACCATTACATTAGTATCACTATGTGAATCACTTATGACACTATTAATCATGCTCCATGAAGTTTACTCACGTTAGGTCGGCCAAATACACTGTTCTCTAACACATGTTTGTGTATTGGCATTAATATCTCATATATTAATAACCAATGAGATATGATCATCAATCAATCAACATATTAGTCTCAATGTTTCATTGTTGTCCTATTTACAACAAAACATGACAAGGGAATTTTAAGAATTATAATACTTATTATATTATGTAATCTCACATTCAAGTCACTTGAAACTATATAATGCTACGACAAAGGCTTAGTTAGTGGATTTGCAACATTATTATCTGTTGGTACTTTGCAGATGTGTATATCTCCTCTGACAATAATTTCGCGGATGAGATGGTATCGCCTAAGTATGTGTTTTGATTGATTATGTGATCTTGGTTCATTGACCGCTGTAATGGCCCCATTGTTGTCACAATAAATATCTATTGGATCAACAATGGATGGAGCAACACTAAGTTCAGTAATGAACTTCTTAATTCAAACAGCCTCTTTAGAAGCTTCAGAAGCAGCAATGTATTCAGCCTCCATTGTCGAATCAACGACTGTTTCTTGCTTTGAACTTTCTAGCTTACAACACCACTATTAAGGAAAAGCACATAACCTGACTATGACTTATAATCGTCTTTGTCCGTTTGGAAAATAGCGTCAGTGTAACCTTTTACTATTAATTCTTCTTCACCTCCACATATCAAGATTGAGTCTCAAGTCCCTTTAAGGTACTTAAGGATGTTCTTGACAGCTGTCTAGTGACTTTCACTTGGATCAGTTTGGAATCTACTTGTCATACTCAAAGCGTATGAGATATTCAGACGAGTATAGAACATCGCATACATGATTTTTCTGATTTTCGAAGCATATGTGACCATTCTCATGCGTTCCCTATCGTCTTGTGATTTAGGACACTGAGTCTTAGAGAGTGTTATAAAATGTGACATGGGTATGTATCCTCTTTTTGCCTTGCATGCCAAATCTTTTTATCAATTTCGTCAATGTATGTTCTCTGACTTAGTCTGATCAACTTTCTTGATCTATCTCTATAGATCTTAACACTTAAGATATAGGTTTCCATGCTCAAGTCTTTCATGGAGAAACTTTTTCCAACCATGTTTTTACCACTTGTAATGAACTATCATCATTCCCAATAAGTAATATGTCATCAACATATTATACTAGGAATATAATGTTATTCCCGGTAATTTTCTTGTATACACAAGGTTCATCTTCATTCTTAATGAAGCCAAACTCTTTGACTGTTTCATCAAAACAAAGATTCTAGCTCCGAGATGTTTGCTTTAACCCATAAATGGATCGTTGCAGCTTACGTACTTTTCTAGCATCTTTTGGGTTGACTAAACCCTCATGTTGTGTCATGTACACATCCTCGATAAGAATCCTGTTAAGGAAGGAAGTTTTGACATCCATTTGCCAGATTTCGTAATCGTAAAAGCCTGCAATTGCAAGCATAATCCTAATAAATTAACTATTGCCACTGGGGAGAAGGTTTCATTGTAGTCAACTCCTTGAACTTGCTTGAAACCTTTTGAAAACCAATTGATTTTAAATGGGTTTTCAAGAAGAAAACTGACATAGATGATAAAGTACATACATGGTTGGTGTACATGGAATCCATTTTAGATTTCATGGATTTAATCCATTTATCATATTCGTGTCCATCCATAGCCTCTTGGTAGGAAGTTGGCTCATCTTGGTCAATAAGCACTATGTCTTCATTTTGAGTCATAAGAAATCTGAAATATCTAGCAAGCTTACTATGTATTCTACCAGATCTACGAATATCTTGTGTAATTTGAGCAGCCTCAGTTTCCACAACAGTTTGTGGTTCTTGCTCAATTTTTAGTTCAGGTTCAATGTTATGTTATGGTTCTCGAATTTCTTCGAGTCCTACTTTATTCCCATCGGTGCTTTTAGAGACTAGCTCTCTTCTTTAAAAATAGCAGTTGGAGCAATAAATACCTTATTCTCATAAGGTTTGTAAAAATAATATTCTTTTGATTCTTTTGGATATTCCACGGAATAACACTTATCAGATTTGGGTCCAAGCTTGTCAGAAGCAAGACGTTTAACAAACGCTTCACATCCCCAAATCTTCATAAAAGACATACTGGAACATTTCCCTCATATGGTTTCTTCAAAGCGTTTTGTTGAGAACACGATTAAGTATGAATATAGTTATTTCAAATGCATAACCCCAAAAGCTTATTGAAAGATCTGTATGACTCATCATTGATCGTACTATATTTAATAAGGTGCGATTTCTCCTTTCGGACACACCATTCCATTATGGTGTTCCTGGTGGAGTGGGTTGTGATATAATTCCACACTCTTTCAGTTAGTCATTAAATTCTTGGCTTAAATATTTTCCTCCTAGATTTATTTGAAGAGTTTATATATTCTTTCCAAGTTGATTTTGAACTTCATTTTTGAATTCTTTGAACTTTTCGAAAGATTCTGATTTGTGTTTCATAAGATACACATAACCATATCTACTGAAATCATTAATAAATGTAATGAAATAATAAAACCCACCTATAGCTGATGTACTTATTGGTCCACATATATCACTATGTATAAGTGTAAAGACCCGCAACCTCCCCGTAAAGGAAAGCGTCGGATAGTTCGAGAACAAACCACAGCAGAACGCATACAGAAGAACGTTTCATTGTATATTACAACAATGCATCAGATTACAAGAATATACAGAGTATAAATGAATATTACACAGAAATATCAGAGATTTAAATTACATTTAAATACATAGCAGCGGAAAATAATACAATACACAACTAGAAGAGATATACGGATACAAAGCTTTCCGGATATCGTTCCAGCTGTAAACCAGGATCCTGTGAATATAAATCTGCAAAACCGAAACTACTAGCTGCCCGTGTCAAAATAAGGGCACCCAGAGTTTAGGTTAAAACAATAAACTCCAGGTCAGTCATGTGACTGGTGTGAGAACTAAAACAGTTATTAATCTTTATTTTAAATCATTAGGTAAATCAAGGGACCACGCCGTATAACACGGAACGGGTTTCCTCCCAAGAATACCAGTGCATAAAACAAACAGCGCAATGCTAAATAAAGAAAAATGAAGCTGTTATAAGACCCAGGTCCCATCACACAATGCAACGCAGTCGAGGATAGGGTTTTCCCTTATAACAGCCAAAGGATGCTTGATACGTTTTAAAACAAATCATTTGATACTATTATAAGTGTATAAAACAACTTCAAATCATAAGTATCAATCATAGGCGGCATAAACGCCCCATACCACTATGTCGCCATATATAGGTTATACAATCGAAATCGCAAAGTCACGTATTTGGAAATTGGATTCCCGTCTATGAACCGAGGCAAAAGATAGTCCTCAACCGATTCGAGACTGTCTAGCCCGAGCCTCAGGCAAGTACTCTGTCAAGCCTTTGGATCCTCAGGGCCGGTCCACACGGAGTGGATTAAAATGCCTGAACATGCGTTTCCCCGCCCTATGGGGCGTAAACGAGCCAACGAATGGCTCCATCGGTTCGAGAACGACCGATCAATCCGAGGCGCCTCGCAACAGCAACAACCACATAAGTCAAACTCGTCAGGGCGTGTAAAACCACTGACGCCACTTCTAGCTAGAAAGAAACGCATGCCCTCCCTGACGTCCTCTCCCGTTTTTGGTTCATACCTGGTGTGAAACACGCGAGGTAAACGTTACACAAAGCTACGCCACAAAGGCCGTGCTTTGATCATCACCACAAGACTTTGCTTTTCAACAGAAGCCTTGATCATTTGCATCTTAGCATGCCACACAGGCAAACCATCCTATGCAACCGATATCAGTCACACAGAATGAAATCCGATGTCAGACACACAGTCCATTTACAAGTCCGTTATGGGTCTGAACGAAACCGGGAGCACCTAGTACCCCGCATATCCATCGATCTCCAAGTACGTCTGGACGATCACCAACTGTTTCCATCTTCTTGGGTGTACAGCCCAATCAAGATCATCAGTTATCACCCAAACGACGTGAAGACCTCCGGTCTTCGACCATCGTCTTCATCTTCGACTTATCGTCGTATCAGTTATTCAGAATGGGGTAAACGCGGTCTTCCCGAATAACTCGCGTATATATTATAAAAGTGTTACACAAACACAACATACGCCTCATTCCAATTCATTAGTCACTAACCGTAAATTAATCAAGAGAATAATTCCCCAAATATTTACCCCGAAGGCCGAAACCAACATCAGATCAATATCCAGGAAACCATTCTGCTTAGCTAACCGACAGTTAGTTTCTAAATTTCACGTTCAAATCTAATTAAAGATTTAACTATCGACTGGAGCAAAACTGGTGATACTCCATTCTCGATCTTTTCAATCTAATTAAAGATTCATTAAAACTCCACTTAGTTTTAATCTTCGACTGGGTTAAAGAATCAGTGTCATTTAAAACACGGTTCACGATAAACCCAAATCACATTCCATTAATTATCGGGTTAAAGAACAAGTGTTATTTAAAACACTGTTCACGATAAACCCAAAAATCAATATCCATTCAATTCCAATTAAATATCATTTAATTGGTACACTTCATTAAATCTAAATCAAAAGATTTAATCTTTTCTCAGCTGGGTTCAAGAACAGTGTTAGTGAAGACACCCTTCACGACAAACCCAAATCACATTCATTAATTATCGGGTTAAAGAACAAGTGTTATTTAAAACACTGTTCACGATAAACCTAAAAATCAATATCAATTCAATTCCAATTAAATATTATTTAATTGGTACACTTCATTAAATCTAAATAAAAAGATTTAATCTTTTCTCAACTGGGTTCAAGAACAGTGTTAGTGAAGACACCAGTCACGACAAACCCAAATCACATTCGATATTCAATACAAGGCTCTGAATAGAAAATATATCGGCTTATATTCAATATCGAATTCTACGACTAACAAATGTCGTATTGGAAATAACGATACAAATATATATCTTTCAAATTTCCATAACAACACCTGTAATATCACGAATTCCAACATCGAAATATTCCGAAGACAATTTCGATTCAAATCCACTCCAATGCAATCATTGGAAATTTTGGTTATTTTCAAAACCATTTCAAATTCAATTTATTTATTTAAAAATAAATAGAATTATAATTCTAGTTCAAAACTAGTTCATTTCGATAAAAATCTATTTTTATCTTTTCAAATATGGAGTTTTTCATCCCAAACTTTCTAAATCATTTCTTATGATTTTACACAAATTATTACCATTTTTAATAATTTTATCAAGGCCCGTACAGTCGATTTCCATCAATGGCCATCGAATTGCACTTACAGCGACCTTTTTCGAATCTGATTTGGACGTATCTCCAAATCCAACCGTTAGATTTCAAATTTCTAATATTCATTAGAAAGCTCTTTTCGATACGAACCCAACGGTTCCGGTTTTAGGAGAATCCGACGGTCGGATCTCCCGTAATGTCCGTTTGAAATAAATGGTCGAAATTCGCGAACTGCCGCGGCGCGGCGCGTTCTATTCAGGCCATTATATTATATATATAATATATATAATATATATTTCGTCGATTTCTATTTAAAACGAATTATATAAATAGTTTTGAATTCGTTTCAAAAACAATTTCAACTTCCTTTTCAATTCAAAGCCAAAATTGAATTCTTCTTTATAAATTCGTTTTAAAATTCATTTCTATTCAATTCAAATTTCAATTCAATTTGAATTCATTTCAATTCACTTTCAATTCAATTTGAATTCGTTTTCAATTCATTTCGAAATCGTTTTCAATTCAATTCATTTCGAAATCGTTTTCAATTCAATTCATTTCGAAATCGTTTTCAATTCAATTCATTTCGAAATCGTTTTCAATTCAATTCAAAATATTCGATTTCGAAATCACTTTTCAATATTCATTTTTAAGATGAATAAAATCGATATAAATATCGTTCACGTCAAAATGGCGTCAATCTAATCAACACGGCTTCATAAATTTCTATTTTCAAATATTCTATTTCAAATGTTTCTATCTCAAATATTTCTTTTCAAATATTTCCTTTTTCAAATATTCTATTTTCAAATATTTCTTTTTCAAATATTTCTTTTCGAAACTGGAATGAGGCCCAATCAATTACCATATAAAATTAATTATATGGATTTGCATACAACACATGTATATAATAGCATTGAAAATAATCAACCATCAACCAAAGTGCACTACACTGTATAAGCATCAAATGTATATATTCAACGCTTATAACAGCCTGTCAATCAATCGATCGACATATTTAATCAATCAGGATGAGTGAACTTCAAATTTCATCCCAACACCCGTGTGGGGTTTCAAACAATCAAACACAGATTTTATTCGTGCAGTTGGGCGATGTGTAAAATTTATCGTCCCAATCAATGTCATTCAAATAGGTGTACATAAACAAACCGTCCGGTTTATAAATGAATATTTTATTTTATTCACTTCACGTTAAAAATTATATTTTTAACGACAAAACATTTTATTTCAACATATGAATTTCTATTCAATTCGTTTACACAATAAAATGATATTTTTACTTTCTAACATATTTTTAGAAAATTTCGGCGGCATAACGGCACGATACTAGAAACGGGACAAGGCCTAGCCTTATCCCCGGTCTAGTGAAGGCCCACGCCATTCACACATCAATCAAATCAATTTCATTTTGCAAACCACAAAATTTGGAGTAAGGGTCTAACCTAGCCTTACTCCTTCGCCTTATAACGGCGCACGTCTAATCCTAACCAATTTATCGATTCGATTTTTCACACCACCAATCACATTCAAACCAATATCACAATCAATAACCAAACAGCCAAACAAACAAGTCCATGGTCTGTGGACGATTGTGTCGGGTGCTACTAAACACCGTCTGCATCCTAGTATATATATATAACTAGAAAATAAATTTGAAAGGTGAGAAATTCTCACGTATAGCTATCCTAGCTCCACGGCACTTCTAATGCAGGAAATCTTCGCCAACTCGCCTTTTTATCGCCTTTGTTGCCCGTAGCCACTACATATATAAAAATCGAATTTTTATTTCAAAGTTCAATATATAAAAATCGAATTTTTCCTATGAAGTTCAATATATAAAAATCATATTTTTACTATATATAAAAATCAGTTTTCACTTTATATAAAAATCAGTTTTCACTTTATATAAAAATCAGTTTTACTTTATATAAAATTTCAGTTTTACTTTACATAAAATTTCAGTTTTACTTTAAATAAAATTTCAGTTTTACTTTAAATAAAATTTCAGTTTTACTTTAAATAAAATTTCAGTTTTACTTTAAATAAAATTTCAGTTTTACTTTAAATAAAATTTCAGTTTTACTTTAAATAAAATTTCAGTTTTTACTTTAAATAAAATTTCAGTTTTTACTTTAAATAAAATTTCAGTTTTACTTTAAATAAAATTTCAGTTTTACTTTAAATAAAATTTCAGTTTTACTTTAAATAAAATTTCAGTTTTTACTTTAAATAAAATTTCAGTTTTTACTTTAAAACAAATCAGTTTTATTTCTTTAAATAAATCAGTTTTATATTTTTTTTAAACCTAAATCAGTTTTTACTTAATTAAAATTTCAGTTTTAAAATCTTATATAAAATTTCAGTTTTTAAAGTAAATAAATAAAAAAAACCCGTTTTAAAGTAAATAAAAAAAAAACAATAGGACTTACCGAGGGGGGGGCTGATGTCGGGTCGGCGCTGCGTCGGAGGTGGGGCCTTCATCAACTGGCGGCGGCGGCACTTCCAAAAAAGGGGGGGGTCGGCTGCTTCGTCGAGGGTTCGGAGGAGGGAGGGGGTCGGCTGCTTCGTCGAGGGTTCGGAGGAGGGAGGGGGAAACTGGGGAGGTCGACGTCGATGGGAGGGGGTACCGGTCGGAGGAAGTGGCGGCGACCCAGGCTGAGGGCGGCGACGACAATTAGGGCTACAGGTTTTTTTGTTTTTTTTTCTTTTTCATCTGAATGAAACTCGAACGGGGGGGGGGGGGGCCTGGGTAATAGGGAAGAGAGAACGTTTTCTTTTTTTTTTATTTTATTTAATTTAATTATTTAATTATTTAATTCACCCTAAAGATGACTTTTTCATACGACCTCGGAACGAGGTCCACCGCCTGTCGTCCATAGCGTTTCACCCCCATTCCGAACACAATGGGATATGTATCGCATGCTGATTCGATTGTTACAATCAGTTTTCTTTTGAATTTACATTCAAATCACTATATTGAATTTTAAACGCACGTTTCAAATTACCGGGGTCACATACTAACTAGAAAAATTCTAGAAAAATATTTTCTAGCTTCGTATTGACGATACGGTCCTAACAAAACTAGTTTCGTCGAATTCTGAGACCGTTGGAAAAAGGGGCCAATTTCCAGTCGATTAAAATCAACTGAAACTGGTCAAACGCGTTTTCCTTCGCCACGCTCACATATTGATTCGAAAAATTATGAAATTTGGAATCTAGCAATAATTCGACATCACGGACCTAACAAAACTGGTTTCGTCGAAATCCGAGGTCGTTTGCAAAATTGCTATTTTTAAGGGCCTTATATATATATATAAATATATATAAATTCCACAGCGACTATTTCTAATTTTAAACTGGACATATCTTATCATTTCTAAAATGAAATCTCAGTTTGTTAACTTCGTTACAAAGATATAGTTATACAGATTCAAATATTTCTTGTTTCGTTCAATTCTGACTTATATTGAATTCTGTATATTCATTTGAAATTAGAAATCGAATTTTCGAACTACCGCGCCATTTTCAATTCTATTTATAATTATATATAAATATTTATATTCTAACGACGACGTATATAAATATATACGTCGAATTTTATTCAAAATAAATTTCACGTCGATATTATTTAAAATAATTCATTTTAAATAATCAAAATTCACTAAAATTGCCAAAATAAAAATTTTAAACTGGCCCAGATTTTCCGGGTTGTTACAATCTCCCCCACTTAAAACTTTTCGTCCCCGAAAAGGAACAAAGTCGAAAGTGGTTTGATAATTCAACTCTACGACCGATCAGGCTTCCATTCTCCAACTCTTTAGTTTCTGAGAATTTTCAAAATTTTCAAAAATTTGGCTAACACCCTAAATTTTTGAAAAATTTCGCCATAACCTCCCATGCACCGGGAGCATCGGGGAATTTCAAATAGCTTCCCCGGTCCTTCAGATCTCAAAAAGAAAAAGAAAAAGCCAAGCGGCTAGCCAATAGGCTCACAAAATCATCATCACCCAAACAAAACAGGAAATTATGTAGTAAACATGTACCTATTTGTCGGGCAAACAAATTTTATTCTCTGGCTCTAGCCTCCTTGCTATGACCTGTTCAATGATATATATGTATATGCAAGCAAACGCAACCAATCTTCGCTATAATTCAATATTTGGTTCTGTTAGGCTAAATGGCTAAAAATTAGCAAACAAATAAACAAACAACACAAACATCAATCCATTAATGAATTAGAGTTTCAAATCCATAATTTTGATACATATACAAAAATCAGATTCTTGATGCCAAATCACAATAATAAATCCTATATAGCTTTGGTTCTCACACCAGTCAATAGGAAATATATAGAAATCACACCTTCGGAGCACGAACATAAATATCGATGATGCCATGGTCATTATCAACATCATCTCCGGGCGACTAGAGTGTGATTCTATATCTATTCAATATATTAAAACTTTGAATATACGTTTGCAAGGCGTATATGCAAATTCTTTATATACTGAATTGTCCAAATCAATATAAATAAATAATCAACTACGAATAATTGAATTAAATTTTCAAAACAAAATTTGTTTTCATTTGAAAAATATACTCTTCACACTCGTTCTAGGATACTACTGATCCTATCTCTAACGAGTCATTCTAATTGGATATTACTAATCCAATATCTGATGAATTCTTTCGTATGTTTCTAATGTGCCTTGTTCTCTGCTTTGTAAACCAAAGCTCTGATACCACGTGTAAAGACCCGCAACCTCCCCGTAAAGGAAAGCGTCGGATAGTTCGAGAACAAACCACAGCAGAACGCATACAGAAGAACGTTTCATTGTATATTACAACAATGCATCAGATTACAAGAATATACAGAGTATAAATGAATATTACACAGAAATATCAGAGATTTAAATTACATTTAAATACATAGCAGCGGAAAATAATACAATACACAACTAGAAGAGATATACGGATACAAAGCTTTCCGGATATCGTTCCAGCTGTAAACCAGGATCCTGTGAATATAAATCTGCAAAACCGAAACTACTAGCTGCCCGTGTCAAAATAAGGGCACCCAGAGTTTAGGTTAAAACAATAAACTCCAGGTCAGTCATGTGACTGGTGTGAGAACTAAAACAGTTATTAATCTTTATTTTAAATCATTAGGTAAATCAAGGGACCACGCCGTATAACACGGAACGGGTTTCCTCCCAAGAATACCAGTGCATAAAACAAACAGCGCAATGCTAAATAAAGAAAAATGAAGCTGTTATAAGACCCAGGTCCCATCACACAATGCAACGCAGTCGAGGATAGGGTTTTCCCTTATAACAGCCAAAGGATGCTTGATACGTTTTAAAACAAATCATTTGATACTATTATAAGTGTATAAAACAACTTCAAATCATAAGTATCAATCATAGGCGGCATAAACGCCCCATACCACTATGTCGCCATATATAGGTTATACAATCGAAATCGCAAAGTCACGTATTTGGAAATTGGATTCCCGTCTATGAACCGAGGCAAAAGATAGTCCTCAACCGATTCGAGACTGTCTAGCCCGAGCCTCAGGCAAGTACTCTGTCAAGCCTTTGGATCCTCAGGGCCGGTCCACACGGAGTGGATTAAAATGCCTGAACATGCGTTTCCCCGCCCTATGGGGCGTAAACGAGCCAACGAATGGCTCCATCGGTTCGAGAACGACCGATCAATCCGAGGCGCCTCGCAACAGCAACAACCACATAAATCAAACTCGTCAGGGCGTGTAAAACCACTGACGCCACTTCTAGCTAGAAAGAAACGCATGCCCTCCCTGACGTCCTCTCCCGTTTTTGGTTCATACCTGGTGTGAAACACGCGAGGTAAACGTTACACAAAGCTACGCCACAAAGGCCGTGCTTTGATCATCACCACAAGACTTTGCTTTTCAACAGAAGCCTTGATCATTTGCATCTTAGCATGCCACACAGGCAAACCATCCTATGCAACCGATATCAGTCACACAGAATGAAATCCGATGTCAGACACACAGTCCATTTACAAGTCCGTTCTGGGTCTGAACGAAACCGGGAGCACCTAGTACCCCGCATATCCATCGATCTCCAAGTACGTCTGGACGATCACCAACTGTTTCCATCTTCTTGGGTGTACAGCCCAATCAAGATCATCAGTTATCACCCAAACGACGTGAAGACCTCCGGTCTTCGACCATCGTCTTCATCTTCGACTTATCGTCGTATCAGTTATTCAGAATGGGGTAAACCCGGTCTTCCCGAATAACTCGCGTATATATTATAAAAGTGTTACACAAACACAACATACGCCTCATTCCAATTCATTAGTCACTAACCGTAAATTAATCAAGAGAATAATTCCCCAAATATTAACCCCGAAGGCCGAAACCAACATCAGATCAATATCCAGGAAACCATTCTGCTTAGCTAACCGACAGTTAGTTTCTAAATTTCACGTTCAAATCTAATTAAAGATTTAACTATCGACTGGAGCAAAACTGGTGATACTCCATTCTCGATCTTTTCAATCTAATTAAAGATTCATTAAAACTCCACTTAGTTTTAATCTTCGACTGGGTTAAAGAATCAGTGTCATTTAAAACACGGTTCACGATAAACCCAAATCACATTCCATTAATTATCGGGTTAAAGAACAAGTGTTATTTAAAACACTGTTCACGATAAACCCAAAAATCAATATCCATTCAATTCCAATTAAATATCATTTAATTGGTACACTTCATTAAATCTAAATCAAAAGATTTAATCTTTTCTCAGCTGGGTTCAAGAACAGTGTTAGTGAAGACACCCTTCACGACAAACCCAAATCACATTCATTAATTATCGGGTTAAAGAACAAGTGTTATTTAAAACACTGTTCACGATAAACCTAAAAATCAATATCAATTCAATTCCAATTAAATATTATTTAATTGGTACACTTCATTAAATCTAAATAAAAAGATTTAATCTTTTCTCAACTGGGTTCAAGAACAGTGTTAGTGAAGACACCAGTCACGACAAACCCAAATCACATTCGATATTCAATACAAGGCTCTGAATAGAAAATATATCGGCTTATATTCAATATCGAATTCTACGACTAACAAATGTCGTATTGGAAATAACGATACAAATATATATCTTTCAAATTTCCATAACAACACCTGTAATATCACGAATTCCAACATCGAAATATTCCGAAGACAATTTCGATTCAAATCCACTCCAATGCAATCATTGGAAATTTTGGTTATTTTCAAAACCATTTCAAATTCAATTTATTTATTTAAAAATAAATAGAATTATAATTCTAGTTCAAAACTAGTTCATTTCGATAAAAATCTATTTTTATCTTTTCAAATATGGAGTTTTTCATCCCAAACTTTCTAAATCATTTCTTATGATTTTACACAAATTATTACCATTTTTAATAATTTTATCAAGGCCCGTACAGTCGATTTCCATCAATGGCCATCGAACTGCACTTACAGCGACCTTTTTCGAATCTGATTTGGACGTATCTCCAAATCCAACCGTTAGATTTCAAATTTCTAATATTCATTAGAAAGCTCTTTTCGATACGAACCCAACGGTTCCGGTTTTAGGAGAATCCGACGGTCGGATCTCCCGTAATGTCCGTTTGAAATAAATGGTCGAAATTCGCGAACTGCCGCGGCGCGGCGCGTTCTATTCAGGCCATTATATTATATATATAATATATATAATATATATTTCGTCGATTTCTATTTAAAACGAATTATATAAATAGTTTTGAATTCGTTTCAAAAACAATTTCAACTTCCTTTTCAATTCAAAGCCAAAATTGAATTCTTCTTTATAAATTCGTTTTAAAATTCATTTCTATTCAATTCAAATTTCAATTCAATTTGAATTCATTTCAATTCACTTTCAATTCAATTTGAATTCGTTTTCAATTCATTTCGAAATCGTTTTCAATTCAATTCATTTCGAAATCGTTTTCAATTCAATTCATTTCGAAATCGTTTTCAATTCAATTCATTTCGAAATCGTTTTCAATTCAATTCAAAATATTCGATTTCGAAATCACTTTTCAATATTCATTTTTAAGATGAATAAAATCGATATAAATATCGTTCACGTCAAAATGGCGTCAATCTAATCAACACGGCTTCATAAATTTCTATTTTCAAATATTCTATTTCAAATATTTCTATCTCAAATATTTCTTTTCAAATATTTCCTTTTTCAAATATTCTATTTTCAAATATTTCTTTTTCAAATATTTCTTTTCGAAACTGGAATGAGGCCCAATCAATTACCATATAAAATTAATTATATGGATTTGCATACAACACATGTATATAATAGCATTGAAAATAATCAACCATCAACCAAAGTGCACTACACTGTATAAGCATCAAATGTATATATTCAACGCTTATAACAGCCTGTCAATCAATCGATCGACATATTTAATCAATCAGGATGAGTGAACTTCAAATTTCATCCCAACACCCGTGTGGGGTTTCAAACAATCAAACACAGATTTTATTCGTGCAGTTGGGCGATGTGTAAAATTTATCGTCCCAATCAATGTCATTCAAATAGGTGTACATAAACAAACCGTCCGGTTTATAAATGAATATTTTATTTTATTCACTTCACGTTAAAAATTATATTTTTAACGACAAAACATTTTATTTCAACATATGAATTTCTATTCAATTCGTTTACACAATAAAATGATATTTTTACTTTCTAACATATTTTTAGAAAATTTCGGCGGCATAACGGCACGATACTAGAAACGGGACAAGGCCTAGCCTTATCCCCGGTCTAGTGAAGGCCCACGCCATTCACACATCAATCAAATCAATTTCATTTTGCAAACCACAAAATTTGGAGTAAGGGTCTAACCTAGCCTTACTCCTTCGCCTTATAACGGCGCACGTCTAATCCTAACCAATTTATCGATTCGATTTTTCACACCACCAATCACATTCAAACCAATATCACAATCAATAACCAAACAGCCAAACAAACAAGTCCATGGTCTGTGGACGATTGTGTCGGGTGCTACTAAACACCGTCTGCATCCTAGTATATATATATAACTAGAAAATAAATTTGAAAGGTGAGAAATTCTCACGTATAGCTATCCTAGCTCCACGGCACTTCTAATGCAGGAAATCTTCGCCAACTCGCCTTTTTATCGCCTTTGTTGCCCGTAGCCACTACATATATAAAAATCGAATTTTTATTTCAAAGTTCAATATATAAAAATCGAATTTTTCCTATGAAGTTCAATATATAAAAATCATATTTTTACTATATATAAAAATCAGTTTTCACTTTATATAAAAATCAGTTTTACTTTATATAAAATTTCAGTTTTACTTTACATAAAATTTCAGTTTTACTTTAAATAAAATTTCAGTTTTACTTTAAATAAAATTTCAGTTTTACTTTAAATAAAATTTCAGTTTTACTTTAAATAAAATTTCAGTTTTACTTTAAATAAAATTTCAGTTTTTACTTTAAATAAAATTTCAGTTTTTACTTTAAATAAAATTTCAGTTTTACTTTAAATAAAATTTCAGTTTTACTTTAAATAAAATTTCAGTTTTACTTTAAATAAAATTTCAGTTTTACTTTAAATAAAATTTCAGTTTTTACTTTAAATAAAATTTCAGTTTTTACTTTAAAACAAATCAGTTTTATTTCTTTAAATAAATCAGTTTTATATTTTTTTTAAACCTAAATCAGTTTTTACTTAATTAAAATTTCAGTTTTAAAATCTTATATAAAATTTCAGTTTTTAAAGTAAATAAATAAAAAAAAACCCGTTTTAAAGTAAATAAAAAAAAACAACAGGACTTACCGAGGGGGGGGCTGATGTCGGGTCGGCGCTGCGTCGGAGGTGGGGCCTTCATCAACTGGCGGCGGCGGCACTTCCAAAAAAGGGGGGGTCGGCTGCTTCGTCGAGGGTTCGGAGGAGGGAGGGGGTCGGCTGCTTCGTCGAGGGTTCGGAGGAGGGAGGGGGAAACTGGGGAGGTCGACGTCGATGGGAGGGGGTACCGGTCGGAGGAAGTGGCGGCGACCCAGGCTGAGGGCGGCGACGACAATTAGGGCTACAGGTTTTTTTGTTTTTTTTTTCTTTTTCATCTGAATGAAACTCGAACGGGGGGGGGGGGGGCTGGGTAATAGGGAAGAGAGAACGTTTTTTTTTTTTTTTTATTTAATTTAATTATTTAATTATTTAATTCACCCTAAAGATGACTTTTTCATACGACCTCGGAACGAGGTCCACCGCCTGTCGTCCATAGCGTTTCACCCCCATTCCGAACACAATGGGATATGTATCGCATGCTGATTCGATTGTTACAATCAGTTTTCTTTTGAATTTACATTCAAATCACTATATTGAATTTTAAACGCACGTTTCAAATTACCGGGGTCACATACTAACTAGAAAAATTCTAGAAAAATATTTTCTAGCTTCGTATTGACGATACGGTCCTAACAAAACTAGTTTCGTCGAATTCTGAGACCGTTGGAAAAAGGGGCCAATTTCCAGTCGATTAAAATCAACTGAAACTGGTCAAACGCGTTTTCCTTCGCCACGCTCACATATTGATTCGAAAAATTATGAAATTTGGAATCTAGCAATAATTCGACATCACGGACCTAACAAAACTGGTTTCGTCGAAATCCGAGGTCGTTTGCAAAATTGCTATTTTTAAGGGCCTTATATATATATAAATATATATAAATTCCACAGCGACTATTTCTAATTTTAAACTGGACATATCTTATCATTTCTAAAATGAAATCTCAGTTTGTTAACTTCGTTACAAAGATATAGTTATACAGATTCAAATATTTCTTGTTTCGTTCAATTCTGACTTATATTGAATTCTGTATATTCATTTGAAATTAGAAATCGAATTTTCGAACTACCGCGCCATTTTCAATTCTATTTATAATTATATATAAATATTTATATTCTAACGACGACGTATATAAATATATACGTCGAATTTTATTCAAAATAAATTTCACGTCGATATTATTTAAAATAATTCATTTTAAATAATCAAAATTCACTAAAATTGCCAAAATAAAAATTTTAAACTGGCCCAGATTTTCCGGGTTGTTACAATAAGGCCTAAAACATTACTAGCTCATTCACCATGTCCAGTGAAAGGTGCTTTAGTCATTTTTCCTAATAAACAAGATTTACATTCTTCATATGATTCGAAATCAAACGAATTCAAAATTCCATCTTTATGGAGTTTTGATATGCATTTCTCGTTTATATGGCTTAAACGACAATGTCAAAGATATGATGGATTTAAATCATTAGATTTAATCCGCTTAGTATTTATGCTATAAACAGGCGCATCAAAGTTAAGAATGTAAAGACCCCTAACTAATTGTGCATTTCCATAAAATATTTCATTTAAATAAAATGAACAACAACTGTCTTTTATTATAATTGAAAATCCAAGCTTGTCTAAACAAGATACAGAAATGATATTTATTCTAATGAACGGCACATAATAACAATCTTTTAATTCTAAAACTAAGCTAGTAGGCAAGGATAAGCAGCAACTTCCTATGGCTAATATGACAACATTTGCTCCATTTCCCACTCACAAGTTCACTTATCCTTTTGCCAAATTTATACTCTTTTGCATTTTCTGCAAATTAACACAAATATGTAATCCACATCCAGTATCTAATATCCAAGATGTAGAGGTAGATAAAATGACACTTATAGCATTTACACTTGATTTGGTTGAGTCATACTTCTCCTTTTCTTTTTCAGATCTTCCAAATAAGCATAACAATTGTGTTTCCAATGACCTATCTTTCAACAGTAGTGACAGTCACCTTCTTTTGGAACCCATCCTTTAGGTTTTAATGCCTTTTTGAAATAGGTCTTGGCAGCAGTCTTTTTAAGCTGCTTTTTCTTGCCTTTGCCTTTTGCTTTAGCAGCCTCTTTTTGTACTATCACCATGGCAACATGTTCTGCTTTCTTCACATTGTTTTCATCAGTTCTTAATATGATTAATAACTCATTTAAGGGTTTTTTCTATTTCATTCATGAGATAATTTATCATGAATTGAGAATAGTGACTGTTTAATGATTGTAAAACAAGATCGGTTTGAGCTTTAGGTGTTAGTGGAAACTTTAAGATACTCGATGTATCCAATCATTTTCTGCACATGTGGACCAATGGGTTCTTTTTTTCCCTTACAGTGATACAATGTATTGCTTATGTCATACCTTTCTTGTCGAGTATCCCCTTCGAACAATTTCTTAAGGTGCTCGATCATCTCATATGCATCCATAAACTCATGTAGCTTTTGAAGCAAAGGAGTTATGGTTCTAAGCATGAGACAACTTATATCAACAGCATCATCTTGATGCTTCATGTGAGCATTCATCTCTGCATGAGTTGTTGTACTTGGTGGTGCCTCTGGAACGGGCCCATCAAGTACAAACAACTTTCTTTCTTGTTTGAGAACAATCCTCAAATTTTGATGCTAATCAAGGAAGTTAATTCCATTCAGTTTATCCTTTTCAAGGACGGATCTTAGTGATAGATTGTTGGTGTTTCTTGCCATTTAATTTCTACAAGAGATAATAAATAAATAAAAAAATGAATGGTGTTGCTTCATATATTTGAATAAATTGTGAAGTAATTGGTGACTATTTACACAACTATATATAAAAGTGCATGCTTATACAAATATATAAAGATTAAATAAGACAAGCTCCCACTCAAATCAACATCCCTCTATTTCAATATATATATATATATATATATATCAGTGTGTGTGTATATATATATATATATATATTTGAGTGATCCGAGATCTATATTTTATCATACCTTGAGTTAGCTTTGGCTAATCCTCAAAACACGATCTTTTAGGTAAACATCTTATGTCAATTACTTCACATATATAATTCTTGGACGCCATGATGAACAAACTTTCTTCATTTCAAATATTGTATATTTCATGCTCTATGTCTCTAAGCCCATAATCTTATCATGACAACCTAGCTAAGTTAGACCCAAGTTTAAACAATTTGAGTATCACAATCACTCTATCATGTGTAACAGTTATAAACAGTGCACTTACGCTTTAACATAACCCACAACCATTGATTATGGTGCTAATGAGTGTTATTCTTGGAAGACATCACTTTAGACTTAATACTAATATTCAGTTTTAAGGGATTTTATAATTGGAAGTGGCAAATCATATCAACTGCATTCAATCCATTTCAATATATATATACACACACACATACATATATTACTTTAGTAATTTTAGTTGCATACAGAAGCATTATATATATACGTGCATGTTAATACCGAAGTGTACAACAAAATATGCTCATATCATACAGTTCACGCATATCAGCAGTCCATGCATTTAATATACAAATGTATATTAAACCATTGCATGTTCATTGAATATTATATAAGAAAACATGCCGATTATATTTCCATTAAGGACATTATAATGTAGGTTAGTCAAAATTTTGTACAAACATAAATTGCATAGATGAATAACACTACAGACATAACCTCACATATATTTGAGTACAAAATCAGAGTCATAAAAGTGGTTACATATACAACTATACACATAAACAGTTTCTTAATAGGACATGTATCAAATATGACAAATCAGATACACATCACATATGTGTTGATTTATTCATCAGCAAGAGAAAATTATATAAATCCATGCAATGTTCATACCCATCTGTACAGGCATAGGTTAATACATGTATCTGAGTGGGATTATAAAATTTTATATAACTACTGGCTACATATTTATGAATGCTAATATATGTATGGCAACATTTCATTCTCATAGCTACAAAGGTACATAGTAATTCGAGTATAACAGACAATACATAATCTTGTAAAAGCATTCATGAAACTATTAGGTTTTAGTGATTGCGGTTTTAACCATGAACATAGCAAGTCGTATGTATGATTTTTTATGTGTAAGCAGTATACATATGTTCACATGAGACATGACATTTATGTGCTAGCATAAAGATCCATGCAGCAACTTTAAGAGCAGTTCTGTATGATCATACAAACCATCTTAAAACAATAACTTGATATCAATATGTATATGTAAACAGTAAAAGCAAATCAAACTTGTTGTAGTTTTGATAACCAAATTTGCAATATATTTATCAACATAAATACCGATAGCACATTTATAAAGGAACTGAATCATACACAACATGTTGTATACACAACAGATTATATACATATATATATATACACTGTAGAGTGGTGGATGACACACAATATTAGATCAAAACTAGACCTTCTTGTAACTCGGCCAATCAGTAATAGTATTAAGGTGTGCATCAAATTATAATGGCTCTGGTAGATACACATATATTGAAATTTGTATAATAGGGGATGAATGCAAATCATATTTGCATCATGCATATTGTGAACTGAACACATTTGTGTATATATATTTTTACTCAAACATATTGAACAAAAACTCAGTAATATTGATTTGAATTGTAACAAATCAAGATAGGTCCATATCTTTCATATTGCAATGGTTATACTATGACCTTAAAGCCACCCAATTTTTATCATAACCTTTAAGAAAATATGATTTTTCGAATTAACCAAGTTTAATGAAACTGAGTCAATAGAGATTGCAAAATCATTTTAAACACGCATAGTACTACAACAAGATTCTACCAAAAAAAAAAATGAAATATGCTCTGAATGATTTTAATAACAGGGAAGGTCAAATCCATAACTCCAATCCTACTAATTAATCAATCCAGAATTTCAAAATTCAACATGATATACATTAACAATATAAAATAGAATCAATAATGAATGTTAATCCATGGACTCATTTTCGAATTTATATCAGTTATAAACTATATTTTCAGTAAAACAATTGTTACATCAGAAATGAATTTTTATATTACATCCCTATTGCATTCTTACAACAATTTTAATTCTTATAAGGCATCATACATCCAGAACCGGATTCAAAACTCAATTGATTATTATCGCAGTAGACTTTGATACCATTACTGGAATTTTTCAAAAAAATTCATAGCAAAATCGAAATTTTACAACCCTGAATTATGGGATCAAAGCGATATAACAATAAATCAACTGATGATGTACCTTTTGATTATGTAAAAATCGCAGATTCGAAGGAAAAAGTATAACTGGTTTGAGTCGAATCTTAAACGCCACTGGATAAATGGTGTCTCTGTGGTATTCATGAACGCCTTTCAATCGTCGAATGAAATCGAATTGGAGAGCGAAGGTACTATCCAAGACCATGAATTTCCTTTCCTCTTTTATTTTTTGATCTCATTTTTCTATGTCTTTTAGAAGGGGGAGTCGACACCTTTTAAATGAATGAGAACCCAAAGAGAAACGAAAATAACGGTGTACCATTTCAGACGCAAATTTAAATATCAACCAGTTGATATTTTATTTGCTCAAGAATGGTTCTCCCCTTTTAAACATTTTGATTGTGTGACTATAGGATATTACAACGTTGGCAATACTTTTAAATTATATTCAAGATTATAAACAGTGAGCGAGATCTATTAATACATCGCGGTTACCCAAGTTATAATAAAATCAACGATTCGATACAACCTTTTTTGTGACCAATTTTTCAATGTAATTTAATCCTTTTAACTGTAGTATCCAAGATTAAATTCAAGGCATAGAACATATCATCCTATTTATGATTTATTCCTTTTCATCTTGGTCTATAAGCATATAATATAAAACAAATCAGTATTTGAGCACGACCATGCATTTCATAATCTTACTCAATAAAAAGGCCCATGTATATCTCTACTTATATTGTAGGGCTAAATTCCATCAAGATCATACCTTTCAATTGATTTGAGATGAATCCAACAATTACCTTTATCGTTTACTCTGTTAAAAGTAACTTTTGACGCTATCAAAACAAAAATATCCTTGAATGAAATAAATAATGATTTTAGGTCTAAGGACCATTACATCAGTGTCACTATGAGAATCACTTATGACACTGTTAATCTTACTCCATGAAGTTTTCTCATATTGGGTTTGTCCAATACGCTGTTCTCGAACACATATTTATGTATTGACATTAATATCTCATATACTAATGATCAATGAGATATGATCATCAGTCAATCAATATACTAGTCTTAGTGTTTCATTGTTGTCCTATTTACAGCAAACTTGAGGGACTTTTAAGAATTATAATACTTACTATATTATATAATCTCACATTCAAGTCACTTACTTGAAACTATACAATTATGTATTATTATTCTAAGGACTTTTATTATGTTAATATTTATATTATGCAGTAAATATAACATAATAAGAATCTTTTATTCAAAATAAAACATAACATCAACAATGTTATTAATCACACCAAATAGATTGCCTCTAGGGCATAAACTTTAACAACTCGAACATGCAATCCTGACGGGCATGAATCATTATGAATTGTCTATCATAATTATAGAGATTAAAGGACTTAAGATCGTTAGACTAGGTTAAGATGCTAAAAACATATCCCACTAGGACCCGCGGACAGTGTACCCTTGCGTAAAGAATGGTACCCCTAGGTAGGACTATGCTTGAAGCGACAACTCCGTAGATAGTCATACGTTCATTGGCCTGTAAGAAACATTGATTATTAGGTGGATGTCAAAGTTGAACTCGCATAGTCAAAGTAGATATGCATCAAAGTTTAGAGTGGAGATATTTTCTTGATTGCACTAGTTAGTCTAAATGGGTGACGAGTGCGATAAAACTTGTGTAACTAGGTGCATGTAAAGCTGACATGGGTGGGTACATAAATAAGGAGAAGGGAAGTACGTCGTACTTGAGTTCCAAAACTCGAGTTAGATTTGCATATTTGGCGAGCCCATAATTGATCCCTTGCGGTCAATGGGAAGGGTATGGTCACATCTAACTGATCTCTACTGCGTATTAGGATTGATTTAGTTAGATTATAGACCTCCATAATTTTTTGTTAGCTTTTTTTTGATATGAAATGCTAGTTTATCTTTGCAAGGTTGGCAAAAGGCTTCCTTACATAGTGAAAAGTCCCCGAATAATGTGTAGTCTCATACACTAGAGGAAAAATGCATAGCCTCATATATTAGAGGTCAGTATTGTACACCATATGATCTTCTTGAGTGATATTGTTAACTCGCCTTTTTATAAGACTGTTATGCTTTGGATTCAAATGCTTGAATAGCTTACCAATTGAGTATGGATGATTATATGAAACTACGAACATTTGGATTCATTGGAATATCATTTTGAAACAAGTTGAATTAAATCTCTAAATTGGATTAAGTACCGGATTAGTATGGATCCAAAGCAAAGGAACATAACATGAAATTTGGCTAAGTCTTGTATCGGTAAAAATATGATTTCAAGATTTACAAACTTGATCAGAACTTCATTAATTACTCAACATTTACATGTCAAAATGCAATATCAAAAGCATTAGGAGAAAGAATGGACATTCGGGGACCGGTCTTCGCATTCAGGAGGGCGCAGCACGAAAAGGATTGGCTTCATTCTTCCTAAGGGGATCGATATCGTTCCCTCAATGAGAGAGGAGATTCGGGCCCTACAATGGGCTAGACCGTTTCCTTCTGGTGGCCCCAGATGCATTTTTGGACATATTCGATTCAATTTTCGTTTCTTCTATACATAGACCTACATGAGTTTTAAAAAGGGGATTTTATATTCGTTTCCATGTGAAATCTCTGCTAAACCTTAAAGACAACTTTTGTAACAACCCGAATTTTGACAAACCGATTTTTTTTTCCAAAAAATCCAAATCTATCGAAACATGAGCTAGTTGACCTGGTATCCTGTAGAAAGTCAAAGATAAATATATCAGAGCTCACAATAGAAATCTCACAACGGAAGGGAATAAAATATTATAGTAAGTAATTTCTCACCAAAATAATGACACTATCTAACAAGTGTCTCCAAGCTACAGAATCTCAACCACTTATTTAACCTACGGGTTTGTTATGAGGAAGGGGCCAGAACAAAAGTTCCAATGAATGGATAAATTATATTTTTCTAAAAATAATATTATATATACCGTTCTATCACTGGTTTATATTTAATAAGTTGTTTGGTTTTACTTATATACGACTACAAATTCTATAATACAACAACGAAAAATAAATAAAGACAGGGAAAGAAGCAAAAGCCCCTGGACAAAAAACCCCTCAAATACAGCGCAAAGTGCTAAACCAACGAGCTATCCATAATCCATAGAACTAATAAAGGTCTCCAAGTGCTGCTAGACAAGAACGACGAGTGACTACATAATATGTGCTCTCCCGTAGGATCCCAGATCACACATCTTCAACCGTGCCTAAATAGATGTCTGCCATAGCTAGCCTTCTCCAAGCATAAGCTCCCGCTGTATTACATAGCCAAACTAAAAAAGAAACTTTTAAATCTAGGACCTTTACGACTAGTAAACATCATAAGACATTAACAAGGGGGTTAAGGAAGCATGAACAATCAACAAAGAATCAACCAGTCCTGTAACACCCTACATTTTATAACAATTTAATAATTAAATAATGCATAATGCATAGACATAAATGAATATATGAAGAATAAAATAAAGATAATGCAAAAAATGTAATGCATGCATTAAACTAAAGAAAGGATTGGTTGCATGCAGTGTAAATAGGTTGCATGCACTGATTATGCATTAATAATAAAAGAGAAATAAAAGAAAAAAGTTTCATGCAATGGTTTAAATGATACATTGTAAAAAATACGAAAAAAAAGGAATAAGAAGAGAACAATAACTACCATTGTTCTAAGCCCTATTAATAATAGCCTTAGTAGCCCAGTTGGTTAGAGCATGTGACTTGTAGACAAGAGGTGCAAGTTCGGTCCCCGCCGCCATCATATTTTTGTTTAAGGGACATGCTAAAATAACACATGTTCATGAGAGGAAATATGTATAAACACACATATAAGGAAAAATATACATATAAGTAAAGAATATATATATGTATATGAGAATATATAGGTATACATGTGCAAATATATATATATATATATATATACACACACACATACACAAGAGATAAAGTTCAAGATAAGGCTACAATCAATGAAATATGGAAGGAATCAAATAACGGTGCAACACCTTCTGAATTTTGAAAATGGAACGAAAGTTGCGCATATATATACGCGTAAAATGGTCGTTTGAAAGATTTGTATGTGTATAAGAAAATTACATGTGAATATAATAGTTAGATAAATTCCAGAAGATTCAAACATTTGTAATTCAGAAATTCAAACATTCGAAATTCAAACTTCTACGCCAAAACAGCTCGTGGAACCCAGAGGGGGTCGACACCAGGATCGACACCCCTATAGGGGGGTCGACACCCCCCAGATCCAGCTTGATTCATCAATGAATCTGGATTGTTTTCTTAACAACATTCAATGCTGACTCAGCGCTGCGTGTACGATAAGATCCTAAACAACTATAAGTAGGATAACAGAGCCCAGCCTAAATCTCACATTCTCTGAGATAACGTCTAAGCTCTGCTATTCTTCCTCCTCCTCGATTCTCTTCAGAAAATAAGATAATTTGTTTAGAAAAATTCTGAATCAAGATATGGTGGAAAAGAATGAAATTTGTAAGAAGGTGTTCGGAATCATATTAGAAGTGAGGTAATTTTCTAGATCTGGTCTATTTCAATTTTCTTCTCTTTCTTCCCTTTTTCTTTTAGTAAGAATTGTGGATCCATGGTTGTTAGGTAGTAAATTCAGTTAGGAGGACCATGGAATACTAGATCTGGACCAGATCCAAGTTTTGGAAAGCAAATTAGGTGAGTGGATATAAGTTATATCATTTTTTATAATGATATATTATCATTTAAACATTCCCTGTTATTATGTAATGTAAAGTGATGAAACGCTAATATGTCATGTTGAAGTATGATATGTTGAAATGTTTAGACATATGTTAGAATGATTAAAGTGACGAAATTGACATGTTGGAATATTAATATGCTAAGATATTAATATGTTGGAAAATTCATATGA
This sequence comes from Allium sativum, assembly GCA_030737875.1. Taxonomy (NCBI): domain Eukaryota; kingdom Viridiplantae; phylum Streptophyta; class Magnoliopsida; order Asparagales; family Amaryllidaceae; genus Allium; species Allium sativum. The sequence goes on along the minus strand of CM060910.1, from coordinate 899,165,623 downwards.
TGAGATGTTTAATGTGATAAAATGTTCATATGTTGAAATATAAACTTGTCAAAATATGTGTAGCAATTACTGTTGTTCTAATTTCATGTTAACTTGTGACCTTCATGTACCTGGACCGTTAACTATAGAAATTGAGAAAATTACATGTTAGTTTGTTAAATTTGAACAATTACATGATTAAAACATAAAATAGAATTTATTGTATGTTAGAAAGAACATGCGACATAAAATGGGTTTAGTATGATGACATGTAAAATATAGACTTGAAAGAATGGACATGCTTAAATTATATATAAAATTTATAGTAAATAGGAAATTGAACCGTGCTTAGATACGAGGTTAAATTACACTTGTGGTAGAAGTCTCCTCGGAACCGCCCGGCATATCCATCATCCATTAGTGGTAAATCTAATGTGAGGAGTCTAAGTGCATAAATAAAAACATGTAATGGTGCTAAGACATGAGGTTAAGCCAACTTGTGGTGGAAGTTTCCCCGGAACCGCCCGACATATCCAGCATTCACAAGTGGTAAATCTAATGTGAGGTGTCTAAGTGCATAAATAAAATCATGTAATGGCACTAAGACATGAGGTTAAGCCATCTTGTGGTGGAAGTCTGCCCAGAACCTCCCGGCAAATCCAACATCCACAAGCATAGGCTTAATGTGAGAGGTCTAGTGCATGAATATATATATATAAATATAAATATATGTAAATAGCAGGACTGATAAACGACATTAATTGTAATTAATGGAAATAAATGGAATTGAATGAAATATAATTATAACGGTAAAGGAAATGGAATGAACAGGGAATGATAATAACCTATAATAATTAATTACATTAATGAGAATGTTACATAATAAGTAGACTTGTCTTAGGGACAAGTGGATATTATAACTTAGGTTATAATAAACTAGTGAGAAAATGAGATAACTTATGTAATGAGATGAGTGGTACTTAATTGTAAATTAAGTAATCAGTAAATGGGGAAAACAGAAATCAGTTGTTTGTAATAAGTAGAGAAAAGACGGGAATTTATGAAATTTAAGAAGTTGTACTTAATTATAAATTAAGTAATATGTAAATTTGGAAATCTGAAATCTGCTGATAAGACTAACATGTTAAGACTTGTCCTAGGGACAAGAGGAAATTATAACATGGGTTATAATAAATGGAAAGGAGACTTATTAGTGAACATTAGTTAAGAGAATTAAGTTAATAAGTAAACAACGATAAGTTGTAGTGACAGCATAACTCGAAATTATGATTGAATAAAGAATGTGGCAAACTTATGAAATGAAATAAGTTATATCTAATCATTAATGATATGTGGCATGTTAAATAGAAAACATGGGAATATAGATATACTTAATTACATATTAAGTAAACCATGTTGTTGTAACTGTAAAATCAAACAAGAATATAAAGGTATTGTGGTACATACCTTGGATCACAATCTAGATAATGACATGTTGTGGGCTTATTAATCAACTTAAATGGGTTAAGTTATATGACTGAAATTAATAAGCAAGAGAAACTTGGTAACTTGAATAAGAAGTCAATGTGAATGAGAATACCAAGTTAAATGGAAACCTGATGAGGTAAAGCAAGCTCATAAAGGAATGTTTAGACATAGGGTCTAATAACATATTAAAATGAGGCGCTTGGACCAGTCCGCTCGTTTGAGGGTGAATAACCCTATGGGGTAGATCATCGGGGCGTCATGAGGCATGAGGGAAGCGCACGTTCGTCTGATTATTCTGTTGGCTCCGAAGGACTGGAAGGGGAAGCACGCGGCTTCCTAGGATATGTATGGTGCTCCTGATAGTCCTCTGTGTGGTGGAAGATGCTTAGGTTGTTCCTGCAGAGGTTGGGTCTGCGCGTAACTTCCAAGTGGGTAGGCCTTGACTGCAAAAGTAGCTTTGCATAGAATGTTATGACGAGGTGACACTAGGGTGATTCAGTGGTAGCCTCAACGGGGAGGCAGAGGTCAGGACCAACAACGATAGTAGATCGTCGGGTACCGGTCATGGCCGCCAGTAGGATGCGAAAAGACTAGAGCTAAACCCAATAGACCATTCACCTTTCACTATCGAGGTACGGTAGTTGAGGGGAGATGCCAACTGGATGTTTAGGTTGTTTGTTAGGGGCATGTCACTTAGCTCTTGTTGTCTTTACTAGTTGAGGGAGGGGCCGGGGTGGGACCATAGCCACCATAAAAAAAACTAGACCCGAGGGATATCATTATTTTGAGGCCCTTAAAGTTGGGCCTGTACAGATATGGAAAAGCTCACGACCGAATTCTGTGTTTCTTGTATAGCCCTACCACGGAACTCGGTGCACATTATGTGCGGTTAAGGCATCGAATACAATCGACGACACGTACGTGGGAAAGTCTAGATACATGCATGTCTACTCTGGGTGGTGTATCGTAGGCTTGAGGGCATTACTCCATTATATAATCTGATTCGGTCGAAGGTGGCAGTCCATTCGCTTACATAGCATAGTAATGACAGATATATGCGGAACGTAACATTGTTATGTATAGATCCATACGTCACTCTAGCGTAGGATGAGGGACTGTGTTCATTTCTTCGGCATTACGATGGAGACCATGCGAGTGGGGTACCTTGGGGTGTACCTCAATATTGTAGGGGGGTAGCTACATATATACTGTATTAGGTTAATCCATGGGGAAGTAAATGAGTATGAAGTGTGTGTAAGCCTCAAATGTTGTTAACCCAAGTAACGTAATAAATAAGAAAATGTGATTGAATGGTATTTGTAGGGTTATCCAAAATGTAGTTTAAATCCAGTCAACAGAACTTGTGTTCTGACCCCCTCCTCATAACATACTCGTAGGTTAGATTTGTGGCAGAGATATTATAGCTTTGGATACTGGCTATGTAGTATTATTAATACGGCAAGGCTATACTTTGATTATATTATACTTTAACCATTCCGTTGTGAGATATTTTCCGAGCTCTGATATATTTTATATCTTTGTCTTTTCTGCAAGTGCTAGAGCAACTAACACGGGTTTCGATGGATTAGAATTTTGAAAAATAATTGGGTTGTCAGAATTCGGGTTGTTACATCTGGTATCAGAGCTTAGGTTTAGGATTCCTGTATAAAAAGTGAGTGAACGTCTTTGTATTTTAATATATATATATATATATGTGTGTGTGTGTGTGTGTGTGTGTGTGTGAGTGTGTGTTTGTGCCTAGATCCATAGAGAAACCCACTAAATTGAAACAATATAATATGGTAAGGATTGGGATATCCATTTTGTATACTGAAGGAATGAATGTGGAAATTTGAGATCCTTAGGAAATTTGGTCGGGAAGTGTACAATACATTTTGAAATAGAGAAAGGAGGATCCCATATGTTAGTATTTCAGATTAGCGAGTTTGGCAGTAAAACCTTATAAACTGGAATAGATTAAAAGTAGAAAAATGGATTTGGAATATATATAGTTGACTTTCTGGGAGTGTCTAGGAAAGCCTAGAAAAATTGGAAACCTGCTTTGAGTCTAACCTCATCGTTAACTTTTAAGAACTTGAAATTGTAAAAGTTTTGGGAAAATGCTTTATGGTGTTTTCAAATTTTAATCTTAAAGTTTATATCTTTAAATATGTATAGTACACATATTGAGTTTTAAAGTAAAATGGGGTAGATATATTTTGTAAATAGTGATTTCTTCGAAAACTTTATCTAAAGTAAAATTCTCGCAGTAAAAGGTTCATGTTATAGAGCATGTATAGCTCTCTAGTTTTCTTGTTATACAAAATTTTTTAATAAATAAAGTTTTTGAAGTCTCTATTCTTTTGACAATCATTTTTGATAAATTTTTTAAAAGAGAAAATTTTGTTGGGTGGACAAATTGAGTTGTAGAAATTAAGAAGAGAGTAGATGTTTGCACCTTGTAGTAAGAAACTGAACCGACCTTATAGGCAAGAACAAGCCGTAAACCTAATTAAGAAATAGTTGTCCTTATCTACTTTAGTTTTTGTGATTTGAAAAAAAAAATACATTTTTTATATATAATGACATGTTTTATGGTTTGGAAAAAGTAAGTTTTCATGAGGAAAATAAAGTTTTGGCATTTTTAAATTTTGGGAAGACAATTTAAATGAAAAGGCCAAGTCATGTTTTAAAAGTATGGAGTAGGTAACGATTAGTGCCTAGGAAAGATGGGAAAAGTTTTGAGGCTATAAAGTAAATAGCGAGAATTATTCTGGAATAACGATAGATTCTCGTAGAATGCGTAAGCATTGAAAAGCCTAGGGCGTTGCTTGAAATAATTGTTGGTACACAACTAGGACTAGTGGTGACTACTAGATAGTAAAGGGCAAGTAAGTATTTAGATCATGTTGTTAATTTTCATGTTAAGGAACCCATTATTGCATTTCTGTTGGGATCGTTCTGTTATTTTGTTCCTGTTGGGTAGTTAGGATAGCACCTAAACCTGTCATTGATCCCGTGGTTCAAGATTGTTGCCAGAGGTGGGCATAGTCCCAAGATTCTTGGTCCTTAGTAGTAGCCGTGTAGAGTGTCTATTTTCCTGTTTTAGTTGAAGGACTAGAAGTCTTATTCGAAAACTCAACTTAGATCAGATGATTAAATAAGCTAAGAGAAATAGTACAACTAAAAAGGAAACAACAAATTCAGTAAAGTGGCAAACTTGACAAATTATGAGAAAAGATGAATAAGAGTAAAAATTTCCAAGATAAGATGAAAAAGAAAATTTGTAACAAGAAAATTTTCTTATGCGGGTTGTGCTTGGGTAGGAAAATAAGGGAATCTTTATAAATAGTTTCATAAAATCCAAGTACGGTTGGAAAAAGGTCGAAAAAGAAAACGGGAGATGTGAAGTTTTCCATTTGCCGCCTTTTTGTAACATAAGAAATCGAATTTATAAAATTAGTTTTTTCTGAAGTTCGAAAAAATAATGTTGGTTGGTAGGATTTTGGATGCAACAATTGGATGAACTGCGCTCTTGCTCTGCAAGAATGTGGGAAATTTGGATGAAAATATATTTTGATTTTCAAAATATTGCATTCATGTAGAACTGCCAGTATATTTAGAATGTGAGCATCATATTTTAAAAGGATTTTTGAAAAATTTGCATACACATAGGAGGTACCGCTTAGACATACATGCATTATTATATTTCACTTTGCACAAGTGTACAATGTTTACAAAAAATTGGATGTACACATGATGGATGTATATTATGCGAGGGGTTAACTAATTTTTACCCTTGTCAAATTTCGAAGATGAAATTTCCTAATGGTGAGAGAATGTAACACCCCGCATTTTATAACAATTTAATAATTAAATAGTGCATAATGCACAGACATAAATGAGTATATGAAGAATAAAATAAAGATAATGCAAAAAATGTAATGCATGCATTAAAATAAAGAAAGGATTGGTTGCATGCGGTGTAAATATTTGCATGTACTGAATATGCATTAATAATAAAAGATAAATAAAAGAAAAAAAGATTCATGCAATGGTTTAAATGAGACATTGTAGCAAATATGAAAAGAAGGAACAAGAAGAGAACAATAACTACCATTGTTCTAAGTCTTGTTAACAATAGCCTTAGTAGCGCAGTTGGATAGAGCATGTGAGTTGCATACAAGAGGTGCAGAGTTCGATCCCCGTCGTCGTCATTTTTTTGTTTTAAGGGAACGACTGATGTAACAACCCGGAAATGCGAGTTAGTTTAAAATTTTTATTTTGGCAATTTTAACGAATTTTGAATATTTAAAATGAATTATTTTAAATAAAATGACGAGAAATTTATTTTGAATATATTTAGAACATATATATTTATACGCGTCGTCGTTAGAATATAAATAATTATATATAATTATAAAAGGAATTGAAAATGGCGCAGTAGTTCGATAATTCGATTTCAAACTTCAATTGAATGTACCGGGTGCAAAATAAACCGGATTTTAGTGAAACCAAAAATAATAGGATCTAATTGATAATATATTTCCAACGAATCCGAAAAATCAAAATTTCATAGCGGGGATCAAAAGATATGTCCAGTTGAAAATTCTGAATAGTCGCTATGGAATTCGGGCCCTTAAAAATGGGAATTTTGCAAACGACCTCGGATTTCGACGAAACAACTTTTGTTGGATCCGTGATATCAATTTATTGCTAGGTTTCAAATTTCATAATTTTCCGAATCAATATGTGAGCGTGGCAAAGGAAAACGTGTTTGACCAGTTTCAGTTGATTTTAATCGACTGGAAAATGGCCATTTTTCAAACGGTCTCAGAATTCGACGAAATTAGTTTTGTTAGCACCGTATCGTCAATACGAAGCTAGAAAATATTTTTCAGGAATTTTTCGAGTTAGTATGTGACCCCGGTAATATGAAATGTACGTTTAAAATAGAATATATAGTGTTATATTTTAAATTTAACAGAAACTGTTCGAAAGAGTCGAATTGGCTTACATGGCATATACCATTGTGTTCGGAATGGGGGTAATTAGCTATGGACGACAGGCGGTGGGTCCCGTTTCGGGTTCGAAAATGAAAGTCAACTTTTTGAAATTAAATATAAAAAAAATTCTCTCACTCCTTTTATCAGCCGACCCCCCCCCTCCCTGTTCATTTCAAAACCAAGAGGAAGAAAAAAAAAAGAAAAAGGAAAAAAGGGGGCGACGTTCGCCCGTCACCACCGCCCATCATTCAACCCCCCCCCCCTTCGCGCGCCGCATCGATGGAAGCCCCACACCGCCGCCCTGGCCTCCCCTCGCCACCGTGACGTCCCGCTCCTCCTCCCCTCCTCAGTAAAAACCGCGAACTCCAAACCCTGAGCCCACCAAACCCTATCTGCACCCCCTGAAACCCGATCAACTCTAACCCACCGCCATCTGAGAGGTCCGCCGCCGCTCCCGCCGTCCTCCCAGACCCCAGTGCCTCTCCTCCGACTCCCTCTGCCACATTAGCAACGCCATGGCCCCCTTCTCAGTGAAAACGCGACGGAAAGTGAGTTTTTAAGTTTGATTAGCTTAATTAAATAGCTTATAATTTCCTTTTCTGATTTTGTTTAACATGATTAGGATTGAAGAAAAAAAATCAGATTTCTAAATACATAGATTTTTGAATATGAGGGAAGATTATATTTTTAATCATAGAAAAGATAGAATTTTTATTACTCTAAAGGTTAGATTTTTATGGATCTAAAGATTGGATTTTTAGTCAAATAAAGATGTGATCTTTATAGAGGTAGCAATGTAAAGCTATGATTTTTATAGTATAGAAAGTACAAAAATACGATTTTTATATTTTATAGATAGTAAAAATATCATTTTTATATATGTAGCAAAATAAAAATGTGATTTTTATAGTGATGAAATCTTTATATTTGAAAAGGCGAAATCTTTAAATTTGAAAAGGCGAAATCTTTATATTTGAAAAAAAACGAAATCTTTGTATAGAGAATAGCATGATAAAAATAGAATTTTTTTATCTATATAGTAGCGATGTAAAAATAGAATTTTTATATACATGGCAATAATATAAAAATTCGATTTTTATATATTGAATAGCAAAGTAAAAAATTCGATTTTTATATATTGAATAGCAAAGTCAAAATTCGATTTTTATATATTCATTAGCAAAGTAAAAATTCGATTTTTCATTAGCAAAGTAAAAATTCGATTTTTATATATTCATTAGCAAAGTAAAAATTCGATTTTTATATATTCATTAGCGATAGGAAAATATGGTCTCTATAATGAATACCGTTGTAAAAATAGAATTTTTATCTACATAGTAGCGAAGTAAAAATAGAATTTTTATCGAAGTAAATATAGAATTTTGTCTATATAGTAACGATGTAAAAATATGATTTTTATATACATAGCAACAATGTAAAAGGTGATTTTTATATATGTAGTGTCTACGGGCAACGAAAGCGACAAAAGACGAGAACAGTGATGATTTCCTACAATAGAAGTGTCGTGGAGTTGGGATAGCTTTGGTGAGAATTTCTCACTCTTCAATCTCTTTTTCTAGTTAAAAATATATATACTAGGATGCAGACGGTGTTTAGTAGCACCCGACACCACTGTCCACAGACCATGGACTTGTTTGTTTGGTTGCATAGATTAGTTAGATTATTTGATTTGAATTTGGTTGTTTGGTGAATTGAAATGAATTTGATGGATATGTGTATGGCGTGGGCCATCACTAGACCGGGGATAAGGCTAGGCCTTGTCCCGTTTCTAGTATTGTGCCGTTATGCCGCCGAAATTTTCTAAAATAAATTAGAAAAATAAAGATATCATTTTATTTAATAAATGAACCGAATAGAATATTCATAGGTTGAATAAAATAATTTGGTCGTTAAAAACATAATTTTTAACGTGAATGTGAATAAACAAATATTCATTTACAAACCGGACGGTTTGTTTATGTACACCTATTTGAAGGACATTGATTGGGACGATAAATTTTACACATCGCCCAACTGCACAAATAAAATCTGTGTTTGATTGTTTGTAACCCCACACGGGTATTGGGATAAAATACAGCATACACTAATCCCAGTAATTAGTTATATGTCGATCGATTGATTGACAGGCTGTTATAAGCGTTAGATATCTATATTTGATGCTTATACAGAGTAGTGCACTTTAGATGATGGTTGATTATTTATCGTTGCTATTATATACATGTGGTATGGAATCCATATAGTTAACACTATATGGTGATTGATTGGGTCTCATTCCAATTTAGAAGATAAAGAATAATATAAAATAAAGGTTCATGTGTTGACAGTACTCATCCGTTGAGATTAGTCATGTGTTGAACGAAATATTTTAACAATAAAATTTACATCTTCATCATATATAAAATTAGAAACTAACTGAAAAATAGATAAGATGAGTGGTCTCCTGGATATTGATCTGATGTTGGTTTCGGCCTTCGGGGTTAATATTTAGGGAATCATTCTCTTACTACTTTACGGTTGGAGTCTGATTTGAAATCAAACGATAGATACCATAATTTTTATAAAAAAATATATTGAATAACAAAAATAGTCACACGTAGACAGTACTCATCCGTTGAGATTAGTCATGTGTTGAAAAAAATATAGATTCACATATTGAATAGAAAAAATATTCATTTGTTGAATAGAATAACGGGATTATTGAAATATATAAAGCCGTGTTGATTAGAGATGCGCTATTTTGACGCGAACGATATTTATATCGATTATATTCGAATTTGAATTGAATAGAAAACGAATTTGATTTGAATTGAATAGAAAACGAATTTGAATTGAATTGAATAGAAAACGAATTTGATTTGAATTGAATAGAAAATGAATTTGAATTGAATTGAATAGAAAATGAATTTGAACTGAATTGAATAGAAAACGAATTTGAACTGAATTGAATAGAAAACGAATTTGAACTGAATTGAATAGAAAACAAATTTGAACTGAATTGAATAGAAAACGAATTTGAATTGAATTGAATAGAAAATGAATTTGAATTGAATTGAATAGAAAACGAATTCGAATTGAATTGAATATAGAATGAATCGAGATTGGAATTGAATTAGAAATGGAAGTTGAAATGTTTTTGAAACGAATTTAAAACTATTCATAAAATTCGTTTTAAATAGAAATCGATGAAATATATATTATATATATAATATAATGGCCTGAATAGAACGCGCCGCGCTGCGGCAGTTCACGAATTTCGACCATTAACTTCGAACGGACTTTACGGGAGATCCGACCGTCGGATTCTCCTAAAACCGGAACCGTTGGGTTCGTATCGAAAAGAGCTTTCTAACGAATATTAGAAATTTGAAATCTAACAGTTGGATTTGGAGATAGGTCCAAATCAAATTTGGAAAAGGTCGCTGTAAGTGCAGTTCGATGGCCGTTGATGGAAATCGACTGTACGGGCCTTGATAAAATTATTAAAAATATTAATAATTTGTGTAAAATCACAAGAAATGATTTGGGGAAAATTGGGATGAAAATCTCCATATTTGAAAAGATAAAAATAGTTTTTTACCGAAATGAACTAGTTTAGAACTAAAGTAATAACCTACTTATTTTAAATAAATAAATTGGATTTGAAATGGGTTTTAAATAGAATTAATTTGTGGGTTTAAATAACACTTGTTCTTTAACCCGATAACAAATAGAATGTGATTTGGATTTATCGTGAACTGTGTTTTAAATAACATTAGTTCTTTAACCCAGTAAAAGGAGTTTTAATGAATCTGCAATTTGATTGAAATGTGAATTGATAATCTGAATTATCAAATTTGGAAAATGAGCGAGAATGGAGTATCACCAGTTTTGCTCCAAGCGATAGTTAAATCTTTAATTAGATTTGAACGTGAAATGGTAATTAATTTTACCGATAATACCATGGTGTTAGATATGGAGTATTACCAGTTTTGCTTCATGGGATGAATAGGTTGGGATTGGGAAATAAAATAAATAATTACTTCGGTGCGGTTCGCTAATCTCGACTAGTTTGAAAAACCATAATTTGGTTTGAAATGACATCCAAAGGAAGATTAAAGAATAAATTCAAAGAATTTATCTTGGATAAAATTAATGGGAACCTTTCCCTAAGAATTGAAATTTAGAAACTAGCTGTAGGTTAGTTAAGAAGAATGGTTTCCTGGGTATTGATCTGATGTTGGTTTCGCCTTCGGGGTTAATATTTGGGGAATTGCTCTCTTACTGATTTACGGTTAGTGACTAATGAATTGGAATGAGGCGTATGTTGTGTTTGTGTAACATTTGTTTTTAATATACGCGGCTTGTTCGGAAAGGCCGGGTTTATACCCATTCTGAATAACCGATTCGACGATAAGTCGAAGATGATGACGGTGGTCGAAGACCGGAAGTCTTCACATCGTTTGGATAATTACTGATGATCTTGATTGGGCTGTACACCCAAGAGGATGAAAATAGTCGGTGTCGTCCAGACGTACTTGGAGATCGATGGATATGCGAGGAAAGTGCCTCCGGTTTCGTTCAGACCCAGAACGAACTTGTAAATGGATTGTGTGTCTGACATTGGATTTTATTCTGTGTTGATTGATTTCTGTTAAATATATATCTGTTTGGTGGCGGAGAATTTATTCTCTTGCTTAACGCCCTTCTCTGAGACGTACGAGCTTAGAGGTTATATATTGATAGATATCAATCGCATGACATGAATAGCAATGAAATGTTCTTCCGTCTGCGTTCATTTGTGTGTTGTTCTCAAAGTATCTGCTCTTTCCTTCACGGGGAAGTAACGGGTTACTACAGTAGTATCAGAGCTTTGGTTTACAGAGCTCGAGAACAAGACACATTAGAACCATACGAAAGGATTCATCAGATATTGGATTAGTAATATCCAATTAGAATAACTCGTTAGAGATGGGATCAGTCGTATCCTAGAACGAGTGTGAAGAGTATATTTTCCAAATGAAAACCATTTTGTTTTGAAAATTTAATTCGTTTCATACGTATTTGAATATTTTATTTGTATTGAATTTGGACAATCGAGTATATAAAGATTTTTCATATACGCGTCATGAACGTATATTCGAAGTTTTAATATACTGGATAGATATGGAATCACCTTCTAGTCGCCCGGAGATGGTACTGATAATTGTCATGACATCATCAGTATTTGTGTTCGTGTTTCGAAGGTATGATATCTATATATTTCCATTAGGCTGGTGTGAGCCAAAACTTATATAGATAAATTTATTGTGTGATTTGGCATCAAAAACATGATTTTAGTATATATATCAAAATTATGAATTTGAAACATTAATCCACTAATTGATTGATGGTTGTATTGTTTGTTTATTTGTTTGATAATTTTGAACCATTTAGCCTAATAGAATCAAATAGTGAATTATATTGAAAATTGGTCGCATTTGCTTGCATATACATGTACTTACATTGAACAGGTCATAGCAAGGAGGCTAGAGCAGAGAATAAAATTTGTTTGCCCGACAAATAGGTACATGTTTACTATAATTTACTGTTTTGTTTGGGTGATGATGATTTTATGAGCCTATTGGCTAGCCGCTTGGCTTTTTCTTTTTCTTTTTGAGATCGGAAGGCCTATATTGCAATTTCGGGATTTTCCCGTGGCTCCCGGTGCAGGGGAGGTTATGGCGAAATTTTTCGAAAATTTAGGGTGTTAGCCAAATTTTTGAAGAATTTGAAAATTCTCAGAAACTGAAAAGTTGGAGAATGGAAGCCAGATCGAACGTAGAGTTGATTAATCAAACCACTTTCGACTTTGTTCCTTTTCGGGGACGAAAAGTTTTAAGTGGGGGAGATTGTAACAACCCGGAAATGCGAGCCAGTTTAAAATTTTTATTTTGGCAATTTTAACGAATTTTGAATATTTAAAATGAATTATTTTAAATAAAACGACGAGAAATTTATTTTGAATATATTTAGAATGTATATATTTATACGCGTCGTCATTAGAATCTAAATAATTATATATAATTATAAAAGGAATTGAAAATGGCGCAGTAGTTCGATAATTCGATTTCAAACTTCAATTGAATGTACCGGAAGCAAAATAAACCAGATTTTAATGAAACAAAAAATAATAGGATCTAATTGATAATATCTTTCCAACGAATCCGAAAAATCAAAATTTCATAGCGGGGATCAAAAGATATGTCCAGTTGAAAATTCTGAATAGTAGCTATGGAATTCGGGCCGTTAAAAATGGGAATTTTGCAAACGACCTCGGATTTCGACGAAACCACTTTTGTTGGATCCGTGATGTCAAGTTATTGCTAGGTTTCAAATTTCATAATTTTCCGAATCAATATGTGAGCGTGGCAAAGGAAAACGTGTTTGACCAGTTTTAGTTGATTTTAATCGACTGGAAAATGGCCATTTTTCAAACGGTCTCAGAATTCGACGAAATTAGTTTTGTTAGGACCGTATCGTCAATACGAAGCTAGAAAATATTTTTCAGGAATTTTTCAAGTTAGTATGTGACCCCGGTAATATGAAATGTACGTTTAAAATAGAATATATAGTGTTATATTTTAAATTTAACAGAAACTATTCGAAACAGTCGAATTGGCTTACGTGGCATATCCCATTGTGTTCGGAATGGGGGTAATTAGCTATGAATGACAGGCGGTGGGTCCCGTTTCGGGTTCGAAAATGAAAGTCAACTTTTTGAAATTAAATAAAAAAAATATCTCTCACTCCTTTTATCTGCCGACCCCCCCATTTATTTCAAAACCAAGAGGAAGAAAAAAAAGAAAAAGACAAAAAGGTGGGCGACGTTCGCCCGTCACCACTGCCCATCGTTCACCCACCCCCCCTCGCGCGCCGCCTCGATGGAAGCCCCACACCGTCGCCCTGGCCTCCCCTCGCCACTGTGACGTCCCGCTCCTCCTCCCCTCCTCAGTAAAAACCGCGAACTCCAAACCCTGAGCCCACCAAACCCTAGCCGCACCCCCTGAAACCCGTTCAACACTAACCCACCGCCATCTAAGAGGTCCGCCGCCGCTCCCGCCGTCCTCCCAGACCCCAGTGCCTCTCCTCCGACTCCCTCTGCCACATCAGCAACGCCATGGCCCCTTCTCAGTGAAAACGCGACGGAAGGTGAGTTTTTAAGTTTGATTAGCTTAATTAAATAGCTTATAATTTCCTTTTCTGATTTTGTTTAATATGATTAGGATTGAAGAAAAAAAAATCAGATTTCTATATACATAGATTTTTGAATATGAGGGAAGATTATATTTATAATCATAGAAAAGATAGGATTTTTATTACTCTAAAGGTTAGATTTTTATGGATCTAAAGATTGGATTTTTAGTCGAATAAAGATGTGATCTTTATAGAGGTAGCAATGTAAAGCTATGATTTCTATAGTATAGAAAGTATAAAAATACGATTTTTATATTTTATAGATAGTAAAAATATCATCTTTATATATGTAGTAAAATAAAAATGTGATTTTTATAGTGATGAAATCTTTATATTTGAAAAGGCGAAATCTTTATATTTGAAAAGGCGAAATCTTTATATTTGAAAAAAAACGAAATCTTTGTATAGAGAATAGCGTGATAAAAATAGAATTTTTTTCATCTATATAGCAGCGATGTAAAAAAAGAATTTTTATATACATGGCAATAATATAAAAATTCGATTTTTATATATTGAATAGCAAAGTAAAAATTCGATTTTTATATATTGAATAGCAAAGTAAAAATTCGATTTTTATATATTCATTAGCAAAGTAAAAATTCGATTTTTATATATTCATTAGCAAAGTAAAAATTCGATTTTTATATATTCATTAGCATAGTAAAAATTCGGTTTTTATATATTCAATAGCGATAAGAAAATATAGTCTCTATAATGAATACCGTTGTAAAAATAGAATTTTTATCTATATAGCAGCGAAGTAAAAATAGAATTTTTATCTATATAGTAGCGAAGTAAAAATAGAATTTTGTATATATAGTAACGATGTAAAAATATGATTTTTATTTACATAGCAACAATGTAAAAGGTGATTTTTATATATGTAGTGACTACGGGCAACGAAAGCGACAAAAGACGAGAACATTGATGATTTCCTACAATAGAAGTGTCGTGGAGTTGGGATAGCTTTGGTGAGAATTTCTCACTCTTCAATCTCTTTTTCTAGTTAAAAATATATATACTAGGATGCAGACGGTGTTTAGTAGCACCCGACACCACTGTCCACAGACCATGGACTTGTTTGTTTGGTTGCATAGATTAGTTAGATTATTTGATTTGAATTTGGTTGTTTGGTGAATTGAAATAAATTTGATTGATATGTGTATGGCGTAGGCCATCACTAGACCGGGGATAAGGCTAGGCCTTGTCCCGTTTCTAGTATCGTGTCGTTATGCCACCGAAAATTTCTAAAATAAATTAGAAAAATAAATACATCATTTTATTTAATAAATGAACCGAATAGAATATTCATAGGTTGAATAAATTAATTTGGTCATTAAAAATATAATTTTTAACGTGAATGTGAATAAACAAATATTCATTTACAAACCGGACGATTTGTTTATGTACACCTATTTGAAGGACATTGATTGGGACGATAAATTTTACACATCGCCCAACTGCACAAATAAAATCTGTGTTTGTAACCCCACATGGGTATTGGGATAAAATACGGCATACACTAATCCCAATAATTAGTTA
This sequence comes from Allium sativum, assembly GCA_030737875.1. Lineage (NCBI taxonomy): Eukaryota > Viridiplantae > Streptophyta > Magnoliopsida > Asparagales > Amaryllidaceae > Allium > Allium sativum. The sequence goes on along the minus strand of CM060910.1, from coordinate 899,150,375 downwards.
TATGTCGATCGATTGATTGACAGGCTGTTATAAGCGTTAGACATCTATATTTGATGCTTATACAAAGTAGTGCACTTTGGATGATGGATGATTATTTATCGTTGCTATTATATACATGTGGTATGGAATCCATATAGTTAACACTATATGGTGATTGATTGGGCCTCATTTCAATTTAGAAGATAAAGAATAATATAAAATAAAGGTTCATGTGTTGACAGTACTCATCCGTTGAGATTAGTCATGTGTTGAACGAAATATTTTAACAATAAAATTTACATCTTCATCATATATAAAATTAGAAACTAACTGAAAAATAGATAAGATGAGTGGTCTCCTGGATATTGATCTGATGTTGGTTTCGGCCTTCGGGGTTAATATTTAGGGAATCATTCTCTTACTACTTTACGGTTGGAGTCTGATTTGAAATCAAACGATAGATACCATAATTTTTATAAAAAAATATATTGAATAACAAAAATAGTCACACGTGGACAGTACTCATCCGTTGAGATTAGTCATGTGTTGACAAAAATATAGATTCACATATTGAATAGAATAAATATTCATTTGTTGAATAGAATAACGGGATTATTGAAATATATAAAGCCGTGTTGATTAGAGATGCGCTATTTTGACGCGAACGATATTTATATCGATTATATTCGAATTTGAATTGAATAGAAAATGAATTTGATTTGAATTGAATAGAAAACGAATTTGAATTGAATTGAATAGAAAATGAATTTGATTTGAACTAAATAGAAAACGAATTTGAATTGAATTGAATAGAAAACGAATTTGAACTGAATTGAATAGAAAACGAATTTGAACTGAATTGAATAGAAAACGAATTTGAACTGACTTGAATAGAAAACGAATTTGAACTGAATTGAAAAGAAAACGAATTTGAATTGAATTGAATAGAAAACGAATTCGAATTGAACTGAATATAGAATGAATCGAGATTGGAATTGAATTGGAAATGGAAGTTGAAATGTTTTTGAACCGAATTTAAACTATTCATAAAATTTGTTTTAAATAGAATTCGACGAAATATATATTATATATATTATATATATATATATAATATAATGGCCTGAATAGAACGCGCTGCGCTGCGGGAGTTCGCGAATTTCGACCATTAACTTCGAACGGACATTACGACAGATCCGACTGTCGGATTCTCCTAAAACTGGAACCGTTGGGTTCGTATCGAAAAGAGCTTTCTAACGAATATTAGAAATTTGAAATCTAACGGTTGGATTTGGAGATACGTCCAAATCAAATTTGGAAAAGGTCGCTGTAAGTGCAGTTCGATAGCCGTTGATGGAAATCGACTGTACGGGCCTTGATAAAATTATTAAAAATACTAATAATTTGTGTAAAATCACAAGAAATGATTTGGGGCAAATTGGGATGAAAAACTCCATATTTGAAAAGATAAAAATAGATTTTAATCGAAATGAACTAGTTTAGAACTAAAGTAACAACCCATTTATTTTAAAAAAATAAATTGGATTTGAAATGGGTTTTAAATAGAATTGATTTGTGGGTTTACCGTGAAGGGTGTTTTAATTAACACTTGTTCTTTAACCCGATAATAAATAGAATGTGATTTGGATTTATCGTGAACTGTGTTTTAAATGACATTAGTTCTTTAACCCAGTAAAAGGAGTTTTAATGAATCTGCAATTTGATTGAAATGTGAATTGATAATCTGAATTATCAAATTTGGAAAATGAGCGAGAATGGAGTATCACCAGTTTTGCTCCAAGCGATAGTTAAATCTTTAATTAGATTTGAACGTGAAATGGTAATTAATTTTACCGATAACTCCGTGGTGTTAGATATGGAGTATTACCAGTTTTTCTTCATGGGATGAATAGGTTGGGATTGGGAAATAAAATAAATAATTACTTCGGTGCGGTTCGCTAATCTCGACTAGTTTGAAAAACCATAATTTGGTTTGAAATGACATCCAAAGGAAGATTAAAGAATAAATTCAAAGAATTTATCTTGGATAAAATTAATGGGAACCTTTCCCTAAGAATTGAAATTTAGAAACTAGCTGTAGGTTAGTTAAGAAGAATGGTTTCCTGGGTATTGATCTGATGTTGGTTTCGGCCTTCGGGGTTAATATTTGGGGAATTGCTCTCTTACTGATTTACGGTTAGTGACTAATGAATTGGAATGAGGCGTACGTTGTGTTTGTGTAACATTTGTTTTTAATATACGCGGGTTGTTCGGAAAGGCCGGGTTTATACCCATTCTGAATAACCGATTCGACGATAAGTCGAAGATGATGACGGTGGTCAAAGACCAGAAGTCTTCACATCGTTTGGATAATTACTGATGATACTGATTGGGCTGTACACCCAAGAGGATGGAAACAGTCGGTGGTCGTCTAGACGTACTTGGAGATCGATGGATATGCGAGGAAAGTGCCTCCGGTTTCGTTCAGACCCAGAACGAACTTGTAAATGGATTGTGTGTCTGACATTGGATTTTATTCTGTGTTGATTGATTTCTGTTAAATATATATCTGTTTGGCGGCGGAGAATTTATTCTCTTGCTTAACGCCCTTCTCTGAGACGTACGAGCTTAGAGGTTATATATTGATAGATATCAATCGCATGACATGAATTGCCTATGTGGCACGCTGAGTTGCATGGATCAAGGCTTCTGTTGAAAAGCAAAGTCTTGTGGTTGATGATCAAAGCACGGCCTACATGGCAGCTTTGTGTATAACGTGAATTCGAAAGCCTCACACCTCGGTATGAGTTAAAAACGGGATAAGGACTGCGGGGAGAGCACGACGTTTCTTTCTAGCTTTGGTGGTGTCAGTGACTTACCAGCCCTAACATTTATATACTTTTCACCTATGTGGTTGTTGGATGAGGGGCCTCGATTTTAGGTCTGTAAAGACCGGGAAACGTGTGTTTAGGAATACTAATCCTCAAACGTAAGAGAGGACCGGCCCTGAAGATCCAGGGGTTACCCAGAGTGTGTAGTCCCGAGGAATTTGCTAGAGTGTCTCGAAGCGGAGAGGAGCTTGCCCCTTGCCTTGACTCATGACGGAAATCCAATTTCCAATACGTGTATTTCAGTTTTATTTGTAGAGCCTAGTATGGCGACATGATAGATGGTACCCATGCCGCCTAGGATTAATATTTATGATTGAAATTGTTTTGACACTATGCACCTATAATAGTATCAAATGATTTGTTTTTAAAACGTACCAAGCATGTTTGGCTATTATAAGGGAAAACCCTATCCTCCGGCTTGCGTTGCATTGTGTGATGGGACCTGGGTCTTATAATAGCTTCATTTTTCGAAAAAGCATTGCGCTGTTTATTCTATGCACTGGTATTCTTGGGAGGAAACCCGTTCCGTGTTATACGGCGTGGTCCCTTGAATTAATCTCTTTTAAAGTAAAGTTTTGAATAACTGTTTTAGTTCTCACACCAGTCACATGACTGACCTGGAGTTTATTGTTTTAAACCTAAACTCTGGGTGCCCCTATTTTCGACACGGGCAGCTAGTAGTTTTGGTTTTGTAGATTTATATTCACAGGATCCTGGTTTACAGCTGGAATGATATCCGGAAAGCTCTGTATCTGTATATCACCTTCAGTTGTGCTTTGTATTATTTTCCGCTGCTATGTAATTTATTGTAATCTCTGATATTTATCGAATGTAATTTATTCATTCATACTATGTATATTCTTGTATTCTGATGGAATTGTTGTAATAGCAATGAAATGTTCTTCCGTCTGCGTTCATTTGTGTGTTGTTCTCAAAGTATCTGCTCTTTCCTTCACGGGGAAGTAATGGGTTACTACAACTGAAATAACATATGTTCATGAGAAAAAGTATGTATAAACGCACATATAAGGAAAAATATACATATAAGGGAGTAAAATATATATATATATGATAATATATAGGTATATATGTGCAAATATATATATACACACACACACACACAAAAGAGGAAAAGTTCAAGAGAAGGCTACAGTCAATGAAATATAGCAAGAATCAAATAACGGTGCAACACCGTTTGAATTTTGAAAATGAAATGAAAGTTGTGTGCATATATATATATATACTAGTAAAATGGTCGTTAGAAGATTTGTATGTGTATAAGAAAAGTACATGTGAATATAATAGTTAGATAAATTCCAGAAGATTCAAACATTCAAAATTCAAACTTCCGCGCCAAAACAGCTCGTGGGACCCAGGGGGTCGACACCTCCAGATCCAGCCAGATTCATCAATGAATCTGGACTGTTTTCTTAACAACGTTCAATGCTTACTCAATGATGCGTGTATGATAAGATCTTGAACACCTATAAATAGGCTAGTAGAGCCTAGACTAAATCGCACATTCTCTGAGACAACGTCTTAGGTCTGTTATTCTTCCTCCTCCTCAAATCTCTTCAGAAAATAAGATAATTAGTTTAGGAAAATTCTGAATCAAGATCTGGAGGAAAAAAAATGAAATTTAATAAGAAGGTGTTCAGAATCATATTTGAAGTGAGGTAATTTTCTAGATCTGGCCTATTTCAACTTTCTTCTCTTTCTTCCCTTTTTCATTTAGTAAGAATTGTGGATCCATGGTTGGTAGGTTGTAAATTCAGTTATGAGGACCATGGAATACTAGATCTGGACCAGATCCAAGATTTGGAAAGCAAATTAGGTGAGTGGATTTAAGTAATATCATTTTTTATAATGATATATTATCGTTTAAATATTCCCCGTTATTATGCAATGTAAAGTGATGAAATGTTAATATGATAGGTTGAAATGTTTAAACGTATGTTAGAATGATTAAAGTGATGAAATTCTCATATGACATGTTGGAATATTAATATGCTAAGATATTAATATGTTGGAAATTCATATGATGAGATGTTGAATGTGCAAAAATGTTCATATGCTGAAATATAAACTTGTCAAAATATGTGTAGCAAATATTGTTGTTCCAATTTCATATTAACTTGTGACCTTTATGTACCTGGACCATTAACTGTAGAAATTGAGAAAATTACATGTTAGTTTGTTTGATTTGAACAAGTACATGATTAAAACGATTAATATTAGAATAAAATTTATTGTATGTTAGAAAGAACATGCGACATAAAATAGGTTTAGTATGATGACATGTAAAATATAGACTTGAAAGAATGGATGTGCCTAAATTATATAGAAAATTTATACTAAATAGGAAACTGTAACCGCGCTTAGACACGAGGTTAAATTATACTTGTGGTAGAAATCTCCCCGGAACCGCCCGGCATATCCAGCATCCACAAGTGGTAAATCTAATGTGTGGGGTCTAACTGCATAAATAAAAACATGTAATGGTGTTAAACACGAGGTTAAGCCAACTTGTGGTAGAAGTCTGTCCGGAACCGCCCGACATATCCAGCATCCACAAGTGGTAAATCTAATGTGATGGGTACAAGTGGATAAATAAAAACATGTAATGGTGATAAGACACGAGGTTAAGCCATCTTGTGGTGGAAGTCTGCCCAGAACCGCCCGGCAAATCCAGCATCCATAAGCATAGGCTTAATGTGAGATGTCTAGTGCATGAATATATATATATATATATATATATTGGAGGATAGATAAACGACATTAATTGTAATAAATGGAAATAAATGGAATTGAATGAAAGATAATTACAACGGTAAAGGAAATGGAATGAACGTGGAATGATAATAACTTATAATAATTAATTACATTAACGAGAATGCTAAATAATAAGTAGACTTGTCCTAGTGACAAGTGGATATTATAACTTAGGTTATAATAAACTAGTGAGAAAATGAGATAACTTATGTAATGAGATGAGTGGTACTAAATTGTAAATTGAAAACAGTTGTTTGTAATAAGTAGAGAAAAGAGGGGAATTTATGAAATGTAGGAAGTTGTACTTAATTATAAATTAAATAATACGTAAACTTGGAAATTTGAAATCTGCTGATAAGACTAACATGTTAAGGCTTTTCCTAGGGATAAGAGGAAATTATAACATAGGTTATTATAAATGGAAAGGAGACTTATTAGTGAACCTTAGTCAAGAGAACTAAGTTAATAAGTAAACAACGATAAATTGTAGTGACAGTGTAAGATGGAATTATGATTAAATAAAGAGCAAGGCAAACTTATGAAATGAAATAAGTTATATTTAGGGTGCGTTTTTATAGGTCCCTATCAAGTTTCAAAATTAGGCTCACATTCGGTCATAAACTTACTGTAAATTAGGTACCTATTTTTCAAAAATAGGTCAAAAATGTAAAAAAATACATAAATTAATATTAAAGTAAATTATGCATTCGACAAAAATATCAGTCCAAAAAACACGGGAAAAAACAACAACAAAAAACAGTGAAAAGTGCAGTTAAATGCATAATATTATGCATATATTTGAATTTTCTTGCATACATATGTGCATGTATTCTAGTTTTACATCTACGTTAATTTACTTGCATATCTCTATGCATGTATGCATAATTCTTGCATAAAAGTGTGCATTAATTCATAACCGTGCACCTCCGTTCACTTTTACTTACATTCAAGTGTGCAAATAAAACAGAAAACATGCATACATATGTGCAACATATCTGCAGGCATAAATGTTATCTTATTTCATTTATGCAATAATTGCATATAAATATATATATATGTATATATATATATATGTAAGTATTTCAAATAGTTGCACACATGTATGCAACGTTTCTTTCAGATTTTCAAAACAAAATGGCTTATGCAATAGTTTCATACATGCATGAAACTTTTTTTATTGCCGCGGACTTCTGGGATTATTTCTAGATTTTAGAAATATATTTTTTAACTAATTGGCGCATTTTTTTGGGCATTAAAAGGTAAAGGCGGAACTGGTGAAAACAGAAGGCGGAACTTCTGAAAATAGGGGGCGGGTTTATATTTAAAACTTGGGAGGGATGTGAGCCTAATTAAGTTCACTTTTAGGGATGTGTGCTTAATTTTCACTTATATATAATCATAAACGATAAGTGACATGTTATATAGAAAACATGTGAATTGAGGTAGACTTAATTACATATTAAGTAGAACATGTTATTGTAACTGTAAAATCAAACAAGAATATAAAGGGGTTATGGATTACAGATCTTGGATCACAATCTAGGAAATAACATGTTGTGGGCTTGTTGATAAACTTAAATGGGTTAAGTTATATATGACTGAAATTAATAAGCAAGAAGAACTTGGAAACTTGAATAATAAGTCAATGTGAATGGTAATAACCAAGTTAAATGGAAACCTGATGAGGTAAAGCAAGCGCATAGAGGAATGTTTAGACATAGGGTCTAATAACATATTAAAACGAGGCGCTTGGACCAGTTCGCGCATTTGAGGGCGAATAAACCAACAAGGTAGATCATCGGGGTGTCATGAGGCACGAGTGGAGCGCATGTTCTTATGATTATTCTGTCGGCTTCGAAGGACTGGAAGGGAAGCACGCGGCTGCCTGTGATATGTAAGGTGCTCCTGGTAGTCCTCTGTGCGGTGGCAGATGTTTAGGCTATGCCCGCAGATGTTGGGTCTGCGCGTAACTACCAGGTGGGTAGGCCTTGACTACAAAAATAGATTTGCAGTCAGAATGCTGTGACGAGGTGACACTAGGGTGATTCGGCGGTCGCCTCAATGGGAAGGCAGAGGTCAGGACCAACAAGGACAGTAGATCGTCAGGTATCCGTCATCGGCAGCTAGTGGAATGCGAAAAGACAAGAGCTAAACCCAATAGACCATTCACCTTTCACTATCGAGGTATGGTGGTTGAGGGGAGACGCCAACTTGATGTTTAAATTGTTTGTTAGGGGCAAGTCGCTTAGCTCTTGTAGTCTTTACTAGTTGAGGGAGGGGTCGAGGTGGGACCATAGCCACCATGAAAAACAAAACAGACCCGAGGGGTATCTGTATTTTGAGGCCCTTAAAGGCAGGCTTGTACAGATATGGAAAAGCTCCCGATCAAGTTTCATATTTCTTGTATAGCTCTGCCAAGGAACTCGGTGCACAATATGTGCGGTTAAGGCATCGAATACGATTGACGACACGTATGTGGAAAGTATAGATACATGCATGTCTGCTCTAGGTGGTGTATCGTAGGCTTGAGGGCTTTACTCTGGGATGGAATCTGATTGGTTGATGGTGGCAGTCCGCACGCTTACATAGCATAATAAGGGCAGATATATGCAGAACGTAACATTGTTATGTAGAGATCAATATGTCAGTCCGGTGTATGATGAGGGACTGTGTTCATTTCTGTGGCATTACGGTGGAGACCGTGCGAGTGAGGTACATGGGGTGTACCTCAATATTGGGGGGTTAATCCACTGGGAAGTAAATGGATACGACGTGTGTGTAAGCCTCGAGTGCTATTAACCCAAGTAACCTAATAAATAAGAAAGTGTGATTGAACGGTATATGTAGGGTTATCCAAAATGTATAGTTTAAATCCAATCACCAGAACTTGTGTTCTAACCCCTCCTTATAACATACTCGCAGGTTAGATTTGTGGCAGGGATATGATAGCTTTGGATACTGGCTAGGTAGTATTATTAATACGGCAAGGCTATACTTTGATTATATTATACTTTATCCATTCAGCTGTGAGATATTTTCTGAGCTTTGATATATTTTATATCTCTCTCTTTTCTGCAGGATACCAGATCAACCAACACGAGTTTCGATGGATTAGAATTTGAAAAAAAAATCGGTTTGTCGGAATTCGGAGTCCCCACTCGCGGAGAAGGCGGACCTGATGTAATATCAAAGGTACGAGCCAACTGCCTATAGCAGGAGACAATTGCGCCCTTAAAAGGCCTACCACGGAAAGCAAGGAACACGTAGGCGACTCGTCAAAAATGACCTTATTCCGCGAGCACCATATATACTAGCAGATAAGACATGGAAACAGACGAAAAAGGATGGAACACATAGATTTGCCTGAGATGCCTACTCACCAGTTTCTTTGTAAATCTACAAGGGATGTGGCATTACCTCGGAGACCAACCAAGTTACTGAAGTAGTTCCAGATAGATCTGGCACAAGAGCTAAAGAAAAAATAACGAGCACTAGATTCCAAGTCACCAGCTCTACAACATCTGCAATGGGACACGAGCGGGATGCCAATCCTCTGGAGATTTTCATCTAGTGGTAACCCTTCGTGAAGAGTTCTCCACATAAACAAAGAAACTTTCGGAGGGAGTCAGACATCCCAAATGAAAGAAAAATAAGGAGTCTTGGAGATGGGGTCCTCACTGCACTCCACGCCATCCTGATCAAGAAAGGACCGCCATCCTAATCAGAACCACCACCATGTTAGTTAAAGAAGGGCTTCACGGATTGCATCTGTTTCCACGTCTCACTAGCGTAGGATGAGACCCCAGTGAAACTTGTGCCAAGAAGTCTGTGATACTTAACACGGAGAAACTTCACTTAGATGGAATCGTTCTCTCCAAACCGTACCAACAACTAGCAAGCAAAGTAAGTATAGATATCCTTATGATTTTGATGTCCCAGACCTACTTCACTTTGGGATGACAAATGATGTCCCAAGAAATCTAGTAAAGACGATTAGCGTTGTCCATTTCACCCCAAAAAAAGGACAATGCCAAGGACCGATAAGAGAAGAAGAAGTATGAGTCCTAGTAGTAAAGACATGCAATCCCATTCATTTCATATTTCATAGGTTTCTTGTTATTTAACATAACCTTTATAGTTATGACATTAATCTACTTACCGTCTTTATAAGTTTACACAATAAACCTTTTGTATCTCTTTTCCTTTTCATAACCTCTTTAACTTATGTTATCCTTCTTTCTTACCTTTACAATTCATTCTCTTTAGGAAGTTAGGCCTATTCCAAATTGATCGGTTACCAAACGTTTAAGAAAATCCATTTCCATAGTTTCAGATAATTACTATAACAGGAACTCATAACTGCAAAATATTTCTTTTCTTATTTTTGAGGTCATCAAATTAGTGCGCAATATACTTAACTCCCTATTTCACACTAATCTTCATTTATTCGTAATTTCAGTTTGCAATCATGTTTCCTATTTTACTTTATTTACCAAATTATACATATACATTCTCCTTTTCCTAACCATTCAATCTAGGTTGATCCCAACCTTTCATATTTGTAAGAGTGTGTGTGTGTGTATATATATTTCTATCTTCTTTTTTTTATTTTTATCCAAATCTAACATATTTTCTGTACTTAAGTAAGATTTATACTTATATCAATTTCCCATCTCTGTAATTATTTTATTTTAAATCTGAAAGGAGATACTTCACAAATAATATGTAATTTCTCAAACTTTTCTTTTTATTACAATATTAACAAAATATGTTTTTTGGGCCTTAAATCATTAAAATTCCCTCCTTTTGTTCATAGTTTCAATTAATTCGCGCATAACCACAATTCAATAAATTTGCACCTAACCACAGTTCAATTATTCTGTGCATAACCATAATTCAATTATTTTGTGCATAACCACAATTTTTATTCAATTTGCGCATAACTAAAATTTGACATAAACTGTATGATCTAACGTAGAAGAGAGAAATAGAAGAAGCACATATTGTAATTTTTAATAGGAATCGAACAATACAAAATACTATTATCAGAAATAAAATTTAAATCCACTCACCTGAGACTTGCGCTTTAATATTTGGATATGATTTGGGTATGCGCTGCTTTCTTTTTATTTTTACATTTGTCTGGACGGAGGATTTGAGCATCTATAGCTTAGATCTATAATCTTTATCTCCAACTTGAATCAGAAATCCTATAACTAAAATATTTATTTTCTGAAGAATTTGGAGGAGAAAAGTTATGGCAGAGCTTTGGCGCTCTCTCAAAAAATATGAGTTAGAGGCTAGGCCCTTCTGGTCTTTTTATAGGTGCTCAGAAGAACCTCGTCCATTCGATTGAAATAAATAAAATCCGATCCATAGAAAGCGTTAAATCTACATCACCCTACCCAGCATTGGGTTGACCCCTATGTCGACCCAGTACTAGGATGGTTCGACCCACTTATGGCCTGCGTCGATCCAATTTCTTAGCCAATAACATTAATTTCATTCTAATAAATTTTCATTTAACGTTGCACTCAATGTTCCTTTTCTTACCTAATATTCTTCTCAACATTATTTTCTTTTATTTATAACATACGTTTTAGATTCAAAACTTAAATTTGTGTTTATATATTCGCATATATCTTTATAAACTTTTATTCATTAATAGTCGTGCAATAAACGTTACAATTCTTAATGTTATTATTTAATTTCTTTCCCTATTCTTTAGACTTATCCATTCAAATTTCAAATGCAAAATTAATACGTGCATATAAATATTTTCCCGTTTTAACTTTCTGCATGTTTATTCCCTTTTTAATTCAATGAACGTTATGTTTACCGTTATGTTTAACGTTTATTTCCATTATGTTACACACCATTTTTATTGCGCGTAAATTTCTTTTCAAATGCGCACCATTAATATATTAATATGCGCATATCTATTATAAACTAAAATGCTACTTAATTAATGTTATTTCAAATTTCCTTTTTATTGCATAATTTTATACCATTTATGATACGCATTTATATTGTACGTCACTTCTGCAATTTATATCTAAATATTATTTCTTTATTAATGTCAATTACTTTCCTCTTTCTGGCTGTCCATTTATATCAATTCCAACGACCGTTTTTCTGGGGATTTATGTACATAGGTAGTTTAAAAATATAAATTATATTTGCACACATTTACATACAAATATTTTTTGATGTTAGACTTCGTAACATAAATTTGTCGTACGAACTCCATTCGGAATATATTATATATGTAAATTTATCAGAAAAATGCAATGAACGCAATGATGCACGTTACGAAGCCAAATTCTAACTTTTCCAAAAATTTCCTTTTTCCATTCATTGTTTTATGTAATTATTTAATTGGGTTAATATTATAAAAATGACGGGTGTTATATTCTCCCACCCTTAGGAATTTTCGTCCCTAAAATTTGGTGAGGGTAAAATTAAGTAACTCCTCACATAATTTACAACCATCGTGTGTGCATCCAATTTTACAATCATTTGTGCACTTGTGAAAAGTGTTATATAACATCAAAATACATGAATGCAATGAATGCCTAAGCGGTACCTTCTATATGAATGAATATTTTCTTAAAAATCTTTTTGAAAACATGATGCATACATCCTAAGTACATTGACCATCTCTATATGAATGCAATATTTTGAAAATTAAAAATACCTTTTCGTCCAAATTTTCTCACTCTTACAGAGTAGGAGCATAGTTCATCTAATTTTTGCATCCAAACCCTACCAACAAACTTTAAATTTGTGGATTTCAGAAAAGTTTAATTTTCTGAATTCGGCTTCTTATGTTAGAAAAAGGTGGAAAATGGAATATTACCTATTTTCCATCTAAACACACTTTTTTCTCCATACTTGGAAATCTTAATCATTAATCTTACAAAAATTCATATTTTCTATTCCAAGTATAGTTTAATAGGAAAAGTTTCTTTTTAGTTTTGCAAACTTACCTTGGAAGAATTCATTTTCTTTTATTGTTCTCAATTTTGTAGTTGTCATCTTTGTTTGTTTTCTTTTAGTTGTTCATCTTTTGTCTTCATTTTCATTTAATTCACAATATCCTATGTTTTTGTTCTTACCTATCGATTACTTCAAACACCTAAGAAGAAAATATCCAGCTAAATCATTCTATTTTTCTAAAATAGAACATGACGTGGGAATGCAAATCTATACTAAAAGAAAACCTTCCTATTTTCTCAAGGTGCTGAAAAGGATTTCTATTAAGTACTACCCATATCATAAATTTACTTATAAATATTTCAACTTGCCTCTTTACTATTTTCTCTTAAATCATGCAAGTTTTAAAATTTACCTTTTTACCTCTTTGAATAGTAACCACTAGAAGCATCCTTCCAAAATTTCCTCAGACCTTTACTAATTGTTCATGCACACTAATGGGACCCTTCTCATTATTATTTTTTAATTAAAATAAGGTCAATCTTCGATGAACCTTTTCTAAAGAGCACTTTTGTGTCCTATGTAAAGTATATTTCCTTGCAATTCTAATAAAATATGTTTACTTACAAGCCCAATTATTCATAAAAACTTATCTAATAATTCTTCTAACTCCAACAGGATAAATCTAAAGTGTGTTACAATCCGTCCTTTATGGAAACTTGTATATTTACTTCACATAAGGTCACCTATGCATCCCATATGGCTAATTCATTTATCGCGCTTTCCTTTAACCACTTATATCGCTTAATACCACAACTTGTTTGCACATTTAATACTTTTTGAAAACAAGTTTGCACAATTTATCTCAAAAATCATTTTATCACAACTCTTAATATTACCAACCAGCGAATTTATAAAATTGTAAACTTCTAATTTTTGAAAACTTGAAACTTTTCTAGAAATATTTTTCTACATATACATTTTTTAAAGTTCTAAATGTGGGGCTAAGTACAAAGTGATTTCTAACTTTTGCAATTTTCAAACTCATTGCGCAAAATTATATTTCTGTGTCCTAAATTTCTTCTTCACATAAATTTATGCTACACTATGTCTGAATTGAAGAAAAAGACTAGTGCCACTTCTTCACCAATTGTGTGTGTGTGTGTGTGTGTGTGTGTGTGTATATATATATATATATATATATATATATATTCCTAATCTATTTTTTCCTTTCTTAATCTTTCTTAATCTTTCTTAATTTACAAGTCTCTACCGTCCAATCCAGTAATCTGAAATGCCAAATTTCAAACATCAACACATGAAATCCTTTTTTCAAAACATATTTTACACTTTTCTCTACAACCACTTATGGGCCTAATATTCTTAAATTTCTGTAATCATTTTCTAAGTGTACAATATTGATATCCCAAATTCCTCCATGTGTTGTTCATTTAATTATTCGGTTCCTTTATGGATATCGATATATATATAATATTTATAATTTAAAGTTTCAAATACGCTCACTCACTATCTATATAGAAATCATAAACCTATTCTCTGGTACCAAATGTAATAACCCGAATTTTGACAGACCGAATTTTTAAAAAGAATCCAAATTTATTGAAATCAGAGTTGGTTTATCTGGTATCCTGTAGAAAGTTAAAGATGAATATATCAGAGCTCATAATAAAAATATCAAAGCGGAAGGGAATAAAATATAATAGTAAATAAATGCTCACCAATATAATGACACTATATAACAAGTGTCTCCGAGCTACAGAATCTCAACCACCAGTCTAACCTACAGTTTTTTATGAGGAGGGGGTCAGAACAAAAGTTATGGTGAAAGGATAAATTATACTTTCTACAAATAACACTACATATATCGTTCTATCATTGGTTTATATTTATTAAGTTGTTCGGGTTTATTTCACAATACACTTTTGATTTCTCCGTATAATTCATATCCATCTACTCCCTAGTAGATTAACCTAATAAATAATATATATGTAGTTGTATACCCAATATTGAGGTACTTCCCACAATACCATCCTCGAGTGGTCCTCATTGTCATACTATGAAAAACGTACTGGACCTCCATCTCCATGCTACGAATGTGTACTAGACTATGTCACAAAGGCATACCAAGTCTTCAATGTCATGCCCTGAAAATGTACTTGGCTATGATGTGAAAGCGAATAAGCCTCTATCGCTATGCTATAAGGGTGCACTAGTCCTTGAGTTTCTCCATGAAACTCTGTAGGGGGCATTACACATACCTGTAAAAGACAGTCTCGTTAGGCCTGTTGTAAATATATCCAAATTTAGGTTTGTCTCTTCGGTGGTTCTCCAAGGTCCTACTCCAGCCTATACCCAATCTAATGAATGACTATTCAACAGAGTTAAATGAAAGCACTACCTTTCAATCTAAACAAACATGTGGTCCTCGTCTAATGATCCGATAGTAAAAGGTCATTAGCCTATTGGCTTAGCTCTAGTCTTTCCCGCACATGCTCCAACCGACGATGACAGGTATTCGATGACCAACTATCTTTAGTTGGATCCTGACCACGAAAGCTCCCTCCTCGAAGCGACCGCTAAATCATCCTAAGATCTTCCCCTTATTAGTCTTTTGGTTATCCATCATCCAAGAAGCAGCCAAGGCATACTCATTGGATGGAACCATATAGACCATGCCTCTATGGGTACAACTTCATTAGGCCTACCACAGAGGGCCATCACAGATTATCCTCATGATCCGTAGAAGTCCCCCACTTCCTTCCTGTCCTGTCGAATAAGCTAGACATGCTACCCTTGTATCTCCAAAAACCCACGATGATCTGCTCCGTTGAGCTTTTCATCCCAAATACGTATGGGCTGATCAAAGAGCATCTCATCATTACGTTATTAGACCCTATGTCTAACCTTCAATTACACACTTGCTTTACTTACCGCTTACCTAGTAAACTTAAACATTAATTTATTTATTATGCATCCAAATTATTTGTTTATTAGCCACACTTTACTGCTTATTTTCCCTAATTAGCTCTCACTGTTGGAACGGACCACCGCTTATTATTATATTCATTAAACTTAATTCCTCAATTATAAGTTTACTAATAATAAGTCTACGCTACTCATTTCCATTTAATTATAACCTTTTGTTATAATATTATCACAACTACGATTGTGAGTTTGCTTATTAAGCTTATTCCCCATTGTCTAAGTTTATTTATAATAAACCTCTTACTTCCCATTTCATCTTTTAATTATAACCTGTGTGTTATTATCCTACTTATCCCTATGAAAAGTCTACCTATTATATTACATTCCCATTTGATATAATTTATTATAATAGGTTGCATACCCTATTAATTTCATACTTCATAGATTTCTTATTATTTAACATAACCTTTATAGTTATGACATTAATTTACTTAGCGTTTATAAACCATTTATACCTCTTTTCCTTTTCATAACCTTTTTAACTTATGTTACCCTTTTGTCTTATCTTTACAATTCATTCCTTTTAGGAAATTAGGCCTATTCCAAATTTGATTGGTTACCAAAACCGTAATAAAACTCATTTTCATAGTTTCAGGTAATTACTGTAATAGGAACCCATGATTAGAAAACGTTTCATTTCTTATTTTTTTAGGCCATCAAATTAGTGCGCAATACAGTTAACTCGCTATTTCACACTAATCTCCATTTATTTATAATTTCATTTTGCTATCATGTGTCCTATTTTTCTTTATTTACAAAACTATGCAAATACATTCTATAACACCTCAAAATTTTATTAACACTAAAGAGGATAGACTAAAAAATAATTAACTGAATATTAAGAATTAAGGGAAATTGATTACGTCATTCTGTCTCGAAATTCTGGTTAGGATAGATGCCTAGTTTGCATAAAACGCATAACATATGAAGAAGTTACGAACAATAAAAAGTTGAAAATCAAAACCGGGTATAACTGGTGCACTTGCCAAGTGCGCCAAGGCAATTTTGCACTGGCGCG
Source organism: Allium sativum (assembly GCA_030737875.1). Taxonomy (NCBI): domain Eukaryota; kingdom Viridiplantae; phylum Streptophyta; class Magnoliopsida; order Asparagales; family Amaryllidaceae; genus Allium; species Allium sativum. Next base: position 899,133,776 of record CM060910.1, on the reverse strand, counting down.
CCTGTAAAGCACGCCCAGAATTGTTTTTGGGTATTCAGGCCTTTTTCCAAGTGGGAGGCGACCCGCGACCTGATTTTACCCTAGGGCTTATGTGGCAGTTAGTTTTAGATGGTTCTGCAACTATAAATATATGGTCATTTCACATATTTCTTTATTAGAAATCATGGCGGCCAAACTATGCCGGATTCTGAACTGAACTAGGGTCTCTCATCTTCTTCTAAAGCATATCAAATTCTGAGATTCAAGCATAGACTCAGCACCTATTCTATCATCTTAACAATCCAATCACAGTGAATTATAGTTGCTTTTAGGTCTAGATAAATAACAGTGAATTATGAAAGACTGTGATTTGGATATGTTGCTAAACTTGAATCTATGTTATTGTTATATTTTATGCTACGTCATGATAGATCTATTTCTTTGGATCCAATTCAATTGTTCTACTATGTTGTTATTAAGAATCTTGGTTTGTAACTTTTATGATATGCTATGATGCAGATGTATGTAGATCTATTCTATGTGATCAAAAAAATTCACCTTAGATCTATTCTATGTGATTTAAAATTGTCACTTTATGACTCATGTTAGATCTATTCATTTTGATCTAAAATTGTCACCTTATGATTCATGTTAGATATATTCTATGTGATCTAAAATTGTCACCTTATGATTCATGTTAGATCTATTTTATGTGATCTAAATTGTCACCTTATGATTCATGTTAGATCTATTTTATGTGATCTAAATTTTCACCTTATGATTCATGTTAGATCTATTTATGTGATCTAAATTATCACCTTATCTTAACATGTTAGATCTATTTTATATGATCTAAATTTTCACATTATGTTAACATGTTAGATCTATTTTATGTGATCTAAATTATCACCTTATGTTATCATGTTAGATCTAAGCCGATTGGACATCTAAATTGCTAATTTAGATATTATGACATCATAGTTCATTAGTTTTATGTCCACCTTGTTATGATGACAATTTCATGTCCATGCTAGTATGTATGTTCACCTTATTATCATACAAGTTTATGTTTATGCCAAGATGATCATTTTAGTTATATCCCCATTATTTTCCCTATTATCGATTATGACTAGGCTATTGTCTAGCCTAGGCATGTTGCCAATTTTGTGAGGGCGCTAGTTAAGGAACGGGGGAAAAAGGGTTAAAAAAGGCATAATTTGAATATGAACATTTATGAACATGTAATTCAAATCATTGAGTAAGATTGGTACTGACACATATAAAAGGAAAGGACTGATTAATTGATTAATTAATTAAAAATGAAATGTCTAGCAATTACAATTGGGAATTGTAATTGTACTTATTACACAAGGTTAGGTTACATTAGTGGTGGAAGTCTGCCCGGACCCGACCGGCATATCCTGCAGCCACTATTGTTGAACCTAATGTGGGAGGTCTAAGTACGTAAATACGAATCGGGCTATGACACGAGGTTAGGCCCAACTGTGAAATAAGTCTGCCCAGACCCGACCGGCATATCCAGCATCCACATATTATAGGCCTAATGTGGGAGGTCTGGCCTATTATGAAACCATAAATGGACATGGTAAAGAATTGGACTACTTAACGTAAGTTAATCCATAGGGATTGTATGAACTTAAATTTAAGTTGAGGGTTAAGTAAACATGGTTGAGGGGTGGGTTAAGTAAATCTGAAGAGGGGATGGGTAACATTCACATATAGGCCCACAAACTTAACCCGTTAAGGTTATGTAATTAAAGACACCTAGTGGTATACATAATTGGTGGAAACAATAAAATTATGTAATTAAACACACCTTTTAGGGTAAACATTACTTGTATATGCAATAGGATTATGTAATTAAAGATACCTATAGGTAAGCATAACTGGTTGAACTTGTAGATGTGATAGGGCTATGTAATTAAAGATACCTATAGGTAGGCATAACCGGTTTGAAGATTAGGGGTTATTTATTAAAGACACCTGTTGGTAAGCATAACCGGTAGACATAAACAAGGCTATGTAATTAAAGACACCTAGTGGTATACATAGTCAGTGAAAACCTAGTAGGGGATACAAGACAAAGGGAAGAGCCTGTATCATATTGTGTGGGACCCATTTCAGTCAGTAACCCGAAGTAGGTATCAAATAAAGTACTTCGTACTAGGCAGAGAAGGGGCACGCTTACTGACTGATTGTAAGAGATCCAAACCTGGAGGACGGTGTGGGCGGCGTAAACCGACTAGGCCATGTGTGTACATGAGCCAAGCATAAGGGGATAAGACGACCATGACACCTGTATATATGGTTGTGCGCATTGTTACGACGAGGGGTTGCCACTTTAAGAAGTGATACCTCCTATTGTAGGGCCAGCACAAGGTATCTACAAGGGGTTAGGTAGCTGATCGATCAGGGAAGTAGTTAGGATACATTTGGACGTATACCTAAGTCTACCACCTTATAGTTGAAGGGATCATCTCTTTCTGGATATATTAGTAACAGTGCAGAGTAATTATTCGACGCATGTACACCTTATCTTGCTTACCTTGTCACACCTTCCATTTATGCAGTGATCTCTCTCTTATCCACTTTATATGTCTGTCGTGTTACTTTTATTTATCTACTGGCTAAAAGTAACTAGACTCGCCAGACTTTATGTCTGACCCTTTTTGTTTCTCCTTCTTTCTTCCATTCCCCTCCTCTCCACGTTCTCAGGGAGGAAAGACCCAGGCTTAGTTAGTATTTAGATACCACCTTGCTAGGAGCTACTTCTAAAGTATGGCTCAAGTTCTTGTCTCTACTATGGCTTAACTCTTTCAATTGGGGAATTATGTTTTTATATTCTTATGTACTCTGATGATGCAAGACAAAAGTTATTTTATTGTAATGGTTTTTGTGACTTATGGTATTGTGGACCACGATATTTTAATTTATGTTGAAATAAAAATTTAAATTTCCGCTGCTGTCTTATTTATATCTGTCCTGTAATTATTCTATGTCTGATTACCTATAACGCTTTATGGAACTTAATGCATTCCCTTAGTGAGTGACATTAACGGACGTGGGGTGTCGCACATTCCCCTTTTTCCTAACCAATCAATCTAGGATAATTTTAACCTTTCAGATTTATAAGTATATGTATATATATATATATATATAGATTTTTGTCTTCTTCATTTTATTGTTCCCAAATCTAACATATTTTATGTACTTAAGTAAGAATTAAACTTATAACAATTTTCCATCTCTGTAGTTATTTCATTTTATATCTAAAAGGTGATTCTTCACGAATAGTATCTAATTTCTCAAACTTTCCCTTTATTACAACATTAATACAAGATGTTCTTTTAAGCCCCTAACCATTAAAATTCCCTTTTTTGTTCATAATTTCAATTAATTCGCACATAACCATAATTCAATAAATTTGTGCCTAACCACAATTCAATTATTTTGCATATAACCACGATTTTTATTCAATTTGCGCAAAACTAAAATTTGACATAAACTTTATATTCTGATGCAGAAGATGGGAAAAGAAGAAGAAAAATTTACTATAAATTTTAATAGAAATCAAACGAGACAAAATATTAGTATCGGAAAATATAATTCAAATCCAATCACTTATGATTTGCGCACTAATATTTTGGATCTAATCTGGATCTACGCCAGTTTCTTTTTAATTCGGATTTGTAAATTTGTCTTGATGGAGGATTTAAGCATCTATAGCTTAGATTTATAATCTTTTTCTCCAAATATTGAATCAGAAATCCTAAAACTAATATACTTATTTTTTGAATAATTTGGAGGAGAAAAGAAATGGAAGAGCTCTGACGCCTTCTTATAAAATATGAGTTGGAGCTTGTCCCTACTGGTCGATTTATATGTGCTCATAAGAATCTCGTCCATTGGATTGAAATAAATAAAATCCGAGCCATAGAAAGCGTTAAATCCATGTCACCCTGCCCAACATTAGGTCGACCCAGGCTAGTACTGAGTCGACCCCTGTGTCAACCCAGTACTAGGAGGGTCAACCCCTGGGTCGAACCACTTATAGCCTGGGTTGACCCATTAACTTGGTCACGAATGTTAATTTCGCTCCTAATAAATTTTCATTTAACATTGCACAACATTCCTTTTCTTACCTAATATTCTTCTCTATATTCATTGCTTCTATTTATAATGTACATTTTAGATTTCAAAATTAAATTTGTGCGTATATATTCGTTTACAACTTCATAATCTTTTATTCATTAATAGATGCACAATAAATGTTATTACTAACATTACAATTTTTAACCTTATTATTTAATTTCTTTCCCTATTCCTTAGTCTTATCCGTTTCACTTACAAACGTGAAAGTAACACACATATATAATTTTTTTCCGTTTTAACTTTCTTTGTGTTTATTCCCTTTTTAACTTAGTGAACATTATCTTTAGCGTTTATTTCCATTACTTTATATGCCATTTTTTACGCAAATAAATTCCATTTCAAATGCGCACTGTTAATATATTAATATGCGAATATCTAATCTAAATTGAAATGCTACTTAATTAACATTGTTTCAAACTTCTTTTATATTGCATAATTTGTACCATTTATGACACACATTTATATTGTGTGTTTCTTCTGCAATTTATATCTAAATATTATTTCTTTGTTGATGTTGATTACTTTCCTCTTTATGATTGTCCATTTATTTCAATTTCAAACGACCAATTTTCTGGAAATTTATGTACATACATAATTTCAAAAGCGGATTTTCACTTAAAGGGCTTATTTATTCTGGGTAATAAGTTTTAAAAACAGCGCTTCTGAAAAATTAGTTTTAAGAACATTTTACCGGAGAAGGATAGAAAAATTTATCATTTTTAGTTATGTATAAATAAAGATAAAGAATTTATATTTTTCCTATAAAACTTAAAAAGATAAATGATTTTATCTTTACCCTGTATATTGTCCTTAAAACTAATTATTCGGAAGTGTTGTCCTTAAAACTTATTACCCTGAAATAAATTGCACTTCAACCTAATTTCCTCATTTAAAAATATAAGTTGTATTTGCACACATTTACATACAAATATTTTCCAACACTAAACTTCGTACGTTCATAAATTTGTTGTACGAACTCTGTTCAAAACATATTATATATGTAAATTTATCAGAAAATGCCACGAACGCTATGGTACATGTTCCAAAGCCCAATTCCGACTATTCCAAAATATTTGTTTTCCATTCATCATTTTCTATAATTATTTAATTGGATTAATATTATAAAAATGCAGGGTGTTACAATGTTTTCCTCTTTTCTCATTATTCATTACAAATAATTGTCTTGTAATTTGGTAGCATATATAACAGATTATGCTAAGTGGACGTAGTTCAGAGTTTGTTGAACCACTATAAAAATATTGTTTTTTGTTAATGCTTTCATGTATTATGTGGTTGTTCTGTGATTGACTTTAAATTCTATTGATATTATTCTGTGAATTGCTTACTTGGGCTATTAAGCTTGATTGTCATTGTCAAGTATAATATTTTGGCATGCCAGGTTAGTGTACACTATTTGAACTCAGGAAAACTCTTTGCTAAGGGAACAATGATTAAAACGAAGAAGCCAAATGCTCGACCTGAAGGAGCTATAGTGGAAGGAAGTCAGGAAGCTTCCACTGGAGGAAACCCCTTTGTATTCCTCACTTGGAAAGATATGGATGGAGTTAGAAAGGATCTGGAAAAAAAATTGAACATCAAGAAGGATTGCTATGAAAGCTATAGGAAATGATGACTGACTAACCACTATTTCAAATCTCGCAAATATCTCCCGAGATCTCCTCCGAGATCTCGTTTTGTACTCCTTCCGAAACGAAACAACAAATATCACTCTATATCTCCTTTCAAATATATTGTCCGAGATATTGCAATAACGAACGATATATCGATCGAGACGGAATACTAGAATATTGTCTGAGATCTTAGTTTTTTTGGTTAAAATTTAAATTTGTGCCTGAACTAGAGCTATAATTAAAAAACTCAAATATAGCCATGTCAGTCTTTTGTTATTTTACCTATATTGTATGTTCGTATATGTTTCATAGTGCTTCTGATTTTCATATTTGTCTTTTTACATACATGTTTTCTATCTAACAATATTCCTGTTTTAAGCATATTACGATTTACAGTATGAATGATCTTTCGCAAAATAAAGAATAATAAAGTTATTTTACATTTTAAGTTTAAGTTACTATGTTTTTGGTAGCATTCATAAAAATCATTTTGTTAAAATATCAATTTTAACATATCATGTACCCGAGATTATTCCGATATGAACTTTCAGACCCGTGATGAAAATCCGAGACGAACTCCCGATTTAGACTCATCTCGTCCGAGATCTCCCTCGATACGAGACCGAGTCTATAAAATCCCCGAGACAAAACGCGACCGATATCCGAGATTTAAAACCTTGTGACTAACTGCCTCAATTAGATTGAAGGAAACAGAAGACCAGGAGGTCCGGATGGAACTGTTGAAACTAGACTGTGAAACACTTAGACTTTCAAGCTAGAATCGAGGGTAACTGCCTTACAACTCAAGGGATCAAAACCAATCCTGAACCTCGGATTGGTACCGACCCGACTCAAACCAGGAGCAACCCCTCTTAAAGGGACTGGCTTGGCGTTCGACGCTTCAGGATTTCAAATTTTAGATTTAGGAAATAAAAATCAGGTGCGTGTTGATTTAGATATAGGATTAGACCAAATGTGGATTGACCGTGTTTAAGGAAATCAGATTGGCATTAACACCACTTTACCAACCAAAGGAGGATACTCAAGTATGGATAATCAAGGCACTCGGATCATAAATGGAAGTTATGATTGGCAATAACTTATGGATGATGATAACTAGATCATGGATATGGTACGACAAGCTTTGAGGCCGATAAGAATTGGATTGTGTTAATTAAAGTTTGTTTACTTGAAAGATTCAAAATTCTAGGAATCCTTTAGAATTCAAGTTACCAGCTTTGGGAGCTTATGACAAGAGATAGGATCTAACCATTCACTTTATGAGACACATACATCGTACGAAAGCACATGGGGCATCAGATGAGGTCATGGCTAAGTGCTTTCCATTGTTTCCATTGGATATCGCTTCCATGTGGTTTCAACAATTGGAAAGTAGCTTTGTTAGAAGTTAAAATAATACAGAAAATTCATCGAACAGTTTCAGGTCTATATTTCTCGACCCAAGAAATATTATGAATATTACTACCATAAAGTCGAGAACTCGAGTACTCTGCGTAGTTTTTAGAAAGATTTAATGTAGATGAGGCTTTGATATATTAGCTAGATCCATCCGTGTTTGTTGTTTGCTCTTTTTAGCATATTGGATAATTCAGATTTTAAGTTTTCTTTAGAAAGGGATCCCCTAAGGGATCTCGGTGAATTCTACTATAAGGTGAAAAAACTTGCCAAGCAAGAGGATACGAGGGCAGATAGAGAGGCTTTGAAGTTAATGTTGTTAAAGATGGAAGATCGTCTGGATTCTATAAGGATAAAGGAAATAGAACGGTTAACGAAGTGTTCAATCACAATAATAGACAATGGAGAGAACCGAAATTCTCTTCGTGCACGTAATTGAATGCATTACTGGAAAGGATTTAATGGGAGACTCATAATCGTTTTCCTTCAGGAAACAAACTAGAAGGGAATTTACTAAAAAGGATGTTACCATGGAAAGAACTGTTTGTTTTATGAGTTGGATGGTTATGATACAAATGAGTGTCAATACCTAAAGGGCATGATAGAGAAGTGTGTCAGAAGTGGATAGTCGGCGCAATATATTCAAAATAGGATTGAGACAACATAACAGGAGCGACCGTCTACCTCTTGGAACATGAGAAAGCTTAGACCTAGCTCGCATGGGATTATTCTTAATTAGTTTGGATTTGAATTTTAGACGGTCAATTCGGTATACCCACGTACGAGATAAAGACTTAGTCCATAGGCATGCTCTTTGCCGATGATGAACCATCCAACTTTTTCCGACCAATAAGTTTATAATAAAATATGGTTAAGTTCGCATACCCATGTATAGGATTAGGACTTAGTCCCTTTGCATGCTTTTTACGAATGACGAACCGTCCATTTCGTTTTAGATTTGAAATAAACTTAGTTTTTTGAAATTTAATAAGATCACTTCATTTCTATGGATTATGTTTATAGAGTGTGGAATTGAAAATTCAATTTATGCTTGGAAAGGTTTGGACTGCTTTTTCAGAACTTAGCAAGGTTGTCTGATCAACCCTCTTGTTTGGACTTTGGTCAGGAAGATTCAGACCGCTTTGTTATGAATAGGGAAGGCTATCTAATTAGACGTCAAGTAAGGACTATGCCTGGATATGTTCTAGTTGTTCCAAAAACGGGTACGCTCGATTAGATCTTTACAAGTATGGATTATACCCATGCAAGTTAGGCTCGGAGAGACCATGCACTTGGATTTCAGCTTGGAACAACTTTATATTTATGGATTAGCTTTTTGGCTTAGACTATTGGATATTCTGGATTTGGTTAAAGATTTCCTGGATTTTGGATTTGGTTTTCTATTATAAATATGATCTGGCATGATCATGGATTTTGTTTTCTATTATAAAAAAGGAATTTATCGAATTATATCGTGTTAGGTGAAATAAAAATCATGAATAGTTTTTAAAAGTGAATTTTGATGATAACATCAATAAGTGCGAATTTTATATTGCTAACCAAATAAGAGACGCAAACATTGATGAAAAATCAATACTTATGTGTTTAAATAAATTTTAATATGTTTGTGTAAGTCAATTGCGTCAAAACGTGTTTTTTGTAATGATAAAATATAAAGAGTAAATTATGTACACATAAGTGTTAAATGTCCATTTCGATTGTAAAATCAGTATTTTGTGTTTATTTGTGCAAATTTGTGTTAAAAAGAGGGAAAAGTGTTTTAAGTAAGCTGTATAAAATTTTAGAAAGGCTAAATTATGTATTTTGTTGATAATTTAATTAAATGTAAGATGCTTTATGAGTTAAGAAAGTCATTTTAGTATTTCTAGGCTACATGTCAATGTTCTTCGGCCCTACAGCTTTTAAACACTTCAAGCCATCTTCTTGTAGGCTAAATCCAAGTGATCTCTCTGATCTAGTCAAGGTGAGGGTTTCCTCATACTTTCTAATTTGAATTTAATTGTTGTGGATGATTTATAGAGGTAAATTTGATAAAATCATTTGCTTGAACTTAATTTTTGTGAAAACAATGCAAAAATGGCCCGAATCCATGTTTATGATGTTATACCTTCTCAGATTCTTGATGGATTTTAGTAATTCTTATTTCAATTGTAAGTTTGAGTTACATACTGTGTGTATGTCAAATTTTATATGAATCCAAGCCTATTTAGACCTCTATTTGTAGTGTTGAAAAATAACCCGAGAGGGTATTGGTCACTTGGACGAATATGTGTCTTGTGTCGACATAGGAAGCACCCGTGTCGACGCATGGAGCTCAATATGTCGACACAGCCTAGGCATAACACCTAGGTAATTTTCTCTATGATTGTTGCTTTGCGCACCAGTTGTAATGCAAGTTCCGCACAATTCTTGACCTAATTTTCATGCCTAATTCGAGTGTTTATTCTGAGCTTCCCGTGTCATAATTGATCAAGCACCAATCCATGACATTCACGTTGGTTTGGGTAAAATTTTGGTGATGTTTTATATGGAAATTTTGAGTATTCCACATCACTATGCTTAAGAGTAAATCTATGCTTCATACGACTGTGTTGGACTTCGTTCTACCATGTAGGAGTCTATTTTCATAAATCCGTATTGAGATCTTAATGAATTTTGATGATTCATTGTGTGTTAGTTTGTGGTAATTTTGAGTGCACGTGCACGTATTTTCTAGTTATTTTTCCAAAAGGTGTTTTATAGCATAATTATTGTTCTAAGGAAAAAAGTGTTATAAAGCAATTTATATAAAATATGTTATAATGAATGTTTTTGAAATATAAATGGGTTTTCTAAGTGGATTTCTTAAAATATTTTCTGAAACTCTTTTAAAACTCTATTTTCCAAAAAATAAAGTTTCTTATAAAACCACATGGTTTTGCACCCTTCGAATAGCCGAGCTTTTGATTAAACGGTGTAGTAAATCTCATTGTATAGGACATAAAGATATATTATGTTAGTTAATTCCACACTCGTCGATCGAAGCCATTGTGTTACTGTGTTCCTTTTCTAGTATAGAATTTAATGTTGGTTAGTAAAGCGATAAGTGAGAGCGTGCGGTATGGGACACAACGTTACCACTAATCGGGTTACTATTTGAGAGTCTGTGACACATTCTATGGATAAATGACAAAACTGCCCGAATAGGTATAAACGACCTTGTCCTTTAAGACAAAACTACTGGGGAAGGTGTTGGCGATCTTGTTAAAATGGCAAAAGTGCTTGGGGAGGTGAAAAAAATCGCTTGAGGTGATTTTAGCGCCCTTGTTATGGCCGATGAAACTGCTTGGAGGAGATGTAAGCGACCTTGACCTTGTGGCGTAACTGCTCGGGGAAGGTGTAAGCGACGTTGTTATGGCTAATAAATTGATTTTGGATCCAATGTGAGTTATTTTCCGAGTTCTAAGTTTTCCCTATGATTTTACCATTTGAGATGATTATTATTATATACATGGTTATTTCATTTATACGTTTTGAACTCTTAACTAAGTTTCTTGAGTTTGGCGATTTCTATGATTTGAACTCTTAACTGAGTTCCTGAGTTTTATGATTCTTGTGAATTCTATGATTTTTGAGATTCATGTGACTTCTAAGATTTTTTGTCTTGTGTTTATGTGATATAAGTGTTAGTTGCCCTTGTTAGAGTATTTAGGTAATTTGCACCCGTGGAAACATTTGAGTATGTGTGTTCCTACTTCTCACGAGTAATCCGAGTATTATTTTGTGACCTTATATTTTGGGGAATCCATTATTCTGAGTTTATAATATTCCTTCCCAATGGAAAGGAATTACCATATCTGTGTCTCGAGCAAATCTATGATTATAAGACTCCTTCTCTTATGAAAAAGAATTAGTGTCTATTAACATTTGATTTCACTTATCATATTATAACTTATATATTCAAACTAGATTGACCTGTGTATTCATTGCTCAAGTCAGACCGAGTTGATTATGGTTACAATTGTGGTTGATTCGTAGTTGGCTGATATGTACTGGACTATCTCTTTGGAGCTTTTATCTTAGTTGTGTTGTAGCGTATTTGTCTCATTTTATATTAATTCTTTTGGGGTATGTTGTATATGTATATGGTCTTTTAAAACCATTCGAATATGTAGGACATATATTTGTTGTATTCTATTATTATATCTATATGTATTCTGTTTTGTGATCTACTATCTGCGATGTATTGTAATTTGTTTTGAATATGATTCTTAGCTATTGTAGATTTATATTGAATGAATTGGTCACGTCGAGGTAAGAAAATAAAAATTTATGCACTGAATCGACATATTCAACACTCATATAATACAAGACTACAAATGGTCTCTCCTAACCGACCCTATTCTCCATTCTAATAGACAATATTACTCAATAATGCTCTATATTACGTGGGTCTCAGGGTGGGGCTTTACAAAGGCCACCTTCCTATTAAGGCTCTACATGTATCTTATTTCTTGGGCTCCTGAATGGCTTCTATTTGCTCGAAGTTGACTTCAATACCTTCAAAATTAACGATGAAACCAAAAAATTTCTCTAATGCAATGTAATAAGAGCATTTCAAAGGGTTAAGTTTCATCCTATACTAGTGGAGAACGTTGGATATCTTCACTAAATCATCCACATGGTTGGCCGATCATTGTGATTTTACGAGCATGTCATCTACGTAAACATCCATCGACCTTCCAATCTGGTATTTGAACATGCGATTGACGAACCACTGATATGTTGTTCTGGAATTCTTCAAACTGAATAGCGTGTCCATATAGCAATACAGTCTAAGGTCTATAATAAAAATGGTGTGCTCCTGATTGGATACATGCATCGGAATCTAGTTGTAACTGAAGTATGCATCCATGAAGAAGAGAAGCTCAAGTCCAATTGTCGAGTCCATAAGCCGGTCAATCTTGGGAAATTAGAAGCTATTCTTGGGACAAACTTTATTCAAATAATAGAAATCAATACACGTCATCCACTTTCCATTGGACTTCATAACGAGAACCATACCTGATACAAAATCGAAGTACAACGAGTACTGAATGAATTCATTGCTTTTTAGCTTCTCTACTTCTTCTTTCAATGTTGCCGACCATTCAGGATTGAACATATGCCTTTTCTGCTTTACTAGGACATACTTAGGGTCAATGTTAAGGGAATAACTTATGGTGGTCGGTGATATCCCACACATGTCAGCATGGGCCCAGGCAAACATGTCTAGGTTTGTGTGGAGAAAATTAATCAATTCCCTCGTCCGGAGGGGTCCAAAGTGGGTGTCAATTTTCAAGATCTTAGAAGGGTCGTCATTATCAGTCGGTATCGCTATCGTTGTCTCGTTAGATGCCACCTTTACTATCTTTCCTCTTGTTCTTCCTAGGATCGATGCATTTGAATTGGTGGTTGTATTGTCAGGGCAGGTTTTCCATGTACTTGCTATGCAGCGGTGCCTTTGACGCGAAGGAAAGTATCCACAACTTTTACTTTCTCCTTATTGCAGGCGTCTTTCCACATTCAAGTATTACATCCATCCGGTTACTTGATCTCCTCGTATGACCCCAACTCTATTCTCAGTCGGAAATTTAGAAAGCATGCACCAAGGAGTAATGCACGCTATAAATTCAGTAAGAGTCGGTTGGTCTAAGAAGCATTGTATGGAGGGTAAATGTCCAACCCAAAAATAAAGAGGATCCGTACTTTCTTATGGTCTCCCTCACCAAGCTTCAACGGTAGTTCAATTATACATAACAGTTCATTCACAAACCCATTAAAACCATGTATTCTGGCATTGCACGACCTTAAGTCCTTAGCCTTCAACATCATCTGATCATAGGCTATTTTAAACAAAATATTTTTGAAACTTTCGCAATCAACAAGGTTTTTCCATACTAAAGCAAGGACAATCAACGCCGAAATCACCAAATGGTCAATACTGGGGCCTTTCCCCCTCTGTGTCTTTGTTATGAAAGACGAAATCATCCGTCATCATTCTTCTTTGCTTCACGGGAGAAGCTTCATATGTAGTGTTGCATTCTTCAACCTTAACATGCTTCACTGCATTGACATAATTCTCATTGTCCCTAGACTGAAATCATTCAAATGTGGTCCTTTGACTATGGTGTTAATAACAATAACTTTCTATTTCTGCTAGGGGGTAACTCTAGGAGTCGCCTTGCCATTTCGATTGGAGTTCAAACTCATCTTCTCCTCGTACCTTGGGGCCGCTCTATATTCGTCCATTTTTCCATCCCTACTGAATTTTTTCACAATGTCCCGGAGGTGACAACACTCATTTATCATGTGGTAGTAAATCTCATGAAACAAACAAAACCTCTATATCTCTCTCTTTCTCTGTGGATACTCTCGGTGTAGTTTTTTTGTACTACATCATGTAAAATGCATCCAAGTATACATTCTCCTACGTATCATTCAATGGTGCATAATTATCAAAAGTATGGAATCTGAGTCGCTTCTTAGCATCCCTTTTATGATCGCGACCACCTCCATTGTCGCGTTTATGTTGGTTACCACTTCTGTTGTTTTGGTTTTAAACATTGACCTGAACTTTTTCAAAATTTTCTCTAGACTACTTGATTGCTTTGTATATCGCCATTAACAAAGTCGTTGATTCTCTTGTTTGGGGTCCTCTTAGCTTTAATGCTTGGGAATTGGTTGGTCTTTTCATAGAACTGACCCAAAGTAGACGGAGGCCAACCATCTCCCAAATTCCGTATCATGGTCAATGCCATCAACTAGTGCCATCAAAATGGTTCATTCCTTAAGTTTGCTAACTTCCCCGATGACAATGTTGAAGCGTTCGAGATAATCCTTGAGTAACTCCTTATGAGTTTGATTCACACGAGAGAGGGTCATGATGTGCTTTAACTTGGAAGCATACAAGTTAAACCGATTCATGAATTTTCTACTCAAATCATCGAATGAGAGTACAATTCTTAACGGTAGTCTCGTAAACTACATAATAGCTATGTCATCCAAATATACCGGGAAGGCTTTACATTTGACGACATCAGAGACTTTGGCCGACTCCATATACAACCGGTATTGGATTAAATGCATGCCAGGATAAGTCTTCCCTAAATAATGCGATATCTATGTAACTTAAATCTCCATTGGAACTCAGCATTCAAGATATCAACAATGGAAGGGGTGTGGCTACGCTTAATCCCTCAATCTTCATTATTGTAGCCTCGACTGTCATTCATAATCTACCTAACCATGGCGGTCAATTATGGAATGGTGATAAAAGGTCCATAACCTGAATCATCATCATGCATAAGCCTCCTCGATTCCATTATAGGCAATGCCACCTGCGCTGACGTATGGACAACACTTTCTTGACCTCTATTGTCTCGGCCAATCATAAGAGGTAAGTGAGGATGCATGAGGCCTCAAAATAGTCCGAGCATGTCACGATCGCGTGATGAAGGAGGAAGATGTTGTATTCGAGAGGAGGTTACCCAGGTTCGGCATTGTCCGGATTAGCATGGCTTGACCAAACCAGATCAAGAACAATTGACTTTGATTCGGCATGCCAAACTGGAAGCATGCCGAACCGAAGGGGATAACTGGTGTCGAGAACTCTTTTGGCCTACTATGCTTCCTAATTTATATGCCTGATGATGATGACTCCTTGGACTGATAACGCGGTGTAGATGAGCTCTCTGACTTCTGAAATTGTTCCATTGCGTTGCCATCTTATTCATGTCTTGTCTCAATGCAACATTTTCATGCATCTGGTCATTCAGAGCGTTGACTGTCTCATCTAGTTTGATCACGATTGACATGAAGTCGTTGTGCATCGCGAATGCAGAAGTTGTCGCAAGAGTAGTAGATGTGGTTGGCTATAGTGGTTACAACGATAATTTCCACCATTGACAGGCTGTTGGTTCACGTTGTCTCTTGAGATCAGTTGCTCAAAGGTCTAGAGGAGGTAGAGGCTCTCTTGGATACCATTATGATGGAGAATGATTGGAAGGGGATCTTCGCAACAAACTTAAAATCCGCTAGTATACAAAAAGGTCCTAATGCTTTAGAATTAAGAGTTTCTCAGTGTAAGCACAAAAAATGTTGACATCAAAGATGGTTCAATACTCCAAAGTTTATGAATAAAGAACTTTTTTTTTAGAAATAAAAGTGTAACAACCCGAAAATCCGGGCCAGTTTAAAATTTTTATTTTGGCAATTTTAGCGAATTTTGAACATTTCAAATAGATTATTTTAAATAAAATCGACGAGAAATTTATTTTGAATGGAATTAGAACGTATATATTATATACGTCGTCATTAGAATATAAATAATTATATATAATTATAAAAGGAATTGAAAATGGCGCGGTAGTTCGATAATTCGATTTCAAACTTCAATTGAATGTACCGGGTGCAAAACAATCCGGATTTTAGTGAAACCAAAAATAATAGGATCTAATTGATAATATATTTCCAACGAATCCGAAAAATTGAAATTTCATAGCGGGAATCAAAAGATATGTCCAGTTGAAAATTCTGAATAGTCGCTATGGAATTCAGGCCCTTAAAAATGGAAATTTTGCAAACAACCTCGGATTTTGACGAAACCACTTTTGTTGGGTCCATGATGTAAAGTTATTACTAGATTCCAAATTTCGTAATTTTTCGAATCAATATGTGAGCGTGGCAAAGGAAAACGCGTTTGACCAGTTTCAGTTGATTTTAATCAACTGGAAAATGGCCATTTTTCAAACGGTCTCAGAATTCGACGAAATTAGTTTTGTTAGGACCGTATCGTCAATACGAAGCTAGAAAATATTTTTCTGGAATTTTTAGGGTTAGTATGTGACCCCGGTAAATTGAAATGTACGTTTAAAATTCAATATAATGATTTAAATGTAAATTTGACGAAAACTGATCGAAACAACCGAATTGGCTTACGATACATATCCCATTGGGTTCGGAATACAGGTAATTAGCTAGGGGTGACAGTCGTTGGGTCTTGATTGGGATTCGAATAAAAAGTCAACCTTAGGTGGAATAAATAAAATATATAATATAAATTAAAATATAAAATCCCTTAACCCCCCCTTTCCCCTATCAGATCTGAAATCGAGTAAGCATAATAAAAAAAACAAACGGAATCGAGGCCGCCATCGAGGATCGTCCCCCCCCCCCCCCCCATCTTCCGCCACCGCGCCGCCACAGGAGGAGCGTCGCCCTCCGATTGACCACCCCCCCACTCCTTCTCCCCTCCCTTCTGTTTCCTCGCGACGTGAAAAACCCGCCACCCCCAGACCGGAGCACCGCACCACCACCGACGTCGTCCCCAGACCCCCCTCTGTGCCCCCTCTCTCTCGCCTCTCGATTTTAACACCCACGAGACCCAAAATCGCCTCTTCCCATCGAAGCAACCTCGCCCCTCGCGAAGAGCAACCTCCGCCGCTCCTCCCCCACTTCAGGCGCTGCCATATTCCCCTCCGACGACCGTTGCAACACCTCCTCCTTCGAAAAAGTGAGCTTTCCCTTTTAGTTTATTTAATTTTTAGTTTTAATTTTGGTTAAAACAAAGAGATTTGGTTTTGTTAAAGAAAAAAAATTCGGTCTTTAGTGTATGTAGTATTACATAAGGGAAATTTGATTTTTATTTTTAACTTTGTTTTAAAAGTTATAGGCTTTATGAAAAGAGAGATTTTTATTGTATATGAAGGATAGACAATAAAAATTCGATCTTTATTATGTAGAAGGTATAAAGATATGATTTTTATAAGGTAGAAGTATAAAAAATATGATCTTTATATAATAGAGAATATAAAAACTGATTTTTAAAATATTAAAGATTAGATTTTTAAAATAGAAAAGATTAGATTTTTTGAAATTTGAAAAGGAGAAATCTTTATTATTTGAAAAGGCGAAATCTTTAAATTTGAAAAGGCGAAATCTTTATATTTGAAAAGGAGAAATCTTTATATTTGAAAAGGCGAAATCTTTATATTTGAAAAGGCGAAATCTTTATATTTGAAAAGGAGAAATCTTTATATTTGAAAAGGCGAAATCTTTATATTTGAAAAGGTGAAATCTTTATATTTGAAAAGGCGAAATCTTTATCTATATAGTAGTATTGTAAAAATATAATTTTTGTCTATATAGTAGCGTGGTAAAAATAGAATTTTTATCTATATAATAGCGAAGTAAAAATTCGATTTTTATATATTGAATAGCGAAGTAAAAATTCGATTTTTATATATTGAATAGCGAAGTAAAAATTCGATTTTTATATATTGAATAGCAAAGTAAAAATGTGATTTTTATATAGGTAGTGGATACGGGCAACGAAATAGACAAAAGAAAAGCACGGTGAAGATTTCCTACCCATGAAGAATTGCGTCATTCAGTTTAGCGAAAGGGTGAGAATTTCTCACCTTTCAATTTCTTTTTCTAGTTATATATATATATATATATATATATATATATATATACTAGGATGCAGACGGTGTTTAGTAGCACCCGACACAATCGTCCACAGACCATGGACTTGTTTGTTTGGTTGTATAGTTGGTTAGATTATTTGGTGAAATGGAATGGATTTGATTGATGTGTGAATGGTGTGGGCCTTCACAAGACCGGGGATAAGGCTAGGCCTCGCCCCGTTTCTAGTATCGTGCCGTTATGCCGCCGAAATTTTCTAAAATAAGTTAGAAAATAAAAATATCATTTTATTTAAAGAATGAACTGAATAGAAATTCATATGTTAAAATAAAATGTTTTATCGTTAAAAATATAATTTTTAACGTGAATAGGAATATAGTGAATGTGAATAAATCAATATTCATTTACAAACCGGACGGTTTGTTTATGTACACCGATTTGACTGACATTGATTGGGACGATAAATTTTACACATTGCCCAACTGCACAAATAAAATCTGTGTTTGATTGTTTGAAACCCCACACGGGTGTTGGGATGAAATTTGAAGTTCACTCATCCTGATTGATTAAATATGTCGGTCGATGGATCGACAGGCTGTTATAAGCGTTAGATATCTATATTTGATGCCTATACAGTGTAGTGCACTTTGGATGATGGTTGATTATTTATCGTTGCTATTATATACATTTGTTGTATGGAATCCATATAATTAACTTTATATGGTAATTGATTGGGCCTCATTCCAATCAGAAAAATAAAGAATATTATAAAATAAAGGTTCATATGTTGACCGTACTCATCCGTTGAGATTAGTCATGTGTTGAACGAAATATTTTAATAATAAAATTTACATCTTTATCAATATAAAATAAATGTTCATGTGTTGACAGTACTCATCCGTTGAGATTAGTCATGTGTTGAATGAAACATTTTGATAATAGAAATATTTGAAATAGAAATATTTTGAAATAGAAATATTTGAAATAGAATATTTGAAAATAGAAATATATGAAGCCGTGTTGATTAGATTGACGTCATTTTGACGTGAACGATATTTATATCGATTTTATTCATTTTAAAATGAATATTGAAAAGTGATTTCGAAATCGAATATTTAGAATTGATTTGAATCGATTAGAAAATGAATTCGAATTGAATTGAATAGAAAACGAAAACGAAATTGAATTGAATAGAAAACGAAAACGAATTTGAATTGAATAGAAAACGAATTCAAATTGAATTGAATAGAAAACGAATTTTAATTGAATTCAATTCAATTGAAAACGAATTGAAATAGAATTGAATTGAAATCAAATAGAAGTGAATGTAGAAAGAATTTATAAGGGAAAATTCAATTTTGATTTGAATTTGAAATAAAGGTTGAAATTGTTTTTGAAACAAATTTGAAATAATTTATAAAATTCGTTTTAAAAAGGAAATCGACGAAATATATACAATATATATATATTATATATATAATGGCCTGAATAGAACGCGCCGTGGCAGTTCGTGAATTTCGACCATTTATTTCAAACGGACATTACGGGAGATCCGACCGTCGGATTCTCCTAAAACCGGAACCGTTGGGTTCGTATCGAAAAGAGCTTTCTAACGAATATTAGAAATTTGAAATCTAACGGTTGGATTTGGAGATACGTCCAAATCAAATTTGGAAAAGGTCGCTGTAAGTGCAGTTCGATGGCCGTTGATGGAAATCGACTGTACGGGCCTTGATAAAATTATTAAAAATAGTAATAATTAGTGTAAAATCATAAGAAATGATTTGGGAAAAATTGGGATGAAAAACTCCATATTTTAAAAGATAAAAATAGATTTTATCGAAATGAACTAGTTTTGAACTGAAATAAAAACCCATTTATTTTTAAATAAATAAATTGTATTTGAAATGGGTTTAAATAGAATTGATTCATGGGTTTATCGTGAACTGTGTTTTAAATAACACTAGTTCTTTAACCCGATAATAAACAGAATGTGATTTGGGTTTATCGTGAAATGTGTTTTAAATAACACTAGTTCTTTAACCCGATAATAAATAGAATGTGATTTGGGTTTATCGTGAACTGTGTTTTAAATGACACAAGTTCTTTAACCCAGTAAAAAGAGTTTTGATGAATCTTCAATTAAATTGAAATGTGAATTGATAATTTAAATTATCAACTTTAGAGAATAAGCGAGAATGGAGTATCACCAGTTTTCCTCCAAAGCGATAGTTAAATCTTTAATCAGATTTGAACGTGAAATGGTAATTAATTTTACCGAACACTGTGATGTTAAATATGGAGTATTACCAGTTTTGCTTCATGGGATGAATAGGTTGGGATTGGGAAATAAATTAAATAATTACTTTGGTATGGTTCGCTAATCTCGACTAGTTTGGAAAACCATAATTTGGTTTGAAATGACATCCAAAGGAAGATTAAAGGATAAATTTTAAAGAATTTATCTTGGATAAAATTAATGGGAACCTTTCCCTAAGAATTGAAATTTAGAAACTAGCTGAAGGTTAGTTAAGAAGAATGGTTTCCTGGATATTGATCTGATGTTGGTTTCGGCCTTCGGGGTTAATATTTGGGGAATTGCTCTCTTACTGATTTACGGTTAGTAACTAATGAATTAGAATGAGGCTTATGTTGTGTTTGTGTAACATTTATTTTTAATATACGCGGGTTGTTCGGAAAGGCCGGGTTTATTCCCATTCTGAATAACCGATTCGATGATATGTCGAAGATGAAGACGGTGGTTGAAGGCCGGAAGTCTTCACATCATTTGGATAATTACTGATGATCCTGATTGGGCTGTACACCCAAGAGGATGGAAATAGTTGGTGGTCGTCCAGACGTACTTGGAGATGGATGGATATGCGAGGAAAGTGCCTCCGGTTTCGTTCAGACCTAGAATGGACTTGTAAATGGATGGTGTGTCTGACATTGTATTCCTTTATATTGTATTTGTTGATCTCTGCTAAATATATATCTGTTTGGCGGCGGAGAATTTATTCTCTTGCTTAACGCCCTTCTCTGAGACATATGAGCTCAAAGGTTATATATTGGCAGAAATCAGTGGTACGATATGGATTGATAGTGTGGCATGCTGAGATGCAGTGATCCAGACTTTTGTTGAAAAGCAAAATTTGGTGGTTGATGATCAAAGCGCAGCTGATATAGCATGGCTTTGTGTATAGCGTTGATCCACGAGCCCCACACCCCGGTATGGTGGTAAACTGGTGGTTTGATCAGTATGCTCTTTAGTGGATGGGCACCTTAGTGGTGTCGTGGATTCGGTCGACCGAGATGAGCCTAGTGCTCAGGGATATATAGAGTAGGCGGTGTTTTCTCTCACTGGGACGTAAGCCGCGGTGGTACTCTGGTCCCAAATGTGCGGATGTGCAGACGGTGTTTTCTCTTGTTGGGACGTAAGCCGTGGTGAATTGCATTACGCGATCGATCTTTCGAATCAGGAGCCACCATGATGGAAATCCAATTTCCAATATGTGTATTTCGGTTTTATTTGTAGAGCCTAGTTTGGCGACATAGTGGGATGGGGCACTTATGCCGTCTATGATTGATACTTATGATTTGAAGATATTTTATACAATATGCACTTATAATAGTATCAAATGATTTGCTTTAAACGTATCAAGCATTCTTGGCTATTATAAGGTAAAAACCCTATCCTCCGGCTTGCGTTGCATTGTGTGATGGGACCTGGGTCTTATAATAGCTTCATTTTTCTTTATTTAGCATTGCGCTGTTGTTTTATGCACTGGTGTTCTTGGGAGGAAACCCGTTCCGTGTTATACGGCGTGGTCCCTTGATTTACCTAACTTTAAAAATAAAGATTAATAACTGTTTTAGTCCTCACACCAGTCACATGACTGACCTGGAGTTTATTGTTTTAACCTAAACTCTGGCTGCCCCTATTTTCGACACGGGCAGCTAGTAGTTTTGGTTTTGCAGATTTATATTCACAGGATCCTGGTTTACAGCTGGAACGATATCCGGAAAGCTTTGTATCCGTATATCTCCTTCAGTTGTGTATCGTATTATTTTCTGCTGCTATGTATTTAAATGTAATTTAAATCTCTGATATTTTTGTGTAATATTCATTTATACTCTGTATATTCTTGTATCTGATGGAATTGTTGTAATAACAATGAAATGTTCTTTTGTCTGCGTTCTGATTTGTCTTGTCCTCACAGTAATTCGTTCTTTCTCATCTCTTCGGGGACCGGGGAAGTTTCGGGTCGCTTCATTTGGTATCAGAGCTTTGGTTTGCAAAGCTCAGAGAACAAGGCACCTTAGAACCAAACGAAAGAATTCATCAGAGATTGGATTAGTAATATCCAATAAGAATGACTCGTTAGAGATGGGATCAGTAGTATCCTAGGACGAGTCGAAAGAGTGTTATTTTTAAAATAAACATTTAAACAAACTTTGTTCTGGAAGTTTAAACTATTTTATACGTATTTGAATATTTGTTTTATATTGAATTTGGACAATCCAATATATAAAGATTTTGCATATACGCCTTGCAAACGTGTATTCGAAGTTTTAATATATTGAAGAGATATAGAATCACACTCTAGTCGCCTGGAGATGATACTGATGATTGAGATCTCATCATCAGTGTTTATGTTCGAGTTTTGAAAGTGAGGTATCTATATATTTCCAATCGACTGGTGTGAGAACCAAACTAGATAGGTTTATTGTTGTGATTTGGCATCAAAAACATGATTTTTAGTATATATATATAAAAAAATTATACCTTTGAAAGTTAACCAACACATTGATTGCTAGCTGTGATGATTATTAACTCAACTAATAGAAATACTGGAATGATATATAAAGCATAAATCAAGATATTTGTTAAGTGAAAAGTAATGCAAACTCTCTTGATAAAATCCTCAAATATAATGTAGGAGATGGTTCTCTATGGCTTATCTAATGTTGACTTCAGTATGACTCCGAAACAAACAAGGAGGGCCCACCAGAAAACAGAAAAAGAAAGGAAGTTGAACTTAGGAACATACGTGGGTGGTTATTGTCGTATATGCAGAGAAGAAGGGCATTATGCGGTTCGGTGCCCTGAGAGAAAGAAAATCAAGGAGAAAGAGATAAGAATGGACATAGTTTGTTTTAAGTGCAAAGAAACGGGATATTTTGTGGATAAGTGTCCAAACGTTAAGAAAAAATCCAGAAAATTAGGAAAAGAAAAGAAGTGCTTCCGATGCAAAGAAGTAGGGCATCTAGCCCGAAATTGCCCGTTAAAGAAGGATGATAAGAAATCCAAAGGAAAGGAGATATCTACTTTGGAAATTATGCAAGAAGGAGGCACGACTTCCTAGAAAGTTGGGTTTTAATGTAATGAACTAGCATTTTGGATATATGTATGGATGTGTATGATACTTGTATGAACTTAAATATGCTTTTGTTTTAAAAATGTATCGATATTGTATAATATAGCTAGTGTAAGAAGAATGATTGAAAAAAAATGAATTTAGCACCGCATATTAGAATGTTTTGGAATTTGATTGAAATTGCATGCATATACTTGTACTTACACTGAACATGTCATAGCAAGGAGGCTAGAGCAGAGAATAAAATTTGTTTGCTCGACAAATAGGTACATGTTTACTATAATTTACTGTTTTGTTTGGGTGATGATGATTTTATGAGCCGATTGGCTAGCCGCTTGGCTTTTTCTTTTTCTTTTTGAGATCAGAAGGCCTTTATGGCAATTTCGGGATTTTCCCGTGGCTCCCAGTGTAGGGGAGGTTATGGCCAAATTTTTCGAAAATTTAGGGTGTTAGCCAAATTTTTGAAATTTTTGAAAAGTTCTTAGAAACTGAAAAGTTGAAGAACTTAAGCCATAATCAAAACAATGGAAGTTGAGTTGAATTGTTAAACAACTTTCGGCTTTGTTCCTTTTCGGGGACGAAAAGTTTTAAGTGGGGGAGATTGTAACAACCCGAAAATCTGGGCCAGTTTAAAATTTTTATTTTGGCAATTTTAGCGAATTTTGAACATTTAAAATAGATTATTTTAAATAAAATCGACGAGAAATTTATTTTGAATGGAATTAGAACGTATATATTATATACGGCGTCATTAGAATATAAATAATTATATATAATTATAAAAGGAATTGAAAATGGCGCGGTAGTTCGATAATTCGATTTCAAACTTCAATTGAATGTACCGGGTGCAAAACAATCCGGATTTTAGTGAAACCAAAAATAATAGGATCTAATTGATAATATCTTTCCAACGAATCCGAAAAATTGAAATTTCATAGCGGGAATCAAAAGATATGTCCAGTTGAAAATTCTGAATAGTCGCTATGGAATTCAGGCCCTTAAAAATGGAAATTTTGCAAACAACCTCGGATTTTGACGAAACCACTTTTGTTGGGTCCGTGATGTAAAGTTATTACTAGATTCCAAATTTCGTAATTTTTCGAATCAATATGTGAGCGTGGCAAAGGAAAACGTGTTTGACCAGTTTCAGTTGATTTTAATCAACTGGAAAATGGCCATTTTTCAAACGGTCTCAGAATTCGACGAAATTAGTTTTGTTAGGACCGTATCGTCAATACGAAGCTAGAAAATATTTTTCTGGATTTTTTAGGGTTAGTATGTGACCCCGGTAAATTGAAATGTACGTTTAAAATTCAATATAATGATTTAAATGTAAATTTGACGAAAACTGATCGAAACAACCGAATTGGCTTACGATACATATCCCATTGGGTTCGGAATGCGGGTAATTAGCTAGGGGTGACAGTCGTTGGGTCTTGATTGGGATTCGAATAAAAAGTCAACCTTAGGTGGAATAAATAAAATATATAATATAAATTAAAATATAAAATCCCTTAACCCCCACTTTCCCCTATCAGATCTGAAATCGAGTAAGGATAATAAAAAAAAAACGGAATCGAGGCCGCCGTCGAGGATCGTCCCCCCCTTCATCTTCCGCCACCGCGCCGCCACAGGAGGAGCGTCGCCCTCCGATTGACCCCCCCACTCCTTCTCCCCTCCCTTATGTTTCCTCGCGACGTGAAAACCCGCCACCCCCTAGTCCATCGCCACCCCTAGACCGGAGCACCGCACCACCACCGACGTCGTCCCCAGACCCCCCTCTGTGCCCCCTCTCTCTCGCCTCTCGATTTTAACACCCACGAGACCCAAAATCGCCTCTTCCCATCGAAGCAACCTCGCCCCTCGCGAAGAGCAACCTCCGCCGCTCCTCCCCCACTTCAGGCGCTGCCATATTCCCCTCCGACGACCGCTGCAACACCTCCTCCTTCGAAAAAGTGAGCTTTCCCTTTTAGTTTATTTAATTTTCAGTTTTAATTTTGGTTAAAACAAAGAGATTTGGTTTTGTTAAAGAAAAAAAATCCGGTCTTTAGTGTATGTAGTATTACATAAGGGAAATTTGATTTTTATTTTTAACTTTGTTTTAAAAGTTATAGGCTTTATGAAAAGAGAGATTTTTATTGTATATGAAGGATAGACAATAAAAATTCGATCTTTATTATGTAGAAGGTATAAAGATACGATTTTTATAAGGTAGAAGTATTAAAAATATGATCTTTATATAATAGAGAATATAAAAACTGATTTTTAAAATAGAAAAGATTAGATTTTTTGAAATTTGAAAAGGAGAAATCTTTATTATTTGAAAAGGCGAAATCTTTATATTTGAAAAGGCGAAATCTTTATATTTGAA
The DNA here is from genome assembly GCA_030737875.1 of Allium sativum. Classification (NCBI taxonomy): domain Eukaryota; kingdom Viridiplantae; phylum Streptophyta; class Magnoliopsida; order Asparagales; family Amaryllidaceae; genus Allium; species Allium sativum. Next base: position 899,108,361 of record CM060910.1, on the reverse strand, counting down.
AAGGAGAAATCTTTATATTTGAAAAGGCGAAATCTTTATATTTGAAAAGGCGAAATCTTTATATTTGAAAAGGAGAAATCTTTGTATTTGAAAAGGCGAAATCTTTATATTTGAAAAGGCGAAATCTTTATATTTGAAAAGGCGAAATCTTTATCTATATAGTAGTATTGTAAAAATATAGTTTTTGTCTATATAGTAGCGGGGTAAAAATAGAATTTTTATCTATATAATAGCGAAGTAAAAATTCGATTTTTATATATTGAATAGCGAAGTAAAAAATTCGATTTTTATATATTGAATAGCGAAGTAAAAATTCGATTTTTATATATTGAATAGCAAAGTAAAAATTTGATTTTTATATAGGTAGTGGATACGGGCAACGAAATAGACAAAAGAAAAGCACGGTGAAGATTTCCTACCCATGAAGAATTGCGTCATTCAGTTTAGCGAAAGGGTGAGAATTTCTCACCTTTCAAATTCTTTTTCTAGTTATATATATATATACTAGGATGCAGACGGTGTTTAGTAGCACCCGACACAATCGTCCACAGACCATGGACTTGTTTGTTTGGTTGTATAGTTGGTTAGATTATTTGGTGAAATGGAATGGATTTGATTGATGTGTGAATGGCGTGGGCCTTCACTAGACCGGGGATAAGGCTAGGCCTCGTCCCGTTTCTAGTATCGTGTCGTTATGCCGCCGAAATTTTTTAAATAAGTTAGAAAATAAAAATATCATTTTATTTAAAGAATGAACTGAATAGAAATTCATATGTTAAAATAAAATGTTTTATCGTTAAAAATATAATTTTTAACGTGAATAGGAATATAGTGAATGTGAATAAATCAATATTCATTTACAAACCGGACGGTTTGTTTATGTACACCGATTTGACTGACATTGATTGGGACGATAAATTTTACACATCGCTCAACTGCACAAATAAAATCTGTGTTTGATTGTTTGAAACCCCACACGGGTGTTGGGATGAAATTTGAAGTTCACTCATCCTGATTGATTAAATATGTCGGTCGATGGATCGACAGGCTGTTATAAGCGTTAGATATCTATATTTGATGCCTATACAGTGTAGTGCACTTTGGATGATGGTTGATTATTTATCGTTGCTATTATATACATTTGTTGTATGGAATCCATATAATTAACTTTATATGGTAATTGATTGGGCCTCATTCCAATCGGAAAAATAAAGAATATTATAAAATAAAGGTTCATGTGTTGACCGTACTCATCCGTTGAGATTAGTCATGTGTTGAACGAAATATTTTAATAATAAAATTTACATCTTTATCAATATAAAATAAAGGTTCATGTGTTGACAGTACTCATCCGTTGAGATTAGTCATGTGTTGAACGAAACGTTTTGATAATAGAAATATTTGAAATAGAAATATTTTGAAATAGAAATATTTGAAATAGAATATTTGAAAATAGAAATATATGAAGCCATGTTGATTAGATAGACGCCATTTTGACGTGAACGATATTTATATCGATTTTATTCATTTTAAAATGAATATTGAAAAGTGATTTCGAAATCGAATATTTAGAATTGATTTGAATCGATTAGAAAACGAATTCGAATTGAATTGAATAGAAAACGAAAACGAAATTGAATTGAATAGAAAACGAAAACGAATTTGAATTGAATAGAAAACGAATTCGAATTGAATTGAATAGAAAACGAATTTGAATTGAATTGAATTCAATTGAAAACGAATTGAAATAGAATTGAAATCGATTTGAATTGAAATCAAATAGAAGTGAATGTAGAAAGAATTTATAAGGGAAAATTCAATTTTGATTTGAATTTGAAATAAATGTTGAAATTGTTTTTGAAACAAATTTGAAATGATTTATAAAATTCGTTTTAAAAAGGAAATCGACGAAATATATACAATATATATATATTATATATATAATGGCCTGAATAGAAAGCGTCGCACCGCGGTAGTTCGTGAATTTCGATCATTTATTTCAAACGGACATTACGGGAGATCCGACCGTCGGATTCTCCTAAAACCGGAACCGTTGGGTTCGTATCGAAAAGAACTTTCTAACGAATATTAGAAATTTGAAATCTAACGGTTGGATTTGGAGATACGTCCAAATCAAATTTGGAAAAGGTCGCTGTAAGTGCAGTTCGATGGCCGTTGATGGAAATCGACTGTACGGGCCTTGATAAAATTATTAAAAATAGTAATAATTAGTGTAAAATCATAAGAAATGATTTGGAAAAAATTGGGATGAAAAACTCCATATTTGAAAAGATAAAAATAGATTTTTATCGAAATGAACTAGTTTTGAAATGAAATAAAAACCCATTTATTTTTAAATAAATAAATTGGATTTGAAATGGGTTTAAATAGAATTGATTCATGGGTTTATCGTGAACTGTGTTTTAAATAACACTAGTTCTTTAACCCGATAATAAATAGAATGTGATTTGGGTTTATCGTGAACTGTGTTTTAAATAACACTAGTTCTTTAACCCGATAATAAATAGAATGTGATTTGGGTTTATCGTGAACTGTGTTTTAAATGACACAAGTTCTTTAACCCAGTAAAAAGAGTTTTGATGAATCTTCAATTAAATTGAAATGTGAATTGATAATTTAAATTATCAACTTTAGAGAATAAGCGAGAATGGAGTATCACCAGTTTTCCTCCAAAGCGATAGTTAAATCTTTAATCAGATTTGAACGTGAAATGGTAATTAATTTTACCGAACACTGTGATGTTAAATACGGAGTATTACCAGTTTTGCTTCATGGGATGAATAGGTTGGGATTGGGAAATAAATTAAATAATTACTTCGGTATGGTTCGCTAATCTCGACTAGTTTGGAAAACCATAATTTGGTTTGAAATGACATCCAAAGGAAGATTAAAGGATAAATTTTAAAGAATTTATCTTGGATAAAATTAATGGGAACCTTTCCCTAAGAATTGAAATTTAGAAACTAGCTGAAGGTTAGTTAAGAAGAATGGTTTCCTGGATATTGATCTGATGTTGGTTTCGGCCTTCGGGGTAAATATTTAGGGAATTGCTCTCTTACTGATTTACGGTTAGTAACTAATGAATTAGAATGAGGCGTATGTTGTGTTTGTGTAACATTTATTTTTAATATACGCGGGTTGTTTGGAAAGGCCGGGTTTATTCCCATTCTGAATAACCGATTCGACGATATGTCTAAGATGAAGACGGTGGTTGAAGGCCGGAAGTCTTCACATCGTTTGGATAATTACTGACGATCCTGATTGGGTTGTACACCCAAGAGGATGGAAATAGTTGGTGGTCGTCCAGACGTACTTGGAGATGGATGGATATGCGAGGAAAGTGCCTCCGGTTTCGTTCAGACCTAGAACGGACTTGTAAATGGATGGTGTGTCTGACATTGTATTCCTTTATATTGTATTTGTTGATCTCTGCTAAATATATATCTGTTTGGCGGCGGAGAATTTATTCTCTTGCTTAACGCCCTTCTCTGAGACATATGAGCTCAGAGGTTATATATTGGCAGAAATCAGTGGTACGATATGGATTGATAGTGTGGCATGCTGAGATGCAGTGATCCAGACTTTTGTTGAAAAGCAAAGTTTGGTGGTTGATGATCAAAGCGCAGCTGATATAGCATGGCTTTGTGTATAGCGTTGATCCGCGAGCCTCACACCCTGGTATGGTGGTAAACTGGTGGTTTGATCAGTATACTTTTTAGTGGATGGGCACCTTAGTGGTGTCGTGGATTCGGTCGACCGAGATGAGCCTAGTGCTCAAGGATATATAGAGTAGGCGGTGTTTTCTCTCGCTGGGACGTAAGCCGCGGTGGTACTCTGGTCCCAAATGTGCGGATGTGCAGACGGTGTTTTCTCTTGTTGGGATGTAAGCCGTGGTGAATTGCATTACGCGATCGATCTTTCGAATCAGGAGCCACCATGTTGGAAATCCAATTTCCAATACGTGTATTTCGGTTTTATTTGTAGAGCCTAGTATGGCGACATAGTGGGATGGGGCACTTATGCCGTCTATGATTGATACTTATGATTTGAAGATATTTTATACAATATGCACTTATAATAGTATCAAATGATTTGTTTTAAACATATCAAGCATTCTTGGCTATTATAAGTTAAAAGCCCTATCCTCCGACTTGCGTTGCATTGTGTGATGGGACCTGGGTCTTATAATAGCTTCATTTTTCTTTATTTAGCATTGCGCTGTTGTTTTATGCACTGGTGTTCTTGGGAGGAAACCCGTTCCGTGTTATACGGCGTGGTCCCTTGATTTACCTAACTTTAAAAATAAAGATTAATAACTGTTTTAGTTCTCACACCAGTCACATGACTGACCTGGAGTTTATTGTTTTAACCTAAACTCTGGGTGCCCCTATTTTCGACACGGACAGCTAGTAGTTTTGGTTTTGCAGATTTATATTCACAGGATCCTGGTTTACAGCTGGAACGATATCTGGAAAGCTTTGTATCCGTATATCTCCTTCAGTTGTGTATCGTATTATTTTCCGCTGCTATGTATTTAAATGTAATTTAAATCTCTGATATTTCTGTGTAATATTCATTTATACTCTGTATATTCTTGTATCTGATGGAATTGTTGTAATAACAATGAAATGTTCTTTTTTCTGCGTTCTGATTTGTCTTGTCCTCACAGTAATTCGTTCTTTCTCATCTCTTCGGGGACCGGGGAAGTTTCGGGTCGCTTCAAAAAGGGTACTTATATTACAACGTAAAAGTTACAAAGAAAAGATAGAGCTGGATACAAATGATACCCACACACATAAACGAATACTATACAACGACTGAAACTAATCTAGTTCCCTCCGAACTAGCCATGAGCACGTATATCACCTACAGCAAAAAAACTCAAAATGCACCCAAATCAGAACATTGCTTTAAAAAGCCCAAAAAAAACCAGGTATCCAGCCCAGACTTAAACCAAAAAGCCCAACAAACCAAAGCATGCAACCCCATGAATTCCAATCAAGAACAACATCAGAGTTGCTCTAAAATTCACAGCAATCAACCACCACACACTACTAAGAGCCAAACTAAAAACATCAAAAGTTAAAATCATTATTTTTTTAAAGACGCCCCCATTTTGAATACCTCTCGGAGTCCTACCATCATCTTTACACTTTTTTATTTGCTTTTGATCTATTTTGGAATTGAGAAATTAACTTAGTCCATTCTAGATTCGTTCCTACCAATTTATCTTCACATATCACTTCACTTCCACCTTTAAACTTATTAGTTTTGTACTTATTTCTTCTTCTTTTATAATGGCTGGAAGAACCAACTGAATCCTCCATCAACATATCCTGCAATACATTCTCTTTAAACTCCTGTATATCAACATAAGAAGGGTGACTGTCCTTTGAATCAGATGCTTCTTCTTTGACATTGTCTAAGTCAATTCCTTTCTTGGAATTATATTCCCTTATATTAGATGCTTCCTATACCATCTCCTGATTAAAGTTAGCATCTTTATATTCACCATTTTCTTTTACATGATCTATTATCGTTTTACTTGAATCCTTCATACCAAAATCTGAAACAGCAAGCACATTGAAAGGATTATCATTGCTAACATTGTAATTTTTATCAGTAGCATTTTCTGATCTAACACCAACATTCTTTCCTATACTACCTTTCTCTGATATGTTCTTACTTTCCAAAATAATAGCTTTCTCAACAGGTTCATTATTAAACTTAGTCTGATTTCCCAAATTTTCCTCTATATCCATCCATCTCACACAATTACTATCAACTTTAGGAACCCAAACTTTACTAGATTTGCAAGCAGCATTTGAGTGGCCAAACACCTTACAATTAGAACAAATTTGAGGCACCCACTTATAAACTACCTTTTGCCAAATTATTTCACGATTGCAACATTGTATAGGAATCACATCAGGAAATTTAAAATCAAAATTTATTTCCACCAGCACTCTAGCATACGAAATACGAATTATATTTTCTATGACATTATCCAATTTAAGAGGATTACCTAAAATAAAAGCTATTCTACTTATTGCCTCAACAGACTAGAAATCTAACTGCAGATTAGGTTATTGAATCCATACCGGTATTATATGCAGGAATTCATGAGTTAGCTTCAAGCCAATTTGCCATTTTCTCATATAGATCAATCTTTTGTTGTAAAAATACAGCCCTGATTCTATCATAGTCACTAGCATTTTAACATTTAATTATGAAACAACCATTATCCATTGAAAATAACTGATAGTTACCCATCAGATTCCAATTCCGATGAATATAACCTTTTAAAAACTTATAATAAGGTTTACCTCCAAAGACATAGAAGATTATCGAGTTTGTCCATCTTTCTCTGGCTTTAAAGGTTAGATCTTCATTGATAATCGCAACCTCTATGTTTTCCTTGACAGCAGGTTCATAAAAACTAAGCTGGATAGAGCTTCGATGATAATTATTATCTTTTATAACATTTATCCAAGCCTTCGAATGATTGCAATTAGCTTTAGCAATTAGATCTCGATCCTTCGAAACCAGATCTGGAAAGTCATCTTTGGAATTAAGATCTGAAAAGTACTGATTACCATGAATTGAGAAGGTTTCTCGCTTTGCATGTTGCATGGATGAACGGAGATCAGGGGGAATTGCAGAGCGATGACCTGAATCTGGTTTAGAGACGTATTTAGCCAGTGATTTGGGATTATGAGAAGTAGACGCCACCATTAACGATAGAAAACTCTCCTATTAATCTGTTTTCACTTCATTTAAAAAACCTTATGAGTAAAGAACGTATATGAAGAAAATAATAAAAAATAAGAAAACAACAATTATATTGGTTCGGTTTGAATATGTCTACGTCCACTTTGTAATTCTCACTAATTTTGCACTAATTTGATGATTACGAGGGTAAGATTGCTTGAATCCTAAGCACAAATGAATATGATAAGTAAACCGTACACAAAGTGGAAGAAGAAGTCCTATAGAAGTCTCGTGAAGTGATATTTATAGGGAGAATAATATCCGGTTAGGTGTAACGTTTGGCAGGAACAGTTGATGTAGTAGGAGTGAGAAACGTGATGTGGTGTGGTGGACGTCGTAGCCACATCAGTCACATAGTCGTCCTTGGTTTGGTATGGCTCGGCTCGACATACGTCATGCCGAACCGGAATAATGTCGAATTGAAGAGGAGAATTGGCGGAGTTGCTAATTCAATGATGTCGAATTGAAGAGGAGAATTGGCGGAGTTGCTAATTCACTTGGGCGAGCCGAGGAAGGCCGAACAGGAGGAGAATGCTTCGAATGTCTAATTTTGATGGCCGTGCTGAGGCAATGACGAGCTGAAGGAGGGCCTAATCAGATTCATGTCGATCCGGGCTAGCTTGCCTTTAAGCATCTGAGACTTGACTTCAGTTGTGTTTGAATCTTGAACGGTTTGAGTTGGAGAGAGTAACGTTATGTAACGACGGTCGGAACAAAGTCCCCTTCCTTGCACGCATATGAGCTGGCACACAACTCGCATATAACAAAAGGAATCTCTGATGTTACGTGTCTACCAACTCATATTTGTACTCAACTCCTTTAATTTTATTTCATGACGTGAGACTATTAATTTCAATCCATCATTCCTTCTTAACAACATATGAGACAATCCCAACAAGTAAGTACGTGATAAACTTATCAAAAGGCTGGTCAGTAGGAAAAGAATTAAAAATGGTGAACAATTGGGAATTGTTGTTGTTAAGTTCATGAAACGGCTTTCATTGGTTAGTCACAGATGGTTACCATAGTTCTAAACGAGGAGAAGTATATGTGTTTATTATCAGATATTATTTACCCTTTTTTCTTCTTTTTTTGCAACTGAACAGTTTAATTACTATTCAAAACCCAAACATACAAAATACAAACAGTGTTAAATATTTACTGACATATGATAATAATCAAAACCCAGTGAACAAAATGTCAATATGAAAAAACAAAAATGAAAGACAAATATCTCAAACTACTTCGGAATGTCAATCCATTGATGAAACATCAACTAAATCAACCATTTAGCATTGAGATATATCTTGAACAAATGCATATGCAGATTTCACAATTGACATAATAAGGTTTTCATTCCGGCATCCTACGAAATTGTTGCTTCAGGTACTTAATGGTGCAGCGGGTCTGGTCCTCCTGGGCTGAACCGCTGTGCTTCAAAAACAGTCTCCTTTTGTGGGTATTCTGACATTGCACTATGCTTAACATTTTCATCCTTGGGCAAAACACGAGATTTAGTGACCGTAGTAGAAATGACATGATAAGGAAAAGGCATACACAGAGCTGTAGGTTTGAAATACGCATTATGTGCTTTCAAACCATAGGCCAAGAGCATGCAAATCCCTAGTAAATAAGATTAGATATTTATATAGATAGTTTAGACTTTTAAGGATTGTATATTTATAGACAGTTTAAACTTTTAAGGATTGTATATTTATAGATAGTTTAGACTTTTAAGGATACACGTACTACCATGCAATCACACAAACTCTTGTATAAATTTTAAGTGTCAATCTACTCATTGGTCTTGCAAAACCAATCTGATGCGTTTAAAGTGCTTAAATTCCTACTATTCTCTTTGCTTATTTCGTATGTTTCTGGCAAGATGACGGAAAGGTAGCACTAGCTGTAATGAATTCTATTTTTAGTACATATCTCTAAAGTTTTAGTATATAAATGTACATTCATTTTTGTTCGGTGACCTACTTTATAATCACGATGATGTAAATCCCTAGAATTATTGGACGCTGTAAAGTTAGTCTGGGATTTTCATATGAAAAAGCATAGGCAGCTTAAGGGAATGATGGATAGCCAAAGGTGTATGGGTACGAGTAAGGTTATGGCTTCTCAGAGTAGCTATGGTCATGTATTTCTTATTTTTTTTCAAAGTATAATGTACATTCTTTATCTAATATAATGGCCAAAAAAAAGACTTGTTATTGATTTTGCAGGCCAATGAATAAGTGGTTTGCTGAGGTTGTTAGCGTTAGGTGAAGGCATGATATCACATATCATCATCAGTTAATGCTAGTGATGGAAAATGCTATAATAGGAGAATCTGCTGTGGTCCAAGCTTCTGTGAGATTCATGGAATACACTTCTTGATTGATCATGGTCATAGTTTACATGACAACAGTTTCCGTTTCGTTCTTTAACAAATACTGAAATTTCGATTTGATTTCAAAAATTCCTCTTTTAACTCTGATGTTCTAGTTCCGTTACTTCTGAAAAAAAAAAAAAAAAAAAAGGACTTATAAGTAATATAAATTTTTTTCATATAAATAATTTGAACTTATAAAATTGAACAAAAGTGATCTTTAAATTAATTTTATAATAATTCACTAATATAGAAACTTAATACAATTTATTTTACTTATTTAACCTATGTCCAATTTTCATCATCTACCTGTAATTCCTTAGCTGACAAATACTGGTCCAAACTTTATAAACAAATTAATAATGGTCCAAACTTAAAAAGCCCAGCTCACAGGAACCCAAAAATTATAAGTCCAAACTCCATCTTTTAGTACTGACAACTTCTTTTGTTCGTTGATGTCTTAAATTTGAAGTCTTAAACCCCATCGCCAAAGGAGTAACGAGAGACATGTTTCTCTCCGTCTCTCTCTTCTCTCATGTTATTTGTAGATATAAATCCGATTCTCTTTTTCTTCTTGTTTGATTTCAAAGTCCAAAACAAGTTTGTAAGCAAATTTCAGTTCGGTCACCACTAGAACAAAATCAAAATGGTCAGAATTCCAACGTTGTCGGCTAGAATCTCGAACCACTATACATAATATGTAATATCTCACCTCTATACTCACGTTAGCTAAGATGATAGCAAACAATGATGTCAACTAACCCAAAGAATACGACTGTTGAGGATCAACCATCTGCATAATAGCTTTGAACGAGTGTTAAACATGTTGGATAATGTGGTCTTGCTTTTTAAATCTCATGAGGAAATCCAATACATCTAATTCAAGTTCAAACCCACTAGACAATGGCTATATATAATTCTAAATTAATATAAAATACATACAAATATAATCAGAGTCATACACAGATATTCACATTACTAAGGTGAAAATTGCATATAACACATAAGTGTAAATACAAAGGCAGTGGTTAGACTCGATCCACTATATAACAAAGGAATAAGTACGTATTCTAGCCAAAAGAATATGTATACATATATGTCTTACACATATAACCCAAAATTACAACAATGGTAATGTAGTTGCCAAAAGTCGAGAGATGGTACATGTTAGAAGTCTTGAAGAAACAACTACAATACCTCAGTCTGACCCGAGTATTATTTATAAGAAAATAAACAATAAACTTATCATTATAACTGTACTTATGATAATAAATTGAGATAAAAATAGAGACATAAGCAGATAATGACATATACCCAATAAAAAATGTTCATAAGAAAATGTGAAGGATCGACATGTCCATAAAATATGTCAAAGAAACTTCAGTGCTACAAAACAATATCACATTCTAAATAATACAGCTACTCACAAGAAATGATGTCCCCTATCAAATCAATATGAATAAATAATATGATATCAATACATGAATTCGGTCCCAAACCAAAACGATACTAAGATCATCACAAGAAGGGAACCTAAAACTCCATGAAACGAAGTTCTACAAGTAGTCCGAAGACACTCAAGATAAACCGAAGTTCCACAAAGATAACACAAATCGAGAAGATCTAAAGATCAAAGAATACATAATTCCACTTGGAATACACAATTCCAATAAATGAACCCAAGTTTCTCAGGATGATCCGAAGATCATCGATATAATCAAATGAACCGAAGTTTCTTATGATGATCCGAAGAACATCGATATAATAACAATTGATCAAGTATAGTGTAAACTATGCCAAGCTAGTAAATATAAGAGTCAAGCTACATGTCTCATAACCACTTTCTCTACTCGAATATTTATGAACAACTTGTATATTCCACAAGATATACAAAACAATCATCGCCACAATTTTCAATCAACGAGTCCAAGAATTAACCGTCAAAGCAAACACAAGGGTTCATAGTCCTTGTTTGTACTAAGGCGTTTAATTGGATTTCTCATATGAATGAGGAAAAAGTTTATATAAATATATACTAGTGGATTGGAAGACAATTTATAAAATAACTTCATATATTGAAGTACGATTAGAAACCAATTTAGTAGACGATTTGGTATCTACTAACAATATAAAACCCTTTATAGTTTGAAGTGGAAAATCTCATCAAATATTGATTGTAATAACAAGTGATCCCGAAATTCACGTTTTAATAACGTAAATAATATCCACCGATTATTGATTATAAATTCGTTTATCCCGAATGAATCGAAAATCCATCTAATCGAGTTGCTGAAATACGTGGATTAGAGCAACTGAAAAGTTAAAGGACAAGGGAAAACGACCTGAAACTCGACCGGGGATAAGCTTGGATCAAACTAGGCTTTTGACTGTGGTCTCTACTGGTCAATAGATGAAAACATGATTCAGACCACTGAATCTATTTTCCAGAAACTGTTTTCTGTTTCTTGAACTTCAACTGATGGAATGGCCTAATCAACCGACTGATTTAAGCCATTGAGTCGACTGAAATATGATGTGAAGTTTCTTTTATAAATTTAGCTACAAGTCAGCTGGCTTACCATAAATATTCACGCGGCTGAATAATGGCCTAGGCTCTGGTTGCTTAGGAAATGAAGCTTCAACGACACGTCGAAACAATACAATAACACAAACTCGAATGCACATGAAGATTACACTAGAATTCATCGAAATGAATTCAAAACTCATAAATTGGTAGGTCACATAAACAAACTAAATCACACAATTCAATCACAATACATTCGGGCCAAGGGCACACTAGCCAAGCCTATTGGCTTGAGTCATATATATGAGTTTGCAAGAACTCACCTTTGATTGTTGGAAGCACGGAGATGAACTAAAACCAAGCTAGATCAATCTCTCTTCGAATATAGCACACAAATCTTCAATCTTCACACAAATATACAATATTTCCTAGGTTTAGGAAGTATCACAAACTAAAGAGGAAGCAAGATAGAGAAGATGGAGAAGATGGACAAGCTTCTCCTTGAATTTGCACTTGATTTCAACAAGAATTGGACTCCTAAGATCAAGCTAGGGCTTAGAGAATTTTAGTTTCCTTTTACTCTTCCCAGTTCTATTTTCTCAAAGTGTTGGAAGTGAATGAGAAGGAGAGGGGACTGTAGGTTATAAGGATGTGGGCTAGGTTTACTAACTAAAGCCGCAATCAAAGTCTCAAATTTTACTAACTCAAACATATCGATGTTTATAGTTTTTATTACCGTAAACAACATTTTAAACTTAATGGAAGTGGTCTCGAGTTCAAATTCACCCATATGCAAAAAGTGACTTTATGGACATATATACGATTATTGATGTTATATTTGAATAATTTTTTTAAATATGTTAACATGAAATATGCGGGTTGTTACACACTTCCCCCTTAAAGAAATTGTGTCCCCGCAATTACTTAAGCGAAAACTCAAAAAGTAACAACCAATCATAAAAAAAACTATATAAAAATAGATTAACTCAAGAAATCCACTTTTATCTTTTATATAGTATATCGTTCTTATACTAATATAACTTATGGATAATTTTATAGATTTTAATTTTGAGTTATAAATCACTATATAACTTAAGTCTATACACGTGTAATGTTCAAATAAAAGTCATGAACATATACGAACAATCAAGTTATTCAAATTAGGATTTTACTTAGTTAAATTCTAAATTTTCTAAATCTCCACTTCATTAATTATTTTAACTTTAAATCGCGAACTACCAAACCATGATTTTTCTGAAATTTTGATTTAGACATGTCTCAAAACCTACAAGATGAAATCTAAATTTTTCACTTACATTAAAAAAATATCCTATAGTTCCGGATAATTCATGCTTTAAAGAATTTCGATTTATATTGGATCATGTACGTTCATTTGAACTTAAATTCTCAAAATCACGAATGGTCGCTACATGACGAACTCGTTTTAATTAAATTTAATTAATTCGTTTAACGTTAAATATGTTTATAAATTATAAACTTATTCTCATATGCTCACAACATAACCTAATTAAATGTTTAAATTTAACTTGGAAGTATCGACTATCCAAAATTGTCGAACATTCCCTATCAAATTTTAGCTAGAAAATTTATCCCTTAAAGAAAATATTCTAACTCACAATTTTTTCTTAAAATGAAAAGGATGGATATGATGGTTATATATATCCTATTCACAAGGATAAGTGACCCCGTTGCCGAAATAAGATCACAAAATAAAATCCGGGTTATACATCCCAAATTGGAAATACTCGCACATTCTCCAATATTCCAAAAACAAATAAATTGGAGCTTTAAATCTCCAATTAATCCCTTTATATCTCAAATTTGAAATATCAACTTGTCCTACAATATTTCAAAAATAACTTCTAGATCATGTAAACATGATAAATAATACAAGTTGAAAGAATTACACAAACCTTGAAAACCTTGGTTTTCAAGCCCACAGAGATATCACCAACAAAGATGAGGTCAAACCAATCGGGATATGACCTCGAAGATTTTGTTCATTAAGGTCAACAAAATGAACTGGAATATTATGTAACCCGAAATGAACAAAAAAGCACGAAATGGAGCCATCAGAAGTCTATTCTTTTCAATCAAAAAGTTGGTGATGATCGATTGCTAAGTCTAATAGTGAAATGACTTTAGCACAACTAACCTATCGAATAAATCATCAATTCGACGTAAGGAATTTATTAAGTTTGTCGTGATTATCACAAAGCTTAAACATGCCATCATATCTGTCCACAAAGATAGCTCCCATATTGTCCATTATTGTCGGTCACTATGGAGGACAAGTAAACAGATTGAGTCACAGGGACGAAAAAAATCAATTTTGAGCTCAATTACCCATTAAGGCAGTCATCGATAAATGGGTGCAAAGATCTCCGAAAATTTACGAATAATGCGAATTGTAGAAACACGTCTGTGATGTAGTATAACAATACAATTACAAACACATTTATAATAATAAATATATGGTTGTTATCATCAAACAAAAATCATAGAATTATTAGGTACAACAATCTCCCCCTTTTGATGATGACAAACATAAAATAAGATTTTGAATACAATATTATAATAATTGTGTTTGACGGCGAATTATTGAACTCCCCCTATTTGGATGATCCCCCTACAACAAAATTACCCCTAGATATGTGCATGAGTGAAAAACAATAATTGAAACTTCAATATTAAAATATTCAAAGAATATTCACTCATCAATCAAAATCTTAACCCATTGTCCCCCTTTTGTTACCATCAAATGGATACAGAAATTAAAACAGTGATGAAAAATAGACTAAAAATATAATATCATCTTAAGAGGAAGAATGATCACCATAAATCTCAATCAGTTAAACAAAAATCATAATATTCTAAGAACTAATGGCAAATTTCACATTGTAGAATGATGGATTTACAATAAAATTTATAAAAATGGAGAGAGTTTCAAAACAAATTATTTCAAATTATTTTCAAAAGAGTTTTTATAAAAAAATGAACACCAATCAGTGATGGATTTGGGCAACGATTATAAATTCAATTTAAGTGACACAATCAAATAATCTCAAATCCCAATTATTATCAATAAACAAATCATAATATATCATAAAATATTAACACATTTCAAAAATTAGAAAATGGATTGATAGGCTAGTTTTACATACCAAGGAGAATTTCAAATAAATTTTTATTTATTCGAATTATTTTCTTTTCCTTTTTATTTAAGAGCACACTGACCACGCATAAGCAGATCTTGGATTTGTAAATGAGGTCAGTTGCAGCTTAAAAATAAGTAATCTCATAACCTTTCATAACCAGAGTTTGGACTTTTAAATGAGGTTAGAGAAACCTTATGAATATTATATTTTTATTATTTTCTGGTTCAAAAGAAAATTTCCTCAGTATATAAAATAAAAAATGGATGGTATAAATGTGGTAGATACAGAAGTGGGTGTAAAATAAATTTCTAAATTAATGTTATTATGAAATATGCTCAACTATGCCGGGATTCTTAGAAAATTTCAATTATCACTAGTTCTGAAAAATAATATAATTACAATTCCATCATAGATATTTCCACTGTTTATTCAAGATGATTTTAAAAAGCTATTAAATTCTCCACTTTAATATGAAATCATGATGGATGGCAGAATAATGGTAGATAAAGGAGATGTTCGTGAAATAAGCGCCAATTCAAAGATATTATAAAAACTGTTCAATCATGATGAAAAATTTAAATAAAATTTCATCTTGGTGTGAAATATACTATAGTCACAACTCATCACAATTTCAATAATCTGATAATAATTTTGATGAGTTCTAAATACAGCTGTTTTTGGTTATTGATTTCAATTTCTGAATAAATAATTAGTAAATGATTTTAAAATTGAAAAATCAATTACAAGAAGGAATTTAGAAAGATTTATACCAGACTAGAGGGATATAAAAAATATATACAGAATGGAAAAAAAATTTAGCACTTCCAAACTGATACCACTTGTTGCCTTTGCTAACAGGGATTTTAATACCACCCCGATGGTTAAAAAATATCTCAGACAACAGTATCAAATCACCAAGCCCAAGAAAATAATCAAATAATTCAGTTCCATTTTTCAGAGTAGCAAGATAAATTCATAAGAAGTCCACAACAAAGTTTTCATAGACTTTACAACAATTTCAACAAGGCAAATCATGATCCAAGATTTAAAGAAACGTTTTATTTGAAATCACCTGAAGGGAAGAGAGAACTTCAAAATTCAATGAATTGATCATACAAGATTTTTTTTATTTCTAATCCAAGAAAAGTGTGAGACTCAAGATATTAAGCATATTCAAATGATTTCAAACAAAAATAATATCCAAGTAAATGATTATGATTTCAGAATGGATTTCAGGCTATAGCACAAGAATTTATGTCAAAGAGATTTTCAATTCAAAGTAGCTAAGTCAATCAGAAATTTTTTGAACCTTTTATAGGAGCAGCAGATGATGCCAAAAACAAGCAGTTATCTAAAAAACATTTTCAAAACGATTTCTTTTATCAGAGCAACACAACAATCAATTCAATGCGGACTTGTCAAGAGATTTTTTCACAGCTATTTCTGACAGTTACAAAAGATGATTCACGACCCAAGAATAAAAATACAATATATTTTAAAGCATTTGAAGGAATATGAAATTCTCAAGATTCAATGAATCAATCACACCAGATTATAAATTTCAAATCCAATATGTGTGACATTCAGGAAATTAATCAAACGATTTCAAACAACCAATTATTCAAGTCAAAGGATCATGAAATAAAAATGCGTTTCAAGACCAGTTTTTCAAAAGATTTTTCACAATTATTTCCGACAAGCACAAGAGAAAAATTTCAGAATATTTACATCAAACATGAGAGATAATTCATGATCCAAAAATTAAAAAATAATTTATTTGAAATCACTTGAATCGATATAACTTTTGAATTATAAGGAATTAATCACGCAAGATTAAAAATTTCAAATCTAAGAAGTGTGTGAGAATCGAAAAATTATTAATTTCAAATGATTTCAAACAAACAGATTTTCAACAAAGATGATCATGAATAAGAATGAATTTCAAGATGTAAAACAATGATTCAAGCCAAAAGTTTTTGAATTCAGAAATACTCAAGCCAATCTAAAAACCAATGAAATTATCACAACTTGAAATTTGTAGTGTGCTGTAATGAGTATGTTTTCAAGTCTTTCCAAAATGAATTAGAAGAAGCTCAAAACAACAGGGATGTGTGAAGTTTTATTATTATTCAGATCTTCAAAAATTTAGAATTCAAATTAACAGTGTTCAAGATATAACAAGAATACTTTAACACTGTTAGGAATTCAGAAATAAAAAGAATAAACTTCAAAACAATTGTAGATATTTATAAATTTGAATTCAAGATCTGGAAATTAGTAAAACATGAGAGTTTTATTCAAATAAAGCGAGTTTCCAAAAGATCAAGAATTCTGCAATCATAAGTTAAGAAACTAAAAATAAGAGAAAATAATAATATTGTAGTGTTAAATCAAAATCTGAAATAACCAAAAGGAACTAGAGGGGTAAAAGGAGGAATAGATCAAAGAAGAACAAAGAATATTTATAGAGATGACATTACAAAAAAAACATCATATTACAACTTTAATTTTACAGCGGTCGGAAAAGCACAGTTGTAATAAATGTTTTTTTACAACTTTCAATTTCCTAAAGTTGTAATAAACATATTTTTAACAACTTTTCATTTTGTTAGGTGTAATAGATTCCTATTACTAACTTCATGTTTATAATATATATATATTTAATAACTAATTATATTAATAATTAATAATTAATAATAAACCTAGGAATCAATAATATTTATTAATTATTATTAAACAATTAATAATTAATAAGTAGTAATTTATTTTTAATAGTTGATTATTATTATGAAATAATTTCTATTACTAATTAATAATTAACAATCCAAGAATTAATAATTAATTAATACATATTAAATATTTAATTAGTGATTGATAAATAACAAATAAGGGAAAGTTTAAACGGACACACAATTTTGACACAAAATTAAACACACAAAATATGAGCCATTAGATCTCCCTCTGATTTTCACCCCACATATAAAGACAAACAAATTGTGTGGTCCAAATTTTATGTACATGAATTTATGTCTAATTTTTGTCGCTATAGCCACTTCCAACAAATAATCATTGTCAAATAAAAATAATTAATAGAAAGTGTATTTGGGCGCTTTACTTAAATTCCTTTTTTTGGCGATTCCGTACTTCGCGCTTTTATTTCCTCCAAAATTTCATTTCCCGCTAGCCTAAGTTCCTTTTATTTTTCAGCTCCCACTTCTCTCGTCTATACAGCCCTAAATTCTAAATCCCATTACCGTAAAAATCCTAAATCGCATCAATACAACCTTAAATCCCAAATCCCATCACCGTAAAAATCAGATAATTTTTTGATATCTATATGTTGTACGCCTTCTCGCTCCCCATGCTTTGCAAGGCTAACTAATTCTCCTTTTGTTGTATGTATCTGAAGGTGACTATCGTGACCCAATCTTCTCGTGCAAAAGGTAATATTTTGTGTTCGAAGTTGCCCCCGATAATCTATTTGCATCTCGAATTCCCGAAGCTTCCAATTGCTCTGAACGTAGTAACAACTATTATCTCCCTAGTTAGTTTCATAGGTACGACTTATTTTTTAGATGATTGTGGTCTTATGGATAGTAATAGAGGCTATGTAACATACGGAGGCCCGATTTTACGAGGAATATTTGAAGTTAGCAATTTAGATAAGAGCTTTTCGATCTTGTTTAACCCATGCATTCAAGTTGTTTTTGAAAATGCTACTAAAAACTCTGCTAAGCGTGTGTCTGTTTCTCATGTCGCGTCTGATTTTTATTACTTGCTGCCCTTCGCCTAAGCAATAGTCTTCTCTATTCACTATTCTTCCCGGAAACGTTGATGACTATTAACCTATTGACTTTGATTTACATATAGTCCATGGAGTGTTGTAGCTAACTTTAGAGCTTGTAGAAGCTGGGGCCAGTTTCTGGTTAGGATATGTTGTTGGATTTTTCCTATATCCTATTTAGGGAATTCACAAAGCTAGGTCCTTATTTTGTTGCCTAATGAAGATCAAAGGTGATCTTGCTGACCTTTTAATAGATTTTTGTGCAAAAAAGAGCTTTTCCATCAATTCCAGGATGCAAAAGTTGATGAGTGCTTCTTCATGGGTAACTCCGTTATTGCTTGAGTGCTTGGAAAAGGAAAGGTTCATTTTAAACTCAATTCTAAAAAAAACTTCTTTTTAATGATGTTATGTATATTCCCATCCTTCATAGGAATTTAGCATTAGGTAGTGTCACAGAACAAAGCTGGGATGAATTTTTTTTTTTGAGTTTGAAAAAGTAATAATAACTAATAGTATGATGTTTGTTGGGAAAATGATATTTAGCTGATGATCTGTTTTGTATTAGATATGTTGTTTCTAATAATGAAAGTACTTTCGCTTTTGCTTATGTGATTAAATCCTTTTATTTATGGCACACATTGTTTATCATGTCATAATATACTATTTCAAATTAGCTTGTGTTAAGGAGCGTCTGTGAATAATCCGATCTGTACCATCACACCAGTGAGTATTACTTAATACATGAAACTAACAAAAGCAAAAGCCATCTATATAGCTTCATAAATGGCTATAAACCATCAACACAATTTCATATTATATAACCTCAAAAAAACAATCAAAAGAATCCTCACAAAGGCACGTATTACTACCTTTATTTGTGAAGTTAGAACAACCAGTTTATTTGTATATAACCTCATAAGGAGTATTATGTACTGTTATTATAAAGTTAGAACAACCAATTTATTTGTACTACAAGTTCTAGTTACATTAAACAAACTTATATGTTTTTTTTTAAATTGTGGAATCAAGTAAATATGGATAGCCGATGTTAATTAGATATTTACAAAAATTTACCTCCTTTGCAGAAAAAGGGATACAAGCTCCAAAACCCATTAATAAGTAAATGAGTCTCTTTTAGAAGAATATAAGTAAGGCGACTGATAGTAGGGGCAGATGAACATGAAGAATGAAGGACAATTTTTGGAGTTTACATTTTAGTTTGGCAATGCTTCATTCACAAGTTAAAAAGTTTGGATTAAATGACTACTTTTTTTATTAATGGATTTAGCTACCATGTCAATATTATCATCTGCTAATTTGTTTTCTGAAAGTCCAAGTGCAAATGCTCTTTTTTTAGAAGTTGTGCAACATCCACTTGTTTAAAAAAGGGCTCTGGACCACATGCAGTTCATGCTATCAGGTACATTAAGCATTATTGTTAAATTTTCTTCTTAAATTATAGAGAACAATTTATTTGATTCATATATATATATATATATATATATATATATATATATATATATGTGTGTGTGTGTGTGTGTGTGTGTGTGTGTGTGTGTGTCCGTGTGTGTGTTTTGTAGCTTGTGTATAGAATGCAAGTTATGTTTGATGCTATTAAGATTTGGTGTTGTTGGCTTGAAAAAATACTTTTTGTTCTTTTTTCTAACAACAGACATATTTTTATGCAATAGTTTTGATCATTGCAGTGAACTTGCACCAAAAAGATAAATGGCGTAAAGATTTCATTGTCTTCGACTAGTGTACTCCCATAAGTTATGCAAATTTTTGTGGATAACTTGTGCTTGTACTAAGTTGCTTTGTAACGGTCAAGTATGTAATAATGTACGAAACGTTGTCTGAAACTTATTATTTGTAATACTGAATATTTGAGTATTTTAATAAATCAGTTTGCAAATAACTGTAACATCTGATTTGCATATGGAGTATTGCTATATTTAGTGTATTGTTCTTTTCAACTGCAAAAGATTTTTATTTTTTTTAAAACCCAAATGTCAATCACAACCGTGCATAACAGTTGTAGTAGATTTTATTACGACGATGCATAACTGTTGTAATAAAGTTTATTACAACAGTGGAAAAATGTTGTAAAATATACATATTACAATGGTGTTGCAACTGTGCAAAAAAGTTGTAAAAGATTTTAGTCTATTACAACTTCTTAATACACGACGGTTTGCCCACCATTGTAAAATGTATAATACAACGGTGTTCCACCATTGTAATATGGTTATTTTGTTGTAGTGTGAGTTTAGAGATAATACCTGAATTTGATCTGAGAAAATGAATCTCTAACTCAACAATCTTGGCCAAGGAACACAGAATGATACAATAATATGGAACAACTTGAAATTAAATATCTTTTGTTCAGTAGCTCCTCAGCCTCCTCTAGTACCTAACAGTTTAGGAAATTGAGTGGTCTAACTAAATTTGTAAAACCACTCTTTAATGTGTTCACGACTTTCAGTACCTAAACGTGGTTGAATAACAATCCATTGGAATTTAACTTTGTGCCCTTAGGAACCCAAATCTGCTTGATTTTAGACGAATTCTCTTTATTTCTTTTTGGGTTCGAAATGGGTTAAACAGATTGTTATCAACAAAATCTTGTCTCGTTTGTGATTCAAAAATCCTTTGAAATTTTCAGAGTTCAAATTTTCAAAATGATCCTTCTTGAAGCAGTTTGAGGGATTTTTAAAAACAAAGGAATTCAATTTTTCAAAATCATTTGTTTTTCCAAAACCGAGACCATTCCTATTACCATAAGAGAATTGATTTTTCAACAGCATATTCAAGGATTTTTCTCCAACTGAAAAACGTTTTAAACTCAATTCAAGATCATTGATTTTGGATTTAAGATCAGAATTTTCTTTCATTATATTTGAACAATGATTAATGCTAATCTTTCTCCTTTCAGTATCATTTTGTTTCAAATACAAGTTTTCTTCTTCAAGCATTTTGATTTTGGTTTTGGAATCAAAAATCTAATATTCAAATTGAATTTGTTTTTCAAATTGATGTTTTACAAGTTCCTTTTAAATTTTCAATTTCTTTTTCAAGTTCAATCATGATTGATTTAGATTTCTGTAAATTTTGATTTTAAAAAATTTTATGTTTGGAATTAAGGTATCCAACTCCTTTTGCAAAGCATCGTTTTTATAAATTAGCTCATCCTCATTTTGTTTCAAAAACATAATTTCTTTTCCCAGTTTCTGAAGATTTATTTTGAGATGAGCTAAATCATTTTTCAAATTGAAACCATTCTTGCAATCGAAGTTTTCATGATTTAAATCCAACATATTATTTTTGAGAATCAATTCATGATTTTCATACTCCAGAAATTTATTTTTCCTTTGGAATTTATCAACAGATTTATTTAAATCTGCACATATATAAACTAGATCTTCTTAAGAAAACTTTTCTGTCTCATCTTCTGTTGAGTCTCCATCTTCTGATCCATCTGAAATTTTATCTGTACGACATGCTAAGCATAGATCTGAATCTGAGTTGATCTCTTGAGGTTTTGAGCAGCTGTTGTCAATCCGTCCATACTTTGTATTGAGAGTATTCCATATTTCCTGTGTAGTTAAACAATTAGAGATAAGGATATATTGGTCATCATCAATATAAGAATATAAAATGTGAGTAGTACGAGAATTAAATTCAGTGTCATTCCAATCGACCATATCATGCCCATTAATAACAATATCCCAACATTTAATATCAACAGATTTAAAATATGATTCCATTTTTGATTTCCAATTTAAAAAATATATACCATTAAAAATTGTTGGAATACGACTGGACTGGCCCTCACTGGACTGACAACTGGGGAACACATGACAATAGAGCTAATAGAAAATCTTCTCTGAAACCACTTATTGGATCTAGATTTACCCTAAAGAGGGGAAGTGAATAAGGTTTATTGAATTAATTCGAGATATTAAAAAATATCATAGCAAAGATTATAACAAATAATATAAATGCAAAAGTAAATAACACAGCTTTTACCCACCTTCGGCAAATACTGCCTACTACTGCATTCCCCAAATTTTTTACTAGGTATTAAAAAAGATCTCGCTTACAAAGCCATGTAAACTCGCAAACCCTGCTCATGTTCTAATCCTACGCTCAGAACCCTAGACTGATCTATATCCCCAAGATCATATTTTCTCCTAGCTACAAACCTATAGCTAGTGAACCCTAGTTATTACCGACACTAGAAAACTGCTAGTTAAAATTCTGTAACTAGATGATCTAGTTTTAAAGACAAACTAGAAAACCCTAGTTTTACAGACAAACTAGAAAACAGTTAAATGATTACAATTATGAAGAGCAAAACAAAACAATAAAAAAAAAAAAAAAACTAAAAAACCTCCCCTTTACATAACTAAACAAGGTCGGGCCATTCTCATTTTAATTCATTTGGATCTTTCTCCAAAAATGTCGGCCAATGAGAAATTAGGGTTTTTACAATCCCCCAAATCCGATATGATTTCTCGAATTTGTTCTTCTGATTTGCTTTGGATTCACGCTGCTTTCTTATCCATTGATTTGGGATGTTTGTGATCGAAATCGTGTAAGTTATTTGAATTGATAATCTCGTGCTCTCGAGTTTTCTTTTTTGTTTGATTTCAATGAATGCCTGTGATGAAAATAGCTGTAATACATAGGATTATAAAACCTTATAATATCTCCGATTCCCCTGAATTGGCTTGTTCTGATTTTGCATGAATGTTGTGTTGGTTTGAATGATTGCCTTAACTCGTTCTCATGAATTCTTTGTTTTAATTCTGGACACATTCGTGATTTAAATGCCGAGAATGATGGAATGTTTGATTTCCTTGACCGAGAGTGATTTGTTGAAAACCGGAAATTATTGAATTGATTTTATCCCAAAAATGTTTCTATGGCCATTATCACTCTCCTGTGTATTTCTAGAAAGAAAAAAAAATGTTCTTGCTGAGTTTAAACAATTAATATCAGGAAACAAACTGAAAGGTTTTTCTTGCATTAAAACTATACTATGATTTCAGGAAGTCTTGAATGCCGTATGTTTTCTCACCCCAAATTGTTGATCAAGAAAAGAAAGAATTTAAGCCCATGAACGTGGAATGATTATGTGGTTTCTTCCCCAAAAAAATTATTGCCAACAACTGGAAAAAAATTAAAACCGTTCTTGCCTAAAATAGTGTTGTCCATTTGAAAACTGTTGGCTTATGATATCTGAAAATGGTTTGCCATATATGTATATATTTCTGGAAATATTTTTTCCATAAATACTTGAGTTGAATCTTTGCGTGATGCTTGGATTGCTATTTCTGGAATTGTTTGCCAAAAATACTTGCGTTGAATTTTTTTGTCCAAATCTTTTACTGCCTCACAAGATGTTCAAAAACAATTCTAGTTAAATTTGAATTGTGAAATGCCATAACAGTTTACCAAAATTCTAAAAAAAACTTTCTTGCCCAAAAAAGATTGCGAAAATCTTGAGTTCCCTGTTGAATAAGAACATGAACAAATACTACCTTGACCTGCTGCATATTGATCATATGCACATGTGCTATGCTCATTAACTTGGTCTTGCTGTATATATATACCCATGCTTTCATTTGGTATTCTTGTGGTACTATTGACTTGTTGCTGTCTTTATTTAATGCATGGTCAATATGCATATGCCGAGCCCGTGTGTGTGTCTATATATATATATACATATATATATATGCTTGTTGTGCCCATGTTGTTTTGTGTTCCATACTTCAGACCAGTAGCCAAATTCATGAACTTGAACATTTACTTGTGCAGATATGTTGACCCTGTTGGATAATGGAGTTTTGAAGACAACAACCTTATTTCAATATTAATTGATTATGAAATATATACTAACACTTTTGTCTAGGATATATATATATATATATATACGTATGCAGGATTTATATACCGGAATTATTACTGAAGACCGTACAGTTTAAATATACTAGAGATTCAGAATTCAGAGATGATTCAAGACTCATGATTATTTAAAATTTCAAGAGTTCAAGATAGATATAGTAAATAGGGTCTAGATTATGTAAGACTTTGAGTAACGCTCCAGGTTCAAGTTCAAATTCTATTTTTCAAATTTCTGATTTCAAATTTTGTTTCTTAAATTCTATCTTCAATCTCTATCTTCTCTATTTTATTTTCTTTTGATTTTAATTCAAGTTTTATAATTTTTATATTTATACTTTTATGTACTTTATATTTATGTAGTTTTAAGTCTATAATTTTTTAAATTTGTTTATATAGTTTATATTTATGTTTTCATATGATTTTCTACTTTATAATATTCATTTATTACACTATGTTTTAATTCAAGAATTTATAGAATTATATATATATATATATATATATATATATCAAAACACCTGAAAAATATTCAAATTTCAATTTTGTACTTTGATACATCGACATACATATATATACATGTCGACATATAGCTGTCATTTTTTTTCAAATTGAAAGGAAGTGTCTTTTCACTATTTATGATGGTTCTGAAACATTGCAACCTTTCAAATCTTATAAGTAGGGGTTGATTTCGAATTTTTTATTCATTCTTCTTCTCCATCTTCGTCTCCTTTCTTTACACCATTATTCTTTCTCATTTTTATGATTTCTGCACTTATACTCCGCCGAATTCAATTCTATTTTCATTAAACTTGTAACACCCCGAATTTTTAATATAATAAAATATAAGTAACTTAATTAAATAATGGGAATTAAGTAAAACGGACTACACCATTGCGTCTGTTTCGGAATTCTTGTCAAGATAGAAACCTGGTTTGTGTAAAACAGATATCGTTTGAAGAAGTTATTAAGCCTAGAAGTTTGTACACGCGGAACAGAATTATATATATACAAACAAATAAAATTATTAAAAATAGCAATCGGAAGACCTAGGAGTCGAACCACCCCGTTCTGGGGGTCGACCCGAGACGCACTAGGTCGATCCATATGTAACGAATGCGAATTTTCGACCTCGAAAATCGATACACAACACCATGTCGACTGTTCATGAATTGGAAATACCGGAACGATAATAAAAGAAGTTAGAGGGTGAGAATAAATAAGATAGAAAATTAGAATAAAAGAAGAACATAACAACAGAACCAGAGTAACAGGAATCTCACAGCGGAACGAATAAAATATACTATACAACATAAATTTGAAACATAAATCGGTATTTGTATATTAGAGTACAACACTTACATCACAGCGGAATAAACAGTAGCTATAAAATGCTGTTGAAGCCTCCTGCTCCAGGCTCCTTCTAGTATATCTGTAAATCCCGACTACTTGATTGCCCATACAAAATTGGGCACCCAAGAGTTTAGGAAAACAAAACAAAATAAACTCTGGGTCAGTCATGGTACTGGTGTGAGTAAACAATTTAAAGACAGTTTGAGAAAATAAACGATATCTCATAAGACCAGGTCGTACAACGCAGAACGGGTTTCCCTTATGAGAATCCAAAACACTTTATTTAACTTTCAAAATCCTTTTGAAAGAAAAGATAATATTTATATTAAAACTCATTTGATATTATAATAGTGTCTATCAACCACAACTAAATAATCATTAGCAGAACGCTTTCATCTCACGTTCCACATACATGATATATAATAAAAACTGTGGGCGCTTATTGGGTAATGAATTCCATCTAGCAAGGTATGGGACCACCTTCTGACAGTATATCTCTAGAGAGGAATACACCGGGTTCAACAAAAACATCTTGTAACCTAGGCTAAACATGACCAGTCACTCATTTCTCTTGAGTGTACTCAATGTATTATCACCAACGGTTGGGATCAGGAGCCGTTTCCCGAAAGGGACAACATCGAAATAGGTTAAAGAAGTAAATGAAATTTCTCTAGATCAGGTGACAATAATTCTTAATTGGCAGCTAACCACTTAGCCATGCGACCTACCCGATTTTTACTATTTCTTGGTTGTGAGGCTAAAGGCCATAAAGTATAGATCACACCTTTATTTACTTTGAATGTCACATCGTCATACTCACCAAATCACAAATTGATTTCCCCAAAAATACCACGGGTATGCAGCTAAGAGAAACAAATTCCTTCGCCACCAAGCGTAAATACCTTTGTAGAGATCATCTTACGCGATCTATTAAATATACTCTGTCAGACATTCTTCCATATAGGTTGTTTTGGCACTAGGCAAACCGAAGGTACTATTTTGTAAACCCATCTTAGGCAATTTTACCTAGAATTTGCCAGAACAGCCTTTGCATAAACTCCATCTTCAATTATCTTCATAAAAATTGATTTGCAACACTAATGCTGATATGGAGTGGTTTTCAGATAATAAATCTGATCCCGGTCTCTCTGTATTGATGATGGAAAAATGGTCAAAACTTCGGTAGTCGGTTATTTAACTATTAAAGGAAAACATCCATACACACAACGATCTTATTTCCAAATGGAAATTTTGTCAATCAATCATCAGTCAACATTTTTCCTTTACATTAATTTATTTATTTCCCCATTTCCCTTTTTATTTCCATCTCTTATCCACGCATCACTATCCTCTCATATCTATCAGTCTCTAACTGTAAACCAGTAAGAGAACAATTCCCTATCAAACCCGAAGGCCGAAATCAACGTCAGATCGATATACAGAAAACCATTCAACTTAACTAATCTCTAGTCAGTTTCTTATTTCCTTAACTCCATTTAATTCTTCTTATCAAATCATTGCTTACGCAACTCTCGAATTCAGTTTATGAATCAAATTCTTTTATGAAAAATACTGGTTATAACGATAGCTTTATAATCCCTATTTTTGAAATATCTAACTTTAAATAAAACTTTTATACCTTAATTTAAATAAATAATCGATTTATTAAATAAATAAATCTAGATTTAAAAATGATAAAGTAAATAGTACATTCCTACATTTGATATAATATGTGTAATTCTCTCTCGAATAAATCTCTATTCGATAAATCTCTTTCGAATAACCGTTATCGGATTAACTCTCTTTCGAATAACCTATATTCGATTAACTCTTTCCTATCTCATTCAAATTCCCATTTAAATTCCTATTTCAAAACCCAATTTATTTATAAATGTTTTAATTTATAAAATATTTATTTTAATCCTTATTCACATCGAATGTGAAAAATGTTTCTTTTATATAATTAAACAGATTAATTTTGTATTTTAAAATAATATACCATTTCCAAATTCTATTTATATTTCTATTTATAGAATTAATTATACAAAACCTCCTTTTTACTTCTAACACTTAGAGTCTCATTTATAATTCTCTTTATAAATGCTAAGTTCAATTTCTATTTAAAACATCGGTGTTAAAACCAATTTTTACTCTTCTATATAAATTCATACTTATATATTCAATTTATCCCATGATAAATTATGTTAGTTAATTTATAAAACATGTTATATAAATTAATCTTCTCCATTTATGTGGTAAAACATATTTCTATTTACAATCTACTTTAAATCCATAATCTCATAGTTCTTTTATATCCCGCAATTTCCTTTTTGATTCTATTTATTTCCCCAAATAACTCCTTTTATAATTCTATTTATTTTATATAAATATTTCATTTATAATATCCTATTTGTTTTCCAAATATTTCTATATTAATTCTATTTGTCTTACAAATATTTCCTTTTTCAATTCTATTTGTTTTATAAAATACTTCCTTTTATAATTCTATTCCACTTTGAAATTCCTTTTTATAAAATCATTTGATTTTATATAAATATTTATTTTCAACATACACTTTGAAAATTCTCACTTTACATTCCAGTATTACTTATGGTATTTAAAATACCAATTAAAAAGACTGGTGTCATCATGATCAATCACAGATTATATATCACATCATATATCACAATATACGAAAACAAATAGTATTATAAATATTTTTGGAATCCAGTTGGATCCCTTCAACTTGTTTCCCTGCATCATAGATGTTAAACAATATAAATTACATCAGTTTCATTATAGTATGAAAATATTCTAATAAACAGAGACAATATTTGGTTAACGATATATATATATATATATATATATCAATTAGTAGTTCATTCAAACAATTAACACACCACAATCAGCCATCATTTATCAAAATACGTTATAAAAATATAAATCGGTAGAGTTAATGAGTTTTATTCACAATGGTCGGTTATCGTTAAATAACCATAAGCGATTATCGATTCATATCAGGCAATCTATTCTGATATAAATTATAACGAGCTCCAATTCACTCCGAATCAGTTCCATTGTGTAGTCGTCGTCCATACGATCCCAATGGATCTTGTTTCGCCGAATTCTGATAATGTATGGATTAGATATTAAAAATTTACATGCTAACACATTATTAAATTTTATTTTAAAACTTAAACTTAAATTTTAAAATGGCCTTACCATTATATATGTAGCCCAACCTCCATACTCAAGCCCACGAAACAACCATCCCACTTATTAAGACAAAACCGCTTCAAACACTGCATGTATTCCTCCACAAATTGAATGCATCAGTAGTGTAATATCATGTTTAAAAGTGAACACCACTTTGATTCCTATATTCATTCCCTTTCCGGTTGTTGTTGGTAGATTATGGTTATAATCATCATTGACAGCAGTCAACTCATGCACTCTTCCCTCGATATTAAAAGTTTAGAACGCGGCTTGCTCTGCAATTTATTTCACACATACTGTATAACTTAGAATACCATCAATGTGACAACCCGGATTTCGACAGAACAATTTTTTTTTCAAAATTCCAATCCATCGAAACTCGGAATGGTTTGCTCTGGTATCCTGTAGAAAAGACAAAGACATAAAACATGTTAGTGCTCAGAAATTATCTCACAGCGGAATGGATGAAATATAATATAATCAAAACATAGCCTTATTGTATTATTAATACTACTTAACCAATATCCAAAGCTATCATGCCTCTGCTGCAAATCTAACCCGCGAGCATGTTATGAGGAGGGGATCATAACACAAGTTCTGGTGACCAGATTTAAACTATACACTTTGTATAATCCTACATATACCATTCAATCATATTTCCTTATTTATTAGGTCACTTGGGTTACCAACATTCAAGGCTTACACACATGTCGTACTCATTCACTTCCGAGTGGATTAAACTAATATAGTATATATGTAGCTACCCCCAATATTAAGGTACATCCCATGGTACCCCACTTGCACGGTCTCCACCGTAACATTACTAAAATATACGCAGTCCCTCATCCTATGCCGTAATGATGTATGGATCTCTATATAACAATGTTACGTTTCGCATATATATGTCATTACTATGCTACGCAAACGTACGGACTGCCACCTTTGTTCGAATCAGAATTCGTACCGGGGTAATGCCCTCAAGTCTACGATACACCACCCAGACCCGACATGCATGTATCTAGATGTCCACCATATGTATCCTCAATTGTAGCTCGATGCCTCAATTGCACGTCCTCTAATATGCACCGAGTTCCAAACAAGAAACACATAACTCGGTCGGGAGCTTTTCCATATCTGTACAGGCCCGCCTTTAAGAGCCTCAAAATACAGATATCCCTAAGGTCTGTTTTCCATGGTGGCTATTGCCGCACCTCGGCCCCTCCCTCAACAAGTAAGGACTACAAGAGCTAAGCGACATGCCCCTAACACAAACATTCTAAACATCCATTTGGCATCTGCCCTCAACCCCTTATCCCGATAGTGAAGGGTGAATGGTATCTTGGGTTTAGGTCTAGTCTTTTCGCATCCCACTGGCTGCCGATGACGGGTACCCGACGATCCACTATCCTGATTGGTCATGACACTCCGCCTCTCCGTCGACCAGCATTCTAACTGCATAGCAACTTCTGCAGTCAAGGCCCACCCACCTAGTAGTTACGCGCAAACCCAACCTTTGCGAGCACAGCCAAAGACATCTGCCACCGCATAGAGGACTACTAGGAGCACCTTATGTACCTCAAGAAGCCGCGTGCTTCCCCTTCCAGTCTTTTGGAGCCGTCAGAACAATCGTATGAATGTGCGCTTCGATGATCTACCCCGTTGGGTTATTCACCCTCAAACGTACGGACTGGTCCAAGCGCCTCACTTTAATATGTTATTAGACCCTACGTCTAAATTTTTTTTACATGCTTGCCTTACCTCACCAGATTTCCATTTAACTTGGTTATTCCCTTTTATATTGAATTCTTATTCAAATTACCATGTTTCTCTTGCTTATTAATTTCAGTTATAACTTAACCCGTTTAAGTTTATTAATAAGCCCACAACATGTTGTTCTCTAGATTATGGCCTAAGGTCTGTAATCCGCAATCTCTTTTATATTCTTGTTTTATTTCAAGTTCACAATAACATGTTATACTTAATATGTTATTAAGTATCTCATAGTTCACATGTTTTCCAGTTAACATATCACTTACCATTTATGATTAAATATAGCTTATTTCATTTCATAAGTTTTTCCTTTAATCATAATTCCACTTTACGTCACCAATACAACCTATCATTGTTCACTTATTAACTTAGTTCTATTCACTAAGGCCCATTAATAAGTTTCTCTACCCATTTATTATAACATATGTTATAATTTCCTCTTGTCCCTAGGACAAATCTGAACATGTTATTCTTATCAGCGGGTTTCAGACTTCCTAGTTTATGGATTACTTAATTTTTAATTAAGTACAATATATTTTCCTCCTTTCTCAACTGGTTTCCGGCTTTTCCCCATTTATTGATTACTTAATTTACAGTTAAGTGTCCCTTATCTCATTTCACGAGTTACCCATTTCCTTACTAGTTTAATTATAACCTAAGTTATAATCTTCTATTGTCCCTAGGACAAATCTACCTATTATACAACATTTTTCATTATTGTTATTTCTTTTTAATAGGTGATTATCATTCCCCTTTTAAACCATTTTCTTTTACTTTTGTATTCCAGTATTCTTCATTCACCGTAATATATGTTCCTTATTGTATTTAAGGAAAATACTTCATGTACCTTATCAGTTTGATAGAAGGAATCAGTGATTTATTTTCATAAAGTACTCCTATATAAATTCGTGGTAGCAAGTAATTTCTTTTCCTTTCTTACTTTATTTACTGTGGCTTACTTGCAACCACGTTCTCAGAAATAGGCCATTTAGGGAAATACATCTCTTCTCCTTCGTATCACACTAACTCAGTTCATTACATCCCTTCCTTTCTTATTTTCTGAGTTAGACATTTAATTACCATTACTGCCCTTTATTCATATCTTGTTATATACACATATATATATATACATATATAAGCACTAGACCTCTCACATTAAGCCTACACTTGTGGACACTAGATTTGTCGGGCGGGTCTGGGCAGACTTCTACCACAAGTTGACTTAATCTTGTGTCTTAGCACCATTACATGTTTTTAATTTTTGCACTTAGACCCCTCACATTAGATTTACCACTTGTGAATGCTGGATATGCCGGGCGGTTCTGGGCAGACTTCTTCCACAAGTGCAATCTAACCTCATGTCTAAGAGCATTACAGTGTCAAATTACTGTGAATCTAGGCATGTTCGTCCTTTAACAATTATTCCTATTTCATGAAAATTTTAGGAATATTATCCATTTTACTGTAATTTAGTTTACAGTAATCTAATTTACCTATCGTCCAATTTTGCCTATATTTTGTCGCATGTCATTTTCAACATATGTTTAATTCTATATAAACATTCAATCGGGTAATTATTTTAATCCAACAAGTTTAACATGTCGTTTACTCAATAATATGCCCCAAGCGAATTATATAATTATAACAACAGTAATCATTGCCCATATTCTTACAAGTTATACAACATGTAATCATTCCAATACTCCAACTGATTCGATGTATGAATTATTCAAATTAACATCTCAACTTGTTATAACAATAATTTATAATTAACTTGGAAATTTCACAATTTATAGCAAGAAGAATGCTAAACGATTATCATAATATTATCTAAAGGCTATAACTTAAACCCACTCATCTTTCATGCTTTCCCCAAATTTTGGATCTGATCCGTTCTATCATCCATGGTTTCCCTTTTCCTTTTAATTTGATTTGAAACCTAATAACCGTGGATTGTTTAATTTTCATTAAAAGGGAAAGAAATAGGAAGAATTGAATAGATTAGATCCAGAAGTTTACCTTGCTTTCATGATTCAATAATCTTTTTATTAATATTGATTCTCTTTTCCAGATCTGGATTCATAATTTACCTAGGCTAAAATTTTAATTTTCAGAATAGATTTGAGAAGAGAGAGATTGTGTAATGGCAGAGCTTCGGAGTAGCTACCGAATTATGAGATTTAGGGTTAGGTCTAGGGTTTTATTTATAGGTGTATGGAGCAACCAGTACCCTCAGATTTGATCAAAAGCCATCTGAATCGTCCAGAAACTCAAAACCCTAATCTGCCAAAATCTACTGTCAGGGGTTCGACTCCCCCTTGATGGGGTCGACCCCCCTTCATCTGGGCCGATCCCCCTTGAAGGGGTCGACCCCCATGGGTCTGGGTGTCCCAAATTGGCCTATCCAGTTACTGTTTTCTTTGACAAGCTTCTGCAGCCTATAACTTCTTCATACTATGTCCGTTTTACGCAAACTCGGACTCTTTCTGAACAAGAATTCCGAGGCGAACGCAACATTACAATCATTTTACTTAATTCTGAATATTTAATTATGTTATATTTATTTTATTATCTTAAGTTAAAAATGCGGGGTGTTACATTCTCCCACCCTTAGGAAATTTCGTCCCTGAAATTCGAATAAAATCAATTAACCCCTTGCATAAAACACATCCATCATGTTTGCATCCAATTTTTGCAAACATTGTGAACTTGTGCAAAGTGAAATACAACATAATAATGCATGTATGCCTAAGTGGTACCTCCCATGTGCATGTAAATTTTCAAAAATTCTTTTAAAACATGATGCTCACATCCTAAGTATACTGGCTGTTCTACATGAATGTAATATTTTGAAAATTAAAATGGTTTTTCATTCAAATTTTCCCATACTCTTACTGAGCATGAGCATAGTTCATCCAATTATTGCATTCATAATTCTACCAACCAACTTTATTTTTTGAATTTCAGAAAAATCTAATTTTCTAAATTTGACTTCTTATGTTACAAAAACATGGAAAACAGAAAACTCTACATCTTCCTTTTTTTTCAACCTCTTTCTAACCGTACTTGGATTTTATGTAACTATTTATTAAGATTCTCCTATTTTTCTATCCAAGCACAACACACATAAGAAAATTTTCTTTGTTACTAATTTTCTTTTTCATCTTATCTTGGAAATTTTCCATTCTTATCCATCTTTTCTCATAATTTTCCATTTTTGTTGCTTGACTGAATTATCTATTTCCTTTTCAGTTATAATATTTATCTTTTCTTAACTTATTTAATTATCTGATCTTAGTTTAAATTTAAATAAGCCTTCTAGTCTTTCAACTAAAACAGGAGAACAGACACCCTGCACAACTACTACTAAGGGCCAAGAATCTCGGAACTATGTCCCCCTCAGATAGAAAAGTCCAAACCATAGGATCTACGACAAGTTTAGGTGTTACTCTAAATCCCGAACAAGAACAATATAATGGAATGATCCCAACAGAAATGTAGTAACAGGCTTTACCCTTGACATGAAATTATCAACAGGATCTAACACTTACTTGCCTTTTTCTATCTAGTAGTCGCCACTAGTCCTAGCTGTGTACCAATAATTATCCCATGCAACACCCTAGGCTTTTCAATGCTTATGCATCCTACGGGAACTCATTATTATTCCAAGATAATTCTCTCTATGTGCTTCATAGCCTCAAAACTTTTCATGTCTTCCCTAGGCACTAATCCTTACCTACTCCATACTTTTAAAACATAGTTTGGCCTTTTTGTTTAACTTTCTTCCAAAGAATTAAAAAGTGTCCAAACATTATTTTTCTCATGAAAATTTTGTTTTGCCAAACCATAAAAACATTTCATCTTAAAAATGTAAATCATCATTTTTTTTTCAAATCACAAAACTGGAGTAGATACAGACAACTACTTTCTCCATCGGGTTTATGACTTGCTCTTACCTATAAGGTCGGTTTAGTCTCTTACTACAAGGTGCAGACATCTACTATATTCTTAATTTCTACACTTATTTTGTCCACCCAACAAAATTATCTTATCAAAATAATTTTATCAAAAAGGGTTGTTATAAGAATAGTGATTTCAAATCTTTCTTAATTAAAAATTCTTGTATGAAATGTAACAAGAAAAACTAGTGAGCTATACATGCTCTATAATATGCACCTTTTATTGAGAGAATTTTATCTTAGACAAAATTTTCATAAGAAATCACTATTTGCAAAATATACCCATTTTACTTCAAAACCCAATATGTATACTTTACATTTATAAAACTTTAACTTTTAAGATTATAACTTGAAAACGCCATAAACCATTTTCCCAAAACTTTTATATTTCAAGTTCTTAAAAGTTAACAATGGGGTTAGGCACAAAGCTGGTTTCCAATTTTCTAGGCTTCCCTAGACACTCCCCAGGGTCAATTCTCTCAACTATGTATATTCCTAATCCATTTTTCTCTGTTTAACCTTTTCCAATTTATAATGTCTTCAAGCCCACTAGCCCAAAATACTAATCATATAGGATTCACTTTCTTTCCATGCAAAGTACATTGTACACTCTCCACCCCAAATTACCTAAGGGTCTCAGATTTTCTTATTCATTCTTTTATTGCACAAAACAAGTATCGCAATTCTTACCATATTACTCTCTTACTATTTAGTGGGTTCCTCTATTGATCTAGGTATATCTATAATATATTTATACTTTTTTAAAATACAAATACGTTCACTTACTTTCTATACAGGAATCCTAAACCTAAGCTCTGATACTAGATATGACAACTCAGATTCCGACAAACCGATTTTTTTTTCAAAATTCCAATCCATTGAAACTCGGATTGGTATGCTTTGGTATCCTGCAGAAAAGACATAAAACATGTCAGAGCTTAGAAATTGTCTCACAGCGGAATAGATGAAATATAATATAATCAAAACATAGCCTTACCGTATTATTAATACTGCCTAACCAGTATCCAAAGCTATCATGCCTCTGCCATAAATCTAACCTGCGAGTATGTTATGAGGAGGTGGTCAGAACACAAGTTCTGGTGACTAGATTTGAACTATACACTTTGGATAATCCTATGTATACCGTTCAATCATATTTCCTTATTTATTAGGTTACTTGGGTTATCAACACTCAAGTCCTACACACACGTCGTACCCATTCAATTCCCAGTGGATTAACCTAATATAGAATGTATGTAGATACCCCCAATATTAAGGTACACCCCATGGTACCCCACTCGCACAGTCCCCACCATAACATTATCGAAATATACGCAATCCCTCATCCTACGCCGTAGTGATGTACGGATCTCTATATAATTATGTTACGTTTCGCATATATCTGTCATTACTATGCTACACAAACATATGGACTACCACCTTTGTTCGAATCAGAATTCATACCGGAGTAATGCCCTCAAGTCTACGATACACCACCCAAAGGCGACATGCATGTATCTATACTGTCCACCATACGTATCCTCAATTGTAGCTCGATGCCTCAAACGCAAGTCCTCTAATGTGCGCCGAGTTCCGTGGCAGGGCGAAAAAAGAAACACAAAACTCGGTCGGGAGCTTTTCCATATCTGTATAGGCCCGCCTTTAAGAGCCTCAAAATACAGATATCCCTAGGGTTTGTTTTCCATGGTGGCTATGGCCCCACCTCGGCCCCTCCCTCAACTAGTAAACACTACACCATATCAGCCAATTTGGAACATATGGATGCAGACATGTAATACGGGTAAAAGCCGTATCATATTTGAAGGTGCTCAGATCCGTATCAAATTACATTTTGCGATCCGCGTCAACCCAAACGCCCTAAATCTGACCGTCCATCAACAAAGCCCCGGATTAGTTATTTTGATATGGCTTTGGGCCAATTTGAATCCGTATCATATTGTGCATCCCATTGGGCACTCCGAATAAAAGTTTTGGCCTCTCCCTTTTCCATTTGTTTTACTTTAATGGTGACCGAAAACCCACAAATCGTGCCTCCACCTTCGACAAGGACGAACAACCCTGTGCTTCTCCAGAAACGCAGCAAACCTACGTCTCCTTAGCCTTCCTTCGACATCGCAGTATGTGTTTCAATTGAATTTTAGCATGCGTGACTGATATTAGGGAACAAATTGAAATCTTTGTGTGATAGTTGATTGCTACTTTGTGTTAGTACTTCGTGTGTTAGCTGTTTCGATTGAATCGGTTTGTGTAAGTGTGATTGTGTAAGTGTGTTAGGGACGGATCTGTGGTTATACCCTAAAATCAGAGAAATCAATTTTGAATCATGTTTTGTGATAATGTAAAAAAAATTGAATTTTTGTTAGATTGCAGTATAATTTTTGTTAGAATTGCCATTGGACGTATGGTATAATTTTAGATTGCGGTATACAATGGAAGAGCTAGGACCAGAATTTGGCGAGGGAACTATCTAAATAGTCGGGGTTTTAAGGGATGTAGTCTAAAAAAAGGGTATTCTGTAGGCAGTCTGCAAATCGGGGTATAGACTTAATGTTGGGAAATATTCGATATATGTTCCAATACAACATCTCGATGCAAAATACATACTAGCAAAAATCAATTTTTTTAATGGTTATCTATGCATCATCTATATTCTTTAACAAAATAATGCACTCATTTATAACCCTGTTATCTGATGTTAATTTAACAAGTTTGTTGAAAAATTTGTTCGATGGATTATTACTAGACTTTCTGGTTAATATTTTAATAGGCGATCCACCAGGTGGATGCATTTTAACTCACGTGTAGGGTCGGATATCCATGCTTATTAGCTTTATCCAAATGTCGGATGTTGCTGCACTTAATCTTAGTAAAAAGCTGCTTTCACTAGCAACTTTTCCCTTACTTTGTAGCAGAGACTTTAGTGTAAGTAATCTTGCACTACACAGTCTACTTCAAAGAAAAGGTTAAGTGAAGCGACATTCGACATTTGAATAAAGCTAGTAAGCATGGATTACTGACCCTGAGCGTGAGCTAAAATGCATCCACCTGGTGGATCGCCCAGTAAATTCTTAATCAGAAAAAGTCGAGTATGTGTGTCATCCTACGATGATGATTCGATATCTTTAGACGTTGGAGCAGGTATATATTATTTTACACTTATCTCTACATGGTATCTTACATAAGAATTGAATGGACATGTACTTGTGTGCACATCTTGAATATACTTTTAGTTCATTTGTTCCTTTTTGTGTGTATAGGAGGATGTTCTGTATGCTAGGGTACGAACTACCAGTGTTGCACATGGACTACACTTCAGGTGATTCTTCTTTTGGGTTTGCATTTTTAGTGACTATCAATTTTCCACTCCTATGTAGTAAGTACAGTTAATTTCATTTAAACGATATGGTCACATAAAAAACCAGTTTACAATGTGTATTCGTTAATTTTTGAGACATATACTGATCGACTACACAAACACATGGACGACGCTCGGCTAGTCGTGACTAGTCGCGACTATTCGTCGACTAGTCTACTAATCGAGATCAAACCATCGACATGAAGTCTAGACTTGCTTTTTGTATGAATTTAGGCCGTATAGGTAGAAATTAGTCGACTAATCGACTAGTCGATTCGACTAGGTTGTTATTGGGTCAGTGAAGTATTTGTACACAAACACACTGATCGATTACCATTAAATTACACAAACGCACTGATCGACTACCGTCAACTATACATCCAACTCTGATTCCCTCAACTATATACCCCACGACATTGATTTTTTGTTACCATTGTTGTTATCACTTTTTCTACCAGAATTAACAGTCAATGGTGCATTATGAACGTACTCTGCTGAATGCAGATCTGGTAAAGAAGGGTCCTTGTAAAGAAGAGTTCTTGTATTTCATACTTTGGACTGATTCTGCAGCAGGATAAATCTTTGGAAAACAAAACTCAATTAGCTTCATTTTATATCTGTATTAACATACAGTACTTAGCTCTTTATTCATGTTTGCATCTCAGTCACAGTAAGTTACAATGTCGATCTACTATCCAGCTGTGAAGTATTTGTAACTTGTTTCCTGTATTTTATAGGCAGTCCTGTTGGAGAGTATGGTGCTTTTGTGTTGCAGGAACTCAGGGTGTAGGCTATATATCACAATTCAGTTTTGCTGCCAAAGGAAACTTGAACTCCAGGCTGCTGACTATCGCGCTCAATCTTCCCGGTCGCGACTGGAGTTTTATCAGACTATTATCTTTTTACCTCATTTTTGTTACTACGTAATGTGATGAAAATGTTTGACAGTTTCCTTTTATTGTATATGTTTGTATGTACATCGTGTTATATGACAAACCTTGTAAAACTTTAA
The DNA here is from genome assembly GCA_030737875.1 of Allium sativum. Classification (NCBI taxonomy): domain Eukaryota; kingdom Viridiplantae; phylum Streptophyta; class Magnoliopsida; order Asparagales; family Amaryllidaceae; genus Allium; species Allium sativum. The sequence goes on along the minus strand of CM060910.1, from coordinate 899,069,115 downwards.
GTATATATATAAATTGTGTTACTCCTGTGTATACTTTGTGGTATGTATGCTCTGTGTTATGAAACATATGCGATACAGTTTCTGTTATATATATATACACATATATGATATATACATGGGTGTGTGTGTATATATATGTGCACAGACATATAATTAGACACGGTCAAAGACCGTGTCTTATTAGACTTTAGATACGGCTAAAAGCCGTATGATAATATATTGAGATACGGTTGGTAGCCGTATCTAATAATTAGACACACCACTTTTTGATACGGCTTTTTACCGTGCCCAACGGCTTTAGATATGGCTAAAAACATGGCCTAATCAACATATATGGTGTAGTGAAAGACCACAAGAGGTAAGCGACATGCCCCTAACACAAACAATCTAAACATCCATTTGGTGTCTCTCGTCAACCCCCACCCCGATAGTGAAGGTTGAATGGTATCTTGGGTTTAGCTCTAGTCTTTTGGCATCCCACTGGCTGCCGATGATGAGTACCCGATGATCTACTATCCTTGTTAGTTGTGACCCTCCACCTCCCTTTTGAGTCAACCGCCGAATCACCCTAGTGTCACCATGTTACATCATTCTGACTGCATAGCTACTTCTGCAGTCAAGGCCCACCCACTTAGTAGTTACGCGTAGACCCAACCTCTGCGAGCACAGCCTAAGACATCTGCCACCGTACAGAGGACTACTACCCCCCTTACGTACCTCAGAAAGCTGCGTGCTTCCCCTTCCAGTCGTTCGGAGCCGTCAGAACAATCAGACAAATATGCGCTCCCCTCGTGCCTTATAACACCTCGATGATCTACCCTGTTGGGTTATTCACCCTCAATTGTACGGACTGGTCCAAGTGCCTCACTTTATTATATTGTTAGACCGTATGTCTAAATATTCTTTTACGCGCTTGTCGTACCTCACCAGGTTTCCATTTAACTTGGTTATTCCCTTTCATATTGAATTTTTATTCAAATTACCAGGTTTCTCTTGCTTATTAATTTCAGTTATAACTTAACTCGTTTAAGTTTATTAATAAGCCCACAACATGTTATTCTCCAGATTGTGGCCCAAGGTCTGTAATCCACAATCTCTTTTATATTCTTGTGTGATTTCAAGGTCATAATAACATGTTATACTAATATGTTATTCAGTATCTCTTAGTTCACATGTTTTCCAATTAACATGTCACTTACCATTTATGATTAAATATAACTTATTTCATTTCATAAGTTTTCCTCATCCTTTCTCATTTAATCATAATTCCACTTTACATCGTCAATACAACTTATCGTTGTTTACTTATTAATTTAGTTCTATTAACTAAGGCCCATTAATAAGTTTCTCTACCTATTTATTATAACCTATGTTATAATTTCCCTTTGTCCCTAGGACAAGTCTGAACATGTTATTCTTATCAGCGTGTTTCAGACTTCTTAATTTACAGATTACTTAATTATTAATTAAGTACAATATATTTCCCTCTTTCTCAACTGGTCTCCGTCTTTTCCCAATTTATTGGTTACTTAATTTACAATTAAGTGTCCGTTATCTCATTTCACCTGTTATCCCATTTCCTTACTAGTTTAATTATAAACTAAGTTATAACCTTCACTTGTCCCTAGGACAAGTCTACATGTTATGCAACATTTTTCATCAATGTTAATTCTTTTCAGTAGGTGATTATCATTCCCCTTTTAAACCATTTTATTTTACTGTTGTATTCCAGTATTCTTCATTAACTGTAATATATGTTCCTTATTGTATTAAAGGAAAATACTTCATGTACCTTATTAGTTCGATAGAAGCAATCAGTGATTTATTTTCATAACGTATTCCCATCTAAATCTGTGGTAGCAAGTAATTTATTTACCTTTCTTACTTTATTTACTGTGGCTTACTTACAACCATGTTCTCAGAAATAGGCCATTTAGGGAAATACATCACTTTTCCTTCGTATCACACTAACTCAGTTCATTACTTCCCTTCCTTTCTTATTTTCTGAGTTAGACATTTAACTACCATTACTGCCCTTTATTCATATCTTGTTATATATATAAATACATATATAAGCACTAGACCTCTCACATTAAGCCTACACTAGTGGACGCTGGATTTGCCGGGCGGTTCTGGGCAGACTTCTACCACAAGTTGACTTAATCTCGTGTCCCCATTACATGTTTTTTAATTTTTGCACTTAGACCCCTTACATTAGATTTACCACTTGTGAATGCTGGATATGCCGGGCGGTTCTGGGAAGACTTCTTTCACAAGTGCTATCTAACCTCATGTCTAAGAGCGTTACAGTGTCAAATTACTGCGAATCTAGGCATGTTCGTCCTTTAACAATTATTCCCATTTCATGACAATTTTAGGCATATTATCCTTTTTGTTGTAATCTAGTTTACAGTAATCTAATTTACATGTTGCCCAATTTTGCCTATATTTTGTCGCATGTCCTTTTCAACATATGTTTATTTCTATGTAAACATTCAATCGGGTAATTATTTTAGTCCAACAAGTTTAACAAGTCGTTTACTCAATAATATGCCCCAAGCGAATTATATAATTATAACAACAGTAATTATTGCCCATATTCTAACAAGTTTATACAACATGTAATCATTCCAACACTTTAACTGATTTAATGTAGGAAATATTCATACTAATATCTCAACTTGTTATAACAATAATTTGTAATTAACTTGGAAATTTCACAATTTATGACAAGGGGAATGTTAAACGATAATCATAATATTATCTAAAGGCCATAACTTAAACCCACGCACCTTTCATGCTTTCCCCAAATTTTAGATCTGATCCGTTCTATCATCTATGGTTTCCCTTTTCCTTTTAATTTGATTTGAAACCAAATAACCTTGGATTGTTTAATTTTCACTAAAAGAGAAGGGAAAGAAATAGGAAGAATTGAATAAATTGAATCCAGAAGTTTACCATGCTTTCATGATTCAATAATCTTTTTATTAATGTTGATTCTCTCTTTCAGATCTGGATTCATAATTTTCCTAGGTTATATTTTAATTTTTAGAATAGATTTGAGAAGAGAGAGAGAGAGTGTTTATGTGTGTAATGTTAGAGCTTCAGCTTAGCTACTGAATTATGAGATTTAGGGTTAGGTCTAGGGTCTTATTTATAGGTGTATGGAGCAACCAACACCCTCGGATTTGACAAAAAAACCATCAGAATTGTCCAGAAACTCAAAATCCTAATCTGCTAAAATCTGCTGCTGGGAGGTCAAACCCCCCTTGATGGGGTCGACCCCGGGGTCGATCCCCCTTCATTTAGTCGACCCCCCTTCATATGGGTCAACCTCCCTTGAAGGGGTCAACTCCCGTGGGTCTGGGGGTCCATAATTGGCCTGTGCAGTTCCTGTTTTCTCTGACAAACTTCTACAGCCCATAACTTCTTCACACGATGTCCGTTTTACGCAAACTCGAACTCTATCTGAACCAGAATTCCGAGACGAATGAAACGGTACAATCCATTTTACTTAACTCTGAGTATTTAATTAAGTTATTCTTATTTTATTATCTTAAGTTAAAAATACGGGGTGTTACAATCAATCTAAATAATTACCTTAAATTAACCTTACTTACTTTATATTCTTTTCTGGGCCTCACGTCCATATTTTTCTCCGCCATCTTTATTTGAAACCTACACCCACAAATCATTTCTTCTACAAAATGTTTCCTGTATCTCACTCCAGCTTCTTCCTATCATTAACCCTTATTTGCTCGCCTCCAAAACAGTATAGTGCATTCTTCCCAAAAATCTCGCACTGTCTGTACAATGTTCCTTCCACTTGTACACAACACCGCTTGTACAACGTTCCCTCTACTTTCCCATTTCAACAAATACCCATCAACGCCTTACACTTCCTCTCTTTCCAGCATTATTCTTGCATCCTTCCCCACTAACAGAAAACCGCCCACTTCATGCGCCACACAAAATGTTTGCACCATCCTTCACATTTCGAAAATCAATGTATCAAGCTTTCCAAATATGAACCCCAGGCCGACGCTGCTCCATTCTTGTTCTATCGCCTAAACTTCATATTTTCCTTTCCAACGTTTACTGATGTTTGCCAACGCCGTGCCCCTTGCACCTTGAACTCAAACATCCATTCACGTCGAAGCTGCTCCTACCCACTGCGCCTTACGCACTCAGCAAAACATGCATACAAATATCTCAGTGCATTTAACCTAACACTCTCCTCTCAAACGCTCTCAGTAATGCTTCCCCATACAGTCACCTTGTCTTGCTTTATCTCTTAAACCTGAATACACTACTTGTTGTGCTAAACTAGGCCTCAGTTTCGAGAATTCGTTTTCCCTAGTACCATAAACATTCACTGTCTTGAATTTAACGCGAACCAATGCATCGCGAAACCCATCAAATACATACTAGCGTGAAGAGCTTGCTATGGTGATTGCACATATATTTCCTTTGAGATTTTAGGGGATTTATATGATTTTATTTTCTTTTAAAAGCCATGAAGACTAACGGCTCCACTTCGTGAAAACCAGAAGAAAGAAACCTAGGCATGATGCATTTATAATATTGAGAAGTTTAACCCTTAAGAAATTGTTACAGAATAGGTTCTTATGTAGGTTACATCGTTAAGTAATAGGCATGCAAAAATTTGGGGTGGGCTAATAGGCCTGTATATATCTATATAGCATGTGTGATGGGAGTATTGTTCATGCTTTAACATTTCTTAGTAACTAAGGTATGAATATATATACAGTTAGTTACTTAATTTATAAGGAATAGGGGACGTGACTATAGCAGGGTGAAGTTTACGAAATACTAGTTTTGGTTTAAGTTATACAATTTAACATACCCCGCTACAAACGATTCCGTTCATGTACATATTTCTATGGACAAAAATAAAAATACGATCGTGTCCAACGATGTGCCCTAATCCCATAAATATAATAATATAGGTAAGTTAACTTATTTTGTGAATTTCAAAAATGCTGATATAGGGTGTAAAATACTTCAAAATAAAAACTTGCTTATTTTCCAAAATAAAAATTATAGAAAAATTCTATAAATTAAATTATATCTACGTCTCAAAAATCTTGTCCAAATTCGAAATAAATAATTTATTACAATTAAATAATCATTATAGTTTATAAATGATTCCATAGTGAATACTTTAAAATTTGATTTGGATATAACTCACAATATACACGAAGATATCTCGATTTCCCTCTTTCATTAGAAAAATATCGTTCACCAGATCCGAACATTTCTTGTTTCATAGAAATCCAACTTAAAACGGATTGTATATTCAATTGAATTTCAAAACTCAATATTACGAACTATTGCGACATTACAGGTTCGATTAAAATCATATTATAAATAATACGTTCAAGCATTGTTAATTTAATATATTCTTATTATAATTCAATTCTAAACTGAATTAAATATTTTAAATGATCCAATTCATACAATATTGTGAATTCCACTATTTCAAAAATTAAATATATTATTCTATTATTTATATTAATTAAATATTCAATATTATTTAATTCAAACCATTTAAATCTCCAAATCACTATTTAATTAATTAAATAAATTAATTATTATACCATAAAAATACGGGACGTTACATTCTTCCCCCCTTAAAATTATTTCGTCCTCGAAATTGCTAAGGTAGAAAACAAACCCTATTAACTAGGTTAAAAATTATTCATTTTACTATTATCTTCAGTTTCAGCTGAACCCGTTTATTTGAACTAAATTATTAATTCATTTCTATTAACAAAAATTTTCAAAAATTCTGAAAATTATCTAACACCCAAAATTTTCAAAAGATTTCGCCAGCATCTCCTTTGTACGGCTCAATCGGTACAACTACAACTTTCCTCCCTAGGCCTTCTCCAACCCAAAAGAAAATCAAACAGCCAAGCGAATTGCCAATTTGGCTCATAAAAACCCATACCCAATATAAAATATAAACTTGTACCCTTTTTTTATCGGGCTTTCAACTCTGTCACTTCCATTTGCTACCAATTTAGCATATATCCATTCGTTCCAAATCGATCTCCAATCCATTTGTCCTCAAAACCAAATCACTCGCTTATATCTAAGACGAATTATAATTCAAACTCAAATCCATCTTGATTCCAAACTCTTAACTTACCCATCCATCCAATAACATTTCAAATTCCTACCTCACAGATCCAAAGTTTCTCGTTATTATTCCAATCCAATTCAATTTCCATTTAATGGGCTTTAACTCAATTTCAATTTGTTCCCAAAAATTTCTATTTAATTTTCTTTTAATTCGAACAATATCTTCTCGGGAGTTTGAAATAATTTTGCTTTTCACAAAAAAATAAATTATTCCTTTTCGGGATTCAAAACAACTCGTTTTCCTTAAAACAATTCAAAACAATATCTTTGGTAGTAATCCGTCACTTATAATTCGAAAATGAACACTGATGATGTGGCCATCACCATCCCCAGCGACTAAAGTGAATTCAATACCATAACATTTTCAAAACTCATTTCTTAACCACCTTTATTTTGAAACCAATTCGAAATACCCTTCACAATGATTGTAAACAATTTAAAATCTCCCAGGATTTTAAAAATTTCATATAACCATTTACAAACACTTTACTAAGTGTCCAAAGTTTTCAATTCCAATTCTGATTTTAAATTCAGATTTAATCCATTTGATTTTGTATGTTACACTTATAAAAATTTGGATTGGTTATTTACATAACCATTTTACTTTTATAATCTCATTTGATTATAATAAAAACCAATATATCCAATATATTATAATAATTTCAAATATCTATACTTTGTTTATATCAAAATATATATTGGGTATATTTATTTCATTTACCCTCTTTTCAAGACATATTATGTTGGTTTACCATATTCAAGTGTTTAAAAATCCCTATCGATACAGTGGATCAAACTGATCGACCTGAATTCATGAGCAACTAAACTAGTAAATCTCCATAATATAAAATTATTTTTATATCAAATAACAAATACGCGCTCATATATATACACACTCAAACTCAATCTAGGGTATTACTAAATCCATCTCTACTGAGTCATGCCTCAGAGCCAAGGTAAGCACTAACCTTCAGCTCTGATACCACTATAACGAACGAGAATTTTCGACCTTGAAAATCAAAACACAACACCATGTTGACTATTGAAGAATCAGAAATACCAGAACGTTAATTGAAAGAAGTTAGAGGATGAGAATAGATAAGATATAAAATTAGAATAGAAGAAAAAGAACATAACAACAGAATCAGAGTAACACGAATCTCGCAGCAGAACGAATTAAATATAGTATACAACATAACTTTGAAACATAAATCTATATTTGTATATTAGAGTACAACACTTACATCACAGCAGAAATAAACAATAGCTATAAAATGCTGCTGAAGCCTCCTGCCCCAAGCTCCTTCTAGTATATCTGTAAATCCCGACTACTTCAATGCCCGCACAAAATTGGGCACCCAAGAGTTTAGATAAAACAAAACAAAATAAACTCTGGGTCATTCATGGGACTGGTGCGAGTAAACAATTTAAAAACAATTTGAGAAAATAAACGATATCTCATAAGACCACGCCGTATAACACGGAAAGGGTTTTTCCTTTATTAGAATCCAAAATACTTGATTTAACTTTCAAAATCCTTTTGAAAGAAACAATAATCTTTATATCAAAACTCTTTTGATATTATAATAGTGTCTATCAACCATAACTAAATAATCATTAGCAGAACGCTTTCATCTTACATTCCATATACATAATATATAATCAAAAACCGTGGGCGCTTATTGGGTAATGAATTCCAATTGGCAAGGTATGGGACCACCTTCTGACAGTGTATCTCTAGAGAGGAATAAACCGGGTTCAACAAGAACATCTTGTAACCCAGGCTAAACATGACCGATCACTCATTTCGCTTGAGTGTACCGAATGTATTATCACCAACGGTTGGGATCAGCAATCGTTTCCCGAAAGGACCAACATCGAAATTGGTTAAAGAAGTAAATGAAATTTCTCTAGATTAGGTGACAATACACCCTAATTGGCAGCTAACCACTTAGCCATGCGAGCTACCTGATTTTTACCGTTTCCTAGTTGTGAGGCTGGAGGCTGTAACATATAGATCACACCTTTATTTACTTTGAAAGTCACATCGTCATACCAGCCAAATCACAAATTGATTTCCCCAAAAATACCACATGTATATAGCTAAGAGAAATGAATTCCTCCGCCACCAAACATAAATATGTTTGAAGAGATCAACTTACGCAATTTATTAAATATACTCTGTCAGACATTCTTCCATATAGGTTGTCCTGAGATTGGACAAACTGAAGGTACCATTATGTAAACCCATCTTAGGCAATTTCTACCTAGGATTTGCCTAGAACAACCCTTGCATAAACTCCGTCTTCAATTATCTTCATCAGATTTGATTCGCAACACTAATGCCGATATGAAGTGGTTTTCAGATAATAAATCTGATCCTGGCCTCTCCGTATTGAAGATGGAAAAATGGTCAAAACTTCGATAGTCGGTTATTTAACTATCAAAGGAAAACATCCACACACACACATCGATTTTATTTCCAAATGGAAATTTTATCGATCAATCATCAATCAACATTTTTCCTTTACATTAATTTATTCATTTCCCCATTTCCCTTTTCCATATATTCGTAAATCCTTATTTTCCAAATTTAGGAATAAACATTATTAACATTGGAAAACATTTCCATCTCTTATCCACGCATCACTCTCCTCTCACAACAATCAGTCTCTAACTATAAACCAATAAGAGAACAATTCCCCGAATATCAACCCCAGAGGCCGAAACTAACATCAGATCGATGTCCAAAAAACCATTCAACTTAACTAATTTATAGTCAGTATCTAATTTCCTTAATCCATTTAAATCTTCTTATCAAGTCATTGCTTACGCAACTCTCGGATTCAGTTTATGAATCAAATTCTTTTGTGAAAAACATTGGTTATAACGATAGCTTTATAATCCCTACTTCCGAAGTATCTTATTTTAAATAGAACATTTATACCTTAATTTAAATAGATAAATGATTTATTAAATAAATAAATCTTGATTTAAATCGTAAGTAAATAGTACTTTCCTATATTCGATATAATCATATCCCAATGTATAATTCTCTCTCGAATAAATCTCTGTTCAATAGCTCTCTTTCGAATAACCGTTATTCGATTAACTCTCTTTCCTATCTCATTCAAATTCCCATTTAAATTCCTATTTTAAAACCCAATTTCTTTATTAATGTTTTAATTTATAAAATATTTATTTTAATCCATTATTCACATCGAATGCGAATAATGTTTCTTTTATATAATTAATCGGTTTGATTTTGTATTTTAAAATAATATCCCATTTCCAAATTCTATTTATACTTCTATTTATAGAATTAATTATACAAAATCTCCTTTTGCCTTCTAACACTTAGAGTCTCATTTATAATTCTCTTTATAAATGCTAAGTTCAATTTCTATTTAAAATATCGGTGTTAAAACCGATTTCTATTCCTTTATATAAATTCAGACTTATATATTCAATTTATCCCATGATAAATTATTTTACTTAATTTATAAAACATTATTTATAAATTAATCTTCTCCATTTATCTGGTAAAACAGGTTTCTATTTACAATCTACATTAAATCCATTATCTCATAGTTCTTTTATATCCCACCATTTCCTTTTTGATTCTATTTATTTCCCCAAATAATTCCTTTTATAATTCTATTTATTTTATATAAATATATCATTTATAATATCCTATTTGTTTTCCAAATATTTCTATTTCAATTCTTTTTGTTTTACAAATATTTCCTTTTTCAATTCTATTTTTTTTTTATAAAATACTTCCTTTTATAAATCTATTCCACTTTGAAATTCCTTTTTTATAAAATCATTTGATTTTATATAAATATTTTTTTTGCAAGGCTGACCGGTTTTTATAGTGTTCCGTAACACTTTGTTTTATATAAATATTTTATTTTCAGTATACACTTTGAAAATTCCCACTTTACATTCCAGTATTACTTATGGTATTTAAAATACCAATTAAAAAGACTAGTGTCATCATGATCTATCACAAATTACATATCACATCATATATCGCAATATATGAACACAAACAGTATAATAAATATTGATGAATCTAGTTGGATCCCTCCAACCTATTTCCCTGCATCACAGATGTTAAACAATATAAATAACATCAATTTCATATCAATATGAAAATATTCTGATAAACATAGTCAATATTTGATTAACGATATATATATTACTATATCTATAAATTTCAGCCAATCAATTTGCAGTTCATTCAAACAATCAACACACAACAATCAACCATCATTTATCATTTCTAAAAATACGAAGCCGGCAGAATTAGTGAGTTTTACTCACATTTGTCGGTTATCGTTAAATAACGATAAGCGATCATCGATTCAGATCGGGCAATTTATTTTGCTATAAATTGTAACGAGCTCCAATACACTCCGAATCAGTTCCATTGTGTAGTCAGCGTCCATACAATCCCAACGGATCTTGTTTCGCTGAATTCTGATAATGTATGAATTAGATACTAAAAATTTACACGCTAACACATTATTAAAATTTATTTTAAAATTTAAATTTAAATTTTGAATGGCCTTACCATTATACATGTAGCCCAACCTCCATACTTAAGCCCACGAAACAACCAACCCACTTATTAAAACAAAACCGCTTCAAACACTGCATGTATTCCTTCATAAATTGGATGCACACTAGTGTAATATCGTCTTTAAAAGTGAGCACCACTTTGATTCCTCTACTCGTTCCCTTTCCGGTTGTAGTTGGTAGATTATGGTTATAAGCATCATTGATAGCAGCCAACTCATGCACTCTTCCCCTGGTATTAAATGTTTAGAACGCAGCTTGCTTTGCAATTTATTTCACATGGATTGTATAGTTTAGTATACCATCAATCTTAATGATTACTATACATTAACCTTAATTACCTTATATTCTTTTCTTGGCCTCATGTCCATATTTTTCTCGACCCGTCTTTATTTGAAACCCACACCAGTAAATCATTTCTTCCACAAAATGTTGCCTGTATCTCACTCCAACTTCTTCCTATCGTTAACCCTTCTTTGCTTGCCTCCAAAATAGTACAGTTCTTTCTTCCCAAAAATCTAGCACTGCCTGTACAACGTTCCTTCCACATATACACAACACCGCCTGTACAATGTTCCCTCTACTTTCCCATTTCAACAAATACCCATCAATGCCTTACACTTCCTCTCTTTCCAGCATTATTCTTGCATATTTCCCCAGTAACTGACAACCGCCCACTTCATGCGCCGCACAAAATGTTTGCGCCATCCTTCACGTTTCGAAAATCAATGCATCAAGCTTTTTAAATATGAACACCCAGCCGGCGCTGCTCCATTCTTTTCTACCGCCTAAACTTCATATTTTCCTTTCCAACGATTACCGATGCTTGCCAACGCCGTGTGCCTAGCACCTTGAACTCAAACATTAGTTCGCGTCGGAGCTGCTCCTACCCGCTGCGCCTTACGCACTCAGCAAAACATGCGTACAGACATCTCAATGCATTTAACCCGATACTCTTCTCTCAAATCTCTCAGTAGTGCTTCCCCATGCAGTCGCCTTGTCTGGCTTCATCTCTTAAACCCGAATACACTACTCATTTTGCTAAACTAGGCCTCAGTTTCAAGAATTCATCTGCCAGCGTGAAGAGCTTGCTATGGTGATTGCACATATATTTCCTTTGAGATTTTATGGGATTTATATGATTTTATTTTCTTTTAAAAGCCATGAAAACTAGCCCTTCCACTTCGTGAAAACAAGAAGAAAGAAACCAAGGCGTGATGCATTTATACCATTGAGAAGCTTAACACTTAAGCAATTGGTACAGAATAGGTTTTTAGGTAGGTTATATCGTTAAGTAATAGGCACGAAGAAATTTCGGGTGTGGTAATAGGTATGTATATATCTATATAGCCTGCGTGATGGGAGTAATGTTCAGGCTTTAACATTTCTTAGTAACCAAGGTATGAAATTATATACAGTTAGTTACTTAATTTATAAGGAATAGAGGACGTGAAAATAGCAGGGTGAAGTTTTCGAAGTACTAGTTTTGGTTTAAGTTATACAATTTAACGTACCCCACTACGAACGATTCCGTTCACGTACAGATTTCTATAGACAAAAATAAAAATACGATCATGTCTAGTGATGTGCCACGATCCCAAAAATATAATAATATAAGTAAGTTAACTTATTTTGTAAATTTCAAAATTGTTGATATAGGGTGTAAAATACTTCAAAATAAAAAGTTGCTTATTTTCCAAAATAAAAATTACAGAAAAATCTATAAATTAAATTATATCTATGTCTCAAAAATCTTGTCCAAATTCAAAATAAATAATTTATTATAATTAAATAATCGTTATAGTTTATAAACAATTCCATAGCGACTATTTTAAAATTTGATTTGGACATAACTCACAATATATACACTGAAATCTCGATTTCTCTATTTCATTAGAAAAATATCGTTCACCAAATCCGAATGTTTCTTATTTCACAAAAATCCGACTTAAAATGGATTCTGTATATTCAATTGAAGTTCAAAACTCAAAATTACGAACTACCGTGACATTACGGGTTCGATTTAAATTATATTATAAATAATACGTTCAAGCATCATTAATTTAATATATTCTTATTATAATTTAATTCTAAACTGAATTAAATAATTTTAATGATCCAATTCACACAATATTGTGAATTCCACTATTTCGAAAATTAAATATATTATTCTATTATTTATATTAATTAAATATTCAAAATTATTTAAATAAAACCATTTAAATCTCTAAATCACAATTTAAATAATTAAATTAATTAATTATTATACTATAAAAATACGGGATGTTACACCATGGGTCGACACCGTAAGAGGAGGTTCGACCCCTATTCAGATATTGGTAGAATTAATTTTTGTGAACATGGACTCGTTTCTTGACCAAACACGTTGCTGAACACTTGTAAATAAGCCTGTAGAGCCTACCCAAAGTCTCATATTTCTGAGACAACGCAGAAGCTCTGTCATTCCTCTTCCTTCTAATATCTCTTCAGAAAATTTAGATTATTAGTTTAGGAAAATTCTGTATCTAGATCTGGAGGAAAAGTGTGAAAATCAATAAAAAGGCGTTCAAATCTCTTATCGAAGTGAGGTAATTTTCTAGATATGGCCTATTTCAATTCTCTTTTCTTTCTTTCCTTTTTCTTTTAGTAAAAATTGTAGATCCATGGTTGTTAAGTTATGAATCCAATTAAGTGAAAAACCATGGAATGCAAGATCTGGACCAGATCCAGAATTTGGAAAGCATATGAGGTGAGTAGATTTAAGTTATATCATTTTACAAAATGGTAAATTATCGTTTAGCATTCCCCATCATCATGAATTGTGAATTTTCCAGAATAATTAAAAGTGTTAAGATGTTGTTATAACAAGTTGAGATATTAATATGAATATGTTGGAAAATTCATATGTTGAATCGATTAAAGTGTTGAATGTTTACATGTTGAAAAATAAACTTGCAAGAATATGAGTAACGACTACTATTGTTATAATTACATGATTTTCTTGTGGCATATTGTGTATTTGAATTATTAGATGTAGAATTGAGAAAATGACATGTTAACTTGTTAGATTTGAACAATTACCTGATTAAATGATTACAAGTCAGGATAGAATTAAATATGTGTTAAAATGGACATGCGACATATTATAGGCATAATTTGATGACATGTAAATTAGATTGCAGTAACATGTGGAAAAGATAATATGCCTAAAATTTACAGTAAATAGGAAACTGTAACCGCACTTAGACACTAGGTTAGATTACACTTGTGGTAGAAGTTTGCCCGGAACAGCCCGACAAATCCAGCATCCACAAGTGGTAAATCTAATGTGAGGGGTCTAAGTGCATAAATAAAACATTTAATGGTGCTAAGACACAAGGTTAAGTTAACTTGTGGAAGAAGTCTGTCCGGAACCGCCCGACAAATCCAGTATCCACAAATGTAGGCTTAATGTGAGAGGTCTAGTGCTTAAATATATACATATGCATATATATACAAATATATGTAAATAGAAGGATAGATAAACAACATTAATTGTAATTAATGGAAATAAATGGAATTGAAAGAAAGTCAGAAGAGTAAAAAGGAATGGAACGGAATGAACGGGGAATGATAATAACCTATTATAAATAAATTACATTAATAAGAATGTTGTATAATAGGTAGACTTATCCTAGGGACAAAAGGAGATTATAACTTAGATTATACTAAACTAGTAAGGACATGGGATAACTGGTGAAATGAGATAAGTGGCACTTAATTTTAAATTAAGTAATCAGTGAATGGGGAAAACTGAAACCAGTTGTTTGTAATAAGTAGAGAAAAGGGGGAAGTTTATGAAATGTAAGAAGTTGTACTTAATTATAAATTAAATAATCTGTAAACTTGGATGTATGAAATCTGCTGATAAGAATAACATGTTATGGCTTGTCCTAGGGACAAGTGAAAATTATAACGTAGGTTATAACAAACGATAAAGGGTATAGAATAACTTATGTAAGGGGATAATTTGTAGTTAATTGTAAATTAAGTTATTTACAAGAACAAGAATCTGAAATCTACAGATGAGGCAACATAAGTTATATTTATAGGAAGAGAAACTTATTGGTGGACCTTAGTTAAGAGAACTAAGTTAATAGTAAACAATGATAACTTGTAGTGATGGTGCAAAATGGAATTATGATTAAATGAGAAAGAATAAGGAAAGCTTATGAAATGAAATAAGTTATATTTAATCAAAAATAATGAATGACATGTTAAAAAGAAAATATGTGAATTGAGGTATACTTAATTACATATTAAGTAGAACATATTATTGTAATGATGAAATCAAACAAGAATATAAAGGGATTATGGATGACAGACTTTGGATCACAATCTACAGAATAACATGTTGTGGGGTTATTAATAAATTTAAAAGGTTTAAGTTATACGAATGAAATTAATAAGCAAGGCAAACTTGGTAACTTGAATAAGAAGTCAATGTGAACGGGGATAACAAGTTAAATGGAAACCTGGTGAGGTAAAGAAAGCGCGTAAAAGAATGTTTAGATATAGGGTCTAATGACATATTAAAATGAGGCGCTTTGACCAGTCTGTACATTTAAGGGTGAATAACCCAATGGGGTAGATTATCACGGTGTCATGAGGCAGAGGGGAGCGCACGTTCATTCGATTATTCTGTCGGCTTTGAAGGACTATAACGGGAAGCCTACGACTTCCTAAGTTACGTAAGGTGCTCCTGGTAGTCCTCTGTGCGGTGGTAGATGTTTAGGATGTGCTCGCAGAGGTTGGGTCTGCGCATAACTATTAGGTGGGCGGGCCTTGACTACAAAAGTAGATTTGCAGTCAGAATGTTGTGACAAGGTGACACTAGGATGAATCAGCGATCATCTCAACGGGGAGGCAGAGGTCAAGACAAACAAGGATAATAGATCATTGGGTACCCGTCACCAGCAGCCAGTAGGATGCGAAAAGACTAGAGCTAAATCCAATAGACCATTCATCTTTCACTATCAAGGTACGGTGGCTGAGGGGAGATGCCAACTGGATGTTTAGATTGTTTGTTAGATGCAAGTCGCTTAGCTCTTGTAGTCTTTACTAATTAAGGGAGGGGCCGAGGTAGGGCCATAGCCACCATGAAAATAGACCCTAGGAATATCTGTATTTTGAGGCTCTTAAAGGTGGGCCTGTACAGATTTGGAAAATCTCCCAACCGAGTTTCGTGTTTCTAGTATAGCCCCACCATGGAATTTGGTGCACATTATGTGCGGTTAAGGCATCAAATACAACTGACGATATGTACGTGGGACTGTCTAGATACATGCATGTCGGCTCTGGGTGGTGTATCGTAGACTTGAGGGCATTCTCTGATATGAAATATGATTCAATCGACGGTTACAGTCCGTATGCTTACATAGCGTAGTAATGATAGATATATGTGGAACGTTACATTGTTATGTAGATATCTGTACGTCACTCTGGCGTAGGATGAGGGACTGCGTTCATTTCTATGGCATTACGGTGGGGACCGTGTGAGTGGGGTACCATGGGGTGTACCTCAATATTGAGGGGTAGCAACATATATACAATATTAGGTTAATCCACTGGGAAGTAAAGGGGTACGACGTGTGTTTAATCCTTGAGTGCTGTTAACCTAAGTAACCTAATAAATAAGAAAATGTGATTGAACGGTATATGTAGGATTATCCAAAGTGTATAATTTAAATCCAATCACCAAAACTTGTGTTCTGACACCCTCCTCATAACATACTCCCAGGTTAGATTTACGACAGAGACATGATAGCCATGGTTACTGGTTAGGCAGTATTATTTATACGGTAAGGCTATACTTTGTGTATACTATATTTTATCCATTCCGCTATGAGATATTTTCTGAGCTCTGACCTATTTTATGTCTCTGTCTTTTCTGCAGGATATCAGAGCAAACCAACACGAGTTTCAATAGATTAGAATTTTGAAAAAATTCAGTCTGTCGGAATTTGGGTTGCTGCATCTGGTATTAGAGCTTAGGTTTAGGATTCCTGTATAGATAGTGAGTGAACTTATTTATATTTTTAAAATATAAATATATTATATATATATCTAGATGCATAGAGGAACCCACTAAATAGAAAGATTATAATATGGTAAGAATTGGGATGACTGTTTTGTACACTAAAGGAATGAATGTGGAAATTTGAGACCTTTAGGAAATTTGGGTGGGTAAGTGTACAATATATTTTTAAATAATGAAATGAAGATCCCATATGTTAGTACTTCGGATTAGTGGACTTATCAGTAAAACCTTATAAATTGGAAAAGGTTAAAAAGAGAAAAATGGATTAGGAATATATATAGTTGAGAGAATTGACCTTGGAAAGTGTCTAGGAAAGCCTAGAAAATTGGAAACCTGCTTTGAGTTGAACCCCCATTGTTAACTTTTAAGAACTTGAAATTGTAAAAGTATTGGGAAAAGAGTTTATGGTGTTTTCAAGTTTTAATCTTAAAAGTCATAGTTTTAAAATATGTAAAGAAGTACATATTGGGTTTTAAAGTAAAATGGGGTATATTTTGGAAGCAATGATTTCTCGTGAAAATTTTGTCTAAATTAAAATTCTCTCAGTAAAAGGTTCGTATTATAGAGCATGTATAGCTTGCTAGTTTTCTTGTTATATTACATAAAAGGATTTAAAAGTAAAACTTGGAAAAAGTTGCATTTTGTTGAAAAATGGAATTTCCAGTAAAGAAAGTTTTGAAGTCTCTATTCTTTTGACAATCATATTTGATAATTGTTTTAACAAGAGAAAATTTTGTTGAGTGGACAAAATAAGTTGTAGAAATTAAGAATAGAGTAAATGTTTGCCCTTGTAGTAAGAAACTGAACTGACCTTATAGGAAAGAATGAGTCATAAACCCAATTGAGAAATAGTTGTTCGTATCTACTCTAGTTGTGATTTGAAAAAAAAATGAAAAGTCCAAACCGTGTTTTAAAAGTTTGGAGTAGGAAAAGATTAGTGCCAAGGGAAGACAGAAAAAGTTTTGAGGCTATAAAGTAAATAACGTGAATTTCTTGGAAAAAAATGGTAAATTCCCGTAGAATGCATAAGCATTGAAAAGCCTAGGGTGTTACTTGAAATGACGACTGGTACACAGCTAGAATTAGAAGTGGCTACTTGATAGTAAAGGGCAAGTAAGCGTTTAGATCATGTTGCTAATTTTCATGTTTGGGTATAACTTGTACTACATTTCTGTTGGGATCATTCCGTTATTTTGTTCCAGTTGGGTAGTTAAGGTAACACTAAACCTGTCGTGGATCCCATGGTTTGGACTATTCTGTCTAAGGGGGACATAGTCCCGAGATTCTTGGCCCTTAGTAGTAGCTATGTAGAGTATTGATTTTCCTGTTTTTTTGGAAGACTAGAAGGCTTATTTGAAAACTAAACATAGATCTGGTAATTAAATAAGCTAAGAAAAGAGAAATGGTGCAACTAAAAAGGAAACAACAAATTTAGCAAAGCAACGAACATGACAAGTTATGAGAAAAGAAGGATAAGAATAAAAATTTCCAAGATAAGATGAAAAAGAAAATATGTAACAGTGAAAAATTTCTTATATGGGCTATGCTTGGATAAATCGTTATAAATAGTTACCCAAAATCCAAGTATGGTTAGAAAACGATTGGAAAAGAAAATTGGAAGATGTAAAGTTTTCCGTTTTCCACCTTTTTGTAACATATGAAATTGAATTTAGAAAATTAGATTTTTCTAAATTTCAAAAAATAAAGTTAGTTAGTAGGACTATGGATGCAACAATTGGATGAACTACGCTCTTAATCAGTCAGAGTGTAGGAAAATTTGGATGAAAAAGAATTTTGATTTTCAAAATATTGCATTCATGTAGAACTGTCAGTATATTTAGGATGCGAGCATCATATTGTAAAAGGATTGTTGAAAAATTTGCACACACATATGAGGTACCGCTTAGGCGTAAATGCATTATTATGTTGTATTTCACTTTGCATAGGTGCACAATGCTTGCAAAAATTGGATGCACACATGATGGATGGATACTTTTCATTGTTCCTGGGCTATGGGCATCAGCCCACATGTTAATATAACTGGACCTTTTTCGATAGCGATATCGAAAAATGTCCAGTTATCAGGCTCACGCCTTAGATTTTGCAGCAGCCATCGCACCCTCCTACTCATCAAGGCATGGCAGCCGCCTCGATGGCCGAGTGTGGGTAGCACGCTTAAGCGCCATCCATTTTCGGGGCTAGTTGATTCGGCAGGTGAGTTGTTACACACTCCTTAGCGAATTTCTACTTCCATGACCACTGTCCTGCTGTCTTAATCGACCAACACCCTTTGTGGGTTCTAGGTTAGCGTGCAGTTGGGCACCTTAACCCGGCTTCCGGTTCATCCCGCATCGCCAGTTCTGCTTACCAAAAATGGCCCACTTAGGGCTCTCGATTCCATGGCACGGCTCACCAAAGCAGTCGTACCGTCCTACCTATTTAAAGTTTGAGAGCTCTTCCTCCTTCGTTTCGCAAACCGCGATAGCTTCTCGAATGAGCTACGAACCTCTACCTCCATAGAAATTCGATTTTACCCTTATCGTATTTCGGGGACTAAATTTCTTAAGGGTGGGAGAATGTAACACCCCACATTTTTAAGATAATAAAATATAATGTAACACCCCGCATTTTTAAGTATAATTAAAAATGAAATAAAATATATGAAAATATGCTTATGATAGGTAAATAATGATGATGCATAAGAAGAATTAATTAATACATGAAAGAGAAGAAAAATTAGTTCGATAACGGTGTGTGTAACGGAAAAGATAGTAAAATGAGGATAATTAATTTAAGAATCAAGAATTAGGTTAAATTGACATCACCATTGCGTTCCTCTCGAAATTTTACATGAAATAGATCCGAGTTTTCGAAAATCGGAGTCCGGATGAAGAAGTTATGGCCTATAGAAGATTCAGAAGGTTTCGGTCAGCACAGAACTGGGCAGGTCGACCTGGGGGTCGACCTGGGGGCCAGGTCGACCAGGGGGTCGACCTGGCAGTCGACCTCCCCCATGGGGGTCGACTATAGTGTCGACCCCACCCCCCTACAGGTCGACCTGGTCGGCCTGTTTCGGTCCAGAACACGTTTTTGAAGCCCAGGGACGATTTTTGATGGTCCGGATTGGTTTTAGGGCTAATCTAATGGCTGAAATGAATTGCTACACCTATAAAAACAACCTAAGACCTAGCCTTCTCTACACGAAATTCTATTCAGCTTCTTCTCTGCCTCTGTTCTAAATAAAAATAAAAATGGCGTTGCTACTCTGCTGGAGTCAAAACTAGAAGCTAATCAACATCAACCTAAGCAACTCAATTCAAATTAGAGATTAAAGCTTCTGCAACGATTCTAAAACAATTAAAGTTCTTTCTTTAATCCAACCAAGGCAAGTGCAGTTATTTTCCGATATAAACTTTAATCATAATTGTGACATGATTGTAAATCTGAATTTGAGATTGTGTATGTTTTGTTCTGATCTATTTTATTCTGTATCTCTTCTTCTTTCTGTTCTATAGCCAGGCTACTACGAGCCTGCGCCAATCTCCTAAGAGATTAACGCACGAACGCTAAAATGTTTGGGACAAATAATGAATGTGGAATAATTGGACATGGTTAATCTGTGACTGATTTAAGAAAAAGGTCATAGGCTGTAAATTAGATTTAGATCTATGCATATTCTGTGAATTTGAGAAAGAGGAACCATGGTATGTTAACATATGACTTGAGACAAAAAAATATGGCTTAGGTAAAAAGATTTACATTAAGGTAGGACATCTATTAAATGTAAATAAACACCTAAGTAAGGGATCTTTGGGATATATGCCATGCATAGTAATCGATGGTTATATTTGGTATATGATCATAGTGTGAATCATGAACATGCTTAGGCCAAATTTAAAATTAGGCAAGATATGTTTGTGAAACTTTAAGGAATGATTAAATCTGTTATATTTGCCTAATCTGCTAGTTCTGCTATATTGCTTAATCTGCTAGTTCTGTTATATTGCTTAATCTGCTAGTTCTGCTCTACTGCCTAGTCTGCTAGATTTGTTCATCTGCCAAATCCATCATCTGCTAAGTCTGTTGAAAATGCTAGATCTGCTAGTTTGCTTAATCTGCTAAATCCGTTAAGTCGCCTAATCTGAAATATCTGTTATCTGCAATATCTGTTGAGTTGATATAATTAGTCCGCTATTAACATAATATGAATTGGCTATAGTTATGAATAATTGACATGTATATTAGGCGTGGGTATAAATGGTAAATCATTAATTAATTGACCGCAAAGATAAACATGGCTAACTCGAGGTTAGAATGAGTTTGCGGCGTAATTCTACCCGGAACCGCCTGGCATATTCCAGTGGTCGCAAACAATAGGTTCTAATGTGAGAAGTTTGTTATAACGTGCTTGAAACCTGAAGTTAGACTCAGTTTGCGACAGAAACCTGCCCGGAACCAACCGGCCTAACCAGTAGCCGCAAACTGCAGTCTAATGTGAGAGGTTTGGGCATTAATATTTAATTAATGAAAATCTGAGATAATTATGATGTCTAAAACGTGTTGGGTAAGGTTAAACCAATTGGACCAATGAATCTGATAAACCCGTTTCGTGAATCTGTAGGCCCAATACAAAGTTAGATAATCTGTAACCAGTTAATCTGTAAGTCTGTTAATCTATAACCAGTTAATCTGTAAGCCTGCTAATCCGAACATCTGATCCGTTAGTCTGAAAATCAGTTAACTTGATTGTCTGATCTGTGAACTAGTTAATCTAAATTTTGTATGTCTGAAACTTGTAGACAAGTTAAGCTGAAATTTATTAGTCTGGGGACACAAGGTTAGGAGGGGAATTACTTGTGTCAACTATTGTTTGGGACCCATATTAGTCAGTAACCCTTTTTGGTACCAAAACTTTGACCCAACAGTAAGTAGGGTCCGGGCACGCTTACTGAACTAATTATAAGCGGTTCATTCTGATAATGGCGAGGGGTGTTGATGGCGCATTCCAACCGAGTCATGTGCGTGCATGGATCCCGGTCTGCATCTGAGGATGTAAGACGCCGTGACATCTGTAAATAGGTCTGTGCCAATTGGTTGTCACTTTAAGGAGTGATACACCCTACTGTGGGGCCGACACATGATATTTATGTATTAGGGAGCCGATCGCTTGGGGTAGGGTTTTAAGGTACACTTAGTTCTGTCTGTTTCTGTTGGTACTGTTTGTTTCTGTTGGGTGGTAACACCTGTCTGTTTCAGCGTGATACCGTCTGTTCGGGTGGTAAAGGCCCATTACTAGTGTACACCTAATTCTACATTCTGTTTCCATAGGGATTAATCTGTTTCTGCTTCTGTCTGTTTCTGATCGGGTAGTAAAGGCCCATTATTAGCATTCTGTTTCTGTTAAATTATTCTGTACCCGTTTCTGTTTCAGTTTAGACATTAGGGTGACACCTAATTCTGTTATACTAGTATTAGTGCAGAGAAGTGTAAAACAATAGCTTATATCATTCTGTTATTCTGTTATATCTGTTACACCTGTTAAAGTTATCTCTCATCTAGTTTTATTTTCATATCATGTTATTATTATCTGTTCATAACTGAAAATCACTGGACTTGCCAGACTTTTGGTCTGACCCTTGTTGTTTTGCCTCCTTTCTTCCGTTTCCCCCTAGGTTATCCAAGGAGGGAATACTTTAGCTCGATCCAGATTTCTTCTACTTGAAGTGCCTAAAGTATGGCTTGGCTCTGTATGGCTTCCATTCTATGGGGATTATGATTTTAAACTATGCATTCTGAAGGCTTTTGTACAAGACCGATATTTTTTACTTGAATTCTGAAAATGTGATTTGAAAGGATGTAACCAAGTTTATTTTGGTTTCTGTTGAAATAAAGTTATAAATTTTTCAAGTACTATTTTATCTGTCTTGTAAGTTTCTGTTCTGTTTACTAAAATGCTCCACCAAAGTTAAGGCATTCCCTTTGTGAGTGACCTTAACGGAGGTGGGGTGTTACACTTGGTATCAGAGATGAAGGTTACCAGATTGGGTAAAGTTTTTGGAAAACTATTTTCAAAAAGGTTTTGAAAGGAAGTATTTTCAAAAATAAAGCTTATTTTGAAAAACATGATCCCCAAGAGCCATTTATCTTTCCTTCAGTCCTTTTTGTATTGAATCTTCCCTTTTTTCGTTTCAGCATGTCTGAAGCATCTGAGATACCAGAGGGTGTTCATGTACCCAGTTGGTTTCGTAAATATCTTGAGGCTAGGACCGCCGCCGTAGGTCCAGTAAATGATCCCCCCTCCTCCTCCGCCCCCTCCTCGTGCAATTGCTTTCTCAAAGATCTGTAGAGATTTTAGGACCATGGGTGGAAAGGATTTCAAGGGAACCGAATCATTCGTCGAAGCAAGGAACTGGCTCAAAGAAACTGAGGAGCTATTCGTTATCTTCGAGGTGGACGATAGGCAGAAGGTACAGTTGGCGATATGGCTGCTCAAAGACGAAGCTTCCTACTAGTGGGAAGTCACTAACGCCGAGAGGCCGGTTGAGACATGAATGGATTTCAGAACAACATTTGAGACAAAATTTCTCTCACAAGCTGAACGGAGTTTACAACTGGAAAAGTTCTTATCTCTTAAGCAAGGAAGTATGACGGTCAAGGAATACGTCAACCGGTTCAACCAACTAGCTAGGTTCGGATTGGATTTAGTCAACGCTCAGCATAAAAAGGCTCTCCGCTTTGTTAAAGGATTGAACGAGCCACTGCACAGCCTAGCCATGACCCACGTACCCATGGGAGCGACTTATGAGAAATTGGTGGACATGGCACTATTGCACGAGGAAGACAAGGGCCTGAAAGAGACAAATAAGGAAGAACCACAAAATAAGAAAGCATGGCCCAAAAAGGAAACACAAAAGAAGGATGAGAAGTCTAAAGATAAGAAGGGGAAAAAGTGCTTTACTTGTGGGAGCTCGACTCATCTGAACAAGGATTGCAGAAAAAGGAAAGGCACTTGCTTCAACTGTGGAGAGATAGGATACTTCACTAGGGACTGCCCGAAGAGACGAGGGCAAGGAGGGAAGGCGAACACTCTTGAGGCTAGTGGCTAGGATAGAAATAGGAAAATTTCTATAGTAGGTTTAATTTCTTTATCTGATTATGGAGTTAAGACTTTTTCTGATTCTGGTATTTTGATTTTGTAATCGATACTCTGCACTTTAATACTAGTATTATTTCTGAATTCCGCTGTAGACTCAGACCCATAAGGGTTATGGCTCATCTGTTTGAGATTGGGGTTTGAGGGATATCTGTGTTAGGCGTCAAGTATGACGCATACATTCTGAGTTTTCGTGGGGTATGATTTTATCATACTTAACTTCCTAAGAGCCATTAGGGAACTTGATCTGTACCAGTAGTCTGTAAATATCTAAATACTTCTGATAAGATTTCCAGTTTTGACATTGTATAAAGAGGGTAAACCTCTGGGTGTCAATTTGATGTTGGTTTCGGTCTTCGGGGCCGATACTTAGGACCCATGCCTAATGGGAACCAAGTTTTTGTTCTATATGTACTTGCTTCCATCATTCGACTGTATCCTATCGATCGAATCTTCAAACTTTAGGTAGAAACTAATGGGTGTAAACATGTGTTTGAGACATGTTATGTTTTATGGTTGCAAGTGGATGCAAGTAGTTGCTAGTGGTTTCCCATGGATGCATATACACACACTAGGCACTAGATCGGCTCGAAAACACTCTCATACTACATATGGATGTGTGAGCATTTTTAATTTTTGTGGATGCAAAATGATTGACTCAGCACATGGATGTTGCATATGACTGAATGGTTGTGCACTCATATAGAAATGATATGTATCGAGTAGGAAAATTGCATACATGTTGGACTCATAGCACTGGCATAATTCGCATTAAGGAGGTCAACTGAATCAGTGGACTGCCTGATCTTTGCATTAGACAAGGAATATATACACACACTTCTTGCATATGTTCATACAGCATTAGAAATCTCTTAAGGACAATGAATGTCGGTGATTGGTGATTGAGTAGACGGATGATTGGATGGTAGGACACATTCTTCTTAACTTGAAGATTTCGGGGACGAAATCCTTTAAGAAGGGGAGAATGTAACACCCCACATTTTTAAGTATAATTAAAAATGAAATAAAATATATGAAAATATGCTTATGATAGGTAAATAATGGTGATGCATAAGAATAATTAATTAATACATGAAAGAGAAGAAAAATTAGTTCGATAATGGTGTGTGTAACGGAAAAGATAGTAAAATGAGGATAATTAATTTAAGAATCAAGAATTAGGTAAAATGGACATCACCATTGCGTTCCTCTCGAAATTTTACATGAAATAGAGTCTGAGTTTTCGAAAATCGGAGTCCGGATGAAGAAGTTATGGCCTGTAGAAGATTCAGAAGGTTTCGGTCAGCACAGAACTGGGCAGGTCGACCTGGGGGCCAGGTCGACCAGGGGGTCGACCTGGGAGTCGACCTCCCCCATAAGGGTCGACTATAGTGTCGACCCCACCCCCCCTACAGGTCGACCTGGTCGGCCTGTTTCGGTCCAGAACACGTTTTTGAAGACCAGGGACGATTTTTGATGGTCCGGATTGGTTTTAGGGCTAATCTAATGGCTGAAATGAATTGCTACACCTATAAAAACAACCTAAGACCTAGCCTTCTCTACACGAAATTCTATTCAGCTTCTTCTCTGCTTCTGTTCTAAATAAAAATAAAAATGGCATCGCTACTCTGCTGGAATCAAAACTAGAAGCTAATCAACATCAAACTAAGCAACTCAATTCAAATTAGAGATTAAAGCTTCTACAACTATTCTACAACAATTAAAGTTCTTTCTTTAATCCAACCAAGGCAAGTGTAGTTATTTTCCGATATAAACTTTAATCATAATTGTGACATGATTGTAAATCTGAATTTGAGATTGTGTATGTTATGTTCTAATCTATTTTCTTCTGTATCTCTTCTTCTTTCTGTTCTATAGCCAGGCTACTACGAGCCTGCGCCAATCTCCTAAGAGATTAACGCACGAATGCTAAAATGTTTGGGTCAAATAATGAATGTGGAATAATTGGACATGGTTAGTCTGTGACTGATTTAAGAAAAAGGACATAGGTTGTAAACTAGATTTAGATCTATGCATATTCTGTGAATTTGAGAAAGAGGAACCATGGAATGTTAACATATGACTTGAGACAAAAAAAAGTATGGCTTAGGTATAAAGATTTACATTAAGGTAGGACATCTATTAAATGTAAATAAACACTTAAGTAAGGGATCTTTGGGATATATGCCATGCATAGTAATCGATGGTTATATTTGGTATATGATCATAGTGTGAATCATGACAATTAATTAGGCATGCTTAGGCCAAATTTAAAATTAGGCAAGATATGTTTGTGAAACTTTAAGGAATGATTAAATCTGTTATATTTGCCTAATCTGCTAGTTCTGCTATATTGCTTAATCTGCTAGTTCTGTTATATTGCTTAATCTGCTAGTTCTGCTCTACTGCCTAGTCTGCTAGATTTGTTCATCTGCCAAATCCGTCATCTGCTAAGTCTGTTGAAAATGCTAGATCTGCTAGTTTGCTTAATCTGCTAAATCCGTTAAGTCGCCTAATCTAAAAAATCTGTTATCTGCAATATCTGTTGAGTTGATATAATTAGTCCGCTATTGACATAATCTGAATTGGCTATAGTTATGAATAATTGACATGTATATTAGGCGTGGGTATAAATGGTAAATCAATAATTAATTGGCCGCAAAGATAAACATGGCTAACTCGAGGTTAGAATGAGTTTGCGGCGTAATTCTGCCCGGAACCACCCGGCATATTCCAGTGGTCGCAAATAATAGGTTCTATTGTGAGAAGTTAGTCATAACATGCTTGAAACCTGAGGTTAGACTCAGTTTGCGACAGAAACCTGCCCGGAACCAACCGGCCTAACCAGTAGCCGCCAACTGTCAGTCTAATGTGAGAGGTTTGGGAATTAATATTTAATTAATGAAAATCTGAGATAATTATGATGTCTAAAACATGTTGGGTAAGGTTAAACCAATTGGACCAATGAATCTGATAAACCCGTTTCGTGAATCCGTAGGCCCAATACAAAGTTAGATAATCTTCAACTAGTTAATCTGTAAGTCTATTAATCTGTAACCAATTAATTTGTAAGCCTGCTAATCCGAGCATCTGATCCATTAGTCTGAAAATCTGTTAACTTGATTGTCTGATCTGTGAACTAGTTAATCTAAATTTTGTATGTCTGAAACTTGTAGACAAGTTAAGCTGAAATTTGTTAGTCTGGGGACACAAGGTTAGGAGGGGAATTACTTGTGTCATCTATTGTTTGGGACCCATATTAGTCAGTGACCCTTTCTGGTATCAAAACTTTGACCCAACAGTAAGTAGGGTCCGGGCACGCTTACTGAACTAATTATAAGCGGTTCATTCTGATAATGGCGAGGGGTGTTGATGGTGCATTCCAACCGGGTCGTGTGCGTGCATGGATCCCGGTCTGCCTTTGAGGATGTAAGACGCCGTGACATCTGTAAATAGGTCTGTGCCAATTGGTTGTCACTTTAGGGAGTGATACACCCTACTGTGGGGCCGACACATGATATTTATGTATTAGGGAGCCGATTGCTTGGGGTAGTGTTTTAGGGTACACTTAGTTCTGTCTGTTTCTGTTGGTACTGTTTGTTTCTGTTGGGTGGTAACACCTGTCTGTTTCAGCGTGATACCGTCTGTTCGGGTGGTAAAGGCCCATTACTAGTGTACACCTAATTCTACATTCTGTTTCCGTAGGGATTAATCTGTTTCTGCTTCTGTCTGTTTCTGATCGGGTAGTAAAGGCCCATTATTAGCATTTTGTTTCTGTTAAATTATTCTGTACCCGTTTCTGTTTCAGTTTAGACATTAGGGTGACACCTAATTCTGTTATACTAGTATTAGTGCAGAGAAGTGTAAAACAATAGCTTATATCATTCGGTTCTTCTGTTATATCTGTTACACCTATTACAGTTATCTCTCATCCAGTTTTATTTTCATGTCATGTTATTATTATCTGTTCATAACTGAAAATCACTGGACTTGCCAGACTTTTTATCTGACCCTTGTTGTTCCGCCTCCTTTCTTCCGTTTCCGCCCAGGTTATCCAAGGAGGGAATACTTTAGCTCGATCCGGGTTTCTTCTGCTTGAAGTGCCTAAAGTATGGCTTGGCTCTGTATAACTTCCGTTCTATGGGGATTATGATTTTAAACTATGCATTCTGAAGGCTTTTGTACAAGACTGATATTTTGTACTTGAATTCCGAAAATGTGATTTGAAAGGATGTAACCAAGTTTATTTCTGTTTCTGTTGAAATAAAGTTATAAATTTTTCAAGTACTATTTTATCTGTCTTGTAAGTTTCTGTTCTGTTTACTAAAATGCTCCACCAAAGTTAAGGCATTCCCTTTGTGAGTGACCTTAATGGAGGTGGGGTGTTACATATAAGTAACTTAATTAAATAATGAGAATTAAGTAAAATAGACTGTGCCATTACGCCCGTCTCGGAATTCTGGCCAAGATAGACACCTGGTTTGCGTAAAACAGACATCGTATGAAGAAGTTATTAAGCCTAGAAGTTTATATACGCACAAGAGAATTATATATATACAAACAAATAAAAATATTAAACCTAACGATCCGAAGACTTAGGAGCCGAACTGCCTCATTCTGGGGGTTGACCCGAGACACGCTGGGTTGACCCATGGGTCGATCCCGAGGTCGACACCATAAGAGGGGGGTTGACCCCTATTCATAACTGGGCATAATTTATTTTGTGAACGTGGACTCATTTCTTGACCAAATATGTTGTTGAACAACTATAAATAAGCCTGTAGAGCCTACCCTAAGTCTCATATTTCTGAGACAACGCAGAAGCTCTGCCATTCCTCTTCCTCCTTAAATCTTTTTAGAAAATTTAGATTATTAGTTTAGGAAAATTCCGAGTCTAAATATGGAGGATAAGAATGAAAATCAATTAGAAGGTGTTCAAATCTCTTATCGAAGTGAGGTATTTTTCTGGATCTGGTCTATTTCGATTCTCTTTTCTTTCTTTCCTTTTTCTTTTAGTAAAAATTGATCCATGGTTGTTAAGTTCAGAATCCAATTAAGGGGGAATGCTAGATCTGGACCAGATCCAGGATTTGGAAAGCATATAAGATGAGTGGATTTAAGTTATATCATTTTAGATAATGATATATTATCGTTTAGCATTCCCTGTTATCATGAAATGTGAATTTGCCGGAATAATTAAAAGTGTTGAGATGTTGTTATAACAAGTTGAGATATTAATATGAATATGTTGGAAAATTCATATGTTGAATCGGTTATAGTGTTGAATGTTTACAAGTTGAAAAACAAACTTTTTAGAATATGAGTAGCGACTACTGTTGTAACAACCCGCAAATTCTAAACTAATTTAAAAAATTTATTTTAGCAATTTTAATGGATTTTGAATATTTCAAATAATTTATTTTAAATAATAACAACCAAAATTTTTATTTAAATCGAAGTTAGAACGAATTTTTTTAGTTTAATTATAAAAGGAGTTTAAAATGGCGCGGTAGTTTGAAAATTAGATTTCAAATTTCAAATTTCAAATGAATGTACAAGATTCAAAATAAATCGGATTTTAGTAAAACAAGAAATATTTAAATCTGTTTGATTATATCTTTCCAACGAATCTGAAAAATTGAAATTTCATAATATAAATTGAAAGTTATGAATAGTTTAAAATTCAGAAATGTCGGTGTAGAATTTATATATATTTTAATGTAATAAATATCTCTTAAAAATAGCCATTTTGCAAATGACCTCTATTTTCGATGAAACCACTTTTGTTGGATCTGGAATGTCAAATTATTGCTGGGTTACAATTTCCATAATTTTTGAAATTAATATGTGAGCATGGCAAAAGAAAATGTGTTTTGACCATTTCAGTCAAATTGGATCGACCAAAAAATGGCCATTTTTCAAATGGTCTCGAAATTCAATGAAATTAGTTTTGTTAGGACCGTATCATCAAAACAAAGGTAGATATAATTTTTCTGTAATTTTTAGAGTCAGTATGTGGCCCCGGTAATTTAAGATGTACGATTAAATTAAATATACATTAATTTATATTTTAATTTTGAGAAAAACTGACCGTAACAGCCGAATTGGGTTATAAAACATGTTCTATTGTTTCCGGAATGGGGGCATTTAGCTAGGGGTGACACTTGTTGGGTTTAGTTTGGAGTTCGGAATGATACATGAGTTATATTTAATTTAAAAGAATTAAATGAATAAAAATACACGTATATATACACCGTATACGGTATCCTAACCCTAACCCTATACTGCGCCGCCAGCTTCAAACTAATGGCCATCGTTCTCCAGATTTCTCCCCTTAATTACTTTCAATTCATTCCACTAAACTCCAAGCTCCTAAAGTCAAAATCGATCAACTTCAGGAGCTCTACATATCCATATGGCGGAGATGGGTTTTCGTGGTCTAGGCGTCTCGATTTTGGAGCGCAAAACTCCATCGTTCACGCCCCAAATCCGACGCGAAGGTGGCACCGACTGGGGCCACAATGGACTCTAGCGTGGAGGCTTCGAAGGCGCAGCTCGTGGCAGAGGGGGATCAACCTTCGATCATCTCCTGTGGCGGCGGCGTTGGTTTTCCTCCAACGAGGAATGGTTCCAGAACGAACAGGCTTATGCGATGGTGAAGACAGCTAAATTGTAATTAGAAGGTGAAATAAATTTTATTATGTAATTTATTAATTATGTTTAAATTCTGAAATTGCTTATAAATAACATAGAATCAAAATGAACAAATGTTTTTAAATCAAAACTAACAATGTCTTCAGAACAAAAATAACATTATTTATCATGTAAAAATACCATTGTATATCATGTGAAAATCAACATTGTTTTTCATGTAAAATCAATATTGTTTATAAAAATCAAAAGAACATTGTTTTTCTAAAAAAAAGATCATTTTAAAAAAAATAAAATTAGCACTGTTTGCAAAATAAAATCGGCAGTGTTTGCAAAATAAAATTAGCAGTGTTTGCAGAAAGAAAGTCGCATTGTTTTTAAAAGAAAAAGAAAATATAGCATTGTTTTTAAAAGGGAAAAACCTAGGTTGTTTAGAAAATAAAATTAACATCGCTTTTTTAAATATGAATAACTTCGCATTACTTTGTAAATAAAGATCGCATTATATTTTAATTAAAAAAATACATTGTTTTAAAATAGATATTTACATTGTTTTAAATAGAAAATTAACATTGCTTTGATTATAAAAGTAACATTGTAAAATATGATTTTGATACGAATATAATTTCTTTAAAATTTTAGACCTTTATGAGAAAAATAGAATTATTTTACAAATAAAAATAGATTTGTTTTGAAAATAAAAATAGAACACTGTTTTGAAAATAAAAACGAACATTATTTTGAAATAAAGACAAATATTGTTTTGAAATAAAAATGACATTAGTTTAAAATTATGATTTTTATATAGAAGCATTCTAAAAACATGATTTTTAATATAAATACCACATGAAACAGATTTCGATGGAACTGACTGGAAGCAGAACGGAATCAAAATCATCAGTTAAAGACTGATGGAGGGAAAATGAAGGTGAGAACTCCTTTCCACTCAATTTACTTTACAATAAAATATATACTAGGATGCAGACGGTGCTTAGCAACACCCGACACCATTTATTGTACCAACCATGAGTGTTTCTTTTGATTGAATGGACTGTATTGTGTTTGTTGATTGTATGTGTTGTATAGAATGTTAACATTATAAAAAATCATAAATTTTTTGTTGTATAAAATGTTAGCATAGAAAAACCATCATTTTTGGTATATAAAACGTTAACATAGTAAAACCATCATTTTTGGTATATAAAATATTATCATAGTAAAACCATCATTTTTGGTATATAAAATGTTAGCATAGAAAAATATCATTTTTGGCATATAAAATGTTAGCATAGAAAAATCATCATTTTTGGTATATAAAATGTTAGCATAGAAAAAAATCATCATTTTTGGTATATAAAATGTTAGCATAGAAAAATCATCATTTTTGTTATATAAAATGTTAGCATAGAAAATTCATCTTTTTTGGTATATAAAATGTTAGCATAATAAAATCATCATTTTTGGTATATAAAATGTTAGCATAGTAAAATTGTCATTTTTGTTATATAAAATGTTAGCATAGTAAAATTATCATTTTGCATGAAATGTAAACATTATAGAATTATTATATTGTATGAAATGTTAACATTACATGGATTGGAACGATAAATTTTTACACATCGCCCAACTGCACAAATAAATAAATTGTTGTTGTTTGAAAACCCCACATGGGTATCGGGATGATATTTGACATACAGTAATACCAATATTCAATTATTTGTCAATCTATGGATTGACAGTCTGCGATGAGCGTTATTTATTTATTTTAATGCTCACACAATGGTAAATTTCACTCTGGATGTGAATGGACCGTTTGTTGATTATTTATCGTTATTGTTGTATATATGCGATGTATGAAATCCATATAACTGAAATTTTATGGTAATCGATTGAGTCGCATTCCGATTAAGAATATAAAGAATATTTTATTTAAATAAAGAATATTTTAAAATAAAATGTTTAAACAATAAAAAATCACATTTTCATTGTATGAATAAAAATATAAAATAATTATTTGTTGAGTTATATTTTTTTGTACATTAGAAATGTCATCTTGAAAATGTAACATAAAATTTATAATGTAAAAGGACATTTTAAAGGTAAATAATATTTATAATGTAAAATAACAGTTATAATGAAAAAGGACATTTATATGGAGGAGAAACATTTATATACAACAGATCGTTTATATATAAAAAATCATTTATATGAAAAAGAATCATTTATATGAAAAAGAACATTTTTATGAAAAAGAAACATTTTAATGTAAGAAACATTTTTACGTATAAGAACCATTTTTATATAAAATAACACTTTAGGATATAAGAAACAGTTTGATGTAAAAGAATCATTTTTAAAAGAAACATTTTTTTTATATATAAGAGAATCGTTTTCAATACGAAAGAATCATTTTTTGTAGAAAAGAACATTTCAGTGTAAAGAACATTTCGATGTAAAAGATTAATTTAATATATATAATATCTTAAAATAAAGAATATTTTAAAATGACGACTATTTTAAAATAATATTTGGTAAAGAATAAAAATCATGATTTCGATGTCCGTTTTTAGATGGACACAAAAATATAAAAATTTGAAGCCGGGTTAAGTACAGAAATGCCATTTTAACCCGAATGGGTTCAGCGATCGATCTTATTCATTTTAAAATGAATATAGAAAAAAGCGATTTCAAAATCTAATACTTTGAAAATATTATCATTTTAATATAATATAAATATAGAATATTCAATTTTTATTTAAGATTGAAAAAGAAACTAAAATCGTTTTAAAATGAATTTTTAAATAATTTTTAAATACGTTTAAATGGAAATCGACGATATATATATATATATATATATATATATATATATATATATATATATATATATAATGGCCTGAATAGAACGCACCGCGCAGCGATCGTTCGCGAATTTCGACCATTAACTTCAAATAGACGTAATGGTAGATCTGACCGTCGGATTCTCCTAAAACCGGAACCGTTGGGTTCGTACGAAAAGAACTTTCCAATGAATATAAAAGACTTGAAATCTAACAGTTAGATTTAGAGATATGTCCAAATCAATTTCAGAAAAGGTCGCTATGGATGCAGTTCGGTGGCCGTTGTTGGAAACCGACTGTACGGACAATAATAAAATTATTAAAAATATGGAAAAATTATGTAAAACCATAATAAATGGTTTGGAAAGATTTTTGATGAAAAATTCTAATTTTATAAAGATAAAAATATATTTTTATCGAAATGAACTGTTTAATGAACTAGTTATTAACTAGAATAATAATTTAATTATTTTTAGGAATAAATAAATTGGATTTAAAAATGGATTTAAAATAACTATAATTTTCTAAAGAATAAATTGGAATGTATTTGAATGGAAATTATCTTCGGGATATTTCGATATTGGATTCCGTGATTATACGGATATTGTTATGGGAATTTGGAAGATATATACATATCGTTATTTTGTTGGTTTCAGAATTTGATATTGAATATAAGGTGATATAATTTCTATTCAGAACCTTATATTTAATATCAAATGGGATTTTGGGTTTGTCGTGGACGGTGTCTTTAATAACACTGTTCTTAAACCCAATTTAGGAAAGAATATATCTTTTATTTAAGATTTAGGAAATTTTTACCAATCAATTAATATTTAATTGGAATTGGATAAAAAAATTGGATTTTTTGGTTTATCGTGAATGGTGTTTTAAATAACACTTGTTCTTTAACCCAATTAACCGTGAAGAAATAATTTGGAATTTATAAATCTTTTATTAAGATTTAATGGGAATTTTCCAAAATAAAGCTTCCCAATTTAATATATTAAATTGGAATTGAATGGAATCCAATTTGGTAATAATCGAGATGAGCTCCTATGAATGAAGACCGATATTATATGTGGAATTTGAAAGGCATTATCGCTATTCCATTTATATTATCAGTTTGATATGGGAATTTATATCGATTATACACCGATATGATTTCCATGAAGATTCCACAGTTAATGGAAGAAGATTTGGGTTCATCGTGAACGATGTTTTTAAAAGACATTGGTTCTTTAACCTAGTTAAAGATAAGGTTAAATTCTTAAGCTTGAATATCATTAAGTAATGATTTTTGAGATTAAAAAGAAATTTTAAAAGGAATTTATCTTTGATAAAATTGATGGAAACCTTTGTCTAAGAATGTGAATATTTGATTAAAAGAATATTCTGAATTGGAATGAGGCGAAGGATGTGTTTTTATAGCACTTGCTTACAAAGTACGCTAGTTATTTGGAAAGACCGGGTTTAACCCGTTCTGAATAATTGATACGACGGCTAACGGTCGAAGAGATTGAAGATGGCGCAAGACCGACGATCTTCACGTAGAATGGATGAGTTGCTACTGATGCCCATGATTGGAGTATCTACCTTAAAGGGCTATAGTGGTAGCCGTCCGGATGTACTTGTTGATTGTTCGGATATGCGAGGGCCTCTCTTCTGTACTGGACATACGGGACAGGGAATAAGGTGCCTCCGGTTTCATTCAGACCCAAAACGGACTTGTAAATGTATGGTTTGTCTGACATTGTATTCCTTTATGATGTATTCGTTGATATCTGCTAAATATATATATCTGTTGGTGGCGGAGAACTTATTCTCTTGCTTAACACCCTTCTCTAAGACATATTTGCTCAAAGGTTATATATATTGGCTAAAATCAATGGTATGGTATGGATTGACAATGTGGCATGCTAAGATGCACGGATCAAGGCTTTTGTTAAAAAGCAGAGCCTTGTGGATGATGATCAAAGCATAGCTTTAATTAGCATAGCATTGTGTAGCGTTACCTCGCGAGCCTCTCACCCCGGTATGATGGTGAACGATTTGTTTGATTAGTAGGTTTGACCTATATACTTTATATATATATATATGTATATATATATATATGGATTTGGTCGACCGAGTTGTGCTGGGTGTGGTCGCTCCACACCTTGAGATTAAGGATCGGGCCATTTCCCCCGATTACCATATGTAGGGATAGAGTAAGTGGTGTTTTCTCTCGCTGGGACATAAGCCGCGATGATACTTGATTTCCTAAAAGTGTGAATGTGCATTACGGTGTTTCTCTAGCTGGGACGTAAGCCGTGGAGTATTGCACTACGCGATAGATCTTTCGAATCAGGAGCCATTATGATGGAAATCCAACTTTCCAATACGAGCTTTACGGTTTTGATTCTAAACCTATATATGGCGACATGGTGGGATGGGGCACTCATGCCATCTATGATTGATACATTTACTTTCGAAATTGATTTCTACACTATGCACTAGTAATAATAAAAGAGAAATTTCGCGTACCAAGCATTTTTGGCTATTATAAGGTAAAACTCTATCCTCCGGTTTGCGTTGCATTGTGTGATGGGACCTGAGTCTTATAATAACTTCATTTTTCCAAAAAGCATTGCGTTGTTTATTTTTGGTATTCTTAGGGTTAAACCCATTATGTGTAATACGGCGTGGTCCCTTGATTTACCGAACTTTAAAATCAAATTAATAACTTTTTTGAGTTCTCATACCAGTCCCATGACTGACTTGGAGTTTATTTTTTTAACATAAACTTTGGGTGCCCATAATTTCCACATAGGCAACTAGTAGTTTTGGTTTTACAGATATTATGTTCACAGGATCCTGGACTACAACTGAAGCGATATTCGGAAAGCTCTATGTCCGTGTATTTCTTTCAATTTTATTTTGTATTATTTTTCCGCTTCTATTTAAAATGCAATTTAACTCTCTGATATTATTTTCTGTTGTATAATTATTCATACTCTGATATATTCTTGTACTCTAATGTAATTGTTGTAATAAGCAAAAAAATGTTCTTCTGTTTATGTTATGATATGTCGTCTTCTCAAAGCAATCCATGATTTCCTTCATTGGGATGTTTGGGTCGTCACATTTGGTATCAAAGCTTTGGTTTACAGAGCTCGATAGTAAGACACATTAGAACCAAACAAAAGAATTCATCAGAGATAGGATCAGTAGCGTCCTATGAGAATGACTCGTTAGAGATAGGATCAACAGTATCCTAGAATGAGTCGGAAGAGTGTTATTTTTTTAAATAAAAATGATAACAAATTTAATTTTGAAAATTTTATCTTAAGATACGTATTTGAAATATTATTATATTTTAATTTGGACAATCGAGTATACGAAGATTTTGCATATATGCCTAGCTAGCGTGTGTACGAGGTCTCAAATATACTGGATAGATATAAAATCATGTTGTAGTTGCCCGAATATGATTCTGATGATGAGCATGACATCGTCAGCATTTATGTTCAAGTATTCGAAAGTGGGATATCTATATATTTCCAATTAACTGGTGTGAGAACCAAAACTAGATAGGGTTCATTGCTATCACTTGCACTGAAATATGATTTTTGACTATATATAAAAGTTATATATATTTGAAAAGTTAATCACCTAATTGATTGTTGGTTGTGATGTTTGACTATATATAAAAGTCATATATATTTGAAAAGTTAATCACCTAATTGATTGTTGGTTGTGATGTTTGATAATTAGTTTAACTGACAAGAATATTGGAATGATAATTAATTTAACCAATATGAGAAAGAATGATAAATTTAGCTAAATCGAATTTAATATCGAACTGAATTGAAAATTGATTAGAATTGAAAGTTGAGTTGGCTAGCTAAACAACTTTCAGCTTCGTTCCTTTTCGAGGACGGAAAGATTTTAAGTGGGGGAGATTGTAACAACCCACAAATTTTGAACCAATTTAAAATTTTTATTTTAGCAATTTTAGTGGATTTCGAATATTTAAAATAATTTATTTTAAATAATAACGACAATTTTTTTTATTTAAATCGAAGTTAGAACAAAAATTTTCAATCTAATAATAAAAGGAGTTTAAAATGGTGCGGTAATTTGAAAATTCGATTCCAAATTTCAACTGAATGTATAAGATTCAAAATTGATCAACTTCAGGTGCTCTACATATCCATACGACGGAGATGGGTTTTCGTGGTCTAGGCGTCTTGATTTTGGAGCGCAAAACTCCATCATTCATGCCCGAAATCCGAGAAGACGTTGCACCTAGTGGGCCCACATTGGGCGCGAGCGTGGAGGCTTCGAAGGCGCAACTCGTGTCAGAGGGGGAACAGCCTACGATCATCTCATGTGGCAGCGACGTTGGTTTTCTTCCAACGAGGAATGGTTCCATAACGAACAGGCTTATACGATGGTGAAGATGGCTAAATTGTAATTAGAAGGTGAAATAAATTTTATTATGTAATTTATTAATTATATTTAAATGCTGAAATTACTTATAAATAACATAGAATCAAAACAAACAAATGTTTTCAAATCAAAACTAACAATGTCTTCAAAACAAAAATAACATTATTTATCATGTAAAAATAACATTGTTTATCATGTAAAAATCAACATTGTTATTCATGTAAAATCAACATTGCTTATAAAAATCAAAAGAACATTGTTTTTTTTTTAAAAAGAGCATTTTTTAAAATAAAATCAGCAGTGTTTGCAAAATAAAATCAATAGTGTTTGCAAAATAAAATTAGCAGTGTTTGCAGAATGAAACTCGCATTGTGTTAAAAGAAAAAGAAAACATAGCATTGTTTTTAAAAGGAAAAAACACAGCACTGTTTAGAAAAGAAAAATAACATCGCTTTTGTAAATATGAATAACATTGCATTACTTTGTAAATAAAGATCGGATTATATTTTAATTAAAAATTTACAATGTTTTAAAATAGAAAACATTATTTTAAATAGAAAGTTAACATTGTTTTGAGTATAAAAGTAACATTGTAAAATATGATTTTGATATGAATGTAATTTCTTTAAAATTTCAGATCTTTATGAGAAAAATAGATTTGTTTTACAAATAAAAATAGATTTGTTTTGAAAATAAAATTAGAGCACTATTTTGAAGCTAAAAACGAACATTTTTTTGAAATAAAAACGAACATTGTTTTGAAATAAAAATGACATTAGCTTAAAAATATGATTTTTATATAGAAGCATTCTAAAAACATGATTTTTAATATATATACCGCATGAAACAGATTTCGATGGAACTGATTGGAAGCAGAACGGAATCAAAATCATCAGTTAAAGACCGAAGGAGTGGAAATGAAGGTGAGAGCTCCTTTCCACTCAGTTTACTTTACAATAAAATATATACTAGGAAGCAGACGGTGCTTAGCAGCGCCCGACACCATTTATTGTACCAACCACGAGTGTTTCTTTTGATTGAATGGACTGTATTGTATTTGTTGATTGTATGTGTTGTATAGAATGTTAACAATATAAAAAAAATCATCATTTTTTGTTATATAAAATGTTAGCATAGAAAAACCATCATTTTTGGTATATAAAATGTTAGCATAGTAAAACCATCATTTTTTGTATATAAAATGTTAGCATAGAAAAATCATCATTTTTGGTATATATAACGTTAGCATAGAAAAATCATCATTTTTGGTATATAAAATGTTAGCATAGAAAAAAAAAATCATCATTTTTGGTATATAAAAAGTTAGCATAGAAAAAAATCATCATTTTTGGTATATAAAATGTTAGCATAGAAAAATCATCATTTTTGGCATATAAAATGTTAGCATAATAAAATCATCATTTTTGGTATATAAAATGTTAGCACAGTAAAATTGTCATTTTTGTTATATAAAATGTTAGCATAGTTAAATTATCATTTTGCATGAAATGTAAACAATATAGAATTATCATATTGTGTGAAATGTTAACATTACATGTATTGGAACGATAAATTTTTACACATCACCCAACTGCAAAAATAAATAAACTATTGTTATTTGAAAACCTACACGGGTATTAGGATGATATTTGACATACATTAATCCCAATATTTAATTATATGTCAATCGATGGATTGACAGTCTGTGATGAGCATTATTTATTTATTTTATTACTCACACAGTGGTAAATTTCACTCTGGATGTGAATGGACTGATTGTTGATTATTTATCATTATTGTTGTACACATGCGATGTATGAAATCCATATAACTGAAATTATATGGTAATTGATTGAGTCACATTCCGATTCAGAATATAAAGAATATTTAAAATAAAATGTTTAAACAACAAAATTCGCATTTTTATTGTATGAATAAAAATATAAAATAATTATTTATTGAATTATATTATTTTTGTACATTAGAAATGTCATGTTATAAATGTAACATAACATTTATAATGTAAAAGGATATTTTTAAGGTAAATAACATTTATAATGAAAATGGGCATTTATATGGAGGAGAAACATTTATATATAAAAGATCATTTATATATAAAAGATCATTTATATGAAAAAGAAACATTTTAATGTGGGAACCATTTTTATGTATAAGAACCATTTTTATATAAAATAACACTTTAGGATATAAGAAACATTCTGATGTAAAAGAATCATTTTTTATATATATAAGAGAATGATTTTCAATATGAAAGAATCATTTCTTGTATAAAAGAACATTTCAGTGTAAAGAACATTTTAATGTAAAAGATTATTTTAATACAAAGAATGTAAGCCTACTTTGTGAACTAGGCTACACAAAGAGTAAATAGTGAGAAAGACACCAATCGGATCGGATCGGAGGAAGATAGTGCAGGAGGTGAGTAAAGATCAAAGAACGCAGAGACCACATCGGATAGGATCGGAGAGATACGTCAGTATCCTCATTACATTGGATTAGATCGGTAACATGTCAGCAATACCAAAGGATAGCAAGTGGCTTCAACGGTTCGGCTCGGAGGAACACTTCAGCGGCAACAGAAGAAAGCAAACAAGCCCAACAGTTCAGATTGGATAAGTACGTCAGCAGCATCAAGGTGCAGCAAGTAGGCCAAACCGAATCGGATCGGAGGCTCCGATCCGAACCCCTTTCTCCTTTGAATCTGTAGTCGTTGCTGTGCATATCCCTTGAAGACTCGGACAAGATCTGACCATTTCTCCCACGAACTCCTACTAAACCAATGCACTGTAGCCATCTTGGAGCCTCCGAACCCGACTATCAAGGGATGGATGCCACGCAATTCCGAACCAAAGCCACTTCGAGGAGATTTTTCACCTATAAATACACCACCTAGAGGCATTTGAAAGGATCTTTTGGCAAATTCTCAGTCCATAGTTCCTCCATAGCTGAATTCTACAATCATATTCAGATCAAAATCATCTCTTAAAATCCATATTTGAGAGATTTGAGTGAGTTTATGAATTGTAATTGTGAGGTTGAGTGAGAATCTTTGCTGTATTCATATTCAAATCATCAAATTAAAGAAAACAAAGTGGACGTAGGCTCGTTAACGCCGAACCACTATAAATTGCATGGTCTTTACTGCTTTTTGATTCTATTTTGTTGAATTCATATCTAATTTGGGTGTTAGAGCCAATTTTTGGTCTAACATTTTGGTGCTTTCACTAAGAACTTTCAAATTATAAGCCTTTCTGGGATTATCATTCTACTGTTTGGACCTTCACGTTCAAAGAAGTTAATCCCCTTTCTCCGACATCTTTCAGTACCTATTGCCTAATCGTTGAAGAATCAAGCGTTATGACTAAGACAAAAGGAAAGGAAGTGCAAGGCGCTAGGGGAAATGATGCTAGAGAAAATCAACAAGCTATCGTGTTAACAAGGTCACGCGCTCAAAATTCTGGAGCAGATCACTCCAATCAGGAGAATCCGGATCGGATCGGAGGAGCTGATCCGAACCGAGAGGAAACAAACCGGATCGTGCTAACACTGATCCGACATGATGACCTGATCCGAACCGATGGTGTTGGGGGCTCTCACTCTCTCCATTTGAACCGCCCCGACCAGGCTGCTACGGGCCGATCCGACCTGAATCAGAATGAAGCTGGAACTTCTGCTCGAGCTCCCTCTGATGCTCCAAATCCAGCCACGATGACCAATGTATAGCCAGATCCATCTGCACTCATTACTCAGGAAGACTTTTCACATTTTCTTGACATGCTTCAGAGCACTAAATAAGCATTGGAAGCCTAAAGGCGTGACAACCTTCGCATGCAGGAAAACATGATCACCATGGGTAGAGAATTACAAGAGCTCCAGAGGCAGAGAACTCCTTCCCCACCATGCCACATTCCTATAGATGATTCATCTTCTTCGGAGTAGGAACGTCCTCGTGAGAGAAGGCCACATGAACGACCTCAGAACCTTGACCAGTTGACTTTTGGATCTTTAGGATCCCGAGAAGATGTTGCCCGTGTATTGGGTCCTGATGACCCGAGTCTACAACAGCCTATGTTGCTACCTATGCGTGGATCCCACGTCTTACCCAGGGATCCTAATATTACTAACCCCACACAGAAACAACTCCTCCAACCTTTACCTCCAGAGATTGACCGAGAGCACAGAGAGCAACGTAGAGCAGCTGCCGCCAGAAACAGAAGGTTATCCCCTGATCAGGAACCCAGGGGTAACCCGAACATCAGATCTAGAGAGCCCGTGCAGACACTAACCAAAGCCGATGTACAATGGTGCGAAAGATTATGTCGGAAAGCCGGCGATATACTAATGGAGATTGGGGCAATGAGCGAAGTCATACCCCTTTCACAGATAACATCCTGAATTACCAGTTCCCCCGACGATTCAATTTGCCTCCGATGGATTGATATTCAGTAAGCACAAACCTAGGGCAGCACCTAATGAGATATGCATGGTTTATGAACGCGGCAGCAGCTCCCGATGCCATAAAGTGCAAAGCTTTACCCATTTATCTTGAAGATTTAGCATTAATGTGGTTCACTCGACTTCCTCCTCGGTCGGTGTCCAATTTCACAGAATTGAGTGAGCGTTTCATGAATCAGTTCCGACTCCATGCCCAAAAGTCCAAGACCGTCATAGAGTTGTCACGAATCAAACAAGGCCCAGGAGAATCTTTGAAGTCATATTTAGATCGCTTCAACATGGCCGTCACCGAAGTCACTGACCCCCATGAGCCCTCTATCCTGATGGCCTTGATAGAAGGAGTAGATCCCGACACAGAGTTCGGGGATTACTTGGCTGGAAAACCACCTCCCACAAGAGAGTTATTCTATGAAAAGGCTAATGTTCGCCTAAGGTGAGAAGAAGCTAAGGAAAATCGGAAGAGAAAGTCCGAAGGGACCTCGAAGGAAGGTGTTCAGAGTAATGTCGCTATAAACAGTCTGGTGACAGTTCAGGAAAAGTAGAGGTAAATGTTGGCAACCAGAGTGGTGGTAATAGCAACAGAAATGGGAACGACAATAGAAGGAATAGAAACCGTGGGAATAGCTCCAATAAAAGACCCAGATTTCAGAGTTTTGAAAATTACACGCCATTAAATGATACGTTGGAGAACATCTATCTAGACACATACAACGTATTGTAGTACAAAAAGCCACCACCCAGAGATTCCACAGAGAAGGAGATTGAGACAGGAAATTTTTGCCTGTTTCATGGTACACACGGTCATTCCACCAATGAGTGTCATCATTTGAGAGACATCGTCGAAAAATTGCTGTGAGAAGGGAAGTTGGTTGAGTACAAAGTTGCCCCAAGGGACAGGGGGCAAGGAGGACAAGCCTCGAATCAAGAATAACCTGCTTCAAAACCCACGGCTCGGTAAAAGGGTAAGAGGATCATGATTAACTCCAATATAGGCGGTCCTCACTTGATTGGTCGTAGTTTTAAATCCATGGACCAGTACGTCAGCGCCGCCAAGCATTATGAAGTGGGAGAATGCAGCAGCCTTGAAGACGTCACTCCAATAAAGCAACAAAATACAATGTCCGATGATGTCGTATTCCGCAACAGAGACGAGTTTGGAGTTCTATCCCCAACCGACAATCCGCTGGTGATAACCACGACCATTGGTCCCACTCTGGTTCATAAGGTGTTAGTGGACAATGGAAGCTCGGTCAATATCCTCTTCAAGAAAGCCTTCGAATGAATG
The DNA here is from genome assembly GCA_030737875.1 of Allium sativum. Classification (NCBI taxonomy): domain Eukaryota; kingdom Viridiplantae; phylum Streptophyta; class Magnoliopsida; order Asparagales; family Amaryllidaceae; genus Allium; species Allium sativum. The sequence goes on along the minus strand of CM060910.1, from coordinate 899,025,451 downwards.
AGGCTCGAAGCAAAAGACTTAAAGCCATGTCAAGGATGGATACGTGGTTTTAACGGAGTATCTACGGCTCCAATGGGTTTTGTGGAATTACTAGTCACACCAGGGCAGGGGGATCACCAGAGAGTAAGGATCCTGCCGTTTGTAGTTATGGATTTGGAGTCGCCTTATAATGCCTTCCTAGGCCGACCAGCCATTGCCGAATTTAGGGCATGTATTGTACCTTGGTGTTTGCTGCTAAAATTCCCGACTGACTCGGGAGTTGGGACAATGAGGGGCGACCAAGCTACGGGACGAGCTTGTTACGTGGCAGAGTTAAAGATGCTAATGAAGGGGCTAAATATATATGCTAAAGACAATTCCGCCTCTCCAAAGGGGGCCTTAGCATACCAACTAAGGGGTCCTTCCCCGAGAGAGTCACCCTCAGACATGCTCGAGGATATAGATCCCAGAGAGGATAGAGAACCTGCAGACATGAGGGCGACTCCCAATGAAATAACGATCGACATATCTATTGACAAAACTGACCCAACAAAAGTATAGATGGGCTCACAACTAGATGCAGTTAGAGCAAGAGAATTGGCTGATTTTTTGAAGGCAAATCTGGATGTGTTTGCCTGGACCCACGCTGACGCCAGCCATTATGAGTCACTCCTTGTGCATTAATCCAAAGCACCCACCAATCAAGCAGAAGAGACGGATGTTGGGCCCAGAGTGGTCATAGCTTTGAAAGAAGAAGTAGAGAAGTTAAAAGGTAACAGATTCATTAAGGATTCGAATTATCCCGACTGGATATCGAATCCTGTCCTGGTTAAAAAGTCAAATGGGAAGTGGAGAACATGCATCGAATTCTCTGATTCGAACAAGGATTGCCTAAAGGATAGTTTTCCTCTCCCCAGAATTGATCAACTAGTGGATTCAACTGCCAGGCATGAACTTTTATCCTTTATGGATGCTTATTCCAGGTACAATCAAATTCCCATGCACGTACCAGATCAAGAGCATACAAGCTTCATTATAGACTTGGGATTGTATTGTTACGTTGTAATGCCATTTGGATTAAAAATGCGGGAGCCACATATCAGCGCCTGGTCAACCGCATGTTTTACAATCGAATTGGGAAGACTATGGAAGTTTACGTAGATGATATGGTAGTGAAATCCAAGCAGTCTTCTGATCATACGAAGGACTTAGCAGAAATGTTCGGCATATTACGAAGGTATGGGATGAAGTTGAACCCCTTGAAGTGTTCTTTTGGCGTGGCATCCGACAAGTTCCTTGGCTTTATCGTGAGTTCCAGAGGAATTGAAATCAACCTGGATCAGATAGCAGCAATCCGGAATATAGAGGAGCCGCGAAAAATTAGGGAAGTTCAGAGCTTAGCTGCGAAGGTTGCAGCACTGGGCAGGTTCATCTCCAAAGCAACAGACAAGTGTGTGCCTTTCTTTGATCTCATAAAATGGGGAAAGCGAAATTTTGGGTGGACCCTCGACTGTGTGGAGGCGTTCCAGAATCTGTTAGACTTCTTAGAAAAGCCTCCAATATTATCAAAGCCCTTGCAACTTGAGGATTTGTTCGTCTACTTGGCGGTATCATCTCACGCCGTCAGTGCAGCACTAGTACATGAAGTGGAAAAAGTCTAGAAACCTATTTATTAAGTAAGCAAAAAACTAGTTGCTGCAGAATGCAACTATCCAAAGATAGAGAAGCTTGCTTATAGCCTCCTGATTACTTCCCGCAAATGCCACTATTATTTTCAGGCACACCCAATAGTTGTGTATACCGACCAACCTTTGAGACAAGTATTGCAGAAATTGGAAGCATCAGGGCGGCTACTCAAATGGAATATCGAGCTGAGCCAGTTTGATTTGAACTTTCAGCCGCAAAGATCAATACGGGGGCAGGCCTTGGCTAACTTCATAGCTGAGTTTACAATTCTTGAAGAAGAAATGGTGGGTGACAAGATAGTTACTTTGGATCAAGAATTAGATCTTAGTCCGTGGAGACTATATACGGACGGAGCCAAGAATGATAGAAAGTCCGGCGTTGGAGTTGTTTTAATAACTCCTGAAGGACGATCAATCTACCATGCTTTGCGGTTAGAGTTTGCTGCTACTAATAACGACTCCGAGTATGAAGCCCTGATTGCCTGGCTAAAACTCGCTAAAGATTTGGGAGTGAAGACACTATATATATATTGCGATTCCAAAACAGTGGTATGTCAAGTTCGGGAAGAATTTGCTGCTAAGGGACCTCGGCTCATCACTTATCTTAAGAAAGTATAGGAGTTGTTGGAAGGTTTGGAGCATTATAGAATAACACACATTCCAAGAGCAGAAAATCAAAAAGCAGATCGATTGGCGAAGCTAGCAAGTTCAGATGGTCTTAAAGAATCCGAAATGGTTCCGGTAGAGGTGTTGGATTCACCCAGTTACGACCTGATGGAAGTAGAGCTAGCCTTGGAAGTTGAACCAGAAAGAGAATCCTGGATGACACCAATTAAGAACATTCTCAAAAGTGGATCTCTCCCATTGAAAAAGAGTGAAAGACGAGTTGTAAGACGTAAGGCCACAAGATACGTTTTACAGGACGACGTCCTTTACCGTCAAGGGTTTTCAATGCCCCTGCAACGGTGTATCGCACACGATGACATTAAGCGTGTACTGCAAGAGGTACATGAAGGTGAGTGTGGAGATCACACTGGGGGCCAAACCCTGGCAAAGAAAGTGTTATGGTACGGATATTTCTGGCCTACCGTGAACAAAGATGCGGCTGCTTATTCACGACGCTGCTATAGATGTCAAAGATATAACAAAGTTCCCAGAGCGCCTCCGACTCAGCTCAAGTCAATGGTAAGTCCGTGGCCGTTTGCCATGTGGGGAATTGACATTATTGGGGTGCTACCATTTCCAGAGGAGGAGCTAAGTATGCGATCGTTGCCGTGGATTACTTCACAAAGTGGGTGGAAACCGAACCTCTAACAACCATCACAGCAAGAAAAGTGATCAGTTTTGTGGTGAGAAACATTATTTGTCAATTTGGGATATCGAAGACCATCATAACTGACAATGGGACGCTGTTTGACATCATAGAGTTCAGAAACTTTTGCCAGAAATACAAAATTGATAAGCGATACACTGTGGTAGCTCATCCGCAGTCAAATGGATAGGATGAGGCCATAAATAAAGTCATTAAATCAATTCTAAAGAAGCGGCTGAAACAGGCCAAAGCCAGATGGGTAGATGAGTTTCCATTAACCTTATGGCATACAGGACGACCTTTAAGACGGCTACTGGCCATACTCCCTATTCACTTTCATATGGGTCTGAATCGGAGATCCCAATAGAATTGGAAGTCCCTTCTCATCGAGTCACGTACTATGACCCTATGACGAATAAAGCGCTCCTCCTAGAGTCTCTTGATATGATTAAAGAAAAAGAGATGTAGCCGACTTGCGTGCCTCAAGACATCGACATCAAGTAGCACGTTATTATGACCAAAAGGTTCGCCTCAAAACCTTTGAACCAGGAGACCTAGTCCTAAAGCGAGTCTTCCCGCCTTCAACCTGGTTGGGTCCAAAATGGGAAGGACCGTACGCCACCCAACGTAAGCTTGATAAAGGAACATTCAAGCTAACGATCGTGGACGGTGAAGAGATTCCCAGAGCCTGGAACGCTCAGCACTTACGACGATATCTGAGCTAAATATGAAATGTCATTTCTTTTGTTTTCATAAGCTATGTAAAAAGGCACGACTTGCCTTAAAAAGTCTGTTTATGTGAACAAAAGATTATAAAGTGGATGTAGGCTACGACTTAGCCGAACCACTATAAAAATATCGTGTGTCATTTACTTTCCTGTCTTATTTATATCTTCAACTATTATTCTATTATGACTATGAAACACAAAATGTTAAACTAAAGTTGAAGATGACCTATGTGCAGAAGCAAACAAAACGACTGTTTGTACAATAAGACATATAAGAATAGGAAGACGACATTCTTAACTCTAACTCTCAAGAATCGAGAGAGAGTATAAAGGACGGGAAGACGACGTCCTCTAAGGCGTGAAGGTGCACCCAGATGAGAGACCGCCTCAGCAAAAAATCTAACCTGGATATGAGACAGGAGAGTATAAAGGCGCCAGAAAGAACAGGCGTCAATGATGAAAGGAATATGACCCCCGTCAGAGAATCGGGGGCATTTGGACTTTTTAATTTAATCTTGAATAGTTCTCCCTCGGTCATTCAAGATTGACTGGGGGCATACACGTACACACATATTCCCCTCCACCATGACTTCATTACATGACTTTAGTGTGACATGCATTTGTATTTTTACATAAGTACTGAACTAACGACTAACAGGCATTGCAGGAAATGAACTATTTTTATTCACAAACGTGTGAGTTTGTACAGGAAAACAAGCAAAAAAGAAGATGCGAGGGCCACACTCGCTGTAACAATTACGGGCCAATTAAATACTAAAATAAAACAAAATACTTCATCACTTAGGCGTTGGAGTGGACTTGGATTTTTTAGCAGCCTTCTGAGCATCCTTTGCCTCTCTTTCAGCATCAGTTAAAATGCGCCTTGATTTTTTCCTCCCTGTGACTGAAGTGCTGGAATCGGTTGATTTTTTTCCCGGGAGTCGGAACACTGGAATCAAGAGAAGACTTTTTAGCAAGCTCTTCTGTAATAGACCTAGTCGAAAGCTTAACAATTAACCTTGATCCAGCATCCACCACTGCGAGAGGCTTAAGGCTTTCGGGGTCCAGGTCTTCAACTTTAAGCTGCAAACGTTTGTCTTGTTCGGCTTTCAATGCAGCTAAAGTGATGTCATCGGCGCTTTTTGTCTCCCCAACTATAGCCACCTCAGGGTCTTCCTCATTTCCCTCGTTGCCGCTGTCGTCCTTCAAGGCATCTATCATCTCACCATCATGAGGAGCATCAGCCTTATCCTTGTCTCCTTCAGCCTTCTCCGCTGACTTTGCTTCGGCAGTGGTTCCCTGAGGCACGTCTGTCTTCTCAGACGGTTCAGTACCTACAGAATGAGAAGCAACAATTATCAACTCAGGAGAAAATAAAGGGTCCTTCATCGATTGCCCGATTATGTGATGGAAAGTGGAGACAGCTTTGACGAATTAGGGTGAAAAGGTAGAAATACCTTCCGATGATTTGTCAGCTGGAGTAACTGCCATCTCTGACACCGTCTCGGGAATGGGGGATAAAAGAGATGCCTGAGGGATTGCCGGGTTTTCAGGGTCATATCCCTCGACTTCAGGTGTTTCAGCGGTAGTAGAAGAAGAACCAGCCTCGGAGATATGCTTTTGTTTGTCCCTCCTCTTTTCCTCCTCAATGGCAGCAACGATTAGGCGATGCCCCTCAGCCAGACGTGTCGGCTCGTCATCTCTTAGATATTTTTCCATGAGCTTGTCCTCATCGATGGAATCTACCTTGAGTTCTTCTTTCCCCCATTCAACAATTTGGCTCCACACGTGAACCAAGATAGTCGGATAATCTTCGATCCAAGAGATGGTTCGGTGGCGGATTATATGTGCAAAAAATTCGATCATTAGTTTGCCAAAACCATGCACATCCTTTTGGGCCTCGGACATCTTCTTGCGGGTCTCTTCGGCCGACTTAATGACGCTTTCAGCATTGCCCTCCGCTAGGGCAGCCTTGTTTTCAGCCTCCATCAGCTTGGAACCCAAGTCAGCGTTCTTCTCTTCCAATTCAGCGTTCTTCCTCGCCAACTCGGCCTTTTCTCGCTCAAGAGCAACATTAGCAAGTTGCATTTTTGCGTTATCCGACTTAGCACCTTCTGCTTGCTTCTTTAGCTCAGAGTGCTCTTGACTATCAGACTCGAGCAAGTCATGATAACGTTTTTGCAGCTATTCAAATTGCTGCTTGAAGTTGGCAGCATTCCGTTGAGTGATGGCAAGCTGAGCCTGTGTATTCTCAAGATCTTTCCCCAAATTTTTCAAGGCTCTTGCGTCGGCTTCTGCAGTCTTTTTCATTGAGTCAGTATCCATGATTAGAGTTCGGATGATTCTGGAAAGGTTATGCGAATACTTGAACATTTCTAAATATTGTCTTTCGACTGCGTCAATTTTCTCTTTGGCCTCGTTTGCCCACCTCGAGGAAATAGGCTCAAGAGCGGGTAAGAAAGTCAGGTTCTCAAAATAGTGTTCGGGGAACTGCACCTCCAGATATGCCCACTTAACTGCAATTTCAGCATCCAATGGTCGAGGTGCGGGGAATGTTAGCTGGTATCTTTACGTGTGGAGGGCATGATGGCCTCCTTACCCTTCCTAGGCCGCTTAGCAGGAACCTTACGCTTTTCTCACGAACTGGTATCTTTCGGCGGGCTTCTTTCCCTACCGCGCTTTTCTTGAGAAGAGGTTTGATCTTTTGACTGCGACATGTCATCTCCTCGACGACCTTGGTGACTTTTGTATCGCTCTGAATCCTACTGAACGGGAGAGCGATAGCGCGAGGTCCGCGATTGATAAGAGTCATAAGCCTTATATCCTCTCTACCGCGGCTTTCGCGGAGATCATGCTCAACATCGTGAGGGGGCCTAGTCATGCTGCGGCGTAGTTTCCTGATATCATAGTGAGCACGAGACATTGTACCTACGCAACAATACAAGTGGAATTCAGAATCGGTATTTTCGTAAGGAGTAAGTGCTGTGAAGTGGGGTGCTATTGTGTTAAGTGCATCATAAGTGGTGTTCCCCCCTGACAAACCAGAGTCCGAAGCCAAGCCAACACGAGTGGGTACTTTGGCTTTGACAGCAGCAGTCTCCTCTGAAGAAGTAAAAACTAAAGGATTCGGGCCAAAATCCTCGGAAGTGTATATAGTTTCAGGAAGGGGGAGGTCTACCAAGCCTTGAAACGTAGGATCATCAGCAGTAGGGGCATCTCCTTGTGAAGCGCCTGTTGGCTGTTCTTTAGGAGATGGTGATTTCTCAAGAGAAATAGCATCCCCGGGGGTGATGTACCCTTCTCGGTGCTTTTCAGGTATGTTAGCCAGCTCATCGTCTTGAGTCGAAGTTGGAGAAGGTGAAGTTCGAAGTGGTATTGTGGGGCTTTTCGAGCCCTCGCCCATTCTTGGAATTACATCCACTGGAGGAATATATACATATGGACCCGACCCGTGACCTATACTACGGGTAATGGACAATAACCCGTGGTGATGAAGGTATTCGTCCTTAAGGACTTCATCGATAGTTAGAAATTTTTGGTCACCATTGAGGAGCTGATGCATCCGACCAAAGTACATTTGACCCGATATTTGCTTTGGATTATCAACTGCAGACAAAAAGAAAACGAATTAATGTGTTGGCGTGAACATTTAGAATTGAGATTTAGAAAACCAGTGCTTTTCTTGATTTTGTCCATCTCCTGGCACATCCCGGCTGTTGCCTTATATAAAACCACTCCAGCTTGGAATCGTCGGCCTTGCTGCTGAACGGCGCTGAAATTATTTTCCTTTTTGGGACTGATTCGAAGTAAGAGAAAGAAGGAGTTGTTCGAGTCCGATGCTTGAAGCTGTAAAAGAAATGAACGTCGTCGAAAGTGTGTTCTGTATCTAAGATCTCGCGGTATGCTACATATAAGGTATATAGGTAAGCATAGGAGTTGGGATGCAGCTGCATGGGAGCAATCCGCTTCTGTCTTAGGAAGTCGACAACAAAAGGAGAAAATGGTGGGATAGCCCCAACCATGCACATCAATCGGGTGATTGGCATGAATCCTTTAGGGGATTGTGAGAACGGTCAGTTTTCGACGGCACCAGAGTATCCCTTCTTAGTATACCATGCTTTAGACATATGCGAGCAAGTCTATCATCGTCGATCGTTGATTCAACTAAGTCCATGGGTGATTCCAAGATAATGGCAGACTCAAATTCGTCAGGAGCTCGGCAATCTCCAATCCCTCCTTCCTCCTCATAGCCCAGAGAAGCTTCGCTGTCCGAAGGTGTTTCGTTGTTATGCATTCCTATTTCATAATCTGAGCCCTCATCATCCCATTCGGGGTCTGAAGAAGAAGATATGTCATCGAGAGTACATTTCTTGGAAGTTTCTGCAATTTCCATCTTCTTTGCTAATCTAGAAGAATGTCTTTCGGCCATGATCGCTAGACTATTGAAGAAACAATGGCAAGGATTAGATTAAAGTTGCCCGTGTCCCCCGTGTGTGTATGTGAACTAAAGTGTTGCTACGTGTGACAGAAATGCAGAGAAAATATATCAAAACATAATGTAAAGGGCGAAGGAAGCAATAATGTTCAGAATGATTCTTGATATTTGTCATGTTTGAATGGTGCTATCCTAACTTTTCGTCAATTTGAAGGCTATGTCAAGCATTTATTAAGATAGTTGAAAAAAATTCTTGCCCACTAAGTTAGGCTATTTCGGTTTGGTTCGGACATCTGCATTGGGATTGGATCGGAGGGAAAAGTCAAGTTTCGATCAGACAGTGAGGTAAATCAGATCGGATCGGATGTAGACTTTCGGAGCGGATCAGATCAGTTCGAATAATCATTCTTTTCTTTGTCTCTTATTACCATCCGATCTGAACAGGTGAGTTTTTGTTCCCCCTTCTTTTTTGCCTTTCTCTGCTCCGACCCGATCTGGTCTCGTAAACACAATCCGATCCAATTAAGTGGGTTTTATTTCCTCTTTTTTGCATTTTCTTTTGCTCCGACCCAATCCGGTTATGTGAACACCTCTCCTTTTCTTCCACTTCAACGCTTTTTCATCCGAACCGATCCCAGCTCCTCTCTTCCCCTTCATCTCCTTCCTTCACCATCTCGCTGAATCCGATCCAATTGCGTAAACCCAACCGAGTCCAGGCACTTACGTGCTTAAATGTTCTATATAACCCAAACTCTTCCTCTCGACGCCTCGAGGTGGTGACAAGAGCCACCAACGACGATAACGAAGAGAGAGAGGGCGGCGACGTTGGAATCAAACACACACCAGGTTCAAATCGTCCAGTTTTACCACAAATCCAAATCGAGATTGATTACAATAAAGTGATTCAAGATTTTAAACCTATATATGTGTTGAATTCGAGGATTAAAACGAGAAGAATTTCAGAGTTTTTAAAAAATTCTAGGGTTTTGATGCAAATTTCGCTGGAAGAAGATAATAAAAGAGGAAGAAGGAAACGAAGAGGGTACTTATATGAAATTTCATTGACCACTCGTATTCCCAGTCTCACCCTACCCGTTCGGACTGGAAGTTAAGCCCACGAAGGCATTATGGCCTGTTGATCCATGGAAAGTGATACTAGTGTATCTGTTCGGATGTGCCACTGAAGGAAACCTGTCCGGATCGGAATCCGAACTGAAGGCAATTATTCGATGACTCTGGCTCAAAGGACGTCTTGTAAATTGCTTCGAAGAACACATTATCTTAAATAAGAGTGTACTTCGAGGGGGCAAAATGTTAGCCTACTTTGTGAACTAGGCTACACAAAGAGTAAATAGTGAGAAAGACACCAATCGGATCGGATCGGAGGAAGATAGTGCAAGAGGTGAGTAAAGATCAAAGAACGCAGAGACCACATCGGATCGGATCGGAGAGATATGTCAGTAGCCTCATTACATTGGATCGGTAATATGTCAGCAATACCAAAGGATAGCAAGTGGCTTCAGTGGTTCGGTTCGGAGGAACACTCCAGCGGCAACAGAAGAAAGCAAGCAAGCCCAACGGTTCGGATCGGATGAGTACGTCAGCAGCATCAAGGGGCAGCAAGTAGGCCAAACCGGATCAGATCGGAGGCCCCGATCCGAACCCTTTTTCTCCTTTGAATCTGTAGTCGTTGCTATGCATATCCCCTGAAGAGTCGGACAAGATCTAACCATTTCTCCCACGAACTCCTACTAAACCAATGCGCTGTAGCCATCTTGGAGCCTCCGAACCCGACTATCAAGGGATGGATGCCACGCAATTCCGAACCGGAGCCACTTTCAGGAGATTTTTCACCTATAAATACACCACCTAGAGGCATTTGAAAGGATCTTTTTGCAAATTCTCAGTCTATACTTCCTCCATAGCCGAATTCTACAATCATATTCAGATCGAAATCATCTCTTAAAACCCATATTTGAGAGATTTGAGTGAGTTTATGAAATGTAATTGTGAGGTTGAGTGAGAATCCTTGTTGTATTAATATTCAAATCATCAAATCAAAGAAAACAAAGTGGACGTAGGCTCTTTAACACCGAACCACTATAAATTGCGTGTTCTTTACTGCTTTTTGATTCTATTTTGTTGAATTCATATCTAATTTGGGTGTTAGAGCCAATTTTTGGTCTAACAAAGAATATCTTAAAATAAAGAATATTTTAAAATCACGAATATTTTAAAATAATATTCAGTAAAGAATAAAAATCATGATTTCGATGTCCATTTTTAGATGGACACAAAAATATAAAAATTTGAAGCTCGGTTAAGTATAGAAACGCCATTTTAACCTCGGGTTTAGTAATCGATCTTATTCATTTTAAAATGAATATAAAAAAGAAGTGATTTCAAAATCTAATACTTTGAAAATATTATCATTTTAATATAATATAAATATAGAATATTCAATTTTTATTTAAGATTGAAAAATAAACTGAAATTGTTTTAAAATGAATTTTTAAATAATTTATAAATTAATTTTAAATGGAAATCGACGAAGTATATATAATATATATATTATATATATAATGGCCTAAATAGAACGCGCCGCGCAACGACCGTTCGCGAATTTCGACCATTAACTTCAAATATACGTAACGGGAGATCCGACCGTCGGATTCTCCTAAAACCAGAAACGTTGGGTTCGTATCGAAAAGAGCTTTCCAATGAATATAAAAGACTTAAAATCTAATGGTTATATTTGGAGATATGTCCAAATCAATTTCAGAAAAAGTCGCTATGGATGCAGTTCGGTGGCCGTTGTTGGAAACCGATTGTATGGGCTATAATAAAATTATTAAAAATATGGAAAAATTATGTAAAATCATAATAAATGGTTTGGAAAGATTTTTGATGAAAAAGTTCTAATTCTATAAAGATAAAAATATATTTTTATCGAAATGAACTGTTTTATGAACTAGTTATTAACTAGAATAATAATTTAATTATTTTTAGGAATAAATAAATTGGATTTGAAAATGGTTTTAAAATAACCAGAATGTTCTAAAGAATAAATTGGAATAGATTTGAATGGAAATTATCTTTGAGATAATTCGATATTGGATTCCGTGATTATACGGATATTGTTATGGGAATTCGGAAGGTATATACATATCGTTATTCCCAATGCGATATTTGTTGGTTTTAGAATTTGATATTTAATATAAGCCGATATAATTTCTACTCAGAACCTTATATTTAATATCAAATGGGATTTTGGGTTTGTCGTGGACGGTGTCTTTAATAACACCGTTCTTAAACCCAATTTAGAAAAGAATAATCTTTTATTTAAGATTTAGGAGATTTTTACCAATCAATTAAAATTTAATTGGAATTGGATAAAAGAATTGGATTTTTGGGTTGAACGATGTTTTAAATAACACTTGTTCTTTAACCCAATTAACCGTGAAGAAATAATTTTGAATTTATAAATCTTTTATTAAGATTTAATGGGAATTTTCCAAAATAAAGTTTTCCAATTTAATATATTAAATTGGAATTGAATGGAATTCGATTTGGTAATAATCGAGATGAGCTCGTGTGAATGAAGACTGATACTATACATAGAATTTAAAAGGCATTGCCGCTATTCCATTTATATTATCAGTTTGATATGGGAATATATATCGATTATACATCGATATGATCTCTGTGAAGATTCACAGATAATGGAAGAAAATTTGGATTCATCGTCAATGGTGTTTTTAAAAGACATTAGTTCTTTAACCTAATCAAAGATAAGGTTAAATTCTTAAGCTTGAATAATCATTAAGTAATGATTTTTGAGATTAAAAAGAAATTCTAAAAAGAATTTATCTTTGATAAAATTAATGGGAACCTTTCCCTAAGAATGTGAATGTTTGATTAAAAGGATATTCTGAATTGAAATGAGCCATAGGATGTGTTTTTATAGCACTTATTTATAAAGTACGCAAGTCATTTGGAAAGATTGGGTTTAACCCATTCTGAATAATTGATACGACGACTAACAGTCGAAGAGATTGAAGATGGCGCAAGACCGACGATCTTCACATTGAATGGATGAGTTACTACTGATGCCCATGATTGGAGTACCTACCTTGAAGGGGCTACAGTGGTAGCCGTCCGGACGTACTTGTTGATTGTTCGGATATGCGAGGGCCTCTCTTCCGTGGGACGAGGAATAAGGTGCCTCCAGTTTTGTTCAGACCCTGAACGGACTTGTAAATGGATGGTATGTATGGCGTTGTATTCCTTTATGCTGTATTCGTTGATCTCTGCTATATATATATATATATATATATATATATCTGTTGGTGGCAGAGCATTTATTCTCTTGCTTAACACCCTTCTCTAAGACGTATGTGCTCAGAGGCTATATATATTGGCAGAAATCAATAGTATGGTATGGATTGACAATATGGCATGCTAAGATGCATGGATCAAGGCTTTTGTTGAAAAGCAGAGCCTTATGGATGATGATCAAAACATAGCTTTAATTAGCATAGCTTTGTGTAGCGTTACCTCGCGAGCCTCACGCCCTGGTATGATGGTGAACGATTTGTTTGATTAGTTGGTTTAACCAATATACTTTATATATATATATATATATATATATATATATATGGATTTTTTCGGCCGAGTTGTGCTGCGTGTGGTCGCTCCATACCTTGAGATTAGGGATATGACCATTTCCCCCGATTCTCATATATAGGGATAGAGTAAGCGGTGTTTTCTCTCGCTGGGACGTAAGTCGGGGTGATACTTGATTTCCCAAAAGTGTGGATCTGCATTATAGTGTTTTCTCTAGCTGGGACGTAAGCCATGGAGTATTGTACTACGCAATAGATCTTTCGAATCAGGAGCCATCATGATGGAAATCTAACTTTCCAATACGAGTTTTGCGGTTTTGATTGTAAACCTATATATGGCGACATAATGGGATGGGGCACTCATGCCGTCTATAAATTAATACATTTACTTTCGAAATGGATTTCTGCACTATGCACTAGTAATATTAAAAGAGAAATTTCGCGTACCAAGCATTTTTGGCTATTATAAGGTAAAACTCTATCCTTCGGCCTTGCGTTGCATTGTGTGATGGGACCTGAGTCTTATAATAGCTTCATTTTTCTAAAAAGCATTGCACTATTTATTTTTGGTATTCTCGGGATTAAACCCATTCCGTGTAATACGGCGTGGTACCTTGATTTACCTAACTTTATAATCAAATTAATAACTTTTTTGGGTTCTCATACCAGTCCCATGAATGACCTGGAGTTTATTGTTTTAAACTAAACTTTGGGTGCCCATAATTTCCACACAGGCAGCTAGCAGTTTTGGTTTTGCAGATAAGCTCACAAGAACTTGTCTACAGCTGAAGCGATATTCAGAAAGCTCTGTGTCCATGTATTTCTTTCAGTTGTATTTTGTATTATTTTTCCACTGCTACTTAAAATGTAATTTAACTCTTTGATATTATTTTCTGTTGTATAATTATTCATACTCTGATATATTCTTGTACTCTAATGTAATTGTTGTAATAAGCAATAAAATGTTCTTCTGTTTGTGTTCTGATATGTCGTGTTCTCAAAGCAATCTGGGCTTTCCTTTACTGGGAAGTTTGGGTCATCACAATTTTTGTTATAATTACATGATTCACTTGTGGCATATTATGTATTTGAATTATTAATGTAGAATTGAGAAAATGACATATTAACTTGTTAGATTTGAATAATTACCCGATTAAATGATTACATGTCAGGATAGAATTAAATATGTGTTAAAAAGGACATGCGACATAATATAGGCATAATTTGATGACATGTAAATAGATTACAGTAACATGTGAAAAGCATAATATGCCTAAAATTTATAGTAAATAGGAAACTGTAACCTCACTTAGACACGAGGTTAGATTACACTTGTGGTAGAATTCTACACGGTACCGCCCGACATGTTCAGCATCCACAAGTGGTAAATCTAATGTGAGGGGTCTAAGTGAATAAATAAAACATGTAATGGCGCTAAGACACGAGGTTAAGTCAACTTGTGGAAGAAGTCTGCGTGGAACTGCCTGGCAAATCCAGCATCCACAAGTGTAGGCTTAACATGAGAGGTTTAGTGCATAAATACACACACACGCACACACACGCACACACATATATATGTAAATAGCAGGATTGTTAAATAACATTTGTTGTAATTAATGGAAATAAACGGAATTTAAAGAAAGTTACAATAGTAAAAAGGAATGGAATGAACGGGGAATGATAATAACCTATTATAGATAAGTTACGTTAATAAGAATGTTGTATAATAGGTAGACTTGTCCTAGGGACACGTGAAGATTACAACTTAGGTTATAATAAACTAGTAAGGACATAAGATAACTGGTGAAATGTGATAAGTGGCACTTAATTTTAAATTAAGTAACCAGTAAATAGGGAAAACTGAAACGAGTTGTTTGTAATAAGTAGAGAAAACGGGAAAAGTTTATGAATTGTAAGAAGTTGTACTTAATTATAAATTAAGTAATCTGTAAACTTAGATGTATGAAATCTGCTGATAAGAATAACATGTTTAGGCTTGTCCTAGGGACAAGTGAAAATTATAACTTAGGATATAATAAACGATAAAGGGAATATAATAAATTATGTAAGGGGATAAGTTGTACTTAATTGTAAATTAAGTTATTTACAAGAATAAGAATCTAAAATATACGGATGAGGACAACATAAGTTATATTTATGGGAAGAGAAACTTACTAGTAGACCTTATTTAAGAGAACTAAGTTAATAAGTAAGCGACGATAAGTTGTAGTGACGGTGTAAAATGGAATTATAATTAAATGAGAAAGAATGAGGAAAATTTATGAAATGAAATATTTAATCATAAATAATGATTGACATGTTAAAAAGAAAACATGTGAATTGAGATATACTTAATTACATATTAAGTAGAACATGTTATTGTAATGATGAAATCAAACAAGAATATAAAGGGATTGTGGGTTAAAAACCTCGGATCACAATCTAGAGAATAACATGTTGTGGGCTTATTAATAAACTAAAAAGGGTTAAGTTATATGATTGAAATTAATTAGAAAGAGAAACTTGGTAACTTGAATAAGAAGTCAATGTGAACGAGGATAACGAAGTTCAATGGAAACCCAGTGAGGTAAAGCAAGCACGTAAAAGAATTTTTAGAATAGGGCCTAATGACACATTAAAATGAGGCTCTTGAACCAGTCTGTATGTTTGAGAGTGAATAACCCAACGGAGTAGATCATCGTGGTGTCATAAGGCATGAGGGGAGCGTACGTTCATCTGATTATTCTGTCGTCTTCGAAGGACTGGAGGGGGAAGCACGCGGCTTCCTGAGATATGTAAGGTGTAGTCCTCTGTGCGGTGGCAGATGTTTAGGTTGTGCTCGCAGAGGTTGGATCTATGCATAACTACTAGGTGGGTGGGCCTTGATTGCAAAAGTAGATTTGCAGTCAGAATGTTGTGAAGAGGTAACACTAGGGTGATTCGACGATCGCCTCAACGGGGAGGGGGGGCAGAGGTCAGGAACCAATTAGGGTAGTAGATCGTCGGGCAACCGTCATCAACATCCAGTAGGATGCGAAAAGACCCTAGGAATATCTGTATTTTGAGGTGGGGCCATAACCACCATGAAAATAGACCCTAGGAATATCTATATTTTGAGACTCTTAAAGGCGGGCCTGTACAGATATGGAAAAGCTCTCGATCGAGTTATGTGTCTCTTGTATTGCCCTGCCATAGAATTCGGTGCACATTATGTGCAGTTAATGTAACAACCCGCTTCTACGCATCGGAGGATCGTAGGATATTTATTTCTTTCTCATATGAGTTCGTGTGGTCATGTAGAGTTGGGAAACGACTATTGAGGTCATTTCTCATGTTCATGATTTTTGCCGATTTTTAAATGACCGTTTTGTCCCTAGTTGATCTTGTTTCGGCCAGAACTTTTGATTGGAAAGGAATTTTGACATGAAACCACTTCCATTGGCTTTAGATGATGGTTTACCTTTCCGTAGAGTGGTCACATGTGGAAAACGGACTTACCGTTTGAGAGAAATGGCTGAAATAAGGTTTGAAGGTGAAAAACTGCTTAACCGGGTCAAAACGGTGGTTAGTGAATGGGCCCTTAACGCATTTCGTGATTAGGATTATGAGGAGGCCGAAAAGAGTTAGGGTCTCATTCCATTTCAGTTTTCTAGCCTCCACCTACCTCTTAGAAACCCTAAAAATGGCCTCCAACCTCTGAATCACCTCGAAATCACTTTCTAATCAAGGATTAAGCTTAGCAACATCAAATCAAGGGAAATCTTCACCAAATCAAGATTAGAGCCGTTGTTTTGCATTTCTATTCATGGTCAAATAGAGATTATTTCAGATCTAAGGTTTATTTGTTGCTAAGGTGAGTGATTTGCATAGTTCCTCACTAATTATGGTTAATTAAGGGTAATTAGCGTTGATTAGCGAATTAATACACTAATAAATCCTAGAAAAATATTTATAAATTCGAAAATAATGTTTCAGACCTATGTTAGGAATTTGGATTAATTTGGTTAAGTTTTGCTAATCATATCATTAGTTTTGCTTAAACATGCATAAGGGAAAATATGAGATTTTGGCTATATTTGATCTGTTTAACCTTACCAATTATTGTTTTGGTGTTTGAGGTCACTTCTATTTGTTGCTATGACTTTGTGGTATGCTTTGTGATTGATTAGAATAGTTAGAGTTGTCGAAAACGCCGTCGAATGGTGTAAACAACTCGCTGGACAAAATGCAGGAAATGGACAGGGACCGGATCAAATGGGGAGGTCCGAAATGAACCTTTCGTGTGGACCATCCACAATCCGCCCCCTTGCATTCGAACTGAGCCTGCATGCTACGAGTTGACTTTAAACCTGGAGGAGATCACGACCGACCAGATCCGCCATAGTACCCCGACCCGAACCGATGTACTACGATTGGACTTGGAGGCTGCGATCCGACCCGGTGTGCTTTGGAGGAGGCCGATCCGAACCACCACCAGATGAAGACCACGATCCGATCCGGAGAAGCTTGGCACGAATCAATCCAGTGGGGGATACTGAAGGTCAATCTGAACCGCTATGACATGAAGGCGACGATCTGAACCGATCTGATGAAGACCAATAACCCGAGATGCAAAGGTAGTCCAAATGGAAGTTAGAGTTCAGGATCTAGTTGGGAACCAATGAGTTCACTTCATGATTGGGCTGCGGGACGTGTGCTAAGGAGTTGTCGACGTTTATAACTTCGATTCACCACTGAAAGGAATGATGGGCTACGTATCAGTGCAGTAGAGTCATCATGACTCGAGGGGCAAAGTGATCGTAGCAAGACTATGCGCCAGTGCAATGAAGCCGTTGTGACTCCATGGGGCAGAGTGGACATAGTAAAGGATTAGTAAGGCTATGAGCCAGTGCAGTGGGGTGTGTACGACTCCATGGGGCAAAGTGGATAGAGCGAAGGATTGTGGCTATGGATAAGTGCAGTGAAGCCGTTGTGACTTCATGCGTTAGAGCGATCATAGCAAAGTATTGGGTGATCAAAGTGGTGGATATCGTATGCTTTACGCAATGAGTGAGAGATGTGAGGATGGTTGCTATGCTTGATTGTTTGCCATCACTATGACATGCACACCCCCACCCCCGTATACTCGTACACCATATTTTGGTGGCACCTTAGAGCGTTGTACAGTATGTAGTGCTAACTCTTTGGGTGCAGGTCCAGGTTCAGGTATGGTTTAGTATACCTGTTATTGTTCTGTTTAGCTGCTTATCGCTCATACCAAACTTTTGTCTGACCCAGAGTTCTATGTCTCTTCTTATTACTCTGGGTGCTACTAAACGAGCAGACTAGAGACATGTTAGCTGGTGATGCACGAGTAGCTGATCCGGAGGCGAGCAGGAGGCTTCCATGTATGATATATAGAGATATTCTCCCTGTGTCATTGGTGGTCACTACTTGGGCATTAGTAGTGTACCTCCCTTATCTTGCTTTAGAGACGGTTATAAAAGTTGTAATAATGATGTTGCGGAACATAAGCTGTGTTTGGATTTTCCGCTGTTATGATAGTTTGTTTCAGCCTATACACTGTCTCATCTGTTTTATGTCAAGTATGTTGTTATTATTTATTTTTTCCATGCACTGTGAGACATTCTACAAGTTCTTTGTTGATTCTTCGTCTTCTTTCTTTTCTTCTGACGACCTTTCCGTTCTAACTGGACATGTGTACAACGCAATTTTTGGAGTAAATGTCGGTTGGTGCGGGGCGGGCCGTCACATTTGGTATCAGAGCTTTAGGTTGCGTAGTTAACCTAGGAAAAGACACTATGGAGAGATAGTACGTATATGAGAGTGTGTATTTGTGATTACTTTGGTTTTCAAAAGCTATATATATATACACACACTATTAGTAGTATAAAGGTGAAGTCGTACTGCACTAGCACCACTATGGAGATAGCTAATCGTTTTCTCTTTACAGACTGAACGATGAGTCGAGACACGAGGGGTGCTGGTAGAGGGGCCAATAATGGGAATGCTCCTGACATGAGGACGATGTTCATTGACTTCATGAGAGAGATGCTTAGGGATGTTCAGGGAGCAGTTCCCAATGCCGGTAATGGTGGTGGTCCAGTAGTGCAGGCCCCTAGGGCCGATTTCACCAAGTTGTGCAAGGATTACACTAACCTTGGTGGGAAGTCGTTCCATGGAACGGAGTCGGCCACGGATGTTCAGGATTGGTTTGATAGCTGTGATCGTATCTTCGACGACTTGGGTATCGAGGATGTGATGAAGAAAAGGCTAGCGTCTCATCAACTGCAAGGGCGAGCGATTAATTGGTGGAATGCTATTAAGACAGCCACTCCAGAGGATCAAGTTACTTGGGATCAGTTTAAGGCTCACTTTAGCAACAAGTTTATCCCAGCTGCTGAGAATTCGGAATTGTTTAAGAAGTTCTTGGAGCTTAAGCAGAATGGTAGGGCAGTCTCGGACTATATTGCTGAGTTCAACACTTTGTCGAAGTATGGATTATCCCTTATCGATACTCCTGAGAAGAAGAATGAGAAGTTCATTACTAGTTTGGATGGATACTTAGGGGAAAGGCTTATCAACCACATCAATGAGACTTTTGAATCGATTGTTGGGAAAGCTTTGAGATCAGAGAGTCTTTACCCTAAGTCGAAGACTGAGGTTGCATCTGCAGAAGGGCCAAGACCGCAAGCGAGCGGTGGAGGCAAGAATAACTCTCAGAACAAGAGGAAGCAGAACAAAGCTAAGGATGGCCAGAAAAAGAGTAAGAAAGATGTTGAGTGCTTCAGCTGTGGTAAGAAGGGCCATTATGCCAAAGAATGTCGGGCCAAGCCAGCGGATAGGAAGTGCTATAACTGTGGCCAAGTGGGACATCATAAGGATAAATGTCCACAACCTCTTAAAGAGAAGCAGATTGTGAAAACATATGCTATTAATGTTGTTCCTTCTTCGTCGAATGCCCCAACTGCGACGGAGAAAGGAAAGAATGTCATCATTCAAGGTATGCTTTCTATTTTTGATGTACCTGTTCGAGTTTTGTTTGATATTGGGGTTTCCCGTTCCTTCATATCTACTGACCTGGTAGATAGGTTGGGACTGGAACCCGAGATAGTCGATAGACCATTGGTTGTGATGAACCCAATTGGTGGTTCGACTAACCTTAGTATGATTTGCCGAAATTTGGTCTTATCAAGTCATGGATGTATGTTTGTTCGTGATTACTTTGTTTTGGGCTTCACTGCGTATGGCATTATATTGGGGGTCGATTGGCTCCAAAGATACGGGGTGGTGGTAGATTGTGAGGGCTTTTTGGTGACAGTTAGGGCGGATGATGGGAGGAGGGTAGTGTTTGGTAGTCTACCTAGTGATGGGGTAATGGCTAGTTTTATAAATTCCCTCGACATTCCGCATGATGAGTTGTCAAATGTGCCCATGGTTGGCAAGTATCCGGACATCTTCGAGGAAGTGACCGGACTTCCACCACACCGAGAGATTGAGTTCTGTATTGATTTAGTGAAATATGCCAGACCTATAGTAATGCCATTCCGTCATATGGCACCAAGGGAGCAGTGAGAGCTCGAGGTGCAAGTAAGCGATCTTTTGAAGAAGGGTTTTATTAGAAGAAGTGTCTCCGAGTAGGGAGCACCAGTTGTGTTTGCCACTAAGGCAGATGGTTCCCTTCGTGTGTGTGGACTATCGCGAGTTGAATAAGGTGACGAGGAAGAATAAGTATCCCTTCCCACGGATAGATGATTTTTTTGATCAACCGGAAGGAGCAATAGTGTTCTACCAGTTGGACCTCGCGACAGGATTTCATCAGTTCTGAGTAGCGGCTGAGAGTATTCCGAAAACGACATTTAAGACACCGTCTGGATTCTATGAGTGGTTGATCATGCCATTTGGGTTGACCAATGCACTAGCATACTTCGTGGATCTTATGAATCAGGTATTCAGGGATCAGTTGAATAAGTTTGTTCTTGTGTTCGTAGATGACATCCTTGTTTACTCGAGGATAGAGGAAGAACACAAGGGACATTTGAGGATAGTGATGGAGGTATTGAGAAGACACCAGTTGAAAGCGAAATTTTCTAAGTGTCACTTCTGGAGGAGGAAAGTGAGATTCTTGGGCCATGTTGTTTCATAGAATTGTATTTCCATGGACCCTACAAAGGTGGCTACAGTACAGGATTGGTCTACGCCCAAGAATGCAACAGACGTGAGAAGCTTCTTGGGGTTAGCTGGATATTATCGTAAGTTTATCCAGGACTTCTCCAAGATAGCAGCACCGTTGACTCAGTTGACTAAGAAGAATTAAGCCTTCGTCTGGGAAGGAGTGTGTGAGAATGCATTCAAGAGTCTAAAAGAAAAGTTGACGTGTGCGCCAGTGTTAGTCATTCCTAAAGGGAATGAAGAGATGACGGTATACACGGATGCTTGTGGTACCGGACTAGGTGCTGTATTGATGCAAGGAGGTAGGGTTGTAGCTTATGCTAGTCGGCAACTAAACCCGCATGAGAAAAGGTATCCTACCCATGATTTGGATCTAGCAGCGATCATGTTCGCATTGAAGATGTGGAGACATTATCTCTTGGGAGAAAGATTTGAGTTGTTTACCGATCATAAATCATTAAAGTATCTCTTCTCTCAGAAGAATCTTCGTCAGCAGAGATGGTTAGAGTTCTTGGCTTCGTATGATTTTGATATCACATATACACCTGGGAAAGGCAATGCGATAGTCGATGCCTTGAGTAGGAGACATGCCAGTTTAGGGGCTATGTTTCTTGAATGGAAGCAACTGGAGTATATCGCAGGGTATGATTTCAGACCAAAGTGCGAATTGGATCTAGATATGTTAGCTAGTTTGACGATCAGACCCACTTTGATTGAGCGGATTGGTTCCAATCAGAAGGACAATACTAATCTATTGGAAATCATCTCCAAGTTAGAAATGAATATCGACGGTGAGGAGATGAATTTGTATGGGCTTGATCGAGAAATTGGCTTCGAAAGAATGGAAGACTAGTTGTACCCAACGTGAATGGTTTGAGAGATGAAGTGCTTAGGGAATGTCATCACTTGAAACTGACTATACATCCCGGTGGTGATAAGATGTATCGTGACATGAATCAGACTTACTACTGGGAAGGGATGAAAAGAGACGTTGGGAAGTTTATATCCAAGTGCATGAATTGCCAGCTAGTTAAAGCTGAGCAAAAGAAGCCCAGTGGTTTGCTACAACCATTAGAAATTCCAGAATGGAAATGGGACCAAGTGTCAATGGATTTCATTGATGGGTTACCAAGGACTAGATCGGGACATGATAGCATTTGGGTAATTGTGGATCGATTGACCAAGAGTGCAAGATTTATACCAGTCAAATCGACCAGAACGACAGCTAAGTTTGCAGAACTGTATATGAAGCGGGTAGTGAGATTTCATGGAGTACCTAAAAGCATTGTGAGTGACCGATATTCGTTGTTTACTAGTGGGTTTTGGAAGAGCTTACAAGAGGCTCTAGGGTCGGAATTATATCTCAGAACCGCGTATCATCCTCAAACCGACGGTCAGACAGAGAGGGTGAATCGTGTATTGGAAGATCTCTTGAGAGCTTGTATATTGGATTTTGGTGGATCATGGGATGACCATTTGCATCTAGTAGAGTTTGTGTATAATAATAGCTACCAATCCAATATTGGTATGGCTCCATACGAAGCTTTGTACGGAAGGCCGTGCAACTCACCATCATGTTGGATAGAGACCGGTGAGAAGTTTGTGCTTGGACCAGATGTGGTAAGAGAAATTTCAGATAAGATTAAGATCATTCAACAACGGATGAAGGCTTCCCAGGATAGGTAGAAGAGCTATGCTGATAAGAGGAGAAGAGACTTAAAATTCTCCGTTGCTGACTTGGTGTTTGTCAAGATTTCTCCGTTGAAGAGCATGATACGATTTGGAAGGAGAGGCAAGTTGGCACCAAGATTTGTTGGCTTATTCCCAGTTCTCGAACAAGTTGGTAAGTCGGCGTATAGAGTCGACTTACCCGAGAAGATGGCGGGAGTTCACAACGTATTTCATGTTTCCCAGCTAAGGAAGTTTGTGCACGACCCAGATATGACTATTTCACCTGATCAGTTAAAGGACCTCGAAGTGGAACCCGAGGCGGTTGGGAACCGCAAGCCGATTCGTATTGTCGAGCACGATATGCAGCAACTTCGAAGAAAGGCGGTGAAACTAGTCAAGGTTCAGTGGAGCGAGAACGAGAATGACTGTACTTGGGAGACAAAGGAGAGCATTAGGAAGACGTATCCAGAACTCTTTGCCTGGTAAGGTTTACTTTACAAGTTAGTTATTCCACATGCTAGGATAGACTTATTTTGCTTGTTTTGCATGTTTGATTGTTGTTTTATGGCTGATAGGTGTAACACCCCGAATTTTAGTTAATACTAAAATTCACTAATTATAGGATAAATAATCTCAGACGTGGGAATTGGGGGTAACGGGCTGCGTTATTGCGTTCGTCTCGGAAAAATACGCGAAATAGAGTCCGAGTTTTCGAGAATCGGAGTCCGTATGGCCCGGTTATGGCCCAAAGAAGTTTGCAGAAAGATTAGAGCTAAAAACAGATTTAGGAATTTAAATTTAGATTTTAAATTGGAACCAGCGGGGCCAGGCTGGAAGATTCCCGCCCTAAGCATGTCGACAGGGCTATCGACAGGCCTGTCGACAGGGGGTGTCGACTTGCCTGTCGACTTGCCTGTCGACTTGCCTGTCGACACGGCGTCTCGAGCCAGAACTTTGGGTGCACCAGATCTGGTTTTCTGGCTAGGGCTGGGCTTGGTTCTAGAGATTTCCTAAATCTAACGGACCTAAATTAATCTAGGGTTAATCTAAGGGCCTAAAACACTCTCTTAATCTATAAATACACCCTAAACCTACCTTAATCCATACTAAAAATAGAAATGAAGGCCTCATGCCGCCAAATTAAATCCTAGAAGGAGTCTCCATTAATCTAAGAAGGAAGTTTCAAGCTAATCCCTCTCAAATCATTCTCTAATCATCACCATCTTCATAATTAGCAACTAATTCCTCTTCATAAGTTGGTTAATTTTGGGTTTGGTGAGTTTCTATCACTTTAACATCAATTGTTAAAGTAAGTAGATTGGGTGTAATGAGACTTATGGTCTTAAATGCGGATTAGTGAGTTTGAATCATTTATAATGATATGTTACTCTATGTTGTTCTATGTTTATGCATACTTGATAAGTTGGTTTATGCATGCTTAATAAGTTAATTTATGCATGTTTAACAAGTTGGTTTATGCATGTTTAACAAGTTGGTTTATGCATGCTTAACAAGTGGATTTATGCATATTTAATGAGTGGAATTATGCATGTTTAACAAAGTGAGTTATGCAAGTTAAGTATATGTTTAAATGCAAGTTTAATGTGATATGCAAGTTATGCATGCTTATGCAAGTATATGGATACTTATGCAAGTCATGTATATGTTTAAATGCAAGATTTATGTGATATGCAAGTTATGCATGCTTATGCGAGTATATGAATGCTTATGCAAGATATGTATATGCTTAAATGACATGATATGCAAGTTATGCATGTTTATGCAAGTATGTGGATGCTTATGCAAGTATGTGAATGCTTATGCAAGTTATGTGTATGCTTAAATGCATGTTTAACATGTTATGCAAGTTATGAGAATGCCTATATGCAAGTTCAACATGTTATGCAAGATATGTGTATGATAATATGCAAGCTCATATGCAACAGGTTATGCAAATCATGCGTATGATAATATGCAAGTTTGGGTAAAATGTAGTTGGGTTAATATGTGCTCATATATGCAAGTTGACATCCTCTTAACCCATGACAAAGTTATATGCTAAACCCATGATATTTGTGATGGATTTTCCCCTTTTATTATGTCATGAAATGAGAACGATTTACGTGGGGAACGATGGGGTTGGTAAATATGTTAATAAATGAATGATTGGGTATGATTAAGCATACCATAAAAATAAATTACCATAAGTGGGAATTTACCTATTGAGTTAGGTCTACCCCATGGGAATTTACCTATTGAGTTAGGTCTACCCATGTTATGGAAAACTTGATATTAATTAGGGATAATTAATATGGGGGTGATTAATTAGGTGTAATTAATCAACTAAGACACGAGGTTGGACTCATTTGTAGTGTAAAATTGCCCGGACCCGACCGGCTTAACCAGTTGCTACAAATGTCAGCCCAATGTGAGAGGTCTTAGCCATAAATTAAATACGTGATTAAGGTAAAGACACGAGGTTAGACTCTGTTATGACGTAAGACTGCCCGGATTCTACCGGCTTAACCAGGCGGTCATAACAGCCAGTCTAATGTGGAAGGTCTTTATGGGAGATCACGGTCTTAATTAATTAAGAAACACTTAACCATAGTAGCATGTAGTGGGACATGAGGGGTTAAGTGGGTGCCTTGGGTGGCATGTGGAAATTTAGTGGGTGCCTTGGGTGGCATGTGGAATCTAGTGGGTTGCCTTGGGTGGCAATAGAAAATACGATTAGAATACTTAACCAAGAGAAACATGTAATTAAACATGATTAAAGGGTTAAGTGGGATACACTAGATATGTGACAAGCTTAGGTGGGTAGCTTGTTGGGGGCCCATTTCAACCAATATCCCAAACGTATCTTTGTGGGCTCGACCCATGTCGAGTGATGGGACACGCATATTGGGCTTGATTATAAGAGGCCAAAACGGGTTAGCGGTGGCAACGCAAGTCCAACGGGTTTCATATGCGTGTGTGGGCCCGGGCTGGTAGATAAGCCGTTGTTGCATCGTGTAGATATAAAGCCGTGCACCGTTGATAGTATTGGGTAGCCACTTTAGGGGAGTGATACACCCCACTGTGGGACCAGCACGGGTATCTACGGTAGGGAGCCGATCGATGGGGAGTAGTGGGTACACCTAACGAAGATAGGGGCAGACGGCACCTATGTAGGGGTACACGAAACTACTGGGTAAGAATTACTGAGTACACCTAGTGAAGATAGGGGCAGACGGCACCTATGTAGTGGGCTAGGAGTACATGAAACTATTGGGAAAATTTTCTAAGTCCTTGGAAGGGATCAACCTTTAAGTGGGAATGACTGGTGTGGTGCAGTTAGTAATTATCCCTGGGTGGGTAGGTGCGTCCTTACGGTTATCTTAGTTTATCCTAAGTCTACCAAGCTGCTTAGTGTAGCCATTCATCCCCAGATATTAACGTAGGTCAAGTTTATGTCTTCTCTGGTTACTTTAATGATTGTATTGTTAAAGTTATAGGACTCACTCAGACTTATGTCTGACCCCGTTGTTTTTATCTTTTTCCCAACCCTCAGGTCCTACGGTGGATCCTAGCGGTAGTAGAGCTTGATCGGATTGTTGTTCCAGTCTTTAGGAGCTTGGGTAGATGTAAAGCTCCAGTTATCCAGTTATCTTTTCTTTTGTCATGGCTATTGTATGAGAGAGTGGGATTATGTACTTCTTTATATTGATGGATATTGTACTTGACTTTTATCGTGGTTTTATGATGTAACCAGACATGTTTATTTCCGCTGTTGTGAGATGATATTTTTAAATTTTCAAGTACTAATTATATCTATCTTGTTGTAATTTTTCTGTTCTATATTCACTAAAATACTCCACCGATGCTATGGCATTCCCTTAGTGAGTGACCATAGCGGGCGTGGGGTGTTACACGTGGTATCAGAGCAAAGGTTACCGGAACAGATAAAATTTTTAGAAAACTATTTTTGGAAAAGATATTTTCAAAAACATGTCTTTTAAGAGAAAAGTTTTTGAAAGAAAAGCATAATCCCCAATAGCCATATCTATATCCTTCGAATTCTCCGTTTTGAATCTTTCCTTTTTCGTTTCAGTATGGCCGAGAATCTTAATCTTCCGGAGGGTGTGACGGTACCAGTATGGTATAGGAGATTGATGGAGGCTAGGGCCACCACTACGGGTCCAGCAAATGTTCCTCCACCAACCGTAGCACCCAATCTTCCTCCTCCCCCTCCTCCTCGCACGGATACTTTTGCTAAGACTTGCAAGGAATTTAAAGCTATGGGAGGGAAACCTTTTCAAGGATCTGAAACTTTTGTGGAAGCTAGAGATTGGCTTAAGGAGGTGGAAGAGTTGATAGATATCTTTGAGATGGAAGAAGGAAAGAAAGTCAAGTTGGCTGCTTGGTTAATGAAGGGAGAGGCCTCATTCTGGTGGGAGGTCACTAATGGAGAACGCCCCGTTGACTCTTGGGCGGATTTTAGGCAAAGATTTGTGGCAAAGTTTCTCTCAAGGGCGGAGGAAAACTTGTATATGGAAAGATTCTTGACTCTAAAGCAAGGAAATCTCTCGGTGAAGGAATATGTTAACAAGTTTAATCAATTGGCAAGGTTTGGCCTAGACATGGTGAATACACCGGAGAAGAAGGCTTTGAGGTTCGTGAAAGGCTTGAATGAACCGATGCATGGGTTGGCTATGACTCACATCCCTATGGGGGCCACCTTTGAGAAGCTAGTTGACATGGCACTCATGTATGAGGAAGAGAAGGGTCCTAATGTTAATAAGGCACCCGAGAAGAAGGGGGATCAAAAGAGACCTCAGCAACAACAACAAAGCAAAGGTGGGAAAGGCAACGGTGGCAAGGGCAAGAAGAAGAAGTGTTTCAATTGTGGGACACCTGGCCACCTAAGCAAGGATTGTCGCAAGAAGAAGAAGACTGGCTGCTTCCACTGTGGCGAAGCAGGGCATTTAGTGAAGGATTGCCCTAAGAAAGGGCAAAGGACGGGATCTACCTCAGGAGGACAGGTGCCAGCTCTTATGGCACCGAGTCAGGCTAGGGGGCAAGTACAGGCTCTCGCGGTTCCACCGATTTAGGAGAGAGGTAGAACTATCTCCGTTGAAAGTCTGGTCTTTCTATTTGATCATCCTATCCGTACATTGTTTGATTCAGGCGCATCGCATTCGTTTATTTCATCATCATTAGTTGAGTTACTGCACTTAGACACCAGTCTGGTAGATGATCCCTTGGTTGTTTCAAACCCAATTGGGGGCTCCACTTATTTGTCCATGATATGTTTGGGTTTGAAGATTTCTATACTTAGCATTGAGTTTAGATGTGATGCTTTTGTGTTGGGCTTCACGGGCTATGGGTTGATTTTGGGCATGGACTGGTTATCCAGTAATGGTGCCATTCTTGATTGCGAAAGGAGAGTTGTTAGGCTCATGACCCGCTTGGGTAACACTCTCGAGATTTCTTGTAATCCCAGGGACTCTGTTATGCTAAGTTATCTTGAATCGCTTGACGCTTCGGTCGAGAGTTTGCAATCTGTTAGAGTGGTCCGGGAATATCCGGATGTGTTTGAGGAGGTGAAGGGCTTACCTCTGAAGCGGGAGATTGACTTCCGAATATATCTGGTGGATAATGCTAAACCAGTATCTTTACCAGTGCGCCACATGGCTCCTCGTGAGAGGAGGGAACTCCATAAGCAAGTAGGGGAGTTGCTTGAGAAGGGGTTCATAAGACGGAGTATATCGGAGTGGGGTGCTCCGATAGTATTTGCTACAAAGGCAGACGGGTCCCTCAGACTTTGTGTAGACTATAGAGAACTCAACAAGCTCACAAAGAAGAATAGACACCCATTGCCGAGAATAGATGATCTTTTCGATCAGTTGGTTGGCGCTTCAGTATTTTCTCAGTTGGACTTGGACACGGGGTTTCATCAGTTGAGGGTGGATGAGGATAGCATAGACAAGACTGCCTTTAGGACTCCGGATGGTTTTTATGAGTGGCTGGTGATGCCATTTGGGTTGACGAACGCCCCCGCATACTTTGTTGATTTGATGAGTAGGGTTTTCAGGGAGTTCCTTAATAAATTCGTGGTGGTCTTTGTGGATGATATCTTAGTATTTTCTAAGAGTGAAGAAGAGCATGCCCTACATCTTGGGGAAGTGTTGAAGACTCTTCGAGCACATAGCCTTAAGGCTAAATTCTCTAAATGTCACTTCTGGAGGAAGGAAGTACGGTTCTTGGGGCACGTGGTCTCCAAGGAAGGGATAGCTGTGGATCCCGCGAAGGTAGTATCAATTCAGGATTGGAAGGTTCCGAAGAATGCTACTGAATTAAGAAGTTTCTTGGGGTTGGCGGGTTATTATAGGAAGTTTATCAAAGACTTCGCGAAGATATCAGCCCCATTAACCCGCTTAACAAAGAAGAATCTTGTTTTCACATGGGACGTAGATTGTGATGATGCGTTCCGACGGTTAAAGAGAGCTTTAACCACGGCTCCAGTTTTAGTGTTGCCAGATGGGAGCAAGCCATTTGTTGTCTATACCGATGCCTGTGGGACAGGACTTGGCGCAGTCTTAATGCAAGAGGGAAGGGTAATAGCCTATGGTGGAAGGCAGTTGAGGGCACATGAGAAAAATTACCCTACCCATGATCTAGAGCTGGCCGCTATTGTTTTTGCGCTTAAGATTTGGCGCCATTATCTTCTTGGTGAGAGATTCGAGTTGTTCACTGACCACAAATCATTGAAGTACTTATTTTCTCAGAAGGACTTGAATCTGAGACAGCAAAGGTGGATGGAGTTCTTAGCATCCTATGATTTCGAGATAGCGTATACCCCTGGCAAGGGTAACGTGGTGGCGGACGCCTTGAGTAGGAAGAGGTTGTCCTTGAGTCCATTGTTCGTGGAACGACGAAGCTTGGAATTTATCTCGATGTTTGATTTCAGACCTTCCATTGATTATGTACCCGGTTTGCTAGCTTCTTTGGAAGTTAGACCTACTCTTTTGGGGCGGATTGGAGAAGCACAGAGGGGCGACCCACAGTTGGTTGAGTTAGTAGAGAAGCTCATAAGGGGGGAGTCGTCCAGCCATTTGAGTAGGTACACCCTAGACGATAGGGAGTACTTGCGTAGAGATGGTAGACTTTGTGTACCACAAGACGAGGGTTTGAGGAAGGCTATTCTTGATGACGCACACCGTTCTAGGATGACCATTCATCCCGGTGGGGATAAGATGTACCAAGACATGAAGAGGGTTTTCTTCTGGGCCGGTATGAAGAAAGATGTGGCCGAGTATGTCGCTCGATGTTTGGTGTGCCAGCAAGTGAAGGCGGAGCAAAGGAAACCAGGTGGGTTGCTTCACCCATTGGAGGTTCCGCAATGGAAGTGGGATAGCGTCTCAATGGATTTTATTGACGGGTTACCCAGATCGAAGAAGGGTAATACAGGAATTTGGGTGGTGGTAGACAGACTTACTAAAAGCGCCCATTTCATACCTGTGAAGAGTAAGAGGACTGCTCCATGGCTAGCTTCAGTATATCTTCGAGAGATAGTTCGATTACATGGGGTACCCTCTAGCATAGTGAGTGATCGAGATCCTATCTTCACTAGCGAGTTCTGGAGAAGTTTGCAAGAAGCAGTGGGGACTCAATTGTGTCTAAGCACCACATATCATCCTCAGACAGACGGCCAGACTGAGAGGGCGAATCGTGTTCTAGAAGACCTTTTGAGGCTTTGTATCTTAGATTTTGGAGGTACATGGGAAGAGCATCTTCCATTGGTGGAGTTCGCATATAATAACAGCTTTCAGTCCAGTATTGGTATGGCTCCTTTCGAAGCTCTCTATGGAAGGCCTTGTCGATCACCTACATGTTGGTGGGAATCTACGGATAAGATCTTGCTTGGGCCTGATATGATTAGGGAGACTTCTGAGAAGATTGACTTGATTCGAAGAAGGATGAAAGCAGCGCAGGATAGGCAAAAATCTTATGCGGACAAGAGAAGGACGGATCTTGAGTTTGAGGTTGGGGATATGGTTTTTGTTAAGGTATCTCCGTTGAGAAATGTTGTTCGCTTCGGATCTGTTGGAAAGTTAGCACCAAGGTTTGTTGGGCCGTTTCCTATCAAGGAAAGGATTGGACGGATGGCATATAGGGTAGAGTTGCCCGACAGACTTAGTGGTGTTCATGATGTATTCCATGTATCACATCTGAGGAAGTGCTTACATGAGACCGCAGAGGTGGTAGAGCCGAGCTTGCTTAGAGATGTGGAGGTAGAGTGTGATGCGACTATTCGACGAGCTCCTACTCGCATCCTTGGGTCAGAGACTAGGAAGTTGAGAAACAGAGAGGTTCAGCTAGTCAAAGTGCAATGGGGAGAAGATGAGAGCAACGCAACTTGGGAGACGGAAGCGAAGATGCGTTCATTGTACCCATTTCTTTTTGAGGGTATGTCTTTACTTTCTCCTTTATCGCTTGTCTAGTACTTATCTTTGGTATGTCCTCTCGTTAGTACCTTTGACCTTTAGATAGGGTAAACCTATGGTTGAAACATGTGTTTGAGACATGTTATGGTTGATGGATGCAAGTGGATGCAAGTGTTTGCTAGTGGTTGCTCGTGGATGCATATACACACACTCTAGGCACTAGATCGGCTCAGTCACTTCATATTGCATATTGCATAAAATTGTGTGTAGGAAAATATATTTATGGATGTATAATGGTTGTGTTATCACATGGATGATGCATTTTGGTGAATGATTGTGCACTCATGTAGATATTGTATGTGTCGATAGGGTTTTCTCGCATACATAATGGATGCATGGCACTATCATGGTTTGCATATGCTCATACATTAGATAGGGAACATATACACACACTGTTTGCATATGCTCATACATCATTAGAAACTGTTTAAGGACAATGGATGCCCGTGGTTGATGATTTGAGTAGATGGTTGTTTGGATGGTAGGATATGCATTCTCCTTAGCTTAGAGATTTCGGGGACGAAATCCTTTAAGGAGGGGAGAATGTAACACCCCGAATTTTAGTTAATACTAAAATTCACTAATTATAAGATAAATAATCTCAGACGTGGGAATTGGGGGTAACGGGCTGCGTTATTGCGTTCGTCTCGGAAAAATACGCGAAATAGAGTCCGAGTTTTCGAGAATCGGAGTCCGTATGGCCCGGTTATGGCCCAAAGAAGTTTGCAGAAAGATTAGAGCTAAAAACAGATTTAGGAATTTAAATTTAGATTTTAAATTGGAACCAGCGGGGCCAGGCGGGAAGATTCCCGCCCTAAGCATGTCGACAGGGCTGTCGACAGGCCTGTCGACAGGGGGTGTCGACTTGCCTGTCGACTTGCCTGTCGACACGGCGTCTCGAGCCAGAACTTTGGGTGCACCAGATCTGGTTTTCTGGCTAGGGCTGGGCTTGGTTCTAGAGATTTCCTAAATCTAACGGACCTAAATTAATCTAGGGTTAATCTAAGGGCCTAAAACACTCTCTTAATCTATAAATACACCCTAAACCTACCTTAATCCATACTAAAAATAGAAATGAAGGCCTCATGCCGCCAAATTAAATCCTAGAAGGAGTCTCCATTAATCTAAGAAGGAAGTTTCAAGCTAATCCCTCTCAAATCATTCTCTAATCATCACCATCTTCATAATTAGCAACTAATTCCTCTTCATAAGTTGGTTAATTTTGGGTTTGGTGAGTTTCTATCACTTTAACATCAATTGTTAAAGTAAGTAGATTGGGTGTAATGAGACTTATGGTCTTAAATGCGGATTAGTGAGTTTGAATCATTTATAATGATATGTTACTCTATGTTGTTCTATGTTTATGCATACTTGATAAGTTGGTTTATGCATGCTTAATAAGTTAATTTATGCATGTTTAACAAGTTGGTTTATGCATGTTCAACAAGTTGGTTTATGCATGTTTAACAAGTTGGTTTATGCATGCTTAACAAGTGGATTTATGCATGTTTAACAAAGTGAGTTATGCAAGTTAAGTATATGTTTAAATGCAAGTTTAATGTGATATGCAAGTTATGCATGCTTATGCAAGTATATGGATACTTATGCAAGTCATGTATATGTTTAAATGCAAGATTTATGTGATATGCAAGTTATGCATGCTTATGCGAGTATATGAATGCTTATGCAAGATATGTATATGCTTAAATGACATGATATGCAAGTTATGCATGTTTATGCAAGTATGTGGATGCTTATGCAAGTATGTGAATGCTTATGCAAGTTATGTGTATGCTTAAATGCATGTTTAACATGTTATGCAAGTTATGAGAATGCCTATATGCAAGTTCAACATGTTATGCAAGATATGTGTATGATAATATGCAAGCTCATATGCAACAGGTTATGCAAATCATGTGTATGATAATATGCAAGTTTGGGTAAAATGTAGTTGGGTTAATATGTGCTCATATATGCAAGTTGACATCCTCTTAACCCATGACAAAGTTATATGCTAAACCCATGATATTTGTGATGGATCTTCCCCTTTTATTATGTCATGAAATGAGAACGATTTACGTGGGGAACGATGGGGTTGGTAAATATGTTAATAAATGAATGATTGGGTATGATTAAGCATACCATAAAAATAAATTACCATAAGTGGGAATTTACCTATTGAGTTAGGTCTACCCCATGGGAATTTACCTATTGAGTTAGGTCTACCCATGTTATGGAAAACTTGATATTAATTAGGGATAATTAATATGGGGGTGATTAATTAGGTGTAATTAATCAACTAAGACACGAGGTTGGACTCATTTGTAGTGTAAAACTGCCCGGACCCGACCGGCTTAACCAGTTGCTACAAATGTCAGCCCAATGTGAGAGGTCTTAGCCATAAATTAAATACGTGATTAAGGTAAAGACACGAGGTTAGACTCTGTTATGACGTAAGACTGCCCGGATTCTACCGGCTTAACCAGGCGGTCATAACAGCCAGTCTAATGTGGGAGGTCTTTATGGGAGATCACGGTCTTAATTAATTAAGAAACACTTAACCATAGTAGCATGTAGTGGGACATGAGGGGTTAAGTGGGTGCCTTGGGTGGCATGTGGAAATTTAGTGGGTGTCTTGGGTGGCATGTGGAATCTAGTGGGTTGCCTTGGGTGGCAATAGAAAATACGATTAGAATACTTAACCAAGAGAAACATGTAATTAAACATGATTAAAGGGTTAAGTGGGATACACTAGATATGTGACAAGCTTAGGTGGGTAGCTTGTTGGGGGCCCATTTCAACCAATATCCCAAACATATCTTTGTGGGCTCGACCCATGTCGAGTGACGGGACACGCATATTGGGCTTGATTATAAGAGGCCAAAACGGTTTAGCGGTGGCAACGCAAGTCCAACGGGTTTCATATGCGTGTGTGGGCCCGGGCTGGTAGATAAGCCGTTGTTGCATCGTGTAGATATAAAGCCGTGCACCGTTGATAGTATTGGGTAGCCACTTTAGGGGAGTGATACACCCCACTGTGGGACCAGCACGTGTATCTACGGTAGGGAGCCGATCGATGGGGAGTAGTGGGTACACCTAACGAAGATAGGGGCAGACGGCACCTATGTAGGGGTACACGAAACTACTGGTTAAGAATTACTGAGTACACCTAGTGAAGATAGGGGCAGACGGCACCTATGTAGTGGGCTAGGAGTACATGAAACTATTGGGAAAATTTTCTAAGTCCTTGGAAGGGATCAACCTTTAAGTGGGAATGACTGGTGTGGTGCAGTTAGTAATTATCCCTGGGTGGGTAGGTGCGTCCTTACGGTTATCTTAGTTTATCCTAAGTCTACCAAGCTGCTTAGTGTAGCCATTCATCCCCAGATATTACCGTAGGTCAAGTTTATGTCTTCTCTGGTTACTTTAATGATTGTATTGTTAAAGTTATAGGACTCACTCAGACTTATGTCTGACCCCGTTGTTTTTATCTTTTTCCCAACCCTCAGGTCCTACGGTGGATCCTAGCGGTAGTAGAGCTTGATCGGATTGTTGTTCCAGTCTTTAGGAGCTTGGGTAGATGTAAAGCTCCAGTTATCCAGTTATCTTTTCTTTTGTCATGGCTATTGTATGAGGGAGTGGGATTATGTACTTCTTTATATTGATGGATATTGTACTTGACTTTTATCGTGGTTTTATGATGTAACCAGACATGTTTATTTCCGCTGTTATGAGATGATATTTTTAAATTTTCAAGTACTAATTATATCTGTCTTGTTGTAATTTTTCTGTTCTATATTCACTAAAATACTCCACCGATGCTATGGCATTCCCTTAGTGAGTGACCATAGCGGGCGTGGGGTGTTACAATAGGCATGCGGGACTTTTTGTGTGTTTTGGTTAGTGAATTTCGGGGGCGAAATTTCCTAAGGGGGGGAGAATGTAACAACCCGCATTCTACGCATCGGAGGATCGTAGGATATTTATTTCTTTCTCATATGAGGTCGTATGGTCATGTAGAGTTGGGAAATGACTAATGAGGTCGTTTCTCATGTTCATGATTTTTGTTGATTTTTAAATGACCGTTTTGCCCTTAGCGATCTTGTTTCGGCCATAACTTTTAATTGTAAAGGAGTTTTGACCTGAAACCACTTCCATTGGCTTCGGCTAATGGTTTACCTTTCCGTAGAGTGGTAACACGTGGAAAACGGACTTATCGTTTGAGCGAAATGTCTGAAATAAGGTTTGGAAGGTGAAAAACTGCCTAACCGGGCCAAATAGGATGATTAGTGAATGGGCCCATAACCCATTTCGGGATTAGGATTATGAGGAGGCTGAAAAGAGTTAGGGTCTCATTCCATTTCAGTTTTCAGGCCTCCACTTACCTCTTAGAAACCCTAAAAATGGCCTCCAACCCCTAAATCGCCTCCAAATCACTTTCTAATCAAGGATTAAGCTTAGTAACATCAAATCAAGGGAGATCTTCACCAAATCAAGTTAGAGCTGCTGTTTTGCATTTCTATTCATGCCCAAATAGAGATTATTTCAGATCTAAGGTTTATTTATGGCTAAGGTGAGTGATTTGCATAGTTCCTCAATAATTATGGTTAATTAAGGGTAATTAGTGTTGATTAGCGAATTTATACACTAATAAATCCTGGAAAAATATTTATAAATTCGAAAATAATGTTTTAGACCTATGTTAGGAATTTGGATTAATCTGGTTTAGTTTTGCTAATTATATCATTAGTTTTGCTTAAACATGTTTAAGGGAAAATATGAGATTTCGGTTATATTTGATCCGTTTAACCTTACAAAATTATTGTTTTGGTGTTTGAGGTCACTTCTATTTGTTGCTATGACTTTTTGGTATGCTTTGTGATTGATTAGAATAGTTAGATTGGTCGAAAATGCCGTCGAATAGTGTAAACAACTCACTGGACAAAATGCAGGAAATGGACAGGGACCGGATCGGATGGGGAGGTCCGAACCGAACCGCTCGTGTGGCCCATCCACGATCCGCCCCCTTGCATCCAAACCGAGCCTGCATGCTACGAGTTGACTTGAAACCTGGAGGAGATCACGACCTACCCGATCCTCCATAGTACCCTGACCCGAACCGATGTTGATGTACTACGATTGGACTTGGAGGCTGCGATCGGACCCGGTGTGCTTTGGAGGAGGCCGATCTGAACCGCCACCAGATGAAGACCACGATCCGATCCGGAGAAGCTTGGCATGAATCGATCCAGTGGGGGATACTGAAGGCTGATCCGAACCGCTATGACATGAAGGCGAAGATCCGAACCGATCTGATGAAGACCAATAAACCGAGATGCAAAGGTAGTCCAAATGGAAGTTAGAGCTCAGGATCCAGTTGGGAACCAATGAGTTCACTTCATGATTGGGATTTGCTGCAGGACGTGTGCTAAGGATTTGTCGACGTTCATAACTTCGATTCACCACTGAAAAGGAATGATGGGCTACGTATCAGTGCAGTAGAGTCATCATGACTCGAGGGGCAAAGTGATCGTAGCAAGACTATGAGCCAGTGCAGTGGAGCCGTTGTGACTCCATGGGGCCGAGTGGACATAGTAAAGGATTCGTAAGGCTATGAGCCAGTGCAGTAGGGTGTGTACGACTCCATGGGACAAAGTGGACATAGCGAAGGATTGTGGCTATGGATTAGTGCAGTGAAGCCGTTTTGACTTCATGGGGCAGAGTGATCATAGCAAAGAATTGGGTGATCGAAGTGGTGGATATCCTATGCTTTACGCACTGAGTGAGAGATGTGAGGATGGTTGCTATGCTTGATTGTTTGCCCACTATAACATGCACACCCTACCCTTGTATACTTGTACACCATATGTTAGTGGCACCTTAGAGCGTTGTACAGTATGTAGTGCTAACTCTTTGGGTGCAGGTCCAGGTTCAGGTATGGTTAATATACCTGTTATTGTTCTGTTTAGCTGCTTATCGCTCATACCAGACTTTTGTCTGACCCAGAGTTTTATGTCTCTTCTTATTACTCTGGGTGCTTCTAAATGAGCAGACTAGAGACAGGTTAGCTGGTGATGCACGAGTAGCTGATCCGGAGGCGAGCAGGAGGCTTCCACGTATGATATATAGAAATATTCTCCCTGTGTCATTGGTGGTCACTACTTGGGCATTAGTAGTGTACCTCCCTTATCTTGCTTTAGAGACTATTAGCCTACTTTGTGAACTAGTCTACACAAAGAGCAAATAGTGGGAAAGACACCAATTGGTTCGGAGTGGAGGAGTACGTCAGCAACATTAAACAATGAACGACCTCATCGTATCAGATCTGAAGAATATGGCAGCGACATCATACAACAAATGGCCTCATCTGATCGGATCGGATCGGATCGGAGGAGTACGCAAGCAACATCAAGGGATAGCAAGCTGCCTCACCGGATCGGATCGGAGGCCCCGATCCGAACCCCTTTTTCCCCTTGAATCTGTAACCATTGCTGCACATATCTCCTGAAGACTCGGACTAGGCCTGACCATTTCTCCCACGATATCCCACTAAATCAATGCACTGTCACCATCTTGAAGCCTCCGAACTCGACTCTCAAGGGATGGGCCCAACGCGATTCCGAACCGGAGCCACTTCGAAGAGATTTTTCACCTATAAATACACCATCTAGAGGCATTTGAAAGGATCTTTTGGCAAATTCTCAGTCCTTACTTCCTCCATAACCGAATTCTACAATCATATTCAAATCAAAATCATCTCTTAAAGTCCATTTTTGAGAGATTTGAGTGAGTTTATGCATTGTAATTGTGAAGTTGAGTGAGAATCATTGCTGTATTTGTATTCAAATCATCAATTAAAGAAAACAAAGTGGATGTAGGCTCGTTAACGCCGAACCACTATAAATTGTGTGTTCTTTATTGCTTTTTGATTCTATTTCATTGAATTCATAGCTAATTTGGATGTTAGAGCCAATTTTTGGCCTAACATTTTGGTACTTTCATTGAAAGCCTTCAAATTCTAAGCCTTTTTGGGATTATCATTCTACTATTTAGACCTTCAAGTTCAAATAAGTTATTCCCTTGTCTCTGACATCTTTCAGTACTTGTTGACTAACCGTTGAAGAACCAAATATCATGGCTAAGACCAATGGAAAAGAAGTGCAAGGCGCTAGGGGAAATGATGCTAGAGAAAATCAGTCAGCCATCGTGATAACAAGGTTGAACGCTCAAAGCTCTGAAGCAGACCACTCCAACCAGGAGGATACGAACCGGATCAAGGTGCCGATCCGAACCGAGCGGAAGGCACAGATCCGATCCGATCTGACGAAGTCGAGGGCACCCGTTCCCTTCATCCGAACCGCCCCGACCAGGCTGCTGTGAACCGATTCGATCCGAACCAGAGTGAGGCGGGAACTTCTACTAGAGCTCCCTCCAACGCTCCGATTCCAGTCACGATGACTAATGTTCAGCCTGATCCCTCTGCACCCATTACTCAGGGAGATTTTTCACGTTTTCTTGACATGCTTCAGAGCACTAAAGAAGCATTGTAGGCCCAAAGGCGTGACAACCTTCGCATGCAGGAAAAGATGATCACCATGGGTATTGCTACATATGATTCGTCTTCTTCGGAGGAGGAACGTCCTCGCGAGAGAAGGCCGCTTGAACGACCTCAGAAACTCGATCAATTGACTTTGGGATCTTCAGGATCCCGAGAAGTTGCTGCTCGTGTATTGGGCCCTGATGACCCGGGTCTGCAACAGCCTATGTTGCTACCCGTGCGCAGATCCTACATCTTACCCAGGGATCCTAATATTACTAACCCAACACAGCAACAACTTCTCCAACCTCTACCTCCAGAGATTGACGGGGAGCACAGAGAGCAACGTAGAGCAGCTGCCGCCAGAAACAGAAGCTTATCCCCTGATCAGGAACCTAGGGGTAATCCGAACATCAGATCTAGAGAGCATGTACAAACATTAACCAACGTCGATGTATGGGCAATGGTGTGCCAGTTTATGTCTGAAAGTCGGCGGTATACTAATGAAGATTGGGGCATTGAGCGAAGTCATACCCTTTCACAGATGACATCCTGAATTTCCAGTTCCCCGACGACTCAACTTGCCTTAGATGTATCGATATTCAGGAAGAACAGACCTAGGGCAACACCTAATGAGATATGCATGGTTCATGAATGCTGCAGCAGCTCCAGATGCCGTAAAATGCAAAGCTTTTCCCATCTATCTTGAAGATGTAGCGTTAATGTGGTTCACTCGACTTCCTCCTCGGTCGGTGTCAAATTTCACAGAATTGAGTAAGCGTTTCATGAATCAGTTTCGACTCCATGCCCAAAAGTCCAAGACTGTCATAGAATTGTCACGGATTAAACAGGGCCCAGGAGAATCCTTGAAGTCGTATTTGGATCGCTTCAACCTGGCCGTCACTGAAGTCGCTGATCCCCATGAGCCCACTATCCTGATGGCCTTGATTGAAAGAGTAGATCCCGACACAGAGTTCGGGGATTACTTGGCTGGAAAACCACCACCTACAAGAGAATTGTTCTATGAAAAGGCTAATGTCCGTTTAAGGCGAGAAAAAGCTAAGGCAAATCGGAAGAGAAAGTCCGAAGGGGCCTCGAAGGAAGGTGTCCAGAGTAATGTCGATATGAAACAATCTGGTGATAGTTCAGGAAAGGTGGAAGTAAATGTTGGCAACCAGAGTGGTGGTAATAGCAACAGGAATGGAAACGACAATAGAAGGAACAGAAACCGAGGGAATAGCTCTAATAAAATACCCGGATTCCATACTTTTGAAAATTATACGCCGTTAAATGACACGTTGGAGAATATTTATCAAGATACATACAACATATTGCAGTACAAAAAACCACCACCCAGAGATTCTACTGAGAACGAGATTGAAACAGGAAAGTTTTGCTTGTTTCATGGTACACACGGTCATTCCACCAATGAATGTCGTCATTTGATGGATATCGTCGAAAAATTACTACGAGAAGGGAAGTTGGATGAGTACAAAGCCACCCCAAGGGATAGGGAGCAAAG
This sequence comes from Allium sativum, assembly GCA_030737875.1. Classification (NCBI taxonomy): domain Eukaryota; kingdom Viridiplantae; phylum Streptophyta; class Magnoliopsida; order Asparagales; family Amaryllidaceae; genus Allium; species Allium sativum. Next base: position 898,985,296 of record CM060910.1, on the reverse strand, counting down.
GGGACAAGCCCAGAACCAAGAACAACCTACTTCAAAACCCACAGCTCAGCAAAAAGGTAAGAGGATCGTCATTAACTCCATTATAGGCGGACCTCACTTGGTTGGTCATAGTTTTAAAGCAATGGACCAGTACGTCAACGCTGCCAAGCATTTTGAAATAGGAGAATGCAGCAGCCTTGAAGACGTCACTCCAATAAAACAACAAAAAACAATGTACGATAATGTTGTATTCCGCAATAGAGATGAGTTTGGAGTTCAATCTCCAACCAATGGTCCATTAGTGATAACCACAACAATTGGCCCCGCTTTAGTCCATAAGGGTTAGTGGACAACGGATGCTCGGTCAATATTCTCTTCAAGAGAGCTTTCGAATAAATGAGGCTCGAAGCAAAAGACTCAAAGCCATGTCAAAGATGGATATGTGGCTTTAACGGAGTATCTATAACTCCGATGGGTTTTGTGGAATTACCAGTCACACTAGGGCAGGGAGACCGCCAGTGAGTAATGATCCTGCCGTTTGTAGTTTTGGATTTGGAGTCACCTTACAATGATTTCCTTGGCCGACCGACCCTTGCCGAATTTAGGGCATGTATTTCGCCTTGGTGCTTGCTGCTTAAATTCCCGACTGACTCAGGAGTTGGGACGATGAGGGGCGACCAAGCTATGGGACGAGCTTGTTACGTGGCAGAGTTAAAGATGTTAATAAGGGGCTGAATATAGAAGCTAAAGACGATTCTGCCTCTCCAAAGGAGGCCTCAGCATAGCAACTAAGGGGTCCTGCCCCAAGGGAGTCGCCCTCAGGTGTGCTCGAGGATATAGATCCTAGAGAGGATAGAGAACCTGGGGACATGAAGGCAACTCCCAACGAAATAAAAATCGACATACTTATTGATGAAACGGATCCAACAAAAGTACTAAAGATAGGCTCGCAACTAGATCCAGTTAGAGCAAGGGAATTGGCTGATTTCTTGAAGGAAAATCTGGATGTGTTTGCCTGGACTCACGCTGACATGTGTGGGATTTCGCCTACCATCATGAGCCACTCTTTGTGTATCAATCCAAAGCACCCACCAGTCAAGCAGAAGAGACGGATGTTAGGCTCAGAGCGGTCAGCCGCTTTGAAAGAAGAAGTAGAAAAATTAAAAGGTAATGGATTCATTAAGGATTCAAAATATCCCGACTGGATATCGAATCCTGTCCTGGTCAAAAAGTCAAATGGGAAGTGGAGAACGTGCATCGACTTTTCTGATTTGAACAAGGCTTGCTCGAAGGGTAGCTTTCCTCTCCCCAGACCGGGCATGAACTCTTATCCTTTATGGATGCCTATTCTGGGTACAATCAAATTCCCATGCACATACCAGATTAAGAGCATATAAGCTTTATCACAGACTTGGGATTGTATTGTTACGTGGTAATGCCATTTAGGTTTAAAAAATGCGGGAGCCACATACCAGCGCCTAGTCAACCGCATGTTCTACAATTAAATCGGGAAAACCATGGAAGTGTACATGGATGATATGCTCGTGAATTCCAAGCAATCTTCCTATCATATGAAGGACTTGGCAGAAATGTTCGGCATACACGAAGGTATAGGATGAAGTTGAACCCCTTGAAGTGTTCTTTTGGCGTGGCATCAGGCAAGTTCCTCGGCTTTATCTTGAGTTCTAGAGGAATTGAAATCAATCCGGACCAAATAGCAGCAATCCGGAATATAGAGGAGCCGCGGAAGATCAAGGATATTCAAAGCTTAGCTGGCAAGGTTGCCGCACTGGGCAGGTTCATCTCCAAGGCAACAGACAAGTGTGTACCTTTCTTCGATCTCATAAAACGGGGAAAGCGAAATTTTGAGTGGACTCCCGACTGTGTGGAGGCATTCCAAAATTTGTTAGACTTCTTAGAAAAGCCTCCAATATTATCAAAGCCTATGCAACAGGAGGATTTGTTTGTTTACTTGGCAGTATCAGCTCACGCCGTTAGTGCAGCACTAGTACGTGAAAAGGATAAAGTCCAGAAACCTGTGTATTACGTAAGTAAAATACTAGCTGCTGCAGAACGTAACTATCCGAAGATAGAGAAGCTTACTTATAGCCTCCTGATGGTCTCTCGCAAACTCTGCCATTATTTCCGGGCACACCTGATAATTGTATATACCGATCTACCTTTGAGACAAGTGCTGCAGAAACCCGAAGCACAGGGGCGATTACTCAAATGGAATATCGAGCTGAGTCGGTTTGATTTGAACTTTCAGCCACGAAGATCAAAAAGGGGGCAAGCCTTGGCTGACTTCATAGCTGAATTTACAATTCCTGAAGAAGAAACGGTGGGTGACAAGATAGTTACTTTGGATCAAGAATTGGAGCTTAGTCCATGAAGACTATACACGGACGGAGCCAAGAATGATAGAAAGTCCGGCGCCAGAGTTGTTTTAATAACTCTTGAAGGACGATCCATTTATTATGCATTACGGTTGGAATTTACTGCTACTAACAATGATTCTGAGTATGAAGCCCTGATTGCCGGGCTGAAACTCGGCAAAGATCTGGGAGTGAAGGCACTAGATATATATTACGATTCCAAGATAGTTGTATGTCAAGTTCAGGAAGAATTTGCGGCTAAAGGACCTCGACTCAGTGCTTATCTCAAAAAGGTAAAGGAGTTATTGGAAGGTTTGGAGCATTATAGCATAACACACATTCCAAGAACGAAAAATCAGAAAGCAAATCGACTGGCGAAAATAGCAAGTTCTGATAACCCTAAAGAAACCGAAATGGTCCCGATAAAGGTGTTGGAATCACCAAGCTTCGACCTAATGGAAGCAGAGCTAGCCTTGGAAGTCGAACCGGAAAGAGAATCCTAGATGACATCAATTAAGAATTTTCTCAAGGACGGAACCGTCCCGTTAAAAAAAAGCGAAAGACGAGCTGTAATACGCAAGGCTGCGAGATACGTGTTACAGGACAACGTCCTTTATCGTCAAGGGTTTTCAATGCCCCTATTGCGGTGTATCATACACGACGACATTAAACGTGTACTGCGAGAAGTGCACGAAGGTGAACGTGGAGATCACACTAGGGGTCAAACCCTGGCAAAGAAAATGTTACTGTACGGATATTTCTGGCCTACCGTGAATAAAGACACGACTGATTATTCACGACGCTGCGATAGATGTCAAAGATATTCCAAAGTTCACAGAGCACCTCCGATTCAGCTTAAGTCGATGGTAAGTCTGTGGCCGTTTGCCATGTGGGGAATTGATATTATTGGAGTGCTACCTATTGCCAGAGGAGGAGCTAAGTATGCGATAGTTGTCGTGGACTACTTCACGAAGTGGGTGGAAGCTGAACTCTGACAACCATCACGACAAGGAAAGTGATCAGTTTTGTGGTGAGAAACATTATTTGTCGATTTGGGATACCGAAGACCATTAATACTGATAATGGGACGCAGTTTGACAGCATAGAGTTCAGAAACTTTTGCCAGAAATACAAGATTGATAAACGATACACTGCAGTAGCTCACCCGCAATCAAATGGCCAGGTCGAAGCCATAAACAAAGTCATTAAATCAATTTTGAAGAAGCGGTTGGAGCGGGCCAAAGCTAGATGGGTAAACAAGTTGCCATTAGCTCTACGGGCCTACAGGACAACCTTCAAGACGGCTACCGGCCATACTCCCTATTCACTTTCCTTTGAGTCAGAAGCAGTGATCCCAGTAGAATTAGAAGTCCCTTCTCATCGAGTGGCGTATTACGATCCGATGACAAATAAAGCACTCCTCCTAGAATCTCTTGATATGATTGAAGAAAAAAAATATGAAGCCGACTTGCGTGCCTCAAGACATCGACATCAAGTAGCACGTTATTATGACCGGAAGGTTCGCCTCAAAACCTTTGAACCAAGAGACCTAGTACTGAAGCGAGTCTTCCCGCCTTCAACCCAATTGGGTCCAAAATGGGAAGGGCCATACACCATCCAACGAAAGCTTGATACAGGAGCATTCAAGCTAACGACCGTGGACGGTGAGGAGATTCCCAGAGCATGGAACGCTCAGCACCTACGACGATATTTGAGCCAACTATGAAATGTCATTTCTTTTGTTTTCATAAGCTATGTAAAAAGGCACGACTTGCCTTAAAAATTCTGTTTATGCGAACAAAAGATTATAAATTGGATGTAGGCTACGACTTAGTTGAACTACTATAAAAATATCGTGTGTCATTTACTTTCCTGCATTATTTATATCTTCAACTATTATTCTATTATGACTGTGAAACATGAAATGTTAAATTAAATTTTGGAAAGTTGGAGATTAACTATATGCAGGAACAAACAAAATGACTGTTTGTACGATAAGACATAGAAGAATGGGAAGACGACGTTCTTACCTCTAACTCTCAAGAATCGAGAGGGAGTATACAGGGCGGGAAGACGACGTCCTCTGAGGCGTGAAGGTGCACCCAGATGAGAGACCGCCTCAACTAAAACTCTAACCTGGATATGAGACATGAGAGTATTAAGATGCCAGAAAGAACAGGCATCAATGACGAAAGGAATATGGCCCCCTCAGAGAATCGGGGACATTTGGACTTTTTAATTTAATTTAATCTTGAATAGTTCTTGCTCAGCTATCCAAGATTGACTGGGGGCATACATGTGCACACATATCCCCCTCCACCATGACTTCATTACATAACTTTAGTATGACATACTTTTGTATTTTCACTTAATTGCCGAACTAACGACTATCCGGCATTGCAGGAAATAAACAATTTTTATTTACGAACGTGTGAGTTTGTACAAGGAAAACAAGCAAAAAACAAGATGCGAGGGCCGCACTCGCTGCAACAATTGCGAACCAATTAAATGCCAAAATAAAACAAAGAACTTCATCATTTGGGCTTTGGGTCGGACTTGGAATTATTAGCAGCTTTCTGAGCAGCCTTAGCTTCCTTTTCAGCTTCAGTCATAACGCGTTTCAACTTTTTCTTCCATGTAGCTGAAGTGCTAGAATCAGTCGATTTTTTCCCGAGATTTGGAACGCTAGAATCAAGAGAAGACTTTTTAGCAAGCTCTACTGTAATAGATCTAGTTGAAAGCTTAATAACTAACCTTGATCCAGGGCCCACCACTGCAAGAGGCTTAAGGCTTTCGGGGTCCAGGTCTTCAACTTTTAGCTGCATACGTTTATCTTGTTCGGCTTTCATTTCAACCAAAGTGATGTCATCAGCGCTTTTTGAATCCCCGACTATAGCCACATCAGGGTCTTCCTCATGCCCCTCGCTACCTCCATCATCTTTCAAGGCTTCTATCATCTCGTCGTCATGAGGAGCATCAGCCTTATCCTTTTCTCCTTCCTACTTCTCCGTGGATTTTGCTCCGGCGGTGGTTCCCTGAGGTACGTCTGTCTTCTCGGACGGTTCAACACCTACAGAATGAGAAGCAACAGTTATCAACTCGGGAGAAAATAAAGGGTCCTTCATCGATTGCCTGATTATGTGATGAAAAGTGGAGACGGCTTTGACGAATTGGGGTGAAAAGGTAGAAATACCTTCCGATGATTTCTCAGCTGGAGTGACTGCCGTCTCTGACGCCGTCTCGGGTATGGGGGATAAAAGAGATGCTTGAGGGATCTCCGGGTTTTTGGGGTCATATCCCTTAACTTCAGAAATTTCGGCGGTAGTAGAAGAAGAACCAGTCTCGGAGATATACTTTTGTTTGGCCATCCTCTTTTCCTTCTCCATAGCAGCAGCGATGAAGCGACGCCCCTCAGCCAGACGTGTCGGCTCATCATCTCTTAGATATTTTTCCATGAGCTTGTCTTCGTCGACGAAATCTGCCTTGAGTTCCTCTTTCTCCCATTCGATAATTTGGCTCCACACATGAACCAAGGTAGTTGGATAATCTTCAATCCAAGAGATGTTTCGGCGACGAATTATATGCGTAAAAAATTAAATCATTAATTTGCCGAAACCGTGCACATCCTTTTGGGCCTCTGACAACTGCTTGTGGGCCTCTTTGGCAGACTTAATAACACTTTCAACATTACCCTCCGCTAGGGCAGCCCTATTCCCAGCCTCCATCAACTTGGAAACCAAGTCAGCGTTTCGCTTCTCCAATTCAGTGTTCTTCCTCACTAACTCGGCCTTTTCCCGCTCAAGAGCAGTGTATGCAAGTTGCATTTTGGCGTTATCCGACTTAGCATCTTCTGCTTGCTTTTTCAACTCCAAGCGCTCTTGACTATGAGACTCAAGCAAGTCATGATAATGTTTTTGTAGCTCTTCAAATTGCTGCTTGAAGTTGGTGGCCTCCCATTGAGCGATGACAAGTTGGGCATGTGTATCCTCAAGGTCTTTCCCCAAATTTTTCAAGGCTTTTGCGTCGGCTTCTGAGTATCCGTGATTAGAGTATGGATGATTCTGGAGAGGTTACGTGAATACTTGAACATCTCCGAATATTGTTTTTCGACTACGTCAATCTTCACTTTGGCCTCGTCTGCACACCACGAGGAATAGGCTCGAGAGCAGGTATGAAAGTCAGATTTTCAAAATAGTGTTCGGGGAATTGTTTCTCCAAATATGCCCGCTTAACTTTAGCTTCAGCATCCAATGGTGGAGGTGCGCAATATGTTATCTCAGTATCCTTATGATGAGTGGGCACGATGGCCGCGTCGTCCTTCCTAGGCCGCTTATCAGAAACCTTTTGCTTGCCTCGTGAGTCAGTATCTTTCGGTGGGCTCCTTTCCCGACTGCGTTTGTCTTGAGGAGAATTTTGATCTCTGGGCTGCGATGTGTCTTCTCCTCAACGACCCTGGTAGCTTTTGTATCGGTTCGGATCCGACCGAACGGGGGAGAGAGAGCGCGAGGTGCGCGACTGATAAGAGTCATGAGTCCTTCTATCCTCTCTACCCCAGTTTTCGCGGCGATCATGCTCGACATCGGAAGGGGGTCTAGTCATGCTGCGACATATTTTTCTGATGGATTAATAAGGGTGAGACATTGTACCTGCGCAACAATGCAAGTGGAATTCAGAATCAGTATTCTCATGAGAAGTAAGTGCTGTGAAGTGTGGTGCTATTGTGTTACGTGCATCCTAAGTAGTGTGCCCCCCGACAAACCCGAGTCCGAAGCCAAGCCATTGTGAGTGGGCTCTTTGTCCTTAACAGGAGTAGTCTCCTCTGAACAAGTAAAAACTAAAGGATTTGTACCAAAATCCTCGGAAGTATAGATAGTTTCAGGTAGGGGGAGATCTCCTAAGCCCTGAAATGTAGGATCATCGGTAGTAGGGGCATCTCCTTGGGAAGTGTCTGTTGGCAGCTCATTAGGAGATAATGATTTCTCAGGAGAAATAACATCCCCAGGGACGATGTACCCTTCTCGGTGTTTTTTGGCTATGTTGGCCAGCTCATCGTCTTGAGTCGAAGATGGAGATGGTGAAGTTCGAAGTGGCATTGTGGGGCTTTTCGAGCTCTCACCCGTTCCTGGAATTACATCCACTAGGGGATGTATACATATGGATCCGACCCATGACCTATGCTACGGGTAATGGGCAATAACCAGTGATGATGAAGGTATTCATCCTTAAGGACTTCATCGATGGTTAGAAATTTTTGGTCGCGATTAAGGAGCCGATGCATCCGATCAAAGTACACTTAACCTGATGCTTGTTTTGGATTATCAAATGCAAACAAAAAGAAAACAGATTAATGTGTTGGTGTGAACATTTAGAGTTGAAATCTAGAAGACCAATGCATTACTTGATTTTGTCCATCTCCTGGCACATCCTGGCTGTTGCCTAATATAAAACCATTCTAGCTTGGAATCGCCGGCCTTGCTGCTGAATGGTGTTGAAATAAATTTTCTTTTTGGGACTGATTCGAAGTAAGAGAAGGAAGGAGTTTCTCGAGTCCGATGCTTGAAATTATAAAAAAAGTGAACGTCATCGAAAGTGAGCTCTGTACCTAAAATCTCTCGGTATGCTATATATAAGGTATATAAGTAAGCATAGGAGTTGGAATGTAGCTGCATGGGGGCAATCCGCATCTGTCTTATAAAGTCGACAACAAAAGGCAGAAATGGTGGAACAGCCCCGACCATACATATCAATCGGGTGATTTCCATAAATCCTTCTGGGGGATTGTGAGGACGGTCAGTTTTTGATGGCTCCAGGGTGTCCCTTTTTAGTATCCTGTGCTTTAGACATATGCGGACTAGTCTATCATCGTCAATCGTCGATTCAACAGAGTCTATGGGTGATTCTAAGATAATGGAAGACTCAAATTCATCAGGAGCTCGATTATCTCCAATCCCTCCTTCCTCTTCTATGCCCAGAGAAACTTCGCTGTCCGAAGGTGTTTCGTTGTTATGCGCTCCCATTTCATAATCTGGGCCCTCATCGTCCTATTAATGGTCTGAAGATGAAGATATATCATCAATGGTAACTTTCTCAGAAGTTTCTGCAACTTCCATCTTCTTTGCCAATCTGGATGAACGACTTTCGTCCATGATCACTAGACTATCGAAGAAACAATAGTAAGAATTAGAGCAAAGTTGCCCGTGTCCCCCGTGTGTGTATGTGTGGACTGAAGTGTGTGCTACGTGTAACAAAAATGCAGAGCAAACATATGAAAGCGTGATATGAAGATTCAAAGAAGTAGTAATGTGTCAGAATAGTTCTTGATGTTTGTCATGTTCGAAAGGCACTGTCCTAACTGTTCGTCAAGTTGAAGGTTATACCAAGCATTGATTAAGTTAGTTGGAAAAAGTTCTTGCACATTAAGTTGCATATTAAGAATTTGTTTGACCAACTAAGCAAGGTCTTATGTACAATCTTGGGCTGTTTTTCGGTTCGGTTCAGATATGTATAATGGGATCGGATCGGAGTGCAAAGTTGTGTTTCGCTCTGAAGCAGATGTTCACACTCAGTAAGTACAACTAGATCAGTTCGGACGTAGGCTATTGGATCGGATTAGATCAGCTTGAATAACCCTTTTTCTCTTTGCCTCTTATTCCGATTCGACCCGATCAGATAGGTTTTGTTTTCCCCTTCTTTTTTATCTTTCTCTGCTCCGACCCGTTCCGGTCTTGTAAACACCATCCGATCTAGTTAAGTGGGTTTTGTTTCCTCTTTTTTGCTTTTTCTTTTGCTCCAACCCGATCTGGTCATGTGAACACCTCTTCTTTTCTTTCACTCCAACGTTTCTTCATCTGAACTGATCCCCTCTTCTCCTTCATTCTCCATCTCGCTGAACCAACACTGAACCCGATTCAATTTCACAAAACTCAATCGAAGCCAAGCACTTACGTGCTCAAGCATACCATAGAACCCTAATTCTCTCTCTCCACGCTTCGAAGTGGTGACAGAGCCACCAATGACGACGGCCAGAAGAGAGGAGGCCAAGGCGTTCACATCAGGCAAACGCCATGATCGAATCGCCCAATTTGACCTCAAATCTAAACTGAAATCGGTGATAGCAAAGTAATTCAAGCTTTTAACCTATCAATTTGTTTGATTTAAGGAAGAATGAGAAAAGTTTCGGAGTCTTTGAAATTCTAGGGTTTTGATGTAAATTCTGTTGGACGAGAATAATGAGAGAAGAAGATTGGGGAAAAACTTATACAAAGCTGCGGTGACTACTCGTATTCCCGATTTCCTCTGACCCGATCGGACCGGGAGTCAAGCCCACAAAGGAACTATGGCCTATTAGCCCATTGGTAAGAAGCGCAGAAGGGAAATCCATTCGGATCGGGGTCCGAACCGAAGAAGGTTATGCTCATGGACTTATCATGAAGGCTGAATTTGAGGAGAAATAAAGAAAAGCTTACCTAGAGGAATCATTCTACATTAAAAAGAAGCTCTTAAAGTTGTTTGAAGATGAAGAAAGTGATCCATATGGTTTGTGAGTATATATAAGCAGCAAAAGCCACGACTTTCTGAAGCGACACTACAAGTAAATGGCAGCGATCATTCAATGATTCTAATTCAAAGGGTGTTTTGTAAATTGCTTCGAAGCACTCTTTATCTTAAATAAGAGTGTACTTCGAGGGGGCAAAATGTTAGCCTACGTTGTGATCTAGGCTACACAAAGAGCAAATAGTGAGAAAGACACCAATCGGTTTGGAGCGGAGGAGTACGTCAACAACATTAAACAATGAACGGCCTCATCGGATCAGATCGGAAGAATATGGAAGCAACATCATACAACAAATGGCCTCATCGGATCGGATCAGAGAAGTACGCAAGCAACATCAAGGGATAGCAAGCTGCTCACCGGATCGGATCGGAGGCCCCGATCCGAACCCCTTTTTCCCCTTGAATCTGTAACCGTTGCTGCGCATATCTCCTGAAGACTCGGACTAGGCCTGACCATTTCTCCCACGATCTCCCACTAAATCAATGCGCTGTCACCATATTGAAGCCTCCGAACCTGACTCTCAAGGGATGGGCGCCACGCGATTCCGAACCGGAGCCACTTTGAAGAGATTTTTCACCTATAAATACACGATTTAGAGGCATTTGAAAGGATCTTTTGGCAAATTCTCAGTCCTTACTTCCTCCATAGCCGAATTCTACAATCATATTCAGATCAAAACCATCTCTTAAAGTCCATTTTTGAGAGATTTGAGTGAGTTTATGCATTGTAATTCTGAAGTTGAGTGAGAATCATTGCCGTATTTGTATTCAAATCATCAATTAAAGGAAAATAAAGTGGACGTAGGCTCGTTAACGCCGAACCACTATAAATTGCGTGTTCTTTATTGCTTTTTGATTCTATTTCATTGAATTAATAGCTAATTTGGGTGTTAGAGCCAATTTTTGGTCTAACAGAGATAGTTATAAAAGTTGTAATAATGATGTTGTGGAACATAAACTGTGTTTGGATTTTCCGCTGCTATGATAGTTTGTTTCAGCCTATACACTGTCTCACCTGTTTTATGTCAAGTATGTTGTTACTATATTTTGTTCCATGCGCTGTGAAACATTCTACAGGTTCTTTGTTGATTCTTCGCCTTCTTTCTTTTCTTCTAACGACCGTTCCGTGCTAACTGGACATGTGTACAACGCAATTTTTGGAGTAAATGTCGGTTGGTGCGGGGCGGGCCGTCACAGTTAAGGCATCGAATATGATTGACAATATGTATGTAGGATAGTCTAGATACATGCATGTCGACTCTGGGTGGTGTATCGTATACTTGAGGGCATTATCTGGTATGAAATTTGATTGGATCGACGGTGACAGTCCGTACGCTTGCGTAACGTAGTAATGATAGATATATGCGGAACATAACATTGTTATGTAGATATCCATATGTCACTCTAGCATAGAATGAGGGACTGCGTTCATTCCTATGGCATTACGGTGGAAACCGTGCAAGTGGGGTATCATGGGGTGTACCTCAATATTGAGGGGTAGCAACATATATACTATATTAGGTTAATCCACTGAGAAGTAAATGGGTACGACGTATGCGTAAGCCTTGAGTGTTATTAACCCAAGTAACCTAATAAATAAGAAAATATGATTGAACAATATATGTAGGATTATCCAAAGTGTATAATCTAAATCCAGTCAACAGAACTTGTGTTCTGACCCCTTCCTCATAACATACTCGCGTGTTAGATATGTGGCAGAGACATGATAGCTTTGGATATTGGTTAGGCAGTATTATTAATACACTAAGGCTATACTATGAGTATATTAAATTTTATCCATTCTGCTGTGAGATATTTTCTGATCTTTGACCTATTTTATGTCTCTGTCTTTTCTGCAGGATAACAGAGCAAACCAATACGAGTTGCGATAGATTAGAATTTTGCAAAAAATTCGGTTTTTCGAAATCCGGGTTGTTACAAAACTTCTTCTCTTCTCACTCTCTACTTACCACTCTCTGAATCAAGTGCTATTGAAAAGTTATAGGGCTGTTTGTAATTGTTTGGGTTATGTAGGTAATCGACGGTATCCCCTGTAGCCGTGAAATCAAGGAGGTTGGAATCGATGGTATCCCTTGTAGCCATGATATCAAGGACAGGTAATCGGTGGTATCCCTTTTAGCTATGAAATCAAGGAGGTTGGAATCAGTGGTATCCCTTGTAGCTGTGAAATCAAGGAAGTTGTAATTGCATATTGATATAGTAATAAAACTCTGCATAATCCAATATTGTGCGAGACTAGAAGTTGGAGCAATCCAAACCAGTATAAAATCGGGTGTGTTCTTTCCTTTTATTCACTTTATTTTTTAGCCTTTGTGTTTGTTATTGATTCCATGTCTATGATTATTTTTGTGGTGTTTGATTCGTATAAGTTATTAATTTTGTTCAAATTCTCAAAAACATTATTCATCCCTCCTCTAGTGTTTGTTTTTTTCTTAACGATCCATTTTGCAATCCCTAACTATTGGTATCAGAGCCAGGTCTTTCAAAAAGTCCATAATCTGATTTTTGAAAATTTTTAAATGGAAAACTTTGGAATATTTGTTAACACTAGTTTCAATTCATGCATTGTTCCAATATTGAAAGAGTCTGCATATAATCATGTTGAAAAGTCATGTGATCTACTGGAATATTGTTTATTCCAGGAAAATATGTGTTTTATGATTTTTGAAAATTCAAAAGTTGAAAAGATTGGTGAAGTGGCTATTGGTAATTCAAATTCCAAAATGGTGGCTTTTGAAAATTCAAATTCTAAAAAGGTGGCTGTTGGAAATTCAAATTTCGAACTGGTGTGTTATATGGCTGTTGAGTATTCAAATTCTAGAAAGCAATTGGTGGAAATCAAAAAGGACAAATGGATATTTGATTTTGGTTGTTCATGACATATGATGGGAAATCCTGATTTACTCAATAATCTAAAATATGAAGATGGTGGAATTGTGAACTTCGGAGATAACTCTAAAGGATACATTATTGGAATCGACAATGTCGGTAATTCTGAAACTCATACTATTTCTGATGTTTTATTAGTTAGGAATTTAAAACATAACTTGCTATGTATAAGTCAACTTTGCGATAAGGGCTATAAAATAAACTTTGAAAAAGATTAATGTTTTATAGAAGATAGGAATTCAAAAGTAATATTTGAAGGAGAAAAAAAGAAAAATATCTACATATTGAGTATGAAAATCTCTAGTGATAACCTATGTCTTATGGCCAATACAAGTGATCCCTAGATTTGACATAAGAGATTTGGTCATATAAATTTCAAACACATTTCTAGGATTTCTAAGTTAGATTCAGTTAGAGGATTACCCGAAATGAAATTTAAAGTTAATAATTTATGTGATGCTTGTTAATTCGTAAAATTAAAGAGAAGTTCATTTAAATCAAAAGAGGAAATTACAACATCAAAACCATTAAAGTTAATTCACATGGATTTATTTAGTCCATCTCAAGTTCAATCGAAAAATCATAATAAATATGTTTACGTAATGGTCTATGATTTTTCTAGATTTACTTGGACTTTGTTTCTTAAAAATAAAAGTGATGCTTTTGATCAATTTAAAAAAATTCTAAAAGAATTCAAAATTTATTATCACTAAAAATCAAAAAAATACGAAGTGATCATGGAGGAGAATTCAAAAAAGAAAATTTTGAAAAATATTGTAATAGAAAGGGAATAACCCATAAATTTTCAATCCTGAGAACCCCTCAACAAAATGTAGTAGTTGAACGTAAGAATAGGACGATACTAGAGTGTGTGAGAACTAAGTTATTTGATAGTAATTTACTAAGGAATTTTTGGGCTGACGTAGTTGCAATAGCTTGCTATATTATAAATAGAATTTTGATTAGACCTTTAACTCATAAAACTCCTTATGAACTTTTGTATAATAAGAAACCAAAAGTGTCATATTTTTAGATATTTGGAAGTAAATGTTTTATACTTAATACTAAAGACAATTTGGACAAATTTGACTTGAAATCCGATAAAGGAATATTTATAGGATATTTGGAAAGAAGTAAAGCATATAGAGTTTTCAATACTCGAACCAATATGTGACGACCCTAAAACCCCGTACGACGGTGTCAAGGGTAGTCTTTGGAATATAACACATAAACAGATAATAGCAGAACATAATTAAATAAATACACCAGATAATGTACAATAGAATACACTGGATAAACATAATCATCAGAGTTACACAGTATATTGGATCATACTTTGTACAAATACAGTTCAGCTATAAATAAATGTCTACAGCGAAAAACAAACATAATATGTACAATAGGAGCTGAACAGCATAAAAAGAGATAAATAATAGAATCCATCTTCAGCTCCAGCTATCTAGAAAGAGCCTACTAAAACTTGAATACAAGGCTGGCCATGTAGAAAGAGGGGCACCCGAGTTTGCAAGTGAAACAAACTACGAGTCCGTCTCTCTTCAAATTAAAATATAAAACATTCAATATTTAATTTGAACATAAATTTCAATTTGTTGGGGCCACATACTGATTCTAAAAATTCCCGAAAAATAAATCTAGCTATGTTTTGACGATACGGTCCCAACAAAACTAGTTTCATCGAATTCTGAGACCGTTTGAAAAATGGCACTTTTTCTGGTCGATCCAATTTAATTGAAATCGACCAAACACATTTCCCTTTGCCATGCTCACAAACTAGCTTCAAAAATTATGAAATTTGAAATCTAGCAATAATTTGACATCCCAGTTCCAACAAAAGTGGTTTCGTCAAATTCTGAGGCCGTTTGCAAAATGGCCATTTTCACGGGCTATATAAACTCTATAGCGACCTTTCTGAAAATTCATTTGGCCATAACTTTTGCTTACATAACTTTTGCTTCCCGCTACAAAACTTCAATTTTTCAGATTCGTTAGAAATATATTCACTAACAGATTTAAATATTTTTGGTTCCACTAAAATCCGTTTTAATTTGCACCGGATACAGTCAATCAATGTTTGAATTGAAATTTCAAAATTACCGCGCCATTTCAGGCCTTGTTTATAATTAGAAATAATTATATTCATTTTCAAACGTCGATTCAAACTTACTTTTCATCATTATTATTTAAAATATTTATTTTAAATATTTTAAATTCACTAAAATAGCCAAATTAAAATTTTTAAACTGGTTTAGATTTTCCGGGTTGTTACAATCTCCCCCACTAAAAGCTTTTCGTCCCCGAAAAGGAACAAAGTCGAAAGTGGTTTGATTAATCAACTCTACTTTCAATCTGGCTTCCATTCTCCAACTTTTCAGTTTCTGAGAATTTTCTAATTCTTCAAAAATTTGGCTAACACCTTAAATTTTCGAAAAACTTCGCCATAACCTCCTTTGTACGGGGAGGGGTTTGGAAATTTATTAGGCCGTATTAGGTACCCAATTAATCCTAATAAGCATGCACATATTTATAGTGATATATTCTGGTGTCCACAGGGGAGTGTGTATAGATCATAACTCCAGAGAATAAATTCTCGTCACCCTATAAATGGTTTTTGTGCCTTAATGACCAGAGAGACGTGTTTATTGTCATCTCCAGACCTGTGTGGGGTTTTTATTAATCTTGCAATTTACCGTTACATTTTACATAGTCCATATCAGTCATCAGTTCAACCTACAAAATATAGTCATCGCCATACAAGCCTCTCGCTCGTATGGTAAATCTTCAACCTCGTCACACAAGCTCCAAAGTCTTATGTGGTATATGATGAATATGCCTATCTTCAAGAAGTATGCCATGTAGTGTAGTTCAAAATTAATTGTTACTATCCTATTGCGACGTTTATTATTACACACAGAACAACCAGCACTCTGCATCCAATGACATTCACAGGAGTTGATATAATAATAAAATTGCGCATCCAACTCATTAAGGTTTACCTATTTGTCAGGCACGCAAATAAATTCTTTACTCAACAGCTGATCCTTTTACATGTTCAAACATATATAATGCACATGTATATATTTCTATCTAATTTTAAATTAGTTCAATACTTGATTTAATTTCATAAATTTACCATCATTCTCTTCTTGATTAAATTAACTATCGTTCTAATAATTTAATTAACCAAATCCACTATCACATAACACAAACAACAATCAATTTTATTTTTAACTTTTCAAAAATATATCTTTTATATATTCAAAAATTATATTTCTAAAACTAGACTATATATATAATCACAAATACGTTATTTATAAATATATAACTCTCAACTCGTTCTGGGGCACTTCTGACCCCATCTCTAACGAGTTATTCCGATTCTACTATACTCATACTAGGACATTACTGATCCTATCTGTAATGAGTTATTCATCCTAGAACACTACTGGTTCTATCTCTGACGAGTTCGTTAATGTGTTATATTCCAGAACTAGGCTTAACCAAAGCTCTCATACCACGTTGTGATGACCCCAAAACCCCGTACGACGGTGTCAAGGGTAATCTTTGGAATATAACACATAAACAGACAATAGCAGAACATAATTAAATAAATACACCAGATAATGTACAATAGAATGCACTGGATAAACATAATCATCAGAGTTACACAATATACAGGATCATACTTAGTACAAATACAGTTCAGCTATACATAAATGTCTACAGCCGAAAACAAACATAATATGTACAATAGGAGCTGAACAGCATAAAAAGAGATAAATGATAGAATCCATCTTCAGCTCCAGCTATCCAGAAAGAGCCTGCTAAAACTTGAGTACAAGGCTGCCCGTGTAGAAAGAGGGGCACCTGAGTTTGCAAGTGAAACAAACTACGAGTCAGTCTCTCTTCAAATTAAAATATAAAACATTCAATATTTAATTTGAACGTACATTTCAATTTGCCGGGGCCACATACTGATTTTAAAAATTCCCGATAAATAAATCTAGCTATGTTTTGACGATACGGTCCCAACAAAACTAGTTTCGTCGAATTCTGAGACCGTTTGAAAAATGGCCCTTTTCCTGGTCGATCCAATTTAATAGAAATCGACCAAACACGTTTCCCTTTGCCACGCTCACATAATAGCTTCAAAAACTATGAAATTTTAAACCTAGCAATAATTTGACATCCCGGATCCAACAAAAGTGGTTTCGTCAAATTCTGAGGTCGTTTGCAAAATGGCCATTTTCACGGGCTATATAAACTCTATAGCGACCTTTCTGAAAATTCATTTGGCCATAACTTTTGCTTCCCGCTACGAAACTTCGATTTTTCAGATTCTTAGAAAGATATTCACTAACAGATTTATATATTTTTGGTTTCACTAAAATCCATTTTAATTTGCGCCCTTTACAGTCAGTCAAAGTTTGAATTGAAATTTTGAAACTACCGCGCCATTTCCGGCCTTGTTTATAATTTGAAATAATTATATTCATTTTCAAACGTTGGTTCAAACTTACTTTTCGTCGTTATTATTTAAAAAAATTTAAATATTTTAAGTTCACTAAAATACCCAAACTAGAATTTTCAAACTGGTTCAGATTTTCCGGGTTGTTACACAATACTATAGAAGAAACCTTTAACGCATCTTTCGAAGAAAAGAATATAATTATAACTCAAAACAATGAAGATAAATGTAAAAATTAAATTAATGAAATAATTTGTGAAGATAATCAACCGAATAAAAGAATTAGATCATTTAGAGATCATCCTGTAGATAATATATTAGGAGATATAGAATCCGTTGTTGGAACCCGTAATCAATTAAATAATATGAGTAATACTACATTTATTTCAAATATTGAACCTAAAAACTAAAGGGAGCATCTTCCGATGATTCATGGATACTTGCTATGCAAGAAGAACTGAATCAGTTTACCAGGAATGATGTATAAGAACTTGTTCCTAGACCAGAGAATAAAACTATAATAGGAACCAAATGGGTTTACAAAAATAAAATGAATGAACACTGTGAAGTCATAAGAAATAAGGCACGACTAGTAGCATAAGGTTATACTCAAGAAGAAGGAATATATTACGATGAAACTTTTTCCCCCGTAGCTAGAATAGAAGCTATTAGGATTTTACTAGCCTTTGCAAACCACAATAATTTCAAATTATATCAAATGGATGTCAAAAGTGATTTTCAAATGGATTTGTCAAAGAAGACGTATATGTAGAGCAACCACCTCTATTTGAAGACGAAAAATTACTAGATCACGTATATAAGTTAAAGAAAGCATTATATGGATTAAAACAGGCTCCTAGGGCTTGGTATGATAGATTAAGAAATTATTTGTCATAATCAAATTTTGAAATAGGAAAATTAGATAATCCAAACAATAAGAATATTCAATTAGTACAAATATATGTTGACGATATAATTATCGGATCAATAAACGATAAGATGAATAAAGAATTTTCAGATATTATGACCCAAGAATTTGAAAATGAGTCATATAGGAGAACTAGCATTCTTTTAAAGATTGCAAATTCATCAATTAAAGAATGGAATATTCATTAATCAAGAAAAATACGCAAGAGATCAAATTAATAAATATAATCTAAGAACAATGAATGGGAGACCAACACCTATGGCGACTAATATAGAATTAAGTAAAGATGATACATCTAAAGATGTTGCTCAATAATTATATAGAGGAATGGTAGGATCGCTATTATATATAACTGCTAGTAGAGCAGATATAATGCACAGTGTATATCTCTGTGCAAGATATTAATCGTAACCTAAGAAAACACATTTAAAAGCCGTAAAACGTAATCTAAGGTATGTGTTAGACCAAAAAATGGTCCTAACACCCAAATCGTCGTATTTTGAGCATAGGATATGAAGAAATAACTGAAAAATAGAGAAAAAAGCAAGACAACGAGATTTTTATAGTGGTTCGGCGTTAACGAGCCTACGTCCACTTCATATTTTCTCATTTCACTCATAGATTACAATTACAATGAATATTGTCTTTCAATCACTTGAATTCAATGAATAATTCTCTCCGAATCCATTGATTTTCATTGGAGAAGAAGGTGGTTATTGGTGGAGAAGTGTTGGCCATGGCAGCCATGGATGAGGAGATGCCAAAAGTCCCTTCAAATGGCCATGTTGTGGTGTATTTATAGCTGTAGAGAAGCTCTGGGCAGTTCCGGTTCGGATGGGCCACGTGGCGTGACCGGAGGAGATTTCAGAAGTAGTGGAGAACGTGGAAAAGTGGCTACCAGGTCGTGCTTTGCCAAGTGGAGTCCGATCCGCAATTGTAGGAGTCGGTTATGCCAAGAGAAGAGGTCAAACTCCATGTATAGAAGCAGGTCCAATCGGTTCGGATCGGATCCGAACCGAACCAGTTGTTCGAGCAGAATGCCTGCACGCACTTCTGTACAGAATACTTCAGGCGGTTCGGGTAGAAGGTACTCCGATTCGATCCGGGGAAGGGGATCTGATCCGATCCGAATGGAAGGATCCGATCCGATTCAAAAGGAGGGATCCGATCCGATCCGATAGGGGGATCCGATCCGGTGACATTTGCATGTATAATTCAAATTTTCCATCTTTCTATCACTCCATCCAAGTGATCGCCAATCAATGTAAGTTCATACTCAAGTCCCTGGCTTTGGGTAGCCTGGTCACAAAGCAGGCTAACATTTTGCCCCCCA
Organism: Allium sativum; assembly: GCA_030737875.1. NCBI lineage: Eukaryota > Viridiplantae > Streptophyta > Magnoliopsida > Asparagales > Amaryllidaceae > Allium > Allium sativum. Next base: position 898,965,731 of record CM060910.1, on the reverse strand, counting down.
AAGTACATCTTATCGCAGATGAGATGTGCTTTGATTAAGTCAAGATAAATCTTTTTAGAACGTCATCCACCCTTGAGGAGGTTTTATTAGATTGTTGTGTTACTTCCATGGGTGCTAGTTAGTACAAATTCTATGGAAGGAGTAGTCGAAATGATCGGGTAACCGTTTTAAACATCGTCGAATCAAGATGTTGATCTCCTTCATGATAAGTCATATAGGGTCGTTGGCTCTTGTGTGAGATCGTGCATACACGGGACATTGCTAAACGACTTCGTTCCCCAAACGAGTCAAGTGTATTATCGATTCAGGGTTTCTTTTACACATAAGTCAATGTATGAACTAGATATCCAAATCATGTGGTAGTATAAGAATCTTCTGGCCTTGAGCTAGTATTTAGACTGTTGGGATAGACCACATCATACTTGGTGCATGCGTCTTTCATTTGCGCTCGTCTTGGGACTATCCGGACATCAGGATAGTAATCAGATCATACTAAAAGAAATCCACGAATAAGTTCATCATAATCGTAAGGCAGTAAAGGAGTTCTCCACATTATCTAGTTGATAGAGTTGTAGATCAATTCTTTGAAGTCATGCTTGACCCATTAGTTGGCTTGCTTAGACGGTCAAGATGAATCATGTCATATTCCAGAGATATAAGGTATATGTTCTGAATCAAGCATCGAGTAAGGGTCATGTTCAAAGTCAGTTTGTCAGTTGAAGCTCGTGCTCCCAACATCAGTGGAGGAAAAGCGAAGTCAATGCTCATGCCCTCAGCGTCGGTGGGGGTTGGACCAAGTCAATCGGACATCCAGTCTGTAAGCCTTTGAACTTTCTTTCTTCACATCGGGTTGGAGCTGCAGGTTCAGCAATCTTAGTCACCCTATGTCGTTATGTGCACATTCCCAAGTCATCAAGGGTTGGAGTTGTATATGCGAATAGTCGAATCACATTCGCGTTGGGGTCAACCCATCTGTTTAGCCAGAAAGCAGTGATCGCCTTATTGAGTATATCAGCAAACTTAGATACTCTCCTCGCATCAGCTGCAGAGTTAAGTAAGCTCGTCAATCTTGCAAGCGAGCGAACGTCGTTAGTGAGTTATTCGAGCTCCTTCGTTCACGCTTTGGCATAATCCGAAATAGCCATCATAGTCTTGTTGAGTCTATCTCCCATGCTTGGTTCCATTAAGCTTGACAATCAAGACCACGGGCCCGATTAATGACATTGGTCATTTCCAGAATAGTAAAATCCTGTTAGTCTTTCCTGGGGCTTTTCTTTTTCCTTTATTATTTCAAGAGTCAGATGGTGCTCCATTCTATCGTGAAGACATTGAGATCATCCATTTCAACATTAGCACACTCTTATTGCACGAATCTGTCTGTCTCAGGATAGGATTTTCCAACGTTTCTAGGAGAATCTCATGGTAAAGAGATACCGAGGTTTGTTTCAGAGGTGAATCTGCCAAGTCCTCTTGGTGGGTCTCGAGGCAAAGAGATTTTGAAGTTTGAGATATCCAGAATACCGGATACTACAGCAATCAACGCTATATATGGTCCAGGTCGATTTACCGATGCCATTGTGGCGGTGATTCTTTCAAGGAATGCATGCAGGGTCTCACCTGATCTCTGTTGAAGCATCAATTAATGTTGCCAATTTGGCCCTCATCTTTGAGAAGTTGTCGCTAATTACCTAATTTTAGCGCTAGTGCCCCCAGTATGAAGTCTTAAATTGGGTCGAAGCCGGTTTCTGGCTTCTTGGTTGCGCATATGTAATAGCCGTCAATCAGGCTTCTGTTTTTTAAGTCTGGATGGTGATCCGCTACTTGGATGTATGCAGGTTGTTCTTGAGGAGCCATTCTTCTGCTTATAGTCTGGGTTATTGTGAAGCTCAGATAATCGTAAATGTGCCAAAAGCTGGCAGATAGTTAGATGATGATGTTCGAAGCTCTTATCTTGTACTCCCCATCCATGGGGATTTTACTAAATGGTGGTCATCAAATCCACGTATTCTCTGAATTCATACTCCCTCATCGAGCTGTGAGTTAGAGTTTGATAGAAAATGATTTGTTCATGTCTGACTCATGTTAGTTTTGGATCTCCCATCCAAGCTCTGAGGATTGGAGTCGAATTGCGATATGTCAAATTATTGCCACTTCGAATGCTTCTACTTTCCCCCTTCATGAGGAGCCTCATGTTGAGGTTGAGCTGGGTTTTAAACATTCCTCCGAATTGGAGCAAAGGCTGGTCGGGCTTCGTTTAATTTTTCAGTGGCTCTTACATATCCATCGTTTTCATCCAAAATGTTACAGTCGGAAGTTGCATGCTACAAATGCCTGGGAGGAGGTTGGTTGCATCTTGTTTCATTAAAGACGACTATGCCAACCCGTCCTAGGGTCCCATATGGTTTGGACCATGGAGCAAGGAGTGTTTGAGCCAAGTTCATTGTCGCTTGAATTTCCATGGTGCTCGCTCCAGCGAGTAAGCCGTAGTTACACGGCCTTCCGTCATCCAAGTAAAAAAAGTTATCCATCATTTTCTGTCGTTTCCAGAGAAGTTTGTCTCACTGAGCCATCTGAGTTCACAAATCAGCAAGGGTACCATCCATTTCATATCTAGCTTGACATGCTGAGGGATCATCACAAGAAGAAATCTGCTACCTTCCTTCGATCCTAGCGCCTTCTGCGCCTATATCCTCAGCACGGAAGAAATTTCTATCTTCCTTCTTCTTAGCTTTTGAGTCTGAGTGTCAGGCAATTCGCCTCCTCGCAAGTTAGGAGACAAAGCAATGGCATCTCCCTTTACATGGGGTCTTTCAACCGGGATGTCGGTCCGAACTAGCAAATGGACGTTCACTCTGCATCCATTTCGTGGTCCTCAAGCAGCCTGTCAAGATCGAGGTATAAGTTAGTCACAGACATATAACATTTATGAATATTTTCAGCAGTGGGGCCCCAGTCCGGGGGTAATGGAGAAAGGTCGGCAGTTGTATCACATCCCTTTTAAATTTAGATATGGATGCATGGAAAAGAGACATTGCTTTATAAGCTTATGTGCTCGAGTTATCCAAGTGCTCGAGTTATCACGTTTTCCATTCAACGTATTTGCGAGGTAGCACTCGTCGTTGCACTTGGGCCATGGCCAGTCACACATGGGTGTGTATGTTGATTTGATATATCACTCTTAAGACCTCCTTTCGGTGATTGCATTGAGTCGTGTGGGAAGCTTAGCATTAGAAGTCGACGTCATTCCTTCAAACACGACCTCTTTGTTGTTGTACGCGAGTATCCCTTGTGTCTTTGCTTTGTATCTGTACATAATCTTGCAATTCGAAAAAGAATAGTCAGCTTAGTCTTGCAAGCTACTAAGTCAATCTTTAAGTCACAAGAAATTGTAGCTCGAAATGAAAACATGTTGAGTGCTAATCTATCTAGCATAGAATTATTAAATGTCAAAGTGTCAGGTGTCGTAGTTTGGAGGTATAGTGTCTGTAGCCTCCATTTAATTTTGAAACACGGGTCGCGTCCGAAGCGTGTTTGAAGTTAATTCAGAAATCTATTTCCGTGCCCCCAGCGTTGATGGGAACCAGATTAAGTCATTCGGATGTCTGATCCGTAAGTCCTTTATAATCCTGTCCTCAGTCGGAGGGCAATGAAGATTGCATGCACCTCGCAGCATTGTCCTTTATACTCTCTCCCAAGTCGTGAGAGTTAGAGTTATGGGTTTAGTGGTCTTAAGTCATGGTGCACCATTCACACTAACCCAACAGATTTATACTCTCTCTCAAGTCGTGAGAGTTAGAGTTATGGACGTCGCGGTTCGTCCTTTATACTCTCCCAAAGTTAGTTTGGGTTAGAGTTGTGGATCGAGTGGTCTTAAATCTTGGCGCGCCTGTCACACTCGTCCTAAGTTTATACTCATATCCAAGCTCTGAGGATTAGAGTTAGTCGGGCAAACAGTCGGGTCACATTTGCCTTGGCATTGTCCCTTTGCTCCCATGTCAAGGGCAAAGGTCGCCATCAGGGATGGTCGGTTCACGTCCCTATTGATTTTATACTCCTCCCGTCGGAAGCATGGGAAAGAGTTAAAGATGTTGTTGGAGAGTGGTCGAGTCATACTTATCCTCGTCTTAACATTTCCCTAATGCCCCCACATCGAAGGCAAAAGTTATGTCGTTCATGTGATCGTGCCCCTGTCATTTTTTCACTCTTCTCGTTGGATCAGGGGATGGAGTCATAGAACTGCTAAGTGGTTATGTCACACCCGAGTATATCTCTATGTCGTGTCTGGCAAATTAAAGGCTAGATGTTGAGGATGCCTCATTTGTATGCCTATGCATAGATATGTTGAAATCATGTGCATATATTCGCTTGCCCCCTACTTCAAGGGCAAAAGGTCCGTGAATGAATGGTCGAACTTCATTTATGTCAGGTTATTGGCATCAGGAGGGAGAATAGTTGAATCACGTTCGTCAAAGCTTTACGTTCCTCCGACTAAACCATGGAAGGAGTAGTTGGCACCAAACTTCGGGTACCTGCATCATTCATATCGCATGAGTTAGTCATGTCCATAACTCAGGCAGCATGTAAAAGTAAATTGTATGATTGAAAAGTAAGCATATCAAGGGGCAGTGCTGCCTCCTTTAACGGATCGAGCCATGTAGACGGTCGAACTGCATCCATCCGGAATCGGATTCCGACGTTGAACGTCAATGCACAATTATCTTGAGGTCTTCCACGTGTGAGCCAATGAATGAATGGTCACCTCGGATCCATCCTAAGCTATACAACTTCTCTCAGGTGAAGGACGTGGCTCTGTAAACGAGCAGTTCAATCGGGCTCGTTACGGCAATGCTCCATAATTATTCCTGTAGGTGCTCAAAGTTTGATCGGTACCAGATTCGGGGTACCTACATCATCCATATATAAATTCATCTGAGTTAGTTACATCAATAATTCATAAAGTATGGAAATATAAGAGTCATGGTTAAAAAGGTAATCCTGTTAAAGGAATGGATATCATTCTGTGCGAAGATGGCATTGCACGCTCTTTGCAGGTCCATTTTTCCTCACTACATCTCTGTCAGGGGATGGCTGTCAAAATCTTTAACTGGAGATGAACGGCTTTTCAAACCGTTGTGGGGTGGCGGTCCTAAGAATGAACAAACCTTAATAGAGGACTTGGAGTAACAAAGGCAATTAGGTAAATACTATAAGCGAATGACGAGGTCGCATCTTATTTGAATCGCCTTCTTGCCCCCAAGCTAAGGGCAAGGATTGAGTATGAGGGAGTCATGGCTGTTAGGGGGATAGTCATATCTCATCCATCCGCAGATATGCCTTTAGTCCCATGTTGGGAATAAGATCTAATGCACAGATAATCAATCAGCCTCAAGGCTTAAGTGCTCTAAACCTTTAACTTGCCACCTCTATCGAGTAGCATCTCCTAATTAGCTAAATAGCAGGCTCTTCCAGTAACATGGTCGCCATGGACCATTCCCATTCCATCTTTCATTAGGAATTTCAGCAATAGATACTAGGGTGTAATGTAAGCTCTAATCGCCGCTAGAGCTGGTCAGTTTAGACCTTAGTCAGATAAACTTGACTACAATAGCATGGCTTCCAAGGCTTGAAGTAATGTTCACGTTTTCTATCACAATTTATGTATGAAGTCGAGAGCTAACGGTCGATTCATATTTGTTTTGATCTTGAACTCTCATCTCTTGACAAAGGTCATATGGTGACTGGTGAGCAGTCAAGTTGCTATCATCCGAGCAAAGATTCATATGTCCAATCATGGCCTGCAGGGGTTCAGCTGTTACCAATCGTTGGGAACCAAAGTATGTTGACCTAACCCTTATTCGATGGAAATCAGTCTTCCTCTATGCGATTAACAGCAAATAGCCATTGCAAAGGTTAGCTATGTTCTTCGGGAGGTGAGACGCAGGACATTTTATTCATCGCATCATACAATTGAAGTGTAGCTTTGGGATGTTGGGATCTTTAGCTGCTTTCTGGTATCCCACTATTGACAATCATGGTCACTAAGATCATATGAATCATCTTTGAAGCAGTGTTCAAACTGTTCTATATAACTGTCATTCGATGCTCCGCCGATTGGACAAGTTTAAGTCATATAAATGGGATGGTCACTACTCATTAGGGAACAACATCAGTTGCATTGCTGAAATCCACACTATCAGAGTTCCAGAAGATGAGGCAACTATTAGACAATCATTATCTCGTATACTGTCATTGATAGCAAGCTGAATCTGACTGACAGTTCCTCCCATTGAATGGCATCGGCAAATAGAGGCTATGGCTTCTGGAGGAATCCTAGTCGTTGCCATTTGGTTGTCATATTCTTTGACTATCCACCTTATCTTCATTAACAAACTTTGATGACTACTGTTGGTCAAAATATACGTCGAGCCGAAGGCGAGCCGTGCTCCGAGCCGAAGGCGAGGCCGTCAGCGGGTCCGGGCGCAGCGCCGGCGGGGGTCCGGGGCCCCGCAGTCCCGGCGGCGACCGGTTAGGTCGAAAATGTGGGCACCGCACGATTTTTTCGATTTTGGACGATGGAGCCTTTTCTGAAATGGTCATAAAAATGTATTTTTTTCCCAAAAACAGCTATTTCGGTTCGGATCGGATCATCCCTTCAAATTGCGGCTCGGGATTGCCTTCACGTTGGGTCGGATCATAGATGCACCATCGGTAACATTCATTTCCTCGGTTCGGTTCGGGGTACCCACTTCGGTTCGGAGATGCATCACCAGGTCGGATCGGGGTATCAACAACAGCTGGATTCGAGTCCTGCTCAACGGGTCGGGTCGGAGCATTGTCCCCGGGTCGGTTCGTTGTGCCACTCCGGGTTAGACGTCTTCGGGTCAGATTGGATCGGGTATGTCATTGGATCGGGTCGGGATTACGTCATCCGCAAGCGGCCGATTCGGATCTTTTCCTGCGGTTCGGGTCGGATTGATTTTTCATTTTATTGGGGGTCGGATCGGACCCCTGATCATTGGATCCGAACCGATGCTGCTATTACTAGTTCTGGCGTCTCAGTGGATAACTTCGTGGGGTCGGGTCGGACCCGACCCGAACTGAGTGGGGCTATCCGAACCGAAGCCATGCGATTCTGCATTAACTCAATCCGATCTGCTGGTCACCCGCATCCGATCCAGAGACTTTTTCGAACTGGAAAGTCATTAAAAATGTTGAATTTGCCGGATTTCCTCATCGGACTTGGCGATCCAATAGTAGAATGGAGAATCCCTATAGGTTGAGAATCTTCATTTCTCAGTGAAAGCACCAAAATGTTAGACCAAAAAATGGTCCTAACACCCAAATCGTCGTATTTTGAGCATAGGATATGAAGAAATAACTGAAAAATAGAGAAAAAAGCAAGACAACGAGATTTTTATAGTGGTTCGGCGTTAACGAGCCTACGTCCACTTCATATTTTCTCATTTCACTCATAAATTACAATTACAATGAATATTGTTTTTCAATCACTTGAATTCAATGAATAATTCTCTCCGAATCCATTGATTTTCATTGGAGAAGAAGGTGGTTATTGGTGGAGAAGTGTTGGCTATGGCAGCCATGGATGAGGAGATGCCAAAAGTCCCTTCAAATGGCCATGTTGTGGTGTATTTATAGCTGTAGAGAAGCTCTGGGCAGTTCCGGTTCGGATGGGCCACGTGGCGTGATCGGAGGAGATTTCAGAAGTAGTGGAGAACGTGGAAAAGTGGCTACCAGGTCGTGCTTTGCCAAGTGGAGTCCGATCCGCAATTGTAGGAGTCGGTTATGCCAAGAGAAGAGGTCAAACTCCATGTATAAAAGCAGGTCCAATCGGTTCGGATCGGATCCGAACCGAACCAGTTGTTCGAGCAGAATGCCTGCACGCACTTCTGTATAGAATACTTCAGGCGGTTCGGGTAGAAGGTACTCCGATCCGATCCGGGGAAGGGGATCTGATCCGATCCGAATGGAAGGATCCGATCCGATTCAAAAGGAGGGATCCGATCCGATCCGATAGGGGGATCCGATCCGGTGACATTTGCATGTATAATTCAAATTTTCCATCTTTCTATCACTCCATCCAAGTGATCGCCAATCAATGTAAGTTCATACTCAAGTCCCTGGCTTTGGGTAGCCTGGTCACAAAGCAGGCTAACAGTATGTAAAGCATACATAAGACTTTGGATTATTCTACCATAAGGATGATTCATTCGATTTAGTTTCTTACTGTGACGTTGACTATACGGGATGTAAATCCGATCGTAAAGTACTAGTGGAACATGTCACTTCTTAGGACATTCACGGGTCTCGTGGTTTAGTAAAAAGCAAAATATTGTGGCTTTGTCAACAACTAAAGCAGAATATATCTCTGCTGCTTTGGCTTGTTGACAAGTAATATATATGCAACAAACTCGAAATGATTTTGGATTAAATATAAATAAATCACCAATGTACTACGATAATATGAATGCTATAAATATTCCTAAAAATCCAAATGATCATTCAAGAACTAAACATATCGATATAAGACATCATTTTCTAAGAGATAATATATGTAAAAGAGAAAATTGCACTTTAATTTATAGAAATAGAAAAACAAAATGCAAATATATTAACAAAACCACTAAACGAAGGAACATTTACTAAATTTAGAAGAGAATTAGCAATATGTTCGTTAAGTGAGTTAGAACAATTAAATATACTAATATATGTATATGTATATATATATATATATATATATATATATACATATAAAGTCAAGAAAATAAAATTTAAAAGTCAAGTATGTCGACATACATTTATGTATATGTCGACATATAACTGCCAGAAATTTAAAATTAATTCCCACCAAAAGTTAGTTATAATAATTATTTAAATCCTCTAACTTCGACTTTTCTTCTTTATGTTCATTTCTCTCTTCTGTAAAAATTATAAACTAATATAAACAATGGACTCCACCAATTTAAACACCCAAATCAATCCTGATTCGTCCGCTGGACTATCCGAAGGTCCTTTTCAACAATCTACGCTATCTCGTGTCATCAAAATTGAAGAAAACATGGAGTATGCTCTGCAAATGGTGTTTAAAATACAAGTATTTCAAATAAGGATGAGCCAAAAACAAAATAGGTAAGGAAAAGTGATAAGAAGCCTCCTTAAGTTTATAATGGATAATTAAGCTAATCCGATTATCACCAAGATGATAATGAGCCTATGGAAGAAGAAAAGTAACCAGAAGAAGAGGAATAAGAGATAATGGAGGAAGAGGAGATCGAAGAAGAGCAACAAGAAGTTTCAAACGAAGAGGATCAAGTCGTTTGTACGGATGACGTCCTATATGATCATAACGGAAATATAATTGAAAGGAATGGAGAATTTTGTCTTCATTATCCAAATTGTCCTACTCACAAGTCTCCTACAGTTAAGGACAAGTAGATTGTAGGTTTTAATTCCATTCTTGTCGTATATTTTCGTTCCTTTTCGTTAATTACATATATAAAATGTACATATAATATTGCTTGTAAAAACAATTATTAAATATATTGCTTGTATAACATAAGTGTTCTATTACCTTGTTATATAGGCAAGAATTAAGGGGGAGTGTATTATAATTATAAATGGAAATACTTTACTTAGGGGGAGTATCTACTTTGATTTAGTAGTTAATTAATTACTTATATGTTTTATTCAAATAGTTATAAGTCTTAAGGGGAGTCATGTTAGAATTTCTTTTTGATAATGCCAAAGGGGGAGAAATTATAAAATATAGACATAATTTATAGGATTCACATAGACAGCGGGAGTATTTGAAGGATCATCATCAACAGGTATATACATGTATGATATTTTATAAACTAAGGAGGTATATACATGTATAATAATTTATAAACTAAGGTTGTCATCATCAAAAAGGGGGAGATTGTTGGAGAATGGAGTTTTAATGACAACAACCTTATTTCAATATTAATTGATTATAAAATATATACTAACACTTCTATCTAAGATATATATACATATGCAGGATTTATATACGGGAATTATTACTAAAGACTGTACAGTTTAAAGATATTAGAGATTCAGAATGCAAAGATGGTTCAAGACTCACGAGTATTCAAGATTTAAAGAGTTCAAGACAAATATAGTAAATAGAGTCTGGATTATGTATGACTCTAAATAGCACTCCAGGTTCAAATTCAAATTCTATTTTTCAGATTTTTAATTTCAAATTTTGTTCTTTAAATTCTATCTTCAATCTCTATCTTCTCTATTTTATTTTATTTTGATTTTAAAACCAAGTTTTATAAATTTTATATTTATACTTTTATATACTTTATATTTATATAGTTTTAACTCTACAATTTTGTAAATATGTTTATATAGTTTATATTTATGTTTTCATATGATTTTCTACTTTATAATATTCACTTATTACACTATGTTTTATTTCAAGAATTTCCATAATTACATATATATATATATATATAAACACTTGAAAAATATTCAAATTTTAATTTTGTATATTGATATGTCGACATACATATATATACATGTCGACATATAATTGTCATTTTTTTCAATTTAAAAGGAAGTGTCTTTTCACTATTTGTAACAGTTCAGAAATGTTGCAACCTTTCAAATCTTATAAATATGGGCTATTTTAGAATTTTTTATTCATTCTTCATCTTCATCTCCTTTCTTTACAGCATTATTCTTTTTCATTTTTATGATTTCTACACGTATAGTCTGCAGAATTCAATTCTATTTTATTAAACTTCTTTTCTTCTCACTCTCTACTCATTACTATCTGAATCAAGTGCTATTGGAGAGTTATAGGGTTGTTTGTAATTTTTTGGGTTGTGTAGGTAATGGGTGGTATCCCTTATAGCTGTGGAATCAAGGAGGTTGGAATCGCTGGTATCCCTTGTAGCTGTGAAATCAAGGACGGGTAATCGGTGGTATCCCTTATAGCGGTGAAATCAAGGAGGTTGAAATTGGTGGTATCCCTTGTAGCCGTGAAATCAAGGAGGTTGTAATTGGATATTGATATAGTAATAAAACTCTGCACAATCCAGCATTGTGCGGGACTGGACGTAGGAGCAATCCGAACCAGTATAAAATCCTGTGTATTTTTTTCCTTTTATGCACTTTATTTTTGTTTATATTTGTGTTTATGTTTGATCCTGTGTTTGTGATTATTTCTGTGGTGTTTGATTCATATAAGTTATAGATTTTGTTTAAATTCTCAAAAACACTATTCACCCCCTTTAGTGTTTGTTTTGCCTTAACGATCCATATCGAAATCCCTAACAGACCCTTGCACTATATATTGGACTGTGTCATTATGCTGCTGCCATTTGGACTGAACCTTGCTATTTGAATGGTGTGCATGCAAAATGGCATTTTATCCTATTTCTGTTTTGCTGTGTTGATTTTTGGTTTGGGCTTCATGTATATTTGCTTGTTGAAATTAATGATTAGACCTTGTTTCAATTGAACTTCAAACTGGCTCGACCATTTTGACATGCACTTGAATAAAATGTGTGCCATCTCATTGTTGGTGGAGTCCTTGCTGCTCCATTGTGTTTGTTGATTTGCAATTGACTGTCTCCATATATACATTGTTATGCATGTGCATGTTTGGCCATATACATGCATATGTATATATGCACATATGTATATATATATATATATATGTGTGTGTGTGTGTGTGTGTGTGTTTGAATTTGTTACTTGAGTGTTCACGGATACTTGCTACATGAAAATTTTGTCAAGTTTCACCTGAAACATCATATTTGATATATTTGTCCCTTTTTGACCATATTTCCATGCAAAAAAATATGTGTATATACGTACAATGTATGTGCATACATGTATAATGCACGTGCAGTTTATATATGTGAGCACTAGAAATATTGTCTACCTTGTGGTATTTATAGTGTATCACTGTGAATATCATAGGCTGTATAGACACAAATGGATGTCCATATAAATAAGATCAAATCGTTAAAAATGATGAGAAACACACCAAAATTCTAAGGCAAATAAATTTTTAATAATAAAAATTATATCTTCTAGAATATAAAATATTCTTGTTCCAATTTACTGTTTGTTTCTTCTGTGACAAGTAAATATAAGACTGAACTAACTGTGATGCTGGCAGAAGACAAAAGACAAGGGTAACAATGTCAATGCATGTGAGAGAGAATCTGAATGTAAATGTATATGAGTGACTGTATATGAGAGAGAGTGGTTGTACAACCGAGTATGTCAATATATGTATAAATTGAGTGAACTATATAGTAAGGAGCAATGTATACAAATGAAATTGAATGTGAATGTATTGTATTTCAGTGAAATATACAAACAGTGGAGTATTAAGTTTGTACTGTTGAAATTTTGAAATGAAATATTATATTTGAATAAAATATTGTTTGAATATTTAAATTACATCGAAATAGAGGCACAAATTTGTAAATAAATAAGTAGAGGTGCACCAATTTATTCATGAATTAATTTTTAATCAGAAATAAATAAAAAACCATTTTATTGTGCTTAGCAAAAATAATTTTTCCACTTTCACCTTGCAAAGCTAATCTCAAAGCGATTAGTATTTTACTTGTCCAAAATTATTTTATTAAACCATAATATAAAATAATTTTGAAATCTTCACAACTAAGTCCCAATGGTTATTTCAAGTCAAAAATTGGAAATAAGTTGAATTGCTACTCACAAAAGGGACGAGATTCTAGGTTTGTCTAGGTTAATATTTCACAAAGATGAACTCAAATAAATTTGATTGATCAAACAAAGGATCATGATATAAGATAGGATATGACGGGTCCTAACTTGAGTTAAATCCTAAATATGATTTCCTAAGAGAGACTAAGGATAAAGATCCTCGCCGTAATATCCTATATTGTTCCGAACTTGGCTTTGATATCAAGTGTAATACCCTACCTCTATATACGCGTTAGTGAAGGGTATTGCAAGAAATAATGTCAACTAACCCAAAAAAAAAAAGACTATTGAAGAGCGACCATCTGCATAACAGCTTTGAACAAGTGTTAAACATGTCAGATAATGTGGTCTTGATTTTTAAATCTCCCGAGGAAATATGATACATCTAATTCAAGTTCAAATCCACTACGCAATAACTATAAGTAACTCGGAATCGATATAAAATACATTACAATAAATCAAAGTTAAAAACAAATATTCACATCATTAAGATGGAAATAGATATGAATATAACACATAAGTGTAAATACAAAGATAGTGGTCATACTCGATCCACTATATAACAAAGGAATAGGTACATGTTCTAGCCAAAAGAATATGTATACATAGATGTCTCATATACACAAAATTGCTATGATAATAAGGTAGTTGCCAAAGGGCAAGAGATGGTCCCTGCTAGAAGTTTTGAAGAAGCACCGGCAATACCTCAGTCTGATCTGAGTATTATTTATAAGAAAATGAACAATAAACGGATCAGTCTAGCTATACTTATCATAATAAACTGAGATAGAAATAGAGGCATAAGCAGATAATGATATTTACCCAACAAAAATAATGTTCATAAAAAAATGTGAAGGCTAGAAAGTCCATAAAATATGTCAAAGAAATCTCAATGCAACGAAAGAATATCACATTCTAAATTATACAACTACTTACAAGAAATGATATGCCTTATCAAATCAACAAAAAAATAGATAATACGATATCGACACATGAATTCAGTCCTAGACCAAATCGATACTAAGATCGTCACAAGAAGGAAACCTTAAAACTCCATGAACCAAAATTCTACAAATATTCCGAAGACACTCAAGAAGAACTGAAGTTCCAAAAATATAACACAAATCGAGATGACCCGAAGATCGGTGAGTACACAGTTCCAATAAATGAACCGAAGTTCCTCAGGATAATCCGAAGATCATCGATATAATCAAAGGAACTGAAGTTCCTCAGGATGATCCAAAGATCATCGGTATAATCAAATGAAACAATGCTCCTCAGGATGATATGAAGATCAACGATATAATCACAATTGATCAAATATAGTGTAATAGTAAATATAAGTGTCAAGCTACATGTCCTATAACCACTTGCCCTGCTCAAATATTTATGAATAAGTTGTACATTCCACTAGAAATATGAAATGATCATCGCCACAGTTTTCAATCGAATGAATCCAAAAATTAACCATCAAAACAAATGCAAGGGTTCATAGTCCTTCTTTTTACTAAAGCGTTGACTTGGATTTCTCATACAAATAAGTAAAAGGTTTATATAAATATATACTAGTAGATTGGATGATAATTTATAAAATAACTTCTTATAATGAAGTAGGATTAGAAACCAATTTTGTAAAAGATTAGGTATCTACTAATAATATAAAACCCTTTATAGTTTGAAGTGGAAAATCTCATCGAATATCGAATGTAATAACAAGAAATCCCAAAATTCATGTTTTAATTACGTAAATAAAATTCTACAATTATCGATTATAAATTAATTTTATTCTGAATGAACCGAAAGTCCAATTAACCGGGTTGCTGAAATATGTGGATTAGAGAAATTGAAAAGTCAAAGGAAAAGGGCAAATGACCTAAAACTCGACTAGGGATAAGCCTGGATCAAACTAGACCGATGACCATGGTCTCTACTGGTTAACAATAGAAAACATGATTCAGATAGCTAAATCTTTGATTCAGCCTGCAGGATCTGTTTTCTAGGAACTACTTTCTATTTCCTGAACTTCAGCCGGCTAAATGGTCTAATTAGGCAGCTGAAATTATGATTCACTCGGCTTATTTAATCCATTCGGCTGGTTGAAGCATGATGTGTGCTTTTTTTTAATGACTTTAGCTACAAGTCAGCCAGCTGACCATAAATATTCAGCCGGTTGAATAATGGCCTGGACTGGTTTCCTAGGAAATGAATATCCAAAACTATTTCTAGCAATCGATGAAGACTTATAACATTATATAAGTGGAAATGAAGCTGCAATGATACGTCGAAAAAATACAATAAAACAAACGCGAATGCACACAATGATTACACTAAAGTTCATCGAAATAAATTCAAAAGTCATAAATTGGTAAGTCACACAAACGAATCAAAACACACAATTCAATCACAACACATTCATGCCAAGGTAACACTAGCCAAGCCTGCCGGCTTGAGTCATAGATGTGAGTTCGCAATAACTCACCTTTGATTTTTGGAAGCAAGGAGATGAACTAAAACCAAGCTAAATCAACCTTTCTTCGAATATAGCACATATACCTTTAATCTACCCACAAATATACGATATTTCCTAATAGTTAGGTTTTGGAACTATCACAAATTAAAGAGGAAACAATATGGAGAAGATGAAGATGAACTTACCCATGCTTCTCCTTGAATTTGCACTTGATTTCAACAAGAATTGTACTTCTAAGATCAAGCTAGGGCTTAGGGAATTTTAGTTTCCCTTTCCTCTCCGCATTTCTATTTTCTTTAAGTATTGGAACTGAATTAGAAGAAGAAAGGGATGTGCGTTTATAAGGGTGAGGGTTAGATTTACTAACCAAAGCTCCAATCAAAGTCCTAAATTTCAATAACTCCAAACATATCGATGTTTATAGTTTTTATTTTCGTAAACAACATTCGAACTCAATGGAAGTGGTCTCGAGTCCAAATTCATCCGTTCGCAAAAAGTATCTTTTCCGACATATACACGATTATCGATGTTATACATAAATGAAAAAAATTAAATATATAATCGTGAAATATGCTGGTTGTTATAGCGTAAGTCAAACGTAATGAGTTTAGATTCAAGCTTATAATAATGGCTCAGCCATGTGTATCTTTTTTTTCCTTTTCTTTTAAGTATGCACTTAAAAGCTATCAGAAAAAATATTAAGATAAAAATTCTTGGTATGCAAGCTATATAGTTTTTCAAGTCAGCAACTAGAATTGTATACTAGGGTTGTTATGGTTATGGTAACCGTCATTACTACCCTGTATCCTTAACTGTTGTTGGTGGTTGTAAATTTTAATAGCCGTCACCGCAACCATCTATGATGGTCAACTGTCCTATTTAAATTTTTAAGCAATTTGTACATATATTTCTAATTATATGTATTATTTATGATAAATTCATATAACTACAACTTTTTTATGTATTTATTTGTATATATAATGACCATACATGCATATATTATTACTTCGTAAAGGTACATATTATCAATATACAAGTTATTCCTTTGACTTATATTACCAATTTTATAGTTGAATGTAAAATATTGTATGAAACAATCACCTATGTTTGGTATGGTTAGTCATCATAATATATTTTTTCAACTGCTACCATAACCGTTACCATTATAAATGGTAACCGCACAAATGGTTGGTGCAGTTGATGGTTCAACCATAAAAGCCCCATCGTATACTATTATAGTGTACAACTACATCAACACTATTGCAGTTGCATACCAGTAGTAGTTCACCAACAATAGAAGTGCATGGTAACAAAATTTTAGTGACAAGTTGCTAGTACGCAGTGATTTAGAGGAGTTTGTAGTGGTGAAATACAAAGTAGTGGAGCTTGCTATTTAAATTTTGGAGCGAGGATGACTTTCACAATGTAAATTTACTTAATTTTTTCAAAAAAGAATATGAGATTGACTGAATGATAAGGATAAAGTTAGGAGAAAATAAAAGAACCCACTACAAGTTACACTGCCTATAGCGACAACCTTTTTTACATTGTTAGCTGACACAGAAAAAACGTCGCTTCTAACAACATCAAACAAAGAAATAACATCAACGTTAATGACGATTTCATCGACGTACTTCGCGATGGCTAGTGGCAGCCAACCACCGCCACTCATTATTAACCGATGGGCATGTGCCAACTTATATGTGGGTACATCTATACCAATAAGGTGTTGTTCGTTATCGCTAACCTTTACCAACCTAGAATCACTATGCCATCACAAATCATCATTAAGTTGAAACTTTTATTTTGCATTTCTACCTTCTATTTCGACCATCCAAAGACAACACAAACGAATAGACATACACATATATGCATATATTCATATGTATGTGTTGACCTATGCCTTCGACAAGGCCATCAAAGATCGAGATGTTTAGAGCAAAGGCATAGAGCTCCATAGAAATGCCAAGCTATAGTTCAACTTTTAGACCGTACAACCTTCGGATCAAATAGAATGTTAGTAATTCAATTTACATTTGAATTATTCGAGTCAAATGGGGCCTCGGATCAAACAAGATCATGGGTCAAATAAAGCTTTAAATAGAAAAAAAACAAGTAGTGCACTCTGGTTTAAACAAAGCTCACACCACAGAGAAAAGATAGCTTCGAATCGAATGGTTTTTGATCCGAAGTCCATTTGATCTGGAGAAGCGGTTACACAGGGGAACCACCACCTGTCTACGTTCACCACTGCTTTTTAATCGAGTGGATGTCCTTCCATTGGCCATTACCTAACCCAAGAACCATGATCCAGCCTCATAACATCCTAGAAACTACCTCCACTAACTCGCTATAATCCCGGATCGAATGCCACATGTTCCTAATGATTTCACGCTTGTTTTCCATAATTCAGGCCTATAAATCACCATTTTCAGGCTATTTGAATGACTTTTGACACTTGAGAGTTTGAGACACCTTATTCAGGTCGCTATTCCAGTTCGATTCGAGCCTAATTTCTTTATATTTGAGTGATTTTCAATATTTTCGAGAGGATTTCGATTGTATATCGAGTGCTTGAGGATTTTAAGCATTGTAATTGTAATTTCATAATGAATATAGAAATTATAAAGTGGACGTAGGCTCGTTAACGCCGAACCACTATTAATCTTGTATTTTTGCTATTTTTCTTCTGTTTTCATTTTGTATTCTTCATTAGTCTTTACAAATCCAAGTCTTTTGGGTGTTAAAGCCATTTTTTGGTCTAACATTTTGGTGCTTTCACCGAGAAATCTAAATTCTCAGCTTTTTTTTATTGTTCGTCTATTTTTCTAATTGCCAAATTCTATGAAAGAGTCCATATCTTCATTATTTTCGATAGTTTCAACCATCATGGTTTCTACAAGATTTACGAATGGTGCTAGCACTGGCCCACGGATCGAAGGAGCCCAGTTCGAGTCACCCCGGATCGAATTCGATCTGATCCGATGTTGTTCGATCTAACCTCATGACAGAGAATGCTGCTCCCACTACCGATCATGCCTCTTCTTCAGCGTTCGTTAGTAGAGATGATTTTGCATGTTTCTTCAATAAGTTAAAGAGACCACTAGTGCCTTGGATGCACAAAGGAGAGATAATGCTATGTTGAGAAATAATTTAGACGCCATGACTAGGCAGTGGGAAGAGCTCCGAAGGCAAGGACGCTATCTCTACCACTTCATTAAGCGGTAAAAGACTCGTCCTCATATGAAGAAGGTGAACGACCACCATGTCAAAGGATACCTTTTGAAAGGCCAGAAAATCTTCGTCAACTTTGATTTGGTTAACTACCATCCTGGAAAGATGCACCGGTTCGGCTCGACCCTAATAATCCTAGTCTGGCTGAACCTATTCTAATGCCAACCCAATCTCGAGCTCCCCCAAGGGAACAAGGCAATTCCCGGCCTGCTCATGCTTTCGTATCTCCACCCTCTTGTCGTGTGATTCACCGGGACCGTATAGGGTAGGGAAGTATCGCTGGATTGTGGCTCAAGCGAAGTTGCCTAAGAAGGGAATAGAGATAGTTCGACGAGCCGAGAATACCAAACCAGAATGATGACCAATGCAGAGGTAGAACAAATATAGGGTAGACAGTGCATGATAACACGGGCTATACTAATGTGGGTTGGGGCATAGATCATAGCCACACACACTTTACCGATGATATTTTGGAGGCCTGATTCCCAAGATGGTTTAATTTGCCCACCATAATTCATTTCTTTGGAAGGATGGATCCACAACAGCATTTGATGTGTTGTTCTTGGTATATGAACACAACATCATTATGTCTCCTAATGCCATTATGTGTAAGCCTTCCCGATATATCTTAAAGGAACGACGATGATGTGGTTTACCAGGCTTCCGCCTTGATCAGTTCTCAACTTCAAAGACCTTAGTGAAAAGTTCTTGACTCAATTTTGATTGCACGCATCAAAATCTAAGCATGTGATGGAGCTTTTTGTGGTTAAACAAGCCTTGTAGAGATTTTTATAGGATAGCTTGACCGTTTTAGCATGGCCATCACCGAAGTAAGAAACCCTAACCGGGAGACCATTTCGATGGCAATGGTCGGTGGTGTGGACAAAGAGTCAGAATTTCAAAGATATTTGCTCGGAAAGCCTCCCACGACTATAAAACTATTTTATGAAAAGCCAAATGTGTACTTACAACAAGAAAACACATATTTGAATTGAAAAAGAGGGAATTTAGAGTAATATCGTAGTAAGGCAGTCCAGTGACAATTCTCGGAAAGTGGAAGTCAACATCAGGAATTAAAATAAGAAGAATGTCCGCCAGGGAAAGAACAGTAACAATAGAAGTTGGAATCTGTAACACCCCACATTTTTATTATAATTAAAAATAAGATATATGCGTAGATAGGTTAATAATGGTGATGTACAATGAAAATTAATCAATTCATGAAAGAAAAGGAAAGATTAATTAAATAACAGTGTGTGTAACGAAGAAGATAATAAAGTACGGATAATTAATTCAAATATCAGGAATTAAGTAAAACGGGCATCACCATTGCGTTTGTCTCGAAATTTTTCATGGAATAGATCCAAGTTTTCGAAAATCGGACTCTGTATGAAGGAGTTATGGCCTTTAGAAGAATCAGAAAAATTCAAAACAGTTTGAAATTCGACCCAGGCAGTTGGGCGGGAAAATTCCCGCCCATTAACCAGACAGGTCGACTTAGTGTCACCTCCATCAAGGGAGGTCGACCTGGGGGTCGACCTACCCCCAGATCTGGGCAGTTTTGCCCTGTGACGTGTTCTGCTGTGTTTGTGCGAATCTGATGGCTTTTGGGCTGATCTAATGGTCATAAAACACTCTCTACACCTATAAATACATCCCTAACCTAACCCTAATTCGTTATAATTCTCTATGATGCCTCCATGCCGCCAAACTTCAACCAAACATAGCCGCCACCCACTCTATATTAAATTGCAAATTTTCGTCAGCTTTGGAGTTTAATCAAATCAAATTAGGAGTTCTTCATCAACAATTCATGCTCTTTACCAACAATCAAATAAGAGGGTTAAATCAACGTTTCTACATCAACAACAAATCATTTGTTTCTCCAATCCAATCAATGTAAGTGGATTTTAAATTATATTTGTTGTATAATGTTATTATTATCGTTCGCCATTCCCCATGTATACATATAATGAATATGATGTTAATTCAATAAGAACAATTTTTTTATTTATGCCTACATTGAATTCTCTCCTTTTTATTCTTTCCCCCTTTTTATTTTTATAGCTAGGCTATCTCGAGCCTACGCCTATCATGGATATATGCGTTCTAAACGTGAATGAGAAATTAAGAAGGGAAATGGGTTGTTTGGGCATAATATGGATTGGAAGTATTGATGTATGATTTGAAATTGAATTATGGGTATGACTATATTGAAACGTTGAATTTGTGTATATCTGCATAATTAAATTGGATATGGAATTTGTATAATTTAGCACGATTGGCATGTAATTGGATAACATGTGATGTGAAATTTATCTGTAATTTGGAAGATAAGTTTAAAAGATGAATTAAATTATATTTATGAACATGGAACTGGGTAATATGCAAATTTGGTATGAATAAATATGTGGTTTGGACAATTTATTATAACATGGAATAGGCATGAATATGATTATTAGTGGATTTGGAATATACTACTTAAAGTTTGGGTAATTTGGGGTATAAACATGAAATTGACACTATTGGCATAACTTGAACATGAACATATTTGTGAATTTTTTAATTGGCATACAACACCTAGAATTGACATGAATTGTTAATTAGCTAAAGATGAAACATGGCTAACCCGAGGTTAGACTGAGTTTGTGGTGTAAAACTGCCTGAAACCGCCCGGCACATCCAGCGACCGCAAGCAGTAGGGTCTAATGTGAGAAGTTAGTCATAACATGCTTGAACCCGAGGTTAGACTGAGTTGTGGTGTAAGCCTGCCCGGAACCGACTGACACTTCCAGCAACTGCAACAATAGGTCTTATGTGAGAGGTTGGTGCATTAATAATTAATTAATGCTAATGACACATGCTAAATATGGTAGGGTTAACAACACTTAACCAATATGACATGATATGTGGGAGGGTTAAGTTAACATGAATGAATAGACAACACTTAACCAATATAAATGTGAATGGATAAGTGGATGGGGTTAAGTCAACTTGGGTAAACTTAACCAACATAGATATGGGGAATGTTAACAACCTATTATAAACCAAAGTTGCGGTAATGTAAAGATTGAATAATAGGTAGACCAAGGGAAGGTTATGACTTTAGATATAATACAAAATTTGAAGGGTGGAACAACTTATATCATAAAATAAGTTAATCTAAGATGAAAATGTATAAAAGTACCCGTGCGCTATCGTTTGATAAAAATAACTTAAGTCATGCTTGAATTCGTTGGCAAACCTTAGTTAAAGAATAACTAAGTAGACAAACCTTAGTTAATGAGAACTAAGTAACCAAACCTTAGTTAAAGAAGAACTAAGTAAACAAACCTTAGTTAATGAGAACTAAGTAAACAAACCTTAGTTAATGAGAACTAAGTAACCAAACCTTAGTTAAAGAAGAACTACGCAAACAAACCTTAGTTAATGAGAACTAAGTAACCAAACCTTAGTTAACGAGAACTAAGTAACAAACCTTAGTTAAAAGAAACTAAGTAATAAACTTTAGTTAGAGGAAACTAAGTATTAAACAAATAAGTTGGATATAAATTGTAAAGTGATAATGTGTAGTCTATTAATAAAGATGACATAAGTTATATGAATTACATAACAAGAGATTGGTTGAGTTGAGTAATTCTCTGAGTGTCAATCTGATGTTGATCTCGGTCTTTGGGATTGACACTTAGGGCATTATTCTCTTACTAATTTAAATATGAAGGATAAAGAGAACTTGTGATAACCCCAAACTTCCACTGGGTGAAGGTAAGGAATAATCATATGGAATACAACATAAATATAACAATACATATCACTGATACAACATAGCAGAGGAAATACCATAGAATAATAACATTATAGCAGCGGAAATATAATGTCATAAACCACAGAATCCCAACGGTCATAGAATTCCAAATTATTACATCAAGTTTGCGGAAATGGAAATAAGTTCCAACTCTCAAAATAAGCAATACGAAATGAAACAAGTCTAATGTCTGAACTTAAAGGTAGAAAATGCAATAGAAGTAAATGATAGCTGTCTTCAAAGCTCCCAGTCATCACCTCTCCGCAAAAGCAAATCCAAGCAAAGATAATGAGCAACTCCAAGACAAGACTCCAAGAAAAGAATGAACCTGTTTACTTGACTGCCCGTGTAGAAAAGAGGGCACCCGAATTTGCAAAAAGGTGAAACAAACTACGGGTCAGTCGTGGGACTGGTATGAGAATTCATAACTAGTTTAGTAGTAATAATAATATGACAAATCCAAAGACCACGCCGCTAATGCGGAACGGGTTTACTCAATGGATTGTCGTGCATAATTTAAAGTGTCAGAACGTACAACATCGCAATGCTTTTAGAAAAATGGAATCACCATAAGACTCAAATCCCATCACACAATGCAACGCACACCAGAGGATAGAGTTTTCCCTTATGGTGATTAAACATGCTAAATATGGCAAATACGAGTTTAATATTATTATTAGTGTATAATAAAACATTTCAAAATAAATGTATCAATCCTAGGAAACATACTACCCCATCCTACTATATCTCCATACTAGTAATACAATCAAAACCGCAGGGTCGTATTTGGAATTTGGATTTCCATCTGAGTCAATGCTAGGGAGGAGCTCCTTACCGATTCGAGGCACTCTAGCAATGCCCTAGGATTGGTACTCTGTCCAACCCTTGGATCCTGCAGGGCCGGTCCATACGTTAATGCTTAATGGATTGGCAATTCCTGAACACACGCTTCCTAGTCCTTTTGGACCTATAATACAGCCAGTGGCGACCGCATAAAACCGAGGCCTCGAAAAATCCAACAACCACAATGAATAAATGCCAGCGCTGGTAGGTCCCTGGCACCACTCTAGCTAGAAAGAAACATGTGCACTCCCTGCGTTCCCTTCTCCCGTTTTAGACTCTACCGGTTTGTGAGGCTCATGAGGTTACGTAATACACAAAGCTCTTCTTATTCAAGCAGTGCTTTGATCGTCACCACAAGGTTCTGCTTTTCATCAAGAAACCTTGATCATTGCATCTTAGTATGCCACACTGTCACTCCATACCATACCATTGCTTCTCCATCAATACGTAAATGGGTGTTAAGTAGAGAATAAATTCTCCACCACCAATATTTATATATTAACAGAAAATCAACAATATGATATATAAGGAAGTACGATGTCAGGCACACCATCCATTTAAACTTATGCTCTGGGTCTGAACGAAAGTCAAATCCGTGAAACCAACACGTACGTCTGGGCAATGACCTTGACCCATGAATTGGTAGCAAGTCGATTCAGGATCTCGATCGATGTCCATTCGAGGGAAGATTTACGGTCTTCATACGTCGTCTTCTTACTTCAATTTTTAACGCCGCTGGATCATTTGGAATGAGAATAACTCGGCTTTCCAAACAATCCTCGTATATATGCATATATATAAATATATTTTGAAAATCCTTCTTATTTGTTAATAATTATTTTTATTAACAATTCATTCCTATTTTAATTATTTAAAATAATTAAATTTTATTAACGACGCCAATGGACGACCCTGGCGCTGCTTTTAACCAATTTTGATTTTTACAATTCTCAAAATCTAACCGTTGGATCCTAACATATCTTATATCGTTGGAAAGAGTTTTCCAAGTCGGTCCTAATGTTTTCAGTTTTGGGAAAATCCGACGGTCGGATCTTCCGATATATTCATTTAAAGATACGATTTCAAAACGCGAACTACCGCGCTCGATTCGATTAATTTTAATTATATTTATATATATAATATAAAAATAAATCGTTAATTCTCATCCTTATATACATTTTCATTCTCTTATCTTTTCAATTACACATACATGAAAATGCAATTTATAATTAGGCGATGAATCATTCCTCTTACTTTATTATTATTATTATTATAATTTACATTAAGATGTAAATTATAATACATCGTTCAATTGATTTATTTTCATCTTTCCACTATATTATAATTCTATTCATATAAAATATTCATTTTCTCTTTTAAGTGCATTCTTAACTTCAATTACATAAAAATGTAATTTTATTGTAAGATGTGAATCTCATTCCTAATTACATATAAAAATGTAGTCTTTATTTACTTGCCACATTCCTATTTTTTATTTATATAAAATAAATGTGAACTTTCATTCTTATCACCATTCTTATTTAATTTACAAAAATGTAAATTTTCACTCTAGACACATTCTTACTTGATTTACATTAATAAAATGTAAATTGCACCTACGGTGTAAATTCTTACATATATTACATAAATTAAAATGAAATCTTTTTCCTACGGTGTATTTTTCTTTTTAATTAACATAAAAAAAATAATGTTACTCATCTTACGATCAAATTCTCTTTTTATTTACATAATAAAATGATGTAAATTTTCTATGGTATAAATCCTTTTTATAATTACATAATAATATAATGTAAATTAATCCTACAGTTAATTCTCTTTATATTAACATTATAAATAATGTTAACTTAACATGCGGTGTACTTCAATTATATTACATTATAAAATGATGTAAAATAGCATACGGTGGATTTTCTTTTTATTACATTAACAAAATGAATTTTTTTTTCCTACGATGGAAATCCTCTTTTTATTACATTAATAAAAATGTTAATTTAACATACCATGAATTTTCTTTTATTTTACATTGAAAATAATGTAATTTAACATACCGTGCATTTTCTATTATTTAACATTGAAAATAATGTTAATTTAACATACCGTGCATTTTCTTTTATTTAACATTGAAAATAATGTTAATTTAACATACCGTGCATTTTCTTTTATTTAACATTGAAAATAATGTTAATTTAACATACCATGCATTTTCTTTTATTTAACATTGTAGAAAATATATATTCTAACAAACGATGCATTTCTATATATTTACATTAAAGAAAATGTAAAATTTAACGTACGGTAAAATTCTAATCATTTACATTAAAGAAAATGTATACTTTTTAATCACAATGTAAACACTACCTCTAATTCACATTGTAAAAATATAATTTCTAATTGCAATGTTATCCTACGGTGTAATTCCCTATATAATTCACATATAAAAATGTAAATCTTGACATACGATGAAATTCACCTTTTAATTATAAAGAAAAATGTAATTTTTCCTATACGGTGTAAATTCTTTAACATTAACATTAAAAATAAATGTTAATGTCATCCTACGGTTAAACTTCTTTTATTATATTAACATTAAAAATGTTAATGTCATCATATGATTGAATTTCTTTTAATATTAACATTAAAAATGTTAATGTCATCATACGATTGAATTTCTTTTAATATTAACATTGAAAATGTTAATGTCATCATATGGTGAAATTTCTTTTATTATATTAACATTAAAAATGTTAATTTCATCATACGGTGAAAATACTATTTTATTTTTAAAAATAAAAATGTACTTCTTGTCATACAGTGAAAATCCTATTTTATTTTTGCAAATAAAAAGTAATTTTTATACATGTCACATTCCTACTTTACTTTTACAATTAAAAAGTAAATTTTGTCATACAGTGAATCTTCTCTTTTAAATACCATTGAAAATAATGTAGCTTATCCTACGATGTAAATTTCTTTTTATTTAACATAAGTAAAATGTGCAATTCTCATACGGTGAAATGATTCTAATATTAACATTAAAGAAAAATGTTAAATGTTCATACAGTAAATTTTCTTTTTATATCCACATAAATAAAATGCGAAATTCTCATACGGTGTATATTTCTCATCTTATGTACATTAAAGACAATGTACATTTATCCTACAGTTGAAGTTTTTATAATATTAACATTAAAATGTTAATTACATCATACGGTTGAAATTTTATAAAACTAACATAAAACTATGTTAAGTTATACATGTGGTGAAATTACCTTTTTATTAACATTTAAAAACAATGTTAATTTTCCATACGTTGCAAATACTTCTTATTTACATCAAAATAATGTTAATTTCTCTAACCATGTAAATTACTTATTGTTAACATCAAAATAAATGTTAATTTGTCATACAACGCAATTTACTTATTATTAACATAAACAAAAAGGTTAATATCTCATACGATGTAAATTTTACATAATAAAAATGTAAATTTCATGTCATTACATAACATCAGCATCCAACAATCCAACATGATCAAATCCAATGACTAATATCAAGGTAATTACAAGGTGATGTTTTACTTGACATATGTACAATCAGCAAAGCATGATTAAATAAATTAACTCGTATTTAATTCTAATCAATCACCAATTCAGATTCAAACACTAAAAAAAAAATAGATCTAATATCGTGTCGTTATAGGCAATTCAGATTTAGCATCATATGGGATAAACAGTTCAGATCCATGTTTTAAATATCATGACATATTAGATCTAAAATTAACAATCATAGAAATAATAATTAAATAAATTAAATTAAAAATAAAATTCTCACAGTGTTTGGTCAGAGAATAAGACTCGAATTTGATCAGATTCGGTGTTCGAGTTCACTTGTTTTCGGATCTGGAACAATTCCAATGCAAATTGATAGGAAAAAATCAAAATCAAGCCTTTAACAACTGGCGCAGCGACGCTTAAAAGCGTGACGAATTCTGAAATAAAATTTACCTTAGAATGTTCAAAAATTCAAACTCTGTTAACTTTTGATTTACTGAACGGTTTTGGGTGCGGTTTTTTGGAGGATGGAGCTCTTGGAGAGGCCGGTCTACGGGGGTAGGAGCGGTGGAGCTCGGTCGGGGTATGGCGGTGCAGTCGTGGCCGAACGGATCGGACTTCGGGGAGGTGGTGCGTCGGCTACGGTGGACGAGAGGTGCTGGAACTTGTCGGAGATCGAAGGGCTCGAGAATCTCTTCGAAACGAGTATAAGTTTGAGACTTTTCATTGAGAAATGAGGTCGAAATCGAAGTTCAAAAATTCGAGCGGAAATGGGTTAAGCGGCGGGTTTCAAACGGAGGAGAAGGAGACTACTGTAGCACGTATTTATACGTGTATTCCTAGGGTATTCTAATTATTATTTTATTTTAATAATTTCAGAAAATAGTGATTTTCCGTCCGAACTCTGATTCGCGCTCAACGACTGTCAAACTATACGTTTTGACGCCTTCTGAATGCGATGGCGCCATCCCCGAAGTCCAATTTTGAAGTTACAGGTATGTTTTTCTTTTATTTTCAAATTTAATTGTTTAATTTAAATTCGAACATATGTTTTAATTTCCTGCGGCCACGTACGAATTCAGAAAATTCCCGAAAAATTATTTTTGGCTTTCTTATGACGATACGGTCCTAATAAAATTTATTTCGTCGAATTCTGAGACATTTTAAAAAATGGCTATTTTTCAGTCAATTAATTTTGACCGAAACTGACTAAATACTGTTTCTATTGCCACGCTCACGTACTAGTTTGGAAAATTCTAAAATTTGAAACCTAGTAATAATTTAATATTCCGAATCCAACAAAAGTGGTTTCGTCAGAAACGGACACTGTTTGAAAAATCACTATTTTCTATGGCTATATATTTTATAATAAAAATACATTTTTAAACAAATAATTTTCGAAACTCCAAATATATAAGTGTTTATACTTTTTAGATGCAGAAACGTCATTCCGGACTCAATGGAAGTGGTTTCGAGTCGAAATCCCTTTATATGCAAAAAGTAGCATTATTGACCTATGCAAGTTACCTAGCGACCTTTCTAAAAATTGAATTGGCCATAACTTTTGATTTCCGCTATGAAATTTCGATTTTTCGGATTCGTTGGAAAGATATTTTTAAATAGATTCTAATATTTTTGGTTTCACTAAAATCAGTTAAAATTTGCGTCCTGTACGGTCAGTCAAAGTTCAAGTTTGACTTTTCAAATTATCGCGCTATTTCTAACTCTTTTTATAATTAAAATTAATTTATTCATTCTAACTTCGATTTGAACAAAATTTGTGATCATTATTATTTAAAATAGATTATTTAAAATAGTCAAAACCCATTAAAATCACTTTAAATAAAATTTTAAATTTACCCCAAAATTCAGGGTTATTACAATCTCCCCCACTTAAGAACTTTTCGTCCTCGAAAAGGAAAAGAGAAATAGAAGAGTAGGAACTAACCTAGAGAACGTAGAATGTTTTAATTTCTAACTTCTTAACCGTGTCGTTGGGAATAAAGCTCCTTAGTTCCTATGGCGTCTTGCCTCCTTGCTCTAGCTCTACTAGTTCTAGCGGCCCGAGTACCCATTTTTAGTTAGTTCTGTACGATCAAGGGAAGAGTCAGAACAACTGTAATGGTGGTTCTAAGAGATAGAAAAGATCGAAGGATGAATGAAAAGATGACGAAAGTGACTGGCTATTTATGTATCACATGAAATGTCCGCCATAGAATATTGTGATTCTATGTAAACGAATTTGCTATAAATATGTTATATTCCAAAGCTAAGTTTAACCAAAGCTCTGATACCAACTGTGATAACCCCAAACTTCCACTGGGTGAAAGAAAGGAATAATCATATGGAATACAACATAAATATAACAATACATATCACTGATACAACATAGCAGAGGAAATACCATAGAATAATAACATTATAGCATCGGAAATATAATGTCATAAACCACAGAATCCCAACAGTCACAGAATTCCAAATTATTACATCAAGTTTGCGGAAATGGAAATAAGTTCCAACTCTCAAAATAAGCAATACGAAATGAAACAAGTCTAATGTCTGAACTTAAAGGTAGAAAATGCAATAGAAGTAAATGATAGCTGTCTTCAAAGATCCCAGTCATCACCTCTCCGCAAAAGCAAATCCAAGCAAAGATAATGAGCAACTCCAAGACAAGACTCCAAGCAAAGAATGAACCTGTTTACTTGACTGCCCGTGTAGAAAAGAGGGCACCCGAATTTGCAAAAAGGTGAAACAAACTACGGGTCAGTCGTGGGACTGGTATGAGAATTCATAACTAGTTTAGTAATAATAATATGACAAATCCAAAGACCACGCCGCTAATGCGGAACGGGTTTACTCAATGGATTGTCGTGCATAATTTAAAGTGTCAGAACGTACAACATCGCAATGCTTTTAAAAAAATGGAATCACCATAAGACTCAAATCCCATCTCACAATACAACGCACACCAGAGGATAGAGTTTTCCCTTATGGTGATTAAACATGCTAAATACGGCAAATACGAGTTTAATATTATTATTAGTGTATAATAAAACATTTCAAAATAAATGTATCAATCCTAGGAAACATAGTACCCCATCCTACTATATCTCCATACTAGTAATACAATCAAAACCGCAGGGTCGTATTTGGAATTTGGATTTCCATCTGAGTCAAGGCTAGGGAGGAGCTCCTTACCGATTCGAGGCACTCTAGCAATGCCCCGGGTTTGGTACTCTGTCCAACCCTTGGATCCTGCAGGGCTGGTCCATACGTTAACGCTTAATGGATTGGCAATTCCTGAACACACGCTTCCCAGTCCTTTTGGACCTATAATACGGCCAGTGGCGACCGCATAAAATCGAGGCCTCGAAAAATCCAACAACCACAATGAATAAATGCCAGCGCTGGTAGGTCCCTAGCACCACTCTAGCTAGAAAGAAACGTGTGCACTCCCTACGTTCCCTTCTCCCGTTTTAGACTCTACCGGTTTGTGAGGCTCGTGAGGTTACGTAATACACAAAGCTCTGCTTATTCAAGCAGTGCTTTGATTGTCACCACAAGGTTCTGCTTTTCAACAAGAAACCTTGATCATTGCATCTTAGTATGCCACACTGTCACTCCATACCATACCATTGCTTCTCCATCAATACGTAAATGGGTGTTAAGTAGAGAATAAATTCTCCACCACCAATATTTATATATTAACAGAAAATCAACAATATGATATATAACGAAGTACGATGTCAGACACACCATCCATTTAAACTTATGCTCTGGGTCTGAACGAAAGTCAAATCCGTGAAACCAACACGTACGTCTGGGCAATGACCTTGACCCATGAATTGGTATCAAGTCAATTCAGGATCTCGATTGATGTCCATTCGAGGGAAGATTTACGGTCTTCAAACGTCGTCTTCTTACTTCAATTTTTAACGCCGCTGGATCATTTGGAATGAGAATAACTCGGCTTTCCAAACAATACTCGTACATATGCATATATATATATATATATATTTTGAAAATCCTTCTTATTTGTTAATAATTATTTTTATTAACAATTCATTCCTATTTTAATTATTTAAAATAATTAAATTTTATTAACGACGCCAATGGACGACCCTGGCGCTGCTTTCAACCAATTTTTTATTTTTACAATTCTCAAAATCTAACCGTTGGATCCTAACATACCTTATATCGTTGGAAAGAGTTTTCCAAGCCGGTCCTAATGTTTTCAGTTTTGTGAAAATCCGACGGTCGGATCGTCCGATATATTCATCTAAAAATATAATTTCAAAACGCGAACTACCGCGCTCGATTCGATTAATTTTAATTATATTTATATATATAATATATAAATAAATCGTTAATTCTCATCCTTATATACATTTTCATTCTCTTATCTTTTCAATTACACATACATGAAAATGCAATTTATAATTAGGCGATGAATCATTCCTCTTACTTTATTATTATTATTATAATTTACATTAAGATGTAAATTATAATACATCGTTCAATTGATTTATTTTCATCTTTCCACTATATTATAATTCTATTCATATAAAATATTCATTTTCTCTTTTAAGTGCATTCTTAACTTCAATTACATAAAAAATGTAATTTTATTGTAAGATGTGAATCCCATTCCTAAATACATATAAAAATGTAATCTTTATTTACTTGCCACATTCCTATTTTTTATTTATATAAAATAAATGTGAACTTTCATTCTTATCACCATTCTTACTTAATTTACAAAAATGTAAATTTTCACTCTAGACACATTCTTACTTGATTTACATTAATAAAATGTAAATTGCACCTACGGTGTAAATTCTTACATATATTACATAAATTAAAATGAAATCTTTTTCCTACGGTGTATTTTTCTTTTTAATTAACATAAAAAAAATAATGTTACTCATCTTACGATCAAATTCTCTTTTTATTTACATAATAAAATGATGTAAATTTTCTACGGTATAAATCCTTTTTATAATTACATAATAATATAATGTAAATTAATCCTACAGTTAATTCTCTTTATATTAACATTATAAATAATGTTAACTTAACATGCGGTGTATTTCAATTATATTACATTATAAAATGATGTACAATAGCATACGGTGGATTTTCTTTTTATTACATTAACAAAATGATTTTTTTTCCTACGATGGAAATCCTCTTTTTATTACATTAATAAAAATGTTAATTTAACATACCATGAATTTTCTTTTATTTTACATTGAAAATAATGTAATTTAACATACCGTGCATTTTCTTTTATTTAACACTGAAAATAATGTTAATTTAACATACCGTGCATTTTCTTTTATTTAACATTGAAAATAATGTTAATTTAACATACCGTGCATTTTCTTTTATTTAACATTGAAAATAATGTTAATTTAACATACCGTGCATTTTCTTTTATTTAACATTGTAGAAAATGTATATTCTAACATACGATGCATTTCTATATATTTACATTAAAGAAAATGTAAAATTTAACATACGGTAAAATTCTAATCATTTACATTAAAGAAAATGTATACTTTTTAATCACAATGTAAACACTACCTCTAATTCACATTGTAAAAATATAATTTCTAATTGCAATGTTATCCTACGGTGTAATTCCCTATATAATTCACATATAAAAATGCAAATCTTGACATACGATGAAATTCACCTTTTAATTACAAAGAAAAATGTAATTTTTCCTATATGGTGTAAATTCTTTAACATTAACATTAAAAATAAATGTTAATGTCATCCTACGGTTAAACTTCTTTTATTATATTAATATTAAAAATGTTAATGTCATCATATGATTGAATTTCTTTTAATATTAACATTAAAAATGTTAATGTCATCATATGGTGAAATTTCTTTTATTATATTAACATTAAAAATGTTAATTTCATCATACGGTGAAAATACTATTTTATTTTTAAAAATAAAAATGTACTGTAACACCCCACATCCGTTAGTGTCACTCACAAAGGGAATGCACTAAGTTCTGTGGAGCATTATGGGTAAAAGATGCAGATAAATTACAAGACAGACAAACATTAAACAGCGGAAAACAAAACTTTGCTTTATTGACAAAATAATTTGTACAAGGTTCCTTTACAATATCAGAGTATCAACTGTCTTTACAAAATAAAGAAGCATAAAATACATTTATATTCCCCAATGTAACAAAAGCCAGCCATAGCAATCCAAAGCCGATGCATCCAAGATTCTTCAAGCTTGGAAAGAGAAATCATCCCAAAACAAATCTTAGCTATCCTATTTCCTCCTTAACAACCTGGGGGGGGGGGGAACGGAAGAAAGAAGACGAAAGAAAAACAGAGTCAGACATAAAGCCTGAGTAAGTTCAGTAACTTCTAGCATGTGAACATGGAAAACAAAACGACATGAATTAACGGAATACAAGATTACACCATGACGATAGGGTCAACAAGATTAGACAAGGTAGTCACAAGATATGCTAAGATAAACTGGATACGCTCTAATACTTTCGCTGCTTCGCTATTTACTTGTTATACTGGTTTCTGCACCGCCTAACTAGTGTTTCAACTAGTAACGACAACGTGATCCCAATCCCTGTATTTTCCATCGCCTTCAAGCATCCATTTATTAGTTGTTACCTAGATCTAATCTAGGGTTTTCTATCCACTGCTTTCTAGATTTAACTATAGTTTTACGCTATCTGCTGAACGCTTTTCGAGTTCAGGGTTTATGCCACCTAGTCCAACTAGGGATTACGCTACCTGTCGAACAATGCCCCCAAGTCTAGGACACACTACCTAGAGTGGTATATGTTCCTAGGCTTCCCCACGTATGTATCGCAAATCGTTATCGCTTGTCTAGATGCACATGTCCTGTAATGTGCGATCCGAGTCCTATGACAGGGAAAATCAAGGAATACAGAACTCGGTCGGGAGCTTTCAGATATCTGCCGATGCAGATGCTAAGGTCTGTTTTTACTCCAGTGGCTATGGTCCCACTTGACCCCTCCCTCAGCTAATGAAAGGCACACCTTGTAAAATGAGAACTATACGCCGGCCCCCGGTGCCCCACTATCCTATGGCCATCCGCAACCATAACTAGATAGCAAGTATATGGTCTTTTGGAGTTCTCCGCCTTTCCGCTTCACGTATCTCGATTGACTCAAGATGGATGGTAGACGACGAGTTGCTATCACAGGGCTACCGTCTTCTCGCCGAATCACGCTGGTCCATCCTAGTCTTTAGGTTGCCACATATATATATTGCAACCAAGGCATACCCTCGGTTCTTCTAACGCAGACCTTAACCTCTGTGAGCCCAGGATGATCATCTGCAGCCTCACAGAGGGATACCAAGAGTACCCTCACGTCCCCCCGAAGCCTCGGGCTTCGTAACCCAATTCGTTGGAGCCTTCTTAAAACCATATGGATGTCCGCTCCTTCGTGTTATACTAAGAATTACTACTTAGTTCTACTAACTAAGGTTTACCACTTAGTTTCCAAATTCCTTGTTTTCTTAACTAAGTTTACTACTTAGTCCCTTTTTCAACTGAGGTTTACTATTTAGTTTTCTTTCTCGCCAGGTTGGGTTGGTTAAGTGTCTTTAGTCGATTGAAGCTATCTTAACCCTCTTCCCTTATCCTATTACACTGGTTAAGTGTTATCCCTTTATGCTTTTTACTTAACCCTATTCATTTATCATATTCTGATGGTTAAGCATTCAAGTTTACTTAACCCTATGGTCTAGTCCAGCTAACATATTAATTTGGCTAAGTGTATAACTTAACCCCAACCTCTAGTCTAATTAACATGTTAAATTAGCTAAGTGTATTAACTTTACTTAACCCCACCTTCTAGTCTAGTCAACATGTTAATTTGGCTAAGTATTCCCATGGACTTAATCCTCCCATTCTAGCTTTAACTGTGCTAAGTTGGCTAAGTGTTCCTTAACCTTCCCATTCTAGCTTTAATTAATAAATTAAAGCCGCAACCTCTCACATTAGACAGATACTGCTGCGGTTACTGGATGTGCCGGTCGGTTCCGGGCAGGTTTACACCACAACTCAGTCTAACCTCGGGTTAGGCATATTCATGTTTTCTAAGTTCAAAGGGTTTTTGATTAATTTCCAAATCTGGTTTTGAAAACAACCATCCCGTCCTTCGGATCAGTTAGGGATAGCCAGGGAGGGCAGGAAACTTGTATTTTCCAAACCCAAGCCTAGACACTATCCTCTCTGTCACCCTAGAACCTTCTGGTCTATGTGTTATAAAAAGGGATGTTATCAAAATACTTTTCTTTTGTTTATAAATTGTTAACAATTTATTTCAAAAGCCCATTTCCCCTTTTTAGACAAATTTGGCCTATATTTATTTGTCAAGCCTACTAGTATACTTATATTCTAGGCCCAAGTCCTAACCCAACATGCAGTTTAGGCCATTTCCTATTTCATTGCCGAAACTAGATTAAATATCCTAGTTTATAATTTATGGCCAAAACTTAACCAAGTTACATATTTTGTGGTAAATGAACAATTTAACATTTATGACGAATTCTATAAGTAAATTACTCCTAATTTACTTATTTCATTACTACTCTTTTAATGTACATTGTCACATTTATTATTATGGCTCATTCTCTCTTATTTATCATATTTATACTTTTTGGTATGTAAATTATACCAAATTTAGTGTCGCTAACCATAATTTATTCTAAACATGACAATTGCTCACAATTATGAATAAATTCAAAATTGTGCTAATATACTTATTCCAAATCAACCTTAATTAACCCAATCTTGGTTTAACATCCTAATTCACAATTTATGGCAAAACTAGAATTATTTTTCTAGTTTATATTTTATGCCTAAAATTTAGCTTACTTACTAACGCTAAATTTAATATGTCAAAATCACATATTCCCTAATCCATGTCAAATTTCCCCGTTTTCATTTTAATATGCATGTCATAATACATATTCCAAATTAGGCCAATTTCCAAGTTTACAATTACGTTCATATTCATTTCCATGTTTTTCCCCAAATCGCATTCCCACCGTTCGAATAATCGTGATTCAACCTAGATTATAAATAAATCTAGATTCGTAGATAAAAAGGGAATGAATCAAAATGACAAGAAGGAATAATTGGCATAAAAAGGTTTGGATAACAATGTAGGTTCAAGAATATGGGTAGACCTAACTAAATAGGTAAATTCCCACTGTCTTAAAACCAAAGAATGGGCAAAATAGGTTCAAGAACGTAGGTAGACCTAACTTAATAGGTAAATTCCCACTGTCTTAAAACCAAAGAAAAAAACCAAGGAACAGGTAGAATAAATAATTGGGTTTAGACCCAATTTCACAATCACCAAACTAAAGCAATATTTTCCTAATCATGAATCATGGGTGTCAAAATCACAATTGTCCTCATTATGTCATAAGCAATAGTTTATGTCCAATTCAAAGGCTTATGTTCTTAGTCATAAGTAATGTCCATGGTCATAGGCAATATAGGCGATGTTCATAGTCCAAAAGGGAAAATAATTCCCATAGTCCTAAGTCATTGTCATAGGCAATGTTTATATGTACCAAAATCAAAGGCTTATGTCATAGTCCAAAGGCATATGCTTTCAAAGGCCACAGTTCTATAGTCATAGTCACGGTTACAGTCTTATTTGTCCTCGAATCATAACAGTTCTTAATTCAGTCCAAGAGTATAAACAAAGATTCGAAGAGAGAGAGAGAGAGAGATTTGGCATATTCCTTTATTCCTTTAATTTCATGTCACAAATAAAACAAAATGTTCAGATCTAGAAATAACCAACTTACAGAAAATAGATCTAGAAAAGAAGGAAAGCATGGCTATGATTCGTGCGTCGTTGCTTGAAACTTGTTTGAGCTAGCCTTTGAATTCTTCACTTGAAACTTTGATTTGAATCCCTCCTTAAAAGTCTTTTAGCAGCATCTCCTCGTCTTGAATCATATTTTATTTTATTTATTTAAGAAAATTTAGAGGAGGGGAAGAAGCCATGAATCTTAGCAGCATAAGGATAGAAGAGAATTGGTGCAAAGAGAATGAAGACTAGGGCTGTTTATATAGCTGCTCAAGACCTTATCGTACACGCAGCGCTGAGTCAGCATTGAACCTAGTTAAGAAAATAGTCCAGGTATGTAGATGAATCTAGCCAAACCTTATCATACACGTAGTGCTGAGTCAGCATTGGGTCCCACAAGCTATTTTGGCGTAAAAGTTTGATTTTCAAACTTTTGAATTTTTGGAATTTATTTAACTGTTTTATTCACATCAAATATTCTTATATGTATACAATTCCTCTAACGACCATTTTACGCGTATATATATACGCACAACTTTCATTTTATTTTCAAAATTCAAATGATGTTGCCATATTTCATTGACTGTAGCCTTATCTTGAATTTTATCTTTCGTATACATATATTTTTGCATATATATATATATTTATATTCTCATATGTATATATATATATATTCTTTATTTCCTTATATGTACGTTCTTATCCTTTCAAATTTTGAATTTGTATACGTACATATATTTGCATGTTCAGTTGGCCCTCTCTAAAACAAAGATAAAAAAATTATGCCGCCGCCGGGGTTTGAACCCCCGACCTCCATGCTACAAATCCAATGCCTTAACCAACTGAGCTACAGAGGCTTTTGTTAATAAGTCTTAGAACAATAATAATTATTGTTCTCTCCTTACTTCTCTTTTTCATGTTAGTTACAATACTTAAATTAAACAACTGCATGGATCTTTTCCTTTTAATTTTTCTTTTAAAAATTAATTATACTTTAATTTGAGAATCTTAATGTCGCAGAATTACGGGGTGTTACATTCTCCCCCACTTAAAAGGATTTCGTCCCCGAAATCTTCAAGTTAGGAAGAATGTGTCCTACCATCCAATCACCCATCTACTCAACCATTCAATCACAGGCATTCATTGTCCTTAAAAGATTTCTAATGCTTTCATGTTCATATGCATAGTGTGTGTATATGTCTCTATCTAATGCAAAATCAGGCGGTCTACTGATTCAGTTGACCTCCTTAATGCAAATCATGTTAGTGCCATGCGTCCAATCATGCATGCAAACATCCCAAGTCATGTAAATACTACATGCGTGCACAACCATTCATCCATATGCAACGTCCATATGATATCATATCAAGTTCAACTTATAAACAAATGCATATATGTAAATGCAATATGAGAGCCTCCAAACTTGATCTAGTGCCTAATACGTATGCATATGCATCCACGAGCAACCATTTGCAACCACTTGCAACCATTCAACCATAACATGTTTCAAATACTTGTTTACATCCATTGGCTTCTACCTAAGAATCGCAGATACGACCTAGAGGATATACTTTGGAAAGAGAGAAACAACTACGCGTAAAGCTCCTAAACAGAGAAATCAAGGATGCACCCTTAAGGAAAAAGGGCATGCTGCTAGTATCTAGCCTTCTTGAGCTTTACTCCACTGTATCTTAACCAATTTATCTTCACGATTCTGAAGTTCCTAATCTCCATTTCCAAAATAAACAGATGTCAATCACGGCGCCAAGTATATGTACTAAGATGATTAGAGGCCTCCCTCTTGGCTTATCCATCACGCCATAACTATGAGAGTCAAAAGATCACTCCGTACTTTTTAGAGTACCTAGCACAACTATTCATCTTTCACGCAAACCATCCAAACCGAACTCGACATTCCTCAAGTACAAGCCCCAAAGGCCTAAACCAATATCAGACAAGCATCCAAGGAATATCTTCTCCGAATTTAGACGATCTACGTGAGATGATATAAGCAAACTCGATAGCTATCCTCAAATCCCTACTAACCAAAAACTGGTCGGACCACCAATTGGATTTGAGACTCTAGTGGGATATTTCTACTATACACGTACTATGGTGCAGAGACTCAACTATGGAAGTGGGTATGAACAATTAAGAAGCACTGGAACCTAAGGAAATAGTACGAACAGAAAACTAGACTCTTCCAACCGGACCACCTTTCTCCTAGGTGCGCTT
Organism: Allium sativum; assembly: GCA_030737875.1. Taxonomy (NCBI): domain Eukaryota; kingdom Viridiplantae; phylum Streptophyta; class Magnoliopsida; order Asparagales; family Amaryllidaceae; genus Allium; species Allium sativum. The sequence continues at coordinate 898,926,960 of CM060910.1, read as the reverse complement.
GGTGGCGAAAGCATGTACTTGTCCTTCTGAAAATCTTGTCCTCGTTCTTGCCCTTGTCCTTAAGTATATGCCCTATCATACCCTAGTAAAAATACTTCCTCTTGTCTTAGGTTTTATAATTTCTTCCTCCTTCGTGTGCTAAGTCTACATCCATGAATTCCTCAACCTAGGGTTATGCTCCTTAGCCAAACTCCTCATCCCCTTCCGTGTGTAGTCATGTTGACAAATCTCTCGAAAACTGCCTCCATCGTCCGGAAAACCTTATAAGCTTTGAAAGAAAACTGCCCGTAGATGAAACAACTACGGCTATGGGTGGAAGCCGGGCACTACTTTGCCCTTCGATGAGGTTACCTCCCAGAAAGCCAGGAGCCCCAGAGACTCAAGAAAGAAGGAAAGCATGGCTATGATTCGTGCGTCGTTGCTTGAAACTTGTTTGAGCTAGCCTTTGAATTCTTCACTTGAAACTTTGATTTGAATCCCTCCTTAAAAGTCTTTTAGCAGCATCTCCTCGTCTTGAATCATATTTTATTTTATTTATTTAAGAAAATTTAGAGGAGGGGAAGAAGCCATGAATCTTAGCAGCATAAGGATAGAAGAGAATTGGTGCAAAGAGAATGAAGACTAGGGCTGTTTATATAGCTGCTCAAGACCTTATCGTACACGCAGCGCTGAGTCAGCATTGAACCTAGTTAAGAAAATAGTCCAGGTACGTAGATGAATCTAGCCAAACCTTATCATACACGCAGTGCTGAGTCAGCATTGGGTCCCACAAGCTATTTTGGCGCAAAAGTTTGATTTTCAAACTTTTGAATTTCTGGAATTTATTTAACTGTTTTATTCACATGAAATATTCTTATATGTATACAATTCCTCTAACGACCATTTTACGCGTATATATATACGCACAACTTTCATTTTATTTTCAAAATTCAAATGATGTTGCCATATTTCATTGACTGTAGCCTTATCTTGAATTTTATCTTTCGTATACATATATTTTTGCATATATATATATATTTATATTCTCATATGTGTATATATATATATTCTTTATTTCCTTATATGTACGTTCTTATCCTTTCAAATTTTGAATTTGTATACGTACATATATTTGCATGTTCAGTTGGCCCTCTCTAAAACAAAGATAAAAAAATTATGCCGCCGCCGGGGTTTGAACCCCCGACCTCCATGCTACAAATCCAATGCCTTAACCAACTGAGCTACAGAGGCTTTTGTTAATAAGTCTTAGAACAATAATAATTATTGTTCTCTCCTTACTTCTCTTTTTCATGTTAGTTACAATACTTAAATTAAACAACTGCATGGATCTTTTCATTTTAATTTTTCTTTTAAAAATTAATTATACTTTAATTTGAGAATCTTAATGTCGCAGAATTACGGGGTGTTACATGTACTTCTTGTCATACAGTGAAAATCCTATTTTATTTTTGCAAATAAAAAGTAATTTTTATACATGTCACATTCCTACTTTACTTTTACAATTAAAAAGTAAATTTTGTCATACAGTGAATCTTCTCTTTTAAATACCATTGAAAATAATGTAGCTTATCCTACGATGTAAATTTCTTTTTATTTAACATAAATAAAATGTGCAATTCTCATACGGTGAAATCATTCTAATATTAACATTAAAGAAAAATGTTAAATGATCATACAGTAAATTTTCTTTTTATATCCACATAAATAAAATGTGAAATTCTCATACGGTGTATATTTCTCATCTTATGTACATTAAAGACAATGTACATTTATCCTACAGTTGAAGTTTTTATAATATTAACATTAAAATGTTAATTACATCATACGGTTGAAATTTTATAAAACTAACATAAAACTATGTTCAGTTATACATGTGGTGAAATTACCTTTTTATTAACATTTAAAAACAATGTTAATTTTCCATACGTTGCAAATACTTCTTATTTACATCAAAATAATGTTAATTTCTCTAACCATGTAAATTACTTATTGTTAACATCAAAATAAATGTTAATTTGTCATACAACGCAATTTACTTATTATCAACATTAAACAAAAAGGTTAATATCTCATACGATGTAAATTTTACATAATAAAAATGTAAATTTCATGTCATTACATAACATCAGCATCCAACAATCCAACATGATCAAATCCAATGACTAATATCAAGGTAATTACAAGGTGATGTTTTACTTGACATATGTACAATCAGCAAAGCATGATTAAATAAATTAACTCGTATTTAATTCTAATCAATCACCAATTCAGATTCAAACACTAAAAAAAAAAATAGATCTAATATCGTGTCGTTATAGGCAATTCAGATTTAGCATCATATGGGATAAACAGTTCAGATCCATGTTTTAAATATCATGACATATTAGATCTAAAATTAACAATCATAGAAATAATAATTAAATAAATTAAATTAAATTAAAAATAAAATTCTCACAGTGTTTGGTCAGAGAAGAAGACTCGAATTTGATCAGATTCGGTGTTCGTGTTCACTTGTTTTCGGATCTGGAACAATTCCAATGCAAATTGATAGGAAAAAATCAAAATCAAGCCTTTAACAACTGGCGCAGCGACGCGTAAAAGCGTGACGAATTCTGAAATAAAATTTACCTTAGAACGTTCAAAAATTCAAACTCTGATAACTTTTGATTTACTGAACGGTTTTGGGTGCGGTTTTTTGGAGGATGGAGCTCTTGGAGAGGCCGATCTACGGGGGTAGGCGCGGTGGAGCTCGGTCGGGGTATGGCGGCGCAGCCGTGGCCGAACGGATCGGACTTCGGGGAGGTGGTGCGTCGGCTACGGTGGACGAGAGGTGCTGGAACTTGTCGGAGATCGAAGGGCTCGAGAATCTCTTCGAAACGAGTATAAGTTTGAGACTTTTCATTGAGAAATGAGGTCGAAATCGAAGTTCAAAAATTCGAGTGGAAATGGGTTAAGCGGCGGGTTTCAAACGGAGGAGAAGGAGACTACTGTAGCACATATTTATATGTGTATTCCTAGGGTATTCTAATTATTATTTTATTTTAATAATTTCAGAAAATAGTGATTTTCCGTCCGAACTCCGATTCGCGCTCAACGATTGTCGAACTATACGTTTTGACGCCTTCTGAATGCGATGGCGCCATCCCCGAAGTCCAATTCTGAAGTTACAGATATGTTTTTCTTTTATTTTCAAATTTAATTGTTTAATTTAAATTCGAACATATGTTTTAATTTCCTGCGGCCACGTACGAATTCAGAAAATTCCCGAAAAATTATTTTTGGCTTTCTTATGACGATACTGTCCTAATAAAATTTATTTCGTCGAATTCTGAGACTTTTTGAAAAATGGCTATTTTTCAGTCAATTAATTTTGACCGAAACTGACTAAATACTGTTTCTCTTGCCACGCTCACGTACTAGCTTGGAAAATTCTAAAATTTGAAAGCTAGTAATAATTTAATATTCCGAATCCAACAAAAGTGGTTTCGTCAGAAACGGACACTGTTTGAAAAATCACTATTTTCTATGGCTATATATTTTATAATAAAAATACATTTTTAAACAAATAATTTTCGAAACTCCAAATATATAAGTTTTTTTACTTTTTAAATGCAGAAACGTCATTCCGGACTCAATGGAAGTGGTTTCGAGTCGAAATCCCTTTATATGCAAAAAGTAGCATTATTGACCTATGCAAGTTACCTAGCGACCTTTCTAAAAATTGAATTGGCCATAACTTTTGATTTCCGCTATGAAATTTCGATTTTTCGGATTCGTTGGAAAGATATTTTTAAATAGATTCTAATATTTTTGGTTTCACTAAAATCCGTTAAAATATGCGTCCTGTACGGTCAGTCAAAGTTCAAGTTTGACTTTTCAAATTACCGCGCTATTTCTAACTCTTTTTATAATTAAAATTAATTTATTCATTCTAACTTCGATTTGAACCAAATTTGTGATCATTATTATTTAAAATAGATTATTTAAAATAGTCAAAACCCATTAAAATCACTTTAAATAAAATTTTAAATTTACCCCAAAATTCAGGGTTGTTACAGAACTTGTCAGTAAACCTTAGTTAAGGGAACCAAGTAGACAACGATTAAGAGAACTAAGTATTAAACCTTAGTTAAGAAGACGAACGATTAAGAAAACCAAGTAGTAAACCTTAGTTAAGAGAACTAAGTATCAAACCTTAGTTAAGAGAACTAAGTACTAAACCTTAGTTAACAGAACTAAGTAAACAACGCACTTGAACCGGTCCAGACATACGATGAATAACCAAACACGGTAGATCATCGCTAAGCCGTAGAATACGAGGAGGAGCGAACGTCCGTCTAGAAACTCTTGTAGGCTCCAACGGACTGGGATATGAAGCACGCGGCTTCAGGGCATGTGTAGTATGGTACTCTTGGTATCCCTCTGTGAGAATGCAGATGATCCACCTGGACTCACAGAGGTTAGGTCTGCACGGTTACGAACCAAGAGTATGCCTTGGTTGCAACGATTAGGAGGCAACCTAAAGACTTGGATGGACCAGCGTGAGTCGGCGAGACCATTTAGTGCCCTGTGATAGCAACTCGTCGTCTACCTACAATCTTCAGTCTGTATGAAAAGCGGAAAGGCAGAGAACTCCAAAAGACCATATACTTGCTATCTAGTTATGGGTGAGGTAAGGCCAATAGGGAGGGGCATAGAGGGCCAGCCAGTTGTGCCAGGGTTAAGTTCTCATTCTTATTTTTCATGGGTGCCTTTCATTTGTTAGTTGAGGGAGGGGTCTAGTGGGGCCATAGCCACTATAAAGGCATACCTTAGCATCTGCATCAGCAGGTATGTTAAAGCTCCCGACCGAGTTCCATGTTTCTTGATTAGCCCTGCTATGGGACTCGGGTTCGCACATATAGAGAACATGTGCAGATAGGCAATAAGTACGATTGACGATACGCACGTAGGGGAAAGTCTAGGTACATACACATCGCTCTGGGTGGTGTATCGTAGACTATAGGGCATTACTCGATGACGGAACCGAGTCGAACCTAGGGTGGTAGTCCAACGCTTACGTAATATAGTAATGAAGGTTCTACGCAGACGTAGCGTTCGTATACACATGCATGTAAATACATGAGATTCTATACGACATGTGGCATTGGATAAGGGACTGCATACATATGGAGGAGACCGTGCAAGTGGGATATAGTTGGGGATAGCTACATATACACTATATTAGGTTGATCTAATAGGCAGTAGATGGGTGCGACGTGTGTACATGCCATAAGGGCTATCAACACAAATAACCAAATAAATAAGAAAATGCAATAGACCAGTATATGTTGGGTTATTCAACATTTGTAGTCTAAACCCATTCACACAGTACTTATGTTCTGACCCCCTCCTCATTACATACTCGTAGGTTAGGTAGTGACAGGGATATGATAGCTTGGGATACTGGTTAAGCAATATGTTTAATAAAGTAAAGCTATATTTCAATTACAACATATTTTATTCCTTCCGCTGTGAGATGATTTACGAGTTCTGACATGTTTCTTTATCTCTGTCTTTTCTACAGGATACCAGAGCAAAACAGCTCGGGTCTCGATGGATTGGAATTTTGGAAAAAAATTCGGTCCGTCGGAACCTGGGTTGTTACAGAATTAGAGAAGGGATGCTAAGAAGTGACCCAATTCCAATCATTCAAGAGTTATACGCCATCGAATGATACTTTGGAGAATATATATATCTCTATACATGTACCGTGACACTATATAAAAAACCACCTACGCGAGACTAGATAGAGAAGGAGCGTGAGACTGGGAAGTACTGTTTGTTCCATGAGATGTTTAGCCATTCGACGAATGAGTGTCATCACATTAGACGTGATTGAACAGTTGTTACGAAAGGGAAAACTTGATGAGTATAAGATATCCACAAGGGACAGGGGCAAGGAGCTCCAACCCCAAATCAAGATCAAGGGCCCTATGAGAGCACTGTCCAACAAAAGGCAAAGAAGATTGTCATTAATATTGTCATCGCAGGACCACATTCGATTAGATTTAGTGCAAGGACAATGAAGTAGTATGTAAACATTGCAAAGCATATGGAAATTGGGGAATTAGCACCTCCGAATATAATGTTTCAATCAAGCAACAGAAAACGATGAAGGATAATAACGATTTCCGTGATAGAGAGAGTTCAGGGGTGGAAACCCCAAACATCGACTTGTTGTAATATCGGCCATTATTGGCCCTGCAATTGTGCGGAAGGTCCTTATTGATTGTGGGTGTTCCGTTAATATTTTGTTTTAGAAGGCTTTTGATCAAATGAAGTCGGAGTAGAGAGATTTGAAACCATGTATAGGATGGATACTCGGTTTCAATGGTTCAACCACCGAGCCGATCAGCTTAGTTGTTCCGCCAGTTGGGTTAGGTGAGGGAAATCGCCGGAGAGTGAGAATTCTCCCATTCCTTGTGATGGATATTAATTCCCCTTACAATAACTTCCTAGGCCGGTCGACTCTAGCAGAACTCAGGGCATGCATAACTCCTTAATGTTTTCTCCTGAAATTCCCAACAGAAGCAAGAGTGGGAATGGTCAGGGGTGATCAGGTGATATAAAGTGCATGCTATTTTTAAGAGAGGAAGGAAGTTTGCAATGGAGAAGGTGAAGATCTTCAAGAAACCTCCCCTTCTGCCAAGGAGGCGACGACATAGCATGAAATGGACACGTCCCAACCAAGATTTTTCGATCATCAGTTTGAGGGTATTGATCCTAGAGAAGATGAAGAGTTGGGATGTAGAAGGGCACACCTAATGAAGCTACGATAGAAGTTCAATTGATAAGGTTGACCCGGTTAGGGTCTTGAGGATCAGATCAAATTTAGATTCCCTCCGTACAAGGGAATTGATTGATTTTCTTAAAAGTAAGCCTGGATGTGTTTCCTTGGTCCCATGTTGATAAGTGTAGGATATCTCCATCGATTATGAGTTATTCAATGAGCATTGACGCAAAATATGTTCCAGTTAAGCAGAAAAGGCGCATGCTTGGTCCGGAGAGGTCTGCAGCTTTGAAGGAGGAGGTTGAAAATCTCAAAGCTAACGGATTCATTTGTGATGCGACAGACCCTAAGTAGATATCAAATCTGCTCCTTGTAAAAAAGCTAACAAGAAGTGGCGTACGTGTTATAACACCCTGTACTTTTGAAACATTAAAATTAACAAATTTAAGAACACTTAATTTTAAGAATAATAATTAAGTGAAATGGGTTATGCTATTGCGTCCGTCTCAGAATTCTGCTCGAGATAGAGTCCGAGTTTGCGTGAATCAGATTCCGTATGAAGAAGTTGTGGAGGTTAGAAGATTTCAAGTGTAAGTAGAAATTAAATTAAAATAATAACTAAATAATCAAAACAGATTCGAAATTCAAAATTTAGGAAAGTAGCTAAGAGGGAAATCTCCCGCTCAGTGGTGTCGACCCCCCCCCCCCCCAAGGGGTGTCAACATGGGTGTCGACTCCCCCTGTAGGGGTCGACCCCTGCTGACTGTTCTGGACAGTGAGGATTTTCCGGGTCGTAGGGCTATGTGGCGACTTCCGATTGGCCTGATGATGCATTTTCTTGGAATGGATGGTTTGGATGGATCCTAGGTTGATCTAAAACTCATATTAATTCTATACTTCTATACAATCACATCAAACTTAAACCCTAAACCTCATAACCCTATTCCATGAAGCCATCAAGCTGTCCATCTCTAAGCTAACCTAGCCTCCACCATAACTAATCAAATTAAAGATAAAAGAGAAAGATCAAAGCATACATCAACGCTTAGCTTATCAACTTCAGAAATCAGATTCCAAATCTTCTCTTCTTTCTTAATCTCCGTGAGTTCATGTAACTTTCACAAGATAATTAAACTAAAGTAAATATGATAAGTTGTAAATTGTGATCATATGATTATGCCTATAATGGATTTTATCAAATTTGCAAGTTGTCATCTTTTTTGTTTCATAGCCTATGCTTTTTTCATCAATTCTATCAGTTCATGCCTGTTCGTGCCCATATATTTATGCCTATTTTGTTACCATGATTCTCTTCCCTCTTCCTTTTTTTATTGAGTTAGTCTAACTTCGAGCCTAACATATTATGCGAAATTCGCGCACGTATAACGCTTGAATGATAGGGAAAATTTTTGGGAAACGTTGAATAACATGTGATTTGTAAAAAGGCATAAATTAATGATGGCTATGGTTTGGGAAAAATTGTATATAATAAGCAAACATGGGACTTGACGTAAATGGGTTTGGGTGTAAACTTATGATAATTTGGTAAGTTCAGTTATTTCTCAGATTTGGAACATGTAATAGGAATCACGACTTGTAGTGAATCGAATCTAGAACCATGCCTAATTGTAAGATAATCAATTTTGATTCATGCTTATCCTTTTTATCAAAACTGAATTACCTATGCCTATAAGATTGTTGTGATGGAACCTATCATGTCGTACACCAACTTGGTGATTCTTTTATGTTCAATTCTATCGAATCTTTATGCCTATGATGTAACTTGCTCAGTTTAGCCATACTTATTGTTAATGTACAACATGTCTATTGGAAACATTATTCTTGAGTTGGGTACACCTTTACATTCCTATTTTGTTCCTTATGTCAATTCTTGTGTTTCTCCTCTATCCCTCTCCGTTTTATTTTTGGACCTTGTTGTACGTGCAATTGAAACGCGGGGAATTGGGTATAACTTAATTAAGTAATTTTAGGCATAACAAGTAAATGTGCCATAGCTTGAATTGACCACACTTATGGATAATTTACATATAAATCTAGACTTGGACAGTAAATATGTAAATTGGCTAAAAGATGAATGCCTAAGACACAAGGTTAGACTTGGTTTGCAGTATAAGACTGCCCGGAACTGCCCAGCAAATCCAACAGCCACAAGTGATCGACTAAATGTGAGAGGTTTTGCTTTAATAACTAATTAATGTTGAATATGATACCTAAATGAGTTAGGTGGGTGGAGTTAAGTTAACATGGGTTAGAAGACAACTTAACCAATATTACATGAACAAAGTGGATAGGATTAAGGCAAGCTTAACCAATAATACATATGGACTTGATAAGTGAAAGTATTAAGTAAATCTTGGGTAGGTGGGTAATATTTGTATACATAGGCCCACAAAATTAACCGTTAAATAAACATGCGTGAATTAGTTGGAAGGTTAAGTGACATATGGATAGGCGACACTTAACCAATACAACATGTTAATTAAACTAATAGGTGGGGTTAGGTTAAATTGAGAAGAATTAACCGTTATAACATGTTGGTTAGGAAACCCTAATAGTGGGGACCCATTTCAGCAGTAACCCACATAGATGTATCACGGTACCCTGAACTAGGAAGGGTGGGGGCATGATTACTAGGATGATTATAAGCAGTCAAAATAGCGACGGGTGGTGCGCCAGTGTAGGTTCCAATAGAGTACAAGCGTGCACGTGCTCTGAAGTGGAAAAAGCAGGCATTGGGCATCAGTAGTCATATACTGTGCATCTTGAATTGTGTCGAGTTGCCATCATAGTGATTGATACACCCTATGGAGGGACCACCACAGGTATATACAAACAAGCAGGGTCAAATGACACAAGTAATTAATACATATGAGTTAAGGATCTGATCGATTAAGTGATAAGGGGGTAGTGTGGGGACATCTAGTATTTAGTACGCTATCAAGGATTGTATGGGGTGGATACCTCTTACTATATGTTATGCCTGAGGGCTACCAATTGCGGGGTTGGGATCAACTTTCAGTATGGAACTAGTAACGGTGTGATATATTTAGCATTGCTGCAGTGTAATAATTATCCTATAGTGATTAGAAGCGCAATCAACATTTATCTTATTCATCTTGCCTACCTTGTCATGCATGCTTATTTACAGTCATTTTTTACTTTCCAGTTTATGTTATTATCCTGTTACTTTAATGATTATACCGTTAAAGTTATTGGACTCACTAGACTAATGTCTGACCTAGTTTGTTTCACCTCTTTTCTTCCGTTCCCCCCAGGTTCTCAGGGAGGAAATACTCAAGCTTAGTTCAGATGTCTCTTTCTTCCAGCTTAAAGTTCAAAGGTGTGTTGCCTGGCTTTGATTCTGCTTATAGCATTTTCTGTTGGGGATTATGGCATTAAAATTTTGTACACTGAAGGCTTTTGTACAAGACTGCTATTATGTACTTGGTTTTGTTGTTTTGAAGGTGTAACTAAACCTATTTCTATTTCCACTGCAATAAAGTCATAAAATTTTCAGGTACTACTTTATCCGTCTTGTAATATTCCGTTATGTTTACTTATAACGCTCCACGAAACTAAATGCATTCCCTTTGTGAGTGACATTAACGGACGTGGGGTGTTACACTTGGTATCAGAGCTAAAGGTTACCAGAAGAGATAAAAGATTTTGAAAACCATTTTTAAAAGCATTTTTATAAAGAAGTATTTCAAAAAAGACATGTTTTAAAGAAGGAGTTTTCAAGAGAAATGTATATTATGAAAAACATAATCCCCAAAAAACCATATATCTTTCTTTCGATTCTTTATTTCGAATCTCTTCCTTTTTCCTTCTTGAGTCTCTTTCCCCGTGTGTAGATGCTTTTTCTAAGATATGTAAGGACTTACGTGCGATGGGCGGAAAACCGTTTCATAGGACTGAGACTTTTGTCGAAGCTAGAATTGGCTCAAGGAAGTGGAGGACTCGTTTGGTTTCTTTGAGGTTGACGATGGAAGGAAGGTTTAGCTAGCTTCTTGGTCGATGAGGGAGTTTAGGATAAGGAGCACAACCTAAAGGTTAGGAATTTGTTGATATAGCTTTAATCCACGAAGAAGGTAAAGGAGGAAGTAGAAAGAATAATTAACCCCATGACAAAAGAAGGTATCTTATTTGAGGTATAATGGGCTATGTAATTAAGGACTGCAGGAAGAAGAAGAAGCCTGGTTGTTTTCATTGCGGCGAGGCAGGACATCTAATTAAAGACTGCTCGGAAAGGCAAGGGCAAGGGCAAGGGAAGAGGACAGGACCTACTTCTGGAGGATAGGTTCATGCTCTCATGGCACCAGGACAGGAGAGAGTTAGAAACGTTTTTGTTGAAAGTTTGATTTTTCCTTTTTGATCATCCTGTTCGAACTTTGTTTGATTCCGGCGCTACGTGCTCGTTTGTATCTGCTTCGTTAGTTGAAACACTGCAAATAAATACTAGTGTAGTTGTGGATCCCATTGTAGTCTCAATTCCTACTGGAGGTTTGGCTCATTTATGTTTTGTCGGAATTTGAGAGTATCTATCTTGGTCATTGGGTTTGAATGCAACGCCTACGTTCTTGGTTTCATGGGCTACAGCTTGATTCTAGCAGTGGATTGGCTAGCCAGGTATGGTGCCATGCTAGACTGAGACAGGAGGGTAGTTAGATTGTTGATTCGTTGTGGAAGAACCCTTGATATTTCTTGCGACCTTAGAGGTCCGGTGATGCTTAGCAACCTAGAATCTCTTGATGCATCCATCGATAATTTGGAATCTGTCCGTGTAGCCCGTGAGTATGGTGACGTCTTTGATGTGGTTCGGGGTTTAACCCCAAGGCACGAGATAGACCTCCGTAGTAGATAATGCAAAGCCAGTTGCATTACCAGTGCGCCACATGGCCCGAAGAGAGAGGAGGGAACTTAGTAAGCAAGTAGGGGAGCTATTTGAGGAAGGGTTCATAAGAAGAAGTAATTCAGAATGGAGTGCTCCAGTTGTTTTTTCTACGAAGGTTGATGGTTCTCTTAGATTGGGCATGGACTATAGGGAGCTGAACAAGCTCACGAAGAAGAACGGACAGCCATTGCCGAGGATAGATGATTTGTTCGATCAGTTGGTTGGCGCTTCAGTTTTATCGCAGTTGGATTTAGCTATAGGATTTCATTAGCTAAGGGTGGCTAAGGATAGTATAGATAAGCCTGCTTTTAGGGCTCCTGACGGTTTCTCTGAATGGCTCGTCATGCCTTCTGGTTTGACGAATGCACCCACATATTTCATAGACTTGATGAGTAGGGTGTTTAGGAAGTTCCTAAACAAGTTTTCGGTAGTCTTTGCGGATGGTATTTTGATTTTCTCTACAAGCAAAGAAGAGCATGCCCTACATCTTTGGGAAGTCTTAGAGATCCTATGAGCACATCAACTCAAAGCTATGTTCTCTAAATGTCATTTTTGGAGGAAAGAAGTGAGGTTCTTAGGACGCATGGTCTCTAAGGAAGGGATAGCAGTGGACCCTGCTAAGGTAGTGGCAATCCAAGATTGGATGGTTCCTAGAAAAGCAACAGAAGTAAGAAGTTTTTCTAGGGTTGGCGGGCTACTATAGGAAGCTCGTTAAGGACTTTGCGAAGATATCAGCACCAGTTTTGACTTTGCTAGATGAGAGAAAACCGTTCACAGTATATACCAGTGCTTGCGGGATAGGGCTTGGAGAAATTTTCGATGCAAGAGGAAAAAGTGATATGCAAAAGGTGGTAGGTACATAGTTATGTTTGAGCATCGCGTATCGTCCGCAGATGAATGGACAGATAGAAATGGTGAATAGAATCCTTGAAGATCTTTTGAGGTTATGTATCCTAGATTTTGGAGGGACATGAGAAGAGCACCTTCCATTTGTGGAGTTCGCTTATGACAATAGTTATTAAGCTAGTATAGGTTTGTTATGGATGACCGGGTCGATCACCAACTTGTTGGTGGGAGTCTACGGATAAGATTTTGCTTGGACCCGAGCTGATCAGAGAGAAACTTCAGGGAAGCTGGACTTGATTCGAAGGCGAATGAAAATGGCATAGGACATGCAAAAGTGAAATCTGATAAGAGACGAACCAATCTTGAGTTCGATGTTGGAGACATGGTTTTTATTAAGGTGTCACCATTGAGGAACGTAGTTTGCATTGGAGCTGCAGGGAAATTAGCAAAAAGGTTTGTAGGACCCTTTCACATTACAGAGAGGATTGGACAGATGGCGTACGGAGTGAAGTTGCCAGAGAAGCTTAGTAGTGTTCCTGACGTGTTTCACATGTCGTATTTGCGGAAGTGTTTACATGATACTACGGAAGTAGTGGAGCCGAGCATGCTTAGAGAAGTGGAAGTGGAGCGAGATGCCACAAAGACGAGCTCCTACATGCATCCTTGGATCGGAGATCAAGAAGATACGCAACAGAGAGGTCAAGTCGGTTAAAATCCAACGGGGAGATGATCAAGGAGATGCAACTTGGGAGATGGAAGACATGATACGTGCGTCGCACCCTTTCCTTTTGTGAGGATATGTTCTTAACTTCTCCCTTTTCTACCTCTTTGTTTATACTTGTTCTATCGTTTAGTATGTCCTCTCATTTACATCTTCAATCTTTAGATAGGAAAATCCTACGGTTGTAAACATGTGCTTGAGACATGTTATGTTTGGCAGATGCAAGTGGATGCAAGTGTTTGCTAGTGGTTGCTCGTGGATGCATTTACACACACATTAGGCACTAGATCGGCTCAGTCACTTTCATATTGCATATGCATATATGTATTCGTATATGGGTTAAAACTTGACGTGTTATCATATGGACGTTGCACTTATATGAATGTACGGTGGTGCACTCATATAGAAATGATATGTATCAATAGGGTTCTTTTGCATACATAATTATAACAACCCGAATTTTTAACGACATGTTAAAACCATAAATCAAGGCAGAATTAAATTTTAAAAAAAGAATCAAGGGAAACGGGTTTCGCCATTGCGTTTGTCTCGAAATTCTGCTTGGAAAAGAGTCCGAGTTTGCGAGAATCGGAGTCCGTATGAGGGAGATATGACCCTCCGAAGTTTCAGGAATTTTCAGAATCAAAAGCAGCTCGAAATTCGAATTCAAACCCCAGAACAGGCTGGGCGGAAAAATTCCCGCCCATGGACCAGGTCGACCTGGGGGTCGACCATAGTGTCGACCTCCCAGGGACCAGGTCGACCATAGTGTCGACCTCCCAGGGACCAGGTCAACCATAGTGTCGACCTAGGGGTCGGCCTGCCTCCCGAACCTATTTTCTGAACCTGATGCATTCTGATGTATTTGACCTCGTTTTCTGTCCAGATTCGTCTGCCTAATCCTATATAAACAGCCTCCTAGCCTCATTTTCTTTACACCATTCTTCTCTAACCTTATGTTGCTTAAATTCTTGATGGACAAGGCTTCTTCTTCTTCCTCTAAATTAAATTAAATTAAATCACGAAGACTATTTCTTGAAGGCTACGGCTAGGAATTGCATATTTGGGGATTTGCTTCTACAATCAAATCAAGATTCAACGATTCAACAATTCGACGACTAGTTTATAGATTCGACTTCTTCATCTCAATTTCTTAGACCACGATCTATAAGTTAAGGTTACTTTCAAATAAAAACTGTAAACTTAATATCCATGTTGTAAATTGGAATTGGATCTATGTATGATAATTGATTCATATCTATTCTTGTTCATCTTGGATCTTGACTTTCATGAATATTGCTTTGGGCCTATTCATGTTGTAAATCAAACTCTTCATGTCTATAACCTTGACATGCCTATGACGTTGGAACTGTTGTTAATGGCCTAAGACTATGACTGTGAACATAAGACTAGGCCTATGCCTATGACCATGAACATAAGACTATGCCTATGCCTATGACAGTGAACATAAGACTATGCCTATGACAGTGAACGTAAGACTATTGCCTATGACTATGACAAGGACAGTTGTGGCTAATCACCTATGACTATTGACTATGAGAATTATTACCTATGATTATGAACATAAGGCTATTATCTATGACAATGACTTTGAACTATTACCGTTAATTGCCTATGACTATTGCCTAGAACTATTTTGGATAATTAACCATGACTATTGTGATTAATCTCTTATGGTTCTTAATTATGACCATGACTATGACTATTAGGGTTAATTACCTGAGACTATTATAGTTGATTGTTCATGCCCATAGTTGAAACCCATGTTGTACACCGAATTTGCAGTTTGTTGGATTGCACACCTAGGGTGTGACTTGCTTAGTTTATTCGCTATTATGTACACCAAAACCATTGGATCCATTATCCTTGTATTCGGCTTGCTTTCACATGCCTATTCTTTGATGTCAACTTTTATCATGACTATCGCCTTATCCTGCTAGATTTGAAATCCTATATGACAGTGATGTTGTAACCAATTATCTCAAGTTATATCATGCTAGTCTTGTAACCCTTTTTATCGCTTTACGCTCGTCCCTTTTGCCTATCATAGTTTTGATGTTATTCCCTTTATTTTGAGATTTGGATTTATCTGTAGTATGGATCAATTCATGTTTACGTGCGATGGGAATACGATTTGGGTAGATTAGGCAAAATATGAATTGGTTATGAACATGAATTATGAACTTGATATTAGGAAAAACTTGAAACATGAACATTGTTATAACTTGAATCTGGATATGGGCATGGAACTTGCCTTGAAACTTGACACGAACTTGACATGAAACTTAAACATGGACATGACACTTAGAATGAACTTGAAAATGGCCAACTCGAGGTTGGGTTGAGTTTGCAATGTAATTCTTCCCAGAACCACCCGGCAAATCCAGTAACTGCAAACAATAGGATCCAATGTGAGTAGTTGGTCATATCGCGCTTAAAACCCGAGGTTAGACTGAGTTGTGGCGTAATTCTTCCCGTAACCGCCCGGCATAACTAGTGACCACAACAACAGGTCTAATGTGAGAGGTTGGGGTGCATTAATTTATTTTAATGCCAGATGATAGGGTTAAGTCATGAACCGCTTGAATATACTTAACCAATTTGACACAATGATTTGATAGGGTTAAGTCATGAACCGCTTGAATATACTTAACCAATTTGACACGATGATTTGATAGGGTTAAGTCATGAACCGCTTGAATATACTTAACCAATTTGACACAATGATTTGATAGGGTTAAGTCATGAACCGCTTGAATATACTTAACCAACTTGACACGATGATTTGGTAGGGTTAATTCATGAACCGCTTGAATATACTCAACCAACTTGACACATGATTCATAGGGCTAAGTCATGAACTTAAACGACAACACTTAGCCAATTTGACATGACACATAGGCGGGTTAAGTCACGAACTTGAATGACAACACTTAACCAACTTGACATGCTAGACTGATGGGGTTAAGTCTCGAATTTTAAATGACAACACTTAACCTACTGGACGGAACCCCTAGTTACGTGATCCTTTTCAGCTGTAACCGAATAGATGTATCACGGTACCCTAGAACTAGGCAGGGTGAGGCATGATTATTGGGCTGATTGTAAGCGACCAGAACGATGGCTGAGTTGGTGCGCCATTGTAGGTTCAGGCAGACTATGGTCATGCAGTCCGGAGTTGAAAAAGCAGGCATTGGGAACCAGTAGGTTTACACTGTGCGTGCTTGATTCATGTCGGTGGTTGGCACCCTAGGGCTTGATACACCCTATGGTGGACCTAGCACTGGTGACTATATTCGTGATAGGGCCGTATGACACATACACATGACGAGCTAGAACTTGTAGGGAGCCAATCAATTAATAGATCGTTTCGTGGGACTAATTAATGGGTTATTTCATGATATTGGGCAAGGGATCATTTCATAGTTAATACATGACACAGGTTGGGTTACTAGTACAGGTGGTAAAGGCCCATTTCTGTTTCTGTTTCTGTTGGGGAGGTAAAAGCCCATTACTATTTCTGTAAAGATCGTCGTGTTTCTGATTCCGTTTCTGTTTGGACATTTGGATAACACCTAATTCTTTTATACTAGTACTGGTGCAGAGAATGTTAAATATGCGATACTATACGTAGTTTATCTGGTTAGCATAGTTTATCTTGTTACCGTAGTTTATCTGGTTAGCATAGTTTATCTTGTTATCTTAGTTTAACTTGCCTATCTTGTCATCATCCTTATGTTTACTTTCAGTTTATACGTGTCATGTTATCTTTACTTGTTTCTATGCTGAAAGTCACTAGGACTTACCAGTCTTTATGACTGACCCATTTTCTTTCGCCTCTTTTTCTTCCATTCCCCCCTCCCTTCCAGGTTCTCAGGGAGGAAACACTACTACTTAGTTTGGACTTCTTTCTGCCTCAAGATCATCATATATGGCTTGGACCTTTCTTGGCTATGGCTGCTTTACTGTTTTACTTGGAGAATGATTTATGATTATGGTTTTATGCTTCTTTAGTATTGCAAGACAAATTTTGATGTAATGGATTTAATGGCATTTTGATGTAAAAGGCTTTAGACCTTTCTAGATTTTAAAGCAATGAAATTTGGCTCTTCTTCCACTATTTTATATGTTCTATTTTGTAATATTTCTGTGTTTGTTTACCTAGATAATGCTCCACCAAAGCTAGTGCATTCCCTTTGTGAGTGACGCTAGCGGAGGTGGGGTGTTACATTTGGTATCAGAGCAGAAGGTTACCAGACTGGGCAAAAAGTTTTAAAAACCTTCCGAAACTATTTTCAAAACCGTTTACAAAGAAGCATTTTTCTAAGAAAAGTTTTGTTTTACGAAAGGCATATTCCCCAAAGCCATATGCATTATCTTTTGATTCTCTCCTTGAGTTTCTTCTCTCTTTTTTTTCACCATAGTTTTGTAGGTGTACGACACATGTAGGAGGGCAAAGAAGTGCCCAACTTCCATCTGTAGCCGCAGTAATTCCATCTGCGTCTAATCTTATTTCAAGCTTTGTAGAGTTGCCGTGCGATGGAGGTAGCCCTTGAGAAACTTGTCAACAAGCTATAGAAGGATAGCAAGAACGAGGATAAAGAACACAAGCCTAAGGATGAGAAGCTTGTTGATATGGCTTAATCCACGAAGGAGGAAAAGGTGAAAGGGAAGAGGCCAAAGTGAAGGAATAATAAAACCCATGACAAGAGAGAGTATCTTTAGTATGGTAAAAAGGGACATGTAGTTAATTATTATAGGACAAGGACAAGGACAAAGAACAAAATCGCCGAGAGGGTAATTGTATCTCTCACTACTAGCATACCCTAGAGTGGTGGTAATGTTTTTGTTAAAGGTTTAGCTTTTCTTTTCTATCATCCCATTAGAACTTTGTTTTTGTACATCGCACCCTTTTAATTCTGCTTCATAGTTGAGTCTCTACACCTTAGTACTAGCATAGTAGAGGATCCCATTTTTGTCTCAAATTCTGTTGGGAATCGGCTCATTTATTCATGACTTGTTTGGATTTGACAATGTCTATGCTAAGTGTTGAGTTTAGAAGGAATGCTTATGTTTTTGGGCTATGGGTTGATTCTAGGGATGGAGTGGTTATCCAGAAATGATACCATTCTCGAGTATGAAAAGAGGGTAGTTAGATCCTTGACTTGCCTCGGTAATACCCTCGAAGTCTAGTGTAACCCTTAGGGTTCTGCCATGCTTAGTTACCTAGAATCTCTTGATACATTTATTGATTCACTCGAGTAGTGTTTGCCACTAAGGCGGATGGTTCATCTCGCTTATGCATGAGTTATAGAAAATAACCTTATTAAGTACACTTGGCAACATGGTTGGCATTTGTTTATTTTCAAGAGATAATTCATTTATGTGGTATACCTCCTAGTAAGTGAACAAGATCCAAGATTCACTAGTGAATTTAGGAGAGCTTGCATGAAACCATGAGCAGTTATGTTTGAATGGGTATACTAGAAAGAGAATAAGTGAAAGTGGAATGAGAGGCGACAGGTGAATGAGTTCCAACTCATATTTTGGAAATAGGAATTAAGAAGCTATGAAATTGTGAAGCTAAAGATAGTCAAAGCACAGTGGAGTTAAGCTCAAGGAAATGCGACTTAGAAGATTGAAGACTAGATACGCACATCATATCTATTTTTTAAGAGTATATCCTTGATCCTTTTTTTTCTGAAGAGTTTATTTGCATGCTATCTTTTAAGCATATCCTATCGGTCCTATTCTCCATCCTATTTCTGTTGCAAACCCCATAGGGAGTATGAGTCATCTGCTAGTAATACATGTTGGGGCTTGAGGGGGTCCGTTGGGTTGACTAAACTTTTTGGGTTTTATAGGATATGGGTTGGTCTTAGGAAGGTATTTCTTGTGAGAAAAAAGGAGTCCATCATGCTTAGTTTCCTAGAAACATATATATTGGTTGGTTAATTCTTTGGGTATCAGTCTGATATTGATTTCGGTCTTCGGGGCTGGTGCTTAGGGAGTTCTTCTCCTAATCAGTATATATGTGACATAGATTTCCAGTTTTGACATTGCTTAATGGGCACAAAGTTTTTACTTGCTTTTATCATTCGACTATATCTTTAGGTAGGAACAATTGGGTGAAACATGTGTTTGATACATGTTATGATTGACGGTTGCAAGTGGTTGCAAGTGGTCGCAAGTGGTTGCTCGTGGTTGCATAACACACATTAGGCACTAGATTGGCTCAGACACATTTTCATATTGCATATGCATGAGTGTTTATACTTGTTTATGGATGAAATTGAATGTGTTATCATGTGAATGTTGCATATGATGGATGTTTGTGCACACATATAGTGTTTATATGACTAGGACTATTTGCATACATGTTGGATTCATGACACCAAACATATTTTGCATTAGGAAGGTCAATCAGGCCTGATCATTTACATTAGGTAAGGAACATATACACACACTTTTTGCATATGTTCATATAGCATTAGAAAT
Source organism: Allium sativum (assembly GCA_030737875.1). Classification (NCBI taxonomy): domain Eukaryota; kingdom Viridiplantae; phylum Streptophyta; class Magnoliopsida; order Asparagales; family Amaryllidaceae; genus Allium; species Allium sativum. Next base: position 898,907,187 of record CM060910.1, on the reverse strand, counting down.
CATTTAAGGACAATGGTTGCTTGTGGATGATGGTTGAGTAGATGGTTGACTGGATGATAGGATGCATTCTTCTTAACTTGAAGATTTCGGGGACGAAATCCTATAAGGAGGGGAGAATGTAGCAACCCGAATTTTAATAACATGTTAAAACCATAAATCAAGGCAGAATTAAATTTTAAAATAAGAATCAAGGGAAATTGGTTGCGCCATTGCGTTCGTCCTAAAATTCTGCTTGGAAACGAGTCCGAGTTTGCAAGAATCGGAGTCCGTACGAGGGAGATATGACCCTCCAAAGTTTCAGGAATTTTCAGAATAAAAAAAAGCTCGAAATCGAATTCGAAATTCGAATTCAAACCCCAGAACAGGCTGGGAGGGAAAATTCCCGCCCATGGACCAGGTCGACCTGGGGGTCGACCATAGTGTCGACCTCCCAGGGACCTGTTCGACCATAGTGTCGACCTGCCTCCCGAACCCATTTTCTGAACCTGATGCATTCTGATGTATTTGACCTCGTTTTCTATCCAGATTCGTCTGCCTAATCATATATAAACAGCTTCCTAGCCTCATTTTCTTTACACCATTCTTCTCTAACCTTATGCTGCTTAAATTCTTGATGGACTAGGCTTCTTCTTCTTCTTCTGAATTAAATTAAATTAAAATAAATCGCGAAGACTATTTCTTGAAGACTACGGCTAGGAATTGCATATTTGGGGATTTGCTTCTACAATCAAATCAAGATTCAACGATTCAACAATTCGACGACTAGTTTATAGATTCGACTTCTGCATCTCAATTTCTTAGACCACGATCTATAAGTTCAAGTTACTTTCAGATAAAAACTGTAAACTTAATATCCATGTTGTAAATTGGAATTGGATCTATGTATGATAATTGATTCATATCTATTATTGTTCATCTTGGATCTTGACTTTCGTGAATATTGCTTTGGGGCTATTCATGTTGTAAATCAAACTCTTCATGTCTATAACCTTGACATGCCTATGACGTTGGAACTGTTGTTAATGGCCTAAGACTATGACTGTGAACATAAGACTAGCCCTATGCCAATGACTGTGAACATAAGACTATGCCTATGCCTGTGGCTTTGAACATAAGACTAGGCCTATGCCTATGACAGTGAACGTAAGACTATTGCCTATGACTATGACAAGGACAGTTGTGGCTAATCACCTATGACTCTTGACTATGAGAATTATTACCTATGATTATGAACATAAGGCTATTATCTACGACCATGACTTTGAAACTATTACCGTTAATTGCCTATGACTATTGCCTAAAACTATTTTGGATAATTAACCATGACTATTGTGATTAATCGCTTATGGTTCTTAATTATGAGATTTCTACCTATGACCATGACTATGACTATTGGGGTTAATTACCTGAGACTATTATAGTTGATTGTTCATGCCCATAGTTGAAACCCATGTTGTACACCGAATTTGCAGTTTATTGGATTGCACACCTAGGGTGTGACTTGCTTAGTTTATTCGCTATTATGTACACCAAAACCATTGAATCCATTATCCTTGTATTTGGCTTGCTTTCGCATGCCTATTCTTTTATGTCAACTTTTATCACGACTATCGCCTTATCCTGCTAGATTTGAAATCCTATATGATAGTGATGTTGTAACCAATTATCTCAAGTTATATCATGCTAGTCTTGTAACCCTTTTTGTCGCTTTATGCTCGTCCCTTTTGCCTATCATAGTTTTGATGTTATTCCCTTTATTTTGATATTTGGATTTATTTGTTGTATGGATCGATTCACGTTTACGTGTGATGGGAATACGATTTGGGTAGATTAGCCAAAACATGAATTGGTTATGAACATGAATTATGAACTTGATATTAGGAAAAACTTGAAACATGAACATTGTTATAACTTGAATCTGGATATGGGAATGAAACTTGCCTTGAAACTTGATACGAACTTGAAATGAAACTTAAACATGGACATGACACTTAGAACGAACTTGAAAATGGCCAACTCGAGGTTGGGTTGAGTTTGCAGTGTAATTCTGCCCGTAACCACCCGGCAAATCTAGTAACAGCAAATAATAGGATCCAATGTGAGTAGTTGGTCATATCGCGTTTAAAACCCGAGGTTAGACTGAGTTGTGGCGTAATTCTGCCCGGAACCGCCCGACATAGCCAGTGAGCACAACAACAGGTCTAATGTGAGAGCTTGGGGTGCATTAATTTATTTTAATGCCACATGATAGGGTTAAGTCATGAACCACTTGAATATACTTAACCAATTTGACACAATGATTTGATAGGGTTAAGTCATGAACCGCTTGAATATACTTAACCAATTTGACACGATGATTTGATAGGGTTAAGTCATGAACCGCATGAATATACGTAACCAATTTGACACGATGATTTGGTAGGGTTAAGTCATGAACCGCTTGAATATACTCAACCAACTTGACACATGAATCGTAGGGCTAAGTCATGAACTTGAACGACAACACTTAGCCAATTTGACATGACATGTAGGCGGGTTAAGTCATGAACTTGAATGACAACACTTAACCAACTTGACATGCTAGACTAATGGGGTTATGTCTCGAATTTTAAATGACAACACTTAACCTGCTGGACGGAAACCCTAGTTACGCGGTCCTTTTCAGCAGTAACCCAGTAGATGTATCACGGTACCCTGAAACTAGGCAGGGTGAGGCACGATTACTGGGCTGATTGTAAGCGACCAGAACGACGGCTGATTTGGTGCGCCATTGTAGGTTCAGGCGGACTATGGTCATGCACGTAGTCCGGAGTTGAAAAAGCAGGCATTGGGCACCAGTAGGTTTACACTATGCGTGCTTGATTCGTGTCGGTGGTTGGCACCCTAGGGCTTGATACACCCTATGGTGGACCTAGCACAGGTGACTACATTTGTGATAGGGCCGTATGACACAGACACATGACGAGCTAGAACTTGTAGGGAGCCGATCGATTAATAGATCGTTTCGTGGGACCAAGTAATGGGTCATTTCATGATATTGGGCAAGGGAACATTTCATAGTTAATACATGACATGGGTTGGGTTACTAGTACAGGTGGTAAAGTTCCATTTCTATTTCTGTTTCTGTTAGGGAGGTAAAAGCCCATTACTATTTCTGTAAAGATCACCCTGTTTCTGTTTCCGTTTCTGTTTGGATATTAGGATAACACCTAATTCTATTATACTAGTACTGGTGCAGAGAATGTTAAACATGCGATACTATATGTAGTTTATCTGGTTAGCATAGTTAATCTTGTTACCGTAGTTTATCTGGTTAAAATAGTTTATCTTGTTATCTTAGTTTAACTTGCTTATCTTGTCATCATCCTTATGTTTACTTACAGTTTATACATGTCATGTTATCTTTACTTGTTTCTATGTTGAAAATCACTAGGACTTACCAGTCTTTATGACTGACCCGTTTTCTTTCTCCTTTTTTTCTTCCGTTCCCTTCCAGGTTCTCAGGGAGGAAACACTACTACTTAGTTTGGACTTCTTTCTGCTTCAAGATCATCATATATGGCTTGGACCTTTCTTGGCTATGGCTGCTTTACTGTTTTACTTGAGGAATGATTTATGACTATGGTTTTATGCTTCTTTACTATTGCAAGACAGATTTCGATGTAATGGATTTAATGGCATTTTGATGTAAAAGGCTTTAGACCTTTCTAGATTTTAAAGCAATGAAATTTGGTTCTTCTTCCGTTGTTTTATATGTTCTGTCTTGTAATATTTCTGTGTATGTTTACCTAGATTATGATCCACCAAAGCTAGTGCATTCCCTTTGTGAGTGACCCTAGCGGAGGTAGGGTGTTACAATAATGGACGCATGAAACTATCATGATTTGCATTAAGGAGGTCAACAGAATCAGTAAACCGCCTGATTTTGCATTTGGATAAGGACATATACACACACTATGCATATCTTCATGAAAAGCATTAGAAACCTTTTTAAGGACCATGGATGCCTGTGATCAAATGGTTGAGTAGATGGATGTTGGATGGTAGGATATACATTCTTCTTGACTTGGAGATTTCGGGGACGAAATCCTTTAAGGAGGGGAGAATGTAATACCCCGTAATTGTAAAACATTAACATTAAAAAATTTAAGAACACTTAATTTTTAGAAGAAGAATTTGGTAAAACGGGTTATGCCATTGCATTCTTCTTGGAATTCTGCTTGAGATAGAGTCCGAGTTTGCATGAATCGGATTCCGTATGAAGAAGTTATGGAGGTTAGAAGATTTCAAGTGTAAGCAGAAATTAAATTAAAATAATAATTAAATAATCAAAATAGATTCGAAATTCAAAATTCAGGAAAGCAGCTGAGCAAGAAATCTCCCGCTCAAGGGTGTCGACATGGGAGTCGACCCCCCCTCCCCCCCACCCCCCGCGTAGGGATCGACCCTGCTGATTGTTCTGGAAAGTGATGATTTTCTGAGTCGTAGGGCTAGGTGGCGACTTCTGATTGGCCTGATGATGTATTTTCTTATACTGAATGGTTTGGATGGATCCTAGGTTGATCTAAAGGCTAATATTAATTCTATACTTCTATATAATCACATCAAACCTAAATCCTAAACCTCATAACCCTATTCTATGAAGCCGTCATGCTGTCCATCTCTAAGCTAACCTAGCCTCCACCATAACTAATCAAATTCAAGATAAAAGAGAAAGATAAAAGCCTACATGAATGACTTAGCTTATCAACTTCAGAAATCAGATTCTAGATCTTCTCTTCTTTCTTAATCTCTGTGAGTTCATGTAGCTTTCACAAGATAATTAAACTAAAGTAATTACGATAAGTTGTAAATTGTGATCATATGATTATGCCTATAATGGATCTTATCAAATTTGCAAGTTGCATCTTTTTTGATTCATAACCTATGCTTTTCTGATCAATTATATCAGTTCATGCATGTTCGTGCTCATATATTTATGCCTATTTTGATACCATGACTCCCTTCCCTCTTCCTTTTTCTTTTTTATGAGTTTGGCTAACTTCGAGCCTAAAATATTATGCGAAATTCGTGCACATATAACTCTTGAATGATAGGGAAAAAGTTTGGGAAATGTTGAATAACATGTGATATGTAAAAAGGCATAAATTGATGATGGCTATGGTTTGGAAAAATTGTATATAATAAGCAAACATGTGACTTGACGTAAATGGGTTTGGGTGTAAACTTGTGATAATTTGGTAAGTTCGGTTATTTCTCAGATTTGGAACATGTAACAGAAATCATGACTTGTAATGAATCGAATTTAGAACCATGCCTAATTGTAAGATAATCAATTTTGATTCATGCTTACCCTTTTTGTCAAAACTGAATTACCTATGCCTATGAGACTGTTGTGATGGAACCTATCATGTTGTATACCAAATTGGTGATTCTTTTATGTTCAGTTCTATCGAATCTTTATGCTTATGATGTAACTTTCTCAGTTTAGCCATACTTATTATTAATGTACAACATGTCTATCGGAAACATGATTCTTGAGATGGGTACAACTTTACATGTCTTTTTTTTCCTTATGTCAATTCTCGTGTTTCTCCTCTATCCCTCTCCGTTTTATTTTTGGACTTTGTTGTACGTGCGATTGAAACGTGGGGAATTGGGTATAACTTAATTCAGTAATTTTGGGCATAACAAGTAAATGTGGCATAGCTTGAATTGACCACACTTATGGATAATTTACATACAAATCTAGACTTGGACAGTAAATATGTAAATTGGCTAAAAGATGAACGCCTAAGATACGAGGTTAGATTTGGTTTGCGATATAAGACTGCGTGGAACCGCCAAGCATATCCAGCAACTGCCCTGCAGTCTAATGTGAGAGGTCAAAGGCATAAATTAGATGCTTAGACATGAGGCTAGGTCTAGCTTGTGGTGGAAGTCTGCCCGGAACCGCGCGACATATCCAGCGGCCACAAGTGATCGGCTTAATGTGAGAGGTATGTTCATTAATAACCAATAAATGCTGAATACGATACCTGAACGAGTTAGGTGGGTGGAGTTAAGTTAACATGGGCAAGAAGATAACTTAACCAATATTACATGAACAAAGTAGATAGGGTTAAGGCAAGCTTAACCAATAATACATACGGACTTGGTAAGTGAAAGGGTTAAGTAAATCTTGGGTAGGTGGGTAATATTAGTATATATAGGCCCACAAACTTAACCGTTAAATAAACATGCATGAATCAGTGGGAAAGTTAAGTGACATATGGATAGGCGACACTTAATCAATACAACATGTTAATTAAACAAATGGGTGGGGTTAGGTTAAATTGAGAACACTTAACCGTTATAACATGTTGGCTAGTAAACCCTAGTAACGGGGACCCATTTCAGCAGTAACCCACATAGATGTATCACGGTACCCTGAACTAGGTAGGGTGGGGCATGTACTGGGCTAATTATAAGCGGTCAAAATAGCGGTGGATGGTGCATTAGTGTAGGTTCCAGTGGAGTACGGGCGTGCACGTGCTCCGAAGTGGAAAAAGCAGGCATATGTAGTCATGCACTTTGCATCTTGAATTGTGTCGGGTTGCCATCATAGGGAATGATACACTCCATGGTGGGACCAGCACAGGTATCTACAAACAAGCGGGGCCGAATGACACAAGTAATGAATACATACGAGTTAAGGAGTCGATCGATTAAGTGATAAGGGGGTAGTGTGGGGACATCTAGTATTTAGTATGCTGTCAAGGATTGTATGGGGTGAATACCTCTTACTAGATGTTACGCCTGAGGGATACCAATTGCGTGGTTGGGATCAACTTTCAGTATGGAACTAGTAACGGTGTGATATATTTAGCATTGGTGCAGTGTAGTAATTACCCTATAGTGATTAGAAGTGCAATCAACGTTTATCTTATTCATATTGCCTACCTTGTCATGCATGTTTATGTACAATCATTTCTTACTTTCCATTTTATGTTATTATCACGTTACTTTAATGATTATATTGTTAAAGTCACTGGACTCAACAGACTAATGTCTGACCTAGTTTGTTTCTCCTCTTTTCTTCTGTTCCCCCTAGTTCTCAAGGAGGAAATACTCAAGCTTAGTTCAGATGTCTCTTTCTTCCAGCTTGAAGTTGGAAGGTGTATTGCTTGGCTTTGATTCTGCTTATGGCATTTTTTGTTTGGGATTATGGCTTTAAAATTTTGTACTCCGAAGGCTTTTGTACGAGACTGATATTATGTACTTGGTTTTGTTGTTTTGAAGGCGTAACCAAACCTATTTCTGTTTCCACTGCAATAAAGTCATAAAATTTTCAAGTATTACTTTATCCGTCTTGTAGTATTCTGTTCTATTTACTTATAACGCTCCACGAAACTTAATGCATTCCCTTTGTGAGTTACATTAACGGACGTGGGGTGTTATACATGCATCGGCTTCTCAGATTTGAACAAGGCATGCCCAAAGGATACCTTTCCACTTCCGTGAATTGATCAACTAGTAGATTTGATAGCTGGACACGAATTCCTCTCATTCGTGGATGCATATTAGATATATCCAAATTCCGATGCATGTTCCAGACCAGGAGCAAACTTGCTTTATTATGGACCTTGTGTTATATTGCTAAGTACCAATGCCTTTCGGTCTGAAGAATGTTGGAATAATGCACCAACGGTTGGTTTACCATATGTTCCGTAAACAAATAGGGAAATCAATAAAGGTGTATGTAGATGACATGCTTGTGAAGTCAAAGCAATCTTCCGAGCATGCCAGGGACCTAGCGCATATGTTCAGTATCTGTTAACGATATTTTTTGTCAACACCGGAGATAGGTCAATGAGAATGGACCTAAGGGAAAAATAAGTTGTTTAGCCTTTGTGAGTTTGGGTTAAATCCCCGTCCCTAGGTATCAAGGCTAGAATCCAAAAGAATAGTTATTCTTCCCTTGATGAGGTGAATATCACGCTTAAGCGATTCAAGAACCAACAGTTACCTTGGAGAGAAATATCACTAAACACAACCTTTGATAAAGGACTTAACAGATGGAAGGAAGGAATCGTGCACCAAGCTCATTGAAAGATCTAAGGGAGGGCCTAAGCTTGCAGAAAGGGTTTAAGCATATAGGAAGGGCTGTTTCATCCGATCTACAAAAAGATTTATACAAGTATCCATGCATATGTAGGAAACAAACGGTAAATTGTAGCAACGATAACTAACATTCCTTTGTGATTTTTGCTTGACCTTTCCTTGGCCATTTCAAGTTTATGGGGATTTTCTTCTTTGCAATTGGGTAGATAACCTTTTTCCTTTCTAGAAGATTTTACCGGCGTAACTTCTTATGCCTTCTTTGCATATTTTTGTAGTTTTCCTTGGCTTAAGAAGTTGATGATCATTCCCTCTAAAATTCTACAATGGTATGTTTCGTATCCGTTTACCATATGGTAGTAGCAATACGGCCCTTCCCTCTTAGCTTCGTTTTTCTGTTTCTTCTTTAATGATGGCCAAAATTTTAACTCATGTCTAGTTAGGAAGTAGATACCCTCAATTGACGTTGTGAGCTTACAACCTTTTGGCAACCTTGACTTGAAAGCCCTCTTTCTTGTTGCATTTTGGCCTTTTTATCACTTGAATTTATCATTCCTTCTTCGTTCCTAAACTTCCTTTTAACTCCCTTACGACATGGGGGTATATCTCTTTCAGATCTTTTATTGGTAAGAGGAGTGGAAGCCTTCTCAACCTTCTATTCGAATATGGTTCCCATAGCCTGTGTTAGGATAGCTTCTTGGATATGGAGAAAGGAGTTATATCTTTCTATCGAGGATTAATTTAGGGCAAAAATTGGAGTTGGTCCTAGTGGAAGGGGTTAATGCTCCATCGATCAAGGTCATATGGTTCTACATCCTTCTCTTTTTCTTGAATACGTTGCATTTCCAATTTGAACCTTTCGGTCGTCCACGGCTCGCAAATACTTGTCCCAACCATAGGAAACACATTAGTAACTGGCAGAGACCTTTTATTCATAATGTTCGCCTCTTCAAGGTTTAGTCCAATCTGGGATGGAACAACACAAGTGGATATGTCGAAAGGTTAACCAAAGGATCGGAGGTTCAAGCCCTCCTTCTAGCGCCAAAATGTTAACGATATTTTTCATCAATATTGGAGATAGGTCAATGGGAATGGACCTAATGGAAAAATAGGTTGTTTAGCCTTCGCGTGTTTGGGTTAGATCACCTTCCCTAGGTATCAAGGCCTAGAATCCAAAAGAATAGTTATTCTTCCCTCGATGGGGGTGAATATCAAGCTAAAGCGATTCAAGAACCACCAGTTATCTAGGAGAGAAAGATCACTAAACACAACCCTTGATAAAGGACTTAACGGATGGAAGAAAGGAATCATGTACCAAGCTCACTAAAAGATCTAAAGGAGGGCATATGCTTGCAGGAATGGTTTAAGCATATAGGAACGGTTGTTTCATCTGATCTGAGGAAAAGTTTAGACAAGAATCCATGCATATGTAGGAATCAAACAATAAATTGTAGCAACGATAATTAAGAAATAGCATGATAAACTCACAAGAAAATACTATAAGTATATATTCACTCTTTATTAATCTTTGATTTTGAATACATGAACATAATAGAAGAAATCCTCCAATTAATCTAAATATTAGGGTTTCCTCTAGAGAGAAAGAATATCAAAATCAGAATGGGAGCGTCCTATTAAAATGTGACCCCTCGGGTCTTATTTATAGAGAAATCGGGGACCCTTCTACTGTTGGGGCTGTTGGGCCTGCAAATACTTCTGTTGGCCGCTTTTCTCCTTGGTTTCAGTTGCTTTATCTCCTGACCACTTTTGCGGTGTGTATTATAACTTCTGGAGGGAAGATCCCAGTTAGTCATGGCTTCATTGAGAACGATATGAGCTTGTTGATGTAGTTGCTTTCCAGAAGGTATTTGAGCCTCCGATTGTATGCTCTTGTTTATAAGCTTCTGGATGTAGGCTTCCGTTTTCCTTATGAATGCTAAGAGGAGCTTGTCCTCAGGATGCATCTAGATAGCTGCCGGTTCGAAACCATTGTCGGTATCTGTGTTAAGTAGACTAGTACGGATAGCCTATATCCTTTCTGGGGTTCTGATTTGAGTTCCGGTGTCGGGCTCATCCTAATCATCTGGAAGGTTTCTCCAAGTAATCTGCCTATTGCTTATCAAGATTAGCTTTCAGAGTTTATGCGGTAGATGTTTCGGAATCTGGTTCCGGATAATCTTTATGTACATTTGGCTTAATGCTTTTGGTGTCTTTACCACATGGTGTACTAGTATTAAGTAGGTAATACCGGCAACCCTTCCGTCCTTTCGGGTTTCCGTTAGTGGAGCTCTTACCTCTTTCTTTCTCAGCTTCTGACTCAGGTGATCTTTCGCTATAGAATCCCCTACCGGGTGTGCCCTACCGGATAGACTGTGTCGACATTTTGTAGACTTTGAGCTCCTTTCCCTTAAGAAGGTCTCGGTTTGTGTGGCTCTCGGATCATTCCTTCGTGCTAGTGTTCACTGGATACCATTTTACCGTTAGATGGTTTCAGGGTTAATTTTGGTAGTAATATTAGCCCCTTGGTGAAGGGGCGTTTTCAAATTTTCAAGTTAAACTTTCTCTCTTTTCTGAAGTGTCATCTCTGTGCCTTTTGATCTCCCTTGATTGGAAATGCCGATTGGTCTCCATTTGTACGGTGTGGAGTTAAGGTAACTTTTTCATAATTACCATCACTTCTTCTTCTTCAACTTTCCCCTGTAACATTAATTTCTCGAACTAGGTAATTTGTTCATTGAGGACTGAAAGTTTATTTCAAGAATTTCTCAATTGAATTTCTAGTAAATTTTTATGCTTTAAATTTTGAACAGGTGTTAAATTGCTTTGTCTAGTCTAACTAGGATTTTGGGTATTGAACACAAATCATTCGAATGTCAATGATCAGGATTAGGATTCATGGTGGGCTATACGTATGATCTTTCCCCCAAATATCAATTTTTAGGGTTTAAGATATGAAATTTGCACCAAAGAAACTATTTTTGTAATTAAGTAACATAAATGGTGCTGCTGGCATCGTTGATATTGCTGGTGTCGAGAACCAACCAGGTCTTTAGTGTTGACTTATGGTAGCTTGGTATTGGTCCGGTCGTTACTTTTTCTTTTGAGCCCTCCTAGCATTATCCATAAGAAAAACTGATCCTATTATTATTAAGGGCTCAATTATTTTTCATCAAATGCAACATTTGTTGTGTGCCTAATCTAAACTAGTATCTGGAATCATCTTAATGTGCACTATCTTGGTCATTTATTACTAGTAGGTTTATGTGCTATCACTCCATGGTATTATAATGAGTGTTATATGAATTTTACGTATTTATGGAATTATATCACCTGGCACCGCCATGTCTGATAAAAGGAGTTCTGGTCCATAACCAATTGGTGTTTGTGGCATTTATCGGAAGAGGAAATCTTTCGCCTTGAAGAAATCTTTGACTACTTCTCAAGATGTAGTAAAATCCATTCTCTCCAGCTTTGGAATAGATAATGAGGAGGCCATTCCTGTTACTTATTGTGATGACATCATGAATCCTCCCAAAGCATATTTTGCTTATTCAGCTGCACATATATGGCATAAGGGATTTATTCCTTTTCCATCTTTCATATTATGTCTTCTATGGGACTTGGAGGTTGCACCTATCCATCTCCTACCAAGCACTTATATGATGCTTTTATGTCTTGAAATACTTGCTCTTGAATCAGGCCAGACGTTTCTTACTTCTAACCTCATCCAACACTTGATGCTTTTTCAAGAGGTGCTGACTTCCCTATATTCCATGCTACCCCCTTGTGGAAGATTGTTAGTGACAATACTGGTAAGGCTATATCTTGGGAAGATTGGTTCTTCTTAATCAGATTCCCTGTTGGTATTTCAGGAAAATTGGCTGATTATGGTGAATCCTCTAACCCTTTGTGGGCGACTAATTTTCTCATATATAAATTAACTTAAGTCATTTTTCTTCAGATCCTGCTTCTAAGAGAGTTCCCTTGATCGAAAGTGAATCTCGTGTGTTTGAGCTCCTTTTGAAACTACTCGAAGAGCCGCAGGGTCGATTTGTTCTATTAACCAAGGACAAGTTGTGTCAATATGATCTTCTTCCTGATGAGAAAAAGTTTTTAGGATGTCCGCCTATTCATCTTCCAGGCTCTAAATACTTATTGTTGGGCTCAGAAATGTTTGCTTCCTTGACCCCCTTATCTCCCGGTATGTTTTTCTTGATTTGATAGTTTCTTTATCGAGGTCTCTTTAACATCCAAGTCCCATACTCTTCAATTTTTCATTTGACTAGGAGTTTTGACTTCGGAAGTATCGACCCTCACCGATGTTTTGAATCGATCTACTGTTGCTGCTATTAAGAGGTTGGTTGATGACTATCGAGCCGCCAGCTAAGAGGCTAAAGCTTGATTTGTCCGCTTCTGTAATTTCCAAGGGTACTTCCGGTAGGGAAAGTGGGGGTTGTATTTGGCCATCTTCTCTTCCAAGTTCATTAGAAGACGATGTGCATGTTATGTTGCGAATTCCGACTTACAACTTCCGACTTCCCAGTCCATAGAGCCTTCGAGGACCCTCGATCCTTCAACCGATTTTTTTGATTTTGTGAAGCTTGCTCTTTCTTGTCTGGAGTCTTCTGATATCTCGCTGCCTTCTCCTTCTTCAGATGTGGCAGATTTTTACCAGTGCTTGATCATCCGACAACTTCAGGTACAACATTTTCTTTTTCTTTTTAATCTTAATTTTTAACCTATTACAGCCGTGTACTGAATGCTTTTATCTTTCAAGATTTCCAAATGACGGGTTTTGCCCAAATCAACCCTTTCTTCCCCCACCTTCGAAATCATTAAGCTTCGAAAGGCGAATGAAGCCTTAACGAGAGGTTGAAAGCTTGCCTAGAACACGCTGAGGCAGCTTTAGAGAAAGAAAGGCATACTAAGGACGTAACTCCTGACAAATTGTCAGCCTTGGAACATCAAATAGCGGAAGATGTGGTTACTCTTGCTGAGGAGCTCCAGAAGAAGGATTAGAGCTTTCTCGCTATGTGCAGATAATTCATGCAGCTGAAAGCAGGATTTCTGACTTCTTGCAAATTCAGCTTCCGCAGATTAAGACCGAATGTTAGGAAGATGCTTTAATTTACCTTCTTTCCGGTAACCTTCAGAGTTTTCCCAAGATCCGAACCATTAAAGTTCCTCCCTTCGCCAGGGATCGAGTTATGGAAAGGATTAAGTTGGGCGAACGAGGCATTGGGACGACACAAAAGGGTGAATCTAAAGTCGAGGATCTTCTATATATAGATAGTCTCTCTAATGATTCTATTGAAATAGAAGAGGCTTCTACCTTCATTGATAACGATGGGGGTGACGGCGGCGATGGATTTGGAAGTAGGGTCCGTCAGTTTGAACACGATAGGAACATAAATGATATTTCTTCAGGAGTCGAGGCGCCCCATGGTTACATTAGGAATAATCCTAAAGTAGTAGGTTCCCACATTGTCTTTGATCCTGAATCTCCTTTGTTTAGAGAAGATGACCCTTCCGACCTTTTAGGAGAGGAGAAAGACATGGGACCTGAGGCTCCTTTTTCTCAGGTATAATTCCTGCTCTGGTGACGTTTTCTCTTTTTCTGAGTATTTTGATCACAGCTAGTTTTCTGCTACAATATTTAATAGACAAAAGAAAATTTGTTTCCTGCCTTAAACAAAATTAGATGGCAAACAGAAGGAACTAAATTTTTCTTACGTAGGACAATAAGAATATTTGTAAACTTAATCCAATCAATTTATGTAAAATTTGTACAAAGTCCCAACTACTACATGTGCCTGCTAATGCGCTTATTTGAATTATGAAAGAACTTTGTTCACTATGAAGATGCACTACATTTGACTTGTACACTGAGAAGGGAATTTTTAACAACATTAATTCATGATATAAAGAAAAAATGTTTTTTTCGAGAAACTTAGGAGAGTTTATACACAATTCCCTCAGCTCTCTTTTAATTTTCTAAGCGAAGATTGTGAAGCAATTCTAAAGAGTTTGAGGGTTAAAAAATGGCAAGATGTTATGTAAACAATAGATGTATGTATCAAGTGAAAGGGATCATTTCCAACTTTCTTTTTATCTATATGCCACGGTAGATTGGTTTTAGATTTAACTCACACAAAATTTTTATATAATAATGGAGTTTTATTTTTGTAAACCGAAAAGAAAAAATAATCGTAACTATTTTCCTGTTTTCTTATGGGTAGGTTGATCGTCGCGAGATCTTCCCATTTCAGAGTGAAGCATTAACGGCAAAAAGTGATTCCTTTTATGTCTCAAGAGAGGAAGATTTTACACCAAAATTTATCCATTAAACATTTGAGTGAGAGAATGAATGCTTTAAAAGACCAGTTAGAAGAGAGAGAGAGATAGGACTATTGTTGGATTGAGGGCATACATAATGACTATACTCTCTATTGAGTTTGAGGATGAATTGAGGAGTTTACGCCAATGTATTGTCGATTTGGAAATAGATTTAAGTAATGTCAACACGAAGTGTGAGACGTGGGAATATTGTTACAAAAATATCCCTATCATGATGGGATCTCAATTACCCTGCGTTACAACCATACATAAGGCCTCAGCCTCCTAAAATATTTTTACTTGAATAACCCTCCTCTTGGGTTAAAGGAATCAGTTATTTCTGAGTGGTGTAAGAGAGTGGTAACTGAGATAAAGGGGACCTATGATACTAAGTTAATTGAGGATTCTCAAGACTGTGTTGTTCGGTATGTTGATCAAATAAGACGTTTACAGGAGGGAAGGCATGATTTGCGTATGAATGTTTTCGAGTTGGAGAAAGAGAACAAGTCTCTTAGGCCAATATGCAGGGATTATAACATAGCTTTGACACTTTAGATTAAACCTTATGATCATCTAGATGAAACGGGTAGGACAGTCCGAAAGTTTAACAAACTACTAAGCATCACGCTTCGTCATGCCATTGATTGTCCTTTTCCTGAGGATGGAGAGGACCTAGATATTTAGTGACATTTTGCAATAGTGACATATAATTATACCCATATTTAGGGTATTGAGAATGTAACTTTTATGGATGAACTTGTGTATTGATGTTGTCTATCATGTAAATGGTTGTTGATATAAAATGTAAATAACAATAGTTTGTACATAAATGGTTTAAGAATTTTCCCTGAAAGGAGGTAACTATTTTATCCGGAGCCATTTTGATGATGTGCTTTCCCCTGAGAGCATATTTATGGTTGTGATGATTTACCTCATAATTCTTTCGTTAGCGAATTATAAGCTTTCAGATCCATCTCATACTAGGATCATCAGGTAGAGGATTGGGAATTATCTTCTGATGTTTCAGTAGAGGATTGGGAATTCTTCGAGACTTGTGCAAACACCGGAAGTAAATTCCAGATCTTGTTTCAATACCTGAATCCGGGTTAATTTGGGACTCCTTGTTAACTAGGGTTTTTCTTTTATCCATTTGTGGCTTGACCTTTCCTTGGTCATTTCAAGTTTGTGGGGATTTTCTTCTTTGCAATCGGGTAGATAACCTTATTCCTTTCTAGAAGAATTTAAAGGCGTAACTTCCCATGCCTTCCTTACATATTTTTGTAGTTTTCCTTGACTTAAGAAGTTGATTATCATTGCCTCTAAAACTCTACAATGGTTTTTCTTTTATCTGTTTAACATATGGTAGTATCAATACGACCCTTCCCTCTTAGCTTTGTTTTTCGGTTTCTTCTTTAATGATGGCCAGAAGTTTAACTCATGTCTAGTTAGGAAGTAGATACCCTCAATTGATATTGTGAGCTTACAACCTTTTGGCAACCTTGACCTGAAAGCCCTCTTTCGTTATTTCATTTTGGCCTTTTTATCACTTGATTTTATTATTCCTTCTTCGTTCCTAAACTTCCTTTTAACTGCCTTTCAACATGGGGTATATCTCTTTCAGATCTTTTATTGGTAAGAGGAGTGGAAGCCTTCTCAACCGCCTGTGTTAGGATAGCTTCTTTGATATGGAGAAAGGAGTTATATCTTTCTATAGAGGACTAATTTAGGGCAAAAATCGGAGTTGCTCCTAAGTGGAAGGGTTTAATGCTCCATCGATCAAGGTCATGAGGTTCTACATCCTTCTCTTTCTCTTGGATACACTGGGTTTCTAATTTGAACCTTTCGGTCATCCACGACTCACAAATACTTGTCCCAACCATGAGAAACCCTTAGTAACTGGTAGAGACCTTTTATTCGTAATGTTCGCCTCTTCAAGGTTTAGTCCAATCTGGGATGGAACAATACAGGTGGATATGTGGAAAGGTTAACCAAAGGATCGGAGGTTCAAGGCCTCCTTCTATCGCCAAAATGTTAACGATATTTTTCGTCAACACTGGATATAGGTCGATGAGAATGGAGCTAAGGTAAAAATAGGTTGTTTAGCCTCTACATGTTTGGGTTAGATCATCGTCCCTAGGTATCAAGGCCTACAATCCAAAAGAATAGTTATTCTTCCCTCGATGGGGTTAAATATCATGCTCAAGCGATTCAAGAACCAACAGTTACCTAGGAGAGAAAGATCACTTAACACAACCCTTGATAAAGGACTTAACGGATGGAATAAAGGAATCATGCACCAAGCTCGCTGAAAGATCTAAGGGAGGGCCTAAGCTTGCAGGAATGGTTTTAGAATATAGGAAGGGGTGTTTCATCCAATCCATGGAAAGGTTTAGACAAGAATCCATGCATATGTAGGAAACAAATAATAAATTGTAGCAACGATAACTAAGAAATAACATGATAAACTCACGAGAAAATACTATAAGTATAGATTCCCTCTTTATTAATCTTTGATTTAGAATACACCAACAAAATAGAAGAAACTTCCAATTGATCTAAGTATTAGGGTTTACTCTAGAGAGAAAGAATATAAGAATCAGAATGAGAGCCTCCTGCTGAAAACGTGACCCTAGGGTCTTACTTATAGAGAAACCGGGGACCCTTCTGCTGTTCGGCCGTTGGGCTTGTAGATAATTCTGTTAGCCACTTTTCTGCTTGGTTGCAGTTTCTTTATCTCTCGGTCGCTTTTGCGTTGAGGATTATAACTTCCGCAGGGAAGGTCTTGGTCAGTCGTGGCCTCTTTGAGAATGATATGAGCTTGTTGATGTAGTTGCTTTCCGGAAGGTATTCGAGCCTCCGGTTGTATGCTCTTGGTTATAAGCTCCCAGATGTAGGCTTCCGGTTTCCTTATGAATTCTTAAAGGAGCTTGTCCTAAGGATGCATGTACATAGCTGCTGGTTCGGAACCCATGTCGGTGTATGTATTAAGTAGACTAGTACGGATAGCCTATATCCTTTCTGGGGTTCCGATTTGAGCTCCAGTGGGGTCTCTTGGCCCCCTAATCTTCCGGAAGGTGTCTCTAGGTAATCTGCTTGTTTATTATCAAGATGACCTTTTGGAGTTTATGCGGTAGATGTTTCGAAAGCTGGTTCCAGATAATCTTTACGTACATTTGGCTTAATGCTTTTGGTGTCTTTACCACCTGATGTACTGGTATTAAGTAGGTTAATACCGACAAGCCTTCTGCCCTACCGGGTATCCGTTAGCGGAGCTCTTGCCTCTTTCTTTCTTAGCTTCTGACTCAGGTGACCTTTCGTTATAGAACCCCCTACCGGGTGTGCCCTGCCGAGTAAACTGTGTTGGCATTTTGTAGACTTTGAGCTCCTTTCCCTTAAGAAGGTGTCAGTTTGTGTGGCTCTCGGATCATTCCTTCGTGCTTGTGTTCACTGGAACCCCTTCACCGTTAGCTGGTTTCAGGGTTAATTTCGGCAGTAACAATATCCTCTGACATTACAGTATGAAACTCATCCCTTTGAAATGCTCTTTTGGCGTTGCGTCAGGGTAGTTTTTGGGTTTCATCATTAGTTAGCGTGGGTTTGAAATCAACCCAGTCCAAATTGCAGTAATCCAAAACATCCAATAACCTCGAAAAATCAAAGATTTATAGAGCTTGGCAGGAAAAGTAGCAGCTTTGAGAAGGTTCATCTCCAGAGCTAACGACAAGTGTATTCCCGTCTTTAAATTGACAAAGCAAGGGAAGAACAACTTAGAGTATACCCCAGATTATGTCGAGGCTTTTATAATCTATTAAGTCACTTAGAGAGATCCGTGACATTATCCAAGCTTGTAGATCATGAGGACTTGTTTGTATACTTAGCGGTATCATTGCATGCCATCAGTTCAGCACTCGTTCCCGAGGAGGATAAGGTCCAGAGACTTGTATACTATACGAGCAAGAAGTTGAATGGGGTGGAGTGCAACTATCCAAAAATTGGAAAGATTGCCTATAGCTTGGTGATTTCTTCAAGGAAAATCCATCATTATTTCTAGGCTCACCCGATCATGATATACACCGAGTAGCCGCTACAGTAGGTCCTTCAGTAACCTGAGATGTCTAGTAGGTTACTTAAGTGGAATATTGAGCTGAGTCAGTTCGACCACACCTTCCTTTCGAGAAAGTCGATACAAGGACAAGCATTGGCTTATTTCATAGCCAAATTTACAATTCCTGGGAAAGATGCCTTGGATGATGACACCTACCCTCTTAAGACTAAGCTGGATTTGAGCATTTGGAAGCTGTATACAGACGGTGCTCGTAATGATCGACGTTTTGGTGTCGGAGTTGTCTTTGTAACTCCTGAGGAATGATCGATTTATTATGACTTAAGGCCAAACTTTACCACTATAAAAATGATTCTGAGTATGAAGCCCTGATTGTCGGGCTGAAACTCGCGAAGGAATTGGTAATAGTTGTGTCAGACATTTTCAATGACTCTCAAATTGTTGTATTTTTGGTTCACAATGATTATCAGACGAAGAGACCACGGCTCGCCTCTTACTTGGGGCGGGTGGAAGAATTACTAATTAACTTTGAGAATATATCATTTCCCACATCCCACGAGAGGAGAATCAGAAAGCAGACTGGTTAGCCAAGATGGCCAGCACTGATATCCCAGAGGAGATGGAGATGGCTCCGGTTGAAGTTCTGAATGCACCAAGCCTTGACCAGATGGAAGTAGATCAGATATTGGAAATCGAACTTGAAAGAGATTCATGGATGTCCCCTATAAAGGATTTCCTACAGCATGGAACACTTGCAGAAAGGAAGAAAGAAAAGTGTGTCTTGTTTGTAAAGCTTCAAGATACATTATGCAACATTGTACGCTTTACAGAAGAATATTATATGCACCTTTACTCCGGTGCATCGCTAATGACTATATCTAGCGCGTATTATGAGAAGTACACGAAGGTGATTATGGCGACCACACCAAAGGGTAGACTCCTATGTAGAAGATACAACGATACACCTATTTTGGCCTACTATAAATCGAGATGTGGCTGATTATACACGACATTGAGACAAATGCCAGAGGTTTGTTAAGATCCTCAGGGATCCGCCTAACTAAAACACCCAAATGGTGAGTCCTTGGCCATTTGCAATATGGGCAGTGGACATCATTGGAAGTCTTGCGATATCCAAGGGCAGAGTGAAGTATGAAATCTTGGAGGAAGACTACTTTACAAAGTGGATTGAAGCGGAACCATTAACCACCATCACAACCAACAGGATGATCAACTTCATCGTCAGAAACATCATATTTCGATTTAGGTTCCCCAAGACCATCATTACTAGTAATGGAACCCAATTCTAGAGCACGGGGTTTATAGATTTATGTCGACATCATCAAACTGAGAAGAGATACATAGAAATTGTGCACCCGCAATCAAATAGTAAAGTAGAGGCTGTAAATAAGATCATAAAGACAATTCTTAAGAAACGACTAGAGAAAAAAATGCCAAGTGGGTTGCTGAATTAACATTATCCCTCTAGGCATGTCAAACTACCCATAAGTCAGCTACTGGCTGTACTCCTTTTGCACTCTCATATGGTCCAGAGGCAGTCATCCCAGTAGAGCTTGAAGTTCCCTCGCAAAGAACAACGTATTACGATACTTTGACCAATAAGGCTCTTCTCCCGGAGTCACTAGATATGATTGATGAAAAGAGAGAAGAGGCAAATTTGCGTGCTTTAGAGCGTAGACACTAGGTTGCATGATACTATAACCAGAAAGAACGAACTAGGACCTACGAGCCCGATGACTTTGTTCTGAAGCATGTCTTCTCGGCCCTAGTCTACATAGGCCCGAAGGTGGAAGGACCATACGTCATTCATTGGAAGCTTGATAATGGAGCTTTCAGGCTAACGACCATTATTGGTGATCATCTTATGAGAGCATGGAATGCCAAGCATTTGGTACACTTTTTGACTTAAGCCTTTATTTTGTTCATTTGTGGATTATGTAATAAGGCATGATTTTCCCAAAACTACTGTTTATAAATAAAATCCCTTTCCATGCTTTGTGAATGTTTATTTTGATTTGACTAAGTATTATAATATGATCATTGGCATGTGCCGATCATGAACGAAGGGAGTGTTTATCTCCCTAACGATGTTCACTTACTCACGCTTCGATGAGCTAACTCGGTTCCGTGATTAATCGGACTTGGTTTAACCTAAGTCAAGATTGACATCGACGCTTGACACAGTGATGCTAACTTTGCAAACAAAAGTGAGGAAACAACACTTAAATAACATATAAATTTTTCCTTATTTTGAGGGGACAAGTATAAACAACAGGGGTGGAACTCGGCCATCCCTGGTGGCAACTTTTTCCCTGACTGGTAGCAAAAGGGTGATGGCCGGGAAAGTGTGGCCCGACCACTTATCCTACTAACTTCATTCTTCAAAGCTTGGAATAGAATATTTTCTATATTCAATTTCTATATTGACACTCGAATCGACAAAATCACACTCTATGAATTAAAGTGCTAATTTGATGCCAAAGCGAATGACATAACCATTTCCGTGATCAATTATAACTCTCATGACTCGAGAGTGAGTATCAAATCAGGGTAGGCATGAAATGGTGCACCATGACTTTGGATTGTTATAGCCCGAAACTCTAACCTGGATTCACAACAGGAGAGTATTAGATCGAATGTCCAAAAGACTTGGCTTCTACCCCACGAAAGGCTTGAGGGGTGCGAGCGCAGAATTAATCCAAGATCCTCATTGATGTTGGGGAATTAGCATGGAATTAAAAATTAACCTCGAATATACCATGGACTTGGCCTATAATTAGAAGTTAATTGGGGGCATATACACTGTACCCCCAAGTAACTTTACCCATAGTTTGATATGGGTCTAAAAATTAAATCGCAAGTACATTGAATGTAAAGAAAATGATAGAAACAAATTACTTCATTATTTACAGATTTGTACAGAAAGATAACTACTTTACAAATTACTTGTTTTATACATAGTGGTCAAGAAAAAGGCGAGGGCCGCACTCGCAACAACCACAGCGGGCCAGTGGAAAACTAAAAGAAACAAATTTGAAAGCATATAGTACTTAGATATTTTGGTCTTCTTAAGATCTCTGAGCTTCTTCTGCTACTTCTTAGTCATGGTAAGTAGACGTTTTTGCTTTTGTTTGTTCCCAGATGAAGATTCTTTAGGTTCAAGAGTAGGCTTGGAGCTTGTATCTTTTAGTGGGTGAAGGTCAATGTAAATCTCTGTGATGGAAGGGAGGACCATATTTATGGGATCAACATGAAAAGGCGTGGGCAATGCCTCAATCTTGATTTGAAAAGGTTTTCCTTCATTCCTCACCTTCATTTCAGCAAGTATCAGCTCCCCAGTCTTGTCGGACTCCCTAACATAGATGACATTGTCGTCACCATCCTTGCCGTCAAGATCTTTCACCACAACTATCATCTCTCCTTCCTTTGAGGCATCATCACCAGGAGCTACTATAGACTCGTCAATTGGCTTTGTTCCTTGCTCCTCAACAACATCTACAGGCTTTGTACCTAAAGTAGGGAGAGCAACAGTTATTAGCTTCGAAGAAATAATGCACCTTCCAGTTGTAAATCCCATAGCACAATGACATGCCATAATGGCTCTAGCAAATTGAGGAGAAAACATGGAGATACCTTCCGCAGAGTGGTTTCTAGGAGTTAAGGGAGTCTTAGCTTCAGTAATAGGGAAGAGAATTGTGCGTGTAGCAATCCCTGGCTTCTAGGGATTGTATTCCGTTGTCTCACTAGCCTTGGATGTCATAGAGGAAGAGCCAGAACTACCTCCAATGACAACTTTTCCCTTAGCCTGACGCTTCGCGGCATCCTCAGCCTCTTTTATCAGTCCCCATCCCTCCTCCAAGCGCTCAGGCTCATCTCCTCTCTGGTACATCCTCATCATTTCCTCCTCGTCCACAGTATCAACCTGCAATCTACGCTTATCATTCTCGACGAGTTAACCCCAAGCATCGACTAAGGTAGTGAAATAGTCTTCCACTTATGATATATCAAGATATCAAAGGACTTCTATGAAGAAAGAGAGAATGAGATGTCCCATACCAAGTAAATATTTTTTTGGCATCAGCAAGTTGGCTCTCCAGCTCAGCCTTGTTCACCTCGAACTGTGCCTTAGAATTAGAACCAGATTGAAGAGCAGTGTCAACATTTTTCTCAGCCTTTGTGCCCTCTCCTCAACTTCAACCGACTTGGATCTTAGATCGACATTCTTCTTCTCAAGTTCAGTCTTCTCATACTCGAGGCGAGTGCTAGATAACTTTAAATCGGTATTCTCGGACCTAACACTCTAGCCTTGCACCTTAAGGGATGCATGCTATTTTCTATTGACATCGAGCTCATTGTTGAAATGTTATTGCAACTCATCGTGCGGTTTCTTGTATATTTCGGCGTCACAATCCACAAGTAAGAGTTTAGCTTGGACTTCTTCGCATTCTTTCTCGATAGCCTTGACACGTGACATTTCGCATTCCCATAAATGCGTCTGATTATCTAAGTCCAATTGAAGATTTTGAATAATTTTGGATAGCTTTCGAGTATACTTGCATCTTTCCTTATATTGTTTGTCGACGAAGTCTATCCTTTCCTTGATGCTATCATACCAATTCTAGGGAACCAGTCGGAGATTGGGTACAAAGTGCATTTTCCTGAAATGATATCGAGGGAATTGCTCTTCTAAGACTTTTATCCTCTCGGTGGTAGAGGCATCAAGAACAATAGTTTTTGACATGGAGATTTCTATCGATTTACGCTTGAATGGAACAATTGATGCGCCAACTTTATCTCTGGATCTTTTCTTGGGGTCGGAGTGCTACTTGGAATGTTTATCCTAAGGGTGTGACTCTTTTGGAGGAAGTGGGTTCTTAGATTTTTTTTATCCCCTTCACGATGGCACTGGTAGCTTTTGTGCCTGTCAAACTCAGAATGAACCAAAGAGTGGGAGGAGGGATAATACATTTGTTGATAACGCCTTTTATCCTCTCTCTCGTGGTCGTCTCTGTAGCCCTGTTTGATTTTAGAAAAATTCTTCAAGATGCTACCAAGGATCTTTTTGGTATCATAATTTCTTTGGGACCTAGTTCCTACAAATCAAAGTATGCCAACAATAGTTACAAGAATTGACGTAACAAACGGGTATTGTGACATGCAATGTCTGTATTGTGTATGTCCTAAGTGATTCCCCCAACGGACTGGAGCTTGGGGTTTGGCTGGTGGTGTCATCTTCCCCATCTTGGTTAGTGTGATTTCCTCCTCGGAAGCAGAAAAGAATGATCCAAAGCCAATGTCTTAAGAAGAATATATAGTATCTGGCAGAGGAAGATTGCCCTAGCCTTGGAATGGAGATATTGATTTCTCTTTGCAAGCAAATTGAGTTGGGAATTTGGCTGGGAGTGGATTTTCAGGAGAGGACTGCTTCTCCGTAGGAGATGTATCCCTTGGAGAAATGCTTTTAGGTACATCTTCAATAGATTTTTCTAAGAGCTCCTTTGTGAATACGTTTATGGGAGAGGGACTCTTAAGCATTTAACTACTCACTTTCTCGGGGGATTTCTCCCTATCCCTCGGTTGAGTTTACTGACTGGAACTTGCGATGTCTTTGTTCTTCGGGCCTCCCCAGCCTCAAATGATACCGTTGCTTGCCCCCCGACTGGGGGTACTCTTTCAGTCCTCGCTGACGTCAGCGGAATCTGAGATGGGGCACATATATAGGACCACAACCTCCACTAACTCTCATACTCTCCTACGGACTAAGCAAATGATATCAATGAAGAAACTCATCCACGAGGCAACTCCTAGAACTTTGCAAGGCTGGTGGAACATTCCATAAAATAGTTAGACGATCCTTGTACACTTGACCTTGCGGCTTCTTCAGATTCAGAATTAAAACGAAAAAAAATGTTATAATTCCTGAGATATGAAGCTAGAGAGAAGAAACTAGGATTTAGATCTCACTAGACTTAAGCCATCTCCTAGCGCATCCCGCTAGGTGGCGGATATAAAACTAATTGTGCCTTATGTCGTCCACATTACTGTAGACTTCGGTGATCATCTTCCTCTAGGCACAGATTCGAAATAAAGGAAGGAAGGAGTCACTTGTTGGCGATGCTTAAATTAGTAGAAAACGATTATATCCTCATAGGTGAGCTTCACACTTAGACTTCCATATATGTTATATACAAAGTGTACAGGTATGAGTATGCTGTCGGATGGAGCTGCATAGGTGTTATTTTCACTCGTCTAAGAAAATCGACGACGAAAGGGTGAAACGAAGGAATGCTCCCAACGGAGCACATTTGTTGAGTTATGCCACCAACTTTTCTTAAATAGTATAGTTAGCTTGTGCTCGGATATAACTATTAAAGAAAAGTTGGTGGTTAGAGTAAAGTAACTTGTGCCGCCTGTTTGTATGCGCTAATGTGTGTGCAGAACAAGCATGTTTGAAAGAATAATCCAAGACAGCGTCGGGTGCATGTGATTGTTAGATATGCACTGTAGTGTTTTGAAAGTTTGACGATGGATTATTCGACAAATATATGTTATGCAACAACGGTTCAAGTTTTGAAGGGCTCTATCCTAACTATTCAAGAATATATATCATATGATGAGTTGTTTATCTGCATTTTGAGATTACAGTACCGGTATTTCTGTGTTCATCAACTTGATTAGTAGTTTCATATTGATTGTTTCGAAAACCTAGATGTGAGGTTGAAGTGATCCAGATCGAATGTATTCAGATAAAGGCGACTCGGAAAAAAAACTTAAATTTGTTAGGGCTCTGTTAGAATAACTTTTAGAATGGAGGAGTTAGGTTCGGAATGTTCACTACGGATAGTACCCCAGTTCGGGAGACTTCGGAGCGGATATCCCCGAATCGAATCACTCCGAGTCGAGAATTTTCTATTTGAGCCCCACATAGCTCCTTCGAACTCCTCCATCCTGATACTGCAACCCCATCGAACTTCCTCTCTACCAAGCTTCTTCTAACCGAACCCGTACATCTTCCTTCTTATCCTTTTTCCATGTTAGGTATCTAGTTCTCCATTCATTCACACCAAAGCAATGATTTTCCACCTCATCGAAAATCATCATCCATCCATCGGAGAATGTAATTTGCCATCGGAAGAGAATCATGACTGTCACAGGTGGAGATTTTGGCATCACCAGCAGTGGAGATGTTCCTGGAGTTTGAAACATCAATCTCATGACGAGATGGGAGCAAGTAACGCAAGTTTGGACCTTAATTCATGTGAAATTTCAGAATAAATCACGAATTGCATGATTAAAAGTCTACCTTTAATTCAAGATTGAGAGAGATGAAATCAAATTGGAATTAGGGTTTGGTTGGATTCGACTCAAGGATTACATAAGTGAAAAAGTAAATAGCGAAGGAGGAAAGAAGCTTGATTTATATATTATTTGGAAGTGACTAGTTGGCTTCCTCCTGAAATGATTGGTGGACCGCTTCCTGCTACAGAGTTGAAGTAAATAAAAGGACTCCGAATCGAGCGGATTCGAACCGAATAATGCTGCAGAGATAGCATAAGGGCGCGTTCTCGGCGAACGGAAACGGGGTATTTGAGCGTGGCATTTGAGTGGGGAATGTGAGTGTAGTACTGTAGCGAACGGGGAATGTGTTTTTAGCTGCGAATGGGGCATTTGAGCGGGGTATTTAATTGTTAAATTAATGGTTTTGATTTAATTTATGTACTGATTTTTAATTGGACCGTTAAATCTACTTAGAGAATGTGTTTTTACCATGTTAAAAAAAAATGAAAAATTACATTAAGCATTTAACAAATAGTCTACATTAGGCATTAAGCATTAATAATGCAGTGTACAACAAAACACTAAAAATTTGGTTAAAGGTGGGACTTGATCTTTGGTCTCTCCCCAACAAGCCATGTGCACTTACCGACTGAGCTAAGTAATCTTTCATACCTATGTAGGATCTGATTAATTAATTATCCCTGCGTCGAACGCATCCAACGCCAACGGGATGATTTCTAGCTTCCGCTTGGCATAGCTGGGAGCGTGGTTGGGGGGATCTGGCGTCCGACGCGTCGGACGCCACCAAATCTGATTTTGGAACGCTCATAGACTGCGAACGCACCCTAAGTAAACTGCCTTCGGATCGGGAGAATTCGATCTAAAGCAAATCAAAGAACTTTTCGATCTGAAGGCTCGATTCCAGAAGGAAATCAAAAGGAAACGAGGGAAGTTCTCAACGAATGTTTTAGATTTTTAACGGCTCGGTGAATGCATGTGATCTTACTCAATATCAACGTCTATTAATAAGGGATGTTTGGAATGACTTGAATGCACATATTCGCGTATGAGAGCCGATAACTCAACATGATTTGAGATAGGTGAATATAAACTTTTGACTCGATAAAGGTTAGATGATTTGCCTAAATATTTGCAATTACTCCGATCAAGGACTTTGGCTTGCTGAGTACAAAAAACACAATCTTGGATATGGTCTGCTATTTGTACACAGTGCAAGGAATTAAGTGTCACATATTTACAAAGAGCCACGATGGTTAACTATTGCTTGCTTAGAAATGGATATTTCAACAAGTTCAAAGCACATATCATCTACGATAAGATGTACTTTTGGGGGGGGGGGGATTTTTGACCTACCTTTCGATAAGGCCGTCAAAGATCCATATTTCCATAGCTAAGGCACAGAGCTCTAGAGAAACAGCAAGTGATAGTTTAACTTTCAGATCGTACCACCTTTGGATTGAATATAATGTTAGTGGTTCACTTTACATTTGAAGTATTCGAGTCCAATAGGGTCTCAGATCAAACAAGCTCCCAGATCGAATAAAGCTTCAGATCGAAGAAAAAACAAGTAGTGCACTCTGGTTCATACAAAGCTTACACCACAAAGAAAATATAGCTTTGGATTGAATGAAACTCGGATCGAATGAAACTCAGATCAAATGGTTTGATCCGAAGTCCATTCGATCCAGATAATCGGTTAAAGGGGAACTACCACCTATCCACTTTCACCACTACTTCCTGGTCAAGCAGAGCTCCCTCTACATGGCCATTACCAAACCTAGGAACCACGGTCCGACCCCGTAACCGCCTGGAAACTACCTCCACTAACTCCCTATAACTATGGATCGAGCGCCACCTATTCCTATAGGTTCCCGCTTGTTTTCCATAATTCGGGCCTATGAATACACCATTTTTAGGCCATTTAAAGGACTTTTGACACTTAAGATTTTGAGACAACTTATTCAGACTCCATTCCCATTCGAACCGAGCCCAATTTCTTCATATTTGAGCGATTTTCGGTACTTTCGAGAGGATTTTGATTGTATATCGAGTGTTTGGGGATTTCAAGCATTATAATTGTAATTTCTGCTAAATAGAGAAATTATAAAGTGGACGTAGGCTCGTTGATGCCGAACCACTATAAATCTTGTGTGTTTACTGTTTTTCTCTTGTTTTCATTTAATATTTCTTCATTATTCTAGGCAAATCCTAGTCTTTTGGGTGTTAGAGCCATTTTTTGGTCTAATAATATGTATGTATATTAATCCACATCATACGCAACACATATAAATCTAATTCCAAAAGTATAAATATCGCATAATATCATATACATCACACATAACCAAGTTTATATAAAAAAACCAATATTGAAATATATAATTCACCAAACAAAACAACTATACCATCAAATCATTGTTTTCATCTTAAAAAAGTCAAATATCCACAAATTTATCAACTAAACACCATATCTGCAATTATTATCATTATTTATTGACCTAGTAGAAGAAAAAGTTTTGTGCTCTACCATATAAATCACAATCCGCCCATCTAGCGAACAAGATAATCCATTATTCTCTCAATCTTGCGACTCTGTTATCTGAACTCTCAGTTGTGTTATCTCCTCCTTGGTCTATGATTTTTTATAATTAGCCTTAGAACTCATCAGCTATAAATTAGTTAATGGCTGGTTAAGTCGACTGGGTTGACCGGCTCCCTACCAGTTTATTGATACATTGTCAAAAATTACAAAAACTCTATACAGCAATAACGCTAGCCATAGCGAAGAAAATAGAGAAACACGATGTATCAATATAGAGAGAAAACAATAGAACAGAAAAACATAAAATAAAGGAAACACAAAGGATAGAGAGAAATCCTAATGAAGGATCAAGTAAGACGAGAGAAAAATGAACGAATCAAAGCAGAATCTCACTCTCTTCAGACTATCTGCTAGCTCAAGCTTTAGATATCTTTCAAATTGTGATATATTCCTCTTCACTGTTGCGTTAAAGATAGTGATATTTCTCTCCATCCATATAAGATGAATATTTTTCTTGATTGCATAAAGAATAAGAGGTTGGCTGTCTTTCTTGGTATCAGCCTTTATTCCTTCCTATTCATTAAAACTTTTCACAAACACATTAGCTCTACCTACCGACTGCATTATATTTCGCCAAGCAACATGTACATATTCAAATTCAAAAAACAAATGCTCATGACATTCAACATGAGTACTACACAATACACATATATCACTAATACATACTCCCTAGAAACTAGGACATATTTAGTGAAAATAACTTTGTTGATTATCTTCCAAAACATTAAATTCTCCTCTGTATTATTATCCCTTTTCCAAACTAATTTTTTCCATCTACAATCAAGCTCTTCGTCAGAATTGGAGAGCAAACGATACAACCCTGAGATGGAGAATAATTTACTAGGATGCTTCCACTCAAGTTTTTGAAAATCTTGAATAGTTAGCTGCATGGTAACCACTTTGTTAGACCAAAAAATGGTCCTAACACCCAAATTGTCGTATTTAGAGCGTAGGATATGAAGAAATAACTGAAAAAATAAGAGAAAAGCAAGACAACGAGATTTTTATAGTGGTTCGGCGTTAACGAGCCTACGTCCACTTCATATTTTCTCATTTCACTCATAGATTACAATTACAATGAATATTGTCTTTCAATCATTTGAATTCAATGAATAACTCTCTCCGAATCCATTGAATCTATTGAGGTAGATGGTGGTTATTCATGGAGAAGTGTTGGCCATGGCAGCTATGGATGAGGAGATGCCAAAAAGTCCCTTGAAAATGCCCTCTGAAGGTGTATTTATAGTTGTAGGAAAGCTCCTGGGAGGACTGGTTCGTGATGGGGTACGTGGCACGCGATCCAGAAAAATAGGAGAGCCAGTAGCCTTGAGAATAGGTCAAAACGAGCTGCGTTTGAACAGGTCCGAAGGTCGGATCGCGGTCATGGGTCGGATCGCGGTCATGGATCGGATCGCGGTCATAGGTCGGATCGCGGTCATGGATCGAATCGCGGTCATGGGTCGGATCGGATCGCGTAGGCAAAGGCGGATCGGATCGCGTAGGCAAGGGCGGATCGAATCGCGGTCATATGCCAGCTTACACCCGTTCACGGAAATGGGCGTAACTTTCAAACCGTAAGTCCGATTGAGCCAAACCAAAGCTCAAACTGAAGCTAATTCAAAGGGCTACGAGTATATGAGGTGAATAGATCCAAATGGGGTCATTTGATAGGGGTTTCGGGCCAGTTTATACTGATGTTGTGATTTTGACCAAACTGCCTTGTGTATTCTGACGATGCTCCCAATGCCAGAGAGCGATGTTATCCAGAAATTCCATATGAGACAGCATTTACCCAGAGGTGTGTCAACATGATCTTTGCTTTGGGTAGCCTGGTCACAAAGCAGGCTAACATTTTGCCCCCCAAAGTACATCTTATCGAAGATGAGATGTGCTTTGAACATGTTGGGCTAAATCTCTCTGGAACGTCATTTATCCTTGAGAAGGCTTTATCCAACTATTGCATTGCTTCCCTGGGAGCTAGTCATGCCAAGTTCCACGGAAGGTGTATTTGAGATGATCAAGAAATCGTTTAAACCTTGTCGGATCAAAAGATCCAATTCATCCGTCAGATGTCATGCTAAATCGTTGGCTCCCGAGTGTGATTCTACACGCACAGGTCATTGCCAAACAATTTTATCATTTTTCGTAAGCTGAGTGCATCGTCGGGCCAGACTTTCTTTTACATATAGGTCAATGTATGAAGTAGCCACCCAAATCAGGGGGCGATGAAAGAGTCCTTGGGCTCTGAGCTAACAACTGGACTGTTGGGACGAAGCACATCAGAATCAACATATGAATTTGCCATTTGTACTCAAGTTCGGATCTTGATATCTTGATATTTATCCAGGATCTTAAAATCGCATTGAATCGTAACAGTAAGGAACCCAAAAGCCACGATCACTCTGGATCGTAGTTGAGGGAATCCACAATTGTTACGGATCATTTCTTAATCCAGTATTCACATATAAAGTAGTCAGTAAGGGATGTTGTTAAAATTATGTGGACCAGTACCTATAGGATCGTCACCATCGCGAGGTAGTAGATAGGTTTGTCACACCTTCCATTCGGTGTAGTTTGAGTCTTTAAGTTCACATTCGATCCACAAGCTAGCTCGCTTGGTCGGCAAAGATGAATAAGATTGTACTCCGGAGGCATGACGTACATGTTTTGAATCCCATTTCATGCCAGGATTGTCTTCAAAGTTAGTCTATGAACCGACACTTGTGCTCTTAGTGCCATCGGAGGACAAGCGAGGTCAGTACTTATGCCCCCAGTATCGATGGGTGGTCTATGAACCGACACTTGTGCTCTCAGTGCCATCGGAGGACAAGCGAGGTCGGTACTTATGCCCCCAGTATCGATGGGGGTTGAGTTGAGTCAATAAGGCATTTAATCTTGAAGATTTTATACTTCCTATCATTGCATCTGGTAAGAGTTGCAGGTTCAGCCATCTTAGTCAACCCAAATCATTCTGTACTGTTTCTCAATTTAGCAAAAATCGGAATTGTATATGCAAATGGTTGAACCACATTTGCTTTGATATCATCTCTTCTCTTTAGTCAGATAGTGAGGATTGCCTCATCGGGCATCAGCGACTTCGGTTACTCTCATCAGATCAGTTGCGGAGTCAAGTAAGGTTGTTGAATGTGAGTGAATAAATGTCGTTATGAAGTTAGTTGGGCTCCACCGTTTATGCTTCAGCATAGTCCGAAATGGTTATCACAGTCTTATTGAGTCTCTTTCTCATGCTCGGTTCAATCGAGCTTGACAAACAAGATCATGGGCTCGATAAGTGGTATAGATTCTCTTTGGAATTACACATTCTTATCGTTGTTTTCCAGGGCTTTTCCTTTGTCCTTATCGTTTTGGGAATTAGAAGGTACTCCATTCTTTAGTCAGGAAGGCCTCTAGGTCATTCGTCTCGACGCTAACACCTTTTTTTCATGAAAGTCTATCCACTTCAGGGTTGAATTCATCAAAATCTCTGAGCAAGTCTTGTTATAGAGAAAATTTAAAGTCCGGGGGAATAACAGGGGATCCTGACGTCCCACGTGTGAGGGCTGTAATTGTTGTTATCCACATCAACTAGAGGAGTACCGCTCCTCGAGAGGTGCCGAATTAAACTGGCGAGCAGATCACCGTCAAAGAATTGCTGCACATTTTCAAGATCATAGCTGGTGCCCCCAGTATTGAATCTGAAATTACAAGGGGGTCTTTGTGGATTTCTTATTTCCGCATCGATGTTACTCCCAAATCACGGGTCGAGTCATTCAACTCGACCGGGCTTCTATTCTTCGAATTGTTGCGTTCCATCTTGGAGTTGAGCGTACTCTAGCGCTTGAGTACCCATTCGAGCTGGAGCTGAAGTTGGTCGTGCATGACCTAAGTTCATTGTGATTCTTGCATTCTCATCTAGGAAGTTGCAGGTAGTCGTTCCATCGCCCATGTTTCCATCTACGACGTTCTGAATCGAAGTTGCACGTTGTGTGACTGCTGATTGGTTCGTGTTCATCTCGGGTGTTCCCACTTGCTTTCTGCATGAAGGGAGAGGTTGGAGGCGAAATAGCTGCATCTTATCCAATTGTTGTATGGGATATATCCAGCCTTATATGAGCTTCCCATTCTAGAAGTCGGTTGGGATCAGCAGATGGACATTCTCTTTGCATTTGTTTCTTGGTCCTCAAGGGGGCCTGTTAGGATCACAACACAAGTTAAACATAGGCACTTAAGTTATGCTGTTTGTAAATATTTTCAATAGCCATGGCCCCAGTTATAGGGTAAGTGCGAAAGACATGCGGTCGGATCACTTCCCTTTCAAATTCAGACATGTATACATGAGAAGAGGAAGTCACTTTCAGAATTCAAGCGATCATACTATCTAAGCATGGAGTAGGACGTGTTTGGGACGGTAAAAGAAGCCTGTAATTCATAAATGTCCAGAATTCCACGATTACGTCGAATCGTATTAAGGCCAAGGAATCAATGATCGCTCAAGATCGTATTAAGGTAGGGTAGACATCAAAAAATCTCAGGGCCTCACCAGGTCCTTCCAGCTGCGAGTATGAAGTTGTATAACATGTCGCTGAACAATTCACTATCCATGCTTCTTTTTCTGTCGTCGCCGTGAGTCGCACAGGCAGCTTAGAATTATACGCCTACGTCATCCTTCTGGACGCGGCCCTTTAGTTATTCCCTACTGGTCTGCTGTTGTTGTGCGAGTTCGGATCTCGCATTTTGTCCAGCTTTGTTTTGTGAGCTTGTACTTAGTGAATGAAAATCCATTTCTTTTTATACTGCTGTGTTCGTGTGCTGGCCCCCCATTCCTGGAAACGAGTGGTTCGAGCTCCATTTTCGTTCTTGGTCCCAGTCGTGTGACGGGATAGGAGCCCTTGAGTGGCATATGTCGTCATGCATTTATACTCTCCTGTCGTAGTTCGGGATAGAGTTTGAATTTAACTTTAAGTCTGCATCCCGATCCTTCAACGGGGTATGAATCCTTGTGGCGCTAAGTCTCTAGCGCTTTTATACTCTCCCGATCCTTCAGCGGGCTAGAGTGCTCATGGCACTAAGTCTCTAGTGCTTTTATACTCTCCCGATCCTTCAGCGGGTTAGAGTGCTTTCTCAGTGCTTAATCATAGACGCTTTTATACTCTCCTGGCGTTCGCCAAGGTTAGAGTTCAGACTCAGCTGTTCAGTCGCCCCCCGACCCTTTAGCGGGGTGAGAGTCCTTTCGCATTATCATGTACCTGCGAGCATTCCATAATTAGTTATGCATTTAAACATTTGAAACGCGAATAGGCAAACAAGTCATGAAACATTATAAGTTATCAGTGCAACTTATAAGTGAAAGTGCAGTAAAGTAGTATGTATGTAGAGGTATGCCCCCAATCAATCATTAACTTAGTGCCTGGCCAGGTCTTGTTGAGGATTGATTAGGACCATAACTGTGTTGCCCCCATGTCCGGACATGGAGGATTTGGGATCAGCTTCCATCCTGCCCCCCCCCCCCCCGATCTTTTAACGGGGGAGGAATTTTCCCGTGGCGCTAAGTCTCTCGCGCTTTTATACTCTCCCGATCCTTCAGCGGGTTAGAGTTGCTGGGGCGCTGAATCTCTAGCACTTTTATACTCTCCCGATCCTTCAGCGGGTTAGAGTTCGAGCTCGGTTCATGATCTGCTCAACGATCCTTCAGCGGAGCAGAAGTTCTCAGCGCTAAATCATAGACGCTTTTATACTCTCTCTCGACTCTGGAGAGTTAGAGTTGGGACTCAGCTGTTCCATCGCTCCCCGATCCTTCAGCGGGGTAAGAGTCCTTTCTCAGCGCCAAATCATGGACGCTTTTATACTCTCTCTCTCGACTCTGGAGAGTTAGAGTTGGGACTCAGCTGTTCCATCGCTCCCCGATCCTTCAACGGGGTAAGAGTCCTTTCTCAGCGCCAAATCATGGACGCTTTTATACTCTCTCTCGACTCTGGAGAGTTAGAGTTGGGACTCAGCTGTTCCATCGCTCCCCGATCCTTCAACGGGGTAAGAGTCCTTTCTCAGCGCCAAATCATGGATGCTTTTATATTCTCCTGGCGGTCGCCAAGGTTAGACTTTTGCTCAGGCGGCTCCAATCATGGTACACCGCCATGCCTTGTGGACGTCATCTTTGCGTCCTTTATACTCTCTCTCAGCTCTGGAGAGTTAGAGTCACGGATCAAGCGGTCTGCAATCATGCACGCTCATCAAACTCGTCCTAGGTTTACATTTTAATCCGAGCTCCGAGGATTAAAACCAGTCGGACAAGCAGTTGGAGCATTTGCCAAGGCTTTGAGTTCCTCCGAACAATCTACGGGAGGAATGGTTGGCACCAGACTTCGGGTACCTGCATTATTCACACCGCACGAATTAGTCACGTCAGTAACTCGGAAAGCATGTGAAAGCAAATTTTATGATTGAAAAGTAAGCAAATTAAGAGGCAGTGTTGCCTCCTTTATTTGAATTCATGTAATCTGGTGGCGTCGAGCATAGGATCGAGCCATGTAGGCGGTCACACCGCGTCCATCTGGAGTCGGACTATGACTTTGTAACTCAATGATTTATGTTCAATTGTCTTGTGGTCTGCCATGTGTGAGCCAAGTATTGGATGGTCATCCCGGATCCACCTTGAGCTATACAACATTCTTTAGACGAAGAGCGTGGCTTTGTAAATGAGCAGTTCAGTCGAGCTCGTTATAGTATTGCTCTATGGCTCTATATGCGGGTGTTACAAGTTTGATCGGTAGCAAATCCTGGATACCTACACCATCCACATATTAATTCATCTGAGTTAATTACATCAATAACTCATAAATCATGCAAATATAAGAGTCATGGTTATAGAATAATCCTGTTAAAGGAATGAGTATCATTCTGAGTGAAAAATGGCGTTGCATATTCATTGCAGGTCCATTTTACTTCGCCCTATCTCTGCCAATAAAGGGCTGCCAAAGTCCTTTAGTTGATGAGGGGTATCTTTTCAGATTATCATGGGGGTTGCAGTCCCAAAAAATGAATAGACCTTGGTCGGGGTCTTGAGATGGCAAAGGCGGCTAGGTAGGTACTATAAGCGAGTGATGAGGTCGCATCTCCTTCAAATCGTCTTTTTGCCCCCATACTGAGGGTAAGGATGGAGTGTCAGGAAGTCATGACTGGATTGCTAATGGTGGCACATCTTTGCATTGGTGTTAGGTTGTAAATTAGCATGAGAACAATGGATTCATGCTTATAGAAATTTTTGCACTTTCCATGCTAGGAAATAGGATATTACTGCTGGTGGGATAATTATATCACATAAATTTGCTGATATACCCTCGATCCCATATCGGGGACAAGGGTTAGTGCGCCGACAATCAACCAGCATTCATGCGTAAGCGTTCTAGATCTTCAACTCGCTAACTTTCAGGCAAGACTAAGTCAATTGGCCAGGCAAATTCTTGATGTATCAGCTCTGAATTAGATGATGTAATCTCGAGCAATTTATGCTCAACTCTGTAGTTGCCCCCAGCCTTAGGGGAGTGAGTCACTTGGCAGATAATCGATGAAAAGAGTGGAAGTATGAGTCTTCACTTTCTAACTTCAAAACGCCGTTCGCCAGAAGTTTCATTCATGTACATCTCCCATCTAATGGGTGGCTGACTGGTGATTTGGTCGAATCATTCAGGGCCGTGAATTCAGCAATTGCACTCGTTGGTGTTTGTTTTGGGACAATCTTCCAAGAGAAACAGGCAATGTCGAATTGCATGTCATATCTCGAGGCATAAAGAACGATTGCACGCCTTTCACTTCACCTTGTTAGATGCATTCTGTGCTGTAGGAAGTTTATCATGGAGTTAACCATGACTCTTTTCCGGGTTTGGTCTCCAACTTTGGATCAACTTCCATTTTTATCAATGGTTGTATTTCATAGTGTCTTGATGGGGATCATCTCTATCTTTTCTGGATTATCGGAACTTTCTTATTCGACCAGATGATTCGACTTTAGATCTTCTGTGTATGAAATATGAGGTATGTTGTAACGTTCCAATCCATCCAATAACTCTTCTGCCCATTCTAGGTAAGCTGCGAGTTGTGGTTTCTCCGACTGGAATTCCTTTCGAGTCGTCCTTCGGGGGTTATCTGCAAAACTTCGGCGTTGGATTGCCGATCATTTCTTGCACCGTCTGTATACAACTTCCAGGTGCTTGATTTCATCTTTCATTTCGAATGGCAACTCCATATAAAATCCCGTGATAGTGAACTTACTGCATACGTCTTATTTGCTTGACAGGAGCACACTTCAGGTTTATACTCAAGAAATGACTCATAATTTGGGATAAAATCCCGCAAATATTAGCACTGGTCCAAACGAACACATCCAGGCTCGCCTACAGAAAGCATATAAGTTCTCTCATTCAGAAGAGGTCTAAAGGAGATCCGATGTGAAGACCTTAGTCAGGTCGGCATCACCAGTCGGAACACGTGCAGTTGCGTTATTAGATGTCACCCTTCTTCATCCCGAATCACCATCCTCTCTGGAATCTATGTCTTCGGGCAGGTCGTTTGGCAATTCCTTTTGCGATGCTCCCATTATTCGCAATATTGACACCTCCTTCACACTCCATTTCATCTGGAGGGGAAGCGTCTCTGGGTTTCACGCAATCTCTGTTGGGTAGCATATTCCATCCTTCCTAATCAGTCAGCTTCTCCAATAACTTGGTCACCATAGACCAGTCTCACTCCGTCTTTGGTAGGGATATTTAACGGTTAACACCAAGATGCTATGTAAGCTCTGAATTCCGCTAGACCTGGTTGGTTGAGACCACGATCAGATAAGCTTGAATGCAATAGCATGGCTTGCAAGGCTTCAAGTAACGTTCATACATTATGTCATAACTGTTGTATGAAGTGGATAGCTAATGGTTGGTTCGTATTTGTGTTGATCTCAAGTTCTCATCTCTCAACCAAGATCGTATGGTGGCTGGTGAGCAGTCAAATTGCTATCGCCCGGGCAAGGATCCATATGCCCGATCATGGCCCACGGTGGTTCAATTGGTACCTAACTCTGGGCACCAAAGTACATTGATCTACCCTTCATTCTATGGAAATCAGTGTTCCTTGATGCGGTTGACGACAAATAGGCATTGCAAATGTTAGCTAAGCTTTTCAAGGAGTGAACTGTGGGACATATATTTTTCACCACGCCATTCAAGCAAAGGGTAACTTTGTAGTGCTAGGATCCTTTCTTGCTATTGGATATCCCATCATTGAGAATCATGGCCATTGGGATCTTCTGAGTCACCTTTAGAGTAGTGTCTGGATCGTTCTATGTCAATGGCATCTGGGACTCCGCCTGTTGGACATGTTTAAGCCACGTAACTAAGTGATCACCACTCGTTCAGGAACATCATCGGTTGCATTGGGGAGATCTTTACACCATCGGAGCTCTGGAAGAGGAGGCTGTTATGAGACCATCATTATTTTGTATACTGCCATAGTCAGCGTGTCGAATCTTTTCAACAACTCCTCACATTCAATAACATCGGTAGATAGAGGTCATGGCTTCTGGAGGAATTCTAATTGTTGCCATTCCGTTGTCAAATTCTTTGACAATCCGTTTATTCTTCATTGACAAGCTTTGATGAACGTTGTTGGCTAACATATATGTTGAGCTGAAGATGAGCCATGCTCCGAGCCGAAGGCGAGGCCGTGCTCCGAGCCGAAGGTGAGGCCGTCAGCGGGTCCGGGCGCAGCGCCGGCGGGGGTCCGGGGCCCCGCAGTTCGTGGTTTTGGAACATGTGGGCACCGCACGATTTTTTTGATTTTGGAACATGGAGCCTTTCCTGAAATGATCTGAAAATTGTATTTTTTCCAAAAATTATCACTTTTTTGGATCGGGTCATGACCCTTGTTCGTCGTCATTTTTCCGGGTCGCGGTTCGCTACTGTCCTCCGGTTCGCGGTTCGTGACAGTTCTCTAGAATCGGTTTGGTTCGTGGTTGAGCTCCTTCGGGTCGCGGTTCGCTGAACATCTTCGGGTCGTGGTCCAGCTTGGCGATCGGGATACTCCAACCTTCCAGCTTCGGATCGATTCGTGGTCTTCTCCAGTTCGTGGATATGTTCACAACAATTGCTCCAGGTCGGGTCGTGGAAGTATCACCGGGTCGGATCGCGACTTCCTTGCTCGGTCGGGTCGTGGGTTCATCTTGAGACCGGATCGTGGTCTCCCCACGATCCACGATCCGCGATCAGCGATCCACGATCCGCGATTCGCGATCCGCGATCCACGATCCGCGATCCGCTCGACCTGCTCCAGCACATTTTCTTTATTATCCTCATTTGGTCGTGAAGCTTGTGAACCCTTAGCTTTTTTTTCGAAGGTATGAAGCTCTGATTTTCTGAAATCAACGAAATATTCAAAAATGGTAGAAACGCGGACTGTTTTCTTCGAACTTTCAAATCCAAATAATGAATAGCAATCCGATAGGCTGAGAATTCAATTCTCAGTGAAAGCACCAAAATGTTAGACCAAAAAATGGTCCTAACACCCAAATTATCGTATTTAGAGCGTCGGATATGAAGACATAACTGAAAAAATAAGAGAAAAGCAAGACAACGAGATTTTTATAGTGGTTCGGCGTTAACGGGCCTACGTTCACTTCATATTTTCTCATTTCACTCATAGATTACAATTACAATGAATATTGTCTTTCAATCATTTGAATTCAATGAATAATTCTCTCCGAATCCATTGAATCTATTGAGGTAGATGGTGGTTATTCATGGAGAAGTGTTGGCCATGGCAGCCATGGATGAGGAGATGCCAAAAAGTCCCTTGAAAATGCCCTCTGAAGGTGTATTTATAGCTGTAGAAAAGCTCCTGGGAGGACTGGTTCGTGATGGGGTACGTGGCAGGCGATCCAGAAAAATAGGAGAGCCAGTAGCCTTGAGAATAGGTCAAAACGAGCTGCGTTTGAACAGGTCCGAAGGTCGGATCGCGGTCATGGGTCGGATCGCGGTCATAGGTCGGATCGCGGTCACGGATCGTATCGCGGTCATGGGTCGGATCGGATCGCGTAGGAAAAGGCGGATCGGATCGCGGTCATGGGTCGGATCGGATCGCGTAGGCAAAGGCGGATCGGATCGCGTAGGCAAGGGCGGATCGGATCGCGGTCATATGCCAGCTTACACCCGTTCACGGAAATGGGCGTAACTTTCAAACCGTAAGTCCGATTGAGCCAAACCAAAGCTCAAACTGAAGCTAATTCAAAGGGCTACGAGTATATAAGGTGAATAGATCCAAATGGGGTCATTTGATAGGGGTTTCAGGCCAGTTTATACTGATGTTGTGATTTTGACCAAATTGCCTTGTGTCTTCTGACGATGCTCCCAATGCCAGAGAGCGATGTTATCCAGAAATTCCATATGAGACAGCATTTACCCAGAGGTGTGTCAACATGATCTTTGCTTTGGGTAGCCTGGTCACAAAGCAGGCTAACACACTTTCAACCACATTACTCTTATAAAATAATTGGAGGAGTGCGGTAGTATCATACATCCCTTATACATCATACTTCTAACCTTAGCTTTCATCCTAATTCCGGACCGACGCTTGTCTTGATGACCATCCATACCACCCAAAACACAGCTGTAGTTGATCCATGGTTCATTCCAGAAACTGACGATACAAGTTTCACTAATCGCATACTTTATGAAGGATATCATTCCGAAGTTTCAAAATGTTGCACCATATGCAGCTAAAGGACTGTGGGATTGCCATGCTCTAGAAATCATTTTCATGAACAACATAAGCATTAGAACACCGACCTAAAGACTATCAATGTTATTT
Source organism: Allium sativum (assembly GCA_030737875.1). Classification (NCBI taxonomy): domain Eukaryota; kingdom Viridiplantae; phylum Streptophyta; class Magnoliopsida; order Asparagales; family Amaryllidaceae; genus Allium; species Allium sativum. The sequence continues at coordinate 898,866,922 of CM060910.1, read as the reverse complement.
AGGAAGTTGTCGACATGCTTAGCGACGACTGCTTTATTATTAGAAGTTGTGTTTGCATAAGTCTAGCTTAATAAGTGGAGACGTGATGTAGTACCGAGCCTAAGTTTATCTAGTTATTTTAGATCCTATTTTTATGTATTCCATCTACTTGTATGCCTATAATTTTAGGCTTTGTTTAACAAATATGTACATGTTAGTAGTTGTAGCTTTGATACCACTTTTTAGTAGTTGTTGTAGTGAAAAATATAAGCAATAAAATTGTTGTATTACAAAAACCATTGAGTAATTTCTCCATCAAACTTTCTTTCAACTATTCAACTATTTCAATCATTTATCCACAACAACTATTCAACTATTTCCTCTACTACAATTACTAACAAGTGGTATCAGAGCTACGCATCGGAGATCTCACTATGTCTTCCCAATTTCTTTTTTCTTTTTTCCAAGCATCCATCATTTTCCATAACGTTGTATTGTGTTTTGCACCAATTGAGAAACTTATTTCCTCCGTTGCAGTTTTAGGACTATCTTGTCCAGTTTTAAAAACAATTTCTTCTTTGATCTCTACTGTTGTCTCATGAACATAACCTGCAATATTCTTGATTGCAGTCACTTGCATTTCTTCAACAGTTACTTTTCCTTTAGCATGTGGTTCTTCTTCTTCGTTGTTTTGCACTGCTCTTTTTTCAACAGGATCCGTAGCTTTTGCAAGTATACTTTCTTCTTTGTCGAATTTCTTCTCCTCTTCTACTCCCAACTTTTCAGCTTCAATATCACTCTCCAGTTCACTATTCTCCTTATTTTCTTCTATTATAGTTGTATCATTCTTTCCATATATTTCTTTCAATACATTTCATGAATCTTTTGCAATATATTCCCCAATAATATGATTCCATGCTACTTCATCAACGTTCTGACTCATCATCACATGAGCTTGAAGATCTTTCCGTCTCAAACTTGTAAATGATTCTTTTTCTTCCTTGGTCATATCTTTGATATTTTTTGGCCATTCATAGCCACTTTCAACGATCTCCCATAGTCCTTTAGAAATCAATTCTTCTTTCTTTTTGTTACTCAAGTCTTCAAAGTTTTCTTTTGTGAGAACAAACGATGACGATAAAAATAGTAGAAATGACATAGCTTATAATGCTTGGAATATTTTTTTCGCCCGGTATGCGAACGAACGAAGCTCCGATACCACTTGTTAGTAGTTGTAGCTTTGATACCACTTGTTAGTAATCGTAGTAGAGGAAATAGTTGAATAGTTGTTGTAGCAAAAACTATAAGCAATAAAATTGTTGTATTACAAAAACCATTGAGTAATTTCTCCATCAAACTTTCTTTCATCTATTCAACTATTTCAATCATTTATCCACAACAACTATTCAACTATTTCCTCTACTACAATTACTAACAAGAGTTGAAATAGTTGAAAATGGAGAAAAGGTTTTGTAATGGAAGAATTTTATTTCTTCAAGTTTTTGGTACAAGCTTTAGTACATAGTTGTAGTACTTGTTGTAGCACATGGATATAATGTGCCTCTTCTCATATTTATAGGCACATCAAACTAATTATTTATTATTAGAATATTCTAGATACAACACTCTAGATAAAACAAGAAATACTTATTTAATAATACATAAAGCAATTTGTTAATCTCTTGAGAATTCTAGAAATTTATATTATCTTCATACTTTAGAATTATCTAGAAATTTGTTGCATCTTCAACATTCTTTAGAATTCTCTAGAAATTTGCAGCACTTTCAACACTCCTCCTTGATGCAAATTTCGGATACTCCAAGCATAGTTTGAAGTTGCTGAAATCTTGCTCTTGGCAATGCCTTTGTGAAAACGTCTGCAACTTGCTCTTCTTTGTTGCAGTGCTTGTACTCTTTCGTATTGCTATCCAATCTTTGTATTTTACATGTTTCGGTAAAAATAGAGATATTATCTGGATTTTCTTTTTTGTCTTCTTCTTGGTGGAGACACCAACTTAACATGTAGCGCAAGCCTATGCACTGTACATTTTCTAGTTATACCTAGTGCATATGAGAAACGGGTAGAGCTACGATACCACTTGTTAGTAGTTGTAGCTTTGATACCACTTTTTAGTAATTGTAGTAGAGGAAATAGTTGAATAGTTGTTGTAGCAAAAACTATAAGCAATAAAATTGTTGTATTACAAAAACCATTGAGTAATTTCTCCATCAAACTTTCTTTCAACTATTCAACTGTTTCAATCATTTATCCACAACAACTATTCAACTATTTCCTCTACTACAATTACTAACAAGAGTTGAAATAGTTGAAAATGGAGAAAAGGTTTTGTAATGGAAGAATTTTATTTCTTCAAGTTTTTGGTACAAGCTTTAGTACATAGTTGTAGTACTTGTTGTAGCACATGGATATAATGTGCCTCTTCTCATATTTATAGGCACATCAAACTAATTATTTATTATTAGAATATTCTAGATACAACACTCTAGATAAAACAAGAAATACTTATTTAATAATACATAAAGCAATTTGTTAATCTCTTGAGAATTCTAGAAATTTATATTATCTTCATACTTTAGAATTATCTAGAAATTTGTTGCATCTTCAACATTCTTTAGAATTCTCTAGAAATTTGCAGCACTTTCAACAGTACAACACAGTTTTTCATTATCTCTCTATCTCTATATTTCTAACAATTGGTATTGGTGCCACAATATTCATAAGAGTTTTTCTGACTAGGGTGTTCTCTTTTGGCGGCGGTAGCCACCATAAAAAGGCTGTCGTCTGTCAGACTGCAAAAATAGTAGATGTTAATTAGCTGTGGAAGGACAGAGATCTAGAAGGCAAAATTGGCTAGAACATGAGTTGGGCAGAGCTGGCGAAGCAGTTCAATGAACAAGTGCATGGATGTACGTTTGCAGTGATGATGGAAATGAGTTGCACTTGTCGATTTATATCGATGTGTGGAAGAAGTGGCTGTTTGGTGTGATATGAAGATGGCGATTGATGAAAGAAACCATGAAAATAGAGAAAAGTATGATAGTTGTACTAGTGATTGCTGTTGTTGACTTTAAGCGAGGTGACACGACAGTTATGGTTGGAGAATGTTGGCTAAGGTACCCAAATCTCGGGGCCTGGTGGCGGAACCAGGTTTGTTTTTCAGGTTGTCATGGTTTACCCTTATCAGATCGATACAAGTATCTTGGATAAGGAAAGGCAATGTTATAAGAAACTTGAATTTTGATGGGTTGCTTTTTTTACTTGAAGGAAAAGTAGCTGTAATGGCTTTGCAATCACAATGTGCTCGTCTATAAAAGCAACGTTTAGGTCATCAATGAATGTAGAAATAGTAACGAAGTATTCATTGCAAGCTTTGCATTGATTTCGGCATCGCTAGCTCAATCCAGCGAGGTTTGGAACTTGACGGAAACATCAATCTCTATTATACGGCACTCAGATTTCAGCTCCAGATCTAGATCTCAATAGTAACAAATAGATGTTGGCATGAAGTTCTCTTTAATAGTGTTCCACATCTGAAGTTCCCAAAATAAGGAGACGTACCTGCATGATTTTGTGGGTTATGTGTGGAGATGGTATCATATCAACGTTCAGCTTTCTGAGGAAGCAAGGTCAGAAGCCATCGGGATGTGATGGTCATCTTGTACTGGTGAGTTGTTTGCCAGAGGTGGAGAAGCAAGAAGGAGATGGGTGGTTGAATAGTGTTGAGCTTGGTGGCCAGTGGATGTTGTCGAAGTACGTCGGGGTCAAAGGTGGTATGTGTTAAGGGTACGTGTTAGTTGTGTTGTTAACCGAATAACATTATGTGGCATCGATGTGTAACTTCTACTGGTCAACTTGACTTCATATAATTTGGATTATAATCAAAGGAGTGGGTGTGAAGAAGAAATCATAATGATTTGGGAACTTAAAGTTGCAATTGTGGGTGAAGTTCCAAAAGAGGCAGTAGGTGGATGAACCGTGCAACAGTGAGGTGTGGATGGATATGGAGCAGAGGGTCTGCTGTGATAGGATTTAAGGTGAGGAAGAGACGTTTGACAACAGTGTGGCTTTGCTAAAGTGAGGAAGTAGTTACCAGTTGTGTTTATGATAAGGTTATTGGGGGAATTAAGCAGGCTGAAATGTGATGCAATTTATGTTAGCAAAAATTTAACAAGTAGAAAGTGAATTGAATAGCAAGTATGAAATGGGAGATTGATTTTGAAAGAGGAAGTGAAACTTTGTTTCAAACTTAAACTTTACTTATACAAATGAAGTACTCCACTCCTATTTATAGTAGTTTACATCTCAATTGTATGGTTGAGATGTATTTGATCCTACGATATACAATTCCTCTCTATAAATTTCATACAAAATATCTTAGACTTTTCCATACATGTCTCTAGAGAATAAAACTCTAGATTCTATTTATTTTATTACAACATGAGAGTAGATAATTCTAGATCTCTCTTCCACATCAATATATATTTAGATATTTCTCATGCTCTAGATTTCTCTTTAGCTCTTCTTCTTTATTTGTAGCCCAAACCAATAGCCCAAACTAATAGCCCAAAGTCAAGTTTAATTTTTCAACACCCGCCTCCTCCCCCATAAACTTGACTTTGGCACTTCAAGCGTCTTTCATAGTCTTTGAAAGTCTTCAAACTTCAATGCCTTTGTAAAAATATCTGCTACTTGTTCCTTTGAGTTGATATACTTTGCTTGTACTTCCTTTGTGGCAATCCGCTCTCGAATAAAGTGATAACGTGTATCGATGTGTGAACTCCATTCATGCAAGACAGGATTCTTGGCTAGAGTGATAGCCGATTTGTTATCCATGTAAGTCTCAGTTGCATTATATTATGACATGTGCAGCTCCTTCAACAAATCTCAAAGCCAAATAGCATGACGAACATAAGTTGAAGCAGCAACATACTCAGCTTCACAACTGGAAAGCTTCACGGTCGTTGCTTTTTTGAACTCCAGGTAAAGGTTGTATCTCCCATAAAGAAGAATCCTGTTGTGCTTTTAAGATCATCAACACCTCCAGCTCAATCACTATCACTGTAAACAATCAGCTTGAATTCGTTATAACTTGAATATAATAAACCAAAATCATGGTACCTCTGATGTATCGAAGAATCCTTTTTTGCAATCTTCAAGTGTGATGTTGTAGGAGCTTCCGTATAGTGGCTAATGAGTCCAACACCATAAAGTATATCGGGCCTTGTGCATGTGAGATATCTCAAGCTACTAACCAGACTCTTGAATAATGTAGGATCCACTTGGTGTGTTTCGAGAGCTTTGTTCCACATTCTATCGGGGTACTTACTGGCTTACTTCCATCGATCTTAAATTTTTACTAACATTATATTCTTTGGCGTGTTTCGAGAGCTACCAATCAACTTGTGTTCTTCTAATTTTATAAAGTTATTTTCTGGAAAATATTTATCAATTCTAGTATTCCATGCTCTAGGGCTTTGTTTCAAACCATAAAGTGCTTTTTTCAGTTTTAAAACTTTACCTTCATGTCCTTTCATTTTATAGCCAAGTGGTTGCTCCACATAAACTTCTTCTAATTTACCATTTAAGAAAGCTGATTTCACATCCATTTAAAATATTTTCCATTTGTTTTGTGCCGCTAAAGAGATTAGTAATCTTATATTTTCTAAGCGGGCAACGGGAGCAAATACTTCTTCATATTCTATACCTGATCTTTGCTTGTATCCCTTGGCTACCAATGTAGCTTTGTATCTTTCAAATTTTCCTTTAGCGTTCTTCTTTACTTTGTACACTTATTTTACTCCAGTAGCTTTGTGTCCTTTTGATAAATTAGCTAGCTCCCATGTATCATTCTTCACAATGGCTTTGATTTCTTCATCCATAGCACTTCTCCATCTTTTGTCTTCTTTTGCTTCTTCGAAATCTATTGGCTCACAATTTGCGAAAAGACAAAATAAAGTAATATCATCAGAAAGTGGTGTTACCTCATATAGTTCTTGTAATGATCTTATATGTGGGACCCTTTCACTTGAGCTTTCTTCTTGTGGAGATTCTTCTTGAGTGCATGATGGAGATGACGGTGTTGGACTAGTTGGCTCTTCATGCACGTCATTGATTTCTTCTTCTTTGTAAAAGGGGAGGAAATTATAATCATCTGCTTGTGTGCTCCAATTCCAAGTATTTTCTTCATCAAAGTCCACATCTCGACGAACAACAACTCTTCCATTTACTGGATTATATAACTTAGACCATTTTGCCCGCGGGTCGTAGCCACTGAAGATGTATTTTTCAGTTTTATCATCTAACTTGGAGCGTCTTAGGTCTGGCGCATGGGCATATGCAATGCTTCCGAAAACTTTCAAATGAGATATACATGGTTTTTTACCGCTCCATGCTTCTTCGGGTGTTTTGTTCCACACACCCCGAGTTGGAGAGTGATTTGCTAAATATACCGTGCATTCAATGGCTTCGGCCCAAAACTCTTTAGGAACATTTTTGCTCTTTAACATGCTTCGTGCCATGTTGAGAAGAGATCTATTCTTCCTTTCCACAACCCCATTTTGTTGTGGAGTATACGGGACGATGAATTCCATTTTCTTCAATAAATTTCTCAAATTCTTTGGAGGCAAATTCCCCACCTCGGTCAGACCTCATGGCTTTTATCTTATAACCACTTTCATTTTCTACAAAAGATTTGAATTTCTTAAAAGCATTAAATACATCAGACTTTTGTTTAAGGAAATAGGCCCAAGTTTTTCTACTATAATCATCAGTAAATAAAGCAAAGTAATTACTTTTCCCAAGTGAACATGGTTTTATTGGACAACAAATATCAATGTGAATCAACTCTAAGGTTCTCTAGCCTTTGTGTTAGACTCTTTTGGAAAACTTTTCCTTGATTGTTTTCCAAATAAGCACCCTTCACATAGTTGATTCATATTATCAATTCATGGTAAGCCTTTTACCAGTTTTTATTCTTTAACAACTTCAAACCCCCAAAATTAAGATATCCAAATCTTAAGTGCCAAGCCATGATGAATCTTTATAGCATGATTTTAAACATTTTGCAATACCGTTTGAAATATGGAGTGGAAACATTCTATTTTTCGACATCTCTAATTTAGCAACCAAATTTCCTTTAGCATCTTTCATGGAAAGGCTATGATTTTTCATATGAATATCATGTCCTTTTTCTAAAAGTTCCCCAAGCTTAGAATGTTAATTTCCATATTAGGCACATAATATAAATTAGAGATAAAGTAATGTTTTCCATTTTTCAAGAATATTGATATTTTTCCTTTTCCCTTAATGGGAATTTTGGATTCATCCCCAAAATGAATGTTTCCACTTACCGATCCATCAAGCTCCGTGAACATATTCCTTCTTCCACACATATGATTGTTTGCCATTGTATCCAAATACCATGTGTTAGTATCACCACTTTTATCTCCTTTATGTGCCAAGAGTAGTGTAAAATATTCATCCTCTTCTTTAGCAAAGTTAGATTTCTCTAGAACTTTATTAGAAGTAGATCTACATTCGGAAGCAAAATGCCCAATTTAACACAATTATAACATTTAATTTGTGATTTATCATACCTTGGCCTTCCATTTTGTTTCAGGTTTCCTCCTCTTCCTCGACCTCTTGTAGCATATGTGTTTTGGCTTCTCTCCTCTTTATTGAAAGATTTGTAATCACCTCTTCCATAGATTTGGCCTCGACCTATTCCTCTTTTGCTATGACCTCTTATAATTCTTTCATTCTCGCTCAAGGTGAGTTTGGTTTGAAGAGTTTGATCTAATGGATCTTCGTTAACCCTTTTCTTTAATTTTTCTTCATGAGCTTGAAGCGATCCCATGAGTTGATCAATGGTCATGGATTCTAGGTCTTTAGATTCTTCAATAGCTACAAATATATAATCGAATTTTCAATCTAAAGATCGTAGAATTTTCTCAACCACTCTAGGGTCTTCCAATTTTTCACCATATCTTTTCATTTGATTTACTAAAGAAAAAACTCATGAAAAATAATCATTAATCGATTTGGTTGATTTCATATGTAAAGCTTCAAACTCACCTTGCATAGTCGGTAGTCTTATCTTCCTCACTTTATCAATGCCCTTGAATGCATTTTCCAAAATCTCCCATGCTCCCTTACTACTTTTTGCACGTGCCACCTTCTCAAACTTTGATTCATCCAAACCTTGATGATTGAGAGTAAGAGCCTTTCTATCCTTCTTCCTTGAATCAATCAAATTATCCCTTTGATTTTGGGATAAAGTGGTGATGTCGTTGGGTTCAACATACCCATTTTCAATGATATCTCACACATCTTGTGATCCAAGAAATGCCTTCATATGAATACTCCAATTATCATAGTACTCCTTCTTTAGCAATGGAACTTGAAATGGAGTCATGCCACTTGCCATATTTTTAACCAACGACCTAGCTCTGATACCAATGTTAGCAAAAATTTAACAAGTAGAAAGTGAATTGAATGGCAAGTATGAAATGGGAGATTGATTTTGAAAGAGGAAGTGAAACTTTTTTTCAAACTTTGCTTACAAAATTTTTTTGCTTGCTTACAAATGAAGTACTCCACTCCTATTTATAGTAGTTTACATCTAATTGTATGGTTGAGATGTATTTGATCCTACGGTATACAATTCCTCTCTAGAAATTTCATACAAAATATCTTAGATTTTTTCATACGTGTCTCTAGAGAATAAAACTCTAGATTCTATTTATTTATTACAACATGAGAGTAGATAATTCTAAATCTCTCTTCCACATCAATATATATCTAGATATTTCTCATGCTCTATATTTCTCTTTAGCTCTTCTTCTTTCTTTGTAGCCCAAACCAATAGCCCAAACTAATAGCCCAAAGTCAAGTTTAATTTTTCAGTAATTTATGGCTAGTGTGCGGTAGTTGTAGTGGTTTGAGGTGATCGCTTGCTGTTATTCATGGAGTCGACAAAAGTCGGAGTAGTGGTGGCAAGGAAACAGGTGGAGCATGTGTAGCAGCTGTCTGGAGCAAGTACAATCCGAAACGAAGGTTGTTTGATTGGTGCAATTTAGGTGGTAAAGAACATAATTTCGGTAACCATGAAAGGATGCTAGCAAGCATAATGGAGAAGTTTCTTATCGAGCTCGTGCTTGGTGATCCAGTCGTCGATTCAATTCAAGGCTGAATAGTGGTCTGGGTTGAACTACAGTGATGGAGTATTGGAGCATTAGTAGGTGAACTTTATTTCAGTGGAGTTGGAATGAGTGTGGTGTCGGAATTAAGGACTTACATGCTTTGTTATTGGAATGGGTTCGATAGAGTGACACAAGGAAGTTAGGAAGTTTGTGGTAGCCAAGGTTAGCTGCAGGGAAATTTGACTAATGGTAGAAGACTTGCCAAATGTGGTTAATGAGGTGCATTGTTGTGTAATTTCTTAAATGGGTGGATTTGTGTTGCAATGTTGAAGAAATCAAGGAGTGTAGAATGCTTGGGTTTGAAGCATATCAGGTCGGAGAACGCTTCCGATTTTGACGAATGATGATGCAAGATGATGGATTCTATTTGCATTAGTTTTTTGATGGTGCTGAGTTGATAAGCTATCAATTTTTTTATACTAGAAAACTTGACTTCCTTTTATGTTGATGATATGATAGAGCAAAAGGCAGCAAGAGGGTGATATGTTGCTCAACCTTGCTTTGTTTGATGTGTTATTTTGGGTTGCTGTGCTATGAAGTTGTGAAACTCGGGTAGGAAAAAGTAGAGAGAAAGTGCAGCTGCAGAATGAAGCTGAAATGATGAATGGCATGAATACGGCGAAGAGTAAAATGTCGGTTGTTGTGTTGTATATTTGTGGAGTGCTCAAGAAAAATGTTTGATGATATGTCTATAGAAGATAGACATGTCTACAAGTGAAGTAGGCAAGACTGCAAGTGAAACAAACTAGGTTTTATTTTCTCCAATAAGCAAAAGGAGAAGAGCCACAACTCTAGCTTGTTTGGGGGACGACAAATACATTGATATCAAAGGATGATCCAAATGGAGAGGTCCGTGAATCCCTAAGAGAAACCAAGAGTAGTTGATGGTAAACATATCGAACGTGAAACAGTTGAGCATGTCCAACTAGATAGAGATGAATGTTGTGACCGAGATTTTCTAAGCAAAGATGATGAATAAAATGAGAACCGTAGTTCATTGTTTTGTAAACTAGATGTTAGCACATATAGTTTAAGGGAGGGTGTTAGAAGTTGTGTTTGAATAAGTCTAGCTTTATAAGTGGAGACGTGATGCAATATCGAGTCTAAGTTTATCTATTTATTTTAGATCCTTTTTTTATTTATTCCATGTACATGTATGCCTATATTTTTAGGCTTTGTTTAATGAATAAGTATAACATGGTTTTTCATTATCTCTCTATCTCTATATTTCTAACAATTATTCCAGAAGAGAATGTTAGTTATACCTAGTTAGCATTTAATTAAGGATCTCTCAGCGCGAAAAAAAATAAGGGTGGTGTAACTGCCATGCACCTTGTCTTTCCAAAAAAAACACATCATAGTAGATTAAACTATTTTAACTAGTTTGAGTTGGAGAATAAAAGTTCTAGCCTGATACACATTCATGGAGAATAGTACAATCCTGACAAGAGTAAGCCTGCTTTCTTGGGAGAGATGCATATTCATCCAATTTTCAAGTCTTGCAATAATCATCTCATATAAGGGTAGGTACTTACATATGGAAATCCTCGTGGTGGAGAGGGGAATCCCTAAGACACTGTGTCATTGCTCAAAGACAAGCTAGACATGAGATAAAAGATATCAACATGCAGGTCATCAACCCCCCAACATAATATTCGACTTTTGGAGGTTGACTTTGAGCCCAATAAATTTGTAGAATTGTTCTGAGCCATCAATGATTACCTTAACAAAGTTAATGTCACCCTTAGAGAAGACCACTAAATCATCCACAAAAATAAGGGATATGATTTGAGGTCGCTAGCATTTAGGGTGTAGTAGGATATTTATTAGAGTTAACATGCTCTTTAAGTATTTGGGTAAGCAATGTCGTCACAATTATACATACATATGCCGGCATGCGTTCATCTTAGCATATGGTTTACTTGCTATGAAAATAACCAACATTAGAACACTTTATGGCAATTGAGAATCTAACTGATTATATGCATGCGTAAGTACATGTTACTATATGTTTAGGAAAGTTCATATATGATATTATTCTATTAATGGAGTTCCAATGCAGAGTTTCAAAAGTATTCCTAATGTTGAACTTCATCATATCTCTAGGAGTGATGTTTTTATTGTTATAACCTTTTAGGTTTTCATGGATGAGGAGGATGTTATCAAGAATGCTAAGCCTAAGTAGGAAAGCGACTTGCTTTTCGGAGATCAAGTTGGGGTGTAAAAACATAAAATTTTAATAAAGAAATTTAAATAAGAGGTTAATAGAATAAATATTAATCAGGGAAATATTAGGAAATGGGTAAAAAGAGTTGTGCCATTGAATTTGTTATGAAATTCTAGCCAAGATAGACTTTTGGTTTGTTAAAATCGGACTTAAAGTTTTGAAATTCGAATTTTAAATAGAGTAACATTCGAATTAATCAGAATTAATTTACAGCGCAAACCACGTATAGCCGGATAACCCAGCCTTCAGCTGGGTCAACCAGGGGGTCGACATAGACACTAAATACGTCGACCCACCCATAGCATGGGTCAACCATACTTGGACAGCGTGTGCTCTTGATGCACACGTTGCCGACCAGTTTGTGTGACTTTTGGTTGTGTTCTTCTGGAAAGTTCTAAGATCTGATGGCCTAAATTCTTAACCTAAAATCTAAAGACTCTAAAACATCTAGTTCTATCATAAATATACCCCAAACCTAACCTAATTCTCACTACTCCATTTCTCTATCTCCATCTCAAATAACCTCCTTCTCAAATATAATTCTAATGGAGTGACGAGGCTTTGGTTTGCACACATTTTTCAGGAATATTCATAGATAGAGATTACCTACCGGGGCTTGATTGGATTGCTTAGAATTTGTGAGTATATTTCAGTAATTGTAAGATTTAGTACAAATTGAGGTTTCTTCTTAATATTATAATAAGTTGTAGATCTCTCTAAATTTTATTCTCTATTTTGTCAATACTCTATGTAAATCCGATTCTGCTTTAATCTTTCTTTTGTTTATTCTCAGTAAATCTGTTAATGTAGTTTTATTCAGTTCATCTATACCCCTTGTTCTTCTTATGTAATTTTATTATGGTTCTGTATCAATTCTATTTTATTTCAGACCTAACTCTTGCTTATCTGAGCCTTAGCCACATGACAGCCTAAGCCATTTTCCTTTTTATTTTGATGTTGAGTTTAGTCCTTTTTGAGCCTAAACCTTTTATTCCTTCTTGTTTACGCATAAATTGGGTTAAATTATGGACATTGACAATATTAGCGCAATTGGGGAATAAATAAGAAATATGCATGAAAAGGAAAAATTGGGCTTAATTGAAATTGTGCAATAAAAGAATATTGAACTATAACTTTGATAACTGAATAAATGACAATTGGATAGACGCAAATGACAGGGGTTGGGTTGTACAATAAAATTAAGCAAAAGTATTGTTTGTAGCTAACATGTAAATTAAAGTTTACGTGAAACATATGAAATGATAAAAATGTTACATGAAGGAAAATTGGCTTATTAATAAACATAAGATTGGCGATAAGTTTAAATTAAATAAATTAATAAGCATGTATTATAGGAATCCATTCCGACAGCGATGACTGTTAGGGAAAATAAAATGCTCATAGTATTAGTCCGTTCCGGCATTGAGAGTTGACTTTTTAGGGAAAATAAGAGGCTAAATAAAATAATCTCTAGTGACCTGGGCATTTTTTTACAATACTATGGGGGTCAAGGGTAGTTAGGCAGTCAACAATAGTTCTGTGGGGGCCTTAGCGCTAGTAAATTAAATTTAGGGACTAATCTAGAGGTGAATTATGTCAAATTGCATTTATTTGTTTGGGGAGATGTATCAGTCAGTATTCCTTTTTATCACACTACATCGAGGTCTCACGAGGAGGCAAAGGCATGCTTATACTGTACTAGGTAGTTAGAGGTCCAAACATGGTGGGTGCAGGCGCATTCTGGCAGGGCGATGAGCTTGCATCGCGTCGATTAGGGAAGATAAGACATTGTAATGCTAGTGACTTATGTTATATTCTTAGAGTTGATGGGTCGGGTCTGATAACCCGAGGCTATGGTTGGTATAGGTTATCATAATTGTGGTTTGGGAGCCAACTGATGGGTAGAATTAGGTTATATCCTAATTTATGAATTGTAGTAATTGGAGCAGAAATCAAATGATTTGACAGTTGACCATCTTGTGGAAGTATATCCTTATTCTTATTTATTGTGTTGAACTTCAATTTATTTTCTTGTCTATATTTTCTCTTTTATCACTCATGATAGTAATTACTGGACTCACCAGGTTTTATGTCTGACTAGTTTTGTTTTTCTCTTCTTTCTACCTTTTTCCCCTAAGTTCTTAAGGTGGAGGATCTAGTGCTTGAGAGAGCTTTTACCCAGCTTAACCCTTTGGAGTTTTTCATTTGTCTAGTTCTTTGTGCTTATATTTACCTTTCCACGTTTAGTTTAGTTTTTGTACTTAATGTTGAGGAGGATACTTTTTATTTGGTACTCTTATTTGTAGTTTTAATGAAATAATAATGGTTTTTACGACTTATGATGTAATGGCACTTATTGTTTTTCTTCAAATGATTTTTTTTAATTCCGCTATGTTTTATTATACTATCTTGTGAATTTTAGCCTTTATGATGTTATTATATACCTATGCGCTTCATATTTCTTAAGGAAATCCTCAGATGGGTATCGATAAGAAATGTGGGTGTTACACTTGGTATCAGAGCCTAAGCTTACAAGATCAGTAAAAAGTTTTTTTTTATAAAATAAAAAGTCTTTTAAAGCGAAGTATTTTCAAAATAAAAGTTATTTTTGAAAAACATCCCCTCAAGTGAATGACAATATTCCCTTGATTCCGTTCTTGAATCCTTCTCTCTTTTCTATTCAAAGCATGTCCGGGGCTCCCAATTTTCTCGTGGGAATCCTCATTCCAACTTGGTTCCATAGGTATGTATAAGCTACGACACCAGCTAAAGGATAAGAAAATGCCCAAGCTCCCCCTCCAGCCGTGGTGTCTCCTTCTAACCTACTATCCATGCCTGACTTCTTTAGGCGTCGCAAGGATTTTACTTCTCTTGGTGGCAAGATTTTCCATGTTACAGAGACTTTTGTTGAGGCCCGCGCTTGGCTTAGGAGCATCGAGCACATATTTGGACTTTAAGAGCTTGATGATTGGAGGAGGGTATGGTTGGCTGCGTGGCAATTGAAAGATGAGGCTTCATTTTGGTGGGAGGTGGCTTAGGCGGAGCATTTTTTTGAGACATAGACTAACTTTATGGAGAGGTTTGGGAGAAAGGTTTTATCCATGCAGAAGAGGACATGAAGTTGGAAAAGTTTCTAGTGCTGAAATAGGGCGATCTTTCGATCAAGGAGTACGTAAATCAGTTTAATGAGCTTGCGAGGTTCGGGATAGATTTTGTGAATACATCCCATAAGAAAGCGATTAGGTTTACTAAGGTTTTGAATGAACCTCTACAGAGACTTGCTAGGACAACATTCTGATGAGCGCTACAGTTGAAAATCTAGTTGATATGGTGCTTATGCATGAGGAAGGGAAAGGTGATATTATGGAAAATAAATATGAGGTGGCTAAGGATAAATATTGGAAAGAAAAAGTGGTGGCCCAAGAAACTCAATAAGAAAAAGGGCGAGAAACCAAAGTAAGCTCATATTAAGAAGGATATTAAATGCCATGGTTTCGGCATGAAATTCCATTCAGCTAGGGACTGCAAGAAGATTGCTAAGAAAGAAAGATGTTGTCATTGTGGACAACCAGGTCATTGTAGTAGGGAGTGCCCTCAGAAGCAAGAGCAAGGAGCTTGTTCATATGGAGTTCATATTCATGCATTGGAAGCGGTTTAGGATAGTGTTGGTCAAGACAGGTGAAGGAAGGTCATAGTCGAAAGTTTGATTTCTATTTATGACTTTCCCGTTGTGACCTTATTTAATTCTGGTGCTTCACATTTATTCATTTCTAATATATTAGTCGATTGTCTGTACCTTAGTATCCCTCTTATTCTGATCTGGTAGTAGTTTCAAACCCTATAGGGCGTTCGGCTCATATATCTATGATGTATAAGGGTTTGAGACTTTCTATATTAGGCGTTGATTTTGATTGCGACACCTATGTACTGGGATTTTCAGGGTATGATGTTATTCTAGGGATGGATTGGTTGGCCATGTATCATGTCATTTTTTACTACGGGAGGAAGATAATGAGATCGATGAATTGCCACGGTAGGACCCTCGAGATATCTTGTAACCCATGAGGTATATGGGTCATAACTAGGCTGTACAGTGGCTCGTTCAACCCTTTAACGAAGCGAAGAGCCTTCTTATGTAGAGTTTTTCAATAACTCCAATCCGAATCTAGCCAGCTGGTTGAATTGGTTGACGTATTCCTTGACCGATAGGCTTCTCTGTTTGAGAGCTAAGAACTTTTCCATCTGTAGGCTTCGTTCAACTTGCGAGAGGAATTTCATTTCAAATCTCATTCTGAAATCCTCCCAAGTTTCAACTGGTCTCTCATCATTAGTAACTTCACACCAATAAGAGGCTTCTTCCTTAAGTAACCACACAACCAATTGTATCTTCTGCCTATCATCCACTTCGAAGATAACGAACAAATCTTCTGTTTCCTTGAGCTAGTTTCTTTCTTCCACAAATGACTCGGTCCCATTAAATTTCTTTCCACCCATAGCCCGAAAGTCTCTACATATCCTCGAGAAAGCATTCATATGAGGAGGAGGAGGAGGAACGTCTGCAACTGGGGGAGGAGGAACGTCTGCTGGGCCTGCATCATTAGCCCTAGCATCTACGTACCTTCTGAACCAACCAGGTACCGGCATGCCCTCAGGAAGATTATGATCCCCAGACATGCTAAAACGAAAAGAAAAGGTTCGAAACAAAGGATAGAAATATAGTGCATATGGCTTTGGGGATTATGCTTTTTAAAATAAAACACCATTAATGCTTCTTTAAACTTCTTTTTGAAAAATAGTTTTCAAAAACTTTTATTTAATCTGGTAAACCTTTGCTCTGATACCAAGTGTAAACACCCCACCTCCGTTAAGGTCATTCACAAAAGGGAATGCATTAACTTTGGTGGAGTATTATAGGTAAAAGGTACAAGTAATTTACAAGGCAGACATATAAACATCAAAAAGACTAAATTTTATTTCATAAGCACATGGTCCAGTCAAAACATTACAACAACTGTCTTAAAAACCAACTTCCATAATCATTACATTAAAGCCTCTATCTTGACTAAAACATAAAGAAGCATAAACAATAATAAAGCAGCATAAATCCCCAATTAAGAATGTAACCACAGTCATATCCCAAGAAAAGAGAGTCCAAGCAATACGTCTACTTTCTTTATGCTGGAAAAGGCCTGGACTAAGTTGAAATATTCCCTCCCTGCGGACCTGGAGGGAAACGGAAAATAACAAGACGAAAGAAAACGGGTCAGACATAAGCCTGGTAAGTCGAGTGATTATTTAGCATGTAAACAGGTAAAAGGATCGTGACATGAATAAACTGAACCTAGGACAATATCCTAGAAATAAGATAATGATAAATAAGGTAAGGTAAACTGAATATACGGTAACATCCCTTAATTTTATAACATTAAAATTCACAAATTAAAGTATACTTAATTTTTAGAAGAAGAATTAAGTGAAATGGGTTGCGTTATTATGTTCGTTTCAAAATTTTGGATCAAGATAGACGTTTGGTTTGCATAAAACGGATAACTTATGAAGAAGTTATTAAGCCTTGAATTTTGTATGCATATGAGAGAAATATATATATAGATATATATAAAAAAAAATATTCAAAAAAGGTTCAAAACAGCAAATCGGGAGGAGGAATAGCCGAACCGCACCATTTTTGGAGTCGACTCGAGCTCTACTGGGTCTACTAGGGGTCAATCCAGGTTGTTTGGCTGTCAACCCATGGCCCGATTCGCCCTAAGGGCTGATGTGGCATCTGAGTGGTCCTGATGGTTCTGGTTATCCCTGGGTTAATCTGACGGCTCTTATTAAATTAAACTTCTATAAAAACACTCTTAAACCCCTAATCACATTAATTCATAACAAGAGCCGCCATGCCGTCAATGGAGAACCTAGAGTAGGCGCCATACACTTTCAACCATAAAGCAAGATAGAAGCTTGAATCAAAATCAAATCAAATCTAAATAACGATTAGTCTACATCAAAGGCAAGCAATTCAGTTTCAGAATGCAGATCCCAGAAAGACAAGACTATTCTTTTTAATTGTGAGTATGATAGCTTTCACAAATTAATTAATTTAATTATGATAAGATACAATTGGGATTATGAGAATATAATTTTGAATCATGTGATGTAAATTATATGTATGTTTGTGGTGTTGAATCATATGTTAGTCTTACGCAAGTTGGATCATACGTTAGTTCTTATGTAAATCTTATGCAAGTTGAATCATATATCTTATGCAAGTTTTGATGATTGGATCATATATTCATGTATGAATCTTATGCAAGTTTGGGTTGTTAAAATATATGTGAAACATGTATACGCATATGCTAGTTTATGTGACATTTACCTTAATGTCTAGATCCATATGCAAGTTTACATCTTTATGTTTAGACCCATATGCAAGTTTACATCTTTCTGTTTAGATCTATATGCAAGTTTACAACTTTATATTTAGATCTATATGCAAGTTTACATCTTTATGTTTAGATCCATATGCAAGTTCACACCTTTATGTTTGGATCTATAGCCGTACATAAGTTATGCAAGTTTATGCCCATTACCTACGCTATTTTTGTATTATATGATAGTATGAATGAAATTCATATGCAAGTTATTGGCTATGTAATCTTATGTCATGATCCTTAGATCTATTTTATGTGTTATGTGATGTTGTTTTTCTTTTTTAAGTAAGATTATTTGCGAGTCTAACATATGTCATATGAAAACATACGAATAGCGTGGGGATGATGGGATAATATTGAATATACATAAATTGTGAATTGGTATAAAATGGCCTTAAAAGGCATATAATTAATTTGTGACATTAATTGGCATAATTGGTATTTATGAACATAATTTTAGGAGACAATTATGGACATAAATAAATTTGGAATTTATTGAAAAATTTGAATAGGGATATTAATCCAATTTGGGGTTAAATAAAGATGTGTAATAATTAACTGCCTAAGACACGAGGTTAGACACTTTTGTGGTGTAAGATTGCCCGGACCCGCCCGACAAATCCAGCAGCCACAAATGCCAGTCTAATGTGAGAGGTCAATGGCACGAATTAAATGCGTAACAATTGTAAAGACACGAGGTTAGGCTCGTTTGCGGTATAAGACTGCCCGGACCCGCCCGACAAATCCAGCAACCGCAAATGTCAGCCTAATGTGGGAGGTCTTTACAAGGTTACGGTTCTAATGAATTAAGTAACATTTAACCAGATAAACATGTGGTGGGACATGGGGGGTTAAGTGGGTGCCTTGGGTGGCATGTGAAATACAATTAGATGCACTTAACCAAGATTGAAACATGTAAGAAGACATGAATAGGAATGGGGTTAAGGGGGGGAACCTTAGTTGGGACCAAGCAAAGGTGGAAGGCTTGTGTCAAGCATGGGGGCCCTTTTCAAACCAGTAACCCATCAAGTATCTTTGTGAGCTCAACCCAGGTTGAGGTTGGGACACGCTTACTGGATTTGATTGTAAGAGGTCAAAACGGGTTAGCGGTGGCAACGCAAGTCCAATGGGGTCATGTGCATGCGTGGGCCCGAGCTGGTATGTAAGACGTTGTTGCATTATGTAGATATAAGCCGTGCATCTTTAGTGGTATTGGGTTGCCACTTTGGGGAGTGATGCACCCCATTATGGGACCAGCATGGGTATCTACGAGTTAGGGAGCCGATCGAATGGGGGTAGTGGGTAAAACTAGTGGAGATAGGGGCATATGACACCTATGAAGGCAGCTAGGGGTACACGAAACTACCATTATCATTATTAAGTTCTGTAGGCGGGATCAACTTTTAGGGTGACTAGTGGTGGTGCAGTATAGTAATTATCCTATAGTGATTAGGAACGAGATTAACGCTTGAATATTCCTCTTATTTGCTTTGTCATGCCCACTTATTTCATGGTCATATCTTATCTTACCAGTTTATGCCTTATCCTAGTTACTTTAAATATTGTTAAACTTATTGTACTAGCCAGACTTTATGTCTGACCCCCTTGTTTTCGCTTCTTTTCTTCCTTTCCCCCAGGTTCCCTGGGTGAGACTAGTACTAGTGGAGCTTGATCTCAGATCTCTTTCTCTCTCTTTTGGAAGTGCTTGGATTGCTGAAAGTAAAGTTCAGCTCATCTCTTTTATGGCTACTTGTGTTGGTGTTTATGCTTTTTATTTTATGTACTCTAAAACAATTTATCAAGATTGATATTAAGTGTACTTAGTTTATGAAGTTGTTGTAATCAAACTACTTCTCCGTTGCAATAAAAGTTGTTTTAAAATTTTCAAGTACCATTATTAATATCTGTCTTGTTATATTCGGTTCTATACACTAAATACGCTCCATGGAAGTTAATGCATTCCCTTTGTGTGTGACATTAATGGACGTGGGGTGTTACACGTGGTATCAGAGCTGAAGGTTACCAGACCGGATATGAATTTTGAAAAACTATTTTTTAGAAAACATTTTACAAAGGAATACTTTAAAAAGTATGTTTTAATGAAAGTATTTTCAAGAGAAAAGTTTGTTTTAAAAACATAACCCCCAAGAGCATATATCTTTCTTTCGAATTCTCCGTTTTGAATCTCTTCGTTTTCTTTTCAGCATGTCTGGAATTCCCAAGATACCAGAGGGGATACCGATACCAGGATGGTTTAGAAGGGGTCTGGAAGCTAGGGCCAATGTCGCTGTCCCAGCAAATGATCCTCCTCCCCCTCCCCTCCTCCCTGTGTTGATACTTTTGCAAAGATATGCAAAGATTTTAGGGCAATGGGCGGGAAACCTTTTCACGGATCCGAGACGTTTGTTGAAGCTCAAAATATTCTTAACGAGGTGGAAGATATATTTGGTATTTTTGAAGTAGAAGATGGAAGGAAGGTCTAATTGGCTGCTTGGTTAATGAAAGACGAAGCCTCGTTTTAGTGGGAGGTCATGAACGGAGAGCGTCCGGTGGAGACATGGGTGGATTTCAAGCGTAGGTTCGAAATGAAGTTTCTCTCATGAGCAGAAGAGAATTTTATATATGGAAAGATTCTTGGTGTTGAAGCAAGGGGATTTATCAGTAAAGGAGTACGTCAACAAGTTCAATCAGTTGGTGAGATTTGGCTTGGAATTGGTAAACACACCTAAGAAGAAGGCCCTGAGGTTCGTTAAAGGTTTGAATGAGCCGCTACATGGGTTAGCGATGACCCACATTCCGATAGGGGCTACCTTTGAGAAACTGGTTGACATGGCGCTTATGCATGAGAAAGAAAAAGGTGTGAATGCTAATAAGGCACCGAAGAAGAAAGGAGACCAGAAGAAGCCACAACAGCAAAACAAGAAAGGCGGGAAGAACAATAATGGCAAAGGAAAGATGAAGTGCTTTAATTGTGGGACACCAGACCATCTGAGCAAAGACCGTAGGAAAAAGAAGAAGACTGGCTGTTTCCACTGGGGAGAGGCAGGTCATCTAGTTAAGGACGACCCACGGAGGCAGGGGCAAGGGCAAAGAACTTATTGAGGGCATCTTTAGGCTCTCATGGCATCAGGGCAGGCGAGAGGGAAGATTCAGGCTCTCATGGCACCAGGATAGGAGAGAGGTAGAAACATTTCCGTTGAAAGTTTAGTTTTTCTGTTTGATCATCCTGTTCGCACTTTGTTTGACTCTGGCGCTTCACACTCGTTTGTATTTGTTTCGTTAGTTGAAAAACTGCACATAAATACTAGTCTAGTTACGAATCCCATAGTAGTCTCAAATCCTATTGGTGGTTCGGCTCATCTTTCTATGATTTGTCGGGATTTGAGAGTGTCTACCTTGGGCATTGGGTTTGAATGCAACGCCTTTGTTCTTGGCTTCATGGGCTACGACTTGATTCTAGGTATGGATTGGCTAATTAGATACGGTTCCATCCCAGATTGTGAAAGAAGGGTAGTTAGATTGTTGACTCGTTGTGGAAAGACCCTTGATATTTCTTGTGAACCTAGAGGTCCGGTAATGCTTAGCTACCTAGAATCCCTAGACGCATCCAATGATGATTTGAAATCTGTTCGTGTGGTTCGTGAATATAGTGACGTCTTCGATGAAGTTCGAGGTTTACCCCCGAGGCGTGAGATAGACTTTCGAATATATCTAGTAGATAATGCAAAGCCAGTTGCATTACCAGTGCGCCACATGGCTCCGAGAGAGAGAAGAGAACTCAGTAAGTAAGTGAAAGAATTGCTTGAGAAGGGGTTCATAAGAAGAAGTATTTCGGAGTGGGGTGCTCCAGTCGTTTTTGCTACAAAAGCTGATGTTCACTTAGATTGTGCATGGACTATAGAGAGCGGAATAAGCTAACAAAAAAGAACAGGCATCCATTGCCGAGGATGGACGATTTATTCGATCAGTTGGTGGGTGCTTTAGTTTTCTCACAACTGGATTTAGCTACAGGGTTTCATCAGCCAAGGGTGGCTGAAGATAGCATCGATAAGACTGCCTTTAGAACTCCTGACGGTTTCTTTGAGTGGCTCGTCATGCCTTTTGGTTTGACGAATGCACCCGCATACTTTGTTGACTTAATGAGTAGGGTGTTTAGGGAGTTTCTAAACAAGTTTGTGGTAGTCTTTGTAGACGATATTCTGGTTTTCTATAAAAAATGAAGAAGAGCATGCCCTACATCTTAGGGAAGTCTTAGAGACCCTACGAGCGCATCAGCTAAAAGCTAACTTCTCCAAGTGCCATTTTGGAGAAAAGAAGTGAGGTTCTTAGGACATGTGCTCTCTAAGGAAGGGATAGTTGTAGATCCCGCCAAGGTGGTGGCAATCAAAGATTGGAAAACTCCTAAGAACACAACAAAAGTAAGAAGCTTTGTAGGACTGGCTGACTATTATAGGAAGTTCATTAAGGACTTCACGAAGATATCAGCCCCTCTCACTCGATTAACGAAGAAGAATTTGACTTTTACTTGGGATGTTGATTGTGACGATGCTTTCCAACGTCTGAAGAGGGCTTTGACGACAGCTCCAGTTTTAGTTTTGCCAGACGGGAGTAAGACATTCACTATATATACCGATGCTTGCGGGATAGGGCTTGGCGCAGTTTTAATGCAAGAGGGAAGGGTGATATTCTATGGTGGAAGACAGTTGAAAGCCCATAAGAAAAATTACCCTACCAACGACTTAGAGTTGGCGGCCATAGTTTCTATGCTTAATTCATGGCATCATTATTTTCTTGGCGAGAGGTTTGAGTTGTATACAGACCATAAGTCGCTAAAGCACTTATTCTCTCAGAAGGACCTAAACTTGAGGCAACAGATATGGATGGAGTTTTTGGCATCTTACGATTTTGGGATCGCATATACCCCTGGAAAGGGTAACGTTGTAGCCGATGCCTTAAGTAGAAAGAAGTTAACTTCAAGTCCTTTGTTCGTAGAGCGGAAGAGTTTGGAGTATATATCTTCCTTTGACTTCAGACCCTCTGTCGATTATGTACCAGGATTATTGGCATTGTTAGAGGTGCAACCTACACTTTTGGGTCGAGTTGGAGAGGCATAGCGAAATGACCCACAATTGGTTGAGATAGTAGGCAAGCTTATAAGAGGGGAGTCCTCGAGTCATCTTGACAAATATGCTATAGATAAGAGAGGTTGGCTACGTAGAGATGGAAGACTTTGCGCACCACAAGACGAGAGTTTGAAGAAGGCAATTATTGAAGACTCACATTGCTCTAAGATGACAATACATCCCGTTGGTGATAAGATGTATAGGGATATGAAGCAAGTTTTCTTTTGGGTCGGAATGAAGAAGGACATGGCCGAGTTCGTTGTTAGATGCTTAGTGTGCCAACAAGTCAAGGCGGAGCAAAAGAAGCTTGGAGGTTTGCTCCATCCCTTAGAGATTCCGCTTTGGAAATGGGAAAGCGTTTCCATGGATTTTGTAGATGGGTTACCCAGATCAAGGAAGGGTAATACGGGGATTTGGGTAATTGTAGACAGACTTACCAAAAGTGCCCATTTTATTCCCGTTAAAAGTAGAAGGACCGCCGCGTGGTTAGCATATGTTTACCTGTAACACCCCACCTCCGCTAGTGTCACTCACAAAGGGCATGCACTAGTTTTGGAGGGGCGTTATCGAGGTAAAAAAACATAGAAATATTACAAGATAGATCATAAGTAAAACATCGGATGAATCAAAAGCTAAATTTCATTTCTTTCAAAAAGAGTCAAAACCTTCTACATCCAAAGTACCAACTATCATTTTCCATTACAATAAGTTCTGCCTTGAATAAATAAAGAAGCATAAAACTTAAAACAACAAAAGTAGCTTAATTCCCCAAAGGTAGCAGAAATGCAGCCATAGCATAGCTCAAGATCAAACCGTACATGAGCTGAACCGAAAGCAAGCGAAATCTAAGCTAAGTGCTAGAGTTTTCTCCCTGAGAACCTGGGGGGGGGGAACAAAAGAAAAAGAGGCAAAAGAAAATGGGTCGGTTATAAAGAGTGGTAAGTCCTAGTGACTTTCAACATAAAAACATGTAAAGGTAACATGACATGTATAAACTGGAAGTAAACATAAGGATGCTGTCAAGATGGGCAAGATAGATTAAGATAACATGATAATTCAGGTATAAATCAAGTACAACATCGCATGTTCAAGATTCGCTGCACCACTGTACTAGTGTCCCAAACCCACGTCATATATTAACCATGAAATGATCCCTTGGCCCAATATCATGAAATGACCCATTTCGGGGTCCTACGGAACGATCCATTAATCGATCGGCTCCCTACAAATTCTAGCTCATCGTGTGTCTGTGTCATACGACCCTAACACGAATGTAGTCACCTGTGCTAGGTCCACCATAGGGTGTATCAAGTCCTAGGGTGCCAACCACGGACACGAATCAAGCATGCACAGTGTAAACCTACTGATGCCAATGCCTGCTTTTTCAACTCCGGACTACGTGCACGACCATAGTCCGCCTGAACCTACACTGGCGCACCAACTCATCCGTCGTTCTGGTCACTTACAATCAACCCAGTAATCGTGCCCCACCCAACCTAGTTCCAGGGTACCATGATACATCTAAGTGGATTACTGCTGAAATGGACCGCGTAACTAGGGTTTCCGTCCAACATGTTAAGTGTTGTCATTTAAATTCATGACTTTACCCTTATCAGTCTAGAATGTCAAGTTGGTTAAGTGTTGTCTTTCAATTTCATGACTGAACCCCACTAATCATATGTCAAGTTGGTTAAGTGTCGTCTTTCATGTTCATGACTTAACCCTATCATGTGGCATTAATTCATTAATGCACCCCAACCTCTCACATCAGACCTGTTGTTGTGGTCACTGGATATGCCGGGCTGTTCCGGGCAGAATTACACCACAACTCAGTCTGACCTCGGGTTTCAGGCGCGATATGACCAACTACCCATATTGGATCCTATTGTTTGCAGTCACTGGATTTGCTGGGCGGTTCCAGGCTAAATTACACTGCAAACTCAACCCAACCTCGAGTTGGCCATTTCCAAGTTCATTCTAGTGTCATGTCCATGTTCAAGTTTCATGTCAAGTTCGTGCCAAGTTTCATGTCAAGTTTCAACTTATGCATATTATCAAGTTCATGATTCATGTTCATAACCAATTCATGTTTTGCCTAATCTACCCAAATCGTATTCCCATTGCACGTAAACGTGAATCGATCTAGATTACAAGTAAATCCAAATCCAAAATAAAAGGGAAAAAAAATAAAAATATGATAGGCAAAAGAACGAGCACAAGGTGATAAATCTAGCGTGATATAACTTGAGATAATTGGTTATAACATCACTGGCATATAGAACAATAGTCCCAAAACATTAGGATTACAGATCTAGCATAATAAGGTGATAGTCATGATAAAGGTGATAACCCAAACTTGTGAAAAGTAGATTGGTTCAACATCACAGGCATGATAATACTATGGACATGAAAGAGTTTGATTTACAACATGAATAGGTCCAAACTGATTTCATAGAAATATTCCCAATGTCAAGATCCAAAATGGAAACTAGAATAGATGTGAATCGATTATCATACTTAAGTCCAATTCCACTTTATCTCATGTCTAAATTACAATTGACAAGTTTAAATCTCAAAGTAACTAGAACTTATAGATCATGGACTAAGAAATTGAGATGCAGAAGTTGAATCTAGGAACTAGTCGTCGAATTATTGAATCGTCGAATCACGATTTGATTGTAGAAGAAAATCCCCAATATGCAATTCCTAGCCGTAGTCTTCAAGAAATATTCTTCGTGTTTTAATTTAATTTAATTTTGAAGAAGAAGCCATGTCCATCAAGAATTTGTGTAGCATAAGGTTAGAGAAGAATGGTGCAAAGAGAATGGGGTTAGGGAGCTGTTTATATAGGATTTGACAAACGAACCAAGACTGAAAACGAGACCAAAAACATCAGAATGAACCCAGGCTCAAAACTGGATTTCAGCACCAAGTCGACCCCCAGTTCGACCATAGGGTCGACGTAGTCCCTGGGAGGTCGACCATAGTGTCGACCCCAAGGTCGACCTGGTCTTGGGTGGGAAAATTCCCGCCCAGTCTGCGCTGGGGTTTGAATTCGAATTTCGAATTCGAATTCGAGCCGTTTCTCTATTTTGAAAATTGTTGAAACATCAGAGGGTCATATCTCGCTCATACGGACACTATTTCACGAAAACTCGGACTCATTTCCAAGAAGAATTTTGAGACGAACGCAATAGCACAACCCGTTTCCCTTAATTCTTATTTTAAAATTTAATTCTGCCTTGATTTATGGTTTTAACATGTTATTAAAATTCAGGTTGTTACATTCTTCCCTCCTTAAAGGATTTCGTCCCCGAAATCTTAAAGTTAAGAAGAATGAATTCTATCATCCAATCAACCATCTACTCAACCATCATCCACAAGCAACCATTGTACTTAAAATATTTCTAATGCTATATGAATTTATGCAAAAGTGTGTATATGTACTTATCTAATGCAAAAGATTAGGCGGTTACTGATTCAGTAAACCTCCTTAATGCAAAGTTTGCTAGTGCGATGAGTCCAACATGTATGCAAATTCCTATTACATTTCACAATTTCTATATGAGTGCCCAAACATTCATTCATATGCAACATCCAAATGATAACATATCAAGCTTCCATCCATGTACAAGTATAAACACTCATGCGTATGCAATATGAAAATGTGACTGAGTCGATCTAGTGCCTAATGTGTGTTATGCAACCACGAGCAACCACATGCAACCATTTGCAAACATCAACCATAACTGTTAGCCCACTTTGTGAACTGGGCAACACTAAGTCAAGATGTGAAACATTGAAGAACTTGGAAAGCACTATAGCGGTTCGGATAGGAGAGATGTAACGGTCCAGATCGGAGAGGTCTTGCTGTTCGGATCGGTGAGTTGTTATTATTGGAATCAGAGAGGCATAGCTGTTTGGATCGGAGAGAAACTTACTGCCAGCTGGAACGGAGGGCTACCTGCTACAAAGACAGATCGGAACAGAGTAAAGGTGGATGAAGACTTAGCCTTGGGACAAAACCGGATCGGATCGGATACCCCGATCCGAACCCCTCCTGCACACTTTTCCGATCCGAAGCTATATTCCATGTCACTCTCCCCCATGATCGCCTGGTTATTCGGAGCGGTTATGACCAGTTCCTACCCACAACGTCCACTGCTCTGATGCGTTGTCAACACAGAAATCCATCCGAACCCGAGGCTGATGGGATGGATGACACGTGGCTCCGATCCGGATCGGGTTCTGAGCAAATTTTCACCTATAAATACCCTGTCTGGAGACAATGAAAGGGATCTTCTTTTTGGCACTTTGAGAGTTCAACCACTTTCATAACCCGAATTCCAGCACTCCCGGATAATCCAAATCGTCTTTTAACATTTGTTTTTAGACAATTGAGTGAATGTACGTGAGTTGTGAGAGAAATTGAGTGAATATCTCATTGTAACTGCAACAATATCATTGAGAATAGTGATTGACAAGTGGACGTAGGCTTTTCTTTGCCGAACCACTATAAATTATGTGTCTCTATTTAATTTTGATCTTATTTCATTCTGCTTTTAGTCAAATTGGGTGTTAGAACCACTTTTTGGTCTAACATTTTGGTGCTTTCACTGAGAAACATCTGAATTCTCTGTTTTTCGGGATTATCGTTCTACTTTTTGGACCGTTGAGTTCAAAGAAGTTAATCCTCAAGTTTCGACGCTTTTGGATATTTGCTGAATTGATTGTTGAAGAGCTATGGCCAAAGGAAAAGGCAAAGAAGTTCAATCTAGTCGAGGAAATGGAGTTGGCGAAGATCAGCAAAATGCAGTCGTGACAAGGTCTCGTGGGCAGAGCTCAGCAGCAGGACGGATCGATACAGGAAATCCGAACCGCCTTCAGGGGGAGAGCTCTGATCCGATCCGGGTAGGAGAATCTGAAGCAGTGCATTCCCCCAACCTGAACCGACCCGAGCAACTTTCCATACACCGACCCGACCTGGCGTCCCAGCTCCGACCCGAACAGGCTTCCCAGCTCCGAACCGACCCGATTTCCCATCTCCGAACCGATCCGACACCTGGTGATGTTGGAACCTCTACTCGAGCCACTACAAATGCTCCAATTCCAGCCACCAGGGTCAATGATCAGGTCAATTCATCCGCACCTATTACTCAAGGAGATTTCTCGTGCCTACTTGACATGCTTGAGAGTACGAGGGAGGCTATGAAAATCCACGAGCGCACCAATCTCATGATGCAAGAAAACATGAGACTCATGAGCCGGGAAATTAGCGAACTCCGTAGACAAAGAACCCCATCCCCGGTTCGCCACTCACCAATGGATCAGTCTTCTTCTTCCGAGGAAGAACGGCCCCGTGAACGAAGGCCGCTCGAATGACCTCAGAATTTGGAGCAGCTGACGTTCGGATCTTTGGGGTCTCGCGAGGATATTGCACGAGCACTAGGAAACAATGGTCCCACTTAGGGGCAAAGGCTCCAGCTCCCTCCTCCCGAGATCGACCGGGAGCGTAGGGAACGAAGTAGAGCAGAAGCAGCTCAAAGAAGAAGGGCATCTCCTGAACAAGAGCCCAGAAGGAACCCGGATACCAGGGCCATGGAGCCTGAGCGGCCCCTAACTAATGTTGATGTACATGCAATGGTACGCCAGATTATGTCTGAGAGCCGGAACTATACCAATGAAGATTATGGCATTGAGCGAAGCCATACTCCTTTCACTGACGACATCCTCAATTTTCAATTTCCCCGACGTTTTAACCTGCCGCAGATGAATAAGTACAATGGGAGAACTGATCCGGGACAGCATTTGATGCGATACTCGTGGCTCATGAATGCTGCTGCTGCTCCTGATGCAGTGAAGTGTAAAGCATTCCCGATCTATTTAGAAGATGTGGTGCTGTTATGGTTTACCCGACTTCCCCCTCGTTCGGTATCGAATTATAGGGAATTGAGCGAACGTTTTATGAATCAGTTCCGACTCCATACCCGAAAGTCCAAAAGTGTTATTGAATTATCAAGAATTAAGCAGGCGCCAGGAGAGTCTTTGAGGTCATATCTTGACCGTTTCAACTTAGCTGTGACTGAAGTTAGTGACCCGCATGAGCCCACCATCTTGATGGCATTAAAGGAAGGAGTCGATCCTGAATCCGAGTTTGGAGATTACCTTTCTGGGAAGACACCCTCCACGAGAGAGATATTCTATGAAAAGGCCGATATTTATTTAAGACGAGAGGAGGCCAGGGCAAACCGAAGGAGAAAGTCTGAAGCGGCTTCAAAAGAAAATGTTCAGAGTAACGTCGCCGTGAAGCAGTCTGGGGAAAGTTCCAGAAAAGTTGAAGTAAATGTAGGAAACAAGGGTGTAAACAACAATTCTGGAAACGGGGGCAACAACAATAACCGTAATGCGAATGGTAACAGAAGAAATAGAAATAGGGGAAGTGATCCTAACAAAAGACCCCGATTCCAGACTTATGAGAATTATACACCGTTGAACGACACTCTGGAGAACATTTACTTGGACACATACAATGTTTTGCAATATAAAAGACCACCACCTCGCGACTCAACAGAGAAAGAAATGGCAACTGGGTAGTTTTGTTTGTTTCATGGAACTCATGGGCATTCAACCAATGAATGTCAGCATTTGAGAGATGTAATTGAGAAGCTGCTGCGCGAAGGGAAACTGGATGAATATAAGGTTGCCCCGAGGGACAGGGGGCAAGGAGAGCAGGCTCCAAAACAGATTCAATCTGCTCCCAAGCCTACAACGCAACAGAAAGGCAAGGGAATTTTTATCAACTCCATAGTGGGTGGACCCCACCCAGCAATCCGTAGTTTTAGAGCAATGGATCAATATGTAAATGCTGCCAAGCACGTAGATGTGAATGAAGGTGATGATTTGGAAGATATCGCCCCCATAAAACAATAGAAGACAATGTTTGACGACGTGGTATTCCGTAGCAGAGATAATACCGGGATCCAGTCACCCACCGATGATCCATTGGTCATTACTACCACCATTGAGCCGGCCATGGTTCATAAGGTGTTAGTAG
Organism: Allium sativum; assembly: GCA_030737875.1. Lineage (NCBI taxonomy): Eukaryota > Viridiplantae > Streptophyta > Magnoliopsida > Asparagales > Amaryllidaceae > Allium > Allium sativum. The sequence continues at coordinate 898,836,880 of CM060910.1, read as the reverse complement.
ACAACGGAAGCTCTGTTAATATTTTATTTAAAAAGTCATTCGATCAGATGAAGCTTGAATCTGAAGATTTGAAGCCGTGTGAAGGTTGGATCCGAGGCATCAACGGGGCGTCAACAGCTCCCATGGGGTACATAGAATTGCCCGTAAGCTTGGGGCAAGGAGAACGCCGAAGGGTACGGATGCTTCAATTCGTAGTGTTGGATGTAGACTCGCCTTATAATGCATTTTTGGGAAGGCCTGCCCTTGCTGAATTCAGGGCTTGCATCGCCCCTTGGTGTTTATTGCTTAAGTTCCCAACTGAAGCCGGAACTGGGGTAATGAGAGGGGATCAAGTCTCTGGACGGGCCTGCTATGTTGCCAAATTGAAGATGTTGATGAAAGGACTTAACATCGAGAGTAAAGATGCCTCGCCTCCTCCAAAGGAGGGCTCGGCGTAGCAATTAGAGGGATCGGCCCCAAAGAAGTTGCCCAAAGGAACGCCTGAAGACCTGGATCCTAGAAAAGACGAGGAACCAGAGACTATAAATGCAACTCCTAATGAAGCGACAGTGGACATTCCCATTGATGAAGCTGATCCAACAAGAGTTTTGAAGATTGGATCTCAGTTAGATCCACGTCGGGTCGAAGAACTAACAGACTTCTTGAAGGCGAACTTGGACGTGTTTGCCTGGACCCACGCTGACATGTGTGGGATATCGCCATCCATCATAAGTCACTCACTAAATGTAAACCCGAAACATCCGCCTGTGAAGCAAAAGAGACGTATGCTAGGCCCAGAGAGGTCGGCTGCTCTCAAAGAAGAAGTGGAGAAGCTGAAACAGAACAGATTTATTCGAGATTCGACATATCCCGACTGGATATCGAATCCTGTCTTAGTAAAGAAGCCGAATGGAAAGTGGCGGACTTGCATTGATTTTTCAGATTTGAACAAAGCTTGCCCAAAAGATAGTTTCCCACTTCCCAGGATTGACCAGCTTGTAGATTCGACAGCGGGTCATGAACTTCTCTCTTTCATGGATGCATATTCCGGATACAACCAAATTCCTATGCACGTACCAGATCAAGAACATACGAGCTTCATTACAAATTTGGGGTTATATTGTTATGTTGTAATGCCATTCGGATTGAAAAACGTCGGAGCCACTTATCAGCGCTTGGTGAACAGAATGTTTTATAATCAAATAGGGAAGACTATGGAAGTTTATGTGGATGATATGCTTGTCAAATCGAAACAGTCCTCCAACCATACGCAAGACTTGGCAGAAATGTTTGGTATCCTGCGAAAGTATCGGATGAAGTTGAATCATTTGAAATGTTCATTTGGAGTGGCATCGGGAAAATTTCTAGGCTTCATTGTGAGTTCCCGAGGAATTGAAATCAATCCTAGCCAAATAGCAGCAATTAGAAACATTGAAGAGCCGAGAAGAATTAAAGATGTCCAAAGTCTTGCAGGGAAAGTAGCCGCGTTGAGTAGATTTATCTCCAAAGCCACAGACAAATGCGTTCCGTTTTTTGATTTGATTAAAAGGGGAAAGAAAAACTTCGAGTGGACTCCGGACTGTGTTGAGGCCTTTCGAAATTTATTGGAATTGCTAGAAAAACCACCGATTTTGTCAAAACCAGTGGATCACAAAGAGTTATTTGTTTACTTGGCAGTTTCGGCTCACGCTGTTAGCACAGCCTTGGTTCGAGAAGAAGACAAAGTGCAAAGGCCAGTATATTATGTAAGCAAGAAATTGGCAGCGGTAGAACGCAACTACCCAAAGATTGAGAAGCTCGCTTATAGCCTCCTAATCGCATCCCGAAAGCTTCGTCACTATTTCCAAGCTCATCCAATGACCATATACACTGACCAGCCTCTGAGGCAGGTGTTGCAGAGACCCGAAGCATCGGGAAGGTTGATCAAATGGAATATAGAATTAAGTCAGTTTGATTTAAATTTTCAGCCACGAAGGTCGATCAGGGGGCAAGCTCTGGCAGACTTTATAGCAGAGTTCACTATCCCTGAGGAGGAAGTGATCAATGACAAAGTGGTCAAGTCCGAAGATGAGTTAAAGATAGATTCATGGAAGCTATACACAGATGGAGCCTAAAACGACCGAAGGTCCGGAGCTGGAATCGTTTTGGTTACTCCTGAAGGGCGGTCGTTATATTACGCTCTACGATTAGAATTTTCAGCGACTAACAATGACTCTGAGTATGAAGCCCTAATTGCCGGGCTGGAGCTTGCTAAAGACCTCGGAATAAAAATGTTGGACATATTATGCGACTCCAAAATCGTTGTTTGCCAAGTGCGAAAGGAATTTGTGGCCCGGGGACCTCGACTCATCGCTTACCTCGGGAAAGTGGAAAAGCTGTTGAGCAACCTGGAGCGGTACAGTATAACGCATATCCCAAGAGCCGAAAACCAGAAGGCAGACAGGCTGGCAAAGCTAGCTAGTTCCGACAATCCAGAAGAAACTGAAACAATTCCAATTGAAACGTTAGAATCACCAAGCTTTGAGTCAATGGAAATTGAGTTCGCTTTCGAAGCGAAACCGGAGAAGGAGTCGTGGATGACCCCAATTAAGAACTTCCTTAAGAATGGGACACTCCCATCAAAGAAGAGTGAGAAAAGGGATACAGTTCGCAAGGCTACCAGATATGTCTTACAAGATGATACTCTTTATAGGCAAGGATTTTCTATGCCCCTGTTACGATGTATAGCACACGACGACATCAAACGTGTACTAAGAGAAGTGCACGAAGGTGAGTGTGGAGATCATACAGGAGGCCAGACTTTAGCGAAAAAGATATTGCGATATGGATACTTTTGGCCCACAATTAATAAAGATGCAGCTGATTATTCACGACGTTGCGATAAGTGCCAGAGATTCGCCAAAATCCCCAGAGCACCGTCGACTCAACTCAAATCGATGGTGAGTCCTTGGCCTTTTGCCACATGGGGAATTGATATCATCGGAGTTCTACCAATTGCTAAAGGAGGGGCGAAATATGCAATAGTCACTGTGGACTATTTTACAAAGTGGGTGGAAGCTGAGCCCCTAACCAAGATTACGGCAAGGAAGGTGATAAGGTTTGTGGTTAGAAATATTATATGCCGATTCGGGATCCCAAGAACTATTATAACTGATAACGGAACCCAGTTCGATGGTGTTGAATTCAGAAATTTCTGCCAGAAATATAAGATCGACAAACGGTATACTGCGGTTGCTTATCCGCAGTCGGACGGGCAAGTAGAAGCAATAAACAAAGTTATAAAATCCATCCTCAAGAAACGGTTAGAGCGCGCAAAGGCAAAATGGGTTGACGAATTGCCCTTAGCTTTGTGGGCATATCGAACAACATTTAAGACAGCTACTGGTCATACCCCTTTCTCTCTCTCTCTTTTGGTTTAGAAGCAGTAATTCCAGTAGAGCTTGAAGTTCCTTCCCACCGGGTGATGTATTATGACCCGATGACGAATCGGGCGCTCTTACTCAAGTCCCTTGATGAAATCGAAGAAAAAAGGGATGAAGCGGATTTGCGTGCGGCAAGACATCGACATCAAATGGCACGCTATTACGAAAAAAAGTTCGCCTTAGGACTTTTGAACCAGGAGATTTGGTGCTAAAGAGAATCTTTCCATCCCTTCCTCACCTTGGTCCGAAGTGGGAAGGACCCTTTGTCATCCAACGGAAACTTGAAATAGGAACCTTCAAGTTAACGACCGTAGATGGCGAAGAAGTCCCTAGGGCATGGAATGCCCAACACTTGATGTGATATTTGGATTAGAAATGTTGTACTCTTTGTTAATTTTCTTATGAACTCTGTAAAAAGGCACGACTTGCCTTAGGAAAATCTGATGATATGAATAAAGGACTATAAAGTGGATGTAGGCTACGACTTAGCCGAACCACTATAAAAATATCGTGTGTTATTTACTTTTTTGCATTATATATATACATTCATCGACTATTCTGTTGTGATTATGGAATATAAGATGATTCAAAACCTGAAAGGTTGAAAACAGTTTAAACGTAAAAAAAAGCACAACGACTATTTGTGCGACAAGACATAAAAGAATGAGAAAACGACATTCTTAACTCTAACTCTCCAGAGAGAGAGAGAGAGAGAGAGAGTATAAAAGCGTCTCCGATTGAGCGCTGAGAAAGAGATCCTTCCCCGCTGAAGGATCGGGGAGTGAATAAATTGCTGAGCTCGAACTCTAACTCTCCAGAGAGAGAGAGTATAAAAGGACGGGAAGACGACGTCCTCTGAGGCGTGAAGGTGCACCTAGACAAGAGACCGCTTCAGTAAGAACTCTAACCTGGGTATAAGACAGGAGAGTATAAAAGAAATGCCAGAAAAAATGACAGGCATTGAAGACACAGAAAATGAAATCCCGTCAGAAAATCGGGAGCATTAAGACTACTTGATTAAGTCTTGAATAGTTTTTGAGATCGATTGGGGGCATATATGTATACACATATTTCCCCCTACCATAACTTCATTACACAACTATAGTACAACATGCATTCTTACATAAGTGCAGATCTAATGGTTAACAGACATTGCAGAAAATGAATTATTCTTTATTTACGAATGAATTAATTTGTACAGGAAAATAGCCAAAAAGAAGGTGCAAGAGCCACCCTTACAGCAGCAATTGTTGGTCTACCAAATACTAAAACAACGCAAGACAACCCACTATTTAGATTTCGAGTGAGGCTTGGACTTCTTGGCGGCTTTCTCCGCATCCTTTGCCTCTTTCTCGGCCTCCGTCAAGATGCGCTTTGATTTTTTCTTTCCCGAAGATGCGGCGCTGGAATCAGTTGACTTCTTCCCGGAGGGCGGAGCGCTGGAATCAGAGAAGATTTTTTAGCGAGTTCCTCTGTAATAGATCTAGTTGAAAGCTTAACAACTAACCTTGATCCCGCATCAACAACTGCGAGAGGCTTGAGGATTTCAGGGTCTAAGTCTTCAGCTTTTAACTGCAAGCGTTTATCTTGGTCAGCTTTCATTGCAGCCAAAGTAACATCATCTGCACTTTTCGACTCCTCGACTATTGCTACGTCTGGATCTTCCTCATGTCCTCCGTCACCGCCATCATCCTTTAAGGCTGCTATCATTTCTTCCTCATGAGGAATTTCAGCCTTAGATGGTTCGCTTCCTTCTCCCAAATCTATAGGAGTAGCCTTGTCCTTCCCCTCTTTTTCCTTCTCCGTAGGCTCTGCCCCAGACGCGGCTCCCTGAGTCACATCTGTCTTTCCGGATGGCTCAATGCCTACAGAGTGAGAAACAACAGTTATCAACTCAGGAGAAAATAATGGGTTTTTCATCGATTGCCCAATCACGTGGCGAAAGGTAGAAATAGCCTTGACGAATTGAGGAGAAAATGTAGGGATGCCTTCCGAAGACTTCTCCGCAGGGGTAACTGCTGTATCTGATGCCATTTCGGGGATAGGGGATAGCAGAGTTGTTCGAGGGATTCCCGGGTGTTCAGGATATACCCCTTTACTTCAGGAGTTGCGGGGGCAGTAGAAGAGGAACCAGCCTCGGGAATGTTCTTCTGTTTAGTCCTCCGCCTCTCTTCTTCCATAGCAACAGCAATGAGGCGGCGCCCTTCAGCTAGGCGGTCTGGCTCATCATCCCTTAAGTATTTGTCCATCAGCTTGTCCTCATCGATGGAATCAAACTTGAGCTCCTCTTTTTCCCACTCGACGATTTGACTCCACACTTGGACTAGAGTAGACGGATAATCCTCAATCCAAGAAATGTTCCGGCGACGAATGATATGTGCAAAGAATTCAATCATTAATTCGCCAAAACCCTGAATCTCAGCCTCCGCCTCTGACAATTGATTGTGAGCCTCCTCAGCAGATTTGATAGCACATTCAACGTTGCCCTCCGCCAGGGCAACTCCGTTCTCCGCCTCCAGTAGCTTTGAAGCCAAGTCAGCATTTTTCTTTTCTAGCTCAGCATTCCTCCTTGTCAACTTGGCATTTTTCCGTTCAAGGTCAGTGTAAGCAAGGCGCGTTTTAGCGGCATCTGACATAGCATCTTCAGCTTGCTTTTTTAACTCAGAACGCACTTGAGTGTGAGATTCAAGCAAATCATGATAACGTTTTTGCATATCTTCAAATTGTTGTTTGAAGTTAGTAGCGTCCCTTTGAGCAACAGCAAGCTGGGCCTATGTGTCCTCTAAATCTTTTCCAGGATTCTTTAAGGCCTTTGCATCTTCTTCCATGGTTTTTTGCATTGAATCAGCATTCGTGATTAGAGTACGGATGATTCTGGAAAGGTTGCGTGAATATTTGAACATTTCAGAATACTGTTTCTCAACCGCATCTATCTTTGCTTTGCCCTCATCTGCCCACCTGGAAGAAATAGGTTCGAGGGCAGGTAAAAAAGTCAAGCTCTCGAAATAATGTTCATGAAATTGCTCATCCAAATATGCCCGCTTGATTGCAGTTTCAGCATCTAGTGGTGGAGGGGCAGGGATCGTCAATTCAGTGTCCCTGTGTGTGGAGGATTCAATAGTTTCTTTATCTGTTCTAGACTGCTTGGCAGGGACTTTGCGTTTACTTCGCGACTCAGTATCTTTTGGCGGGCTTCTCTCCCTGCTGTGCTTTTCTTGAGAAGAGGTGGAATCTTTTGGTTGCGGCCTATCCTCTTCCCTACGACCTTGATAACCTTTATATCTCTCTGGGTCCGTCCGAATGGGAGAGCGAGAACATGAGGTTCGAGAGCGATAGGGTTCATAAGGTCTTCTCTCCTCCCTACCGCGATCGTCGCAGCGATCATACTCAATATCCTGAGGTGGATTAGACATGCTGCGGCGGAGCTTCCTGATATCATAGTAAGATCGGGACATCGTGCCTGCACAATAAGACAAATGAAATTCAGAATCAATAGTTTCACAAAGAGAGAGGTGCAATGAGTGCTAATGCTATTGTGTAAAGTGTGTCCTAAGTGGTGTGTTTCCCCCCAACCAACCCGAGTCCGAAGCTAGACTAGTACGGGCAGGCTCTTTGGCCTTAGCAGGAGTGGTCTCTTCAGAAGAGGTGAAAACTAAAGGATCCTTCCTAAAATCCTCTGAAGTGTATATAGTTTTAGGTAAGGGGAGATCCCCCAAACCCTGAAATATTGGGTCATCAGTACTAGGGACATCTCCCTCGGAAGCATCGAGTGGCGACTCTTTGGAAGACGTCGACCTTTCTGGAGAAATGGCATCCTCAGGAGCAGTATACCCTTCGCGATGCTTTTCGGCCAAATTAGCCAATTCATCATCTTGAGTAGAAGATGGAGAAGGTGAAGTTTGGAGAGGCACTGTAGGAGCTCCTGAACCTTCCCCTGTCTCTGGGACTACATCTACTGGAGGAATATAAACATATGGAGCCGTCCCGTGACCAATGCTACGAGTAACAGATAGCAACCCATGAAAATGAAGATATTCGTCCTTAAGGACTTCATCAATAGTCAGGAACTTCTGATCCCCATTGAGGAGCTGGTGCATCTGGTCAAAGAATACCTGGTCTGATATTTGTTTTCGGTTGTCGACTGCAAACAGAAAGAAAAACGAGTTAAGGCGATGACTTGAATGTATAGAGCCAAGATTTAGATAATCAGTGCTTTACTTGATTTGGTCCACCTCCTGGCACACCCAGGTTGTCGCTTCACATAAAACCATTCTAGTCTGGAATCTCCAGCCTTACTACTGAATGGCGTTGAAATTATCTTCCTCTTAGGAACAGACTCAAAGTAGCAGAAAGAAGGAGTCTCTCGAGTTCGATGCTTGAAGTTGTAGAAGAAATGAACGTCATCGAAAGTGAGCTCTATGCCTAAGATCTCACGGTATGCTATATATAAGGTGTGTAAGTAAACATAAGAATTGGGATGCAGCTGCATGGAGGCAATCCGCATTTGTCTTAGAAAATCAACGATGAAGGGAGAAAATGGAGGAATAGCACCGACCATGCACATCAACCGAGTAATTGCCATATACCCTTCTGGAGGGTTGTGGGGACTGTCAGTTCTCGAAGGCACCAAGGTGTCCCCTTTCATTATCCCGTATTTTAAACAAATTCGGATAAGTCTGTCGTTTTCGATTGTTGATTCAACAGAATCTTGGGGTGATTCCAATATGACATCTGATTCAAACTCATCAGGAGCCCGGTTGTCACCAATCCCTCCTTCCTCTTCAAAACCTAGAGAAACTTCATCCTCCGAAGGCACATTGTCACTTTCGCGATTTCCAACCTCGTAATCTGAACCCTCATTATTCCATTCTGGATCCGACGGAGAAGATATGTCCTCGAGAGTAATTTTGTTGGAGGTTTCCGCGGCCTCTTTCTTCTCAGCTGGTCTAGAAGAGCGTCTGGGTCTCATGGTCATAAAACTATTGAAGAAGCAATAGCACAAATTAGAGTAAATTAGCCCGTATCCCCCCGAGCATATGTGCAAACTAAAGTGTAAACAGTGTATACGGAAAGTGTAAAGTAAATGTCTAAAAGTGCGACGCAATATTTTGGCAAAGTATGAAGGATTGAGGTAGATCCTGATGTCCAGTTACGTTCGCAGGCCACTATCCTAATTGTCCATTAAATTGAAGATTATGCCAAAAGTTGATTGGGCCAGTTAAACAAGTTTTTATGCATTAAGACGGACTGCCCTTCGGTTCGGTTCGGGTGCATTTATTGGGGTCGGATCGGGGGCGTGGCCTCATCTTGGGCTCGGATAAATTTTGAAACTCAGAAATCAAAATCGGATCGGCTCGGAGGTAAAGTCCCCTAACGGTTCGGATCGGATCACGTAGTCATGCTTTTCCTCCTTTATCTTACAGTCCGATCCGATCCGATTAGGTGAGCTCCCTTCCCTCCTTTCTTTGACTACTTGCCCCGATCCGATCCGATCTTTTGAACTTCTTTCCTTTCTTTTTCCTTTTCTTTACTTGCCCCGACCCGATCCGACTTCCTAAACTTCTTTTCCCTTTTTTTTTCACCTTCAATGTTCCACCGCCCGAACCGACTCCCTGCTATCTTCTTCTTCCTCCTTTTCTTTTTGCCTCAAACCATAACTCCCTCTTCCAACGTCTCGAAGTAGCAGCGAGGCCACCAACGACGATAACAAAGGAAGAGGAGATTGTGGCGTGGAAATCAAGTTCAGATCGGTCGAATTGACCATTAGTTCAGTTAAAACTTGTTATCACTAAATCAATCAAGGATTGAAACCTACCAGAGTATGTAAATTAGAAATTCGCACGAGAATGGTGAAAAGTTATTATTTCTCTTTCTCGAGATTCTGGAGTTCCGAAGCAGAAAGAATAAAATGATAAAGGGAAATGAGAGAAAGACGAAGACTCAGTTTATATAGAGAAGCAGAGCGACTATTCGTCTCCCCGTTCGGACCGGAACGATAGTCCAGTAGCAGAGCTTGGCCCAATAGTCCAATGAAAAATAGAAAGAAGAGGGGGTCTGTTCGGATCGGAATCCGAACCGAACCGAATTCTGTAGCTTAGCAGCGAATGAAGTTTGAAAAAGAAGATGAAAATACAAGGGAAATCAAAGGAAAAATTACCTAGAAGATGTTGTGCAATAATAATCAAAGCATGCTTCGTCTCCTACAGAAGCACCCTTTGAGGGGGCAGAATGTTAGCCCACTTTGTGAACTGGGCAACACAAAGTCAAGATGTGAAACATTGAAGAACTTGGAAAGCGCTATAGCAGTTCGGATCGGAGAGATGTAACGGTTCAGATCGGAGAGGTCTTGCTGTTCGGATCGGTGAGTTGTTATTATTGGAATCAGAGAGGCATATCTGTTTGGATCGGAGAGCAACTTACTGCCAGCTGGAACGGAGGGCTACCTGCTACAAAGACAGATCGGAACGGAGTAAAGGTGGATGAAGACTTAGCCTTGGGACAAAACCGGATCGGATCGGATACCCCGATCCGAACCCCTCCTGCACACTTTTCCGATCCGAAGCTATATTCCACGTCACTCTCCCCCATGATTGCCTGGTTATTCGGAGCGATTATGACCAGTTCCTACCCACAACGTCCACTGCTCTGATGCGTTGTCAACACAGAAATCCATCCGAACCCGAGGCTGATGGGATGGATGACACGTGGCTCCGATCCGGATCGGGTTCTGAGCAAATTTTCACCTATAAATACCCTGTCTGGAGACAATGAAAGGGATCTTCTTTTTGGCACTTTGAGAGTTCAACCACTTTCATAACCCGAATTCCAGCATTCCCGGATAATCCAAATCGTCTTTTAACATTTGTTTTTAGACAATTGAGTGAATGTACGTGAGTTGTGAGAGAAATTGAGTGAATATCTCATTGTAACTGCAACAATATCATTGAGAATAGTGATTGACAAGTGGACGTAGGCTTTTCTTTGCCGAACCACTATAAATTCTGTGTCTCTATTTTACTTTTGATCTTATTTCATTCTTCTTTTAGTCAAATTGGGTGTTAGAACCACTTTTTGGTCTAACAATAACATGTTTCAAAAACATGTTTACATCCATAGGGTTCTACCTAAGGTTCTCAAGATAGGATTGAGAAGATAAGAAAGATAAAGCAAAGCATCTAGGAGAAGAAGTTAAAGATGTACCCCCAGAAGGTCCTGCTTGCGGGCCTCGCCCTTGCTTCTTAGGACAGTTCTTGCTGATATGTCCAGTATCATCACACTAAAAGCATGCTCCCATCTTCATCTTCTTCTTTCTACAATCCTGGACTATATGCCCATCAATACCACAGAAGTTGCAATTTCTTTTCTCACGTGACTTGTTGTCATCATTGTTGTTGTTGTTCTTGCCTCCTTTCTCGGAGTCTACCTTCTTGTTTTGAGCCTCATTCGCATTGACCTCCTTCTTGCCATTCTTGTCTTCTTCATTTAAGAGTGCCATGTCCACTAATTTTTCGTAAGTAGCCCTCACAGGTATGTGGGTCATAGCCAAGCTGTGAAGTGGCTCATTCAATCTCTTGACAAAACGGAGAGCCTTCTTATGAGGAGTATTTACTAAGTCCAGTCCAAAACGGGCCAGCTGATTGAATTGATTGACGTACTCCTTGACTGTCATACTTCCTTGCTTAAGGGATAAGAACTTTTCCAGCTGTAGACTTCATTCGCCTTGTGAGAGGAATTTCATCTCAAGCCTTATCCTGAAATATATCCATGTATTAACAGGTCTTTCAGCGTTAGTGACTTCCCACCAACAGGAAGCTTCGTCTTTGAGCAACCATACTGCCAACTGTACCTTCTGCCTATCGTCCACCTCGAAGATAACGAACAGATCCTCATTTTCTTTGAGCCAGTTCCTTGCTTCTATGAATGATTCAGTTCCCTCGAAATCCTTTCCACCCATGGCCCTAAAATCTCTACAGATCTTTGAGAAAGCATTTGCACGAGGAGGGGGAGGGGGAGGAGGAACTGCTATAGCTGGAGGAGGAATATCGACTGGGCCTGCATCGTTGGCCTTAGCCTATAAGTACCTCCTGAACCAGCCAGGTATTGGCACACCCTCTGGAAGGTTAAGATTCCCAGACATGCTGAAATGAAAAAGAAGAGATTCAAAACGAGGAAACAAAGGATAGTGCTAACGGCTTTTGGGGAATAGCCTTTAAATAAAACAAAACTTTCCTTGAAAAATGCTTCTTTGTAAACGGTTTTTGAAAATAGTTTTAGAAGGTTTTAAAAACTTTTGCCCAGTCTGGTTACCTTCTGCTCTGATACCAAGTGTAACACCCCACCTCCGCTAGGGTCACTCACAAAGGGAATGCACTAGTTTTGGAGGAGCGTTATCGAGGTAAACAAACATAGAAATATTACAAGATAGAACATAAGTAAAACAACGGAAGAATCAAAAGCTAAATTTCATTTCTTTCAAAAAGAGTCAAAACCTTTTACATCCAAAGTACCAACTATCATTTTCCATTACAACAAGTTCTGCCTTGAATAAATAAAGAAGCATAAAACTTAAAACAATAAAAGTAGCTTAATTCCCCAAAGGTAGCAGAAATGCAACCATAGCATAGCTCAAGATCAAACCGTACATGAGCTGAACCGAAAGCAAGCGAAATCCAAGCTAAGCGCTAGAGTTTCCTCCCTGAGAACCTGGGGAGAAACGAAAGAAAAAGAGGCGAAAGAAAATGGATCAGTCATAAAGACTGGTAAGTCCTAGTGACTTTCAGCATAAAAATAGGTAAAGGTAACATGACATGTATAAACTGAATGTAAACATAAGGATGTTGTCAAGATGGGCAAGATAGATTAAGATAACATGATAATTCAGGTATAAATCAAGTATAGCATCGCATGTTCAAGATTTGCTGGACCACTGTACTAGTGTCCCAAACCCATGTCATATATTAACCATGAAATGATCCCTTGGCCCAATATCATGAAATAACCCATTTCGGGGTCCTACGGAACGATCCATTAATCGATCGGCTCCCTACAAGTTCTAGCTCGTCGTGTGTCTATGTCATACGGCCCTATCACGAATGTAGTCACCTGTGCTAGGTTTACCATAGGGTGTATCAAGCCCTAGGGTGCCAACCACCGACACGAATCAAGCATGCACAGTGTAAACCTACTGATGCCCAATGCCTGCTTTTTCAACTCCGGACTACATGCACGACCATAGTCCGCCTGAACCTACACTGGCGGACCAACTCAGTCGTCGTTTTGGTTGCTTACAATCAACCCATTAATCGTGCCCTACCCTGCCTAGTTCTAGGGTACCATGGTACATCTAAGTGGGTTACTGCTGAAATGGACCGCGTAACTAGGGTTTCCGTCCAGGAGGTTAAGTGTTGTCATTTAAATTCGTGACTTAACCCTTATCAGTCTAGCATGTCAAGTTGGTTAAGTGTTGTCTTTCAATTTCATGGCTTAACCCCACTAATAATGTATCAAGTTGGTTAAATGTCATCTTTCATGTTCATGACTTAACCCTATCATGTGGCATTAATTCATTAATGCACCCCAACCTCTCACATCAGACCTGTTCTTGTGGTCACTGGATATGAGAGCCGGTTCCGGGTAGAATTACACCACAACTCAGTCTGACCTCTGGTTTCAAGCGCGATATGACCAATTGCCCACATTGGATCCTATTGTTTGTAGTCATTGGATTTGTCGGGCGGTTCCGGACAGAATTACACTGCAATATCAACCCAAACTCGAGTTAGCCATTTTCAAGTTCATTCTAGTGTCATGCCCATGTTCAAGTTTCATGACAGGTTCATGTCAAGTTTCATGGCAAGTTTCAACTTATGCCTATTATCAAGTTCATGATTCATGTTCATAACCAATTCATGTTTTTCCTAATCTACCCAAATCGTATTCCCATTGCACGTAAACGTGAATCGATCTAGATTACAAGTAAATCCAAATCCAAAATAAAAGGGAATAACATCAAAACTATGATAGGCAAAAGAACGATCACAAGGTGATAAATCTAGTATGATATAACTTGAGATAATTGGTTATAACATCACTGGCATATAGAATAATAGTCCCAAAACATTAGGATTACAGACCTAGCACAATAAGGTGATAGCCATGATAAAGGTGATAATCCAAACTTATGAAAAGTAGATTGATTCAACATCATAGGCATGATAATACTATGGACATGAAAGAGTTTGATTTACAACATGAATTGGTCCAAACTGATTTCATAGCAATATTCCCAATGTCAAGATCCAAGATGGAAACTAGAATACATGTGAATCGATTATCATACTTAAGTCCAATTCCACTTTATATCATGTCAAAATTACAATTAACAAGTTTAAATCTGAAAGTAACTAGAACTTACAGATCGTGGACTAAGAAATTGAGATGCAGAAGTTGAATCTAGAAACTAGTCGTCGAATTGTTGAATCGATGAATCTCGATTTGATTATAGAAGAAGATCCCCAATATACAACTCCTAGCCGTAGTCTTCAAGAAATAGTATTCATGTTTTATTTTAATTTAATTTTGAAGAAGAATCCATGTCCATCAAGAATTTGTGCAGCATAAGGTTAGAGAAGAATGGTGTAAAGAGAATGGGGTTAGGGAGCTGTTTATATAGGACTAGACGAATGAACCTAGACTGAAAATGAGACCAAAAACATCAGAATAAACCTAGGCTCAAAAATGGGTTTCAGCACCAGATCGACTCCCAGGTCGACCATAGGGTCGACCTGGTCCCAGGGAGGTCGACCATAGTGTCGACCCCCCAGGTCGACCTGGTCCTGGGCGGGAAAATTCCGGCCCAGTCTGCGCTGGGGTTCGAGCTCGAATTTCGAATTCGAATTCGAGCTGTTTTTCTGTTCTGAAAATTCTTGAAACTTTGGAGGGTCATATCACCCTCATACGGGCTCCATTTCTCAAAAACACGGACTCGTTTTCAAGCAGAATTTCGAGATGAACGCAATGGTCTAACCTGTTTCCCTTGATTCTTATTTTAAAATTTAATTCTGCCTTGATTTATGGTTTTAACATGTTATTAAAGTTCGGGTTGTTACATTACCTTCGAGAGATAGTTCGTTTGCACGGCATATCCTCTAGCATTGTGAGCGATAGAGATCCCATTTTCACAAGCAAATTTTGGAAAAGCTTACAAGAGGCGGTTGGAATGCAATTATGCTTATGTATCGCTTATAACCCTCAGACGGATGGCCAGACCGAGAGAGTAAATCGGGTTCTAGAAGACCTTCTGGGACTACGCATCCTAGACTTTGGAGGAACATGGGAATAACACCTTCCACTAGTGGAGTTTGCCTATAATAATAATTTTTAGGCTTGCATTGGCATGGCACCTTTTGAGGCTCTTTATGGACGACCGTGTCGATCGCCTACATGTTGGTGGGAATCCACTGATAAGGTTTTGCTAGGACCTGACATGACTAGGGAGACTTTGGAGAAGATAGACCTGATTCGACGGCGAAAGTAGACGACGCAGGACCGATAGAAGTCATATGCTGATAGGAGACGAACCGATCTTGAATTCAATATTGAGGACATGGTTTTGTTAAGGTGTCACCATTAAGAAATGTAGTCTGTTTTGGATCAGTAGGGAAGTTGGCATTGAGGTTCGTAGGAACCTTTCCAATTACGGAGAGGATTGGACAGATGGCGTATAGAATAAAGTTATCAGAGAAGCTCAGTGGAGTTCATGATGCGTTTCACGTTTCACATTTGCGTAAGTGTTTACATGATACGACAGAAGTGGTAGCGCCGAGCACGCTCGAAGAAGTGGAAGTAGAGCACAATGCCACGATCAGACAAGCTCCTACACACATTCTCGGATCGGAGGTCAAAAAGCTTCGCAACAAAGAGGTCAAGTTAGTCAAAGTGCAATGGGGGGGTGATCAAAGAGATGCGACTTGGGAGAGGGAAGACAAAATGCATACGTTGTACCCTTTCCTTTTTGAGGGTATGTTTTAATTTCTCCTTTTTCTACCGCTTTGTTGACACTTGTCCTATCTTTTAGTATTGTCTTTGCGATGACTTCTTCGATCTTTAATTAGGAAGAACCCTATGGTTGCAAACATGTGTTTGAGACATGTTATGTTTGGTGGATGCAAATGGATGCAAGTGGTTGCTAGTGGTTACTCGTGGATGCATATACACACACGTTAGGCACTAGATCGGCTCAATCACCTTCATGTTGCATATAAATGCATGTGCATATCTAAATTAATGGATGTATAATGGTTGTGTTATCATATGGATGCTGCATTTTGATGAATGGTTGTGCACACACGTAGAAATAATATGTATCGATAGGATTCTTTCGCATACATAATGGACGCATGGCACTATCATGATTTACATTAAGTAGGTTAACTGAATCAGTGGACCGCCTGATCTTTGCATTAGATTAGGAACATATACACATATTTTTGCATAAGTTCCACTACTCCATAGATGGCCTACGCAACCCCAGAGAAGTGATGCAGTAGGTGCCAAAAAGTGTTGCTACATGCAAAAAATGATCTGTGGAAACACTTTTTTGGGGTTGCCTTTTGCCACGTTGCCTTAGAGTCAAGGCAACACCTTTGCGACCCTATGGTAACATAGTACAGGTGTTGCCACAGGTACCACTAGAATAAAAAATACCCTTTCACAACTGCCAAAACCAGTTGTAATATGTCTAGTATAGCTGTCAAACGTAATAAAGTCAACCATTTTTACAACTGTTTCTAACAGTTGTTAAAATTTGTTTTACAATTGCTAAAAGTAATTACACCTCAACTGCTATTGATAAAAAAAATTCATAATATTATAATAAATATTATTATAAAACAATATTTTATTCAAATAAATATTTTATTCAAATAAATATTTTATTTCAACATTTCAAATGGTACAAATTTTTTGACTCCACCATTGGACATTCACTCATATATTACACGATCATTCATATTTATGTACATTCCTCACTACATTGTCACTCGATTCACTCATATGCAAACTCACTCTATCAGATATCTTGATTCTTGCTCTGCTGGCCTGCATAAATGTACAAATACGAGTCATTTCCATTCTTCAAGAGTCATAAGACACAAAACTAAAGCAATATTTCAAAAATAAAACCTGAGTAGGCAAAACATATGGTATCATGAGGGTTCGGTGTAATGCGTCAATCCTTGCTGTCTGGAATAGGATATTTAGTAGGCAAAGGAATATCGAGTAGTGAGTTTCCAGAACTGGACGTTCATCGATCATTGATCGAAAAATCCAACAATCATCGATGTTATTGAAGAACCCCTCACACATTTGCCAATGGGATACCAATTGCAAAAGTAAATTATCCATTGGTATTATACCTACAATACTCAACTACACACTTGATGCTTTCATAAAAAAATGGTTCTATGCCTGCACAAGAAACAATCAAAATCCAAATAAGCAAAGTCATTAATACACAGAAAATAACATAAGCAGTAATCTATAGAAATTAAAACATAAATTAGCGCAACATACTTATATATAGTTTCTCCAATCGTTTGAAAGGATGCTAAAAGAAGCACAATCCACCCACGACTAAATTGGCAATAACATAAGCAATAAAGGCTTAAGCACAGTATAAAACTATATTTTTTTCGTCTTACAATAGATGACCATGCGATCATGACTTAAGCACGGTATAAAACTGTATTTTTTCCTGGTACTATGTTGCGGATGAATTGAAAAAAATTGCGAAAAGGAAATCATGCTTAAAAATCACATGGATGAACTGAATAATATTGCGGATGCGAACAAAACTTACCATTTGTATAATTTCATACATAACCTTCCAGTTTATAATCTGCATATTTCTGCAATATCAATCCAGACTAGAATGGAATATGTGAACAGAATTGTCCCGACTTTTGTATGCAAGCAAAGTGATTCCAAGATTTGTGCAATTTGCTCCTGAAGAACAATTGGCATAGCAAGGTAAACTAACAAAAGGAAGGTACTGAGAACTATTTATTAAAAAGGATAATGCTCAGTATTCTATTCCAAAGAGTCTGTCAGGTAAAAACTAACCGGATCCTTTCACTACGCTTAAGTAAGGACATTGCACTACGCTGGATAATGAATGATTATGATTTTGCAGAAGGTACATGTATCAATGGTATCATAAAAAAAAATTAACCGGATCCTTTCAAACCCTAAATGGAAATATGCCCAAAAAAAAAAAGATGAATACCAAATTTAAAAAAAGTACCTAATTTGGTATGCTGCCTTGCTGTCAGTGTTTGTTGTAGCTACCCAGGCGTCACCACAGAAGAAACTCTGACCTTCAACCACATTAGCCACCTAAATTTCCGTAGAGACATCAGCCATTAAGCTATTTCATACACATCATACATGGATACTAGCGTAAGATGTTTACATATTAACTGTGATTAAACTAGGAGATATTAATTGTGATAAGATGTCAATACCTCTATACCAATGCGACTTTCCGTAGCAACATCCCTAGCAACCAACAAAATCAATTGAATAAACGGGTTTTACTTCGTAACTAGGATCGCATAATTAAACCTGGAAAGAATGAAACAACTAACCATAAATTATATTGAAGTACATAGTTCATATACTATTTGGCATTATAGCTATCAAAAAGTGTGCATGTATGTAACCTTAAGTCAACATTACGTGGACCAGTCCTGACCAATGAACCTCGGCTGATTTACAATAATGCTCTCTTCCATCTCGGATTTGATACAGACCTCATCCTGAAGTTGTTTGCTAATCTTGCAGGCTTAGGCAATGTAAACTTGGGACTGCCTTCAGGTATTTAGTTTCATTTTGGTTCAGGTATTTAGACCTCATCCTGATTGGGGGGAAAACTGCACCAATATGGGACTGCCTTCGTGCACCATGTAAACAATAAGGATCATTAAAGCACCCCTTATGCATTACCATGAATCCTGTTGCTGCTACAAGTAAGCTTAACAAATCCAGTGTCTCATGAAAACCAGAATCCCATCCCTATACTCTATTGTACAGAGGTTGGTCAACAATAGAAAAACCCACTAGTTAGAACTAGATTCGGACAAAGCAGAATGATGAAACATTTTTTCTAGGTGAAGAAGCAGTTAAAGTGAAAAATTCCGTTAGTCTTGACAAACTAAAAGCAGAGAACACTTCGTCCTGTAAAAGAATGGCAAAGAAACTGCATATCATCCGAAACTGGCATGCTTAAGAACAACCGGAAACTGTTGGCATCGAATTCAAACAAGTTATAGGTACCAAGAAAAAAATCCAGGTGCCAAATGCTTATTATACTCCATATAAACCCAAACTACCGCAAACTTTTGGATGATATTATGTAACAAGACTACCTACCACCAAAACCTAATAAATTTGTAGCATTTGATTTATGGATCTGATATTCTTGATATTTTAGATCCCTTGGTGAGTATTGCGGAAAAAATAAACATAAAGGTGTTGAAAGCCATTGAAAAATTTAGGGTAATATCATGAAGAAGCCAACTACTTCACAAAAATTTCAAATCGTATAATACCTAAATACATTTATATATGTAATACTAAACTCATCAAGTATCGAATCTAAATGAAAATCAATAATAGAATTACTTTAAATTAAGTCAATATATTATCATTCAAATGAGGAACCAGTGCAAACAGAATAGGATGTAAAATACTAAAATACAGTAACGATCATGAAGGAAACAAGTTAATGAATGATGAATGGTTACCTTGCTAGCAATGTTGCTGGACAGCCAATTAAGTCAGATCGTCGATTGCCACTAACATGAACAGGCGTGACTGTTAAAGAGGGCAAAACCCTAGATTTGTCGAAGAGGGCAACCCCGAAATCAGCCCGCGACTTGAATTCAGTGTTTAATGTCCAGCACAAGCATCGTGAAGTCACGATTTGTTGAAGGGAGAAACCCTAAATTTTGATTGGCCATTAAAGAGGAACCAGCTATATTTTTTGTCTAAGTGAAAAAGAAATAATGTGCAGCAGAAAGACGAAAACTTGGGGGGAAAGGAGCTGAAGCGATGAAGAAAATCAGATTGACGCAGATTGCAACGTACACCGTTAGATCATTTTCATGCGGATTGGTAACTTTTTTAATTTTTTAATTTGAATATACATATAACTACTAGCAACAGTGCTTATCTATGCTAATAACTTGAAGCGTGCATTGCAATAGACAAAAAACAACATAGCAATGGCAACATTGTAGCTAACAACACGATGCATTTTCGTTGTGATAGGCCACCTACGACATAGTGTTCATATAGCATTAGAAATTTCTTTAAGGACAATAGATGATTGTGGATGATGGTTGAGTAGACGGTTGATTGGTTGGTAGGATACATTCTTCTTAACTTAGAGATTTCGGGGACAAAAACCTTTAAGGAGGGGAGAATGTAACACCCCATAATTTTATAACATTAAAATTCATAAATAAAAGTATACTTAATTTTTAGAAGAAGAATTAAGTGAAATTGGTTGCGCTATTATGTTCGTCTCAAAATTTTGGGTCAAGATAGACATTTGGTTTGCATAAAACGGATAACTTATGAAGAAGTTATTAAGCCTTGAAGTTTATATGAATATGAGAGAAATATATATATATTCAAAAGAATATTCAAAAAATGTTCAAAACAGCAAATCGGGAGGGGGAATAGCTGAGTCGCACTGGTCGGGTCGACTCGGGGTCGATCCAGGGTGTTTAGCTGTCAACCCGTGGTCTGATTCGCCATAAGGGCTGATGTGGCATTTGAGTGGTCCTGATGGTTCTGGTTATCCCTAAGTTAATCCGACGGCTCTTATTAAATTAAACTTCTATAAAAACACTCCTAAACCCCTAACCCTAATCACATTAATTCATAACAAGAGCCGCCATGCCATCAATGGAGAACCTAGAGTAGCCTCCATACGCTTTCAACCCTAAAGCAAGATAGAAGCTTGAATCAAAATCAAATCAAATCTAAATAACGATTAGTCTACATCGAAGGCGAGCAATCCAGTTTCAGAATACAGATCCCAGAAAGACAAGACTATTCTTTTTAATTGTGAGTATGATAGCTTTCACAAAATAACTAATTAATTTAATTACGATAAGATATAATTGGGATTATGAGAATATGATTTTGAATCATGTGACGTAAATTATATGTATGTTTATGGTGTTGAATCATATGTTAGTCTTATGCAAGTTGGATCATATGTTAGTTCTTATGTGAATCTTATGCAAGTTGAATCATATTTCTTATGCAAGTTTTGATGATTGGATCATATATTCATGTATGAATCTTATGCAAGTTTGGGTTGTTAAAATATATGAGACATGTATATGCATATGCTAGTTTATGTGACATTAACCTTATGCCTATATCCATATGCAAGTTTACATCTTTATTTTTGGACCCATATGCAAGTTTACATCTTTATGTTTAGATCTATATGCAAATTTACATCTTTGTGTTTAGATCTATATGCAAGTTTACATCTTTATGTTTGGATCCATATGCAAGTTCACACCTTTATGTTTGGATCTATAGCAGTACATAAGTTATGCAAGTTTATGCCCATTACCTATGCTAGTTTTGTATCATATGCTAGTTTGAATGAAATTCATATGCAAGTTATTGGCTATGTAATCTTATGTCATGATCCTTAGATCTATTTTATGTGTTACGGGATGTTGTTTTTCTTTTCATATGTTAGACTATTTACAAGTCTAACATATTTCATATGAAAACGTACGAATAGCGTGGGGATGATGGGATAATATTGAATATACATAAATTGTGAATTGGCATAAAATGGCCTTAAAAGGCATATAATTAATTTGAGACATTAATTGCCATAATTGGTATTTATGGACATAATTTTAAGAGACAATTAAGGACATAAATAAATTTGGAATTTATTGACAAATTTGAATAGGGATATTAAACCAATTTGGGGTTAAATAAAGATGTGTAATAATTAACCGCCTAAAACACGAGGTTGGACTCATTTGTGGTGTAAGACTGCCCGGACCCGCCCGACAAATCCAGTAGCCACAAATGCCTGTCTAATGTGAGAGGTCAGAGGCACGAATTAAATGTGTAACAATTGCAAAGACACGAGGTTAGGCTTGTTTGCGGTATAAGACCGCCCGGACCCGCCCGGCAAATTCAACAACCGCAAATGTCAGCCTAATGTGGGAGGTCTTTACAAGGTTACAGCTCTAATGAATTAAGTAACCATATAGACATGTGGTGGGACATGGGGGGTTAAGTGGGTGCTTTGGGTGGCATGTGAAATTAAGTGGGTGCCTTAGGTGGCATGTGAAATACGATTAGATGCGCTTAACCAAGATTGAAACATGTAAGAAGACATGAATAAGAATGGGGTTAAGTAGGGAAACCTTAGTGGGGACCAAGAATAGGTGGAGGGCTTGTGTCAAGCATGGGGGGCCTTTTCAAACCAGTAACCCATTAAGTATCTTTGTGAGCTCGACCCAAGTCGAGGACGGGACACGCTTACTGGATTTGATTATAAGAGGTCAAAACGGGTTAGCAGTGGCAACGCAAGTCCATCGGGGTCATGTGCGTGCGTGGGCCCGGGCTAGTAGGTAAGATGTTGTTGCATCGTGTAGATACAAGCCATGCATCTTTGGTGGTATCGGGTTGCCACTTTAGGGTGTGATACACCCCACTATGGGACCAGCACGGATATCTACGAGTTAGGGAGCCGATCGAATGGGGATAGCGGGTACAACTAGTGGAGATAGGGGCAGACGACACCTATGAAGGCAGCTAGGGTACACGAAACTACCATTATCATTATTAAGTTCTATAGACAGGATCAACTTTTAGGGTGACTAGTAGTGGTGCAGTATAGTAATTATCCTATAGTGATTAGGAGCGAGATTAATGCCAGAATATTCCTCTTATTTTCTTTGTCATGCCTACTTGTTTCATGGTCATTTCTTATCTTACCAGTTTATGCCTTATCCTAGTTACTTTAATAATTATATTGTTAAAGTTATTATACTCGCCAGACTTTACGTCTGACCCCCTTGTTTTCGCCTCCCCCCCCCCCCCCCGGGTTCTCTGGGTGGGACTAGTACTAGTGGAGCTTGATCTCGGATCTCTTTCTCTCTCTTTTGGAAGTGCTTGGATTGCTGAAAGTAAAGTTCAGCTCATCTCTTTTATGGCTACATGTGTTGGGGTTTATGCTTTTTATTTTATGTAATCTGAAACAATTTATCAAGATGGATATTAAGTGTACTTGGTTTATGAAGTTGTTGTAATCAAACTATTTTTCCGCTACAATAAAAGTTGTTTTAATTTTTTCAAGTACCATTATTTATATCTGTCTTGTTATATTCTGTTCTGTACACTAAATATACTCCATGAAAGTTAATGCATTCCCTTTGTGAGTGACATTAGTGGACGTGGGGTGTTACATATACTATCGCACTCATTTCTATTTCTCTGCACCTACTAACAAGTGTTTCGACTAGCACCATGTTTTCATGATAAAATGATCCATTTTATCGATTGGCTTCTACTCGCATGCATTAATGAATTATGTCATTCGGCCCTACTTGATTGTAGATACCTGTGCTGGGACCACCATGGGGTGTATCAATTCCTATGGTGGCGACACGACACAACTTCAAGATGCACAATATATACTACTGATGCCCAGTGACAGATTTGTCCATGCTGGAGTACGTGCACGCCCATACTCTGTTGTAACCTACACTGCTGCACCATCCGCCCTTATTTTGACCGCTTATAATCAGCGCAGTAATTGTGCCCCATCCTGCCTAGTTCAGGGTACCATGATACATCTATGTGGGTTACTGCTGAAATGGGTCCCCGTTACTAGGGTTTCCTAATCAAAATGTTAAAATGGTTAAATGTTCTCAAATTAACCTAACCTCACCCATCAATTTAGTTAACATGTTGTATTGGTTAAGTATTGCCTTAATTTACTTAACCCTACCATTCTTAGCCTGCCTTAGCTTTAATTCATTCATTAAAGCATCAATCAATCACATTAAATATGTATTGTTGTGGTCGCTGGATGTGCCGGGCGGTTCCGGGCAGTCTTACACTGCAACTCAATCTAACCTCGGGTTTTTCGGTCTTAATGCGCTAACCTCTCACATTATATCTATATTTCTATGGTTGCTAGATGTGCCGGGCGGTTCCGGGAAGTCTTACACTGTAACTCAATCTAACCTCGGGTTTGGCACAGTCATCTTTTAATTAATTTACATATTTACTATTTATATGTAAATTATCCACCAATGTTGTCAGCTCAAGTCATGTCCCATTTACCCTTCTAAATTTTGTCCATAATTCTTAGGTATACAAATTATACCATTTCATGCCATTAATCATTTACATGATTATGAGCTAACCTATGCCAATAACATACAATTAAATATTTTTCCCAACGTATCCCCCGTTATTCATTCACATAAATTACATAGAACGTTAGGCTCGCAAATTTGCCTCACTCATAAGCAAAAAGGGAAAAAGAAAAGGGACATGTAACATTCCAACGACATAAAACAGTTTAGATCAACTAAGCATGTGTAATATAAATTTGGCATCGTACTACACAAATTTAATTAAGCATGTAAATGTGAACTTGCATTTGAGTTGGATCAAATTAACATAGATCTAAAAATCTAAGCATGTAGATCTAGATATATAAGCCTATATGAACATGACTTGGCTTATGATCTTGCATATAACATAACATAAGGAATCACCAAATTTATATACAACATGATAGGTTCATTGCCAAATTATTATACAACATGATAGGTTCATCACCAATTTAAAATAAACATGATAAATCCATCACCAATTTAATATACAACATGATAGGTTCATCACTAAATTAATATACAACATGATTGGTTCATTACCAAATTAATATACAACATGATAGGTTTATCACCAAATTAATATACAATATCATAGGTTGTATCAATCACAATAGTCACGTAGGCATAGGTAATTTCAGAATTGCTACATGAATCAAAATACGATTATCTTACAACTAGGCACAGTTCTAGTTCCGCATCATTACAAGTCATGACTTTTATTTGTTCAAATCTAAAGAATAACTGAACTTACAAACAAAAGAACAAATCTTGTTTTTTGGGATCTGATTTCTGAAACTGAAAAGCTGTCCTTTGATGTAGACTATTGATTCTCTAGTTTTGATTTGATTTGGGGCTTCCTAACTTGACTTGTAGTTTATAGAAAAATGGAGGCTACACTAGTTTGGCCATGGACAGCATGACGGCTTCAAAGAGCAATTTTACGTGGTTTTAGGGTTGAGGGTTGGGGTTGTTTATATAGAAGTTTAGATTAATGAGAGCCAATAGATCATCCTAGGAGAAATCAGAGCCATCCAGACCAAATAGAGCCAACTGGAAGTCTCAACATATGACCTAAAGACTCAGAAAACGTCACTGCACAAAACAGTCCAGATTTGATCGAGGGGGTCGACCCCTACGTGGGGGTCGACACCCCAGTGGATACCCCTCTTGGGGGGACGATACCTATGTCGACCCCCCAGGGGGAGTCGACCCCTATGGGCAGGAATTCTCCCGCCCAGTCGCATCTCTCGGAATTTTTGAATTTGAACTGCTTTTTAATTTAATTATTATTTGTATTTAATTTCCGTTTAAACTTGAAATCTTCTGAACTCTATAACTTCTTCATACGGAGTCCGATTCACGCAAACTCAGACTCTATCTCAAGCAGAATTCCGAGACGAATGCAATGGCGAAACCCGTTTCCCTTAATTCCCATTTTTAAGATTAGGTATTCTTTAATTCGTTACTTTAATGTTCACAGAAAATACGGGGTGTTACACTCAAGGGGGTGTCGACCCATGGGTCGACCCCCTTGCGGCAGATTGGACATATTTGGGTTTTGGGGTTTTTGGCTATATATATGGCCTCATTTCTCTATTTTCTTCACACTGAAAATAATGGAAGAGTAGATGATGTCGTTGCGCAGAATGAATCAAACCATTTTCTTGTTTTGCAATCAAGTTAATCAAGTTTAGAGTTATTCAAGTGCAGATCTGTGATTCGACATCTGCTATTCTTCTTCTATTTTTCTAGATCCAAACACCATGAGTTTAAGTTACTTTTAAATCTAAATAATTAAAAGTAAAACATGATATGACTATAATTTGGATATATACCTGTGACTGCTTGAACCATGTAAGATTTGTTATAACTTGTGTATCTATGATATTCTGACATGACTATGACTTAGATATTAACATTTATCATGTCAGATTTACCTTTGATTGTAGATCTAGTTCATTGTTTATATCACCTTACACCTATTCTATTATTTTTATGGCCAAATCAGATCTGTTGTTAGTTGGACATCTAAATCATTGTTTAGATCACATCATGTCTATGCCTGTTATGCTAGAATCAGTGTTCTTATCACATGTTCATCCTATATGCTTATCTTGCCATTATGCCACTATATGTTTATGCCATTACATGTCAACCTTGTTAGTATGATCATCTATGTCCGTTTCCCTCCGTCTTTTCCCTTTTATTTATATATCCAGGCTGCTTTCGAGCCTAGGCGTGCCATTGTAATATGCGAACGCATTAAACGGGGAACGAGAGGAAAACATTGAAATTAGGGATAACTTGTAATTAGGAATTTGGGCATAACCTGAATAAAATGTATGAATATGAATTTGGGGCATATGGTTCATTATGAACATAATTTGGGAGAGGGATATGAAAACCTATAACGACATAGGTAAAATTGGTTAATAATTGAGATAACTAGAATTATAATAATTGAAATTGCCATCGTACTTAGACATAAGGTTAGATTACACTTATGTGGAAATCTACCCGGAACTGCTCGGCATAACCAACGACCACAAGTTATGAATCTAATGTGAGAAGTCTAAGTGCATAAACACGGGACGTGCTAAGACACGTGGTTAGTTCCGATTTATGGAATAAATCTGCCCGGAACCGTCCGGCATATACAGCACCCATAAGTTGTGGCTTAATATGGGAGGTCTATTGCATTACGACCATAAATGGATATGTGGTAATGAATTGGAATAAACAGGGAATGATAGTAACCTATAATAATTAATTACTTTAATGAGAATGTTATATAATGGGTAGTCTTTCCAAGCGACAAGTGGAAATTATAACATAAGTTATAATAAAAGGAAAGGAAGCTTATTAGTAAACGTTAGTCAAGAAAACTAAGCTAATAAGTTAAGAACGTCAAGTAGTAGTGATATGTTAAACAGAAAACGGATGAACTGAGATGAAGTACACTTAATTTCATATTAAGTAAAACATGTTATTGTAATTATGGAATCAGATAATGAATAATACAAAGGGATTGTGAGATTACTTCCGTTAATTACAATCCAGGGGTGAAAGATTATAAGATTTCTTTCATTAATTACAATATAAAGAATAACATGTAATGGGGCTTATTAATTAACTAAAATGGATTAAGTTATATTTATATGAAATTAATAAGCAAGTGGAATTTTGGCAAGTGAAAAGAAGTCAATGTGAAGGGGAATAACCTGTTAGTCTGTAATACTTAATCTATTTGAATCCACAGGGATTTCATGAACATGTTAACTTGAGTAGGGGTTGAGTAAACTTGGTTGAAACAGTGAGAGGGTTAAGTATATCTGGGTGGGGTGGGTAATATTTATATATAGGCCCACAAAACTTAAACGGTTGGGGTTATATAATTAAAGGCACCGTTAGGTAAGCGTAACCTGTGGAAATGTTGGGGTTATGTAACTAAGGACACCGTAAGGTAAGCATAACCTGTGGAAATCCTAGTGGGGATGCAACACAAAGGGGAGAGCTTGCATCATCTTGTGTGTGGGACCCGTTTCAGTCAATAACCCATATAACTATATCACACTAGTACTCCGCCCAGGTTGGAGTTGGGGCACGCTTACTGGGCTGATTCTAAGAGATCCAAACGTGAAAAACAGTGTGGGCGGCGCAAACCGACCGGGGTCATGTGTGTGCATGGTCCGAGAAGAGGGGCTAAGACAACCGTGACACTTGTAGATATGGTTTTGCACGTTATAAAAATGAAGGGTTGCCACTTTAGGAAGTGATACATACTACTGTGGGGCCAGCACAGGGTATTTACGAAG
Source organism: Allium sativum (assembly GCA_030737875.1). Lineage (NCBI taxonomy): Eukaryota > Viridiplantae > Streptophyta > Magnoliopsida > Asparagales > Amaryllidaceae > Allium > Allium sativum. The sequence goes on along the minus strand of CM060910.1, from coordinate 898,809,202 downwards.
TAGGGAGCCGATCGATTATGGTAGTAGTTAGGGTATATATAGACTCCGGTAAAGTTTTGGAGCCTGTTAGGTTGGGCTGCCTGTGGATTGTATAGGGTTAAAACCACTCACCAGAAGTATGCCAAAGTCTACCATCTTATAGTTGTTGGGATCATCTCATTCTACTTATACTAGTATTGGTGCAGAGTAATCGTTAGACAAGCGTATACACTCTATCATGTTTACCTTGTCATACTTGCCTTTTATGATGTTTTCTCTCTTATCCACTTTATATGCCTATCATGATACTTTTACTTATTTATTGGCTAAAAGTAACTGGACTCACCAAACTTTATGTTTGACCCTTTTTATTTCCTCTTCTTTCTTCTGTTTCCCCCCAGTTTCTCGGGGTGGGAGTACTCAAGCTTGATCAGGATTCTGCTATCATTTTGCTGGAGCTGCTTAGATGTATTGCTCAAGCTCCTATCTTTTCTACTATGGCTATGTTTTTATTTGGGGATTATTCTTTTTTTTGGTACTCTAATGTTTTAAATGCAAGGCAGAAGTTTTGATGATGTACTAGGTTTATGTATTTTCAGACATATGATGTTTTAAACCACGATGCTTTATGATTAATAAAGTTTTTAATTTCGCTGTTATTTTATATCTGTCTTGTTATGTTTTTGTTTCTATTTACCTACAACGCTTCACGAAACTTAATGCATTGTCTTAATGGGAGACATTAACGGACGTGGAGTGTCACACTTGGTATCAGAGCTGAAGGTTACCAGATTGGATACAAGTTTTTGAAAACTATTTTCAAAAAGGTTTTAAAAGAAAGCATTTTCAAAAGAAAAGTCTATCTTTAAAAACATATTCTGTTTTGAAAAACATATATTGTTTTGAAAAACATATATTGTTTTGAAAAACATATTCCCCAAAGTCATATGTAGTATCTCTCGATTCTTTGCTTGATTCCTTTTCCTTTTTATTTGGCAAATCAATTCTTCCCGAAAGGTGTCCTCATTGTGGCATGGCTCCGTAGGCATGTTAAAACTACGACATATGTCAAAGGGATATGAAGTGCCTAACCTCCGTCTATGGCCGCAGTACTTTCACCCACAACTAATTTTCTTAAGTTTCATAAGGATTTCCATGCGATGGAGGCAACTTTTAGGGGACTTGTTAGCTTGTTACACAAGGATGGTAAAAAGGATAATAAGGGAGTAAGGGCTAACAGCCCAAGGATGATAAAAATGATGGCCCAGAAAAGGAACATAAAAAAGTTGGAATAAAGGCAAGAAGGAATGTCTTGAGCACTTGGATCATTTGGCAAGTAATACAGAAGAAGGAAGAATGTTTGTTTCCATTGTGAAGAGGTCGGACATTTTTCTAAGGAGTGCCCGAAGAAGCAATGACAAGGTCAAAGGGTAGGATCTTCGGAAGGGCAGGTGCATGCTCTCGTGGCCAGTGCACCAGACAGGGATAGGAAAGTTTTTGTTGTAGGTTTAATTTCTCTTTCCAATCATCTAGTTAAAACTCTTTTTGATTCTTGCGCTTCGCATTCGTTTATATCTGATTTTGTGGTTGAGTCTCTGAACCTTAGTACTAGTATGGTTGTATAACCCTTGTTGTCTCAAACCCCATTGGGGGTACGGCTCATCTATCTATGATTTGACGGGGTTTGAGAATATATGTGTTGGGCGTCGAGTTTGAATGCGATGCATATGCACTCGGATTTAAGGCCTATGGTTTGATTCTAGGGATGGATTGGCTAGCAATGTATAGTGTCATTCTAGATTGTGAGAGGATGGTTGTTAGACTTTTGACTTGCCATGGGAGGACACTCGAGATTTCTTGTAACCCTAAGGGATCTGTCATGTTTAGTACCCTAGAGTCACTTGATGCATCTATCGATGATATGCGATCCGTACTAGTAATCTATGAGTATTCAGATATTTGATGAGGTTTGGGTCTTACCGCCGAGGCGCGAGATTGATTTCTGTATATACTTAGTGGATAATGCAAAGCCAGATTCCATTCCTGTGCGCCATATAACTTCAAGGGAAAGAAGGGAGCTCAGCAAGCAACTAAGGGAGCTACTTGAGAAAGGGTTTTCTTTTAGGCTGGATTGAAGAAAGATGTAGCGGAGTTTACTTCTCAATATTTGATTTGCCAACAAGCCAAAGCTGAGTAAAAGAAGCCCAGTGGTTTACTTCATCCTTTGGAAGTCCCACATGGAAGTGGGAGAGCGTCTCGATGGATTTCATCGACGGTTTGCCTAGATCAAAGAAAGGAAACACCAATATTTGGGTTGTATTGGACAGACTTACTAAGAGCACTCATTTCATTCTAGATAAGAGTAAGAGGATGGCAGCATGGTTGGCAACAGTGTACGTTCGTGAGATATACCATCTTCATGGAGTACCTTCTAGTATCGTAAGTGACCGTAACCCATTTTCACAAGAAAATTTTGGAGGAGCTTGCAACGAGCATTAGGTACACAGTTATGTTTGGTCACTGCTTATCATCCTCAGATCGATTGACAGAACAGAGTTCTAGAGGATCTTTTAAGGCTATGTATCCTAGACTTCAGAGGGACTTGGGAAGAGCTTCTTCCTTTAGTAGAGTTCGCCTACAAAAATAGTTATCAAGCTAGTATTAGCATGGCACCCTTCGAAGCATTATATGGACGACCCTGTAGATCACTAACTTATTGGTGGGAATCTATAGAAGGACTACTACTTGGACCAGATATGTTTAGAGAAACATCCAAAAAGATTGATCTTATTAGACGTCGAATGAAGACATCTCAAGATAGGCGGAAATCCTGCGCAAACAAGAGAAGGACTGACATTGAATTTAAGGTAGGAGACATGATTTTCATTAGGGTATCACCTTTGAGGAATGTGGTTCGCTTTGGTTCTGTATAGAAATTGGAACCAAGATTTGTAGGACCATTTCCCATAATAGAAAGGACCGGACAAATGGCCTATAGGGTAAAGCTACCAGAGAGACTATCCGGCGTTCATGATGTTTTCCACATTTTTCATTTGTGAAAGTGCTTGCATGATACCGCGGAAGTAGTTGTGCCAAGTATGTTGGAGGAAGTCGAGGTAGAACAGAAGGCGATAGTCAAACGAGTTCCTACCCGTATTCTTGGATTAGAAGTTAAGAAGCTACACGATAGAGAGGTCAAGTTGATGAAGGTTCAGTGGGGAGATAAACAAGAGGATGCAACTTGGGAGACCGAAGACAAGATTCGTGCTTCGTACCCTTTTCATTTCGAGGGTATGTTCTTAACTTCTTTCTCCAAGCTTATTTTAGTACTTGTATCTACTATTTGAGTATATCCTATCAATTGAATCTTCGACCTTTAGATAGAAATCCCATGGTTGTAAACATGTGTTTGAGACATTTTTTATTTGATGGATGCAAATGGATGCAAGTGTTTGCTAGTGGTTACATATACACACATATTAGGCACTAGATCGGCTCAATCACTCTCATATTGCATATGGATGTGTGTGCATTTTTCTTCTTTTAATGGATCGAAATGGATGTATCATCATATGGATGTTGCATTTGTACGGATGATTGTGCACCCATATAGAGCTTACATGTTATAATAGGATTGTTGCATACATGTTGGATTCATGGCACTAACATACATTGCATTAAGGAGGTCGACTGAATTAGTAGACCGCCTGATCTTCGCATTAGTATTGGGACATACACATACACCTTTGCATATGTTCATAAAAGCATTAGAAGTCTTTAAGGACAATGGATGCCTATGATTGGTGGATGAGTAGATGGGTGATGGATGGTAGGATACACATTCTTCTTATCTTGGAGATTCCGGGGATGAAATCCTTTGAGTAGGGGAGAATGTAACACCCCGTAATTTTAACAACACCAAAAGGGACAAATTAAAGAATAATTAATTTAATATTCAGAATTAAGGAAACGGACTGTGCTATTGCGTCCGCCTCGAAATTCTAGTCAAGATAGACACTTGGTTTGCGTAAAACGAACAACGTCTGAAGAAGTTATGAAGGTTTGAAGTTTGTATAAGCGCAAGCGAATTATATATATATACACACATATATATGCATATACATACATGTACATATATATATGCATGTATATAAAATTTAGAAAATCAGAAAACAGTTCGAAAATAAAAAATTCCGTGTGCGGCAAATTTCTTGCCTAGGGGTGTCGACCCCTTAAGGAAGGTGTAGACCCCTCAAAGGGGGTGTCGACCCATAGGTCGACCCCATAAGGGAGGGAGATTGACCCCCCGAGGTAGATTGCATAGATTAGGGTTTCGGGGTTTTGGGCTATTAATATGGCCTCATTTCTCTAGTTTCTTCACACTGAAAATAATGGAGGAGTAGATGTTGTCGCTACTCGGATTGAATTAAACTTTTTCTTCTTTTGCAATCAAGTTAATCAAGTTTAGAGTTATTCAAGTGTAGATATATGATTCAACATCTTTTATTCTTCTACTATTTTCTAGATCCGAACACTATGAGTTTAAGTTACTTTTAGTTCTGAATAATTGAAAGTAAAACATGATATGACTATACTTTGGATCTATGCCTGTGATTGCTTGAATCATATCAGATCTATTACAACTTGTGTATCTATGATATTCTAACATAACTATGACTTAGATCTTAACCTTTATCGTGTCAAATTTACCTTTGATTGTAGATCTAATTCATTTTTTAGATCCCCTTATACCTGTTCGATTATGTTTATGGCCAAATCAGATCTGTTGTTAGTTGGACATCTATATCATTGTTTAACTCACATCATGCCTATCCCTATTATGCTAGAATCAGTATTATTGTCACATGTTCATCCTATATGCTTATCTTGCCATTATGCCACTATATGTTTATGCCATTACATGTCAACCTTGTTAGTATGATCATGTCTGTCCTTTTCCCTCTATCTTTTCCCTTTTATTTACATATCCAGGCTACTTACGAGCCTAAGCATGCCGCTGAGATATGTGAACGCTTTAAATGGAGAACGAAGGGAAAAACATTGAAATTGTGCATAAATTGTAATTGGGAATTTGGGCATAACTGAATGAAATGTATGAATATGAATTTGGGGCATATGGTTCATTATGAACATAATTTGGGAGAGGGGAATGAAAACCGATAACGATATAGGTAAAATTGGTTAATAATTGAAACACCTAGAATTACAATAACTGAAATTGAATCGTGCTTAGACACGAGGTTAGATTACACTTGTGGTGGAAGTTTGCCCGGAACCGCCTGGCATAACCAGCGACCACAAGTGGTGAATTCACTATGAGGGGTCTAAGTGCATAAACATGTGATGTGCTAAGACACGAGGTTAAGTCCGATTTATGGAATAAGTCTGCCCGGAACCACCTGGTATATACAGCATCCACAAGTTGTAGGCTTAATGTGGGAGGTCTAGTGCATTATGACCATAAATGGATATATGGTAATGAATTGGAATAAACAAGGAATGATAATAACCTATTATAATTAATTACTTTAATGAGAATGTTATATAATGGGTAGTCTTGTCCAAGCGACAAGTGGAAATTATAACATAAGTTATAATAAAAGGAAAGAAAGCTTATTACTAAACCTTAGTTAATAAAACTAAGTTAATTAATAAGTAAAACGTTAAGTTGTAGTGATATGTTAAACAGAAAACGGGTGAACTGAGATGAAGTGTACTTAATTTCATATTAATTAAACATGTTATAGTAACTATGGAATCAGACAATGAATAATACAAAGGGATTGCAAGATTACTTCCGTTAATTACAATCCAGGGGTGAAAGATTATAAGATTTCTTCCGTTAATTACAATATAAAGAATAACATGTAATGGGGCTTATTAATAAACTAAAATGGATTAAGTTATATTTATATGAAATTAATAAGCAAGTGGAATTTTGGCAAGTGAAAAGAAGTCAATGTGAAGGGGAATAACCTGTTAGTCTGTAATACTTAATCTAGTTGAATCCATAGGGATTTCATGAACATGTTAACTTGAGTAGGGGTTGAGTAAACTTGGTTGAAAAAGTGGGAGGGTTAAGTATATCTGGGTGGGGTGGGTAATATTTATATATAGGCCCACAAAAGTTAAATGGTTGGGGTTATATAATTAAAGACACCGTTAGGTAAGCGTAACCTGTGGAAATGTTGGGGTTATGTAATTAAGGACACCGTAAGGTAAGCATAACCTGTGGAAATCCTAGTGGGGATGTAAGACAAAGGGGAGAGCTTGCATCATCTTGTGTGTGGGACCCGTTTCAGTCAATAACCCATATAACTATATCACACGAGTACTCCGCCCAGGTTGGAGTTGGGGCACGCTTACTGGGCTAATTTTAAGAGATCCAAACGTGAAAAATGGTGTGGGTGGCGCAAACCGACCGAGGTCATGTGTGTGCATGGTCCGAGAAGAGGGGGCTAAGACAACCGTGACACTTGTAGATATGGTTGTGCACATCATAAAAATGAAGGGTTGCCACTTTAGGAAGTGATACATACTACTGTGGGGCCAGCACAGGGTATTTACGGAGTAGGGAGCCGATCGATTATGGTAGTAGTTAAGGTATATATAGACTCTGGTAAAGTTTAGGAGCCTGTTAGGTTGGGCTGCCTGTGGATTGTATAGGGTTAAAACCACTCACCAGAAGTACGCCAAAGTCTACCATCTTATAGTTGTTGGGATCATCTCATTCTAGTTATACTAGTATTGGTGTAGAGTAATCGTTAGAAAAACGTATACACTCTATCATGTTTACCTTGTCTTACCTGCCTTTTATGATGTTATCTCTCTTATCCACTTTATATGCCTATCATGATACTTTTACTTATTTATTTTCTAAAAGTAACTGGACACGCCAGACTTTATGTCTGACCCTTTTTGTTACCTCTTCTTTCTTCTGTTTCCCCTAGGTTCTCATGGTGGGAATACTCAAGCTTGAACATGATTCTGCTATTATTTTGCTGAAGCTGCTTAGATGTATTGCTCAAGCTCCTATCTTTGCTATTATGGCTATGTTTTTATTTGGGGATTATGCTTCTTTTATTTTTTTGTACTCTGATGTATTAAATGCAAGACAGAAGTTTTGATGATGTACTAGGTTTATGTATTTTTAGACATACGATGTTTTAAACCACGATGCTTTATGATTAATAAAGTTTTTAATTTCGCTGTTATTTTATATCTGTCGTGTAATGTTTTTGTTTCTATTTACCTACAACGCTTCACGAAACTTAATGCATTGTCTTAATGGGAGACATTAACGGACGTGGAGTGTCACACGGTCTTCAGCTGGGTCGAACAGGGGATCGACCCAGACCCCAAGTGGATAACAAACTCGCATTGATATAGTATTGAGATACATTAATTGTCATTGATACAGTATTGATACATTCTTATTTTTCTTGGATAACAAACTCGCATGCGTACGAATATGGTCAATTGGCTTTGTTTGGTTCACTTAAATAAGAATAAAATAAATAAGATAAATAAAACCCGCCTGATACATTCACAATACATTTGCATGATACATTCATGATACAAGTAAGATAAATAATACTTGATCCGACCGACTTCAAATTCAAACCATTAAAGCTTAATCCGATCCAAAGCGTGTTAGCCAGCTGTATTGAATTTCGTAAGCTTCATGACTAAAGAATTCTATTATGTATTCTAATCGGTAGCATGAATCAAAAGTGGAACAATTTATTTGAAATATATCCTCATCTTCAACCAACACGATATTCTCATGGTTACGAAGACAAGCTTCACAAAAACGCTATGCGTTTTATGAATGTCCGAAGTAGACCGCCAGAAGGGACAGTCGGGATGGTTGTTGTAAGCTTCTTGGATCAACTGCCAACACATCTCATGGCTCAATCCACAACCATTTTGTAGTATAATGCAGTCTTTTATCAATCTCGATATAAACTTCCACAAGTATAAGTAACTCAGTTGCAGAAAATTTTTGGTTTGATATTTTCCCCTGTGAATTTAACTGTAATATTTAAGAATGAGATACGAAACCATTTATAAGAAATACTATTTATAACCAATACTACTCATATATTTATTTCAGAGCCTTGTTTAAAGAGTAGTCAATTCAAATGACCACTAGATTCAAAATTGTCAGGATGTTCCACTAGTGCTCTGATTTGTAGTAAAGGAATGTGACTACACACTGTGCAGACATAATAATCAAACTAAATAGTGATTACAGGAATCTACACTATTGCTTTGTTTGGTAGCCACTATACAAACACTGTACATACTGTAATAAAGTAGATATTGATTGAAGGCATCAATACACTGCGCACACTGCATCCACAACTGCTAGTAGCTCTGCAGCCACTGTCGCCCCTATTGATATTATCCCTGTAGCCACTGATGCCATTACCTATTTCTATTAAATAAACATCCACTACACACATCCACCACACAACGTAGCCAATAATTCTTTATCTTGTATTAAAATAAACATCCACTATGTTATATTAAAGTATTATCTAGTACTCCTTTAATTTGTATAAATATTAGTGTTATGCTTCAACAAAAAAGTAATCCATACTGTGTACGTACAAAACATTTCCAAAAAACAAAATAAAATCGTGGCACCGGAATATCTTATATTTTTCAACGACAGTGATGACAACTTCGATGAAATGACGGAAGACCACTTCCAGCATGAAAAAAGCTAACAGCTATGTCTATGATTCAACAAGGGCAATCAAGTAAAAAAACATGGAGGATCGTTACCAGGCCGTATCTATAAAAACATAGAACACTATGTCCACAATCAAAGACTAATAGAAGACTATATTTATTCGTATTAGATCCAAAAATTGTTTTAACAACCAATTCAATGATAACTAAAAGAGAAAAAACAAAGAGAACACACAATTTATAGTGGTTCGGCGTTAAAGAGCCTACGTCCACTTTATACCTTGTTGATTGATGATTAAATTACAAATACAATACTTGTTTTCACTTAATCTCGCTTTTATAATGAATAATTTCACTCAATCTTTGATGAAATATGCTCTACGAGTTGATGATGATCTGAGTAAAGCAATGAAATTCGGTTTCTATGGAGGAGAGGGCCAATAATTTGCCAAAAGATCCCTTCAAATGAGGTTTGGTGATGTATCTATAGGGGGGAAATTCCTCTGGAGGGCCATCGGTTTGGATGCATGTGGTGCTCATCCCTTCAAAGTTGGGTTCGGAAGCTCTGAGATGGTTCCAGCATACTATGTTCGTGGATGAACGTAGGGGAGTGGATATATAACCGCTTTGCATCTGAAGGGACCGTGGGTTATGACCAATGCAGCTTCTGATTCTCGGATCAGATCGGTATTTAAATAGGTGGTTTGGATCGGTAATGCTCCGAACCGATCCAGTTGCGCCTCCTACATGCCATTTTCTGGACTGCTAACTTTAAAGAGAAAGGGCTCGGATCTGGGGTCTCCGAACTGATCCAAATATATGCTGCTAATTCTTCCTTTAAACTTATTTATTGAGCAATCTCTTAGCTTTGTGTAGCTCAATCACAAAGTGGGCTAACATTTTGCCCCCTTGAAGTACGCATTTATTGAAAATAAGGTGTGCTTCGAAACTATCCATCCATTGATTTCTGAATTAAGGTCACTGAATAGTTGTTTGTATTCGTCTTTAAAGTGATGATGTTTCATTGGGTCACATCTTTCAGTGTTAATAAATAAAACAGGGGATGTATGAATCATTTCTGTTGCTTTCAAGATAATTTCAGTTCCTATTTAAGAGTGGAGCAACACTTCCAGGTAATCTATACAGGTTTCGTTTTTTAGAAAACTTATCTAAATTTCTTTCGTCTTTGATATGGTTTAAATTCGCATATCTCACCTTGGATTAAGGCTTAAATAACGGATCGAGTTAATTCATTAGATTCACTCGTGCATCCGAACAAGCCGCTCTTTGGGCCGCTGTTGCTTTGGGGGGCCAGCGGTTTGAATGAACCCATTACATCAAGGAATACGAATAGCCCCCAATATATCGTATAAGCCATCTCCTCCCACTTGCTCTCATTTCTTCTGCTGATTATTATACTCAAGGATCCCTCCCCGATAGCAAAAACCCTAATCCCCCAATCTTCGAGAAGTAATCCCAGATCTCAAAATCGAATTGAAGGTAGGTTTAGATCCTTGATTACTTTAGTTTCCATCGATTTAAGCCCAAATTCGAAAGCGATTTAAGCGATTTTACTCAACATCATGCCAAGAGCGACGTTGTGTCTTCTGCTTCTCCGCCATCGTCGCTGGCAGCGTCGTTGCGACCTCGAGGCTGTCGCAGAGGGGGACTAAACCGTGGATGAACATATTGATTCATGGATACTTTGTAGTGAGTGGGCTTTCGAAAGGAGATGGGCTTAGTGTTGCTGGAGAAGTTGAGGAGACGAAGAGGGAGAAGAAAGAGATGTATGGGATCGGTTTGAGGCAGATCAGATGATCTCAGAGCGCTTAGGATAGGGTATGCAATGTCGGTTCGGATCGGAGGAGATGATAATGGTTGGAGTATTAAATTTGGTTGAATGGATAGGTTCTAGATTTCAGAGGGGTTTATGTGATTCAGTTCGGTGTTAGCCGATCCGAATGATATCCTCTTCCTACAGCCCTATCTGATCCCTTTCATCCTCAGTCTCCGAGCTGATCCGCTCATGAAAAGCACTAGAGCCGATCTGTTTTTATAAATGACATCTGAACCGATCTGACTGTGATATATGTATCTGAACCGATGCTTTGTCATCTAATATGAAACATATGAACGATTCAACCAACTTAATCAGCATTAAATGTGGCTTATGACTTTATGAACGGTTAGGATAGAGCCTTCATAACTTGATCGTTTGGACTTTAGCGAATATATAACCACTTTCCTTGCTGCTTTATCTCCTGTTAATCTTGTATTCTCTGATTTCAGTATTGTACGCCATTGCACATCTAAGTCTAAACACATGCACCGGGGGACACGGGCAACTTTTCTCTAATTCTAGCTATTGTTTCTTCCATAGTACAACAATTATGACTGAGAGACACTCGTCTAGATTAGCAGAGAGTAGCGAAGCTGTAAGAACATCTGAGAATCCCACTATTGATGATGTATCCTCTATTTCAGATTCAGGTTGGAATAATGCAGGTTTGGACTACGAACCAGGGTCCAAGAAAGTGGAATACCATCGGAGGAGATGTCTCTATGGGTGAGGAAGAAAAGGGTGGAGTTGGACACAATCGTGCTCCAGACGAGTTTGAAAATGTCACAATTTTGGAGAATCCAATCGATCGTATTGCATCAATGACTGACAACAATAAACTTGCACGGATATGTCTAAAGCATTGGATTCTTCGAAGAGATACTAAGTTGCCCTCGAAAGTAGATCATCCTCATAGTCCACCGGAAGGGTACATGGCCATCACTAGACAAATGTGCCTTGTTGGGACGATATCTCCGTTTCCGCCTTTCATCGTCGATTTTCTGAGACAACTGCAAATTGCCCCTATGCAACTTCATCCCAACTCCTATGCTTATTTGTATACTCTGTACATAGCATACAAAGAATTCTAGGTGTAGAACTTACTTTCGAAGACATTCATTTCTTCTACAATTTCAAGCATTGGACCCATGATACCCCGTCTTTTGTATACTTTGAATCGGTACCAAAAAGGAAAATCAATACTGCCCATATAGCAGCAAAGAAGGTGACTCGAAACCTGAATGGTTCTACATTAAACAGCAACCGGGTGCGCCAGAAGATGGCTCAAATCAAGCAAGGACATCAGTCTTTGAGTTCAAGTTCCGATCCCTATTATAAATATATTAAGCATTGCTTATTTTCACTTGCAATTCCTAACCTACCGCAAGAGAAGCAACAGGTGCAATTCGATCGCTTGAATCAGTTACTCAATGGTGATCAAAAGTTCTTGACCATCAAAGACTATTTAGTGGATGAATATCTTCATCGACATCGGTTGGTCGCTATAACTCGTAGCATAGGTCATGGGGAGGGCCCTTATGTGTATATACCTCTGGTTGAGGGGCCAATTGAAATTTTACCCGAACATGGGGAAAGTTTGAAGGGTCCGATGATACCTCAAAAGAGTCCTTCTTCATCTTCGACTCAAGATGACGAACTAGCGAATATAGCAAAAAATGAAAGAGATAAATACATCACTCCTGAGGATGCCACTCTTAAATAACCAGTTTCCCCAAAAGAGTTCTCGTCGATTGTTCCTCAAGGGAATAATTCTACTATAGATGATTCTATATATCGGGGTTTGGAAAACCTTCCCTTGCCCGAGACCCTTTACACTTCGGAAGATTTCGCCACGAATCCTCTCACCTTCACTTCCGAAGAAGAAGTTACTCCTGTGAAGGCCGAGGGAATTGCACATACCGGCCTCACCCCAGGCTCTGGTCTGTTAGGTGGGGATATCACTTGGGATATACGCTTCACTCTAGCACCGCACGTCAAAGCACTTGTGCTTTAATTTCCCACTTATTCTAACTCTTCTCATTTCGTTTTATAGGACAAATGGGGCATCCCCGTTACCACACAAGAGATGTTCGTTTGAGAATGCCCCCAGTGGATTTTGGTGTAAGGCATGATCAGCATGAGAGTCAAGGCAAAAATGATAGAAGGAATCCGTCTTCACAGCCATATCGGTCCTCCCGCTCTTGATTCCCGCATCGCAAAGACTCAGACAAGCATAAGAGTCAGCCCTCACATTATGAGGGGGATAAGCATGCCTCCAAACCTCCTGCTTCATCTGAAGACAAAACTCCTCTAGAAAGCTCTTTGAAGAAAGGACCCAATTCAAAAGAGAAACAAAAAGTGCCGGGGAAAGGTGCAGAGAAAAGCAAGCCCATTATGAAGCTAAAGCATCGCACTGTCGACATCACCACTACGAGGTCAGTTATACTTGATGATGAGAACTAGGATAGACTAAAGCTGCTGGAAGAACAATTTCTCGAACACCATTTTGGGCACATGCACTTCGTCCTAAAGCTCAAAGCAGTAGATCCTGACTGGGCCGCTGAAGTCAAAGCAAAAATAGATTTTGTGGATTCTCAGTATACGGAGGTGAAGAAGTACTCGAAGACCCTTTATAAAATTATTAGTGATCTAATTGCCGATGTAAAGACAATGAGTGACGCTTCCGAATACGAAGCAAAGGCCATCGAAAATTTTGAGAAAGATCTCGAGGATGCTCAAGCCAAACTTGTCCTTATGCAACGCAATGCAAACAATTATAAACAACAATTTAAAGAAATACAAAAGCGTTATCATTTCGAGCTCGAGTCCCATAGTCAGGAGCGCAAAGATTTAAAGAGATAATGTAACACCCCGTAATTCTGTAACATTAAGTTTCACAAATTAAAGAATAATTAATTTTAAAAAGAAGAATTAGATAAAACGGGTTGCGCCATTGCGTTCGTCTCGGAATTCTGCTTTAGATGGAGTCCGAATTTGCGAAAATCGGACTCCATATAAAGGAGATATCTTTAAATTAAATATTGCAGTAAAACATGAAAAAGAGGAATGAGTAAAGATTACTGTTTAGCATTGTTCTAAGGTTTGTAAGCAAAAGACTTAGTAGCTTATTTGGTTAGAACATGTGACTTGCATACAAGAGGTACAGAGTTCGATTCCCGCCAGCGCCATATTTTTGTTTTAGGGGAACGGCTTAAAAGTGGCTTAGTGTGAACGCAGTTCAAAAAGTAGTTTAGTGTGAAAATGGTTAATTAGGAAGATGGATAAAAATAAATATATATATTATATATATATAATATATATATACAATATATATATATAATATATATACAATATATATATTATATATATATTATATATATATATAATATATATATACGTATAAATAAATATATATATATATATGACGTGTACGCATCATGTGGCGTACGTTGCGCATTTTTGGTTGTCAAGGATTGTTTTTTTACATGGCCTTCTCTAATTGGATTTATGACAAATTAAAAGTAAGAAAGATTTATTCATGTATAAATAAACATTTATATATTGGTAGTTAATGTATACAGTAAAGGGAATATATATATATATATATATTAAGTAGGTATTTATGTTCGGTTGATTGATAATAAATAATTAAAAAAAAAGATGTACATTTGGTACATTAACATTAAAGTAGAAAGTTATTATTACAAATGCTGAATATTTGCTGAGTCATTCCTGACCTACTGCTGAGTCACTGGTATAACTCTATCCTATCTAGATGGCCTTGATTGATTCTATGATGATCTAATGGCTCTAAAACACTCTGTGCACCTATAAAAGAATACCTAGACCTAAGGTTTCTCCACACAAATTCTTTGAGCCGTCTACATGCCGTTTCTCTCTATTTTAAGCCTCCACCATTAAAATAAATTTTATTCTCCACTAAAACAAGTTATGGTTCTTCTTCAAATTGGAGATTCAAATCAAGTTAAAGCTTCAAGACGGGAAGCAGAGGCTAGTTCAATGGCTTCGTGCAATGTCACGCGAATCATAACAAATCACCACAATGCTATCTTATTATCCTTTTCTAAACCGATCAATGTAAGTCAGTTACTTTTTAGATTTGAACGCCTAAATCTATTTGTGACATGAAATCAAATGGATACAAGAATATGCCTGATCCTTTCATTTGAATCTGTGTTTGTACTTGCCTTTTGACCTGATTCAGGACTATTATGATTAATTACCAAGGAGACTATGCCTATGCCTATGACTATGAACATAACACTATGCCTATGACTATGAACATAAGACTATGCCTATGACTATGAACATAAGACTGTTGCTTATGACTACGACTATGATTCATAAATTTGGGACTATTGCCTATGATTCATGAATATGAGACTACTACCTATGACTATGATTGAGAAACTATCGTGGTTAGTCGTACATGACTATTGTGGTTAATTGCCTATAACTATTGTAGTTAGTGGCTTATGCCTATTCCCATTAACCTATTAAGTTCACTTAGAACTGGCATTAAGTTGGGCCAAATCACATATGCCTATTCCCTTGATTACGTTGGATCTCATATTTAGGGTGTAACTTGTCTAGTTTATTCCTATTTACTGTTATGTACATCGAACCCATTGGAACCATTATTTTTGTATTTGGTTCATTCTTGCATGTCTATTCTTTTATGTCAATTCTCGTGCTTATCCCCTATTCCTTTTGTTAGTTTCATTTAACTTGTGAAATCATGTTATACGTACGATTACGGCGCGGGAATTTGGGTGTAGCGTAATTAAGATAATTTGGCATAACAAATATGATGGCATAATCTGAATCGGCTATAATCGTAAATAATTTACATGCATATTAGACTTGGGCATAAATGGTAAAATTGTTAATTAGCCGCAAAGTATGTAATTGGCTTGTAAACCAAGTTTTGGGCATATGTAAACTAGAATATTAAATCTAATTTTAACATGAATTGTAAGTTTGGATATTTAATCAATATTGGGTGTAAAATGTAAATAGGAACATTAAATCTAGATTAGGCTTAACTATTTATTTGGAACGCCAAATATATGACATAATGATTTTGGGCATGACTATTATGGCGAGTTTGGGAAGGTGGGGTATAGCCTATTCTGATTAATAGCTTGAAATTACATGTAATTGTCATGTTTAGCATAATCATGGTTAGTGACACTTAATTTGGTATTATTTACATACCAAAAATTATAAACATGAATTAGAAGGAAAGTGAGCCATAATAATAAAAGTTATTAATGTACATTAAAAGAGTAATTATGGCATAAGTAAATTAGGGATAATTTACATATAGAATTTGTCCTAAATGAGAAATGTGTACATTGTAGAAAATATGAATAGGCCTAACCCGATGTTAGATTGAGTTGTGGTGTAAAACTACACGGACCCGTTCGGCTGTCCAGTAACCACAACAATACCTATCTAATGTGAGAGGTAAGGCATTAAGCCCAATAAGAACCCGAGGTTAGACTGAGTTGTGGTGTAAAGCTGCCCGAAACCGACCGGCACATCCAGTGACCGGAACAATACCTGTCTAATGTGAGTGGTTGGTGCTTTAATAAATGAATTAAAGCTAAGACAAGATTTGGTAGAGTTAAGTTAATTTTAGAACACTTAACCAATTTAAAATGTTAATTAGACAAGTGGGTAAGGTTAAGTAAATTTAGAACACTTAACCAATTTAACATGTTAATTAGACAAGTGGGTAAGGTTAAGTAAATTTAGAATGCTTAACCATTATAACATGTTAATTAGACAAGTGGGTGAGGTTAAGTACATTTAGGACACTTAACCGATATAACATGTTAGTTAAACATACAGTAGGGTTAAGTTAACTAAGTTAACACTTAACCTATATATATATGTATATATATATATATATATATATAACATGGCGTGTGGTAGGGTTAAGTAACACAAGAGGATACACTTAACCAGCATAACATGATTTGTGGCAGGGTTAAGTTAATAAAAGAGGGCAACACTTAACTATAGTAACATGACAAGTAGATGGGTTAAGTTAACTTGAATTGATTGATGACACTTAACCAATATAACATGGTAAACGGGTAGGGTTAAGTTAATATGAACACTTAACCAACATAACATGACGAGTAGGAGGGTTAAGTACTTATCGGGTTGGTGGGTAATATCAGTAAATATAGGCCCACACACTTAACCATTAAATACAAGTGCTTGGATCTGTAGAAGGGTTAAGTACACGTCAGGGTTGGTGGGTTATATCAGTAAATATAGGCCCACAAACTTAACCATTAGGAAACCCTAGTAACGGGGACCCATTTCAGCAGTAACCTACATAGATGTATCATGGTACCCTGAAACTAGGCTGGGTGGGGCACGATTACTGGGCTGATTATAAGCGGTCAAAGCAACGGCGGTTGGTGCAGCAGTGTAGGTTCTAACGGAGTGCAGGCGTGCACACACTACGGAGTAGAAAAAGCAGGCACTGGGCATCAGTAGTATACACTATGCACTTTAGAGTTGTGTCGAGTCGCTACCATGGGACTTGATACACCCCATGGTAGGACCAGCATAGGTACTACAATCAAGTGGGGGCTGTATGACACATGTGAATATGCGAGGAGGGAGCCGATCGATAAGGTAGTAAGGGTACATCGAACATATCCATGGCAATTAGGCTGATTGAGGTGGAATCCCCATAATCGATGTACACCTAAAGGCTACCATAATTGCGGGGATTGGGATCGCATTGTAATTATTATCATTGTATACAGATTACTAGTTGGGACACGAGTTAGGCGGTACAGAGACATAGAAATCCGAATAACAGGGTAGTGGCGAGGCAGAGAAAGAGTAGAAGCGCATCCATTTTATCTTGCCTTATCATATCATATGCCCTTATCATATCATATGCTTATCCTTTATTATCTTGTTATCCTTTTATTATGGTTGTGTCTTGTATCCAGTTAATTCATGTCATGTTGTTTTTACCTGTTCACATGCTGACAGTAACTAAACTTACCAGGCTTTATGTCTGACTCTGCTTTCTTTCGTCTTCTTTTCTTCTGTCCCCTCCCCCCTAGGTAGTCAGGGAGGAAACATTTCTGCCTAGCTTGGATTCTTGTTGCTTCAAGATCATCATGTGTTGCTTTGGACTCAGTCCCATTTCAGCTATGGCTTGCTTTGCTCTATTTGGGAATATTATTGCCATTTATGCTTCTTTATTTTATTAAACAAGATAGATACTTTGGTATTGTAAACAATCCTTACGAGCTGTTTTATAATAAAGTAAAGTTTCATTTTCCGCTGCTTTATTTGTCTGTCTTGTAATTGATCTACATCTTTTACCCAAAGCGCTCCACCAAAGTTAAGGCATTCCCTTAGTGAGTGACCTTAACGGAGGCGGGGTGTTTCATATAAGCCAAGGGTGCTATGTTTGAAAGCATCGCTCAAAGCTGTTTTGCACTCGTCTCAAGCAGGAGAAAGTAAAATTGGCTAAAAAGAATAGCGAGCTTGTACCCAAATTGCTGGAGGTTGAAACAAGGGAAACTCTTGCCGAAGGGAATGTGAGTTTAGCTTTACAACAGGTCGAGAAAGTTAATGATCAGCTTGCAGATGCTCAAAAAGAGATGGATGATAGTGCTGAAACTATGATTGAATTTTTTTCTTAGCTGATCCGTCATCGGGACATTGCATGGCTGAAAGATTATCCTATCCCCCTGGTATATGCATGGGATCAAATAGTCGAATGGGAAAAGAAGGAACTCCTTGTGGATCCGATCAACGAGGAATAATGGAGAAATATCTGAGGGATGAGGAAGCAGCACGCTTGGCTGAAGGGCGCAAACTTATTGCTGCTACCACTGAGGATGGAAAACGTCGGGCCAAGGGGAAAGAAACTATCGAAACCGGGTTTTTTTCTTCTGCCCCCGGAGCTACCGAAATGGAAGGATATGATCTAGAGAACCCGGGGGATTACCAAGGCATCTTTATTATCTCCAATTACCGAAACAAATTTGGAGACTCCTATTACTCTTGTTGAAAAATCATCCAAAGGTATCTCCATATTTTTCACCTCATTTTGTTAAATCCATCTCGACTTTCGTTAAATAGTTGGACAAACAATTAAAGAATACAAGTTTTCTCTTGAGTTAATTACTATTTTATCTTGTTCTGTAGGTGCAACGACCACTGAGAAGATGGATGAACAACCAGGAGGAACCATCAGATCAGAACCCGTTGAAAAGGTGCTGGAGAAGAAAGATGAAACAATTGGCTCCGAACCTGCATATAAGGTCGGAGAAAAGGAGGATGAGGTTGCTGGCAAAACTATTCTGCCATCTGATTCTGAAGTTCCCAAAGATAGGGACATAATAGATGCCTTGAAAGATGACGGTGGTAATGACGGGGCACGATAAGGATGACGAGATTGTCATAAGTGGTGATTCGAGGAATGCTGACAACATGACTTTGGCTGATATGAAGGAGAAGCGAGAGAAACTTCTGAAAAACAAAGTTGAGGAGGAAGATCCCGAGAGTCTTAAACCTCTTGTTGTAGTCCCTCCTGGGTCAAGGTTAGTTGTAAAACATTCAACTAGGTCAATCACCAAGGAGCTTGCTAAAAATCTTCTATTGATCTCAGTGCTCCAAATCCAGGGAAGAAGAATCAAAGTGTGTTTTGATTGAGGCGGAGAAGGAGGAGAAGGACAAGCTCAAAGCTGCTAAAAAAAAATCTACTCCAAAGCCCAAGTGAAAAGTAGTTTTCATCTTTTGCATTGATTTCCCTTTGGCTCGCTGTGGTTACAGCGAGTGCAGCCGTCGCATTTCTTTGTTTAGTCATTTTTTTGTATAGATCTACACCCACGTAAATAAAGTAGTTTGTTTCCTACAATATTAAGTGTTCTTAAGTTTGTCCATTAATTTGTCTAAGTGTGATACAAACAATCCATAATAAATCGCATCACAAGGTGGTCAACGATAGGATGTGATGTACATGCATATGCCCTCAATCAATCTTGAATGAGATGCCCGATCAGGTCCTGTTTAAGATTGATTAGGTTCGACATTCGATTTCCCCCAGCTCACTGGTGGGGTTAAGAGTCTTCATATTGTCAGTGCTCATCTTTCAACACCTTTATACTCTCCTGTCATATGGTCAGGTGAGAGTGGATTTGAGGCGGTCTTTTGTCATGGTGCACCTTCACGCCTCAAGGACGTCGCTTTCCCGTCCTTTAGACTCTCTCTTGACTTGTGAGAATAGAGTCTTGGATGTCGTCTTCCCATCCTCTTTTTGTATCGTTACGCATGTGGCTATCGTATTTATTTTAGTATCGATTCGAATTTCTAATGTTTTCGACTTACATTATGATAATCACAGAATATACATGAAACAAAATTCGGATGGGAAAAATAAACCACATGCAATATTTTATAGTGGTTCGGCCAAGTCATGACCTACATCCACTTTATAATCTTTGGTTCATATTAACCAGACTTTTCTATGCAAGTCGTGCCTTTTTTACATGGCTTATAAAACAAAAGAAAACAACACAAATTCATGTCAGGTATCGCCGCAAATGTTCGGTGTTCCAGGATCTAGGAATTTCTTCACCATCAACGGTCATTAACTTGAAAGCTCCTGTATCAAGATTCCGTTGGATGGTATATGGTCCTTCCTACTTTAGACCTAAATGAACTGGAGGCGGGAAGACTTGCTTTAGTACTAGATCTCTAGGTTCAAAGGTTCGTGGATGAACCTTTCTGTCATTATAGCGTGCCACTTGGCGTCGGTGCCTTGATGCACGCAAATCCGCTTCGTCCCTTTTCTCTTCAATCATGTCCAGGGACGCGAGGAGGAGCGCTTTATTTGTCATCGGGTCATAATATGTCACCCTATGAGAGGGGAACTTAAGCTCCATCGGGATTACCGCTTCGGATCCAAAGGAGAGTGAAAAAGGAGTGTAACCGGTAGTTGTCTTGAAGGTCGTCTAATAGGCCCAAAAAGCTAGTGGTATTTCGTCAAACCACATGGCATTTTCTCATTCTAGCCGCTTTTTAAGAATGGATTTAATAACTTTATTTGTTGCTTCAACTTGTCCATTTGACTATGGGTGAGCTACAGTAGTGTACCTCTTGTCAATCTTATATTTCTGGCAGAAGTTTCTAAATTCCGCGCTATTGAATTGGGTTCCATTATCGGTTATAATGGTTTTTGGTATCCCAAATCGACAAATGATATTCCTGACCACAAAGCTTATCACTTTTCTTGTCATGATCGTGGTCAAGTGTTCGGCCTCCACCCATTGTGTGAAATAATCCACGGCCACGACCACATATTTAGCTCCTCCTTTAGCGATTGGCAGGGTCTCGATGATGTCTAATTCCCACATTGCGAACGGCAATGGACTGACCATTGGTTTAAGCTGTCTTGGGGGTGCCCTTGGAACTTTAGTGAATCTTTTGCACTTATCGCAGCGCCGTGAGTGATCAGCCGCATCTCTATTTATGGTAGGCCAAAAATAGCCATATCGTAATGCTTTCTTTGCTAAAGTTTGGCCTCTAGTGTGATCTCCACACCCACCTTCATGTACTTCTCTCGGTACACGCTTGATGTCGTCATGTGCTATACACCATAGTAGAGGCGAAAATACTTGGTGGTAAAGGACGTCGTCCTGTAAAATGTACCTTGCGGCTTTACATATTACGGCTCGTCTCTCATTCTTTTTTGATGGTAGAGTTCCACTCTTAAGGAAGTTCTTAATCGGTGTCATCCATGACTCCTTTTCTGGTTCAGCTTCCAGGGCTGATTCAACTTCCATTTGATCAAAACTTGGAAATTCCAATATCTCTATTGGAACCATCTCGGTTTCTTTCGGGTCGTCAGAACTTGCTAACTCAGCCAGTCGGCCTGCTTTTTAATTTTCTATTTTCAGGATATGAGTTATGCTATAATGTTCCAGGTTACCCAGCAACCCATCTACCTTTTCAAGGTAAGTAACAAGCCGAGGTCCCCTGGTTCGAATTCCTTTCAAACTTGGCAGACAACTATCTTGGAGTCATAGAATATGTCCAGTGTCTTTATCCCTGGTTCCTTAGCGAGTTTTAGCCCAGCAATTAGGGCCTCGTATTCGGATTTATTGTTGGTGGCAAAGAATTCCAATCGCAAGGTGTAGTAAGTGGATCATCCTTCAGGAGTAGTTAAGATAACTCCGGCGCTGGACCTTCGACCATTCTTAGCCCCATTCGTATATAATTTTCATGGGCTGAGTTCTAACTTATGCTTTAAAGTGACAGTCTTGTCATCCACTGCTTCTTCCTCGGGAATTGTGAATTCTGCTATGAAGTCAGCTAGGGCCTGTCCCCTTATTGATCTCCTTGGCTGAAATTTTAAATCAAATTGGCTCAACTCGATATTCCACTTATGTAATCATCCTGATGCTTTGGGTCATTGTAACACTTGTCTCAGTGGCTGATCGGTGTATATGACTATCGGGTAAGCTTGAAAATAATGGCGAAGCTTTCGGGATGCAGTCAAGAGACTATAAGAGAGTTTTTCTATTTTTGGATAATTGCGTTATGCAACTGCTAACTTCTCGCTTACTTAGTACACCGGCGTCTGGATCTTGTCTTCTTCATGCACCAAAGCTGTGCTGACAGCATGAGATGACACTGCCAAATATTTGAACAGGTCCTCATGATCCACCGGCTTTGACAATATTGGGGGCTTCTCTAACAAGTTCAACATATTTTGGAAGGCCTCTACATAGTCGGGGGTCCATTTAAAATTACGTTTCCTTCGTTTAATTAAATCAAAGAATGGAACGCATTTGTTCGTGGCTTTGGAAATGAATCTGCTCAATGCCGCAACTTTACCAGCTAAGCAATGAACGTCTTTAATCTTCTGTGGTTCTTCTTTGTTCTTGGTAGCTGCTATTTGACCAGGATTAATTTCGATTCCTCGAGAACTCACAATGAAACCAAGGAATTTCCCTGATGCAACCCCAAATGAGCATTTTAAGGGGTTCAGTTTCATCCCGTACCTCCACAAAATGTCAAACATTTCCACCAAATCTTTCGTATGATCAGATACTGTCTGGACTTTACAAGCATGTAGTCTATGTAGACTTCCATTGTTTTCCCTATCGGATTATAGAATATTCGGTTTACCAAGCGCTGAATGTGGCTCTGACATTCTTTATTCCGATTGACATTACCACATAGTAGTATAATCCCAAATTCGTGATAAAACTTGTATGCTCTTGATCTGGCCCATGCGTGGGGATCTGGTTATATCCCGAATACGCGTCCATGAAGGAGAGAAGTTCGTGTTCGGCTGTTGAATCCACCAGCTGATCAATCCTGGGAAGTGGGAAGCTATCTTTTGGACAAGCTTTGTTCAAATCAGAAAAGTCAATGCACGTCCGCCATTTCCCATTTTATTTTTTACCCAAGATGGGATTCGATATCTAGTCGGGATATGCTGAATCTCTAATAAACCCGTTGTTCTTTAGTTTCTCTACCACTTTTTTTAAGGATGCTAATCTTTCCGGGCCCAACATACGTCTTTTCTGCTTGACCGAAGGATGGTTTGGGTTTAAACTTAGCGAGTGGCTCATAACCGCAGGAGAAATTTCACACATGTCTACAAGAGTCCAAGCAAACACATCAAGGTTTGGTCTCAAAAAATCAGTCAATTCCTTCGTTCGGAAAGAATCTAAATGAGACTCAATCTTCAAGACCTTTGTCGGGTCATCGTTATTGATTGGGATATCAATAGTCGCCTCACTAGGTGTCGCCTTTCTAGTTCCTGGTTCTTCGTCTTTGTAACGACCGGCATTCTACGCATCGGAGGATCGTAGAATATTTATTTCATTTTCATACGAGGTCGTATAGTCGTGTAACTTTAGGGAACGACTATTGGAGTCATTTCCCATGTTCACGATTTTTGCCGAATTTTAAATGACCATTTTGGCCCTGGCGAATCTTGTTTCGCCTATAACTTTTGATTGGTAAGAAGTTTTGACTTGAAACCACTTCCATTAGATCCGCATGATGGTTTACCTTTCCATAGAGTGGTCACATTTGTCAAACAGACTAATCTTTTGGGAGATATGGCTGAAATAAGGTTTGAAAGGTGAAAAACCGCTTAACCTAGCCAAATAGGGTGATTAGCAGCTAGGCCCATTGGGGGATTTCGGGATTTGTGTAACATAAAAGCTGAAAAGGGTTTGAGAAACCTTTCTTTATCATTTTTATAGATGCCACTTACCTCTTTTCAACTCTAGCAATGGCCTCCACCTTTTAAATTCATTCCAAATCGCTTTCTAATCACGTATTACCTTAATCTACACCAAATCAAGGAGGATTAGCATCAAATCAGAGTTGGAGCTACTGAGTTGCATTGAAAACTGCACCTAAACAGTAGAGTTTCAGATCTAATATTTTATTTGTGGCTAAGGTGAGTGATTTGCATTGTTTTTCACTAATTACAGCTGATTAGGGTGATTAGTGATAATTAGCGAAATTATGCATGATAAAATTCTGGAAAATTATGTAAAAAAATCTTAAATATTATTTTAGTGCTCTAATAGAAATTTGGCTTAATTTGGATATGTATTGCTAATCCTATCGTTAGGTATGGTTAAATACAATTAAGGGGAAAACCATGGGTTTTGGGTATGTTTGATCCATATTGGCATGATTATTCATTGTTTTGGTATTTATGGTTTATTATACATGTTGCTATGATTTGTGATTGCATAGAGTAGTTAAAATGGTCGAAAACTCCATCGTGTGGTGTAAACGGTTGCTGGAAAAGTTGCAGAAAACAATGTAGGAAAGGGGGATCGAATCGGACCCCCGAACCCACTCGTGGATCATCCCACGACCCTGACCTGCTCGCATTAGAGTATCTTGAATCGAGCCGCCCCTGCTCAAGCACCACGAACCGATCCGATGAAGGCTCAACCCACGAGCCAATGGGGGACCCCAACCCGAAGTTGGAGTCATGACCCGATGCTCTGGAGCGGACATCACGAACCGAGGAGTCCGACCTGACCCAATGGGGCAATCAAGACCGATCCAAAGTACCCCAACCTGTTGGAAGAAGCACGAACTGACTCGATGCCTGGAAGAGGTACCACGACCTGAAACGCTTGTTAGCCACGAACCGGTGCTAGTCATGAACCGATGGTGGATCCGAGCCTATATGTTGATCATGAACCGAATGGAGGTCGAACCGGGATGATGATGACCAAAACCCGGGATACAAAGGTAGTACAAATAGGAAGTAGAACTCAGGATCCAGATGGGAACCAATGAGTTAACTTCATGAATTGGACTTTACTGCAGGACGTGTGCAAAGGGGTTATCGACATCTATAGCTTTGACTCACCACGGAGAGACGGATATTGGCTAGGATTAGTGCAGTGGAGTTATCATGACTCCATGGGGCAAAGTGATCGTAGCAGGGGTATAAGGCAGTGCAGTGGAGATGTTATGACTCTATGAGGCAGAGTGGACATTGCAAAGGATTAGTGGCTATAGATCAGTGCAGTGGAGCCGTCATAACTCCATGGGGCAGAGTGATCATAGCAAAGAATTGGGTGATCAAAGTGGTAGATATTGTATACTTTACGCACCGAGTGAGAGATGTGAGGATGATTGCTATGTTTGATGTTTGCTATCACCATGACATGCACACCCACTCCCCATTATTTTACCACCATGTGTTTGTGTCACCTAAGAGTACTGTACATCCTGTTGTGCTAACTCTTTGGTTGTAGGTCCAGGTTCAGTTTTGGTGATGTATAACTGTTATTGTTCTTTTTTTTGCTGCTTATCGCTCATACCAGACTTATGTCTGACCTAGAGTTTTATGTCTCTTCTTATTACTCTAGTTGCTCCTAAACGAGCTAACAAGAGAAAGGTTAGTTGGTTATGCATGAGTAGCTGTCCGGAGACGAGAATGAGGCTTACACGTATTATTCCCATATATTCCCCCTGTGTTATTGTTGGTCACTACTTTGGGCATTAGTAGTGTACCTTCCTATTTTGCTTTAGAGAGTGTTTTGTAATAATGATGGTCTGGATCATAAGCTATATTTTTATTTTTTCCGCTGCTATGACGGTTTAGTTTTCATCTTATGCACTTTCTCGCCTGTTTTATATCAAGTTATCATACTATTATATTTTGTTCCATGCGCTGTGAGATATACTACACATTCTTTGATGATTTATCGTCTACTTTCTTTTCTTTTGATGACCGTCTCATGCTGGTTGGACATCGGCGCAACGGATTTTAGGGAAATGTCGGCTGGTGCGGGGCGGGCCGTCACATTTGGTATCAGAGCTCCATGTTGCGTAGTTAACCTAGGGAAAGACACCAGGGAGAGATAGTACGTATATGCGAGCGTGTATTTGTGATAGTTTGGTTTTCAAAAACTATATATATATATATTAGTATATCTAAGGATGAAGTCACACTGCACTGGCACCACTGAAACTCATTTTCTTTTTACAGATTGAACGATGAGCCGATATACGAGGAATACTAGTTCAGGAGACAATAACAGGAATGCTCCTGACATGAGGACGATATTTACTACCTTCATGCGAGAGATGCTGAGAGAAGTTCAAGGAGCAGCTCCTAATGCTGCAAATGGTGGTGGTGCAGGCGCCTAGGGTTGATTTCGCCAAGATCTGTAAGGACTACAGTAGTCTTGGTGGGAAGCCGTTCCACGGAACGGAATCGACTACAAAAGTTCAGGATTGGTTTGATAGCTTTGAGCGCATCTTCGAGGATCTAGGAATAGAAGACGTCGATGAAGAGGAAGCTAGCATCCCGTAAGCTGCAAGGACGGGCTATGAATTGGTGGTATGCTATTAAGGCAGCTACCCCTGAGGATCAAGTTACTTAGGATCAATTTATTACCTGCTTCTGTGACAAGTTTATTCCAAGTACTAAGAAATCAGAACGATTTAGGAAGTTTTTGGAGCTTAAACAGAATGGTAGGGCAGTCTCGGAGTATATTGCTGAATTCGATACTTTATCGAAGTATGGATTATCTCTTATCGATACTGCCAAGAAGAAGAACGAGGAGTTCATAATTGATTTCGATAATTACTTGGGAGAAAGGCTTATAAACCATATTGATGAGACTTTTGAATCGATTGTTGGAAAAACATTGAGATCAAAGAGCCTTTATCCTAAGCCCAAGACTGAAGTCGCTGTTGCATCTGCAGAGGGGACAAAACCGCAGGCAAGCGGTGGAGGCAAGAACAATTCTCAGAATAAAAGGAAGCAGATTCAGACCAAGGATGGTCATAAAAAGAAAGACAGGAAAGATATAGAGTGCTTTAGCTGCGGCAAGAAGGGCCATTATGCTAAAGAATGTCGAGCAAAGCTAGCGGACAGGAAGTGCTTCAATTGTGGACAAGTGGGACATCATAAGGATAAATGTCCACAACCTCCTAAAGAGAAGAAGATTATGAAAGCATATGTTATTAGTGTTGTTCCTTCTTCGTTGAATTCCCTAACTGCGGCGGAGAAAGGAAAGAATGTCGTCATTCAAGATATGCTTTCTATTTATGATGTTCCTATTCGAGTATTGTTTGATACCGAGGCTTCCTATTCCTTTATATCTAATGACCTGGTAGATAGGTTTGGATTGGAACCCGAGATAGTAGACACACCTTTAGTAGTGATGAACCTGATTGATGGTTCTACTAGACTTAGTACGATTTGTCGAAATTTGTTCTTATCGAGTCATGGATGTATGTTTGCTTGTAATTGCCTTGTTTTGGGTTTTACTGGGTTTGGCATTATTTTGGGAGTCGACTGGCTCCAAAGATATAGGGTGTTGTTAGACTGTGAGGGATTTTCTGTGACTATTAGGGCAGATGATGGGCGGAGGGTAGCATTTGGTGGCCTACCTAGTGATGAGGTGATGGCTAGTTTTATAAATTCCCTCGCATCCCGCAAGATGAGTTATCATGGGTTCCCATTGCTGGCCAGTATCCAGATATCCTCGAGGATGTGACCGGACTTCCACCACACCGAGAGATTGAGTTCCATATTAATTTAGTGAAAGATGTCAGACCTATAATGATACCACTTCGTCGTATGACACTAAGGGAGCAGTGAGAGCTCGGGGTGTAAGTAAGCGATCTTTTGAAGAAGGGATTTATCCGAAGAAGTGTCACCGAGTGGAGAACACCAGTTGTATTTGCCACTAAGGTAGATGGTTCCCTTCGTTTATGTGTGGACTATCACGGGTTGAATAAAGTAACTAGGAAGAATAAGTATCCTCTTCCATAGATAGATGATTTATTTGCTCAATTGGAAGGAGCAAGAATGTTCTCCCAATTGGACTTCACGATAGGATTTCATCAGCTCCAAGTGGCAGCTGAGAGTATTCCTAAAACAGCCTTTCGGACGCCGTTTGGATTCCATGAGTGGTTGGTCATGCCATTCGGGTTGACTAGTGCACTAACATATTTTGTGGATCTTATGAATAGAGTTTTCAGAGATTAATTGAATAAGTTTGTTCTTGTGTTCGTAGACGATATTTTACTATACTTGAGGACAGAGGAAGAACACAAGGAACATTTGAGGACAGTGATGGAGGTGTTGAGAAAACACCAACTAAAAGCAAAAATTTCTAAATGCCACTTCTGTAGGAGGGAAGTCAGATTCTTAGGCCATGTTATTTCAGGGAATGGTATTGCTGTGGACCCTGCGAAGGTGGCTACAGTACAGGATTGGTCTACGCCCAAGAATGCAACAGATGTGAGAAGTTTCTTGGGGTTAGCTAAATATTATTGTAAGTTCATCCGGGACTTCTCTAAGATAGCGGCACCGTTAACTCAGTTGACCAAGAAGAATCAAGCATTCGTTTAGGACGGAAGGTGTGAAGATGCATCAAAGAATCTAAAGAAAAAGTTGACGCATGCGCCAGTGTTAGTCATTCCTAAAGGGAATGAAGAGAAGACAGCATACATGGATGCATGTGGTACCGGACTAGGTGTTGTATTGATGCAAGGAGGTAGAGTTATATCTTATGCTAGTGAGCAACTGAAACCGCATGAGAAAAGATATCATACCCATCATTTGGAGTTGGCAGTGATCGTGTTCGCATTGAAGATGTGGAGACACTATCTCTTGGGAGAAAGAGTCGAGTTGTTTACCGATCATAAGTTGTTAAAGTATCTCTTCTCTTAGAAGGATCTAAATCTACGACAACAAATATGGCTAGAATTCTTGGCTTCCTATGATTTTGGTATCGCATATACACCAGGAAAGGGCAATGCGGTAGCTGATGCATTGAGTAGGAGACATGCCAGTTTAGGGGCTTTGTTTCTAGAATGGAAGCAACTGGAGTATAATGCTGGGTATGATTTCAGACCAAAGTGCGAATAAGATCCAGAAATGTTAGCAAGTTTGACGATCAGACCCCCTTTGATTGAGCGGATTGGTTCCATCAGAGGAACGATCCTAATTTATTAGAAATCATCTCCAAGTTAAATACAGTTATTGATGATGAGATGAACAAGTATGGGCTTGATCGAGAAGGATGACTTCGAAAGAATGGGAGACTGGCTGTACCTATTGTCAATGGATTAAGAGATGAAGTGCTTAGAGAATGTCATCACTCAAAACTGACTATACATCCTGGTGGTAACAAAATGTATCGAGACCTAAAGCAGACCTACTACTGGGAAGGGATGAAAAGAGACTTTGGGAAGTTATATCCAAATTCATGAATTGCCAGTTGGTTAAAGCTAAGCAAAAGAAGCATAGTGGTTTTCTGCAACCATTGGAAATCCCAGAATGGAAATGGAAACAAGTCTCAATGGATTTCATTGATGGGTTACCAAGGATTAGATCGGGCCATGATAGCATTTGGGTGATTTTGGACCGATTGACCAAGAGTGCAAGGTTTATACCTGTCAAGTCAAATAAAACAACACCTAAGTTAGCAGAACTATATATGAAGTGGGTAGTGAGATTTCTTGGAGTACCCAAAGGCATTGTGAGTGACTGAGATCCATTATTTACTAGAGGGTTTTGGAAGAGCTTACAAGAGGCTTTAGGGTCAGAATTACATCTCATTACCGCGTACCATCCTCAAACCGATGGTCAGACAAAGAGGGTGAATCATATATTAGATGGTCTCTTGAGAGCCTTTATGTTAGATTTTGGAGGGTCATGGGACGACCATTTGCATTTGGTTGAGTTCCCGTATAATAATAGTTATCAGTCCAGTATTGGTATGGCTCCATTTGAAGCTTTATACGAAAGACCATGCAACTCACCATTATGTTAGTTAGAAACCAGTGAGAAATTTGTGCTTGGACCGGATGTGATAAGAGAAAACTCAAATAACATCGAGGTTATCCAACAGCGAATAAAGGCTGCCCAAGATAGGCAAAAGAGTTATGCTGATAAGAGACGAAGAAAATTTAAATTCTCCGTTAGCGACTTAGTGTTTGTCAAGATCTCTCCATTAAAGAGCGTGATTCGATTTGGTAGGAGAGGCAAGTTAGCACCAAGATTTCTTGGTCCATTCCTAGTTCTCGAGCAAGTTAGGAATTTGGCATATAAAGTTGGATTACCTAACAAGATGGCAGGAGTTCACAACGTATTTTATGTTTTCCAGTTAAGGAAGTTCATGCATGACCCTGATATGACTATTTCACCGGATTAGTTGAATGACATCGAAGCAGAACCCGAGGCGGTTGGGAATCGCAGGCCGATCTGTATTGTCGAGTACGATATAAAGCAACTTCGAAGGAAGACGGTGCAACTAGTCAAGATCCAGTGGGGTGATAACGAGAACGACTATACTTGGAAAACAGAGGAGAGCATAAGGAAGTTGTATCCAGAACTCTTTGCCTGGTAAGATTTTAATTGCAATTTAGCTATTCCGCATGCTAGGATAGATTTGTTGTGTTATTATATGTGTTTGATTATTTATAAATTGCTAATAGGCATGCGGGACCCATTGTATGTTTTGTTAAGGAATTTAGGGGGCGAGATTTCTTAATGGGTGAGAATGGCGGCCCGCATTCTACTCATCGGAAGATCGTAGAATATTTATTTCATTTTCATACGAGGTCGTATAGTTGTGTAACTTTGGGGAACGACTATTGGAGTCATTTCCCATGTTCATGATTTTTGCTGAATTTTAAATGACTGTTTTGCCCCAGACAATCTTGTTTCGCCTATAACTTTTGATTGGTAAAGAGTTTTGACTTGAAACCACTTCCATTGGTTTCAGATGATGGTTTACCTTTCCATATAAAGGTTAAATTGTCAAACGGACTAACCATTTGGGAGATATGACTAAAATAAGGTTTGGAAGTGAAAACAACTTAACCGGGCCAAATAGGGTGATTAGCAGCTAGGCCCATTGGGGGATTTCGGGATTAGGGTTACATAAGGGTTGAAAAGGGTTAGAGAAACCTTTGTTTGTCATTTTTACAGCTGCCACTTACCTTTCTTCAACCCTGGCAATGGCTTCCACCTTCTAAATTCATCCCAAATCGCTTTCTAATCGCGTATTTGCTTAATCTACACCAAATCAAGGAGGATTAGCATCAAATTAGAGTTGGAGCTACTGAGTTGCATTGGAAACCATGCCTAAATAGTAGAGTTTCAGATCTAATACTTTATTTGTGGCTAAGGTGAGTGATTTGCATTGTTTTTCACTAATTACGGCTGATTATGGTGATTAGTGATAATTAGCGAAATTATGCATGATAAAATTCTAGAAAAATATTTAAAAAAATCTTAAATATTATTTTAGGGCTCTGATAGAAATTTGGGTTAATTTGGATATGTTTTGCTAATACTATCATTAGTTATGGTTAAACACGATTAAGGGGAAAACCATGGTTTTTTATGTTTGATCCATATTGGCATGATTATTCATCGTTTTGGTGTTTATGGTTGATTATACATGTTGCTATGACTGTTTGGTATTTGTGATTGCATAGAACAATTAAAATGGTCGAAAATGCCGTCGTGTGGCGTAAATGGTTGCTGGAAAAGTTGTAGGAAACAGTGCAGGAAAATGGGATCAGATCAGACCCCCGAACCCGCTCGTGGAGCATCCCACGACCCCGACCCGCTCGCATTACAGTATCCCGAGCCAAGCCGCTCCTACTCGAGCACCACGAACCGATCCGATGAAGGCTCGACCCACGAGCCAATGGAGGACCCCAACCCAAAGTTGGAGTCACAACCTGATGCTCTGGAGAGGACATTACGAACCTAGGAGTCCGAGCCTACCTGATGGGGTAAACATGACCGATCCGAAGCACCTTGACCTGATGGAAGAAGCACGAACCGACCCGATGCCTGGAAGAGGTACCATGACCCGAACCGCTTGGTGTCCATGAACCGGAGCTACTCACGAACTGATGGAGGATCCGAGCCTATATGATGATCACGAACCGAATGAAGGTCGAACCGGGATGATGTTGACCAAAACCCAAGATGCAAAAGTAGTCCAAATAGGAAGTAGAACTCAGGATTCAAATGGGAACCAATGAGCTAACTTCATGATTTGGACTTTGTTGTGGGATGTGTGCAATGTCTATAGCTTTGACTCACCATGGAGAGATGGATATTTGCTATGGATCAGTGCAGTGGAGTTATCATGACTCCATGGGGAAAAGTGATTGTAACAGGGGTATGAGCCAGTGCAGTGGAGCAATTATGACTCTGTAGGGCATAGTGGACATAGCAAAGGGTTAGGGGCTATGGATCAGTGCAGTGGAGCCATCATGACTCCATGGGGGCAGAGTGATCATAGTAAAGAATTGGGTGATCAAAATGGTAGATATCATATACTTTACGCACTGAGAGAGAGATGTGATGATGATTGCTATGTTTTATGTTTGATATCACCATGACATGCACACCCCCTCCCCATTATTTTCACACCATGTGTTTGTGTCACCTAAGAGTACTGTACAACCTATTGTGCTAACTCTTTGGTTGCAGGTCCAGGTTCAGGTATGGTTATGTATACCTGTTATTGTTCTGTTTTTGCTGCTTATCGCTCATACCTGACTTTTTTCTGACTAGAGTTTTATGTCTCTTCTTATTACTTTGGGTTCTCCTAAATGAGTAGACTAGAGACAGGTTAGCTGGTTATGCACGAGTAGCTGTCCGAAGACGAGAAGGAGGCTTACACATATTATTCCCATATATTCTCCCTGTGTTGTTGTTGGTCACTACTTTGGGCATTAGTAGTGTACCTTCCTATTTTGCTTTAGAGACGGTTTTAAAAGTTGTAATAATGATGGTCGGGATCATAAGATGTATTTTGAAATTTTCCACTGCTATAATGGTTTAGTTTTCAGCTTATGCACTGTTTCGCCTGTTTTATATCAAGTTGTGATATTATTATATTTTGTTCCATGCGCTGTGAGATATACTACACGTTCTTTGATGATTTATTGTCTACTTTATTTTCTTTTGATGACCGCCTCGTGTTGGTTGGACATCAGCGCAGCACATTTCAGGGAAAGGTCGGCTGGTATGGGGCGGGCCGTCACAGTCTTCCCTACGATCGATATCTTCGGGAATTTCGTCAGGAGATTCCCTAGGCGGTATGGTCTTTAGCTGCTATGCTGAATACTCCTTAACAGGAGAGGAAGTGTCTTTAGGGTTTACGTTTAACCCTTTCAACAACATCTTCAATCCTGTCATGTAGCTAGCTCATCCGGTGGCTTAATCACTGCTCAATACTCCCACTCCTGCTTCGGTTGGGAATTTCAACAATACGCACCATGGCACGATGTAGGCCCTGAATTCTGCGAGGGTCGGCCATCCCTAAAATGCATTATAGGGTGAGTCGATGTCTAGAACTACAAATGGGAGGATTCTCACTCTCCGGCGATCTCCTTGTCCCAATATCATTGACAGTTCTACATACCCCATTGGAGCTTTTGAGGCCCCATTGAACCATGTATCCATCCCTCACAAGGCTTCAAATCTTTCGCTTCGAGTTTCATATGATCGAATGCTTTCTTAAAGAGGATATTAACCGAACTCCCATTATCCACTAATACCTTATGAACTAGAGCTGGACCGATAGTTGTTGTGATCACCAATCGGTCCTCGGTAGGCGATTGAACTCCAGTATCATCTCTGTCACGAAATATGGCATCATATGACATCGTTTTTTGTGGCTTCACTGGGGCCGTATCTTCGAAGTTACTGCATTCTCCTACATCGAAGTGCTTGGCCGCATTAACATATTGGTATGGCCCTATAGCTATGACCAGCTATATAAGCCCCCCCTACTATAGTGTTGATGACGATTCCTTTACCCTTTTGCTGAGCTGTGGGTTTAGGAGCATTCTGATTTTGATTCGGGGCTTGCCCTCCTTGCCCCCATCTCTTGGGGCAACCTTATATTCATCTAACTTTCCTTGCCGCAGCAGTTTTTCAACAACGTCTCTTAAATGCTGACACTCATTAATAGAGTGGCCATGGGTTCTGTGAAACAGACAAAATTTTCCGGTCGCTAACTCCTTCTCAGTGGGGTCTCTGGGAGGAGGCTTCTTATATTGCAAGACATTATAAGTATCCAGGTAGATGTTTTGCAACGTATCGTTCAACGGTGTGTAGTTTTCAAAAGTTTGGAATCGAGGTCCTTTTATGGATTTCTTTCCTCGGTTCCTATTTCTTTTATTGCCATTTCCAATTCTATTTCCATTTCCTTCGTTTTTGTTGCCAACGTATACCTCGACCTTCCCTAACTATCACCAAACTGTTTCACAACCACATTACTTTGAATATCTTCTTTTGAAGGTCCATCAGACTTTCTTTTTCAACTAGCGTATATTTCCTCCCGTCATAAGCGAATGTTTGCCTTTTCATAGAACGCCTCCCTTGTCAATGGTGGTTTACCCGCAAGATATCCTCCAAATTCAGTATCTGGATCGACCCCATCTATTAAGGCTATCAAAATGGTTGGTTCGTGGGAATCGCTTATTTCAGTAACTGCTGAGTTGAAGCGATCCAGGTATGACTTCAGAAACTCTCTAGGGGCTTGTTTGATTCTAGATAGTTCAATAACACTTTTAGCTTTCCAAGTATGGAGCAGGAATTGATTCATAAAACGCTTGCTTAGTTCTTTAAAGCTCGACACCGATCGTGGGGGAAGTCGAGTAAACCACATTAATGCAACATTTTCGAGATATATCGAGAAGGCTTTACATTATTCAGCATCAAGAGCGGCTGCAAAGTTCATATACAATCCATACCTCATCAGGTGATGTCCCGGATCTGTTCTTCGGACATATTGGTCCATCTGTGGCAAGTTGAATCGTTGAGGGAATGGGAAGTCCAAAATGTCGTCGGTGAATGGGGTATGACTACGCTCAATACCCCAATCCTCGTTAGTATAGCAGGACTATCAGCTATGATTTGACGCACCATTGCTTCTACTTCTTCATTGGTTAGGGTAGGCTCTGGATCTACACTTCTATCTCTTCTAACACGTCTAGTGCATACTTTAGGCGATGCCCTTCGGTTTCGATTGGTGGTTGAGCTTCCTCGCCCCCTGCGGTTTCAGTCATTCACGGGGCGAACGGGCTGAAGAAGCTGCCCTGGAGTGGGATTAGTAACGTTTGGATCCCCGGGAAGGACGCGTGATCCTCGCAACAGTAACAACATTGGTTCTCTCAAACTTGGATCGTCGGGCCAAAGAACACGGGCCGAGTCCTCACGGGATCCCAAAGATCCGAATGGCACCTGATCCAGATTCTCAGGCCTTTCATATGGCTTCCTTTCATGCAGGCATTCTTCGTCTGAAGATGATGAATGACCCGTGGTTGGATGAAGAGCAGAAGAGGAAACTTTTTGTCTGCGAAGCTCACTTATCTCCTTGCTCATACTTTCATGTTCTCCCTCATAAGAACACTATAACGTTTATGATTCTCCAAAGCATCCCTAATGCTCTCAAGCATATCATGCAAGCACAAAAGATCTCCATGTGTGACGAGCGTAGAAGGAGTAGACTGATCACTAGTGGTCGCGGCTGGTATCAGAGCATTTGTAGGGGCTCGAGTAGAGGTACCAACATCTGCCACGTATGAATCGGATCAGACCATGGTTGTAGAACCGGATTGGTTAGGAGGGGGTGCGAGCAACATCAAGGGCACTGGTTTGGTTCGGGTTCATATCGTCCATCCGGGCCAAGTTTACATTCTCCATTTGGTTCTGAGCTTCGGAATTGGACCGGTTTGCTCCTAAGCTTTGTCCCCGTGACCTAGTCACAACCATGGCCTGCTGATCTCCACTTGCCTCATTTTCCCAAGCACTTGCACTTCTTTTCCTTTTCCTTAAGCCATAATATCCAAGTCTTTAGAGATTAGTTAGAAAGTATCTGAGAATGCCGAAGAAAGTGGATTAACTTCTTTGAACTTAATGGTCCA
Organism: Allium sativum; assembly: GCA_030737875.1. Lineage (NCBI taxonomy): Eukaryota > Viridiplantae > Streptophyta > Magnoliopsida > Asparagales > Amaryllidaceae > Allium > Allium sativum. The sequence goes on along the minus strand of CM060910.1, from coordinate 898,773,168 downwards.
AATAGTAGAACGATAATCCAAAACACTGAGAATTCAAAAGCTCTCATTGAAGGCACCAAAATGTTAGATCCAAAAATGGCTCTAACCCCCAATTCAATGATAATTAAAAGAGAAAAAAAAGAGAACACATGATTTATAGTGGTTCGACGTTAAAGAGCCTACGTCCACTTTATACCTTGTTGATTAATGATTATAGTACAAACAAAATACTTGTTTTCACTTAATCTCGCTCTTAAGTGAATAATTTCACTCAATCTTTGATGAAATATGCTCTAAGAGTTGATGATGATCCGAGTAACACAATGAAACTCGGTTTCTATGGAAGAGTGGGTGAATAATTTGCCAAAAGATCCCTTCAAATTGAGGTTTGGTGATGTATTTATAGGCAAAAAATTCATCTGGAGGACCTCTGGTTCGGATACACATGGTGCTCATCCCTTCAAAGTCGGGTTCGGAAGCTCTGAGATGGTGCCATCATACTATGTCCGTGGGTGAACATGGGGGAGTGGATATATAACCTCTCCGCATCTGAAGGGATCGTGGGTTGTGACCGATGCAGCTTCTGATTCTCGGATCGGATCGGTATTCAAATAGGTGTTCGGGTCGGTAATGCTCCGAACCGATCTAGTTGCGCCTCCTACATGCCATTTTCTGGACTGCTAACTTTAAAGAGAAAGGGATCGGATTGGGGGTCTCTGAGCCGATCCGAATATCTGCTGCTAATTCTTGCTTTAAACTTATTTATCGAGAAATCTCTTAGCTTTGTGTAGCCCGATCACAAAGTGGGCTAACAGTTCGAATCCAACATACAGTGATGTCGATTTCAGAAGAAGATTGCGCATGCACCTGCCATTATTTTTGTGGATACTACAGTCAATTCAACAACACAATAAATACTTCATCTTCAAACAGAATGCATCATGTACAATTCAACTTACCTATCTGCAAAAAATGACAGATGCACTGCGTATGTTGGACCAGCAAATGCTATAGATGAAAATCTACATTTGGGTGAAAGCACTGTGCTGGAATCTCTAGAGCATTTCTGTCAAGCAGTCGTCACCGTTTACGGTGATCAATACCTAAGTAGACAAAATGAAGCTGACATTGCAAGATTAACCGGGATGCATGGCAGAAGAGGATGGCCGGGTATGTTAGGTAGTATCGATTGTATGCACTGGAGTGGAAGAACTATCCAAAGGCAAACGCCGGGCATACCAAGGAAAGTCACATAAATCAAGGAAAATTCTTGAAGTGGTAGCCTCATATAATTTATGGATCTGGCATGCATTTTTTGGAATGCCGGGTTCTAACAATGACCTAAACGTGTTCGAACGATCTACGTTGTTTAATGATATAACAAACGGTAGGTCAGTTCCATGTTCATTTAATTTTAGGCGGTAACACATACGACCATAGATATTATCTTAATGATGGAATATACCCTAAATGGAGTACTATTGTGAAGACAATTCCTAATCCAGCAAATAATAAACAGTCGAAGCTCGCAGCAATGCAAGAAGGTCAAAGGAAAGACATTGAAAGAGCATTTGGTATACTTCAATCAAGATTTGCCATAATTAGTAATCCATGCAGAATGTGGGATCCATTTAAAACGACAAAAATAATGTAAAATTGTGTTATTTTGCTTAATCTGATCTTAGAGGATGAAAGAGATATGGAAGTAAACTACGTGTACGGGGGTGCTTCAGATGTTCTTGATATATGGCGCGTTGATATGATTGGCAGAGAAATTGAACTCGAGTTTCATGTTTCTAGTGAAATGGCATATTGAAGCGTTCAGCTCCACAAAAGACTAGAAGTTGATTTGGTGAATCATATCTAAAACTTATGAGGCAACCGGTAACCGAAATAGTGATAATGTATTCTTCGTTGCTACTGTATCTCGTATCGTACTATTGTTTGTAATTCTATTTTAAGTGGTATTTGTTTCAATATTTGTACTGCAATTTTAAGTTGAATGAATTATGTTCATAACGTTAGATCCTTTATTACACATACAACAAAATAATATCTAAATATAGTTCTGTAAATGCAATAGAAACTACGGGCCATGCTCACGTCTACGAATAACAATTTCTCTCCTTCTAGTTTCAGTATACTCTATTTGTTCCTCGAACATATGTGATGTATCAACAAACATTACTAAGTCTTCATCTCTCCTCTTGTTATCTGCCAAAAGTCCCTCTGTTTTCGACATTTTTTCCTCATGTAGAGCAACTCGAAGTTCAACAACACGATTGTTTCTCTCTATGGAATCTAGAAGCAGTTTTTTATTTCTAGTTGATTACTACTAGAAGCTTGTTTCTTTTTGGCTGCCTCGGCCCCTATTGGTCGCATATATGCATCTTTTGTAAGTGTTAGACCTCTATCTAGCGCCATTCCATCAGTACCGAACGAGTCTCTTGGACTAGCGTTTCCCCGGTTTTAGCGACCTTTCCATGAGAACGACTACTATATTGAAAGTCTTGAACGGATTTCTGAAGGGATGATTTCCATTTAACATGCTCGATCAAAAGGTCATAAACATGCATGAATTGATAAAAATGAGGAGATCGCTTATTTTCCACTTTGTGAATAGTGTTAAATAGTTTAATCGCTGCCATTCTCTACAAAAAATAGTTGAATAAGTAAATTTACGGATATATGTTGAATTTAAATATACTTACCAAATGCGTTTCACTTCCAAATCCACTAGGATTTGTTTGCTTTAACTTAAACACTTGTGAATCAAATGTTTACGTCTGACAGTTGATTTTTTCGAATCGATCTTTTTACTGAAGAAAGAAATCTTTTACGATCCATATTTTTTCGGTTGAAGCAGTTTATAATTCTACTCCAATAGGTATCAACACTTGGATTACCTCATTGAATCAAATTAGATGATAATGTACACCAAATATAATATAAATCGTAATCCTCGGATCCGGTCGAACCAATTGAAGTAATTGCAGCACCAACTGGAACTGCTTCATCTTCGAAATTAAAATCTTCAAAGCTGTATCTAGCTGTGTCGATATCGAAATCATAATACATTTTTTAATTTAAAAGTAGAGAACAGGATGGTGATGAGTTTGGTAGAGTGTTTTCAAGACGAGTGTGTATATGTAGAGGAGGGAAGAGAATGTTGGAATTATTGTTGTTGGATTCAACGATAATGTATTTTCCCCAGGGAAATTGTTCAATAAGCATCTTGTATTAGGGTGCCTGTTGAACCGGCGCCCGGGACCAGGCGTCGGCTCAGCTCGGTTCAACAGGCGCCCCAATACAGGTCGCCTGTTGAATAGTTGCCCCGGGGAATTACGTTTTTGTAACCAAGCGAGCTGTATTTTGAACCAATCGAAATTTATACACTCTGTTGAATAGTGTTTTGAGTGCAATTCTTACAAATATGTAATATTTGTTCATTGTTGGAGATGCTCTTGTAGCATGAGAGAGGGTATTTCGGTTGGTAGACATATTTTCGTGCATGTGCACATGCATAGCCATTTTGTTGACATAAGCTACATTTTCCCTGCTACTATGACTGGCTAGCATATCAGGATGAGTAGCAGTTTTCTGCTTTTGAGGTAATTGTTCCCAATCACTTTTACAAGAAAATTTTGGCATTTTCAGAATTTTTACTTGGGCATCAAAATTGGAAAAAGTAAGAGTTCCGATTCTTGCATTTGCATCTTCAAAATTTGCATGTGCAGCAGATTTAGCATTAAGCCATTAACTACTACTGCTTCATGTGTAACATCATTTATTGCAACTAGACCACCACCAACACTAATACTACCGTATGCATCATTTCCTTGATTGTTTTGCATATTATTAGGCTTTAATGCGAGGGCAAATCCTCAATACCCAAAATCACATATCTCCCTATACTCAACCAATCATAACCCCTGATTTCCACTTTTTTGTAGTTAAATTGGAAAAAAGGGCTTAATTGCAAAAAAGTGGAAATTAGAGGTCTTGATTGGTTGGGTATAGAGGAATAGGGGATTTTGGGTATAGGTGATTTGATTCCCTTTAATGCACTAGAATCACTAGGTTCTGCTTGTCTCATAACACATGAACTTAAGTCATTTTGAACTTGATTATTACCATTAGATACTGCACCCTTATCTATATGCTTACTGATGTTTTCTAACTTCTTATCATGGCAATTCAATTCATGATCCATTGAGCATCCAATTAAGTTTCCATCCTCATCATCTAAAGGCACCACATTGAAACTGGTGCAAATAATCATCTTCTCTTTTCCTAACAAGCTAAACTTTCTACTATCATGTTTGACACTAAGATTCATATCATTAACTTCATTAGCCAAATCTATATTAACTTCCCTACTTATTTCACCATCTTCAAGTATATCACTGCTTTCACCTTCTCCAAACTTACCTATGCCACTAAAATTAGTCTTCTCATTTATGATAATTCCAGGGTTAATTTTCCTTCTTTCACTATTTGGTTTTCTTCGTAATATTTTTATTGGGAAACATAGCCGAGTCGTGTACTTCGTCGCTGTCTTAAAGATAATTCCGCGATCTGGTCGGTGGTGCAAACCAGTTCGTACTATCGTCGCCTCCTCTAAGATAAAACAACCTCAAACGTGAAAAACTTATTTGCTTGCACAACAAATTAGCGCAGATTTGCACTTTCGAATAAAAAATACTGCTTTTTTTTTCTGGAAGAAGTTTTAATGGCGGCTGTAAGAAAATGTTGTTTGGTATATTTTTATCTAGTCCACTACTGAAGATAATGTAGATGGAAAATTAGTACATAACGATTTTACTTGATAGTAGGAGAAAGTCGGATCTAAGGCAGAAAGAATAGGTCAACAATTTACCGCGTCATGTAAAAATCGACTCAGAAATTTTTACCGTATACAAAAAAAGGTTCAGAAATTACAATGTTTTTTGGTCCAAAAATATAAGTGTCTACACCACAAAGCCAAGGCCCAAGCCCAAGCCCGAACAAGGTCGAGCTGGGCTGGGTAGGGTCGAGTTGAGTCGGTCGGTCGTGCGCGCGTGTGGTGGTCATGAGCATAGTCTCCCTCCTCATTGGGAGCCCCAAGGCCCAACATAGCTTCAAAGAAAAAAATATAACTACTTTGCTCCTTTCATATAGTCTCATGATGTGCAACTATTCACATATAGGAGCCATCTAACACTTATTCAATTTTTAATAATTCACCTTTTTATTTGTAAACAATTTCCAATAATTCGCCACTAGAATTTTAAAAATATTTTCAAGTGGTTTCTAAAAAACATAAGATTGTGCATAAAAAAAGGAGTCTTCCGACTTGAACCTTTGCATGGTGGATAAGATTCAGATTTTACTAGAGTGACACGTGGTCTTGAACTCTATTCCTGACATCAGTCCACACATAACATTTTCAATAGTGCAATCAAAATAAGCCTGTGCATTAATGACTATGCATATCTATCCCAGTTTAGTGAATGCTTTAGAAGTTTTCCCCAAAACTCCATAGGAAATTGTCACATTTCCATGTTCACATAGGTGATTCTGTCAAGAGTACTTCTGAAGGTAGGTACTCCACCCCAACTAGAGTATAGATCTCATTAAGAGTTTCTATCAACTCATCCTCTAATCACTTCAGGAATACATGCTTCTTGGTATATTAATAGCTTGTTCAACCACTGTCACTACACAACTTTTTTTTACGCATTGAACATATTTCTTGAGATTTCCAGTCATTAGGTCGGGTTACCATTATGTGTGACTCAACAATCTAAGGGAAATAGTCCCATTCTTTTAGAAGTATTAAGGACTTTCTCTCTAGACAGTCCTTTCGTCGAAGGATCTGCCAAATTTTCATCACTACGTATGTGATCCACTCTAACAATACTTGAAGAGAGTAGCTCGACGTATTTGATGTCTGTTACCGTTATAATAACGGTTCTGAACTTTTAGCAATAGCCGCGGTACAATCGCAATGGATCAACACAGCTGGTATCGGTTTTTCTCATAAGGGAATCTCAACTAGCAGATTTCTCAAATACTCTGCTTATTCACTAGCTGTGGCTAGTGCTATCATCTCGGACTCCATAGTAGACTAAGCTAAAACAGTCTATTTCTTGGATTTCCAAGAAATAGCTCCCCCAACGATGTTAATATATAGCCACTGGTCGCCTTAGAATCATCGGATAAAGTATTCTAGTCTGCATCAGAATATACTTCAAGTACAGATGGAAACTTTTCATAATGTAATTTAAGGTTCATAATTCGTTTGAGGTATCTCATGACCCTTTCAATAGCATGCCAATGCTCTGTACTAGGTTACTAGTAAATCTGCACAATAATCCCACGACATAGGCAATGTTGGGTCTAGTACAATCAGTGGCATACCGAAGGCTGCCAATGAAGCTCGCATAATCTGACTATCTTTCACCTACACTAGTGTTCTTAAATAACTTTACACGGGGATCATATGGTGTACATGCAGGTTTACAATCAAAGTAATTGTATTTCTTTAGAATCTTCTCAATATAATGAGATTGATCCAAAGAAATTCCCTTTTCTGACCTAGTAATTTTAATACCAAGGATTACACTCGCCTTACCTAGATCTTTCATATCAAAATTGGCACTTAATAAGGATTTGACTGAGTTTATGGCAAGATTGTTTGACCGAAAAATGAGTAGGTCATCTACATAATGACATATAATAATATAAATGTCATTCTCATATTTGTAATAAATGCATTTGTCACTTTCATTAACTTTAAAACCATGTGAAATCATTAAGTTATCAAATTTTTCATGCCATTCTTTAGGTGCTTATTCTAAACCATATAATGATTTATTTAATTTGCATACTTTATGTTCTTGACCATGTACTACAAATCCTTTAGACTAGTCCATATAAATTTCTTTGTCTAATTCACCATTTAAGAATGCGGTTTTAACATACATTTGGTGTATTAATAAATTATGAAGGAAGCAAATGAGATTAATAGTCGAATGGATGTAATTCTGGTTACAGGTAAAAAAAAGTGTCGAAGAAATCTATATTTTCTCTTTGCTTAAAACCTTTAGCTACTAGTCGTACTTTGTATTTATCAATAGTGCCATCAGGATTTAATTTCTTTTTAAGTACCCATTTATAGCCAATAGATTTACAACTAGGGGGTAAATCTACCAAGTGCCAAGTCTTATTGGATTCCAAAGAATCCATCTCATCATTTATAGCCTCTTCGCAAAATTCGACATCTAAAGAAGATAAGGCCTCTTAGAGGTTTATTGGACCCTCCTCTATAGTAAAAGTACAAAAATCCAAACCAAATTTTTTTACAGTTCTTTCTCTTTTACTTCTTTTAGGTTCATTTTTAGAATTTTCATTAAGTTCTATTCGAATAAGCATACTTGAAGTTCCCCTACTATTCCTTAATTTAAAAGGAAATTTTGTTTCATAAAAATCAACATCATTTGATTCATTTTTATTATGTGTATATAGGTCATAAAATCTGCATGCTTTTCTATTAATAGCATAGCCTATAAATTCACATTCATATACTCTACTTGCCAATTTTATTCTCTAAGGGTGTGGAATGTGAACATATACTAAACAACCCCAAGTTCTAAAGTATGACACCCTTGGTTTATAATCCTTAAATTTTCATAAGGTGAAATTTTATTCTTAGATTTGGGGATTCTAGTCAGAACATAACATATGGTTAATAAAATATCCCCCCACCAATATTTTGCTACACCAGAATTTAATAGGGTTGCAACTACTAATTCAGTAAAGGTCCTAATTTTCTTTCAGCTTGACCGTTCATTTCAGGTGAATAGGGTGCAGTTCTCTTATGTACTGTACCATATAATTTATAAATATCCAGAATTGAAGTAGATTCATATTCTGTTCCTCTATCACTACGAAGTGTTTTGATTTTCTTATTTTCTTGATTCTCAATTTTAGTTTTGAATGTTTTAAACCTGTCAAAAGCATCACTTTTATTTTTCGTATGGTATACATATGTGAAATCAGAATAGTCATCAATAAAAGTGATAAAATAATGATGTCCAGGAATAGACAAAGTAGCATCAAGTTCACATATGTCAGAATGAATCAAGTCTAAGGGTTCAGATAAACTATCAATAGACTTATGAGGTTTCTTTATGATTTTAGCTTGAGTACAGAATTCACATTTATAAGTGTCAGATTCTGACACTTTAGTAATCAGATCTAAGGTGAACATGTTATGAATTATGCATTTGTTAACATGACATAATCTAGAGTGCCAAGTACTAAAATCACACAATATATAAGCAGAACTGGTCACTTTATTAGATTCAACATTCAATTTAAACATTCCCTCACAAGCATAGCCCATTCCCACAAAAGTTCCCTTATAAGTTAAGGTATACAAATTAGCCCAAATAACCAGAGTAAAGCCAGCCTTATTAAGGAGAAAGCCATAAACCAAATTCTTCCTCATCTCTGGAGTATGCATCACATCTTTCAGAATTACTATCTTTCCAGAGGTACACTTGATTTTAACAGTTTCAACTCCTGCAACTTTAGTAGTGTAAGAATCTCCCAACAACACTTTCTGATCATTAGCAACCGTGTATGTAATGAACATATCACGATCATAGCATACATGGCGAGAAGCACCAGTGCCTACCCATCAACCCTCTGATCCACCAATTAGGTGAATCTCAGTAATCATAGCGTGAGAGGCTCCTCATTCAGGTTTGCCTAGGGTGCAGGGCCTTGCCTGTTCCAACACTTTCGTGCCATATGACATGGCTTTCTAATGTTGTAACATAGAAACAACTGTGCAGAATCATTCTTTTGGGCTGGTTTTTGCTTTCCTTTTTGGTTTCCTTGCGGATCCTCATTCTGTTTGTTTCATTGGTTCTGATTCTTAAAGGATTTTTGGTTTGGTTTCAAAACTGTGGGTTTGGACTTTTTAGTGTTGTTATTATTGACAATCAACACCTCTTCTTTCTAGTCCTTCTTGCGTGCCTCCTTCTCAATACGGAGGCTCGTGATCAAGCTCTCTAAGGAAAATTCCTCAGTCTTATTCCTTAAGACACTCTTAAAATCTTTCCATCCTGGAGGCAATTTTTCAATAACAACAGCAACTTGAAATTGTTCGTCCAACGCCATACCTTCGGAGATGATCACCTGAGATATTTTCTGAAGCTCGTGAGATTGCATCTTTACTGACCTGTCATCTATCATCTGGTACTTGAGGTAGCAGCTGACAGCATACTTCTAATCCCCTGCCTCATCTATGTTGTACTTCTTCTTCAACGCTTCCCAGATCTCCTTTGTTTTCTTGCCCTTCGAGTTGTAGTAGCCGTACAGGTCATCCCTAAGGCCGTTGAGTACGAAATTTCTGCATAGATAGTCTTGCTCAATCCAGTTCTTATGTTATTTTGATAGTTCAGTCCAGGAAGCTATCTGCGCTTCATCAGTTCCCTCAGGTTTGTCTGGCAACTGCAGTTTGTCGGTGGTCAGAGCAGCAACCACCTTTCTCATTAAGAGGTAGAACTTCATCTTCTATCTCCATCATTTGAAGTGCAGATTTTCGAATCTGAAGAGGGCAGCAGTTACCAACGGGATCTGGAAGGCGGAGGGAGGAGTAACATAATTTAGGGTTGATGTCGAAACCATTGTTTCGAATCGTCTTCAAATTGTTGGGAAACAATGGCTGAGTCATGTACTTCGTCATTCTCTTGAAGACGATTTGACGATCTAGTTGGTAGTGCAAACCAGTTTGTACTATCACCGCCGCCTCTAGGATAAAACAACCTCGAACAAGAATAACTGATTTTCTTGTACAACAAGTAAGTGTAGATTTGCATTTCGAATAAAAAATACTACTTGTTTTTTTTTTTTGGAAGAAGTTTTAATGGCGAAAGTAAGAAAATGTTGTTCGGTATATTTTTATCTCATCCACTACTGAATATAATGTAGACTGGAAATTAGTACCGAAAGATTTCACCAGGTAGTGGGAAATATTTTTACCATATAAAAAAAAGGGTTCGGAAATTACAGTGTTTTTCGGTCCAAAAACATAAGTGTCTACACCACAAAGACAAGGCCGAAGCTCAAACCGAGCCGAGCCGGTCGGTCACGTACGTGTCTTGGTCGTGAGCATGGTCTCCCTCCTCACAACAAAGAATGTATTGGAAGCCCCAAGGCCCCAACATAACTTCTAAGAAACAAATATAAATATTTTGCTTCTTTCGTATAGTCTCATGACGTGGGACTATTCACATATAGGAGCAATCTAACACTTATTCAGTTTATAATAATTCACCTTTTTGTTTATAAAACAATTTCCAACATTTTTCCTACCTATACCAACTCTTTGTCACCTCTGAATTGTTTTGACCTTTTCTTTGGATGGCGATTGTGTGCCACAGCCTCTGTATCTCTGGGCTCTGGCTCCTCCAACATGATTAGCTTCTTTCTTCTCATTAATACCCATGCTTAGAGCCCCTGCATTCTTATAGTTAATAATCAAATGCCCAAAACTTTTACATAAGACACAGATGACTAGCTTCCACAAATAATTAACCTCAATCATTTGTCTACCTCCATCAACCAATCATACATCGAATTCACCTACGATCTCACATACAAGAGTTATTTCAATCAAAAATTTATCACAGTCTGAAAGCTCCAACTTCTCGATAGGGGTGAACATTATTTGGTTAAACCAAATAAACCGATCGAACCAATTTATTTTGATCGGTTTGGTTTGGTTTTGAAACTAGATCGGTTTGTAATCGGTTTGGAAAATAATTTTATTTGGTTATCGGTTTTACCAAATTAACCGAATTTTTATTATATTTTCAAAATTATCAATATTTTAATAAATATTTTAGGTTAGATTAGTTATTCAAGAAAATTTTAATCATCACATATGTATCGGAATTACTTCTAAAAAGCATAAGAATCATAAACGATAATACGCTCATCATATATTTATGATATATTTCAAATTATAGTAAATACTACAAACGTAAGGTCTAAAATATTTTTAGTTCGGTTAAATCGGATAACTAACCGAATCAACCAAACTTAATTTGGTTGGTTTGGTTTGGTTTTCATTTTTATCGGTTTTAGTTTGGTTTGACAATTTCCATCATCGATAAACCGAACCAACAAAACGCTTACCGTGCTACTTCTCGATATATACATCCATACGGGTCAACTTCCCGACACGAGTAGCCAACCAATTTATGCCTAAATGAGGCCATGCAAAAAGTAGGATGTTACATAGCTGCACCCATACAGGAACATATCTCATACTCACTGTTACATTACTAATCGTATGGTAATATTTCTTTCGAATAAAGAGCTTGTTTCGCATTTATAATATGGTCACTTTGTAGAATTTAAGTTCTATCTTCATCACAAGAAAAGAGAAAAATAATTCCATTAGACTCTACCTTTAACGTCCCTTTCAATTTACATGGAGAATTCAACTTCTTCACTACAACCATAACAGATAGGGGGTTTTCCAAGAAAAACCCAACAATATAACCATTCCACACCCCACTACCTGCATGAACAATGTCGGCTATAGGGAGCATGTCATCACCGGCGAAGGTCGGGGTACTATCTACAGGATGCAGTTTTCTCTTAAATAAAAAAGTCCATTCCTGTTGACGAATAGAAACAAGAAGGGATGAAGATTGAGAAGGAGATGGACGAAAAACTAACACGAGTGGAGGATCTGGAAGTACGAGCGGTAAAAGGGGGTTATGTGATGGCAATGCTGGAAAGTACGGAGGGAAGTGGCTCAAGGTGTTAGAGGGAGTGTTCGAAAGATTGATGGGGGAAAGGGATGGAATAGCAGGATAGGGCGAAGGGTGCTCTACTGCTCTACCATGAGAGAAAAAAATGAACACTTATGAGTTTTTCAGTTTATTAATCTCATGATCGTCCTAAATGTAGCGTCTATTCTGCATCAACTTGTCTGTCAGAGCACCAAACATCATCTGTTGCTTCTAAGAGACTGAGTTTGTTGACACCACTTTATGTGGTGTCAACGTGACCTCGGCCCTCTATTGGTGGAAATCAAAGAGGCCCATATGGGTTCTCCTCATTTTCACTAATAGGAAGATGGTGTTATGTTGACACCATATAAAATGGTGTCATATTGACACCACGTAAAGGGGTCACAACAAAATAGTATTTCCTTCTCAACAACACCTCCTGGCTAGTCTCCTCCAACACGCATGCTCACTTCATGCCAAAATTTTCATTTGATAATAAATAGAATTTTATAAAATAAACATTCAATTTATAATTTCCTAATATAAAAGAAAATAAATGGTGTTGTTAATGACACTCCCTTTTTGGTTAAGGGGTGTCATATTTTAAGGGGACACCGGTCTGTAAAAAAATTGTTAAGGGGCAACACCAGTTATACTTTTAAGAGACAAAAATAACCCTATTGTGTTTCAATGCTCGCGCTCAAATCAGAAAAAACGGTAAGAGTATACCGTTTTTATTTAATAAAAACGGTAGCATTAGAACATCTTTTCTATCTCTATAACAAACTTAACAAAAACAACGAAAACGGTTATACTCTACCGTATTTCCACACTAAAAACGGTCATAATTTTCTATCTTTATAATGATTGTTCGGTGTTTGCAGGCCATTTTTCGTATTTTCACATTTATCTCGTGCTTTGGAAAATGGTGACACGCGACTAATTTCACCACGTCTGCTTCTTCTTTAGGTTAAGGGTAATTTTGTCTTATTATTGCGTATTGTTAAGGGATGTTTAGACTGTAGTGTACTTCCCTTAACAAAAATTTAAAAACTGAAATTTGTGTCACCCTTTAACCAAAAAGGGAGTGTCATTAACAATCCCCAAAATAAATCAATCAAATGATTTGGGATCCGTCCAGATAAATGACATTGAGATATTTTTGATAGTGTGAAAGATAAGTATTACTATAAAACTCTTCGTCAAATGACACTGTCTCCCAGTCACTTTTTTTAATATCCAACAATATCGATTGGATTACCGCATTACCAAGCATCGCTGATTTGAATTCGGTCTCAATTCAATGTCGCTTTGCCTTCAAACAAAGAGTTCTTGTCCAAGCGTCGATGAACGACTATAAATTCCAAATTCAAGATTAACATCATACAATTGTCTATTTTTACCATCTTTGGAAATCGATTGAATACACCTTACGTGACATATAATCTAATTAATCTAATTTTTTAACAATTTTAATTTTATCGTGCTAAATATAACTAAAAATTCATAACTAGTTCCCTGACAATTTAAATATATATTTTAATTTCTAAAATTGTTATGCAAAAAAAAAAAAAAACATTATCGAAGTTGCTTAATGAACCAATTAAAAGTAATATAGAATGGTTATGAGCGTTATATTTTCAATGATGTTATATATTCAAATTACACAATGATAGCCATTGTAAAATATTAATTTAATTGATTAGAACAATCATTATGTTGAATGGTCATGCTAAAATATCTTGTTTGTTTTTTAGGAAATAAATTAGTATTTTCATATATTATCTAAAAGTAATGAGAAAGAATAAATTAATTATTTAATTTAGCAATTTATAAAATTACTAGTCGTCAAAAGAATAATAAACTATCGTTTGTGGTCGTCACATATTGTTATCGCTGATAACAATATATCCTGGAGTGACCACACTTCAGCCAGATAAATTGGATCATTAAACCACTGGTTTGAAGGCCCATTGTGGACCCGTACACGGTGGAGACCTCATTTGGTTTTAAACCTAAGTTGTATGCGATCCAAGGTTATTTGAAGTTGGACCGTGGGTAGGTCCAATCATGAATATGATAATTATGGAAACTTAAGTCACAATCTACGAGTTTAGTATGTTTTATGGTTATGAAAGTGAAGATTAACTTAAAAAACTTGGTGTTCCTGCATTTGTGAATATGGAATAATACTTTGAACAAGCAGTAGAACTTTTTTTTTTTTTTTTTTTTTTTTTTTTTTTTTTTTTTTTTTTGCAAATTTGTGAGAAATTGAACATGTTATATAGGTAAAGTGTGAAGAGAAAAATAATGAAAGATGATACCCCATATTTAAACGCAATTCATTTATCGTGTGAGTTCTATTCATGTATCTTCTACCATAGTTTTAAAACCGAACCGTGACTCGAACATTGATGGCTCAATGCTTAAGATTTTAATGATTTGACTGGTCAACACATTAGAACCATATTTTATCCATGTTTGAGTAAAAGTTTGATCTCACTCAAGATTTTCATTTTTCTAATAATTTTAGAATTCAAATACTTTGTTCTCATTGTTTAAATAACTCTTAAGAATGTCACATGTTTAAGTCCCCTCGTAATGCACATTTTGTCTAATAAATTTTATAGTAACTACACTTTTCTGTTGTCCCTTTTACCACAAGCAACAAAGTTCATATCCATATTTTATCTAATATAATTTAGAATCGCTTAGCAGGACCGATGCTAGGGCAAGACCAAGTAGGTAGTCACTTAGGCTAATCTCTGAATGTTGGTAGTAATCTGGAGAGAAAACTACTGATAGTGAATAATAAATTTTAAATATATGTAGACGAACTTCTTTTGATAAAGAGACATTAGTAAAATTTCAGTGCATGCATTTTTCATATACCAAGGTAGGACTTCAATCCTTTGAGGAAATAATTTTTTGTCATTTCTCCCATTTACACTTTTTTACTTAGGGCAACCCAATGTATAGAATTGGAACTATCACTTTGTTTGTTTCAATATATTTATTATTTCATATTAAATTTCCTCATGAAAGTATATAAGGATCTATATGAATATATCAAACTTATATATAAGGGCATATGGTATATCAAGCTATATAATAAAGCAAATAGTACAATAAATTAAGAAGTAATCACATTAAGATTTTATATTGGTTTGAACCTCTCATCATGTGTCTAGTATCAAAGCTTCCCTTTTGATTTTCCACCTATCAAAATCACCCTCACACAATTTGGAGAAATAGATAAGAAGCATGCTAGCGTGAAAATCTCATGTTTTGTAAACACGGATTTTTACTAATAGCACCAGACTTCCTACAGTCTCCTTTGATATTTAATGGTGAATACAGTGAATATATAGATAATTCTTGAGTGGATAAATAGTATCGAGGACAAATAACTTCAAATTAGCATAGAATTAGAGATAGAAAGTTATTTTTAACTTCTGGACTCAGGCTATATTTATAGTAACCAAAAAAATTGTTTAGTGGTTATAATTACTAAAAAAAATCATTCCTTTCCAAGTTAAAGCATTGAACGATCATAACTCTTAGAAGTATTGTTTCCTCAATAGCCATTATAGGATATTTTATAGATCAGTGACGGTAGTCAGTCTACTAAATATGAATGTCAAAAGTCATAGAGAGAAAGACAAAAATTAGAAGACTTAAGTAAGTAGACTAGCCAGTCAACTGAAAATGATTTTTTTTGTTGATTGAACCAACATAAAGTTATTTTTGTTTGGGTAGTCTTATAAAACAATTTTTCTAAACTATTTTAGCTCATGTATCAACATTTCTTATATGTAAATGGTATCATCACAAGAAAATGCTTGTTTTACACTGGTTAATTACAACTAGCTTTTAGTGAAAGTTGTTGTGATAACCCACCATTTTGAATAGCTTAAACCGTTTATATCACAGGGTTCATAATAAGAAAATGAGATAAGAAGAGAGTAATACACAAAGCCTCACGGTGGAATAATAAAATATAGTGATTACATAAATAGTACATGAAGCTCTTTACAATATACATTTGATTTACCTTTACAATATAATCTAAGTCATAGAGTAACAAACATAACAAAATGATGCAACAAAATAATACTCATAAATATGATAGTCTTCAATATCATCTCCATCTTCAAAAATAAAGTCTCCATATAAACTAGAACAACTCAACCCGACTCAGGCATAAAGAAAACAATACACTTGAGTTCGAACAATAAATTTCATGTGGAATAAATCAAAATCATGTGTATACATGGCATAACAACTTAAGAGATGTTACAGAATTTTCCACCTTCTAAAGATTCATTAAACTACCTATATATAGCAGATACGATATATATGTAATGTCAATCCATAAAGTAAATATTAAAATAGCATTACGGCTTTATGTTAACACCTTAATACATTTTAAGTATCTACTTTATATAGGTTTTGTTACACAACCAGTAACCTCGATGGCCAATAAGTCTCCTGTAAGTACAATATCAAAACAAATTCGTAAAGATCTTTCGTATAAAATAATCATATTATAAGTGATGTTAGGCAATGCCCATGGTAGAATACTACCATTTTGCATCCTCAAGTTGGTAATAATCCCTAACGGTCAACCATGTCCATTTACCCAAGACCAGGGCTGCACCTATAAAGTTTCGAGTCAATATTGTAATGCAAGCAAAAGATGTCTACCAGAGTTAGTGATTTTTATTGACCAGATATGGATCTTGTTTTAGTCATTTCAAATTGACATAAATGTTGCAGTCATACGCGTTCTGTAGTTTGTTCTAGTAAACGTTTGCCAATTTTAACCTCGACATTTTGGATAAAAATAACCGCGTACATAGTTAATAAAGTGATTCCAGTATTGAAATGAGCATATTAATATCCACTCCCGTTCTCTTTAATAACTAATCATCATTTTACAAAAGCATGGTATTTTGTCCACTTAAAATATGTTCAAAATTTCTAATTGTGTCTAACATGAAAAGTTCGTAACTTTATTTTAGGAATTCACATAAAAAGTTCTAGAAATGTTTATTGCATTTCATTATCAAAATATATCAATTGTTTCTCTAATTAATTTGAAATGCTTATTAATTAAAAAATAATTTAAATTTAATAGTTTTGAAATCATTTTTCAGAATTTCTAGTAAAAGTTTCAAAATTTTCCAAATTGATCTATTAATTTTCCACATTCTCAAATGGATAATTTCAAATATTAAATTAGTAGAATCATGAAGTGGCCGAAATAATTTTACTAGCTTTAGTTTGCCGCTTATTTTCCCTAATCATCTTTCACCATCATAATGGACCACTGCTTATTATTATATCCATTAAACTTCATTCCTCAATTATAAGTTTATTAATAATAAGCCTACTCCACCCTTTTCCATTTAATTATAACCTCGTGTTATAATATTACCATAACTATAATTGTGAATTTGCATATTAAACTTATTTTTTCTGTAATTTAAGTTCATTTATAATAAGCCTCTTACTTTCAATTTCATCTTTTAATTATAATCAATATGTTATAATCCTGCTTGTCTCAATGACAAGTTTACCTATTATATTACATTCCTGTATTATATAATTCATTATAATAGGTTACATTCTTAGCTCATTACATACTTTACAGGTTTTTTATTCCTTTTTCTCTACATAGTACATTTCACTAAAGTTAACCCTTTTTTTCGTCTTTACAATTTATTCTTTAGAAAATTAGACTTATTCCTAATTGGTTGGTTATTAAAACTGTACAAAATCTATTTCCATAGCTAGAGGTAATTACCGCAATGGAAACCAATAGCTGCAAGACATTCTTTCAATTATTATTAGGCTATTGGACAGTGAGCAATACGGCAAAATCCTTATTTTTCACTAGTACACATTTTTATTTATTTTTAAATTTACAATTATGTTTTCCACTTCTTTAAAAACCAAACTATGGAAATACATCCCCTTTTTCCTAAACAATCAATCTAGGCTATTACTAACTTCCTAATTTAATCGATATACATTAATTCTTATCTGTAATGACCCGAGGAATTCGATGCCCGAATTTCGACGATAACATATAAATCATGTATTGACTTGCCAAAACCAAAGTATCGAAAACACCAGATAGTTATTAGAAAGAAATTAGAAGGTGAGATAAGATAGAAATATTAGAATAGAAGAAAATGAAGAAGAACAACACAACAACATCAGAGTCTCATATTGCAGCGGAATAAAATATAATATATAAATAGAACTTTATTAAGATCTTTGAAATAAAACTTACAATCACCAGAGTACACTTACAATAAGCACATCTAGACAATTATATCGATCCGTCCTCATATGCAACATATAGCGGAATACACACTAAATATATATCATACATCTGAACTCCTCCACCACGTCTTCTGAAGTTCGCAGCATCCAAATCTAAACCTGTAAAACCCGGTCCAACCCGAGCATTACAAACGTCGGAGCAGTCTGGTGAACAAAAGTGAGAAATCTTGCTAAGTTTATAGTTATCATCCAACTTTATTTTAAAGTCAAAACATTTCTTTCAAAAGAAAAGGGTAATCGTAAGACTAATCAACACCTTAACACGGATGGTTTTTTTCCTTACGATAACCTAAAGCATTTTGAAATTATATATATTCTTATATTGTTAACAAGCCATTTGGCAAGGCCGTCAAGATTCATTAGTACTAAGGGATCCGGTCCAAATGACAAGAAAGCCTATGTAATCCTGGCTACGAAACCAACTGATCCAGGGACGAGTCAAGCGACACCTAAACCTTGAGCCAGACACAAGGACCCAACGTGTGAGATGGTTGGAACTCGCGAATTCTGAACCGACTAAGTTATATTCATTCCAGTATTGTGCCAAATATCCTCCCAAAGAGACGGTCTCACTCCTATTTGAACGCAACTAGTCATCCTCTTATGATGAGGTCAGGTGCCACCTACGATCGTTGATTAAAATCATGCCTATATCCATAAGAAGAACCGATCTTCAGGATTTCCTAAAATTTTGGATCAAAGGACGTGTATCTCACCCAATTTGAATATTATAGCACTTATAAATAGACCTTCTGAACAGAGATGAAGGATCTTTCGGCAAATTTCTGATTATAACACTATTGTAACCATTCAGCTGTAATAAATCATCTGATATAGAAAGAATTATAAAGTGGACGTGGGCTCATTAATGCCAAACCACTATAAATCTATGTGTGGTTGCTCTTTTCTACATTTTTTCATTTTACTTGTCTTTATTTAATTTCTACAAATTCATCTCTTGGGCATTGTGCCAATTTTTGGTGTCAACACTTTGGTGTTTTCACTGAGACTTGATATTCTCAACATCTATGGAATTTCGCTCTAGTTTCGGATCACCAAGTCCGAGACAAGATCCCACGATATTCCTAATATCGTTGAATCATGGTTGCCAAATCATCGGCCTACAACACCCGGAAGCAATCACGAGTCGAGACATCTGCAGATGTAGTTGGTGGATCAATTGCTCTAGGACATACTTTGGGCCAGCTTGCGTTACCCCCCCACCCCACAGTGCAACCTTCCACGAAAGAGCCAGCTTCCTCCTCAGCCTTTGCCACCCATGATGAATTTATGTCCGTAATCAATTAATTTCGGGAAACTATAGATAACTTAAATGCTCATGCTCGGGAGAATGCAGCAGTGCGACAAGATATGAATCATATGTCGAGATAGTGGGAAGAATTTAGGAATCATCATTCTTCCCCTCATCGGCTAGATCAGGACTCGAAAAGCTCATCATCACCCAGGAGAAGCAGAGGCCCACGTCAACCACGACGCCGATTGAAGAGGCAAGAGAATATATGACAATTTCATCTGGAAGGCCATTCAGACAAACCTGTGACGGGTGGGGTCAAGCCCAGGCCGATCTGGCCGACATAGAAGTCATCGACCCCGCTGCTCGATAGGATCAGAGTGCCTCTCCCCCAGATCACCAAAATAATGCTTAGACAACACAAACCCCTGTACTCCCTCCTTGACATTTTGTGATTGACCGAGATGCCAAAGGGAGAGCAAGGGCTGCCCAGATAGCAATCCAGGCAACTTTGCCCAGGGAGGGAACCGGGAGAACTCGATCGGTTAACAATCTGATTGAAATAAGCTCATTCCTCCCGATCTGACTGTCGTGGTACGATAAATTATGAATGACAGTAAGGGCTACCAGAATGAAGACTAGAGGATCAAGTGAAGCCATATGCCTTTTACAGATGACATTCTACAAGAAGAATTCCCAGAAGGTTCAATATACCCCAGATGAACCACTAATGTGGAACCATCGACCTGCAACAATATTTGATGAGATATTCATGGCATATGGAATTGGTTGTAGCTCCAGACACCATCAAATGCAAGGCTTTCCCAATTTTTCTGAGTGGTTTAGTGCTTATGTGATTCACCTGCCTTCCCCCAAGATCAGTCCCGAGCTTTAAAGACATAAGTGAGAAATTCCTGAACCAATTCCGCTTCCATGCTTCTAAGTCGAAGCATGTCATGACACTCTCTGCGGTGAAGCAAGAAAGGGGTGAATCTCTGAGGAATTACCTTAGTCGATTCAACCAAGCTGCAAATGAAGTAATCATCCCTAATCATTAGATTGTTTTGATGGACATGGTCGATGACATTGATAAACGGACGGAGTTTGGGAAGTAACTAATCGGGAAGCCACCAATGTTAATTGAAATGTTTTATGATAAAGATAATCTTCAACTAAGGCAGGAGGATGCACAGTTAGATGAAGAGGATGGGGCAAAACATGTATCTTCCAAACCCATTCAGGGAAATGTAGTAGTTAAGCAGTCTGGGGATAATCCCGGGAAGATAGAAGTGAATGTTAGAAACTGTGGAAGGAGAAACTGTAATGGGCTGAAGAAAGCCATTGGAAACTCTAGACAAAGAGGGAATTTCAGAAAGCAACCCTAGTTCCAGGTCTTTGAAACTTATACAGTGTTGAATGATACGCTGGAGAACATTTATCTCGATATTTGTAGTACAATTCAGTACAAGAAGCCGCCCTTACGTGAGCCTACCGAGAAAGAGCAAGCGATTGGTAAGTTTTGTTTGTTCCATGAGATCTATGGGCATACAACTAATGAATGTCTCTACCTTCGAGTCATCATCGAGAAATTGATTCGAGAAGGGAAGCTCGATGAATACGAAGTTGCCTTGGGAGAGGGGGCAAGGGACTTTGACACCTAAACAATGCAAAGTGAAGCCTAGAGCAACAACCCAAGAGAAGGGAAAGGGGATAATGATCAATGACATCGTTAGAGGACCATATCCAATAGGACATAGCATTCGGACTATGGAACGCTATGAAAATTCCACAAAGCATTTGGATGTTGCGGAGACTAACACCCCTGAAACTACAAGTCCCATAAAACAAAGAAGGACGATGGTCAATGACATTATCTTCCGTGATCGTCAGTCGATCGGTATAGAGGCTCCGACCACCGATCCCATAGTAATAACGACCATCATAGGCCCTGCTACAGTACAAAAAGTCCTAATCGACAATGGAAGTTCGGTAAACATATTGTTCAAACAAGCTTATGATCAAATGAAGTTGGAATTGAAAGACTTGGAACCATGTACCAGCCAGATACGTGGTTTTAATGGATCATCCACCGAGCTGATTGGTCTAATCAAGCTATTTGTAGAACAGGGAGACGAAGATCGCATGAGAGAACATATCCTTCCATTTGTGGTGATGAACATCATCTCCCAGTATAAAGAAATTCTAGGGCCACCGACCCTAGCTAAATTTAAAGTCTGTATTGCTTCTTGGCGCCTGCTCTTGAAATTTCCGACTGACAGAGGAATCGGAACGGTGCGAGGGGACCAGATGACAAGACGAGCTTTCTATTTGGAAGAATGGAAAGAACTGCAAAGAAATAATGGAATGGAATTAGAAGATAACCCTCCCCCCACGAAGGGGAAGGAAGCATAACAATTACAAAGAACAACCCGGCCAGAACCATCCATCTGCCAACTCAAGGATATCGATCTGAGAGAAGATGAAGAACCGAGATGTAGGAAGCAACCTCGAATGAGACTAGCATAGAGATTTCAATTGACAACGATGACCCCATCAGGGTCTTGAAGATTGGGTCTCATCTCCACTCCCTTTGGACGAGGGAGTAGACCGAATTCCTTCGTGCAAACCTTGACGTGTTTGCATGGACCCATGCTGACATGTGTGGGATTTCACCCTCCATTATAACTCACTCTCTCTGTATTGATCCAAAGTACACCCTTATAAAGCATAAGAGGCGAATTCTCGGCCCAGGTAGATCCACAACCCTGAAGGAAGAGATTGGCAAGCTACAAGCCAACGGGTTTATTCGAGATGCAACTTATCCCGAATGGATAGCCAAACCCTGTGCTTGTGAAAAAGGCTAACGGGAAGTGGCAAAATTTCATCGATATTTATGATTTGAGTAAGGCATGGCCTAAAGATAGTTTTCTATTGTGCAAGATTGATCAGTTGGTCGACTCAACCATACGGCATGAACTCCTTTCATTTATGGATGCTTACTCGGGGTACAATCAAATTGCAATGCACGTCCCCGACCAACAACACACTAACTTCGTAACAGATCTCAGATTGTACAGTTATATTGTCATGCCTTTTGGCTTAAAGAAAGCCGGGGCCACATATCAGCATTTAATCAATCAGATGTTTCACGATCAGATAGGGAGAACGATGGAGGTGTACGTAGATGATATGTTGGCAAAGTCGAGACAGTCATCCGATCACGTTAGAGATTTGTCAGAGATGTTTGGCATCATCCAAAGGTACGGAATGAAAATAAATCCCCTGAAGTGTTCCTTTGGACTAGCATCAGGGAAGTTCCTATGATTCATAGTTAGCTCTCGAGGAATCGAGATTAATCCCGATAAGATTTTGGCCATCAAAAGAATCAAGGAACCTAGAAGAATCAAAGATGTGAAGATCTTGGCGGGCAAGGCCGCAACAATGGGTCTATTTATATCCAAGGCGACCAATAAGTGCTTACCCTTCTTCGAATTGATCAAAAGAGGAAAACGGAACTTCGCTTGGATACCTGACTGTGTCGAAGCCTTCCAAAGCTTGTTCGAACACCTGGAGAAATCTCCTATCTTGTCCAAACCAACCGACCGTGAAGACTTATTTGTGTATTTGGCAGTATCCGCGCATGCGATCAGCTCGGTCCTAATCCGTGAAGAAGACCAAATATAATGACCAGTTTATATGTGAGTAAGAAGTTGACAGGGCCGAACGCAACTATCCAAAGATTGAGAAGCTCGCCTATAGTCTGCTAATCACATCACGAAAATTTCGGCACTACTTCAAATCTCACTCTATCAAAGTATTTAACGATAAACCTCTTCAGCAAGTTTTGCAACGACCCAAGGCAAGCTGGAGACTGTTCAAATGGAACATCAAGTTAAATCAATTTGACCTAACTTCCGTTCCACAAAAATCCATCTGAGGGAAAGCACTGGCCGACTTCATAGCAGAATTTACCACTACAGAGGATGACAACTTGGAGGATAGTACCAAGTCTCTGGGTACCGAGTCGAGATCAAACACCTGGAAACTATACACGGATGGGGCCCGTAATGACTGACGCTCTGGTGTTGGCATAGTATTGTTATCTCCTGAAGGGCGGTCGATCTATTATTCCTTGAGACTGGATTTCTTGGCTACATATAATGACTTCAAGTATGAAGCCCTGATTGTCGGGCTCAAACTTGCGAGGGACTTGAAAATAACATCACTTGGTATTTTCTATGATTCACAACTTATTGTATTTTAGGTTCAGAAAGAATATCAGACCAAAGGAGTCTGACTTTCTGCCTATCTCAAGCAGATTGAAAGATTGTTACATGACTTCGATCAATACAGCATCTCTCACATTCCCAGAGAGGAAAACTAGAAGGTAGATAGGTTGACAAAACTCGCTAGTTCTGACAACCCGAGTGAAGCAGAGTTAGTTCCTATAGAGACTCTGGGCATTCTGAGCATCGATCAGATGGAGGTCGGCCAAGCAGAAGCCGATCCTGAAAGAGAATCTGAGATGACTACCATTAAGAATTTTCTCCTACATGGCACTCTTCCTAAAAATAGAAATGAAAGACGAGCTATCATACAGCAGGCCTCTAGGAAAGTCATTCAGCAAGACCAACTCTATATAAGGGGTTTCTCCTTGCCTACGTTTCAGTGTGTGGCCAATGATGATATTAAAAGGATATTGAGAGAAGCGCATAAGGAGAATGTGATGCGCATATAGGAGGGCAAACTCTAGCTAAGAAAGTGCTGCGACATGGGTACTTTTGGTCGACTGTTAGCAAGGATGCAACTAATTTTTCTAGACGATGTGATAAATGCCAGAGGTTTGCGAAGATTCCACAAACCCTACCATCCGAGCTCACTCAAATGGTCAGCCCTTGCCCATTCGTCGTTTGGAGGATAGACATCATTGGGAGCCTGACAATTTCAAAAGGAGGTGCAAAGTATGCGACCGTGGCGGCACTCTATTTTACAAAGTGGGTAGAATCTGAAAAGATGATCACGATCACAGTAAAGTGAGTCATTAACTTTATTGTCAAAAATATCTTATGCCGTTATGGGATACCTTGAACTATTATCACGGATAATGGGACTCAGTTGGACAACTCGGAATTCAGGGACTATTGTGAAAGATATCACATCGAGAAAAATACAACGTGGTTGCACATCCATAGTCTAATGGACAAGTCGAAGCGGTCAACAAAATTATTAAATCATTCTTGAAGAAGCGATTGGAACAAGCTAAAGGCAAGTGGGTCGACGAGCTCACCTTATCCCTCTAGGCTTACTAGACCACCCATAAGGCCTCCACAAGACACATTCCCTTTGCCTTGTCTTATGGATCAGAAGCTGTCATTCCCATCGAACTTGAAGTTCCTTCCTATCGAACTACACATTATGACCCATTATCAAATAAAGCCCTTCTCCTAGCATCACTAGACATGATTGATGAAAAAGGAGAATAAGCGAACCCCCGTGCCAAAGCTCACCAATGGAGGGTCGCTCAATTACAACAAGAAGGTCGGACACAAGACTTTCGATGTTGGTGATCTGGTCTTAAAATGGATCTTCCCCACTCACATGCATATAGGTCCCAAATGGGAAGGACCCTTCGTCATTTTACATAAGATTGATAGTGGAACCTTCAGGCTATCGACAGTTGGTGATGAGCTTTTTCAGAGAGCATGGAATGCGGAGTAGTTACGATCTTATTTTTCTCAGAAATTTTAGTTTCTTTATTATTTTATCTGTTTTAGCACTGTAATAAGGTGTGACTTATCACCCATGATAGTTTATGAATAAAAGCTCATTCCCAGGCCTGACTCATTATTAAAATGACTAAATGTTTTGATTCGGCTGACATTAAGTCAATTGTTGATACCCCAACCTACCGAATAGTATCAAGATGAGTCGATCGTGCTTAGGGCCCGATAGGAAATCCGAGAAGAATATACTTAAGCTGGATGTTAATGCTCAAGCCTACGGATCCCACTTTGTTGACTTGAAGTGAGGGCGACACCGATAAAAACAACATGACTGCCTATTTGAGAACAACTCCGACTCTCTTGACTTGAGAAGGAGTATAAAATTATGGGCAAGTGTGAAAGGTGCACCCCGACTAATGATCACTCGATCCCTAAGAACTCTAACCCTTAGTGACTAAAAGGAGAGTATAAAAGACTTGTATTCCTAACCGTGATCGTTCGACCTTGATCTGGTCGACCCGATCTCGGGGTCAATAGGACGAATTGACTATTAAACCAATCCCCCATAACACTGGGGGCATGGACATATGCAAGTGACCCGACAAGAAAAATCGCTCAATTAACTTCCAAAGTCTAGAATAAATTTGGAACATTAGTACTGCTCCCCTGAAACATTTTCAAATATTTAGACATATCAATAACACAAGTATTTGAAAACAAAGAAACATTCTTCCACATTTAGTTGTATTTACAAACTAAACCTTGTTAATAGGTACGTAGAACTTTCCCCACAAAATAAGAGACTTGGCAATGGCAAAAACGCGAGGGCAGCACTCGCATAAAACTTCCAGAGGGCCAATAGTAAACTTGCAACAAAAGATTTTAAGTTCGGGGAAGCTTATCGGCATGCTTCCTGATGTCCACCAGCTTTTTCTACCTAACCCACTCTTGCGTCTCCTTAGTAGTCATACCAAGCTTAGGGCTTTTGAACGTGCTACCAAAGGATGTAGATCGACTAGACGTAGTGAGAACGTGCTTTTTTCTTCTCGGGATAGTCAAAGCTGGGGAAGGAGCCACGATAACAGGTGGAAGTATGGTCGGATGGAGATATTGAAGAGGAGGAATGTTGAGAGGTTCGCCAGACGTTCCAGCCTTAAGAGAAGAAACCTTTTCTCATTCCTGGTCTTCATCTCCTCCATAGATGGGCGGTTGAGCATCCTGGTCTTCCAAACAAACTCTACATTTTTGTCGTCCGATCAAGGATTTTCCGTTCTCAGTTCCTTTGAAGCATCAACTGTTTCTACATCTTTACTGGGTGTGGTTGTAGGACCCTTCTCCAACATCTCAGCCTCTAATCCCGGCGCTACTCTCGCCGATGATGCAGCTACAATAAAGAGAGAAAAGGTTATGTACAAAGGAATAGATGATTGATCAACTCAAGAAGGAAAAAACAAGTTACCTTTAGCTACTGACTCTCTAGGCTGGTCTGAGACTTTCATTGCCGAGGCCAGAGCAGCTGAACTTTCTTTTGGCAAGGCGAGAAGAGAGTCATCATGACTACATTCCTCTACTAAGCCAGTAAATTGATTTATAGGAAGAGGAATTAGAGAACAACTGACCTCGACATTTGGAGGAGGGATAGATGCTTTGACCATGCTTCTGCCAGCTTCGGGGACTAACTTCCCCTTAGCCGCGTATCGAGCAGCATCTCTCAATATCTGTAAGTTTCTTTTTCCCTCAGCCAATGCCTCGTGCTCATCATTGTGTAAATACCGAGCAATCAAAGTTTCCACATTTGCTGGCTTACCCTTTGCCTCCTCGACCTTTTCTTTCATGAACACCTCCAATGCAACAGTCAACAACCATTGATAGTTTGCTACCCAGGCTAAGTTTCTATGGCGAAGAACACGGGCAAAGAGTCAGAGAATGTTAAAGACATATTTCATGCTCATCTCTCTTTTCTCAGCAGCGTGTTCGACAATAGTCACACGAACTTTGGTCTTACGCAACAGGTGAGCATTGCTGATATTTTTGACCACAACAATAGCAACATCTTCGGCCTTCTTCCTAGCTAGCTCGGATGGATCAAGACTAACCTTGAGGTTTTGTACTTCTCATTCCAACCGATCTTTGTAACTCTTCAAATTCTCATTTTCGGTGTTCAAGTTTTCACACACTTGGCTCGCTGACTCAATTTGAGCCATTTGATCTTACGAAGTTTCGAGGTATACTTTCTTGGAGGTCTCCGCCTTCGACTTACTTTCTGCAATCCTCTTCCTGAGCAGTTCAAAGGCCGTCTTTTCAGCCTCCAGCTCTCTCCTCAAACTAACATTCTCTTCCATTCTTCTCCTGATCACTTCGCTTAACTGTTCTGCGTAAGCGCGCACCGCGTTATATTGAGTTAATGCAAAGCCGACATTAAACCTGGTTTGATCTTGCAAGCTTGAAGGAAATGGTTGCAGCATGGGGATCGGCTCAATACCGGCAAATAGAGGCCCGAGAAGAGTTTATCCAACTCGTTTTGTTCGGTGGGCATCCCCTCTCGACTTCAATGATCTAGTTCCTGAGGTCTTTTTTCAGAACAGTTAGGAAGAGGGATGGATTCATGGTCGTGCGGTCTGACCGACCGCATCTCAGGTTAAGTGTCGACTGGGATAATGGGATGACTAGGGCAGCTCTATCGACGACTTTATTGACCTCCTCGGATGTTTCATTCCAAGGATGGGGTGGAGATCGATGCTTTGGAGTTTTAGGTTCCTCTCCTTTCTCACGAGACTTACTCCTCTTCTCCTCTCTCTCCTTATGACCTCTACGTTCCTTTTCTTGCCTTTTCCTTTTCTTAGCTTTCTCTTTTTTCTTCTTCCTCCTCTTCTCCTTTTTATCTTTCTTTGCATGATCGTCGCCCCCATGATCACCCTCCTACCTGACTTGCAGCGAGGTCGACCCAGCAGGACTGCCTCCCACCAAGAGGGAGTCAAGGTTGGTGTGATAATACCCCTCATCGACTGCACCTGTATTAAGACAATGAACTACCAATCGATATACATATGAGAAAATAGGCTATGACGAACAACTCTGTGTATATAAGGTCTTTCTTTTAAACCAACCTGAGCTTGAAACGTGGTAGGTGTCTCCTGTGATTATTGGATCAGTCGGTATTAAATTTTCCCTAGACTTCATATGGAAAAAGTCTTCTAGGTCCAAGTTCTGGGAAGAAATAAATGCATCAGGTAGGTCCGCGTTGTCTAACTCTTGGAAGGGGAGGCTCGACTCTTCTTCCTGGGGACTGTGAATATGGGAAGGGTCTACTCCATTGACATAATCATCTAGTTGTTGGTCAATAAACTCCTCCTCAGCTATCTTTACGTGCATCTTTTCTAAAGCATCAGCCTATGGTCCCTTCTGTGTTATTAGCAGATCGGACTCCTGGCGTAATCTCTTAAAAGTTGACTTCTTCATCTTGACTTGATGATGAGTATTCTTTTTCCCTCCAGAGGAGAGTTGAGCGGGCGACCCCTCAACTGGAGGTACGACCTTGACATCGACCGATTTCTTTCGGGGAAGGGGCATATTCAACTTAACGTTGTGTGAAGAAGAACCCTTACTGCTCAAAGTCTTTAATGACCTCTTCTTATCCAAGAGACAAAAATAATGAAGGGCTTCATCGGTTACAAGCTTCTTGTAATGCTAGTCATCCTTCTTGACGACCACCAAAGTATCATAACGAGCTTGGAATTATCCTCCTTCGGGCCTTGTTGGCTTGCCACATACATGTAAAAATTCACATGAAAATCTTGCTTATGATTAATTCAACAGGGTCAAAAGACTTACGGCATTGGATCCATCTGCGAGAACATCCCGGTTGGTGTTTGAAGTAGAACTAGTGATGCTTAGTGTCTCCCATTTTGCTGGGAATATCCTCTACGATCTTCCAATTATAGACCGCCTTAAAATAAAGAAAAGAGGGAGATTGTTGTTTTAAGTGTTAAAGTTGAAGAAGAATACTATGTCGTCAAGTGTGGGGACCCGATCTAGATACTGCATGTACAGAACACACATGGACAGAAAATTAGTGTATGCAATCAGATGAAGCGGCATGGGCGCCAGATTCATTTGCCTTAAGAAATCGAGTGTGAACAGAGGAAAAGGAGGAATAGCCCTGGCGGTGCACATTGGGCAAGAAAGTGCCATGTAACCATCCGACGGATTGTGAGGATGATCCGATTCCACCGGAGCTCGGAAATCGACCTATGGAAGCTTATGCTTCCCACTTAAATTTTCTAACTGTTTCTCGCTCAGCTTACCAACCCGGGATTTTGGTGGATTCCTAAGAATATTATCATCAGGGAGAGTATCGGGTGCAGCCGCTATTCCACTTGATTCATTGATTTCCATAGCATGAGGAAAGTCGACCGAGCGACCGTGAGTATCGACGTTAAATTTAGGTGCGGAGTCGGTCCTGGAAGTGGAAGCCGAGGGACTCGTCCTGCCATTGTAAGTTATGCAGCAAAAGAGAAAGAGAAAAGCCTTGGTCAAATTGACGAGATCAAAACACCTCAACATGTGTGTTTACGAGTATGTGCAAGAAATATTAGTTAAAGTCCACAGTCTTCAGCGTATTCAACATCAAGAGCCACTACCCCTTCCTGCTCATACCGTGCTATCATTCCCTCTCTCCTATTGCCACGTATCCTGTCATTTGATGGTGCTTTGAAATTTGAAAAGTTTTGAAAGGTAGGTCACTTTCTCACAAAGACAATTTCGTTCTTATCACCAATCGCCACCCCCTACGTCGTCGTCGTATCACCAAACCACTGTTGCGGCGAGTTCAACGCCATCAATCAAAACCGCAAATCACACGGAATGCAAATTAAGGTGGAAAAGAGAAAATAGGACAAACTTATGTGCAAAATCAGTGTTTAAAGAAATGAGAAAAAAGAACATTGATACCTGCGGATGAAACGGAGTGGAAGATCTTGATTCTTTGAAAGAATTTTTCCAATTTTCCCAAAACAACGAAATCAACTACGGTAAAAAGTAAAAAGTAAACAAGGATGGTAGGCCTGCCTTTTATGATGAACCAAGCGGACTCTTCGTCTTCTGTGGATGTGACTGTTGAACCAAGCACGGGAGATGATGTGGCGATTCGCTACTGAACCAAATAAGATCGAATAGGCGTGTGACCATAGAGATTTATTATTTCTCGAACTGGTTGTTGGTTCCCAAGACGTCTGGTCAGCCTATGGTAACTGTGATTTATAAAAAGGTCCTTCCAACCGATATGGACACGTACTTCCGATCTGTGTTACAATGAGAAACGATCCTGAATATTCAAAGCATGCCATGTTTGGCATACTTTGGGGCAAAGTGTTGACCAGCCTTTTGGAAACGCCGTCAAGGGATCTGGTCCAAATAACGAGAAAGCCTATGTAATCCTGGCTACGAAACCAACCGATCTAGGGACGAGTCAAGCGACACTTAAACCTTGAGCCAGACACAAGGATCCAACATGTAAGCCGGTTAGAACCCGCGACTTCTGAACCGACTAAGTTTGATTCATTCCAGCACTGTGCCAAACATCCTCCCAAAGAGACGGTCTCACTCCTATTTGAACGCAACTAGTCATCCCCTTATGATAAGGTCAGGTGCCACTTAAGATTGCGGATTAAAATCACGCTGTTATCCATAAGAAGAACTTATCTTCAGGATTTCCTAAAATCTTGGATCAAAAGACGTGTATCTCACCTAATTTGAATATTATAGCACATATAAATAGACCTTTTGGATAGCGAAGAAGGATCTTTTGGCAAATTTCTGATTATATCACTATTGTAACCATTCGATTGTAATAGATCATCTAATATAAAAAGAATTATAAAGTGGACGTAGGCTTGTTAATGCTGAACCACTATAAACCTGTGTGTGATTTCTCTTTTCTGCATTGTTTCATTTTACTTATCTTCATTTAATCTCTACAAATTCATCTCTTGGGTGTTGTGCCAATTTTTGATGTCCACAGATATTATAATAGTGTCTAAATCAAATAAATAACCATCTAGTAAAACGCTTGCATCTCACGCACTACATATATTGTATAAAATCAAAAACCGCAGGCACTTATTGGAGATTGGATTCCGATAATGACAAGGTACGGAATCACCTGCCGATAGTGTATCTCTAGAAAGGAATACACAGGGTTTAACAAGAACATATTGCAACGTAGCCACACATGACCGACCACTCTTTTTGCTTGAGTGTATCGAATGTATATAGCCAACGGTTGGGCTATGACCACCATTTTCCCAAAAGGGACCGCATCGAAAGATTAAAGAAGGAAATTAATTTTCTCTAGATAGGTGATCATATACCCTAATTGGGAGCGACCCACTTGGCCATGCTGCCTGCTCGATTTTTCTCATTTCCCAATTGAAGAGGCTTGAGGTTATAATTACCCTTAAATCATAACATCACCACTAATTTTGAATGCCACATTGTCAGATCCATCAAATCACTAATTGACGTCCATAAAAATACTCTGCTTGTTAAGCTAAGAGAACGACCATTCTCTGCCACTAATAGAAATACGTTTGTAAAAATAAATGTACATGATCCTTTGGAAATACACTGTCAGACATTCGTCCATACAAGTCATCCTGGAACAGGATGAACCGAAGATACCCTCCTACCACATCCAAGGTATCACCCTATAGATTAGTAGAGAGTAGTCTTTGCAATCCGTAGATCTCAACCACAACAAAACACTAGTATATTTCCGGTTCGAATTAGATATTTTAAGTAGTTTTTTCGTTTTATTATGATCCATGGTCTTCAATTACTCCATCTCAATCATCTTCTGATATCTTCCACATTTTCGTATTTACTGGTCAGAATGGTTTTCGAATATAAATTCGTTCCCAATCCTATCGTGCCAGCAATAGTATCGGCCAGATTTGATATTTGGTTATTTAATTATCAGATAACACATCCATTCGATCAAAACATCCATTCAGTCAAAACATCCATTCAATCATAAATATAAAAATAGATTTACTAGTTCAGTACTTAGCATCACTTGGCTTCTTTAAATAATTAACAAATGGTTAATTTAAATATTTCAATATTTGGAAAACAGCATTTCACTTCTCACTTCAACGTACTAATATTCGCAAAACCACTTCATTTTAATACTTAGAAAAATATACAATAACAATATCCAATATTCCGTTTAAATACTATTTGCAACACATTTAACACAACATTATTCATTATCTATAACTGGGAAATCAGTTTGACTTATTATTCGTAAAAGGGCCATTTCGAAAAAATCTCTTTTATTCAACGCATTTCTATACTTCAAAATTCATTAGTTCCTGATCGTAAATTGGTAAGAGAATAATCTCCTAAGTATTAACCCGGAAGATCGAAATCAACAACAGATTACCACTCAGAAAATCACTCAACTCAAGCAATCTCAGTTAGGTTCTAATTCTTAAATTCTTGTCTTAACTACTTATCAACCCATTTTATTCCCCTTCTAACCAAATCAACCCTTTTTCCATTTTGAAAACCTCGTTTCAATTCCATTCTTTTGACTTAATTCCATTATTTAGTAACACTACTGCTTCGGCTCCACATTTCTCTTATAAATCTTAATTATAAAACTCAGGTTTAATTTAAACCCCTTCTTGTATCGATTTCTTTTTACTTAATTCCAATATTTCGTAACAATTTATTTTAAGTTATCATATTCACTTAAAATCATTTTTGTAACTTAAATCATAAAAACTCAGGTTTAATATAAAACCCCTTTATAACATCTTTTCAAAACTGAACTATATTCTTTTACACGATCGATTACTTGCTTAAATGATTTCCATTTAAAAAGGTAATCTCTTAAATTAAAATAATATTTTACTTCAACATTAACTACTGTAAAAGTAGTTCACTTCTTTGTTAACTAAAATAAATAATAAATTTCTTTTTAAAGTCTTATTAAAATAAAAACAAATATTCATTAAACTATTCCATTAGGTTAATTTAAACAAACTAATCATATAACAAATTTCAAACAAAACAGTTGACTTACTCAATTCAAAACACAGTTATCTCGTTAACCAATTCCAATTTGTCTTTCCTTTAAATTAATTAATTATATAATTAATCTAAGTAACTCCAGTTAACTGTCTCTTGTAAAGACCTAATCCAATTTATTAACCGTTAAGTTAATTCATGCTCATTTGCTTATAAAATCTTATTAACATAAGAGTCTGGGTTATAAAACCATTCAATAATTACTTATAAACTTAAATAATAAAAAGAAACATAAATATCCTTTTAATAACTTCCATTCAAAATAATAGATTTTAAAAAATCTATCTTCATTTATAAAATAAATTTTATAACTTCACATTAGTCGATTTACCTGATGGTAAATCAACATTTATAAAACTATTAATTTTTAAGTCATCTGCCTCCAATTACTCAACTAATATTGTCGATCGGTTAATATCATAACAAACGTTTGATTTATGATTCAACAATCAATAAACAAATCAATCATCTAGTCAGGTTGGTCAAATAGTTCATATAATTGTAATATGAAAATAAACAATAAATTTGAGGAATCTAGTTGGATCACTCCAACCTCATTTTCCCTACATCCAAATAGGCTACCTCAACATAATATCATTCAATTAAATTAAACATATTTAATATTTAACAATTAACCAATAACATATTTTTAAGCATTCATTTTTCAAATAAATATGTTTATATTATTATAAACGTAGCCAATAAGGTAAGTTACTTCATTTGGAAATAATCATTAAAATAATGATTGGTTTTCATTTAAAATAAACGAATGTTTAAATCAACCAGCTCATCCAATATATAAATAATATTCAGCACACAATAAACAATTATCAACCATAACACACAAACTAAATCCCGACTCATATAAAATAAAAATGGGTTAAAACTGAGTGATTTATACTCGCTTTGATTTCGTTTTCGTTGAAGTCGTTCCGTTGTGATTAAATTAAACAAACGTTTATTCTAACCAATATTTAGCTTCTCCCAAATCCTTCAAACTATTCCAGAATATTTTGATCGTCACCATGATCTCATTGCAATTTTTTTTTTAAATTCAGTTAAGAGAATAAAATGCTGTTAACATTATAAAATATATTAATTAATTAAATTATAAATGTCCTTAATTAAACTTTGATTCAACTAATTACTTTTATAAAAATCAACGGTCAATGATTACGTGGTTACCTTCTAATTTAATAATATCGAGCCCGAGCCACTGTTTCGAATACTGTTCTTCGTTCATAATCGCCACCCTGTACCTTCGTTCCTGAAGTACTTCAAAACCTATTGCTTTGTATAATCCTTCACAATTTTACACTTCCTTCACCATGTTTTGAACAAATTGTGCCGAATTTTACATTCTGCTCAAAACAATCACCCTGCCTTTTGCTAATCCCTTCCTTCATTTACTGTTGCTTGCAAACTATTCTCCACACCTTCGTACCGCACATCGGTATACTTCTTCAAATATACCCTAAATCTGCTTTGTTCCACTGAAATCACCCAATACATGGCCGACTCAAACTGCCAATTCCCTTATACTTATTCACGCTACTAACACGTTGAAACAACGAACCCACGTAAGCACCTATATTCTTTTTTCTTCGTGCATCCTAAATGATACCCGACATCATGCTAGAAACCCTTGATCACCACCTCCAATACTATTGACCGGACCTTTATCAGAGCCCCCCACCAGAAGCGCCGCATCCAGCTCGATAATCTCCCCAAACATCTCCCTCTCTGGTTACATCATTGTCCAATCATCGAGTCTAACCCCAACGCCTTCGTTCGTCGATTTCAGGCGATCCACCACACTGACGTCCATCATAACCGTTGGATCTATAGTACGCCTTGAGCTTGATAATTTAGTATTTGGATGTTTTTGGTTTTAATACGCGGATTGGAAGATATGGCATGGACAAGTGTTGGTGATTTCAATTCATTGTTTAAAGAATGGAGGCACATTAATTATTAAAATAATATTTGTGGAACTTAAGGTTGAAGTAACGTGTTAAAACCACCATATATGACCTCTAGTTAAGATGAAACTCGTAATCCTAGCATAAAAGTATCCTGTACACGATGGGATAGGTTTTGTCGAATTCTGAGATCGTTTGTAAAAATCCTTTTATAATTCACATGTGAATAAACACGCGTTTAAATTGCTTACGATCACAAAATAAATCCAAATAGCTTAAAACTTGAAATACTACAATACTTAATCATTACGAATTTAATAAATTTAGTTTCATTGAAAACGAAAGTCGTTTAAAAAGTGGTTATGATATTTTACGCATAAAACAACGCTATTATGGACACCAAAATACACGATGTCCAAAAATAATGAACTACCTACCTATCTTAACTCTAAACGTCAATATGAATCCAACAGAACTTACTTCGTGTCTTAATTCGATCGTTATCTCAAGTTATCAATTAATTCCTTTTAAATCGAATTAAATTTGTTAAATTAATCATTATAATTTCTAAATAATTCCATAGCGACTTTCTTAAAATTTGAATTGGACATAAGTCACAATCTATAATATAAAATCTCCATTTTTCTCTTTCAGTAGAAAATCATAATAAAGTAGATTCGGTCGATTCTTGTTTCAAAAAATTCTGACTTAAAATGGATTCTATATATTCAGTTGAAGTTCAAAACTCAATATTACGAACTACCGCGATGTTACGAGCTCGTTATATAATTATATATAAATTAATAATCAAAACTTCGTTATATGAACGAATTATAAATTATAAATCCATTTATAATTCCAAATAAATATTTAAAATAATAAATTAAATTAAATCTTGATTACTAAAAATATGGGATGCTACATTCCTTCCCCCTTAAAAGAATTTAGTCCTCGAAATTACTAAGATAGGAAAAATGCTACAAATCCCATTATATTTTCAAAAATCCAATTTTATCTTAAATCAAAAACCAATACGTTATTGTCAATAAAAAAATTCAAAAATGTCGAAAATTTTCTAGCATTTTAAATTCCCAGAAAAGTTCAGCAGAATCTCCCCTGTACAGAAAGACTTTGCAATATTGTAGTAACAACAATATACATCGACCCACAATGTTGGAAAACAAAATTTAAAAGCCAAAATTTATATTTTCGCGTATGCGCACCGTATACAAGCGTTATTGAGCATATTTTCTCAATTTACATGCAACCTATGCAACCAATATATATCCTCAAGTTTTGTGGTACCTGTACTCAACTCAATTCATCATGTAAGTAACCAAAACATGAAATTCATAAATAATATTTCATTAACTTACCAATATAGCTACTCAAATCTACAAAATTCAAAAATATAGCATCATTTATTTGCAAACACCGAGTTTAAATCATTATTTTCAATTCATATGCAACTCCATTCAATTTATTATAATGGAATCCATTTCTTTAGCTTTCAGTTTATTTAACTCTTATTAAACCATTGATGGATTTATATTCAACCAATCTAACACACAATAAGCAAACAATGCACAATCAACATAACCAAATCACTTTCAGTTTATATTCAGTCACTAGTATTCATTATTAATATTACTTGTATATATTCCCTTGGGTTATCAATCGATTAATATTTGATTGATTTCCATAGTTATTATTGATTTGATTTCCAAATTTCAAATTTATTTATTTGATTCTATCTCTGTATCCATTCTTAACTTCATTCAACAAAGCTAAGTTTCAATTCCATATTCAATAACTAATTGATTTTCAAAATTATTTATTCCATTCAAAATCCAAATTTTGATTTTTATTCAATCTCATTAAAATTCACAAATTCCACATGTGATATCTCTTTGGTTATATTAAACAATTTCAAATTTGAATTCCATTCATATCAATCAAACAACCTAATATCTCAATAATTAGATAAAATTATTTCTTTTCAACAAAAAATATAATTTGGAAAAATTATTTCGTTTACCCTCTTTACAAAACAATATTGCATCAGGTACTAATTTAAATGCTTCTCAACACTTGAAACGATTAAAGGACACAATACAAAACATTTCAATATGAAATTTACGAATACGCTCTCTCAAATATATACACTCAAACTCAATCTAGGGTATTACTAACCCTATCTCTATCGAGTTACACCACAGAGCCAAGGTTATTACTAAACCTTATGCTCTGATACCACTGTAACGACCAGAGGAATTTGATGCCCGAATTTCAACAATGACACATAAATCCCGTATTTAGTTGCCAAAACAAAACAAAAAATAGTTATTAGAAAGAAATTAGACGGTGAGATAATAAAGAAATATCAGAATGGAAGAAAAAGAAGAAGAAGAACAACACGACAACACTAGAGTCTCACATTGCAGCAGAATAAAATATAATATATAAATAAAACTTTATTGAGAGCTTTGGAATAAAACTTATAATCATTAGAGTACACTTACAATCAACACATCTAGACAGTTATATCGATCTTCCTTATATACAACACACAATGGAATACAAAATAAATATATATCATATGTCTGAACTCCTCCAGCACATCTTTTGAAGTTCGCAGCATCCAAATCTTAACTTGTAAAACCCGGTCTAACCCGAGCATTATAAATGCCGGATTAGTTTGGTGAACCAGAGTGAAAAAACTCGTTAAGTTTATAGGCATCATCTAACTTGATTTTAAAGTCAAAACATTTCTTTTCGAAAGAAAAGGGTAATCATAAGACCAATCCAAACATAAAAATAGAGGTTTTTGCCTTACGATAACCCAAAGCATTTTGAAATCATATATTTATATATATGTGTGTGTATACGTGTGTGTGTGTGTATTATAATAGTGTCCAAATCAAATAAATAACCATATAGGAAAATTCTTGCATCTCACGCTCTACATATATAGTAATAAATCAAAAACCACGGGCTCTTATTGGAGATTGGATTCCAACTATGACTAGGTATGGAACCACCTGCCGATAGTGTATCTCTAGAGGGGAATACACTGGGTTCAACAAGAACATCTTCCACCCCGGGCATACATGACCGACCACACGTTTCGCTTGAGTGTATCGAATGTATATCACCAACCATTGGGCTCAAACCACCATTTTCCCTAAAGGGACAACATCAAAAAAATTAAAGAAGGAAAGGATTTTCTCTAGATAGGTGATAATACACCCTAATTGGGAGCGAGCTACTTAGCCATGTTGTCTGCCGATTTTTGTCATTTCTTGGTTGAAGAGGCTTGAGGTTATAATTACCATTAAAACATAACATCGCCATTCATTTTGAATGCAACATTGTTAGATCCATCAAATTACTTATCGACATCCACAAAAATACTCTGCTTGTTAAGCTAAGAGAACGACCATTCTCCCCACTAATAGAAATACGTTTGTAAAAAATCAACATACATGATCCTTTGGAAATGCACTGTATGATGAACCAAAGGTACCCTCCTGTCACATCCTAGGTATCACCCTATAGATTAGTAGCGAGTAGTCCTTGAATTCCGTAGATTTAAACCATAACAGAACCCAAGTATATATACGCGTCAAATCAGAGATTTCAAGTGGTTCTTCCATTTTATAAAGATTTGCGGTCTTTGATTGCTCCATATCAATCATCATCTGATATCTTCCACATTTTCGTATTTCCTAGTCGGAATGGTTTTCGAATATAAATTCGATCCATGTCTTTCCGTACCAACAATCGTATAGGCCAGATTTCATAGTCGGTAGTTTAAAAATCAAATAAAACAACCATTCAATCATAGATATAAAAATAGGTTTACTGGTTCAGTACTCAGCATCACTTGGTTTCTTTAAATAATTAACAAATGGTTAATTTAAATATTTCAATATTTGGAAAACAACATTTCACTTCTTACTTCAATATACTTATATTTGCAAAACCACTTCATTTTAATACTTAGAAAAATATACTATAACAATATCCAATATTCCATTTAAATACTATTTGCAACACATTTAACATAGTGTTATTCGTTATCTATAACTGGGAAATCGGTTTAACTTATTATTTGTAAAATGATCATTACGAAGAAATCTCTTTTATTCCGCGCATTTCTATGCTTCAAAATTCATTAGTTCCTGATTGTAAATTGGTAAGAGAATAATCTTCTAAGTATCAACACCAAAGACCGAAATCAACATCAGATTAACACACAGAAAATCACTCAACTCAAGCAATCTCTAATTAGGTTATAATTCTTAATTCTTATCTAAACTACTTATCATCCCATTTTATTCCCCTACTAACCCAATCAACCCGTTTTCCATTTGGAAATCCTCTTTTCAGTTCCATTCATTTCACTTAATTCCATTATTAAGTAAACCTAATTCAAAATCACTACTGTGACTCAACATCTCTTTTATAAATCTAATTTATAAAACTTAGGTTTAATTTAAAAAATCCTTCTTATCTCGATTTCTTTTTACTTAATTCCAATATTAAGTAACCATTTATTTTAAGCTATAATATTTTAAAATCCTTTTTATAACTCAATTCATTAAAACTTGGGTTTAATATAAAACCTATTTATAACCTCTTTTCAAAACTCAACTATATTCTATTACACAATTGATTACTTACTTAAAAGATTTCCATTTAGAAAGGTAATCTCTTAAATTAAAATAATATTTTACTTCAACATTAAGTACTATAACAAAAGTTAACTTCTTTGTTAACTAAAATAATTAATAAATTTCTTTTTAAAGTCTTATTAAAATGAAATAAATATCTGTTGAACTATTCCATTAGCTTAATTAAAACAAATTAATCAAATAACAAATTAAAAATACAGTTGACTTAGTCAACTAAAAACATGGTTATCTCATTAACCAATTCCAATTTGACTTTCCTTTAAATTAATTAATAATAACTCCATTTAACTGTCTCTTGGAAACAATTAATTCAATTTCTTAACTGTTAGGTTAATTCTTGCTCATTTGCTTATAAAATCTTATTAACATAAGAATTTGCTTTATAAAATCATTTAATAATTACTTGTAAACTTAAATAATAAACATAAATTTCTTTTTAATAACTTCCATTCAAAGTAATAGATTTAAAAAAATCTATCTTCAGTTCTAAAATAAAATTTATAATTTCATTTCGATCGATATACCTAATGGTAAATCAACATTTATAAAACGATTGAGTTTTAAGCTATCTGCCTATGATTACTCAACCAATATTGTCCATTGGTTAATATCATAACAAACGTTGAACTACGATTCAACAATCAATAAACAAATCAATCATCTAGTCAGGTCGGTCAAACAGTTCATATAAT
The DNA here is from genome assembly GCA_030737875.1 of Allium sativum. NCBI lineage: Eukaryota > Viridiplantae > Streptophyta > Magnoliopsida > Asparagales > Amaryllidaceae > Allium > Allium sativum. The sequence goes on along the minus strand of CM060910.1, from coordinate 898,732,660 downwards.
TGTAGTATGAAACTAAACAATAAATTTGAGGAATCTAGTTGGATACCTCCAACCTGTTTTTCCCTGCATCCAAATAGGTTACCTCAACATAATATCATTCAATTAAATTAAATAGATTTAATATTTAACAACTAACCAATAACAAATATTTATGCATTCATTTTTTAATTAAATACGTTTTTATTATTACAAACGTAACCAACAAGATAAGTTACCTCGTTTGGAAATAATCGTTAAAATAACAATTGATTTTCATTTAAAGTAAACGAATGTTTAAATCAATCAGTTCATCCAATATATAAATAATATTCAACTAAACAATTATCAACCATAACACACAAAATAAATCTCGACTTATATAAAATATAAGTAGGTTAAAACTGAGTGAGTTATACTCACTTTGACTTCGTTTTCATTGAAGTCGTTCGGTTGTGATTAAATTAAACAAACGTTTAATTTAACTAATATTTTTAGCTCCTCCTAAATCCGTCCAAACTGTTCCGGAATATTGTGATCGTCACCATTATCTCATTGCATTTTGTTAAATTCTGTTAAGAGAACAAAAAGTTGTTAACATTATAAGTTATATGAATTAATTAAATTATAAACGTCCTTAATTAAACTTTGGTTTAGTAATTACTTTTATAAAAATCAACGGCCGATGATTATGTGGTTACCCTTTGATTTAATAATAACTTAGCCGAGCCACTGTTTCGAATACTATTCTTCGTTCAGAATCGCCATCATGTACCTTCATTCCTGAATAACGTCAAAACCTGCTGCTTTATATAATCCTTCCTAACTTTACACTTCCTTCACCACGTTTTGAACAAATTGTGCCCAATTTTACATTCTGCTCTCGTACAAAAAATAATCACTCTGCCATTTGTGGATCCCTCCCTTTATTTACTGTTGCTTGCAAACCATTCTCCATGCCTTCGCACTTCACATCGGTATACTTCTTCAAATATACCTAAAACCTTCTTTGTTCTACTGAAATCACCCAATACATGGCTGACTTGAACTGCCAATTCCCTTATACTTATTCACGCTACTACCACGTTGAATAATGAACCCAAGAAAGATCATATATTCTTTCTTCTTCGTGCTTCCTGAACAATACCCGACATCACACTAGAAACCCTTGATCGCCACCTGCAAAAGTGCCGCATCTAGCTTGACAACCTCCCCTAAACATCTCCCTCTTTGGTCATGCCAACGCCCCAGTAATCGAGTCAATCTCCAGTGCCTTTGTTCGCCAATTTCGGGAGATCCACCACACTAACGTCCATCACAACCGATGGATCTGCTGTACACCTCAAGCTTTATAATTTAATATTTGGATGCTTTTGGTTTTAATATGCAGATTGAAAGATTCAGTGTAGAGAAGTGTTGATGATTTCAAGCCGTTGTTTAAAGGATAGAGGTGCAAATATTAGGGTTGCGTGGGCTTGGGGTGGTATACATAGGGCACATTAATTATTAAAAAAATATTTGTGAAACTTAAGGTTGAAATAATTGTGTTAAAACCACCATATATTACCTCCAGTCGAAATGAAACTCGTAATCCTAGCATAAAAAATATTCTGGACACAATGGAACAAATTTCATTGAATTCCAAGATCGTTTTGTAAAAACCCCTTTATAATTCACACGTGAATAAACACAGATTTAAATTGCTTACGATCACATAATAAATCCAAATAACTTGAAACATGAAGTACTACAATATTTAATCATTATGAATTTAATAAAATTAGTTTCGTTGAAAACCGAAGTCATTTAAAAAGAGGTTATGATATTTTACACGTAAAACAACGCTATTTTGGACCCTAAAATACCTGATGCCCAAGAATAACAAACTACCTACCTATCCTAACTCTAAACGTTAATACGAATTTAATGGAATTCTCTTCGCGTCATAGTTCGGTCATTATCTCAAGTTATCAATTAATTCCTTTCAAATCGAATTAAATTTATCAAATTAATTGTTATAATTTATAAACAATTACATAACGACTTTCTTAAAATTTGAATTCGACATAACTCACAATCTATAATATGAAATCTCCATTTTTCTCTATCATTAGAAAATTATAATCTAGTAGATTTGAACGATTCTTGTTTCAAATAATTCTGACTTAAAATGGATTCTATATATTCAATTGAAGTTCAAAACTCAATATTATGAACTACCGCGACGTTATAAGCTCGTTACATAATGATATATAAATTAACATTCAAAACTTCATTATATGAATGAACTGTAAATTATATATCGATTTATAATTCCAAATAAATATTTAAAATAATAAATTAAATTAAATACAGACTACCAAAAATATGGGACGTTACATTATTGCTAACTTATTTTCCCCTTTTTGCTTTTAATAACTATAGTAAAATTGGACGCAATTGGGTTTATACCCCTTTTCTTTTGATTCAAACAATTTCTGCATTATTTCCATTTTAAATATGAAAAGTGATTTCTTACAAATAATAGGGAAATTCTGAAGCTTGCCCCTTTTGTTACAAATTTACCGTGCATAACTTTGTTTATGCCATATCAATCTTTGTCGCATTAAGTAAGCCCAATATAATCGCTAACTTATTTACCCATAGTCTTCCTAATATAATCTATTATTGAAATAACCATGGATTTACTAATCTGACGCTAAAAGAATGAGAAGAATCATAATTTTAGATTCACATAATTTACCTCGCACAGATGAGAAAACCGAGCACCTATAACTTAGATCTACATTTTTTGTCTCTAAATCTTGAATCAGAACCCTAAAACTAATACAATCTTATTTCTGTAGAATTTAAAGGAGAAAGAAAATGACAAAGCTATGGCGTTGTCTCAGAAAATATGTGTTGAAGACCAAGCCTGGTGGTTTATTTATAGGTACTTAGAAGAATCACATCCGTTAGATTTGCAAAGAACAAATCAGAAACATCAAATGAAATAATACACGTCACCTGCCCTTCATTAGGTCGACTCAGACACATGCTGTGTCGACCCTTCGGTCGACATAGCTCCCTGGTGGGTCGACCCATACAGCCATTTAATTCTGCAATGGTTCCTCCCTTAATTCTTGCTTAACGTTACAGTTTCTTTAATGTTTTATTTTCATTTCTTTCCCACTTTTCAACCAATCTATTTCAGATTTCAAACGCCATTATTCTTGGAATTCCTATGAATATATATTTACGTATAGCTCCATTAAATTTCAACCATTAATAGCTGCATAATTTTTGTCTCTTAAATGTTATTATTCCTTAACCATTTCATTGATTCTGTCTGTTTATAATATACGATCAAATTTCGAATTTAAATCTACACGTGTGTATATATATACGTACAACCTAATTTATTTAAAAATTCAAACAACGTTATCGCGAAATTTATTTCTTATTTGTTTTGGATTTTATATTTATATGTATATATACATAAATAAATGCATATATATACATACACTGATCTATATATAATCTTTCCTGATATGTACAAACACAAACTTTTCTCTTAGAATATGCATCTTTTTGGTTGGCCTTCTTAAAATTTAAAAACATAACGTTGGTGGAATACGAACTCAGGCGCTACAACTTAGGGTGCAAGTGCTCAACCACTGAACCACACTGGTTTTTGTTCATGAAATTAGAACATGCATAACTATTGGTTTTATGTGTGTTTCTTATTTTTTTCTTTTTTGTGTTTCTTCTGAAACTTCATTTAATGACATCTTCTTCGTTTTAAGTCCATTTTCTTCAAACCATAGGTCTAAATGGATTATAATATCACAATAGATGCAATGACGCTACTTCCATGACAAATATTAGAAAATTTTATGAATTTTATTTTATTATTTAATTAACAAATGCATGGTGCTACAACATTCATCATGAAATCTAGCTTGTCATCAAGTCCATCCTCCTTCTCCAGATTGTCTACCAAGCTCCATTGTCATTCCGTCTTCAAATCCATCGTCGAGCACCAATGTTACTCCATCGTCGAATTTAACCATGCGCTCTGAAGCTGCATTAGAAATTTGTCTCATCTATTCAAGCCTATCATATTTGTGAGTTCAATCAATATATGTCAACATGTGCATTCGATCAATAAGCACTACAAACTCTATCGAATGAGATTTCTAATACTAGATCACTTATAAACAGTGTCTTAGGCTAAACTAACAAAACAATTCAAACACGCAACCAGTAGTCATAAAAGTTCCTAAACTAGCATACAAATATCAATAAAAGTAATAATAGATCAAATAAAATTTACATACAACAATCAAAATAAAATAAACATCTAAATAACCTAAATCTGGCAGCATGTTCAAAATAGTGCGTAATAGCGCGTAAATGGTAAATAGCGTGCAAACATGTATTAACCAAGTTAAAACTACTTAAATCATTTTTAATCTTTTTAGTTATTATTACTAGGTTAAACTACCCTAAGTATTACATTTTATAATTAGAAATAAGTCTAAAATGTCAAATTTATACTATACGAATAAACTTAGTTCAGTGAGAGATGATATCACTCACCTTGACTAAATTACCCAAATCAGCTTCAAACCATAGAGATTTCCAATGTGAATCCAACGCAAGAAACTGCATCCAAATTTGACCTCGTACGCAAAAGTTATACTATATATAAGTTTGATGAGTTAAATAAACAATTTAATTAGCTTAGAAAGAATTGATTAAACTAATTACCGCCTAGTCCTTCTTTCCTTTCATCTGATCGTCCCTGTACATGAATGTAACAGAACCCAAAACCCACATGCTCTTATTTGTAGTGATATAAGCTACGCTCCTCTATTTAGAACATCGTCTTTGAAGTTGAATTGCTTGTCTGAAACTCGACATGTTCGTACCAAAATCACTCCACTCGACACCCCAAGCAAAACGCATTCATGTCCCTCCATCTTTGACAGTTTTAGGCGCGTGACTCCTATCCTGACCGTACCACTCTAAATCGTCACCACCGATGTGATTTTCAACCCCCGACCCAATGCATACCTCGACGTCCCCTAACTCCACCGTATGCGAAGAAAACTACAGCCCTAGCCTCCTCGGTGCGATGATGATCGTTGCTGAACATGCCTAGATTCGCACAAGAGGTAGAGCATTCTATCAGGAGTCCAATGGTGGTGGAAAATACGGATTTAGGTAGAGTAAATTGATTGATTTGATTTTTCAATTGAAGAGGAGGGGCGAACCTTTTTCGTGAAGGAGCAGCACACAGGTAAAGATAGGAAATGGGTAAGTATAATAATTTTGATAATTTTATATTTAAATGTTTTAATTAAAGTGTTTCAATTTTGTATGATCAAACGGTACATCCAATCGCTGTGAATCTTGACAACGTGAAATAATTCACTGTGGCAATTTCAGAAATATAAGTTTCATCGTAATCCGACACTACATCCTGAAATGATAATTTTCGCGCGTTTCAAAACCGTTTCAGCTAGAAAATATTAGGTCTCGAAATTTAGCTATGTCTATACTCCAAAATGTTCCAACCATCGATCCACACTCAATGGAAGTGGTCCCGAGGCTGATTTGATCATTTATGAAAAATCACCATTTGAAATAGTCAATCAATCAATTAACAATCAATATTTAAATATCCAACCGGTAAAGATATGGGTTGTTACGTTTTCTCTTCCTTAAATGATATCATCCTTGAAATCCTCAAAGGCGAAACAACACAACCAAACACTCACGACTAAGTGAGAATACAATAGGAATCATCAATTATTGCTCTCAACAACAATCATTGAAGGATCATAGCAAAGGAATTAGACTTGGAATTTGTTATGGAACCAATATTCTCATTCCTAAATGCAATCATAAACAGATCAAGGATTGATTTAGCTAAGCTATATATCCAACCCATACACTTACTTTCAAAACAAATGGATATTGGAAAATAAAAATGATAACTCACTAGTTAGAAGATAACTCAATCTAGCAATGCATATTGAGTTTCCTCTAATTTTAGCTAATTTCATGAAAATTTCCATGGCACCTCCTTTGCATGGATCGATCTGAAAAAACTATAGTTCGCCAAGTATGGCCTAATCCAACAAAAGAAAACAAAAGCTCAAAAGTGGTAATCCATATCTAGGGCATAAAATCATCAAAAATGCACCAATGGCAAAAATCATAATTCTACATGAAACGATCACCCTACACGTCCGAAAATCAAAACCTAAAAAGTGTGCTGCTATAGTGTTCGGACAATGTAAGTTGACCATTTTTTTAGAAACTAAAGCCACATAGCTTCTATCATATATCTCACAATGCAAGTGATAAAATAAAAAAACTTGGTGATATAAAAAAATGAGAGTAGATAGTTGAAATGTATCCCAAATATCAGAGTAACAGATCTAAAATAGAAAACCATAATGTCATAGAGTTATACATAATAAATAACTTCAATAGAAATTATCCATAAAGAAAAAGCATAAAGATATTACTAAGCCTAACAGTATTGAACAATGAAATGAGGTAGAGTACATATAAATGATACATGGATAGCCTTCTTCTCGTCTCTTGATTAACTATTTGCGCCCACTCCTAACTGTGTCTAATCTGCTCATATAAGAGCACTTAGAATAATAAGAAGCAAAGCAAAAAACTCTATGTCAATCAAATTATGGTATAAGAGATAAAATCTCAAGTACATAAATTAGTGGAACATACAGTATAATCACCATATGTAACCTGTCCCTCCATCCAAATAGTTATCACATAGAATAATATATTGTTCTAATAGAATCAGTAATATGGGTGTATTGTACATCTGATGACGTCCCTATGGGAAGATCACCTTATAACTCCTGCACCAAACTAAGAAGTGCGTTGTAAGCCGTGTCAGGCCGATATTGGATGATCATCAAGAAAGAATAACTCAAAATAACCTTGTTATATAACTCACTGCGTATGGATAACATATAATAGGAAAAATATACAACAAGATATACTAGTGAAGCATAACAAAAAAGAAACTCAAATCTCATATCATCTCAAAGTCACCAGTAGAAATCAACTATATAAACGAGTTATCCATGCATCAGGCCTTACTACATATCTCTCAGAGTAATCATAGAATCTCAACAAACAACGGAAAAAAAATTAACATCACTATAGTAGGTAGTAGTAATACGCTCGCCTCCTATTCGACACAACACAGCATCATCGATACCAAAAACTGCTACCTGTTATCTCTGTCCACTCACCATCAACGTTGTGATCAACTTGAGACAATAAGAGGGAAACATAAAACCTTGAGTAGGACAACAGTCCTAGTGAGTGATAAATTAACTAACAACAGTTACACATGATATAAGAGTATAGAATGTTCAGTCATTTGATCCGTCTTAGCAACCAAAAAACTAGCACGGGATAATCTTCTATCATATGCCACTCCAGAATAGCAAAGGACAACCCCCAATCCCACTTCTTCGAAGACCTAGGTGGTAGCCTGCCTAAAATCATCGAATTACCGGCTATTGTCGTTCGTCAAGGGCTAATTGATAATCATGGTTCAAGTCAGAATACCATACATTTGTCTTATGTATATTTTCCTCCATCCAAGACATCTAGATCACTTTCAGAGCTTGATCCTAGGTACATGATCGTCTTTATCCTGATGGATGTCCCCACGATACCATGTTTTGAGCCTGCTAGATCCTTCGATAACCAACAATTCCTTGGCACTTAAAATCTGTCGAGCTTTTCGTTTTGGCACCATCTTTAGTTCGAGCGACTTTTCAAATCTTTCCTAGGAAAATCTATCGTCCTACTGGATCGTACATCATCCTGTGACCAGTATCACATTAATCCGGCTCCGACCACTCCAGCTTAAGTTCACAATCGATGACCTATCCATCGTTGAGTTGCACATCAACCATCTGAAGTTCGTTCATTACCAAACTTCATCAGCAACCCCAAGAAGCCACCAGGACTAAGCTCCCCTAAAATGGAACTAATAACACCAAGCACGATGGATAGGTACCAGTCCATCATTCATGGAATGGTATTGGTCTATATACTTAATTGTTCTTCAGTTAAGTGTTGTTCCATTCCCATCCTATCTTCGAGCACTTCCTATCTATCCATTTTCCAAGTATTTCATTCTTCCTACTAAAACCTTAACCAGTCCATCATAACAGTCGAGCAATCAACTTTTGAACCCTCGAAAATCACATCCAAATGACTTGAAAAATTACAGGAAACTTCTATCTACCATCATGATGTTATGCCTGAAATATCTTTGCCTTCCAATTAACTGGCATGGATTAGTATTAGTCCATTAAGCATGGACCCGTACCTGTCCATGTACTTAGCGAGATTCAGCCCGAAATATATTGTGTCGCCTCCCTTCATTTTCCAGAGCATCTCCGCCAAGTTTCGTCCGAATCCGATCATCTGAACCTCCAATTTTCTATGTTCTTCAAACCTAAGATTTACAGCAGACAATTCTAATAAACAATTCAAGCAATGCATTTAGTTCAATCAAAACAAATAGCGATTCATCAAATCTGGATCATACGAACATGCACATAACACAAACATCTCATAAAACAATGGATCTGACATGAATTGGATCTAAACTTATGCAAAAACATTATTCAACTAACAAATTGTTGTTTTAGATGATTAAATTAGGTTTTCCTAGGACTTCTAAATTTGAGCCTAACATATATGATCAGATCTAAGGAATATAATTATGAATTTGATTCTAATTTACCTATAACATCAGTATTTCCATGTGCGAGATATCTATCACTCACCAAATATAAGATCCAATGCAATACGAACGAGCTCAGATCTAAATAGCGTAGAAAATCTCCAAAATTGATGCAAATTGATGTGATCTAATCTTCCTTAATGATGATCTATCCTCTAGATGTAATCTATGATGAACTAGAATGAATAGGATGAAGAACTTATGAATTATATTTGTAATGGCCTGCAAATCCGTACTACCTGAGTTGACTAAATACCATACACGTCCAACCCAAATAACATAGAATTACAAATCATTATGGTTTAAAGAAGAAAAGGTAGAAGAACTTAAAAACCCACCTAAATCTCACAGCGGAAATGAACAAAATATAATATATTGAATAACCCTTTCAAATACAAAACTGTATTGTATATACATACTATATCAGTGTATAACATATACACATCACAGCGGAAAAAACTCCAAATAATTTACGGCGAAGCCTCCTGCTTCTAGCTTCTCCAAGTGTATCTGTAAAAGCCTGAAACATTTGGCTACTCGTACAAATATGGGCAACCAAGAGCTTAGGGTAAAACAAACAAAATAAACTCTGAGTCAGTCATGGGACTGCTGTGAGAAAACTCCAACCATTTTGTTTAACTTTGAAAAACCTTTTGAAAGAAAGGGTAATTGTAAGACCAATCCACACACAACATGGATGGTTTTTACCCTACGTTAACCAAAACATTTTTGATATCAAAATCTGGTGATATTATAATGATGTCTAATCAAATAAATAACCATCTAGCAGAACACTTGCATCTCGTGCTCCACATACATAGTATAAAACTAAAATCGCAGGGTGCTTATTTGATATTGGATTCCAAGTATGACAAGGTATTGGACCTCCTTCTGATAAGTGTATTCTAGAGGGGATACAAGGTATTGAAAATTTCCACCTTTTTTGTAAAATAAGAAATCGAATTTAGAAAATTAGATTTTTCTGAAATTCAAAAAATAAAGTTGGTTGGTAGAATTTTGGATGCAACAATTGAATGAACTACGCTCTTACTCAGTGAGAGTGTGGGAAAATTTGGATGAAAAAGCAATCCTGATTTTCAAATAATCCACTCATGTAGAACTGCCAGTATATTTAGGATGTGAGCATCATATTTTAAAAGGATTTTTGAAAAATTTGCATACACATAGGAGGTACCTCTTAGGCATACATGCATTATTATGTTGTATTTCACTTTGCACAAGTGCACAATGGTTGCAAAAATTCGATGCATACATGATGGATGGATATTATGCGAGTGGTTATTTGATTTTACCCTTATCAACTTTCGGGAACGAAATTTCCTAAGGGGGAAAACGTAGCACCACGCATTTTTTAGGTAATAAAATATAAATAACTTAATTAAATAATGAGAATTAAGTAAAATGGATTGCGCCATTGCGTCCGTCTCGGAATTCTAGTCAAGATAGACACCTGTTTGCGTAAAACGGAAAACGTATGAAGAAGTTATGGGTGTTGCAAGTTTTTATACATATAAGAAACTTAAATGTATATATATTAAATAAATTTATCTAGAAAATCAAAACACGAAACAGTAAAACAGAGAGGGAATTTTGCACGTTGGGGGTCAACCCACCTGAAGGGGGGTCGACCCCACCGAAGATCTGGATAAATTCCTATGCGTGAACGTGGGTTGTTTTCTGGTCTAAATTCGTTGTTGAACACCTACAAATAAGTCTGTAGAGCTAACCCTAAATCTCATATTTCTAAGACTACGTAGAAGCTATGCCATTCTTCTCCCTCCTCAAATCTATTCAGAAAATTAAGATTATTAGTTTAGGAAAAATTCTGAATCCAGATCTGAAGGAAAGGAACGTATGTTTGTAAATGGGTGTTCAGATCTCTTATCAAAGTGAGATAATTTTCTAGATCTGGTCTATTCAATTCTCCTCTCTTTCTTTACTTTTCTTTTAGTAAAAATTATGAATCCGTGGTTGTTAGGTTCTGAATCCAATTAGGGAAAAACCATGGAATGATAGATCTGGACCAGATCCAGGATTTGGAAAGCATATGTGGTGAGTGGATTTAAGTTATATCATTTTAGATAATGATATATTATTGTTTAACATTCCCCGTTATTGTACAACGTGAATTGGCTAGAATAATTAAAAGTATTGAAATGTTATTATGACATGTTTAAATATGATATGTTGAAATGTTAAACATATGTTAAAAGGATTAAAGTGACGAATATGACATCTTGGAATATTAATATGCTAAAATATTAATATATTGGAAAATTTGCCAAAATATGCATAGAGATTACTGTTGTTTCAATTCCATGTTAACTTGTGACATTTGTGTACCTAGACCATTAACGGTAGAAATTGAGAAAAATTACATGATTTGGCAATCACATGTTATTGTTAAATTTGAACAATTATCTGATTAATTGATTACATGATGGAATAGAATTAATTATATGTTAGAAAGAACGTATGACATAAAATAGGCATAATATGATGACATGTAAAATATAAATTATAGTGGAATTTTGAAAGGATAGACATGCCTAGATTATATAGAAAATTTACAGTAAATAGGAAACTGTAACTGCACTTAGACACGAGGTTAGATTACACTTGTGGTAGAAGTATGCCTGGAACCGCCCGACATATCCAGCATCCACAAGTGGTAAATATAATGTGAGGGGTCTAAGTGCATAAATAAACCATGTAATGGTGCTAAGACACGAGGTTAAGTCAACATGTGGTAGAAGTCTACCCGGAACCACCCGTAAATCCAACATCCACAAGTGCAGGCTTAATGTGAGAGGTCATTGTAATTAATGGAAATAAATGGATTTGAAAGAAAGATACAACATTAAAAGGAATGGAATAAACGGGGAATGATAATAACCTATTATAAATAAATTATAATAAGAATGTTAAATAATAGGTAGACTTGTCCTAGGGACAAGTGAAGGTTATAACTTAGATTATAATAAACTAGTGAGGAAATGAGATAACTAGTGAAATGAGTTAAGTGGCAATTAATTGTAAATTAAGTAATCTGTAAATGGGGAAAACCTGAAACTAGTTGTTTGTAATAAGTAGAGAAAAGGGGAGGAGTTTATGAAATATAAGAAGTTGTACTTAATTATAAATTAAGTAATCTGTAAACTTAGAAGTATGAAATCTGCAGATAAGAATAACATGTTTACGCTTGACTTAGGGATAAGTGGAAATTATAACTTAGGTTATAATAAACAATAAAGGGAACAAAATAACTTATGAAATGGGATAAGTTGTACTTAATTTTAAATTAAGTTTTTTACAAGAATAAGAATCTGAAATATATGGATGAGGACAACATAAGTTATATTTATGGGAAGAGAAACTTATTAGTAGACCTTAGTTAAGAGAACTAAGTTAATAAGTAAACAACGATAAGTTGCAGTGACAGTGTAAAATGGAATTATGATTAAATGAGAAAGAATGAGGAAAACTTATGAAATTAAATAAGTTATACTTAATCATAAACGATGACTGACATCTTAAAAAGAAAACGTGTGAATTGAGATATACTTAATTACATATTAAGTAGAACATGTTATTGTAACAATGAAATCAACAAGAATATAAAGGTGTTATGGATTACAGACGTCAGATCACAATTTAGAGATTAACATGTTGTGGGCTTACTAATAAACTAAAAAGGGTTAAGTTATATGATTGAAATTAATAAGTAAGAGAAACTTGGTAACTTGAATAAGAAGTCAATGTGAATGGGGATAACCAAGTTAAATGGAAACCTGGTGAGGTAAAGCAAGCACGTAAAAGAATATTTGGACATAGGGTCTAATGACACATTAGAATGAGGCGCTTGGACCAGTCTGTACGTTTGAGGGTGAATAACCCAACGGGGTAGATCATCGTGGTGTTATGAGGCACGAGGGGAGTGCACATTCATCTGATTATTCTTATGGCTCTAAAGGACCGGAAGAGGAAGCACTCGGCTTCCTGGGATATGTAAGGTGCTCCTGGTAGCCCTCTGTGTGGTGGTAGATGTTTAGGATATGCCTGCAGAGGTTGGGTCTGCATGTAACTACCAAGTGGGTGGGCCTTGACTGCAAAAGTAGCTCTGCAGTCATAATGTTGTGACGTGGTGACACTAGGGTGATTCGACGGTCGCCTCAGTGGGGAGGCAGAGGTCAGGACCAACAGAGATTGTAGATCTTGGGTACCCATCATTGGCAGCCAGTGGGATGCAAAAAGACTAAAGCTAAAATCAATAGACCATTCACCTTTCACTATCGAGGTACGATGGTTAAGTGAAGACGCCAACTGGATGTTTAGATTGTTTGTTAGGGGTAAGTCTTTTAGCTCTTATAGTCTTTACTAGTTGAGGGAGGGGCCGAGGTAGGGCCATAGCCACAATGAAAACAAACCCTAGGGATATCTGCATTTAGAGGCTCTTAAAGGCGTTGTAACGACCTGCATTCTACGCATCGGAGGATTGTAGAATATTTATTTCATTTTAATATGAGGTCGTATAGTCGTGTAACTTTGGAGAATGACTATTGAGGTCATTTCTCATGTTCACGATTTTTGCCGAATTTTAAATGGCCATTATGCCCCTGGTGAATCTTGTTTCGCCTATAACTTTTGATTTCTAAGGAGTTTTGAACTGAAACATCTTCCGTTGGATTCAGATGATGGTTTATCTTTTCGTAGAGTGGTCACATTAGTCAAACGGACTTACCATTTGGGAGATATGGATGGAATAGGGTTTGGAAGGTGAAAATCAGCTTAATCGGGCCTAATTAGGGTGACTAACAGCTAGGTCCATAGCCCATTTCATGATTAGGGTTATTGGAAGGCAGATGGGGTTAGGAAAAACATTTCATTTCAGTTTTCCAGCCATCACAAACATCCCTTGAGCTCTAGCAATGGCCTCCATCTTCTAAATCACTCCAAAAACACCTTTTTGTCATTCCTAATCGCTAATTAGGAAAATCAACACCAAATAAAGGCAAATTAGCATCAAAATTGGAATAGAGCTGCTGGAATACATTGGGATCCATGCCATAATAGTAGAGTTTCAGATCTAAGATTATATCTGTGGCTAAGGTGAGTGATTTGCATTGTTTTTCACTAATTACGGCTAACTACGGGTGATTAGTGTTAACTAACAAAATTATGCAGGCTAAAATTCTAGAAAAATATTTAGAAATTCTAAATTATTATTTTAGGACTCTAATAGAAATCTGGGTTAATTTGGATATGTTTTGCTAATCCTATCATTAGATACGGTTAAACATGATTAAGGGGAAAACATGGGTTTTGGGTATGTTTGATCCATATTGGCGTGTTAAATTATTGTTTTGGTGTTTATTGTCGATTACACATGTTGTTATGACTGTTTGGAATGTTTTGTGATTGCTTAGCAAAGTTAGATTGGTCAAAAACACCGTCAGGTGGCGTAAGTGGCGCGCAGAAAGAATTGCAGGAAATTGGCCTGAACCGGATCGGATCGGAGGAAGGAGGCATGAACCGACCCGCTCGTGAAGTACCCCTTTCCCACGAACCGCTCCTCCGAACTGCTGCACCACAAGCCAATGCATCATCCACGAGCCCGAACCGAAGACCACGACTGACCCAGAGCTCGAACCCGAACTGATGAAGGCTCGACCCACGGGCCAATGGAGGACCCGACCCGTTGGTGGTGTGCGACCCGACCCGACCTGGAGAGGAACTCACGAACCGACCCGGTGCTTGGAAGAGATCACGACCCGAACCGGCTTGGTAGCCACGAACCCAACCGAGAGTGCACAAACCCGAACCAATGACGACTGGAGCACTAAGCACACCCGAACCGAATGGAGACCGAATCGAGATGATGACTAAACCCGAGATGCAAATGTAGTTCAAATATGAAGTTAGAACTCAGGATCTAGATGGGAACCAATGAGTTAACTTCATGATTGGACTTTGTTACGGGACGTGTGCAAAGGGGTTATCGATATCCATATCTTTAGTTCACCACTGAGAGACGGATTAGTGGCTATGGATCAGTGCAATGGAGTCATTGTGACTCCATAGAGCCAAGTGATCGTGTCAAAGATTGGGTGATCTAGTGGTGGATATCGTATGCTTTACACATTGAGTGAGAGATGTGAGGATGATTGCTATGTTTGATGTTTGCTATCACCATGACTCACACCCCCATTTACATTTTATGTTAGTGTTACCTTAGAGTACTATACATCTTGTTGTGCTAACTCTTTGGTTGTAGGTCCAGGTTTAAGTATGATTAGATTATACCTGTTATTGTTTTTTTTTTGCTGCTTATCACTCATACCAGACTTTTGTCTGACCCAGAGTTTTATGTCTCTTCTTATTACTCTGGGTGCTCCTAAACGAGCAGGTTAGAGATAGGTTGGCTGGTTATGCACGAGTAGCTATCTGGAGACGAGCATGAGGCTTACACATATTACTCTCATATATTCTCCTTGTGCTGTTGTTGGTCACTACTTTGGGCATTAGTAGTGTACCTTTCTATTTTGCTTTAGTGACAGTTTTAAAAGTTGTAATAAAGATGGTTTGGATCATAAGCTGTATTTTGAATTTTTCGCTGCTATGATGGTTTAGTTTTCATCTTATGCACTGTCTCGCCTGTTTTATATCAAGTTATGTTATTATTATATTTTATTCCATGCGCTGTGAGATATACTATAGGTTCTTTGATGATTCATAGTTTCAAACCCCTTTCCTTTTCGCTTTCTTTTGATGACCGTCCCGTGCTGGTAGGGCATTAGCACAATGCATATCGAGGAAATCTCGGCGGGTGCAGGGCGGGCTGTCACACTTGGCATCAGAGCTCTAGGTTGTGTAGTTAACCTTGGGAAAGACACCAGGAAGGGATAGTATACGTATATGAGAGCGCGTATTTATGATATTTTGGTTTTCAAAAGCTATATATATATATATACTTTTAGTATATCTAAGGATGAAGTCGCATTGCACCGGCACCACTAAAGAGATGGTTAATCGTTTCTCTTTACAGATTGAATGATGAGCCGATATACGAGGAATACCGGTTCAGGAGCCAATAATAGGAATGTCCCTGACATGAGGACAATGTTTACTACCTTCATGCGAGAGATGCTTAGAGATATTCAGGGAGCAGCTCCTAATGCTGCAAATTGTTGTGGTGCAGCGGTGTAGGCGCCTAGGGCCGATTTCGCCAAGCTTTGTAAGGACTACACTAGTCTTGGTGGGAAGCCATTCCACGGAATGGAATCGGCTACGGATGTTCAAGATTGGCTCGATAGCTGTGAACACATCTTCGAGGATCTGGGAATCAAAGATGCGATGAAGAGGAAGCTAGCATCCCGTCAGCTGCAAGGACGGGCTATGAATTGGTGGAACGCTATTAAGGCAGCTACCCCTGAGGATCAAGTTACTTGGGATCAGTTTAAGACCCGATTCAGCGATAAGCTTATACCAACTTCCCAGAATTCAGAGTTATTTAGGAAGTTCTTAGAGCTTAAATAAAATGGTAGGACAGTCTCGGAATATGTTGCTGAGTTCGATACTTTATCGAAGTATGGATTATCTCCTATCGAAACTGCCGAGAAGAAGAACGAGAAGTTCATAACTGTCCTAGATAAGTACTTGGGAGAGAGATTTGTAAACCATATCGATGAGACTTCCGAATCTATTATGGGAAAGGCATTGAGATCTGAGAACCTTTACCCTAATCAAAGACTGAGGTTGCTATTATATCTGCAGAGGAGCCAAAGCCGCTGGCAAGCGGTGGAGGCAAGGATAATCCCCAGAATAAGAGGAATTAGAACCAAACCAAGGATGGTCAGAATAAGAAGAATAAGAAAGATGACGAGTGCTTTAGCTGTGGCAAGAAGGGCCACTATGCTAGAGAATGTCAGGAAAGGCCTGGGGAAAGGAAGTGCTTCAATTGCGGCCAAGTAGGCAATCACAAGGATAAATGTCCACAATCTTCTAGGGAGAAGCAGATCGTGAAAGCATATGTTATCAACGTTTTTCCTTCTTCATCGAATGTCCCAGCTGCAGCGGAAAAGGGAGAGGGTGTTGTTATTTGAGTTATGCTTTCTATTTATGATGTTCTTGTTCAAGTTTTGTTTGATGGGGCTTCCCATTCCTTCGTGTCTAGTGACTTAGTCGATAGGTTGGAATTGGAACTCGAGATTTGTTGTGATTTGGTCTTACAGTGTCACAGATGCATGCTTGCTTGTGATTGTTTTGTTTTAGGTTTTACTGGGTTTAGCATTATTTTGTGAGTCGATTGGCTCCAAGGGTGGTATTGGGTACCTACTTAGCAATGGAAATAATAACTGGAACTAAGGGATACTTGAGACTGAGTCTAAGTTTGTGGATAATTGTCGGCGATGCCGACTAGTGTTAGATAGAGAGAATATCGTTGTTGTAAGTTCTAATTGTCTCTGGGAGGAAAATGTACGTTGGACGTGCACTAGTCTGGTTAGAACTAGGGTTTCCATTTACGCTTGACATATGGCATGGGCTGTCATGAGATCAACGATAGTTTCGAAGCAGGATTGGCGAGGATAGCCAGAGTTAGTTATGAGTGCTCAAGTGTTTGGTTGTTTTGTTCATATCGTCTCATGTAGATTGTCTGAATTCGAAGGAGATGATCCTTGAGTGCTTGTCTGATATTGATTTAGGCCTTTGGGGCTTGTGCTTGGGGAATGTCGAGTTCGACTATGATGATTTGCGTGAGATATAGGTAGTTGTTGTGATTTTCATTGGATGGTGTCTTGGTTTACTCGAGGAATAAGGTGCAGCTCGGAACATGATAAGACTGTTCAATGATGTGGACTGCCCCGAGTTGGACTCGACAGGGCTATGAGATGACTCGAGTTGGACTCGAGAAGGCTGCAAGGTAATGAGATGACTCGAGTTGGACTCAAGAAGGCGACAAGGTAATGGATTGGCTCGAGTTGGACTCGAGAGGGCTGCAAGAAAATGGATTGACTTGGGTGGGACTCAAGTTGAAGATGGAGTTGTGGATAACTCTTCTGATGGAGGGCCAAGGAATCATTGATAGTTTGGAGTATTCTAGGCGGACTCAAAACAGGGGTATTTGGGGATGTCCATTTACCTTGGATCTGTTGGATGTGATCTAGTTATCCTAGAAGGATAAACGTACATTGGACGTGCGGTAGTCCGTTTGGAGCCAGGGCTTCTATTAGCCCTTGAGATTGGTTGGATCAATCATATGGGTATCGACGTATTCTTGGCTTTAGCTGGTGATAGATAGGACTTGTCTGATGGATGCTATGGTTGCTATGTTTGTTCCTATTTTTCTCCTCTTGAGTAGACCATCACCTGTAGGATTCTGGCGATGGGAAATGAAGAGATGACGGTATACACAGATACCTGTGCAACCAGACTTAGTACGATAGTTGATGCATTGAGTAGGAGACATGCCAGTTTAGATGCTATGTTTCTTGAATGGAAGCAACTAGAGTATATCGCGGGATATGATTTCAGACCTAAGTACGGATTAGATCCATAGATGCTAACAAGTTTGATGATTAGACCGATTTTGATTGAGTGGATTGGTTCCAACTAGAGGGACGATCCTAACCAATTGGAAATCATCTCTAGGGTAGAGGTGGGTATCTATGGCGAGAGAATGATTAAACAAGGACTTGATCGAGAAGAATGGCTTCGAAAGAGTGAGAGACTGTTGTACCCAACGTAAAAAGATCGAGTGATGAAGAGAGACATTCAGAGAAGTGCATGAACTGCCAGTTAATTAGAGCCGAGCCAAAGAAGCCAAGTGGTTTGTTACAACCGCTGGAGATTCCCGAATGGAAATGAAAAGAAATCTCAATGGATTTCATAGATGGTTTACCAAGGATTGTATCGGGTTATGATGGTATTTGGGTGAATTGTGCATTATAGGATCTTTGAGAGCTTGTATATTGGATTTTGGAGGGTCATGGGATGACAATTTGCATCTGGTTGAGATCGCATATAGTAACAATTATCCTTCTGTTAGTAAACCACATGCTAGGATAGGCTTGTTAAGTTATTGTGTATGTTTGATTATTTGTAAATGGCGGGTAGGCATGCAGGATACCTTTATTTGTTTTGGTTAAGGAATTTCGGGGGCGAAATTTCTTAAGGGAAGGAGAATGTAACGACCAGCATTCTACGTATCGGAGGATCGCAAAATATTTATTTCATTTTCATACGAGGTCGTATAGTCGTGTAACTTTGGGGAACAACTATTGGGGTCATTTCTCATGTTCACGATTTTTGCCGAATTTTAAATGACCATTTTGCCCCTAACAAATCTTGTTTCACCTATAACTTTTGATTGGTAAGGAGTTTTGACATAAAACCACTTCCATTGGATTCAGATGATGGTTTACCTTACCCTAGAGTGGTCATATTAGTCAAACGGACTTACCGTTTGGGAGATATGACTGAAATAAGGTTTGGAAGGTGAAAAACAGCTTAACTGGGCCTAATTAGGGTGATTAACAGCTAGACCCATAACCTATTTCGGGATTAGAGTTGTTGGAAGGCTGATAGGGTTAGGAAAAACATTTCATTTTAGTTTTCCAGCCGCCACAAACATCCCTTGAGCTCTAGCAATGGCCTTCATCTTCTAAATCACTCCAAAAACACCTTTTTGTCATTCTAATCGCTAACTAGGAAAATCAACACCAAATCAAGGCAGATTAACATCAAAATTGGAATAGAGCTGCTGGAATACATTGGGATCCATGCCATAATAGTAGAGTTTCAGATCTAAGATTATATTTGTGGCTAAGGTGAGTGATTTGCATTGTTTTTCACTAATTACGGCTAATTAGGGGTGATTAGTGTTAATTAACAAAATTATGCATGCTAAAAATCTGGAAATATTTAGAAATTTAAATTATTATTTTAGGGCTCTGATAGAAATTTAGGTTAATTTGGATATGTTATGCTAATCCTATCATTAGATATGGTTAAACATGATTAAGGGGAAAACATGGGTTTTGGGTATGTTTGATCCATATTGGCGTGTTAAATTGTTGTTTTGTGTTTATGGTCGATTATACTTGTTGTTATGACTGTTTGGAATGTATTGTGATTGCTTAGCAAAGTTAGATTGGTCGAAAACGTCGTTGGGAGGCGTAAATAGCTCGCAGAAAGAATTACAGGAAATTGGCTCGAACCGGATCAGATCGGAGGATCGGAGGAAGGAGGCACGAACCGACCCGCTCGTGAAGCACCCCTTTCCCATGAACTGCTCCTTCGAACTGCTGCACCACAAGCCAATGCATCATCCACAAGCCCGAACTGAAGACCATGACCGACCCAGAGCTCGAACCTGAACCGATGAAGGCTCGACCCATGAGTCAATGGAGGACCCGACTCGATGGAGGAGTGCGACCCGACCCGACCTGGAGAGGAACTCATGAACCGGCCCGGTGCTTAGAAGATATCACGACCCGAACTGTCTTGGTAGCCATGAACCCAACCGAGAGTTCGCCGACCCGAACCAATGACGATTGGAGCACTAAGCACGCCCGAACTGAATGGAGACCGAATCGAGATGATGACCAAACCCGAGATGCAAAGGTAGTTCAAATATGAAGTTAGAACTCAGGATCCAGATGGGAATCAACGAGTTAACTTCATGATTGGACTTTGTTGTGGGATGTGTGCAAAGGGGTTATCGTTATCCATAACTTTAGTTCACCACTGAGAGACGGATTAGTGGCTATGGATCAGTGCAATGGAGTCATTGTGACTCCATGGAGCAAAGTGATCGTGGCAAAGGATTGGGTGATCAAGTGGTGGATATCGTATGCTTTACGCACTGAGTGAGAGATGTGAGGACTATTGCTATGTTTGATATTTGCTATCACCATGACCCACACCCCCATTTACATTTTATGTTAGTGTTACCTTCGAGTATTGTACATTTTGTTGTGCTGACTCTTTGGTTGAAGGTTATGGTTCTAGTATGATTAGATTATACCTGTTACTGTTTTGTTTTGATACTTATCGCTAATACCAGATTTTTGTCTGATCCAGAGTTTTATGTCTCTTCTTATTACTCTGGGTGCTCCTAAACGAGCAGACTAGAGAAAGGTTGGCTGGTTATGCATGAGTAGCTGTCCGGAGACGAGCAGGAGGCTTACACGTACTACTCTCATATATTCTCCCTTTGTTGTTGTTGGTCACTACTTTGGGCATCAATAGTGTACCTTTCTATTTTGCTTTAGAGACAGTTTTAAAGGTTGTAATAAAGATGGTTTGGATCATAAGCTGTATTTTGAATTTTCCATTACTGTGATGGTTTAGTTGTCAGCTTATGCACTGTCTCGCCTGTTTTATATCAAGTTATGTTATTATTATATTTTGTTCCATGCGCCGTGAGATATACTATAGGTTCTTTGATGATTCATAGTTTCAAACCCCTTTCCTTTTCGCTTTCTTTTGACGACCGTCCCGTGCTGGTCGGGCATTAGCACAGCGCATTTCGAGGAAATGTCGGCTGGTGCGGGCAGGCCGTCACAGGCGAGCCTGTACAGATATGGAAAAGCTTCCGACCGAGTTCTGTGTTTCTTGTATATCCCTTCCACGAAATTCAGTGCACACTATGTGCAGTTAAGGCATCGAATACGATTGACGATATGTACGTGGGACAGTCTAGATACATGCATGTCGGCTCTGGGTCTTGTATCGTAGACTTGAGGGCTTTACTCTGGTATGAAATTTGATTCGATCGACGGTGGCAGTCCGTATGCTTACATAGTGTAGTAATGATAGTGTAGTGACCCGAAAATCCGGTCCAATTTGAGCTGACCAAAAAAACACAAGTCCAACCCCAAATTAAACTGGAAACCAGAAAACTAATAGAAAGAATTGAGAGGGTGAGGAAAGATAAGATAGAAACTTAGAATAGAAGAAGAAGAACACAACATCAGAGTAACACGAACCTCACAGCGGAACGAATAAGATATAATATGTATAACATAACTTGAAATATACATCTCTACTTGAATATACATCATTGTCAAAGTACAGCACTTACAACACAGTGGAATAATAATAGCTATATAACCTTCAAGCCTCCTGCTCCAGCTCTTCAAGTATCTGTAAATCCCGAGTACTTGACTGCCCGCACAAAATTGGGCACCCAAGAGTTTAGGGAAAACAAAACAAAATAAACTCCGGGTCAGTCATGGGACTGGTATGAGTAAAACAGTTTAACAAGTAAACGATATCTCATAAGACCACGCCGTATAACGGAATGGGTTTTTTTCTTATGAGAATCCAAAATATCTTTATATCAAAAACCTTTTGATATTATAATAATGTCTATCAACCACAATATAATAATCATCTAGCATAAACGCTTTCATCTCACGTTCTACATATATAGTATACAATCAAAATCACAAGCACGTATTGGGTAATGGATTTCCAACTATGACAAGGTATGGAACCACCTTTCGCTAGTGTACCTCTAGAAAGGAATACATTGGGTTCAACAAGAACATCTTGCAACCCGGCCACACATCACCGACCACTCATTTCGCTTGAGTGCATCGAATGTATAACCCCAACGGTTGGGATCAGCAACCGTTTCCCGAATGGGACAGCATCAACAATAGATTTTTAGAAGTAAAAGAAACTCTAGATCAGGTGATTATACACCCTAATAGATGTGACCTACATAGCCATGCTGCCTGCCTGATTTTTGTCATTTCCCGGTTGATGAGGCTTGAGGTTACGCTTTATCATCACATCAGATTCACTTCGAATGCCATATTGTCAGATCCATCGAAAATCACTAATTGACGTCTACAACAGTACATTACGTGTTAGCTAAAGAAGTTTCCTTCTCCGCTTCCACTCTTGGTACGGTTGAAGAAATCAATGTACGTGACCTTTCTGGAAATACTCTGTCAGACATTTATCCATACAAGTCATCCAGGAACAGGATGAACCGAAGGCACTATTCAGTACATCCATCTTAGGCACTGTTATCTAAGACTTATACAATAGCCCTTGCACTGTACTCCATCTTCAATTATCTTTGGCATATATGATTCGCAACGCTTATGCCAATACAGAGTGGTTCTTTGGATAATAATCCAACCGGTCTCTCCATATTAACAACGTTAAAATGGTCGAAAACTTCGATAGTCGATGAGTTAACTATCAAAGAAAAACACGTGTGCAAAAAACGATATTATTTCCAAATGGAAATTATATCGATCAATCATCAACCATATATATATTTGTATTTCCTTATTTTCTACATTTAGAAAATATACGTTATTAACATTGGAAACATTTCCATAGCTTAATTACGTATCACTATTCTTCCACATCTATCAGACTCTAACTATAAACTAACAAGAGAACAACTTCCTAAATATAAACCCCGAAGGCCGAAACCAACATCAGATCGATACTCATAAAACCATTCAACATATTAATCTCTAGTCAGTTTCCAATTTTTGTTTAACTCCTTTCGAATAACTGAATTCGATTAACTCCTTTCGAATAATTAAATTCGATTTACTCCTTTTCATTAACTCTATTTATTTTCCCAATAAATATTCCTTTATTCTATTTATTTTCTAAATAAATAATCCTTTATTCTATTCTATTAGTTTTATCAACATTTTTCCTTTTATAAAACTCTATTCGTTTTATAAACATTTTCCCTTTTATTTACTTTCGAAATATTTCCTTTTATAAAATATGTTGATTTTATAAAATCCCTTTATTTCAATATACATTGAAATAATTCTTTTTACATCCCAGGGTCTTATGATATTTAAAATGTCGAATAACAAGGATCAATATCATTCTAACACACATAATCCATAACAGATTATATAACACATCATATATTACAATATATAAAAAAACAGTAAAATAAATGTTGAGGAATCCAGTCGGATTCCTCCAACCTGTCTCCCTGCATCCACAGATGTTAAACAATATCATTAACATCAATTTCATTTCAATATGAAATATTCTGATAACCAGAATCAACATTTAACAATATATATTTATATAACTATATATACGTTTTCAACCAATTAACTAGCAATCATTCAAACAACTATCACACACAACGTTCAATCATTTTTATCAATCTAAAATACGTTTATAAAAATATAAACTGGACAGAGTTTGTGAGTTTTACTCACTTTGGATGTTAACTGTTAAATAACAGTCGACGTCGGTCGATTCCATCAACGTGTTATTTCGCCAAATCTCCTACGAACTCCAAACGACTCCAGAACCTTTCCGATGTGAAGCCTGTGATTATATGATTCCAACGATACCGAAGTTGAGAAATTTCATTGGTTTAACCGGCCCAACCATCCTTCTGAAACTGACCCAAACGAACAGCTTCATTTCCCACAAAAGAAAAACCCGACCTGCTCGTTTTACATCATCCCCGATTCAAGAAATGCTGCACTCCAGAATTTCACTTTTCATCGTAGTTCATGTCTTCTTTGATCAATACTCCACCATAACTAAACAAGCTAACCTCGCACCTCATTCTCCTCTTTCTAGAAAATCGGGGCCGACGTTTTCCCAAACTAGGAATCTAATAAAACCATCATTAACCTTTATTTAATGATATAAACTAATTACCAAAGTTACTGCTAATCCACGTTTACTCTGTTGATTCTCCTTCCTCACGCGAATGACTCCAGTTCAAACGCCATTTTCGCACTCATCCCAAACTCCATCATCTTCTTCTCCCAACTTAACTCACGAGCTCCTCAGCCTTCTCAAACTCACGCTACCATCCTCCTTCTTCTCCTTTTGATAAAAACTGTCGAATCAGTCCTCTTCTTCAATGAAAAACCACGACTCCATTATCGAGCACTTCCAGCTGACGTACACATGTTTTACTACTGCTTCAGTTCAATCTCAGCCCTTCGTCACCGTATGCAGAGTGTCTTCACCCAACATCCCAGTTTCAACTCGAACACACGTTCGATTCACTCATTTGCTCGAATCCCCCATATTAATGAACCCTAGGTTTGCTTCGTACGTTTTTGGAGAAAATTCCGATGACCTCAAACTGGATCGAACTCAAAAAGGATGGCGCCATCGTGTAGCGCTCGACATTAGGATTTGGAAGATATAAGTTGTAACACCCCGCGAATTCTATAACTGTGAAATTAACAAATTAAAGTATAATTAATTTCAAATCAGAGAACTAAGGGAAACGGAATACGCCATTGCGTTCGTCTCGGAAAAATACGCGAAATAGAGTCCGAGTTTTCGAAAAACGGAGTCCGTATGAAGAAGATATGGCCTTCGGAAGTTTCTGAATTAAGTTTAAAATTCAAACAGAATAAAACAGTTTAAAATTCCAAAATGGGGCCCAATGGGCCAGGGCGGAAAAACACCGCCTAACGCACCCAGGTCGACTGGGCTGTCGACCTGGCCTAACCAGGTCGACAGGGCTGTCGACAGGGCTGTCGACAGGCATGTCGACCTAGTCCAGAGCCAGGTCGAACCCAGTCCAACCTGGCTGGCCTATTCTATGTTGGTCGATTTTCTGTGGTCTGCTTTGTCATTAGGGCTAGGTGGCAAGCTCTAATTGGTCTCTCCTTAGGATGAAAGGCTACGATCTAACCGAGCAACATCAACGGTCCTAATCAGTTCATTACCTCTATAAAAACAACCCTAGACTAACCCTAATCTATTCATTCAAAAATAAGAACAAAGCCGCCATGTTGCTGAGGAACGACTAGGGGTAGCCACCAAATTGGAGAGAGGATTAGGAGGCAAATTCTAAAGCATAAAGCAACTCAATCAAATCAAATCGCATCTTCAAATCCCTAAATTCGAGAATTCGCCACACCATTGTAAGTAGAGTATTATTTTGGTATGAACAAATAATTGTGTTGGTTTGTATACTTAATTTGTGGCGATAAAGTAATTCATATTTGTGCGTTACTATGATTATTATTGATTTGAAATATTGTATACGTTTGGATATTCTTGAATTATGTTATTCATTATAAAGAACTACATGCGGTAGTTCTATGCAAGTATACGTTTGGAATATTCGCAAATTATGTAATCCATGTTGAAGCTACATGTATGTAGTTGATTGAAATTCATGCAAGTTTGGGGCTTTGCTATTATGCCATCATAATGTGTATTTTTATACAAACATCATTTTTGAAGTAATTGGAATAAGTTTGGAATTATGTTGAAAATTTGGCATCATGTATTAAGCCATGCTTTTGTACTGGAAAAACCTATTTGCAAACTTATGAATATGACTAGGCTATGATTGATATGTTGCATAATTGAAATCCATGATTATATTGTTTACAAGAATTATATGATGACATATGTGGTACATAGCTAGGTTAGATTCAAAAATCCCTTTTTGCAAGTTTGCATGACTAAAGTGAAAATCATGATTTCATGTTAGAAATATTTATGCCATGGTTATGTGAACAAATTTAACTATACTTTTGTATTAGTCACAAAAGTAGACACCTTTGTAAACATGTAGTAGTCTTATGAACATGATTTGCTTATGTTTGACATTATGCCTGAATAAAAATATAGGTTTATGTTGTAGTTAAAGCCTATGTGTCGATAGTGATATTCTTAACTTAACTACAAGTTTACATGGTTTGATTCATGTCACTTATGCTTTATGACCAAAATATATGTCACTACTATGCAAGTACACCAGTTTCTATTTTGTATTTCCAACGTCATATTGCAAGTTCATGCGTTCACATTCCCCTTTTTGTGTATGTAATCTCGCTTTAAGCCTCCCCTTTTCGCATGGCTAAGTTGGGCTTAAAAAGGCTAAGCCCAACATATACATAATAAACGGACGTGTTAAACGGGGGAAAATAACGTTGGGTTAAAATTACTAATGAATGAAAATATAAAATAGAAGGGTCCAAATTCAAGCATGGGTTGGGCCCATGATTGGTGTAACCTTTACACCATTAACTTAATAATGGGCCGCAAATATTTACATAAAGGAGAAAGACAAAAATATGTAAATGTAGAACATACGATGGGTTTAACCCGAGGTTGGATTGAGTTGTGATGTAAACCTGCCCGGAACCGCCCGGCTGTCCAGTAGTCACAACAATACCTATCCAATATGGGAGGTTAAACCTGGAGCCCAATAAGGACCCGAGGTTAGACTGAGTTGTGGCGTAAGACTGCCCGGAACCAACCGGCAACAGGCAGCCACAACAATACCTGTCTAATGTGAGAGGTCAGGGCCTTAATAAGACAATTAAGGCTGAGTCAGGATTGTTAGGATTAAGTGAACTAAAAACTTAATCAAAATGAAACATGCTAAACTAAACGGACTGGTGGGGGTTAGGTAGGAAAACACTTAACCAACTTAGCATGTTGGCTAGAGAGAGAAAACCTAGTAACGGGGGGACCCTTTTCAGCAGTAACCCTAGAAGGTGTATCAGGATACCCTGAAACTAGGCAGGGTGGGGCACGATTACTGGGCTGATTGTAAGAGGTCAAATCGACGGCGGTGGTGTAGCAGTGTAGGTTCTAACGGGGTGCGGGCGTGCACACACTCCGGCGCAGAAAAATAAAGCACTGGGCACCAGTAGCATACCTGTGCATTCTAAGGTTGTGTCGGGCCGCCGCCATGGGACTTGATACACCCCATGGTGGGACCAGCATAGGTAACTACAACATCGGGGGCCGTAAGACACATGTAACTATGCGAGTAGGAGCCGATCATCATAGAATGGATCACATCACCCTGATTATGGGGTGCCAATTGGAAACTAGTTTATATGGGTTCAGAGATTAACATGGGGTACGATAGTATATTCGACCCTAGACAACTTAACCAAGTTATAGTGTTTTCCCACTTCTTGTTTATACTTATCATACCCAGTTCTTTATTCATAGACAGAATAGTACTAGACTTACTCAGGCTTTATGTCTGACTCTACTTTTCTTTCGTCTTCTTTTCTTCCGTTCCCCCCCCCCCCCCAGGTCCACAGGGAGGGAACACTGCAGCTTGACCAGCCTCAACATCCAGCTTGAAGAAGAGAAATGTATTTTGGACAAGCTCTATGGGGCTTTTGCAGTTTATCTATGTTTTATTTATGCTTCTTTAAATAATGTAATCAAGACAGATTATGAAAGTGTTATGTTATGTTTTGGAAAAGATGTAAGACAATTATGGTGATGTTGTTGTAGCACGTATTTGCTTTCATGAAATAAAAGTTTGTTGATTTTCCGCTGTTTACAAATATGTGTTCTTATATCTGTCTTGTATATCTGTGACTTATACTTATAAACCTCCACCAAAATTAGGGCATTCCCTTTGAGAGTGACCCTAACGGAGGTGGGGTGTTTCACTTGGTATCAGAGCATAGGTTTACCAGATAAGATAAAAAGTTTTGAAAAATTATTTTCAAAAAGGAAATTTAAAGAAGCATTTTTAAAAGAAAAATATTATTTTATTTTAAAAAGGCAAAGTCCACCCCCCCAAATCCATAGGTACTATCTCTTATCCTTCGTTTTGAATCTATCCTTTTTGTTTCAGCATGTCTGAAGACCTTAACTTGCCAGAAGGGGTGCCAATACCTGGTTGGTTTAGACGGTTCTTAGAAGCAAGAGCCACTCAGCCAGGTCCTACCATTCCTCCTCCCCCAGCTGCCGGAAATCATCCAGCTGCAGCGGCACCTTTTCCTCCACCTCCTCCACGGGGAAACACGTTTGCTAAGATATGTAAAGATTTTAAAGCTATGGGAGCAAGATGTTCACTGTTTATATGGATGCATGTGGGACAGGGCTAGGCGTCGTCTTAATGCAAGAAGGAAGGGTAGTAGCTTATGGCGGGAGGCAGTTGAAAGTGCACGAAAAGAACTACCCAACACACGATCTTGAGTTAGCCGCCATCGTCTTTGCACTCAAGTCTTGGCGACACTATCTCCTAGGTGAGAAGTTCGAACTTTACACTGACCATAAATCGTTGAAATATCTTTTCTCGCAGAAGGATCTTAACTTGAGGCAACAAAGATGGATGGAGTTTCTTGCCTCGTACGATTTCGAAATCTCCTACACTCCGGGCAAAGGCAACGTAGTAGAAGACGCGTTGAGCCGAAAGAAATTGACCCTAAGCCCGTTGTTTGTTGAAAGACAAAGCCTAGAGTTTATAGCCAGCTTCGACTTTAGGCCTTCCTCCGATTTCGTACCAGGCTTGCTAGCATCTCTCGAAGTGCGCCCAACTTTAGTGGATTCAGTAGGGAAAGCACAACGCGAAGACCCTCAACTTGTGGAAATAATTGATAGGTTAATTAGGGGTGAGACTTCAAGTCACCTCAACAGATACTCCATCGACGATAAAGGTCTGCTAAGGCGAGACGGAAGACTATGCGTCCCACAGACAAAAGATTTAATAAAGAAGGTTCTCAAGGAAGCACATCACTCCAAGATGACGATACACCCAGGCGGAGATAAAATGTACAAAGACATAAAAAGGACTTTCTTCTGGAACGGCATGAAAAAGGACGTGGCAGAGTTCGTTTCTAAGTGTATAGTGTGCCAACAGGTTAAGGCGGAACAGAAAAAGCCTGGCGGACTACTACATCCTCTAGAGGTCCCGCAGTGGAAGTGGGATAGCATCTCAATGGACTTCATCGATGGGCTGCCTAGGTCTAGGAGAGGCAACACTAGCATTTGGGTAATAGTGGATAGGCTTACTAAAAGCGCCCACTTTTTACCTGTCAAAAGTAAAAGAACTGCCTCATCCCTAGCATCACTTTACCTCAAGGAAATCGTTCGACTCCATGGATTACCATCTAGCATTGTTAGTGACCGAGACCCCATCTTCACCAGTGAGTTTTGGCGGAGTCTGCAAGAAGCAGTAGGAACGCAGTTATGCTTAAGCACAACCTATCATCCCCAAACCGACGGCCAAACAGAGAGAGTGAACAGAGTCTTGGAAGACCTTTTAAGGCTATGCGTCCTCGACTTCGGAGGGACATGGGAAGACCACCTTCCTTTGGTAGAATTTGCCTACAACAACAGCTATCAAGCAACCATCGGAATGGCGCCCTTCGAAGCTTTATATGGAAGACCGTGCCGATCGCCCACTAGTTGGTGGGAGTCTACTGATAAGCTCACACTTGGACCAGATATGATCCGAGAGACTTCAGAGAAAGTAGACTTAATACGAAGAAGGATGAAGACGGCCCAAGACAGACAAAAGTCCTATGCCGACAAGAGAAGGACCGACCTTGAGTTCGAGGTTGGAGACAGAGTTTTTCTCAAGGTATCACCACTAAGAAACGTTGTTCGTTTTGGAACCACAGGAAAACTGGCACCAAGGTTCGTAGGGCCATTCCCCATCATCGAGAAAATCGGGAAAATGGCCTATAGATTAGAGCTACCCGAGAAGTTGGCTGGAGTCCATAACGTTTTTCACGTTTCACATCTCCGAAAATGTCTACATGAGTCTGCTAAAGTGGTAGAGCCAAATATCCTCGAAGAGGCCGAAGTGGAACGCGAAGCAACCATAAGAAAAGTTCCAACCCGCATATTAGGAACGGAAGTGAAGAAGCTACGCAACCGTGAAGTCAAACTCGTCAAAGTTCAGTGGAGCAACACCGAGGGAGACGCGACTTGGGAAACTGAAGCTAGAATCCGTACAGCCTACCCTTTTCTGTTCAAGGGTACATCCTTGATCTTTCCTTTTCCTTAAGTTGCGCTTTTATCTATCTTTTTAGGTATATTTCCTCGACCTTATCTTTTAGGAAGAAACCCTTTGGATGGAAACATGTAATTGAAACATGTTATGGATGATGGTTGCAAGTGGTTGCAAGTGATTGCTAGTGGTTGCTCGTGGTTGCATATACACACACAATCTAGGTTTTAGATCGGCTCAGTCACTTCATATTGCATATGCATATATGTTTGCATTCATATATGGTTGAACTCTAATGTGTTGTCATGTGGATGCTGCATTTGTATTGAATGATTGTGCACTCATGTAAAATCAAAATAGGAAAATTTGCATACATAATGGATTCATGGCACTTACATAATTCGCATTAAGGAGGTCAACTGAATCAGTAGACCGCCTGATTTTGCATTAGATAAGTACATGTACACACACACTTCGCATATGATCATGAAGCATTAGAAGTCTTTTAAGGACAATGGATGCTCGTGTTTGATGGATGAGTAGATGGATAATTGGATGTTAGGATATACATTCCTCCTAACTTGAAGATTTCGGGGACGAAATCCTTTTAAGTGGGGGAGAATGTAACACCCCGCGAATTCTATAACTGTGAAATTGACAAATTAAAGTATAATTAATTTCAAATCAGAGAACTAAGGGAAACGGAATACGCCATTGCGTTCGTCTCGGAAAAATACGCGAAATAGAGTCCGAGTTTTCGAAAAACGGAGTCCGTATGAAGAAGATATGGCCTTCGGAAGTTTCTGAATTAAGTTTAAAATTCAAACAGAATAAAACATTTTAAAATTCCAAAATGGGGCCCAATGGGCCAGGGCGGAAAAACACCGCCTAACGCACCCAGGTCGACTGGGCTGTCGACCTGGCCTAACCAGGTCGACAGGGCTGTCGACAGGCATGTCGACCTGGTCCAGAGCCAGGTCGAACCCAGTCCAACCTGGCTGGCCTATTCTATGTTGGTCGATTTTCTGTGGTCTGCTTTGTCATTAGGGCTAGGTGGCATGCTCTAATTGGTCTCTCCTTAGGATGAAAGGCTACGATCTAACCGAGCAACATCAACGGTCCTAATCAGTTCATTACCTCTATAAAAACAACCCTAGACTAACCCTAATCTATTCATTCAAAAATAAGAACAAAGCCGCCATGTTGCTGAGGAACGACTAGGGGTAGCCACCAAATTGGAGAGAGGATTAGGAGGCAAATTCTAAAGCATAAAGCAACTCAATCAAATCAAATCGCATCTTCAAATCCCTAAATTCGAGAATTCGCCACACCATTGTAAGTAGAGTATTATTTTGGTATGAACAAATAATTGTGTTGGTTTGTATACTTAATTTGTGGCGATAAAGTAATTCATATTTGTGCGTTACTATGATTATTATTGATTTGAAATATTGTATACGTTTGGATATTCTTGAATTATGTTATTCATTATAAAGAACTACATGCGGTAGTTCTATGCAAGTATACGTTTGGAATATTCGCAAATTATGTAATCCATGTTGAAGCTACATGTATGTAGTTGATTGAAATTCATGCAAGTTTGGGGCTTTGCTATTATGCCATCATAATGTGTATTTTTATACAAACATCATTTTTGAAGTAATTGGAATAAGTTTGGAATTATGTTGAAAATTTGGCATCATGTATTAAGCCATGCTTTTGTACTGGAAAAACCTATTTGCAAACTTATGAATATGACTAGGCTATGATTGATATGTTGCATAATTGAAATCCATGATTATATTGTTTACAAGAATTATATGATGACATATGTGGTACATAGCTAGGTTAGATTCAAAAATCCCTTTTTGCAAGTTTGCATGACTAAAGTGAAAATCATGATTTCATGTTAGAAATATTTATGCCATGGTTATGTGAACAAATTTAACTATACTTTTGTATTAGTCACAAAAGTAGACACCTTTGTAAACATGTAGTAGTCTTATGAACATGATTTGCTTATGTAAGACATTATGCCTGAATAAAAATATAGGTTTATGTTGTAGTTAAAGCCTATGTGTCGATAGTGATATTCTTAACTTAACTACAAGTTTACATGGTTTGATTCATGTCACTTATGCTTTATGACCAAAATATATGTCACTGCTATGCAAGTACACCAGTTTCTATTTTGTATTTCCAACGTCATATTGCAAGTTCATGCGTTCACATTCCCCTTTTTGTGTATGTAATCTCGCTTTAAGCCTCCCCTTTTCGCATGGCTAAGTTGGGCTTAAAAAGGCTAAGCCCAACATATACATAATAAACGGACGTGTTAAACGGGGGAAAATAACGTTGGGTTAAAATTACTAATGAATGAAAATATAAAATAGAAGGGCCCAAATTCAAGCATGGGTTGGGCCCATGATTGGTGTAACCTTTACACCATTAACTTAATAATGGGCCGCAAATATTTACATAAAGGAGAAAGACAAAATTATGTAAATGTAGAACATACGATGGGTTTAACCCGAGGTTGGATTGAGTTGTGATGTAAACCTGCCCGGAACCGCCCGGCTGTCCAGTAGTCACAACAATACCTATCCAATGTGGGAGGTTAAACCTGGAGCCCAATAAGGACCCGAGGTTAGACTGAGTTGTGGCGTAAGACTGCCCGGAACCAACCGGCAACAGGCAGCCACAACAATACCTGTCTAATGTGAGAGGTCAGGGCCTTAATAAGACAATTAAGGCTGAGTCAGGATTGTTAGGATTAAGTGAACTAAAAACTTAATCAAAATGAAACATGCTAAACTAAACGGACTGGTGGGGGTTAGGTAGGAAAACACTTAACCAACTTAGCATGTTGGCTAGAGAGAGAAAACCTAGTAACGGGGGGACCCTTTTCAGCAGTAACCCTAGAAGGTGTATCAGGATACCCTGAAACTAGGCAGGGTGGGGCACGATTACTGGGCTGATTGTAAGAGGTCAAATCGACGGCGGTGGTGTAGCAGTGTAGGTTCTAACGGGGTGCGGGCGTGCACACACTCCGGCGCAGAAAAATAAAGCACTGGGCACCAGTAGCATACCTGTGCATTCTAAGGTTGTGTCGGGCCGCCGCCATGGGACTTGATACACCCCATGGTGGGACCAGCATAGGTAACTACAACATCGGGGGCCGTAAGACACATGTAACTATGCGAGTAGGAGCCGATCATCATAGAATGGATCACATCACCCTGATTATGGGGTGCCAATTGGAAACTAGTTTATATGGGTTCAGAGATTAACATGGGGTACGATAGTATATTCGACCCTAGACAACTTAACCAAGTTATAGTGTTTTCCCACTTCTTGTTTATACTTATCATACCCAGTTCTTTATTCATAGACAGAATAGTACTAGACTTACTCAGGCTTTATGTCTGACTCTACTTTTCTTTCGTCTTCTTTTCTTCCGTTCCCCCCCCCCCCCCCCAGGTCCACAGGGAGGGAACACTGCAGCTTGACCAGCCTCAACATCCAGCTTGAAGAAGAGAAATGTATTGCTTGGACCTTTTCGTTTGAAACTATGGCTTTGGACAAACTCTATGGGGCTTTTGCAGTTTATCTATGTTTTATTTATGCTTCTTTAAATAATGTAATCAAGACAGATTATGAAAGTGTTATGTTATGTTTTGGAAAAGATGTAAGACAATTATGGTGATGTTGTTGTAGCACGTATTTGCTTTCATGAAATAAAAGTTTGTTGATTTTCCGCTGTTTACAAATATGTGTTCTTATATCTGTCTTGTATATCTGTGACTTATACTTATAAACCTCCACCAAAATTAGGGCATTCCCTTTGAGAGTGACCCTAACGGAGGTGGGGTGTTTCACTTGGTATCAGAGCATAGGTTTACCAGATAAGATAAAAAGTTTTGAAAAATTATTTTCAAAAAGGAAATTTAAAGAAGCATTTTTAAAAGAAAAATATTATTTTATTTTAAAAAGGCAAAGTCCACCCCCCCAAATCCATAGGTACTATCTCTTATCCTTCGTTTTGAATCTATCCTTTTTGTTTCAGCATGTCTGAAGACCTTAACTTGCCAGAAGGGGTGCCAATACCTGGTTGGTTTAGACGGTTCTTAGAAGCAAGAGCCACTCAGCCAGGTCCTACCATTCCTCCTCCCCCAGCTGCCGGAAATCATCCAGCTGCAGCGGCACCTTTTCCTCCACCTCCTCCACGGGGAAACACGTTTGCTAAGATATGTAAAGATTTTAAAGCTATGGGAGCAAGATGTTCACTGTTTATATGGATGCATGTGGGACAGGGCTAGGCGTCGTCTTAATGCAAGAAGGAAGGGTAGTAGCTTATGGCGGGAGGCAGTTGAAAGTGCACGAAAAGAACTACCCAACACACGATCTTGAGTTAGCCGCCATCGTCTTTGCACTCAAGTCTTGGCGACACTATCTCCTAGGTGAGAAGTTCGAACTTTACACTGACCATAAATCGTTGAAATATCTTTTCTCGCAGAAGGATCTTAACTTGAGGCAACAAAGATGGATGGAGTTTCTTGCCTCGTACGATTTCGAAATCTCCTACACTCCGGGCAAAGGCAACGTAGTAGAAGACGCGTTGAGCCGAAAGAAATTGACCCTAAGCCCGTTGTTTGTTGAAAGACAAAGCCTAGAGTTTATAGCCAGCTTCGACTTTAGGCCTTCCTCCGATTTCGTACCAGGCTTGCTAGCATCTCTCGAAGTGCGCCCAACTTTAGTGGATTCAGTAGGGAAAGCACAACGCGAAGACCCTCAACTTGTGGAAATAATTGATAGGTTAATTAGGGGTGAGACTTCAAGTCACCTCAACAGATACTCCATCGACGATAAAGGTCTGCTAAGGCGAG
Organism: Allium sativum; assembly: GCA_030737875.1. Classification (NCBI taxonomy): domain Eukaryota; kingdom Viridiplantae; phylum Streptophyta; class Magnoliopsida; order Asparagales; family Amaryllidaceae; genus Allium; species Allium sativum. Next base: position 898,697,274 of record CM060910.1, on the reverse strand, counting down.
ACGGAAGACTATGCGTCCCACAGACAAAAGATTTAATAAAGAAGGTTCTCGAGGAAGCACATCACTCCAAGATGACGATACACCCAGGCGGAGATAAAATGTACAAAGACATAAAAAGGACTTTCTTCTGGAACGGCATGAAAAAGGACGTGGCAGAGTTCGTTTCTAAGTGTATGGTGTGCCAACAGGTTAAGGCGGAACAGAAAAAGCCTGGCGGACTACTACATCCTCTAGAGGTCCCGCAGTGGAAGTGGGATAGCATCTCAATGGACTTCATCGATGGGCTGCCTAGGTCTAGGAGAGGCAACACTAGCATTTGGGTAATAGTGGATAGGCTTACTAAAAGCGCCCACTTTTTACCTGTCAAAAGTAAAAGAACTGCCTCATCCCTAGCATCACTTTACCTCAAGGAAATCGTTCGACTCCATGGATTACCATCTAGCATTGTTAGTGACCGAGACCCCATCTTCACCAGTGAGTTTTGGCGGAGTCTGCAAGAAGCAGTAGGAACGCAGTTATGCTTAAGCACAGCCTATCATCCCCAAACCGACGGCCAAACAGAGAGAGTGAACAGAGTCTTGGAAGACCTTTTAAGGCTATGCGTCCTCGACTTCGGAGGGACATGGGAAGACCACCTTCCTTTGGTAGAATTTGCCTACAACAACAGCTATCAAACAACCATCGGAATGGCGCCCTTCGAAGCTTTATATGGAAGACCGTGCCGATCGCCCACTAGTTGGTGGGAGTCTACTGATAAGCTCACACTTGGACCAGATATGATCCGAGAGACTTCAGAGAAAGTAGACTTAATACGAAGAAGGATGAAGACGGCCCAAGACAGACAAAAGTCCTATGCCGACAAGAGAAGGACCGACCTTGAGTTCGAGGTTGGAGACAGAGTTTTTCTCAAGGTATCACCACTAAGAAACGTTGTTCGTTTTGGAACCACAGGAAAACTGGCACCAAGGTTCGTAGGGCCATTCCCCATCATCGAGAAAATCGGGAAAATGGCCTATAGATTAGAATTTTGAACTCAAACTGGATGGCCTATAGAAAATCGGGAAAATCGGGAGAAAATTCCGATGACCTCAAACTGGATCGAACTCAAAAAGGATGGCGCCATCGTGTAGCGCTCGACATTAGGATTTTGAAGATATAAGTTTTGGGATTTTACTTGCTGTAATGGGTTTTTATGCGGTTATATAGGCTGTTGTGGTAGGTGGGATTTGTGGTTGAGGCGGCAGTGTGCATGGCCTGTTTATGGTCATGGAAATATTTTTGGATATTTTATTTTTGATTTTTATATTTTATTTTCTCGATTATATGCTTGTCTCTCGTCCTTAAAAATCCCTGCGACTACATACGATCTCCTAAAATCACGAAAATTGACATGTAGCTAAAGTTCGACATTACGAACCCAACAAAACTGGTTTCGCCGAATTCCGACTTCGTTTGGAAAAGTGGCTATTTTTAAAGCTTTAAATAACCCATTTAAATATATAAATATATTTAAATATAATTAAATTAAATATAAACAAATTTATATTATCGTATATATTCACACTGGAATACCATACAACTCCAATAGGATTTATAACTCGATACTTCAAATCTAGGTCAAACCGATATTCGATTTATATTAAAATTCCTTTTTAAAATATATATAAATTATAAAGGAATTCCATAGCGACTTTTCTAAATTTTAATTTGGACATAAATCAAAATCTACATGATGAAATACCGTTTTTTCTCTTCCACTAGAAAAATATACTTCACCAGCTCCATACGTTTCTTGTTTCACAGAAATCCTATTTAAAACGGCTTCTGTTTATTCAGTTGAAGTTCAAATCGCCAAATAGCGAACTGCTGCGCTATTTGGAGCTAAATTTTAATTATAATATAATTATACGTTCAAACTGTCATTTATATAATATATTCGTTATTCAAATTCAATTCCTAACTGAATTAAAAATCTCAGATGATCCAGTTCACACCATATGACCATTTCTGCCAATTCTGATTATTTCATAATTAAATATATTATTTAATTATTATTTTAATTAAATATTCCTTATAATTTAATTAAACGACCATTAAATTCTCTAAATCACTATTTAAATAATTAAATAAATTAATTATTATATCGCTGCAAATGTGGGTCATTACATTCTTCCCCACTTAAAATAATTTCGTCCTCGAAATTGCTAAGGTAGAAAACAAACTCTATCGACTGGGTTAAAATTTATTTGTTCACTTCTTAAATTCATTTTCAACTGAACCGATTTAATTTCAGTTAAATATTAATTAATTCTTATCAACGAAAATTTTCAAAAATCCTGAAAATTTTCTATTGCCTTAATTTTTTGAAAAATTTCGCCAGCACCTCCTTTGTACTGGTCAATACGTCAAATCACCACTCGCCTCTCTGGGCCATCTCCATCCCAAAAGGAAATCAAACAGCCAAGCGGCTTGCCAATTCGGCTCATAAATCTTATATCCAATAGAAATATAAACTTGTACCTTTTTGTCGGCATATCATTATATCCTTTCCACCTGTTATCAATTCAGCAGATACAAGGGTCATCCCAATCAAATTCCATTCTATTTTTATCCACAAATCCAACCATTTTCTTATACCTAAGTCGAATTCAATTTCAAATCAAAGTTCCATTTTCAATTTATTTTATTTTATTCTTAACTCATCAATCCAAAACCATTTCAGATTCTATCTCACAATTCAAAATCTGATTCTACTTGATATATCATATCCAATTCAATTTCCAGTTGATTGGTTTCAATTCATTTCCAGCTTGGTTTCACAAATTTATATTTAAATTTGTTTTAATTCAAACAGCCTTTGCCTAGGAGTTTTTTAAACAGTTTACTCTTTTCAAAAATCAAATTTTCCTTTTTGAAATTCAACACAACTTGTCTTTCCCAAAACAAATTCAAAACAGTATCTCTGGTAGTAATTTGTCACTTACAACTTGAAAATGAATACTGGTGATGCAGCTGTCATCATCAGAATCTATTTTCCAGCGATCGAAGTGAGTTCAATACTATAAATCCATTTCTAAACATTCCCACTTTGAAATTCATTTCAAAATATAATTCACACTGCTTGTAAAACAATTTAAAATCTCCTAAGATCTTAAATTTTCCTTATTTTTAATCCAAATCCATTTACAAACACTTATTCAATTTTCTAGAATTTTAATTCAATTTCTGGTCTTAGTTTCAGATTTAATTCACTTCGTAATGCTTATACGAACTCTAATTGGTTATTTATTACCATTTAATTTATAATCTTACTCGATTATAATAACAACCAATATATCCATTATATTATAATTTTGATATATATATATATATCTTCTCTATATCTGATATACCTTGGGTAACCTTATTTTAATTTACCCTTTTTTCAAAACATATCGTGTCGACCCATCGTATTCGAGTGTTTAGTAACTCCTACCGATACAGTGGATCAAACTGATCGACCAGAACTCATAACCAACTCAGCCAATAAATCACCACAATATAAAACAATTTTTATATCTATAACAAATACACTCACTCGTATATATACACTCAACTAAATCTAGGGTATTACTAACCCCATCTCTACTGAGTCACGCCACAGAGCCAAGGTGATTACTTAACTTAGGCTCTAATACCAACTGTAGTGACCCAAAAATTTGGTCCAATTTGAGCTGACCAAAAAAACACAAGTCCAACCCCAAATTAAACTGGAAACCAGGAAACTAATAGAAAGAATTGAGAGGGTAAGGAAAGATAAGATAGAAACTTAGAATAGAAGAAGAAGAAAAACACAACATCAGAGTAACACGAACCTCACAGCGGAACGAATAACATATAATATATATAACATAACTTGAAATATACATCTGTACTTGAATATACATCATTGTCAAAGTACAACACTTATAACACAGCGGAATAATAATAGCTATATAATCCTGAAGCCTCCTGCTTTAGCTCTTCAAGTATCTGTAAATCCCGTCTACTTGACTGCCCGTACAAAATTGGGCACCCAAGAGTTTAGAGAAAACAAAACAAAATAAACTCCGGGTCAGTCATGGGACTGGTATGAGTAAAACAGTTTAAAACAGTTCGAACAAGTAAACGATATCTCATAAGACCACGTTGTATAACGGAAATGGTTTTTCTCCTATGAGAATCCAAAATATCTTTATATCAAAAACCTTTTGATATTATAATAATGTCTATCAACCACAATATAATAATCATCTAGCAGAAATGCCTTCATTTCACGTTCTACATATAGAGTATACAATCAAAACCGCAAGCACGTATTGGGTAATGGATTTCCAACTATGACAAGGTATGGAACCACCTTTCGCTAGTGTACCTCTAGAACGGAATACACTGGGTTCAACAAGAGCATCTTGCAACCCGGCCACACATGACCGACCACTCATTTCGCTTGAGTGTATCGAATGTATAACCCCAACGGTTGGGATCAGCAACCGTTTCCCGAATGGGACAATATCAACTATAGATTTTTAGAAGTAAATGTAACTCTAGATCAGGTGATTATACAACCTAATAGGTGCGACCTACATAGCCATGCTGCCTGCCCGATTTTTTTCATTTCCCGGTTGATGAGGCCTGAGGTTACGCTTTATCATCACATCAGATTCACTTCGAATGCCACATTGTCAGATCCATCGAAAACCACTAATTGACGTCTACAACAGTACATTACGTGTTAGCTAAAGAAGTTTCCTTCTCCGCTTCCACTATTCATACGGTTGAAGAAATCAATGTACGTGACCTTTCTGGAAATACTCTGTCAGACATTCATCCATACAAGTCATCCAGGAACAGGATGAACCGAAGGCACTATTCAGTACATCCATCTTAGGCACTGTTATCTAAGACTTATACAATAGCCCTTGCACTTTACTTCGTCTTCAATTATCTTTGGCATATATGATTCGCATGTTAGAGTTTGTGCCCTAGAGGCAATTCATTTGATGAGATTGATAACACTGTTGATGTTATTATTTTATTTGGAATAAAATATGATTCTATTATATTATATTTACTGCGTAATATAAATATTAATATATTAGAAGTCCTTAGAATAATAATACGGGATTATATATAGTTCGAGTAAGACTGAACTTGAGATTATATAATGTGATAAGTATTATAATTATTAAAAGTCCCTAGTCGAGTTTTATTGTTAAATACAGGACAACAATAAAGCGTTGAGACTAGTATATTGATAGGCTGATGATCACATCTCATTGATCATTAATATACCTGATATTAAAGTCAAGATATAAATACGTATTAGAGAATAGCGTATTGGGCTGACCCACCGTGAGATAACTCCGTGGAATATAATCAACAGTATCATAAGTTATTCTCATAGTGACAGTGATGTAATGGTCCTTAGACCTGAAATCATTATAATTTTATTCGAGGATATTTGTGTTTTGATATCATCTAAAGTTATTTCATAACAGAGTAATGATAACGGTGATTATTGGATACATCTCGAATCGAATGAAAATTGTGAATGATCTAGATGGAATTTAACCCTATGATATATTCGTAGTGATATCCATGGGCCTCTTGATTGAGTGAGACTGTGAAATGCATGGTCGTGCTCAAATATTGATTTGTTTTTAAACAGTCTACTCATCGATCAAGAAAAAACGGATTAAGTTATAAAGAGGATGATACAATCCATGCCTCTAGTTTAATCCTGGATATATTGGTTAAAAGGATTATATTATATTGAGAAACTGGTCACAGAACATGTTAAATCGAATCATTGATATTATTGTAACTTGGGTAACAGCGATGTATTACTAGATGCCGCTCACTGTTTACAGTTTAAATATTTATTTAAATTGTTGCCAACGTTATGATAACCTATAGGGTCACACGTATAAGCGTTGTAAAAGGTGAGAACGTTCGAATAAAAGAAAGGTCAAAAAGGGTTTGACTATTTCCTTTATTTAAACAATGAAGAATGGTTCTAAGGGTTGAGATAAAAAATTCGCATAACTTATTATAAAAGGGGCCGCCTCTTTTCTTTAAGATCTTATCCGAATTCTAATCTGTGAAAAACCCTAGATCTATTTCTTCTTTTGGCTAGTACCGAATCACCCCTTTTCGATTTTGATTGTCATCTTCGAAAGCATAGCTTGTGGATCTCCTCTAGAGGCTTCGGCGGTGTGTCGAGCTTATGATTCGATGCAACGATGTAATTTTTGGTTTCAAGGTCATCCAATTTCTATCGGATTCGACATGGCAGGTAAAATCCTAAACCAATTCAGTTTAATTTGTTGTTCCTTGCGAAGATCCTAGGTTTAATTGTTAAACCGTTCTAATTAGGGTTTCGATTATATCATTTCAAAACCTTACAGTGGTATTGGAGCTAGGTTATGCAAGAAATTTATAGATTGAACTAATTTTGTTGTTGTTTGTACGTGTTAGAATCATTGTTTGCTTGATAGTCTCGTAATCGAGTCAGGATTGATTTCTAGGGTTTAATTGTAAAATTAAAATTGTTTAATTTAAATCGGAATTTATATAAGATATTAATTCTGTTTACTGGATATTAGATAATCAAATCATGAAAATATAAATTTGGTCTGAAAGCAAGTTTATTGATCTGTTTACAGTAAACAGTTCTTGTCTGATAATCAAAAATGTTTGATTGGAAAAACATGTATGGATTTAGATCTGGAACAATGGTTTGATTTCTTTGCTTGTTTGTGTTTTATGAGAACTATGTGTTGAGAACACTGGAACAAATGAACTAAAGACTTAAAACCCAATTTTGTTCTGATGCAAGTAGTTTCATTCAGAATAAAATTTTATTTTGATTCAATTTCGAAAACTATTCAAGTATTGATATTTGATATCAAATATGATGAAAATTCCTTTTGTTAATCCAATTGAAATGGATTAATTATAATGATAAAATGGAATTTAGAGTTTATTTTTCAAATTGAATCTTTTATTATTAAAAAAAAAAAAAACCAAAGCTTGTTTGATCTAGAATTTATTATGATACCTATGATTAAAAGTTAATCATGTATGTTTAACTAAAAAATTTCAGATGTTTGCTGAAACTTTGGAAATCATTAAGGATAATTTGCTCTTCTATAGACCAAAAGTTGATGACAGAAAAGGGAATTAAACATCCATATTGGCATATTCAAATCACACATAATCTTGTGTTATAAACAGTGTCAATATATGAATCATTTTGTTACTGCAGTTTATATGTTGATAAACTGAATGTTTCAAAGGTCAACTACATCATGTAAGGTTTTATGTTAATATGTGACATTTTGGATTATATGGGAATTGAAACAGATTTCAGAAATCATGTTAAATTTCCATATGTATCCTATATTTAAATCATATTGATACAGATCAAATTTTAAATAATAATGTAGATGTATAACAAGTTGATTCATAACTCTATACATTTATTATCCGAACTGTTTATATTAAGCAAGTTTAAGACCTTTTGCATTTGATCTGATAATGATTCAGGTTTTGTAATACTCTTGTATGTTGTCTGTATTGCTTGGTTTTAAATCTGTTTATACGAGTAAATAGAGCTGAACTTATTATCACAATGTTTGATTAATAAGTATTTCTGGCCAGGCTTTATCATAGATTTTTTTATTGATTGAAACTGGTCTTACTGATTAATGAATCAGTAAGATACCTATCTGATGAACTTTCATTCATCGATGTCACTATTGATTAAGTCTAAAGTTAACCAAGTTTCAAATTATTTTACTTTGTTAATGAACAAAGGTATCCTGTAAAATATCCAAAATCTGTTTTTGATTTATCATAAATAGACAAATCATTTTGGAAACTGACCTTTAAGTTAAACTTATACTGGTTTAATCTTGAAAATTGTTGATTAACCAGACATGTGCATTGATAATGTAATGATATAATAAAGTCAGTTATAATAATTTATTTTGGGATAAATACATTATAAATACAGAGTATGACTCTGTTATATATATATATATATTTGATTCAGATCAAATATTGTTGACACTCCTATTAAAATCTAAATATTTTGATCATTGCAGTATATATATATATTATTTGATAATATATCTAACAGGATCATTATCCTTGAATTTCTTAGAAACTTGGATTTTCCTTTTGATATCTGTACATACTTGAATCTATGTTAACAGCCAGCTATTGCCTAGACAAGTGTATATATAGTTTAAATATCTGTTCGTATATGATAAGAATTCTGTGTTGTGACCACAGCATGTTTTGTCATATATACAACATTAAAATATGCTATATACATGACTTGATATATATGTGCAATTTTGACATATATGATATGCCTTATATCTATTTGATTAAATGCCTGTGTGTATATTACATTATATATACAGGATAGTTGCATCTGCATTGATAACTAATTAGACACTGTATTTTGAATGCAAAATACATTGGCAGATCACCTTTAAATATGATGTTGGTTTATATTGATAAACCTCATGATATATAGTTTTAGAACAGAAATCAAACGTAATTTGTTATGCTTAGTACTATCAATATTTATATGATGAAATTTGACATTGAACAAATTCTGATCCCTCATTATTATTTGATTTAAATGTTAACAGACACACTGGTATACATAACTGAAAACCAGTATACTTATCAATGTATTGTTTGATAGTGAATTCTTGTTCCATGATGCATCTTATAATATTAATAGGTTTAGAAACCTGTAATATTCATGTATATATTAAGATGTATGAGTTATACTTATCGAAATATATATATGTATGAAATTCCTGCACAATTATGATCAAGTCTGAGATATATGCATACATATATATCTTATAACTAAATACTACAGTTAGTTTAGTACTATAATTTTGACCTGTAGGTGATTTAGTCTGTTGCTTCACATTGAAACATGATGATGTTTATTTCCCATTCATACTCGAATGGTCAACACAGTTTGGATACTGTGAGAAAGGAATATTGATTCCTGTAAATATAAACACCACATAGGCAACATGTATTCATTTACAATCATACAAATTTTGTTTGTATTGCTTGTTTATATGTATTTGATATATATATGTTTGAATTTGAACAATGACATATATATGTATATTTGATATGTATATATGTATATAATGCATAAACATTGCATCGTTTATTTTCAGACGAAATGAGAAAACTGATATCATACATTCATTTGTAAACGTTTGCAGATTTAGTCTTGTAACTTGGCGCAGTATGACTGAACTAATTAGCACAAGAGCGGACATATTGATGCAGGAACGGTCGAACTTCCAAAACCAAGTGAGACTTGGCAGGTTTAAAGAAACTTGATCGGTTGTACTGTGTATAAAGATACACAGAAATTTCGACTCAGTTGTAGTGTATTTATATATGTATGTTTTAATATTAGCATTGAGTCTAAATTTATAATGTTTAGCAAAGATCTGTATACCTATGACCAACAAATTGTATTATTACATGATCTGATATTACAAGTGTAAAGACCCGCAAAATCCCCGCCCTTCGGATCGACCATAAACCACACAGGTCTGATCCAAAAAGTGGAAACCTACGAATACTTTAACTTTGGGCATACAACACATCTGAACAAAAACATAGACTTTTATAACATCAATAATAAATGTTACATCAGAGTACAGAATATATCAGAGTACATCGATAAATAATACAGCGGAAGAAACATTTAAATTAAATTAAATATATTGCAGCGGAACTAATCTCAGCGGAAGGCCATCAATATTCTGGACCCGGCTTCAGACTTCAATCCAGGATCCTGCTTAACTATATCTGCAAAAAGCTACTCGACTGCCCGTGTGGAAAGAGGGCACCCGAGTTTGCAAAGTGAAACAAACTACAGGTCAGTCGTGGGACTGGTGTGAGAATTCTTAACTTAACTTATCTAATAAGTAGGCTAATCACAGGACCACGCCGCTAACGCGGAACGGGTTTACTCCATTGGATTGCCAGTGCATAATTAAAGTAAATCGTCAAATAACGTAATGCTTTTTAGAAAAATGAAACCATTATAAGACCCAAGTCCCATCACACAATGCAACGCAAACCGGAGGATAGGGTTTTACCTTATAATGATCAAAAGATGCTTGATACGATAAACACGGTGTTATATAATAATAGTGTGCAACCAATTTGAAATACATCAAAGTAAATGTATCAATCCTAGACGGCATGAGTGCCCCATCCCACTATGTCGCCATATATAGGTATACAATCAAAACCGTGTGATGTCGTATTGGAAATTTGGGTTGCCATCTGAGTCAAGGCTAGGGAGGAGATCCTTACCGATTCGAGACACTCTAGCAATGCCCCAAGATTGGTACTCTGTCCAACCCTTGGATCCTGCAGGGCCGGTCCACACTTACTTTTGTGGATTGGTTATGCCTGAACACACGCTTCCCGGTCCTTTTGGACCTATAATACGGCCAGTGGCGACCGAATAACCCGAGGCCTCGAAAAATCCAACAACCACAATGAATAAATGCCAGCGCTGGTAGGTCCCTGGCACCACTCTAGCTAGAAAGAAACGTGCGCACTCCCTGCGTTCCCTTCTCCCGTTTTAGACTCTACCGGGCTGTGAGGCTCGCGAAGTCACGATATACACAAAGCTATGCCTAAATAGACTGTGCTTTGATCATCAACCACAAGGCCTGCTTTTCAACAAAGCCTTGATCAATTGCATCTTAGCATGCCACATTGTCAGACTCTACCATATCATTGATCATCTACCAATATATATATAACCTCTAAGCTCATACGTCTTAGAGAAGGGGGTTAAATGAAGAATAAATTCTCCACCACCAAACAGAAATATATAATCAGTAGCGTTCAACAAATACAGTAGAAAAGAATACAATGTCGGACACACAATCCATTTACAAGTCCGCTCCGGGTCTGAGCGAAACAACGTGTCCGTCGATCTCCAAATACATTTGGACGATCATTACCAAATACCTTGCCTTGGGGTGTCCAGTCCCAATTCAAGATACCAGTCATCATCATCCCAACGATGTGGAAACTTCGGTCTTCAATTGCCATTTTCATCTTCGACTCTTGATCGTCGTGATGATTATTCAGAATGGGTTAAACCCGGTCTTTCTGAATAACTCGCGTATTTTGTGATTAAAAATCAAATATCGGAAAATCACACATTACGCCACATTTCCCACTCAGAGTATTCTTTTAATAAGATATTCATATTAAAAGATTCTCATTAATTTTATCAAAGATAAATTAATAAATTTAATTATAAATCTTCCTTAAAAGATTTATTAAAAATTCTAAATTTGATTTAATATCAAAAATCATTTTCACAAGATTATTTATTTTAAAGAATAAATCTTCTTTTAAACGGGTTAAAGAACTCGTGTCATTTAAAACACAGTTCACGATAAACCCATAAATCAATTTCCAAAATATGGAATTCCACAGAAATCAATCGGTACATAATCGATATAAATTTCTGTATCGGACTAACAATATACATGGAATAACGGCAAAGCCTCTTAAATTCCATATATAATATCGGTCTTCTATTACAGAAGTCCATCTCGATTATTACCAATAGAATTTCCACTTAATTCCAATTGAATATATATTAAATTGGAAAACTAGATTTTTAGAAAAATGCTCTTTTTAAATCTATAAAATAGATTTATTAATTCCAAATAATAATTTCAATGTAAATTGGATTAAAGGAGAAATGTCATTTAGAAACACCGTCCACGATAAATCCACTTCACATCTCAATTTATTTCATATCATAAAATAAGATTTGCAAATTCTAATAATCTTAAATAAAAGATTTCTCTTTAAATATTTATTATTATAAGAAAAACGAATTTTAGAGATAATCATTAAAAATATTCTTTATATAAAAGATTTTTACCTTTTACAAATATTCTTTGTCTAACATATACTTAATATATATATATATATATATATATATATATTTAAATAAAAAGAATTTCTAATGTAAAAATATTCTTATTTAAAAGAACATCTGAATCGAAATGCGACTCAACCATTTACCATATAATTTGGATTATATGGATTTCACACACATCATATATATGACAATAACAATATAATCATCAAATCATCCATTTCATCCAAAGTGTAAATTCCAACTGTGTAAGCATTAAAATTAAATAATAACGCTCATCACAGCCTGTCGATCTAACGATCAACATACAACTAAATAGTGGGATTAGTGTATGTTAATTTTCATCCCAACACCCGTGTGGGGTTTCATCCAACAAACAAACAATTAATTCATTTGTGCACTTGGGCGATGTGTGAAAATTATCGACCCAATCACATAAACAAGTCAGGTAACTTGTCTATGGCAATGTAATACACAATATATAACACGACGATAAAACTGTCTCTTTTTATCTCAATTCTTTTTATTGCATGTAAAATGTCAATAAAAATGTAATCTTTATTTCTATTCTTTTAACGCACCAAAAATGATGATAAAAATATAATCTTTATTTCAATTTCTTTCATTGTAAATAAATGAAATGAAAAATGTAATCTTTTAATTCCATTTGTAATAGCGGGTATAAATAATAACACAAAATATAACTATTCATTTCATGCTTTATTTGCAATAGAGAATGCAAATGAAGATTCAACCTTTTTATTTGATGCTTATTTACATAGAGGAATGTAAATAAAAATTGTAACTTTTTTTTTCCATTTCACAATTTATTTGCATTAAGAATTGCAAATGAAAATGTATCTTTCGTTCTCATGTTTTATTTGCGTTGAGTAATGCAAATAAAAATGTAATATTAAATTTCTAGTTTTATTTACATCAAGAAATGTAAATAAAAGAAAAACTTCTTATTTTATGTCTATTTACATCAAGTGAAGTAAATAAATAAATAAAAATATAACCTTTATTTTAATGCTTTGTTCACCTTTAAAACATGCAACAAAAATGTAACATTGTTTTTTAATAAATTTGTTTGCATCTAAATTTGCAACAAAATGTAATTTTTATTTCTTGTTTGTTTGCAACTGAAGTTACAAACAAAAATGTAATTTTATCTCCTTTATTTTATTTGCATGACAGAATGCAAATAAAAATGCATATTCTCTTTTCTACATTTCGTTTGCATTGTAACATGCAAACAAAAATGTATTTTTTTCTTGTATTGTTTACATTATGAAATGTTAACAAAAATGTGAATTTTTGATTTCATGGAATATTTGCATTGAAAATGCAAATAAAAATAAAAATGCACTACTTTAAAATCATGTTATATTTGTGTTGGAGTACACAAAAAATGTTCTTTTATTTTTAATGTTTTATTTGTGTTTAAGAACGCGAACAAAAAGACCATTTTAATTTTCTATGTTATATTTGTATTTGAGAACACAAACATAAAGGATCATTCATTCCAACTTCGATTTAAATCAAATTTGTGATCATTATTATTTAAATAAATAATTTTATATTGTCAAAATTCATTAAAATTTTCTAAAATAAAAATTTTAAATTGGTCCTGATTTTTGCGGGTTGTTACAATCGCCCCCACTTAAAAACTTTTCGTCCTCGTAAAGGAACGTAGCTAAAAATTGTAAAATTAACTATCTTAATTTTAAATTTTAATGGTTAATTATCTTTTCAAAATATATATAAAAATCATATTTCAAAGAATAGATTATAAATATCAAAAATACGTTAATACAAATTCGTAACTCTTAACTCGTCCTAGGGCATCACTAACCCTATCTCTAACGAGTTCACTCATTCTAGGATACTGCTGATCCTATCTCTAATGAGTATTCTTATTGGACATTACTAATCCAATCTCTGATGAGTCTTCCGTTCAGTTCTAACAAGTTGTACCCCAAAGATTTGAGCTAACCAGAGCTCTGATACCAACTGTAAAGACCCGCAAATCCCCGCCCTTTGGATCGACCATAAACCACACAGGTCTGATCCAAAAAGTGGAAACCTACGAATACTTTAACTTTGGGCATACAACACATCAGAACAAAAACATAGACTTTTATAACATCAATAATAAATGTTACATCAGAGTACATAATATATCAGAGTACATCGATAAATAATACAGCGGAAGAAACATTTAAATTAAATTAAATACATTGCAGCAGAACTAATCTCAGCGGAAGGCCATCAATATTCTGGACCCGGCTTCAGACTTCAATCCAGGATCCTTCTTAACTATATCTGCAAAAAGCTACTCGACTGCCCGTGTGGAAAGAGGGCACCCGAGTTTGCAAAGTGAAACAAACTACAGGTCAGTCGTGGGATTGGTGTGAGAATTCTTAACTTAACTTATCTAATAAGTAGGCTAATCATAGGACCACGCCGCTAACGCGGAACGGGTTTACTCCATTGGATTGCCAGTGCATAATTAAAGTAAATCGTCAAATAACGTAATGCTTTTTAGAAAAATGAAACCATTATAAGACCCAAGTCCCATCACACAATGCAACGCAAACCGGAGGATAGGGTTTTACCTTATAATGATCAAAAGATGCTTGATACGATAAACACGGTATTATATAATAATAGTGTGCAACCAATTTGAAATACATCAAAGTAAATGTTTCAATCCTAGACGGCATGAGTGCCCCATCCCACTATGTCGCCATATATAGGTATACAATCAAAACCGTGTGATGTCGTATTGGAAATTTGGGTTGCCATCTGAGTCAAGGCTAGGGAGGAGATCCTTACCGATTCGAGACACTCTAGCAATGCCCCAGGATTGGTACTCTGTCCAACCCTTGGATCCTGCAGGGCCGGTCCACACTTACTTTTGTGGATTGGTTATGCCTGAACACACGCTTCCCGGTCCTTTTGGACCTATAATACGGCCAGTGGCGACCGCATAACCCGAGGCCTCGAAAAATCCAACAACCACAATGAATAAATGCCAGCGCTGGTAGGTCCCTGGCACCACTCTAGCTAGAAAGAAACGTGTGCACTCCCTGCGTTCCCTTCTCCCGTTTTAGACTCTACCGGGCTGTGAGGCTCGCGAAGTCACGATATACACAAAGCTATGCCTAAATAGACTGTGCTTTGATCATCAACCACAAGGCCTGCTTTTCAACAAAGCCTTGATCAATTGCATCTTAGCATGCCACATTGTCAGACTCTACCATATCATTGATCATCTACCAATATATATATAACCTCTAAGCTTATACGTCTTAGAGAAGGGGGTTAAATGAAGAATAAATTCTCCACCACCAAACAGAAATATATAATCAGTAGCGTTCAACAAATACAGTAGAAAAGAATACAATGTCGGACACACAATCCATTTACAAGTCCGCTCCGGGTCTGAGCGAAACAACGTGTCCGTCGATCTCCAAATACATTTGGACGATCATTACCAAATACCTTCCCTTGGGGTGTCCAGTCCCAATTCAAGATACCAGTCACCATCATCCCAACGATGTGGAAACTTCGGTCTTCAATTGCCGTCTTCATCTTCGACTCTTGATCGTCGTGACGATTATTCAGAATGGGTTAAACCCGGTCTTTCTGAATAACTCGCGTATTTTGTGATTAAAAATCAAATATCGGAAAATCACACATTACGCCACATTTCCCACTCAGAGTATTCTTTTAATAAGATATTCATATTAAAAGATTCTCATTAATTTTATCAAAGATAAATTAATAAATTTAATTATAAATCTTCCTTAAAAGATTTATTAAAAATTCTAAATTTGATTTAATATCAAAAATCATTTTCACAAGATTATTTATTTTAAAGAATAAATCTTCTTTTAAACGGGTTAAAGAACTCGTGTCATTTAAAACACAGTTCACGATAAACCCATAAATCAATTTCCAAAATATGGAATTCCACAGAAATCAATCGGTACATAATCGATATAAATTTCTGTATCGGACTAACAATATACATGGAATAACGGCAAAGCCTCTTAAATTCCATATATAATATCGGTCTTCTATTACAGAAGCCCATCTCGATTATTACCAATAGAATTTCCACTTAATTCCAATTGAATATATATTAAATTGGAAAACTAGATTTTTAGAAAAATGCTCTTTTTAAATCTATAAAATAGATTTATTAATTCCAAATAATAATTTCAATGTAAATTGGATTAAAGGAGAAATGTCATTTAGAAACACCGTCCACGATAAATCCACTTCACATCTCAATTTATTTCATATCATAAAATAAGATTTGCAAATTCTAATAATCTTAAATAAAAGATTTCTCTTTAAATATTTATTATTATAAGAAAAACGAATTTTAGAGATAATCATTAAAAATATTCTTTATATAAAAGATTTTTACCTTTTACAAATATTCTTTGTCTAACATATACTTAATTAATATATATATATATTTAAATAAAAAGAATTTCTAATGTAAAAATATTCTTATTTAAAAGAACATCTGAATCGAAATGCGACTCAACCATTTACTATATAATTTGGATTATATGGATTTCACACACATCATATATATGACAATAACAATATAATCATCAAATCATCCATTTCATCCAAAGTGTAAATTCCAATTGTGTAAGCGTTAAAATTAAATAATAACGCTCATCACAGCCTGTCGATCTAACGATCAACATACAACTAAATATTGGGATTAGTGTATGTTAATTTTCATCCCAACACCCGTGTGGGGTTTCATCCAACAAACAAACAATTAATTCATTTGTGCACTTGGGCGATGTGTGAAAATTATCGACCCAATCACATAAACAAGTCAGGTAACTTGTCTATGGCAATGTAATACACAATATATAACACGACGATAAAACTGTCTCTTTTTATCTCAATTCTTTTTATTGCATGTAAAATGTCAATAAAAATGTAATCTTTATTTCTATTCTTTTAACGCACCAAAAATGATGATAAAAATATAATCTTTATTTCAATTTCTTTCATTGTAAATAAATGAAATGAAAAATGTAATCTTTTAATTCCATTTGTAATAGGGGGTATAAATAATAACACAAAATATAACTATTCATTTCATGCTTTATTTGCAATAGAGAATGCAAATAAAGATTCAACCTTTTTATTTGATGTTTATTTACATAGAGGAATGTAAATAAAAATTGTAACTTTTTTTTCCATTTCACAATTTATTTGCATTAAGAATTGCAAATGAAAATGTATCTTTCGTTCTCATGTTTTATTTGCGTTGAGTAATGCAAATAAAAATGTAATATTAAATTTCTAGTTTTATTTACATCAAGAAATGTAAATAAAAGAAAAACTTCTTATTTTATGTCTATTTACATCAAGTGAAGTAAATAAATAAATAAAAATGTAACCTTTATTTTAATGCTTTGTTCACCTTTAAAACATGCAACAAAAATGTAACATTGTTTTTTAATAAATTTGTTTGCATCTAAATTTGCAACAAAATGTAATTTTTATTTCTTGTTTGTTTGCAACTGAAGTTACAAACAAAAATGTAATTTTATCTCCTTTATTTTATTTGCATGACAGAATGCAAATAAAAATGCATATTCTCTTTTCTACATTTCGTTTGCATTGTAACATGCAAACAAAAATGTATTTTTTTCTTGTATTGTTTACATTATGAAATGTTAACAAAAATGTGAATTTTTGATTTCATGGAATATTTGCATTGAAAATGCAAATAAAAATAAAAATGCACTACTTTAAATCATGTTATATTTGTGTTGGAGTACACAAAAAATGTTCTTTTATTTTTAATGTTTTATTTGTGTTTAAGAACGCGAACAAAAAGACCATTTTAATTTTCTATGTTATATTTGTATTTGAGAACACAAACATAAAGGATCATTCATTCCAACTTCGATTTAAATCAAATTTGTGATCATTATTATTTAAATAAATAATTTTATATTTCCAAAATTCATTAAAATTTTCTAAAATAAAAATTTTAAATTGGTCCTGATTTTTGCGGGTTGTTACAACAAGATGTATGTATTTAATATCAATTTGGTATGAATTATTAGAACTACTATATACAAAATGCCTGTGTAATGTGTTTTGTTATAGAGGGTATAGTATGGTATTAGATAAAGATATACTTGTCTCACTATTTCGAAAAACTATGAGTATTTTTGTATCTATTTTGGAGTAGTTTGACGTGTTTAAATATATACTGTTTTGAACAATACATGTATACCCAGGGACATAAGCTTTGTAACATGTGAAAATGGAATGGTTCCATAAAAGATTGGTTAAAATCTGTTTAAGATTTGTATATTACATTTGATACAAAATTCTAATAACCAATAATTGAAATGTTCGAAAGAAATATAGGCAAAATTCCTATATAATGTTGGATTTAAAATATATATATATATATTTGATTTATATATTTTATTTAAATCCAATTTATATTACGAATATAGAAAGCATATATTCTGATATATGAATAACTCTGATATTGTTTTCCACTACGAATTATAAATTCCCTTTAAAGCAAATTTTGTTATATTAAGTCATGGTGAAGTCTTCCAATAATATACTCATCACTGTCCAAAATCACTGGATGTAACTAACGCCAAAGCGTTGTGCACCTTTTATTTTGGTTATATGCGATGGAGTAAAATGTGGTGCTCCAACCTATTATTGGGTCTGACTTAACTAGGTTGCATAATACGATTATGGCCTTAGAGACAAAAACATGAATTATTCTACATTTTGAGCAAATGAATAATACTGAACAAAATGTTCAACATGCGATCCAAGAGTTATATAGACGATATAATTGACATAAGATGTCTACCTAAAAGGTTGTGTTTTGAGTTCAGCCAAAGCAGGGTCAAGGCATGACTAGATATGGATCTTGGAACACCATTATATGTATATAATGATATATATATATATATATAAACAGAGGGATGTTAATTCGAGTGGGTGCGTATTTTAGTTTAAATTATATATTTATGTTAATATAAATTTTTGATTGCCAAAATTTTGTATTAAATAAATATTACAAAATCAGTTATTATTTTATTATCTAATGTAGATATTAAATAATAAATAACTCCGATAATTTAAATTAATCCTTAAGAAGGATAAATTGAATTAAAACAAATTTCTTGGTTAACATTGAAATTTGAGGATTGTCCTCAAACAAACTAAACGCAGTTGTTTTGCAAATACCAAAGATCTATAATAAAAGGTTGAAGTGTGACTTCAACTGAATAAGATATAAATGTTATAGTAACCTACTTATACATTTCTAGTATTAGATACTAGATATGAATAACATAAATGTATGTATATTTACAGAAATTGCAAAATAAGTAGAAATCTGATAAAATAACAAGTGGACTTACGATTGGATATGAGGCAAATGTTGTTGAATTATCCATAGCAAGTTGATTCTTGTTGTACATACTGGCTTAATTAATTAAATAAAATAATTGTTATTATGAAATTCCACTTAAAATAAATGTTATAATAGATCTTGTTTAGATAAGTTTGAATTTCGTTTGTAGTAATAGAACAATTGTTGTTCATTTTATTTAAATGAAATATCTAATGGAATTTCACAAATAGTTAATGAATTTTATAAATCCTTAACTATTATGTACTTGACATTAAAAATGAGTGGATTAAATTTAGTGATTTAAATCCAATATACCTTTAGTATTACCGGTTGGCCCAGTAAACAAGAAAGTATATCAAAACTCCATAATGATGGAATTTTGAGATCATTTGGTTTTGAACTATATGAGGAATATTGATCTTGTTTATTAGGCAATATAACTGAATCACCTTTCACTTGACACAGTGAATGAGTGATAAGTATTGGGTCTCGTACATAATGATGTATATGGAGCAATGAATACATAAACTAGAGGTAGGTTTTATCATTTCATTATATTTACTGATGATATCAATAGATATAGATACGTGTATCTTATGAAACACATATTAGAATCCTTTGAAAAAGGTTCAAGGAATTCAAAGTGGAGATAGAAACCAATTTTGATAGAAAATAAATTCTCTTCGAACAGATCAAAGAGAATGTTTAAGCCAATTAATTAATGACTGTCCATATAAGTTTGAAATTGTTTCATAACTTACTCCATCTAGAAGACCATATTGGAATGGCGTGTCTGAAAGGAGTAATCACACCTTATAAGATATGGTACGACCAAGATAAGTCATAAGTCATATTGATCTTCTAATTAATTAAATTTAGAACAATTGTGTTTGATCCTACTAAAATGATTTTAGAGACGCCATATAAGATATGGATTAGGAGATGTCCTAATGTGTCTAATGAGAAGATTTGGGATGTAAAGACGTTTATTAAACGTCCTTCTTCTAATAAGATTGGATCCAAATCAAATAATCATTTTGTGGAATATCCAAAAGAACCAAGTGGATATCATTTCTATATATCCTCTGAGAATAAAATGTTTATTGCTCGAATTGGTATTCTTAATAATGGAGAGCCAATCTCTAAGATACCATGGGAATGAAACAGAATTCGAAATGTCTCGAAACCACAAAATGTCATTGAATCTTGTATAGACAAGAAATTGAGTGGGAGTGATACAATAGTTCAAATGTTATATGATAACACATTAACTATTGTAAATTATGTTAGTTTTAAAATAAGAAATAAATACTGATTCTAAAAGGGAAAATGTTTGGATTAAGAAGTTCATGATTGAACTTAATTCATTGTTGATCCAATGATATACGTTGCGATAACAATGTGGCTGATGCTCAGGCCTAAAACCTTAAACTCACTATTAATCCAAACATATATGATTCCTATATGAAGTTGTTCACAGAGGAAATAAACATATCTGCAAAGTTACAAACGTTGTAATGTTGCAGACCTACTGAATTAAACTCTGTCGCAGCAGAAGTTTAATAGTCACACTAGTTTCATGAGTATATGATATGTAAATGATTGACTCTAGTGCAAGTGGGAGATTGTTAGAGTTTGTGCCCTAGAGGCAATTCATTTGATGAGATTGATAACACTGTTGATGTTATTATTTTATTTGGAATAAAATATGATTCTATTATATTATATTTACTGCGTAATATAAATATTAATATATTAGAAGTCCTTAGAATAATAATACGGGATTATATATAGTTCGAGTAAGACTGAACTTGAGATTATATAATGTGATAAGTATTATAATTATTAAAAGTCCCTAGTCGAGTTTTATTGTTAAATACAGGACAACAATAAAGCGTTGAGACTAGTATATTGATAGGCTGATGATCACATCTCATTGATCATTAATATACCTGATATTAAAGTCAAGATATAAATACGTATTAGAGAATAGCGTATTGGGCTGACCCACCGTGAGATAACTCCGTGGAATATAATCAACAGTATCATAAGTTATTCTCATAGTGACAGTGATGTAATGGTCCTTAGACCTGAAATCATTATAATTTTATTCGAGGATATTTGTGTTTTGATATCATCTAAAGTTATTTCGTAACAGAGTAATGATAACGGTGATTATTGGATACATCTCGAATCGAATGAAAATTGTGAATGATCTAGATGGAATTTAACCCTATGATATATTCGTAGTGATATCCATGGGCCTCTTGATTGAGTGAGACTGTGAAATGCATGGCCGTGCTCAAATATTGATTTGTTTTTAAACAGTCTACTCATCGATCAAGAAAAAACGGATTAAGTTATAAAGAGGATGATACAATCCATGCCTCTAGTTTAATCCTGGATATATTGGTTAAAAGGATTATATTATATTGAGAAACTGGTCACAGAATAGGTTAAATCGAATCATTGATATTATTGTAACTTGGGTAACAGCGATGTATTACTAGATGCCGCTCACTGTTTACAGTTTAAATATTTATTTAAATTGTTGCCAACGTTATGATAACCTATAGGGTCACACGTATAAGCGTTGTAAAAGGTGAGAACGTTCGAATAAAAGAAAGGTCATAAAGGGTTTGACTATTTCCTTTATTTAAACAATGAAGAATGGTTCTAAGGGTTGAGATAAAAAATTCCCATGACTTATTATAAAAGGGGCCGCCTCCTTTCTTTAAGATCTTATCCGAATTCTAATCTGTGAAAAACCCTAGATCTATTTCTTCTTTTGGCTAGTACCGAATCACCCCTTTTCGATTTGATTGTCATCTTCGAAAGCATAGCTTGTAGATCTCCTCTAAAGGCTTCGGCGGTGTGTCTAGCTTATGATTCGATGCAACGATGTAATTTTTGGTTTCAAGGTCATCCAATTTCTATCGGATTCGACATGGAAGGTAAAATCCTAAACCAATTCAGTTTAATTTGTTGTTTCTTGCGAAGATCCTAGGTTTAATTGTTAAACCGTTCTAATTAGGGTTTCGATTATATCATTTCAAAACCTTACATAGCAACGCTTATGCCAATACAGAGTGGTTCTTTGGATAATAATCCAACCGGTCTCTCCATATTAACAACGTTAAAATGGTCGAAAACTTCGATAGTCGATGAGTTAACTATCAAAGAAAAACACGTGTGCAAACAACGATATTATTTCCAAATGGAAATTATATCGATCAATCATCAACCATATATATATATTTTTATATATTTGTATTTCCTTATTTTCTATATTTAGAAAATATACGTTATTAACAATGGAAACATTTCCATAGTTTAATTACGTATCACTATTCTTCCACATCTATTAGACTCTAACTATAAACTAACAAGAGAACAACTTCCTAAGTATAAACCCCGAAGGCCGAAACCAACATCAGATCGATACTCAGAAAACCATTCAACTTGTTAATCTCTAGTCAGTTTCCAATTTTCGTTTAACTCCTTTCGAATAACTAAATTTGATTAACTCCTTTCGAATAACTAAATTCGATTTACTCCTTTTCATTAACTCTATTTATTTTCCCAATAAATATTCCTTTATTCTATTTATTTTCTAAATAAATAATCCTTTATTCTATTCGTTTTATCAACATTTTCCCTTTTATAAAACTCTATTCGTTTTGTAAACATTTTCCTTTTTATTTACTTTCGAAATATTTCCTTTTATAAAATCTGTTGATTTTATAAAATCCCTTTATTTCAATATACATTGAAATAATTCTTTTTACATCCCAGGGTCTTTTTATGATATTTAAAATATCGAATAACAAGGATCAATATCATTCTAACACACATAATCCATAACATATTATATAACACATCATATATCACAATATATAAAAAAACAGTAAAATAAATGTTGAGGAATCCAGTCGGATTCCTCCAACCTGTCTCCCTGCATCCACAGATGTTAAACAATATCATTAACATCAATTTCATTTCAATATGAAATATTCTGATAACCAGAATCAACATTTAACTATATATATTTATATAACTATATCTACTGTAACACCCCACCTCCGCTAGGGTCACTTACAAAGGGAATGCCCTAGTTTTGGAGGGGTATTATCTAGTAAACAGGAACAGAGATAACACAAGACAGAATATAGATAAAATAAAGTGTATAAAGCAGCGTATATAAACTTTAAAACCAAATCTCATTACTGAAGAATAGAGTCAAAACCTCTTACATCAAAATGCCAAGTCATTATTTCATTACATCAAGTTCTAAAGAAGCAAAGTACTTAAAACAACATAAGTAAAACATTATTCCCCAAAAAGTGCATGAGTGCAGCCATAGCATAGCTCAAGACCAAACCGTACATGAGCCGTCAGAAAGCAAGCGAAGTCCAAGCTAAGAGCTAGAGTCTCCTCCCTGAGAACCTGGGGGGGAGGAAACGAAAGAAAAGAGGCGAAAGAAAACGGGTCAGTCAAAAAGACTGGTAAGCCCTAGTGACTATCAGCATAGAAACTAGTAAAGTTAACAAGACATAAATAAACTGGAATTAAACATAGGAATGATGATAAGTTTGACATGATAACTAAGCTAACAAGATAACTCAAGCCTAACATTGCGTATTCAAGGTTCGCCATACCAACTAGACTGGTATACTAATCCCGTGTCAACTATAAATCAAGAAATAATCCCTTGGCCCAATATCGTGAAGTGACCCAATTCAGGGTCCAACGGTATGATCTAATCGATCGGCTCCCTACAAGTCTAGCTTGTCGTGTGTCTGTGTCATACGGCCCTATCACGAATGTAGTCACCTGTGCTAGGTCCACAATAGGGTGTATCAAGCCCTAGGGTGCCAACCACCGACACGAATCAAGAATGCACAGATAATCCTACTGATGCCCAATGCCTGCTTTTTCAACTCCGGACTAAGTGCACGACCCTAGTCCGCCAGAACCTACAATGGCGCACCAACTCAGCCGTCGTTCTGGTCGCTTACAATCAGCCCAGTAATTGTGCCCCACCCTGCCTAGTCCCAGGGTACCGTGATACATCTAGTGGGTTACTGCTGAAAAGGACCGCGTAACTAGGGTTTCGTTCAGCAGGTTAAGTTGTCATTTAAAATCGAGACTTAACCCCATCTACCTGTCATGTCAAATTGACTAAGTGTGTCGTTCTATTTCAAGACTTAGTCCTACGAATCATGTGTCAGGTTGGTTAAGTGTGTTCAAGCGGTTCATGACTTAACCCTATCAAATCAACGTGTCAAATTGGTTAAGTATATTCGAGTGGTCCATGACTTAACCCTATCCAGTGGCATTAATTTACTTAATGCACCCCTAACCTCTCACATTAGACTTGGTTATGGTTACTGGATGTGCCGGGCGGGTCCGGGCAGTTTTACACCATAACCTAGTCTAACCTCGGGTTTCGAGTGCGATATGACCAACTACTCACATTGGGTCCTATTGTTTGCAGTTACTGGATTCGTCGGGCGGTTCCGGGCAGGTTTATACCGCAAACTCAACCCAACCTCGAGTTGGCCACGTTTAAGTTATATAGGTGTCATGTCCATGCTTAATTTTTCATGTCAAGTTCATGTTCGTGTTAACCATGTTCATGATTCAAGTTTTCAAGTATAATTTCATGTCAAGTTTACATGTCATGTTTTCATGTCATATCATGTTAATTTTATAGCCAATTTCAAGTTTTCCTAATCTACCCAAAACGTATCCCCAACGTATGTGAATTCGCATCAACACAAGATATCAAGATAGGGAATAACACAAAAAGGATAGTCATAAGATGGCAAAGGTGTTTACAAGTTAAGCATGACGATTATAATATTTCAGGCATATGAATAAGGGTCTCAACATCAACTTGGCAGAATATGGTGATAGACATGGTAATGGATTGACATAAGATAATATCCCCAATAATAGTTTCAACATCACAGGTAATGTTTAGATAAAGGTCATGAGAGGTTTTAGGTTAATAACATGAATATGTCCCAAATCAAGTTCATACAATAATCCACAAGTCAAAGTTTCACATGAATAGATCTAGGGTGTGCAAAATTAGATCTAAAATAGTAGGTCTAAAAAGGATAGTCATAGATCAAGGATTTACAACGATAGATCCAACCTAGTTATCATGTTTAGGCATAATTTCAGTTTACATCGTGTTCATGTTAAATTTACAGTTTAGATCTAAGAGTAACTGGGGCTTACAGTGCGTGGATCGAGAATTAAGAACAGAAATTGTCGTAGGATCGTTGCAGAAGCTTCAATCTCTAGTTTGAATTGAGTTGCTTAGGTTGATGTTGATTAGCTTCTAGTTTTGATTACAGCAGAGTAGCGATGCCATTTTTATTTTTATTTAGAACAGAGGCAGAGTAGAAGCAGAATAGAATTGTGTGTAGAGAAGGCTAGGTTTGGGGCTGTTTAAATAGGTTTAGGCAGATGAATCTGGACAGAAATCGGACTAGATACATCAGAATGAACACTGACCCAAAAATGGGCTCGGGGACCAGGTCGACACCCAAGTCGACTGCGCAGTCGACCTGGTCCTCGGGGTGTCGACTGCCCAGTCGACTCCCCAGTCGACCTGGGTCTGGGCGGGAAATTTCCCGCCCAGTCTGTTCTGCATTTGAAATTTGAATTTTGAATTTGAATTCGAGCTGTTTTCGATTCTGAAAATTCCTGAAACTTCGGAGGGTCATATCTCCCTCATACGGACTCCGATTCTTGCAAACTCGGACTCGTTTCCAAGCAGAATTCCGAGACGAACGCAATGGCGCAACCCGTTTCCCTTGGTTCTTATTTTAAAATTTAATTCTGCCTAGATTTATGGTTATAACACGTTATCAAAATACGGGTTGTTACATTCTCCCCTCCTTAAAGGATTTCGTCCCCGAAATCTCTAAGTTAGGAAGAACGTATCCTACCATCCATCTACTCAAAACATCATCCACAAGCAAACATTGTCCTTAAGAGATTTCTAATGTTGTACGAACATATGCAAAAAGTGTGTGTATATGTTCCTTATCTAATGCAAATGATCAGTCCTGATTGATCTTTCTAATGCAAAATATGTTTAGTGTCATGAATCCAACATGTATGCAAATAATCCTAGTCACGTAAGCACTATATGTGTGCACAAACATTCGTCCAAATGCAACATTCATATGATGACACATTCAATTTCATCCATAAATAAGTATAAACACTCATGCATATGCAATATGAAAATGTGTCTGAGCCGATCTAGTGCCTAATGTGTGTTATGCAACCACGAGCAATCACTTGCAACCATTCGCAAACATCAAGCATAACATGTTTCAAATATATTTTTACATTCATAGGATTCTACCTAAGGTTCTCAAGACAGGATCGAAAGGATATACAAGATAAAACAGAGTATCTAGTGAAAAGAAGTTAAAGATGTACCCCTAGAAGGTCCTTCTTGCGGGGCTTGCCCTTGCTTCTTAGGGCAGTTCTTGCTGATGTGTCCAGTTTCACCGCATTGAAAACATGCTCCTATCTTCATCTTCTTCTTCCTACAGTCCTGGACTATATGCCCGTCAATACCACAGAAGTTGCATTTTCTTTTCTCGCATGACTTGTCATTCTTGTTGTTGTTGTTCTTTCCTCCTTTCTCGGAGTCTACCTTCTTGTCTTGAGACTCATTCGCCTTGACCTTCTTCTTGCCATTCTCGTCTTCTTCATGAAGTAGGGCCATATTCACCAAGCTTTCAAAGGTCGCCCCCATGGGTACATGAGTCATGGCCATAGTGTGGAGTGGCTCGCTCAATCCTCGAGCAAAGCGTAGAGCCTTCTTCTCAGCCGTGTTGACTAAGTCCAAACCAAACCGAGCAAGCTGATTAAACTTATTCATGTATTCCCTAACTGACATGTCCCCTTGCTTGAGTGCCAGGAACCTCTCCATCTGAAGACTCGCTTCTTCGGATGATAAAAACTTAAGCCCAAACCTCTCTCTAAAGTCTGCTCAAGTCTCAATTGGCCTGGAAGCGTTGGTGACTTCCCACCAAAATGCAGCTTCCTCTTTCAACAACCATGCTGCCAACTGAACTTTCCTACGATCCTCCATATCGAAAATAACAAACAAGCCTTCAGTCTCTTTTAGCCGGTTTCGCGCCTCAACGAAGGTTTCAGTTCCAACGAAGTTCTTGCCGCCCATTCCTATAAGTCCTTGCATATTTTGGCGAAGGCGGTACCCGGAGGAGGAGGAGGAACCGCGACCACCGGGGGAGGAGGAGGAGGGATATCTGTCGGGCCCACGCAGTTGGCCCTAGCTTCCAAGTATCTTCGGAACCAGCCAGGTATGGGTACTCCCTCAGGAAGGTTAAGATCAGACATGCTGAAAAGCGAAAAGGAAAAAGATTCAAACGAGGAAACAAAGGAAAGTGCTAATGGCTTTTGGGGAATAGCCTTTTCTTAAAAATAAAACTTTTCTTGAAAAATGCTTCTTTATAAACGGTTTTGAAAATAGTTTCAGAAGGTTTTTTTCTTTAAAACTTTTGCCCAGTCTGGTAACCTTCTGCTCTGATACCAAATGTAGCACCCCACCTCCGCTAGGGTCACTCACAAAGGGAATGCCCTAGTTTTGGAGGGTTATTATCTAGTAAACAGGAACAGAGATAACACAAGACAGAACATAGATAAAATAGAGTGTATAAAGAAGCGGATATAAACTTTAGAACCAAATCTCATTACTGAAGAATAGAGTCAAAACCTCTTACATCAAAATGCCAAGTCATTGTTTCATTACATCAAGTTCTAAAGAAGCAGAGTACTTAAAACAACATAAGTAAAACATTATTCCCTAAAAAGTGCATGAGTGCAGCCATAGCATAGCTCAAGACCAAACCGTACATGAGCTGTCAGAAAGCAAGCGAAGTCCAAGCTAAGAGCTAGAGTCTCCTCCCTGAGAACTTGGGGGGGGGGGGAACGAAAGACAAAGAGGCGAAAGAAAATGGGTCAGTCAAAAAGACTGGTAAGCCCTAGTGACTATCAGCATAGAAACTAGAAATGTTAACAAGACATGAATAAACTGGAATTAAACATAGGAATGATGATAAGTCTGACATGATAACTAAGCTAACAAGATAACTCAAGTCTAACATTGCGTATTCAAGGTTCGCCATACCAACTAGACTGGTATACTAATCCCGTGTCAACTATAAATCAAGAAATAATCCCTTGGCCCAATATCGTGAAGTGACCCAATTCGGGGTCCAACGATATGATCTAATCGATCGGCTCCCTACAAGTCTAGCTCGTCGTGTGTTTGTGTCATACGGCCCTATCACGAATGTAGTCACCTGTGCTAGGTCCACCATAGGGTGTATCAAGCCCTAGGGTGCCAACCACCTACACGAATCAAGAATGCACAGATAATCCTACTGATGCCCAATGCCTACTTTTTCAACTCCGGACTAAGTGCACGTCCCTAGTCCGCCTGAACCTACAATGGCGCACCAACTCAGCCGTCGTTCTGGTCGCTTACAATCAGCCCAGCAATCGTGCCCCACCCTGCCTAGTCCCAGGGTACCGTGATACATCTAGTGGGTTACTGCTGAAAAGGACCACGTAACTAGGGTTTCGTTCAGCAGGTTAAGTTGTCATTTAAAATCGAGACTTAACCCCATCTACGTGTCATATCAAATTGACTAAGTGTGTCGTTCTAGTTCAAGACTTAGTCCTACGAATCATGTGTCAGGTTGGTTAAGTGTGTTCAAGCGGTTCATGACTTAACCCTATCAAATCAACGTGTCAAATTGGTTTAGTATATTCGAGTGGTCCATGACTTAACCCTATCCAGTGTGAAACACCCCTCCTCCGTTAGGGTCACTCTCAAAGGTAATGCCCTAATTTTGGTGGAGGTTTATAAGTACAAGTCACAGATATACAAGACAGATATAAGAACACATATTTGAAAAACAGCGGAAGAACAACAAACTTTATTTCAATAAGTCAAATACGCGTTACAACAGCATCCTTTCCAAAAACATAACAAACACTTCATAATCTGTCTTGAGAACATTATTTTTAAAGAAGCATAAATAAAACATAGACAAACTGCCAAAGCCCCATAGTGGATTGTCCAAAGCCATAGTTCAAAACAGGAAAGTCCAAGCAATACATTTCTCTTCTTCAAGCTGGATGTTGAGGCTGGTCAAGCTGCTGTGTTCCCTCCCTGAGGACCTGGGGGGGGGGGGGGGAACGGAAGAAAGAAGACGAAAGAAAAATAGAGTCAGACATAAAGCCTGAGTAAGTCTAGTACTATTTTGTCTATGAATAAAGAACTGGGTATGATAAGTAAAACAGGAAGTGGGCAAGCACTATGAACTTGGTTAAGTTGTCTAGGGTCGAATATACTATCGTACCCCATGTTAATCTCTGAACCCATATAAACTAGTTTCCAATTTGCACCCCAAAATCAGGGTGATGTGATCCATTCTACGATGATCGGCTCCTACTCGCATAGTTACATGTGTCTTACGGCCCCCGATGTCTGTAGTTACCTATGCTGGTCCCACCATGGGGTGTATCAAGTCCCATAGTGGCAACCCGACACAACCTTAGAGTGCAAAGGTATGCTACTGGTGTCCAGTGCTTTATTTTTCTGCGCCGGAGTGCGTGCACGCCCGCACACCGTTAGAACCTACACTGCTACACCACCGTCGTCGATTTGACCTCTTACAATCAGCCCAGTAATCGTGCCCCACCCTGCCTAGTTTCAGGGTATCCTGATACACCTTTTAGGGTTACTGCTGAAAAGGGTCCCCCGTTACTAGGTTTTCTATCTCTAGCCAACATGCTAAGTTGGTTAAGTGTTTCCTAACCTAACCCCACCAGTCCGTTTAGTTTAGCATGTTCCATTTTGATTAAGTCTTTAGTCCACTTAATCCTAACAATCCTGACTCAGCCTTAATTGTCTTATTAAGGCCCTGACCTCTCACATTAGACAGGTATTGTTGTGACTGCCTGTTGCCGGTTGGTTCCGGGCAGTCTTACGCCACAACTCAGTCTAACCTCGGGTCCTTATTGGGCTCCATGTTTAACCTCTCACATTGGATAGGTATTGTTGTGACTACTGGACAGCCGGGCGGTTCCGGGCAGGTTTACATCACAACTCAATCCAACCTCGGGTTAAACACATCGTCTTTTCTACATTTACATATTTTGTCATTCTTCTTTATTTCTTATATGTAAATATTTGCGGCCCATTATTATGTTAATGGTGTAAAGGTTACACCAACCATGGGCCCAACCCATACTTGACTTTGGGCCCTTCTATTTCATATTTTCATTCATTAATTAATTTTTAACCCAACGTTATTTTCCCCCGTTTTACACGTCCGTTAATATATATTGGGCTTAGCCTTTTAAAGCCCAATTTAGCCATGCGAAAAGGGGAGGCTTTTGGTGTATACACAAAGAGGGGAAAGTGAGCGCATGAACTTGCATATGACGTTGGAAAACACATAATAGAAATTGGTGTACTTGCATAGTGGTGACATGTATTTTGGTCATAAAACATAGGTGACATAAATCAAGGCATGTAAACTTGCATAGGTTTAACTACAACATGAACCTATATTCTTATTTAGGCATAATGTCAAACGTAAGCATGGCCTAAATACTCCTAGCATAAACATGGCATATTGTCAAACATAAGCATGGCATAAAGTACTTCTTGCATAGGCATGGCATATTGTCAAACATAAGCATGGCATAAATACTTCTAGCATGAACATAGCATAATTCAACTTAATCATGATTTAAGCCTAATCACATAACGATGGTATAAACATACTTATGCATAAATATTCCTAAACATGGTGTTTGGTTTAAACTTGCAAAAAGGGATTTTTGAGTCTAACCTAGCCATGTCATCATATAATCCTTTAAAACAAGATAGACTTAATAACGGATTTCAATTATGCCAAATATCATTCCTAGCCATATTCATAAGTTTGCAAAAGCATGACTTAATACATGGATTATGGTGTCAAAATTCCACATAGTTTCATATGAACTATAATAACCAAACTTGTTTCAATTACTTGCAAAATGATTTATGCACAAAAATATACATCATAATGGCATAATAACAAAGCCCCAAACTTGCATAAATTTCACTCAACTACATACATGTAGCTTCAACATAGATTACATAATTTGCGCAATATTCCAAACGTATATTTGCATAGAACTACCGCATGTAGTTCTTTATAATGAATAACATAATTTTGCACAAATATGAATTACTTCCATTGCCACAATTCAAGCATACACATCAACACAGTTGTTTATTAATACCAAAGTAATACTATACTTACAATGGTTGCGGCGAATTCTCTAATTAAGAGACACGATTCCTTTGTTGAATTGATTAGCTTTAGGTTGCTTGAATTGCTTTAGGCTTTAGAACTTTCTCCCTAATTCTCTCTCTAGTTGGCGGCTACTCTTTGTCGTTCCTCAGCAACATGGCGGCTATGTTCTTAATTTGAATGAATAGATTAGGGTTTAGTCTAGGGTTGTTTATATAGAGGTTAGGAATTGATTAGGACCCTTGATGTTGCTAGGTTAGATCATAGCCATTCATTAGGAAGAGAGACCAATAAAAACCCGCCACCTAGCCCTAATGACAAAGCAGACCACAGAAATTCGACTGCACACCGACCTGGCCAGCCAGGTTGGCTGGGCTCGACCAGGTCGATACCCCTGTCGACAGGGCTGTCGACAGCCCTGTCGACATGGGTAGCCCAGGTCGACAGCCCAGTCGACCTGGGTGGCTAGGCGGGTGTTTTATCCGCCTGGCCCACTGGACCCTATTTCAAATTACTATTTTATTCTGTTTGAATTTTAAATTTAATTCAAAACTTCCGAAGGCCATATCTTCTTCATACGGACTCCGTTTTTCGAAAACTCGGAGTCTATTTCGCGTATTTTTCCGAGACGAACGCAATGGCGTATCCCGTTTCCCTTAGTTCTTTGATTTGAATTTGATTATACTTTAATTCATGAATTTCACAGTTATAGAATTTTTCGGGGTGTTACATTCTCCCCCACTTAAAAGGATTTCGTCCCCGAAATCTTCAAGTTAGGGGGAATGTATATCCTAACATCCAATCATCCATCTACTCATCCATTAAACACGAGCATCCATTGTCCTTAAAAGACTTCTAATGCTTCATGATCATATGCAAAGTGTGTGTGTACATGTACTTATCTAATGCAAAATCAGGCGGTCTACTGATTCAGTTGACCTCCTTAATGCGAATTATGTAAGTGCCATGAATCCATTATGTATGCAAATTTTCCTATTCTTGATTCTACATGAGTGCACAATCATTCAGTACAAATGCAGCATCCACATGACAACACATTATAGTTCAACCACATACGAAAGCAAACATATATGCATATGCAATATGAAGTGACTGAGCCGATCTAAAACCTAGATTGTGTGTGTATATGCAACCACGAGCAACCACTAGCAATCACTTGCAACCACTTGCAACCATTCATACATAACATGTTTCAACTACATGTTTTCATCCAAAAAGATTCTACCTAAAGGATAAGGTCGAGGAAATATACCTAAAAAGATAGATAAAAGCGCAACTTAAGGAAAATGAAAGATCAAGGATGTACCCTCGAACAAAAAAGGGTAGGCTGTACGGATTCTAGCTTCAGTTTCCCAAGTCGCGACTCCCTCGGCGTCGCTCCACTGAACTTTGATGAGCTTGACTTCGCGGTTGCGTAGCTTCTTCACTTCCGTTCCTAATATGCGGGTTGGAACTCTTCTTATGGTTGCTTCGCGTTCCACTTCGGCCTCTTCGAGTATATTTGGCTTTACCACTTCAGCAGACTCATGTAGACATTTTCGAAGATGTGAAACGTGAAAAACATTGTGGACTCCAGCCAACTTCTCGGGTAGCTCTAATCTATAGGCCATTTTCCCAATCTTCTCGATAATAGGGAATGGCCCTACGAATCTTGGTGCCAGTTTTCCTGTGGTTCCAAAACGAACAACGTTCCTTAGCGGTGATACCTTGAGAAAAACTCTGTCTCCAACTTCGAATTCAAGGTCGGTCCTTCTCTTGTCGGCATAGGACTTTTGTCTGTCTTGGGCCGTCTTCATCCTTCTTCGTATTAAGTCTACTTTCTCTGAAGTCTCTCGGATCATGTCTGGTCCAAGTATGAGCTTATCCGTGGACTCCCACCAACAAGTGGGCGATCGGCACGGTCTTCCATATAAAGCTTCGAAGGGCGCCATTCCGATGGTTGCTTGATAGCTGTTGTTGTAGGCAAATTCCACCAAAGGAAGGTGGTCTTCCCATGTCCCTCCGAAGTCGAGGACGCATAACCTTAAAAGGTCTTCCAAAACTCTGTTCACTCTCTCTGTTTGGCCGTCGGTTTGGGGATGATAGGCTGTGCTCAAGCATAACTGCGTTCCTACTGCTTCTTGCAGACTCCGCCAAAACTCACTGGTGAAGATGGGGTCTCGGTCACTAACAATGCTAGTTGGTATTCCATGGAGTCGAACGATTTCCTTAAGGTAAAGTGATGCTAGGGATGAGGCAGTTCTTTTACTTTTGACAGGTAAAAAGTGGGCGCTTTTAGTAAGCCTATCCACTATTACCCAAATACTAGTGTTGCCTCTCCTAGACCTAGGCAGCCCATCGATGAAGTCCATTGAGATGCTATCCCACTTCCACTGCGGGACCTCCAGAGGATGTAGTAATCCGCCAGGCTTTTTTCTGTTCCGCCTTAACCTGTTGGCACACCATACATTTAGAAACGAATTCTGCCACGTCCTTTTTCATGCCATTCCAAAAGAAAGTCCTTTTTATGTCTTTGTACATTTTATCCCCGCCTGGGTGTATCGTCATCTTGGAGTGATGTGCTTCCTCGAGAACCTTCTTTATTAAATCGTTTGTCTGTGGGACGCATAGTCTTTCGTCTCGCCTTAGTACACCCTTATCGTCAATGGAGTATCTGTTGAGGTGACTTGAAGTCTCACCCC
This sequence comes from Allium sativum, assembly GCA_030737875.1. Taxonomy (NCBI): domain Eukaryota; kingdom Viridiplantae; phylum Streptophyta; class Magnoliopsida; order Asparagales; family Amaryllidaceae; genus Allium; species Allium sativum. The sequence goes on along the minus strand of CM060910.1, from coordinate 898,662,747 downwards.
TAATTAGCCTATCAATTATTTCCACAAGCTGAGGGTCTTCGCGTTGTGCTGTCCCTACTGAATCCACTAAAGTTGGGCGCACTTCGAGAGATGCAAGCAAGCCCGGTACGAAATCGGAGGAGGGCCTAAAGTCGAAACTGGCTATAAACTCTAGGCTTTGTCTTTCAACAAACAACGGGCTTAGGGTCAATTTTTTTCGGCTCAACGCGTCTGCCACTACGTTGCCTTTGCCCGGAGTATAGGAGATTTCGAAATCGTACGAGGCAAGAAACTCCATCCATCTTTGTTGCCTCAAGTTAAGATCCTTCTGCGAGAAAAGATATTTCAACGATTTATGGTCAGTGTAAAGTTCGAACTTCTCACCTAGGAGATAGTGTCGCCAAGACTTGAGTGCAAAGACGATGGCGGCTAACTCGAGATCATGGGTTGGGTAGTTCTTTTCGTGCACCTTCAACTGCCTCCCGCCATAAGCTACTACCCTTCCTTCTTGCATTAAGACGGCGCCTAGCCCTGTCCCACATGCATTCGTATAAACAGTGAACATCTTGCTCCCATCTGGCAGCGTCAAAACTGGGGCTGTTGTGAGAGCCCTTTTCAGTCGTTGGAAAGCAAACTCGCAATCCAAGTCCCAATTAAACACTAGATTCTTCTTAGTCAATTTCGTGAGCGGAGCTGAGATTTTCGCAAAATCCCTTATGAATTTTCGATAGAAACCTGCTAGTCCTAGGAAGCTTCGGACCTCAGTCGCATTCCTTGGTGTCTTCCAATCCTGTACCGCCACTACCTTCGCAGGGTCCACCGCTAACCCTTGTTTGGATACTATGTACCCAAGGAACCTCACCTCTTCTCTCCAAAAGTGGCACTTGGAGAATTTGGCTTTTAGTTGATGGACTCGCAAAGTTTCCATGATTGCCCTTAAGTGTTGAGCATGTTCCTCTTCACTCTTTGAGAAGATAAGGATATCATCTACGAAGACGACTACGAATTTGTTGAGGAAATCTCTAAATACCCTACTCATCAGGTCCACGAAGTACGCAGGTGCATTTGTCAAGCCGAAAGGCATGACAAGCCATTCAAAGAAGCCGTCTGGGGTTCTGAAAGCCGTTTTATCGATGCTATCTTCAGCCACCCTTAGTTGATGAAAACCGGTTGCTAAATCGAGTTGGGAGAAAACAGACGCTCCTACAAGCTGGTCAAACAAATCGTCAATTCTAGGGAGAGGGTGCCTATTCTTTTTCGTTAGCTTGTTGAGCTCCCTATAGTCAACACATAGACGGAGTGAACCATCCGCCTTTGTAGCGAACACCACTGGAGCGCCCCATTCCGAAATGCTCCTCCTAATGAACCCCTTTTCTAGAAGCTCTTTAATCTGTTTACTGAGCTCTTTCCTTTCTCGTGGAGCCATATGTCTAACGGGCAACGCAACGGGCTTTGCATTATCTACAAGATATATGCGGAAGTCTATCTCCCGCTTCGGAGGCAAGCCCTTCACCTCTTCGAAGACATCCGGATATTCCCGGACCACTCTAACTGAATGCAAATTTTCAACAGAGGCATCTAGCGATTCAAGATAACTAAGCATAACCGCATACGAGGGATTACAAGAAATTTCCAAAGTATTACCGAGCTGGGTTAGGAGCCTAACAACCCTTTTCTCACAATCAAGGATGGCCCCATTACTGGATAGCCAATCCATGCCCAAAATCAAACCATACCCCGAAAAGCCCAAAACAAAGGCACTACATTGAAATTCAACACTTAGGATAGAAATTTTCAAATCCAAACAGATCATAGACAAATGAGCTGGGCCCCCAATTGGGTTTGAAACAATTAAGGGGTCCTCTACCATACTAGTTTTTAGGTGCAGAGATTCTACTAAAGCAGATGAGATAAAGGAGTGTGATGCGCCAGAATCAAACAAAGTACGAACGGGGTGATCATAAAGATAAACTACACTTTCTACGGAAGTATTTGTACCTCGCTGTTGCAATGGTGGTGCTTCTAGCACATGAACCTGTGCCCCTAGGGTGGATCCAGCGCCCTGCCCCTGTCCTCGTTTCCTTGGGCAGTCCTTAGCCCTGTGGCCTGTCTGACCGCACGAAAAGCACCCACCATTCTCCTTAGCCTTCTTCTTCCGGCAGTTCTTTACTAAGTGCCCCACTTTGCCACAGAAATTACACTTCCTCTTCTCTTTGTTGCCTTTTCCGCCCTTCTTAAAGTCTGTCTTCTTAGGCTGCAAACCCTCTTTCTTCCCTTGAGAGCTTTCTGCCTTGGTCTCCTTCTTGCCCTTGTCCTCTTCATTCAGCAATGCCATTTGCACCAATCTTTCATACGTGGCTCCCATGGGTATATGGGTCATGGCCAAACTGTGTAATGGCTCATTCAACCCTTTGACGAAACGGAGAGCCTTCTTGTGCGGGGTGTTGACTAGGTCAAGTCCAAACCTAGCCAGCTCATCAAACTGATTCACATACTCTCTGACAGTCTTGTCTCCTTGCTTAAGAAATAAGAATTTTTCCAACTGCAAACTTCTTTCCGCATCTGAGAGAAATTTGGTCTCAAACCTTGTCCTAAAGTCCTCCCACGTCTCCACTGGTCTTTCAGCATTAGTGACTTCCCACCAGTAGGAAGCCTCGCCCTTCAATAGCCACACCGCCAGTTGTACTTTTTGTCTATCCTCTACCTCAAAGATGATGAATAGGTCCTCCGTCTCTTTCAGCCAATTTCTAGCTGCCACGAAGGACTCAGTTCCATGGAAATCCCTTCCTCCCATGGCTTTAAAATCTTTACATATCTTAGCAAAAGTGTTTCCCCGAGGAGGAGGTGGAGGAAAAGGTGCTGCTGCAGCTGGATGATTTCCTTCCGCTGGGGGAGGAGGAACGGTAGGACCTGGCTGAGTGGCCCTTGCTTCTAAGAACCGTCTAAACCAACCAGGTATTGGTACCCCCTCCGGCAAGTTAAGTTCTTGGGACATGCTGAAACAAAAAGGATAGATTCAAAACGAAGGATAAGAGATAGTTCCTATGGCTTTGGGGAGTGGACTTTTGCCTTTTTTTAAAATAAAATAACATTTTTCTTTTAAAAATGCTTCTTTAAATTTCCTTTTTGAAAATAATTTTTCAAAACTTTTTATCTTATCTGGTAAACCTATGCTCTGATACCAAGTGAAACACCCCACCTCCGTTAGGGTCACTCTCAAAGGGAATGCCCTAATTTTGGTGGAGGTTTATAAGTACAAGTCACAGATATACAAGACAGATATAAGAACACATATTTGAAAAACAGCGGAAGAACAACAAACTTTATTTCAATAAGTCAAATACGCGTTACAACAGCATCCTTTCCAAAAACATAACAAACACTTCATAATCTGTCTTGAGAACATTATTTTTAAAGAAGCATAAATAAAACATAGACAAACTGCCAAAGCCCCATAGTGGATTGTCCAAAGCCATAGTTCAAAACAGGAAAGTCCAAGCAATACATTTCTCTTCTTCAAGCTGGATGTTGAGGCTGGTCAAGCTGCTGTGTTCCCTCCCTGAGGACCTGGGGGGGGGGAACGGAAGAAAGAAGACGAAAGAAAAATAGAGTCAGACATAAAGCCTGAGTAAGTCTAGTACTATTTTGTCTATGAATAAAGAACTGGGTATGATAAGTAAAACAGGAAGTGGGCAAGCACTATGAACTTGGTTAAGTTGTCTAGGGTCGAATATACTATCGTACCCCATGTTAATCTCTGAACCCATATAAACTAGTTTCCAATTTGCACCCCAAAATCAGGGTGATGTGATCCATTCTACGATGATCGGCTCCTACTCGCATAGTTACATGTGTCTTACGGCCCCCGATGTCTGTAGTTACCTATGCTGGTCCCACCATGGGGTGTATCAAGTCCCATAGTGGCAACCCGACACAACCTTAGAGTGCAAAGGTATGCTACTGGTGTCCAGTGCTTTATTTTTCTGCGCCAGAGTGCGTGCACGCCCGCACACCGTTAGAACCTACACTGCTACACCACCGCCGTCGATTTGACCTCTTACAATCAGCCCAGTAATCGTGCCCCACCCTGCCTAGTTTCAGGGTATCCTGATACACCTTTTAGGGTTACTGCTGAAAAGGGTCCCCCGTTACTAGGTTTTCTATCTCTAGCCAACATGCTAAGTTGGTTAAGTGTTTCCTAACCTAACCCCACCAGTCCGTTTAGTTTAGCATGTTCCATTTTGATTAAGTCTTTAGTCCACTTAATCCTAACAATCCTGACTCAGCCTTAATTGTCTTATTAAGGCCCTGACCTCTCACATTAGACAGGTATTGTTGTGGCTGCCTGTTGCCGGTTGGTTCCGGGCAGTCTTACGCCACAACTCAGTCTAACCTCGGGTCCTTATTGGGCTCCATGTTTAACCTCTCACATTGGATAGGTATTGTTGTGACTACTGGACAGCCGGGCGGTTCCGGGCAGGTTTACATCACAACTCAATCCAACCTCGGGTTAAACACATCGTCTTTTCTACATTTACATATTTTGTCATTCTTCTTTATTTCTTATATGTAAATATTTGCGGCCCATTATTATGTTAATGGTGTAAAGGTTACACCAACCATGGGCCCAACCCATACTTGACTTTGGGCCCTTCTATTTCATATTTTCATTCATTAATTAATTTTTAACCCAACGTTATTTTCCCCCGTTTTACACGTCCGTTAATATATATTGGGCTTAGCCTTTTAAAGCCCAATTTAGCCATGCGAAAAGGGGAGGCTTTTGGTGTATACACAAAGAGGGGAAAGTGAGCGCATGAACTTGCATATGACGTTGGAAAACACATAATAGAAATTGGTGTACTTGCATAGTGGTGACATGTATTTTGGTCATAAAACATAGGTGACATAAATCAAGGCATGTAAACTTGCATAGGTTTAACTACAACATGAACCTATATTCTTATTTAGGCATAATGTCAAACGTAAGCATGGCCTAAATACTCCTAGCATAAACATGGCATATTGTCAAACATAAGCATGGCATAAAGTACTTCTTGCATAGGCATGGCATATTGTCAAACATAAGCATGGCATAAATACTTCTAGCATGAACATAGCATAATTCAACTTAATCATGATTTAAGCCTAATCACATAACGATGGTATAAACATACTTATGCATAAATATTCCTAAACATGGTGTTTGGTTTAAACTTGCAAAAAGGGATTTTTGAGTCTAACCTAGCCATGTCATCATATAATCCTTTAAAACAAGATAGACTTAATAACGGATTTCAATTATGCCAAATATCATTCCTAGCCATATTCATAAGTTTGCAAAAGCATGACTTAATACATGGATTATGGTGTCAAAATTCCACATAGTTTCATATGAACTATAATAACCAAACTTGTTTCAATTACTTGCAAAATGATTTATGCACAAAAATAAACATCATAATGGCATAATAACAAAGCCCCAAACTTGCATAAATTTCACTCAACTACATACATGTAGCTTCAACATAGATTACATAATTTGCGCAATATTCCAAACGTATATTTGCATAGAACTACCGCATGTAGTTCTTTATAATGAATAACATAATTTTGCACAAATATGAATTACTTCCATTGCCACAATTCAAGCATACACATCAACACAGTTGTTTATTAATACCAAAGTAATACTATACTTACAATGGTTGCGGCGAATTCTCTAATTAAGAGACACGATTCCTTTGTTGAATTGATTAGCTTTAGGTTGCTTGAATTGCTTTAGGCTTTAGAACTTTCTCCCTAATTCTCTCTCTAGTTGGCGGCTACTCTTTATCGTTCCTCAGCAACATGGCGGCTATGTTCTTAATTTGAATGAATAGATTAGGGTTTAGTCTAGGGTTGTTTATATAGAGGTTAGGAATTGATTAGGACCCTTGATGTTGCTAGGTTAGATCATAGCCATTCATTAGGAAGAGAGACCAATAAAAACCCGCCACCTAGCCCTAATGACAAAGCAGACCACAGAAATTCGACTGCACACCGACCTGGCCAGCCAGGTTGGCTGGGCTCGACCAGGTCGATACCCCTGTCGACAGGGCTGTCGACAGCCCTGTCGACATGGGTAGCCCAGGTCGACAGCCCAGTCGACCTGGGTGGCTAGGCGGGTGTTTTATCCGCCTGGCCCACTGGACCCTATTTCAAATTACTATTTTATTCTGTTTGAATTTTAAATTTAATTCAAAACTTCCGAAGGCCATATCTTCTTCATACGGACTCCGTTTTTCGAAAACTCGGACTCTATTTCGCGTATTTTTCCGAGACGAATGCAATGGTGTATCCCGTTTCCCTTAGTTCTTTGATTTGAATTTGATTATACTTTAATTCATGAATTTCACAGTTATAGAATTTTTCGGGGTGTTACACAGTGGCATTAATTTACTTAATGCACCCCTAACCTCTCACATTAGACTTGGTTATGGTTACTGGATGTGCCGGGCGGGTCCGGGAAGTTTTACACCATAACCTAGTCTAACCTCGGGTTTCGAGTGCGATATGACCAACTACTCACATTGGGTCCTATTGTTTGCAGTTACTGGATTCGCCGGGCGGTTTCGGCCAGGTTTATACTGCAAACTCAACCCAACCTCGAGTTGGCCACGTTCAAGTTATCTAGGTGTCATGTCCATGCTTAATTTTTCATGTCAAGTTCAAGTTCGTGTTAACCATGTTCATGATTCAAGTTTTCAAGTATAATTTCATGTCAAGTTTACATGTCATGTTTTCATGTCATATCATGTTAATTTTATAGCCAATTTCAAGTTTGCCTAATCTACCCAAAACGTATCCCCAACGTATGTGAATTCGCATCAACACAAGATATCAAGATAGGGAATAACACAAAAAGGATAGTCATAGGATGGCATAGGTGTTTACAAGTTAAGCATGACGATTATAATATTTCAGGCATATGAATAAGGGTTTCAACATCAACTTGGCAGAATATGGTGATAGACATGGTAATGGATTGACATAAGATAATATCCCCAATAATAGTTTCAACATCACAGGTAATGTTTAGATAAAGGTCATGAGAGGTTTTAGGTTAATAACATGAATATGTCCCAAATCAAGTTCATACAATAATCCACAAGTCAAAGTTTCACATGAATAGATCTAGGGTGTGCAAAATTAGATCTAAAATAGTAGGTCTAAAAAGGATAGTCATAGATCAAGGATTTACAACGATAGATCCAACCTAGTTATCATGTTTAGGCATAATTTCAGTTTACATCGTGTTCATGTTAAATTTATAGTTTAGATCTAAGAGTAACTGGGGCTTACAGTGCGTGGATCGAGAATTAAGAACATAAATTGTCATAGGATCGTTGCAGAAGCTTCAATCTCTAGTTTGAATTGAGTTGCTTAGGTTGATGTTGATTAGCTTCTAGTATTGATTCCAGCAGAGTAGCGATGCCATTTTTATTTTTATTTAGAACAGAGGCAGAGTAGAAGCAGAATAGAATTATGTGTAGAGAAGGCTAGGTTTGGGGCTGTTTAAATAGGTTTAGGCAGATGAATCTGGACAGAAATCGGACTAGATACATCAGAACAAACACTGGCCCAAAAATGGGCTCGGGGACCAGGTCGACACCCAAGTCGACTGCGCGGTCGACCTGGTCCTCGGGGTGTCGACTCCCCAGTCGACCTGGGTCTGGGCGGGAAATTTCCCGCCCAGTCTGTTCTGCGTTTGAAATTTGAATTTTGAATTCGAATTTGAGTTGTTTTCGATTCTGAAAATTCCTGAAACTTCGGAGGGTCATATCTCCCTCATACGGACTCCGATTCTTGCAAACTCGGACTCGTTTCCAAGCTGAATTCCGAGACGAACGCAACGGCGCAACCCGTTTCCCTTGGTTCTTATTTTAAAATTTAATTCTTCCTAGATTTATGGTTATAACACGTTATCAAAATACGGGTTGTTACATCTACGTTTTCAACCAATTAACTAGCAATCATTCAAACAACTATCACACACAACATTCAATCATTTTTATCAATCTAAAATACGTTTATAAAAATATAAACTGGATAGAGTTTGTGAGTTTTACTCACTTTGGATGTTAACTGTTAAATAACAGTCGACGTCGGTCGATTCCATCAATGTGTTATTTCGCCAAATCTCCCACGAACTCCAAACGACTCCAGACCCTTTCTGATGTAAAGCCTGTGATTATATGATTCCAACGATACCGAAGTTGCGAAATTTCATTTGTTTAAACGGCCCAACCATCCTTCTGAAATTGAACCAAACAAACAGCTTCATTTACCACAAAAGAAAAACCCGACCTGCTCGTTTTACATCATTCCCGATTCAAGAAATGTCGCACTCCAGAATTTCACTTTTCATCGTAGTTCATGTCTTCTTTGATCAATACTCCACCATAACCAAATAAGCTAACCTCGCACCTCATTCTCCTCTTGCCAGAAAATCAGGGCCAACGTTTTCCCAAACTAGGAATCTAATAAAACCATCATTAACCTTTATTTAATGATATGAACTAATTACCAAAGTTACTGCTAATCCACGTTTACTCTGTTGATTCTCCTTCCTCACGCGAATGACTCCAGTTCAAACACCATTTTCGCACTCATCCCAGACTCCATCATCTTCTTCTCCCAACTTAACTCACGAGCTCCTCAGCCTTCTCGAACTCACGCTACCATCCTCCTTCTTCTCCTTCTGATAAAAACTGTCGAACCAGTCCTCTTCTTCAACGAAAAACCACGACTTCGTTATCGAGCACTTCCTGCTGACGCACACATGTTTTACTACTGCTTCAGTTCAATCTCAGCCCTTCGTCACCGTCTGCAGAGCGTCTGCACCCCAACATCCCAGTTTCAACTCGAACACACGTTCGATTCACTCATTTGCTCGAATCCCCCATATTAATGAACTCTAGGTTTGCTTCGTATGTTTCTGGAGAAAATTCCGATGACCTCAAACTGGATCGAACTCAGAAAGGATGGCGCCATCGTGTAGCGCTCGACACTAGGATTTGGAAGATATAAGTTTTGGGATTTTACTTGTTGTAATGGGTTTTTATGCGGTTATATAGGCTGTTGTGGTAGTTGGGATTTGTGGTTGAGGCGGCAGTGTGCTTGGCATGTTTATGGTCATGGAAAGATTTTTGGATATTTTATTTTTGATTTTTATATTTTATTTTCTCGATTATATACTTGTCTCTCGTCCTTAAAAATCCCTGCGACCACATACGATCTCATAAAATCATGAAAATTGACATGTAGCTAGAGTTCGACATTACGAACCCAATAAAATTGGTTTCGTCGAACTCCGACTTCGTTTGCAAAAGTGGCTATTTTTAAAGCTCTAAATAACCCATTTAAATATATAAATATATTTAAATATAATTAAATTAAATATAAACAAATTTATATTATCGTATATATTCACAGTGGAATACCATACAGCTCCAATAGGATTTATAACTCGATACTTCAAAGCTGGGTCAACCCGATATTCGATTTATATTGAAATTCCTTTTTAAAATATATATAAATTATAAAGGAATTCCATAGCGACTTTTCTAAATTTTGATTTGGACATAAATCAAAATCTACATGACGAAATACCGATTTTTTCTTCCACTAGAAAAATATACATCACCAGCTCCATACGTTTCTTGTTTCACAGAAATCCGATTTAAAACGGCTTCTGTATATTCAGTTGAAGTTCAAATCGCCAAATAGCGAACTTCCGCGCCATTTGGAGCTCAATTTTAATTGTCATATAATTATATGTTCAAACTGTCGTTTATATAATATATTCGTTATTCAAATTCAATTCCTAACTGAATTAAATATCACAGATGATCTAGTTCACACAATATCGCCATTTCAGCCAATTCTGATTATTTTAGAATTAAATATATTATTTAATTATTATTTTAATTAAATATTCCTTATAATTTAATTAAACGACCATTAAATTCTCTAAATCACTATGTAAATAATTAAATAAATTAATTATTATATCGCTGCAAATGCGGGTAATTACAGATAGATATATGCGGAATGTAATATTGTTATAAAGTGATACGTTTGTCACTCCGGCGTAGGATGTGGGACTGCGCACATTTCTGTGGCATTACGGTGGAGATCGTGCGAGTAGGGTACCATGGTGTGTACCTCAATATTGTGGATAGTTACACATATACTATATTAGGTTAATCCACTGGGAAGCAAATGTGTACGACGTGTGTGTAAGCCTTGAGTTTTGTTAACCCAAGTAACCTAATAAATAAGAAAATGTGATTAAACGGTATATGTAGGATTATCCAAAGTGTATAATTTAAATCCAATCACCAGAACTTGTGTTTTGACCCCCTCCTCATAACATACTCGCGGGTTAGATTTGTGGAAGAGACATGATAGCTTTGGATACTGGTTAGGCAGTATTATTAATACGGTAAGGCTATACTTTGAGTATATTATATTTTATCCACTCGGCTGTAAGATATTTTCTAAGCTCTTACCTATTTTATGTCTCTGTCTTTTCTGTATGATTCCAGAGCAAACTAATCCAAGCTTTGATATATTGGAATTTTGAAAAAAAATCGATCTATCGGAATTTGGGTTGTTATATCTGGTATCAGAGCCAGGTTTAGGATTCCTATATAGATAGTGAGTGAACGTATTTTTATTTTTAAAAATATAAATATATTATATAAACCTAGATCCATAGAGGAACCCACTAAATAGAAACAATATAATATGGTAAGAATTGGGATGTTTTGTTTTGTACACTAAAGGAATGAATATGGAAATCTGAGACCCTTAGGTAATTTGGGTGGAAAGTGTACAATGTAGCTTGTATGGAAGGAAGGTGAATCCCATATGATTAGCATTTGGGTTAATGGGTTTGGCAATAAGACCTTATAAACTGGAAAAGGTTAAAAAGAGAGAAATGGATCAGGAATATATATAGTTGAGAGATTTGACCTTGGGAAGTGTCTAGGAAAGCCTAGAAAATTGGAAACCCGCTTTGACTCTAACCCCATTGTAAACTTGTAAGAATTTGAAATTGTAAAAGTTTTGGGAAAAGGGTTTATGGTGTTTTCAAGTTTTAATCTTAAATGTCATAGTTTTAATATATGTAAAGAAGTACATATTGGGTTTTAAAGTAAAATGGGGTATATATTGGAAGCCATGATTTCTCATGAAAACTTTGTCTAAGATAAAATTCTCTCGGTAAAAGGTGCATATTATAGAGCATGTATAGCTCGCTAATTTTCTTGTTATATTACATGAAAGGATTTAAAAGCAAAACTTGGAGAAAATTGCATTTTGTTGAAAACTGGAATTTCCAGTAAATAAAGTTTTGAAGTCTCTATTCTTTTGACAATCATTTTTGATAAATTGTTTAAAAGAGAATTTTGTGGGGTGGACAAAATAAGTGTAGAAATTAAGAATAGAGAGGATGTTTGCACCTTGTAGTAAGAAACTGAACTGACCTTATAAGCAAGAACGAGCCGTAAACCTGATTGAGGAATAATTGTCCGTATCTACTCCATTATTGTGATTTGAGAAAAAAGAATGACGATTTACATTTTTTTAAGATGACATGTTTTTATGATTTGGCAAAAGAAAGTTTTCGTGAGGAAAATAAAGTTTTGACACTTTTAATTTTAGGAAGAAAATTTAAACGAAAAAAACCAAACCGTGTTTTAAAAGTATGGAGTAGGTAAAAATTAGTGTTTAGGGAAGACAGGAATTTTTTTAAGGCTATGGAGCAAATAGCGAGAATTATCTTGGAATGATGGTAAGTTCCCGTAGGATTCGTAAGCATTGAAAAGCCTAGGGTGTTGCTTGAAATAATTGTTAGTACATAGCTAGGACTAGTGGTGACCACTAGATAGTAAGAAGGGAAAGTAAGTGTTTAGATCCTGTTAGGGTTAAAACCTGTTACTACAATTCTGTTGAGATCGTTCGGTTATTTTGTTCTTGTTTGGTAGTCAGGGTAACACCTAAAACTATCGTGGATCCCATGGTTTGGACTTTTCTGTCTGAGGGGGACATAGTTTCGAGATTCTTGGCCCTTAGTAGTAGCTGTTTAGAGTGTTTGTTTTCCTGTTTTAATTGGAATACTAAAAGGATTATTTGGAAATTAAACTTAGATCAGATGATTAAATAAGCTAAGAAAAGGGAAACGGTACAACTAAAAAGGAAACAACAAATTCAGTAAAGCAACAAACATGATAAATTATGAGAAGAGATAGATAAAGATATAAATTTCCAAGATAAGATGAAAAAAGAAAATCAGTAACAAAATAAAATTTTCTTATATGGGCTGTTGTTGGATACGAAAAATAAGGGAGTCTTTATAAATAGTTACATAAAACCAAGTACGGTTGGAAAAAAGGTACATAAAAGAAAAACATAAGATGTGAAACTTTTCGTTTTGCACCTTTTTTTGTAAAATAAGAAATCAAATTTAGAAAATTAAATTTTTTGAAATTCGAAAAATAAAGTTGGTTGGTAGGATTTCGGATGTAACATTTGGATGAACTACGCTCTTACCCAGTGAGAGTATGGAAAATTTGGATGAAAAAGCAATCTTGATTTTCAAATATTGCACTCATGTAGAACTGCCAGTATATTTAAGATGTGAGCATCATATTTTAAAAGGATTTATGAAAAAATTGCATGCACATAGGAGGTATTGCTTAGGCATACATGCATTATTATTTCACTTTGCACAAGTGCACAATGGTTGCAAAAATTGGATGCACACATGATGGATGGATATTATGCAAGTAGTTATTTGATTTACCCTTATCAACTTTCGGGGATGAAATTTCCTAAGGGTGGGAGAATGTAACACCCTACATTTTTTAAATAATAAAATATGAGTAACTTAATTTAATATTGAGAATTAAGTAAAACGTACTGCGCCATTGCGTCCGTTTCGGAATTCTGGTCAAGATAGACATCTGGCTTGTGTAAAACGGATAATGTATAAAGAAGTTATGGGCATTGGAAGTTTGTATACATATAAGGAACTTACATGTATATATACTAAATAAATTTATCCAGAAAATCAAAACATGAAGTGGGAAAACAGAGCGGGAATTTTGCCCGTTGGGGGTCGACCCGTCAACAGTGGGTCGACCAATGGGTCGACACCTGAAGGGGGGTCGACCCCACCGCATATCTGGGTAAATTCTTGTACGTGAACGTGGGCTATTCTCTGTAAATTCATTGCTGAACACCTATAAATAAGTCTATAGAGCAAACCCTAAATCTCATATTTCTAAAACTACGCAGAAGCTCTACCATTCCTCTCCCGCCTCAAATCTATTCAGAAAATTAAGATTATTAGTTTAGGAAAATTTTTGAATCCAGATCGGAAGGAAAGAAACGTATGTTTGTAAATGCTTGTTCAGATCTATTATCAAAGTGAGATAATTTTCTAGATCTGGTCTATTTCAATTCCCCTCTCTTTCTTTCCTTTTCTTTTAGTAAAAAGTATGAATCCATGGTTGTAAGGTTCTGAATCCAATTAGGAGAAAACCACGGAATGATAGATCTGAACCAGATCCAGGATTTTGAAAGCATATGAGGTGATTGGATTTAAGTTATATGATTTTATATAATGATATATATCATTTAACATTCCCCGTTATGTGAATTGGCTTGAATAGTTAAAAGTATTGAAATGTTATTATGACATGTTTAAATATGATATACTAAAATGTTTAAACATATGTTAAAAGGATTAAAGTGACGTATATGACATGTTGGAATATTAATATGCTAAGATATTAATATATTGGAAAATTTGCCAAAATATGCGTAGCGATTACTGTTGTTTCAATTCCATGTTAACTTGTGACATTTGTGTACCTGGACCATTAACGGTAGAAATTGAGAAAAATTACATGATCTGGCAATCACATGTTATTGTTAAATATGAACAATTATTTGATTAATTGATTACATAATGGAATAGAATTGATTATATGTTAGAAAGAACATATGACATAAAATAGGCATAATATAATGACATGTAAAATATAAATTACAGTGGAATTTTGAAAGGATAGACATGCCTAGATTATATAGAAAATTTACAGTAAATAGGAATCTGTAACCGTACTTAGACACGAGGTTAGATTACACTTGTGGTAGAAGTCTGCCCGGAACCTCCCGGCACATCCAGCATCCACAAGTGGTAAATCTAGTGTGAGGGGTCTAAGTGGATAAATAAAACATGTAATGGTGCTAAGACACGAGGTTAAGTCAACTTGTGGTAGAAGTCTGCCAGGAACCGCCCGACAAATTCAGCATCCACAAGTGTAGGCTTAATGTGAGAGGTCTAGTGAATAGATATATACATACACATACACACACACATATACATATATATGTAAATAGCAGGAATGATAAACAACATTAATTGTAAATAATGGAAATAAATGGAATTGAAAGAAAGATACAACAAAGGAATGAAATAAACGGGGAATGATAATAACCTATTATAAGTAAATTACATTAATAAGAATGTTGTATAATAGGTAGACTTGTCCTAGGGACAAGTGGAGATTATAACTTAGATTATAATAAACTAGTGAGGAAATGAGATAACTTGTGAAATAATTTAAGTGGTACTTAGTTGAATTAAGTAATCAGTAAATGGGGAAAACGTGAAACCAGTTGTTTGTAATAAGTAGAGAAAAGGGGGGAAGTTTATTAAATATAAGAAGTTGTACTTAATTATAAATTAAGTAACTGTAAACTTGGATGTATGAAATCTGCTGATAAGAATAACATGTTTACGCTTGTCTTAGGGACAAGTGGAAATTATAACTTAGGATATAATAAACGATAAAGGGAATATAATAACTTATGAAAGGGGATAACTTGAAATTAATTGTAAATTAAGTTATTTACAAGAACAAGAATCTGAAATATATGGTTGAGGACAACATAATTAATATTTATGGGAAGAGAAACTTATTAGTGGACCTTAGTTAAGAGAACTAAGTTAATAAGTAAACAACGATAAGTTTTAGTGATGGTGTAAAATGGAATTATGATTAAATGAGAAAGAATGATGAAAACTTATGAAATGGAATAAGTTATATTTAATCATAAATAATGACTGACATGTTAAAAAGAAAACATGTGAATTGAGATATACTTAATTACATATTAAGTAGAATATGTTATTGTAACGATGAAATCAACAAGAATATAAAGGAATTGTGGATTACAGATCTTGGATCACAATCTAGAGAATAACATATTGTGGGCTTATTAATAAACTTAAAAGAGTTAAGTTATATGATTGAAATTAATAAGCAAGAGAAACTTGGTAACTTGAATAAGAAGTCAATGTGAACGGGGATAACCAAGTTAAATAAAAACCTGGTGAGGTAAAGCAAGCGCGTAAAAGAATGTTTAGACATAAGGTCTAATGACACATTAAAATGAGGCGCTTGGACCATTCCATTCATTTGAGGGTGAATAAGCCAACGGGGTAGATCATCGTAGTGTTATAAGGCATGAAAGAGTGCACGTTCATTTGATTATTCTGACGACTCTGAAGGATTGGAAGGGAAAGCACGCGACTTCCTGCGATACGTAAGCTGCTCCGGGTAGCCCTCTGTGCGGTGGTAGATGTTTAGGCTATGCCCGTAGAGGTTGGGTATGCGCGTAACTACCAGGTGGGTGGGCCTTGACTGCAAAAGTAGCTTTGTAGTCTGAATGTTGTGACGTGGTGACACTAGGGTGATTCGGCTGTCGTTTCAATGGGGAGGCAAAGGTTAGGACCAACATAGATAGTGGATCGTCGGGTACACGTCATCGGCAGCCAGTGGGATGCAAAAAGACTATAGCAAAAAACCAATAGACCATTCACCTTTTACTATCGAGGTACGGTGGTTGAGAGAAGAAGCCAACTGGATAATTAGATTGTTTTTTAGGGGCAAGTCATTTAGCTCTTATAGTCTTTACTAGTTGAGGAAGGGGCCTAGGTGGGGCAATAGCTACCATGAAAACAGACCCTAAGGATATCAGTATTTAGAGGCTCTTAAAGGCGGGCCTGTACAGATATGGAAAAGCTCCCGACCGAGTTCCGTGTTTCTTGTATGTCCCTACCATAGAATTCATTGCACATTATGAGTGGTTAAGGCATCGAATACAATTGACGATATGTATGTGGGACAGTCTAGATACATGCATGTCGGCTCGGGGTGGTGTATCGTGGACTTGAGGGCATTAATCTGGTATGAAATCTAATTCGATCGACGGTGGCAGTTCGTGCTCTTACATAGCGTAGTAATGATAGATATTTGCGGAACGTAACATTGTTATATTGAGATCCGTACATCACTCCGACATAGGCTGTGGGACTGCGCACATTTCTGTGGCGTTATGGTGGAGACCGTGCGAGTGGGGTACCATGGGGTGTACCTCAATATTGAGGGGTAGCTAAATATATACGGTATTAGGTTAATCTACTGGGAAGTAAATGGGTACAACGTATGTGCAAGCCTTGAGTGTGGTTAACCCAAGTAACCTAATAAATAAGAAATGTGATTGAATGGTATATGTGGGATTATCCAAAGTGTATAATTTAAATCCAGTCACCAGAACATGTGTTCTGACCCCCTCCTCATAACATACTTGCAGGTAAGATTTGTGACAGAGACAAGATACCTTTGGATGTTGGTTAGGCAGTATTATTAATACGGTAAGGTTAGACTTTGAGTATATTATACTTTATCCATTCCGCTGTGAGATATTTTCTGAGCTATGACTTATTTTATGTCTCTGTCTTTTATGCAGGATATTAGAGCAAACCAATCCGAGTTTCAATAGATTGGAATTTTGAAAAAAAATGGTCTGTTGGAATTCGGGTTGTTACACTTGAGGTTACGTTTACCTTTTTAGAACAGCACGCCACCATTTACTTTGAATACCACATCGTCAAACCCGTCAAATCACTAGCTGATCTTCCCAAGAATATCACGGGTATAAAAAGCTAAGAGAAACGAATTTCTCCGCCACCAAATATAATAATTTGAAGAGATCTCTTTGTTGTATCAAAAAATTATATAATTTTTGTCTGATGATAACAAACATATATTTATTATTATAAATGTGTCTATTATTGTACTGTTATACTATATCAAGTCAGAAATATAATATCTATATTTAAATAGAATACTACTGCACAAAATTGAATATTCAAACAGTATTTTATTTAAATATAATATTTTATTTCAACAGTGCAAATTTATAACTTCACTATTTGTATAATTCACTGAAATTCTATACATTACATTTCATATTCAATTTCATATACAAAATTTTTCACTACACTTCACTCAGTCATTCAGTTGTAAAAATACTCATATACACTTCACGGTCTGTTCCATATACATTCGCTGACACTGTCCTTGTCTTCAGTCTGCCTCATTGTCAGTCCAGTCTTCAACTTACCTGTCACAAAAACACACACACACGGTAATTTAAAACAAAAATATTTTAAAATTCTAGAAGATATAATTTTATTTTTAAAAATTTATTTGCCTTAGATCTTTGGTGTGTTTATCATCATTTTTCATAACTTGATCTGATTTATCTGTATATCCATCTGTGTCTAGACAGCTTGTGATATTCATAGTGATACACTGTAAATATCACAAGGTAGAAAAATCATCTGTAGTGCTCACATATATATAATCTGCATGTGCATTATACATGTATACACATACATTGTATGTATATACACATATTTTTGTGCAGGGACAAGTATATCAAGTTGTGTTCAGGTGAATCCCGATACACATGCACAGTGCAAGGGTCAGGTGTCCATGTACAACAGTCGAATGCAAGTCAATACTCAAGTTCAAGTATACATCTTAGCCCTAATGCAAGTTTCAAATGCACTCATATACAAACCAAAGTCAAACTTTTAGATTTTAGCAATCTCATAGCGGTGATACAGACCAAGTACAAATGGTCATGGGATGAAGAATGACATTTGTTCATTGATATCTCATGTTCAGCAATAAGAAAGATTTAAATTTGGATGTGCTATTTCATGTCAGGATCGACCAAGACTATGCAAGTATGGTGAGACAGCATAGGTCATTCACTGGTCAGTGCTACAACATGTATCACTCAAAAATGCAACAACATATTGTAGGGCAGAAGTGGACAACAAAACCACATTTCATACAAAGGTGTACATAAAGTATGCAAGGCAGCAGTTTCAGTAATTGCAAGTGTATACATACACTCAAGCCAAACCATTCATGCTCAAGAAGGAATTACAAAACAGATCAACATGGTACAAAGGCTCTGGTGCAAACTACAAGTATGGCAACGAAACAGCATGGAACTCTGAATTGCACAAATCAAGTTTTAGGCAAATCAGCATGCAAGTTTGTTTTTCAGAAATGCACAGGCAACAAGGAGCAGTCAAGACAACCCAAGGCGGTGTCAACATATATGAATGGAACAACATGTAGCAGTGCAAGCACATATGTATGTTTACATATGTTGGCATGTACAAGTCAAGTTTGGAATGGCAAAGCCAAAAGCCCAAGTGTTCAAGCCTGTAATAAGCAAGCAATTTTGAGGCAAGAACATCTCGCAAATATTCATCAAAGTTTTTTTTTGGGCAAGTCTTTTATTGGTTCAGAAATAACAGTAAAGAAAATTTAGGCAATAAATTCATTTACGTATATCATGCAATGGATTTTAATCAAGGGACTAATTTTTGGCAAGACTGAAATACACGTGTGCAACATGTTTCCAAAATAAAAATTCAATTTTAGGAAGAAAATCTTGCAAAATTGGTTCAAGAATTTTCAAGAGTTCAAGAATATATTCATATTTACAATGTTTTCCAGAAATGAATCATGGCATGACAGAAATCACGCAAGGGACAAAATGAAAACAATTTTATTGTTTTATCCTGAAATATACAATTCAACAACAATTTTGGAAAGATATTCATGACTGCATGCAAAAATATACATGTGAAGACTGGCAACAGTTTAATGGGGCAACAAATGTTTATTTCAAGAAACATGTAAGGGGAAGAATCATTTTAGAAAAACAATTATTTTTGGCAAGAAAACAATGTTAATTGTTTCCAGAAATTTTAGTATCTTTTAGCAAATTAAATTATTTCCCAAAGAACAATCCTTCGCATAGTTTTCAACCACAATAATCTCGGCCAATTTTAAACAAGGCAACACAATAGACTTATGCAAATTAGGCAACAACCAGACCAAATCACTTATATGAAATCAGAGAAGTGATTTTAGGATTTCTATATCCTAATATTAACACCAATATCATCATCAGCAAAAGGGCATCGACCGAAAACAAACAACAAACAACTCGAAAGCAAATTGAAGAACCAACTCAAAGAACTCACATTTTTTGTCAATCGCCAGAGCCTAAAATAGTCGTGAAGTAAGCCACAAGAATACGAGAGCCACATAGAATAAAAGTATCAAGCAATTGATCGTGATTTGGTATTCAAGAAACCCTAATTTTTATGGAGCGGCCGACATGATTTTGGGGACAAAACATGTTAAAGAATAATGAAAGTGGCCAACCACTTTTTCACTCAAGCCCCGTTATTTTGTTTAAGGGGTTAACTTAGGGCTTAGTCAATTTCAATTGTAAAACTAGGGTTTTGTTTTTGTAAACCAATCCGATTTGTTTTCTGGTTTTTCTATAGAAAACTAGGTCATGTAGTTATAGGATTTAACTAGCAGTTTTCTAGTGTGCGTAAAACTAGGAATTGCTAGCTACGGGTTTGTAGCTAGGGGAAAATATGATCCAGGGGATATAGATCAGTCTAGGGTTTTGAGTGTAGGATTATAACAGGGGCAGGGTTCGCAAGTTTACAGAGTCTTACAAGAAGGATCTGTTTTATTGTCTAGTTGAAACCTTTGTGAATGCAGAAGTAGGCAGAGTTTGCCGAAGCTGGGTATATCTCTGTGTTATTTACATCCCGATTTACTTGCTGTGCTATTATCTATGATCTGATATTTTATTATCTTGTTAAAATTCAATAAACCCTATTCACCCCCCTCTAGGGTTAATCTAGATCCAACAGTATTATGTGATTCATTAGGCATACTCTGTCAGATATTCATCCATACAAGTTGTCACGTGACTGGACAAATCGAAGGCACTATCCTGTAAATAGATTAGCCCTTGCACTTACTTCATCTCCAATTATATTCAACACAATCTATTTCACAATGCCTATGCCTATACAGAGTGGTTTTCGGATAATAAATCCAACCGAACTCTCCGTATTGACAACAATGGTCAAAAAACTTCGCTGCTCGGTTTTATATAACCATCGAAGAAAAACAAAACATCCATCCAAATTTATAACTGGAAATGTTATTGACTAAACATCAAACAATAACCGGTCCTTTCTAATATTTCATTAGTTAAATCATTTAGTTGATTCCTTCCAATACCTTTACCCAATTATTTTCAAAATGCTTTAGCCTTTTATGATATTTGGAAAACGTTCCATATCCCATCTTCTTTTATTTTCTATACTTAGAAAATATCTTCTACTTATGATTGGAATTCATTTCCAATTACTCCTCCCTTTCATGACCATTCATTTCTATTCTTAGGAAATACTTATTATCATATTTCCAAATTTCCACTTACTTGGGTTAAAACGAATGTTGTGTAAAACATCATTACAACAACACAAAACATTGCATTCAACTAAATCTTATTTAAACATTGATCTTCGAGATTGAATCTTTCTATTTACCAGTTAACAATGAAATCAATCAAGTTTGGTTATAATTACCTCTCAGACCTTGACTGAATAACATCCTTAACTTCATAACAGACTAAACCACTTATCTTGAATAATCAACATCATGCATACCCAATTATTCGTTTTTAAAACGTTTATACGTTTCTTCTTCTAGTCTTAACAGATTCAAATTTATAGATTTTCTTTATGTTCATAATATTCTATTTTAAGCTTGTTTCCTTATCGAGTTCTCTATAGATAGATATTGATTTCTAGTTATAAAAATTTCTTAAAAATATTCTAACTCCTTAAATTTCCGGAATTTTTCCAGCTTCTCCTTTATGAGGCTCAATCGATAACACTACAACCCACCTCTCTGGTCCCTTTCCATTCAAAAAGAAAATCAAAAAGCCAAGTGGCTTGCCCAACAGGCTAAAAAAAATCTCATATAAAATTTAAATATGTACCTGTTTAACATATATATGCCCATTCCCAATTTGTTTCAGATCAATTCAAAACTTTCTATTTTAATCGCTTCTTGTTTGCTAATTAATTTTCTAATTAGCTTCTTTGCTTAATCTACTTTTAGTTTGAAGATATCATGTTCAAATATGTTTCTATAAAAATCCTTGCTCGCTTCCAAATTCTAATCCAAGTTTCATATTCGAATTCTGAGTTTCAATTGACAAATTCAGTTCTTTTAAACAAACTTAAGTTTGATCCAAAAACTCTATTAACTAATTCCCTCTGAAATTAGTTAACTACATTCAATTATTAAAAATTTGATTTTTGTTCCAAAAAATAATGCATTTACTTCACTTGAGTTCATATTTTATAACTCAAATCTGGATTTTTGTAATGGAAATTCGGGTTTTTATTCACTCGAAATCATTTTAATTTATTTAATAAACTGTTATGGTTTATAAACGATTTTATGTCTTTTCTGAAATTTGATTTTAATATAACTTAAAATCTATAAGGCGAAATCCAGATTTTTCTCTTCCATTAGAAAAATATAATTCAATAGGCCCTAACGTTTCTTGTTTCGTCGAATTCAGACTTATACCGAGTTCTATATACTCGATTAAAGTTCGAATCATCAAATTACGAACTACCGCTTTGTGGCGAGTTCGTTTTAAACTAAATTTAAATATAAACGTTTAAACTTTGTTTATTAATATAAATTCCAACCCCAATAAAACCAGTTTCCTAAATTTAATGTAAACATTTTAAGTATCCAAAACCATTGATTACTTCACTCAAAATTCATAACTCGGTTATAATTATTCACCACTCAATTGCTATAATGAATTCCAATTTCCTTGGGCATAAATTATTTTATGAACATGCGATATAATCGAATTTCTATTATAAATTCCTTCTATGCGAAAATCAATTAATTCAACATCACCTACCACTACAAACTAATACCATCTCGTGATAACAGTGAAGTCGTTCAAGTTGGGGTATTTTAATTACCTCTCAGACCTTGATCGACAACATTCTTATCTTGTGACGGATAAGATTTTTAATACAAAAATTGAAATTACTTATCATAAAATCCCATCTTCTATCTCATTTAAAAATATGATTTTTAAATGCCATTTCTTATAATCTATTTCCAATGAAAATTACTTCATTACATTTATAAACATTTTTTATAAATTAACTTCTTTATTTTATGTAAAAAAAACTTCCATTTAAACAAAATCTATTTTAATTCTATTCTCATTTTGGAATATTTTATTATTATAGCATATATATATAAACTTAGCATCTATTTTCATATTTAATTTTAAATTTCTATTTAATACAACTCCAATATCTTCTAGAGATAAATTTATTTCTATAAATTCGACATAGTCTAATTCAAACCATAAATCCATGTGGATTTATTTTAATTTAGTTTACATTCCGAACATCGGAATAAATTTCATCGTTTCCTTTTCCCCAAAAGATTCCCAATTATAAGTCCCTTTTTAAATTCATACTTGAATTCACATTTCCCAAATTATCCAACAATAATTTATTTCACTTTATTGATAAATATCGTTGATAAATTCAAGCGCTTGCTTTTATTATGAAAATAAGTTTATTATTTTCTAGCCCATTCGAAATTCAGTTTCTATTCTTGGAAAAAAATATTTTCCTTTTATCTAAAATCCCTTTTTATGATATTTTTAAATACCAATATCTAGGGCCAATGATATTCAAACATCCAAATACACTGATCATCAATTCAATTCAACACATCACACATATATAAATATGTAAACAACAATAAATAAATTTTTGAGAAATCTAGTTGGATTCCTCCAACCTGTTTTCCCAGCATCCATAAATGTTAGTCGACATAAATAATACTAATCCTGCTTTAAGGCAAGATATCGCGGTATAGAAGGCCATCCATATATATATTATGGGGTGCATAAGGTCATCCCCTAATGGTACTGTGGGAAATATCCAATATATATACATATATATGTATATGTATATGTATATATATAATATCCACAACCACCAAGCCTAAATATAACTAATATATATATAATAACCGTAATTTATCAATAAACAACAATGCAACTAACCAATCAACAAACAACATAAAAAAATTCAATTATAATATATTATAATCGAACTAGAGAGTGAGTTTACTCACCTTGATTTTTATTTGGCAAATATCCATTTAAAATGCCATATCATCTCGGCTATGCATCTAATTGAATCGCCTCAACTGAATCTATTTTGAATCGACTTATTTTGTACCTATGACTATTCAATTTTAATTTTAATTTAGGGATTAATGATTATTAATTTAAATTAACTACTAAAATAATTAAATAAAAATTTCCATGTGTATTTCTATCATTTGAGCTTCAATCTTCATATGACAGCCCATTTTCATCATCTGAACTTCCATCTTCCCAAAAAAAAAACATAGCCCGAACAACCCTATTACCCACTGCCGAACTCTAGTCATCCACCACAGCAACTTCCCCTTTTCAATTCCAGTTCATCATCAGTACAATGAATCATTCCAATTGCCCTTAATTCCCACCTCCGACCTTCCTTAAACATAACACCCTCAAAAATGCCTGAATCCCCTTCTAGAAACTTCAAATAAACCCTTAACAACATCGGCAATCCACAATCGAATAAACCCTCGACAATTCAACTCGAGTCTCAACAACTTCAAACAAATCCGCACCTTCCGTGAGTTGCGAGTACCTCTAAATCGACGCCATGCTTCAAAGTTCGCAATTTCCGATCATGATTCGATTTGATTTCTTTTTTTTATAGATCGGTCGTATCTATTTTTCATTATAAGTAAGGACATGGTCTTTATTGACTAGAAAACGAAAACGAAGTGAAATGGTTTGAAGATTATTGCATTGATTTTAGAATAAAGAAGGAACGAAGCAAGGCTCAATTTATACACATGAATGAATGGACCAAACGTACTCTCTATTAATTCGATGTTTAGCTTTGCAATGAAGCTATGGAGAAAAATAGTACTTGAATGGAAAGAAGTCAGTATAGCTGCATTATAGGTCTACGATGTAAAAAGGAATAGGTCGGTGTTAACCCTCTTTTTGGTAAAAGAAGCAGCGGGCCAAATCGAAGCCCAAACGCGCAACCAATCGAGTTAGACAGATCGCATTCCCGGAAGCCCCGCTGAAGCTCGGCCCGAAGTAGCTGCATATCAGGTCAATCAAGCCGATATATCACCCCGGAAGACTTGCTCCCCCAGTCAACCAAGGGAACCGCTGTCACACAAGACGTATCGACCGAGTATTTCGGATCTATATGAAATATCCGGCTGAGTTGTTCAAATACTTGGCCTGACTCTCAAGGAAGAAAAAGCGGTCAACCGTATTCGGACAAAGCTCTAATTTTGATATACCTCACTGTGGAAGCCACTTCGGCCACAACTTTCGAGGATATTATTTATGAATAGTGGAGTCAGTCTTCAGTCGCTATTCTAATCAAGTGATGGACTCCACATGTCTGAGCTTTCCCGGAAAGGCCGGGCTACGTCACAACAGCCCAAGCTGTTATCCCCTCCTATAAATACCTCAAAGCTTAAAGAGGACAAGAAGACTTGGCTAACCTTTCTTTTTTTGGCTCATGCTACTTCTTCTTCCCATAAGAACATTATTTGGATGAGAAAATAGCTGCATTCTCTCTTTTCTCCAAATAGAAAAAGCATTGTACTTGTAATCAAAAGCAAAATTAATATATATAAAATGGATGTAGGCACCGTCTTTGGCGAACCACTATAAAAATTCTGGTGGGTCGACGAGCTCACCTTATCCCTCTAGGCTTATCAGACCACCCATAAGGCCTCCACAAGACACATTCCCTTTGCCTTGTCTTATGGATCAGAAGCTGTCATTCCCATCGAACTTGAAGTTCCTTCCTATCGAACTACACATTATGACCCATTATCAAATAAAGCCCTTCTCCTAGCATCACTAGACATGATTGATGAAAAAGGATAATAAGCGAACCCCCGTGCCAAAGCTCACCAATGGAGGGTCGCTCAATTACAACAAGAAGGTCGGACACAAGACTTTCGATGTTGGTGATCTGGTCTTAAAATGGATCTTCCCCACTCACATGCATATAGGTCCCAAATGGGAAGGACCCTTCGTCATTTTACATAAGATTGATAATGGAACCTTCAGGCTATCGACAGTTGGTGATGAGCTTTTTCAGAGAGCATGGAATGCGGAGTAGTTACGATCTTATTTTTCTTAGAAATTTTAGTTTCTTTATTATTTTATCTGTTTTAGCACTGTAATAAGGTGTGACTTATCACCCATGATAGTTTATGAATAAAAGCTCATTCCCAGGCCTGACTCATTATTAAAATGACTAAATGTTTTGATTCGGCTGACATTAAGTCAATTGTTGACACCCCAACCTACCGAATAGCATCAAGATGAGTCGATCGTGCTTAGGGCCCGATAGGAAATCCGAGAAGAATATACTTAAGCTGGATATTAATGCTCAAGCCTACGGATCCCACTTTGTTGACTTGAAGTGAGGGCGACACCGATAAAAACAGCATGACTGCCTATTTGAGAACAACTCCGACTCTCTTGACTTGAGAAGGAGTATAAAATTATGGACAAGTGTGAAAGGTGCACCCCGACTAATGATCACTCGATCCCTAAGAACTCTAACCCTTAGTGACTAAAAGGAGAGTATAAAAGACTTGTATTCCTAACCGTGATCGTTCGACCTTAATCTGGTCGACCCGATCTCCGGGTCAATAGGACGAATTGACTATTAAACCAATCCCCCATAACACTGGGGGCATGGACATATGCAAGTGACCCGACAAGAAAAATCGCTCAATTAACTTCCAAAGTCTAGAATAAATTTGGAACATTAGTACTGCTCCCCTGAAACATTTTCAAATATTTAGACATATCAATAACACAAGTATTTGAAAACAAAGAAACATTCTTCCACATTTAGTTGTATTTACAAACTAAACCTTATAAATAGGTACGTAGAACTTTCCCCACAAAATAAGAGACTTGGCAAAGGTAAAAACGCGAGGGCAGCACTCGCATAAAACTTCCAGAGGGCCAATAGTAAACTTGCAACAAAAGATTTTAAGTTCGGGGAAGCTTATCGGCAAGCTTCCTGATGTCCACCAGCTTTTTCTGCCTAACCCACTCTTGCGTCTCCTTAGTAGTCATACCAAGCTTAGGGCTTTTGAACGTGCTACCAAAGGATGTAGATCGACTGGACGTAGTGAGAACGTGCTTTTTTCTGCTCGGGATAGTCAAAGCTGGGGAAGGAGCCACGATAACAGGTGGAAGTATGGTCGGATGGAGATATTGAAGAGGAGGAATGTTGAGAGGTTCGCCAGACGTTCCAGCCTTAAGAGAAGAAACCTTTTCTCATTCCTGGTCTTCATCTCCTCCATAGATGGGCGGTTGAGCATCCTGGTCTTCCAAACAAACTCTACATTTTTGTCGTCCGATCAAGGATTTTCCGTTCTCAGTTCCTTTGAAGCATCAACTGTTTCTACATCTTTACTGGGTGTGGT
The DNA here is from genome assembly GCA_030737875.1 of Allium sativum. Classification (NCBI taxonomy): domain Eukaryota; kingdom Viridiplantae; phylum Streptophyta; class Magnoliopsida; order Asparagales; family Amaryllidaceae; genus Allium; species Allium sativum. The sequence goes on along the minus strand of CM060910.1, from coordinate 898,635,856 downwards.
TGTAGGACCCTTCTCCAACATCTCAGCCTCTAATCCCGGCGCTACTCTCGCCGATGATGCAGCTACAATAAAGAGAAAAGGTTATGTACAAAGGAACAGATGATTGATCAACTCAAGAAGGAAAAAACAAGTTACCTTTAGCTACTGACTCTCTGGGCTGGTCTAAGACTTTCATTGCCGAGGCCAGAGCAGCTGAACTTTCTTTTGGCAAGGCGAGAAGAGAGTCATCATGACTACATTCCTCTACTATGCCAGTAAATTGATTTATAGGAAGAGGAATTAGAGAACAACTGACCTCGACATTTGGAGGAGGGATAGATGCTTTGGCCATGCTTCTGCCAGCTTCGGGGACTGACTTCCCCTTAGCCGCGTATCGAGCAGCATCTCTCAATATCTGTAAGTTTCTTTTTCCCTCAGCCAATGCCTCGCGCTCATCATTGTGTAAATACCGAGCAATCAAAGTTTCCACATTTGCTGGCTTACCCTTTGCCTCCTCGACCTTTTCTTTCATGAACACCTCCAATGCAACAGTCAACAACCATTGATAGTTTGCTACCCAGGCTAAGTTTCTATGGCGAAGAACACGGGCAAAGAGTCAGAGAATGTTAAAGACATATTTCATGCTCATCTCTCTTTTCTAAGCAGCGTGTTCGACAATAGTCACACGAACTTTGGTCTTACGCAACAGGTGAGCATTGCTGATATTTTTGACCATAACAGTAGCAACATCTTCGGCCTTCTTCCTAGCTAGCTCGGATGGATCAAGACTAACCTTGAGGTTTTGTACTTCTCATTCCAACCGATCTTTGTAACTCTTCAGTTTCTCATTTTCGGTGTTCAAGTTTTCACACACTTGGCTCGCTGACTCAATTTGAGCCATTTGATCTTACGAAGTTTCGAGGTATACTTTCTTGGAGGTCTCCGCCTTCGACTTAATTTCTGCAATCCTCTTCCTGAGAAGTTCAAAGGACGTCTTTTCAGCCTCCAGCTCTCTCCTCAAACTAACATTCTCTTCCATTCTCCTCCTGATCACTTCGCTTAACTGTTCTGCATAAGCGCGCACCGCGTTATATTGAGTCAGTGCAAAGCCGACATTAAACCTGGTTTGATCTTGCAAGCTTGAAGGAAATGGTTGCAGCATGGGGATCAGCTCAATACCGGCAAATAGAGGCCCGATAAGAGTTTCTCCAACTCGTTTTGTTCGGTGGGCTTCCCCTCTCGACTTCAATGATCTGGTTCCTAAGGTCTTTTTTCAGAACAGTTAGGAAGAGGGATGGATTCATGGTCGTGCGGTCTGACCGACCGCATCTCAGGTGAAGTGTCGACTGGGAGAATGGGATGACTAGGGCAGCTCTATCGACGATTTTATTGACCTCCTCGGATGTTTCATTCCAAGGATGGGGTGGAGATCGATGCTTTGGAGTTTTAGGTTCCTCTCCTTTCTCACGAGACTTACTCCTCTTCTCCTCTCTCTCCTTATGACCTTTACGTTCCTTTTCTTGCCTTTTCCTTTTCTTAGCTTTCTTTTTTTTTCTTTCTCCTCTTCTCCTTTTTATCTTTCTTTGCATGATCGTCGCCCCCATGATCACCCTCCTACCTGACTTGCAACGAGGTCGACCCAGCAGGACTGCCTCCCTCCAAGAGGGAGTCAAGGTTGGTGTGATAATACCCCTCATCAACTGCACCTGTATTAAGACAATGAACTACCAATCGATATACATATGAGAAAATAGGCTGTGACGAACAACTCTGTGTATATAAGGTCTTTCTTTTAAACCAACCTGAGCTAGAAACATGGTAGGTGTCTCCTGTGATTATTGGATCAGTCGGTATTAAATTTTCCCTAGACTTCATATGGAAAAAGTCTTCTACGTCCAAGTTCTGGGAAGAAATAAATGCATCGGGTAGGTCCGCGTTGTCTAACTCTTGGAAGGGGAGGCTCGACTCTTCTTCCTGGGGACTGTGAATATGGGAAGGGTCTACTCCATTGACATAATCATCTAGTTGTTGGTCAATAAACTCCTCCTCAGCTATCTTTACGTGCATCTTTTCTAAAGCATCAGCCTATGGTCCCTTCTATGTTATTAGCAGATCGGACTCCTGGCGTAATCTCTTAAAAGTTGACTTCTTCATCTTGACTTGATGATGAGTATTCTTTTTCCCTCCAGAGGAGAGTTGAGCGGGCGACCCCTCAACTGGAGGTACGACCTTGACATCGACCGATTTCTTTCGGGGAAGGGGCATATTCAACTTAACGTTGTGCGAAGAAGAACCCTTACTGCTCAAAGTCTTTAATGACCTCTTCTTATCCAAGAGACAAAAATAATGAAGGGCTTCATCGGTTACAAGCTTCTTGTAATGCTAGTCATCCTTCTTGACGGCCACCAAAGTATCATAACGAGCTTGGAATTATCCTCCTTCGGGCCTTGTTGGCTTGCCACATACATGTAAAAATTCACATGAAAATCTTGCTTATGATTAATTCAACAGGGTCAAAAGACTTACGGCATTGGATCCATCTGCGAGAACATCCCGGTTGGTGTTTGAAGTAGAACTAGTGATGCTTAGTGTCTCCCATTTTGCTGGGAATATCCTCTACGATCTTCCAATTATAGACCGCCTTAAAATAAAGAAAAGAGGGAGATTGTTGTTTTAAGTGTTAAAGTTGAAGAAGAATACTATGTTGTCAAGTGTGGGGACCCGATCTAGATACTGCATGTACAGAACACACATGGACAGAAAATTAGTGTATGCAATCAGATGAAGCGGCATGGGCGCCAGATTCATTTGCCTTACGAAATCGAGTATGAACGGAGGAAAAGGAGGAATAGCCCTGGTGGTGCACATTGGGCAAGAAAGTGCCATGTAACCATCCGGCGGATTGTGAGGATGATCCGATTCCACCGGAGCTCGGAAATCGACCTATGGAAGCTTATGCTTCCCACTTAAAATTTCTAACTGTTTCTCGCTCAGCTCACCAACCCGGGATTTTGGTGGATTCCAAAGAATATTATCATCAGGGAGAGTATCGGGTGCAGCCGCTATTCCACTTGATTCATTGATTTCCATAGCATGAGGAAAGTCGACCGAGCGACCGTGAGTATCGACGTTAAATTTAGGTGCGGAGTCGGTCCTGGAAGTGGAAGCCGAGGGACTCGTCCTGCCATTGTAAGTTATGCAGCAAAAGAGAAAGAGAAAAGCCTTGGTCAAATTGACGAGATCAAAACACCTCAACATGTGTGTTTACGAGTATGTGCAAGAAATATGAGTTAAATTCCACAGTCTTCAGCGTATTCAACATCAAGAGCCACTACCCCTTCCTGCTCATACCATGCTATCATTCCCTCTCTCCTATTGCCACGTATCCTGTCATTTGATGGTGCTTTGAAATTTGAAAAGTTTTGAAAGGTAGGTCACTTTCTCACAAAGACAATTTCGTTCTTATCACCAATCGCCACCCCCTACGTCGTCGTCGTATCACCAAACCACTGTTGCGGCGAGTTCAACGCCATCAATCCAAACCGCAAATCACACGGAATGCAAATTAAGGTGGAAAAGAGAAAATAGGACAAACTTATGTGCAAAATCAGTGTTTAAAGAAATGAGAAAAAAGAACATTGATACCTGCGGATGAAACGGAGTGGAAGATCTTGATTCTTTGAAAGAATTTTTCCAATTTTCCCAAAACAACAAAATAAACTGCGGTAAAAAGTAAAAAGTAAACAAGGATGGTAGGCCTGCCTTTTATGATGAACCAAGCGGACTCTTCGTCTTCTGTGGATGTGACTGTTGAACCAAGCACGGGAGATGATGTGGCGATTCGCTACTGAACCAAATAAGATCGAATAGGCGTGTGACCATAGAGATTTATTATTTCTCGAACTGATTGTTGGTTCCCAAGACGTCTGGTCAGCCTATGGTAATTGTGATTTATAAAAAGGTCCTTCCAACCGATATGGACACGTACTTCCGATCTGTGTTACAATGAGAAACGATCCTGAATATTCAAAGCATGCCATGTTTGGCATACTTTGGGGCAAAGTGTTGACCAGCCTTTTGGAAATGCCGTCAAGGGATCTGGTCCAAATAACGAGAAAGCCTATGTAATCCTGGCTACGAAACCAACCGATCTAGGGACGAGTCAAGCGACACTTAAACCTTGAGCCAGACACAAGGATCCAACATGTAAGCCGGTTAGAACCCGCGACTTCTGAACCGACTAAGTTAGATTCATTCCAGCACTGTGCCAAACATCCTCCCAAAGAGACGGTCTCACTCCTATTTGAACGCAACTAGTCATCCCCTTATGATAAGGTCAGGTGCCACCTAAGATTGCGGATTAAAATCACGCTGCTATCCATAAGAAGAACTGATCTTCAAGATTTCCTAAAATCTTGGATCAAAAGACGTGTATCTCACCTAATTTGAATATTATAGCACCTATAAATAGACCTTTTGGATAGCGAAGAAGGATCTTTTGGCAAATTTCTGATTATATCACTATTGTAACCATTCGATTGTAATAGATCATCTAATATAAAAAGAATTATAAAGTGGACGTAGGCTTGTTAATGCTGAACCACTATAAACCTGTGTGTGATTTCTCTTTTCTGCATTGTTTCATTTTACTTATCTTCATTTAATCTCTACAAATTCATCTCTTGGGTGTTGTGCCAATTTTTGATGTCCACAGATATTATAATAGTGTCTAAATCAAATAAATGACCATCTAGTAGAACGCTTGCATCTCATGCACTACATATATTGTATAAAATCAAAAACCGCAGGCACTTATTGGAGATTGGATTCCGACAATGACAAGGTACGGAACCACCTGCCGATAGTGTATCTCTAGAAAGGAATACACAGGGTTTAACAAGAACATATTGCAACCTGGCCACACATGACCGACCACTCTTTTTGCTTGAGTGTATCGAATGTATATAGCCAACGGTTGGGCTATGACCACCATTTTCCCAAAAGGGACCGCATCGAAAGATTAAAGAAGGAAATTAATTTTCTCTAGATAGGTGATCATATACCCTAATTGGGAGCGACCCACTTAGCCATGCTGCCTACTCGATTTTTCTCATTTCCCAATTGAAGAGGCTTGAGGTTATAATTACCCTTAAATCATAACATCACCACTAACTTTGAATGCCACATTGTCAGATCCATCAAATCACTAATTGACGTCCATAAAAATACTCTGCTTGTTAAGCTAAGAGAACGACCATTCTCTACCACTAATAGAAATACATTTGTAAAAATCAATGTACATGATCCTTTGGAAATACAGTGTCAGACATTCGTCCATACAAGTCATCCTGGAACAGGATGAACCGAAGATACCCTCCTACCACATCCAAGGTATCACCCTATAGATTAGTAGAGAGTAGTCTTTGCAATCCGTAGATCTCAACCACAACAAAACACTAGTATATTTCCGGTTCTAATTAGATATTTTAAGTAGTTTTTTCGTTTTATTATGATCCATGGTCTTCAATTACTCCATCTCAATCATCTTCTGATATCTTCCACATTTTCGTATTTACTGGTCAGAATGGTTTTCGAATATAAATTCGTTCCCAATCCTATCGTGCCAGCAATAGTATCGGCCAGATTTGATATTTGGTTATTTAATTATCAGATAAAACATCCATTCGATCAAAACATCCATTGAGTCAAAACATCCATTCAATCATAAATATAAAAATAGATTTACTAGTTCAGCACTTAGCATCACTTGGCTTCTTTAAATAATTAACAAATGGTTAATCTAAATATTTCAATATTTGGAAAACAACATTTCACTTCTCACTTCAACGTACTAATATTCGCAAAACCACTTCATTTTAATACTTAGAAAAATATACAATAACAATATCCAATATTCCGTTTAAATACTATTTGCAACACATTTAACACCACATTATTCATTATCTATAACTGGGAAATCAGTTTGACTTATTATTCGTAAAAGGACCATTTCGAAAAAATCTCTTTTATTCAACGCATTTCTATACTTCAAAATTCATTAGTTCCTGATCGTAAATTGGTAAGAGAATAATCTCCTAAGTATTGACCCGGAAGATCGAAATCAACAACAGATTACCACTCAGAAAATCACTCAACTCAAGCAATCTCAGTTAGGTTCTAATTCTTAAATTCTTGTCTTAACTACTTATCAACCCATTTTATTCCCCTTCTAACCAAATCAACCCTTTTTCCATTTTGAAAACCTCGTTTCAATTCCATTCTTTTGACTTAATTCCATTATTTAGTAACACTACTGCTTCGGCTCCACATTTCTCTTATAAATCTTAATTATAAAACTCAGGTTTAATTTAAACCCCTTCTTGTATCGATTTCTTTTTACTTAATTCCAATATTTAGTAACAATTTATTTTAAGTTATCATATTCACTTAAAATCATTTTTGTAACTTAAATCATAAAAACTCGGGTTTAATATAAAACCCCTTTATAACATCTTTTCAAAACTGAACTATATTCTATTACACAATCGATTACTTGCTTAAATGATTTCCATTTAAAAAGGTAATCTCTTAAATTAAAATAATATTTTACTTCAACATTAACTACTGTAAAAGTAGTTCACTTCTTTGTTAACTAAAATAAATAATAAATTTCTTTTTAAAGTCTTATTAAAATAAAAACAAATATTCATTAAACTATTCCATTAGGTTAATTTAAACAAACTAATCATATAACAAATTTCACACAAAACAGTTGACTTACTCAACTCAAAACACAGTTATCTCGTTAACCAATTCGATTTTGTCTTTCCTTTAAATCAATTAATTATATAATTAATCTAAATAACTCCAGTTAACTGTCTCTTGTAAAGACCTAATCCAATTTATTAACCGTTAGGTTAATTCATGCTCATTTGCTTATAACATCTTATTAACATAAGAATCTGGGTTATAAAACCATTCAATAATTACTTATAAACTTAAATAATAAAAAGAAACATAAATATCTTTTTAATAACTTCCATTCAAAATAATAGATTTTAAAAAATCTATCTTCATTTATAAAATAAATTTTATAACTTCACATTAGTCGATTTACCTGATGGTAAATCAACATTTATAAAACTGTTGATTTTTAAGTCATCTGCCTCCAATTACTCAACTAATATTGTCGATCGGTTAATATCATAACAAACGTTTGATTTATGATTCAACAATCATTAAACAAATCAATCATCTAGTCAGGTTGGTCAAATAGTTCATATAATTGTAATATGAAAATAAACAATAAATTTGAGGAATCTAGTTGGATCCCTCCAACCTCATTTTCCCTACATCCAAATAGGCTACCTCAACATAATATCATTCAATTAAATTAAACATATTTAATATTTAACAATTAACCAATAACATATTTTTAAGCATTCATTTTTCAAATAAATATGTTTATATTATTATAAACATAGCCAATAAGGTAAGTTACTTCATTTGGAAATAATCATTAAAATAACGATTGGTTTTCATTTAAAACAAACGAATGTTTAAATCAACCAGCTCATCCAATATATAAATAATATTCAGCACACAATAAACAATTATCAACCATAACACACAAACTAAATCCCGACTCATATAAAATAAAAATGGGTTAAAACTGAGTGATTTATACTCGCTTTGATTTCGTTTTCGTTGAAGTCGTTCCGTTGTGATTAAATTAAACAAACGTTTAATCTAACCAATATTTAGCTGCTCCCAAATCCTTCAAACTGTTCCAGAATATTTTGATCGTCACTATGATCTCATTGCAATTTTTTTTTAAATTCAGTTAAGAGAATAAAAAGCTGTTAACATTATAAAATATATTAATTAATTAAATTATAAATGTCCTTAATTAAACTTTGATTCAACTAATTAGTTTTATAAAAATCAACGGTCAATGATTACGTGGTTACCTTCTAATTTAATAATATCGAGCCCGAGCCACTGTTTCGAATATTGTTCTTCGTTCATAATCGCCACCCTGTACCTTCGTTCCTGAAGTACTTCAAAACCTATTGCTTTGTATAATCCTTCACAATTTTACACTTCCTTCACCATGTTTTGAACAAATTGTGCCAAATTTTACATTCTGCTCAAAACAATCACCCTGCCTTTTGCTAATCCCTTCCTTCATTTACTGTTGCTTGCAAACAATTCTCCACACCTTCATACTGCACATCGGTATACTTCTTCAAATATACCCTAAATCTGCTTTGTTCCACTGAAATCACCCAATACATGGCCGACTCAAACTGCCAATTCCCTTATACTTATTCACGCTGCTAACACGTTGAAACAACGAACCCACGTAAGCACCTATATTCTTTTTTCTTCGTGCATCCGAAATGATACCCGACATCATGCTAGAAACCCTTGATCACCACCTCCAATACTATTGACCGGACCTTTATCAGAGCCCCCCACCAGAAGCGCCGCATCCAGCTCGATAATCTCCCCAAACATCTCCCTCTCTGGTTACATCATTGTCCAATCATCGAGTCTAACCCCAACGCCTTCGTTCGTCGATTTCAGGTGATCCACCACACTGACGTCCATCATAACCGTTGGATCTATAGTACGCCTTGAGCTTGATAATTTAGTATTTGGATGTTTTTGGTTTTAATACGCGGATTGGAAGATATGGCATGGACAAGTGTTGGTGATTTCAATTCATTGTTTAAAGAATGGAGGCACATTAATTATTAAAATAATATTTGTGGAACTTAAGGTTGAAGTAACGTGTTAAAACCACCATATATGACCTCTAGTTAAGATGAAACTCGTAATCCTAGCATAAAGTATCCTGTACACGATGGGATAGGTTTTGTCGAATTCTGAGATCGTTTGTAAAAATCCTTTTATAATTCACATGTGAATAAACACGCGTTTAAATTGCTTACGATCACAAAATAAATCCAAATAGCTTAAAACTTGAAATACTACAATACTTAATCATTACGAATTTAATAAATTTAGTTTCGTTGAAAACGAAAGTCGTTTAAAAAGTTCAAAAATCCCATTATATTTTCAAAAATCCAATTTTATCTTAAATCAAAAACCAATACGTTATTGTCAATAAAAAAATTCAAAAATGTCGAAAATTTTCTAGCATTTTAAATTCCCAGAAAAGTTCAGCAGAATCTCCCCAGTACAGAAAGACTTTGCAATATTGTAGTAACAACAATATACATCGACCCACAATGTTGGAAAACAAAATTTAAAAGCCAAAATTTATATTTTCGCGTATGTGCACCGTATACAAGTGTTATTGAGCATATTTTCTCAATTTACATGCAACCTATGCAACCAATATATATCCTCAAGTTTTGTGGTACCTGTACTCAACTCAATTCATCATGTAAGTAACCAAAACATGAAATTCATAAATAATATTTCATTAACTTACCAATATAGCTACTCAAATCTACAAAATTCAAAAATATAACATCATTTATTTGCAAACACCGAGTTTAAATCATTATTTTCAATTCATATGCAACTCCATTCAATTTATTATAATGGAATCCATTTCTTTAGCTTTCAGTTTATTTAACTCTTATTAAACCATTGATGGATTTATATTCAACCAATCTAACACACAATAAGCAAACAATGCACAATCAACATAACCAAATCACTTTCAGTTTATATTCAGTCACTAGTATTCATTATTAATATTACTTGTATATATTCCCTTGGGTTATCAATCGATTAATATTTGATTGATTTCCATAGTTATTATTGATTTGATTTCCAAATTTCAAATTTATTTATTTGATTCTATCTCTGTATCCATTCTTAACTTCATTCAACAAAGCTAAGTTTCAATTCCATATTCAATAACTAATTGATTTTCAAAATTATTTAATCCATTCAAAATCCAAATTCTGATTTTTATTCAATCTCATTAAAATTCACAAATTCCACATGTGATATCTCTTTGGTTATATTAAACAATTTCAAATTTGAATTCCATTCATATCAATAAAACAACCTAATATCTCAATAATTAGATAAAATTATTTCTTTTCAACAAAAAATATAATTTGGCAAAATTATTTCGTTTACCCTCTTTACAAAACAATATTGCATCAGGTACTAATTTAAATGCTTCTCAACACTTGAAACGATTAAAGGACACAATACAAAACATTTCAATATGAAATTTACGAATACGCTCTCTCAAATATATACACTCAAACTCAATCTAGGGTATTACTAACCCTATCTCTATCGAGTTACACCACAGAGCCAAGGTTATTACTAAACCTTATGCTCTGATACCACTGTAACGACCAGAGGAATTTGATGCCCGAATTTCAACAATGACACATAAATCCCGTATTTAGTTGCCAAAACAAAAAAAAAATAGTTATTAGAAAGAAATTAGACGGTGAGATAATAAAGAAATATCAGAATGGAAGAAAAAGAAGAAGAAGAACAACACGACAACACTAGAGTCTCACATTGCAGCGGAATAAAATATAATATATAAATAAAACTTTATTGAGAGCTTTGGAATAAAACTTATAATCATTAGAGTACACTTACAATCAACACATCTAGACAGTTATATCGATCTTCCTTATATACAACACACAATGGAATACAAAATAAATATATATCATATGTCTGAACTCCTCCAGCACATCTTTTGAAGTTCGCAGCATCCAAATCTTAACTTGTAAAACCCGGTCTAACCCGAGCATTATAAATGCCGGATTAGTTTGGTGAACCAGAGTGAAAAAACTCGTTATGTTTATAGGCATCATCTAACTTGATTTTAAAGTCAAAACATTTCTTTTCGAAAGAAAAGGGTAATCATAAGACCAATCCAAACATAAAAATAGAGGTTTTTACCTTACGATAACCCAAAGCATTTTGAAATCATATATTTATATATATGTGTGTGTGTGTGTATGTGTGTGTGTGTATTATAATAGTGTCCAAATCAAATAAATAACCATATAGGAAAATTCTTGCATCTCACGCTCTACATATATAGTAATAAATCAAAAACCACGGGCTCTTATTGGAGATTGGATTCCAACTATGACTAGGTATGGAACCACCTGCCGATAGTGTATCTCTAGAGGGGAATACACTGGGTTCAACAAGAACATCTTCCACCCCGGGCATACATGACCGACCACACGTTTCGCTTGAGTGTATCGAATGTATATCACCAACCATTGGGCTCAAACCACCATTTTCCTTAAAGGGACAACATCAAAAAAATTAAAGAAGGAAAGGATTTTCTCTAGATAGGTGATAATACACCCTAATTGGGAGCGACCCACTTAGCCATGTTGTCTGCCGATTTTTGTTATTTCTTGGTTGAAGAGGCTTGAGGTTATAATTACCATTAAAACATAATATCACCATTCATTTTGAATGCAACACTGTCAGATCCATCAAATTACTTATCGACATCCACAAAAATACTCTGCTTGTTAAGCTAAGAGAACGACCATTCTCCCCACTAATAGAAATACGTTTGTAAAAAATCAACATACATGATCCTTTGGAAATGCACTGTATGATGAACCAAAGGTACCCTCCTGTCACATCCTAGGTATCACCCTATAGATTAGTAGCGAGTAGTCCTTGAATTCCGTAGATTTAAACCATAACAGAACCCAAGTATATCTATGCGTCAAATCAGAGATTTCAAGTGGTTCTTCCATTTTATAAAGATTTGCGGTCTTTGATGTAACACCCCACCTCCGCTAGGGTCACTCACAAAGGGAATGCACTAGGTTTGGTGAAGTATTATCGAGGTAAACATGCACGGAAATATTACAAGACAGAACATATATATAAAACAGCGGAAGTAAAACAAATTTCATTACCTTCTAAAATAAGGTCTAAAGCCTTTTTACATCAGAATACATCAAAACCTGTCTTGCAATAGTAAAGAAGCATAAAACCTTTTCATAAATTATTCCCCAAATAAAACAGTAAGGTAGCCATAGCCAGGAAAAGTCCAAACCATGCAGGACGACCTTCAAGCAGAGGAAGTCCGAACTAAATAACAATGTTTCCTCCCTGAAAACCTGGGGGGAAACGGAAGACAAAGAGGCGAAAGAAAACGGGGTCAGTCATAAAGACTGGTAAGTCCTATCTACTTCCAGTATAAAAACTGGTAAAGGTAACATGACATGCATAAACTGAAAGTAAACATAAGGATGCCGACAAGGTAAATAAGCTAAACCAAGATAACTGGATGAACTACTATAGCAAGATAAACTAAGGTATCATGATAAACTACGGTGTCAAGATAAATCAAGGTATCACGGCATCAGGTTTCTATCAAGTATACTATCCCAAGGTATCTATCATGTATAACATCCCACGGTATTTATCATGTATATTTCATCCCAGGGTATTTATCATGTATATTTGCTCTGCACCTCTCGTACTAGTATCCCAACCCGCGTCATGTGTTAACTATGAATGTCCCTTGCCCAATGTCATGTAATGGTCCACGTCAACCTAATATATAGCATATGTAGGTTTTCCCAACTCGTATGTTCTTTCCATGTATAAGTTCAGTCCTTTGCCGTAGGCCGTACGGGCTCTCCCATGTAAATCTATACCATCTCAACGTAGTACCATTTATCCTTGAAGTTGTTTTGGACTGCTACCCTTGATCTAGTTATGTTTTCTTACCATGAACTATCGCGTGTTCACTTAGGGTTTATGCCACCTAGGACAACTAGGGATTATGCTACCTAATGAACGATTCCGTGTCTCGGTTTGGGTTCAGCCACCAAGGGCCACTAGGGATTATGCCACCCGTCAACCGCGCCCTTTATCCCTCGTATGTATCGTGAATCGTTTTCCATGTCTAGACGCACATGTTCCTCAATGTGCCATCCGAGTTTCGTGCCAGGGCAAATCAAGAAATACTGAACTCGGTCGGGAGCTTTAAGTCGTCTACTGATGCAGATATCAAGGTCTATTTTTGTACCCGTGGCTATGGTCCCACGTGACCCCTTCCTCAACTACTGAAAGGCAATCCAAGAAAAATCATGTATGAGAACCACATCCCGGCCCCACTATAGCCCCACTTTCCTATGGGCCAACCTCACCCATGACTTGATAGCAAGAACATGGTCTGTTGGGGGTTCTCTGCCTTTCCGTTCGTACACGATTGACTAAAGATGGTAGGTAGTCGACGACGTGCTATCCAGGGAAAAAATCAAGTATCGTCGACTCCACGCTAATCCATCCCAGTCTTTAGGTCGCTCGCATAGCAACCAAGGCATACTCTTGGCTCTTCTATCGCAGACCTTAACCTCTGTGAGGCCGGGTTTCATGGACCACCTGCCACCTCACAGAGGGATACCAAGAGTACCCTCACATCCCCCGAAGCTACCGCTTCGTCACCCAGTTTGTTGGAGCCTTTATCCAAGTCGGATAATCTCCTCCTCCTCGTGTGTTTAAGCGATGACCTACCGTATCGGGTTACTCATCTATCTGTGAACTGGTCCAAATCTCTTGACTAAGAATTATTACTTAGTTTCCCAAACTAAGGTTTACCACTTAGTCTCCTTTCCCGTTATCCTTGCTAATCCCGGTTTTCCACCTAGTCCCCTGAACTAGGGTTTTGTCTAATGGGTTAAGTATTGTCACTTAAGTTCACGACTTAACCTACCTACGGATCATGTCAAGATTTGGCTAAGTATTCAAGTCCAAGACCTAGCCCTACAAGTTGGTTAAGTATACCAAGAAGCTCATGACTTAACCTTATTCAATCATCAAGTCAAATTGGTTAAGTATTTGTTTGTCTTAACCCTATCAGATTATCGTGTTAGATTGGTTAAGCATAGATTATCTTAGCCTCATCGTATTATCGAGTCGGATTGGTCAAGTATAGGTTAACTCAACCCCATCCACTAATCGTATTATAATGGTTAAGTATATTTAAATGGTCTTGTGACTTAACCCTATCAAGTTCTCATACTAGATTGGTTAAGTGTGATTGCTTAACCTCATCAAATCATCATGTATATTTGGTTAAGTATAAGTTACTTAACCTCATTGAATTACCAAGTTTAGATTGGTTAAGTGTTTAACTTAACCCTACCGAATTACCGTGTTTAGATTAGTTAAGTATAGGTTACTTAACCCCATATAATTACCGTGTTTAGATTAGTTAAGTCTAAATTACTTGACCTCATCTAATTACCGTGTTTAGATTAGTTAAGCGTAAATTACTTAACCCCATCTAATTACCGTGTTTAGATTAGTTAAGTCTAAATTACTTAACCCCATCTAATTACCAAGTCGGATTAGTTAAGCGTAAATTACTTAGCCCCATCCCCTAATTGTCTTGTATGGTTAAGTGTCATTAAGAAATCAAGCCCGGTCCCACTTAACCTACCCATTCGTGTCATATCGGTTAAGTGTCATTAGTCAAATTTACTTAACCTTATCATGTGGCATTAATTTAATTAATGCACTCTCAACCTCTCACATTAGACCTTGTTGTGGTTACTAGTTAAGCCGGGCGGGTCCGGGTAGTTTTACACCACAACCTAGTCTAACCTCGGGTCTTAAGCGCGACATGACCAACTTCTCACATTGGATCCTATTGTTTGTAGCCACTAGTTAAGCCGGGCGGGTCCGGGTAGATTTATGCTACAAACTCAACCCAACCTCGAGTTGGCCACTTTCATGTTTGGTCTAGTGTCATATTACACTTACAACCCACACGTGTCTAGTTTCAAGTCCCATGTGTACCCCACATGTCATGTCCCTATTTTGGTTCAACTTACATGTCGTGTTCACATGTAACCTCAAGTCAAGTTTTTCGCGTCATTCTCATGTTTGTCTATCCTACCCCAAATCGTGTTTTCACTTGAGTAAAAGCGAGTCAACATAGTAGGTATACTATGGCTACATGTAGACCCCAAAACATGCACGATGCCACAAAAGGGATTGGCTCCAAACATGCATGGTATCATAAGGGGGTTTGGCCTTAAAACATGAACAATAGTGTCATATAGGGATTGGCCATAAGCATGCATAACATAAAGGGGATTGGCCACAAGCATGCATAATGTCATAAAGGATTTGGCCAAAAACTTGCATATTATCATAGGAAATTTGGCCACAAACATGCATGTTGTCATAACGGGATTTGACCTTACATAAACATGATATCATAAGGGGGTTGGTTTCATTTACATGCATAAGCCCCAAAGTCCAATTTATGCAACTATTTCACAAGTCAAAGTGGCTCTAAGTGTCCATGCTATCATACTACAAGTAAAGGTCCAATCTTGCATGGCAAACTAAGTCCAATGCAACATGAATAGCATGGTTTAGTCGCTAAAACATAACCCAAAGTCATATGTTCATGATAAAGGGGGCAAACTAGGTTTACATAGGTCAACATACTCATGTTACATCGCATTTTATCCCATGTCATCATTAAACTACCGTTAACATCTCGAAGTAGCTAGAACTTACATAGCGAGGCTTAGAGGGTGCGCATGAATCGTCTTGACGATGAAAGGTGACTCCTTTGATGAAGAACCGTCATGTAACCGCCGTAGCAACGTTGATCGAGCCTCGATTTGGTGTAGCAAGCTTGCACCTTTCAATTCGGATCCGATTTGCATGCATAGTCTCTTGGAGTTGGAGATGGAGTCCATGATCACTTGGCATTTGGGCAGCACTTCGTGGCATGAGTGATTTGTGAGGGTTTAGGGTAGGCTTAGGGGTCTTTTTATAGAGATTAGGAGTAGTTTAGGCCGTAGGATAAACCCTAGGATAGATCTGAACCCTCAAAAATTGTCACAAGCCTCCAAAACAAGACCCAGGAGCCAAAACCAGAAGTAGATGCACCAGGTCGCTGGTTCGACCAGCGGGGGTCGACCCCCTAGGGAGGGGTCGACCCATGGGTCGACACCCATGTCGACCCCCTGGAGGGGGGTTCGACCCAGGGGTCGACACCCTGTGTGTCTGGCGGGAATTTTCCCGCCTTCTCTTTTTGGGCTGAATTCAAATCTGTTTTCGGATTTGAATTTTCGTGAAACTTCGCGAGACCATATCTCGGTCATACGGACTACGATTTACGAAATTTCGGACTCTATTTCGCGTATTTTTCCGAGATGAACGCAATGGAGCAACTCGTTTACCCTGATTCAGAATTTATAATTTAATTCTGCCTTGATTCTTGTCTTAACACGTTGTTAAAATTCGGGTTGTTACATTCTCCCCTCCTTTAAGGATTTCGTCCCCGAAATCTCCAAGTTAGGAAGAACGTATCCTACCATCCATCATCCATCTACTCAAAACATCATCCACAAGTAACCATTGTCCTTAAATGATTTCTAATGCTGTATGAACATATGCAGAAAGTGTGTGTATATGTTCCTTAGCTAATGCTAATGATCAGGCCTGAATGATCTTCTAATGCAAAATATGTTTAGTGCCATGAATCCAACATGTATGCAAATAGTCCTAGCCATATAAACACTATATGTGTGCACAACCATTCATTCATATTCAACATCCACATGATAACACATTCAATTTTATCCATAAACAAGTATAAACACTCGTGCATATGCAATATGAAATGTGAGTGCGTCGATCTAGTATCTAATGTGTATTCGCGCATCCACGAGCAACCACTTGCAACCATATCAATCATAACATGTTTCAAACACATGTTTACATCCATAGGATTCTACCTAAGGTTCCCACGATAGGATCGAGGAGATAAACAAGGTAAACTCCCTACGGGGTTTGCAACAGAAACAGAACCGAGAGGATATTCACCAAAAGATAACATGCGAGCAAGCTCTACAGGAAAAACCAGGGATCAAGGATACACTCTTTAAAAAGAGGTACGATGCGCGTGTCTAGCCTTACGTCTTCTAAGTCGCGTTTCCTTGAGCTTAATTCCTTGGTGCCTTGACCATCTTTTTAACTCCATGATCCCGTAGCTCCTTGATTCCTATTTCTAAGATATGAGTTAGAACTCATTTCATTGTCGCCTCTTATTCCACTTTCACTTATCCTTTTCCTAGTATACTTGGCTCAGACGTATCCACTTACTCATGCAAGCTCTCTAAAATTCACTAGGGAATTCTAGGTCTCGTTTGCCGATGCCAATCCATGTTGCCAAGAGTACTTACTAGGGTGATTCCCATAACTCATATATAAGCGAAACGAACCATCCGCCTTAGCGGCGAATTCTATTCGAACGGATTACCAACAACTGCATCCCGAGATTCTAGGTAACTAACTATGACATAACCCAAAAGGTTACACGAGACTTCGAGGGTATCACCAAGGTGAGTCGAGAGTCTAACTACCCTCTTTCCAAAACCGAGAATGGCACCCCTTAGTGGGTGACCACTTTATCCCTAGAATCCATCCGTAGCCGAGACATGTCATTCTCAAATCCAAACAAGTCATGAAGAAATGGACCAACTCTCCAACCAGATTTTTGGGACAAAAACTGGGATCCTCTACCATGCTAGTACTAAGGTGCAGAGACTTAACTATCGAAGCAGACTTAATTGATGCGATGATCGAAACAAAGTCTGGACGGGAGGATAGAAAAGAAAGGCTAAGCCTTTAACAGAAACGGTACCATTTCTCTTAGGTACGCTAGAAATGAGAGCATACAATTGCCCTCTCGCTGATCTTGTCCTTATCTTCCTTCGTGGACTAATCCATACCAACAAGTTGCTCATCCTTACGTCTGTGTCCTTTATCCTTGCTCTTATTACCCTTCCTTGTAACACGGTAACAGGCCTCTCGAGAACCACCTCCATCTCACGGAAAGCACTTCGTAGCTAGACAAGGATTAGTCGCAGTTAAAACTACTGTGACTACAGATGGAGGAAAGAAAGGAAAAGAGATTCAACCAAGGAATCAAAGGATAGTGCTAATGGCTTTTGGGGAATAGCCTTTAAAAACTTTTCTTGAAAAATGCTTCTTTGTAAATGGTTTTTCAAATAGGTTTCAGAAGGTTTTAAAAACTTTTGCCCAGTCTGGTAACCTTCTGCTCTGATACCAAATGTAACACCCCACCTCCGCTAGGGTCACTCACAAAGGGAATGCACTAGGTTTGGTGAAGTATTATCGAGGTAAACATGCACAGAAATATTACAAGACAGAACATATATATAAAACAACGGAAGTAAAACAAATTTCATTACCTTCTAAAATAAGGTCTAAAGCCTTTTTACATCAGAATACATCAAAACCTGTCTTGCAATAGTAAAGAAGCATAAAACCTTTTCATAAATTATTCCCCAAATGAAACAGTAAGGTAGCCATAGCCAGGAAAAGTCCAAACCATGCAGGACGACCTTCAAGCAGAGGAAGTCCGAACTAAATAATAGTGTTTCCTCCCTGAAAACCTGGGGGGAAACGGAAGACAAAGAGGCGAAATAAAACGGGGTCAGTCATAAAGACTGGTAAGTCCTATCTACTTCCAGTATAAAAACTGGTAAAGGTAACATGACATGCATAAACTGAAAGTAAACATAAGGATGCCGACAAGGTAAATAAGCTAAACCAAGATAACTGGATGAACTACTATAGCAAGATAAACTAAGGTATCATGATAAACTACGGTGTCAAGATAAATCAAGGTATCACGGCATCAGGTTTCTATCAAGTATACTATCCCAAGGTATCTATCATGTATAACATCCCACGGTATTTATCATGTATATTTCATCCCAGGGTATTTATCATGTATATTTGCTCTGCACCTCTCGTACTAGTATCCCAACCCGCGTCATGTGTTAACTATGAATGTCCCTTGCCCAATGTCATGTAATGGTCCACGTCAACCTAATATATAGCATATGTAGGTTTTCCCAACTCGTATGTTATTTCCATGTATAAGTTCAGTCCTTTGCCGTAGGCCGTACGGGCTCTCCCATGTAAATCTATACCATCTCAACGTAGTACCATTTATCCTTGAAGTTGTTTTGGACTGCTACCCTTGATCTAGTTATGTTTTCTTACCATGAACTATCGCGTGTTCACTTAGGGTTTATGCCACCTAGGACCACTAGGGATTATGCTACCTAATGAACGTTTCCGTGTCTCGGTTTGGGTTCAGCCACCTAGGGCCACTAGGGATTATGCCACCCGTCAACCGCGCCCTTTATCCCTCGTATGTATCGTGAATCGTTTTCCATGTCTAGACGCACATGTTCCTCAATGTGTCATTCGAGTTTCGTGCCAGGGCAAATCAAGAAATACGGAACTCGATCGGGAGATTTAAGTCGTCTGCTGATGCAGATATCAAGGTCTGTTTTTGTACCCGTGGCTATGGTCCCACGTGACCCCTCCCTCAACTACTGAAAGGCAATCCAAGAAAAATCATGTATGAGAACCACATCCCGGCCCCACTATAGCCCCACTTTCCTATGGGCCAACCTCACCCATGACTTGATAGCAAGAACATGGTCTGTTGGGGGTTCTCTGCCTTTCCGTTCGTACACGATTGACTAAAGATGGTAGGTAGTCGACGACGTGCTATCCAGGGCAAAAATCAAGTATCGTCGACTCCACGCTAATCCATCCCAGTCTTTAGGTCGCTCGCATAGCAACCAAGGCATACTCTTGGCTCTTCTATCGCAGACCTTAACCTCTGTGAGGCCGGGTTTCATGGACCACCTGCCACCTCACAGAGGGATACCAAGAGTACCCCCACGTCCCCCGAAGATACCGCTTCGTCACCCAGTTTGTTGGAGCCTTTATCCAAGTCGGATAATCTCCTCATCCTCGTGTGTTTAAGCGATGACCTACCGTATCGGGTTACTCATCTATCTGTGAACTGGTCCAAATCTCTTGACTAAGAATTATTACTTAGTTTCCCAAACTAAGGTTTACCACTTAGTCTCCTTTCCCGTTATCCTTGCTAATCCCGGTTTTCCACCTAGTCCCTTGAACTAGGGTTTTGTCTAATGGGTTAAGTATTGTCACTTAAGTTCACGACTTAACCTTCCTACGGATCATGTCAAGATTTGGCTAAGTATTCAAGTCCAAGACCTAGCCCTACAAGTTGGTTAAGTATACCAAGAAGCTCATGACTTAACCTTATTCAATCATCAAGTCAAATTGGTTAAGTATTTGTTTGTATTAACCCTATCAGATTATCGTGTTAGATTGGTTAAGCATAGATTATCTTAGCCTCATCGGATTATCGAGTCGGATTGGTCAAGTATAGGTTAACTCAACCCCATCCACTAATCGTATTATAATGGTTATGTATATTTAAATGGTCTTGTGACTTAACCCTATCAAGTTCTCATACTAGATTGGTTAAGTGTGATTGCTTAACCTCATCAAATCATCATGTATATTTGGTTAAGTATAAGTTACTTAACCTCATTGAATTACCAAGTTTAGATTGGTTAAGTGTTTAACTTAACCCTACCGAATTACCGTGTTTAGATTAGTTAAGTATAGGTTACTTAACCCCATATAATTACCGTGTTTAGATTAGTTAAGTCTAAATTACTTGACCCCATCTAATTACCGTGTTTAGATTAGTTAAGCGTAAATTACTTAACCCCATCTAATTACCGTGTTTAGATTAGTTAAGTCTAAATTACTTAACCCCATCTAATTACCAAGTCGGATTAGTTAAGCGTAAATTACTTAACCCCATCCCCTAATTGTCTTGTATGGTTAAGTGTCATTAAGAAATCAAGCCCGGTCCCACTTAACCTACCCATTCGTGTCATATCGGTTAAGTGTCATTAGTCAAATTTACTTAACCTTATCATGTGGCATTAATTTAATTAATGCACTCTCAACCTCTCACATTAGACCTTGTTGTGGTTACTAGTTAAGCCGGGCGGGTCCGGGTAGTTTTACACCACAACCTAGTCTAACCTCGGGTCTTAAGCGCGACATGACCAACTTCTCACATTGGATCCTATTGTTTGTAGCCACTAGTTAAGTCGGGCGGGTCCGGGTAGATTTATGCTACAAACTCAACCCAACCTCGAGTTGGCCACTTTCATGTTTGGTCTAGTGTCATATTACACTTACAACCCACACGTGTCTAGTTTCAAGTCCCATGTGTACCCCACATGTCATGTCCCTATTTTGGTTCAACTTACATGTCGTGTTCACATGTAACCTCAAGTCAAGTTTTTCGCGTCATTCTCATGTTTGTCTATCCTACCCCAAATCGTGTTTTCACATGAGTAAAAGCGAGTCAACATAGTAGGTATACTATGGCTACATGTAGACCCCAAAACATGCACGATGCCACAAAAGGGATTGGCTCCAAACATGCATGGTATCATAAGGGGGTTTGGCCTTAAAACATGAACGATAGTGTCATATAGGGATTGGCCATAAGCATGCATAACATAAAAGGGGATTGGCCACAAGCATGCATATTGTCATAAAGGATTTGGCCACAAACTTGCATATTATCATAGGAAATTTGGCCACAAACATGCATGTTGTCATAACGGGATTTGACCTTACATAAACATGATATCATAAGGGGGTTGGTTTCATTTACATGCATAAGCCCCAAAGTCCAATTTATGCAACTATTTCACAAGTCAAAGTGGCTCTAAGTGTTCATGCTATCATACTACAAGTAAAGGTCCAATCTTGCATGGCAAACTAAGTCCAATGCAACATGAATAACATGGTTTAGTCGCTAAAACATAACCCAAAGTCATATGTTCATGATAAAGGGGGCAAACTAGGTTTACATAGGTCAACATACTCATGTTACATCGCATTTTATCCCATGCCATCATTAAACTACCGTTAACATCTCGAAGTAGCTAGAACTTACATAGCGAGGCTTAGAGGGTGCGCATGAATCGTCTTGACGATGAAAGGTGACTCCTTTGATGAAGAACCGTCATGTAACCGCCGTAGCAACGTTGATCGAGCCTCGATTTGGTGTAGCAAGCTTGCACCTTTCGATTCAGATCCGATTTGCATGCATAGTCTCTTGGAGTTGGAGATGGAGGTCATGATCACTTGGCATTTGGGCAGCACTTCGTGGCATGAGTGATTTGTGAGGGTTTAGGGTAGGCTTAGGGGTCTTTTTATAGAGATTAGGAGTAGTTTAGGCCGTAGGATAAACCCTAGGATAGATCTGAACCCTCAAAAATCGTCACAAGCCTCCAAAACAAGACCCAGGAGCCAAAACCAGAAGTAGATGCACCAGGTCGCTGGTTCGACTAGGGGGGAGGGGGGTCGACCCAGGGGTCGACACCCATGTCGACCCCCTGGGGAGGGGTCGGCCCATGGGTTGACACCCATGTCGACCCCCTGGAGGGGGGGGTCGACCCAGGGGTCGACACCCTGTGTGTCTGGCGGGAATTTTCCCGCCTTCTCTTTTTGGGCTGAATTCAAATCTGTTTTCGGATTTGAATTTTCGTGAAACTTCGCGAGACCATATTTCGGTCATACGGACTCCGATTTACGAAATTTCGGACTCTATTTCGCGTATTTTTCCGAGATGAACGCAATGGCGCTACTCGTTTACCCTGATTCAGAATTTATAATCTAATTCTGCCTTGATTCTTGTCTTAACACGTTGTTAAAATTCGGGTTGTTACATTTGATTGCTCCATATCAATCATCATCTGATATCTTCCACATTTTCGTATTTCCTAGTCGGAATGGTTTTCGAATATAAATTCGATCCATGTCTTTCCGTACCAACAATCGTATAGGCCAGATTTCATAGTCGGTAGTTTAAAAATCAAATAAAACAACCATTCAATCATAGATATAAAAATAGGTTTACTGGTTCAGTACTCAGCATCACTTGGTTTCTTTAAATAATTAACAAATGGTTAATTTAAATATTTCAATATTTGGAAAACAACATTTCACTTCTTACTTCAATATACTTATATTTGCAAAACCACTTCATTTTAATACTTAGAAAATATACTATAACAATATCCAATATTCCATTTAAACGCTATTTGCAACACATTTAACATAGTGTTATTCGTTATCTATAACTGGGAAATCGGTTTAACTTATTATTTGTAAAATGATCATTACGAAGAAATCTCTTTTATTCCGCGCATTTCTATGCTTCAGAATTCATTAGTTCCTGATTGTAAATTGGTAAGAGAATAATCTTTTAAGTATCAACACCAAAGACCGAAATCAACATCAGATTAACACACAGAAAATCACTCAACTCAAGCAATCTCTAGTTAGGTTATAATTCTTAATTCTTATATAAACTACTTATCATCCCATTTTATTCCCCTACTAACCCAATCAACCCCTTTTCCATTTGGAAATCCTCGTTTCAATTCCATTCATTTCACTTAATTCCATTATTAAGTAACACTAATTCAAAATCACTACTGTGACTCGACATCTCTTTTATAAATCTAATTTATAAAACTTAGGTTTAATTTAAAAAATCCTTCTTATCTCGATTTCTTTTTACTTAATTCCAATATTAAGTAACCATTTATTTTAAGCTATAATATTTTAAAATCCTTTTTATAACTCAATTCATTAAAACTTGGGTTTAATATAAAACTTATTTATAACCTCTTTTCAAAACTCAACTATATTCTATTACACAATTGATTACTTACTTAAAAGATTTCCATTTAGAAAGGTAATCTCTTAAATTAAAATAATATTTTACTTCAACATTAAGTACTATAACAAAAGTTAACTTCTTTGTTAACTAAAATAATTAATAAATTTCTTTTTAAAGTCTTATTAAAATGAAATAAATATCTGTTGAACTATTCCATTAGCTTAATAAAAACAAATTAATCAAATAACAAATTAAAAATACAGTTGACTTAGTCAACTAAAAACATGGTTATCTCATTAACCAATTCCAATTTGACTTTCCTTTAAATTAATTAATAATAACTCCATTTAACTGTCTCTTGGAAACAATTAATTCAATTTCTTAACCGTTAGGTTAATTCTTGCTCACTTGCTTATAAAATCTTATTAACATAAGAATTTGCTTTATAAAACCATTTAATAATTACTTGTAAACTTAAATAATAAACATAAATTTCTTTTTAATAACTTCCATTCAAAGTAATAGATTTAAAAAAATCTATCTTCAGTTATAAAATAAAATTTATAATTTCATTTCGATCGATATACCTAATGGTAAATCAACATTTATAAAACGATTGAGTTTTAAGCTATCTGCCTATGATTACTCAACCAATATTGTCCATTGGTTAATATCATAACAAACGTTGAACTACGATTCAACAATCAATAAACAAATCAATCATCTAGTCAGGTCGGTCAAACAGTTCATATAATTGTAGTATGAAACTAAACAGTAAATTTAAGGAATCTAGTTGGATACCTCCAACCTGTTTTTCCCTGCATCCAAATAGGTTACCTCAACATAATATCATTCAATTAAATTAAATAGATTTAATATTTAACAATTAACCAATAACAAATATTTATGCATTCATTTTTTAATTAAATACGTTTTTATTATTACAAACGTAACCAACAAGATAAGTTACCTCATTTGGAAATAATCGTTAAAATAATGATTGATTTTCATTTAAAATAAACGAATGTTTAAATCAATCAGTTCATCCAATATATAAATAATATTCAACACACAATAAACAATTATCAACCATAACACACAAAATAAATCCCGACTTATATAAAATATAAGTAGGTTAAAACTGAGTGAGTTATACTCACTTTGACTTTGTTTTCATTGAAGTCGTTCGGTTGTGATTAAATTAAACAAACGTTTAATTTAACTAATATTTTTAGCTCCTCCTAAATCCGTCCAAACTGTTCCGGAATATTGTGATCGTCACCATTATCTCATTGCATTTTGTTAAATTCTGTTAAGAGAATAAAAAGTTGTTAACATTATAAGTTATATGAATTAATTAAATTATAAACGTCCTTAATTAAACTTTGGTTTAGTAATTACTTTTATAAAAATCAACGGCCGATGATTATGTGGTTACCCTTTGATTTAATAATAACTTAGCCGAGCCACTGTTTCGAATACTATTCTTCGTTCAGAATCGCCATCATGTACCTTCATTCCTGAATAACGTCAAAACCTGCTGCTTTATATAATCCTTCCTAACTTTACACTTCCTTCACCACGTTTTGAACAAATTGTGCCCAATTTTACATTCTGCTCTCGTACAAAAAATAATCACTCTGCCATTTGTTGATCCCTCCCTTTATTTACTGTTGCTTGCAAACCATTCTCCACGCCTTCGCACTTCACATCGGTATACTTCTTCAAATATACCTAAAACCTTCTTTGTTCTACTGAAATCACCCAATACATGGCTGACTTGAACTGCCAATTCCCTTATACTTATTCATGCTACTACCACGTTGAATAATGAACCCAAGAAAGCTCATATATTCTTTCTTCTTCGTGCTTCCTGAACAATAACCGACATCACACTAGAAACCCTTGATCGCCACCTGCAAAAGTGCCGCATCTAGCCTTACAACCTCCCCTAAACATCTCCCTCTCTGGTCATGCCAACGCCCCAGTAATCGAGTCAATCTCCAGTGCCTTCGTTCGCCAATTTCGGGAGATCCACCACACTAACGTCCATCACAACCGATGGATTTGCTGTACACCTCAAGCTTTATAATTTAATATTTGGATGCTTTTGGTTTTAATATGCAGATTGAAAGATTCAGTGTAGAGAAGTGTTGATGATTTCAAGCCGTTGTTTAAATGATAGAGGTGCAAATATTAGGGTTGCGTGGGCTTGGGGTGGTATACATAGGGCACATTAATTATTAAAAAAATATTTGTGAAACTTAAGGTTGAAATAATTGTGTTAAAACCACCATATATTACCTCCAGTCGAAATGAAACTCGTAATCCTAGCATAAAAAATATTCTGGACACAATGGAACAAATTTCATTGAATTCCAAGATCGTTTTGTAAAAAACCCCTTTATAATTCACATGTGAATAAATACAGATTTAAATTGCTTACGATCACATAATAAATCCAAATAACTTGAAACATGAAGTACTACAATATTTAATCATTATGAATTTAATAAAATTAGTTTCGTTGAAAAACTAAGTCATTTGAAAAGAGGTTATGATATTTTACACGTAAAACAACGCTATTTTGGACCCTAAAATACCTGATGCCCAAGAATAACGAACTACCTACCTATCCTAACTCTAAACGTTAATACGAATTTAATGGAATTCTCTTCGCGTCATAGTTCGGTCATTATCTCAAGTTATCAATTAATTCCTTTCAAATCGAATTAAATTTATTAAATTAATTGTTATAATTTATAAACAATTACATAACGACTTTCTTAAAATTTGAATTCGACATAACTCACAATCTATAATATGAAATCTCCATTTTTCTCTATCATTAGAAAATTATAATCTAGTAGATTTGAACGATTCTTGTTTCAAAGAATTCTGACTTAAAATGGATTCTATATATTCAATTGAAGTTCAAAACTCAATATTATGAACTACCGCGACGTTATAAGCTCGTTACATAATGATATATAAATTAACATTCAAAACTTCATTATATGAATGAACTATAAATTATATATCGATTTATAATTCCAAATAAATATTTAAAATAATAAATTAAATTAAATACAGACTACCAAAAATATGGGACGTTACATTATTGCTAACTTATTTTCCCCTTTTTGCTTTTAATAACTATAGTAAAATTGGACGCAATTGGGTTTATACCCCTTTTCTTTTGATTCAAACAATTTCTGCATTATTTCCATTTTAAATATGAAAAGTGATTTCTTACAAATAATAGGGAAATTCTGAAGCATGCCCCTTTTGTTACAAATTTACCGTGCATAACTTTGTTTATGCCATATCAATCTTTGTCGCATTAATTAAGCAAGCCCAATATAATCGCTAACTTATTTACCCATAGTCTTCCTAGTATAATCTATTATTGAAATAACCATGGATTTACTAATCTGATGCTAAAAGAATGAGAAGAATCATAATTTTAGATTCACATAATTTACCTCGCACAGATGAGAAAACCGAGCACCTATAACTTAGATCTACATTTTTTGTCTCTAAATCTTGAATCAGAACCCTAAAACTAATACAATCTTATTTCTGTAGAATTTAAAGGAGAAAGAAAATGACAAAGCTATGGCGTTGTCTCAGAAAATATGTGTTGAAGACCAAGCTTGGTGGTTTATTTATAGGTACTTAGAAGAATCACATCCGTTAGATTTGCAAAGAACAAATCAGAAACATCAAACGAAATAATACACGTCACCTGCCCTTCATTAGGTCGACTCAGACACATGCTGTGTCGACCCTTCGGTCGACATAGCTCCCTGGTGGGTCGACAAATGGGTCGACCCATACAGCCATTTAATTCTGCAATGGTTCCTCCCTTAATTCTTGCTTAACGTTACAGTTTCTTTAATGTTTTATTTTCATTTCTTTCCCACTTTTCAACCAATCTGTTTCAGATTTCAAACGCCATTATTCTTGGAATTCCTATGAATATATATTTACGTATAGCTCCATAAAATTTCAACCATTAATAGCTGCATAATTTTTGTCTCTTAAATGTTATTATTCCTTAACCATTTCATTGATTCTGTCTGTTTATAATATACGATCAAATTTCGAATTTAAATCTACACGTGTGTATATATATACGTACAACCTAATTTATTTAAAAATTCAAACAACGTTATCGCGAAATTTATTTCTTATTTGTTTTGGATTTTATATTTATATGTATATATACATAAATAAATGCATATATATACATACACTGATCTATATATAATCTTTCCTGATATGTACAAACACAAACTTTCCTCTTAGAATATGCATCTTTTTGGTTGGCCTTCTTAAAATTTAAAAACATAACGTTGGTGGAATACGAACTCAGGCGCTACAACTTAGGGTGCAAGTGCTCAACCACTGAACCACACTGATTTTTGTTCATGAAATTAGAACCTGCATAACTATTGGTTTTATGTGTGTTTCTTATTATTTTTTTCTTTTTTGTGTTTCTTTTGAAACTTCATTTAATGACATCTTCTTCGTTTTAAGTCTGTTTTCTTCAAACCATAGGTCTAAATGGATTATAATATCACAATAGATGCAATGACGCTACTTCCATGACAAATATTAGAAAATTTTATGAATTTTATTTTATTATTTAATTAACAAATGCATGGTGCTACAACATTCATCATGAAATCCAGCTTGTCATCAAGTCCATCCTCCTTCTCCAGATTGGCTACCAAGCTCCATTGTCATTCCGTCTTCAAATCCATCGTCGAGCACCAATGTTACTCCATCGTCGAATTTAACCATGCGCTCTGAAGCTGCATTAGAAATTTGTCTCATCTATTCAAGCCTATCATATTTGTGAGTTCAATCAATATATGTCAACATGTGCATTCGATCAATAAGCACTACAAACTCTATCGAATGAGATTTCTAATACTAGATCACTTATAAACAGTGCTTAGGCTAAACTAACTAAACAATTCAAACACGCAACCAGTAGTCATAAAAGTTCCTAAACTAGCATACAAATATCAATAAAAGTAATAATAGATCAAATAAAATTTACATACAACAATCAAAATAAAATAAATGTCTAAATAACCTAAATCTGGCAGCATGTTCAAAATAGTGCGTAATAGCGCGTAAATGGTAAATAGCGTGCAAACATGTATTAACCAAGTTAAAACTACTTAAATCATTTTTAATCTTTTTAGTTATTATTACTAGGTTAAACTACCCTAAGTATTACATTTTATAATTAGAAATAAGTCTAAAATGTCAAATTTATACTATACGAATAAACTTAGTTCAGTGAGAGATGATATCACTCACCTTGACTAAATAACCCAAATCAGCTTCAAACCCTAGAGATTGCCAATGTGAATCCAACGCAAGAAACTGCATCCAAATTTGACCTCGTACGCAAAAGTTATACTATATATAAGTTTGATGAGTTAAATAAACAATTTTATTAGCTTAGAAAGAATTGATTAAACTAATTACCGCCTAGTCCTTTCCTTTCATCTGATCGTCCCTGTACACGAATGTAACAGAACCCAAAACCCACATGCTCTTATTTGTAGTGATATAAGCTACGCTCCTCTATTTAGAACATCGTCTTTGAAGTTGAATTGCTTGTCTGAAACTCGACATGTTCGTACCAAAATCACTCCACTCGACACCCCAAGCAAAACGCATTCATGTCCCTCCATCTTTGACAGTTTTAGGCGCGTGACTCCTATCCTGACCGTACCACTCTAAATCGTCACCACCAATGTGATTTTGAACCCCCGACCCAACGCATACCTCGACGTCCCCTAACTCCACCGTATGCGAAGAAAACTACAACCCTAGCCTCCTCGGTGCGATGATGATCGTTGCTGAACATGCCTAGATTCGCACAAGAGGTAGAGCATTCTATCAGGAGTCCAATGGTGGTGGCAAATACGGTTTTAGGTAGAGTAAATTTATTGATTTGATTTTTCAATTGAAGAGGAGGGGCGAACATTTTTCGTGAAGGAGCAGCATACAGGTAAAGATAGGAAATGGGTATGTATAATAATTTTGATAATTTTATATTTAAATGTTTTAATTAAAGTGTTTCAATTTTGTATGATCAAATGGTACATCCAATCGCTGTGAATCTTGACAGCGTGAAATAACTCACTGTGGCAATTTCAGAAATATAAGTTTCATCGTAATCCGACACTACATCCTGAAATGATAATTTTCGCGCGTTTCAAAACCGTTTCAGCTAGAAAATATTAGGTCTCGAAATGTAGCGATGTCTATACTCCAAAATGTTCCAACCATCGATCCACACTCAATGGAAATGGTCCCGATGCTGATTTGATCATTTATGAAAAATCACCATTTGAAATAGTCAATCAATCAATTAACAATCAATATTTAAATATCCAACCAGTAAAGATATGGGTCGTTACATTTTCTCTTCCTTAAATGATATCATCCTTGAAATCCTCAAAGGCGAAACAACACAACCAAACACTCACGACTAAGTGAGAATACAATAGGAATCATCATTTATTGCTCTCAACAACAATCATTGAAGGATCATAGCAAAGGAATCAGACTTGGAATTTGTTATGGAACCAATATTCTCATTCCTAAATGCAATCATAAACAGATCAAGGATTGATTTAGCTAAGCTATATATCCAACCCATACACTTACTTTCAAAACAAATGGATATTGGAAAATAAAAATGATAACTCACTAGTTAGAAGATAACTCAATCTAGCAATGCATATTGAGTTTCCTCTAATTTTAGCTAATTTCATGAAAATTTCCATGGCACCTCCTTTGCATGGATCGATCTGAAAAAACTATAGTTCGCCAAGTATGGCCTAATCCAACAAAAGAAAACAAAAGCTCAAAAGTGGTAATCCATATCTAGGGCATAAAATCATCAAAAATGCACCAATGGCAAAAATCACAATTCTACATGAAACGATCACCCTACACGTCCGAAAATCAAAACCTAAAAAGTGTGCTGCTATAGTGTTCGGACAATGTAAGTTGACCATTTTTTTAGAAACTAAAGCCACATAGCTTCTATCATATATCTCACAATGCAAGTGATAAAATAAAAAAACTTGGTGATATAAAAAAATGAGAGTAGATAGTTGAAATGTATCCCAAATATCAGAGTAACAGATCTAAAATAGAAAACCATAATGTCATAGAGTTATACATAATAAATAACTTCAATAGAAATTATCCATAAAGAAAAAGCATAAAGATATTACTAAGCCTAACAGTATTGAACAATGAAATGAGGTAGAGTACATATAAATGATACATGGATAGCCATCTTCTCGTCTCTTGATTAACTATTTGCGCCCACTCCTAACTGTGTTAATCTGCTCATATAAGAGCACTTAGAATAATAAGAAGCAAAGCAAAAAACTCTAGGTCAATCAAATTATGGTATAAGCGATAAAATCTCAAGTACATAAATTAGTGGAACATACAGTATAATCACCATATGTAACCTGTCCCTCCATCCAAATAGTTATCACATAGAATAATATATTGTTCTAATAGAATCAGTAATATGGGTGTATTGTACATCTGATGACGTCCCTATGGGAAGATCACCTTATAACTCCTGCACCAAACTAAGAAGTGCGTTGTAAGCCGTGTCAGGCCGATATTGGATGATCATCAAGAAAGAATAACTCAAAATAACCTTGTTATATAACTCACTGCGTATGGATAACATATAATAGGAAAAATATACAACAAGATATAGTAGTGAAGCATAACAAAAAAGAAACTCAAATCTCATATCATCTCAAAGTCACCAGTAGAAATCAACTATATAAACGAGTTATCCATGCATCAGGCCTTACTACATATCTCTCAGAGTAATCATAGAATCTCAACAAATAACGGAAAAAAAATTAACATCACTATAGTAGGTAGTAGTAATACGCCCGCCTCCTATTCGACACAACACAGCATCATCGATACCAAAAACTGCTACCTGTTATCTCTGTCCACTCACCATCAACGTTGTGATCAACTTGGGACAATAAAAGGGAAACATAAAACCCTGAGTAGGACAACAGTCCTAGTGAGTGATAAATTAACTAACAACAGTTACACATGATATAAGAGTATAGAATGTTCAGTCATTTGATCCGTCTTAGCAACCAAAAAACTAGCACAGGATAATCTTCTATCATATGCCACTCCAGAATAGCAAAGGACAACCCCCAATCCCACTTCTTCGAAGACCTAGGTGGTAGCCTGCCTAAAATCATCGAATTACCGGCTATTGTCGTTCGTCAAGGGCTAATTGAAAATCATGGTTCAAGTCAGAATACCATACATTTGTCTTATGTATATTTTCCTCCATCCAAGACATCTAGATCACTTTCAGAGCTTGATCCTTGGTACATGATCTTCCTTTATCCTGATGGATGTCCCCAAGATACCATGTTTTGAGCCTGCTAGATCCTTCGATAACCAACAATTCCTTGGCACTTAAAATCTGTCGAGCTTTTCATTTTGGCACCATCTTTAGTTCGAGCGACTTTTCAAATCTTTCCTAGGAAAATCTATCGTCTTACTGGATCGTACATCATCCTGTGACCAGTATCACATTAATCTGGCTCCGACCACTCCAGCTTAAGTTCACAATCGATGCCCTATCCATCATTGAGTGGCACATCAACCATCTGAAGTTCGTTCATCACCAAACTTCATCAGCAACCCCAAGAAGCCACCAGGACTAAGCTCCCCTAAAATGGAACTAATAACACCAAGCACGATGGATAGGTACCAGTCCATCATTCATGGAATGGTATTGGTCTATATACTTAATTGTTCTTCAGTTAAGTGTTGTTCCATTCCCATCCTATCTTCGAGCACTTCCTATCTGTCCATTTTCCAAGTATTTCATTCTTCCTACTAAAACCTTAGCCAGTCCATCATAACAGTCGAGCAATCAACTTTTGAACCCTCGAAAATCACATCCAAATGACTTGAAAAATTACAGGCAACTTCTATCTACCATCATGATGTTATGCCTGAAATATCTTTGCCTTCCAATTAACTGGCATGGATCAGTATTAGTCCATTAAGCATGGACCCGTACCTATCCATGTACTTAGCGAGATTCAGCCCGAAATATATTGTGTCGCCTCCCTTCATTTTCCAGAGCACCTCCGCCAAGTTTCGTCCGAATCCGATCATCTGAACCTCCAATTTTCTCTGTTCTTCAAACCTAAGATCTACAGCAGACAATTCTAATAAACAATTCAAGCAATGCATTTAGTTCAATCAAAACAAATAGCGATTCATCAAATCTGGATCATATGAACATGCACATAACACAAACATCTCATAAAACAACGGATCTGACATGAATTGGATCTAAACTTATGCAAAAACATTATTCAACTAACAAATTGTTGTTTTAGATGATTAAATTAGGTTTTCCTAGGACTTCTAAATTTGAGCCTAACATATATGATCAGATCTAAGGAATATAATTATGAATTTGATACTAATTTACCTATAACATCAGTATTTCCATGTGCGAGATATCTATCACTCACCAAATATAAGATCCAATGCAATACGAACGAGCTCAGATCTAAATAGCGTAGAAAATCTCCAAAATTGATGCAAATTGATGTGATCTAATCTTCCTTAATGATGATCTATCCTCTAGATGTAATCTATGATGAACTAGAATGAATAGGATGAAGAACTTATGAATTATATTTGTAATGGCCTGCAAATCCGTACTACCTGAGTTGACTAAATACCATACACGTCCAACCCAAATAACATAGAATTACAAATCATTATGGTTTAAAGAAGAAAAGGTAGAAGAACTTAAAAAACCACCTAAATCTCACAGCGGAAATGAACAAAATATAATATATTGAATAACCCTTTCAAATACAAAACTGTATTGTATATACATACTATATCAGTGTATAACATATACACATCACAGCGGAAAAAACTCCAAATAATTTACGGCGAAGCCTCCTGCTTCTAGCTTCTCCAAGTGTATCTGTAAAAGCCTGAAACATTTGGCTGCTCGTACAATTATGGGCAACCAAGAGCTTAGGGTAAAACAAACAAAATAAACTCTGAGTCAGTCATGGGACTGCTGTGAGAAAACTCCAACCATTTTGTTTAACTTTGAAAAACCTTTTGAAAGAAAGGGTAATTGTAAGACCAATCCACACACAACATGGATGGTTTTTACCCTACGTTAACCAAAACATTTTTGATATCAAAATCTGGTGATATTATAATGATGTCTAATCAAATAAATAACCATCTAGCAGAACACTTGCATCTCGTGCTCCACATACATAGTATAAAATTAAAATCGCAGGGTGCTTATTGGATATTGGATTCCAAGTATGACAAGGTATTGGACCTCCTTCTGATAAGTGTATTCTAGAGGGGATACAAGGTATTGAAAATTTCCACCTTTTTTGTAAAATAAGAAATCGAATTTAGAAAATTAGATTTTTCTGAAATTCAAAAAATAAAGTTGGTTGGTAGAATTTTGGATGCAACAATTGAATGAACTACGCTCTTACTCAGTGAGAGTGTGGGAAAATTTGGATGAAAAAGCAATCCTGATTTTCAAATAATCCACTCATGTAGAACTGCCAGTATATTTAGGATGTGAGCATCATATTTTAAAAGGATTTTTGAAAAATTTGCATACACATAGGAGGTACCTCTTAGGCATACATGCATTATTTTGTTGTATTTCACTTTGCACAAGTGCACAGTGGTTGCAAAAATTCGATGCATACATGATGGATGGATATTATGCGAGTGGTTATTTGATTTTACCCTTATCAACTTTCGGGGACGAAATTTCCTAAGGGGGAAAACGTAGCACCACGCATTTTTTAGGTAATAAAATATAAATAACTTAATTAAATAATGAGAATTAAGTAAAATGGATTGCGCCATTGCGTCCGTCTCGGAATTTTAGTCAAGATAGACACCTGTTTGCGTAAAACGGAAAACGTATGAAGAAGTTATGGGTGTTGCAAGTTTGTATACATATAAGAAACTTAAATGTATATATATATTAAATAAATTTATCTAGAAAATCAAAACACGAAAAAGTACAACAGAGTGGGAATTTTGCACATTGGGGGTCAACCCACCTGAAGGGGATCGACCCCACCGAAGATCTAGATAAATTCCTATGCATGAACGTGGGTTGTTTTCTGGTCTAAATTCGTTGTTGAACACCTATAAATAAGTCTGTAGAGCTAACCCTAATTCTCATATTTCTAAGACTACGTAGAAGCTATGCCATTCTTCTCCCTCCTCAAATCTATTCAGAAAATTAAGATTATTAGTTTAGGAAAAATTCTGAATCCAGATCTGAAGGAAAGGAACATATGTTTGTAAATGGGTGTTCAGATCTCTTATCAAGTGAGATAATTTTCTAGATCTGGTCTATTCAATTCTCCTCTCTTTCTTTACTTTTCTTTTAGTAAAAATTATGAATCCGTGGTTGTTAGGTTCTGAATCCAATTAGGGAAAAACCATGGAATGATAGATCTGGACCAGATCCAGGATTTGGAAAGCATATGTGGTGAGTGGATTTAAGTTATATCATTTTAGATAATGATATATTATTGTTTAACATTCCCCGTTATTATACAATGTGAATTGGCTAGAATAATTAAAAGTATTGAAATGTTATTATGACATGTTTAAATATGATATGTTGAAATGTTAAACATATGTTAAAAGGATTAAAGTGACGAATATGACATCTTGGAATATTAATATGCTAAAATATTAATATATTGGAAAATTTGCCAAAATATGCATAGAGATTACTGTTGTTTCAATTCCATGTTAACTTTTGACATTTGTGTACCTAGACCATTAACGGTAGAAATTGAGAAAAATTACATGATTTGGCAATCACATGTTATTGTTAAATTTGAACAATTATCTGATTAATTGATTACATGATGGAATAGAGTTAATTATATGTTAGAAAGAACGTATGACATAAAATAGGCTTAATATGATGACATGTAAAATATAAATTATAGTGGAATTTTGAAAGGATAGACATGCCTAGATTATATAGAAAATTTACAGTAAATAGGAAACTGTAACTGCACTTAGACACGAGGTTAGATTACACTTGTGGTAGAAGTCTGCCCGGAACCGCCCGACATATCCAGCATCCACAAGTGGTAAATCTAATGTGAGGGGTCTAAGTGCATAAATAAACCATGTAATGGTGCTAAGACACGAGGTTAAGTCAACATGTGGTAGAAGTCTACCCGGAACCACCCGTAAATCCAACACCCACAAGTGCAGGCTTAATGTGAGAGGTCATTGTAATTAATGGAAATAAATGGATTTGAAAGAAAGATACAACATTAAAAGGAATGGAATAAACGGGGAATGATAATAACCTATTATAAATAAATTATAATAAGAATGTTAAATAATAGGTAGACTTGTCCTAGGGACAAGTGAAGGTTATAACTTAGATTATAATAAACTAGTGAGGAAATGAGATAACTAGTGAAATGAGTTAAGTGGCAATTAATTGTAAATTAAGTAATCAGTAAATGGGGAAAACCTGAAACTAGTTGTTTGTAATAAGTAGAGAAAAGAGGGGAGTTTATGAAATATAAGAAGTTGTACTTAATTATAAATTAAGTAATCTGTAAACTTAGAAGTATGAAATCTGCAGATAAGAATAACATGTTTACGCTTGACTTAGGGATAAGTGGAAATTATAACTTAGGTTATAATAAACAATAAAGGGAACAAAATAACTTATGAAATGGGATAAGTTGTACTTAATTTTAAATTAAGTTTTTTACAAGAATAAGAATCTGAAATATATGGATGAGGACAACATAAGTTATATTTATGGGAAGAGAAACTTATTAGTAGACCTTAGTTAAGAGAACTAAGTTAATAAGTAAACAACGATAAGTTGTAGTGACAGTGTATAATGGAATTATGATTAAATGAGAAAGAATGAGGAAAACTTATGAAATGAAATAAGTTATACTTAATCATAAACGATGACTGACATCTTAAAAAGAAAACGTGTGAATTGAGATATACTTAATTACATATTAAGTAGAACATGTTATTGTAACAATGAAATCAACAAGAATATAAAGGTGTTATGGATTACAGACGTCAGATCACAATTTAGAGATTAACATGTTGTGGGCTTACTAATAAACTAAAAAGGGTTAAGTTATATGATTGAAATTAATAAGTAAGTGAAACTTGGTAACTTGAATAAGAAGTCAATGTGAATGGGGATAACCAAGTTAAATGGAAACCTGGTGAGGTAAAGCAAGCACGTAAAAGAATATTTGGACATAGGGTCTAATGACACATTAGAATGGGGCGCTTGGACCAGTCTGTAAGTTTGAGGGTGAATAACCCAACGGGGTAGATCATCGTGGTGTTATGAGGCACGAGGGGAGTGCACATTCATTTGATTATTCTTATGGCTCTAAAGGACCGGAAGAGGAAGCACTCGTCTTCCTGGGATATGTAAGGTGCTCCTGGTAGCCCTCTGTGTGGTGGTAGATGTTTAGGATATGCCTGCAGAGGTTGGGTCTGCACGTAACTACCAAGTGGGTGGGCCTTGACTGCAAAAGTAGCTTTGCAGTCATAATGTTGTGACGTGGTGACACTAGGGTGATTCGACGGTCGCCTCAGTGGGGAGGCAGAGGTCAGGACCAACAGAGATTGTAGATCTTGGGTACCCATCATTGGCAGCCAGTGGGATGCAAAAAGACTAAAGCTAAAATCAATAGACCATTCACCTTTCACTATCGAGGTACGATGGTTAAGTGAAGACGCCGACTGGATGTTTAGATTGTTTGTTAGAGGTAAGTCGTTTAGCTCTTATAGTCTTTACTAGTTGAGGGAGGGGCCGAGGTAGGGCCATAGCCACAATGAAAACAAACCCTAGGGATATCTGCATTTAGAGGCTCTTAAAGGCGTTGTAACGACCTGCATTCTACGCATCGGAGGATTGTAGAATATTTATTTCATTTTAATATGAGGTCGTATAGTCGTGTAACTTTGGGGAATGACTATTGGGGTCATTTCTCATGTTCACAATTTTTGCCGAATTTTAAATGGCCATTATGCCTCTGGTGAATCTTGTTTCGCCTATAACTTTTGATTTCTAAGGAGTTTTGAACTGAAACAACTTCCGTTGGATTCAGATGATGGTTTATCTTTTCGTAGAGTGGTCACATTAGTCAAACGGACTTACCATTTGGGAGATATGGATGGAATAAGGTTTGGAAGGTGAAAATCAGCTTAATCGGGCCTAATTAGGGTGACTAACAGCTAGGTCCATAGCCCATTTCATGATTAGGGTTATTGGAAGGCAGATGGGGTTAGGAAAAACATTTCATTTCAGTTTTCCAGCCATCAAAAACATCCCTTGAGCTCTAGCAATGGCCTCCATCTTCTAAATCACTCCAAAAACACCTTTTTGTCATTCCTAATCGCTAATTAGGAAAATCAACACCAAATAAAGGCAAATTAGCATCAAAATTGGAATAGAGCTGCTGGAATACATTGGGATCCATGCCATAATAGTAGAGTTTTAGATCTAAGATTATATCTGTGGCTAAGGTGAGTGATTTGCATTGTTTTTCACTAATTACGGCTAACTAAGGGTGATTAGTGTTAACTAACAAAATTATGCAGGCTAAAATTCTAGAAAAATATTTAGAAATTCTAAATTATTATTTTAGGGCTCTAGTAGAAATCTGGGTTAATTTGGATATGTTTTGCTAATCCTATCATTAGATATGGTTAAACATGATTAAGGGGAAAACATGGGTTTTGGGTATGTTTGATCCATATTGGCGTGTTAAATTATTGTTTTGGTGTTTATTGTCGATTACACATGTTGTTATGACTGTTTGGAATGTTTTGTGATTGCTTAGCAAAGTTAGATTGGTCAAAAACACCGTCAGGTGGCGTAAGTGGCGCGCAGAAAGAATTGCAGGAAATTGGCCTGAACCGGATCGGATCGGAGGAAGGAGGCATGAACCGACCCGCTCGTGAAGTACCCCTTTCCCACGAACCGCTCCTCCGAACTGCTGCACCACAAGCCAATGCATCATCCACGAGCCCGAACCGAAGACCACGACTGACCTAGAGCTCGAACCCGAACTGATGAAGGCTCGACCCACGGGCCAATGGAGGACCCGACCCGTTGGTGGTGTGCGACCCGACCCGACCTGGAGAGGAACTCACGAACCGACCCGGTGCTTGGAAAAGATCACGACCCGAACCGGCTTGGTAGCCACGAGCCCAACCGAGAGTGCACAAACCCGAACCAATGACGACTGGAGCACTAAGCACACCCGAACCGAATGGAGACCGAATCGAGATGATGACCAAACCCGAGATGCAAATGTAGTTCAAATATGAAGTTGGAACTCAGGATCTAGATGGGAACCAATGAGTTAACTTCATGATTGGACTTTGTTACGGGACGTGTGCAAAGGGGTTATCGATATCCATATCTTTAGTTCACCACTGAGAGACGGATTAGTGGCTATGGATCAGTGCAATGGAGTCATTGTGACTCCATGGAGCCAAGTGATCGTGTCAAAGATTGGGTGATCTAGTGGTGGATATCGTATGCTTTACGCATTGAGTGAGAGATGTGAGGATGATTGCTATGTTTGATGTTTGCTATCACCATGACTCACACCCCCATTTACATTTTATGTTAGTGTTACCTTAGAGTATACATCTTGTTGTGCTAACTCTTTTGTTGTAGGTCCAGGTTTAAGTATGATTAGATTATACCTGTTATTGTTTTGTTTTGCTGCTTATCACTCATACCAGACTTTTGTCTGACCCAGAGTTTTATGTTTCTTCTTATTACTCTGGGTGCTCCTAAACGAGCAGGTTAGAGACAGGTTGGCTGGTTATGCACGAGTAGCTATCCGGAGACGAGCATGAGGCTTACACATATTACTCTCATATATTCTCCTTGTGCTGTTGTTGGTCACTACTTTGGGCATTAGTAGTGTACCTTTCTATTTTTCTTTAGTGACAGTTTTAAAAGTTGTAATAAAGATGGTTTGGATCATAAGCTGTATTTTGAATTTTTCGCTGCTATGATGGTTTAGTTTTCATCTTATGCATTGTCTCGCCTGTTTTATATCAAGTTATGTTATTATTATATTTTATTCCATGCGTTGTGAGATATACTATAGGTTCTTTGATGATTCATAGTTTCAAACCCCTTTCCTTTTCGCTTTCTTTTGATGACCGTCCCGTGCTGGTAGGGCATTAGCACAATGCATTTCGAGGAAATATCGGCGGGTGCAGGGCGGGCTGTCACACTTGGCATCAGAGCTCTAGGTTGTGTAGTTAACCTTGGGAAAGACACCAGGAAGGGATAGTATACGTATATGAGAGCGCGTATTTATGATATTTTGGTTTTCAAAAGCTATATATATATATACTTTTAGTATATCTATGGATGAAGTCGCATTGCACCGACACCACTAAAGAGATGGTTAATCGTTTCTCTTTACAGATTGAATGATGAGCCGATATACAAGGAATACCGGTTCAGGAGCCAATAATAGGAATGTCCCTGACATGAGGACAATGTTTACTACCTTCATGCGAGAGATGCTTAGAGATATTCAGGGAGCAGCTCCTAATGCTGCAAATTGTTGTAGTGCAGCGGTGTAGGCGCCTAGGGCCGATTTCGCCAAGCTTTGTAAGGACTACACTAGTCTTGGTGGGAAGCCATTCCACGGAATGGAATCGGCTACGGATGTTCAAGATTGGCTCGATAGCTGTGAACACATCTTCGAGGATCTGGGAATCAAAGATGCGATGAAGAGGAAGCTAGCATCCCGTCAGCTGCAAGGATGGGCTATGAATTGGTGGAACGCTATTAAGGCAGCTACCTGTAAAGACCCGTAACTTCCCCGTAAAGGAAAGCGTCGGATAGTTCGAGAACAAGCCACAACAGAACTCATACGGAAGAACATTTCATTGTATATTACAACAACGCATCAGATTACAAGAATATACAGAGTATAAATGAATATTACACAGAAATATCAGAGATTTAAATTACATTTAAATACATAGCAGCGGAAAATAATACAATACACAACTAGAAGAGATATACGGATACAAAGCTTTCCGGATATCGTTCCAGCTGTAAACCAGGATCCTGTGAATATAAATCTGCAAAACCAAAACTACTAGCTGCCCGTGTCAAAATAGGGGCACCCAGAGTTTAGGTTAAAACAATAAACTCCAGGTCAGTCATGTGACTGGTGTGAGAACTAAAACAGTTATTAATCTTTATTTTAAATCATTAGGTAAATCAAGGGACCACGCCGTATAACACGGAACGGGTTTCCTCCCAAGAATACCAGTGCTTAAAACAAACAGCGCAATGCTAAATAAAGAAAGATGAAGCTGTTATAAGACCCAGGTCCCATCACACAATGCAACGCAGCCGAGGATAGGGTTTTCCCTTATAACAGCCAAAGAATGCTTGATACGTTTAAAACAAATCATTTGATACTATTATAAGTGTATAGTGTATAAAACACTTCAAATCATAAGTATCAATCATAGGCGGCATGAATGGCCCATAACACTATGTCGCCATATATAAGTTTACAATCAAAACCGCAAATGTCGTATTAGAAGTTGGGTTATCACTTATGGTATGAACCGAGGCTAGGGGCAAGATCCTCACCGATTCGAGACGCTCTAGCCCGTGTCTCAGGATCAGAGCTCGAGTGACCCTCGGAGCGACAGGGCCGGTCCACCGATGTGGATTAAAATTCCTGAACACTGCGTTTCCCCGCCCTTTGGGGCGTAAGCCTGGCCCGTCAGCCGACCA
Organism: Allium sativum; assembly: GCA_030737875.1. Classification (NCBI taxonomy): domain Eukaryota; kingdom Viridiplantae; phylum Streptophyta; class Magnoliopsida; order Asparagales; family Amaryllidaceae; genus Allium; species Allium sativum. The sequence goes on along the minus strand of CM060910.1, from coordinate 898,594,322 downwards.
GAAGCATCGGCCGAAACCGATATCACGAGGCGCCTCGCTTTTCAGCAAGTAATAATAAGTAACATCCACATGAGTCAAACTCGTCAGCCAGTTCAACACTGACGCCACTCATAACTAGAAAGAAACGCATGCCCTCCCTGAGGTCCGTCTCCCGTTTTTGATTCATACCGGGTGTGATACTCGCGAATCAACGTTACACAAAGCTACGCCACAAAGGCCGTGCTTCGATCATCAACCACAAGACTTTGCTTTTCAACAGAAGCCTTGATCATTTGCCACTTAGGCATGCCACACAGGCAATTCACTCCATGCGATTGATATCCATCAATATATAACCCCTGAGCTCGTACGTCTCAGAGAAGGGCGTTAAGCAAGAGAATAAATTCTCCGCCGCCAAACAGATATATATTTAATAGAGATCAATCACACGGACTAAAATCCAATGTCAGACACACAGTCCATTTACAAGTCCGTTCTGGGTCTGAACGAAACCGGAGGCACCTAGTACCCCGCATATCCATCGATCTCCAAGTACGTCTGGACGATCACTAACTGTTTCCATCTTCTTGGGTGTACAGCCCAATCAAGATCATCAGTTATCACCCAAACGACGTGAAGACCTCCGGTCTTCGACCATCGTCTTCATCTTCGACTTATCGTCGTATCAGTTATTCAGAATGGGATGAACCCGGTCTTTCCGAATAACTCGCGCATATTTTAAATAAGTGTCACACAAACACAACATACGCCTCATTCCAATTCATTAGTCACTAACCGTAAATTAATCAAGAGAATAATTCCCCAAATATTAACCCCGAAGGCCGAAACCAACATCAGATCAATATCCAGAAAACCATTCTGCTTGGCTAACCGACAGTTAGTTTCTAAATTTCACGTTCAAATCTAATTAAAGATTTAACTATCGCCTGGAGCAAAACTGGTGATACTCCATTCTCGATCTTTTCAATCTAATTAAAGATTCATTAAAACTCCACTTAGTTTTAATCATTATCTGGGTTAAAGAATCGGTGTCATTTAAAACACGATTCACGATAAACCCAAAATCACATTCCATTAATTATCGGGTTAAAGAACAAGTGTTATTTAAAACACTGTTCACGATAAACCCAAAAATCAATACCAATTCAATTCCAATTAAATATCATTTAATTGGTACACTTCATTAAATCTAAATAAAAAGATTTAATCTTTTCTCAACTGGGTTCAAGAACAGTGTTAGTGAAGACACCATTCACGACAAACCCAAATCACATTTGATATTCAACACAAGGCTCTGAATAGAAAATATCCCGGCTTATATTCAATATCAAATTCTACGACTAACAAATGTCGTATTGGAAATAACGATATAAATATATCTTTCAAATTTCCATAACAACACCTGTATAATCACGAATTCCAACATCGAAATATTCCGAAGACAATTTCGATTCAAATCCACTCCAATGCAATCATTGGAAATTTTGGTTATTTTCAAAACCATTTCAAATTCCATTTATTTATTTAAAAATAAATAGAATTATAATTCTAGTTCAAAACTAGTTCATTTCGATAAAAATCTATTTTTATCTTTTCAAATATGGAGTTTTTCATCCCAAACTTTCACAAATCATTTCTTATGATTTTACACAAATTATTACTATTTTTAATAATTTTATCAAGGCCCGTACAGTCGATTTCCATTAACGGCCATCGAACTGCACTTATAGCGACCTTTTTCGAATTTGATTTGGACGTATCTCCAAATCCAACCGTTAGATTTCAAATTTCTAACATTCATTAGAAAGCTCTTTTCGATACGAACCCAACGGTTCCGGTTTTAGGAGAATCCGACGGTCGGATCTCCCGCAATGTCCGTTTGAAATCAATGGTCGAAATTCGCGAACTGCCGCGGCGCGGCGCGTTCTATTCAGGCCATTATATTATATATATAATATATATAATATATATTTCGTCGATTTCTATTTAAAACGAATTATATAAATAGTTTTGAATTCGTTTCAAAATCTATTTCAACTTCCATTTCAATTCAAAGCAAAATTGAATTCTTCTTTATAGATTCGTTTCAAAATTCATTTCTATTCAATTCAAATTTCAATTCAATTCGAATTCGTTTTCAATTCACTTTCAATTCAATTCGAATTCGTTTTCAATTCAATTCATTTCGAAATCGTTTTCAATTCAATTCATTTCGAAATCGTTTTCAATTCAATTCATTTCGAAATCGTTTTCAATTCAATTCATTTCGAAATCGTTTTCAATTCAATTCATTTCGAAATCGTTTTCAATTCAATTCATTTCGAAATCGTTTTCAATTCAATTCATTTCGAAATCGTTTTCAATTCAATTCATTTCGAAATCGTTTTCAATTCAATTCATTTCGAAATCGTTTTCAATTCAATTCATTTCGAAATATTCGATTTCAAAATTACTTTTTAATATTCTTAAAATGAATAAAATCGATATAAATATCGTTCACGTCAAAATGGCGTCAATCTAATCAACACGGCTTCATATATTGATATTTTCAAATATTCCATTTTGAATATTTCTATTTCAAATATTTCTATTTTTTAAACTGGAATGAGGCCCAATCAATTACCATATAAAGTTAATTATATGGATTTTTCATACAACACATGTATATAATAGCAACGATAAATAATCAACCATCAACCAAAGTGCACTACACCGTATAAGCATCAAATATAGATATCTAATGCTTATAACAGCCTGTCAATCAATCGATTGACATATTTAATCAATCAGGATGAGTGAACTTCAAATTTCATCCCAACACCCGTGTGGGGTTTCAAACAATCAAACACAGATTTTTATTCGTGCAGTTGGGTGATGTGTAAAATTTATCGACCCAATCAATGTCCTTCAAATAGGTGTACATAAACAAACCGTCTGGTTTGTAAATGAATATTTATTTATTCACATTCACGTTAAAAATTATATTTTTAACGATAAAACATTTTATTCCAACATATGAATTTCGATTTAGTTCATTCTTTAAATAAAATGATAATTTTATTTTTCTAACATATTTTAGAAAATTTCGGCGGCATAACGGCACGATACTAGAAACGGGACAAGGCCTAGTCTTATCCCCGGTTTAGTGAAGGCCCACGCCATTCACACATCAATCAAATCAATCTCATCTCACCAAACAATTCAATTCAAACAAATAATTCAACTAATCTATGCAACCAAACAAACAAGTCCATGGTCTGTGGACGATTGTGTCGGGTGCTACTAAGCACCGTCTGCATCCTAGTATATATATATAACTAGAAAAATTAAATTGAAAGGTGAGAAATTCTCACTTTATAGCTATCCAATCATCTTGACTCTTCATTGATAGAAATCTTCGTCGCTCTCGCCTTTTTGTTACCTTTGTTGCCCGCTTTCACTACCTATGTAAAAATCGAATTTTTACCTCGCTATTCAATATATAAAAATCATATTTTTATTTCCAATGCTATTTTCTATTCTAAATCCACGTATTTTCCTATTCTTATTTTCATGTATATTTCCACTCTTATTTTCGTAACAAAGTATATCTTTATTTTCAAATTCAAAGTATATTTTTATTTTCAAATTCAAAGTATATTTTTATTTTCAAATTCAAAGTATATTTTTATTTTCAAATTCAAAGTATATTTTTCTACTTTAAAAACAAAGTATATATTTCTACTTTAAAAACAAAGTATATATTTCTACTTTAAAAACAAAGTATATATTTCTACTTTAAAAACAAAGTATATATTTCTACTTTAAAAACAATCACATTTTTGATAACATAATATATATATATATATATATATCAGATTACTTTACAAAATACTTATATGTGAATTGCATATTTTAACTATAGTATATATATATATATAAAGATTTCAGATTTTAAAACAAAAATATATACTTTAATTTCAGATTTAAAACACTATATTATTCATACAAAATTTGACAAGTTTAACTAACTAAATTTATTATTAACAAATTAATTAAGTAGATTAATTACCTTAATCATCTTCGAAATTGCTCAGCAGGTCCCAAAACCGAACTCAACGCTCGATCAAAAATCTGACCACGCAGACCACTGGGAGGCCAGCGCCGCCGATCTGAAACCGTCCTGCGGTGCGCCGGAGCACCCTCTCGCTCCACCGTGAGTAGCCGCTAGTTCGAACTCGCCCCCTGCTCCAAAATCTCGTGCAAAGTCGAAGGGTTTAAGGCCAAATTCTGGCCATCCTAGTTCGCCAGTTACAATCTTGACCATTGATTAAGTATATCTCGTGTTGCTCTTTGATGTGAGCTTGGAATTTCTTGAAACCGTTGTTTAATTTGGAAGATCGAACGGAATTAGTTTTGGAGAATTCTGGCCGTTGTTTTCCTAGGGCCGGCGGGAAGAAAGAGAAGGGTAGGTGTGGAGTTGGAGGGTATTTATAGGAAATATTTTATTATTGTAATTTATTTAATTTCAATAAATGAGATTTTACATACGAACACCAAATCAAACCCAACGACCGTCGTCCCTAACTAAATACCCCCATTCCGAACACAACGGGATATGTTTCATAAGCTAATTCGACTGTTCGAATCAGTTTTTCTTTAAATTAAAATATAAATCAGTATATATTTAATTTAAACGCACATTTCAATTTACCGGGGCCATATACGGACTCTAAAAATTTCAGAAAAATTATTTCAAGCTTCGTATTGACGATATGGTTCTAACAAAACTAATTTCGTCGAATTCTGAGACCGTTTGAAAAATGACCAATTTTCAGTCGATTAAAATCAACTGAAACTGGTCAAACGCGTTTTCCTTTGCCACGCTCACATATTGATTCGAAAAATTATGAAATTTGGAATCTAGCAATAACTTAACATCACGGACCCAACAAAACTGGTTTCGTCGAAATCCGAGGTCGTTTGCAAAATTGCTATTTCTAAGGGCCTTATATATATAAAAATATATATAAATTCCACAGCGACTATTTCTAATTGTAAACTGGACATATCTTATCATTTCTAAGATGAAATCTCAGTTTGTTAACTTCGTTACAAAGATATAGTTATACAGATTCAAATATTTCTTGTTTCGTTCAATTCTGACTTATATTGAATTCTGTATATTCATTTGAAATTAGAAATCGAATTTTCGAACTACCGAGCCATTTTCAATTCCTTTTATAATTATATATAATTACTATATATTCTAACGACGACGCGTATAATATATACGATCGAATTCTATTCAAAATAAATTTTTCGTCGATATTATTTAAAATAATTCATTTTAAATAATCAAAATTCGCTAAAATTGCCAAAATAAAAATTTCAAACTGGCTCGCATTTTACGGGTTGTTACAATCTCCCCCACTTAAAACTTTTCGTCCCCGAAAAGGAACAAAGTCGAAAGTGGTTTGATCATTCAACTCTATGTTCGATCTGGCTTCCATTCTCTAACTTTTCAGTTTCTGAGAATTTTCAAAATTTCAAAAATTTGGCTAACACCCTAAATTTTTGAAAAATTTCGCCATAACCTCCCCTGCAATGGGAGCATCGGGGAATTTCAAATAGCTTCCCCGGTCCTTCAGATCTCAAAAAGAAAAAGCCAAGCGGCTAGCCAATAGGCTCACAAAATCATCATCACCCAAACAAAACAGGAAATTATGTAGTAAACATGTACCTATTTGTCGGGCAAACAAATTTTATTCTCTGCTCTAGCCTCCTTGCTATGACCTGTTCAATGTAAGTATACGTATATGCAAGCAAATGCGACCAATTTTCAATACAGTTCAATATTATGTATAATGGTTCAAAATTATCAAACAAATAAACAAACAACTCAAACATCAATCAATTAGTGAATTAGAGTCTGAAATTCATAATTTTGATAAATAGTCAAAAATCAGGTTTTTGATGCCAATTCACAACCATAGGCCCTATCAAATTTTGGTTCTCACACCAGTCAATAGGAAATATATAGAAAGCCCACTTTCGTCACTCGAACATAAATTCTAATGATGGAGCTCCATCATCAAAATCATCTCCGGGCGATTAGAGTGTAATTCTATATCTATCCAGTATATTAAAATTTCGAATACACGCGGATCGGACGTATACGCAAAATCTATATATACTGGATTGTCCATATCAATATAAATAGATAATCAAATACGAATAATTGATTTAAATTTTCAAAACAAAAATTTGTTTTCACTTTCAAAAATATACTCTTCACACTCGTCCTAGGATACTACTGATCCCATCTCTAACGAGTCATTCCCATTGGATTTTACTAATCCAATATCTGATGAATTCTTTCGTATGGTTCTAATGTGTCTTGTTCTCTGAGCTTTGTAAACCAAAGCTCTGATACCAACTGTAAAGACCCGTAACTTCCCCGTAAAGGAAAGCGTCGGATAGTTCGAGAACAAGCCACAACAGAACTCATACGGAAGAACATTTCATTGTATATTACAACAACGCATCAGATTACAAGAATATACAGAGTATAAATGAATATTACACAGAAATATCAGAGATTTAAATTACATTTAAATACATAGCAGCGGAAAATAATACAATACACAACTAGAAGAGATATACGGATACAAAGCTTTCCGGATAGCGTTCCAGCTGTAAACCAGGATCCTGTGAATATAAATCTGCAAAACCAAAACTACTAGCTGCCCGAGTCAAAATAGGGGCACCCAGAGTTTAGGTTAAAACAATAAACTCCAGGTCAGTCATGTGACTGGTGTGAGAACTAAAACAGTTATTAATCTTTATTTTAAATCATTAGGTAAATCAAGGGACCACGCCGTATAACACGGAACGGGTTTCCTCCCAAGAATACCAGTGCTTAAAACAAACAGCGCAATGCTAAATAAAGAAAGATGAAGCTGTTATAAGACCCAGGTCCCATCACACAATGCAACGCAGTCGAGGATAGGGTTTTCCCTTATAACAGCCAAAGAATGCTTGATACGTTTAAAACAAATCATTTGATACTATTATAAGTGTATAGTGTATAAAACACTTCAAATCATAAGTATCAATCATAGGCGGCATGAATGGCCCATAACACTATGTCGCCATATATAAGTTTACAATCAAAACCGCAAATGTCGTATTAGAAGTTGGGTTATCATTTATGGTATGAACCGAGGCTAGGGGCAAGATCCTCACCGATTCGAGACGCTCTAGCCCGTGTCTCAGGATCAGAGCTCGAGTGACCCTCGGAGCGACAGGGCCGGTCCACCGATGTGGATTAAAATTCCTGAACACTGCGTTTCCCCGCCCTTTGGGGCGTAAGCCTGGCCCGTCAGCCGACCAGAAGCATCGGCCGAAACCGATATCACGAGGCGCCTCGCTTTTCAGCAAGTAATAATAAGTAACATCCACATGAGTCAAACTCGTCAGCCAGTTCAAGCACTGACGCCACTCATAACTAGAAAGAAACGCATGCCCTCCCTGAGGTCCGTCTCCCGTTTTTGATTCATACCGGGTGTGATACTCGCGAATCAACGTTACACAAAGCTACGCCACAAAGGCCGTGCTTCGATCATCAACCACAAGACTTTGCTTTTCAACAGAAGCCTTGATCATTTGCCACTTAGGCATGCCACACAGGCAATTCACTCCATGCGATTGATATCCATCAATATATAACCCCTGAGCTCGTACGTCTCAGAGAAGGGCGTTAAGCAAGAGAATAAATTCTCCGCCGCAAAACAGATATATATTTAATAGAGATCAATCACACGGACTAAAATCCAATGTCAGACACACAGTCCATTTACAAGTCCGTTCTGGGTCTGAACGAAACCGGAGGCACCTAGTACCCCGCATATCCATCGATCTCCAAGTACGTCTGGACGATCACTAACTGTTTCCATCTTCTTGGGTGTACAGCCCAATCAAGATCATCAGTTATCACCCAAACGACGTGAAGACCTCCGGTCTTCGACCATCGTCTTCATCTTCGACTTATCGTCGTATCAGTTATTCAGAATGGGATGAACCCGGTCTTTCCGAATAACTCGCGCATATTTTAAATAAGTGTCACACAAACACAACATACGCCTCATTCCAATTCATTAGTCACTTACCGTAAATTAATCAAGAGAATAATTCCCCAAATATTAACCCCGAAGGCCGAAACCAACATCAGATCAATATCCAGAAAACCATTCTGCTTGGCTAACCGACAGTTAGTTTCTAAATTTCACGTTCAAATCTAATTAAAGATTTAACTATCGCCTGGAGCAAAACTGGTGATACTCCATTCTCGATCTTTTCAATCTAATTAAAGATTCATTAAAACTCCACTTAGTTTTAATCATTATCTGGGTTAAAGAATCGGTGTCATTTAAAACACGATTCACGATAAACCCAAAATCACATTCCATTAATTATCGGGTTAAAGAACAAGTGTTATTTAAAACACTGTTCACGATAAACCCAAAAATCAATACCAATTCAATTCCAATTAAATATCATTTAATTGGTACACTTCATTAAATCTAAATAAAAAGATTTAATCTTTTCTCAACTGGGTTCAAGAACAGTGTTAGTGAAGACACCATTCACGACAAACCCAAATCACATTTGATATTCAACACAAGGCTCTGAATAGAAAATATCCCGGCTTATATTGAATATCAAATTCTACGACTAACAAATGTCGTATTGGAAATAACGATATAAATATATCTTTCAAATTTCCATAACAACACCTGTATAATCACGAATTCCAACATCGAAATATTCCGAAGACAATTTCGATTCAAATCCACTCCAATGCAATCATTGGAAATTTTGGTTATTTTCAAAACCATTTCAAATTCCATTTATTTATTTAAAAATAAATAGAATTATAATTCTAGTTCAAAACTAGTTCATTTCGATAAAAATCTATTTTTATCTTTTCAAATATGGAGTTTTTCATCCCAAACTTTCACAAATCATTTCTTATGATTTTACACAAATTATTACTATTTTTAATAATTTTATCAAGGCCCGTACAGTCGATTTGCATTAACGGCCATCGAACTGCACTTATAGCGACCTTTTTCGAATTTGATTTGGACGTATCTCCAAATCCAACCGTTAGATTTCAAATTTCTAACATTCATTAGAAAGCTCTTTTCGATACGAACCCAACGGTTCCGGTTTTAGGAGAATCCGACGGTCGGATCTCCCGCAATGTCCGTTTGAAATCAATGGTCGAAATTCGCGAACTGCCGCGGCGCGGCGCGTTTTATTCAGGCCATTATATTATATATATAATATATATAATATATATTTCGTCGATTTCTATTTAAAACGAATTATATAAATAGTTTTGAATTCGTTTCAAAATCTATTTCAACTTCCATTTCAATTCAAAGCAAAATTGAATTCTTCTTTATAGATTCGTTTCAAAATTCATTTCTATTCAATTCAAATTTCAATTCAATTCGAATTCGTTTTCAATTCACTTTCAATTCAATTCGAATTCGTTTTCAATTCAATTCATTTCGAAATCGTTTTCAATTCAATTCATTTCGAAATCGTTTTCAATTCAATTCATTTCGAAATCGTTTTCAATTCAATTCATTTCGAAATCGTTTTCAATTCAATTCATTTCGAAATCATTTTCAATTCAATTCATTTCGAAATCGTTTTCAATTCAATTCATTTCGAAATCGTTTCCAATTCAATTCATTTCGAAATCGTTTCCAATTCAATTCATTTCGAAATCGTTTTCAATTCAATTCATTTCGAAATCGTTTTCAATTCAATTCATTTCGAAATCGTTTTCAATTCAATTCATTTCGAAATATTCGATTTCAAAATTACTTTTTAATATTCTTAAAATGAATAAAATCGATATAAATATCGTTCACGTCAAAATGGCGTCAATCTAATCAACACGGCTTCATATATTGATATTTTCAAATATTCCATTTTGAATATTTCTATTTCAAATATTTCTATTTTTTAAACTGGAATGAGGCCCAATCAATTACCATATAAAGTTAATTATATGGATTTTTCATACAACACATGTATATAATAGCAACGATAAATAATCAACCATCAACCAAAGTGCACTACACCGTATAAGCATCAAATATAGATATCTAATGCTTATAACAGCCTGTCAATCAATCGATTGACATATTTAATCAATCAGGATGAGTGAACTTCAAATTTCATCCCAACACCCGTGTGGGGTTTCAAACAATCAAACACAGATTTTTATTCGTGCAGTTGGGTGATGTGTAAAATTTATCGACCCAATCAATGTCCTTCAAATAGGTGTACATAAACAAACCGTCTGGTTTGTAAATGAATATTTATTTATTCACATTCACGTTAAAAATTATATTTTTAACGATAAAACATTTTATTCCAACATATGAATTTCGATTTAGTTCATTCTTTAAATAAAATGATAATTTTATTTTTCTAACATATTTTAGAAAATTTCGGCGGCATAACGGCACGATACTAGAAACGGGACAAGGCCTAGCCTTATCCCCGGTCTAGTGAAGGCCCACGCCATTCACACATCAATCAAATCAATCTCATCTCACCAAACAATTCAATTCAAACAAATAATTCAACTAATCTATGCAACCAAACAAACAAGTCCATGGTCTGTGGACGATTGTGTCGGGTGCTACTAAGCACCGTCTGCATCCTAGTATATATATATAACTAGAAAAATTAAATTGAAAGGTGAGAAATTCTCACTTTATAGCTATCCAATCATCTTGACTCTTCATTGATAGAAATCTTCGTCGCTCTCGCCTTTTTGTTACCTTTGTTGCCCGCTTTCACTACCTATGTAAAAATCGAATTTTTACCTCGCTATTCAATATATAAAAATCATATTTTTATTTCCAATGCTATTTTCTATTCTAAATCCACGTATTTTCCTATTCTTATTTTCATGTATATTTCCACTCTTATTTTCGTAACAAAGTATATCTTTATTTTCAAATTCAAAGTATATTTTTATTTTCAAATTCAAAGTATATTTTTATTTTCAAATTCAAAGTATATTTTTATTTTCAAATTCAAAGTATATTTTTATTTTCAAATTCAAAGTATATTTTTATTTTCAAATTCAAAGTATATTTTTCTACTTTAAAAACAAAGTATATATTTCTACTTTAAAAACAAAGTATATATTTCTACTTTAAAAACAAAGTATATATTTCTACTTTAAAAACAAAGTATATATTTCTACTTTAAAAACAAAGTATATATTTCTACTTTAAAAACAATCACATTTTTGATAACATAATATATATATATATATATATATATATATATATAAATCAGATTACTTTACAAAATACTTATATGTGAATTGCATATTTTAACTATAATATATATATATATATATATAAAGATTTCAGATTTTAAAACAAAAATATATACTTTAATTTCAGATTTAAAACACTATATTATTCATACAAAATTTGACAAGTTTAACTAACTAAATTTATTATTAACAAATTAATTAAGTAGATTAATTACCTTAATCATCTTCGAAATTGCTCAGCAGGTCCCAAAACCGAACTCAACGCTCGATCAAAAATCTGACCACGCAGACCACTGGGAGGCCAGCGCCGCCGATCTGAAACCGTCCTGCGGTGCGCCGGAGCACCCTCTCGCTCCACCGTGAGTAGCCGCTAGTTCGAACTCGCCCCCTGCTCCAAAATCTCGTGCAAAGTCGAAGGGTTTAAGGCCAAATTCTGGCCATCCTAGTTCGCCAGTTACAATCTTGACCATTGATTAAGTATATCTCGTGTTGCTCTTTGATGTGAGCTTGGAATTTCTTGAAACCGTTGTTTAATTTGGAAGATCGAACGGAATTAGTTTTGGAGAATTCTGGCCGTTGTTTTCCTGGGGCCGGCGGGAAGAAAGAGAAGGGTAGGTGTGGAGTTGGAGGGTATTTATAGGAAATATTTTATTATTGTAATTTATTTAATTTCAATAAATGAGATTTTACATACGAACACCAAATCAAACCCAATGACCGTCGTCCCTAACTAAATACCCCCATTCCGAACACAACGGGATATGTTTCATAAGCTAATTCGACTGTTCGAATCAGTTTTTCTTTAAATTAAAATATAAATCAGTATATATTTAATTTAAACGCACATTTCAATTTACCGGGGCCATATACGGACTCTAAAAATTTCAGAAAAATTATTTCAAGCTTCGTATTGACGATATGGTTCTAACAAAACTAATTTCGTCGAATTCTGAGACCGTTTGAAAAATGACCAATTTCCAGTCGATTAAAATCAACTGAAACTGGTCAAACGCGTTTTCCTTTGCCACGCTCACATATTGATTCGAAAAATTATGAAATTTGGAATCTAGCAATAACTTAACATCACGGACCCAACAAAACTGGTTTCGTCGAAATCCGAGGTCGTTTGCAAAATTGCTATTTCTAAGGGCCTTATATATATAAAAATATATATAAATTCCACAGCGACTATTTCTGATTGTAAACTGGACATATCTTATCATTTCTAAGATGAAATCTCAGTTTGTTAACTTCGTTACAAAGATATAGTTATACAGATTCAAATATTTCTTGTTTCGTTCAATTCTGACTTATATTGAATTCTGTATATTCATTTGAAATTAGAAATCGAATTTTCGAACTACCGCGCCATTTTCAATTCCTTTTATAATTATATATAATTATTATATATTCTAACGACGACGCGTATAATATATACGATCGAATTCTATTCAAAATAAATTTTTCGTCGATATTATTTAAAATAATTCATTTTAAATAATCAAAATTCGCTAAAATTGCCAAAATAAAAATTTCAAACTGGCTCGCATTTTACGGGTTGTTACACTACCCCTGAGGATCAAGTTACTTGGGATCAGTTTAAGACCCGATTCAGCGATAAGCTTATACCAGCTGCCCAGAATTCAGAGTTATTTAGGAAGTTCTTAGAGCTTAAACAAAATGGTAGGGCAGTCTCGGAATACGTTGCTGAGTTCGATACTTTATCGAAGTATGGATTATCTCTTATCGAAACTGCCGAGAAGAAGAATGAGAAGTTCATAACTGTCCTAGATGAGTACTTGGGAGAGAGACTTGTAAACCATATCGATGAGACTTTCGAATCTATTATGGGAAAAGCATTGAGATCTGAGAACCTTTACCCTAATCAAAGACCGAGGTTGCTATTATATCTGTAGAGGAGCCAAAGCCGTTGGCAAGCGGTGGAGGCAAGGATAATCCCCAGAATAAGAGGAATTAGAACCAAACCAAGGATGGTCAGAATAAGAAGAATAAGAAAGATGACGAGTGCTTTAGCTGTGGCAAGAAGGGCCACTATGCTAGAGAATGTCAGGAAAGGCCTGGGGAAAGGAAGTGCTTCAATTGCGGCCAAGTAGGCAATCACAAGGATAAATGTCCACAATCTTCTAGGGAGAAGCAGATCGTGAAAGCATATGTTATCAACGTTTTTCCTTCTTCATCGAATGTCCCAGCTGCAGCGGAAAAGGGAGAGGGTGTTGTTATTTGAGTTATGCTTTCTATTTATGATGTTCTTGTTCAAGTTTTGTTTGATGGGGCTTCCCATTCCTTCTTGTCTAGTGACTTGGTCGATAGGTTGGAATTGGAACTCGAGATTTGTTGTGATTTGGTCTTACAGAGTCACAGATGCATGCTTGCTTGTGATTGTTTTGTTTTAGGCTTTACTGGGTTTAGCATTATTTTGTGAGTCGATTGGCTCCAAGGGTGGTATTGGGTACATACTTAGCAATGGCAATAATAACTGGAACTAAGGGATACTTGAGACTGAGTCTAAGTTTGTGGATAATCGTCGGCGATGCCGACTAGTGTTAGATAGAGAGAATATCGTCGTTGTAAGTTCTAATTGTCTCTGGGAGGAAAATGTACGTTGGACGTGCACTAGTCTGGTTAGAACTAGGGTTGCCATTTACGCTTAACATATGGCATGGGCTGTCATGAGATCAACGATAGTTTCGAAGCAGGATTGGCGAGGATAACCAGAGTTAGTTATGAGTGCTCAAGTGTTTGGTTGTTTTGTTCATATCGTCTCATGTAGATTGTCTGAATTCGAAGGAGATGATCCTTGAGTGCTTGTCTGATATTGATTTAGGCCTTTAGGGCTTGTGCTTGGGGAATGTCGAGTTCGACTATGATGATTTGCGTGAGATATAGGTAGTTGTTGTGATTTTCATTGGATGATGTCTTGGTTTACTCGAGGAATAAGGTGCAGCTCGGAACATGATAAGACTGTTCAATGATGTGGACTGCCCCGAGTTGGACTCGATAGGGCTATGAGATGACTCGAGTTGGACTCGAGACGGCTGCAAGGTAATGAGATGACTCGAGTTGGACTCAAGAAGGCGACAAGGTAATGGATTGGCTCGAGTTGGACTCGAGAGGGCTGCAAGAAAATGGATTGACTTGGGTGGGACTCAAGTTGAAGATGGAGTTGTGGATAACTCTTCTGATGGAGGGCCAAGGAATCATTGATAGTTTGGAGTATTCTAGGCGGACTCAAAACAAGGGTATTTGGGGATGTCCATTTACCTTGGATCTGTTGGATGTGATCTAGTTATCCTAGAAGGATAAACGTACATTGGACGTGCGGTAGTCCGTTTGGAGCCAGGGCTTCTATTAGCCCTTGAGATTGGTTGGACCAATCATATGGGTATCGACGTATTCATGGCTTTAGCAGGTGATAGATAGGACTTGTCTGATGGATGCTATGGTTGCTATGTTTGTTCCTATTTTTCTCCTCTTGAGTAGACCATCACCTGTAGGATTCTGGCGATGGGAAATGAAGAGATGACGGTATACACGGATACCTGTGCAACCGGACTTAGTACGATAGTTGATGCATTGAGTAGGAGACATACCAGTTTAGATGCTATGTTTCTTGAATGGAAGCAACTAGAGTATATCGCGGGATATGATTTCAGACCTAAGTACGGATTAGATCCATAGATGCTAACAAGTTTGATGATCAGACCGATTTTGATTGAGTGGATTGGTTCCAACTAGAGGGACGAGCCTAACCAATTGGAAATCATCTCTAAGGTAGAGGTGGGTATCTATGGCGAGAGAATGATTAAACAAGGACTTGATCGAGAAGAATGGCTTCGAAAGAGTGAGAGACTGTTGTACCCAACGTAAAAAGATCGAGTGATGAAGAGAGACATTCGGAGAAGTGCATGAACTGCCAATTAGTTAGAGCCGAGCCAAAGAAGCCAAGTGGTTTGTTACAACCGCTGGAGATTCCTGAATGGAAATGAAAAGAAATCTCAATGGATTTCATAGATGGTTTACCAAGGATTGTATCGGGTTATGATGGTATTTGGGTGAATTGTGCATTATAGGATCTTTGAGAGCTTGTATATTGGATTTTGGAGGGTCATGGGATGGCCATTTGCATCTGGTTGAGATTGCACATAGTAACAATTATCCTTCTGTTAGTAAACCACATGTTAGGATAGGCTTGTTAAGTTATTGTGTATGTTTGATTATTTGTAAATGGCCGGTAGGCATGCGGGATACCTTCATTTGTTTTGGTTAAGGAATTTCGGGGGCGAAATTTCTTAAGGGAGGGAGAATGTAACGACCAGCATTCTACGTATCGGAGGATCGCAAAATATTTATTTCATTTTCATACGAGGTCGTATAGTCGTGTAACTTTGGGGAACAACTATTGGGGTCATTTCTCATATTCACGATTTTTGCCGAATTTTGAATGACCGTTTTGCCCCTAACAAATCTTGTTTCACCTATAACTTTTGATTGGTAAGGAGTTTTGACATAAAACCACTTTCATTGGATTCAGATGATGGTTTACCTTACCCTAGAGTGGTCATATTAGTCAAACGGACTTACCGTTTGGGAGATATGACTGAAATAAGGTTTGGAAGGTGAAAAACAGCTTAACTGGGCCTAATTAGGGTGATTAACAGCTAGGCCCATAACCTATTTCAGGATTAGAGTTGTTGGAAGGCTGATAGTGTTAGGAAAAACATTTCATTTTAGTTTTCCAGCCGCCACAAACATCCCTTGAGCTCTAGCAATGGCCTTCATCTTCTAAATCACTCCAAAAACACCTTTTTGTCATTCTAATCGCTAACTAGGAAAATCAACACCAAATCAAGGCAGATTAACATCAAAATTGGAATAGAGCTGCTGGAATACATTGGGATCCATGCCATAATAGTAGAGTTTCAGATCTAAGATTATATTTGTGGCTAAGGTGAGTGATTTGCATTGTTTTTCACTAATTACGGCTAATTAGGGGTGATTAGTGTTAATTAACAAAATTAGATTGGTCGAAAACGTATTGTGATTGCTTAGCAAAGTTAGATTGGTCGTACCCATCCACCTATATGTAGCCACCCCCAAATCAAGATACTTCCCATGTATTGTGATTGCTTAGCAAAGTTAGATTGGCTCCAATGTATTGTGATTGCTTAGCAAAGTTAGATTGGTCGAAAACGTCGTCGGGAGGCGTAAATAGCTCGCAGAAAGAATTACAGGAAATTGGCTCGAACCGGATCAGATCGGAGGATCGGAGGAAGGAGGCACGAACCGACCCGCTCGTGAAGCACCCCTTTCCCATGAACTGCTCCTTCGAACTGCTGCACCACAAGCCAATGCATCATCCACAAGCCCGAACTGAAGACCATGACCGACCCGTAGCTCGAACCTGAACCGATGAAGGCTCGACCCACGAGTCAATGGAGGACCCGACTCGATGGAGGAGTGCGACCCGACCCGACCTGGAGAGGAACTCATGAACCGGCCCAGTGCTTGGAAGATATCACGACCCGAACTGGCTTGGTAGCCATGAACCCAACCGAGAGTTCGCCGACCCGAACCAATGACGATTGGAGCACTAAGCACGCCCGAACTGAATGGAGACCGAATCGAGATGATGACCAAACCCGAGATGCAAAGGTAGTTCAAATATGAAGTTAGAACTCAGGATCCAGATGGGAATCAACGAGTTAACTTCATGATTGGACTTTGTTGTGGGATGTGTGCAAAGGGGTTATCATTATCCATAACTTTAGTTCACCACTGAGAGACGGATTAGTGGCTATGGATCAGTGCAATGGAGTCATTGTGACTCCATGGAGCAAAGTGATCGTGGCAAAGGATTGGGTGATCAAGTGGTGGATATCGTATGCTTTACGCACTGAGTGAGAGATGTGAGGACTATTGCTATGTTTGATATTTGCTATCACCATGACCCACACCCCCATTTACATTTTATGTTAGTGTTACCTTCGAGTACTGTACATTTTGTTGTGCTGACTCTTTGGTTGAAGGTCCAGGTTCTAGTAGATTAGATTATACCTGTTATTGTTTTGTTTTGATACTTATCGCTAATACCAGACTTTTGTCTGATCCAGAGTTTTATGTCTCTTCTTATTACTCTGGGTGCTCCTAAACGAGCAGACTAGAGACAGGTTGGCTGGTTATGCATGAGTAGCTGTCCGGAGACGAGCAGGAGGCTTACACGTACTACTCTCATATATTCTCCCTTTGTTGTTGTTGGTCACTACTTTGGGCATCAATAGTGTACCTTTCTATTTAGCTTTAGAGACAGTTTTAAAGGTTGTAATAAAGATGGTTTGGATCATAAGCTGTATTTTGAATTTTCCACTGCTGTGATGGTTTAGTTTTCAGCTTATGCACTGTCTCGCCTGTTTTATATCAAGTTATGTTATTATTATATTTTGTTCCATGCGCCGTGAGATATACTATAGGTTCTTTGATGATTCATAGTTTCAAACCCCTTTCCTTTTCGCTTTCTTTTGACGACCGTCCCGTGCTGGTCGGGCATTAGCACAATGCATTTCGAGGAAATGTCGGCTGGTGCGGGCAGGCTGTCACAGGCGAGCCTGTACAGATATGGAAAAGCTTCCGACCGAGTTCCTTGTTTCTTGTATATCCCTGCCACGAAATTCAGTGCACACTATGTGCAGTTAAGGCATCGAATACGATTGACGATATGTACGTGGGACAGTCTAGATACATGCATGTCGGCTCTGGGTGGTGTATCGTAGACTTGAGGGCTTTACTCTGGTATGAAATTTGATTCGATCGACGGTGGCAGTCCGTATGCTTACATAGTGTAGTAATGATAGTGTAGTGACCCGAAAATCCGGTCTAATTTGAGCTGACCAAAAAAACACAAGTCCAACCCCAAATTAAACTGGAAACCAGAAAACTAATAGAAAGAATTGAGAGGGTGAGGAAAGATAAGATAGAAGCTTAGAATAGAAGAAGAAGAACACAACATCAGAGTAACACGAACCTCATAGCGGAAAGAATAAGATATAATATATATAACATAACTTGAAATATACATCTGTACTTGAATATACATCATTGTCAAAGTACAGCACTTACAACACAGTGGAATAATAATAGCTATATAACCTTGAAGCCTCCTGCTCCAGCTCTTCAAGTATCTGTAAATCCCGAGTACTTGACTGCTCGCACAAAATTGGGCACCCAAGAGTTTAGGGAAAACAAAACAAAATAAACTCCGGGTCAGTCATGGGACTGGTATGAGTAAAACAGTTTAACAAGTAAACGATATCTCATAAGACCACGCCGTATAACGGAACGGGTTTTTCTCTTATGAGAATCCAAAATATCTTTATATCAAAAACCTTTTGATATTATAATAATGTCTATCAACCACAATATAATAATCATCTAGCATAAACGCTTTCATCTCACGTTCTACATATATAGTATACAATCAAAATCACAAGCACGTATTGGGTAATGGATTTCCAGCTATGACACGGTATGGAACCACCTTTCGCTAGTGTACCTCTAGAAAGGAATACACTGGGTTCAACAAGAACATCTTGCAACCCGGCCACACATCACCGACCACTCATTTCGCTTGAGTGTATCGAATGTATAACCCCAACGGTTGGGATCAGCAACCGTTTCCCGAATGGGACAGCATCAACAATAGATTTTTAGAAGTAAATGAAACTCTAGATCAGGTGATTATACACCCTAATAGATGTGACCTATATAGCCATGCTGCCTGCCTGATTTTTGTCATTTCCCGGTTGATGAGGCTTGAGGTTACGCTTTATCATCACATCAGATTCACTTCGAATGCCATATTGTCAGATCCATCGAAAATCACTAATTGACATCTACAACAGTACATTACGTGTTAGCTAAAGAAGTTTCCTTCTCCGCTTCCACTCTTGGTACGGTTGAAGAAATCAATGTACGTGACCTTTCTGGAAATACTCTGTCAGACATTTATCCATACAAGTCATCCAGGAACAGGATGAACCGAAGGCACTATTCAGTACATCCATCTTAGGCACTGTTATCTAAGACTTATACAATAGCCCTTGCACTGTACTCCATCTTCAATTATCTTTGGCATATATGATTCGCAACGCTTATGCCAATACAGATTGGTTCTTTGGATAATAATCCAACCGGTCTCTCCATATTAACAACGTTAAAATGGTCGAAAACTTCGATAGTCGTTGAGTTAACTATCAAAGAAAAACACGTGTGCAAACAACGATATTATTTCCAAATGGAAATTATATCAATCAATCATCAACCATATATATATATATATATATATATATTTGTATTTCCTTATTTTCTACATTTAGAAAATATACGTTATTAACATTGGAAACATTTCCATAGCTTAATTGCATATCACTATTCTTCCACATCTATCAGACTCTAACTATAAACTAACAAGAGAACAACTTCCTAAATATAAACCCCGAAGGCCGAAACCAACATCAGATCGATACTCAGAAAACCATTCAACATATTAATCTCTAGTAAGTTTCCAATTTTTGTTTAATTCCTTTCAAATAACTGAATTCGATTAACTCCTTTCGAATAACTAAATTCGATTTACTCCTTTTCATTAACTCTATTTATTTTCCCAATAAATATTCCTTTATTCTATTTATTTTCTAAATAAATAATCCTTTATTCTATTCTATTCGTTTTATCAACATTTTTCCTTTTATAAAACTCTATTCGTTTTAAAAACATTTTCCCTTTTATTTACTTTCGAAATATTTCCTTTTATAAAATATGTTGATTTTATAAAATCCCTTTATTTCAATATACATTGAAATAATTCTTTTTACATCCCAGGGTCTTATGATATTTAAAATATCGAATAACAAGGATCAATATCATTCTAACACACATAATCCATAACAGATTATATAACACATCATATATCACAATATATAAAAAACAGTAAAATAAATGTTGAGGAATCCAGTCGGATTCCTCCAACCTGTCTCCCTGCATCCACAGATGTTAAACAATATCATTAACATCAATTTCATTTCAATATGAAATATTCTGATAACCAGAATCAACATTTAACAATATATATTTATATAACTATATATACGTTTTCAACCAATTAACTAGCAATCATTCAAACAACTATCACACACAACGTTCGATCATTTTTATCAATCTAAAATACGTTTATAAAAATATAAAATGGACAGAGTTTGTGAGTTTTACTCACTTTGGATGTTAACCGTTAAATAACAGTCGACGTCGGTCGATTCCATCAACGTGTGATTTTGCCAAATCTCCTACGAACTCCAAACGACTCTAGAACCTTTCCGATGTGAAGCCTGTGATTGTATGATTCCAACGATACCGAAGTTGAGAAATTTCATTTGTTTAAACGGCCCAACCATCCTTCTGAAACTGACCCAAACGAACAGCTTCATTTCCCACAAAAGAAAAACCCGACCTGCTCGTTTTACATCATTCCCGATTCAAGAAATGCCGCACTCCAGAATTTCACTTTTCATCGTAGTTCATGTCTTCTTTGATCAATACTCCACCATAACTAAACAAGCTAACCTCGCACCTCATTCTCCTCTTTCCAGCAAATCGGGGCCGACGTTTTCCCAAACTAGGAATCTAATAAAACCATCATTAACCTTTATTTAATGATATAAACTAATTACCAAAGTTACTGCTAATCCACGTTTACTCTGTTGATTCTCCTTCCTCACGCGAATGACTCCAGTTCAAACGCCATTTTCGCACTCATCCCAAACTCCATCATCTTCTTCTCCCAACTTAACTCATGAGCTCCTCAGCCTTCTCAAACTCATGCTACCATCCTCCTTCTTCTCCTTTTGATAAAAACTGTCGAATCAGTCCTCTTCTTCAATGAAAAACCACGACTCCATTATCGAGCACTTCCTGCTGACGCACACATGTTTTACTGCTGCTTCAGTTCAATCTCAGCCCTTCGTCACCGTCTGCAGAGTGTCTTCACCCAACATCCCAGTTTCAACTCGAACACACGTTCGATTCACTCATTTGCTCGAATCCCCCATATTAATGAACCCTAGGTTTGCTTCGTACGTTTTTGGAGAAAATTCCGATGACCTCAAACTGGATCGAACTCAAAAAGGATGGCGCCATCGTGTAGCGCTCGACATTAGGATTTTGAAGATATAAGTTTTGGGATTTTACTTGCTGTAATGGGTTTTTATGCGGTTATATAGGCTGTTGTGGTAGGTGGGATTTGTGGTTGAGGCGGCAGTGTGCATGGCCTGTTTATGGTCATGGAAATATTTTTGGATATTTTATTTTTGATTTTTATATTTTATTTTCTCGATTATATGCTTGTCTCTCGTCCTTAAAAATCCCTGCGACCACATACGATCTCCTAAAATCACGAAAATTGACATGTAGCTAAAGTTCGACATTACGAACCCAACAAAACTGGTTTCGCCGAATTCCGACTTCGTTTGGAAAAGTGGCTATTTTTAAAGCTTTAAATAACCCATTTAAATACATAAATATATTTAAATATAATTAAATTAAATATAAACAAATTTATATTATCGTATATATTCACACTGGAATACCATACAACTCCAATAGGATTTATAACTCGATACTTCAAATCTAGGTCAAACCGATATTCGATTTATATTAAAATTCCTTTTTAAAATATATATGAATTATAAAGGATTTCCATAGCGACTTTTCTAAATTTTAATTTGGACATAAATCAAAATCTACACGATGAAATACCGTTTTTTCTCTTCCACTAGAAAAATATACTTCACCAGCTCCATACGTTTCTTGTTTCACAGAAATCCTATTTAAAACGGCTTCTGTTTATTCAGTTGAAGTTCAAATCGCCAAATAGCGAACTGCCGTGCTATTTGGAGCTCTATTTTAATTATAATATAATTATACGTTCAAACTGTCATTTATATAATATATTCGTTATTCAAATTCAATTCATAACTGAATTAAAAATCACAGATGATCCAGTTTACACCATATGACCATTTCTGCCAATTCTGATTATTTCATAATTAAATATATTATTTAATTATTATTTTAATTAAATATTCCTTATAATTTAATTAAACGACCATTAAATTCTCTAAATCACTATTTAAATAATTAAATAAATTAATTATTATATCGCTGTAAATGTGGGTCATTACATTCTTCCCCACTTAAAATAATTTCGTCCTCGAAATTGCTAAGGTAGAAAACAAACTCTATCGACTGGGTTAAAATTTATTTGTTCACTTCTTAAATTCAGTTTCAACTGAATCGATTTAATTTCAGTTAAATATTAATTAATTCTTATCAACGAAAATTTTCTGTCGCCTTAATTTTTTGAAAAATTTCGCCAGCACCTCCTTTGTACTGGTCAATACGTCAAATCACGACTCGCCTCTCTGGGCCATCTCCATCCCAAAAGAAAATCAAACAGCCAAGCGGCTTGCCAATTCGGCTCATAAATCTTATATCCAATAGAAATATAAACTTGTACCTTTTTGTCGGCATATCATTATATCCTTTCCACCTGTTATCAATTCAGCAGATACAAGGGTCATCCCAATCAAATTCCATTCTGTTTTTATCCACAAATCCAATCATTTTCTTATACCTAAGTCGAATTCAATTTCAAATCAAAGTTCCATTTTCGATTTTTATTTTATTTTATTCTTAACTCATCAATCCAACACCATTTCAGATTCTATCTCACAATTCAAAATCTGATTCTACTTGATATATCATAACCAATTCAATTTCCAGTTGATTGGTTTCAATTCATTTCCAGCTTGGTTTCACAAATTTATATTAAATTTGTTTTAATTCAAACAGCCTTTGCCTGGGAGTTTTTTAAACAGTTTACTCTTTTCAAAAATCAAATTTTCCTTTTTGAAATTCAACACAACTTGTCTTTCCCAAAACAAATTCAAAACAGTATCTCTGGTAGTAATTTGTCACTTACAACTTGAAAATGAATACTGGTGATGCAGCTGTCATCATCAGAATCTATTTTCCAGCGATCGAAGTGAGTTCAATACTATAAATCCATTTCTAAACATTCCCACTTTGAAATTCATTTCAAAATATAATTCACACTGCTTGTAAAACAATTTAAAATCTCCTAAGATCTTAAATTTTCCTTATTTTTAATCCAAATCCATTTACAAACACTTATTCAATTTTCTAGAATTTTAATTCAATTTCTGGTTTTAGTTTCAGATTTAATTCACTTCGTAATGCTTATACGAACTCTAATTGGTTATTTATTACCATTTAATTTATAATCTTACTCGATTATAATAACAACCAATATATCCACTATATTATAATTTTGATATATATATCTTCTCTATATCTGATATACCTTGGGTAACCCTATTTTAATTTACCCTTTTTTCAAAACATATCTTGTCGACCCATCGTATTCGAGTGTTTAGTAACTCCTACCGATACAGTGGATCAAACTGATCGACCAGAACTCATAACCAACTCAACCAATAAATCACCACAATATAAAACAATTTTTATATCTATAACAAATACGCTCACTTGTATATATACACTCAACTAAATCTAGGGTATTACTAACCCCATCTCTACTGAGTCACGCCACAGAGCCAAGGTGATTACTTAACTTAGGCTATAATACCAACTGTAGTGACCCAAAAATTTGGTCCAATTTGAGCTGACCAAAAAAACACAAG
This sequence comes from Allium sativum, assembly GCA_030737875.1. NCBI lineage: Eukaryota > Viridiplantae > Streptophyta > Magnoliopsida > Asparagales > Amaryllidaceae > Allium > Allium sativum. Next base: position 898,570,172 of record CM060910.1, on the reverse strand, counting down.
TCCAACCCCAAATTAAACTGGAAACCAGGAAACTAATAGAAAGAATTGAGAGGGTAAGGAAAGATAAGATAGAAACTCAGAATAGAAGAAGAAGAAGAACACAACATCAGAGTAACATGAACCTCACAGCGGAACGAATAACATATAATATATATAACATAACTTGAAATATACATCTGTACTTGAATATACATCATTGTCAAAGTACAACACTTATAACACAGCGGAATAATAATAGCTATATAATCCTGAAGCCTCCTGCTTTAGCTCTTCAAGTATCTGTAAATCCCGTCTACTTGACTGCCCGTACAAAATTGGGCACCCAAGAGTTTAGGGAAAACAAAATAAAATAAACTCCGGGTCAGTCATGGGACTGGTATGAGTAAAACAGTTTAAAATAGTTCGAACAAGTAAACGATATCTCATAAGACCACGCTGTATAACGGAAATGGTTTTTCTCCTATGAGAATCCAAAATATCTTTATATCAAAAACCTTTTGATATTATAATAATGTCTATCAACCACAATATAATAATCATCTAGCAGAAATGCTTTTATTTCACGTTCTACATATAGAGTATACAATCAAAACCGCAAGCACGTATTGGGTAATGGATTTCCAACTATGACAAGGTATGGAACCACCTTTCGCTAGCGTACCTCTAGAACGGAATACACTGGGTTCAACAAGAGCATCTTGCAACCCGGCCACACATGACCGACCACTCATTTCGCTTGAGTGTATCGAATGTATAACCCCAACGGTTGGGATCAGCAACCGTTTCCCGAATGGGACAATATCAACAATAGATTTTTAGAAGTAAATTTAACTCTAGATCAGGTGATTATACAACCTAATAGGTGCGACCTACATAGCCATGCTGCCTGCCCGATTTTTTTCATTTCCCGGTTGATGAGGCTTGAGGTTACGCTTTATCATCACATCAGATTCACTTCGAATGCCACATTGTCAGATCCATCGAAAACCACTAATTGACGTCTACAACAGTACATTAGGTGTTAGCTAAAGAAGTTTCCTTCTCCGCTTCCACTCTTCATACGGTTGAAGAAATCAATGTACGTGAGCTTTCTGGAAATACTCTGTCAGACATTCATCCATACAAGTCATCCAGGAACAGGATGAACCGAAGGCACTATTCAGTACATCCATCTTAGGCACTGTTATCTAAGACTTATACAATAGCCCTTGCACTTTACTTCGTCTTCAATTATCTTTGGCATATATGATTCGCAACGCTTATGCCAATACAGAGTGGTTCTTTGGATAATAATCCAACCGGTCTCTCCATATTAACAACGTTAAAATGGTCGAAAACTTCGATAGTCGATGAGTTAACTATCAAAGAAAAACACGTGTGCAAACAACGATATTATTTCCAAATGGAAATTATATCGATCAATCATCAAACATATATATATTTATATATATTTGTATTTCCTTATTTTCTATATTTAGAAAATATACGTTATTAACACTGGAAACATTTCCATAGTTTAATTACGTATCACTATTCTTCCACATCTATTATACTCTAACTATAAACTAACAAGAGAACAACTTCCTAAGTATAAACCCCAAAGGCCGAAACCAACATCAGATCGATACTCAGAAAACCATTCAACTTGTTAATCTCTAGTCAGTTTCCAATTTTCATTTAACTCCTTTCGAATAACTAAATTTGATTAACTCCTTTCGAATAACTAAATTTGATTTACTCCTTTTCATTAACTCTATTTATTTTCCCAATAAATATTCCTTTATTCTATTTATTTTCTAAATAAATAATCCTTTATTCTATTTGTTTTATCAACATTTTCCCTTTTATAAAACTCTATTCGTTTTGTAAACATTTTCCTTTTTATTTACTTTCTAAATATTTCCTTTTATAAAATCTGTTGATTTTAAAAAATCCCTTTATTTCAATATACATTGAAATAATTCTTTTTACATCCCAGGGTCTTTTTATGATATTTAAAATATCGAATAACAAGGATCAATATCATTCTAACACACATAATCCATAACATATTATATAACACATCATATATCACAATATATAAAAAAACAGTAAAATAAATGTTGAGGAATCCAGTCGGATTCCTCCAACCTGTCTCCCTGCATCCACAGATGTTAAACAATATCATTAACATCAATTTCATTTCAATATGAAATATTCTGATAACCAGAATCAACATTTAACTATATATATTTATATAACTATATCTACTGTAACACCCCACCTCCGCTAGGGTCACTCACAAAGGGAATGCCCTAGTTTAGGAGGGGTATTATCTAGTAAACAGGAACAGAGATAACACAAGACAGAACATAGATAAAATAGAGTGTATAAAGCAACGGATATAAACTTTAAAACCAAATCTCATTACTGAAGAATAGAGTCAAAACCTCTTACATCAAAATGCCAAGTCATTATTTCATTACATCAAGTTCTAAAGAAGCAAAGTACTTAAAACAACATAAGTAAAACATTATTCCCCAAAAAGTGCATGAGTGCAGCCATAGCATAGCTCAAGACCAAACCGTACATGAGCTGTCAGAAAGCAAGCGAAGTCCAAGCTAAGAGCTAGAGTCTCCTCCCTGAGAACCTGGGGGGGAGGAAACGAAAGACAAAGAGGCGAAAGAAAACGGGTCAGTCAAAAAGACTGGTAAGCCCTCGTGACTATCAGCATAGAAACTAGTAAAGTTAACAAGACATGAATAAACTGGAATTAAACATAGGAATGATGATAAGTATGACATGATAACTAAGCTAACAAGATAACTCAAGTCTAACATTGCGTATTCAAGGTTCGCCATAACAACTAGAGTGGTATACTAATCCCGTGTCAACTATCAATCAAGAAATAATCCCTTGGCCCAATATCGTGAAGTGACCCAATTCGGGGTCCAATGGTATGATCTAATCGATCGGCTCCCTACAAGTCTAGCTTGTCGTGTGTCTGTGTCATACGGCCCTATCACGAATGTAGTCACATGTGCTAGGTCCACCATAGGGTGTATCAAGCCCTAGGGTGCCAACCACCGACACGAATCGAGAATGCACAGATAATCGTACCGATGCCCAATGCCTGCTTTTTCAACTCCGGACTAAGTGCACGACCCTAGTCCGCCTGAACCTACAATGGCGCACCAACTCAGCCGTCGTTCTGGTCGCTTACAATCAGCCCAGCAATCGTGCCCCACCCTGCCTAGTCCCAGGGTACCGTGATACATCTAGTGGGTTACTGCTGAAAAGGGCCGCGTAACTAGGGTTTCGTTCAGCAGGTTAAGTTGTCATTTAAAATCGAGACTTAACCCCATCTACGTGTCATGTCAAATTGACTAAGTGTGTCGTTCTAGTTCAAGACTTAGTCCTACGAATCATGTGTCAGGTTGGTTAAGTGTGTTCAAGCGGTTCATGACTTAACCCTATCAAATCAACGTGTCAAATTGGTTTAGTATATTCGAGTGGTCCATGACTTAACCCTATCCAGTGGCATTAATTTACTTAATGCACCCCTAACCTCTCACATTAGACTTGGTTATGGTTACTGGATGTGTCGGGCGGGTCCGGGCAGTTTTACACCATAACCTAGTCTAACCTCGGGTTTCAAGTGCGATATGACCAACTACTCACATTGGGTCCTATTGTTTGCAGTTACTGGATTCGTCGGGCGGTTCTGGGCAGGTTTATACCGCAAACTCAACCCAACCTCGAGTTGGCCACGTTCAAGTTATCTAGGTGTCATGTCCATGCTTAATTTTTCATGTCAAGTTCATGTTCGTGTTAACCATGTTCATGATTCAAGTTTTCAAGTATAATTTCATGTCAAGTTTACGTGTCATGTTTTCATGTCATATCATGTTAATTTTATAGCCAATTTCAAGTTTGCCTAATCTACCCAAAACGTATCCCCAACGTATGTGAATTCGCATCAACACAAGATATCAAGATAGGGAATAACACAAAAAGGATAGTCATAGGATGGCAAAGGTGTTTACAAGTTAAGCATGACGATTATAATATTTCAGGCATATGAATAAGGGTCTCAACATCAACTTGGCAGAATATGGTGATAGACATGGTAATGGATTGACATAAGATAATATCCCCAATAATAGTTTCAACATCACAGGTAATGTTTAGATAAAGGTCATGAGAGGTTTTAGGTTAATAACATGAATATGTCCCAAATCAAGTTCATACAATAATCCACAAGTCAAAGTTTCACATGAATAGATCTAGGGTGTGCAAAATTAGATCTAAAATAGTAGGTCTAAAAAGGATAGTCATAGATCAAGGATTTACAACGATAGATCCAACCTAGTTATCATGTTTAGGCATAATTTCAGTTTACATCGTGTTCATGTTAAATTTATAGTTTAGATCTAAGAGTAACTGGGGCTTACAGTGCGTGGATCGAGAATTAAGAACAGAAATTGTCGTAGGATCGTTGCAGAAGCTTCAATCTCTAGTTTGAATTGAGTTGCTTAGGTTGATGTTGATTAGCTTCTAGTTTTGATTCCAGCAGAGTAGCGACGCCATTTTTATTTTTATTTAGAACAGAGGCAGAGTAGAAGCAGAATAGAATTGTGTGTAGAGAAGGCTTGGTTTGGGGCTGTTTAAATAGGTTTAGGCAGATGAATCTGGACAGAAATCGGACTAGATACATTAGAATGAACACTGGCTCAAAAATGGGCTCGGGGACCAGGTCGACACCCAAGTTGACTGCGCCGTCGACCTGGTCCTCGGGGTGTCGACTGCCCAGTCGACTCCCCAGTCGACCTGGGTCTGGGCGGGAAATTTCCCGCCCAGTCTGTTCTGCGTTTGAAATTTGAATTTTGAATTTGAATTCGAGCTGTTTTCGATTCTGAAAATTCCTGAAACTTCAGAGGGTCATATCTCCCTCATATGGACTCCAATTCTTGCAAACTCGGACTCGTTTCCAAGCAGAATTCCGAGATGAACGCAATGGCGCAACCCGTTTCCCTTGGTTCTTATTTTAAAATTTAATTCTGCCTAGATTTATGGTTATAACATGTTATCAAAATACGGGTTGTTACATTCTCCCCTCCTTAAAGGATTTCGTCCCCGAAATCTCTAAGTTAGGAAGAACGTATCCTACCATCCATCTACTCAAAACATCATCCACAAGCAAACATTGTCCTTAAGAGATTTCTAATGTTGTATGAACATATGCAAAAAGTGTGTGTATATGTTCCTTATCTAATGCAAATGATCAGTCCTGATTGATCTTTCTAATGCAAAATATGTTTAGTGTCATGAATCCAACATGTATGCAAATAATCCTAGTCATGTAAGCACTATATGTATGCACAAACATTCATCCAAATGCAACATTCATATGATGACACATTCAATTTCATCCATAAATAAGTATAAACACTCATTCATATGCAATATGAAAATGTGTTTGAGCCGATCTAGTGCCTAATGTGTGTTATGCAACCACGAGCAATCACTTGCAACCACTTGCAACCATTCGCAAACATCAAGCATAACATGTTTCAAATACAAGTTTACAATCATAGGATTCTACCTAAGGTTCTCAAGACAGGATCCAAAGGATATACAAGATAAAACAGAGTATCTAGTGAAAAGAAGTTAAAGATGTACCCCTAGAAGGTCCTTCTTGCGGGGCTTGCCCTTGCTTCTTAGGGCAGTTCTTGTTGATGTGTCTAGTTTCACCGCATTGAAAACATGCTCCTATCTTCATCTTATTCTTCCTACAGTCCTGGACTATATGCCCGTCAATACCACAGAAGTTGCATTTTCTTTTCTCGCGTGACTTGTCATTCTTGTTGTTGCTGTTCTTTCCTCCTTTCTCGGAGTCTACCTTCTTGTCTTGAGACTCATTCGCCTTGACCTTCTTCTTGCCATTCTCGTCTTCTTCATGAAGTAGGGCCATATTCACCAAGCTTTCAAAGGTCGCCCCCATGGGTACATGAGTCATGGCCATAGTGTGGAGTGGCTCGCTCAATCCTCGAGCAAAGCGTAGAGCCTTCTTCTCAGCCGTGTTGAATAAGTCCAAACCAAACCGAGCAAGCTGATTAAACTTATTCACGTATTCCCTAACTGACATGTCCCCTTGCTTGAGTGCCAGGAACCTCTCCATTTGAAGACTCGCTTTTGCGGATGATAAAAACTTAAGCCCAAACCTCTCTCTAAAGTCTGCCCAAGTCTCAATTGGTCTGGAAGCGTTGGTGACTTCCCACCAAAATGCAGCTTCCTCTTTCAACAACCATGCTGCCAACTGAACTTTCCTACGATCCTCCATATCGAAAATAACAAACAAGTCTTCAGTCTCTTTTAGCCAGTTTCGCGCCTCAACGAAGGTTTCAGTTCCAACGAAGTTCTTGCCGCCCATTCCTATAAAGTCCTTGCATAGTTTGGCGAAGGCGGTACCCGGAAGAGGAGGAGGAACCGCGGCCACCGGGGGAGGAGGAGGAGGGATATCTGTCGGGCCCGCGCAGTTGGCCCTAGCTTCCAAGTATCTTCGGAACCAGCCAGGTATGGGTACTCCCTCAGGAAGGTTAAGATCAGACATGCTGAAAAGCGAAAAGGAAAAAGATTCAAACGAGGAAACAAAGGAAAGTGCTAATGGCTTTTGGGGAATAGCCTTTTCTTAAAAATAAAACTTTTCTTGAAAAATGCTTCTTTATAAACGGTTTTGAAAATAGTTTCAGAAGGTCTTTTTTAAAAAAACTTTTGCCCAGTCTGGTAACCTTCTGCTCTGATACCAAATGTAGCACCCCACCTCCGCTAGGGTCACTCACAAAGGGAATGCCCTAGTTTTGGAGGGGTATTATCTAGTAAAAAGGAACAGAGATAACACAAGACAGAACATAGATAAAATAGAGTGTATAAAGCAGCGGATATAAACTTTAAAACCAAATCTCATTACTGAAGAATAGAGTCAAAACCTCTTACATCAAAATGCCAAGTCAATTTTTCATTACATCAAGTTCTAAAGAAGCAAAGTACTTAAAACAACATAAGTAAAACATTATTCCCTAAAAAGTGCATGAGTGCAGCCATAGCATAGCTCAAGACCAAACCGTACATGAGCTGTCAGAAAGCAAGCAAAGTCCAAGCTAAGAGCTAGAGTCTCCTCCCTGAGAACCTGGGGGGGGGGGGAACGAAAGACAAAGAGGCGAAAGAAAATGGGTCAGTCAAAAAGACTGGTAAGCCCTAGTGACTATCAGCATAGAAACTAGTAAAGTTAACAAGACATGAATAAACTAGAATTAAACATAGGAATGATGATAAGTCTGACATGATAACTAAGCTAACAAGATAACTCAAGTCTAACATTGCGTATTCAAGGTTCGCCATACCAACTAGACTGGTATACTAATCCCGTGTCAACTATAAATCAAGAAATAATCCCTTGGCCCAATATCGTGAAGTGACCCAATTCGGGGTCCAACGATATGATCTAATCGATCGGCTCCCTACAAGTCTAGCTCGTCGTGTGTTTGTGTCATACGGCCCTATCACGAATGTAGTCACCTGTGCTAGGTCCACCATAGGGTGTATCAAGCCCTAGGGTGCCAACCACCGACACGAATCAAGAATGCACAGATAATCCTACTGATGCCCAATGCCTGCTTTTTCAACTCCGGACTAAGTGCACGACCCTAGTCCGCCTGAACCTATAATGGAGCACCAACGCAGTCGTCGTTCTGGTCGCTTACAGTCAGCCCAGCAATCGTGCCCCCACCCTGCCTAGTCCCAGGGTACCGTGATACATCTAGTGGGTTACTGCTGAAAAGGACCACGTAACTAGGGTTTCGTTCAGCAGGTTAAGTTGTCATTTAAAATCGAGACTTAACCCCATCTACGTGTCATGTCAAATTGACTAAGTGTGTCATTCTAGTTCAAGACTTAGTCCTACGAATCATGTGTCAGGTTGGTTAAGTGTGTTCAAGTGGTTCATGACTTAACCCTATCAAATCAACGTGTCAAATTGGTTAAGTATATTCGAGTGGTCCATGACTTAATCCTATCCAGTGGCATTAATTTACTTAATGCACCCCTAACCTCTCACATTAGACTTGGTTATGGTTACTGGATGTGCCGGGCGGGCCCGGGAAGTTTTACACCATAACCTAGTCTAACCTCGGGTTTCGAGTGCGATATGACCAACTACTCACATTGGGTCCTATTGTTTGCAGTTACTGGATTCGCCGGGCGGTTTCGGGCAGGTTTATACTGCAAACTCAACCCAACCTCGAGTTGGCCACGTTCAAGTTATCTAGGTGTCATGTCCATGCTTAATTTTTCATGTCAAGTTCAAGTTCTTGTTAACCATGTTCATGATTCAAGTTTTCAAGTATAATTTCATGTCATGTTTTCATGTCATATCATGTTAATTTTATAGCCAATTTCAAGTTTGCCTAATCTACCCAAAACGTATCCTCAACGTATGTGAATTCGCATCAACACAAGATATCAAGATAGGGAATAACACAAAAAGGATAGTCATAGGATGGCAAAGGTGTTTACAAGTTAAGCATGACGATTATAATATTTCAGGCATATGAATAAGGGTTTCAACATCAACTTGGCAGAATATGGTGATAGACATGGTAATGGATTGACATAAGATAATATCCCCAATAATAGTTTCAACATCACAGGTAATGTTTAGATAAAGGTCATGAGAGGTTTTAGGTTAATAACATGAATATGTCCCAAATCAAGTTCATACAATAATCCACAAGTCAAAGTTTCACATGAATAGATCTAGGGTGTGCAAAATTAGATCTAAAATAGTAGGTCTAAAAAGGATAGTCATAGATCAAGGATTTACAATGATAGATCCAACCTAGTTATCATGTTTAGGCATAATTTCAGTTTACATCGTGTTCATGTTAAATTTATAGTTTAGATCTAAGAGTAACTGGGGCTTACAGTGCGTGGATCGAGAATTAAGAACATAAATTGTCGTAGGATCGTTGCAGAAGCTTCAATCTCTAGTTTGAATTGAGTTGCTTAGGTTGATGTTGATTAGCTTCTAGTTTTGATTCCAGCAGAGTAGCGACGCCATTTTTATTTTTATTTAGAACAGAGGCAGAGTAGAAGCAGAATAGAATTATGTGTAGAGAATGCTAGGTTTGGGGCTGTTTAAATAGGTTTAGGCAGATGAATCTGGACAGAAATCGGACTAGATACATCAGAACGAACACTGGCCCAAAAATGGGCTCGGGGACCAGGTCGACACCCAAGTCGACTGCGCAGTCGACCTGGTCCTCGGGGTGTCGACTGCCCAGTCGACTCCCCAGTCGACCTGGGTCTGGGCGGGAAATTTCCCGCCCAGTCTGTTCTGCGTTTGAAATTTGAATTTTGAATTCAAATTCGAGCTGTTTTCGATTCTGAAAATTCCTGAAACTTCGGAGGGTCATATCTCCCTCATACGGACTCCGATTCTTGCAAACTCGGACTCGTTTCCAAGCAGAATTCCGAGACGAACGCAGTGGCGCAACCCGTTTCCCTTGGTTCTTATTTTAAAATTTAATTCTTCCTAGATTTATGGTTATAACACGTTATCAAAATACGGGTTGTTACATCTACGTTTTCAACCAATTAACTAGCAATCATTCAAACAACTATCACACACAACATTCAATCATTTTTATCAATCTAAAATACGTTTATAAAAATATAAACTGGATAGAGTTTGTGAGTTTTACTCACTTTGGATGTTAACTGTTAAATAACAGTCGACGTCGGTCGATTCCTTCAATGTGTTATTTCGCCAAATCTCCCACGAACTCCAAACGACTCCAGACCCTTTCTGATGTGAAGCCTGTGATTATATGATTCCAACGATACCGAAGTTGCGAAATTTCATTTGTTTGAATGGCCCAACCATCCTTCTGAAACTGAATCAAACGAACAGCTTCATTTACCACAAAAGAAAAACCCGACCTGCTCGTTTTACATCATTCCCGATTCAAGAAATGTCACACTCTAGAATTTCACTTTTCATCGTAGTTCATGTCTTCTTTGATCAATACTCCACCATAACCAAATAAGCTAACCTCGCACCTCATTCTCCTCTTGCCAGAAAATCAGGGCCAACGTTTTCCCAAACTAGGAATCTAATAAAACCATCATTAACCTTTATTTAATGATATGAACTAATTACCAAAGTTACTGCTAATCCACGTTTACTCTGTTGATTCTCCTTCCTCACGCGAATGACTCCAGTTCAAACACCATTTTCGCACTCATCCCAGACTCCATCATCTTCTTCTCCCAACTTAACTCACGAGCTCCTCAGCCTTCTCGAACTCACGCTACCATCCTCCTTCTTCTCCTTCTGATAAAAACTGTCGAACCAGTCCTCCTCTTCAACGAAAAACCACGACTTCGTTATCGAGCACTTCCTGCTGACGCACACATGTTTTACTACTGCTTCAGTTCAATCTCAGCCCTTCGTCACCGTCTGCAGAGCGTCTGCACCCCAACATCCCAGTTTCAACTCGAACACACGTTCGATTCACTCATTTGCTCGAATCCCCCATATTAATGAACCCTAGGTTTGCTTCTACGTTTCTGGAGAAAATTCCGATGACCTCAAACTGGATCGAACTCAGAAAGGATGGCGCCATCGTGTAGCGCTCGACACTAGGATTTGGAAGATATAAGTTTTGGGATTTTACTTGCTGTAATGGGTTTTTATGCGATTATATAGGCTGTTGTGGTAGTTGGGATTTGTGGTTGAGGCGGCAGTGTGCGTGGCCTGTTAATGGTCATGGAAAGATTTTTGGATATTTTATTTTTGATTTTTATATTTTATTTTCTCGATTATATACTTGTCCCTCGTCCTTAAAAATCCCTGCGACCACATACGATCTCATAAAATCATGAAAATTGACATGTAGCTAGAATTCGACATTACGAACCCAATAAAATTGGTTTCGTCGAACTCCGACTTCGTTTGCAAAAGTGGCTATTTTTAAAGCTCTAAATAACCCATTTAAATATATAAATATATTTAAATATAATTAAATTAAATATAAACAAATTTATATTATCGTATATATTCACAGTGGAATACCATACAGCTTCAATAGGATTTATAACTCGATACTTCAAAGCTGGGTCAACCCGATATTCGATTTATATTGAAATTCCTTTTTAAAATATATATAAATTATAAAGGAATTCCATAGTGACTTTTCTAAATTTTGATTTGGACATAAATCAAAATCTACATGACGAAATACCGATTTTTTCTTCCACTAGAAAAATATACTTCACCGGCTCCATACGTTTCTTGTTTCACAGAAATCCGATTTAAAACGGCTTCTGTATATTCAGTTGAAGTTCAAATCGCCAAATAGCGAACTTCCGCGCCATTTGGAGCTCAATTTTAATTGTAATATAATTATATGTTCGAACTGTCGTTTATATAATATATTCGTTATTCAAATTCAATTCCTAACTGAATTAAATATCACAGATGATCTAGTTCACACAATATCGCCATTTTAGCCAATTCTGATTATTTCAGAATTAAATATATTATTTAATTATTATTTTAATTAAATATTCCTTATAATTTAATTAAACGACCATTAAATTCTCTAAATCACTATTTAAATAATTAAATTAATTAATTATTATATTGCTGCAAATGCGGGTAATTACAGATAGATATATGCGGAATGTAATATTGTTATAAAGTGATACGTTTGTCACTCCGATGTAGGATGTGGGACTGCGCACATTTCTGTGGCATTACGGTGGAGATCATGCGAGTAGGGTACCATGGTGTGTACCTCAATATTGTGGATAGTTACACATATACTGTATTAGGTTAATCCACTGGGAAGCATATGTGTACGACGTGTGTGTAAGCCTTGAGTTTTGTTAACCCAAGTAACCTAATAAATAAGAAAATGTGATTAAACGGTATATGTAGGATTATCCAAAGTGTATAATTTAAATCCAATCACCAGAACTTGTGTTTTGACCCCCTCCTCATAACATACTCGCGGGTTAGATTTGTGGCAGAGACATGATAGCTTTGGATACTGGTTAGGCAGTATTATTAATACGGTAAGGCTATACTTTGAGTATATTATATTTTATCCATTCCGCTGTAAGATATTTTCTAAGCTCTTACCTATTTTATGTCTCTGTCTTTTCTGTATGATTCCAGAGCAAACTAATCCAAGCTTTGATAGATTGGAATTTTGAAAAAAAATCGATCTATCGGAATTTGGGTTGTTATATCTGGTATCAGAGCCAGGTTTAGGATTCCTAAATAGATAGTGAGTGAACGTATTTTTATTTTTAAAAATATAAATATATTATATAAACCTAGATCCATAGAAGAACCCACTAAATAGAAACAGTATAATATGGTAAGAATTGGGAAGTTTTGTTTTGTACACTAAAGGAATGAATATGGAAATCTGAGACCCTTAGGTAATTTGGGTGGAAAGTGTACAATGTAGCTTGTATGGAAGGAAGGTGAATCCCATATGATTAGCATTTGGGTTAATGGGTTTGGCAATAAGACCTTATAAACTGGAAAAGGTTAAAAAGAGAGAAATGGATCAGGAATATATATAGTTGAGAGATTTGACCTTGGGAAGTGTCTAGGAAAGCCTAGAAAATTGGAAACCCGCTTTGACTCTAACCCCATTGTTAACTTGTAAGAATTTGAAATTGTAAAAGTTTTGGGAAAAGGGTTTATGGTGTTTTCAAGTTTTAATCTTAAATGTCATAGTTTTAATATATGTAAAGAAGTACATATTGGGTTTTAAAGTAAAATGGGGTATATTTTGGAAGCCATGATTTCTCATGAAAACTTTGTCTAAGATAAAATTCTCTCGGTAAAAGGTGCATATTATAGAGCATGTATAGCTCGCTAATTTTCTTGTTATATTACATGAAAGGAATTAAAAGCAAAACTTGGAGAAAATTGCATTTTGTTGAAAACTGGAATTTCCAGTAAATAAAGTTTTGAAGTCTCTATTCTTTTGACAATCATTTTTGATAAATTGTTTAAAAGAGAATTTTGTGGGGTGGACAAAATAAGTGTAGAAATTAAGAATAGAGAGGATGTTTGCATCTTGTAGTAAGAAACTGAACTGACCTTATAAGCAAGAATGAGCCGTAAACCTGATTGAGGAATAATTGTCCGTATCTACTCCATTATTGTGATTTGAGAAAAAAGAATGACGATTTACATTTTTTTAAGATGACATGTTTTTGTGATTTGGCAAAAGAAAGTTTTCGTGAGGAAAATAAAGTTTTGACACTTTTAATTTTAGGAAGAAAATTTAAACGAAAAAAACCAAACCGTGTTTTAAAAGTATGGAGTAGGTAAAAATTAGTGTTTAGGGAAGACAGGAAATTTTTTAAGGCGATGGAGTAAATAGCGAGAATTATCTTGGAATGATGGTAAGTTCCCGTAGGATTCGTAAGCATTGAAAAGCCTAGGGTGTTGCTTGAAATAATTGTTAGTACATAGCTAGGACTAGTGGTGACCACTAGATAGTAAGAAGGGAAAGTAAGTGTTTAGATCCTGTTAGGGTTAAAACCTGTTACTACAATTCTGTTGAGATCGTTCGGTTATTTTGTTCTTGTTTGGTAGTTAGGGTAACACCTAAACCTATCGTGGATCCCATGGTTTGGAATTTTCTGTCTGAGGGGGACATAGTTTCGAGATTCTTGGCCCTTAGTAGTAGCTGTTTAGAGTGTTTGTTTTCCTGTTTTAATTGGAATACTAGAAGGATTATTTGGAAATTAAACTTAGATCAGATGATTAAATAAGCTAAGAAAAGGGAAACAGTACAACTAAAAAGGAAACAACAAATTCAGTAAAGCAACAAACATGATAAATTATGAGAAGAGATAGATAAAGATATAAATTTCCAAGATAAGATGAAAAAAGAAAATCAGTAACAAAATAAAATTTTCTTATATGGGCTGTGCTTGGATACGAAAAATAAGGGAGTCTTTATAAATAGTTACATAAAACCAAGTACGGTTGGAAAAAAGGTACATAAAAGAAAAACATAAGATGTGAAATTTTTCGTTTTGCACCTTTTTTTGTAAAATAAGAAACCAAATTTAGAAAATTAAATTTTTTGAAATTCGAAAAATAAAGTTGGTTGGTAGGATTTCAGATGTAACATTTGGATGAACTACGCTCTTACCCAGTGAGAGTATGGGAAAATTTGGATGAAAAAGCAATCTTGATTTTCAAATATTGCACTCATGTAGAACTGCCAGTATATTTAGGATGTGAGCATCATATTTTAAAAGGATTTATGAAAAAATTGCATGCACATAGGAGGTATTGCTTATGCATACATGCATTATTATTTCACTTTGCACAAGTGCACAATGGTTGCAAAAATTGGATGCACACATGATGGATGGATATTATGCAAGTAGTTATTTGATTTACCCTTATCAACTTTCAGGGATGAAATTTCCTAAGGGTGGGAGAATGTAACACCCTACATTTTTTAAATAATAAAATATGAGTAACTTAATTAAATATTGAGAATTAAGTAAAACGTACTGCTCCATTGCGTCCGTCTCGGAATTCTGGTCAAGATAGACATCTGGTTTGTGTAAAACGGATAATGTATAAAGAAGTTATGGGCATTGGAAGTTTGTATACATATAAGGAACTTACATGTATTTATATTAAATAAATTTATCCAGAAAATCAAAACATGAAGTGGGAAAACAGAGCGGGAATTTTGCCCGTTGGGGGTCGACCCGTCAACAGGGGGTCGACCAATGGGTCGACACCTGAAGGGGGGTCGACCCCACCGCAGATATGGGTAAATTCTTGTACGTGAACGTGGGCTATTCTCTGTAAATTCATTGCTGAACACCTATAAATAAGTCTATAGAGCAAACCCTAAATCTCATATTTCTAAGACTACGCAGAAGCTCTACCATTCCTCTCCCGCCTCAAATCTATTCAGAAAATTAAGATTATTAGTTTAGGAAAATTTTTGAATCCAGATCGGAAGGAAAGAAACGTATGTTTGTAAATGCGTGTTCAGATCTCTTATCAAAGTGAGATAATTTTCTAGATCTGGTCTATTTCAATTCCCCTCTCTTTCTTTCCTTTTCTTTTAGTAAAAAGTATGAATCCATGGTTGTAAGGTTCTGAATCCAATTAGGAGAAAACCATGGAATGGTAGATCTGAACCAGATCCAGGATTTTGAAAGCATATGAGGTGATTGGATTTAAGTTATATCATTTTAGATAATGATATATATCATTTAACATTCCCCGTTATGTGAATTGGCTAGAATAGTTAAAAGTATTGAAATGTTATTATGACATGTTTAAATATGATATACTGAAATGTTTAAACATATGTTAAAAGGATTAAAGTGACGTATATGACATGTTGGAATATTAATATGCTAAGATATTAATATATTGGAAAATTTGCTAAAATACGCGTAGCGATTACTATTGTTTCAATTCCATGTTAACTTGTGACATTTGTGTACCTGGACCATTTACGGTAGAAATTGAGAAAAATTACATGATCTGGCAATCACATGTTATTGTTAAATTTGAACAATTATTTGATTAATTGATTACATAATGGAATAGAATTGATTATATGTTAGAAAGAACATATGACATAAAATAGGCATAATATAATGACATGTTAAATATAAATTACAGTGGAATTTTGAAAGGATAGACATGCCTAGATTATATAGAAAATTTACAGTAAATAGGAATCTGTAACCGTACTTAGACACGAGGTTAGATTACACTTGTGGTAGAAGTCTGCCCGGAACCTCCCGGCACATCTAGCATCCACAAGTGGTAAATCTAGTGTGAGGGGTCTAAGTGGATAAATAAAACATGTAATGGTGCTAAGACACGAGGTTAAGTCAACTTGTGGTAGAAGTCTGCCAGGAACCGCCCGACAAATTCAGCATCCACAAGTGTAGGCTTAATGTGAGAGGTCTATTGAATAGATATATACATACACATACACACACACATATACATATATATGTAAATAGCAGGAATGATAAACAACATTAATTGTAAATAATGGAAATAAATGGAATTGAAAGAAAGATACAACAAAGGAATGAAATAAACGGGGAATGATAATAACCTATTATAAGTAAATTACATTAATAAGAATGTTGTATAATAGGTAGACTTGTCCTAGGGACAAGTGGAGATTATAACTTAGATTATAATAAACTAGTGAGGAAATGAGATAACTTGTGAAATAATTTAAGTGGTACTTAGTTGAATTAAGTAATCAGTAAATGGGGAAAACGTGAAACCAGTTGTTTGTAATAAGTAGAGAAAAGGGGGGAAGTTTATTAAATATAAGAAGTTGTACTTAATTATAAATTAAGTAACTGTAAACTTGGATGTATGAAATCTGCTGATAAGAATAACATGTTTACGCTTGTCTTAGGGACAAGGGGAAATTATAACTTAGGATATAATAAACGATAAAGGGAATATAATAACTTATGAAAGGGGATAACTTGAAATTAATTGTAAATTAAGTTATTTACAAGAACAAGAATCTGAAATATATGGTTGAGGACAACATAATTAATATTTATGGGAAGAGAAACTTATTAGTGGACCTTAGTTAAGAGAACTAAGTTAATAAGTAAACAACGATAAGTTTTAGTGATGGTGTAAAATGGAATTATGATTAAATGAGAAAGAATGATGAAAACTTATGAAATGGAATAAGTTATATTTAATCATAAATAATGACTGACATGTTAAAAAGAAAACATGTGAATTGAGATATACTTAATTACATATTAAGTAGAATATGTTATTGTAACGATGAAATCAACAAGAATATAAAGGGATTGTGGATTACAGATCTTGGATCACAATCTAGAGAATAACATATTGTGGGCTTATTAATAAACTTAAAAGAGTTAAGTTATATGATTGAAATTAATAAGCAAGAGAAACTTGGTAACTTGAATAAGAAGTCAATGTGAACGGGGATAACCAAGTTAAATAAAAACCTGGTGAGGTAAAGCAAGCGCGTAAAAGAATGTTTAGACATAAGGTCTAATGACACATTAAAATGAGGCGCTTGGACCATTCCATTCATTTGAGGGTGAATAAGCCAACGGGGTAGATCATCGTAGTGTTATAAGGCATGAGAGAGTGCACGTTCATTTGATTATTCTGACGACTCTGAAGGATTGGAAGGGAAAGCACGCGGCTTCCTGCGATACGTAAGCTGCTCCTGGTAGCCCTCTGTGCGGTGGCAGATGTTTAGGCTATGCCCGTAGAGGTTGGGTATGCGCGTAACTACCAGGTGGGTGGGCCTTGACTGCAAAAGTAGCTTTGTAGTCTGAATGTTGTGACGTGGTGACACTAGGGTGATTCGGCTGTCGTTTCAATGGGGAGGCAAAGGTTAGGACCAACATAGATAGTGGATCGTCGGGTACACGTCATCGGCAGCCAGTGGGATGCAAAAAGACTATAGCAAAAAACCAATAGACCATTCACCTTTTACTATCGAGGTACGGTGGTTGAGAGAAGAAGCCAACTGGATAATTAGATTGTTTGTTAGGGGCAAGTCATTTAGCTCTTATAGTCTTTACTAGTTGAGGAAGGGGCCTAGGTGGGGCAATAGCTACCATGAAAACAGACCCTAAGGATATCAGTATTTAGAGGCTCTTAAAGGCGGGCCTGTACAGATATGGAAAAGCTCCCGACCGAGTTCCGTGTTTCTTGTATGTCCCTACCATAGAATTCGTTGCACATTATGAGTGGTTAAGGCATCGAATACGATTGACGATATGTATGTGGGACAGTCTAGATACATGCATTTCGGCTCGGGGTGGTGTATCGTGGACTTGAGGGCATTAATCTGGTATGAAATCTAATTCGATCGACGGTGGCAGTCCGTGCTCTTACGTAGCATATTAAAGATAGATATTTGCGGAACGTAACATTGTTATATAGACATCCGTACGTCACTCCGACATAGGCTGTGGGACTACGCACATTTCTGTGGCATTACGGTGGAGACCGTGCGAGTGGGGTACCATGGGTTGTACCTCAATATTGAGGGGTAGCTACATATATACGGTATTAGGTTAATCTACTGGGAAGTAAATGGGTACAACGTATGTGCAAGCCTTGAGTTTTGTTAACCCAAGTAACCTAATAAATAAGAAATGTGATTGAACGGTATATGTGGGATTATCCAAAGTGTATAATTTAAATCCAGTCACCAGAACATGTGTTCTGACCCCCTCCTCATAACATACTTGCAGGTAAGATTTGTGACAGAGACATGATACCTTTGGATGTTGGTTAGGCAGTATTATTAATACGGTAAGGTTAGACTTTGAGTATATTATACTTTATCCATTCCGTTGTGAGATATTTTCTGAGCTATGACTTATTTTATGTCTCTGTCTTTTATGCAGGATATTAGAGCAAACCAATCCGAGTTTCGATAGATTGGAATTTTGAAAAACAAATGGTCTGTTGGAATTCGGGTTGTTACACTTGAGGTTACGTTTACCTTTTTAGAACAGCACGCCACCATTTACTTTGAATACCACATCGTTAAACCCGTCAAATCACTAGCTGATCTTCCCAAGAATATCACGGGTATAAAAAGCTAAGAGAACTTCACTATTTGTATAATTCACTGAAATTCTATACATTACATTTCATATTCAACATATTCAATTTCATATACAAAATTTTTCACTACACTTCACTCAGTCATTCAGTTGTAAAAATACTCATATACACTTCACGGTCTGTTCCATGTACATTCGCTGACACTGTCCTTGTCTTCAGTCTGCCTCATTGTCAGTCCAGTCTTCAACTTACCTGTCACAAAAACACACACACACGGTAATTTAAAACAAAAATATTTTAAAATTCTAGAAGATATAATTTTATTTTTAAAAATTTATTTGCCTTAGATCTTTGGTGTGTTTCTCATCATTTTTCATAACTTGATCTGATTTATCTGTATATCCATCTGTGTCTAGACAGCTTGTGATATTCATAGTGATACACTGTAAATATCACAAGGTAGAAAAATCATCTGTAGTGCTCACATATATATAATCTGCATGTGCATTATACATGTATACACATACATTGTATGTATATACACATATTTCTGTGCAGGGACAAGTATATCAAGTTGTGTTCAGGTGAATCCCGATACACATGCACAGTGCAAGGGTCAGGTGTCCATGTACAACAGTCGAATGTAAGTCAATACTCAAGTTCAAGTATACATCTTAGCCCTAATGCAAGTTTCAAATGCACTCATATACAAACCAAAATCAAACTTTTAGATTTCAGCAATCTCATAGCGGTGATACAGACCAAGTACAAATGGTCATGGGATGAAGAATGACATTTGTTCATTGATATCTCATGTTCAGCAATAAGAAAGATTTAAATTTGGACGTGCTATTTCATGTCAGGATCGACCAAGACTATGCAAGTATGGTGAGACAGCATAGGTCATTCACTGGTCAGTGCTACAACATGTATCACTCAAAAATGCAACAACATATTGTAGGGCAGAAGTGGACAACAAAACCACATTTCATACAAAGGTGTACATAAAGTATGCAAGGCAGCAGTTTCAGTAATTGCAAGTGTATACATACACTCAAGCCAATCCATTCATGCTCAAGAAGGAATTACAAAACAGATCAACATGGTACAAAGGCTCTGGTGCAAACTACAAGTATGGCAACGAAACAGCATGGAACTCTGAATTTCACAAATCAAGTTTTAGGCAAATCAGCATGCAAGTTTGTTTTTCAGAAATGCACAGGCAACAAGGAGCAGTCAAGACAACCCAAGGCGGTGTCAACATATATGAATGGAACAACATGTAGCAGTCCAAGCACATATGTATGTTTACATATGTTGGCATGTACAAGTCAAGTTTGGAATGGCAAAGCCAAAAGCCCAAGTGTTCAAGCCTGTAATAAGCAAGCAATTTTGGGGCAAGAACATCTCGCAAATATTCATCAAAGATTTTTTTTTGGGCAAGTCTTTTATTGGTTCAGAAATAACAGTAAAGAAAATTTAGGCAATAAATTCATTTACGTATATCATGCAATGGATTTTAATCAAGGGACTAATTTTTGGCAAGACTGAAATACACGTGTGCAACATGTTTCCAAAATAAAAATTCAATTTTAGGCAGAAAATCTTGCAAAATTGGTTCAAGAATTTTCAAGAGTTCAAGAATATATTCATGGTTACAATGTTTTCCAGAAATGAATCATGGCATGACAGAAATCACGCAAGGGACAAAATGAAAACAATTTTATTGTTTTATCCTGAAATATACAATTCAACAACAATTTTGGAAAGATATTCATGACTGCATGCAAAAATATACATGTGAAGACTGGCAACAGTTTAATGGGGCAACAAATGTTTATTTCAAGAAACATGTAAGGGGAAGAATCATTTTAGAAAAACAATTATTTTTGGCAAGAAAACAATGTTAATTGTTTCCATAAATTTTAGTATCTTATAGCAAATTAAATTATTTCCCAAAGAACAATCCTTGGCAAAGTTTTCAACCACAATAATCTCGGCCAATTTTAAACAAGGCAACACAATAAACTCATGCAAATTAGGCAACAACCAGACCAAATCACTTATATTAAATCAGAGAAGTGATTTTAGGATTTCTATATCCTAATATTAACACCAACATCATCATCAGCAAAAGGGCATCGACCGAAAACAAACAACAAACAACTCGAAAGCAAATTGAAGAACCAACTCAAAGAACTCACATTTTTTGTCAATCGCCAGAGCCTAAAATAGTCATGAAGTAAGCCACAAGAATACGAGAGCCACATAGAATAAAAGTATCAAGCAATTGATCGTGATTTGGTATTCAAGAAACCCTAATTTTTATGGAGCGGCCGACATGATTTTGGGACAAAACATGTTAAAGAATAATGAAAGGGGCCAACCACTTTTTCACTCAAGCCCCATTATTTTGTTTAAGGGGTTAACTTAGGGCTTAGTCAATTTCAATTGTAAAACTAGGGTTTTGTTTTTGTATTTTTTTTGTAAACCAATCCGATTTGTTTTCTAGTTTTTCTATAGAAAACTAGGTCATGTAGTTATAGGATTTAACTAGCAGTTTTCTAGTGTGCGTAAAACTAGGAATTACTAGCTACGGGTTTGTAGCTAGGGGAAAATATGATCCAGGGGATATAGATCAGTCTAGGGTTTTGAGTGTAGGATTATAACAGGGGCAGGGTTCGCAAGTTTACAGAGTCTTACAAGAAGGATCTGTTTTATTGTCTAGTTGAAACCTTTGTGAATGCAGAAGTAGGCAGAGTTTGCCGAAGCTGGGTATATCTCTGTGTTATTTACATCCCGATTTACTTGCTTTGCTATTATCTATGATCTGATATTTTATTATCTTGTTAAAATTCAATAAACCCTATTCACCCCCCTCTAGGGTTAAT
The DNA here is from genome assembly GCA_030737875.1 of Allium sativum. Classification (NCBI taxonomy): domain Eukaryota; kingdom Viridiplantae; phylum Streptophyta; class Magnoliopsida; order Asparagales; family Amaryllidaceae; genus Allium; species Allium sativum. The sequence continues at coordinate 898,548,617 of CM060910.1, read as the reverse complement.
CTAGATCCAACAGTATTATGTGATTCATTAGGCATACTCTGTCAGATATTCATCCATACAAGTTGTCCTGTGACTGGACAAATCGAAGGCACTATCCTGTAAATAGATTAGCCCTTGCACTTACTTCATCTCCAATTATATTCAACACAATCTAATTCACAATGCCTATGCCTATACGGAGTGGTTTTCGGATAATAAATCCAACCGAACTCTCCGTATTGACAACAATGGTCAAAAAACTTCGTTGCTCGGTTTTATATAACCATCGAAGAAAAACAAAACATCCATCCAAATTTATAACTGGAAATGTTATTGACTAAACATCGAACAATAACCGGTCCTTTCTAATATTTCATTAGTTAAATCATTTAGTTGATTCCTTCCAATACCTTTACCCAATTATTTTCAAAATGCTTTAGCCTTTTATGATATTTGGAAAACGTTCCATATCCCATCTTCTTTTATTTTCTATACTTAGAAAATATCTTCTACTTATGATTGGAATTCATTTCCAATTACTCCTCCCTTTCATGACCATTCATTTCTATTCTTAGGAAATACTTATTATCATATTTCCAAATTTCCACTTAATTGGGTTAAAACGAATGTTGTGTAAAACATCATTACAACAACACAAAACATTGCATTCAACTAAATCTTATTTAAACTTTGATCTTCGAGACTGAATCTTTCTATTTACCAGTTAACAATGAAATCAATCAAGTTTGGTTATAATTACCTCTCAGACCTTGACTGAATAACATCCTTAACTTCATAACAGACTAAACCACTTATCTTGAATAATCAACATCATGCATACCCAATTATTCGTTTTTAAAACGTGTATACGTTTCTTCTTCTAGTCTTAACAGATTCAAATTTATAGATTTTCTTTATGTTCATAATATTCTATTTTAAGCTTGTTTCCTTATCGAGTTCTCTATAGATAGATATTGATTTCTAGTTATAAAAATTTCTTAAAAATATTCTAACTCCTTAAATTTCCGGAATTTTTCCAGCTTCTCCTTTATGAGGCTCAATCGATAACACTACAACCCACCTCTCTGGTCCCTTTCCATTCAAAAAGAAAATCAAAAAGCCAAGTGGCTTGCCCAACAGGCTTAAAAAATCTCATATAAAATTTAAATATGTACCTGTTTAACATATATATGCCCATTCCCAATTTGTTTCAGATCAATTCAAAACTTTCTATTTTAATCGCTTCTTGTTTGCTAATTAATTTTCTAATTAGCTTCTTTGCTTAATCTACTTTTAGTTTGAAGATATCATGTTCAAATATGTTTCTATAAAAATCCTTGCTCGCTTCCAAATTCTAATCCAAGTTTCATATTCGAATTCTGAGTTTCAATTGACAAATTCAGTTCTTTTAAACAAACTTAAGTTTGATCCAAAAACTCTATTAACTAATTCCCTCTGAAATTAGTTAACTACATTCAATTATTAAAAATCTGATTTTTGTTCCAAAAAACAATGCATTTACTTCACTTGAGTTCATATTTTATAACTCAAATCTGGATTTTTGTAATGGAAATTCGGGTTTTTATTCACTCGAAATCATTTTAATTTATTTAATAAACTGTTATGGTTTATAAACGATTTTACGTCTTTTCTGAAATTTGATTTTAACATAACTTAAAATCTATAAGGCGAAATCCAGATTTTTCTCTTCCATTAGAAAACTATAATTCAATAGGTCCTAACGTTTCTTGTTTCGTCGAATTCAGACTTATAACGAGTTCTATATACTCGATTAAAGTTCGAATCATCAAATTACGAACTACCGCTTTGTGGCGAGTTCGTTTTAAACTAAATTTAAATATAAACGTTTAAACTTTGTTTATTAATATAAATTCCAACCCCAATAAAACCAGTTTCCTAAATTTAATGTAAACATTTTAGTTATCCAAAACCATTGATTACTTCACCCAAAATTCATAACTCGGTTATAATTATTCACCACTCAATTGCTATAATGAATTCCAATTTCCTTGGGCATAAATTATTTTATGAACATGCGATATAATCGAATTTCTATTATAAATTCCTTCTATACGAAAATCAATTAATTTAACATCACCTACCACTACAAACTAATACCATCTCGTGATAACAGTGAAGTCGTTCAAGTTGGGGCATTTTATCCTCTCAGACCTTGATCGACAACATTCTTATCTTGTGATGGATAAGATTTTTAACACAAAAATTGAAATTACTTATCATAAAATCCCGTCTTCTATCTCATTTAAAAATATGATTTTTAAACGCCATTTCTTATAATCTATTTCCAATGAAAATTACTTCATTACATTTATAAACATTGTTTATAAATTAACTTCTTTATTTTATGTAAAAAAAACTTCCATTTAAACAAAATCTATTTTAATTCTATTCTCATTTTGGAATATTTTATTATTATCGCTTATATATATAAACTTAGCATCTATTTTCATATTTAATTTTAAATTTCTATTTAATACAACTCCAATATCTTCTAGAGATAAATTTATTTCTATAAATTCGACATAGTCTAATTCAAACCATAAATCCATGTGGATTTATTTTAATTTAGTTTACATTCTGAACATCGGAATAAATTTCATCGTTTCCTTTTCCCCAAAAGATTCCCAATTATAAGTCCCTTTTTAAATTCATACTTGAATTCACATTTCCCAAATTATCCAACAATAATTTATTTCACTTTATTGATAAATATCGTTGATAAATTCAAGCGCTTGCTTTTATTATGAAAATAAGTTTATTATTTTCTAGCCCATTCGAAATTCAGTTTCTATTCTTGGAAAAAAATATTTTCCTTTTATCTAAAATCCCTTTTTATGATATTTTTAAATACCAATATCTAGGGCCAATGATATTCAAACATCCAAATACACTGATCATCAATTCAATTCAACACATCACACATATATAAATATGTAAACAACAATAAATAAATTTTTGAGAAATCCAGTTGGATTCCTCCAACCTGTTTTCCCAGCATCCATAAATGTTAGTTGACATAAATAATACTAATCCTGCTTTAAGGCAAGATATCGCGGTATAGAAGGCCATCCATATATATTATGGGGTGCATAAGGTCATCCCCTAATGGTACTGTGGGAAATATCCAATATATATATACATATATATGTATATGTATATGTATATATATAATATCCACAACCACCAAGCCTAAATATAACTAATATATATATAATAACCGTAATTTATCAATAAACAACAATGCAACTAACCAATCAACAAACAACATAAAAAAATTCAATTATAATAAATTATAATCGAACTAGAGAGTGAGTTTACTCACCTTGATTTTTATTTGGCAAATATCCATTTAAAATGCCATATCATCTCGGCTATGCATCTAATTGAATCGCCTCAACTGAATCTATTTTGAATCGACTTATTTTGTACCTATGACTATTCAATTTTAACTTTAATTTAGGGATTAATGATTATTAATTTAAATTAACTACTAAAATAATTAAATAAAAATTTCCATGTGTATTTCTATCATTTGAGCTTCAATCTTCATATGACAGCCCATTTTCATCATCTGAACTTCCATCTTCCCAAAAAAAACATAGCCCGAACAACCCTATTACCCACTGCCGAACTCCAGTCATCCACCACAGCAACTTCCCCTTTTCAATTCCAGTTCATCATCAGTACAATGCATCATTCCAATTGCCCTTAATTCCCACCTCCGGCCTTCCTTAAACATAACACCCTCAAAAATGCCTGAATCCCCATCTAGAAACTTCAAATAAACCCTTAACAACATCGACAATCCACAATCGAATAAACCCTCGACAATTCAACTCGAGTCTCAACAACTTCAAACAAACCCGCACCTTCCGTGAGTTGCGAGTACCTCTAAATCGACGCCATGCTTCAAAGTTCGAAATTTTCGATCATGATTCGATTTGATTTCTTTTTTTTATAGATCGATCGTATCTATTTTTCATTATAAGTAAGGACATGGTCTTAATTGACTAGAAAACGAAAACGAAGTGAAATGGCTTGAAGATTATTGCATTGATTTTAGAATAAAGAAGGAACGAAGCAAGGCTCAATTTATACACATGAATGAATGGACCAAACGTACTCTCTATTAATTCGATGTTTAGCTTTGCAATGAAGCTATGGAGAAAAATAGTACTTGAATGGAAAGAAGTCAGTATAGCTGCATTATAGGTCTACGATGTAAAAAGGAATAGGTCGGTGTTAACCCTCTTTTTGGTAAAAGAAGCAGCGGGCCAAATCGAAGCCCAAACGCGCAACCAATCGAGTTAGACAGATCGCATTCCAGGAAGCCCCGCTGAAGCTCGGCCCGAAGTAGCTGCATATCAGGCCAATCAAGCCGATATATCACCCCGGAAGACTTGCTCCCCCAGTCAACCAAGGGAACCGCTGTCACACAAGACGTATCGACCGAGTATTTCGGATCTATATGAAATATCCGGCTGAGTTGTTCAAATACTTGGCCTGACTCTCAAGGAAGAAAAAGCGGTCAACCGTATTCGGACAAAGCTCTAATTTTGATATACCTCATTGTGGATGCCACTTCGGCCACAACTTTCGAGGATATTATTTATGAATAGTGGAGTCAGTCTTCAGTCGCTATTCTAACCAAGTGATGGACTCCACGTGTCTGAGCTTTCCCGGAAAGGCCGGGCTACGTCACAACAGCCCAAGCTGTTATCCCCGCCTATAAATACCTCAAAGCTTAAAGAGGACAAGGAGACTTGGCTAACCTTTCTTTTTTTGGCTCACGCTACTTCTTCTTCCCAGAAGAACATTATTTGGATGAGAAAATAGCCGCATTCTCTCTTTTCTCCAAATAGAAAAAGCATTGTACTTGTAATCAAAAGCAAAATTAATATATATAAAATGGATGTAGGCACCGTCTTTGGCCAACCACTATAAAAATTCTGTGTGTTTTCCCCATTTCCTTAACTTTTCTCTGCATTTTATAATCAGTATTCGTGTGATCTACAAACGATTGGGGGTTGATCGTCACTAGTGACCAACTTTCGACGTCAACACTTTGGCACGCCAGGAAGGGGAGGATTTGCCTTAATCCATGGTGAACAAACGAAAGAAAGATACAACATCCTCTCGTCCCGCAAACACCGATGTAGCCGATACTAATGCTATAGAAGCCAATCACGAAGTTTCCTCTGATGAAGATATGTCTCGATTTCTTACACGGGACGACATGGATAAAATCACGGTTGAGTGAGACCATATGACATCTTAGGATAAACTCCTCGAACGACAGCAGCAGTTGATGGATCACCTTCTCGGTTGACTAGAGACAGGATTTAACGCTTCAACATTAATTCCTCCACCGGGTGAAACTGGGGAAACAACTGATCTTCTGTCTGCACAGAATCAGGCCACTGATCAGGCTACACCTTTATTTCATCCTGGTTTGGTCCCACCAACCAATCGATCACAGCTGGGAGTATCGCTTCCAGCGACCAGCGCAGCTGTAGCAGCAGAACCTCAAGAGGCTCGCGATCAAGATCTAGATCGGTCGAACACTTTGCCTCCACTCTTGGGAACAACTCGACCGATTGAACCAGTCGAGCAACCCCCCGGTCCCTCAGAATCAATGCCATTCCCATTACAACTAGGAATCTTACCATAGACCAGTCCAACCACTCTTCACCTTCAACGAAGAGCTGATGCAGCCTTCCCTTGGAACCAGGAAAGCCACCCCGCTGTACCGGTCCCCACAGTGGCAGAAGAAAACGCTACCGTTGACCCTACTAACCTTGCTCCCACCAGGGGCACCTTCGAGCTCCAAACATCACATGTTATGCTAGATCAGCCTAGGCCCTCCGTTGTGGGTATGGCTCGACCTACTACTCATCAGGTTCAAGAGGGGCCATTCTCTCCAGAACCACCTACCAGAGATCACCTTCCCTCACACCTTCACTCAACTCTCGGAAGATGGGCTCAGCCAATGGCCGCCCTTATGAGCATGCTTTTGCCAAATCCTCGCACTGAAGCTTCCCCGGATACTAAGCTAAATTCATGGCAATGACTCCTCGGAGATGGAAGCCAGCTTGCAAGCATCATCCAATGCTTTACTCGAGGCACTTCCTTGTAGCAAGACATAGATAATGTCAATCGTAGCCCTTTCACTAGAGAAATCAGAAACTCCCGAAACCCTCCGGGCTTCAAGTTCTCAGCTATCGAGCCATATAATGGTCGCACTGATCCAACCATTCACCTCATGCGATACATGCAGCATATGGAAGTACTTGGCGCATCGACTAACATCATGGCTAAGTGCTTCCCACTCTTTCCCATTGATATAGCCGTAATGTGGTTTCGACAGCTGACAACAGAGTCGATCGGCTGCTGGAACACTCTGGTCACCAGCTTCGTCGAGCAATTTAGAGTACATATCTCTCGACCGATGAGCGTTATGTTCTTATTCAAGTCAAGCAGCGATCAGGAGAAACGCTCAGATCATTCCTTGAAAGGTTCAACGCAGCAGTAGCATCAGTCGATCGGCCCGAGCCATCGGTGGTACTTATGGCCGCCATTGCAGGAGTTCAGAACCGATCAGACTTCTCATCTCTTTAAGCAAAGATCCCCCCAAGGATATAGATGTCTTCTACTCCGAGGCCGAGTGATTCTTCCGACAGGAAGATGCCAGCATTGAGATGGAGAGCCTTTAGGTCCTAGCCGCCAAACAAAAAGGTCCACTCAACAACAACGGCCAGAATAAAGGAAGAGGAAAGGCCCTGGAAAAAAGCAAGCGTCATGTGCGACCTCGGATCGAAAGTAAGTATGACCAGTACACCGAACTCAATTCCTCTCTGATCGATATCTACCTTGACATACGAGGGTCCCTACCCACTCCAAGACCACCTCGACGAGAACCAACCCAGATGGAGCTCGATTCTGGCAAACATTGTGTGTTCCACAACGTAGCTGGACATAGCACTGATCAATGCCACCATCTACACGATCTCATTGAGGATCGAGTCAGAAAAGGGGAGCTTCCCGAATATGTCAAGAGTCGTTCCCCGGCCTTGCCGCCACGGCCTTCTGCCCAAGCTCCCCAGGTCAATCCACGAGCTCCTAGAAACGGAATGGACCCTGAGACTAGCACTCACGGCATTATCATTAATTAGATTTTTCTGATGTATTTCTTTCAATAAAAAGGAAATCTTGATGTACACATGTATGGGGTTAGGATTTAGCTCTTAGGCATGCTCTGGAATCAATCGATGTCCTCTTAGAATTTCTTTGTAATAATTCATTAGTTGCTATGAATGTTCTTTTTCAAATATCGATAATGTTTGGGAAACTCTAATGCCGAGCATGGATAATGCTCGCCCCCCTCTTTTAATATGGTCAGCGTGAAAGTCTACCACAATATCTTAATACCTACTCCCCTAGCCGAATGTGGTATACTTCTTTAAGATGAGTAAGGATGATACTCCCCCCTTCTTTTTCTACACCACGAGCTTCTGTCGCTCCCTGGATACACTAATCTAACATGAGTTGAGCACAAAAAACACTTGCCCTATGCCGAGAATGGATAATACTCGCCCCCTCTAAGCCGAGTATGGTTAATACTCCCCCTTTCTAAGCCGAGTATGGTTAATACTCGCCCTCTCTAAGCTGAGCATGATTAATACTCGCCACCTCTCAAAGTCAAGTGAAATAAAATGCTCGACCCATTAACCTTCTCCAAGCCGAGAATGGCTTATTTTTGTCTTTGCAGGAATTAACTCTCATGAAGGCGATCATCATCTCAGCCTTAATACGGTTTCCGATAGTTGTCAGTTTTCCGGCTTTAATACGACCAGTTCGGTCGTCGGTTTTTTGACCTTAATACAACATCGGAACCGTCGGATTTCAGGCCTTAATATGGTCCGACACGACTATAGCTGCTCGAGCAATTGTGCTTCTATTCATATTTCAGAACACACCTCCCTCGATCGAAGAAGATGCATTCTGAGGGGCAAAGTGTTAACCCTCTTTTTGGTAAAAGAAGCAGCGGGCCAAATCGAAGCCCAAACGCGCAACCAATCGAGTTAGATAGATCACATTCCAGGATGCCCCGCAAAAGCTCATCCCGAAGTAGCCGCATATCGGGCCAATCAAGCCGATATCTCACCCCGGAAGACTTGCTCTCCCAGTAAACCGAGAGAACCGCTCCTGAATAAGACGTATCGACCGAGTATTTCGGATTTACATGAAATATCCAGCTGAGTTGTTGAAATAGTTGGCCCGACTCTCAAGGAAGAAAAAACGGTCAACTATATCCGGACAAAGCTCTTGTGACGACCGGGAATTTCGCTCAATCCTAATCAGTCGTTAAACCGATCTGGACCGTTCGAAACCCCTGATCGTTGTCAGGACAAGACAAATCAGAACGCAGACGGAAGAACATTTCATTGTTATTACAACAATTCCATCAGATACAAGAATATACAGAGTATAAATGAATAAATTACATTCGATAAATATCAGAGATTACAATAAATAACATAGCAGCGGAAAATAATTCAAAGCACAACTGAAGGTGATACAAGGATACAGAGCTTTCCGGATATCATTCCAGTTGTAAACCAGGATCCTGTGAATATAAATCTCCAAAACCAAAACTACTAGCTGCCCGTGTCGAAAATAGGGGCACCCAGAGTTTAGGTTAAAACAATAAACTCCAGGTCAGTCATGTGACTGGTGTGAGAACTAAAACAATTATTTAAAGCTTTACTTTAAAAGAGAGTAATTCAAGGGACCACGCTGTATAACACGGAACGGGTTTCCTCCCAAGACTACTCGTTCATAGAAAAGACAACGCAATGCTTTTTCGAAAAATGAAGCTATTATAAGACCCAGGTCCCATCACACAATGCAACGCAAGCCGGAGGATAGGGTTTTCCCTTATAATAGCCAAACATGCTTGATACATTTAAAACAAATCATTTGATACTATAATAAGTGTATAGTGTCAAAACATTTCAATCATAAATATCAATCCTAGGCGGCATGGGTACCATCTATCATGTCGCCATACTAGGTTCTACAAATAAAACCGAATTACACGTATTGGAAATTGGATTTCCGTCATGAGTCGAGGCAAGGGGCAAGCTCCTCTCCGCGTTCGAGACACTCTAGCAAATGCCTCAGGACTACACACTCTGGGCAATCCGGGATCCTCCAAGGCCGGTCCTCTCTTACGTTTGAGGATTAGTTATTCCTGAACACATGTTTCCCAGTCCTTACAGACCTATAATCGAGGCGCCTCGCATTCCAACAACCACATAGGTGAAAAATAGATATAAATGTCAGGGCTGGTAAGTCACTGACACCACCATAGCTAGAAAGAAACGTCATGCTCTCCTTGGGTCCTTATCCCTTTTTTGACTCATACCTAGGTGTGAGGCTCGCGAATCCACGCTATACACAAGGCTACGCCACGTAGGCCGTGCTTTGATCATCAACCACAAGACTTTGCTTTTCAACAGAAGCCTTGATCCATGCAACTCAGCATGCCACACAGGCAATTCATGCCATGCGATTGATATCTATCGATATATAACCTCTAAGCTCGTACGTCTCAGAGAAGGGCGTTAAGCAAGAGAATAAATTCTCCACCGCCAAACAGATATATATTTAACAGAAATCAATCAACACAGAATAAAATCCAATGTCAGACACACAATCCATTTACAAGTTCGTTCTGGGTCTGAACGAAACCGGAGGCACTTTCCTCGCATATCCATCGATCTCCAAGTACGTCTGGACGACCACCAACTATTTCCATCCTCTTGGGTGTACAGCCCAATCAGGATCATCAGTAATTATCCAAACGATGTGAAGACTTCCGGTCTTCGACCACCGTCTTCATCTTCGACATATCGTCGAATCGGTTATTCAGAATGGGTATAAACCCGGCCTTTCCGAACAACCCGCGTATATTAAAAACAAATTTTAAACAAACACAACATACGCCTCATTCCAATTCAGCAGTCACTAACCGCAAATTAGCAAGAGAACAATTTCCCAGATATTAACCCCGAAGGCCGAAACCAACATCAGATCAATACCCAGGAAACCATTCTTCTTGACTAACCTACAGCTAGTTTCTAATTTCATATTCTTAGGGAAAGGTTCCCATTAATTTTATCCAAGATAAATTCTTTAAAATTTATCCTTTAATCTTCCTTTGGATGTCATTTCAAACCAAATTATGGTTTTCCAAACTAGTCAAGATTAGCGAACCACACCGAAGTAATTATTTATTTTATTTCCCAATCCCAACCTATTCATCCCATGAAGCAAAACTGGTAATACTCCATATCTTACACTATGGTGTTATTGGTAAAATTAATTACCATTTCACGTTCAAATCTAATTAAAGATTTAACTATCGCTTTGGAGCAAGTCTGGTGATACTCCATTCTCGCTCAATTTCCAAATTTGATAATTTAGATTATCAATTCACATTTCAATCTAATTGCAGATTCATTAAAACTCCTTTTACTGGGTTAAAGAACTAATGTCATTTAAAACAAAGTTCACGATGAACCCAAATCACATTCTATTTATTATCGGGTTAAAGAACTAATGTTATTTAAAACACCGTTCACGATAAACCCGCAAATCAATTCTATTTACAACCCATTTCAAATCCAATTTATTTATTTAAAAATAAATGGGTTTTAATTTTAGTTCAAAACTAGTTCATTTGGATAAAAATCTATTTTTATCTTTTCGAATATGGAGTTTTTCATCCCAATTTTTCCCAAATCATTTCTTATGATTTTACACAAATTATTACTATTTTTAATAATTTTATCAAGGCCCGTACAGTCGATTTCCATCAACGGCCATCGAACTGCACTTACAGCGACCTTTTTTAAATTTGATTTGGACGTATCTCCAAATCCAACCATTAGATTTCAAATTTCTAATATTCGTTAGAAAGCTCTTTTCGATACGAACCCAACGGTTCCGGTTTTAGGAGGATCCGACGGTCGGATCTCCCGTAATGTCCGTTAGAAATAAATGGTCGAAATCCACGAACTGCCGCGGCGCGGCGCGTTCTATTCAGGCCATTATATTATATATATAATATATATTTAGTCGATTTCTATTTAAAAAGAATTTTATAAATCGTTTTAAATTCGTTTCAAAAACATTTTCAACTTCCATTTCAATTCAAATCAAAATTAAATTTTTCCTTATAAATTCGTTTTAAAATTCATTTCTATTCAATTCAAATTTCAATTCAATTTGAATTCATTTCAAATTGATTTTACTTCTATTTCAATTCGTTTTCAATTCAATTTAATTCGAATTCGTTTTCTATTCAATTCAGTTCGAATTCGTTATCTATTCAATTCAATAAATAACGAATTGAATTCGAATTGAGTTGAATTCGAATTGAATTGAATTCGAATTGAATAAATAACGAATTCGAATTGAATTGAATAGATAACGAATTCGAATTGAATTGAATAGATAACGAATTCGAACTGAATTGAATAGAAAACGAATTCGAATTAAATTGAATTGAAAACGAATTGAAATAGAAGTAAAATCAATTTGAAATGAATTCAAATTGAATTGAAATTTGAATTGAATAGAAATGAATTTTAAAACGAATTTATAAGGAAAATTTTAATTTTGATTTGAATTGAAATGGAAGTTGAAAATGTTTTTGAAACGAATTTAAAACGATTTATAAAATTCATTTTAATTAGAAATCGACGAAATATATATTATATATATAATATAATGGCCTGAATAAAACGCGCCGCGCCGCGGCAGTTCGTGGATTTCGACCATTTATTTCAAACGGACATTACGGGAGATCCGACCGTTGGATCCTCCTAAAACCGGAACCGTTGGGTTCGTATCGAAAAGAGCTTTCTAACGAATATTAGAAATTTGAAATCTAACGGTTGGATTTGGAGATACGTCCAAATCAAATTTGAAAAAGGTCGTTGTAAGTGCAGTTCGATGGCCGTTGATGGAAATCGACTGTACGGGCCTTGATAAAATTATTAAAAATAGTAATAATTTGTGTAAAATCATAAGAAATGATTTGGGAAAAATTGGGATGAAAAACGCAATATTCGAAAAGATAAAAATAGATTTTTATCCAAATGAACTAGTTTTGAACTAAAATTAAAACCCATTTATTTTTAAATAAATAAATTGGATTTGAAATGGGTTGTAAATAGAATTGATTTGCGGGTTTATCGTGAACGGTGTTTTAAATAACATTAGTTCTTTAACCCGATAATAAATAGAATGTGATTTGGGTTCATCGTGAACTGTGTTTTAAATGACATTAGTTCTTTAACCCAGTAAAAGGAGTTTTAATGAATCTGCAATTAGATTGAAATGTGAATTGATAATCTAAATTATCAAATTTGGAAATTGAGCGAGAATGGAGTATCACCAGTTTTGCTCCAAAGCGATAGTTAAATCTTTAATTTGATTTGAACGTGAAATGGTAATTAATTTTACCAATAACACCATAGTGTTAGATATGGAGTATTACCAGTTTTGCTTCATGGGATGAATAGGTTGGGATTGGGAAATAAAATAAATAAATAATTACTTCGGTGTGGTTCGCTAATCTCGACTAGTTTGGAAAACCATAATTTGGTTTGAAATGACATCCAAAGGAAGATTAAAGGATAAATTTTAAAGAATTTATCTTGGATAAAATTAATGGGAACCTTTCCCTAAGAATATGAAATTAGAAACTAGCTGTAAGTTAGTCAAGAAGAATGGTTTCCTGGGTATTGATCTGATGTTGGTTTCGGCCTTCGGGGTTAATATCTGGGAAATTGTTCTCTTGCTAATTTGCGGTTAGTGACTGCTGAATTGGAATGAGGCGTATGTTGTGTTTGTGTAACATTTGTTTTTAATATACGCGGGTTGTTCGGAAAGGCCGGGTTTATACCCATTCTGAATAACCGATTCGACGATATGTCGAAGATGAAGACGGTGGTCGAAGACCGGAAGTCTTCACGTCGTTTGGATAATTACTGATGATCCTGATTGGGCTGTACACCCAAGAGGATGGAAATAGTTGGTGGTCATCCAGACGTACTTGGAGATCGATGGATATGCGAGGAAAGTGCCTCCGGTTTCGTTCAGACCCAGAACGAACTTGTAAATGGATTGTGTGTCTGACATTGGATTTTATTCTGTGTTGATTGATTTCTGTTAAATATATATCTGTTTGGCGGTGGAGAATTTATTCTCTTGCTTAACGCCCTTCTCTGAGAAGTACGAGCTTAGAGGTTATATATCGATAGATATCAATCGCATGGCATGAATTGCCTGTGTGGCATGCTGAGTTGCATGGATCAAGGCTTCTGTTGAAAAGCAAAGTCTTGTGGTTGATGATCAAAGCACGGCCTACGTGGCGTAGCCTTGTGTATAGCGTGGATTCGCGAGCCTCACACCTCGGTATGAGTCAAAAATGGGATAAGGACCCAAGGAGTGCATGACGTTTCTTTCTAGCTATGGTGGTGTCAGTGACTTACCAGCCCTGACATTTATATCTATTTTTCACCTATGTGGTTGTTGGAATGCGAGGCGCCTCGATTATAGGTCTGTAAGGACCGGGAAACGTGTGTTCAGGAATAACTAATCCTCAAACGTAAGAGAGGACCGGCCTTGGAGGATCCAGGATTGCCCAGAGTGTGTAGTCCTGAGGCATTTGCTAGAGTGTCTCGAACGCGGAGAGGAGCTTGCCCCTTGCTTCGACTCATGACGGAAATCCAATTTCCAATACGTGTAATTCGGTTTTATTTGTAGAGCATAGTATGGCGACATGATAGATGGTACCCATGCCGCCTAGGATTGATATTTATGATTGAAATGTTTTGACACTATACACTTATTATAGTATCAAATGATTTGTTTTAAACGTATCAAGCATGTTTGGCTATTATAAGGGAAAACCCTATCCTCCGGCTTGCGTTGCATTGTGTGATGGGACCTGGGTCTTATAATAGCTTCATTTTTCGAAAAAGCATTGCGTTGTCTTTTCTATGCACGGGTATTCTTGGGAGGAAACCCGTTCCGTGTTATACGGCGTGGTCCCTTGAATTACTCTCTTTTAAAGTAAAGCTTTAAATAATTGTTTTAGTTCTCACACCAGTCACATGACTGACCTAGAGTTTATTGTTTTAACCTAAACTCTGGGTGCCCCTATTTTCGACACGGGCAGCTAGTAGTTTTGGTTTTGCAGATTTATATTCACAGGATCCTGGTTTACAGCTGGAATGATATCCGGAAAGCTCTGTATCCGTGTATCACCTTCAGTTGTGCTTTGTATTATTTTCCGTTGCTATGTAATTTATTGTAATCTCTGATATTTATCGAATGTAGTTTATTCATTTATACTCTGTATATTCTTGTATCTGATGGAATTGTTGTAATAACATTGAAATGTTCTTCCGTCTGCGTTCTGATTTGTCTTGTCCTCACAACGATCAGGGGTTTCGAACGGTCCAGATCGGTTTAACGACTGATTAGGATCGAGCGAAATTCCCAGTCGTCACAGCTCTACTTTTGATATACTTCACCGTGGATGCCACGTTTGCCACAACTTCCGAGGATACTATTTATGAATAATGGAATCAGTCTTCAGCCGCTATTCTAACCAAGTGATGGACTCCACGTGTCCGAGCTTTCCCGGAAAGGCTGGGCCACGTCACAACAACCCAAGCTGCTATCCCCGCCTATAAATACCTCAAAGCTTAAAGAGGACAACGAGACCTGGCTAACCTTTCTTTTTTCGGCTCATGCCACTTCTTATTCCCAGAAGAACATTATCTGGAAGAGAAAATAGTTGCCTTCTCTCTTTTCTCCAAATAGAAAAGGCATTGTACTTGTAATCAGAAGAAAAGGTAATATATATATAAAGTTGACGTAGGCACCGTCTTTGCCGAACCACTATGAAAATTCTGTGTGTTTTCCGCGTTTCCTTTACCTTTCCCTGCATTTTATAGTCAGTATTTGTGTGATCTACACACGATTGGGAGTTGATCGTCACTATGACCAACTTTTGGCGTCAACAGTCGGCCTCCTTGATTATTTTATATTTTGTTTTTTAATTTAGAGTCAAACCGATGTGATTAAAAATATCTTGTATTTCCGAACCCTATTTTAAACGTAGCAATCATCATTCCTAGAGTTATACCACTATTCTAAACACACTAGAACAAGTTCCAAAGTTTAATTCGAACGTATGGAGAAGATATCAATTTAAATCAATGTTTTAAATTAAATTCAATTTAATTATTTATGGGCGTTTTCTAACTGTACGTTCAAACGATAAATCCAAACGTTCCCAAATTTGAAATCCGATAATAATATACTAATACGGATCAAATGGAATTGGTTTTATTGAATTCTGAGATAGTTTTAGAAATCACCATTTTCATATGTTAAATTAAAATGATTTAAAGGATAAATCAGTTTCAAACAGTTAAATTCATCAATGATAATTATTATCGTTATAATTCTAATATAATTTGTATTAATTGACTGAATTGTGTTGATTCAGTCTTAACTCTGAATTCAATTGTTTGTTGTTTCCATCTATGATAATTCGATATATTCGAAATTAAATCATATATTGATTATTAAATCAATAAATTCAATATAAAAATCCATTTATTATTCCAATTCAACATTTCAAATAAACTTGAATGTTCAATATTAAATGGCTAAAAATCCAAGACGTTACATTCCTTCCGCCTTAAAAGAATTTCGTCCTCGAAATTAGTAAGGCAGAAGAAATGCTACAAACCCGTTAACATTTCAAAAGCCCACTTTGTTATAACTCAGTATTTCAGTTCTATAACTCAAATTCCATAAAATTTTAAGTTTTCATGGAAATATTTAATTTCCTATTTCACATTCAAAAACCTTCAAATTGAATTAAATTTGAAAATCATCTCTTTTATCTTTATAAAAAAATTCAGAACTTTTGAAAAAAATTCTAACTCCCTAGATTTTGGAAATATTTTGGCAGAGTCTCTACCGTATGGAGAAGCTTTTGTAATATACCAAAAGAGATGAAAAAGTATACATCGACCCACACGGCTAGAAAACAGTCATATATCATAGTTTGGTATTTATTCGTTGGCGTATCTTATGTAAGTGTTTATTAAGCGTGCATGCTTTGCATATAAGCAATCTGCATATCCAAAAACAAGCCAGGTAGCTCCATGTACCCATACTTAATTGAAACTCATAAGTGCCATAATTATGAAGTTTTAATAAGTTTCATCCATTTAATTAATTAAATGCATGGATTGAACACAAACCTGTTATACCATGTATATTTAACACGTAAATGCTAATACAAGTGTCGATATTTGGTTTATGCCTATTTCTGTAACACCCCGTATTTTCTGTGAATATTAAAATTAACAAATCTAAGAACACTTAATTTTTAGAAGAAGAATTAAGGGAAACGGGTTACGCCATTGCGTTCGCCTCGGAATTTTACTTGAGATAGAGTCTGATTTTGCGTGAATCAGACTCCGTATGAAGAAGTTATGGAATTCAGAAGATTTCAAGAATAAACAGAAAATAATAATTAAATAATAAATCCATTTCAAAATTCAAAATTCGGACAGAACAGGCTGAGCCGGAAAATTCCCACTCAGGGTGTTCACCCCCCCCCCCCCAAGGGGGAGTCGACATAGGTGTCGACCCCCCTATAGGGAGTCGACCCCTTTGAGATCTGCTTCCTATGACGAATTTCTGTAGTCCTGAGCTGATGTGGCCTTCTCTGATTGGCCAATGACTAATTTCTGAGGTGTTAAGGCTTATGTGTCATGTTTTGGTTGGCTGGATGACACATCTCTTTGGTTTGATGGCTCTGATTTCTCCTAGACTAATCTAAAGGCTAGAATTAATCCTAGACATCTATATATACATAACCAAACCCGGACCCTAACCTCATAACCCTAAGACTATGGTGTCGTCATGCTATTCGTCTACAAGTTAGCCTAGCCTCCTTCATCTTCTGCTAACTAGAAAAATAAATCCAAACTAGTAATCGATTAGAAGAACTTCAAATCAAACATCTACACCAAAGGATAGCTTTTCAAATTTAGAAATCAGATCCCAGAATATAAGATCTGTCCTTTTTCTGTAAGTTTAGTTATTATTTAGATTTAGACATCTAATAGAAATCATGACTGTAATAATCGGATCTAGAACGATGCCTAATTCTGATACGTGCCTATCCTTTTGTCTAATCTAAATTGCTTATGCCTATGAGACTATTTTGATTAATGTAATGGCATCTATCATGCCTATGAGACTGTTGGACTAACATAATAGAACCTATCATGCCTATGAGACTGTTGGACTGACATAATAGAACCTATCATGCCTATGAGATTGTTGGACTGACATAAATGAACCTATCATGCCTGTGAGACTTTTGTGATTGATAGAATGGAACTTTTCATGTTGTACAACATATGCCTATGAGACTATTGTGATTTATCAAATGGGGCTTATCATGTTGTACATTAAATTAGTAATTCTCTTAAGTCCAATTCTATATAACCTTTATACCTATCGTGTGAATTGCTTAGCTTGTCTACACATAGTGTTAATGTACAACATTGAAACATGATTCTTGAATTTGGTACATCTTTACATGACTATTTTTTCTTATGTCAATTCTTATGCTCCTTCTCTAATTTTCCCCTTTTTACTTGCTTTTGTGAATACTAAGTTCATTCATAACTTAGATTAAATCTCGTTGTACGTGCGATTATAACACAGGGAAAATTGGGTATAATTTAATTTAGTAAATTTTGGGCATAACTTGGGAAAGTGGTATAAACTTGTATTTACTAGACTTGTGGAAAATTTGACACATAGATTTGGAGACATATGACAAATATGTAAATTGGATAAAGATGAACATGCCTAACCCGAGGTTAGATTGAGTTGCAGTGTAAAACTGCCCAGAACCGCCTGGCACATCCATCGACTGCAACAATATAGAACTATTGTGAGAGGTTAGCGCATTAAGCCCAAAAATCTGAGGTTAGATTGAGTTGCGGTGTAATCCTGCCTAGCCCGGCACATCCAGCGACCACAACATTCTAGATCTAATGTGAGAGGTTGGGACTTTAATGAATGAATTAAAGCTAAGGAACAAACAGAGTAAGAATGGTAGGGTTAAGTTAATTAAGGCAACACTTAACCAATACAACATGTTAGCAAAACAGATGGGTAGGTAAATTTTGAGAACACTTAACCGTTATAACATGTTGATTAACCCTAGTAACGGGGACCCATTTCAGCAGTAACCTACATAGATGTATCATGGTACCCTGAACTAGGCAGGGTGGGGCACAATTCTTGGTTGATTATAAGCGATCAAAATAGCGGCGGGTGGTGTAGCCGTGTAGTTCCAATGGAGTATGGGCGTGCACGTACTCCGGAGTGGAAAAGAAGGCACTGGGCATCAGTAGTATACATTGTGCATCTTGAATCGTGTCGGGTTGCCATCACGGGAATTGATACACCCCATGATTGGGGCCAGCACAGGTATCTACACACGAGCGGGGCCGAATGACACAAGTAAGAAATGCATGCGAGTAGAAGCCGATTGGGAAAGGGATCACTTTGTTATGAACACATGATGGTAGCTGAAACATTCGTAGCAGGTGCAGAGAAATGGAAATGAGTGTGATAGTATATTCAGTTTATCTTGCCTTATCTTATGTTATCTTATTTCAATGGTATTGTCCTGTATTCAGTTTATTCATGTCATGATTCTTTTACCTGTTTACATGCTGAATAATCACTGGACTTACCAGACTTATATCTGACCTATTTTCTTTCGCCTTCTTTTCTTCTGTTTCCCCCTCCCCCCAAGGTCCGCAGGGAGGGAATACTTCAGCTTAGTGCAGACCTTTTCCAGTTTAAAGGGAGTAGATGTATTGTTTGGATTCTCTCTTCTTGGGCTATGGCCGTGGTTACACTTTTATTGGGGATTTATGCTGCTTTACTACTGTCATATGCTTCTTTATGTACTTGGAGTTTTAAATCAAGACAGATGTTTCATTGTAATAATTTAGAAGTTGGATTTTGAGACAATGCTTGTAATGTTTTGACTGAACCATGCTATTTATGAAATGATTTCAGTTTTCTGCTATTTATATTTCTGTCTTGTAAATTACCTGTGTATTTTACCTAAAATGCTTCACCAAAGTTAAAGCATTCCCTTTGTGAGTGACCTTAACGGAGGTGGGGTGTTTCACTTGGTATAAGAGCGATGGTTTACCAGATCAAATAAAAGTTTTTTAAAACTATTTTTCAAAAAGAAATTTAAAGAAGCATTTTCAACAAAAAGTGTTGTTTTATTTTAAAGGCATAATTCCTAAAGCCATATGCATTATCTTTCTATCCTTTGTTTTGAACCTTTTCTTTTCATTTCAGCATGTCTGGGGATCTTAATCTTCCCAAGGGTGTACCGATACCTAGCTAGTTCAGAAGGTATTTGGACGCTAGGGCCAATGACGCAGGCCCAGCAGATGTTCCTCCTCCCCCAGCTGCTGCCATTCCTCCTCCTCCTCCATGGGTGAATGCTTTCTCAAAGATATGTAGGGACTTTCGAGCTATGGGTTGAAAGAACTTTAATGGGACCGAGTCATTTGTGGAAGCAAGAAACTGGCTCAAGGATACAGAAGATTTGTTTGTTATCTTCGAAGTGGAGGATAGGCAGAAGATACAATTGGTTGTATGGTTACTTAAGGACGAAGCCTCTTATTGGTGGGAAGTTACTAATGCGGAGAGACTAGTTGAAACTTGGGAGGATTTCAGAAGGAGATTTGAAATGAAGTTCCTCTCGCAAGCTAAACGAAGCCTACAGATGGAGAAGTTCTTAGCATTCAAATAGGGAAACCTGTCGGTTAAGGAACACGTCAACCAATTCAACCAGCTGGCTAGATTCGGACTGGAGTTGGTAAGCACTCCACATAAAAAGGCTCTCCGTTTCGTGAAAGGGTTGAATGAACCGCTGCAAAGCCTAGCTATGTCCCATATACCTATGGGTGCGACTTTTGAGAGACTGGTGGATATGGCACTGTTACAGGAGGAAGACAAGGGTGGCATGAAATAGGCAAAGGTGGATGAACTTCTAGACAAGAAAGTGGAGGGATCGCAGAATAAGAAGATGGATTCCAAGAAAGGCGCTAAGAATAACAAACCCCGTGACAAGAGGAAGTGTAAATTTTGTGGCATATCTGGACATCTGAAAAAGGACTGCAGAAAGAAGAAAAGGAAGATGGGTGGTTGCTTTCAATGCGGCAAGATAGGACATATGGCTAAGGATTTCCCAAAAAGGCAAGGGTAAGGGCAGAGGACTGGATACACTTCTGGAGGACAAATTCACGCTCTCATGGCACCTCCGTAAGAAAGAGGTAGAAATATTTCTGTTGAGAGTTTAGTTTATCTTTCTGATCATCCAGTTCGTACTCTTTTTGATTCTGGCGCATCACACTCTTTTATATCTACTGCTTTAGTTGTATCTCTGCACCTAGATACCAGTATAGTAGAGGATCCCATGGTTGTTTCAAATCTGATTAGGGGCTCGGCTTATTTATTTGGATTTGGATATTTCTATACTAAGCATTGGGTTTAGATGTAATGCTTATGTTTTGGGTTTCACAGGCTATGGGTTGATTCTAGGCATGGATTGGTTATCCAGTAATGGTGCCATCCTCGATTGTGAAAAGAGAGTAGTTAGACTTGTGACTCGCCTCGGTAACACTCTCGAAATCTCTTGTAATCCCATGAATTATGTTATGCTTAGTTACCTAGAATCTCTTGATGCGTCTGTTGAAAACTTGCAATCTGTTATAGTGATCCGTGAATACTCGGATGTCTTTGAAGAGGTGAAGGGTTTACCTCCGAAGCGAGAGATAGACTTCCACATATACCTTGTTGATAACGCAAAACCTGTTGCTTTACCCGTTAGACACATGGCTCCAAGGGAAAGGAAAGAGCTCAGCATGCAAGTTAAAGAGTTGCTTGAAAAGGGGTTCATAAGGCGGAGTATTTCTGAATGGGGTGCTCCAGTGGTGTTTGCAACCAAAGCAGATGATTCACTTCGCATGTACGTGGACTATAGGGAGCTAAGCAAATTGACCAAGAAGAATAGGCACCCACTTCCTAGAATAGACGACTTGTTCGACCATCTCGTAGGTGCCTCGGTTTCCTCCCAACTAGATCAGGCCACCGGATTTCATCAGCTAAGAGTGGCTGAGGATAGCATAGATAAAATTGCGTTCAGGACCCCGGATGGTTTCTTCGAATGGCTTGTCATGCCTTTCGGCTTGACAAACACACCTGCCTACTTCGTAGACTTGATGAGTAGGGTATTCAGAGAGTTCCTTAATAAATTTGTAGTGGTCTTCGTGGACGACATTTTGATTTTCTCAAAAAGTGAGGAAGAACATGCTTTGCATTTAAGGGAAGTTATGGATACTCTTCATGCACATCAGCTGAAAGCAAAATATTCCAAATGCCATTTTTGGAGAGATAAAGTAAGGTTTCTTGGACATGTAGTGTCCAAAGAGGGGATAGCTGTAGATCCCGTAAAAGTAGTTGCGGTGCAGGATTGGAAGATCCCACGGAATGCAACCGAAGTACGAAGTTTTCTCAGGCTGGCAGGCTTTTACAGAAAGTTCATTAAGGACTTTGCGAAGATCTCAGCCCCACTTACTAGGTTGACAAAGAAGAACCGAACTTTTGCTTGGGATTTGGATTGCGATGTTGCTTTCCAACGATTGAAAAGGGCTCTAACAACAGCCCCGATTCTGACATTACCTGATGGGAGTAGATGTTTACAGTGCACACAGACGCATGCAGTACAGGATTGTGCGATGTCTTGATGAAAGAGGGCAGAGTAGTTTGTTATGGAGGAAGGCCATGAGAAAACTACCCAACTCGTAATTTAGAACTAGCTGCCATTGTTTTCGCTCTTAAGTCACGGCGTCATTACCTACTAAGAGAAAGGTTTGAATTGTTTACTGACCATAAATCGTTAAAGTACCTTTTCTCATAGAAAGATCTTAACTTAAGGCAACAAAGGTGGATGGAATTTCTTACCTCATACGATTTTGAGATTGCTTATACCCCTGGCAAGGGTAATGTGATAGCAGACGCCATAAGTAGGAAAAAGCTGGCCTTAAGTCCTATCTTTGTAGAAAGGCAAAGCTTGGAGTACATAGCAAACTTTGACTTTAGACCCTCCTTTGAATTTGTACCTGGTTTGTTAGCATCGCTAGAGGTGCGGCCTACTCTTTTGGACTCAATAGGAACCACGCAACGTGAAGACCCACAGCTAGTTGATGTGATGGATAAGCTAATTAGAGATGAGACTTCTAGTCACCTCAATAGATACTCCATCGATGACAAGGATTGGTTAAGACCAAATGGAAGACTATGCGTCCCACAAGCAAGGGAATTGGTGAAGACCGTTCTCGAAGAGGCACACCATTCTAAGTAGAACATACACCCGGGCGGGAACAAGATGTATAAAGACATAAAAAGGGTTTTCTTCTGGAATGACATGAAGAAGGATGTAGCTGAGTTTGTCTCTAAATGCTTGATATGCCAGCAAGTCAAGGCAGAGCAGAAGAAGCCTGGTGGTCTGCTTCATCCTCTAGAGGTCCCACAGTGGAAATGGGATAGCATTTCGATGGACTGTATTGATGGGTTGCCTAGATCAAGAAGGGGCAATACCAGCATTTGGATAATAGTGGATAGGCTCACTAAAAGCGCTCACTTTATACCTGTTAAGAGCAGGAGGATTGCCTCATCGTTAGCATTCATTTATCTTAAAGAGGTAATTCGACTGCATGGAATACCCTCCAGCATAGTTAGTGATCAAGACCCTATCTTTACGAGCGAGTTTTGGAAGAGTTTGCAAGAGGCTTTAGGCACACAGCTATACTTAAGCACCGCTTATCACCCTCAAACCGATGGTCAGATGAAAAGGGTGAACAGAGTATTAGAAGATCTCTTGAGATTGTGCATTCTTGATTTTGGGGGAACATAGGAGGATCACCATCTTTTGGTGGAGTTCGCCTACAACAATAGTTACCAAGCCACCATAGGCATGGCACCCTTTGAGGATTTATATGGAAGACCATGCCGATCACCAACTTGTTAGTGGGAGTCTACAGACAAGCTCGTACTTGGGCCTGACATGATCAGAGAAAGTTCAGAGAAGGTGGACTTGATACGAAGACGAATGAAGATCGCACAAGATAGACAAAAGTCCTACACTGATAACCTTGAGTTTGAGGTTGGAAACAGAGTTTTTCTTAAAGTATCTCCTTTGAGAAATGTCGTTCGCTTTGGGTCTGTAGGAAAATTGGCACCAAGATTTGTAGGGCCATTTCCTATCATTGAGAGGATTGGGAAGATGGCTTATAAAGTAGAGCTGCCCGAAAGATTGGCTGGAGTACATAATATCTTTCATGTCTCTCATCTATGAAAGTGCTTACATGAGTCTGTGGAAGTTGTGGAGCCAAGCATACTAGAGGAAATAGAGGTGGAACGAGAAGCAACAGTGAGAAGAGTTCCAACTCGTATCTTGGGTACAGAAGTTAAAAGGCTACGCAATCATGAGGTCAAGCTAGTTAAAGTACAATGGAGTGATGTTGAGGAAGACGCGACTTGGGAGACTGAGGACAAGATATGCACAGCCTACCCTTATCTTTTCAAGGGTACATTCTCGATCTCTTTTTCCAAAAGTTTATGCATGCTTGTATCTATATCTTAAGTATATCTCCTCGGTGCTATTCTTGATCCTTAGGTAGAAACCAATGGATGCAAACATTTATTTGAAACATGTTATGATTGATGGTTGCAAGTGGTTGCTAGTGGTTGCTCGTGCATGCATACACACACACTAGGTACTAGATCAGCTCAATCACTTTCATATTGCATATGCATATATGAATTTATATATGGATTGAAACTTGATGTGTTATCATGTGGACGTTGCATTTGTACCGATGATTGTGCACTCATGTAGAAGTTACAAAATACAATTAGTAATAATTTCATACATGATGGACTCATAGCACTGACATGATTCACATCAAGGCGGTCAACTGAATTAGTAGACCACCTGATTTTGCATTAGATAAGGACATATACACACACTATGCATATGATCATGAAAGCATTGGAAGTCTTTTAGGGACAATGGATTCCTGTGATTGATGGTTGAGTAGATGGATGTTGGATGTTAGGATACATTCTTCTTAACTTAGAGATTTCGGGGATGAAATCCTTTAAGGAGGGGAGAATGTAACACCCCATATTTTCTATGAATATTAAAATGAACAAATCTAAGAACACTTAATTTTTAGAAGAAGAATTAAGGGAAACAGTTTATGCCATTGCGTTCGTATTGGAATTTTGCTTGAGATAGAGTCCGAGTTTGCGTGAATCGGATTCCGTATGAAGAAGTTATGGAGTTCAGAAGATTTCAAGAATAAATAGAAAATAATAATTAAATAATAAACCCAGTTCAAAATTCAAAATTCGGACAGAACAGGCTGAGCGGGAAAATTCCCACTCAGGGTGTCGATCCCCCCCCAGGGGGAGTCGACATAGGTGTCGACCCCCTATAGGGGAGTCGACATAGGTGTTGACCCCCCTGTAGGGAGTCGAACCCTTTGAGATCTGCTTCCTGTGATGAATTTCTGTAGTCCTGAGATGATGTGGCCTTCTCTGATTGACCATATGACTAATTTCATGAGGTGTTAGGGCTTATGGGTCGTGCTATGGTTGGCTGGATGACACATCTCTTTGGTTTGATGGCTCAGATTTCTCCTAGACTAATCTAAAGGCTAGAATTAATCCTAGACATCTATATATACATAGCCAAACCTAGACCCTAACATCATAACCCTAAGACTATGGTGTCGTCATGTTGTTCGTCTACAAGTTAGCCTAGCCTCCATCTTCTGCTAACTAGAAAAATAAATCCAAATTAGTAATCGATTAGAATAACTTCAAATCAAATGTCTACATTAAAGAATAGCTTTTCAAATTTATAAATCAGATCCGAGAATACAAGATCCGTCCTTTTTTTGTAAGTTTAGTTATTATTTAGATTTAAACATCTAATAGAAATAATGACTGTAATAATCGAATCTAGAACGATGCCTAATTCTGATTCGTGCTTATCCTTTTGTCTAATCTAAATTGCTTATGCCTATGAGACTATTATGATTGATGTAATGGCACCTATCATGCCTATGAGACCGTTGGACTGACATAATAGAACCTATCATGCCTATGAGACTGTTGGACTGACATAAATGAACCTATCATGCCTATGAGACTTTTGTGATTGATAGGATGGAACTTTACATGTTGTACAACCTATGCCTATAAGACTATTGTGATTTATCAAATGGGACTTATCATGTTGTACATTAAATTAGTAATTCTCTTAAGTCCAATTCTATCTAATCTTTATACCTATGGTGTGAATTTCTTAGCTTGTCTACACATAGTGTTAATGTACAACATTGAAACATGATTCTTGAATTTGGTACATCTTTGCATGCCTATTTTTCCTTGTGACGACCCCAAACCCCGTACTGACGGTGGCAAGGGTAATCTTTGGAATATAACACATAAACAGATAATAGCAGAACAGAAATAAATAAATACACCAGATAATGTACAAATAATACACTGGATAAACATAATCATCAGAGTTACGTAGTATACAGGATCATACTTAGTACAAATACAGTTCAGCTATACATAAATGTCTACAGCGGAAACAAACATAATATGTACAATAGGAGCTGAACAACATAAAAAGAGAATAATGATAGAATCCATCTTCAGCTCCAGCTATCCAGAAAGAGCCTGCTAAAACCTAAAGACAAGGCTGCCCGTGTAGAAAAAGGGGCACCCGAGTTTGCAAGTGAAACAAACTACGAGTCGGTCATGGGACTGGTATGAGAAATCTACTTATCACATTTTATAATATGGCTAATCACAGGACCATGCCACTTTCGCGGAACGGGTTTACTCCATTGTATTGCCAGTGCTTTAAAAACAAGTAAATCTTTTAAACATCGCAATGCTTTTTTATAAAAATGAAGCCATTATAAGACTCAGTTCCCATCACACAATGCAACGCAAACCGGAGGATAGAGTTTTACCTTATAATGGCCAAAATATGCTTGATACGAATAAAACACTTAAAATGTAAGTTTTGTCATTAAATTCTTAATTAGACTCCAACTGTAAATTAGTAAGAGAACGATCACCTAAGTATTAACCCCGAAGGCCGAACCCGACATCAGACCAATACCCAGGAAACCACCCATCTTAGATCGTTTCCAGTTAGTTTCTAATTTTATAAAACAATCATAAATATCAATCATAGACGACATGAGCATCCCATGCCACTATGTCGCCAAATATAGGTTTACAATCAAAACTACACGATGTCGTATTTGGAAATTGGATTTCCGTCATGAACCAAGGCAAAAGATAGTCCTTACCGACTTCGAGACTGTCCAACCCGAGTCTCAGGGTCAGAGCGCATCGACCCTTGGATCGTCAGGGCCGGTCCACCGATGTGGATTAAAATGCCTGAACACTATGTTTCCCCACCCTTTGGGGCGTAAATGAGCCAACGAATGACTCCATCGGCTTCACATAGTCACTGATATATCCGAGGCGCCTCGCAACAGCAACAACCACACAGGTGAAAATAATATAAATGTCAGTCAGTTTAAGCACTGACACCACCTCTAGCTAGAAGGAAACACATGC
Source organism: Allium sativum (assembly GCA_030737875.1). Classification (NCBI taxonomy): domain Eukaryota; kingdom Viridiplantae; phylum Streptophyta; class Magnoliopsida; order Asparagales; family Amaryllidaceae; genus Allium; species Allium sativum. The sequence goes on along the minus strand of CM060910.1, from coordinate 898,521,701 downwards.
CCTCCCTGATGTCCTCTCCCGTTTCTGGTTCATACCGGGGTATGAGGCTCGCGAATTCACATTATACACAAAGCTACACCACACATGCGGTGCTTTGATCATCAACCACAAGATTTTGTTTTTCAACAGAAGCCTTGATCACTGCATCTTAGCATGCTACACAGGCAATTCACACCATGCAACTGATGGTTATCAATCACACAGAATGAATTCCAATGTCAGACACACAGTCCATTTACAAGTCTGTTCTGGGTCTGAACGAAACCGGAGGAACTATACACCTCGCATACTCATCGATCTCCACGTACGTCTGGATGATCACCACTCATTATCCATATTTCGGGATGCCTCCCAATAAGAACATCAGTTATCATCCAACCGAGGTGAAGATCTCCGATCTTCAACCACCGTCTTCATTTTCGACTTCTTATCGTCGATTCAGTTATTCAGAATGGGATAAACCCAGTCTTTCTGAGCAACTCGCGTATATAATAAACAAGTGCTACACAAACACAACATACGCCTCATTCCAACTCATCAGTCACTAACCGTAAATCAGTAAGAGAACGATTTCCCAAATATTAACCCCGACGGTCGAAACCAACATCAGATCAAAACCCAGGAAACCATTCGACTTAGCTAACCTTCAGTTAGTTTCTAAATTTCACATTCCATATCGTTTATAATATTTTATAACGATTTATCGCTATTTTATTTATTTAAAAATAGCCAATTTATTCAAACGACGCTTCAGGCCATAACGCGGTCGTGGCGCTGTTTTTCTTCAGATTTGATTTAGACATATCTAAAAATCTAACCATTGGATCTTCACAAATTTTATATCATTAGGAAGATCTTTTCAAAACGAATCCAATGGTTCCAGTTTTGGGAAAATCCGACGGTCGGATCTCCCGGTACACTCGTTTGAAGTTTCGATTTCAAAATACAAACTGCAGCGTCGTTATTCGATTTAATTTAATTATATTTATATATATATATAAATATAATCGATTCTGGCGCTGTTTTTCTTCAGACTTGAATTAAACATTCCAGACAATCCAACCGTTGGATCTTGACAAAGTTGGTGTCGTTGGAAAGATATTTCCAAAGCGAACCCAACGGTTTCAGGAAAATCCGATGGTCGGATCTCCCGCACTAATCATTTGAAATCACGGTTTCAAAACACGTACTACAGCTTCGTTATTCGATTTATTTTAATTATATATATATATAATCCATTCTTCGATTTCAAAACCATATTCTTTTCATACATTTGATAAAAATGATATTTTTATCCAACAGACTTTTATTTCAACACTTCACTATTTTTAACGATTCATGTATATAGTAAAAATGTGATTTTTATTGTAAAACAATTTATTTCAAAACACGACTATTTTATATAGTTCATATTGATGATAAAAATAAGATTTTTATTATAAAACAATTTATTTCAAACATGAATACCATTCAACACATGAATTTCTATTCAACGAATGAATTTCTATTCAACACATGAATGTTTTCTATAGTTCGAATATATAAAATAAAAATGTGATTTTTATTGTTAATACAATTTATTTAAAACACGAATACCACTCAACACATGAATTTCTATTCAACGAATGAATTTCTATTCAACACATGAATGTTTTCTATAGTTCGTATATATAAAATAAAAATGTGATTTTTATTGTTAAAACGATTTATTTAAAACACGAATACCATTCAACACATGAATTTCTATTCAATGAATGAATTTCTATTCAACACATGAATGTTTTCTATAGTTCGCATATATAAAATAAAAATGTGATTTTTATTGTTAAAACAATTTATTTAAAACACGAATACCATTCAACACATGAATTTCTATTCAACGAATGAATTTCTATTCAACACACGAATATAGTTTCAACACATGAAAATAATTCTAACACATGAATATTATTCAAAATTTCGGCAGCATAACGGCAGGGTAGTTAAAACCGGGGCCATCCCTAGTACGGTTCCTCACTCTACCTTAAAGTCTCGCAACTTTTGACAATGGGGATTTCATGCATCTAGTTCGCACGCAGGCAGCATGTATATTTTTTTCTTTTCCACAAACTAATCCAATGTGGTTTCAACAAAATAATTCTCAACCACAAACGGGTATTTTTCAACCACAATCAATTCTAATCAACCATTCACTATCAACCAGTTTTCGCACCAATCACAACCAATAAATATCGTCCATGGTTTGTGGACGAGGGGCGTATATATATATATATATAAGTATTTCACTTCTATTTCAACACATATATAATTTTTACAACGCACATATAACTTATACATCGAACGTACAACTTATACAACGCTTATACATGAGGTGTACAACGCTTATATAACTCATACATCGACTATATAATTTATACATCGTCGTTTTCCATATCGTTTATAATTCAGAAATCTCACATTGGGTTCCACTCCATCAAAAATAGCAGAAGGCTCAAAAAAATATGCGGTCCCTTCTAGAATGTAGAAGACGTCCACACGAGTCCACTGTCTCTTGTTTTACTAAATTTCGTCAAGAAACGAAAAAGATATGATTTTTACAGTGAAATCAAAAACCATAGCGCATTAAAGTGCTATAATATAGTTGAAATTATAATTAGCCGTTACCTTTCAATATCCTTCAAAACTAGGGTTTGAATTTTCGCAAAAACCGAAGCACAACAGGATGATCGGACTTCACTGCGTTGTAGTGCTACGGAAGGGCTTCTCGCGCGTGGTGGTCCTGCTCAGCTCGATGCAGGATCGGGGGAGAAATTTGATTCGATGCAACTCCACTTCCGAGGCCTCTATCTCGAGCAACGCGCCACTACAGGGGGCGAGACGGGTCTGGATATGTAGAGGATGGGAAGATCTATGAAAACCTCAACAGGAGGGAGGTTTAATTTCGTGTGTGGAGGGAGGAAGCTACGAACGAATTCCGTCGTTCGTTATAAGGGGAAGCGTCGCGGTTTTGATAAACGAGAGTTTTGAGGTGGAAGCATCCGATTGGCCCGCCTATATTTAAATTATTTTTTATTTTTTAAAATCCGAATATACCCCTTATTACATACGAACTCCAATTCGAACCCAACGACTGTCGCCCTTAGCTAAATACCCCCATTCCGAACACAATGGGATATGTTTCGAAGGCCCATTTGACTTTTTTAGTCAGTTTTCCTTCAAATTAAATTATAAAACATTCAATGTTTGATTTGAACATACATTTCAATTTGCCGGGGCCACATACTGATTCTAAAAATTCCAAAAAATTAAATCTAGCTATGTTTTGACGATATGGTCCCAACAAAACTAGTTTCGTCGAATTCTGAGATAGTTTGAAAAATGGCCATTTTCTGGTCGATCCAATTTAACGGTAATTGACCAAAACACATTTTTCTTCGCCATGCTCACATGTTAGCTTAAAAAATTATGAAATTTGAAACCTAGTAATAATTTGACATCCCGGATCCAACAAAAGTGGTTTCGTCGAATTCTGAGGTCGTTTGCAAAATGGCTATTTTCACGGGCTATATAAACTCCATAGTGACCTTTCTGAAAATTCATTTGGCCATAACTTTTGCTTCCCGCTATGAAACTTCGATTTTTCAGATTCGTTAGAAAGATATTCGCTAACAGATTTAAATATTTTTGGTTTCACTAAAATCCGTTTTGTTTTGCACCCGGTACAGTCAGTCAAAGTTTGAATTCAAATTTTGAAACTACCGCGCCATTTCAGGCCTTGTTTATAATTAGAATTAATCATATTTATTTTCAAACGTCGATTCAAACTTACTTTTCATCATTATTATTTAAAATAATTATTTTAAATATTTAAAATCCACTAAAATAGCTAATTTAAAAATTTTAAATTGGTTCAGATTTTCCGGGTTATTACATTCCTTATGTCAATTCGTATGCTCCTTCTCTAATTTTCCCCTTTTTACTTGCTTTTGTGAATACTAACTTCATTCGGAACTTAGATTGAATCTCGTTGTACATGCGATTATAACACGGGGAAAATTGGGTATAATTTTATTTAGTAAATTTTGGGCATAGCTTGGGAATGTGGTATAAACTTGTATTTACTAGACTTGTGGAAAATTTGACACATAGATTTGGGCACATATGACAAATACGTAAATTGGCTGAAGATGAACATGCCTAACCCGAGATTAGATTGAGTCGCAGTGTAAGACGGCTCGGAACAGCCCGACACATCCGGCGACCACAACAATATAGATCTAATGTGAGAGGTTAGCGCATTAAGCCCAAAAACCTGAGTTTAGATTGAGTTGCGGTGTAAGCCTGCCCGGAACTGCCCAGCACATCCAGCGACCGCAACATTATAGATCTAATGTGAGAGGTTGGGGCTTTAATGAAAGAATTAAAGCTAAGGAACAGACAGACTAAGAATGGTAGGTTTAAGTTAATTAAGGCAACACTTAACCAATACAACATGTTAGCAAAAAAGATGGGTGATGTTAGGTAAATTTTGAGAACACTTAACCGTTATAACATGTTGATTAGAAAACCCTAGTAACGGGGACCCATTTCAGCAGTAACCCACATAGATGTATCACGGTACCCTGAACTAGGCAGGGTGGGGCACGATTACTGGACTGATTATAAGTGGCCAAAATAGCGGCGGGTGATGCAGTAGTGTAGTTCCGATGTAGTATGGGCATGCACGTACTCCAGAGTGGAAAAGTAGTATACACTGCATCTTGAATCGTGTCCGGTTGCCATCATGGGAATTGATACACCCCATGATTGGGGCCAGCACAGGTATCTACACACGAGCGGGGCCGAATGACACAAGTAAGAAATGCATGCGAGTAGAAGCCGATCGGGAAAGGGATCACTTTGTTATGAACACATGATGATAATTGAAACATTCGTAGAAGGTGCAGAGAAGTGGAAATGAGTGCGATAGTATATTCAGTTTATCTTGCCTTATTTTATGTTATCTTATTTCAATGGTATTGTCCTATATTCAGTTTATTCATGTCATGATTCTTTTATTGGGGATTTATGCTGTTTTACTACTGTTTTATGCTGCTTTATGTACTTGGAGTTTTAAATCAAGACAGATGTTTCATTGTAATAATTTAGAAGTTGGATTTGAGATAGTGCTTGTAATGTTTTGACTGAACCATGCTATTTATGAAATGTTTTCAGTTTTCCGCTGTTTATATGTCTGTCTTGTAAATTATCTGTGTCTTTTACCTAAAATGCTTCACCAAAGTTAATGCATTCCCTTTGTGAGTGACCATAATGGAGGTGGGGTGTTTCAATTTCATTCATATTATTTTCCATCTACTCACATTCATTTCATTTGAATGATTTACGATCAATATATTCACAATCAATTCGTATTTCATTCGTATGTATTCAAATTGATTTAACCAGTTTATTTTTTTACGACAAAAGACATATTTTTCTATACACTTTGACATTATTTGGTTAGTAAAATAACCACTTATTTTTCTGGTTAACCAATTTCAGATCAATTTATCCATTTTAAACTATTTAACTTGTACAAGTTAAGTTTTGAATTCTATAATTCATATACCCAGTATTTATTTCAAATTCCTTTGTAAGCATATAAATATATATACATATATTTATTTCCATCTCAAATTAAAAATATTTGTATAAACAATTTGTTTTCAAAAATAAATTCCCATTGGAAATCTCATTATGGTAGCAATCCATCACTTAGAAACTCGAAAATGAACACCGATGACGTCCAGATCATTATTGGAATTATTTTCCAGCGACTGAAGTGAGTTCAGTGCTTTATCATTTTCGAAATCCATTCAGAATGATTTTTATCCAAAATATTTCCAAAACAAGCTATTTTATTTTAATATACATTGGGAAAATATTTTCCAACTTTCCGGGATTTAAATTCCAAATCTTGTTTGAATCTAATTCAATGTCATCTCATTTGTATATATTATTCATATGCAAATTCTATTTGATTATATATAACCATTCCAATTATAGTCGAATCGTGGGACGTTACGACATCGATAGGAGTTTTTAAACTCTTGAACAGAATAGTTCGACATAATATTGTTTTAAAGTGGATAAATGAAATAATTTTACCCAAAATTATATTTTGATATGATATTGTTTTAAAGTGGATAAACCATCCAACAGATAAGCCAACAAAATAAAAAACAATTTTTATATCAACTTACAAATACACTCTCTCGTATATATACACTCAACTACTAATCCTATCACTAATGAGTAAACCCTTACCAAAAGCCTTGGTATTCGCTCAACCAAAGCTCTGGTACCAACTGTAACAGCCCGCAAATCCGTACTATCTGAGTTGACCAAATACCATACACCTCCAACCCAAATAAAACAGAATTACGAATCACTATGGTTTAAGGAAGAAAAGATAGAAGAACTTAAAGAAGCATCAGAATTTCTCAATAGAACTAAAGAAAATGTAATATATTGAATAACCTTTTGAAATACAAAACTGTATTGTATATTCATACCTTATCGTAGCACAACATATATACATCAAAGTGGAAATAACTATAAATAACTAACTGTGAAGCCTCCTGCTTCAAGCTCCTCCAAGTGTATTTGTAAAAGCTTGAAACACTTGACTGTCCACACAAATTTGGCAACCTAAGAGTTTAGTGTTGTAACACCCCGTAATTTTAAATATTAAAATTAACAAATTTAAGAATACTTAATTGTTAAACCGAGAATTAAGGGAAACGGGTTACGCCATTACGTTCGTCTTGAAATTTATCTTGGATTAGAGTTCAAGTTTTTGTAAATCGGACTTTGTATGAGGAAGTTATGGTCCTCGGAAGTTTCAATGATTTTATATAAATAAAAACAATTCGGAATGATAAATTCGAAATTCAAATTCAAACAGGGAAGAGGCTGGGCGGGAATTATCCTGCCCAAAGGCCAGGTCGACCAGGGGGTTGACCTTCCCTATACAGGTCGCCCAGGGGGTCGATCTGGGGGTCGACCTACCCCCCTTCCCCCGGGCAGATCTGAAATGTGACGATTTCTGACTCTCTACTGAGTCATTAGGGCTGATGTAGCTGTTCTAGATAACTCTATGTAGTCAGGATGGTTGGATTTTCTCCTATGATAATCTAACGGCTTAGGTTGATTCAAACTTCTATAAAAGAGGGCCTAGACTCAAACCCTAAACCTAAACAAAATTTGTCTCTTGGACATCATGCTGCTGCTAGGATAGTTCTCCTTCCTAAAGCTTAGGATTTAGCAAGTCGGAATTCTAATTCTAAAGATGAACGAACCATTCTCTTCTCTAACCTATCTTTGTGAGTACTATTTCTTTCACAATATAATTAATAAATTAATTGTGATGAGTTATAATTGGATTATGAGAACATGTCTATTGAATCACGTGATGTTGTTTAACTTTGTTATCTTATGTTGTAGATCTATTTCATATGTCCAATTATACATGTTTAACTTGATTCATTTTATGCAAGTTTGGGATGTAAATCATATGCTAGTTCGTATGTGAAACCTTATGCAAGTTTGGGATGTTAAATCATATGTTAGTTTGTATGTGAATTTTATGCAAGTCCGTTTTTACATATGTTAATTCGTATGTGAATCTTATGATGTTAAATCATATGTTAATTAGTATGTGAATTTTATGCAAGTTTGGGATGTTAAATTGTATGTTAGTTTGAATATGAATCTTATGCAAGTCTATATGTGAATTGTACACAAATTTATATGTGAATCAAGTATATACATATGCTAGTTTATATTCAAAAACATGTGATAAATTCATATGCAAGTTGTAGGAATCCATATGCAAGTTTAGGTGAAAACTATATTCACATTTTTAGGTGAAAATTATATTCACATATGCAAGTTTAGGTGGGACCCATAATTCATATATGCAAGTTCACAATTTCATGTTTAGATCGATATTTAGATCCATGGTAGTTTATGCAAATATATGATTCTATATGACCATTGTCTATGCAAATTATTGGCTATGCAAATTTATGTTATAATTCCTATTTGCAAGTTAGATCTATTTTTATGTGTTATGCAAGTTGTGATGTTTCTTTTTTTTTATAAGTTAGACTATTTGCGAGTCTAACATATTTCATATTTGAAAGTACGAATAGCATGGGGACAATGGGAAAATATTAATTATGTAAATTGTGAATTAGCACAAAATGGCTTTAAAAGCATATAATTAAATTGAGACATTAATTGGTATAATTTTTATAACTAAAAAATATGGACATAATTAATTTGGAAATTATTGACAATTTGAATAGGGATAATTAATTCAAATTGGGGTGAAAGTATTTGTAATAATAAACGCATAAGACATAAGGTTAGACTCGTTTGTGGTGTAAGACTGCCCAGACCCACCCGGCAAATCTAGCAACCACAAACGGTAGTCTAATGTGAGAGGTCAAAGGCATAAATTAAATGCGTAACAATTGTAAAGACATGAGGTTAGGATCGTTTGTGGTGTAAGATTTCCCGGACCCGCCCGGCAGATCCAGCAACCGCAAACGGTAGTCTAATGTGAGAGGTCTTACAAGGTTATGGTTATAATGAATTAAGTAACACTTAACCAAGATAAACATGTGGTGGGACATGGGGGTTAAGTGGGTGACATGGGTGACATGTGAAATACGATTAGAAACACTTAACCAAATTTAAACATGTAACAAGACATGAATAAGAAGGGGTTAAGTGGAAAATTCTAGTGGGGACCAAGCATGGGTGGAAGGCTTGTGTCAAACATAGGGGACCCTTTTCAAACCAGTAACCCATTAAGTATCTTTGTGAGCTCGAGTTAGATCGAGGACGGGACACGCTTACTGGGTTTGATTGTAAAAGGTCAAAACGGGTTAACGGTGGCAATGCAAGTCCAACGGGGTCATGTGTGTGCGTGGGCCCGGGCTGGTAGGTAAGATGTTATTGCATCGTGTAGATATAAGCCGCGCATCTTTAGTGGTATCGGGTTGCCATTTTGGGGAGTGATACATCCCACTGTGGGACCAGCATGGGTATCTATGAGTTAAGGAGTCGATTACATGGGGGTAGTGGGTACAACTAGTGGAGATAAGGGCAGGCAGCACCTATGGAGACAGCTAGGGGTACATGAAACTACCATTATGATTATAATCTTCAGTAGGCAGGATCAACTCTTAGGGTGACCAGTAATGGTGCAGTATAGTAATTATCCTGTAGTGGTTAGGAGCGAGATTAACGCCAGAATATTCCTCTTGTTTGTTTTGTCTTGCCCACTTGTTTCACAGTCATTCCTTGTTTTACCAGTTTATGCCTTATCCTAATTACTTTAATAATTATATTGTTAAAGTTATGGTACTCGCCAGACTTTATGTCTGACCCCCTTTGTTTTCGCCTCTTTTCTTCCTCCCCCCCCCCCTTAGGTTCTTAGGGTGGGACTAGTACTAGTGGAGCTTGATCTGGATCTTTCTCTCTCTTTTGGAAGTGCTTGGATTGCTGAAAGTAGAGTTCATCTCATCTCTTTTATGGCTACTTATGTTAGGGTTATGCTTTTTACTTTATGTACTCATAAAACAATTTGTCAAGATCGTTACTAAGTGTACTTGGTTTTTCTGTTGGTTTATGATGTTGTTGTAATCAAACTATTTCTCCGCTGCAATAAAAGTTGTTTTGAATTTTCCAAGTACAAATATATGTATCTATCTTGTTATATTCTTTTCTTTTCACCAATAATACTCTATGAAAGTTAATGCATTCCCTTTGAGAGTGACATTAATGGACGTGGGGTGTTACAAGTGTAAAAACAAAAACAAAAAAACTTTGGGTCAGTCATGGGACTTGTGTGAGTAAACTCCAATCATTTTGTTTAACTTTGAAAAATCTTTTAAAAGAAAGGGTAATCGTAAGACTGATCCACACATAAATACGAATGGTTTTTACCTTATGATAACCAAAACATTTTTGATATCAAAATCCAGTGATATTACAATAATGTCTAATCAAATAAATATCCATCTAGCAAAACGCTTGCATCTCATGCTCCACATATATAGTATAAAATTAAAAACTGCAAGGCGCTTATTGGAGATTGGATTCCAACTATGACAAGGTATGAGACCACCTTCCAATCAGTGTACTCTAGAGGGGATACACTAGGGTTCAACAAGAACATCTTGCAACCCGACCACATATGACCGGTCACTCATTTAGCTTGAGTGGACCAAATGTATTATCACCCACGGTTGTTGGCCATCCAACCATAACCTGTAAGATACAGAATCGAAAGAAGAACAAATATTTTTTTTCCAGATCGATGATAATATACCTTGCTTAGGTGTGACCTAACTAGCCATGTTGCCTGCCCGATTTTTGTCATTTCCCGGTTGTGAGGCTTGAGGTCACGTTTACCTTTCTAGAACAGCACGCCACCATTTACATTGAATGTTGCATCGTTAAACCCGTAAAATCACTAGTTGATCTTCCCAAGAATATCATAGGTATAAAAATCTAAGAGAAACAAATTTCCCCTCCACCAAACAAAATACTTTGAAAAGATCGCCTTATATGGTTCGTTAGGCATACTCTCTTAGACAATCATCCATATAAGATGTCTGGAACTGGACAAACCGAAGGCACTATCCTATAAACAGAACAACCCTTGCATTTTACCTCGTCTCCAGTTATCTTTAGCATAATCAAATTTGCAACGCCGATGCATATACGGAGTAGTTTTCGGAAAATAAATCCAATTTGTCTTTACGTATTGACAACGATGGTCAAAAAACTTCGATAGTCTGTTATTTAACTATCGAAGAAAAACAAAACATCTATCCAAATTTCTAGCTGGAAATATTATTGACTAGACATCAAACAAATATTGGCCCTTTCTAATATTTCATTAGTTAAATCATATCCCAGATTCCTTCCAATACCTTTACCTCAGTATTTTCAAAATGCTTTGTAACGACCCGAATTTTTAGCCATTTAATTTTGAACATTTAAATTATTTTAAATGTTGTATTGGAAATATATATGGATTTTTACAAGGATTTTGTTTATTAAAAACGATGTTATAATGTGTAATTTATATTTATATTTAAAATGAGCTCATAACATCGTGGCAGTTCGAAATATTACATTTTGAACTTCAATTGAATATGCAGTATCCAATATAAGTTGGATTTCTTTAAAACAAGAAATATTTGAATCTGTTATACTATAGTTTTATAATGGAAATGTAAAATCAAGATTTCGTCTTATAGATTGTAAGTTATGTAATCAAAATTTCAGAAGTCACTATAAAATGGTTTATAAAATATAACGATTTATTATATAAATAAATCGATTTTAAATAATCTAAATGTCGTTTTAGTTTGAAATAACAAGTTATAAATCTAGATTTGTTTATTTTGGAGATGTAATATGTTCTAGTCGGATATATATGATGATAATAATTTATTATTATTCAACATAATTGTTTTTGAATTTATTTATATTTTGATTGTTTTATTTTAGCCTTTAAATAAATTGCTGTTTTGCAAACTACATCCGTTTTTGACGAATTTTTATTGGATCAATAATGTTAAATTGTTGTATGAAAATAAATTTCATCGCGATTCGATATCATATGTGACCGCGACAACCATAAACGCCTAGATTTCTATTTAATCATTTTATCGATTGAATATGGAATTTAAGAATAGTCGATTTTCAAACGACCTCCAATTTTGACGAAACGAATTTTATTAAATCCACAGTGATTAATTATTTTAAATATTTCCAGTTTGGAGTCAATTGGAGTTATTTTGATCATCATGCACAATATAAACACATATCGATTTACGCTGTGAATTAAAAAGGGAGTTATATCAAATGATCTCAAAATTTAACGAAACCAGTTCCATCGTGTTCGAAATATTTTATTATAAAGATTTCAAGTTTGAACCATTGGAGTTGTTATGTGAGCATATGAAAATTAATCATGAATCAATTGACGAATTTAATATTAAAAATTTCGCTATTTTTTTCAGATGGAACTCTGTTTTCAATTAAACAAGTTCCGTTGAATCTGGAATGTCAAACTATAGCACGATGTCAGTTTTCACCACAATTGAAGTTTGTATATGGTCATACAAAATTAAAACGTCGAATGAAAAACGATGATAGGCATGAAATAATAAAATTAAATTAAATATTTAAATAAATAATAATAGATTTTCTATAAATTCACGGTTTCATCGTCCAAATCCCTGAGCCCCAAACTTCTATTTCCCGTTCTTGTGTTTCTTCCAGTAAAATAAAAACGATAATTCATCCTCTTCAAAAATAATTTATAAATAAAATCCATGAAAGAAATCGATAGTTTTGGATTTGTTGGGCTTCTCTACTCTGGGGCTTCACGTATGTGCCCTTTCCTTCCTAGCAATGATTTCTGGTATAATTCGAATTGGAATAGTGCAGCCCTAAGGCTTGAGGTTTTAGGAGCTAGGGGATGCCGGGAATTAAATGGGTGGCGTAGGCGTACTCGGGGTAAGGAGGCGAGCAAGGGGACAGAGTTTGGTCAGTTTGGGAGACGATGGATGTCGATATTTTTTCTGGTTGTCAGGCTTTCGAGCTTAAGGTTGGGACTTTCGAGAAGCGTGCGATCTGGGCCATGTTTGGGTCATGAGCAAGGGAAATTAAGGCGTAGGTAGTGCATATTTTTGATGGTTTGATGGTCGATGTTAGGAGGTGTGGTGGTTGGTGTAGTCTCAGTGGCGTGGGGTTTGAACAGGCATGAAGCAGTTCACTGTTCATATGGAAAACAAAAAGAAAAAAACTTCAACTGGTTTAACCATGGTACTCTTTTTATTAATTAATTGATGATTAAAAGAATAATTATTTTAATTTATGTCGTGTACTGGACTGGTTTCATTGTATAAGATGAAATTGTTTTAAACAGATGGAGAGAAGCAGATGTTGGGGAAAGAGATGTTAAACGTGTGGTTAAGGAAAAGGGGAAATTAGTTAAACCATAATGAAATCTGTTAATTTTATAATTAATGATTATGTATATTAAATTTAAAAAATATAAAATTATAACCATTATAACTAAGTCATATGCTAATAGAATTTCATGAAACCAATCACTTTGGATTCATAGCAACGAGATCTACATTGTAGCATTAATGTGGCCGAGAACAGAGCTATTGGAATTTCATGGAAAAAAATCAAATGTCTGTTTGATTTAAAATGAAACAAAAGCAAAATCATCAACTATGAACCAATGTGAGTAAACTCACTAACTCTGGTTCATTTATATTTTTATATAAATGACTTTTAAACTAATATATAGTAATTTTATGTTGTGTGATGGTTGTTTGGATAAATGATTGATAAATTAGTTGAAATGATTGATATAGTTATATATTTAAATCGTTGATTGGATATTGATTCTATTTACTATGTATTTCATATTGAAATAAAGTTGATAATATTTGTTATGATTAACATATGTGGATGCAGGAGTATAGGTTGGAGGGATCCAACTGGATTCCACAATAATTATATTACTGTTTTCATTGATTGTGATATATGATGTGATATATAATCAATGATTGATTATATTGTGTTTGAATTACCCTAGACCTAGAATTTTGGTATTTAAACATCGTAAACTATTTTCGAATGTAAAAGGAATTTGAGATTTAAAAAGGATTTTTTTTTCTAAAATAGAAATTTAATTTTGAATAAACTTGAAAATAAGAACTTGTTTTAATGAATAAAACAAGAAATTGATTATAAACGACGTTTATAAATTAAGTGAAGTATTTATCATGATATAAATTTCTATATAAATTCAAGTCTGAATTTATGTAGAAAATTGGAAATTAGTTTTGAAACTAATAACTATAATTGGATTTGAATTAAGCAGTTATAAAGAAAATTGTGATAGAGATTATAAATGTTTGTAATAAAAGTGAGATTTTCTATGAATAATTCTAAGTAGAAGTTATAAATGAGATTTGAATTTGAGATGATACAATCAAATGGATTTGATTATATAAAAAGAAATATTATTCACGATTAAAAGTGAATAACGATTAAAAAGCAAATATTTTGCAATTGGAAATATTTATAAAGTGAAATTTGAATAAACTTTGAAATAGTAGATTTATTCCAAAGTTCGGAATATTAATCGAATATAGAATAATCGAAAGAGAGCTATTTAATGAAATTCGATTCTATCGAATTCGGGAAAGCACTTTTTACTTTTCGTTTTTAATGAAGATTTAATTATTTAATTTTTATTTATTTATTCAAATTAATGAATTAGAGTTATATTTTAAATTAAGATATTATGGAAATAGGGATTATAACGCTATCGTTGTAATCAATGTTTTTCGTAAAAGAAGTGGATTATTATACTGAATCTGAGAGTTGCATAAGCAATGTTTTTGTTGAAATTTGAAGTTGTGAGCCTTGTCTATTTCGAAGTTGAGAATGTTGTTCACTTAAGGTCTGAGAGGTAATTATACCCCAACTTGATTGACGTCATGACTGACTGAGGAATGGTTAAGGTTCGATAGCGAGAATTGGTTAGTAATCTGATTAGTTAATGAATGATAAATGAGTTGAGTTTTATAACTTTGGTTTAATCCAATGATTGGATTTAGGAAACGTTTTCCAAATAAAATCAGATATGTTTTCCAATTGGGATAAGAGATATTTCTCGAATATAGAAAATAAAGGAATTATGATATTGTACACGTTTTCCACGAGTTTTTGGAAAGATATGGAAGATGGGAAAATTGGAAAATGATAATTTAATATGTATTGATTTAAAAAGGGACTAATGTTGCTTCATGATTGATCGATAGAATTTTCCATTTGGAAATTGGATCATGGTTGTATGGATGTTCCTTTGATAGTTAAATCACTGGCTATCAAAGTATGGTTTATTTTATTCTTCCGTTGTCAATACGAAGAGATCGGGATCAGGTTTATTATCTGAAAACCACTCTGTATGGGCATAAGCATTACAAATCAACTTATTTTTAAGATGATTGACATAGCAGTAAAGTTCAAGGGTTGTTCTGTTAATCCTAGGTAGAAATTGCCCAAAATGGATTAAGTGAATGGTGCCTTCGGCTTGTCTAATCCCAAGACAACTTGTATGGACAAAATTCTGACAGAGTATTTCCAAATGATCATGTATGTTGATTTTTACAAATATGTCAACTTTGTTGGCAGTGAATTTATTCTCTTAGCTTAACACCCAGAGTGTATTTATGGACGTCAATTAGTGATTTGATGGATCTGACGATGTGGCATTCAAAGTAAATAGTGGCAATATGTTCTTAAAAAGTAATCGTGACCTCAATCCTTATCAACCAGGAAATGACAGAAATCGGGCAGGCAACATTACCAAGTGAGTCATTCCTATTAGGGGTACTATCACCTGATCTAGAGGGATTCCATTTGCTTCTTATTTTTTCGTTGTTTTATGATTTCGGTAACGGTTGCTGATCATAATCGTTGTTGATAATATGCTCAGTATACTCAAGTGAAATGGGTGGCCAGTCATGTGTGGTCGGGTTGCAAGAAGTTCTTGTTGAACCCGTTGTATTCCTCTCTAGAGATACACTATCGGAAGGTGGTCCCATACCTTGTCATAATTGGAAATCCATTTTCCAATAAGTTCCCTGCGGTTTTTGATTTTGTATTATATATATGGAGCGTGAGATGCAAGTGTTTCACTAGATTGCTATTTATTTGATTTAGGCACTATTATTATATCATAGAAGTTTTTGATATAAAAGAATATCTTGGGTTATCATAAGGTAAATGCCATACATGTTTATGTGTGGATCGGTCTTACGATTATCGTTTCTTTTTAAAGGGATTTTTGATAGTTAAATCAAATGGTTGGAGTTTACTCACACCAGTCCTATGACTGACCCAAAATTTAGTTTGTTTTGTTTCACTCTAAACTCTTGGGTGCCCAAATTTGTATGGGCAGTCAAGTAGTCGGGATTTTTCAGATATACTTAGAGGAGCTTGGAGCAGGAGGCTTCAGCATTATGTACATACTATTTATTTCCGCTTTGATGTCGAATGTGTTGTATTCTAATGATGGTATGTATATGCAAAATAGATTCGTATTTCAAAAATTATGTTATTTAATATATTTTATTCATTCCTCTTGAGATTTGTATTCTTCGTTTTCTTCTATTCTAACTTTTCTTTCTACTTCTCATCCTCTAAATTCTTTCTATTAATGATCTGCTAATTTCTGATGCTTGGTTAGTCGATATGGTGTTTTGTGTCGATGATCAGGATCGCGGTTCATTACAGCTTTAGCCTTTTATGATATTTAGAAAACGTTCAACATCCCATCTTCTTTTATTTTCTACATTTATAAAATATCTTCTATTTATGATTGGAATTCATTTCCAATTACTCCTCCCTTTCATGACCATTTATTTCTAAATCTTAAATTAACCAAAAAAATTCTCCAGTGTCTCCTTTGTATAGTTCAATCGGTACAACTACAACTCACATCTCTAGGTCCTTTCCATTCAAAAAGAAAATCTAAAAGCCAACTGGCTTGCCCAATAAGCTCAAATAATCTCATACAAAATTTCAACATGTACCTTTTTGTCGGGCACTAAAATATAATCATCAATCCATACCTGTTTAACATATATATGCACATTCACAATTTGTTCAAATCAATTCAATACTTTTTACTTTAATCGCTTCTCATTCGCTAATTAATTTTCTAATTATATTCTTTACATAATCTACTTTTAATTTGAACATATCATGTTCAAATATATTTGTATCGAACTCAAACTCCTTGATCTCTTCCAAATTCTAAAATAAGTTTTATATTCGAACTCCCAGTTTCAACTAACAAATTCAATTCACTTAAACAAAGTTAAGTTCGATCCAAAAAATCTATTAACTAATTTCCTTTGAAATTAGTTAACTTAATATGATAATTAAAAATCTGATTTTTTGTTTCAAAAACCATTCCATTTACTTCACTTGAGTTCATATTTATTTTATAACTCAAATCTGGATTTTTCTAATGGAAATTTGGATTTTTATTCACTTGAAATTATTTTAATTTATTTAATAAACCGTTATGGTTTATAAACGATTTTACATTGACTTTTCTTAAATTTGATTTTGGCATAACTCCAAATATATAAGGCAAAATCCAGGTTTTTCTCTTCCATTAGAAAATTATCATTCAATATGTCTGAACATTTGTTCTTACATCGAATTCCAACTTATATTGAGTTCTATATACTCGATTGAAGTTTAAATAGTCAAATAATGAACTATCGCGTTATGGCAAGTTGGTTTTAAATTAAATTTAAATATAAACTTTTAAACTTCGTTTATTAATTTAAATTCCAACTCCAATGAAACCAGTTTCCCAAATTTTACATAAACGTTTTAACTATCCAAAATTGTTGATTACTTTATTCATAATTCATAACTCGGTTATAAATTATTCACCACTCAATTTGTATATTGAATTACAATTTCCTTGGACATAAATTATTTTATAAACATGTGATATAATTGAATTTCAATTATAAATTCCTTTTATGCAAATAATCAATTAGTTCAACATCCCTTACCACTATAAATTAATACCATCTCTTGATAACAGTGAAGTCATTCAAGTTGAGGTATTTTAATTACCTCTCAGAGCTTGATCGACAACGTTCTTATCTTGAGACGGATAATAGTTTGTAATACAAAATTGACATTACTTATCCAAAAAATCCTCGCATTTATCTCATTTAAAAATATGAGTTTTAAATGCGATTTATTATATTTGGAAAAATCTATTTCCAATTTATCCAATGAAAATTACTTCGTTACATTTATAAACATTGTTTATAAATTAACTTCCTTATTTTATATTGAACAAACTTCCATTTAAAAAAAATCTATTTTAACTCTATTCCCATTTCGGAATATTTTTTTATTAAAACTTATATATAAACTTAGCATCTATTTTCATATTTAATTTTAAATTTCTATTTAATACAATTCCAGTAACTTATAGAAATAAATTTATCTCTATAAATTCGACATAGTCTAATTAAAACCATAAATCCGTGCGGATTCATTTAAATTCATTTTACATTCCGAACATTGGAATAAATTTCATTTTTTCCTTTTACCAAAACGATTTCCAATTATAAATCCTTTTGTAAATTGATACTTGAATTAACAATTCCCAAATTATCCCCCTATAATTTATTTCACTTCATTGGTAAATGTCATTTATAAATTCAACCTCTTGTTTTTATTGTAAAAACAAGTTTATTGTTTCCTGGCCCATTCGAAATTCAATTTCTATTCTTGGAAAAAAATATTTTCCTTTTAAAATTTAAAAATCCCTTGTTATAATATTTTTAAAGGGAAAGTCTATTTATACAAGAAATTTTGGAATAAATAGTGACACAATTGATTTGCATTGTTGGATCACCCCATGAATTCCACCTCTCTATATAATGGCAAAAAGATCCAACGGTTGAGGCTTTGTGTCTTTTTGCTTGTGTTTAATTTTGCATTTAAATAGCCGGCCCCATTTTTAAATATCAATATCTAGGGCCAATGATATTCAACCATCCGAATACACAAATCATCAATTCAATTCAACACATCACACATATATAAATATGTAAACAATAATAAATAAATTTTGGAGGAATCCAATTGGATTCCTCCAACCTGTTTTCCCTGCATCCACAAATGTTAGTCAACATAAATAATACCAATCCTGCTTCAAGGCAGGATATCGCAGTATAGAAGGTCATCCACTAAATATATATATTGTGGGGCGCATAGGGTCATCCGCTAATGGTACTGCGGGAAATATCCAATATATACACATATATATTAGCCACAACCACCAAGCCTAAATGTAACTAATATATATAATAACCATAATTTATCAATAAACAGCAATGTAACAAACTAATCAACAAATAGCTTGTAAAAATTCGATTTATAAAAAATTATAATCGAACCAAAGTGTGATTTTACTCACCTTGATTTTTATTTGGTGAATATCCATTTAAAATGCCATATCGTCTCGGCTACGCATCTACTTGAATCGCATCAACTAAATCTATCTTGAATCGACTTATTTTGTACCTATGTTTATTTAATTTGTAATTTTATTTAGTAAGTAACGATTATTAATTTAAATTAACTACTAAAAATATTTAAATAAATTATTCCATCTGTATTTAATTATTTGTAAAAACATGTATCTCTCTCCCTCGACCAACTATGAAGCGAACTCAACAAACACTGATCCCTTTCCACTTTGGCATTTCGTCAAGCACCTCATAGACATCCTTTTGCATTCACAACCTCTGCCCTACCGTCTATGGTACCATCCAAATTGGGCTTAATAATGCAGCCAAATCCATTTCCAAACACTACGGTTTCGTCCCAATATCATCTCTATCGGACCAGCACCGTACTCCTCGACCACTGCTGCAACACCACTCTAATGCCTTAAACCACAAGCCAATCACTATCCTGGAAAGCCTCGTTCATATGACAGCCCATTTTCATCATCTAAGCTTCCATCTTCCAAAAAAGCATAGTCCGAACAACCCCATTACCCACTACCGAACTCCAGTCATCCACTGCAGCATTTTCCTCTTTTCAATTCCAGTTCATCATAAGTACAACACATTATTACAGTTGCCCGTAAATCCCACCTTTGACTTTCCTTAAACATCGCAACCTAAAAAATGCTTGAATGCAAGTTTTCTGCAAAATTCAAACAAACTCTCATCAACATCGACAATCCACAATCGAGCAAACCCTAGACAATTCAATGCGAGTCTCAACAACTTCGAAAAAACCTGCAATGTTACACCCCGAAATTTTAACAACACTAAAAGAGGATAAATTAAATAATAATTAATTTAATATTCATAATTAAGGGAAACGGACTGCACCATTGCGTCCATATAAAAATTCTGGTCAAGATAGACAATTGGTTTGCGTTAAACGGACACCGTATGAAGAAGTTATGAGAGTTTTAAATTTGTATATGCACATAAAGAATATATATATACACATGAGTCAGAGATGAGTCAGAATATTATCCAGAACAGTTCAAATTGGAAAAATGAAAAGTGGCGGCTGATTTCCCGCTTTAGGGGGTCGACCCCCCTAGAGGGCTGTCGACCTATGGGTCGACCCACCCACAAGGGTATCGACACCCCTAGGGCTGAGGTGGAAGTCGGTTTCAGAGGGTTTTGCAGCTATATATATGTGTCCATTTCTCATATTTTCTTCATTGAGAATTCATGGTGGCCAAACTCTACCGGTGTCTGAACTGAATTGGATTTGTTCATCCCCTACAACTTTCAGCTTTGCAAATCAAATTCTGAGATTCAAGAATAGATTCAACACCAACTTCTTATCTATCTTCTTAACAATCCAAACACTGTGAGTTGGTTACTTTTAGGTTTAAATGAATAAAAGAAAATTGTAAAAGACTGTGATTTGGATATGTTGTAAACTATGAATCTATGCTAGTTTTAAATCTTATACTATGTCATGATAGAACTGCTTCTCTAGATCTAATTAAAATATGCTTATTCTATTATGTCGCCTTTGTGGATCTTGATTCGTAACTGTATTGTGGTTAATGTTAATTTGGACAGTTACAACATTGGTTAGATCTAATTCTTTATGTAAATCACCTTTCACCTGTCATATTGTGGTCAATTTAGATATGTTGTAAATTGGACATGTGAATCCATATTTAGATCTAAACATTCTATTATGTTATCCTAATTATGTTAGATCTGTTTTATGTTTATATTATTATATAGTTAGATCTACTTTTACCTATTAGATTTGTACTATGTGGACACCTAAATTATTAATCAGATCTAGGTTATTATTTGGATCCCCTTGTGCTTCTCATATTAGATCAGAACTTGTTGGACATCTAAATTAAATTTAGATCATGTCATGTTCATCTTATCACCTTTTCTATGTTACAACAAGTTAACTGCTACAAGTTAATTAGATCTATGCTTATATTTTCACCATGTTAGTATATGATTATGCTAGTTATGTTAGAACAATCATCTTTGTCATATTTCCATTACCTTCCCTTTTTATCATTTATGATTAGGCTAATAGCCTATACATGCCGTAAATGGTGCAAACACGCTAGTTAAGGAACGGGGTGGGAAAAAGGTTAATATTGACATAATTTGAATATAAACATGAGTTGGATATATAATTAAACGAGGGGAAAGTGGGGACATAATCACCTATCAAGACATAGGTAAGAATTGAATAAAAATGCTAGTAATTACAATTAGGAATTGTAATTGCACTTATGACATGAGGTTAGGTTGCATTAGTGGTGGAAGTCTGCCCGGACCTGACCGGCATATCCAGCAGCCACTAATGTTGAACCTAATGTGAGATGTCTAAGTGTGCAAATACTAATCGGGCTAAGACATGAGGTTAGGCCCAACTGTGTAATAAGAATGCCTGGACCCGACCGGCATATCCAACATCCACAAGTTGTAGGCCTAATGTAGGAGGTCTAGCCCATTATAAACCATAAATGGACATGGTAATAAATTGGACTACTTAACCAAATCTAATCCATAGGGATTGTATGAATATGATCCAAAGTTTGGGTTAAGTAAAATTTGTTGGATAGTGTATGGGTTAAGCAAATATGGAGGGGGTGGTTAATATTTACATATAGGCCTACGAACTTAACCCGATAAGGTTATGTAATTAAAGACACTTACTAGTATACATAACCGGAGGAAATAATAAAGTTATGTAATTAAAGGCACTTTTAAGGTAAGCTTAACTGGTAGAAAAATTGGGGTTATATAATTAAAGACACCCTTAGGGTAAGTATAACTTGTGGAAAACCTAGTGGGGGATATAAGACAAAGGGGAGAGCTTGTATCATATTGTGTGGGACCTGTTTCAGTCAGTAACCTGGAGTATGTATTGAGTAGAGAACTCTGAGCTAGGTCGAAGGTGGGGCACGCTTACTAATTGATTGTAAGAGATCCAAAGGTGGAGGCGGTGTTGGCAGCGCAATCCGACTGGGCCATGTGTGTGCATGAGTCGGGCCAAAGGGGATAAGACGTCAGTGACATCCGCAGATATGGGGCTGTGCATATCAATGAGGGGTTTTCACTTTAGGACGTGATACATCCTACTGTGGGGTAGGCACAAAGTATCTACGGAGTTGGGAGCTGATCGATTAGGGTAGTAGTTGGGTATATTTGGACGTATACCCAAGTCTACCACCTTGAAGTGTAAGGGATCATCTCATTCTAGTTGTACTAGTAATAGTGTAGAGTAATCATTGGAAGCCTATACACCTTATCTTGTCTACCTTATCACACTTGACATTTATGTAGTGGTCTCTCTTATCCACTTTATATGTCAGTCATGCTACTTTTATTTAGTTACTTGCTAAAAGTCACTAGGCTCGCCAGAATTGATGTCTGGCCCTTTTGTTTCTCCTGCTTTCTTCCATTCCCAATCCCCCCCCCCCAGGTTCTCAGGGCGAAAACACTCAGGCTTAATCAAGACTCAGGTATCATCTTGTTAGAGCTTATTTCGGAGAATTGCTCAAGTTTTTATTTCTACTATGGCTTTGTCTCTTTTATTTGGGGAATTATGTCTTCTTTTAAGTATTTGTGTACTCTAATGTTGAAAGATAGAAGTTATGTTGTTGTAATGGTTTTTGAGATTCACGGTATTTTGTACCACGCTATATGATTTGTGTTTGAAATAAAAATTTAAATTTCCGCTGCTATCTTATTTATGTCTATCTTGTAAAATTCTATGTCTGTTTACCTATAACGCTTCACGAAACTTAATACATTCCCTTTAGGAGTGACATTAACGGACGTGGGGTGTCACACTTGGTATCAGAGCTGAAGGTTACGAGATTGGATAAAGTTTTTGAAAATTATGTTCGAAATAATTTTAAAAGAAAGCATTTTCAAAAAGAAAAGTCTATTTCGAAAAACATTCCCCAAAAAGCCATATGTAATATCCTTCAGTCCTTTGTCTAAATCTCTTCATTTTTCCTTTTTCAGCATGTTTTGGGAGCAAAACATTCCTAATATCCCAGAGGGCGTCACGATACCCAGATGGTTCCATAGGTATTTGGAGGCCACGACGCCTGCCGAAGGCCAAGGAAATGTTCATCCCCCAGCTGCACCAGTCATTCCTCTTCCTCCAAGAGACTATAACTTTGCCAAGATCTGCAAAGACTTCTGTGCTATTGGAGGGAAGCCATTCCTTGGGATCGAGACATTCGTGGAAGCGCGGAATTGGCTCAAGGAGACCGAGGACTTGTTCGTAATCTTTGAAGTAGAGGATAGAAGGAAGATTCAGTTACCCACCTGGCTACTGAAAGGCGAAGCCTCATTTTGATGGAAAGTCACCCAAGCTGGACGTCCGGTGGAAACTTGGGAGGATTTTAGACAAAGGTTTGAAATGAAATTTCTCTCCCAAGTTGAGAGAAGCATGCAGATGGATAGATTCTTAGCTCTCAAACAAGGAAACTTGACGATGAAAGAGTATGTGAATAAATTCAACCAGCTAGCAAGGTTCGGGCTAGAGTTGGTGGATACCCTGCACAAAAGGGCTTTGCGGTTTACTAAAGGGATGAATGAACCTCTACATGGGTTAGCCATGTCCCATATTCCAACTGGGGCCACCTTTGAAAAGCTTGTCGATATGGCCCTAATGCATGAGGAAGACAAGAGAGAAAAGAAGGCTGAGGAGACATCGTAAAATAGGAAGGTGTGGCCCAAGAAGGGGCAACAACAACAACAACAACATCAGAAGAAAGGAGGGAAGAATGATAAAGGCAAGGATAAGAGAAAATGTCACAATTGTGGGAAGGAAGGTCACTTGATTAAAGACTGTAAGCAAAGGAAGAACTCTTGCCACTGTGGAGAGGTCGAACACTTTGCTAGAGAGTGCCCAAAGAAACAGGGATCGTAGGACAAGGTCAGAGGGCGGGAACTTCTAGAGGGCACATGCATTCTCTCGCGATCAGTGCTCCTGATAGAGGTGAAAAATTTATGTGGAAGTTTTAACTTCTCTTTCAAACCATCCTATTAGAACACTTTTTGATTCTGGCGTTTCACACTCATTTATATCAAGTTCTGTAGTTGAATCTCTGCACTTAATTACTAGTATGGCAGTGAATGCCATAGTTGTTTCAAACCTCACTGGTGGTTCGGCTCATTTATCTATGATTTGTCGGGGTTTGAAAATATTTGTGTTAGGCATTGAGTTTGAATGCGACATGTATGTGCTCGGGTTTATGGGCTGTGGGTTGATTCTAGGAATGGATTGGCTTACCCCGTATGGTGCCATTCTGGATTGTGAGAAGAGGGTTGTTAGGCTTCTAACTTGTCATGGGAGGACCCTCGAGATTTCTTGTGACCCACAAGGGTTGGTTATGATTAGTTTCCTAGAGTCTCTTGATGCATTTATCGATGACTTGCAATCTATTCCAGTAGTCTGAAATTATTCCGATGTTTTTGATGAGGTTCGTGGTTTACCTCCAAGGCGCGAGATCGACTTTAGTATATATTTGGTGGATAATGCAAAGCCAGTTGCATTGCCAGTGCGCCACATGGCTCCGAGGGAAAGGAGGGAGCTGAGTAAGCAAGTAGGGGAGCTACTTGGGAAAGGGTTTATCAGACGAAGCACATCTGAATGGGTGCTCCAGTAGTATTCACAACTAAGGCGGATGGCTCGCTTCGTTTGTGTGTTGCCTATAGATAGCTGAATAAACTCACTAAGAAGAATAGGCACCCGCTTCCGAGGATTGATGATTTATTTGATCAGCTTGTTGGTTCCTCAGTATTTTCTCAGTTAGACTTGGCCACGGGGTTCCATCAATTGAGGGTGGTTGAAGATAGCATAGATAAGACTGCTTTTAGAACTCCGGACGGTTTCTTTTAATGGCTAGTGATGTCTTTTGGGCTGACGTATGCACCCGCTTTTTTTGTTGATCTGATGAGTAGGGTGTTTTGGGAGTTCCTAAATAAATTTGTTGTAGTCTTTGTTGATGATATTTTGATCTTCTCCAAAAGCGAAAAAGAGCATGCCCAACATTTGAGAGAAGTTTTGAAAACTATCCGTGACCATCAACTTAAGGCGAAGTTCTCCAAATTCCATTTTTGGAGAAAAGAGGTGAGATTCTTAGGGCATGTGGTCTCCAAAGAAGGGATAGTTGTAGATCCCATGAAGGTGGTTGCAGTGCAAGATTGGCAGATTCCTAAAAATGCAACTAAGGTGAGGAGCTTTTTAGGGTTGGCGGGTTATTATAGGAAATTCATTAAGGACTTCGCAAAGATGTCAGCCCCACTCACCAGGCTAATGAAGATGAAATTGGCATTTTCATGGGATATAGATGTGACGTTTCTTTCCACCGACTGAAGAGGGCTCTGACAACAGTCCCAGTCTTGACCTTGCCTGACGGGAGTAAGGTGTTTACCATATACACTGATGTGCGTCGTATAGGGCTTGGTGCAGTTCTGATGCAACAAGGGAAAGTAGTGTGTTATGGGGGTAGACAGTTGAGAGTTCATGAGAAGAACTACCCCACCGATGATCTAGAGCTAGCTGCCATAGTATTCACATTAAAGATGTGGCGCCGCTATCTACTTGGAGAGAAGTTCGAGTTATACACCGATCATAAATCTCTCAAGTATCTGTTCTCGCAGAAAGACCTCAATTTAAGGCAACAACGGTGGATAGAGTTTCTAGCTTCTTATGATCTGAGATTGCTTATACCCCTGGAAAGGGAAATGTGGTGGCACATGCACTAAGTAGGCAGAGGATGGCCCTGAGTCATTTGTTTGTGGAGAGAAAGAACTTGGAGTTCATATCAACTTTTGATTTTAAATCCTCCATCGAGACTTTGCCTGATTTGTTTGCATCCTTGGAGATACGGCCAACTCTTATGGACCAGATAGGAGCTTCGCAACAAGGTGACCCACAGATTTTAGACATCATGGGAAAACTCGGAAGAGGGGATACTTCTAGTTACCTCAGTAGATATGCCATAGATGAAAAGGGGTGGTTGGGACGAGAGGGAAGGCTTTGTGTTCCTCAAACTAGAAGCTTGATAAAGGCAGTCCTAGAAGAAGCCCACCATTCTAAGATGACCACTCATCTAGGTGACGATAAGATGTACAGAGACATGAAGAGGGTTTTATTTTGGGTTGGGATGAAGAAAGATATGGCCGAATTTGTTTCTCAATGTTTAGTTTGACAGCAAGTCAAAGCTGAGCAAAGAAGCCCGGTGGATTACTTCATCCTTTGGAGGTTCCTCAGTGGAAATAGGAGAGCGTCTATATGGATTTCATAGATGGTTTGCCTAGGTCGAAGAAAGGCAACAACAGTATATGGGTTGTGGTGGATAGACTCAATAAGAGCGCTCACTTTATTCCAGTAAAGAGTAAGAGGACGACATCATGGTTGGCAGCAATTTATGTTCGGGAGATAGTTTGCCTTCATGGGTGCCCCCCAGCATCGTAAGCGATCGTGATCCCATCTTTACCAGCGAATTTTGGAGGAGCTTGCAAGAAGCATTAGGTACACAGTTATGTTTGATCACCGCTTATCATCCTTAGAGCAATGGACAAATGGAGAGGGTAAACAGGAATCTTGAAGATCTTTTGAGGCTGTGTATCCTAGACTTCGGAGAGACTTGGGAAGAGCATCTTCTTTTGCCTATAACAATAGCTAACAGTCCAGCATCGGCATGGCACCCTTCGAAGCATTATACGGACGACCTTGTAGATCATTAACTTGTTGGTAGGAATCTACAGAAAGATTATTACTTGGACCAGGTATGATTAGAGAAACGTCCAAAAAGATTGACCTCATTCGAGGGCAGATGAAAACACCTCAAGATAGGCAGAAGTCCTATGCAGACAAGAGAAGGAATGACATCGAATTTGAAGTGGGAGACTTAGTTTTTATCAAAGTATCACCTCCAAGGAATGTGGTTAGCTTCGGATCGGTAGGGAAGTTGGTACCTAGGTTTATGGGACCATTTCCCATAACTGAGAGGATTGGCCAAATGGCCTATAGAGTAAAGATCCCAGAAAATCTGTCCGGTGTGCATGATGTTTTCCACATTTCCCATCTGCGGAAGTGCCTCTATGACACCCCAGTAATTGTTGAGTCGAGCGTGTTAGAAGAAGTCGAAGTGGAACAGGAGGCGATAGTCAGGCGAGTCCCTACCCGTATTCTTGGATCAAAAGTTAGGAAGCTACGCAATAAAGAGATCAAGTTGCTAATGGTTCAATAGGGAGATGACCCAGAGGATGCGACTTGGGAGACCGAAGACAAGATTCGTGCTTCATACCCTTTCCTTTTCAAGGGTATGTTCTTAACTCCTTTTTCAAAGTTTTATCACTGCTTGTTTCTATTATCTGAGTATATCTTATCCATAGTATTTTTCGACCTTTAGATAGGAATCCTATGGGTGTAAACATGTATTTGAAATATGTTATGTTTGATGGATGCAAGTGGATGCAAGTGTTTTCTAGTGGTTGCCTGTGGACGCATATACACACACATTAGGCACTAGATCAACTCAATCACTCTCATGCTGCATACGGATGTGTGTGCATTTTCTTTTTCTTTTATGGATGGAAATGGATGTGCTACCATATGGATGTTGCATTTGGACAAATGAGTGTGTATACATATAGAACTTACATGATATAAGAGGCTTATTTGCATACATATTGGATTCATGGCACTAACATACATTGCATTAAGAAGGTCAACCGAATCAGTAGATCGCCTGATCTTTCGCATTAGTGTTGAGAAATATACACACACCATTGCATATATTCCTATAAGCATTAGAAGTCTTTAAGGACAATAGATGCCAGTGATTGTTGGATGAGTAGATGGATGATGGATGGTAGGATATGCATTCTTCTCAACTTAGAGATTTCGGCAACGAAATCCTTTGAGTAGGGGAGAATGTAACACGCCAAAATTTTAACAACAATAAAAGAGGAAAGATTAAATAATAATTAATTTAATATTCTGAATTAAGGAAAACGGACTGCACCATTGCATCCATATCCAAATTTTGGTCAAGATAGACATTTGGTTTGCATAAAACAGACACCATACGAATAAGTTATGAGAGTTTTAAGTTTGTATACACGTAGAAAGAACATATATATGTACATGAGTTAGAGATGAGTCAGAATTTTATCCAGAACAGTTCAAATTCGAAAAATAAAAAGTGGCAGCAGATTTCTTGCTCTAGGGGCTTGACCCCACTAGAGGGGTGTCGACACCGGGGTCGACCCACCTGAAGGGGTGTCGACCTAAGGGGTGACCCACCCACAGGGGTGTCGACACCCCTAGGGCTGAGGTGGTAGTCGGTTTCAGAGGGTTTTGTAGCTATATATACGTGGCCATTTCTCATATTTTCTTCATTGAGAATTCATGATGACCAAACTCTGCTGGTGTCTGAACTGAATTGGATATGTTAGTCCCCTACAACTTTCAGCTTTGCATATCAAATTCTAAGATTCAAGCATAGATTCAATACCGACTTCTTATCTATCTTATTAACAATCCAAACACCATAAGTTAGTTACTTTTAGGTTTAAATGAATAAAAGTAAATTGTGAAAGACTGTGATTTGGATATGTTATAAACTATGAATCTACGCTAGTGTTAAATCTTATACTATGTCATGATAGATCTACTTCTCTAGATCTAATTCAATTGTGGTTATTCTATTACGTCGCCTTTGTCGATCTTGATTTGTAACTGTATTGTGGTTAATGTTAATTTGGATAGTTACAACATTGGTTAGATCTAATTATTTATGTAAATCACCTTTCACTTGTCATATTGTGGTCAATTTAGATATGTTGTAAATTGGACATGTGAATCCATATTTAGATCTAAACATGCTATTATGCCATCCTAATTATGTTTAGATTTGTTTTATGTCCATACTATAATTTAGTTAGATCTACTTTTACCTATTAGATTTGTACTATGTGGACACCTAAATTATTAATCAGATCAAGGTTATTATTTTGATCCCCTTGTTCATTTCATATTAGATCTGAACTTGTTGGACATCTAAATTAAATTTAGATCTTGTCATGTTCATCTTATCACCTTTGCTATGTTACAACAAGTTAACTGCTACAAGTTCATTAGATCTATGCTTATATATTCACCATGTTAGTATATGCTTATGCTAGTTATGTTAGAACATTCACCTTTGTCACATTTCTATTACCTTCCCTTTTTATCGTTTATGATTAGGCTATTATTTAGCCTATACATGCTGTAAATGGTGCGAACACGCTAGTTAAGGAACGGGGAGGGAAAAAATGTAAATATTGACATAATTTGAATATAAACATGAGTTGGACATATAATTAAAAAGGGGGAAAAGTGGGGACATAATCACCTATTAAGACATAGGTAAGAATTGAATAAAAATGGAATGTCTTGTAATTACAATTAGGAATTGTAATTGCACTTATGACACGAGGTTAGGTTGCATTAGTGGTGGAAGTCTGCCCGGACCCAACCGGCATATCCAACAACCACTAATGTTGAACCTAATGTGAGAGGTCTAAGTGCGCAAATATGAATCGGGCTAAGACACGAGATTAGGCCCAACTGTGGAATAGACTGCCCGAACCTGACCGACATATCCAGCATCCACAAGTTGTAGGCCTAATGTGGGAGGTCTAGCCCATTATAAACCATAAATGGACATGGTAATAAGTTGGACTACTTAACCCAATCTAACCCATAAGGATTTTATGAATATGATCTAAAATTAGGGTTAAGTAAAATTTGTTGGATAGTGGATGGGTTAAGCAAATCTGGAGGGAGTGGGTAATATTTACATATAGGCCCACGAACTTAGCCCAATAAGGTTATGTAATTAAAGACACCTAGTGGTAAACATAACCGGAGGAAATAATAAAGTTATGTAATTAAAGAAACCTTTAAGGTAAGCATAACTGGTAGAAAGATTAGGGTTATATAATTAAAGACACCCTTAGGGTAAGTATAACCTGTGGAAACCTAGTGGGGGATACAAGACAAAGGGGAGAGCTTGTATCATATTGTGTGGGACCCGTTTCAATCAGTAGCCTGGAGTATGTATCGAGTAGAGAACTCTGAGCTAGGTCGGAGGTGGGGCCCGCTTACTAACTGATTGTAAGAGATCCAAACGTGGTGGCGGTCTTGGAGACGCAAACCGACCGGGCCATGTGCATCCATGAGCCGGGCCAAAGGGGATATTGACGACCGTGACACCAGTAGATATGGGGCTATGCATATTAGTGAGGAGTTGCCACTTTAGGACGTGATACATCCTACTGTGGGGTCAGGCACAGAGTATCTGCGGAGTAGGGAGCCGATCGATTAGGGTAGTAGTTGGGTATATTTGGATGAATACCCAGGTCTACCACCTTAAAGTGTAAGGGATCATCTTATTCTGGTTGTACTATCATTAGAAGCCTATACACCTTATCCTGTCTACCTTGTCACACCTGCCATTTATGTAGTGATCTCTCTTATCCACTTTATATGCATGTCATGCTACTTTTATTTATTTACTTGCTAAAAGTCACTAGACTCGCCAGACTTTATGTCTGACCTTTTTGTTTCTCCTTCTTTTTTTTGTTCCCCCTCCCTCCAGGTTCTTAGGGAGGAAACACTCAGGCTTTGTCAGGACTCAGATATCATCTTGCTAGAGCTGCTTTCGAAGTATGACTCAAGTTTTTATCTCTACTATGGCTTTGTCTCTTTTATTTGGGGAATTATGTCTTCTTTTAAGTATTTATGTACTCTGATGTTGAAAGACAGAAGTTATGTTGTTGTAATGGTTTTTGAGACTTACGGTATTTTGAACCACGCTGTATGATTTGTGTTTGAAATAAAATTTTAAATTTTCGCTGCTATCTTATTTATGTCTGTCTTGTAAAATTCGGTGCCTGTTTACCTATAACGCTTCACGAAACATAATGCACTCCCTTTATGAGTGAATGGACGTGGGGTGTCACACCCTCCTTGAGTTGCGAGTACCTCCAAATTGACGTCGTGCTTTAGAGTTCGCGATGTCCTATCCTGATTCAATTTGATTTTTTTATATATATAGATCGGTGGTATCGATTTTCCATCGCGAGGAAGGACATGATTTTAGTAGACTGGAAAATGAAAGTGAAGTGAAATGGCTTGAAGTTTATTGCTTTGATTTCAGAATGAAGAACGAATGAAGCAAGGCTCAATTTATACACATGAATGAAGGGACCAAATGTACTCTCCATTAATTCGATGTTTTTCTTTGCAATAAAGCTAGGGAGCAAAATAGAACATGTATGGAAACAAGGCGGTGTAGCTACGTTATAGGTCTGCGATGTAAAAAGGAACATATCGGCCTCCTTTATTATTTTATATTTTGTTTTTTTTTAATTTAGAGCTGAACTGATGTGATTAAAAATATCTTGTATTTTCGAACCCTGTTTTAAATGTAGCAACTGACATTCCTACCGTTATACCACTATTTTGAACACACTTGAACAACTTCCAAAGTCTAATTCTATCGTTTGGAGAAGATATTAATTTAAATCAACGTTTTAAATTAAATTCAGTTTAATTATTTCTAGGCGTTTTCTAACATACGTTCAAACGATAAATTTGAACGTTACCAAATTTGAAATCCGATAATTATATACTATTACGGATCCGATGGAATTGATTTTATTGAATTCTGAGATAGTTTGAAAAATCACCATTTTCGTATGTTAAATTAAATCGATTTAAAATATAAATTGATTTCAATCAATCAAATTCATCAATAATAATTAATTATTATCGTTCAAATTCTAATAGAATTTGTATTAATCAACTATATCGTTTTGATTGAATTTTAACTCTGAATTCAATTGTTTGTTGTTTCCATCTATGATAGTTCGATATATTCGAAATTAAATCATATATTGATTATTAAATCAATAAATTAAATATAAAAATCCACTTATTATTACAATTCGACATTTAAAATAAATTAATAAATTTAAATGTTCAATATTAAATAGCTAAAAATCCAAAACGTTACAAGGTTGAACCAGAGAATCACAAGCGTCGTACCTAATGTTTGAATAAAGAGAGAAACAATAATACTCTCCCTAAATCCCTCTATTTATATCTGCATTTCATTAGCCTAATGACCATGACAAATTGTTCCATTAGCAGCTAATTGGTCTATCAAACAAAAACAGAAACTTAAAACAGCGATTCCTCCCAAATCGCTAACCAAATTTTTAATGTGACCACTCTAAGGAATTGTAAGCCACCATTCTGATCCAATGAGACCGATTTTAGCATCTGATTCAACATTT
Source organism: Allium sativum (assembly GCA_030737875.1). Classification (NCBI taxonomy): domain Eukaryota; kingdom Viridiplantae; phylum Streptophyta; class Magnoliopsida; order Asparagales; family Amaryllidaceae; genus Allium; species Allium sativum. Next base: position 898,489,158 of record CM060910.1, on the reverse strand, counting down.
ATCAAAAGTTATAGGTAAAGCAATATCCATAAAGTCAAAATGGTTACAAATCGATTCGGTAAAAATCATGGACATGTCTCACATCCCCATGAACATCATGTCAAAATTTGAGAATGATCCGACCACTAGAGAATAAAATATAATTATTTTACTATCCCACTAAACATAAAATATGGGTCATTACATAAACGAACATAGAAAACATTATCCATCCTCATGTTTACTCACTCAATGCATTGGATGCATAGTACATTTGGATCCATCATCAGTGTACCCTATTTGAGCTGAAACAGTCAACATCAGACCGACAACCTCTATGTAGTTGAGAATGAGTGTAATGGGTATTCTTGAGTCTTCCCCTTTCCCCTTAGGTATACCTGTAGTCTTGTTTTACATCAGTTGGGAAGCTGCTGAACTGGTTTATGATCTACATCAGGTCAAAGACTCGATAGATGCTCAAGCCTCGGGTCTTTAAGTATTGGCTCGAAACTACATGTTAATGATCCCTCTTGCATGCAAATCTCCATTGAAAAGTTATCCTAGGATTGTCCTCACACTCCATTTGAGTTTTTCTGGTCGGTAAATACCTAGACAACAATGTTTGTCATCGGACTCTGCTCCCTAAATCCCTCCTAGCAACTTCCCATATTAAATCATAGTCTATTACTTTACCCCGAGTTCGAATGGTCGTTGTTGGAGTCGTACACTTCAAGCAGAATGGCCATTTAAACTATGGAAAGAGAGTCTTTATTCCAATGTCGCTGCGAAGTAGACCCTCCTTGAACTATCACCATACATTGGAGAAGTCAAGCCAAGGTAGTACATCCCTTGCATAGGATCACAAGACCCCAAGTACTACTTCATCTGAATCGGTACCCATCCCTATTGTTGGGCCGGTACCAAATCGATCCAATCTGCATCGGTGTAACCATACCGATCTGGATCGGTATACCTAGATCGGTATTGTCATAGTGATCAGGTTATGCCATATTTGGGTCGGTTAAGAAAATTGATGTTGCTCGGCTTTTCCTTCATATTCTATTTGACTTGGTGCTTCTCTGGCCACATGCCCCTAATTCTATACCGAACTGATTCAAAAATCCAAGTGTACCGACCAGATTCGAAGCTTTCACCTCCCATATTGATCTGAACATCCTATCGATCTGGGGCAATTATATAGGTTGATCTGGATTGTTTTCCCCATGTTTCCTTTGTTTTTTCTCTAGTTGACTTGAAATTTAAAACATAGGCTTCCCAAGACATTCTCTAGCACCCATGAAAATTTCATCCAATTATAGGCACTTTTGAATTTTAGTAGATCCGAACAAATCTGACCAAAACTCACCGTACGAAATCCCAAATTTTCACACCACCTTTAGAGTTCTTCCAGCTCATCTCCTCCAAATTTGATATGATCTTGAGAAATTTTGATCTAGGACTTTTTCATCAAATCCTAATTTTAGTTCGCCATTCGTAGGGATTTTCAAACATTCATACAATAATCCAAACTTGAAAATCCAAAATAATATATGATATCAATCAATCAATTAACTAAATTATAAAATCCAGATCTAAGTAAAGTCATGGATTTTGCACAAATCTAGTGGTTGAATAAGAAAATATTACAAATCTAGTTCCTAACTTTTTTTTAATTCAAAGATTATCCTAAATTTGTAAGGTTCCTAACATAATTAACATTTCAGAATAATTTTAAGCTTAGGAAAATTGAAATTCTATATATGAAATTAAAATAACTCACTAGGGTCTATGAAATTACAGATCTAAATTGGTTTACTGAAACTGAATATATCTCCTCTCCTAGTAGTGACAGAGATGTCTCTCTAGCATGAATCTACCACCTCTATATGTTAATTTAATTTTTTATGGAGAATTTAGGATTTGTTTGCAGAAAAACATGTAATGCAGGTAGAAGCTCTGGGGAAGAAGGAGAAGGAAATAAAAAAATTGTTACAGTAACCCATTACGGCCTTTAACCTCTTCCTCCCTCCCCAGTCATGAAATCTTAACCGAGACTACCTGAAAAAGGATCGAAATGGTTGGAAATAGGCTCAAACAACCGTATCTCTTAAACTATTTGTCTGTTTTCAACATATATCACTCTACGGGAAGAGAAATCATCATCTCGATCCATGGAAGTGGTTTTGAATCAAAATTCCACTTTATTTAAAAATTAATACATGAAATAAGAATCTGTTAATGGTAAAACAGCCATAGAATAACCCAAGAGAAATTCTAAAAGTGAGAAATGCATCTAGTAGTCATCTCCCAAAATTGTAGAATGATATGATGTAATCAAAAAATAATATATCAAATTTATGCGTTAAAAACGTATGAAACTACGGTCACTACATACTCCTTCCTTTAAGAATTTCTCCCTCGAAACTCCACAAATAAGTCAATAGGATTATTCTGCATCCTTAACAACTATATGCAATCATTAGAAGTCAAACAAGAAACCAACAAAAAAAAGAGTGAAGGATGAATTAATCCGATGCTAGCATGCCGGATACTGTATTAAGGCACGTTAATGACATCTTCTACGAAAGTAAAAATGAGACGCGTACAATCTTACTAAGTAAAGAGCTCTGGATACATCTTCCTCATGCTTTCCTCATTTTCCCAAGTGCAATAGCTCTCAAGTTTGCTCCATTTAACCTTCAATAACTTCACCATTTTTCCTCCTTAACTACTTCGTATCGCACCAACAATAAAAATTAACTTACGAGGTTTCAAAGATTTTGGCTTAATCTCAATATCATCTAACTGATCTGGTGTGATTGTTGTGCTAGGGTCATGCACATATTTCTGCAATTGAGAAACATGAACACATTGTGCAAGCCATCTTTTGAGGAAAGTTTATTTTATAAGCAAGGCTCCCAATCCTCTCCAAGATAGGGAAGTACCAACAAATCTTTGTGCTAACTTTCTTCTTCTACTGAACCAAACCACATTTCTCAAAGGAGAAATCTTAACAAACACCATATCACCAATAGAGAATTCCAGATCTCTAAGTCTCTTATTGGAATAACTATGTTTTCTGTCTAGAGTGACTTTCATCTGCTACAAAATTAGGTCAATTTTCTCGAAAGTCCCTTTCACCATTTATGGTCCAAGTATCTGTTTCTCGCCTGCTTCCTACCAACACAAAGGGGTGTTGCATAGTCATCCATATAATGCTCAAATGGTGTTATACCAATGCTAAACTAATATGTGAATTCCACAAAATACAAATGGTCATCCTATGAGCCTACAAAGTCTATTATGCAAGCATGGAGGAGGTCCTCTAAGGTACGATTCCCTCTCTCGTTCTGACCACCAGTCTGAGGGTGATAAGATGAATCAAGATGCATCTCAGTCCTTAATGTCTCTTGTATGCTTCTACAAAACCCACTAGGAAGTAGCGGGTCTCGGTCACTCATAATGCTTCTCAGTATACTATGGAAATGTAATATCCAATTCACATATAAATCGGCAGAGATGGTTGTCATTCTATGCGACTTAACAATCTAGCGCTCTTGATCAATCAATCAACTATGACCCAAAAGCCATGATACCTTAATAGGTTTCTTGATAGTCTATCGATGAAGTCCATTGACACATGTCTTATTCCCACTCGGCAACTTCTAGTAGTTGCATCAAACCACTAAACTTCTTATGCTCTACCTTAACTAACTAGCGGTTCATGAACTTTTAGATGAATAACTCAACCTCCTTCTTCATCTCTTCTCAATAATAGGTCCTCTTAATATCACTGTACATCTTATTACCATCGGGGTGTATGGTCAATCTTGAGTGATAACACTTTCAAAGTACTTCATCTCCCATACCATCCACCTCTGCGAAACCAAGCTCTTCATACGCAGCCAAACATTTCGGTCAAGTCCGTAATGCTTTACACCCTTGGATTCAATTCTAGTCACCACTTTAGTGATGATATCAACCAATTTGGATCATACTTTTTGACTATTTCTAATCCACTCGGTCAAATTAGGTTTGATAGTAAAACTTGACAACATTTATAGATTTAACTCAAATCTTAGTCGAAAATCATAACCTGTAGTATGTACTAACTGCTTCCATTCAATGACATGGCCTACAAACTGGAATATCTTCAAGTTAAAGCATCAGCTACTACATTACACTTCCCTGACATGTACGTTATTCCAAAGTCATAAAATGCTAGAAATTCTGACTATCGTTGTTGACGAAGATTAAGATCCTTCTATGAAAAGGTTATTTTAGAGACTTATTATCTGTAAACAACTCAAGCCTCTCTCCTAAGATATAGTGCCTCCATATCTTAAGAAAAAACACAATCGCTACTACTTCCAAACCATAGGTAGGATAGCTTTTCTCATTCGACTTTAACTGTTTGCTAACATAAGCTACAGCCTTACATTTCTATAGCAATATGGCGCCAAATCTTGTACCATAGGAATTTATGTATACCGTCATCTCCTTATTCCCACCTAGAGTAACCAACATTGGCTCACTTGTTAACCTTCCCTACATGTTCACAAATGCATGCTCATATCTAGCTTCCCAAGCAAAAGTCTGATTCTTCTTATTTAATTTGGTCAATGGCGCTGCTATCTAAGCGAAATCTTGAACGAACTTTTGATAATATGCTGCAAAGCCTAAGAAACTCCTCACATTCATAACATTATTGGGTGTAGTCCAATCCTATACCGCTGCAACCTTCGCAGGACCTACAACGATACCTTATTATGAAATAACTTGACCCTAGAATCTCACCTCTCTCCTTCAGAAATGACATTAAGAAAACTTTTCCTGTAGTTGGTGTTCCTTTGATACCTCAAGAACAATCCTCAATTATATCTTGTGTTCCTTCTTCGGCTGAGAATAGACTAAAATATCATCTACGGTCACAAGTATAAACTTATTTAACTGACCTATGCAGACATAGTCCATAAGATTCACAAAATATGCAGGTGAACTAGTTAGCACAAATGGCATAACCGACCCCTCATATAATCTAGATGGCATTCAGAACACCATTATTGGCATAGTCTCTCTAACCACTATAAGCCAGTGAAATTCAGTAGCAAGATCTAATTAGGAAAACATCCTTGGACCATGAAGCTGGTCAAACGAATTATCAACACGTTAAAGAGGATAAATGTTCTTCCTTATCACCTTATTTAGCTTATGGTAGTCAACACACAGTCAAAGGGGACCATTCGCCTTCGTAGCGAACAATACTAGCCCACCCCATTCGAATACATTCCTCCAAGGGAAGCCTTTCCCCAAGATCCTTCGCTTGTGCCTCAACCGCCCTTTGCTCTCTGGGTGCCATCCTCCTTAAAGGCATCATTATCAGTCTAGCTTCCTTATCAGGTCAATACGGAATTCTATCTATCTGTGGAGTGGAAGTTCGGTTACTTCTCTGAATACCTCTGTATACTTTCCATCGACTGGTATTATCAACAACTCATTGTCTGAAACCTCAAGCAATTGTAGATAACTGGTCATTACCTCTTTAACTGCTAGACAGGCTACCACTATCCTTTTCTCATCAACCATCCCTATTGTCACTGACATACTCTCGTTATCCAATACTACTCTGTACTTACTTAGCTAGTCCATCGTTATCGAACCCCAAAACAAAGCAGTCACAAACAAAAGAGCATCCATGACTCAATGATATAAGATTACAACAAACATACTAAGATTAGGTAGGTCGCCAAAGTGATTTGTTGCTACTAAAGGTCTGTCAATGATTTCGAGTTTCAGTCTTAGTCTATCTACTGGGCCTCTAGATAAAAAACAATAGGAAACCCCATTTTCAAATAAAATATGAATAGGAACATTGAAATGGAAAGCATTCTTCAAATGACAATATCGTTTTCATTCTCCTTTGCCAAAGGGGCATTCGACGAACTTGGGACAACATTGATATCATATGCTTTCACTACCAGGTTAGCCCCATTTCGGACATCCTTCTTGAAATGTCTGGTCTTATGACAGAGCTCACTACTCAGACATTGATTCTTAAAATATACCTCCTCGTTGCTGTTGAAGAAAGTTGCCTTGGTCTTCTTCTTTGGTCCTCACTTATTCTGAGGATTCTTCCTCTTGTTGTTCCATTTACTTTTGCTTCCCCCGCTCGCCAGCAATTTTGGATCTTCCTTAAGAAAAACATTCGCTACAGCCTTCAATTTGGGATACCTAATCACATACCTAAGTGCCTTCGCAACCAATGACCCAAAGGTTTGCTTTACATGAATCAAGAGCTCTACCAAATGATCATCGAAGCCAAGAATAAACTTTTATTTCTTGTTTTGCATGGTGACAATGTGAAAAATCCCGTACTTTGACTGAAACAACCCGCATCTTCAACCCTTGGAAACCAACACTAATACATCCGCCATATTCACGTGTCGCATAACAAGTGCCGGAGAAGCAAGTTATTTACGGTAAAAAGAAAAGAGATAGAGAGTAGAAATATCATAATTTTGCATAGCGAAAAATTTATATACATTCATCATGTAAACACATTACAATGAAAATTTTAATCTTACTTATCAGAATGAAATTATGTCATCCTAGACAATTATAGAACCTATCCTTACAAAAGCTGAAAGAAACTAAGAAAAGGTGACTATCTTAAGATTCCTTCCAAGCTCCATTAGATCGATCCAAGAAAAATATGAGCTACTAGACTGCCAAAAGAAAATATGGGAATCCAGAATTTAAAGGAAAAAAACTCTGGGTCAGTCATAGGATAGGTGTGAAAAACTTAAATTTTCCATTTGGAAATAAAGGGTATCCCGTAAGACAACGATCATACATAAACTTGACATAGGTTTTTACCTTATGGTAACCAAATCATTCTACCTGGTATTGATTTTAATAACTTGCAGGCTAAGCCCATTAAAATAAGTTATAGATGTCAATGTTGTCCATAAGAATGCGACCCAAATTTAATATAACGAGACCAATGAATTTCTAAGGTTATGGATCGTACACGATCTATCACTTATGGGTTGCTCACAACCCCACTAGAATTGGATCCAAGGACCCTGAAATAACTTGCATTGACTCGATTTTGTAAACATGGACCAAGTCGAGTGAAGAACAAGAAGAATGCGTAAGGTCGGTGGAGATGATAGGTCAGTTAAAGAAGAAATAGACGTAATAACTCTATGGGTCAGCTGTGCATAGGGCGATTGTGTTCATTCCGTGTAAAGAATGCTCATGGAATCATGAACCGTTGCTTAAGGACGCGACCAAGCCAAGAGAATAGAAAAGCACATGCTTGATGAAGTCGCGAACCAACAAGAGGAACCGTGGGTCGCCTCCAAACCATAGGCATGGATCACCCATGATCCATGCAACTGGATACATATAAAACTGGAACTTCAAATTGTGGAGCGCAGGTCGTTGTACTTATGGGTCGTTGGTCGTAATACACTTTAATGCGAGCTCCCGAACACTCCTACCTCCACCTATAAATATTGGACCACTTCCCACATAAAAGGGGTTAGATTTTCTCCCACCAAAGCTCGGCCATTGTTGATCTCAAGCATCACTCTATTCCAGAGACTACCAAACTTCCTCAACACACTTGATTATCGAGACTAACTCCGATAATCACCGATATTTGTGGAATTTGTGTGTGTTTCTACTGTGGAGTTCGTAAATCATTGAGAATCATTGTAATTGAAGATTAATCTTGTAATTTGATATGGAGAAAGTAATAAAGTGCATATTCAATATGAACGTATGCTTAATCCATAGCTGAAACACTATAATTCTTGTTTCTCTTGTATTTCATATTATTTTGGGTGTTAGTATCATTTTTGGTGTTAACATTCTGGCACCCACCGTGGGGCTAGAACCCCCAACCACAAGGTTAAGAGCTTTGATTTGGAAGCTTAGAAGCCTGGACTTTCACTGTAGATTCCTAAGGACTAAAAGGCAGATTCATTGAAATATTTTCTCAAAAGACTGGAAGGTTGACATCCGGTGCCTTTGAAGAAGAATAGTAAATATGCAAGACTTTCTGGGAATGCTGTTGATGATACCACAGTTTCTCCTCTAACTAACAATTTGACCGTTGCTCAAACTCTAGGAGGTAGTGTAACTTGAGGAGAATTTGATGCTGTTGTAGCTGGTTTGAACCAGAAGATGGAAACTACGAATAAGATTTTGATGGATAAGTTGTATGCTCTTCTAGCCGCCTAAACCAATCCAGTAAATCGCAGAGTTGAGAATGATTTGGAGGAAAATGCACATTCATCTGCTTCGGATCGCCATAGGAGGAATCTCAAAGCCAGACAGGGAAGGAACTTGGGTGAAGAAGAGAATCATGGTTTCTATGTTGAGGAAGTAGTTGAGCAAGATCAAATGTCAATGTCAAGTGGCGGGAATGATATCGATATTAAAGACTCCAAGGTGAATGTTGATGTGCTTAAACAATCCTAATCAAGATAAAATCATCTCGAAAAGCGTGCTTCTTAAAAATTTGCAAGACCCACCAGAGGGGCACCTCCCTAAGCTGGAGGTACGGGGACCTAGTCCGCTAACCGTGATCGGTTGCCTAGACAAGCATTCGGGAAAAGGGCCGACATCCCCCTTGCAAAACAACACAACGACGAGGAGTATATTTCAGGAGTGATCAAGCAAACTATGAAAGAAAGTTTGGCTAGGAAGGAAGATGAAAGTGAGTTGGACTTTTCTGCGAGCAAGACTCTTTTCACTGAAAGGGTTCGGTATGCTGAATTTCCGAAGGAGTTTGTCCCTCCAACCATGCCCGTATATAATGGAATCAGTTATCCCAATCTGTTTTTGTTCAAATATGACTCGCATATGAATGGTGTGAGGGCGATAGACGAGCTCAAGTGTCTTTATTTCCCCATCTATCTAGCAGGAGTAACCTCATTATGGTTCACTTAGCTACCGCCAAAATCCATAAATCAATTCACTTAGTTGGCGAAGAAGTTTAAAGAACAATTAAGAATGTACATCTCAAAGGCCAAGGATATTATGTCGCTGTCAGGACTGGATCAGAACCCAGGAGAGTCGGTGAAAACTTTTCTTAATCTCTTCAATACTGATGTGATAGAGGTTGGTAATCCGGAGCCCAAGATGATACTAATGGCATAAGTTCGAGCTATGGATAAAAAAGCTGTGTTTGGAAAGTGAGTAAAGATGAAAGAAGTCATCACACTCGAAAAATTATAAAAAAAAGGCTAAAGGGTTCATTAGGTGGGAAGAAGTCCCTTCTTCCACCCAGAATATGGCTGGAAGCAATACTGTAGAAGACATGAAAGGTAATGATGCTTAGGGAAATAAGAAGGATGCTGGGGGGAAGAAAAGGGAAAACGAAGGGAAAGAAAATAATAATAGAAAGAGGCTTCGTTTTTTCAGATCCATAGAGTTGACCCCTTTAAGTGATACCCCGGAGAATATCTTCTTTGCCACCAAGGATGCAGTATATTATTTGAAACAACCACCGTTGAGAGTGGGAGATAAGGCAACGAACTCTGGACGATTCTACAACTTTCACAACTAGCCTAGTTACAATACTAATGAATATCGACACTTAAAGAGCTCGATAGAGGAATTGATTAGGCAGAATAAGTTGCAACAGTATGTTAGAAAACCACAAGCGACAGATCCTTCTCCAACTTCTCAGGGGTAAAATGTACCCACCAACCAATCAGGCCCGAGTGATAGAGCTCCATCACATAATAATGCAAGACCGGTGATCAGTAGCATATCTGGTGGTCCTCATCCAGCAGATAAGAGTTGGGGGGAGACAGATAGATGTGTGAATGCTCTGAAGTACACTCCGAGAGAAGAAGGATGATTGATCCTTAATAATGCCATTCCTGTAAAGCAGTAGAAAACTTTTCATGATGACATAGTATTCAGAGAGAAAGATTTAGAAGGCGTGGAAGCTCCAACCCTGGACCTTATGGTGGTAACGGTTGGAATAGGTCCAACAATAGTGAAAAGTGTGTTGGTTGATTGTGGTGCTTCTGTCAATGTTCTTCTCTGAAAGGCATTTAACCTCATGAATCTTTCAATGACTGATGTGCAAGATTATCAAATGAAAATCCAAGATTTACGGGAGAGCCAAAGCAGCCGATTGGGATGATTGACTTGCTCGTAGAATTAGGAGAAGGAGAGAGGAAAACCATTTTAAAACAAACTTATGTGCTTGTGGATGAAGTTTCAGCTTATAGTGCATTCCTGGAAAGGCCCAGTTTGGTCGATTTCATAGTTGCACTAGCACCATGGTGTTTAACAATGAAGTTCCCCACAGAAAAAGGTGTCGGTGTGATAAGATGGGATCAGAATTCCATTTGGGAATGTTACATCACTGAATTGAGGGAAGCCAATAAGAAGGAAAAAGATAAGAGTGTGGGGAGCCATCTCTGCATTCGTGAACCCGTCTTATAGCAACTAAAGCATGGCCCCTACACTAGTGAGCATAGTTGGGTTCATAAAGAATTGGATTTTCGAAAAAACAGTGCAAGGGATAATCAAGCAATGCCCATGGAGATCACGTTACCTATCGCAGTTCATCCAAGGGATCCTAATTGAGTCTTGAATACCAGGTCTCAATTGGGCCAAAAGTTGCAAAAGGAATTGAATGTTTTTCTGAAGGCTAATTCGAACATGTTCGCCTGGAGTCATGCCGATATGTGTGGCATATCTCTGGAAGGGGTAGTTCATACATTGAATATAGACTCCCCATGTCACGCCTGTAAAGCAGAAGAGAAGAATCCAAGGCCCAAAAAGATCAATGGCTCTAAAAGAAGAAGTGAAAAGATTTATGGAAAATCATTTCATAAGAGTGCACATTTCTGGATTGGGTATCCAGTCCTTCCCTGGTAAAGAAGCCAAATGGAAAATGGCACGTATGCATAGATTACTCGGATCTCAATAAGGAATGTCCTAAGGATAGCTTTTCGTTGCCTAGAATTGATCAGTTGATAGATTAGACAGTAGGGCACAAATTGCTATCATTTATCGATGCTTATTCGGGATACAATCAAATGATGATGCACGAGTCAGATCAGGAGAAAACAAGATTTAAGTCAAAGATTGGAAAAACCATGGAAGTTTATATTGGTTATATGCTTGTTAAGTTGAAGAATGCTATCGATCACATGGAAAACCTAGCTGAAACGTTCAGTATTTTAAGAAGATATGGCATGAAGCTGAATCCACTTAAATGTTCATTCAGAGTCGCATCCGCGAATTTCCTAGGGTTCATGGTGAATGCCTAGAGCATTGAAGCTAATCCTACCCAGATTTCAGCATTAAGAGAAGTACGGGGTCCTAGAACTAGGAAAGAGCTCCAAAGTCTAAATGGGAAAATTGCGGCATTGAGTCGCTTCATCTCGATATGTGTATTCCATTCTTTGATGCACTAAAAAGGGAAAGAAAGATTCTGAATGGACTCTGGATTGCCAAATGTCCTTCGATGAACTAATCAAACACATAGAGACACCCCCAATGCTTTCTAAGCCCAATAATGGAAAAGATTTGTTTCTATATTTAGCAGTATCATACTATTCTTTGAGTGCATCCTTGATGCAAGAGGAATCAAAGATTCAGAGGCATGTGTATTACATTAGCAAACGGTTTCTCTAGGGATGAGTTGAATTATCCCAAGTCAGAAAAACTCGCATATTGTTTTCTCATCACCTCAAAGAAGCTCAGGACATATTTTCAAGCCCAATCTACTAAAGTGCTTACAGATCAGCCGCTAAAGCAAGTCTTGTTTCACCCTGAAACTTCGGGTTGGTTATTGAAGTGGTATATTGATTTTAGCCGGTATGATATCAAATACTACCCCCAAGGAGCACTTAACGGGCAAGTTTTAATAGATTTTATTACCAATTCACAGATAGAGGTGATAAAGAGGAAGAATCTATAGATGTGGTGGTCCAGTGGAAGTTGTTTGTCGATGGGGTAATGAATGAATACTATTCAGGGGCAGGGTTGGTTTTAGAGACTCCCGAAGTACGTTCAGTGTGCTACACATTAAGATAAGAATTTCTGTCAACAAATAATGAAGTGGAATATGAAGCATTAATCACTGGACTAGCCAAGGAATTAAATTTGAAAACTTTGTAGATTTTTACCGATTTACAACTAATGGTGTGTCAAGTCCGAAGAGAGTTTCAAGCCAAAGGTAGAAACCTGCCTGCTTATCTGTCAAAGGCTTGGGAACTCCTAAACAACCTTGACTATGATACCATAACTCACATCCCAAGAGAAGAGAACATGAAGGCAGACTCATTCGCAAAGTACGCCAACACAAGAGATGCTCAATTATTGGGATTAGTGCTCGTGGAGGTCCTATCCAATCCCAGCACTGACGATATCGATGTTGGTTGAATCATGGAAATCATGAGGAGAAAGAATAATGGATGACTCCAATAAAAGGATACCTTCCCGGTGGAATGCTCCCAACAGACCCAAAGAAACGAAAGAAGCAACTGTGGAAGGCCCATCTGTTTCTCATGCAGGGTGGTCGTTTGTGCAGGCGGGACTTCTCTATGCCTTTGCTTTGATGCATTACTAGAGCCGAGTCCAAGAAAATTTTGGCAGAATTGCATGGAGGAGAATGCAAAGGACATTCAGGTGGTCAAACATTGGCCAAAAAGATCTTTCAGTATGGCTATTTCTTGCTTGAGCAAAACTGAGATTATGTAGAGTATATTAAAAAGTATGATCGATGCCAAAGCTTTGCCAAGATTCCATGAGACCCATCCACATAATTAACTCAAATGGTCAGCTAATGGCCATTTACTGTTTGGGGAATTGATTTTATTGGAATATTACCGACTACCAAGTCCAGCATAAAATTTGCCATTATAACCGTTGATTACTTAACTAAGTGGGTCGAAGCAGAACTGATTGCCATCATTACCTTAGAGAAAGTTATTAACTTTGTGCTAAAGAATATTATTTGTAGGTTTGGTGTACCTCAAAAGATAATAACGGAAAATGGAACTTAGTTTGAGAGTGAGGAATTCAAGAATTTCTGTGCAAAGCACAAAATTCAGAAGCGCTTCGTAGTTGTGGCCCATCCGCAAGCAAACGGGAAAGTATAAGAAGTGAATAAAATTATCAAATCAACCGTAAAAAAGCAACTAGAAAAGGCTAAAGGTGGTTAGGTAGATGAGTTGCCACTTTCACTATGGGTATACTTGATGACTCACAAGTCTGCAATAGGGCGCACACCATTCTCTTTGCCATTTGGCTCCGAACCAATGATCCCCGTAGAATTGGATGTTCCCACTCATCGAAGAATTCACTTCAATCAAGCAGAAAATGAGCAACTACAATTGGAAGTTCTTGATTAGCTTGAAGAGAAAAGAGACGAAGCCGAGCCTTAAATGCAACACACTAAAAAAGGATAGCCAGGCACTTCTACATCAAAATCCGACAAAGAATTTTTGAAGTTGGAGACCTCGTATTAAAACGGATGATGACTGGCACTGGAGTATTTGGGCCCAACTGGGAAGGACCTTATGTCATCAGCCAAAGCTCTTGAATTTGCATCAATACTTTACTTAAAGCATTGTTCAATTCTTTTGAAAATTGTTATAATTTTTCTTACAAATATAGGTCACCCATGCTTAAGGGGGGATTGAAATTGTTGCTACACCATCTTTATTAATAAAAGTTTGTATCTGCTTATCTCGATCATATATTTATAAGTTTTTGTTAAATAATTCAAAAGTTGCTAAAAATTGATTTAACATTACAGGCTATCTGAAGGACATTTGCTTGCTCACAATCCGATAAGGCCTGGTGACCCCTACATGTCATTCCGACAAAGACTACCCAAGTGTCGAGTGTCATAAACATTATTTTTCATATATGCAAAGTCACTAAGAGTTAAGAAACGAAGAACGGGGCAAGAGAACACAAAGGAAAAAGAATTCCCAAAGTGAGGCACCCAATAAGGTCACTAATGCCTGATTTACTCGACCAGATTGCAAGGAATGTTGGGCAAAAGACCTCTTCAAGCCGGGGTATCTCCCAAAGCGAGGCAAAAGACCACCCAAAGAGAGGCAAAAGACCTCTCCAAGCGAGGCGACCAATAAGATCGCCAGTGCCTAATTTACTCAGAAGGATTGCGATGAATGTTAGGCAAAAGACCTCCCCAAGCTGGGGAACCTCCCAAAGTGAGGCAAAAGACCACCCCAAGCGAGGCATCCAATAAGATCGCTAGTGCCTGATTTACTCGGCCCTATTGCGACGAATGTTAACCAAACATATAAGACCTCCCCAACCGTGGGCACCCAATAAAATTGCAAGTGCCTGATTTACTCGGCTCGATTGCAACGAACATTGGGTAAAAATATAAGACCTTCCCAAGTGGGGGCACCCAATAAGATCGCCAATGTTTGATTTATTGGGCCCGATTGCGACAAATATGGGGGCACAAAAACTGAAGACCTCCCAAAAAGGAGGCACTTGATCAACTAATAAAATCGAGTTTCCTAATGCAATGGAAAGCTCGGAAGCTTTAAACATGCTGGAATAAACAAGAAGATCTCGCCAACAAAGTTAAAACTTCTAGTGCATATCAATCAAAATCAAAGAAAATCATAAAATTGATCACATCTAGCTTTTGCAGTTTGTGATGACTTATGATATGGGGGAAACACAACCACATTGGGTAGAACAATGCTCAGAAACATACCACAGGATTATCACGACATTGCAATAAATAAAAATACTTGCAATCGACGAAGAAGTGAACACATTCAAAATATATGAGCTAAAGTACAACAAACAAAGAGCAATTTCATTTCCCTTGGCAAGGTTTTACAGAGTTCAAAAGCGAGGACCGACACTCATACAATATGCGGTCAAGAGAAAGAACAGATAACGATGCTACATAAGCAAAATAAGCAGCCAAACATCTCGGTCCTTCTTCTTTCCTCCCCTAGAAGAGTTACTAGATTTTAACGAAAGTTTACTGGGTCTGGTCGAAGGAGTTGTGATGGCAGACTGGCCCGAATCTTTCTCTTTTTCATCATCTCACGGAATGTCGAGAGGAGCCTAAACATATGTCTTCCTATAGAAATTGTGTTTCCTCCCGTGCCTTCTCGACGGAGGCTTGTTACCCGAAGGTGGAATCTACGAATTATTAATAACGTCTCTCTCCGGGCTGTCTTCTTGATCTTTAACATCTTCCATCCCCCTCCAGATAAGATGGTCGGGTCATCTCAACCGTGAAGTGCAGCATTCTTTTCTGTTTATGACCCAAGCTAGGCAGAGGAAGTAGGGTTAGACTTGAGAGATGAAGAAGAGACGCATGGAGAAGGGGTAGCAACCAATGTGCTTATCGCCACCTGTACAAAAGGAGGGAAGATAACTCCAGTTCCCATCCCTCCAGGCACGGTTGGAGAACGTTTCGCGGTTTCTAAGCCTAATTTAAGTGAATAATAAGTAAGGAATTCATCGAATCCATATGAAATGAATAAGAAGTCCGAGAGGACTGGATCATGCCGGTTTTACTTGAAAGAAGAGGGCTTCTGACGATTATCTCATAAGCATTTTGGTCGTCATCATTACCATCATTGTCCGATGAATGTTCCTTAATAGCTTCTTTCTTTTCGCCAGAAGTAGTAGTGGGTTCAGCGGAAGGCACAACATGAGGCTTGGGATTAGTAACATTGGCATCAATGGATGCAGTGTAGGCAGTTGTAGCAGCTGTATCAGGGACATGCTCCCTAGAGGACTCGACTCCGACCATTAAGGCATGCTTTTTCCAAAGCTCCTCCTTTTCCCTGGTAAGGATAGAGCGGGATTCATCATCCAAATAGTGTCCTAAAAGCTCCTCTTCTCTATAAACATTGCCCTCGAGTCGTGCAAGAATTGCCTTCCAAATCTCAGTTAGAGTAATCGCATACTTATCTTCCATGAAAGATAGGATTCCTCGCCCCATGATGCTGAGAATGTAAAACTCGAATAAAGTAGAGCTAAATCCAACCTTGGTCTCAGCATTAGCTTGTTCAGCAATCACCTTATCTGAGGGAGCTTGATCCCTTTCTTACTCAACTTCTTCCATTTTGGATTTCAGCAAATAAATTTCCAACTCCTGAGAAATAATATTTTCCTGCAGACTAGCAGGTCTTTTACGACAAGTTTCGATAGCTTTCTGCTCCACGACCAATTTGTCTTCCGCATTCTTCTGGACTACGTGATCATCCTTAAGTTGATTGGTCAACATGACTTCCGTTTACTTATGGGAGGAGGAAGCAGCGGTAGACTCGTCCTTAACCCTCTTAATTTTAGCCTCCAGCTCCTCGTCCTTCTTGACAATAAATTCAATGTCAACATCGCATGCCTTGGGTGTATTGTCCCATTCGGCCTTGTTATTCTCCCTAGTCAACAGGGCCTTATAATTAAGTTTGTTGATTCTTTGGAGTTCCCCAACTATTTTTTACCGATTAGTCAACCTCTAGACATCATCCTTCATTGTCTCGGGATTCTTCAGCATTTCCCCTCTTTCCATTAGATTTATGTCCAAGTCGAAGCAAACTCCTTTTAAGAACCAATTAGGAAATTGTGTAGCAAGTGTAGTTAGTGTCAGTGGGAGAGAGTAGGGTTTCCTCTGAGTGATCTGATGAATGTCAACAAGAGGGGAAGTAAAAACAGGAGGTGTAATTGACTTAAGGCTTGTTAAAGTCTGAACAACAGGAATAAGATCCTCGTTTGCTCTGGCCGTTTGTGTGAAACATCCCCACCATGATCCTTTTCCCTATCATCCCTTTCCTTCCTCTTCTTCCTGTCATCTTCCTCTCATCTGTCCCGACCACGCCAATCATCATGGGTTTTTCGACTCTAGTCATCCTTATCCCATCTCTGCCGTTCCTCTTAGGCCTTTCTTGCCCTTTATTCCTCATTGATATAACTATAAGAATGAGATGGTGCTTAGCGCCACTGATTACAATAACCTTTGTAACAGTTGAAGTCATCCAGATATGAAAGACTCATATCTTTACTTGAAACAAAGGAAAGTAGGAGTTGAGTGTTTAAAACAGGAAATTTTGGGGAAAGACAAAAAGTTACACATGCAAGATATCAAGAGCCTTAAGTGTGTGTTATGTGTGATCTAAAACGCATCGGGCAACGAACTGCTCGTCATTTTTGGAGTTGAAGTGGCCACAATAGTAGAGATGGATTTTCGAGATGGAGGGATAAGGGCTAAATTGGAAAATGTACCTGAAATCGATGTAGTAAGTTTGGATGTTGCAATATCACCTTTGAAAAGCTCTCCTTAGGTAACAATGAGGTCACTCAAATTCGCACATATGTTAGAAAATTCACTCTCAGTTGTGACTGGAAGCATGGGGCTGGCATCGCCTCTTCCAACATTGTAATTTCCTTTACCTGCAAGCTCTCCCTCTTCAAGCTCTTTACCAACCTTTGTAGGTGTTTTTCCCTCACGATGGGTAATTTCTTCCTCCTCGCGATGGAAGTCAGTTTAGACTGAACAGACGGTCCAGCTTCATTAGTAGGTCCCGAACACTTCTTTAATACGGTCTCCTCGACAGAGGTTTTTTGTGCAACATCTTCTTGGAAGGCTGGGGCATCTGATGCCTCGGTTGTTGGACAAGAAACATAAGGAATTACTGGAGGAAGAAAAGATCGAGAGGGGTTGAGTAACCCAACTGGTGAAGGAATTCTTCCATGATCAAATTTTTTTTTACTCCTCTCCTTGTCGCTAATAGCCTTCAGAGTTTTGAAAGTAGGTTGACTGTTAGAGTCTTTGACAGGAGATGGCAATTCTACGAAGGAAAAGGAAACTTAGTGCATGATGATCAAGACATAGAAAAACTAAGTGGAAACGTATAAACAAGTATGATCACCTCCTTCCATCCAAATTCCATAAATGCTCTCCAGGCACCGAACAAAAATTATTGGTTCACAAATCTCGAAGCACTATCTTGTAAATCAAGAATGAGCCGGTGATCTCAAGCTCCTTCAATGAATACAATAGAAGGATGGTCTTTTATCATTTTGAATATGCATAAGTAGCAGATGTCCCGAAAAGTAGGCATACAAAGAATTGTTCTCATAAAAAGCACACATAGCCTCATTAAGATGGCATAACCATTCGGGTGCAGCTGAAAGGGAGCAATTGCCAAGGGCCAAAGGACCATCTGCATGAACGGATTGAAAAGGGGAATGGATCCACTCATGCACAAGTGTCTATTAACTGCAATAAAGCCGAAGGGTAGATAATCGACAAAATCCTCCTTCCCCGGAAATTGCGTGTTAGTCTTAGGAATGCCAAATTGAATGCATGCTTGAATATAAGCACATTGAGATAGCGTTGAGGGGCATCTCTCTTGTGGATTGTCAAGAGCATGGGGAATAGGAAAAGACTGATCTGCTTTCAACCCTGAAGCTGCAGTCGCTCTAATCTTGTAATACCCCACGTCCATTAATGTCACTCACTGAGGGAATGCATTAACTTTCATGGAGTATTATAAGAGTATAGAACATAATATCACAAGACAGATATATAAAATGGTACTTAAGAAAAATCAAAATTTATTCATTATAGCGGAAAAGCAAAACATATTTGGTTACAACATCAAAACCACATACTAGAGTCAAGTACATAAATATCCATCTTGAATGAACTTATTATTAGAGTACATAAATGTAAAATCATAATCCCACTCCAAATAGCCATAATGTAAAGAGATAAAGCTGATCATTACTCTTAACACTTCCAATCACTTCAAGAAGAAAGAAATCCAAGTCAAGCTTTAGTGTTTCCTCCCTGAGAACCTGGGGGGAAACGAAAGAAAAAGAAGCGAAAACAAAAAGGTCAGACATAAAGCCTGGCTAGTCCAGCTACTTTTAGCATGAAAATAAGTAAAGAAATATGACAGGAATAAAAAGGATGGAAGTATAACCATGACATAAGGTAAAGCTGGATAACAGGATGAATATAAAGGAATGTCTAGTGCGCTTCCCAGGTTTCTTACTTAATTTAATTTTCTGCAAACCTACTAGTAACGAAATGATCCCAACCCCGCAATTGGTAGCCCTCAGCAATAACATCTAGTAAGAGGTATCCACCCCATAAAATCCTTGAAAGCCTACTTGCCCAAAATAGATACTAAATGCCCCCACATTACCCCTAATCGATCGGCTCCCTAACTTGTAGATATCCGTGTGGGTCCCAACTTAGGGTGTATCACCCCCTAAGTGGCAACCCTTTGTTGCACAAATTTATACCTACTAGTGTACAGTGGCTAAATCTTCCAATGTCGGGAAAACCTTTTTGCACGCTTAACGAACCTATCGAAACCTGCACTGCTAAACCCTCGCTCTTATTTGACCGCTTATAATCAGCCCAGTAAGCGTGCCCCAACCCTGCCTAGCTCAGGGTTCCTGATACCACTAAGTGGGTTACTGTCTGAAAAGGGTCCCTACCGCTACTAGGTTTTTCTCCAGGGTTTATCCTAACCCAACTTATATTGGTTAAGTGTTGTCTATCTGCCCAGTTACTTAACCCCACCCACTTATCAAATCAATATGTATCATTGGTTAAACTTGCCTTAACCATATCCACTTTGTTCATATATTATTGGTTAAGTTGTCATCTCACACATGTTAACTTAACCCCACCCACCTAACATGTTTTAGGTATCATATTCATCTTTGATCAGCATTAATTAGTTATTAATGCACAGACCTCTCACATTAAGTCTATGGCTTGTGGCCGCTGGATGTGCCGGGTGGTTCCGGGCAAGACTTCTGCCACAAGCCAGACCTAACCTCGTGTCTAAGCTTCTTTTAGTTATGCCTACGACCTCTCATATTAGACTGACCGTTTGCGGTTGCTGGTTAGGCCGGTTGGTTTCGGGCAGGCTTCTACCGCAAGCGGAGTCTAACCTCGTGTCTCTGCATGCTTATCTTAGCCAATTTATTTATTTGTAGTTTATGCCAATTTCAGGTTAATTATGCCAATTACCCAAAATTCCCAATTTCATATCATGCCCAAAAATTAACATATATTATGCCAAATTTAACATTTGTCATCCCCAAATCAACCCAATGCATATTATGCCAAATCTAACATTTGTCATGCCCAAATCAAACCAACGTTCCCAAAATTACCGTTCATACGTTCATCTCTATGAGATTTGGCCGAGGCTCGAAGTAGCCCGGCTATAAAAACCAAAAAGGGAAGGAGGAAGGGATAAGATAAAGAACAGGCATAATAATAACAAAAAAATAGGCATAAGTATGAACTGATCATAAAGATATGATAAAACTAATAAAATTGATGATAATATCAACATGGGCATATAAGAATCATGAATCTGATGTATAGGCTAAGATAGAATTGATGAGATTCAATCTTATTATCATGTATAATTCCCAAATCCAATTTACAACATGTCAGAATTACTTTAGGATTATTTTAATCTAAAAATAATCAATGAACTCACAAAGATTTGATTAAGGAAGAGAATTAGGCGTTGTTGTTATTAATCCATTCCCCTTTACCCAATTCCTTTACTTTGATTTGTTGAAGAAGAGAGACTAGTTTTAGTTTAGGTTGAGGCAGCATGAAGGCTCATGAATTAGTGTAATGGAATTAGGGTTAGGTCTAAGTGTGTTTTTATAGGAGTACTAGGTGTATTAGGGCCTTTAGATTAGGTTAGGACCCATCTAAACCATCCAAACTAGAGAAACACATCACCCAACCAATCAGAGAAAGCCACATAAGCCCTAACTCTCCATAATTCGTCACTACCCAGATCTGGTCGATGGGGTCGACCCTTATAGGGGGTCGACACCTATGTCGACACCCCTATAGGGGGTCGACGCCCTTATAGGGGGGTCGACACCCTAGAGTGGGATAATTCATGCCCATCCCGCTTCTTGCTGATTTGAATTTCGAAATTGATTTTAATTATTATTTTAATTCTGGTTTAAACTGAAATCTTCTAAGCTCCATAACTTCTTCATACTTTATCCGTTTTACGCAAACTCAGACTCTATCTCAAGCAAAATTCCGGGATGAACGCAATGGCGCAACCCTTTTTCCCTTAATTCTTCTTATAAAAATTAAGTATTCTTTAATTTGTCAATTTTAATATTATAAAATTACGGTGTTACAAATCTCGAAAACTTGAATAGAAGCTTTAGTTTGAGCAGAAGTGGTTACTCCTTCAGAATTACGGCGAGTCATCTACCGAGTATCCATTCTACACAAGGAATCTCGTTTTTTATAACTTACGGGTGCTCCTAAAGTGTGAAATGTTGTGCAAAATTATGTAAGTTATTAAAGACGAAGCTTGAAATCTGTAGTTGGCCTGTGTCGATGGATCTCAAGCATCGTCGCGAATTCAAATGAGAGTGTTGTGTTAATGCACACAATGTTTGACAAGTTGTAAGTGGTTGAACGAAATGATTTACATAGGCGCTCCATTCAATTCAAGTCAAGAAATTCATTGCACTTCATTTTTAAACAAACTAATATGCCGTCGACGTGGGCAATCGACGATGAAATAATCGCCCAAATCGGCACAAGTGTTTTCTTATTATAGGATTTTAGTAAAAAGAAGCTGATTTAATCTGGTATACCAAAAATCCAAATCAAACATGAAATTCGAAGGAAACTAACAACTATGGCGATTAACAAGGGTCCGAGATTACCAGATCTCAATGTCGAAGGTTCACAAGGAGATTGGTGAAGCCGAGGTAGCTCCGATCTGAGAGGAGCAACCATAAATTAGTTCGAATTGGGTAAAATGGCGATGGTCACTAGATTCGAGTATGGATTAAGGGATTTCTATGGTCAATGATGGCGATGAAGTAGGATGGTGGACGACGAAGCAAGGGGTTCAAGCAAAATTAATTTTCTCGAGAGCTCCGACCATTAAATTTTTTGTCCTCAGCAAATGAAACAAGAAGAAGAAATGATGGATCAAAGAAGTTTAAAAAGCGGTTTGGTTGTATCTCTTACAATACATCAGGATTGGTCGTCCGCGATTCATCGTTAAGAATTGTTCACGATCCATCAGCAAGCACTAGAACCGTTCATTTCAAAGCACACATGTTCTTCAATAACGTATGTTTTGAGGGGAAAATGTTAATGCAGTCCATAAGAATGCGACCCAAATTTAATATAGCAAGCGATCAATGAATTTCTAAGGTTGTGAATCATACACGAACCATCACTTATCTGTCGCTAACAACCTCACAAGACTTGGATCGAAGGACCCTAAAATAACTTGCATCAACTCAATTTTTTAAGCATAGATCGAGTCGAGTGAAGAACAAGAAGAATGGGTTAGGTTGGTGGGGATGATAGGTTAGTCGAAGAAGAAACAAGTGCAATAACTCTATAGTTCGGTTGTGAATGGGTCGGCTGGGTTCATTCTGTATAAAGCATGCTCAGGTGAAGCATGGATCGTTTCTTAAAGATGCGGCCCAAGCCAATATTATAGAAAAGAACATGTTTGATGAAGCCGCGAACCAATGAGAGGAACCGTGAGTCGCCTTCGACCTATAAGGCATGGATCACCCACGATCCATACAATTGGATACATTTAAACCTGGAACTTCAACTTGTGGAGCACAGATCGTTGTATTTATGGGTCATTGGTCGTAATACACTTCAATGCGAGGTCCCGAACACTCCTACCTCCACCTATAAATACCGTACCACTTCCCACATAAAAGGGATTAGATTTTCTCCCACCAAAGCTCAGCCATTGTTGATCTCAAGCATCATTCTACTCCAGAGACTGCCAAACTTCTTCACCAAACTTGACTAACAAATTTTACTCCGATAATCATCGATATTTGTGGAATTTGTATGTGTTTCTACTGTGGAGTTTGTAAATCATTGAGAATCATTATAATTGAAAATCAATCTTGTAATTTGATATGAAGAAAGTAATAAAGTGCATATTCAAAGTGGATGTAGGCCCAATCCGCAGCTGAAACACTATAATTCTTGTTTCTCTTATATTTCTTATTACTTTGGGTGCCAGTATCATTTTTGGTGTTAGTAACAGAAATATGCAAAATTGATACATTGATTAAATTCTACACCTTACTTTTGGGAATCTACAATCAAATACGTTGGGAGAATGGATTTACATACAATGGGAAGTTAAGGGACTACCTTCTCTACAGTGCATTTATAAAGGAGTGCACACAGGGCTACCCATACTGACTAGTAATCTACCCTCGGCTCCAGGTAACACTTACCCAGCTACACAGACTCATAGGTAGTGCACTGTTCTGAACACGACATCACTATGATTGTTACAGACATATTCCCAGATCCCAATATATCCCCGCATACTCAAAATATAATGAGTAATCTAGAAGGAATATTATTATATCCTAATGGCCATGACTCGCATTGCCAAACGATAGTCTTAATTTCTACCATTACTAGGTGATGAGGGTAAAGGTCATTATTTCCTTATATCAAGCACATCCTTCACTTTAAATGCCACGATGACACATCCAATACACACAACTGATTTCCACTGATGTACAACCTCAAAGCACGTACGTCTCAGAGAAGGGTGTATATAGTGCATGAAAGCTACTTTCTTATAACTAAATAGATGTACATTCATGGAGATCAATATACGCATATCAAAGTGCAATGTCAGACATACGTCCATACAAGTTATCCTGGGTTTGGACAAACTAAAAGCATTATTCTTCATTGGATAGTGTGATAATTCCAAGTAGCCCTTGCATTGAAGATCTGAATGCAAAATCACTATCTATCAGTAATGTGGGAAATTCCAAAAGGTCAGTGACAACTACCCTTCATTCAATCTTCATCATTCTTGTTCATTCATCAATGCTTATCCATCATTCTTACTTCTGCATCGTTGATTTATTCTAAGTAGTTTTCAGAGAGGAATCTCCCAAATCTGATCCCGGTCTCTTCGAATCAATTATCGAAAAAATATTGTTTAAGTAGTACTGGATTTTGTGTGTTCTTCATTGGTTACTTCATCGCTTCATAAAACATCTTTTAAGGATGTATATCATTGAAATAATCTTTGGGTGTATTCATGGAATTATTAAACCTCATTCATTAAGTCATTTGGATGGTAACTCCGTTTTGGTTTTATAGATCCGAAGAAATCACACTTATTTTACTTGATATCAATTTCCATGTTCAGACCCGACTATCCATCGAATAACAATGTAAACACCTTTTATATTCTTATAGATAGTAAGGTTCTCTCTGTGAAATTTGATCTAAATACTACAAGATCATCTCTAAAAAAATCATATTTACCCTAAAAAAATAGATCTTTTATATTTAGCTCATTTCCGACATTTTAACCTTATTTATACCTCATCCAGTAAAGGCCAGGTGAGCCAGGGCACTGGTTTCTCTTGATATGTTCTTAGTTAAACACCACATACAAATCTCAGAATTAGAAAAATCGGGCTTACTCGTCAATTTATTAGAGCCAAGATTAAATTATTTCTTATTTGATTCAATTCAATCATTAAGATTCTTTTAAACAAGTTATATGAATTTTAAACAATCTTTAAAACATGAGTTTAATCATTTGAAAACATTCATAAGAGATTTTCATAAGTTTTGTAGAGTTTAAATTCAAATTTCATTACTATTGGAGAAGTGTTGCGAAAGCATTGCAAAAAGTGTCATTTTAGCTTAATGCATTAAAACGACTTTTCTAACATTAAAAAATTCGTATAATTAATTTAAATCACTTTCAAAACATTTTAAAAGATTTTTAATATTTCATATTTTTAAAAGATAAAAAATATCAATTATAAAAAATCACATTTTTAGGATTTTGAACAGTAAAACCGTGATGTATTCCAAATCTTTTTTTGGTCATATTTTAAAATCTACTGGATGGAATCATGATTTTCTTGATTCCTTGTAAATTTGTGGTTATAAGTATATGAAACAATCTTAATTCAAAGAAGATTTGTATTTTTCCGGGCATGAAGGATTCGCTTTTTAAGGAATGAAATCCCAAGTTACAGTTTCGCAATACACTAAAATTTCTTGAAATTTCATATTCTTTCAAACATAATATTTACGCTTAGAAGTATTCATATTTTATTTTTAAAACATTTCAAATCATTTTTGAGGGGTTTAACAATCCATTTTTCACCATTTCATTCAATGAAAGGAAAGTAATTTCCTTTGTGTTTATCAACATGTATTTAACGTGACTTGTTAAACATCCATACAGCCAAATATATATGCATCCAAACTTGATAAACATTCATCGTTGCATTCATATGTAGTATTTAACATCACTATAGCAATCTTTTTCATGTAATAGTTTGGATGATTTTTAAAGTGAACTTATCACCGTCATTGGTTATTGTCGTTCCTATAATTAACTATAGCTCGAATACGATAGTGACGAAGCCACTAAAACTAGCTCTGTCATCTTCCTTAAGCTCGGCCTCCTCCTCTCCTTCTCTTTTTCTTATGGACAAAGCCTGGTGGAGGCTTGGATCTGCTTTCCTTACTTTCTAACTTATCATGTAGTCTTCTACTGATGGTTTAAGATTTTGGAAAGAGTTTGAGAGGATTTTGAGATGGTTTAATGTTTTTTTGGAAAAGTTAGTGAGGTGATTAGTATTTTATTAACTTTTAGAAGCCATTAATGATTTGAGAGGAGAAGAAAAGTATCGTTTTAGTGTAAATAATTTGTGAAGAGATGTGAGGTATTTATGTAAAACATTCTGGAATAAAATAAGAGATAGAAATTATTGAAAACTTCTTGCCTCCCCACCACTAATTTCGGCTGAAACCCCTTTTTCTTGTCTCATCATGGCGTAATGGTAGTGTTGTATAAGAGTAATGAGTATGTGTAAGTGTGTAAGGGTATGGTACTATTATATTAAAGTAAACTATTTTTGTTTTTAGTTACTTATTTTTCCAGCCTCTTTCTTAGATTAATTAATCTCTTCATTAAAATCTTATGGATATGTTATCATAACATATATATGTGCACATACATGTAGCATCTTTGTACAACTTCCACTCGTCAACTCGTTGAGAAACCAAAACCTGTTTATCAGTCATATTTTCAGTTTTCTCTTGAACTATTTATATTAGTAAAAAAATTACAAAATAACTTTCTTATTATATTTAAATAATTAAAACATGATTATTTAGTAATTAAAATCATATTATATTATATTTATCCATTATTTATGAAATTCGAAATATTATTAATAAAGTCATAATGGTTTTTCTTATATTTTCTAGTCAAGTATATTTCTTTATGTAACTTGTTTCTAATTGATTTGTTATTACCATAAAACATATTTAAAATGATTTCTCATCATTTAAACCCTGACTTGAATAATTATAATAAATAATGAATTACTAAATTCTATATTTAAATCCATAAATCAATTATTGAATATAATGTCTTTATTGATGGTGTCGTCAATACATTAAATTTCCCAAAAATAAAATATAGCATTTTATTTAATATGTTTATTCAATTATGAAAGTAAGTGAAATATCCAAAAATATGCGCGATCCTTATGAGAAATCATTTTTGATGATAAAATGATTTTGGTCATTTCATAACTATTTCCCTAAGGAAATATTCTCCAGACTAATTTCCCAAAATGAGTTTATTATCCTTGTCCTTATCTTAAACTTCATTATCACTTGGAATTTATCCATATTTAAACATTTCAAATAATTTAAATATACCTAATTAAGGTGATCAAATTTCGAGTTGTTTCGTTGACAAAGTATCAAATGCAGCCACATACACGGAGATAGTAATGTTCCCCTGTCTCAACTCTGAAAACTTCCTAAAAAAGCCGACTTATGGGCCGTCGGAATAAACTTCTCCACCAAATGAGTCTTAAACTCATGCTTAGGTGTAGAAGACTTCACTGCATTCCACCAATTCATCAATCATCCTTGGAGTTGATGTGAGTCCAACTTCCTCTTCATAGCATCCTCCAGATCGAGATCAACAAGATTCACTCACAAGTGTCGAGCCAACCTTGGACCTCTATAGCCGATTCCATTCTCAGAAAAGGTTTGCCTTCCAAGCTAGCAAAGTGCTTACTGACAAAATCAGTGCCAGGCGCCTGTAGTCACAGTTTCATATCTCAAAATAATCTACGAAGATCTCGTTGGAGATTTCGTTTTGTGCTCTTGCTGAAAAGAAACAACAAATATCACTGAAAATCTCCTTTTAGATATATCGCTCGAGATATTAGAATGTTGAACAATATATCGACCAAGACAAGATACTGGAATATCGCCCGAGATCTTGGCTTTTTAGCTTAAATTTAAGTCCATATTGTATATTCATATATTTTTTATAATGATTGTCATTTTCATATTCATCTTTTTTTCATACATGTTACCTATGAAATTATGTATTCTATGTTCTACTTATGCTTGACTTTTTAATGTTTTGGATATTTTTTATGTTTTATGGCTAACATTAATTCGTGTTCATGGATCTTATGTTGTAAGCACTAATCTATTTGTATTGTGTTATATTTCTATTTTAATCATATTACAATTTAGAGTATGAATGTGATAAAGTGGTTTTGTAATTCATGTTTATAATAACATTCATAAAAGAATTGTGTGTTATAGTAGCAGCTTTTTAACATATCATGCACCTCAGGATTGTACTGATATGAACTTTCTGACCCGAGATGGAAATCTGAGACGGACCCGGATTTAGACTCATCTTGGACAAGATCTCCCCCAGCGTGAGATCAAGTCTTTAAAATCCTTAAGACGAAACGCGACCGATATCCAATATTTAAAACCTTAGAGCACCATTTCTATGGGTAGCATTAGGAGCAGCTACTTGAGCAATTTGTAGCATGCTCCTCACGAAGGTATTAAACATGATTTGCAAGTTCAGATTAACATCTCCCGAACCACTCCCTTCCTTAGCCACAAACTTTGGATTTACTGCAGCCATCTTATTTCATGACTCACCCTCCAATCAAAGTTAAAGATGATTAACCTTCTTGCAAGAAGTCGTACCTGACTAGTGCTTATGCAGTGCGACTTATACTATATATATTATTTTTTAAAACTAAAATAATTTTACAAGTTCGTGCTCACGTATATATACTCTGGATTCATTCCCTTAGTTAAACAATACAACATAGGCTATGATACCAAAATAAAACAACCACCCTACACGTCTAACATTAGAAACTTGAAAAGTGCGTTGATATAGTATCTGGACAATGTCAGATGATCATTTATGTTGGAAATAAATAAAGATACACAAAACCTGTCGTATATCTCACAGTGCATGAGATAAAATATAATAGTAAGACAAATTGATATAAAATAGGTAAGATAGTAAGTAGGTGAAAGGAATCCTAGACATCAAAGTAACAAATACAAAATAGCAAATCACAATGTCATAGATTTATACAGAATAAATAACTCCAACAGAAATTGTCTCTAAAGCCAAAAAAGATATTATAGAGCCCTACAGTAGCGAACAATGAAATGAGGTAGAGTAAATATAAATAATACGTAGATAGCCTCATGCTCGTCTCCAGATCAGTTACTCATGCTCATTCCTAACCTGCCTCTTGTCTGCTTATGTGAAAGCACCCAGAGTAATAAGAAGCAAAACATAAAACTCTAGGTCAGACAAAATCCAGTGTGAGCATAAAATCTCAAATACAGGAATAAGTCGAACACACAATATGGTACGTGACCTATCCTACACGTAGAAGTATATACTAGTCTAATAGAATCAGTAATACAGGTATACTCTACATCTGAGCAATGGGATTCTAAACGTCTTCATTTACACCATCTACGTCCATGTCAATGGTACCTACATCTGATGACATACCTACAGTAATAAATGACTAAACGAACATAGAAAACATCACCCATCCTTATGTTCACTCATTCAATGCATCAGATGCATAGTACATTTGGTTCCATGGTAACTATTCCCTATTTGAACTGAAATAGTCTACATTGGACCGACAACCTCTATTTGGTTAGGAATGAGCATAATGGTATTCCAATTCTTTCCCCTCCTCCTTGGATAAACTTGTAATCTAGTTGACATCCATTTGGTAGTCTTCGAACATACTTACAAATTACATCAGGTCGAAAACTCGATAGACGCTCAAGCCTCGACTTTCCAAGTACCCATCCAACCTACGTGCTAATGATCTCTCTTGCGTACGTATCTCCACTGCAAGGCTATCCTGGGACTGTCCTCATACTCCATCTAAGTTCTTCTGGTTCGGAACTACCTAGACAACAACGTCTGTTGTCCTACTCTACTTCCTGAACCCCTCCTGACAGTTTATCTATCTCGATTCATAGTTTATTACTCTACCCCTAGGAGTTTGATTGGTCGTTGTTTGAGTTATACTCTTCAAGTTGAATGGTCCTTTGAGCTATGGAAATGAGAAGTCTTCATCTCGATGTTTCTACGAAGTAGACCTTTCTTCAATGATCACCATCCATTGGAGAAGTCATTCTAAATTAGCATTACAATTGTGTAGGATCATAAGACCACAAACCCCACTTCATTCGGATTTGTATACTAATCCCTAAAGTTGGGATCGATACCAAACTGATCTAATCTGGATCAATGTAACCACACTGATCCAGATCAATATACCTGAATCAATATTATCATATCGATTTGGTTAAGCCATGCCTGGATCGATGAAGAAACACCGATCCAGTTCGACCTTTCCCTCTTAGCCGATCTGACTTTGTGATTTTCCAACCCTACGCCCTAAACACTATACTGATCCGATCTAGAAAGCTAAGTGTACTGACCCTCCGAACATCCTACCGATCCGAGACAATTATTTAGTCTAATGTATATTGCTTCCGCCATATCACCTTTGTTTTTGCTCCAATTGACTTGAATTTTAATGTAGGATATCCCCTATAAGAATTTCGTCCAATTTTAGACACTAGGGAGTTTTGGTTGATCTGAACATATCTGACTATAACTCGCCCATACGAACTTCAAATGACTCCAAATTTTTCAAACAAACTCTGGAAACTTTCCAGCTCGTTTGCTCCAAATTTTGTGTGATCCTAATAATTTTGGTTTATGGACTTTTTCGCAAATTCCTAGTTTTAGGTCGTCATTTTTAATTTAAACAACAATCCAAACATGAAAATCATCCAAAATAACATACAATATCAATCAATCATTCCAACTAAATAATATTATCCATATCCAAATAAAAGTCCTAGATTCACACAGATCTATTAGGGTTTCATAGGAAAATATTACAAATCTTATTCCTAACTTCTTTTAAATTCAAAGTTTTATTATTAAGTGTAAGGTTCCTAACATAATTAGCTTTTCAGACCAATTTAAGATTGGGAAAATTCTAATTCTATTAATGAGAATAAATCACTCACCTATGTCTATGAAAATATATGTCTAAATAGGTTTACTGAACCTGAATAGATCTCATCTCCTATAAGTTACTAATATGTCTCTCCAGCCTAGATCTAATACACTCTATATTTTAATTTAGATTTTTGTGTGGAATTTAGGTTTTAAATGAAGAAAAATTTGTTGTAAGAGGTAACAGCTTTGGAGAAAAAAGAGAAGGAAACGAAATTATAGAAATGGGTTACAGTAACTCATTTCAGTCCTCAGGTAAGAAAATCTTGATTAATACTATCAGTCTAGTTGCATGAAGCTATTTTTCAAATGAAGGATGATAGTAGCCCTAGTCCAGATGGTTTCAGTGCAAAAAAAATATTTAAAATTCACTAGAATAATTTGATAGAAGAACAATTGCATGATGTTAATGATTTATTTTTCAGTGGCAATATTTTAAGAGAAATAAATAATACCTTTTTAACGCTAATTCCAAAAGTTCATAATGCAGTTGAACTACCAGATTTTAGACCAATTTCTTGCTGTAATGTCATATATAAAAATTTAAGTTCAATTTGCAGTAATAGATTGAAGTTGATTCTTCCTCATATTATATCAGAAAATCAAAATGCTTTTATTAAAGGAAGACATATCTTTAAAATAACTTATTGGCTTTTGAATTAGTCAGAAATTTTAATAAATCAGGGGCAGATAAAATGTGTATTAAAATAGATTTGCAAAAAGCTTATGATAGTATGCCACAAAGAAAATGGGCTTTCCTAGTTTATTCATCAATTTTATTTATTCCTACATGTCAACTCCCACATTTTCTGTTCTAATCAATGGAAAGCCAATTGGTTATATAGCCAGTAATAGATGGATAAGGCAGGGTGATCCTATATCACCTTATTTATTTACTTTGGCCATGGAATATGTCTTTACTAATCTGGAGTTGCAACTGTTAAATGGTAATCTAACTCCTATTTCAAGGGTTTCTCCTATAATTACACATCTCATCTATGCAGATGATTTGCTAATTTTTTCTAGAAGTGATGAAGGAAGTGCAGAGGCTATACACAAAGTATTATCTGATATGGCTAAAATGGTAGTATCTGTTAACAAGTAGAAATCTAAAGTATATTTTAGTAGATGGAAACAAGAGAAAGGCAGCTGTTTCTAATACTTTACAGTTAATAGAAGATAATCTCCCTGTTAAATATCTTGGACTTCCTTTGACTAACAAAAAGATGAAGCAGACTGATGCTTCTCAGCTTCTTGATAGTATTACATACAAACTCAATTGTTGGAGTAATAAATATTTATCTACAATGGGTAGAATAGAACTTGTTAAATCCTCTATATATCCCTGTATTCAATTTTGGGTGATATCCTATCAACTTCCTATGCAATTAATAAATAAGATTGAATCCATATGTGCCAATTTTATATAGCAAGGCAAGATTCACAAAGTCTTTTGGGGTCAGATGTTTATGCCAAAAGCTAATGGAGGTATGGGTTTGAAAGATGTAAGGATTTTACAAACAGTGCTGGCTCTTAAACTTATCTGGTCCTTTCTAAAAGGAGACACTTTATGGACAAGATGGATGTATAATAGATACTGTGAAAAGGATAAGAATTTTTGGAATATCATGGTAGATAATATTGATTCTTATACATGGAAAATAATGCTTAAACACATAGATTTGTTTAAAGCTAATAGTAATAAGTGTATTGTAGATGGAAAATCAACTCAGCTTTGTTTTGATCCATGGATTATGAGTAAGAGTTTGATTTCTGTGACTGGTTGGCAGGGTAGAAGTGTTGAAGAGCTGTCTTTTTTATCATGTAGCTGAATTATAGATAATGGCACTTGTAATTTGGAGAAGTTGAATATTCCTGAGAGTATCAGAAGAGAAATACAAAATGTTAATATAAGCTTAGAAGGAAATTCAGATTATTGGATATGGAAGGAAGGTAAACAGGGATAGTTCAGTATTAAAGAAGCTTATAAATTGATAATCAAATATCCTCAACAGTTTAATTGGGCTAAACTTCTATGGAAATATCCAGTGGTTTCAAAGTATGCCTTAACTAGTTATTTAGCCTATTCTAATAAATTGCAGACGTTGGATAAAATCAGAAAATGGAATCCTGCTATCACAGATTTATGTTGCTTATGTAATAAGCAACTGGAGACTAATAATAACTTATTTTTTCACTGTGAATTCTCTGATTATGTTTGGAACTACATTAAGAGAAAAAAAAATCTTTCTAAAATTCACAAGAAAGTCAGCATTTTTGAACAAATTGAAGATTTCGTAAAAAGCAAGAATCAGAATACAGCTAGATTCTGTATAACCGCTACCATCAATCATATATGGAAGGAACCTTGCAATCGACTTTTTAAGAATAAAATCTTGAACAAGGAGTTATTATCTAAAATCATTGAGGCAGAGATTGAAGCAGTATTGTCCAGATACCATCAACACGAATTCAAAGCTAAGGAGAATAGATCTTACCAAATGAGGAGACGAAATATCAGATCTAAAGAGTAGCCGTC
The DNA here is from genome assembly GCA_030737875.1 of Allium sativum. Lineage (NCBI taxonomy): Eukaryota > Viridiplantae > Streptophyta > Magnoliopsida > Asparagales > Amaryllidaceae > Allium > Allium sativum. Next base: position 898,456,161 of record CM060910.1, on the reverse strand, counting down.
GTAGCTGAGTTTTCAGGAGAAGCTTCCAGGGTTGCAAGATGTGGAAAGGAGCAAGTTAACGTTGGGAAGTGGAGATAGTAATTTTGAGTCACGCGGGCACGTATGTCTTCTGATTTTCTTGGAGTGTGTATTTTGTCCGGTAGTGCTGGTAAGGTAAAGGGGAACCTTTTATTTTCCGTTTAGTTTGTTCTAATATGTTTGTATTGATTTTTTTGTTCCCCTTACCTTATTTGTACCTTTCTATTGTAAATAAAGTACCTCTTTTCCAAAAAAAAAAAAAACTCATTTCAGTCCTATCCCCAATTTAAAATCCAAATTGGACCTGTTTGAAAATAGGCCCAGATGCTGAAAACGGGTTGTCTGTATTCTAAGAATCTATCAAACAGTCATATCTCCCAAACGGTTTGCCTATTTTCAACATATAACCAGTCTACGGAAAGGGAAGCCATCATCCCAATCCATTTGTAGTGGTTTTGAATCAAAATTTAACTTTTGTCAAAAGTAAAGATGAAATAAGATTTTGTTAGGGGTAAAATTGTCATAGAAAAACCCAAGAATAATTCTAAAAATGAGAAATGCCTCTATTAGCAATCTCTCAAAATTATAGAATGATACGACCTAATATGAAAATAGTATTTCATATTCATGCGTTAAAAAAGCACAAAACTATGGGTCGCTACACTACATCTATTACATACCACTTTTTAAGCAAGCTTGGCATTTAGATGCAAATAAAAACGTTAGCATCCAAACAATCAAATCTTGCTTCTATTTACTCGGGCAGGTACTCAACAAAAAGAATTAGACATGGTAGTCGAAATTGCAATAACGGAAAGATAAATATGTTAAATAAATTGAACACATATGTATGGAATTTATCTCAAATAAGTGGACGATACAACAATACAACCATCCTGCATTCCTAACAACCATATGAGCATAAATAGTCATGTCAGCATCAATAGTCTATCATACATTGAAAAGCGATAGCAATTATCAAAATAACATACATATATATCCTAGCATGCAGGATGCCAATCTAAATAACATAAAAAATTAAATATTGGATTTATTCCATATATGACTCGACAACTTGGTTTCCGTTTCAAAAACAAGGAATATTAATCTAGCCTCTCTCGCTATCATACTATTCCTAACTCTATGGCAATCTATCGATGAAATCCAATCGATAATTATTATTGCATCCATTTGGTAATCTCAAATAGTTATATAGAACTATTTGATTCTTTCCATTAAGCTGTAGCAAGACGACGTCGCGTTCATTATGAAATAAATGTCCAACTAACCCCCTTCTAATTATGATGGAAACAAACAACACCTCTTCCATATGAAACCAACCACCTTGGTCAGGTCCACTCTACTTCATGTTGAGTTATAAGGTCGTTACATGTAATAAGCACAAACAACACTCAAAAGTGAGATGTCGCTTCCAAACTAATATATCTCCAACTCGATACACACTAGAAACCAGCCCTTCCCATACGTACATATAGGAAACACAATGTCGTAGGAGGCTAGAAATTCGAAAAGTCGCTACTAGCAATGGTCAAAATCTCTCTCGGAGAAGAGAAACTTTAATGATACGACATCACTAAATAACCTTGACCCCTTTGCTAATAAATATTGCCTCCTAATCATTAAAGCGAACTCTATCACCATTGACTCCGAATTAGGAATCAAATACTCCTTCTCGCGTGGTTTGTTTATCAACTAAAATGCGACAACCTTCCACTTGGAAACATCACAACAAAACCATCAACAAAACCAAGAACGAGAAATCGACACACTCATGGATTCAACTCCAAAACCACCGAGACTCTCGTGGGACTCATAGAGACATCCTACTTAAGACTATATGACCTAAGCACTCCACTTCTTTCAACAAATAGTGAAATCATAACAAGCCACCCAACAAATAGTGTTTCACAACACCAGCAACACAAACACCAATTTGCATTGTGCTCTCTTTTCATCCAAATAAAGAAGAAAATACAATCGAGTAACGCAAGCACGACTTATTCATGTGATATCGCATAATGTGGTACAAGAAATCGACAAAACAAGTCAACTTGCTAGTTTTCCCAAACGGCATAGCCAACTAATCAAAATAAAAATAGCATATAAGGCACTGTAATCAACACATGCCAACCAACTACCCATAACGGTAAAATACCTTTAGGATTACTAACCAAAAGAACATGCTTGTGCTCTAAAACACATCCGGCAGGCCACTAATCAACATGAATAGATACTCGCTCACTTCCTTCCCCTAATGTGTCATATGCTCTAAAGGCACCACTACTGGTTCAATAATATAACTAGATCGATAAGGACTCGACTCGAGTATTATGCTAATATGGTCACCTCATCGAATGTATCCGGATACTCTCAAGCTACAAGCTCAGGTGATGACTCGCTAGTAGAGAATTGTCTCAGTCTACTATTTTCCTATCATAAGCTACTCTCCACTGAAGATCTAAGCCTCAGACCACTAACGATAAATCTAGGAAGACTCAGTATCGAAGAGCATGTACTAGTCCATTATTATCATCAATAACCCCTTATTACTATCAATAATTCGTATCCTCTTAGTAAGTGAACCATTGGACTTAAATATTAAGTCCAGTTAAGCTCAAAAACCAACAAAAGAAAACAAATTAGCAACCAAGCAAACATGACTTGATGAGATTTATGTTTCGATGAGCCATGTACATTGCCAAGTATAGACAATATATGTTGTAACTCTCCCCTACCTCAAGGCCCGAAACTAAACATTCTGGATATTACAGTCATCCACAAAATTTAATTTTCGCTGACCAAACAAGGGATGATGTTACACACATATATAATGTAACTGAGCCCTCAACACGGAAAGTCATAATTAATAAAGATAAACTAATTATCATGAGTGTCAATCTCGTTCCATCCATCAAACTGCAAAATCAGATGAAATGATGAAAGCTCGACGTCAAACTAAAACACGTATGAAAATGCCATAGGTTGAAAACATGTATCGAATGATGACATCGTTCGCTTCACTTTCATCGAGGGAGCACTTAAAAAAAACAAAACAACGGCCTATACATATTTTTCCATAATTGGCTCCGGCAAAGTAGGACAAACCTCTATACTAGGAATAAACCCGAACATCGCAAGCATTCACGATCAACTCCTCCAAACCATCATTCACTCATCAAACGAAATCAATCACCTTCCGAGTTGATCTCTCAACCAAGCCACAAACTCCAGACATCCGAGTGACAACAAAGATAATAACCATACTTCGATAGCACTTCGAATTCGGTCACACACCCCAACACATACATATTACCTAAATCGATGAACTCCTCGCTGATTTCTAAGAGTCGATAATGATCTCCATGAAATGAATCATGAATTGGTCTCGAGTGAATCGATTTCAAGAACCTGAAGCGATAAAGACTCTTGACCAAACCCCAACTCAAACTTGGAGCCTCTTAGGACTAAATTCCTAATTCATTGAAGAAATCCTTACGAGAACCCAAACAGCTCTCACATCACAACATTCTACTATGTTCCAAGGAGCAGCCTGCCACATAGATACATTATTGTCCATACACCGCGGCATAGTCGATTCCTTGCACTTTAATGTCATAACAAATTAGAGACGGATAATGGTTCATACTATTGCCGGAAACATAAACTATAAACCCGAGACTGGTAGTTCTCGATTCTCAACTCCAAAGACATTGTAATTAGTAGTATTTCTTGTTTGCTTAGATCGTCTTCGATAGGCGGTCAGGACAATCAGTCGCTTATATAGAAAACTATTCCAATGACACTCATGTGGAATATAACCTATAACACATATATTACTAATATATAGATTTGAAAACCAAAATATATACAAATATCTAGTCTCTTGTATATATTGACTCTTAAATTCATTATTGCTTAGGTTCAAGAATGCAACCTAAGCTTTGATACCAAATGGGACAACCGCAATACACCGTCAGTTCTTATATAACCCAATAACGCAATGTACAAGCACCCGATTAATGTAAAATGATTGTCAAGAGATAAATAAGTGAAAAGAAGAGAAGACAGAAAGAAAAGAAGAAGGAAGAGAAGAAAAAAAAGAGAAAGAAGAGAACATAAAATTCAATCACAGAAACTATCATATATCTCCCAACGCATCAGATATCATATAATATTAATAATCACAGATATAAAATAGGCGAGACAATAATAACCATATAATCTGAGTACATAGGCTCATATAGTTATATAGAACAGTAATAGAGTCTATACAAGTGATAAATAAACTCAATTGGATAATATATCTCTGATAAAAATACATAACAGAGTCAAGGCTTTATAACGTCACACAACGGAATACGCAATGAGGATACAAGTATAAATATGTAAAACGTCGCATCCTGTTAATCCACCTACGTAGCTCGGAATAATACCTATACATATCACATGGCCTACTCATCAGCATCGTTGATGAGCACCCATGGTAATAAGAGAGAAATAAAACCTTGGGTCAGACAACAATCTGGTGTGAACGATAAACAAATCTCAAAGTACTTTAAAAGTTGTAATAGTATATATGACACGGAGGGAATGGAGAATCATACCAGTACTTTCCTTGCATCCATAGAGTTTTCGCATATAAAATATGTACGACTCTATGATAATCATAATGGATGTTTTCTACATCAGAATATTAGGGATGTCCAGATGTCTAAATCGATGATACCTACATTGCATAACGTCCCTATAATGTGATGAATGATTAAGCCAACATAGCATCCATCATCCATGTTCACATTCACTCACTTGGTACATTGGGTATAAGATAACGCTTGGTGTCCATGATACTCGATTTCATGCCGCTCTGTCGGCGAAGTCCCAGATTGTACTGACATGTACGCCCTAAGGTAAGGACTCAACATCATCCAGGGTAATGCTATGAATATTATGACGTGGTATAAGGAAAACTACGTGGTACCAAATGAACATTACACCATCTAACCCATTTTACCGAGTAACTGCTAAAACCATGCATGTCGATACTTCTTTTGCACACGTCACCCGCAACGGAATATATTGTAGGAACTACTTTTATGACTACCAATTAGGAGTCTTCTTAGCTAAGACTAAATATAAATAACCAAATTGTCGTCGAGCTCAATTGGTTGTCCTTAACCCTCTTTAATAGCTTCCACTTGATCGTTGTTATTAGTCTGCATTCCAGAACATCACCATCCATTGTTGAAGCCATTGCTTCTTAGAATAGAATCACTATCGTCGAGTGACGAACCACTACATCGAAGCACCATATCATTGCCTCAAGCAAAATCCACTGATCAAAGAGTCATCATTTCAAAACCATCGTCGAATGAACCTCATATCCTACTCTTGGAAATAGCATCGTCGTCGATGTCAAATTTGCTAAAATGGCCCATAGCTGTTGTAATCGGTATCGACCACTTCATGCTAATCGATAACGAATTCCTAGATCATCAATTTAATGAAAACTGATTAAATATGCATTTAAGGAAAATGTCCGACATGCTAAGAATGCAGATTATGGATCTTAAGATTAACTTAACACTAGAGGAAGGGTGAATAGTGTTTGATAGAATTTAAGAATTTGATGAAATCTTTTTGAATGTATCTAAATCAAATGCAAAACACAGATATTAAAAATTCACAAAATCAATCATAGATGCAAATAATAAATAAAGCATTAAGGAAAGAACACACCGGGATTTTATACTGGTTCGGAGTTACTTTACATCCAGTCCCATACAACTTAAGATTATGCAAACTTTTTTTTCAAATAATCTTCAAAATACAATCCATGTTTTCAAGGCCATGAGGTCCACCCCCAACTGCTTCTGAGCAAAGGGATCTCACATGATTTAACCAGGCTACAAGATCACCTAGTTGATTTAAGGGCTACAATCACACCAAGTTGATTTGAACGGGCTACAATCACACCTTTTTTGTAACAGTTTGGTAGAGAGACTCAAAAGAACTTCGATCTTTGGTTACAATTTCACCTATAACTTCGAGTAGCACTTGGATCTTTAAGAAAGGAAGGCAGAGAATTAAATTAGAGATATTATGGTTTGATTCTCTTTGGATTTTGGAAGAGTTTGGTTAAGGATTTTTGAAATATAAAGAATAAATAAATGGAATAAGGAGTGAAGAAGACAATGAAAAGTTGTTAAAAAATTCGTTTTTGTTGGGTATAAAAAGGAAATCAACAGTCATGTCTATTCAGGAAAGGTTTTTAATGAATAGACACTTCTTTTTATATTTGAATTTTTGGAAAAACGGATATATGTCGACATGGTGATCCCCTATATCGACATGTCTATGAAATTTTTGAAATTTATATTTTTGAAAACAATGGAAATGGTGTTTAAATAAATCAAGGTGATTCTAGAGTTTGAACAAAATATTATCCTATACAAAAACAAGTATAATAGAGTAATAATATAAATTTAAAACAATTATTTGTAATCTATAAAAGTGATTTAAAACTTAATATAAAACTACAAATATAAATATAAGAAGATTAAAACTCAAGATATAAAACTTTAGATTTTAATATAAGGAAACAAGAATATTAGAACTCAAGTAAATATTATATCTTTGGGATTTCAAAACTAAAATATTAAATCAGAGTTTAATTTGAAATCATGGAATATTAAAGCCAAGCGATATTTTTCAAATACGAAGTAATTTTGAAATCAATTGAGAATAAAAGTTATTGAAGCTAAAAAGGAAATTTTAAAACTTAAACTTTAGTATGCTTTTAGTATACCATTCAGGTTTTATAAAATTTCAAATATTATATATATTTTAAAATAGTTGACAATAATTTGTGTTTATAATAGTTCAAAATTTTAAATTTAATAGTAATCATGTGAAAACAACTAAAATAAAGGGTAATATTATCAAAAAAATCTTATAGGGCAACCATAATCATAACTTCTAAAAAATGACAGTCCTATTGATTTTCAAAATGCACCAAACATCCTTCACAAAAAAGTATGTAAATTAAGTCATTAAAATTAACTTACTAAATAAATACATAAATTTTATGCAATTATTCAGTGAATAATTGCAGAAAGTCATGCAATTATAACCAAAATTTGCAAACATTTCTGCAACTAGTCAGAAAATAATTGCAGAAATTTTTGCAATTGTTTGAAAAAATTGTAGAAATTTCTACAATTATTCATCATAAAAATTGCAGAAATATCCGTAATTATCCACTGAATAATTGTATAATTTAAGCAACTATTTTATTATTAAATTTTAGGAATCTAATTTACAATCTTTTTTATGAAGAAGTTTCTATGTATTAAGTTTGATTTTAACGACCTAAGTATATTATTCACTTTTTAAAAACTTAAACAAACAATCTGATTCAATATTCAACCATCGGTGCTAAGAATTCTGCCTATGTTCGCCTCTTGGCGTCTAAAACAACAGACGGAAATATATGATGTATTTTTTGCGAACGGTAATGGAGCATTTAAAAGTGACATGTTAGTGAACGAGGAATGCATTTTTTTGTTGTAAATGTGGTATTTAAATATGGTATTTATATATAATGTTGCAAAGGGAGGTGAAGGAGCCAAAAAAGGACTGGCTAGGGACGCTAGCGGTCTATATTTCAACTATCAAAATGAATGTGGTTGGACTCAAAATAGCAGGTCCACACGCGAACTGCACTATAAAGTTGTTAAATATGGCCAATGGTACCATAGATTATTCCTTTCGAAGTATTAGCGGCAGTTTAATCTCCACGTCTATCGTCTTCCGCGGTTCCACCCATCTTACCTAACTCTACACCTTAGTATTCATGTCCAATTCTCACAAAAGCAACCAACAATTGCAGAGATGTCGAAAATTCTAAATGTAACGAAAACAATTTCAGTCTCTCCATCTCCGTCACTACCCATAAGAAAAGACGAGACGCTCGTTCTTTCCTACCTCGACAACGACCTTAACCTCCGTCGAACTTTCCGAACTCTCCGCTTCTTCTCTCCCTCTCTCTCCAGTTCCAACGACCCTTTCCACGTCATCAGTTCTTCCCTTGCTAAAGCGCTGTTCCATTTTTACCCTCTCGCTGGCAGGGTTTTGCTTCTCTCGGACGGTAGGATCGCTGTACGGTGCAGCGGTCGGGACACCGTGGATGTGGTTTTAGCGGAGTGTGAGCTTGGGGTCGGTGAGGCTGAGGTTCTTGAACCCGGTTCAGAGCTTTTGAACCGGCTTGCGCCTGATTTTGAATTTGATTTTGACAGGGTGGAGTCTGTTCAAGCATTAGAAATTCAGGTCACTCGGTTTTCTTGTAGCGGATTTTCTTTTGGTATGTTTATACGGATATAGGCTGTACCATAACTAATTCTATGATGTGCACTGTGCACACACTAAGATAGGTAGACAAAAAGGTAAAATTCAAGGGGCTTAAGATGCGGGAGCTAAATCCCCTAGTGCCAATGCTTGTGTCTGTATCCAAATCAAATCTTCATCCTCCATTGCTAACATATTTGATTATTAAAACATAATGTCTTAATATAAGAACGTGGTCATATAAAGGACGGGAGGTAGAGAATGGTGGGATTAGGTAATTTGATCCCATGATCTGATGGTCCATAAGAGCCAAGCTTCGCGGTAGATCATATTGCTAAAATACACTGGTTGTTGTGGACCATCGAACGTTAGAACATTTTAAGTGAACAAGCGTTTAATTCTAAGAATACGTATTTGATATCAATAATTAAGTGTAATGCTGTTTTGATTATATCAGATAGAAAAACCGCTGGATGCTAGTGCATTTTCAATTTTGTATGTTAACTTCAATTTTCAAGTTGGTTGTTTTTCAAAGATATATGTTTTGTGCGCAGTTTCGTTCGGACAGAACCCAAAACTGAAATGGACAAAGACGCGGGGCCTTAGTGTCACAAATGATCATATAATAACATAAACCTGTATTCAGAATTTCAGACATTGTGGTGTTCTATGGATGTTGAAGGCTGTTATGGACCTATGGCAGTTATGTTTTTCTACCTTTTATTGTCAGCCGGTTGGGCTGTTTTCTTCCATCCCCTACCTCCCCCCCCCCCCCCCCCTCCCTCGCCGTTCTTTTTTTAAAATTGTTACTTGTATTTTGCGAAGTAGGAACTGATCATTCTTTAGTTTCTTTTTTTGTCGTTAGCCAAAAAGAAAAGTAACATAGTTTGTATTTCTAAATTATAATGGTAATATTTGATATTCAACCATAACTCTAGAAAAGAAATTAGATGGTTCAATTGGTAACTTGAATATTATGACAGTGTGATGAAACTGCATAAATTTGCATTTGTTTTATTTAGGAAGTTAAAAATCGGAATGGTAATTTAAAAAAAAAAAAAAAAAAAAAAAAAAAAAAAAAAAAAAAAAAAAAAAAGAGGGAAGAAAAGAAGAGAAAACGAAAAGAAAAAAATGTTATTTCATATCATATTGGTAGTATGACAGTAAGATTAAAAAAATAGTTGATATTAAACAATTTTCAGCTTAGTTCGATGGAGAAATGGTCAAGTAGTAATCTAAATGCTATGACAGGAGACGAAATTGTGTACTGTGTACGCAAAGCTTTTAATTTTTATTGTAACTCAATAAATTGTAAGGAAATAACAGTTTACTATGAATAGACAAGCGACAAAAAAATTAAGATGCCATTACGGTGATAGGGCAATTACAGTTTAAAAGTGAGAGTTTCAGTTTAATGTTAAAGTACTATCAACTTTTTATCATGGTGGTAAAATGGTCGAAAGATAAGCTATTACCACAACAATTCTCGATTGCTTTGATTTTAAGAATTTATTAAATGCATATATATTTTTTAATCTAAAAAAATGATAAACTTTTTTGACAATGGTCAAAGCATAGTATTTCTTTTTTAATTTTAGAAAACGTGCACTTGTAAACTTCTAGAGAGTGTACTGAACAACGTATACTGTATTCCTTAAAAAATAAATAAAAGATGTCAATATACCATTAAGGAGAGTATACAAAAGTTAAAACAGTATTTAGTATACTACATTTGGAATATTATGGTTTCCTTATATTTTATCACCAGATACTAGAATTTAAAAGTCCACGTATATGGACATTTCAGAAGAAAGCAAAAGGCTAATTTCTGCAATATGTAAAATCGTTTGGATACGTTATTATATGTTTAAGTAATTTTGGACACATGCTATTGATTTTAGGTTGGATCGTGCCCGTGGCCATTAATATTTCCACAAAACCATCGGGAAAAAAAAAAAAAAAAAAAGACTGCACTAGATGCTTTGTGAAGGATCCTAAATTGGATTTTGTCTGAATCCAACTAGATAAATAATACAGTGCAGTTTTTATGTAAATGCTACCCCTGCTCACTTTTGGATATTTGTGACATTTTTTTTACCGCTCATATACACCCTTTTAAGTATGTTTTCCCCTAGATTCTAATATATGTATTGTATAGCTGATGTGTTTTAATTCCAATTTCCCTAGGTATGTGTGTACATCATGCATTGTGCGATGGTGCAGGAGCTACCAGGTTCTTAAGTGCAGTTGCACAATTTGCACGCAATGAGCATGACCTGAAAGTCGAACCTGTTTGGGATCGGTTGAGTTTGCTTGGACCAAGGACTCCACCACATGTGGAAACCAATTTAGGTGAATTTTTGGAATTTGGTTGTACATCATACAAAGATGCAGACGATACTTGTTTGAAAGAGCACTTTCATATTAGCAATACTTGCTTAAACCACTTCAGGGAGCAGCTGAACGAAGAAACCGGATTGAGTTTTACTGCTTTCGAAGCTTTAGGAGCGTTTATATGGAGAGCCAGGTTTGTTTATTTATAGTGTTACTATAATTTGTAGATTGCTGTATCACTCGATACTTGTATAAGAACAGACCCGGCCTGGAGGGCAGCCCACCAAGTCCATGGGCTGGGGCAACTCCCTGGGCTAGGAGCAACTGAAACTGATTTCTATTTTACATGATATATTGACAGAAATTAAATAGTTGTGTTATGTTCAGGTTGTTAGTTGCTGTGGTTACCATGCTTGTATTCTAGGTCCGAGTTTCAGCATGGGATCAATTTTGTTTCTTGTGCTTTAGAGTTTAGCGTGAAATATAAATGGGCTTGGGTAACCCGATGTTTGGGCTGGCTCTGTATAAGAATTGGGCTATCCTGAAATTTTATTCCTCTTTCAAGTTGGATATTCAACTCGGACAAATGAAATGTCAAAACATAATCAATAGAGGACTTAGGAATTAACAAAAGGGTGGGCTGACATTAAATTTGTTTTTATTTTTCAAAGCTAATACTGCAATTTTAATTACTATTACACACAATAATCAAAAGGAATTTTTTTTCTTGGTGTAAGTAAATTCAAGCTTCACTTTCAATACATAACATTAGCCTTATTTCACTTTATGAGTGTCTACAGTCAAAAATTTTAATTATAGAATTCACTAACCATCGAAATATCAGTCATTTTCAAACTGGTTTACATAAACTACTAACAAAAGCCTAATTTAACAAGAATTTTAAAACTAGGTCACCGTTTCAATTTTCAACCAAAAATCAATTGGTTTGACTGTCATTTAGAGAAAATGATAACATGCAATTAGATAAAATGTTTGCAAATTGTAATACAATTAACGAGTAATGATTTAAACAAGTTGTAACACGTCTTGTTTTATACTTGGATGATGTTATAGGAAAAACATTACAAACAGATTTGGCTTTTCAATATCGAGTTGTAACACGTCCTGAGTTTGTTCTGATTTGGGCAAAGTGAAAACAATACATCTATTTGTCAACAAGTAAATACAATGCATCTTGCCTTTGGTTACAAGTTACAACACAATTTTTTTTGTTACAATAGAGAATTATCTGCACTTCTTAGCAATATTTTGTGAAATGCTATTCTTATTTGTAAAGTTTAATTCCTATATTGTAACTATATTTAGATTGTAATTTCACAAAGATTCATATTGTAATGTGTGTGTGTGTGTGTGTGTGTGTGTACTTCCACGATTTAAAAATTCTGCTCATAGTTGTTTATCAAATGACATTAAAGTATGTGATGAAAACTGTGAATCTTCTTTTTATATTAGTAATTTGTATTTCCAAAACTAATTATAAAGCTTTGGCTATTGCAACTAAATCTAATAGATAATTATTATTTTCCTGTTTTCTGTTATGTACATTGTTATTTTGTTTAGAAACCAACAAAAACTGAACTGTTTATGTAAACATATGTGTGTGCTGTGTGTGTAATGTATAAAGTCCTTGTGGGTTGAATGTTTCCCTTACTTACGAATCAAACTATGTCTTGAATTCGAAATCCAAAAATCAAATATAATTGAAATATGAAATTTTATTCAGATAGTAATTTTTTTAATGATCTTTGTAATGCTTGAAAGAATGATAAAATCAGTCACATTTTATTATTTCATAACTTATATTTGAATATTTGCATTCCGTGGAATCAAATAGTTTCGTTTTTCAATAGCTTTTATAGATACAATAGTGGGTTTCCTTGTTTAACCATCATAACGAAATAAATGACACATATTATTTGATGTTATTGTCCTCAAATGATGGATTTATATTTTATTATTAATTCATTTCATGGTTCTCAGTTTGATATTCTTGAGTAAAATACATAGCAATAAATGCGTGCTCAATGCCTCAGAGTGTGGACAACTTAGCTCACAATTCATAATTTTGTTGTTTATCTAACTAAAATTATATTGATTCAACCCGTATGTCAGTTCATGAATTTAATTTCTTTTGTTTCCCATCTCTTAGCTCTTCATTCTTATAAGAGAATGAAGAATGTTTCATTTAAAATATTTCAAATAAATGCTACATATAATTGGTCACAAAAATGCAAAATCTATATACACACATGTACATGTATACAGGGTGAAGGCCAATATCACCTCAAGTGAAGAGATGGTAAAATTTGCATACTCAATGAACATATCCAAAGTCGTAAAGCCGGAACTTCCTTCCGGCTACTGGGGCAACCTTTGCGTCCCTGTCTATGTACAGCAAAAAGCTAGAGATCTCATACAACAACCGATTTCACTAACCGCGGAACTGATAAAGAAGAGCAAGTACAATGTAACTGACGAATATGTAAAATCATATATCGATTTTCAAGAACTTCACCACTCAAAGAAAATCAGTGGTGGTGAATTTGTGAGTGGATTTACTGATTGGAGGCATTTGGGTCGTTCTGAGGTCGATTTTGGTTGGGGAAGTCCGAGAGGTGTTCTTCCTTTGTCCTGGAGGATTCTAGGGAGCATGGAGCCTACCTTTTTCTTGCCATATTGCAGTAATGATATGAGGAAAAAGGAGGGGTTTAAAGTGTTGGTTTGCTTGAGGGAGAGTGCCATGGGATTGTTTAGAGAAGAGATTAATGTGTTTGATAATTTTACAAGTTTAATGTGATGGTTGTATATTTTGATTTTAACTAACCTTTTTGCAGAGTGAAACCAGTGTGTACTGTTTATGAGATGTACATATTAAATTCTTTGAGAATGACGGTTGCACTTGTTAGGTGCAAATCCGTGCATCCACGCTGTACTGAACATAATGTTTGTTCTTAAACGAGCGCAACGGTATGTGTGATCATATCATATGTTTTGCATTTGAACTGTTTTTTATTAGATGTACATGCTTAGCTTATTCAAAAGAAAAGGATTGATATGAATATTAGTTGTATATTTTTGTCGAAACCACATGCAATTAGTTTGAATTTTTATTTGAAATGTACGGTATCTTTTTTAGTTGGTTTTACTTTTTAGTTGCTTTATCTATTCTAATCACAATTACATTTAAACAACTCAATTTTATGAATAATTGTATGGAGATCCGATATCCTATTTTATTGGGATAATCATATGTAATAACAATTTAATACTTAAAAAGTTATATGTGGTGATATTTTGAAAAGTTTGTGGTCGGATCAAAAGCATACACTTTCAAGTCAATACTAATAAAGATATATTGTTAAAAAATAAAATTTCATTCATCGTACGGTAGATCTGCTAATTAGTAATTTATAAAATAAATTTGTCATTGTTTGACTATAATTTTTTTTTTTTTTAAAGATTTATATATTTTGTGTTTAAATGAAACCTAGTTAATTGATTAATTTAAACTTTTAACTTATCTAGTTAATTATAATTACCAGTAAGTCAACATGCATGATATGTGTGCATTACAAGAAAAAGCTGACATGATGATGCAGATTTTACGATGGAAAAACCCATGAATGATTTATGATGAATCTATCTTGAATTAGTGGTGATTATTTTATTTCTACGTTAAAAATTCGTTGTCCAATACAAAGATGTTCGATGTAATAAAAAAACTATAATAAAATTGTGACAAATCAACAATGTGTATATCATGGATATTTAAAAAGGGTTTTTAGGCACAATGACAAACTCAAAGAAAAAATTAGCGGAAAAGACAAGAAGCTTGGATTTTTGTATCAAGGACAGTGTGTAAAACAACGAATTCAGAGGCCCACTATCATTTCCTCATTTACACCAAAAAGTGTCATTGAGACTAAAATCCAAACTTTTTGTTTTTTTTTATTAATTTTTTCTCTAAATTTGTCTTTGTGGGGGGTTTAAGCACAAGGATAAGCTTGAAGAAAAATTTAGTGAAAAAAACAAGTAGTTTGGATATTAGTCTCAATGACAATTTTTAGTACAAATCATGAAATTCAGAGACCCACTATCATTTCATCATTTACGCTAAAAAGTGTCATTAAGACTAAAATCCAAGCTTTTTATCTTTTTCATTAAATTTTTCTCTAAGTTTGTCCTTGTGTGGGTTTTAGGCACAAGAACAAACTTAGAGAAAAAATTAGTGAAAAAGACAAGAAGTTTGGATTTTAGTCTTAAGGACATTTTTTCAGTATAAATCAAGGAATTCAAAGGTCCACAATCATTTCCTCATTTATACTAAAAAGTGTCATTGAGACTAAAAACCAAACTTTTTAACTTTTTCATTAAATTTTTCTCTAAGTTTGTCCTTGTACCTATTTAACTGAAGGATTTTCTTTTAAAGGATAAACTTTGGATTTTTTTGGTAAAAAGTATGAGAAGTTTCAAAATTAGGGAGAATGACACATATATATTGTAGACCTGAATTGAAAATTTAGTTCGAATTGGATTTAGTTTAAATTGGAAGTTTCAAAATTAGGTAAAAAGTATGAGAAGTTTCAAAATCAAATATAATGTAGACCTGAATTGAAAATTTAGTTCGAATTGGATTTATATATACAGATAGATATGCACATATATATTACATGTATATTGAGCAAGTTATGGGTTTACTGTTGAGTAAAGGTTGAATAGAGAAATAAATTGCGTGCCCGACAAATAGGTGCACAATTTTATTTATTGTAAACTACTGTGAGTGATTTGGATGCGTTGTGATGGTTGTTCTGTGTGAAATTTAAAACCTACGCCATAGAATAGTAACAAATAAATTATGGATTACACCGCATAACATAGTACTGAAGATGGCATGACATATCATATTCCATATAAGCATTTGACGCTTATGTGACGAGATTTGGATTACCATATGAGCAAGATGCTTCTATGGCGAGGACTGAATTACAGGTTGTATTCAGGACTGTTTGTGGGCTTAATAATTTATAACAGTAAATTGAAGGATTTAATAACAAATCCTACACAGGTCTTGAGATGACAAAAAAATACACACTTCACGTCTCTCTTGTTTTAATATTAGCACGTGGGTATGGGGGGAGCAGGGATTATAAATTATTGTGGGTGTGCAAATTTGTTATGTATGCGATTTATTGATTTATTGGGTGTCTAATATGGCCCAATAAATTTTTCAGACCCTCCTCGTACAAAGGAGGTTACGGCGAAAATTTTCAAAACTTTAGGGTGTTAGCCAAATTTCAGAGAAATTTGAAAGTTCTTAGAAACTGAAAAGTTGAAAAACTCAAGCCAGAATAAAAGTTGAGTTGGTGAGTTAACAATTTTCAGCTCCGTTCTTTTTTGAGGTCAGAAAGGTTTTAAGTGAGGAGGTTGTAACAACCCGTATTTTCAGAACCAATTTTAAAATTTAATTTTAGCTATTTTAAGGAATTTTGTGAATATAAATTGGTTATTTTTGCTAAATAAAATTTGAGAATAATTTCAAAATTAGTTGTTATATCTTATTTGACTTAAAACAAACTCACTAAAATTATTAAATTGATTTATAACCTTTGTTTTTGAAAATTTTAAAAATTCGATTGTTAAAATCAACACATAACCCTTAAAAAGAGAAATTTTGCTAGGAAGCTCAGAATTCGACGAGATAAATTTTTTTGGATTCATAACGACAAATCATTGTTGAGTCCCAAAATGCGCGTCGAACGGAGTTAGTATGTGGCCGTGCGAAGCAAAATCATTTGTTCAAAACAGGTAGTCACTTTACAAATGAACATTATAGAGACGATCTCAGAATTCCATTTCGGTTTTTTTCTGTATTCGTATCGTCAAATAATGGTTAAATCCAAAAGACCATAATTTTTTGAGCTAACGTTTGGGCGTACAAGAAGAAAAGGTACGCTAAAATCGCATTTTTGAAGCTTATTCGAGCATCTTTGAGGATTTTAACGGATGCTCAAACGAATTCGGAATTCGACGAAACATGGTTTGTTGGATTCGTGTTGACGTATAGTATCTTGTGTCTGAAATCCGTGGCAAACGGAGATCGTTTGCAGTAGGGCGATTCGGAGAGAAGCGGACATATATTCACTTTTCCTCCTTTCTCTCTTCACTTTTTCTTCCTTCCTCTTTTCTTCCTCCTTCTTCAAAAATGGGGACACCTCCCTCTCCCCCCATGGCAGCTGCTGCCGCACCCCTCCGCATAACCATCGGCCGTCGTTAGCTCCTCTCTCTCCTCCTCTTTCTCTCTTTCTCTAACCCTAAATCCCCATTCTACAAACCCTAGCCGCCGCCACAGGCCCCATCGTCGTCGTCGCCGCCACCCCCACCTCCCCTCCGGCTGTCAGTCCGCCCCCAGCCACCAACGAGGCCTCCACCTCCGACCGTGGGCCCCATCTCCTCCAAAAACTCTTCTTTTACAAAATTCCCATTTTTTTCACAAAACATCATGTCCTTCTTTCTTCAATAACTCTCAAACCGTGCATTTCTCGCCAAGACTCCACAATATCAAAATTGTAGATCACGTTTTTCTCTATGATTTTGATATATTATAATCGAATTTTGGTGTTTGGAGTTCCTCGAAAAACGCTTTTGAAGTTTGCATTTTTGGAGCGAAGATTCACGATTTCTGACTAATTGGAACGCTTTGGAAAGAAAGTTCACTAGGCAAAAGTTGTTCGGAATGACGCGTTTGTACTAGTGACAAGGTTTGGTGAAGATTGGAGTTCATATACAAATTTTAGAGCTAGAGAGGCGAATTCGAGTGCGAAAAGTGACAAATGGTGAAAGCGTGGCGAAGAATTTTCTATATTAGAAGAGTCGCGACGAATTGGTTTAGCTTATGAGTGAAAACTCGCTCACCAAAATATTATTGCTAGACTATTATGTCATGATTGGTTAGTTATGCATTTTAATTTGCAAGTTAGAAATTGCATCATGTAGTTATAATATCTCTTTTGGAGTTCAACGCATGAACTATTCACAAATCCCTTGCATTAGAAGCGTTGTATGAAAATGTGGCACTCGCATTTCATACTCCGTGGACGGACACTTGTGGCGGCCTTAAATGACATTTGCTAGTTGAGTATTTATTTATTTATAACTTTGGTGTATGCATTGTAGGCCGGTGATTGATTTAAATTTATTGTTGTTGGTTGAAAACCCCACACGGGTCTTGAGATGATATTTGACTCACACATTTCCCTTGTGTGAAATTTCGGTTAATCGGTAGATTGACGGATTTATGCGAGCATCAATTATTTGATTGAAGCTTATATAAAAATAAAATGAACATTGGATGTCATTTTGTATGTTGATAGTTGTTTGCAACTATTGTTGGGTGTTTATGGTGAATGTAATCCATATAAACTTGTTTATATGGATATTGGCTGAAATTTTATTTCAGTCCGGAATGAACATGAATATTTTGAAATGTGATATTTAATGAGAATTGAAAAGTTGATTTTGATGTCTGATTTTGGATGGACACTAAAATATAAAAATATGTGAAGCCGAGTTAAGTATATAAACGCTATGTTTGACTCGAACGGATTTTTATATCGATTTTATTCAGAATATCGAGAATATTGAACTTCAAAATATTACATTTTGATAATATTATCATTTTTAGATCATAACAAAATGCAATGTTCAAGTTTAATTTAAATTGGCAATGGAAGTGAAATCGTTTTAAAAGGTGTATAAATGTTTTATAAAATACATTTTTAAATAGAAATCGATTATATATATTATATATTTTTAAATGGTTCGAATAGAACATATCGCACAGCGACCGTTCGCGAATTTCAATCATTGACTTTAAACAGACGTAACGGGAGATCCCACCGTCGGATTCTCCTAAATCCGGAACCGTTGGGTTCATATCGAAAAGATCTTTCCAATGAATATATGAGATTTAAATTTGAATGGTTAGATTTCCAAATCAGTTTTGGAAAAGGTCGCTATAAATGCAGTTCGATTCTGTATATGGAAATCGACTGTAGGGGGCTTAATAAAATTATTAAAAATAGAGAAAAAATATGTTAAATCATAATAAATGATTTGGAAAGATTTTTGGATGAAATATTCCAAGTTTGTAAAGATAAAATATATTTTTATCTGAATAAGTTGTTTATCAACATGAGTAAAGAACTGAAAGAAGTTATATGGTTTTGATATAAGCAAAATTTTCCAACATATGAATTGGAATGGATTTAAATGGAAATAATCTTCGGAATATTTTGATATTGGATTCCGTGATTATACGGATATTGTCAAGTAATTTGGAAGATATAAATATCGTTATTCCCAATACGATATTTGTTGGTTTTAGAATTTGATATTGAATATAAGTCGATATGATTTCTATTCAGAGCCTTGTATTTAATATCAAAGTGGATTTTGGGTTTATCGTGAGCTATGTTTTAAATAACATTAGTTCTTTAACCCAATTAACAGTGAAGGTATGATTTGGAATTTATCAATCATTTTATTTGGATTTAATGGGATTTTCCAAAGTAAAGATTTCCAATTTAATATATTAAATTGGAATTGAATGGAATTCGATCTAATAATCGAGATGAGCTTCTGTGAAGGAAGACCGTTACTATATATGGAATTTAAAATGCTTTGTCGTTATTCCATTTATATTATTAGTTTGATACGGAAATTTATATCGATTATATACTGGTATGATTTCCATGAAGATTCCATTTTGATGGAGATGATTTCGGGTTTATCATGAACTTTGTTTTAAATGACATTGGTTCGTTAACCCAGTTAAAAGCATGATTAATTTCCTAAAGTTGAATAATCGTTAAGCAATGATTTTTGAAGATTAAAACTAAGTAGAGTTTTAATGAATCTTTAATTAGATTAAAATGGGAATGAATTAATTAAATTTACCGAATCCAAGAAATGTGCGAGAATAGAGTACCGCTTGTTTTACTCCATGCGATAGTTAAATCTTTAATTAGATTTGAATGTTAAATGGTAATAAATTTACCGATAACACAATAGGCGTTAGATATGGCGTACTACCAGTTTTTCTCCATGGGATGAATAAGTTGGGATTGGGATAATAAAATAAATGATTACTTTGATAAGGCTAGATAATCCTGACTGGTTTGATGAACCTTAATTTGGTTTAATTTGTGAAAAGAATATTTGAATAAAAGAATATTCTGGATTGGAATGAGGCGTATGATGTGTTTTATAGCACATTATTATAAGATTCGCTAGTTATTCAGGAAGACCGGGTTTAACCCATTTTGAATAACTGACATGACGACTAAAAGTTGAAGAAGACGATGGTTGAAGACCAGAGATCTTCACATCGTTTGGATGATTATTGGTGTCTTGATTGGACTATACACCAAAGACAAGGTAATAAGTGGTGATCGTCCAGACATACTTGGAGATCGACCGGATATGCGAGGGTCTCTCTCCTGTATTGGACGTATGGGACGAGGAATAAGGTGCCTCCGGTTTCGTTCAGACCCAGAACGGACTTACAAATGGATTGTATGTCAGACATTGTATTCCGCGCTGTATTCGTTGATCTTTGCTAAATATATATCTGTTTGGTGGCGGAGAATTTATTCTCTTGCTTAACACCCTTCTCTGAGATGCACGAGCTTAGAGGTTATATATTGGTGGAAATCAATGGTATGGTATGGATTGACAATGTGGCATGCTAAGATGAAGTGATCAAGGCTTTTGTTGAAAAGCAAAGTCTTGTGGTTGATGATCAAAGCACGACTTTAATTAGCATAGCTTTGTGTATAGCGTTAATTTGTGAGCTTCACACCATGGTGTGAGTCAAAAACGGGATGAGGACCTCAAGGAGGACATGCGTTTCTTTCTAGCTAGAAGTGGTGTCATGGTATAGAGCCCAGAAATTTTTACTTATGTGAATGATGGATTGCGAGGTGCCTCGAATATAGAGTCGACTAAAAGGTTCAAGTGATAGGTCCTATAGGACCGGGAAACATATTGTTCAGGAATAACTAATCCATAAACGTTAGGTGTGGACAGGCCCTAACGCTCCAAGGGTTGTAATTCCTGGGACATATGCTAGAGTGTTCCAAAGTCGGATGAGGAAGATCCCTTGCCTCGATTCACGATGGAATCCAATTTCCAATACGAGACTTTTCGGTTTTAGTTATAAACCTATATGGTGACATAGTAGGATGGGGTACTATGCCGTCTACGATGATACATTTATATTTGAAGTTGATTTCTTCACTTATAGCAATAATAAAAGATAAATTTCGTATATCAAGCATGTTTGGCCATTATAAGGTAAAATTCTATCCTCTGGTTTGTGTTTGCATTGTGTGATGGGATCTGAGTCTTATAATGGCTTCATTTTTCCTTTTTAGCATTGCGTTATTTTTTTATGGTATTCTGAGAAGAAAACCCGTTCCGTGTCATACGGCATGGTCCCTTGATTTACCAAACTATAAAATAAATTTAATAACTGTTTTCTCATACCAGTCCCATGACTGTCAGAGTTTATTGTTTACACCTAAACTCTGGATGCCCATATTTTCTACACGGGCAGCTAGTAGTTTGGTTTTGCAGATATTTATTTTCACTGGATCCTGGATTACGGCTGGAGCAATATTCAGAAAGCTTTGTATCCGTGTATTTCTTCCAGTTGTGGTAGTTGATGTTTTCTGCCACACATTATATTTATGTATTATTATTTTTTCTTTTTCCGCTGTTTTGTAATTTAAATCTCTAATATTTTTCCGCTGTAAATTATTTATTTGTACTCTGATGTAAATTGTTGTAATAGCTATGAAATGTTCTCCTATTTGTGTTCTGATGCGTCGTGTTATCAAAGCAATCCGCCTTCTATTGAATGGTGCTTCAAAGTTGTCCCACATCGGGAAATACTGAACTAAGATCCTGTATATAAACTAAGATGTTCCCCATCACATTGCCAATTGGTTTTGTGATAATAAAGGGATTAAAAAAAATACTAATATGGTATCAGAGCTCAGGATTTCAATAAAGTTGAAGAGAAAGTGCTTCAACAATTCAAGGTGATGAGAAAGTGCATTACAAATCGAAGAGAAAGTGCTTCGATCTCAAGTGCATCACAAAATCGAAGAGAAAGTGCTTCGATCTCAACAATATTGAAGCACCATTCAACACACCCCCTTGCTTCAAAGTTGTTGAGATCGAAGCACTTTCTCTTTGATCTCAACAACTTTGAAGCAAGGGGGTGTGTTGAATGGTGCTTCAAAGTTGTCCCATATCGGGAAATATTGAACTAAGATCCTGGATATAAACTAAGATGTTCCCCATCACATTGCCAATTGGTTTTGTGATAATAAGGGGATTAATAAAAAAAAACTAACACCTTCCTATTCGGTTTAGGCCGACCGGGAAGTTCGGGTCGTCTCATAATAATAATATGAAAGCAAATAACATTAACATATTTGAGGAATCCAGTTGATTCCTCCAACCTGTTTCTCCCTGCATCACAGTTAATATAACAGTTTATATATGCATATAAATCAGACAACTTAAACTAATTCATTTAAAATGAAGCTTCTTCTTAAAAGTAGATAGTCTTAGGGTTTATCTGTTCATAGACGGAAATTTATAAATATAACCGAACAATCTGTAACAACCCGAATTCCGATAGATCGATTTTTTTTCAAAATTCTAATCCATCGAAACCCGTGTTGGGTTGTCTGGTATCCTGCAGAAAAGACAGGGATAATAAACATATCAGAGCTTAGAAAACATCTCACAGCGGAATGGAATAAAATATAATATAATCTAAATATAGCCTTACCCAAATAATAATAATACCTAACCAATATCCAAAGCTATCATATCTCAAGCACAAATCTAACCTGTGAGTATGTTATGAGGAGGGGGTCAGAACGCAAGTTATGGTGACTGAATTTAAACTACACATTTTGGATAACCCTACCTATATCGTTTAGTTACAATTTCTTATTTATTAGGTTACTTGGGTTAACATCACTCAAGGCTTACACACACGTCGTTCCCGTCTACTCCCAATAGATTAACCTAATACATTATATATGTAGCTACCCCAAATTAAGGTACACCCCATGGTACCCCACTCGCACGATCTCCGCCGTAACACCACAGGAATATACGCAGTCCCTCATCCGACGCTGGAGCGATGTACAAATCTCTATATAACAACACTACGTCCCGCACAAAACCGCCATCGCCGTGCTACGTAAGCATACTGACTGCCACTTTCGAACCACTCGATTGAATCAGATTCCACCACAGAGTAATGCCCTAGAGTCTACGATGCAACACCCGGAGCAGACATGCATGTATCTAGACTTTCCCACGTACGTATCGTTAATCGTACTCGATGCCTAGACCTTGATGATACACCATCCGGAAATGGTGTGCACGTATCCGCACGTATTATCTACTATGCACCGAGTTTCGTAACAGAGCTGTATCAGAAACACGGAACTCGGTCGGGAACTTTTTCAGATATCTGTATACACAGATGCTATAGTCTGCATTTTCAGTGGCTATGGTTCCACCCGACCCCTCCTCAACTAGTGAAAGATAAACGAAATTGAGAACTAGCGACATGGCCCAGAAACAAAACAACAAACAACATCCTAATTGGCATGTCCCGCAACCAAAGCCTTGATAGCGAAAGGTCGATGGTATGTAGGTTTAGCCTTCTTCTTTCCGCATCATGCTGGCTGTCGATGGTTGGTACCCGACGACTGCTATCGAACAGATGGTTAGACCCACCAAAGGCAACCCGATAAAATGGTCATAACCTGCCTAGTCACAAGGCAACCAGATCGTCGAATCACCTATGCCACCCTACAGCCTTCTGACTGCCCCCTATCATGGCAGTTAAGGTATATTCACCGGGTAGTAACGCGCAGACCTAACCTCTGCGAGCACAGCCTGAACGCTGCCACCACACAGAGGACTACCAGAAGTACCCTCCACGTCCCCGGAAGCTGCGTGCTTCCCTTTCCAGTCCTTCGGAGCCAGCAGAATATCAGCAGAACAACAGGTAGAGTAATCTGATGGACGTGCGCTCCCCTCGTGCCTCATGACACCACGATGATCTACCCCGTTGGGTTATTCACCTTCAAACATACAGACTGGTCGAAGCGCCTCGGGTTAATGTGTTATTAGACCCTATGTATAATCATTTAATTACGCGCTTGCTCTACCTTTTTAGATTTCCATTTTACTTGGTTATTTCAAGTCATATTGACTTCTTATCCAAGTTACCAAGTTCCTCTTGCTTATTGATTTCAGCTATATAACTTAACCCATTTAAGTTCATTAATAAGCCTTTAACATTTTATTCTTATCAGCATATTTCAGATTCTTAAGTTTACAGATAATATGTTCTTTTTATCAGCAAATTCAGATTCTTAAGTTTACAGATTACTTTATTTATAATTAAGTACAACTTATTGCAAATAAGTTTTCCCCCTTTTCTCTATTTATTACAAAAAACAGTTTTCAGGTTTGCAAATTTACAAATTACTTAATTTATAATTAATTACAACTTATCTCATTGCATAAGTTATCTCATTTTCTCTATCGTTTATTATAACCTAAGTTATAAGTTCCACTTGTCCCTAGGACAAGCCTACTTATTATCTTTGCTTTTCCCATTCAGGTTTACTCATAATAGGTTATTATCATTCCTCGTTCATTCCAATTCTTTTACTGTTGTAACTTTCCTTCATTTCCATTAATTACAATTAATGCCATTTATTTCTATCATGTTATATACATATACTTATATATGCGTTTATGCACCTGACCTCTCACATTAAGCCGACCACTTGTGGATGCTGGATTTGCCGGGCGGTTCCGGGCAGACTTCTATCACAAGTTGGGCTTAACCGCGTGTCTTTACACCGTTACATGTATATTTACACCTAGACCTCTCACATTAAATTGACAACTTGTGAATGCTGGATTTGTTGGGCAGTTCCGGGCAGACTTCTACCACAAATAGAATTTAACCTCGTGTCCAGGCACGGTTACAGTTTTCTATTTACTGTAAATTTGTGCATATCCATTCTTCCAACTTTTACTGTAATCTACTTTTACATGTCATATTTAATATCATATTAAGTCCATTTTAATTGGTTATCATGTCGCATGTTCTTCTAACATGTAATTAACTCCATTTTAAAAGAATAACATGTATTCATGTAATTATTCCAATCTAACAAATTAACATGTAGTTATCCCAATTCTTACAGTTAAGGATTTAAGTACATAATATGTCACATATTAACATGTAATTATCCCAATTTCACCATAACTTAACTTACAACATCCAATTAACAAGTTATTAGAACATGTATGTATACAACAGTAATCGTTTCCACATATTTTAATAGGTTTATACATTTCATCGGATTTACATTTCAGCAAATTAATCATTCCGGCAGATTACCATGCATATTAACGGAGAATGTCAAACGATAAATATACCATTATTAAAAAGGTATAACTTAAATCCACTCACCTAACTGCTTTCCAATTCATGAATCTGATCCAGACCTAGCATTCCATGGTTCCCCTAATTGAATTTAGAACCTAAATAACCATGGATCCACAATTCTCAACTAAAAGAAAAAGGGAAGAAAGAGGAGAAATTTAAATTGACCAGATCCAAGAATTTACCTTATTTCGAACAGAATTTTGATCACCCATTTGCAGATATACATTCTTTTCCTCTATATCTTGAATCAAAATTTCCTTAGACTAATTATTCTATTTTCTGAAGAGATTTGAGGAGGAAGAAGAAAGGCAAAGTCTAGACAGCCTCTTAGAAAATACGAGATTTAGGATAGGCTCTGCTAGCCTATTTATAGGTGTTCCGAAATGCTATAAATCATTGGATTAAATTAAATATAATCTGAACTGCACGAACCAGCGAAAATACGTCATAAAAACGTGTCTAATGGGCTTGGGTCGACCCCTACCCCCTGGGTCGACCTAGCCCCCTTGGGTTGACCCATGTGTCGACCCGGGTTGTATGGTCGACCCATATGGGTCCACACGCTTACACTGGCGCACTTCGCAAGTGTGCCAGTGTAAATTTGTCCAGGCGTACTTCCCAAGTGCACCAGTTACACTGGCCCGCCGCCCGCTTGCTTCGTCAAACTTCTA
Source organism: Allium sativum (assembly GCA_030737875.1). Taxonomy (NCBI): domain Eukaryota; kingdom Viridiplantae; phylum Streptophyta; class Magnoliopsida; order Asparagales; family Amaryllidaceae; genus Allium; species Allium sativum. Next base: position 898,430,190 of record CM060910.1, on the reverse strand, counting down.
ACGTCCATAACTTCTTCATACGTTACCCGTTTTACGCGAACTTATTGTCTGTCTAAACCAGAATTCCGAGATGAACGCAATGTTAATGCTGGTTTCACCTAATTCTGAATATTTAATTAATTTACTGCCAATTTATTATCTTTAACCAAAAATGCGGGGTGTTACACAATCCAAGCAATAAACAATAATCAATCCAAACAATCATTAAAACAATAACAACCAATCATCCAAACAATCATATCATATAAATAAATATCAATTGAATAATAGATATATATAATATGATATAACTTAAATAGTATTCCAGAAAGTGTGAGTTAACAAATCACCAGTCATTCGATCGACGATTCAACATCGTTTAATTTAATTTTAAACAATATTTAAAATTAATGAAAATTCTGACTTTCTCCAATCTACTCCAATTCATCACGAGCGATCCAAACTCTTCTTGTTTCGTTCAATTCTGATAACGCATGAAAAAGCTATATAGATTACAAGTTTTAGCGAATTAAATGTCATTAAATTTTAAATAATAATTATTATTTTAACCTTAATCATCTTATTAACGTCGTAACCCTTCTTCCTCCATTCTAGTTAGTCGAACCCGCACAGCTCCACCATTACTGAATCTTCACGCGCTTCCGCCTTCCTCTCAGATCAACTGTTCCACAAACTGAAACCATCGTCGAACTCCTCATCTAAATCTCCATCACCCTAATCCCTTGACTTCGAGCTCGCTGTCCCCTCCAGTTCTTGTCCACAAGCCTAACAACCACATAATACAGTGACACCATTGAACAAGAAAACCACTGAAATCCTTAAAAAATTGCATGTAGGTGTTAAATCATCCCACAAACTCCAATACAACCTCCAAATCCTCAAATAATGGCCCTAAATCGAGAATTGGCCAACCCTAGCACACACTAATAAAGCAACGAAATAAAATGACATCCACCCCAACATAAGTTATACCAGATTGAATCTTACGTTTGTAGAAGTTCAATGGATCAAAGAAATTGAATTTCGTTAAGATTTTGATTTGTTTTGATTTATCAAATATTTAGTTTGATTGCGGCTCAAATATAGTATTGACCAGAGAATGGAAACGAGTGAGGATTAAGGAATGTATACGATATTATATAGGGTAAGGTTATTAATATTTTATTCGATTTTATTGAATATAAACCTATTGTTATTTACCATTGGACGTTTTCTATTTGTTTGATCACATACGAACTCTATTCGCGATGAAAATGGACACCTGGTATAGTTTGACATTCCAGACCCAATGAAACTTGTTTGGTCGAAAATCGAATCCATTTGCAAAACTAGCATTATTTTAAATTCAAAAACGTCAATCGATTTATATTTTAATTCTACGTGTTCGCAAAAAAACCCCGATTGGCGCAAAATTTGAAATCCTACAATAATAGCCATTACGGATTTAATAAAATTCATTTCGTTCAAATCCGATGTCATTTGAAAAATGACTATTCTCAAGTGTTAAACAAAATTGATAAAATATAGATCAATTTCAAACAATTCAGTTTAATAAAAATAAATTATTATTGTTGTCTATATACAAATTGAATTATACATCTTCAAAATAAACTAATTTTGATTTTAAACTCAACATTCGAATTCCAAATTGAATTAATATTCATTTTACTTAAAATCCTTTCATATTATTTAATAAATGTTATAGTTCATAAACGATTATATGGCATTTCTCTAAAAATTTGACTTTGACGTAACTTAAAATCTATAAAATGAAATCTCTATTTTTCTCATTCATTAGGAAATTATAATTCAATAGATCCAAAAGATTCTTGTTTCAAAGAATTCCGACTTATATTAAATTCTATATACTTAATTGAAGTTCAATTTGTAAAACTATGAACTACCACGACGCGGTAATTTCATTTTATATTAAATTATAATTAGTACTATTGACAAGCTTTTTGGCAAAAGCCGTCACAACTCAAGTTCGAAGCCTGCTACCAGATATCTCCCCTTTCCTTGCATTCAAGGCTAACTTTCACCTTAGGTCAATCAATCATAGTTCAATCCGAATCGGCTTCACAACAAGTAAAGGCTCTCCCTCAAAATTGGCATTCTGCCAAAGTCAAAACCAAATAGATCGATTGGGTCATCAACCGATCAATCAGGCTTTTGTTGAAAGATTGGATCAACCCTGAAATATCGGAGCGGAAATATCAAGCCAAATTATTTACTACAAGACGAAGTCTAACTCTCAATGATACGGAACCGGTCAGCCTTGACTCGCACTACTTTTTATGCGCCAAGTCCCAAGCTCCATGAATGCCGCATATTTCGAGGAGAACTGTTCATTAGCAGGAAACCGGGTCCCTTCGCCTACAACTACTTTATAGGATCGAGTTACACGTGTCGAAGCCCTTGGAAAAGATGTGTTCCACGCTGCATACAAACTCGGTCCGTCTTCTCGCCTATAAATACAACTATATCCAGAAATGGAAAGGCATCTTCCACCACCTGAAACAATCTTGGATTAAACACAAAAAATCTCTCACTAGGCACTCCAAAAGTAGCATGTCGTATACTCTAGATTCAACAAAAGGATTTTGTGTATAAATCCTATTTGTCTCTCCTCTCTTTCAATCGGAAAACAACTATATCCTGTAATCGACAATATAAACATAGATTACAAAGTGGACGCAGGCTTGGTTTAAGCCAAACCACTATAAAAACATCATGTCTCATGCGTTAATTTAGTTTTTCTAGCATTTTGTGAATATTATTGTGTGTGGTTAACACACTTTGGGGGTTGATCGTCATTAAACCCACTTTTAACATCAACACTTTGGCATGCCAGGAAGAGGGGCATGGATATACCCCACGACATTCGGCAACTCTTAAAGAAGCAACGGCAAAACGGATGAAGGATTCAACACCTTCTCATTCTCAATCTCAACTTGCTAATGCAGTAGACGCAGCAGCAATGGGGTCAAACCAGGAGGCTTCATCCCATGAAGAACATCCGAATACCTAAATAGGGACGAGATGGATAAAGTTTTAGGGGGATCTCAGAGCCCATATGGCACACTAGGATGGACTTCTCGCAAAGCAGCAGGAAATGATGAAGTATTTCCTCGCTTGGATGGAAGGGGGACCAAGCAACCAAGCATTGCTTCTTGCATGAAATGAAGCTGGGGCAATAGCTAATCCACGATCTGATGAAATCCAAGCCTCAGATCGGTCTACAGTTCTTCCTGGATCAACTTCACTTCCCGATCGGTCAGATTTAATGTCATCACTTCTGGCAACCATCGAAGCTTGAGTAGTTGCAGATTCTCAGGTCGGCCATGGCCAAATACTGGATCAGTCGGCCATTTTTCCTCTAGTCCAGGCTTCAACTCAACTCCCTGGTCAAACAGCTCTTTAACCAATGCAAATTCTGGGTCGACCAGAACATGGACCGATGCAACCTCCAGACTGACCCGGTATCTTACCACAAACTTATCTTATGCAACCTCCAACACAGCCTTCCCATCATGTCCATCCAAGATGGGCCAGGGGTAATGACCCTTCGTTTCACCAAGACCACTATACCATACCGATCCCCAATGTGATGGATGGAAACACTGCGGTAAATCACTCCGATATCGCCCTGGGTGGAGGCAATGCCGAATCCCGAACTAATAACGTTTTCCCAGACCGGTCTGGTTCTATCGGTGCGGATATGGTTCGGCCCAATATATATGCATCCCACCCAAGCTGCTCCAGTCAATCTTGAACCAATGCCCGAGGCTAGGGGACACATCCATCCATTGCTCGCAGGCTGTACCAACCTGACCCCAAGAACACAAGCCATGCTACCATCCCGTCCCCAGGTTCTCACCAATGTCCCCAACGCAGAATTGGATTCGTGGAAACAATTCCTTAGAGATGGAAGTCATATTGCAAGTATCATCAAATGCTTGACCATAGGCAACGCTTCTCAACAGGATGTGGATAACGTCCATCGCGATCCATTCACATGGGAAATCATAGTCTCCTGAAATCCATCGAACTTTAAGCTTCCGATTCTGGGACCCTACAACGGTAGGACCGACCCGACCATACCACTCATGTGATACATGCGTCACATGGAAGTACTATCAGCATCGACAAATGTCATGGCCAAGTGCTTCCATGTAATGACCCGCATTCGCAGAGGGTATTATAATTAATTTTTTTAATTATATAAATAGTGATATAGTGAATTAAATGGTCGTGGAATTAAATAATGGTGAATATTTAATTAAAATAATAAATTAAATAATATATTTAATTCTGAAATAATCAGAATTGGCTGAAATGACGATATGGTGTGAACTGGATCATCTGTGATATTTAATTCAGCTTGGAATTGAATTTGAATAACGAATATATTATTTGAACGACAGTTTGAACGTATAATTATAATATAATTAAAATCGAGCTCGAAATGGCACTGCAGTTCGTAAATTGGCGATTCGAACTTCAACCGAATGTATAGGGTTCGTTTTAAGCCGGATTTCTGTGAAACAAGAAACGTGTGGAGCTGATGGAGTATATCTTTCTAGTGGAAGAGAAAAATCGGGATTTCGTCGTGTAGATTTTGATGTACGTCCAAATCAAATTTTAGAAAAGTCGTCGGGGAATTCCTTTATAATTCATAAAGGAATTATTTATATTTTTAAAAGGAATTTTAATATAAATCGAATATCGGGTTGACCCGGATTGAGATATCAAGTTAGAATCCATATAAGGTTTTTCTGAAGCTGTATGGTATTCCACTGTGAACATATACGATAATATCTATTTATAAATATTTAATTTAATTATTTTTAAATATATTTATATATTTAAATGGGTCATCCAAAGCTTTAAAAATTGCCACTTTTGCAAACGAAGTCGGAATTCAACGAAACTAATTTTGTTGGATCCGTAATGTCAAATAGTTGTTAGATTTCCAGTTTCATGATTTTTAGAGTCACTGTGTGGTCGTATGGATTTTTAGAGTGAGAAACAGTCAGTATTTTGACGGTTAAAAATACGCTGTGTGAGCATACGGAGTCGGAATTTGACGAAACCAGTTTCGTTGGGACCGTAATGTCAAACTCTAGCAGTATGTCCAGTTTGGTGATTAGTATCGTGTGTGTTCGTAGGAATTTTTAGAAGGCAAAACGAATACAAAATGATATATTATCTCAAAATATCTAAACAAAAATATCTAGAAATCAACCCTATAAATACCTAACTATTCTAAACCTAATCAGATATTTTTCCACAGATCAAAAGAATCAAGCCGCCACATCCAAAGTAAAAACACCGATCATCAAAAATCAAAACAAATTCATATAAATTCATATAAATCAAGGTATGTATACATTTGGATTCAGAAAGGGGTGGTCTTCAATTTCCTACCGGTTTGGCTTAGTTCGAACATGTTTCTGTGTGGCGTCTAGTTTAATAGCAGCTAGGGTTCGAAGTTCGCAAGTAAAGGAAGCGTTAATTCATGTTTTCGCTGTCGGTTTCAGTTAGAGGAGATCGAGTAAGGGTAGTTAGCAAAGTTTGGGGTTTTTCCTTGTTAAAAACTGTCGCTGCCTGTAGTATACATCGTGGGGGCGAGCGGTTGTCGGGGGGTGTCAAACATGGTACGAGCTGGAAGATTTTGGGATGAAGGGGTAGAGGTCGGAGAGGAGAGATAAACGGCGGTGATGGGAGTTGATTCGGTGGTAGGATGGTGAGGAGCGGTCGGTTTAAAATCAGTGAAATGGGGGAGCAAGTTTCGGTGGTAAACTGGAAGAAGAAGAGGAGGATTAGGTGGGTGTTGGGCTTTAAAAGGGAAGTTGGGCCGTGATATTTGAATTGATGGTGAGGCCTGATAACCTTTTAAATTGATGTAAATTATATATATAACATGTGTACCAATTTCTAATTATCGTAACTTCATCATACGTAAACGAAATTCAGCGAAACAAGATCCATTGGGATCGTATGGACGGACACTACACGATGGAACTGATTGGGAGCGAATCTGAGCTCGTTACAATTTATGGCGAAATAAATTGTCCGTCGCAATCAAATAATGCAAACCGTTATTTAACGGTTAACGCGCCAAAGTGAGTAAATCTCACTAACTCTGAACAGTTTATAATTTCATGTTGTATTTTTAGAACTGTTAGAAATTGTCTGATTTACTGTGTGTTGACTGATTGATTGAACTGCTAGTCAGTTAGTTGAATTTCTATATTGATTCTGTTTAACAGAATATATCATATGGAACTGAAAGTGATGTTGATTATATTGTGTAACATCTGTGATGCAGGGAAACAGGTTGGAGGAATCCAACTGGATTCCTCAACATTTATTTTACTGTGATTTATATATTGTGATATATAATCTGTTGTTGATTATGTGTGGTTGGACGATATTTATCATTGATTTTATGGTATGTTAAATACCATAAGAAATACCAGAATGTGGAAAAAGGGATTTTCAAAGTATATTTTGAAAATAATTTATTTATATAAAATCACTGGATTTTATATTATAAAAGAAAAAGGATTTTTAATATAAGAGCATTATATTTGTAAATCAAATATAAAGGAATTATATTTGTAAATCAAATAAAAGGGAATTATATTTGTAAATCAAATATAAGGGAAAGAATTTGTTAAACAGATATAGATGGAAATATTCGTAAAACAAATATAAAGGAAATTATTTGTCAAACAAATTAAAAGGAGGTATTTGTAAAATAGTTACAAATAGAAAAGAATAGGAATATTTATTGGTTAATAAATAGGATTTAATCAAAGGAATATTTATTTTGAAGATAAATAGAACTAAATCAAAAGAATATTTAGAAGATAAATAGAAATGGAAATCTGTTTTTAACAGATAAATAGAAAGGATTAATTTATAAATAACAGTTTATAAACTAAATAAATATTTATCATTCGATAAATGGAATATATATGTCTGGACTTATATAGATAAGAGATATTGGTTTTAACACCGATAGTTTTAAATAGAATAGGTACACAACACTTGTATAAGTGAAATAACGTTATTAAAGATAACATTTATAAAGTGAAGAACCATTACCAAAAGTAAATCTTTATAAATGAATAAATGTTATCAAATAGGAGTTATTCGAATAAGAGAAATCGATTAGAGTTAGAAATGATCGATTAGAGTTAATCGGTGAGGGTTGACCAGTTAGAGTTAGAGTTAACATTTAGAGTTAATCAAATAGGAGTTAATCGAGTAGAGTTATCGAATATCACTTATTCGAAGTAGAGTTATCGAATATAGTGTATTCGAGAAAGGAATAATCGAATATTGGTTATTCGAGGTGAGTTAATCGAATCTAGTTATTCGAAAGGAGTTATCGAATCTAGTTATTCGAGAGGAGTTATCGAATCTAGTTATTCGAGAGGAGTTATCAAATCTAGTTATTTGAAAGTAGTTATCGAATAGTTTATTCGAATAGAGTTAGAGTAGTTATCGAATAGTTTATTCGAATAGAGTTAGAGTAGTTATCGAATAGTTTATTCGAATAGAGTTAGAGGAGTTATCGAATCTAGTTTATTCGACAGGAGTTAAGTGAATAGAGTAAATCAAATAGAGTTAATCAAATAGAGTTAAGCCAATATAGTTAATTGATAAGAGTTAAGTGAAAAGAGTTATCGAACAGAGATGATTCAAAAGAGGTTTACGTAAGGAAGTTTATTAAAGAATTAAAAGGTGAACTTTGTCTATTTCAAGGTTAGAAACGTTGTTCAGTTAAGGTCTGAGAGGTAGTATTACCCCAACTTGATTGACTTCATTTTTAACTAAGGAATGGTTAAGGTTCGATAGTGAAGGATGGTAAAGTGAATTTAGTAATTAAAGGAAATGGTTGAGTTGGCATAGCGATGTTTTATCTAAACATCTGCTTAATCCAAACGTAGGAGTTTTGGAAATGTTTTCCAACTAAGAACCAGAAATGTTTTCTGATATAGAAAACAAGAAATGGAAATGTTTTCCAATGGTAATAACATATATTTTCTAAATTTAGAAAATAGCAAATGTTGAATATAGGGAAACAGGAGATGAAAAATGAACTAAGGAGATAAATTTTAAATGATGTTTGATCGATATAATTTCCCTTTGGAAATGAAATCGTTGTTTGCACACATGATTTTCTTTGATAGTTAACTCACAGACTATCAAATATTTTGACCATTTTAACGTTGTTAATATGGAGAGACCGGTTGGATTATTATCCAAGGAACCACTCTGTATTGGCATAAGCGTTGCGAATCATATATGCCAAAGATAATTGAAGACGGAGTAAAACGCAAGGGCTATTGTATAAGTCTTAGATAACAGTGTCTAAGATGGATATACTGAATAGTGCCTTCGGTTCATCCTATTCCTGGATGACTGGTTTGGATGAATGTCCGACAGATTATTTCCAGAAAGGTCACGTACATTGATTTCTTCAACCGTACCAAGAGTGGAAGCGGAGAAGGAAACTTCTTTAGCTAACACGTAATGTACTGTTGTAGACATCAATCGGTGATTTGATGGATTTGACGATGTGGCATTCGAAGTGAATCTGATGTGATGATGAAGCGTAACCTCAAGCCTCATCAACCGATAAATGATAGAAATCGGGCAGGCTGCATGGCTAAGTCGGTCGCTCCGAAGTAGGGTGTATAATCACCTGATCCAGAGTTTCATTTACTTCTAAAAATCTATTGTCGATACTATCCCATTTGGGAAATGGTTGCTGATCCCAACCGTTGGTGATATACATTCGATACATTCAAGTGAAATGAGTGGTCGGTCATGTGTGGCCGGGTTGCAAGATGTTCTTCTTGAACCCAGTGTATTCCTCTCTAGAGATACACTAGCGAAAGGTGGTTCCGTACCTTGTCATTGTTGGAAATCCATTACCCAATACGTGCTTGCGGTTTTGATTGTATACTATATATGTAGAACGTGAGATGAAAGCGTTTCTGCTAGATGATTATTATACTGTGGTTGATAGACATTATTATAATATCAAAAGTTTTTTGTTATAAAGATAATTTGGATTCTCATAAGGGAAAAACCCGTTCCGTTATACGGCGTGGTCTTTTTTAGATATTGTTTACTTGTTCGAACTGTTTTTAAACTGTTTTACTCACACCAGTCCCATGACTGACCCGGAGTTTATTTGTTTTGTTTTCCCTAAACTCTTGGGTGCCTAAATTTGTACGGGCAGTCAAGAAGTCGGGATTTACAGATATACTGGAAGAGCTTGGAGCAGGAGGCTTCAGGATTATATAGCTATAGTTATTTCCGCTGTGTTGTAAGTGTTGTACTTTGATAATGATGTGTGTTCAAGTATAGATGTATATTTCAAGTTATGTTGTATATATTATATGTTATTCGTTCCGCTGGGAGGTTCGTGTTACTCTGATGTTGTGTTCTTCTTCTTCTTCTATTCTATGTTTCTATCTTATCTTTCCTCACCCTCTACCTTCTTTCTATTAGTTTCCTGATTTCCAGTTTAATTTGGGGTTGGACTTGTGTTTTTGGTCAGCTCAAATTGGACCGGAATTTCGGGTCATTACAGTTGGTATCAGAGCTTAATTTAAGAGAATTACCTTGGCTCTGTGGCGTGACTCAGTAGAGATAGGGTTAGTAATACCCTAGATTGAGTTGAGTGTATATATACGAGTGAGCGTATTTGTTATTGATATAAAAATTGTTTTATATTGTGGTGATTTATTGGTTGAGTTGTTTATGAGTTCTGGTCGATCAGTTTGATCCACTGTATCGGTAGGAGTTTATAAACACTCGAATATGATGGGTCGACACGATATGTTTTGAAAAGAGGGTAAATTAAAATAAGTTTACCCCAGGTATATCTTGATATAGAGAAGATATATATGTCAAAATTATAATATAGTGGATATATTGGTTGTTATTATAATCGAGTAAGATTATAAATTAAATGGTTATGTAAATAATCGATTAGAATTCATACAAGTGTAATACGTGAAATCAAATGAGTTAAATCTGAAATTTAAACCAGAAATTGAATTAAAATTCTGGAAAAATTGGATAAGTGTTTGTAAATGGATTTGGATTAAAAATAAGGAAAATTTAAGATCCTGGGAGATTTTAAATTGTTTTACAAGCAGTGTGAATTATATTTTGAAATGAATTTCAAAGTGGAAATGTTTAGAAATGGTTTTATAGTATTGAACTCACTTCGATCGCTGGAAAATAGATTCTGATGATGACAGCTACATCATCAGTATTCATTTTCGAGTTGTAAGCGACGAATTACTACCAAAGATACTGTTTTGAATTTGTTTTGGGAAAGACAAGTTGTGTTGAATTTCAAAAAGGAAAATTTGATTTTTGAAAAGAGTAAACTATTTAAAAACTTCGAGGGAAAGACTGTTCGAATTAAAAACAAATTTAACAGAAATTTGTGAAAGTAAATTTGAATTAAAGTAAAGCCAGTAAAGTGGTAACTGAGATTGAATTAGAATGATATCAAGACAAATTGGATTGTGAGATTCAAATTTGAAGTGAAATGTGATAATCAAGTTAAGAGTTGGGAATCGAGAAGAAACTCGAGTTGAAATAATATTTGGCTCGGATATAAGCAAATGGTTGTATTATGGATAAAAACAGATTGGAATTTGATTGGGACGACCCTTGTATCCGCTGAATTGATAACAGGTAGAAAGGATATAATGATATGCCGGCAAAAGGTACAAGTTTATATTTCTATTGGATATAAGATTTATAGCCGAATTGGCAAGCCGCTTAGCTGTTTGATTTTCTTTTGGGATGGAGAAGGCCTAGAGAGGCGAGTTGGAGTTTGTCTGATTGGCCAGTACAAAGGAGGTACTGGCAAAAAAATTCGAAGAGTTAAGGTGCTAGAAAATTTTCAGGATTTTTGAAAATTTTCGGTGATAAGAATTAAATAAATTTTTAATTGAAATTAAATTGGTTCAATTGAAACTGAAATTAAGAAGTGAACAAATATGTTCTAACCAGTCGATAGGGTCATCCTCTACCTTTTAGCAATTTCGAGGACGAAATTATTTTAAGTGGGAAAGACTGTAATGACCTGCATTCGCAGAGGGTATTATAATTAATTTATTTAATTATATAAATAGTGATATAGTGAATTAAATGGTCGTGGAATTAAATAATGGTGAATATTTAATTAAAATAATAAATTAAATAATATATTTAATTCTGAAATAATCAGAATTGGCTGAAATGACGATATGGTGTGAACTGGATCATCTGTGATATTTAATTTAGCTTGGAATTGAATTTGAATAACGAATATATTATTTGAACGACAGTTTGAACGTATAATTATAATATAATTAAAATCGAGCTCGAAATGGCGCTGCAGTTCGTAAATTGGCGATTCGAACTTCAACTGAATGTACAGGGTTCGTTTTAAGCCGGATTTCTGTGAAATAAGAAACGTTTGGAGCTGGTGGAGTATATCTGTCTAGTGGAAGAGAAAATTCGGGATTTCGTCGTGTAGATTTTAATGTACGTCCAAATCAAATTTTAGAAAAGTCGCTGTGGAATTCCTTTATAATTCATAAAGGAATGATTTATATTTTTAAAAGGAATTTCAATATAAATCGAATATCGGGTTGACTCGGATTGAGATATCAAGTTAGAATCCATATAAGGTTTTTCTGAAGCTGTATGGTATTCCACTATGAACATATACGATAATATTTATTTATAAATATTTAATTTAATTATTTTTAAATACATTTATATATTTAAATGGGTCATCCAGAGCTTTAAAAATAGCCACTTTTGTAAACGAAGTCGGAATTCGACGAAACTAAATTTTTGGATCCGCAATGTCAAATAGTTGTTAGATTTCCAATTTCGTGATTTTTAGAGTCACTGTGTAGTCGTATGGATTTTTAGAGTGAGAAACAGTCAGTATTTTGACGGTTAAAAAGACGCTGTGTGAGCATACGGAGTCGGAATTTGACGAAACCAGTTTCGTTGGGACCGTAATGTCAAACTCTAGCAGTATGTCCAGTTTGGTGATTAGTATCGTGTGTTCGTAGGTATTTTTAGAAGGCAAAACGAATACAAAATGATAAAATATCTCAAAATATCTAAACATAAATATCTAGAAATCAACCCTATAAATACCTAACTATTCTAAACCTAATCAGATATTTTTCCACAGATCAAAAGAATCAAGCCGCCACATCCAAAGTAAAAACACCGATCATCAAAAATCAAAACAAATTCATACAAATTCGTATAAATCAAGGTATGTATACATTTGGATTCAGAAAGGGGTGGTCTTCAATTTCCTACCGGTTTGGCTTAGTTAGAACTTGTTTCTGTGTGGCGTCGGGTTTAACAACAGCTAGGGTTCGAAGTTCGCAAGTAAAGGAAGCGTTAATTCATGTTTTCGCTGTCGGTTTTGGGTAGAGGAGATCGAGTAAGGGTAGTTAGCAAAGTTTGGGGGTTTTCCTTGTTAAAAACTGTCGCTACCTGTAGTATACGTCGTGGGGGCGAGCGGTTGTCGGGGGTGAGGGGGGTTCAAACGTGGTGCGAGCTGGAAGATTTTGGGATGGTGGGGTAGAGGTCGGAGAGGAGAGATAAACGGCGATGATGGGAGTTGATTCGATGGTAGGATGGTGAGGAGCGGTCGGTTTAAAATCAGTGAAATGGTGGAGCTGGTTTCGGTGGTAAACTGGAAGAAGAGGAGGAGGATTAGGCGGGTGTTGGGCTTTCAAAGGGAAGTTGGGCCGTGATATTTGAATTGATGATGAGGCCTGATAACCTTTTAAATTGATGTAAATTATATATATAATGTGTACCAATTTCTAATTATCGTAACTTCGTCATACGTAAACGAAATTCAGCGACACAAGATCCATTGGGATCGTATGGACGGACACTACACGATGGAACTGACTGGGAGCGAATCTGAGCTCGTTACAATTTATGGCGAAATAAATTGTCCGTCGCAATCAAATAACACAAACCGTTATTTAACGGTTAACGCGCCAAAGTGAGTAAATCTCACTAACTCTGAATAGTTTATAATTTCATGTTGTATTTTTAGAACTGTTAGAAATTGTCTGATTTACTGTGTGTTGACTGATTGATTGAACTGCTAGTCAGATAGTTGAATTTCTATATTGATTCTGTTCAACAGAATATATCATATTGAACTGAAAGTGATGTTGATTATATTGTGTAACATTTGTGATGCAGGGAAACAGGTTGGAGGAATCCAACTGGATTCCTCAACATTTATTTTACTGTGATTTATATAATGTGATATATAATCTGTTGTTGATTATGTGTGGTTGGGCGATATTTATCGTTGATTTTATGGTATGTTAAATACCATAAGAAATACCAGAATGTGGAAAAAGGGATTTTCAAAGTATATTTTGAAAATAATATATTTATATAAAATCACTGGATTTTATATTATAAAAGAAAAAGGATTTTTAATATAAGAGCATTATATTTGTAAATCAAATATAAAGGAATTATATTTGTAAATCAAATATAAGGGAATTATATTTGTAAATCAAATATATGGGAAAGAATTTGTTAAACAGATACAGATGGAAATATTCATAAAACAAATATAAAGGAAATTATTTGTCAAACAAATTAAAAGGAGGTATTTGTAAAACAGTTACAAATAGAAAAGAATAGGAATATTTATTGGTTAATAAATAGGATTTAATCAAAGGAATATTTATTTGGAAGATAAATAGAACTAAATCAAAAGAATATTTAGAAGATAAATAGAAATGGAAATCTGTTTTTAACAGATAAATAGAAAGGATTAATTTATAAATAACAGTTTATAAAATAAATAAATATTTATCATTCGATAAATGGAATATATAAGTCTGGACTTATATAGATAAGAGATATTGGTTTTAACACCGATAGTTTTAAATAGAATGGGTACACAACACTTGTATAAGTGAAGTAACGTTATTAAAGAGAACATTTATAAAGTGAAGAACCGTTACCAAAAGTAAATCTTTATAAATGAATAAACGTTATCAAATAGGAGTTATTCGAATATGAGAAATCGTCTAGAGTTAGAAATGATCGATTAGAGTTAATCGGTGAGGTTTGACCAGTTAGAGTTAGAGTTAACTAATTAGAGTTAATCAAATAAGAGTTAAACGAGTAGAGTTATCGAATATCACTTATTCGAAGTAGAGTTATCGAATATAGTGTATTCGAGAAAGGAATAATCAAATATTGGTTATTCGAGGTGAGTTAATCGAATCTAGTTATTCGAAAGGAGTTATCGAATCTAGTTATTCGAGAGGAGTTATCGAATCTAGTTATTCGAGAGGAGTTATCAAATCTAGTTATTTGAAAGTAGTTATCGAATAGTTTATTCGAATAGAGTTAGAGTAGTTATCGAATAGTTTATTCGAATAGAGTTAGAGTAGTTATCGAATAGTTTATTCGAATAAAGTTAGAGTAGTTATCGAATAGTTTATTTGAATAGAGTTAGAGGAGTTATCGAATCTAGTTTATTCGACAGGAGTTAAGTGAATAGAGTAAATCAAATAGAGTTAATCAAATAGAGTTTAGCCAATATAGTTAATTGATAAGAGTTAAGTGAAAAGAGTTATCGAATAGAGTTGATTCAAAAGAGGTTTACGTAAGGAAGTTTATTAAAGAATTAAAAGGTGAACTTTGTCTATTTCAAGGTTATAAACGTTGTTCAGTTAAGGTCTGAGAGGTAGTATTACCCCAACTTGATTGACTTCATTTTTAACTAAGGAATGGTTAAGGTTCGATAGTGAAGGATGGTAAAGTGAATTTAGTAATTAAAGGAAATGGTTGAGTTGGCATAGCAATGTTTTATCTAAACATCTGCTTAATCCAAACGTAGGAGTTTTGGAAATGTTTTCCAACTAAGAACTAGAAATGTTTTCTGATATAGAAAACAAGAAATGGAAATGTTTTCCAACGGTAATAACATATATTTTCTAAATTTAGAAAATAGCAAATGTTGAATATAGGGAAACAGGAGATGAAAAATGAACTAAGGAGATAAATGTTAAATGATGTTTGATCGATATAATTTCCCTTTGGAAATGATATCGTTGTTTGCACACGTGTTTTTCTTTGATAGTTAACTCACTGACTATCAAATCTTTTGACCATTTTAACGTTGTTAATATGGAGAGACCAGTTGGATAATTATCCAAGGAACCACTCTGTATTGGCATAAGTGTTGCGAATCATATATGCCAAAGATAATTGAAGACGGAGTAAAGCGCAAGGGCTATTGTATAAGTCTTAGATAATAGTATCTTAGATGGATATACAGAGTAGTGCCTTCGGTTCATCCTGTTCCTGGATGACTGGTTTGGATGAATGTCCGACAGAGTATTTCCAGAAAGGTCACGTACATTGATTTCTTCAACCGTACCAAGAATGGAAGCAGAGAAGGAAACTTCTTTAGTTAACACATAATGTACTGTTGTAGACGTCAATCGGTGATTTGATGGATTTGACGATGTGGCATTCGAAGTGAATCTGATGTGATGATGAAGCGTAACCTCAAGCCTCATCAACCGGTAAATGATAAAAATCGGGCAGCCAGCATGGCTAAGTCGGTCGCTCCGAAGTAGGGTGTATAATCACCTGATCCAGAGTTTCATTTACTTATAAAAATCTATTGTCGATACTGTCCCATTCGGGAAACGGTTGCTGATCCCAACCGTTGCTGATATACATTCGATACACTCAAGCGAATTGAGTGGTCGGTAATGTGTGGCCGGGTTGCAAGATGTTCTTGTTGAACCCAGTGTATTCCTCTCTATAGATACACTAGCGAAAGGTGGTTCCATACCTTGTCATATTTGGAAATCCATTACCCAATACGTGCTTGCGGTTTTGATTGTATACTATATATATAGAACGTGAGATGAAAGCATTTCTGCTAGATGATTATTATACTGTGGTTGATATACATTATTATAATATCAAAAGGTTTTTGATATAAAGATAATTTGGATTATCATAAGGGAAAAACCTGTTCCGTTATACGGCGTGGTCTTATGAGATATCATTTACTTGTTCGAACTGTTTTTAAACTGTTTTACTCACACCAGTCCCATGACTGGCTCGGAGTTTATTTGTTTTGTTTTCCCTAAACTCTTGAGTGCCTAAATTTGTACGGGCAGTCAAGTAGTCGGGATTTACAGATATACTGAAAGTGCTTGGAGCAGGAGGCTTCAGGATTATATAGCTATAGTTATTTCCGCTGTGTTGTAAGTGTTGTACTTTGGTAATGATGTGTATTCAAGTACAGATGTATATTTCAAGTTATGTTGTATATATTATATGTTATTCGTTCCGCTGTGAGGTTCGTGTTTCTGTGATGTTGTGTTCTTCTTCTATTCTAAGTTTCTATCTTATCTTTCCTCACCCTCTACCTTCTTTCTATTAGTTTCTTGATTTCCAGTTTAATTTGGGGTTGGACTTGTGTTTTTGGTCAGCTCAAATTAGACCGGAATTTCGGGTCATTACATTCCTTCTCTTTCTCACAGACATTGCCGACATGTGGTTTCGGCAACTAACAACTGAATCGATCAACAACAGGAATATGTTGGTCACCCACTTCATAGAATAATTCAGAGTTCACATCTACCGACCGATGAGCATCATGTTCCTCACATTCATCAAGCAGAAGTCTTGCGAGACCTACGCTCCTTCCTAAAAAGATTCAACTCAGTCATATCATTGGTTGATCGACCCGAGCCATCGATGGTGCTTATGGACGTCATGGCAGGTGTCTTGGACTAGACTGATTTCAAGACCTCCCTCCAAAGGGATCCTCCCAGAGACATTAGAGACTTTTACTCTGAAGCCGATAGATTCCTCCGACGAGAAGATGACAACATCGAGATGGGAAACCTCGAAGTACTTGACCCGAAGGATGAAGGACCATCCACTACTGGGCAGAACAATGGAAAGGGAAAAGTCTCGAAAAAAGAATGATCGGAACATACAATTCCGAAAAGAGAACAAGTATAGTCAATACACCGAGCTCAACTCCTCTGTAGTGGACATCTACCTTGATGTGCGAGGATCCCTACTTTTCCCAAAGCATCCCAGAGGAAGCCGACCGAATTAGAGCGTGAATCAGGAAAGCACTGCATGTATCATAATATGGCAGGTCACGACACCAATGAATGCTAGCATTTGCACAATCTCATCGAAGAAAGTATTAGACGTTGAGAGCTACCTGAGTATATTAAAAAATTTGCACTACCTGCACAGCCGCAACTACCTGCTACAGCTCCTCAGAGCGGTCTACGTACCTCCCGAGACAGGAAAGACTCCGAGCCTAGCAATCATAAACTGATATGGTTTAGATCGTTGTGAATGCATCCCATTTTTTAGGATATAAGAAATGTATTTCTATTATTTTAATAATGTGGTTATACACATATGGCATTAGGATTTAATCCCTAGGCATGCTCTGGATTCTACAGTAAACATATTAGGATACTTTTTAATTTCTGTAATAGATTCTTAGCAGCAATAAACTTTCTTCCTTGAACATGGATTATGTTTGATCAATTCAAGTATCTTGTCGGGATTCAGCAAGATCCTCAAAGCCGAGTATGGTTAATGCTCGCCAAACTTGTTAAGCCGAGTATGGTCAATGCTCGCCAAACTTCTTAAGCCGAGTATGGTTAATGCTCACCGAACTTCTTAAGCCGAGTATGGTTAATACTCGCTAACTTTTTATAAACCGAGTATGGCTTATACTCGTCTTCACGACGATAAATTCACGAGTATAGTTTTTACTCGGTCCCTTTGGAAAGATTACATCCCGGGCATGTCTGATGCTCGACTCTAATCCTCAAGTATGACTTATACCTAAAAGAATCATTTATTCTGTCAGGACATGGCAAACTAACCCGATCACCTCCTAAGCATGGTTAATGCTTGATTTTAAAAACCAAGCATGGTTCATGCTCGTCCACCGAGTATGGCTTATACCCCTTCTCAAAAATCGAGCATGGTCTATGCTCATCCTCCTTGAACACTGGGTATGGTTGATACCCCCACCTTAAGCTTTTAAGTATGGTTTATGCTCGACTACCTGGGTATGTTTTGTACCTCTCAATATCATAAGCTGAGTATGGATTATACTCCTAACACATACCCAAGCATGGCTTATGCTTGAACACACCAAACGACATTGCCTAGATTTGGCATGTCTACCTCAAATCATTTACATACATTGTTTAATTCGGCAAGGTCCCAGTCCTCCTGCCATTCTCCAAGATTAATTCGGCATGATTGTTGGCTCTTTACATTATCGTAGACCCGGCCTTAATACGATCAGTAGTTATTGTCGGTTTTCCGGCCTTAATACGATCAGTAGTGATTATCGGTTTTCCGACCTTTATACGATCCCCAACGGTCGTCGGTTTTCTGGGATTAATGTAATCATCGGTGTAGTCGGATTTTTGGCCTTTCTCATAATATGCTTCGTATAACGATGGCTTCCTGGATCACAATACATCGGACTTCTATTCAACATTCTCTGGAAGATCCAAAACACACATTTCTTTCCCAAAACAGGAAGATGTGTTCTAGGGGGAAAAGTGTTAACCAGCTTTTTGGCAAAAGCCGTCACAACTCAAGTTCGAAGCCTGCTACCAGATATTGGCCGATTCCTTGCCTTCAGGGTTGACTTTCATCTCAGGTAGTTCAACCCGAATCTTCTTCACAGTAAGTAAAGGCTCTCCCTTAAAATTGGCATTCTTTCAAAGTCAAAAACAAACCGATTGATCAAGTCATTAACTGATCGATCGATTTGTTCCTGAAAGATCAGATCAAGCCTGGAATATCGGAATGTAAATATCAAGCCAAATTATTTACTATAAGACGAAGTCCTACTCCCAAGGCTACAGAACCGGTCAGCATTGACTCGCGCTACTTTCTACGTGCCAAGTCCTAAGCTCCACGTATGCCACATATTTCGAGAAGAATTATACATCTGAAGGAAACTGGGTCCCTTCACCTACAACTACTTTATAGGATCAAGTTACACGTGTCCAAGCCCGAAAAAGATGTGTGCCACGCTGCATAAAAACTCAGCCCACCTTCTTGCCTATAAATACAACTGTATCTAGAAATGGAAAGGCATCTTGCACCCCCTGAAACAATCTTGGATTCACTACAAAAAAGATCTCACTCGACATTCCAAAATAGCATGCCGTATAATCTAGACTCAACACAAGGATTTTGTGTAAAACTCTTTCCGTATCTACTCTATTACAACTGTAACTTGTAAACGACAGTATAAACAGAGATTATAAAGTCAACGTAGGCTTGGTTTAAGTCGAACCGCTATAAAAATATCATGTCCCCTATGTTTATTTACTTTTTCTAGCAATCTGTGAATATTATTGTGTGTGGTTAACACACTTTGGGGGTTGATCGTCATTAGATCAACTTTTGACATCAACAATACGTTTAAACTTCGTGTGAAAAACGAATTTCTTGTTAAAATTCAAATCTAAACTTAATTAAATCCTTTTATATTGTCCAATTCATACTGTATTGCAAAATCCAACTTATTCCAACTATTTCAGAATTAATTTTATTATTTCACTATTTATATTAATAAAATACTCAAAATCGTAAAACTTGAGTTATTTAAATTTCCAAATTACTACTCTAATATTTAAATAAATTAAACATTTAACTATTAAAATTCGGGATCTTACATTCCTACCATCTTAAACTCATTGGGCGAATGTTAAAGCTAGTCAAACAACCATGTGTATTAATTTGAGAATCTTCTTCCCTGCCATAATGGCTATTGGAGTATTATAAGCTCACCAAGCGAAGTCATCTTGTCGTTCAATTCCATCAATGACTCTAGACGTTTACCAGAATCACAATTATTCTCTACCCTAGAAATTAAGAAGAAGCTAAGGGCTAATTCTCTACCCCGCTAAGGGTAATAACTTAGATTCGATACCATCAAATTAGTGAATTAGAGTCTTATTAGATTCCAGATAATTGGTTAAAGTTTCATCCCCAAAATTACTAAGGCAGGAAAAATGTTACAAACCTTGTATGTAACGACCCGAATTCTACGCATCGGAGGATCGTAGAATATTTATTTCATTCTATACAAAGTCGTATGGTCGTGTAACTTTGGGGAACGACTATTGGGGTCATTTTCCATGTTCACGATTTTTGCCAAATTTTATATGACTGTTTTGCACCTGACGAATCTTGTTTCATTTATAACTTTTGATTGGTAAGGAGTTTTGACTTGAAACCACTTCCATTGGGTTTGAATGATGGTTTATCTTTCCGAAGAGTGGTCACATTAATCAAACGGACTTACCATTTGGGAGATATGGCTGAACTAAGGTTTGGAAGATGAAAAACAACATAATTAGGCTTAACGGGGTGATTAGCTGTTAAGCCCATAACCCATTTCGGGATTATACTTATGGGGAGGCTAAAATGAGTTAGGAAACCATCTCATTTCATTATCTCAGCCGCTACTTTCATTTCTTCAAGCCTAGCAATGGTTTCCACCTTCTAAATTCATCCCTAATAACTTTCTAATCACATAGTAGCCAAATCTACATCAAATTAAGGCGGATTAGCATAGAAATCAAGATAGAGCTAATGGAATACATTGGGATCCATGCCAAATTAGTTAGAGTTTCGGATCTGAGATTTCATTTGTGGCTAAGGTGAGTGATTTGCACTTTTATTCACTAATTACAGCTAATTAGGGTGATTAGTGATAATTATCGAAATTATGCATCATAAAAATCTAGAAAAATATGTAGAAATTCTAAAATATTATTTTATGTCACGGGTGAAAATTTGGGATAATTTGGATTAAGTTTGCTAATTCTATAGTTAAAACATAGTTAAGGGGATTAAGGGGAAAATCATGCTTTTGGGTATGATTGATCTAAAATATTTCACGTGATTGATGTTTTAATGTTTTTAATTGACTCTACATGTTACTATTATTCTTTGGTATGCCTTTTGGTTGCATAGGAAAGTTAGAATGGTCGAAAATGTCGTTGAGAGGTGAAAATAGTTTGCTAGAAAGTGGTGCAGGTTTTGGGTCGCACGGAGCGATTCCTAGGGGAGCGAACCCTAGGAAATGAGCGATTCCTAGGGGGAGACCCCTAGGAAATGAGCTATTCCTAGGGGAGTGACCCATAGGAAGTAAGCGATACTTAGGGAAGCGACCCCTAGGAAGTGAGCGATTCCTAGGGTGCGACCCCTAGGAACTGAGCGATTTCCAGGAGAGTGACTCCTAGGAAATGAGCGATACTTAGGGGGGAGACTCCTAGGGGAGGATCGATCACTAGGAGGGCGAATCCTAGGGGAGGAACGATCCCTAGGGCGCGACTCTTAGGGGAGGGACGATCCCTAGGATAAGGGCGATCCCTAAAGAAGGCGAGCCCTAGGATGGCGAGCCGGTCAAGGAGGGTGAGATCCAATCCAAATTCCAAAGGATAGCCTAACAACTTTGTTGCGGGAGGTGTGCAAAGGAGTTATCGATGTCTACACCTTTGGTTTACAAATGAGATAGGGGCATGTAGACAAACAAGAGCCAGAGGATGTATGGACTGGTTGGCCTGTGTCCCAGAGCCAGAGGATGCATGGACTGGGAAGGGTTATTGGCTATAGATCAGAAGGGCATGGTCATGGCAATTAGTTGTACGGAGTCCAGAAGGGCATGACCCGTCATGGCCCCCATGGATTTGGTGATCAAATTAGTGGATATCGTATGCTTTATGCATTAAGTGAGAGATATGAGGATGATTGCTATGTTTGATGTTTGTTATCACCATGACATGCACACTCCTATTTTACTTTCTATATTAGTGTTACCTTAGGGTACTGTACATCTTGTTGTGCTAACTCTTTGGTTGCAGGTCCAGGTCTATTATTGCTTTATTTTGTTGCTATCGCTCATACCATACTTTCGTATGACCCAGAATTTTGTGTCTCTTCTTATTACTCTGGGTGCTCCTAAACGAGCAGACTAGAGGCAGGTTAGGTGGTGATGCACGACTAGTTGTCCAGAGACGAGCAGGAGGCTTCCACGTACTATATACATATATTCTCCCTGTGTTGTTGTTGGTCACCGCTTTGGGCATTAGTAGTGTACCTTTTCTATTTTGCTTTAGAGACGGTATTTTGAAGTTGTAATAACGATGTTTTGGATCATAAGCTGTATTTTGGATTCCGCTGCTATGATGGTTTAGTTTTCTGCTTATGCACTGTCTTGCCTATTTTATGTCAAGTCATGTTATTCTTATATTTTATTTCATGCACTATGAGATATACTACAGGTTCTTGGTGATTCATAGTTTCAAAACTCTTTTCCTTGACGACCGTCCCATGCTAGTCAGACATTGGTACAACGCATTTTGGGGAAATGTCAGCTGGTGCATGGCGAGCCGTCACACTTGGTATCAGAGTCTAGGTTGCATAGTTAACCTAGGATAAGACATCCGGGAGAGATATTATACATATCCGAGAGCGCGTATTTGTGATATTTTGGTTTTCAAAAACTATATATATACTATTAGTGTATCTAAGGATGACGTCGCACTACACGGCCACCACTAAGGAGATGGTTAATCGTTTTTCTCTTTATGGATTGAACGATGAGCTGATATACGAGGAGTACGGGTTCAGGGGCCAACAATGGTAATGTCCCTGATATGAGGACGATGTTTAGTGCCTTTATGCGAGAGATGCTTAGGGATGCTCAGGGAGCAGTTCCTAATGTTGGTAACGGTGGTGGTGCAGCGGTGCAGGCGCCTAGAGCCGATTTCACCAAGCTCTACAAGGATTATATTAATCTTGGTGGAAAGCCGTTCTCCGAAACGGAGTCGGCTACGAAGGTTCAGGATTGGCTTGATAGTTGCGAGCGCATCTTCGAGGATTTGGGGATCGATGATACAATAAAGAGGAAGCTAGCATCGCGTCAGCTTCAACGATGGGCAATGAATTGGTGGAATGCTATTAAAGCGGCTACTCCCCAGGATCAAGTCACTTGGGATCAGTTTAAGACCAGCTTCAGCGATAAGTTTACCCCAGCTGCTCAGAAATCAGAATCATTCAGGAAATTTTTGGAGCTTAAGCAGAATGGTAGGGCAGTCTCAGAATATATTGCTGAATTCGATATTTTATCGAAATATAGATCATCCCTTATCGATACTGCTGAGAAGAAGAACGAAAGGTTCATAACTAGTCTAGATGAGTACTTAGGGGAAAGACTCATAAACTATATCGATGGGACTTTTGAATCTATTGTGGGAAAAGCATTGAGATCTAAGAGCCTTTACCCTAAGTCGAAGATCGAGGTTGCTGTTACATCTGTAAAGGAGCCAAAGCTGTAGGCAAGCGGTGGAGGAAAGAATAATTCCCAGAATAAGAGGAAACAGGACCAGACTAAGGATGGTCAGAAAAAGAAGAATAAGAAAGAGGCCCAGTGCTTTATTGCGGCAAGAAGGGCCACTATATCAAAGATTGTCGAGCAAAGAAGGGGAGAGGAAGTGCTTCGACTTTGACCAAGTGGGACACTTCAAGAATGAATGTCCGCCAACCCCTAAGGAGAAGTAGATGGTGAAAGCATATGCTATCAATGCTATTCCTTCTTCGTCAACTGCCCCAACTGCGGCACAGAAGGGAAAAGGTGTCGTTATTCAAGGTATGCTTTCCATTTATGATGTTCCTGTTCGAGTTTTGTTTGATACCGGATCTTCCCATTCCTTCGTATCTAGTGACCTGGTAGATAGGTTGGAAATGGAACCCGAGCTTGTCGATAGACCTTTAGTTGTGACGAACCCTATCGGTGGTTCCACTAGCCTTTGCATGATTTGTCGTAATTTGGTCTTATCGGGTCATGGATGTATGTTTGCTTGTAATTGCTTTGTTTTGGGCTTTACTAGGTTTGGCATTATTTTTGGAGTCGATTGGCTCCAAAGGTATGGGGTGGTGGTAGACTGTGAGGGGTCTTCAGTGACCATTAGAGTGGAAGATGGGCGGAGGGTGGTATTGGGTTGCCTACCTAGTGATGGGGTGATGGCTAGTTTCTAAATTCCCTCGACATCCCGCACGATGAGTGTTTACTCCACAAATATCGTGCACACATTGATAGATCAAGCATGTGAAAAGAGGTCCGACTTAAATACCGATCGGTATAACTTCAAGCATATTGGCCAGTCGGTCGCAATTCCAAAGCAAAACAACTCCAGGTGAAAAGAAAGAGGAACGCACCCACCGGTCGGTCAGAGGCAAAGTGCACCGACCGGTCGCCCGTGGAACAAGGCGCTGAATTCAGACATTTTCATACCGGTCAGTCTAGAGGGCGATCGAACGACCGACCATAATGTAAAGCTCACACCAGGTCGCCCGTGCAAGGAAGAAGAGCAACCGTACCGACCTGTCGGTCCTGTTCCAGACCGATCGGTCCTCCAGACAGCTGTTGACAAGTTGGCTTCTGGACAATTGTTGCCAGGCTGGCTGTAGCGACCCGCATTCTATGCATCAAAGGATCGTAAAATATTTATTTCTTTTTTCACATGAGGTCATATAGTCGTGTAACTTTGGGGTACGACTATTGGGGTCATTTCCCATATTCACGATTTTTGTTGATTTTTAAATGACCGTTTTACCCCTAACTGGTCTTGTTTTGGCCATAACTTTTGATTGGTAAGGAGTTTTGATTTTCCTATTTGAAGATTCTTATTGATTTTCCTATTGGCCATATTTGAAGATTCTTATTGATTTTCCTAAATCAAGTTCTAAGAGTGTGTGATGATGGATGTAATGAGAAGATATGCTTATCTTGTAATTCTAAATGCTATAATGGAATCGCTATTCAAAGTGGATGTAGATCGCAATTGATCGAACCACTATAAACGTTGTGTATTCTTTACTTGCATTTATTCTATTAGTTGGCTCCACATCTCTCATTTTTTGATTATCTAGCAAAGTACTCTTGATACTCTTGGTGTTGATCCCAATTTGGAGATCCACATTTGGCGCCCACCGTGGGGCCGCGTCCACTTCTCCTACCTCCTCTCACAATCTCGCAAGGTTAAACACTTTGCTATTGAAATTCCAAGTTGCATCCTTCTTTAAAATTGTGGCCAAATCCAAGGAGACCATAAGCAAGGATGTTGGAAATGCTGACGATGTTGTTATTGAGACTACTCCACTCACTAACCATTTCGATGTTGGTGAAAACTTGGAAAGCGGAGCCGGTGTAACTAGAAATGAATTAAAAGCCGCTACTGCCAACGTAAACAACCGAATAGATGCCTCTACTAAAATGATGATGGAGAAACTCGATGCCATTCTTAATGCTTAATCAAATCCAGCTCCTCCGAAGGTGCATGTAGATCTCGAAGGAAATGATAAATCGCCCGCTACTGATCATAATCGCAATAACGACATGGAAGACGATTATGATGGGGCAGGCGACAGAGATGAAGCTAATATCGAAGAATTGAGGCCAAAAGCTAAAAATCATTCCGAAGTAAATGCTCGAAAGATCGCTAACCCAATCACGGGGGCATCCCCTCGTAGAGAAGGCAAAGCACCAAGGCTATCTAATCGAGATAATATGCCTAGACAAACATTTGGTAAAGAGCTCAGCTTCACAAAGCATCATAACACAGAGGAATACATCTCGGATATGATAGAATGAGTCATGAAAATGAATCAAGCTAGCAAAGACGATGAAAGAGAATGGGATTTCTTTCCAGACAGGACTCCATTCACCAAAAGAATCCTAGAAGCGGAATGTCTAAAGAAATTTAACCCACCTACTTTGCCCCCATACAACGGCCTCGTTTATCCCAACTACTTCTTATTCAAATACGAGTGGCATATGAGCGCAGCTACAGCGACCGATGAAATAAGATGCACATATTTTCCTCTCTATTTAGAAGGTGCTGCATAATTATGGTTCACAAAGCTACCGCCTAAATCCATTGACTATTTCTCTGATCTAACCAAGAAATTCAAAGAACAGTTCTGCTTGTATGCTACCAAAGCCAAGGATGCTATAATGTTCTCTGCCATGGAGCAGAAGCCCGGGGAAACTATCAAAGCCTTCCTTAGTCAATTCATTGTTGCCTTGTCTGAAGTAAGGAATCCAAAGCCACGCATAATTCTCATGGCTTTACTCGACGCTATAGATAAGACAAGCGAGTTCGGGAAGTGGATAAAAATGAAGGAACCAACTACGCTTGACAAGTTCTATAAGAAAGCGGAAGAGTACATGAGGGTGGATGATAATCCTATACCTCTCCAGATCATTGATGGTAACCAACTCTTGGAAGCTCCTAAGGGTGCAACTGTTCAACCCGATCAGAAGCATACTCAGGGACAGAAGCGAGCTAACAGCGGAAATGACAACAAAGCTAATAGAAAGTTTTGTCCTTTTGACTCATCTAATCTAACACCTCTGAATGATACTCCTGAGAACATTTACCTTGCCACAAAGGATGCAGAAGATTATCCAGAGCCTCGGCCAATAAAAATGAATGATCATCTGACCAAATCTGGGAAGTTTTGTCGGTACCATAATCAACCAGGCCATAACACCAACGAGTGTAGGCAGCTGAAATCATTGATCGAATAGTTGATTAAAAAGAACTGTCTGCAACAATATGTGAAAAATTCTGAGGATGCAAACCCTTTTGTGGCGACCCAGGGGCAAGGAGCATCAAATGACCATTCCAGTCCAAACAACGTCGCTTCTGATCACACTATGCCGAGGCTGATAATCAATTGAGGACCGCAGATGATCTAATATCTGCAGCTCAGAATAAACGAACATTATCACATTTACTTTACTCTTTGCTACGATTTACTTTCTTGTAAATAGTCTGTGATGATTTACATATATTGTACCAAACAGTAGCACTACGGATGAAGTATTACTCGCTTGTATAAATCTCTGACTTGCCGGAATTACATGAAAATTTCCTAATAGATGATTTTTCATCATAGGATATCTGGCGAGCGCTTGCTTTCTCACAACCCGACTAAGTGTGACAACTCCGGTAACTCTGATTCAATGGTAGATCAATAAAGTATTGATAACTCAAACGCTCAATAGAGCAGCAAGCAGTCCCGGATTCAAAACCTCATCCCCCAAAGGTTCGTGGGAGTCTAGGGCATCTCAGTCGGGAAACGATCACTGACCAAAGTTAAAGGATTCTGACTAATGAATGAGGTTCGCTCTGCGGATCGATGCAACCTTAACCTTTACCTCATGGTTCATGGAGGTCCAGGATGCTTCAGTCGGGCAGCGATCACTTACCAAAGTTAAGTGAGCTTTGACCGAAGGCTGACACCCGCTCCATGGATCAACCTTAACCATTACCTCATGGTTCATGGAGGTCCAGGATGCTTCAGCCGGGCAGCGATCACTTACCAAAGTTAAGCAAGCTTCGACCGAAGGCTGACACATGCTCCATGGATTAGCCTTAACCTTTACCTCATGGTTCATAAAGGTCCAGGATGCTTCAGCTGGGCAGCGATCACTTACCAAAGTTAAGTGAGCTTCGACCGAAGGCTGACACCCGCTCCATGGATCAACCTTAACCTTTACCTCATGGTTCATGGAGGTCCAGGATGCTTCAGCCGGGCAGCGATCACTTACCAAAGTTAAGTGAGCTTCGACCGAAGGCTGACACCCACTCCATGGATCAACCTTAACCTTTACCTCATGGATCATGGAGGTCCAGGATGTTTCAGTCAGGTAGCGAGCACTTACTGAAGTTAAGCAACTTCGACCGATGACTGACACCCGCTCTGTGAATCGATATACTCTTAACCAAAGGTTCACGGGAGTCCAGGGCACATCAGTCGGGCAACAATCACTTACCAAGTTAAGTGACTTCGACCGATGATTGATGTTTGCTCTGCGGATCGATGCAATCTCACCCAAACCTCGTGGAAGTTCGCACTATGAAACAATTCAACTAAAGAAGACAAATGTTGGATTAAAGATGACCCGCCCAAGCCGAGGCACGAATATCAAAGCTTCTCAAGTAGGAAGCGAATAGCAAATCACAGATACGTATTTCTCTATCTTGAAATAACGTATGGCATTGTACATGCCAGGTTATATCAACTAGCTAATTATCAAATGTCAATACAAATTCAAATTCAAAACAGAATGGCGTACTTTGACAAATAGTGTTCGATAAGTTTTAAAATTGTCGAATAAAACGAGTTTGGAAAGATACTTCATTTGGTTCGTGATAGAAATTCACCACAGCTAAACAGCTGATCTGTTATAGATATGGGCAATCAATGACAAAATAATTAGCCTAGAAATATGCAGTGTTTTTGTTGTTTCAAAACAGGTTGTAATGACGAAAAGACCAGAGTTAAAGCTGGGGCAATCACACATCGATATCAACGGACTGATTTCAGATGTAAAGTGCATGGCATGTCAAGTGAAAACGCATGAAAGAAAATGAGCTGAGAGCTAAGTAACCTGACTAATTAAGCATTGATTGTTGTGACCAACATACCATTACACTCAAAATGAGTCAACAAGCACTATCACGACAGTCATAGTAGCCACAGCAGTCATAGTATATCAACATAAACTAGCATAGAGGTTAAAGGTGAGAACCAATGTAACACCCTGTATTTTCTGTGATTGTATAAGTAACAAATCAGAGAATAATTAAATTTTAAAAAATAACCAAGGGAAACGGGTTGCGCCATTGCATTTGTCTCGGAATTCTGCATGAAAACGAGTCCGAGTTTTTGAAAAACGGAGTCCGTATGACCAAGTTATGACCCTCCGAAATTTCAGGAATTTCCAGAATCGAAAACAGCTCGAAATTCGAATTCAGACCCAGAAGCAGGCTAGGCGGGAAATTTCCTGCCCAGGACCCAGGTCGACTAGGGAGTCGACTGGGTAGTCGACCCCCCTGACCAGGTCGACTGGGGAGTCGACTGGGTAGTCGACCTCCCTGACTAGGTCGACTGGGTAGTCGACCCCCCTGACCAGGTCGACTGGGGAGTCGACTGGGTAGTCGACCTCCCTGACCAGGTCGACTGGGTAGTCGACCTGGGGGTCGACCTGCTCCCGAAACCCAGTTTTTGAACCTGGTTCATTCTGATGTATCCGGTCTCGTTTCTGTCTAGATTCGTCCGCCTAATCCTATATAAGCAGCCCCCTAGCCTCATTCGCTCTACACCATTTCATTCTGCCTATGCTCTGCCTCTGTTCTAATTAAAATAAAAATGGCGTCGCTACTCTGCTGAGATTTGAACTAGAACTAGGACTAAAGCATCTTCTTCCAAACTGAATAAAATTAAAAGAGAACAACTGCAACTCTTCTTCTTCTTTAATCCAATCAAGGCAAGTGCAGTTATTTTCCGATATAAACTTAAATTTTGATTATGACATGATTGTAAATCTGAATTTGAGGTTCTGTATGTTCTGATCTATTTTATTATGTATCTCTTTCTTCTTTTTGTTCTATAGCCAGGCTACCACGAGTCTGCGCCAAATCTCATAAGAGATTAACGCACAAACGCTAAACTTTGGGACAAATAATGAATGATGGCATAAATGGGACATGGCTAATCCGTGACTGATTTAAGAAAAAGGACATAGGTTGTAGACTAGATTTAGATCTATGCATATTCTGTGAATTGGAAGAAGAGGAACCATTGTATGTTAACATGTGACTTGAGACATTGGACATAACGCATATTTTGAATTAAGATCAGTTATAATTTAAAGTTCTAGATTGTTGGGCATATT
Organism: Allium sativum; assembly: GCA_030737875.1. Taxonomy (NCBI): domain Eukaryota; kingdom Viridiplantae; phylum Streptophyta; class Magnoliopsida; order Asparagales; family Amaryllidaceae; genus Allium; species Allium sativum. The sequence goes on along the minus strand of CM060910.1, from coordinate 898,400,288 downwards.
GTTTATATAGACTTGAGATAAAAAGAGAATATGACTTAGGTGTGAAGATCTATTTAAGATTCGATAACTATTAAATGTGAATAACACCTAAGTGGGAGATTTTTGAATATATGACATGCATTGAAATCGATGGCTATATTTGGTACAATTTATATGTGAATCTTTTGTACTAGGCAAGTTTAACTAAATTTTGGGACATGTGTTATATGGTAAATTATGACCCTAATCTGGGCCATGTAAATTCAATGCAAACGTGGGGTATATGATCATATTGTGAATCATGACAACTATTTACGCATGCAAACTTAGGCCAAATTTATAATTAGGCAAGATATTTCTATGAAACTTTAAGGAATGATTAAATCTGTTATATTGCCTAATCTGCTAGTTCTGTTATATTGCCTAATCTGCTAGTTCTGTTATATTGCCTAATCTGCTAGTTCTGTTATATTGCCTAATCTGCTAGTTCTATTATATTGCCTAATCTGCTAGTTCTGTTATATTGCCTAAACTGCTAGTTCTGTTATATTGCCTAATCTGCTAGATCTGTTCATCTGCTAAATCTGTCATCTGCTAAGTCTGCTGAAAACGCCTAATCTGTTATATGCTAAATCTGCTAAATCCATTAAGTCACCTAATCTGTGAAATCTGTTATCTGCTATATCTGTTGAGTTGATATATTTAGTCTGTTATTAACATAATCTAAATTGGCTATAGTTATGAATAATTGACATGTATATTAGGCATGGGCATAAATGGTAAATTATTAATTAATTGGCAGCAACGATAAACATGGCTAACTCGAGGTTAGAATGAGTTTGCGGCGTAATCCTGCCCGGAACCGCCCGGCACATCCAGTGGCTGCAAACAATAGGTTCTAATGTGAGAAGTTAGTCATAACGTGCTTGAAACCCGAGGTTAGACTCAGTTTGTGGCAGAAACCTGCCCGGAACCAACCGGCCTAACTAGTAGCCGCAAACTGTCAGTCCAATGTGAAAGGTCTGGGCATTAATATTTAATTAATGAAAATCTTAGATAAATATGATGTCTAAAACGTGTTGGGTGGATAGGTTTAAACCAACTGGACTAATGAAATTAATAAACCCGTTTCATGAATCTGTAGGCCCAGTACAAAGTTAGACAAGTCTGTAAATCTGTTAAATCTGTATGTCTGATCTGTTAGTCTGAAAACTTATTAACTTGATTTTCTGATCTGTGAACTAGTTGACCTGAACTCTGTATGTCTGAACTTGTAAACAAGTTAATCTAAAATCTGTTAGCCTGTGGGCACAAGGTTAGGAGGGAAAAATACTTATGTCATCTGTTGTTTGGGACCCATATTAGTCAGTAACCCTTTCTGGTATCAAAACTTTGACCCAACAGTAGGTAGGGTCTGGGCTTGCTTACTGAACTAATTATAATCGGTTCATTCTGATAATGGCGAGGGGTGTTGATGGTGCATTCCAACCGGGTCATGTGCATGCATGGATCCCGGCCTGCCTCTGTGGATGTAAGACGCCGTGACATCTGTAAATAGGTCTGTGCCAATTGGTTGTCACTTTTGGGAGTGATACACCCTATTGTGGGGCTGACACAGGGTATTTATGTATTAGGGAGCCGATCGCTTAGGGTAGGGTTTTAGGGTACACTTAGTTCTGTCTATTTCTGTTGGTACCGTCTGCTTCTGTTGGGTGGTAACACCTGTCTGTTTCTACGTGGTACCGTCTGTTCGGATGGTAAAGGCCCATTTACTAGTGTACACCTAATTCTACATTCTGTTTCCATAGGGATTAATCTGTTTCTGTACCTTCTATTCGGGTGGTAAAGGCCCATTATTAGCATTCTGTTTCTGTTTGTTTCTGTTGGGGTGGTAAAGGCCCATTAGTTGGGTGGTAAAGGCCCATTATTAGTATTCTGCTTCTGTACTTTCTGTCTGTTGGGGGTGGTGAAGGCCCATTACTAGCATTCTGTTTTTGTATAGATTATTCTGTTTCGATTCTGTTTCAGTTTAGACATTAGGGTAACACCTAATCCTGTTATAGTAGTATTAGTGTAGAGAGGTGAAAAGCAATAGCTTACATCATTCTGTTCTTTTTCTGTTTAACTTAAGTATATCTGCTACTCCTGTTACTGTTATCTTGCATCCAGTTTTATTTTCATGTCATAATTATTATTATCTGTTCATATGCTGAAAGTCACTGGACTTGCCAGACTTTATGTCTGACCTTGCTTGTTTTTGCCCCTTTTTCTTCCGTTTCCCCCCAGGTTATCCAAGGAGGGAATACTTTAGCTTAATCCGGATTTCTTCTGCTTGAAGTACTTAAAGTGCTTAAAGTATGGCTTGACTCCTTATGGCAGCTTCTGTGGGGATTATGATTTTAAAAACTATGCATTCTGAAGGCTTTTGTACAAGACTGATATTTTTGTACTTGAATTCTGATATTGTGATTTGAAAAGGTGTAACCAAACTTGCTTCGGTTTCTGTTGTAATAAAGTTATAATTTTTTTTCAAGTAACATTTTATCTGTCTTATAAGTTTCTGTTCTGTCTACTAAAACGCTCCATCAAAGTTAAGGCATTCTCTTTGAGAGTGACCTTAACGGAGGTGGGGTGTTACAACCGGAACTCGCTTAAGTACAACCGGTCTAAAGACAGAGCTCATAAAGCTAAGAATAGTCAAGTACCAAAAGGGGGGAGCTACGCATTCGGGTACTTTTGAGGCCTTCCCACCTTCCTTTTCATTGGAACAGAGCCCGATGGGGAAGCTCCAGAAGCTGGCCTCTTACCAGATGAACCCACCAGCTCGACATCTCCCTTGGGGAAAGCAGCAATGACAACATTCCGGTCTCTCAAAGCATGGATCAGTTTCTCCTTATCAGCTTCCAGAACCGCAATGCGCTTAAGGTTCTCTCGATGGAGTCTCTACAGATCTCCAGCCAATGTGTGCCAGTCCTAAAGCTTCCTTGCAGTCTGATCTTCGAGCAAGTCTATCTGTCTCTCAAACTGATGCAGGGTATCCTTCATGCGACTGAGAAATCTAGACTTGGAGACAAAAATGTCACTGGATGCCACTTGACGATCAGAGGGGGACACATCCAGGTTGAAGGAAACCCCCTCCAAGTTCCAGTCTGGGAGTCGTCTGGCAAGTTTGGCATTGCGGGCTCCTGGAGTGTAGCAAGGCCTATTCACAATTGTCTGAAGCTCTGGATAGGAAGGGCTTATGAATGAAGAAGAGTTCACCGAAGGTTGACCACTTGTCTAACTGTCCGAATCAATAAACCTCTTTGTCATAAGCTCTTCAGAAGATGGTTCCATCCTGCATGAAAAGGGAAGCGCTTAAACACTATTTGTCATTTTCCTTATCACTAAAATGAACAAGAATAAGAAATCAGCTGGATTCCTTCAGAAGCAACCGGTCTACCTCCAAAGAATCTCCCACAAAAAACAGAAATAACCGGCCGGTCGGTATTAGTCACATGCCAAAGAGTCACAAAACTGTCCGACACCTAAGACAAACTGGTCGTTACCATCAACTTCCCAGGAGAATGGAACCAACTGATCGGTATTTAATACAGTCCGACTGGTGCTTTCACTCCCTTAGGAACTTAATACGGACCGACCAGTATCCAGAGCCGACCGGGCAGCACAATTGACTCCTCATAAAGGAAACCGATCGGCACTGATGTAATTTTGGTATCCGTAGCTATTACTGACGTCAATCATGGGCATTGGAAATACAAAAAGCGCGGGAATTAAACTGAAAATCAATGTGAATCACAAACAAATCATATCAAAGCACATAGATTCGGGTCTTTAGTAAACCTTTGGGTGAAACAAGAAGATTAAGTATTTAGAATCGTCTAAGTACAACAACAAGTCAAAGAAAATTCTTGGCTTAGCTTGCAACATGATCAAATCATTTCCCCATGGCTCGATTCTACACTAAATGTCGATTCTATAATTATCTAATCGAGTGTTACAAACTTGAAGCAGTGAAAGCATTTCAAATTAGATTGATGAAGAACAAAACGAAATCAAAAGAGAACCTGACGGCTGAAAATTCAAATTGAAGCTCGAAGGAAGGAGACGGATTAACAAGAAATCTAAAAGAAAGAGAAAGCTCCGTTTTTGTTTTTCTTCAATTAGGATTTGTTTGCCATCAATTTTTCTTGAAGATGAATGTAAAATAATGAGGAAACAACCACTCAAAGGAGCACATTATATAAAGGTGCATTGGGAAACTCAATCGCCATGAGAGAGAAAGGTGTCACATCAGTCAAGGGCTGAGTCAAATCCACCAGGCCCAACAATGATGCACCGATCGGTCGAGCTAAGGAGAGCCCATTACATTGGACCGATCGGTCACCTGCCAAGCAATCAAAATCCGCCGACCAGTCGTGTAATTAACCACTGCAAATATATACATAAGCTAACCAAAACCCGATGCTCGTGCGGATGATCCATCAATTGTGTGATATAAGCGTTCACTTCGAAGCTCACAATTTTCCCAAATAGAAAATTGCGAACTCCGAGGGGCTGGTGTTTACTCCACAAATATTGTGCGCACATTGATAGATCAAGCATGTGGAAAGAGGTTCGACTTGAATACCGATCATTCTAACATCAAGCATATCGGCCGGTCGGTCGCAATTCCATAGCAGAACAGCTCCAGGTGAAAAGAATGAGGAACACCCGCACCAGTCGGTTAGAGGCAACGTGCACCGACCGGTCGCCCCTGGAACAAGGCGCTGAATTCAGACATTTTTATACCGGTCGGTTTAGAGGGAGAACGACCGACCGACCATAACGTAAAGCTCACACCAGGTCGACCGTGCAAGGAAGAAGAGCAACCGTACCGACCGATCAGTCCTGTTCCAGACCGATCGGTCCTCTAGACAGTTGTTGACAGGTAGGCTTTTAGACAGTTGTTGCCAGGCTGGCCAGTGGCAATTCCATAAATAAAGTCCAATCGACCGGTGGCTCTGAAAGCTATATCACTCCATTTCTCCACTCCTATAAATAAAGCTCCAACCCCCCTTTAATGTGGGAGGATTTTTGAGACCCCGAAGGGCTGTTAAATCCAATTCTCAATGCTTAGTGATTTCACTATCTCTAATCATCTCAAAGTGAAGATCCAACACAAAATTCATCATGAATATGCGAGAATTCGTCAAAGTCCGTACGGAAATCTAGATCCAATCTACTATTGGCCATATATGAAGATTCTTATTGATTTTCCTAAATCAAGTTCTAAGAGTTTGTAATGATGGATGTAATGAGAAGATATGCTTATCTTGTAATTCTAAATGCTATAATGGAACCGCTATTCAAAGTGGATGTAGATCGCAATTGATCGAACCACTATAAACGTTGTGTGTTCTTTACTTGCATTTATTCTATTAGTTGGCTCCACATCTCTCATTTTCTGATTATCTAGCAAAATACTCTTGATACTCTTGGTGTTGATCCCAATTTGGAGATCAACAATGAGTTTTAAGATGTGCCTATTGCTGGCTAGTATCGGACATCTTCGGGGAAGTGACCAGTTGCAAAAATAGCACTTCTTAAATTCAAAAACGTTAATTAATTCACATTTTATTTCTGCATGCTCACAAATAAGCTCTGGTTGGCATGAAATTTGAAATCATAAAATAATTAGCCATTACGGATTTTAATAAATTTGTTTTATTGAAATCTGAGGTCATTTGAAAAATGGCCATTCTCAAGTGTTAAATAAAAGGATTAATTGACACGATTAATCTCAACTTTCATGTGTCTTCCAATATTAATCCAAAGTTGGATATTTTTAATTAATCCTAAGTTTGGGGGGTCCCTTCCCATATTGATCTCATTTACCTACCGACCTATTTAGTCGGTTTCTCATATTATCTCCCTCTGTAAATTATTATGTTTAACTTCTGCACACTGTCCGAACTGCCAACTAAAATCCAACCAAAACAAATGAAGCTTCTACACACTTAAACAACATCTCACCACCATGTTTATTCCATTGTTCATCTATCTTACCCCCTTCACACTTTCAAAACTAACCCACAGCTTGACCTTAACCTTCCTTCCCTCTGGTCTGCTTGCAACCACAATCCAATCCACTAAAAAAACTATAACTACCCAGCCCCAACTCCTGCTACCTCTTCCATCCCCTTTTTTATCTTCGATAATAAACCATAAGTACAAAAAGGTTGGAGCTGCAGGTAGCAAGTGCAGTATAAGTTATATAAAGGATACAAGTGACCAGAATCAATAACTTAATACAAAAAGTCGATAGTAAAGAAAAACCATAACCATAAACAAAGGCTGAGAAATATCAGAAACAGTCCATCAGGTCTCTCTCATAATAGCACAATCTAAAATGGAAAACACTAGGAGCAATAAACAGAGTTGTTTCATTTAGCCATCACAACTTAACGAACTCATCGTAGTTAATTTGACCATCTCCATCGACGTCGGCTTAACGGATCATCTCATCGATTTCTTCGGCGGTCTTTCCCCTAAATTGGTCATCACATGACGCAATTCAACGGTTGAGATGAAACCGTTCTAGTCCTCGTCAAATACACGGAAGGCTTCCTTAAGCTCTTCTTTGGAGTCGGTTTCTTCCATTTTATAGACCATTAGGTTCAGAAATTCAAGGAAGTCGATTGTACCATTGCCATTTGCATAAAACTTGCAGGAAGAAAAACAAAAGTATGAACGACGAAGGATAAAACTTTTAGGAAGAAAAATAAGCTAGGAAGATAAAACTTGCAGGAAGACAAACAAAAGTATGAAGGATTATTTTATGACCTCTTCCATCTTCTACGATGCACTCAAATTCCAAACAAGCCACTATAATCGCTTTCAGTTTTGGGTGCCGGGAGATTGTGGATTGATTTCATTTGTGAATTGCGAATTTTGTATGTGTGAGGAAGTTTTTTCTTCTTCTTCTTCTAAAATTCAAATCAGATTATGCGAAAGGGGGATTGTGGAGAATTAGATTATGAAACCGGCTAAACATGTCAGTAGGTAAATCAGATCAATATGGGAATGGATCCTCCAAACTTAGGACTAATTAAAAATAATACAAACTTTGGATTAATATGAGAAGATACGTGAAACTTGGGATTAATCGTGTCAATTTATCCTAAATAAAATTGATAAAATATAAAACGATTCAATTTAATAAAAATAAATTATTATTATCATATATATACAAATAGAATTATACATCTTCAAAATAAACTAATTTTCATTTTAAACTCAACATTTGAATTCCAAGTTAAATCAATATTCAATTTACTTAAAATCCTTTCATTTTATTAAATAAATCATTATAGTTTATAAATGGTTATATAGCTATTTTCTGAAAATTGATTTTGACATAACTCAAAATTTATAAGATGAAATCTCGATTTTTCTCTTTCATTAGAAAACTATAATCCAATAGATCTAGAAGATTCTTGTTTTAAAGAATTCCGACTTATATTGAATTATATATACTCAATTGAAGTTCAAATCGTAAAACTACGAAATATTGTGATGTGGCATGCTCGTTTTAAATTAAATTATAATTAATACGTATAAACTTCGTTTGATAAACGAATTCCTTATCAAAATTCAAATTTAAATTTAATTAAATCCTTTTATATTGTCCAATTTATACTATATTGGAAAATCCAACTTATTTCGACTACTTCAGAATTAAATTTATTATTTCACTATTTATATTAATAAAATACTCAAAATCGTAAAACTTAAGTTGTTTAAATTTCCAAATTACTATTCTAATATTTAAATAAATTAAATATCCGACTACTAAAAATATGGGATGCTGCAGCATCACAATCGACGCTGCATCTCACTTAAAGGAATTTAAAATTAATTCCAAATGAAGAGGTTTCAAACAAAAATATTTCATAGATTTAAAGATGAATAAAGCAAAAGACATTGAGACTAGTATTCGTTTATCTTAGGAAAAAAATCAAAAAAAAAAAGCAGTTTATGAGTAAAAATTGCTTATAATGTATTTGATTTCAACGTATTTATTCTCTAAATCAATTTTTGCATTTCATTTGGTAATGTTACTATGTATTTATTGATTGAAGCAAATGAAAATGGTTTTATGGCCAACAAAATTGAAAAACATTTGATGCAATAAACAAAACAAAAAACAAAAAAGTCCAAGAAAGATATGTGTATGCTAACCTTGCTTCTGGTATATTCTGATAGTTAATATTATAATTCATGATTTCTTTTATTGTAATAAATTGACATTCAATAAATCTATATGTAGTACTGATTTTGCGATATTACTAAAATTATTCCTTCAAAGTTAAGTCAGACGCAAAATAAAGCAACCTTTTTATAATGAAAAGTAAAGGAAGTCATCATAACAAACTGCATTATTTTCTTGAGAAGAAGGTAAATTTACTAACAATATACAAAGAATCAATTACAATAGATGAAGGCAAATACTTGGCATATAAATATTTATTATACAAACATTTGAAACTCAAATGCTAAAGCTAATTATTTTCTTGTTTTATAGAAAAGAAAAGGAAAACAAAAATCTTCAATTATTGATAAAAATATGAAAATGTCAAAACACAATTGAAGGGATAAAACTGGAGATGAAGAAGCTGAAAAATGAAAATAAAGCTCTAAAAAAATAGAATGGACTTCTCAAAAAATAGTAAACAAAGATTTGAGAAAATGAAAAGTTAAAGAGGAAATCCGAGAAAAACAATATGATGGTGGTAAAAATGACAACGACGGTGAGATGTTGTTTTAAATAATGCTTATAGTATTATTGATGTTAGAACTGATGGCAGCAAAAATATTTCTAATGATAATAATAATGGTACTCATGATATGATGACTAAAATGATGGTGTTTATAATGAAAATGTTGACGCTAATGAAGATATATGTGATGATGCTAATCTTGGTGATGATAACGAAAAGAACGGTGCTTATGACAGTTATATTATTGCTAAACGCGATGATGACAGTGAAAAACAACAAAAAAAGTTTAAAAATAAACCAAGATTTTCAATCTTACAAAATATCACTAAAAAATGGATAAAAACATAGTTGACAGAAAACGTAAAGAAGTTAGTCAACCCAAATGTATTTAAGTTCAAAGTACAAAATCTGATCATGGTAGCTCTGAGATAAGACAATAAGCAAAAACACTAGTGCAAAAATCAAGATGGCCCAAAATTTTCTTATAGATGAACAAAGTCTTGAGCTCTACCATTCTATGAAACAAAAGAAAACACGTAATTTATTTTATTAAAGCATGAAATGGGAATATACAAATAAAATTACAAGTATATTTCAGTAGATATCAATTATTTGCTTGAGTTTTCCAGTCAAAATATTCGTATAATTCAAGTTTGGATATTATACTCCAAACTTCTTCATATGGTACATATTATTGTACTTTACCTATTATTAAAACAGAAAAGCTGCATACTATAACCCAGACAATGATACTAAAATAAGATGAGTCGGTATTGTTGTATATAACAATTCTATGATTTTTATTTGATGATAACAAACATATGTATATTATTATAAATGTGTTTGTAATTGTACTATTCTACTACATCACATACATAAATATTTATATTTAAATGGAATACTACGGCATAGGAATTTAAATATTCAGAAAGTATTTTATTTAAATATTCAGAAAGTATTTTATTTAAATATAATATTTCATTTTCTACATTTGAATAGTACAGATTTATAACTCCACTATTTGTATATTTAACTATAATACAATACATTCAATTTCTTTTAATACATCTGCTCCTCACTACAAAGTTTCACTCAGTTGTATACACATACATTTCACTTTATCGCCATTTTACATTCACTCTCTGTTATATATACATTGACACACTGACACACTTGTCTTCTGTTTGCTTTTCAGTCAGTCCAGTCACCTGCTTACTTGTCATAAGAGCTTACTTGTCATAAGAAACACACAGTAAACTAGAATAAAAATAATTTTAAATTCTAGCAGATATAATTTTATTTTTAAATTTATTTGTCCCCAAATTTTGGTGTGTTTCTCATCATATTTCATTACTTGATCTAATTTATATTTATTTCCATTTATGTCTATACAACTTGTGATATTCACAATGATTCACTATAAATACCACAAGGTAGACAAATCTTCTAGTGCTCACATATATATACTGCATGTGCACAGCATATGTATACACATACATGTATGTATATATACATATTTTTATGCAGGGGCAATACGATCAAACAACAACGAATGGACATGAACCGTGAATTTCAAGTGACAGCACATATGGAGTTTCACATATATACAAAAATATATAGATAAACACACATTTGTGAATACACACACACACACACACATGAGTGTATACAGTGGCATGTACATGCAACACAAAGGTCAAAAATAGGTTCAGAATGAAAAATGCACAAAATTTCAAGTGCAATGAAGACTAGGTGTACAATGTACATATAGCTCAAAATACTCAAGTCAACATGTGTGCACAGTCATACACAGATTGTGCAAGTGCAAGTTCAATTACCAAAAACCAAGCCAAGTCTAGCCATGAACACAACAAGGCAATCAACACAACATGGCCGAGCATTTATACGAGCAAAGTTCACCAAAGCCAAGCACACACACACACATAGATATATATATATACACACACACACAAATGTGTATATGTATGCATGTATGGACAGCATGAATGCAAATGAATAAGCATGGGTATGGCAACTGGTAAGAATGCATAAATAATGGGAATGCCAGAAAACATGAAGTGCTACAACAAGGCAAGGAGGGGTAACATCAAAAGCATGCGTTGTGAATCGAGCAAGTGCATGGCTCAGCAACAAACACTTCAGGAAATTAGATGCAACATCAATGGACAACAATATTCAAACAAAGGTCAAAACAGCAAGGTCACAATTGGTTGAGCTCAAGTGAAAGTTATGGACATTTCAAGCGTATACAGCAGCATGAAATTACATGCTCTAAGTGTTAAGCCAACATAATTCAGCATAACCAAGAAGCAAGGAAGTGTTCAAGCTAAACAGGAGCTAATCAAGCATCAAGTGATAAGGCAAGCCCACAAATGTCCATGATCACACAGTAAAGCAGCTTGCACTTGATTCATGCAAGCAGTGGCAAGAATGTATTTACAAATACAAAGAAGTGAAAGCAGGGTTTGTGCAAGAACATTTTTTTTAGGTTCAAGCATGTATACACAAATGCATGCTGCACAAACAATTTACACAAGCGAAATGCCACAATCAAGTTTATACAACATTTTTATGGCCAAGCAAACAAGAAGGAAATCACAAATTTAAACATGGGAGAACAATTATATACAAATGCATGGAGTCAAGATGCAAAGAAGTGTCAAATACAAGATCTCCAAAGTGCATTCTCGTATAAACAAATTAAGGCAAATATACAGTGTATATTCAACCAAAATTCCATTAATATTTTCAATGACCTTTTTTTTTGGGAAAGATATAAATTTGCAACCCAAATTTATTTTCAGAAAAAGCCATAGAAACTGTTCATTGACTAGTTGAAGCCAGCTTAAGATATTCAGGAACAAATGCATGCATGTTCTTAAAGAAAGCAGCATGGGGAAAGAAGAGAATCATACTGGCCATGCAATTAGAAGTATTTACATTACTCGAATAAGTTTCTGGAAATAGAGAAAATACTATTTTTTTTACTGGCTCAAAACAAACAGAAATTTTTTCAATCATACGTGATTCCATCAGGCTTTTTTATGGTGTGCACTTTAGCATAGATAAATTTTTGGTTTCAAATATTTCCATAAATCGCCGAAGCATTCAAAAGAAATCAGGCAACATTATTTGGCAAGTCTTTATCTTAATCATGGCAAGAATTATTTTTGGCAATTGGGTAATTGGAAATCAATTCAACTGAATTACAATAGAACAAAACGGGCAAGTATTAATTCAGTAAGAACATATTTGAGCAAGTTATTTATGACATGAAAACATTTCAACATTTTCTAGAAAATATTGGCAAGAATAATTTGTTCGAAATCATTTTTAGTATTTCAGAGCCAACGAAAACATTTAATTGTTTCCAGAATTTTACAACCACTCATGGGACACGAAAAACAATTATTTTGTTTCCAGAATTAAATCGGAGAATTCAAGGCAACAAATTAAGCATCACACAAGTATTATGCCAGAAATCATCGCAATAATCACGCAAGCAATCAGACCCAAGTCATATTTTGAAATCAGAGTTAATTTAGGATTTAATAATCCTATAAAAACACCCAATACATCATTGGCAGAAAGTATCGAAATCAAACAACCAAAAATTCAAGAGCAAACAATTTTAAATCAGAATTACTCATAGAAAATTTCAACTGCAAGCATACAAATCAAACGACAGACTATCATAGAGAATCAAAGACCATCAAAGGATCTATTTCATCAATTATAGGAGCCGCGATTTGTTTCAGCAAAAAAAAACCTAATTCGTTTAGGGTCGGTCACGATTGAAGAGCAAAAGAGGGAACCCGATAGTTGAGTCAAAACAAAGATAAAGGGACCGACTTGTTTTTTAATCAAAGGGGTTTTATTTTTATTATTGTTTTAAATTTTTACTTGTTGTAAATCGTTTAGTCTGTTTTTCTGTAAAAACAAGGGGGTTTTCTAGTTATAGGATTTTAACTAGCATTTATGAGTTACAAGATTGTAATTCGGGAAAATCTATTTTTGGGTAAAAAAATCAGCACAGGGTTTTGAGCATAGGATTAGAAGAGTTGTGAGCGGGTGTCGCGAGTTTACAAGATTTTGTAAGCATAGAGATTGTTTTAATTCTAGAAAAAAACACTGGGGAAAGCAGTAGTAGGCAGGATTTGCCGAAGCTAGGTAAAATTTGTTTTATTTATTTTATCTACTGCAATATGTGTTGTGATATTTTTAACATCTTGAATTAATCAAATAAACCCTATTCACCCCCTGTAGAGTTAATCTAGATCCAACAAGTATTTCTGATATGTTATTCAATGATTCAATGGTATATAAATAAATTTAATATTATTAATTCAGAAATAACAAAACTATAATATATGTATAATTTCTATGCAAGTTATTGACTCGTACTCAATTATAAAACTTAATTCGATTTTCAACCCTTTAACTGACAAGGCGAGGGGGAAGATTCTCGGTTGTAAATCGACTCTCATCTCTCAAGTTGGCAGGCTTGTCCTTATCAAGTCGGTTCTCGATACATATAGGGTCTCATGTTTTCGTAGCCACATCTACTTCGTCCTTCTTCCAATCTTATAGCTCTTTAGCCTTATTCTTTTTCTGAGGGAAAGAAGATGACACGAGGAGGCACCCCTGGGTTTCCTAGGATAACATTTTCCATCCCAAGCATGAGAGAGTTCTAGGCTCACGAGATTCGAAGGATGTCTGCAAGGCTTATGCTTGTAAACTTTTGGTTAGATTTCGATGACTCTCTTTGGGTGTTTTTTCTTCATGCTAAATACCGACGACTTTTGCCTTTGGACTGTGCTGGAACACCATCATACGCTATTGAGACGTAGAAACAGATGCAATCGGATAAGGCCTTTACCAACTGCCATAGTAGAGGGTACGGTTGGGGAGGAGTTTATTTCAGCCTCAGAGCTGCTTGGAACTCCGCTCGTATTTCATCTTCTAGAATGCTAGTTTTCTCCTTAATTTGGGACAGGAACATTCTTCTCAAAATATTCATTGTGATGTGGAAGATCCTTCACAACGGACTTCCTCTGGATATGAAACTTATGAGGATTAGAAATCCTATTGTTTCTCGTTGCAAATGCTGCAGGTCTGTGTCAATGGAATTGTTGGCTCATTTATTCTTGGAGGGTGAGAGTGCTAGTGCGGTTTGGTCTCACTTCGGGAATTTGATTGGCATCCGAGGGGTCCATCCATATCTGTTGGTTTTGTTTAGTGCTTGGTTGTGAGTGGGTTGAGGAAGGATTTTAGATCGGTCTTTTAAGGCTTATTTCCTGCCTCATCTTCTTGCATCTTTGGTGCTCTCGCAATAAGGTGGTTTTCGGTGATACCTCTATGATATTGCCTTCCATCATTCATAAGGTATCAGCAGATGTCGTTTTGGCTTTCAAAGGTAGACCTTTTATGAGAAACCACTATCTGACTTCGTTGGGTTTGGCAAGTTTTTTCTCTACCGCCAGAGGTTCTTTTCCCCACGTTGGTGTGGGTTGAGTGTTTTTTTCTAGGTAAGGAACTCAGAGTTTAGTCTCTAATTTTGGTAGCTGGATTGCACTCTCAGGTTTTTTAAGTTGGACTGCATTCTTGATGGTAACAAGCATTTTTAGCTTTTTCAGGATTGTTGGCAGGTCCATAGTGTTTTTCTGATTAATTGCTTGACAGAGTTGTCACCATTCAGTGGTGAAGAGGTTTGAGAGATTTCTCAGTAGCTAGCTGCTTCTAGGATGTCGTCGTTCTCTTGGATGTGTTGTTCGACTTTTACACCTGCTTCTCTGTTTGGTTCTTGGTCCGGAGATGTCCTGTTGGCTATTGATTTTTTACGGAGACTAGTTTCTTGTTTGCCTCCGTTGGTTGTTGTTGTTTAAACTTATTGTCAATTTTTGTGTATGGTCTTACGTTCTGTAGCACGGACACGAGTACCTAATGCTCTGGTGTTCTTTTTTTGTGAGCCTATGGGGAAAAGTCATTTTCTTCTTTATATATATATATATATATATATATATATATATATATATATATATATGTGTGTGTGTGTGTGTGTGTGTGTTTTGTTGAATAAAAAAACTAAAGACACATCACAAGGACATAGTATATTTGAAATCCTATACAGTGGTATCTATTACGTAAAATTGCAAATAGTTAATAATTTATGTATTAGTTTCTATATATTTATAGGTATCCATGATTCAAGAATACAAACTGACTTATTAAACATTGGTGATCAAAGTGCCCAAAGAAGAAGCTACAACTTGCAGAAAAATAATGATACCTCTACATGATAAATATCATTATATCCTAGTGCATCTCAATATAGCTGACAAAACATGGACACATTATGATTCTATACGACCAAAAAGAAGTAACTTCAACTGCCTACAAAAAAGCTAGCATAAATTATGGTAAATTTACATATTTTTAAGTAATAATGATCATTTGTCTAGCTATCAATTCGTATTTTTTCATATTAAAAAGTACTCCTAGGTCTATGCACGTTTTTATAATAATTTATTTAGAAGAAAATAGATAGTGTACAAATTGTCCTTATATTTTTTTCTCTTTCACAAAGTAGCAGACTTACTATGTTTAAAACTATAGGCTGAATAATGTTTTAAACACTACGTATTCAGTTGTTCATAAAAAAGAAAAATATTTGCCTTACTATTAAATTGACAAAGAAATATTACCTTTCAAATCTTTACTTAGTGGCAAACATTTTATAACTTATTTCACATTTTTTCGTTGAGAACCAACAAAAAACCATCAAAACTTGAAAACAACCCACTGATTTTTGTGGATTGTCCATAAGAGAAGTCCTATATGTAGGTACAAAGCTTTATTTTAAACCAATAGATTTAGTATTACTACATAACTTTTTCTTAAATAATGTAGATTTGATTATGCAATATTTGTTATGCGGTATATGGAGGACTTATCAGATGAAATATAAATAGAGTGAAAGCTTGATTGTATGAAGATGGAGACAACGAAATTCTAAGTACAAATCCTATATGAAATTGTTACCGATAATAATTATGGTTGGAAATCAAATCCAAACTCTATTAAATGTGTTTAAAATATAAATGCTTATATGACCTAATAATGTACTGTACAAACACCCGATCGATGTAGAATGATTATCAAGATAAAGAAATGGAAGAGAAGAAGAGAAATAAAGAAAGAAGAGTAGAAAATAGAGGGGAAGAGGAAGAAATAAATATAAAACACAATAACAGAGCCTATCATATATCTCATAACGCATCAGATAACATATAATAGTAATCACAAAAATATAACAATCAAGACGGTAGTAACCAGATAACCAAGATAATCACAGTACATATGCTTATATAGAACATTAATATAGTTTACGCAAGAGAAAAATAAATCCACTAATAAACTGTCTCAAACATTAGTAAATAACATTTACAAGGCTCCATAGTGTCACACAATGAAATAAACAATATATATATATACGTATGTATGTATGAAAAGGTGTCGCCTCATGCTAATCTGTCTACGTAGCTCCAGATGATGCTTACACTTGTTACCTTACCTACTCTTCAACATCGTTGATGAGTACCTAAGGTAGTAAGAGGAAACATATAACATTGGATCAGACAGCAGTCTGGTGTGAGTGGTAGACAATTCTCAAAGTATTATAAAAGTCATAATAGTATATGAAACAAAGATTATGGAGAATTATACCCGATATGTCACTAATTTCACAGTGTTAGTATATATAGAATATATACACAACTTTTTGATCATCATCACCACGGGTGTACCCTACATCAGATGACTAAGGGTGTCTAAATACTTTGCACTAGTGATATATATGTCATATAACATCCTTAATATGGTAAAATAAACCGAACATTGCATCCATCATTCATGCTCACATTCACTCACATAATGCATCCAGTATATGGCACTCAATCCAAAACATCAACAGGTCTAAAACATTGGCAGACTCTGATCCATTTTTGTGCCTCTCCCTCAAATGTATACCAAAGTCATGAATATTAATAATTATTTTGTACACCTTCTCCATAGCAGAATCCATCTTTAGATTGTCCATAAGACTCCTTTATGAAGTCGTCGTGATCTAAGGAATGTCCTCGATGATCTTGGTGTCTTGTAGGATACCAGTGTCTCCCATCATCCTCCAACAATCACGTCAATATGATCCAATTGTTGCCCTCTCTACTTTTAGAGAAAAACCATCCATTGTCAAAGCCATTGCTTTCCATAGTGGAATCACCATCTTCGAATGAAGAATCATTGTGTCGAAGCACCACATCTTCTCAACGCTGGAAAAACTTGTCAAAGAACCACCATCTCAAACCCACCGCTGAATGGACGATCATATCCTGCTTCTCGAAACTGCATCATTGTTTATGTCAAAGTGGCCAAAACAACCATCAACAATAGTAGTGGATATCGATCACTCTATATTAGTTGATAACAATCACTATGATCGCATATTTAACCAAAATCGGTTAAATACACATTAAATGAATACATCTAGCATTCTTCCGAACTTCAAGCAATTTTCCAAGTCCATCTTTCATCTTCAAATTGATCGTCAAGCTCCAATAATGCTCTATCTTTTAGTCAGTTGTATGCTCAGTGATCCTCAATCTTCAAATCAATATGCACACTTTGATTCTCCTTTGTAAATCTATATCATTTGTTTGAGTCCGTCGTTGCTTGTGCGGTCAATAAATAGACACTGACTTATGCATTTGATCGACTTACACCAAACTCTGGACAATGAGATTTTTCTTATTCCTATGTCTCCTACAAATGACATTTTCAACCAATCTACATAAACAAATAACCATGCAACTATAGTCATACGTATATCTATCATACAGACATCGATAATTGCATCAGAAAAACACAAAAAACTTTCTAAAGTGATTAATGTAGGATTAGTGTCAAAATGGCCTATATCTAGTAATAGTGTCGCAATAGCGTGTAAATGAGAAAAATATGATATTTCAATTAAAACTATTCAAACGATTTTCTGTTTTTTCTAACTGTAGTCAACGTTTAACTATCCTAAAATTTTTGTTTTAAAATAAGAAATCACTTGGAAACGTCAGTTTTACAATATACTAATAATTATAATATCGAGTGGCATTGTCACTCATCTTTGCTAAATCAGTCTAAACTAATGCCAAAGTGTTGAGCTCTTAATTACGAGCCAACACAAGAAACGTGTCCAAGATGGATCTTGTATGAAAAAGTTATGCGAGGTAGAAGTTTGGAATTTGAACCGAAAATAAAATGAACATAAAAGTCATC
The DNA here is from genome assembly GCA_030737875.1 of Allium sativum. Lineage (NCBI taxonomy): Eukaryota > Viridiplantae > Streptophyta > Magnoliopsida > Asparagales > Amaryllidaceae > Allium > Allium sativum. Next base: position 898,382,196 of record CM060910.1, on the reverse strand, counting down.
GGCTGATTATATTCCACCACGTCAGCGCCTCCATATTCACTCATCTCTGCTCACATGTTTCAGCTCAGGTTCGAACGAACCCATTGGCTGTGACTTTCACTCAAAACACGTGCCACCTCCAGCCTTAAACCACTAATCCGATATAATCGTTGCGTTTGCCTCCTCCTCTTCCTTTAGTTGCAACCTGGCCATGCTCGGTCACTTTCTATGCCTGCAAAAGTCAGCTGCCATAGCTACCTCTCAAGCAAGTTTGTATCGAATTCTGATGCCTCTGATGCAATCCAACCACATATTTCGAAGAGCTCGTCGAGTTCTACAACTTTCCTTTTATGTGGCAGCGTTTACATAATCGCAATGAGAGAAATTGAGAGATAAAGTTTGATGAATTTTGATCATCCTTTGGTGGTGGGTGGTAATTGAGGTTAGGGTTCTAGTATTAGAATAATATTACTTACAAAAGTTTGTGCCAGTATGTATAGTTGAAGGTCCAAAATGGACTGAATCGGCACAAACTCCAAAATCGACAAGACGACATGTAATCCTAATGAAAAATGCATTCTGAACGCAATCAGATATGTATCGAGGCCCAGTCCCATCTTCTATAATACAAAGCCCTCTTTTTGATGTTTACTTTCTCAATTGAAATCAATATGTGTTTTGAGCTTGTGCAATTATATGGTATATCCTATTTCTAGAAGCATGATAATTTGCATCTTCTCATCATTAAGGTTATGATGGTATAGGTTTAGTCGCAATCCGAGATTTCCTTCTGAAATGATGATTTTCATGCGTTTTAGATAGTTTTAATCTTCACATTGCCTGATCTCCAAATATAGAGATCCTATACTATTTTCTTGTGTGACGTACCATCCGTACTCAATGGAAGTGATATCGAGTCCAGGTTCGATGGTGTGTGAAAAATCATATTTTGAAACCATAAAATAATTAACGACTAATATTTAAATAAACTACTAAAATATTTCACCATTAAAAATAAGGTTATTATATTCTCTCTCTCGTTAAAGATTTTGTCTCTGAAATCCTCAAGGATTGAACAATATAACCCAATACTCTAAATTGAGTAATGAAAAATACATCATCATTTATCCCTTTTAATAACAACCACTGAAAGTGATCGCAACAAAGAAAATAGACTCGGAATTGGCATGAAGTCATCATTTCCATCCTTAAGTAATGTAACGAACTGAGATTTTCGACTCCGAAAATCAACACCAAACTACCATGTTGACTATTCAGGTATCGAACATTCCAGATCATTAATAGAAAGAAGTTAGAGGGTGAGAATAGATGAGATAGAAAATTAGAATAGAAGAAGGAGAACACACAACACATCAGAATAACATGAATCTCACAGCGGAACGAATAAAATATAATAAACAACATAACTTTGAAACATAAATCTGTATTTGTATATTAGAGTACAACACTTACATCATAGCGGAATTAAACAATAACTATATAATGCAGCTGAAGCCTCCTGCTCCAAGCTCCTCCTATTATATCTGTAAATCCCGACTACTTGACTGCCCAAACAAATTTAGGCACCCAAGAGTTTAGGGAAAACAAAACAAAATAAACTTTGGGTCAGTCATGGGACTGGTGTAAGTAAACTCAAATCATTCGGTTTAACTTTCCAAAATCCTTTTCAAAAGAATGATAATCGTAAGACCAATCCACACATAAATACGGATGGTTTTTACCTTATGATAACCCAAAACATTTTTGGAAATCAATATTTTTTTGATATTATAATAGTGTCTAATCACAAGTAGATAACAATCTAGCAGAACATTTGCATCTCATGTTCCACATATATAGTATACAAACAAAACCGCTGGCACTTATTGGAGATTGGATTCCGACTACGACAAGGTATGGGACCACCTGCCGATAGTGTATCTCTATAGATGAATACACTAGGTTCAACGAGAACGTCTTGCAACCCGGCCCACACATGACCGACCACTCATTTCGCTTGAGTGTATCGAATGTATATCACCAACGGTTGGGAGCTACCCACCGTTTCTCGAAAAGGGACAACATCGAAAAAAGATAAAATAATGAAATGGATTTTCTCTAGATAGCTTATATACACCCTAATGGGAGCGACCCACCTAGCCATGTTGCCTGCCCGATTTCTGTCATTTCCTGGTTGATGAGGCTTAAGGTCAAACTTATCTTTTGGAACACCTGACCACCATTCACTTTGAATGTCACATCGTCATACCCGCCAAATCAAAAATTGATTTCCCAAAAAATACCACGGGTATAAATCTAAGAGAAACGAATTCCTCCGCCACTAAACGTAAGTACGTTTGAAGAGATCAAATTATGCGATCCGTTAGATATACTTCGTCAGACATTCTTCCATTTACGTTGTCCTGGGACTGGACAAACCGAAGGCACTATTCTGTAAACAGGATAGCCCTTGCATAACTCCGTCTTCAATTATTTTCATCATATTTGATCGCAACGCTTACGTCCATACAGAGTGGTTTTCAGATAATGAATCTGATCCCGGTCTCTCCGTATTGACTACGACAAAATGGTCAAAAACTTCGATAGTCGGTGATTTAACTATCAAAGAAAAATAGGTATACAACCAATGAACTTATTTCCAGATAGAAATTCGATCGATCAATCAACATTCAAATTTATCTCCTTTAATTTAATTTATCATTAATTTATTCATTTACCATTTCTATATATAAATTTGTAAATTCTTATTTTCTAAAATTAGAAAATATACTTTATTAATCATTGGAAACATTTCTGTATTTTCTATTAGAAAACATTTCTGATTCTTATTTGGGAAATATTTCCGAAACTCCTTCATTGGATTTAAACAGATGTTTAAATATAATGTCGCTATGCGAACACGAACCCTTTTTACTCATTAACTAGATTCACTTAACAAACATTCACTATCGAAACTTAACCATTCCTTAGTTAAAAACGAAGTCAATCAAGTTGGGGTATAATTACCTCTCAGACCTTAACTGAACAACATTTCTAACCTCGAAATAGACAAAGTTCATCCTTTTAAATCTTTAACCAACTTCCTTACGTAACACTTGGAATCTATTTACGAATCCACTTCTTTTACCAAAATCATTTGATTATAACGATGGTGTTATAATACCATACTTTCGAAATAAAATAACTTAAATATAATTCTTCCTTATTAATTTGGATAGATAAACAAATAACTAATTTATTAATGTATAAATAAAATCTTGGTTTTTAAAACAGAAAGCAATTGGTACTTTCCCTAATTTGATATTATCGAATTTCAACTTACAATTCTCTCTCGAATAATCTCTATTCGATAACTCCCCTTTGAATAACTATATTCTATTATCTCTCTTCGAATAACTATATTCGATAATCTCTCTTTTGAATAAACTATATCTGATAACTCTTCCTTTCGGATAGCTTATATTCGATTAACTCTCTTCTTCGAATAACTTATATTCGATAATATCCCCCGAATAACTTATATTCGATAATCTCTCTCGAATAACTTATATTCGATAAATCCTCTTCCGAATAACTTATATTCAATTAATTCTCTTTCGAATAACTTATATTCGATTAATCCTCTTCGAATAACTTATATTCGATTAATCCTCTTCGAATAACATATATTCGATTATCAAATATCGGTTTCTAACCGAATACTAATTATTTTGCTAAATCCTGATTTATTCAATATATAATTTATTTAAATAAATTTATTTTTTTAAAACATCTGGCTTAGTTGAATTCTAATTACAAATCTTTATGGATTTTATTTAATCCTTTTTACATTTCGAATATCGAAATGGATTTCATCGTTCCTTTTAAAAACAACTCCAAATTTCCCATTTTCCAAATTCACTACTGAATTTGAAAATCTCAATTATCCACTGATAATTATATTATAGTTCATTTATAAACAATTGTTTATATATCACAACACTTGTTTTCATTATTCAACAAGTTATCTATTTCTAACCATTTGAAATCCCATCTCTGTTTAACTTCTATTTCAAAAACCCAATTTCCTTTACAAATGTTTTTATTTTAAAACCTTTACTTAATTCAATTTTTCACGTTGAATGTGAATAATATCCCTTTTATACAACCCCTTTAGTTTGACTTCGTATTTTAAAACAATATCCCAATTCCAACTTCTATTTATAGATTTATTTATATGAAATCTTCTTTTTATTTCTAAAACTTAAATCCCATTTAAAATTTCCTTTATTAATGCTGAGTTCACATTCTATTAAAAATATCGGTGTCAAAACCGATCTCTACTTCTCTATAGAAGTTCAGACTTATATATTCCATTTATCAAAAGATAAATATTCTTTTTAATTTATAAACATCGTTCATAAATTTATTTGCTCAATTTATCTGTTAAAACAGATTTCTATTTAAAATCTACTTTGAAACCATCTCCTCATTGTTCTTTTATATCTTCTCAATTCTCTTTTATAATTCTATTTATTTCCCCAAATAATTTCTTTTATAATTCAATTTGATTTCTGAAATATTTCCTTTCAATTCTATTTGTTTTCCTAAATATTATATTTATTTACTTCTTATTACTTTCATTTAGTATTTTAACCAACTCCGTCTTTCAACTTCCATATAACTGCTGTTAACTTCATACAGAAGTCTTTTATTAAATTTTCAGATATCTCATTCTAAAAATCCATTTGATTTTATAAAATTCCAAAATCCCATATTCACTTCATACATTTCTTTTTATAAAATAATTTGATTTTATACAAATATTTTTATTTCGATATACACTTTGAAAATTTCCTTTTTATATAAAATCCTTTGATTTTATATAAATATTTTCTCAAATTATAGTTTGAAATTTTCCTTTTCAAACTCCAGTATTTCCTTTGGTATTTAAAAGTACCCAATAACAATGATCAAACACACATAATCAACAACAGATTATAAATCACATCATATATCACAATATATGAAAAACAGTAAAATAAATGTTGAGGAAACCAGCTGGGTCCCTCCGACCTGTTTCCCTGCAACCACAGATGTTAACCAACATAAATAACATGAATATGAAGTATTCTGATAAACAGAATTAATATTTGATTAACGATTTATATATATCGTTATCTATATTTTCAACCAATTAACCAGCAGTTCAACCAAACAGCCAACACACAGCAAACAACCATCATTTATAAATTATAAAAACATAAATTGAGCAGAGTTAGTGAGATTTAATCACATTGGACAGTTATCGTTAAATAATGATAATTGGTCATTGATTTGATTCAAGCGGGCAATTTATTTTGCTATAAATTGTAACGAGCTCCAATTCACTCCCAGTCAGTTCCATTGTGTAGTGTTCGTCCACACGATCCTAACGGATCTTGTTTTGCCAATTTCTAATATCGTATGTAAAAGATATCAACATTTCAACTTCGCACATTTTAAAGATCATTAACTAATAAATTTCTTGTTTAGGCTTTACCATTTCTCATTTCGGTCTACAACAGATCTGCACCCGCCTCACCCTCTTTCGTATATTCTCACACTCCTGTATTTCGAAACAAATTACCGGGATCTTGGCCCAACAGTCCTTCACAACTTTCTTTTATTTCTTTTCATTTTCTTTTCTTCTGGGCTTTACTCTTTAATCCATCGGCCCATTCTCCATCCCAAAACCCAACCCTTACCCATCTATCCTTCTTCCTCCGCTTCTAAAATAATACGCCTGCTCTTAAACATGCCATAGCCGATGTTTCACACCTCCACCGCTCCTTCATTGTTCAGCAAAAACTCAAACAAAAATCACGGCCATGTTTCTCCTTCGATGCACTCCACCTCCATACCATTTATACTGAACTCGAAAGAGCCAATCAAAATCCATCGCATAGCTATTCACGCCCCATCCTGGTGACGCGCGAACCATTTCATCACCGTTCTCCCCAAAAATCAACATACAAGCTCGGTTTCCTCCACTAAACTCAAATATACCCATCAACACCACACTTGATGCTTCCACTTCCAATTAATCTCAACCCTAGCTACCCAAAACTGACGCTGTACATTTCGCGCAACCCCAAACAAAAATCGAACCCTTTAAACCATATACCAGGTTGTAGAGATTTACTTGAGCAACTCATTCTTCGCCATTCTATGATTTATAGAATTTTGTTCAATTTTTTTTTGGATTTCTAAAGATGAAAATCTTATGCTGGAAAAAGAAATGTGACGGAGCACTTGAATTTGACTAGAGAAAATGTAATTTAGGGTTTAGAACAAAAGTTGAGTATTTATGTAGTATTTAAATAATTTTTTATTTGATTTTAATATTCATTTATAAGCAAACGCTATTTACATTTGTTGATAAAAATCCCTATGATCACATATGATATCCAAAAATCATGGAAATTGACATGCAGCTAGAGTTCGATAGTACGGACCCAACGAAACAGGTTTCGTTGAATTCCGACTGCGTTTGCTCACATAGCATATTTTTAACCATAAAAATACTGACTGTTTTCACTTTAAAAATCCGTACGGCCACACACTGACCCCAAAAATCTCGGAAATTGAAATCTAACAATAATTTGATATTGCAGATCCAACAAAATTAGTTTTGTCGAAAACGGAGGTCTTATGCAAAACTGACTATTTTTAAAGCTCTAAATAACCCATTTAAATATATAAATATATTTAAAAATAAATATTACCGTATATATTCACACTATAAAATCATACAGCTCCATATTGGGATTCATAACTCGATATCCCAAAGTACCCAGTTATATCGACATTCAATTTATATTAAAAACCCTTTTATAATATAAATAAATCGATATAAATTAAAAAGGAATTCCATAGCGATTTTTCTAAAGTTTAATTTGGACATAAATCAAAATCTGCACAATGAAATCCCAATTTTCCTCTTCCATTAGAAAAATATACTTCACCAGCTCCTAACGTTTCTTGTTTCACAGAAATCCGATTTAAAACGGACCCTGTATATTCAGTTGAAGTTTAAATCGCCAAATAGCGAACAGCCGTGCCATTTCGAGCTCGATTATAACTATATTATAATTCTATGTTCAACTGTCGTTTATATAATATGTTCGTTATTTAAATTCAATTCCAAACTGAATTATATATTTTAAATTACCCAATTCACGTTATATTGTCAATTCACTATTTCTGACTATTTCAAAAATTAATTCTATTATTTAATTATTTAAATATTTAATATTATTTAATTAAACAACCTTTAAATTACTAAACTATTATTTTAAATAATTAAATTAATTAATTATTCGACCGTAAAATACGGGTCGTTACGAGTAAAATCGCTCTTAATTCTCGAATCGTTGTAGCTAAGCCAAACATCAAAGTTATACACTTATTTCCTAATGGATGAATGATGGAAAATAAAAGTGAAAACTCATTAATCGGAAGACAATTCAACTAAACAATATATATTGACTTTTCTTTCAGTGTTGGCTTAATTTAAGAAAAATTACGACAACACTTTTTTCGTGTGGTTTGATTCGGAAAAACTACAACTCATCTAAAATAGCCCAACCAATTTTTTTTTAAAAGCTAAGTAGCTTTCCATTTTTGGGCATAAAATTATCAAAAATATTCCAAGAGCATAAACACAACTCAACATCTGCTACATACCATTTTATAGCAAGCTTTACATTTTGTATGCGAATAAAAGCGAGTAAGCATTCAAATAATCAACACTTGTTTCTTTGCACTTGAATTTGTACTCAACAAAAGAGGGTCAAGCATAGTTGTAATAGTAGTAATCAATAAAAAAAGAGTATGTTAAATAAGTAGAATTTATCTAACAAAAGGATGTTTAGTCGTATATAGAATTTATCTCAGATAAATGCATTGTACTATAATACAACTACTTTGCATGCCCACTGACCATATGAGCATAAGTAGACAAGTAAAATATCAAAGATCAAACATACACATGCAAACTAAAAGCAACTATTAGAAATAACGTTCATGTCTAACCTAACATGCATGGAACTAGTCTAACTTGTATGAGGCATCAAATATGATATATCTCAACTCACCAAAAGATGACGAGCTTCCAAAGATTCGCATGAACAGGACATGGAGGAAAGTCAAAATGACATAACCACTAGGGTGCATCTAAAAGGGTGCAGTGCCCATCTTCGAAAGCATCGTCCTTAGGATTGACTAAACAGAGGTACCGCATCCATGGGATGCATGAAATGATGACAAGCAGTGAAGCCGGATGCTAGCTTATCAGCAAATTCACTCCCCGATAGCAATTCCACATTCCCCTTCGGAATGCCAAATAGTGAACTAATGTTCCTAGGCTCTAGTATGGCTAAAAGATGAATATATAACAAAAAGGAAATTTCTTCCTTAAAATTTAGGCGCAAAGAGCATCAAAGACCCATTCCATATAATAAAACTTGTTTTCAAGGCAATTAGGTGTGTTTTATTCCTCAATGTTTATCAGTTGAAAACCATTCGAACACTAATTGAATTCTTAAATGCTAACTAGAGGGAAGTGTGGTGCTATATCTAAGTGAATAGTGTCTAATCAGCCATGAACTTGGCAAGTGGGCCATTTTGCTTGGATAGAACACTTATGCTAGAATAAGTGATATGTACCATCTCTTTTATCCTTTCATAACTAACACGTTACTAAACAAAAAATCGATAATATATATGTTGCTCGGAAAGACCCAGGAAGCTTGTTGTATCAGGACCATTGGACATGTAAATACACCATGAAGAATTCATTAAATTGCTAGTATACTTAAACTAAATCACATTATGTTCAACGATCCGAACTTGATCGAAATTATAAGGAAAATGCAAGTCTTACGGGTTTCAAGTGTTTAGTACAATTATGCAGTTCAATATCATTTCAACTCTAATTGTTCTTTATAGAATTGGTTTTCATCATTTATGCTGTTATAAGTTCAATTTCACAAGTTATGTTCAATTATATATGTCCAAGCGAAAGACAGATCAAGTTCATTTTAGGTTATATGTCTAAGTTCAAAGTCGGCCAGTTCAAGCCCAAAATCATTCATTTTAATGTCAAACCAGATCCAAAAAAGTTCGAATGTCACCAAACTTAACAATTTCAGGTTCAAGTCATCAATACGCTAAACCCTAAGTCATGAACCTATAAAATCAAAAATCAAGTGCAAAATAGAGTTTTATATTCTTGAATCAACCTTGCCAAGTCTAGAACTCTGGCGATTCATGAACGGGATAAAATACGATGGTCAAGAGTTCAACTGCTATAGATGGAAGCAACGGAGTTGGTGTAAACACCCTGAAATCCGAACCAATTTAAAATTTTTATTTTGGCAATTTTAATGAATTTTGAATATTTAAAATGGATTATTTTAAATAATAACGCCGAAAAATTTATTTTGAATAGAATTAGAATGTATATATTTATATACGTCGTCGTTAGAATATATATATTTATTTTAAATTATAAAAGGAATTGAAAATGGCGCGATAGTTCGATAATTCCATTTCAAACTTCAAATGAATGTACAGGGTTCAAAATAAATCAGATTTTGGCGTAATCAAAAATATTAGAATTTAATTGAGAATATCTTTCCAATGAATCCGAAAAATCAAAATTTCATAGCGGGAATCAAAAGATATGTCCAGTTGAAAATTCAGAATAATCGCTATGGAATTCTGGCCCTTAAAAATGGAAATTTTGCAAATGACCTCGGTTTTCGACGAAACCACTTTTCTTGGGTCTGTGATGTCAAATTATTGCTAGGTTTCAAATTTCGCAATTTTTCGAATCAATATGTGAGCGTGGCAAAGGAAAACGCGTTTAACCAGTTTCAGTTGATTTTAATCGATTGAAAAATGGCCATTTTTCAAACGATCTCATAATCTGATGAAATTAGTTTTGTTAGGAACGTATCGTCAATACGAAGCTAGAAATAATTTTTTTGGAATTTTTCGAGTTAGTATGTGGCCCCGGTAAATTGAAATGTGCGTTCAAATTGAATATACATAGATTGGTATTTTAATTTGAACGGAAACCAGTTGAAACGGTCGAATTGGCCTACGATACATACCCCATTGTGTTCGTAATGGGGGTAATTAGCTAGGGGTGACAGTCATTGGGTTTAATTTAGACTTCGAATGTGAAATTCACCTTATAGAATTTAAATTGAATTAAATTATATAATAATTTATATACGTAGCGAAATAAAAATCTGATTTTTATTATATATATATAGTGAAATAAAAATATAATTCTTATTGTGAACAGCGTGAAAGAAGCTGCACTGGAATTTCAAACCGATCCAGACGGTTCAGCAGTTCAAAAAGCAAAGCACAGCGGAGTGGAACCCTCTGTGAGAACTTCTCACTCTAATTTTATTTCTTGTTAAAAATATATACTAGGATGCAAACGGTGCTTAGCAGCACCCAACACCCGTCGTCCACAGACCATGACGGCTTGTTTGTTTGATTGTATGTTGATGTGAAAAATTGATTGTGTGATGTGAAATGAAATAAAATATTTATATAGTTAAAAATATTTTATCGTTAAAAATATAATTTTTAACGTGAATGTGAATAAATAAATATTTATAAACAAATCAGACGATTTGTTTACATACACTGGTTTGACTGATATTGATTAGGACGATGAATTTTACACATCGCCCAACTGTACAAATAATATTCAGTGTTTGTTGATGTGAAACCCCACACGGGTGTTGGGATGATATTTGACGTACACTAATCCCAATTATTTAGTTGTATGTCGATCAATTAGTCGACAGACCGTGTGAGCATTAATTATTTATATTTGATGCTTATGCAGTTGTGTGGTGCACTTTGGATGATGGTTGATTATTTATCATTGCTATTATATACATGTGTTGTATGGAATCCATATAATTAACATTATATGGTAATTGATTGGGCCTCATTCCAATTGGGAAAATAAAGAATATTATAAAATAAAGATTCATGTGCTGACAGTACTCATTTGTTGAGATTAGTCATGTGTTGAAAGAAATATAGATTCATGTGTTGAATAGAATAAATATTCATTCGTTGAATAGAATAACGGAATTATTGAAAAATATAAAGCCGTGTTGATTAGTGATGCGCTATTTTGACGCGAACAATATTTATATCGATTATATTCGTTTTTATACTGAAAATTGAATAGAAATGAATTCAAATTGAAATTGAATAGAAATGAATTCGAATTGAAATTGAATAGAAATGAATTCGAATTGAAATTGAATAGAAATGAATTCGAATTGAAATTGAATAGAAATTAATTCGAGTTAAAATTGAATAGAAATGAATTCGAATTGAAATTGAATAGAAATGAATTCGAATTGAAATTGAATAGAAATGAATTCGAATTGAAATTGAATTGAAATTAAATAGAATCGAATTTGAATTGAAATCAATTTGAAATAAATTTAAAACGAATTTATATTGAGAAAATTCAATTTTGATTTGAATTTGAAATGAAGTCAAAATCGTTTTGAAAACGAATTTAAAACGATTTATAAAATTTGTTTTTAAAAGGAAATCGATGAAGTATATATTATATATATAATATAATGGCCTGAATAGAACGCGCCGCGCTGTGGCAGTTCGTGAATTTCGACCATTGACTTCGAATTGACGTTGCAGGAGATCCGATCATCGGATTCTCCTGAAACCGGAACCGTTGGGTTTGTACCGAAAAGAGCTTTCCAATGAATATTAGAAATTTGAAATCTAACGATTGGATTTGGAGATATGTCCAAATCAATTTCAGAAAAGGTCGCTGTAAGTGCAGTTCGATGGCCGTAGATGGAAATTGACTGTACGGGCCTTGATAAAATAATTGAAAATATCTATAATTTGTGTAAAATCATAATAAATGATTTGAAAAGAACTGGGATGAAAAACTCCATATTTGAAAAGATAAAAATAGATTTTTATCGAAAAGAAAAGAATTAGTTTTGAACTAGAATTAAAATCAATTTATTTTTGAAATAAATAAATTGAATTTGAAATGGGTTTTAAATAACCAGAATTTCTAATATATTTAATTGGAATTGAAATAGAATTTGATTTGGGTTTATCGTGGACTATGTTTTAAATGACATTAGTTCTTTAACCCAATAAAAGGAGTTTTAATGAATCTTTAATTAGATTGAAATATGAATTGATAATTTAAATTATCAAAATTTGGAAATGATCGAAAGGGAAGTATCACCAGTTTTACTCCCAGCGATAGTTAAATCTTTAATTAGATTTGAACGTGAAACGGTAATTAAATTTACCGATAACACCGTGGTGTTAGTTATGGGGTAATAACAGTTTTGCTCCATGGGATGAATAGGTTGGGATTGGAAAATAAAATAAATAATTACTTCGGTGTGGTTCGCTAATCTCGACTAGTTAGGAAAACCATGAGCTGGTTTGAAATGATATCCAAAGGAAGATTAAAGAATAAATTTAAAAGAATTTATCTTTGATAAAATTAATGGGAACCTTTCCCTAGGAGTGTGAATATCTGAATAAAAGAATATTCTGAATTGGAATGAGGCGTATATTGCGGTTTATAGCACTTTTTGATTAAGATACGCGAGTTATTCAGAAAGGCCGGGTATAACCCATTCTGAATAACTGATTCGACGATAAGTCGAAGAGATTGAAGACGGTGCAAGACCGACGATCTTCACATCGAATGGATGGGTGCTACTGATGCTCACGATGGGAGTAGCTACCTTGAAGGGGGCTAAAGTGGTAGCCGTCCGGACGTACTTGGAGATCGACGAATATGTAAGGAAAGTGCCTCCGGTTTCGTTCAGACCTAGAACGGACTTGTAAATGGATGGTGTGTCTGACATTGTATTCCTTTATATTGTATTCGTTAATCTCTGCTAAATATATATCTGTTTGGCGACGGAGAATTTATTCTCTTGCTTAACGCCCTTCTCTGAGACATACGAGCTCAGATGTTATATATTGGCAGAAATCAGTGGTACGATATGGATTGATAGTGTGGCATGCTGAGATGCAGTGATCCAGACTTTTGTTGAAAAGCAAAGTTTGGTGGATGATGATCAAAGCGCAGCTTTAATATAGCACGGCTTTGTGTATAGCGTTGATTCACGAGCCTCACACCCCGGTATGGTGGTAAATTGATGGTTTGATCGGTATGCTTTTTAGAGGATGGGCACCTTAGTGGTGTCGTGGATTCGGTCGACCAAGATTGAGCTTAGTGCTCAGAAGGATAGGGTAAGCGGTGTTTTCTCTCGCCGAGACGTAAGCCGCAGTGATACTCGATTTCCCAAAAGTGCGGATGTGCATTACGGTGTTTTCTCTCGCTGAGATGTAAGCCGTTGTAGATGGCACTATGTGATCGATCTTTCGAATCAGGAGCCACCATGATGGAAATCCAATTTCCAAATACGACATTTTGCAGTTTTGATTGTAGAACCTAGTATTGGCGACATGATATATGGTACCCATGCCGTCTATGATTGATACATTTATATTTGAATTTGTTTTCTTCACTTATAGTAATAATATAAGATGAAATTTCACGTATCAAGCATATTTGGCTATTATAAGGGAAAACCCTATCCTCTGGCTTGCATTGCATTGTGTGATGGGACATGGGTCTTATAATAGCTTCATTGTTCTTTATTTAGCATGGCGCTGTTTGTTTTTTGCACTAGTATTCTTGGGAGGAAACCCGTTCCGTGTTATACGGCGTGGTCCCTTGATTTACCTAACTTTAAAAACAAATATTAATAACTGTTTTAGTTCTCACACCAGTCCCATGACTGACCTGGAGTTTATTGTTTTAACCTAAACTCTGGGTGCCCCTATTTTCCACACGGGCAGCTAGTAGTTTTGGTTTTGCAGATTTATATTCATAGGATCCTGATTTACAGCTGGAAGATGCTCGGAAAGCTCTGTATCCGTGTATTACTTTCAATTGTGTTTTATATTGTTTTTCCGCTGCTATGTAATTTATTGTAATCTCTGATATTTGTCGGATGTATATTTATTCATACTCTGTATATTCTTGTATTCTGATGGAATTGTTGTAATATACAATGAAATGTTCTTCTGTTTGTGTTCTATTTTGTCGTGTTCTCAAGGTAATCCGGGCTTTCCTTTATGGGGAAGTTTGGGTCGTCACAGTTGGCCAACATTGATGAAAATGGATGGATTGGCAAAACTAGGGTTTGAGAAAAAGGAGTTGATCCACGGTGAGCTTGGATGAGAGACTAAAGGGAAATACTTGGCTACGGTGTCAAAAAGTCATGACAGATGGGGTATGCAATGGAAGATGACCGTTGGAAAAGTTTAACGATGGATTGGCTGAAATTATCAGGTATTCAATTAGACCGAATGTAAAAGGAAAAGAGAAGAAGGGCAGAATGGATTAGATGGAAGTTGGTTTATAAAGGGAAAATGTGGAAAATTTCCTATATCCATGGACTGTATCGATCCATAAGCCATGGATCGGTATCCATTAATCAAATTGACTCATGTCCTCCCCAAATTCTTCACGCACCATATACACTCCATTTTATATCACCCTATAAAGTTTGGTCTAAGAACTCCTAGATTACTATCGAAGACATAGTCTCAACTCGAAAAATCAAACGAGAAACCGATCAGATACTTCAACCAAAATGACAAAGTAAGAGACTAAAACGATAGTTTATTCCAGATAACATCTTGTTTCTAATGAAGACATATTATAGAGGCAAATGTTACTTGGATTTTAAGTTGAGCAAAGGTCCTAAGAAGTTAGAAGTCAAGACGAAGCCATAATCACTTGAAACCTAAACAAAATTCTTAAAGGATGAAAAAGATGGGACCAAGGAAGTTTCATCCAAAAAATATGCTAAGGAAATGGGTCGGTATTCATAATATCCCTCACCTCAGTAGGACCAGATTTTTCATAAAAAACTAGAATCAAAGTCCAGCGAGGCAAGAGTATTTTGTTGGTATCCTACAAATGGACAAAGATATAAATATTAAGCTCAAGAAAATAACTCATAGCAGAAGAAATCTAAAATATAATCATAAATAAATACTCATCAATATACTAACACTTTCCAAACAAGTTTCCCTAAGTTGAACAAACTTTGCCTTCTATATAACTTGTGAGTTGTTTTGAGCAGGTAGCCAAAACTAATATTCTGGTAATTATATACTTTTAAATACAATGTTGCATATACCATTCTATTACAATCTTTGTTACATTAGGTTTATTAATTTTGCTAGGTTCTCAACTGTGCACATAAATCACACCAATCTACTCTCTAGCTGATTAAACCAAAAAAACACAGCTTATATATATATATATGTGTGTGCGTGTGTGTGTGCGCGCGCGTGCGTGCATGCGTAGACATGTACTCTTTTGAACGCCTCGGTTCTAGATATTACCCATAGTATCTTTTGTATCCTCCTTGTTGAGATTTCACCATCTCGTGATTAAAGAGCTGAAACTACATCTATAGTGGATTGCACATGATTGCCTAAACTACAGATGTCCCATCATCTGCTACAAAAACATGTAGACTGCATTCGCAGTGGCCAGCCTCTCTATGTCTACATAACAGATATTCACAATGGACTACCTCGCTATGCCTACAATATGGATATGCACGTAATCATTCTGTATATACTTCTAAATTCGATTCAAAGGGGTGCCTTAACACCATGTTGTACGAAACTTTATCGAGGACTTACTGTAAACTATGGTCTACTCTTCTATTGTGGCTAGGCTCTGTGTGGCCACCCCTTTCTAGAAAGAAAGTATCTCTAATGGGTTAATAGCCTTTCCTCAAATAAACAATCTAAGTTAATCACGCGGCATTGCATAACCCCTATCCATAGGTGCAATTGAAATGGATCTTAAGGAAAACCTAACAGTAGAGGGAGAGTGAATAGTGTTTGTGGAATTTATATGAATCTTTTTGAATTACTTTAATTATACTTGCATATATGCAGACTACCATAGATTTATTGTAGAAACCAAAAAATTCATAGAAATCATAACAAAATCAAAAGCAATAAAAAGTAGTGAAGTAAAGAAAAGAACACACCGGATTTTATACTGATTCGGACTTACCCTACATCTATTCTCGTACTAAAGCCTATATGTACTTTTATTATCCTTAAACTTTTACACTCCTTGATTTCAAAGCTACAAGAAGACATCCTCTAGAATTTTTCCCTCTAGATACTAGAGTTATGTATTTTCAAGCCAACGAGACATATCCAATTTCTTTCTTGGGTACAAATAAACCTAACTCGATTCGTGGGCTAACAAGTCACACCCTTTAGAGTATATTTGAGTAGATTTTTACAATAGAATTTAGACATGATCTTGAGATCATGATTATAACAGCCCTATAACTCTGATTTGTACCTTATCTTGAGAGATTATGGAGAGGATGATAGAGAATCGAAAAAAATAGAAATAATTTGATTCACTTGAAAACTTGGTAGAACATAAGTATGATTTTGATTAGAAATAGTGGAGAAGATAGGAGAGAAGAAGATGAAAAATTGATTGAAAATTCATTAAAAATTGTTGTTATTTATAGAGAAATAACGGTCATGTCCATTCGCGAAAGGATATGAGGAATAGACATTTCTTTCGAAATTTGAAAATTAAAATTTGAAAATAAACGAACACTATGTCAACATACTCATATTGCCCATTTCGACATATTTATATTTTGAATTTTGAAAATCTTATTTTGGAAATATAAAACTGTATAGTTAAACTTGAAACTTTTGGAAACTATCATACAAATTAAAGATAGTTTCAAACATAAAATACTTAAGAAAATTTATCACGATAATTTTAAACAATTTAAACTTATATGTATATATATAATCAATACATAAAGTAAATTTTAGAATCCAAAACAAAACACTCAAAACAATAAAGACTAAAATAGTAATACAAATAATATAAAATGTACCAAACTATAAATATAAAGTATATATTAAAAAACACTAAAATATAATATCAAATATAATTAAAATTAAAATAGTAAATAGATAAAATATCAAATGTATAAATTATAATTGAAAAAGATTTGAGACTTAAAGTATCGAAATTAAATCTTGAAAATAATTATAAAATATATACTTTGAAAACTTTGTTTTGGAAACCATTTGAAATTTGTTTTGAAAAATAATTTAAAAAATCATTTGAAAAAAGATCAGATGAGTGCAGTTGAGTTTTGACATTTATAACTAGGAATCCAGTACATATCATAATTATTCTTGAATTCTTGAACTCTTGATAACTTCTGAGTCTTGATTTGCATCACCAGTCTTGATCAGCATCTTTATAGCATCATAGACAATCTTGTTATTGTACAGTCTTGACTATCAACACCTGTTATAAAGCTTGTACTATACACAATATATATGATCATTGGTAAAAACTGTAAATATACTTTATACCAATACATGTCATACCCATTATAAATATTGTCAATATCATCAAAACATCCTTGCACTAAAAATCTCTCCCTTTTAATGATGACAACCTTTTTATAAAATATATTTTCTAACTTCCCCTTACTTCGACAACTCCCTCTTTCTCAAATAACCACCCCTTACTTCAAAACCATATTTTATTTCTCCCCCTTTATCATCCATCAAGAATTTAAAAAAGACGCAAGTAATGCTAATTCCAAATGGTGACCCCCTGACTGATTGTACTTTAATACTTGGACTTGGATTATATCTAAGTATTTTAGTTCAAGCATTTCAATCCAATACACACACACATGAAATTCAATTCTATCAATCACAATCATGTTTAATCAAGCTAAACATATTCAAAACATACTAAACCTAATAGTATCCAACACAACAAATTAGTCGATCAAAGTAATCAAGTTAAACAAGTCAAAAACAAATGATCCTATACTTTTGAGATAACAATACAACTCCTCCAAAATAAGATACACTTGTTATGTGTGGAGTGAAAATTAATATGTAATGCAATATACATGTGACATGTGTACAACATGTCATTTGTAATGTAGTATGAAATGTATGTCAAAGCAGCGTGAAATGGTATAAGGAATTAAATGAAAATTGTGAAGATTTTAATATGACATACAATTTACTTTATGATAATTAAATATCCTATAAAGTAAGATGCATAATGATAACATGACAACGAAGTAAAAATAATATTACGTAGAATGATTTGATGATATATGTCATAGTAAGAGATATACAGAGTATATTCATTAGTGATAAGTAATATCTAATAATCATGTATATACAATTTTTTTGAAACTAGGTATATCTTTATTAAGGCTTTTCATCCTAAAAGGAGAGTCTACAATGCTCTAAAAAGCGATTGCAGCCGGCACAATAATAACATCAAATAATTTAATTGAAACGTACCATACACAACTCAACAATGTAACACAACAAAAAGAATCAAATGTCTTCCACCATGAGCTTGACAGAAGAATTAATGGCAGCGCTAGGGTTGAGCTTCCAGTACAAAATCCCCACATTCCCTTGGATCCGCTCCACCACTTCCAGCTTGTAGTATTGCCTCGGTTCTTGTAAGCTTCTTCCCCCTTGTTTACATGATAATTTTTATGTCATTACTGATTAACTTGACCAAATATTTTGCTGTTCTTGAACCGAACTTATATATATACACACACAAAGTTTATGCAATATATACATACATATATATATATATATATATATTTATATTATAAATTACTTCAACTAAACAAAGTCAATACTCACTAATTCGTAGATATAGATTAATGATACTAATGAATGAGATTAAAAGGTAGTGAAGACAACAATTTAAAGGTAATTAATGATATTAAAATTAATATAATCATAAAATCAAAATAAATATTCAAATTGATTTGCAAAGAAATATGGATTAAACAACAATTTTGAATTATAAATACTTTTAGTAGGATGCCTTTTTAAATATAGTAAACACTTAAAAAATATCATATACTGAATCATTATGTCATACATACATGTATTCATAACTATATATATATATATATATAGGATATATATAATATTAAAACCGATGTATATATATAAAAAATTAAGAGATGGATTATAAAGAGATGTTAAAAAAACTATTTATTATTCCAAATTGTGAAAATTGAATCAGTCAATTTATAAACTTAAACTTTAAAAAAACCAAGATATATAAATTTTCTAAGGAAAAATATAAGTAACATTTATTTGTCAAAACCTGAAATGAAAATAAATAAGTAAATTAATTATGATAATATAATAGGGAAAGTCTATTTAGACATAGAAAATAGACACTATTAGTGACACAAATACTCTGCACCATTGGATTTCTCCTTGATGTGCACCTTGCACATAAAGACAAAAGGATCCAATGGTTAAGATTCTATGTCTTCCAATTTGTGTCTAATTGTGTGTCCATATAGCTGAGCCTAATATAAAATCTGTAATTATAGCAATTTTTTTGATGAAATATGGCAATATAAAGTAAACTATAAAATCATAACATCGTATATTTTAAACTATATATTTAAGACATAAATCGTTTATCAAACCAAAATATTAAGTTAAATATACAAGTTTTATAAATGTAATCAAAATTAGTATTAAATTGCAAACAATATTTATGATATCGTAACCCAAGAAAAAAAGTATATATGAAAAATATATAAATTAAACTATATATGTTTAAACTATATATAAAAGTAATAATGATACAAAAACTAAAATAAACAAGTTTTGTAAAGTTTTATATTAAAATAGCATGATACATTATATTTTAATACTAGTAGTAATTCTAATAATAAGCTTATTACATATATATATATATATATATATATATATATATATAATAGTTTGTCTCTAACATATATGAAATAATGTAATTAGTATTTATTATTTTTAAACTTCATATGCATTAATTTAATTACATGTGTAAGGACACTTGGCATCATGCATGTGTCCTAAATGAGAAGTGTAACACACATGTCATTTCGCATGTGTATTCTTATTTTATTTGTATGACAAGTGGCACATTCTAATTAACTAAGAAAATCTATAAATAGTGGGTTACGTTCCATGTTCATTTAATATATTACATGAAATTATGTCGTTAGGATCTTATCAAAAGTTAGTGAGAAATAAGAAGGAAGTAAAATCGATATTCGAAGAGTTAGAACTATGAAAAAGATATGCTTTTCTACTGGTATAGGCGCAACAAATTATTATTGGGTTGTTTTTAGTAATTAAACACTTTTTAGAGTTTTCAGGAGGGAATAGTGATTAATTATGAAGAGATTATAATATCATCAAAAGTAAATTTAATTTTTAAAATACAGATTGATAGTTGAAGTGCCTGATCATATCAATCGAAATAAATGAAAATGTTACACTAGTCTAAAGTTTTCAAAAAAAAAATAGTTATGTATACTACTTATATCATAGAAAATAATTTTTATGTGTTAAAATTTTCTGTATAAAGGACATCAAAATCTAATACTATAACGGTCCGCCTTAGAAAAGTAGTTGTTATAACCATTAGTGACAGATTATATGAAAATAATAAAATATCGAAACCTTGAATTTTGTCTTGAAATGTTTATGAATATATATAATTTCATGGAAAAAAAATTGTGAAATTTTTTTCAGTTTAATTTTTTTGAAATTTTCTGCAAAATTACAATGTTTAACATGCCTTTTCGACATTAAAAGGGAGTAATTAGTCATGAAAAAATGTTAAATAATTTTAAATGCTTTCATAATTTTTATATAATTATAAATATTGATTATAATCTATAGAAACTTTTTATTATTGAAAAACTACTTAATTTTAAGACTATTAAAATTCAAATTTTGGCTCCTAAATTTAAAAATATTGTTGTTCTAAGTAATCAAGTGTCTATTCATTCAAAAATAATAAAATAGTTAGGTTTCAAATTTGGCTCCAATTTTTTAGATAATCAAGTATATCTCTCTACTATACACGTAAAAATTTCAGTAGTATTTATTAATATATAAATTCTTGAATTTAAAACGTGGTACTTCATTTTACATTTTCTGCCTCTTTTTCAAAGCTTGTAGTTGGTTTTGTAAAACTTCTTATAAAATAAAAAGATTAATGTTTTTCTTTTAAATTTCTTCCAAACTTTCAGTATGTAATATTAGTTATAACTCTTTAAGATTTAAGGGCTATGGTCATGTATAAGGGTTGTTTATGGCACTAATGTAATACGTTATAACCCTGAACTTGTCTTTATATTTAAGGGATATGGTCATGTATATCGTTCTGTTGAGGACAGGGGATGTTCTCTTCCCTCCCCTTTGGAGGTGGAGTAAGGTAGGTTTATAGTAGTTGAGGGAACACTACTTCATTCCTAGTCTGTATTTTTGTGTACGGGCACACCAAACTAGCTGTAGCAGTTGGACGTTTGGTCTAACTCCTGAACTTCATGTATTCATTATTTGTTGTAATGAAAAGTGGTTGTGGCCACTATAAAAACCAGTCGGTTTTGCCAAAAAAAAAAGATTTAAACAATTTAGACTACCTTATATATATAATCATAAGATATTTCAAAAACTAGTGTCTTTTTAATTTAAAAACTAGCCGTTATTTTTGGAGGGAAATCTTTCTTTCTACTTGTTTATAACAATTAAGATTATTTCGAAGTCTAAAATAACTCTCCACTTAGGTTATTCGTTAAAATAAATTAGATAATAAAGTCTTAGGATTACCGATTTTGCCGATGTCCTCTAGTCCAATCTTATCATCTCTTCATCCAAAGGTTTGCCTTCAAGCATCTTTATCTCCATTGTTTCTCTATCTTTATCTTATATCATTTCATTTGAATGTCCTTAAAATTCATTCATTCTGCTTATTTTTTATGATTAACCACAAGGCATCTGCTCACCAAAAGCCACATAACACGCCTGATCTGCAAATCGTCAAATTTCAAAGAATCAAGTGATTTTTCAAAATATGTGGATATGAAATTATAGAATGAAGTCATATAAAAATGTTTTCTATAAAACTGTTTAAAAACTTTCCGAATTCAAATTGCTAATATTTGAAAACCAAATCATTCAAAAATCAAATTATGGGTACAGTCTTTAATAAAAAAATCAAATAATAGGTCGATGTTATTTATAGATCTTTCCTCTAGCATGGAGGTCTCATCAAATCACTTGTGAGCTGGCGAATCACCTGCAAAGGCTTCATCTAGGGAGGCCTGGGCATTTTAGATCTATGCAACAATAACCTTGCCCTTCTTTCCAAATAGCTCTGGCATTGTCTAACCCCCGATGACTTCATTCGAAAAACCAGGATCCTCTCTCTCCACTAAAACAGCTCCCCCTCCATTGTCCTCCACTTCGCACCTTATGGCTGTCCATACCCTTTCTAGTGAAGTGCCCCGGGCTCTTCCTAGTACACGTCGTTTTTTCTCACCTCCATTGGCAATGACCAGACATGCTCCTTCTTGGCCTATATCCGGACATCTACATCATCTCCCCTGACCGTCTCAAAATATACGTGATGTGGCCCTTCTTGGCCTCACTTGTCTCTCCCCCACCTCTTTCTTTTTCGGTGACGCTTTTTTACAACTCCTTCAACTGACCAACATTCTCACAACAATTTTCTCTCATCCAATCTGTTAGTTTTACATGGGCCCTTAACCCTAATGCTAGCTTCTCAATCTCCCACTGCTTCTTCCAGTTAACTGCTTTGGTAGAACCTTTAATTTCTCCATACTCTAGAAATACTCCGCCCCACCTTGTTTCTACTTCTTCCTACAGTGCCTGGCTCATGATAAGGTGAACAACAAAGACAAACCGATCCACAAGAATATTCAAATCAACCCTTGATTTGTTTTTTGCCATGCTAAAGATGAAACCTTCACTCACCTCTTCCTGGATGTGACTTCAGTTTTTATACTTGGGCCTCCCCCCTAGCCCACATCCTCGGCTTCATCCCATCGTGTAGCTCTTTCTTCGAGCACTGGAAATACATTTTGCCTAACCCTGCACTCGATTATTTCATCACTGCTTTTCGTGGACCATTTGGATCAAAAGAAACAACGATGATTTAGTCATACCTCTCGCTCTCAGATCGCTTATATCACAAAATCACTTTTCACACTCTTCTTGGATGGATGCCCACTCCTCGCCTTCATTACAACTACACTTTTGGAAGGTACAACACATCAGTCGAATCAGCGGGAAGTGTTAGGAATTTTCCTAGGATCTCTACACAAATAGATTTCAGAAGGGATGAGAAGTGACAAAAAATAATGACAAAATAATTCCACCAACAAAACTTTTATTAAACTACCAAAAGATTACAAGAAATAAAATAAAATTGAGAAGATATCTCAAATCCTAAAACCTAAAGAGAATAAACCTTTCTCCCACATACATATAATGAACAATATATGCCTATTTATAATAGGATTGACAAAATATCTTCTTTAAAAAGCCATTGAATAATTCCACAAGTCTTCCCATGTAGATAATTTGTTGCATTTTCTAATGCAATAAAAGAAGCAACTAATTACTCCATAAAATCTGTCAATATCTTTAAAAGATGCAATTAATCAATCTTCAAAATTATAAAATAGGCAATGAATTTGAGTCATGGTTCCATATAGACTCAAATATATCCAAGATCTACATAAATATGGAATATTGTATCACCAAAAAAATAAATAACAATCTCCACCTTGATACTATATTCCCTATATGTCATCCAAGCTCCACCTAGAACCTAAGCTTCAAAATAGTATCCAATAATACAATGGGAACAAATATCGCCATTGTAAAAATAAATAACCTTCAAATCACCAAAAAAATAATTCATGCTCCAAGCTAGATATGCATGTCAACAAATCATAACTGCTTGTAATACCACAATGGCCTTTATGTGGTCTTCGCGGCTTTCTGTTGCTGGTTCCACCTTGATTTTGACAAATCTGAATTTTCATCACCATTTGGAGAAGTTCCTTCATTCTCTATTGTTTTTCCAAGCAATTTGTACATGTTATTATTTCTCGGTTTTTCGTGCAGAAGCTCTTTATTACCCCTCCAAACTCTTATGACTCCACCTCTAGTCGAAAAGTTGCATCCATTTTGTTCTAATTGTCCCATTGAAGCAAGATTCTTCTTAATTTTTAGGATGTACCTAACTCCTGTTAGCTTCACTACCCTTCCATCATTCATCTTTAACCTAACCGAGCCTCTGCCTTTAACATGCAAATGTCCAACATCGGCAGATTCCACTTTATTAGTTTGTTCTTCATAATCAATAAATGCTTCTCTTTGATTGCATATGTGGAAACAAGCACCTGAATCAAGCATCCAATCTTTACTTTTATCTTTATCTGCACATAGGACATTATCATCAAGATCTTCCTGTGACAACCCCATTCCCCGTACGACGGTGGCAAGGGTAATCTTTGGAATATAACACATAAACAGAAAACAGCAGAACAGAAATAAATACACTAGATAATGTACAATAGAATACACTGGATAAACATAATCATCAGAGTTACACAGTATACAGGATCATACTTAGTACAACTACAGTTCAGCTATACATAAATGTTTACAGCGGAAAACAAAACATAATATGTACAATAGGAGCTGAATAGCATAAAAAGAGATAAATGATAGAATCCATCTTCAACTCCAGCTATCCAGAAAGAGCCTGCTAAAACCTGAATACAAGGTTTCCCGTGTAGAAATAGGGGCACCCAAGTTTGCAAGTGAAACAAACTACGAGTCAGTCATGGGACTGGTATGAGAAATCTACTAAACTTACTTTATAATATGGCCAATCACAGGACCAAGCCACTTTCGCGGAACGGGTTTACTCCATTGGATTGCCAGTGCTTTAAAACAAGTAAATCTTTTAAACATCGCAATGTTTTTTTATAAAAATGAAGCCATTATAGGACTCAGTTCCCATCACACAATGCAACACAAATCAGAGCATAGGGTTTTACCTTATAATGGCCAAAATATGCTTGATACGAAAAAAACAAAAGCATTTGATATTATTACTAGTGTTTATATGTTTCAAAAACAATTTCAATCATAAGTATCAATCATAGACGACATTAATGCCCCATACCACTATGTCGCCATATATAGGTATACAATCAAAACCGCTCGATGTCGTATTTGGAAATTGGATTTCCGTCATGAACCAAGGCAAGGGATCGTCCTTACCGAATTCGAGACGCTCTAGCCCGCCCCTCAGGAATAGCCGCAACTGCCCCTTGGATCGTCAGGGCCGGTCCACCGATGTCGATTATAATGCCTAAACACTGCGTTTCCCCATCCTATGGGGTGTCACTGGTCATATCCGACCAAATCATTGGCTCCAAAGAGACCGAATTAACCGAGGCCTCGCTTTCCATCATCCACATAAGTTAAATACCCGGGCATGCAAAACCCAAAGCACCACTCCTAGATAGAAGGAAACACATGTCCTCCCTGATGTCCTCTCCCGTTTCTGGCTCATACCGGGGTGTGAGGCTCGCGAAACAACGCTATACACAAAGCTATGCAACACAGGACGTGCTTTGATCATCAACCACAAGACTTTGCTTTTCAACAGGAGCCTTGATCATCTGCCACTTAGGCATGCCACATAGGCAATTCACTCCATGCGACTGATTTCTATCGATATATAACCTCTGGGCTCATACGTCTCAGAGAAGGGCGTTAAGCAAGAGAATAAATTCTCCGCCGCCAAACAGATATATATTTAATAGAGATCAATCAGCACAGAACAAAATCCAATGTCAGACACACAGTCCATTTACAAGTTCGTTCTGGGTCTGAACGAAACCGAAGGCACTCAATACCTCGCATATACGTACAATCAACAAGTATGTCCGGACGGCTACTACTTCAGCCCCTTCAAGGTAGCTACTCCTATCATGAGCATTAGTAGCACCCCTCCATTCGACGTGCAGATCACCGGTCTTGCACCGTCTTCATATCTTCGACTTCTAATTGCCGATCAATTATTTGAAATGAGAATTAACTCGGCCTTTTCACATAATTCACGTATATTTAGAATTTCAAATCAATTCATTTCAATGGTTAAATTATTCGACACCAATAATTCAATTCGTTAATGTAATTTTCACGCCAAACACATTCAACCATCAAATATCACATAAACCGAACAAATTCCGTTTATTTCCATTCCATATCGTTTATAATATTTTACCACGATTTATCGCTATTTTTATTTATTTAAAAATAGCCAATTCACTCAAACGACGCTTCAGGCCATAACGCGGCCGTGACGCAATTTTTCTTCAGATTTGATTTACACATATTTGAAAATATAACCGTTGGATCTTCACAAATTTTATATCACTTGAAAGATCTCTTCAAAACGAATCCAACAGTTTCAGTTTTGGGAAAATCCGACGGTCGGATCTCCCGGTACAATCGTTTGAAGTTACGATTTCAAAACACGAACTGCAGCGTCGTTATTCGATTTAATTTAATTATATATATATATATATAATCAATTCTGGCGCTGTTTTTCTTCAGATTTGAATTAAACATTCCAGACAATCCAACCGTTGGATCTTTACAAAGTGGGTGTCGTTGGAAAGATATTTCCAAGGCGAAACCAACGGTTTCGGTTTCGGAAAAATCCGATGGTCGGATCTCCCGCACTAATCGTTTGAAATCACAGTTTCAAAATACGAAGCTTCATTATTCGATTTATTTTAATTATATATATATATATAAATATAATTCATTCTTCGACTTCAAAACTATATTTATTTCATATATTTGATAAAAACGCCATTTTTATCCAACAGATATTCATTTCAACACATCACTATTTTTAACACTTCATATTCGCAATAAAAATATAGATTTTATTGTTCAATCTATATATTCAACACATGAATGTTTTCGAATTCACACATACGATAAAAATATGATTTTGTTCGTTCTACTCCTTTATTCAATACATGAATGTTTTATATAGCTTATATATATAATAAAAATGTTATTTTTATTGTAAAACAATTTATTTCAAAACACGATTATTTTATATAGTTCATGCATAAGGTAAAAATGTTATTTTTGGTGCTAAAATAATTTATTCAAAATACTAATATTTTATATAGTCTATATATATAATAAAAATGTTATTTTTATCTTTCAAAGAATTTATTCAACACATTAACTTCATTCAACACATGAATTCCTATTCAATAGTTTATATATATAATAAATATGTGATTTTTATTGTTAAACAATTTATTTCAAAACACGATTATTTTAAATAGTTCATACTTAAGGTAAAAATGTTATTTTTATCTTTCAAAGAATTTATTCAACACATGAATTTCTATTCAACACATGAATATAGTTTCAACACATGAAAATAATTCTAACACATGAATATTGTTGAAAATTTGGGCAGCATAACGACAGGGTAGTTAAAACTAGCACCGTCCCTAGTACGGCTCCTCGCTCTACCTTAAATCCTCGTAGCTTTTGACAATGGGGATTTTCAATATCTAGTTTGTACGCAGACGAATTTTCTCATATACTAATCCTATTGGGATTTCAATCACAATCAACCATTTCAAATCAACCATTCATGGTATTCACCAAATTTCGCATCAACCAATAATCCAAACAATATCACAACCAATTTATATCGTCCATGGTCTGTGGACGAGGGGAGTATATATATATATACATATATATATATATATATAGATATACGTATATAACTATATTTCGATTTCATTTCAATTTATTTCAAAGCATATATCACTTTTACAACGCATATATAACTTATACGTCGAACATACAACTTATACAACGCTTAAACATGAGGTGTATAACGCTTATATAACTCATACATCGACTATATAATTTATACATCATTGTTTTCCATCGTTTATAAATTAGAAATCTCACATTGGGTTCCACTCCACCAAAAATTGTAGAAGGCTCAGAAAAATATCCGGTCTATTCTAGAATGTAGAAGACGTCCACACGGTCCCGGCGTCTCTTGTTTCACTGAATTTCGACAAGAAACGTAAAAGATACAATTTTATAAAGTTAATGACACTTTAAACATTAATTAACAAAGAAATTAAATAAAATAATTAAACCTTCTTCTTTAACAATCAACAGGCCGTTGAAAACGCAAAACCCTTGATTCCTAGGGCTAGATTTTTCGTTCAAACTGTGAAGCTAGAAGACGATCAGTCCCTACCACTTTGTCGAGCTCCGAGAGGCGTGCCTAGGGGTGCTAATGACGTCGAACTCGGTGGCTTCCGGGCGGCAGAATCAGGGCGTGAGCGGCTCCACTTCTGACTCGCGATTCTCGAGGTAGGGGGATGAGACGGGGAGCTCCTTACATGGATTTGAAGCCCTTGAGGAGATCTTCAAAATACTCCAAAGGAGCGTTGGGTTTTATTGAATGGATAATGAAGAATCGAGGAGAGAAGGCTGGTGCTTTTTCCGTCGTTCGAACAGTAGGATCGGGGAGAGAGAATATAGAATGGGGAATTATGATTGGCCAGGTTTTTTTTATTTATATATTTTTAAAATTCCAAAAATACCCCTCTTCACATACTAGCTCCAATCCAAACCCAACGACTGTCGTCCCTAGCTAAATACCCCCATTCCGAACACAATGCGATATGTTTCGTAGGCCCATTCGACAGTTTCAGTCAGTTTTCCTTTAAATTAAAATATAAAACATTCAATATTTGTTTTGAATGTACATTTCAATTTGCCGGGGCCACATGCTGATTCTAAAAATTCCCGAAAAATAAATCTAGCTATGTTTTGACGATACGGTCCCAACAAAACTAGTTTCATCGAATTCTGAGACCGTTTGAAAAATGGTCATTTTCTGGTTGATCCAATTTAACAGAAATTCACCGAACACATTTTCCTTTGCCACGCTCACATATTAACTTCAAAAATTATGGAATTTGAAACCTAGCCATAATTTGACATCCCGGATCCAACAAAAGTGGTTTCGTCGAATTCTGAGGTCGTTTCAAAATGTCTATTTTCAAGGGCTATATATTCTCTATAGCAACCTTTCTGAAAATTTATTTGGCCAAAACTTTTGATCCCCGCTATGAAACTTCGATTTTTTAGATTCGTTAGAAAGATATTCACTAAAAAAATTAAATATTTTTGGTTTCACTAAAATCCGTTTTATTTTGCACCGGTACAGTCAGTCAAAGTTTGAATTCAAATTTTGAAACTGCCGCGCCATTCCAGGCCTTGTTTATAATTAAAAATAATTATATTTCTTTTCAAACATCGGTTCAAACATACTTTTCGTTGTTATTATTTAAATTATTTTATTTTAAATATTTAAAATCCACTAGAATAGCCAAATTAAAATTTTAAAACTAGCAAAAAGACATGTTATCAATAAACGTGTCCTCTCTCCTCAATAATGGCGTCCTCTCTGCTGATACGTCCCATCTTCCCTCGAGCCCCTCCCCTCCTCTCAAATCCATCACTTCCCCTCTCCCCTTGTCAGATCCTCCGTCTCAGCCTATCCCGCCTGCTCCGGAGCCGCCTCCCCCAACCCTAGCAACCTCCACTCAGACCAACCCCTTACCTCTTGCTTTAGAGACTCGCAAATGGACCTCCCTTTTTGAAAAGAAGCCATGGAACGCTGGAATTTACACTCCACCGTCGATCCCGCTGAAGTACAGAGGGAAAGCTCTGCTTCCCTGTGAAGCTATCTATGAAGCTGGAAGGAATGAATGGCAGGAATACTTGGTGGGTTTTTTCTGGATCCATCACTCTCGTTCACTGCTGTAACAAATTATCTGCGCAACCACTGGAAGCCTTTAGGAGGCATAAAAATCAAATCGACAGGTTCTTTTTTCTTCTTCCTATTTTCAAATCCTGAGGACAGGAGAAGAATTTTAAACGCTGATCCAATCTTTATTAGAAATAAGATGTTTATCATCAAGCCATGGGACTGTAGTGTCGGATGTAACACCATAAAAAATGTTCCTGTATGGATAAAATTAACGAATATCCCTTTATATGCTTGGACAAAGCCTGGAATTAGCTGGCTTCTAGTATTGGAAAGTTTTTGTGCATGGACGCCGCTACTGAGTCTCTTGATAAACTAGCGTTCGCTAAGTGCTTGATTGAGATAACTCCGGGGAGCAAATTACCATCTGAGTTTCCAGTTGTTCTTCCGGATGAAACTGAGCAGAATGTATTTGTCGAATATATATGGAGACCCGATATTTGTGACCACTGTAAGTGCTTCGGTCACACTACAGCCAAATGCACTTTTGAAAACCAGGAAAAATGCAACACTGACAAGAGTGAGTCTGGGATTGTTAATGATAACACAAACAAACTTGGTGATAAGGGGAACAGGGATCCAAAGCAAGCAGCGGTGATCATCAAGAGTAAACCACATATTGAGCTGAAGAAAACAACATGGACCAGAGTGGTGAACAAGCAAAAGACCAATAACTCTAGAAGTAGCAAGGCGACTCAGTCTGCTGTTGTGAATCAAGTGAGTAAAGCTAGTGCTGAAGTTAGTAACAATTTTGAAGCTATATCCCAAAGTGAAGAAACTGAGTTAATTGATGGTTATCATAGGGAGTATGAAGAAGGAGAAATACGACGAATTGATGAAATGCTTTCTAGTGTGTTCAATGGTGATGCTGATCGCATTGTTCTGAAAGAGAAAGAGGATGCTCTTGTAGATACGGCTGCTGTTTTAAAATGTGAAATAGGGATTGAAAACAAAAAGGATGGTGCATGTGTTACTTCTCAGGAAGGGGGAGCTCTGAACTATGCTAAAGTGGCAAACAGTAAACCTTCACCAGCTCTCCGGCCCGGTTTTCTGAATCGATCTCCTCCTACTTCTAGTAAGGAGGCTACCACCACTGTATTAGATGGATTTAATGACAACAGTACAAGCAATGGGAATGAAGCTTCTACTAGTATTGAGAAGAGGAAATCTAAAAGTAAAGCTGACCACCCTTATGCGCACATCGCTGCTCCTCCTGGTTACAAAGCCCCACCGCCTTGGACTGATAGTTCAGGTCAATCATTACACTCTCCAAGCTCAGCCTCTCATCCAGGTTACATCACGAGGAGCAAGAAGAGCGTAATGGGAGTGGGGAGCATTTTTGACAATGACTAATTCTTAAGTACATGGCTGCAGCTTCTATGGAATTTGCAGCAGGAAAGTTTTAATGTAATCTCAAGTAAAATGAACTTTGGTTCTGTATGCGCTTTGCTAAAATGTATTATCACGTATTTTGTTGCTTGGCTTTATTTCCCTGCATGGAAATAGCTTGCTGTAGTTGTTAAGTTATTTGCTTAACACCTATAATTCAACGTTATTAATAAAAGTTGTCGGACCACTATAAAAACCAGTCGGCCTTGCCAAAAAAAAAATTTTAACTGGCTCAGATTTTCTGGGTCATTACAATCTCCCCCACTTAAAACTTTTTGTCCCCGAAAAGGAATAAAGTCGAAAGTGGTTTCATTAACCAACTCAACTTTACTTCTGGCTTCCATTCTTTAACTTTTCAGTTTATAAGAATTTTCAAATTCTTCAAAAATTTGGCTAACACCCTAAATTTTCGAAAAATTTCGCCATAACCTCCTTTGTACGGGGAGCTTCGGGATATTTCAAATAGCCTCCCATGGCCCTCACCAATCCAAAAGAAAAAGAAAAAGCCAAGCGGCTAGCCAATCGACTCATAAAATCATCAAATCCCAAGAAATACAATAAACATGTACCTATTTGTCGGGCAAACAATTTTATTCCTGTGCTTAGCCGTTTATCCATAACCTGTTCACATATATATAATGCACATGTATATATTTCTATCTACTTCTAAATCAGTTCAATACTTGTTGAATTGCATACATTTAACTTCATTCCCTTATTGACTAAATTAACTATCATTCTAATAATTCAATTAATCAAATCCACAATCACACAACGCAACCAACAATCAATTTGTTTTTAACTTTTCAAAAATATACTAATTAATTCATATACTCTTTTGAAAACATTCAGACTATATAATTAAAAGTTTACATGCATGAAAAGAAAACAACAGCAAAGTAGAGAACAAAATGGTAATGCCAAACATGGTAAATGTACCTTGCACCGGGGTCAACCAGAGATATCCACCCTACACTTAGGATAGGCTTTCTTAATGCTTTTCTCTGTTTCCCAAGTACAATCTCGCGAATCTCCACTCCATTGCACTTTGACTAAGTGAACCTTCTTGTTCCTCAGTTCTTTGGTTTCTTTGCCAATAATCTTTAGCGGCTCTCTTCTCACAGCCAATTCTGGAGTAATTTCTATATCCCATTGCGCTGCTTCTTCCACGATCAAGTCTGGATCACGAACATGCTTTCGAAGTTGGGATACGTGAAATACATTATGTACTCTAGGCAACCAATCAGGCAATTGAACCCTATAAGCTAGAGTTCCAATCCATTCTAGAATAGGAAACGGGCCAATAAATTTGGGCGCCAATTTCCCTGTTTTACCAAACCGGATTACTCCTCTCATCGGAGTTACTTTCAAATATACATAGTTGCCAACAGCAAATGATATATCTCTTCTCCTCTTATCTACATAGCTTTTCTGTCGGCTTTGAGCGGCGAGTAATCGTTTCTTAACGAAATTGACTTTGTCCGCAGCTTCGCGAATCATATCGGGTCCCAATACGAGTCTATTACCAGATTCTACCCAACAAGCAGGAGATTGGCACGGTCTACCATACAATGCTTCGAATGGTGACATTGTCGGGCTCGCTTGGTAGCTGTTGTTGTATGAGAACTCGGCCAAATGCAAATGGTCTTCCCATGATCCGCCAAAATCAATAACACAAGCCCGCAATAAATCTTCTAGAATACGATTCACCCTCTCAGTTTGACCATCTGTTTGTGGATGATATGCGGTGCTCAAGATCAATTTCGTTCCCAATTATGCTTGGAATGCTTCCCAGAATTTACTAGCAAAAATCGGGTCACGATCACTAACGATGCTCATGGGAACTCCGTGCAGTCTAACTATTTCCTTGAAATAAATTTGCGCCAAACTCTGAGCAGTTCTATTCGATTTGACAGGTATGAAATGGGCGGTCTTCGTGAAACGATCTACGATCACCCAAATACTGTCATTTCCTTTCCTGGTTCTAGGAAAACCATCTATGAAATCCATAGAAATCTGTTCCCACTTTCCACCTGGAATTTCCAACGGTTGCAACAATCCCACGAGCTTCTGCTGATCGCTTTTGACTTGTTGACAAGTAAGACACCGGCTAACATATAAAGAAATGTCTCTTTTCATAGATTTCCACCAGAAAGTGCGTTTGATATCATTATACATCTTGCTCACTCCTGGATGGATACTAAGCTCGGCTTTGTGACATTCATCTAATACTTCTCTCCGGAGTTCAGGAATGTTGGGAACACAAATCGGACCCTTTAACCTCAGAATCCCCTCGTTATCCATCTGAAAACACGAGGGCTTGCCTTTCTGAATTCTCTCTCTGATCTTCCGAATGAAGTGATCATCCTTCTGAAGAGCGCATATGTTATCAATCAATGAAGGTGTGATGATAAGGCTGGTGATAATTACATTCTTTCTGCTGAGTGCATCAGCCACAACATTAGCTTTCCCTGGAGTATATAAGATATCAAGATCATATGCCGCGAGAAATTCTAACCAACGTTGTTGTCTCATATTCAGATCCTTCTGGGAAATAAATATTTCAATGATTGATGATCAGTGTATAATTCAAACTTCTCTCCCAATAGATAATGCCTCCAGATTTTCATAGCAAACACGATAGCTAGAAATTCATGATCGTGAGTAACATAATTCTTTTCATGTGGTTTCAATTGACGGCTAGAATAAGCGACTACATGGCCTCTTTGCATTAACACTGCGCCAAGGCCTTCTTTAGAAGCATCGGTCTAGACTTTTAAATCCTGATTGCCGTCAACAATTGTGAGCACTGGAGCAGTCGTCAATTTTAACTTCAGCTCCTGGAAAGCTGCCTCACATTCGGGAATCCAGTTGAATCTCGAATGTTTCTTAGTAAGCTTTGTTAAGTGACTGGATATCTTCGAAAAATTCTTAACGAAATTCCGATAATAACTAGCCAATCCAAGAAAACTTCTGACTTCTATGGGCGTACGAGGCTGTTTCCAATTCAGAATAGCAGTGATTTCACTGGGATCCACTGAAATTCCTTGTTTTGACACGACGTGGCCAAGAAATTTGACTTCTTTTTGCCAGAACATACATTTGGAAAACTTTGCTTTTAAAACATTCTTTGTCAGAATTTCTAACACTTGTTCCAAATGCTTTTCATGCTCGCTTTCTGACTTAGAGAAGATCAATATATCATCAATGAAAACCAGAACGAATTTATTCAACACTTCTCTGAATACCCGGTTCATTAGATTGACAAAATAAGTTGGAGCGTTACATAAGCCGAACGGCATTACTAACCACTCGTAGAATAAGTCTGGACCTCTGAATGCTGTCAAAGGCACACACTCTTCGGCAATACGAAGCTGATGGAAACCTGTAGCTAGGTCCATTCGTGAAAATAATTGTGCCCCATTCAATCGATCCAACAAATCATCAATCTACAGCAATGGATATTTGTTTTTCAGCGTCTGCTTATTCAAGTCACGATAATCTACACACAGTCTGAGAGTACCATCTGACTTCGGGACAAATACCACTGCTGCTCCCCAATCAAAGAAACTAGGCCTAATCAGACCTTTCCATACAAGCTGTCGAGTTTGATTGTCTAACTCTTCTTTTTCCTTCATGGTCATTCTTCGAATAGCGTGAACTACTGGCCTTGCATTTGGAACTAAAGAGATTTTAAAATCAATATCTCTCTACGGAGGTAAGCTAACAACTTCTTCGAACACATCCGCATAGTTCTTGACAACAAGAATATTTGCAATGTCGATCGAAATATTCTCTGGAACGACAGGAACAGGTTCTATTTGAGCAGGAGAAACATCTAAAGCTGGCCAAAAATCTTTTCTATCAGAATTCGGGCCTTCACATGGAATGGTTATATATTCTCCGAACTTTGTTTTTGCCTTAACAACTCTCTCGGCGAATTTAACTTCTGCTTCATATTTGGTTAACCAATCCAATCCCAATATAAGGTCAAACTCTGTAAAATTCATGACTATCGCGATAGTGGGGAACCGATAACGAGAAAAAGAGACAGGCACTCCACAAACCCAATTTAGATCAAGGGAACCCCCAACCGGATTATGAACAGACATTGGTGCTTTGAGCTTCTTCAAATTCAAATCCAGTTTCTTAACCGCATTCTTTGCAACAAAGCTTTGCAACGCGCCAGTATCAAATAATACTTTTACTGGAATATTTTTGATAGTAAGTGTGCCTTCTAAAACATCTAACCTTTCCTGACTAGCTGAGGATGCAGGAACTTCTGCTACTTTATTTGCCTGTACCATTTTAGATTTCTCTAATAACAGGCAATCCCTCGCAAGATGACCTGTCCGGTGACTAGTATAGCATTCCCTTGTGCCATGCGATTTCTGCTGCTCCTTAGTTGGTTTAAATCCACCCTTCTTTCGTTTGGTCCAAGATTTGCAATTTACCGCCAAATGTCCTTGCCTATTGCAGCTCGAACATGTGGCAGTTGTTATTGGTACTTCTTCAGATTTAACCTTTTTCTTATCGAGTTTAGGCTTCTTTCTGACTCCAGACGTCGTATTTGGCTCAACCTGCGTACTTGTCTCTGGGCCATCAGTTTCAGATTTCCTTTTGTTGCCCGAACTGACTTCCTCTTCATCGACTAAAAGACCTCGATTATTTAAATCTTCATACTGATAATCCATGTATATCATTTCAAAAAAAGGAAGCTTCACATGCCCTATTACTTTATTCTGGTATTTTCTTCGTAGCCCATTAATAAACCTCATATTCTTCCTCTTTGGATCTTGGATTAGATGAGGGGCAAAATGAGAAAGTTCATTGAATTTCTTATGATATTCTAGAATGGTCATATCCCCTTGTATCAAATAATAGAATTCATCACATAGCCGCTCAGTTGCTTCTGGAGGAATAAAATTTTCACTGAAAATCTCTTTTAAATCTATCCTAGGTAATATTACCTTCTGGATTATCCTTAATAATCGAATCCCACCAGAACAAAGCTTCGTCTTTTAGTACCCAAGATGCCAGTAATCTCTTCTGGTCGTCTCTCAGCTTCAAACCTTCAAAGATTTTCTCAGCAGAACGAATCCAAGCTTGTGTTTTAATAATAGATTCTTCGCCCAAGAATGGTACTCCACCCATGTTTCTATATTTCTTAAGTAGAGCTTCAACATCAGGTTCCAACCTACCTCTTCTACTTCTGCCACTCATTTTCCAATGCCTGCAAACAGCAGACAAAGTGCTAGGCCAACAGAAAAGGTAATTTTAAAACATAGAGACATATACTTGAATGTAAATGTGTCTATCGAGGTGTATTTCATTCTGCTTTACTCATACTAGGACCTTAACGATCCTATCTGTAATGAGCTATTCGTCCTAGAACACTACTGGTTCTATTTTTGACGAGTTCGTTCATATGTTATATTCAAGAACTAAGCTTAACCAAAGCTCTGATACCACGTTTGTGACAACCCCATTCCCCGTACGACGGTGGCAAGGGTAATCTTTGGAATATAACACATAAACAAAAAACAGCAGAATAGAAATAAATACACCAGATAATGTACAATAGAATACACTGGATAAACATAATCATCAGAGTTACATAGTATACAGGATCATACTTAGTACAAATACAGTTCAGCTATACATAAATTTCTACAAGCGGAAAATAAAACATAATATGTACAATAGGAGCTAAACAGCATAAAAAGAGATAAATGATAGAATCCATCTTCAGCTCCAGCTATCCAGAAAGAGCCTGCTAAAACCTGAATACAAGGCTGCCCGTGTAGAAATAGGGGCACCCGAGTTTGCAAGTGAAACAAACTACGAGTCAGTCATGGGACTAGTATGAGAAATCTACTTAACTTACTTTATAATATGGCCAATCACAGGACCACGCCACTTTCGCGGAACGGGTTTACTCCATTGGATTGCCAGTGCTTACAAGTAAATCTTTTAAACATCGCAATGCTTTTTATAAAAATGAAGTCATTATAAGACTCAGTTCCCATCACACAATGCAACACAAACCAGAGGATAGGGTTTTACCTTATAATGGCCAAAATATGCTTGATACGGATAAAACAAAAGCATTTGATATTATTACTAGTGTTTATATGTTTCAAAAACAATTTCAATCATAAGTATCAATTATAGACGACATTAATGCCACATACCACTATGTCGCCATATATAGGTATACAATCAAAACCGCACGATGTCTTATTTGGAAATTGGATTTCCGTCATGAACCAAGGCAAGGGATCGTCCTTACCGAATTCGAGACGCTCTAGCCAGCCCCTCAGGAACAGCCGCAACTGCACCTTGGATCGTCAGGGCCGGTCCACCGATGTGGATTATAATGCCTGAACACTGCGTTTCCCCGCCCTATGGGGCGTCACTGGTCATATCCGACCAAATCATTGGCTCCAAAGTGATCGAACTAACTGATGCCTCGCTTTCCATCATCCAGATAAGTAAAATACCCGGGCGTGCAAAACCCAAAGCACCACTCCTATCTAGAACGAAACGCATGTCCTCCCTGATGTCCTCTCCCGTTTCTGACTCATACCGGGGTGTGAGGCTCACGAAACAACACTATACACAAAGCTATGCCACACAGGCCATGCTTTGATCATCAACCACAAGACTTTGCTTTTCAACAGGAGCCTTGATCATCTGCCACTTAGGCATGCCACACAGGCAATTCACTCCATGCGACTGATTTCTATCGATATACAACCTCTGGGCTCGTACGTCTCAGAGAAGGGCGTTAAGCAAGAGAATAAATTCTCCGCCGCCAAATAGATATATATTTAATATAGATCAATCAGCACAGAACAAAATCCAATGTCAGACACACAGCCCATTTACAAGTTCGTTCTGGGTCTGAACGAAACCGAAGGCACTCAATACCTCGCATATCCGTACAATCAACAAGTACGTCCAGACGGCTACTACTTCAGCCCCTTCAAGGTAGCTACTCCTATCATGAGCATCAGTAGCACCCCTCCATTCGACGTTCAGATCACCGGTCTTGCACCGTCTTCATATCTTTGACTTCTAATTCATTAATGTAATTTTCACGCCAAACATTCAACCATCAAATATCACATAAACCGAGCAAATTCCGTTTATTTCCATTCCATATCGTTTATAATATTTTATCACGATTTATCGCTATTTTTATTTATTTAAAAATAGCCAATTCACTCAAACGACGCTTCAGGCCATAACGCGGCCATGGCGCTGTTTTTCTTCAGATTTGATTTACACATATCTGAAAATCTAACTGTTGGATCTTCTCAAATTTTATATCATTTGAAAGATCTTTTCAAAACAAATCCAACGGTTTCAGTTTTGAGAAAATCTGGTGGTCGGATCTCCCGGTACAATCGTTTGAAGTTACGATTTCAAAACACGAACTGCAGCGTCGTTATTTGATTTAATTTAATTATATTTATATGTATATATAAATATAGTCGATTCTGGCACTATTTTTCTTCAGATTTGAATTAAACATTCCAGACAATCCAACCGTTGGATCCTTACAAAGTGGGTGTCGTTGGAAAGATATTTCCAAGGCGAACCCAACGGTTTCGGTTTCGGGAAAATCCGATGGTCGGATCTCCCGCACTAATCGTTTGAAATCACGGTTTAAAAATACGAACTGCGGCTTCGTTATTTCATTTATTTTAATTATATATATATATATATAATTCATTCTTCGACTTCAAAACTATATTCATTTCATATATTTGATAAAAACGATATTTTTATCCAACAGATATTCATTTCAACACATCACTATTTTTAACACTTCATATTCGCAATAAAAATGTAGATTTTATTGTTTAATCTATATATTCAACACATGAATGTTTTCGACTTCACACATACGATAAAAATATGATTTTTATCGTTCTAGTCCTTTATTCAACACATGAATGTTTTCTATAGCTTATATATATAATAAAAATGTTATTTTTATTGCAAAAAAATTTATTTCAAAACACGATTATTTTATATGGTTCATACATAAGGTAAAAATTTTATTTTTGGTGTTAAAACAATTTATTCAAAATATTAATATTTTATATAGTCTATATATATAATAAAAATGTTATTTTTATCTTTCAAAGAATTTATTCAACACATGAACTTCATTCAACACATGAATTCCTATTTAATAGTTTATATGTATAATAAAAATGTGATTTTTATTGTTAAACAATTTATTTTAAAACATGATTATTTTATATAGTTCATACTTAAGGTAAAAATGTTATTTTTATCTTTCAAAGAACTTATTCAACACATGAATTCCTATTCAACACATGAATTTCTATTCAACACATGAATATAGTTTCAACACATGAAAATAATTCTAACACATGAATATTGTTGAAAATTTCGGCAGCATAACGGCAGGGTAGCTAAAACCGGCACCGTCCCTAGTACAGCTCCTTGCTCTACCTTAAAGCCTCGCAGCTTTTGACAATGGGGATTTTCAATATCTAGTTCGTACACAGACGAATTTTCCCATATACTAATCCTATTGGGATTTCAATCACAATCAATCATTTCAAATCAACCATTCATGGTATTCACCAAATTTCACATCAACCAATAATCCAAACAATATCACAACCAATATATATCGTCCATGGTCTGTGGACGAGGGGAGTATATATATATATAGATATATGTATATAACTATATTTCGATTTCATTTCAATATCCTTTCAATTTATTTCAATGCATATATCACTTTTACAACGCATATATAACTTGTACGTCGAACATACAACTTATACAACGCTTATACATGAGGTGTACAACACTTATATAACTCATACATCGACTATATAATTTATACATCGTTGTTTTCCATCGTTTATAAATTAGAAATCTCATATTGGGTTCCACTCCACCAAAAATTGTAGATGGCTCAGAAAAATATCCGGTCTCTTCTAGAATGTAGAAGACGTCCACACGGTCCTGGCGTCTCCTGTTTCACCGAATTTCGACAAGAAACGAAAAAGATACGATTTTATAAATTTAATGACACTTTAAACATTAATTAACAAAGAAATTAAATAAAATAATTAAACCTTCTTCTTTAAAAATCAACAAGCCGTTGAAAACGCAAAACCCTTGATTCCTAAGGCTAGATTTTTCATTCAAACTGTGAAGCTAGAAGACGATCAGTCCTTACCACTTTATCGAGCTCCGAGAGGCGCGCCTAGGGGTGCCAATGACGTCGAACTCGGTGGCTTCTGGGCGGCGGAATCAGGGCGTGTGCGGCTCCACTTCTGACTCGCGATTCTCGAGGTAGGGGGGATGAGATGGGGAGCTCCTTACATGGATTTGAAGCCCTTAAGGAGATCTTCAAAATACTCTAAAGGAGCGTTGGGTTTTATTGAGTGGATAATGAAGAATCGAGGAGAGAAGGCTAGTGCTTTTTCCATAGTTCAAACAGTAGGATCGGGGAGAGAGAATATAGAACGGGGAATTATGATTTGCCAGGGTTTTTTTTATTTATATATTTTTAAAATTCCAAAAATACCCCTCTTCACATACTAGCTCCAATCCAAACCCAACAACTGTCGTCCCCAGCTAAATACCCCCATTCAGAACACAATGCGATATGTTTCGCAGGCCCATTCGACTGTTTCAGTCAGTTTTCCTTTAAATTAAAATATAAAACATTCAATATTTGTTTTGAACGTACATTTCAAGTTGCCGGGGCCACATACTGATTCTAAAAATTCTCGAAAAATATATCTAGCTATGTTTTGACGATACGGTCCCAACAAAACTAGTTTCATCGAATTCTGAGACCGTTTGAAAAATGGCCATTTTCTGGTCGATCCAATTTAACAGAAATTCACCAAACACATTTTCCATTGCCACGCTCACATATTAACTTCAAAAATTATGGAATTTGAAATCTAGCCATAATTTGACATCCCGGATCCAACAAAAGTGGTTTCGTCGAATTCTGAGGTCGTTTGCAAATTGTCTATTTTCAAGGGCTATATATTCTCTATAGCGACCTTTCTGAAAATTTATTTGGCCATAACTTTTGATCCCCGCTATGAAGCTTCGATTTTTTAGATTCGTTAGAAAGATATTCACTAACAGATTTTAATATTTTTGGTTTCCAAAAAATTTGTTTTATTTTGCACCCGGTACAATTTGTCAAAGTTTAAATTCGAATTTTGAAACTACCGCGCCATTTCATGCCTTGTTTATAATTAAAAATAATTATATTTCTTTTCAAACATCGATTCAAACATACTTTTCGTCGTTATTATTTAAAATATTTTATTTTAGATATTTAAAATCCACTAAAATAGCCAAATTAAAAATTTTAAACTTGGTCAGATTTTCCGGGTTGTTACACTTTCCTAAAATCAACTTCTCCATTGTTGCCTTCATCAGTTTTGACTTTGTCTTGCTCTAATGCTTTTATTCTTTCTTTATCCTTTTTAAGTTTGTAGCAAAATCTTAGTCGATGAACGAGTTTTTCATAGTAATAGAAAATAAAATCCCTTTCTACGTTTGAGTTATTTGATCGTCTATCCTTTTTTGAATGGCTACATTTCCTAGAAAATTGACCTCTTCAAATGGATTTCTACTTTCTCATTCTACCTTACCCTTTTTTTCTTTTAAGTTCATCCTCCGTATCTCCTCATTAAGCAAGCTACTAACCACCGATTCCATTGAAACAACGCCATTCAAATTTGAGTTATTCAATGCGACTACTAGTGTTTCCCAACTCTCTGGTAATGAACTCATCAACATTAAAGCTTGTGTCTCATCATCTACCTTGTAATTTACGGCTGCCAATTGGTTCACAGTTGCCTGAAAATCATTAAAATGCTTTCCAATTGAATCATCATCCTTAAGCTTGAGATTCACCAATCTTCTCATAAGAAGAGCCTTGTTCGTTGCAGAGTTCTTTGCATAGATTCCTTCTAACTTTTTCCAGATCGCATAAGCAGATGTTTCATTAGTAACAATATGAAATATTGAATTCTCCAAAAAAAACACCTAATAGCCGCTTCAGCCTTTCTGTCCGAAATTTCCCACTTTTCCTCATTTATGCCATTTGGCTTCCCCCCATTATTTTCAAAGGATTGGTGAAGATCATTAAGATAGAGATAGTCTTCCATCTTCGCTTTACATAACCCCTAGCTTCTTCCATTAAGTTTCTCCACATTTATCTTCTCCATAACCAAACTCTCTTCAAACAAATTTTTTGTAGTAAGCT
This sequence comes from Allium sativum, assembly GCA_030737875.1. NCBI lineage: Eukaryota > Viridiplantae > Streptophyta > Magnoliopsida > Asparagales > Amaryllidaceae > Allium > Allium sativum. The sequence goes on along the minus strand of CM060910.1, from coordinate 898,339,552 downwards.
CTGCTACCAAATTGTTATGAATTTTTCTAGGATCTCTACGCAATTAGATTTTAGAAGAGATAGGAAGTGAAGAAAAATAATGACAAAATAATTCCACCAATAAAACTTTTATTAAACCACGAAAAGATTACAAGAAATAAAATAAAATTGAGAAGATATCTCAAATTCTAAAACCTAAAGGGAATAAAACTTTTCTCCCATATACATATAATGAACAATATAATGCCTATTTATAATAGGATTGACAAAATATCTTCTTTAAGAAGCCATTGAATAATTCCATAAGTCTTCCCGTGTAGATAATTTGTTGTATTTTCTAATGCAATAAAAGAGGCAACTAATTACTCCATAAAATTTACCAATATCTTTGAAAGATGCGATTTATCAATCTTCAAAATGTAGGAAGCCTATAAAATAGGCAATGAATTTGAGTCATGGTTCCATATAAACTCAAATATATCTAAGATCTACATAAATCACCAAAAAAACCTAACAATAACTGTTATGTAACGACGGTCGGAACAAAGTCCCCATTGTCCTGCATAGGGAGCACGCATATGAGTTGGCACACAAATCCTTATAACAAAAGGAATCCCTTATGTTAGTGCCCACCAACTCATATTTGTAGTTGCCTCCTTTAATTTATTTCGTGATGTGAGACTATTTATTCAAATGCGTCATTCCCCCTTAACAACATGCGATACAATCCTAACAGTCTCCTCCCTTTACTTGCATCGTACGAGCATCTTTTGAGAGCACTGCGTTGCCTGCATGGCCTAGCCCGTAACCTTCGGCTCCGATACCATAGTTATGTAACGATGGTCGGAACAAAGTCCCCCTTATCCTGCATAGGGCACACGCATATGAGTTGGCACACACATCCTCATAACAAAAGGAATCCCTTATGTTATGTGTCTGCTGACTCATATTTGTAGTTGCCTCCTTTAATTTATTTCGTGATGTGAGACTATTTATTCAAACGCGTCATTCCCCCTTAACAACATGCGAGGCAATCCTAACCGGCTGTACCCAAAAAATACTATTGTTGTTTAGCCATAAATATTTTTGAAAAATTAGATTGTGAATACTTTGAAACCAATGCTCTGGTACCAATTGTGGATTCAATGGAAGTGGATCATAAGGCTAACCTAACACTAGAGGGGGGTAAATTGTGTTTATGAAATTGATATGAATCTTTTTGAATTACTTTAATTATACTTGTCTACATGCAAACTATCACAAATTTATTATAGAAAACACAAAAATATCAAAAGCAATAAAAAGCAGTAAAGTAGAGGAAAGATCACACCATATTTTATACTGGTTCAAAGTTATCCTACATCAAGTCCCGCACCAAAGCCGGTACAGATTATTTTATCTTTAAACTTTTACAATCTTTGATTTCAAGGCTATAAGGAGACACCCTTTAAAATTTCTTCATCTATGCACAATAATCCTGTATTCCAAGCCAATATGACATATCCAATTGTGCTTTCCGGGTATAATCAAACCCATCTTGGTTTACGGGCTAACAAGTCACACTCTTTAGAATATATTTGATACAACGAAATGCAAACTTGATCTTTAGATCATGATTACAATAGCTATGTAACTCTGATCTGCACTCTGATCTTGAGAGATCACGGAAAGGATGATAAAGAATCAAAAACTAGTAGAAATAGTGTGATTCACTTGAAAATTTGGGCGGATGTAAGTTGGATTTTGATTAGAAATGATGGAGAAGAAAGGAGAGAAAAAGAAGATCAAAAATTGATTGCAAATTGTTGTTATCTATAGAGAAACAATGATCATGTCCATTTGTAAAAGAATAAGACGAATAGACACTTCTTTAGTGCATTGAAAATTTAAAATAAACAAACATTATGTCGACATACTTATGTTGCCCATGTCGACATACTTTGTTTTTAATCTTGAAAATCTTATTTTGAAAATATAAAACTATATAATTAAATTTGAAACTTTTAGAAACTATTACACAAAGTAAAAAATAGTTTTTAACATAAAAATACTTAAGAAAATTTATCAAGATAATTTTAAACAATTCCAACTTAAATTTATATGATCAAAATCAATAAATAAAATAAATTTTAAAATCCAAAACTAAATACTCAAAACAGTAATGATTAAAATAGTAATACAAAAAATATAAAATGTATCAAACTATAAATATAAACTATATATTAACAAAGACTAAAATATAATATCAAATATATTCAGAATTAAAATAGTAGATATAATATCAAATATAATTGAAATATATTTGAAATTTAAAATATCGAACTCAAATCTTAAAAATAATTATAAAATATATACTTTGAAACCTTTCTTTTGGAAACCAATTGGAAAAATCATTTGAAATTCATTTTGAAAAATAATTTGAAAAGAGATTAGATGAGTATAATCGAGTTTAAACATTCATAACTTGGATTTTGATAAATATCTTCATTATTTTTAAATTCTTGAACTCTTCATAGCTCATGAATCTTGATTTTGTAGGATCGATAATAACCCTAGAGGGGGGGGGGGTGAATAGGGTTTTTAACAATAAATTTAAACTAAACACAGTAATAAAGAAATACAGTAAAAATAAAATCACACGCGGATATACCCAGCTTCGGCAAACTGTGCCTACTGCTGCCTTTCTAAGATTTTTATTAGGAGATACAAACAGATCCCGCTTACAATCCTATGCAAACTTGCAACTCCTGCTCCTGTTTATCCCTAAGCTCAAAATCTTAGACTAGTCTGTATACCCTAGACTAGATTTTCTCAGATTATACTTCACTATTCTGTGCTCACTAGTTTTTACAATAAAACTAGAAAAGAAATTAAAAAAAAAAGACAATAAAAAGACTAAAAAGAAAAGAGACAAGGAGTTAAAAGGAGGGGGTCATCCCCTTTTCTTTTGCATTAGTTCAAAGTGGTCGGGCCACTTTATTTTTTGCGGTGCTCCCTTGTATTTCCTTTAGCCCGAGCCTTTCTTTCTCTCTGAAACAAAAAATGGCGGCTGCGATTTAGGGTTTCAGTGATTTCTCCCTAAATTACTATCGATGCTGTGTGTACTGGTTCTTTGGAAGCTTGCTTTGCTTCTCCAGGGTATCTCCTTCGTCCTTGCGATCGATCTGAGTAAGTTTTATCAATTTTTGCAATTTAGGGTTTTGGATTTCTTTTTGTGTGTAAATCCCATGATGTCGATGATGAATTCGTGTGCTTATATAGGGATTTCGAAACCCTTGTACTCTGATTTCCATTGAAGACTTGCCCGATTTGATTTTGGGAATATTCGAATTGAAATTTACTTCTTCCTTGAATTTTTGCTGTCCAATTTTAATCGGCTTGAATCCTTTCTGTTTTTAGAATCAATTTTCTCTGTTAATTTGAACAATTGACACCAAAAGCATTTCGATTAAAGGCATTTCCAATTTTTGTAGACCACTTAGTATGTTGAAATAATATCTGCTGAGTCACCATATTAAAGAAGATTTGAACCGAATATTATTTTCCATTTTTGTTATGCCAGAGATATATATATATTTTTTTTTTGGAAGGAATCGAAAATTTTTGGCATTTAAAAACTTTCCAAAAAACATGAGTTCACTGTTTTAATCAGTACACACTATTTGTTTATTTCCAGGTTTGAAAAAAAACAAGAAAGAGTGAATTCGATTAAAACCTGTATAATTCCTTTTTTTTCTGCCAAATTTTGCTCTTGCTAAAATACATCATTACTGTTCTGGTATTTTACTGCTGTGAATCACATTTCACCCCTTGCATTCATATTTTTATTTCCTGCTGTGTAGTTTGTTGCTCGACCACATTTGTGCAATCTGTTTTGTGCACTTGAAAGTTTGGTTTGACCATTGTGAAGTTTTGACTCAAACTTGAATGCTGCCTTTCTGCATGAACATGAACCAAAAAAAAACTGTTGCCATCATGTTGTATGTGCACACACCATTTTTCTCTTGACCATCCTGTTTTGACCTTAGACTTGCATCACCATGTAGCCACTGTAACTTGAAATTTCTGACCTGAAATTGAACCTGAGCATTCATGTGCTTGTCCTGCCTTCTCTTACCACTGCTGCATTTTTGATCTGCACATCCATATGCTGACAGTATGATTTCCTGAAAGTGTGTTGAGTTGTCTTGAGTATTTTTGAACTTTGCTGTTTTGTTTACTTGTTGGCAATCATGTTGCAAAACTGATTTTGTACACCACTTTGTCACTTTGTTGGCTATACTATTGTACCATAAACCATTTGCCATGCTCTTGTTGCTGCTATGCCACCATTGCTGTTCTGCTTGAACCATGAATTTTGCTCCATCATGGTCTTGCTTGAAAAAAAAAAACTGAAATGCATTGGCATTGTCTGACTAATTGTTGCCATGTCGGCTTGTTTGCATGTGCTCAGCCATGTTTTTTGTTGTGAGCATTTTACCTGAAGCTTGCTATTTGTCTTGAATCATTTACATTTGTCTTGAACTTTGCTGATCCATACTTGTTGTTTTGTATTTAAAAAAAAAAACTGTCTCGACACTTTTGACTCTCTGAAGTTGCCTTGTTCTCTTGTGCTTGCTTTTGATGTTGCATTTTTTTTTTTTTTTTTTTTACTGATTTGTGCACTTGAAATTCTGTACACATGCTGGTTTTGTTGCATTTTTCTGATCTGAAAGTTTGCACTACCTACTCTTCTTTTGGCATGTCTTTCTACATGTAGAACTACTCCATGCTTTTCACAGGTGCACCATGCACTTGTACACCATATACACAATCCATGTTGATCTGCCATGTTTCTTTTTGTCTTTTGATTTTGTCTTGTGACCCTGAAACATTAAAAAAAATAGCAGTCAAACTGTACTGTGTTGAGGCTGATCAGAATCAGTGGGTTCTGATCAGCAAACCAGTATGGTTTTGATGTGGCTGTTTAAGTCTGAAATATGATGAGAAAAACACACAGAAAGCTGAGACAAAATGAATCAATCACACAGAAAATCATTTTTGTCAAAAAAATATTTGTTTTAGTTCCAGTGTACTGTGTATTTTTCTTTCTTTTGTGACAGGTTACAGGATGATGCTTTGGACAGCTAAGGTGTTCTCAACAAGAATAATCCAATAATGAATTGCTTGTAAAATGAAGTGCTTGTAAAAAATGATTGTATGTACTGAAATTACTTGTAAAGTGATTTGTAAAGTCTTGTGGTAAATGAATTGTAAAATAAATAATATTATTGGAAATAAAATTCAGTTGATTTGTTTTTCTATATTCTGTGTAAATTCTGTGTTATTTTATTTTCCAATAATACTAGATATTCCACAATCAAACACTCCAATAACAAAAATCTATTTGTTATCATCAAACAAAAATATTAGTATCAACAAACTCCCCCTTTTGATGATGACAAACAGACTTAAGATTTTTGTGAATAACGAGATGTGTTTGAACAGGGGCTCCCCCTACATTGGGCTCCCCCTACATTTGAACTCCCCCTATCAGTTGTAAACAGTTTGTAAACAGACAAGAGTAAATAATTTGAAAACAAATAAAAAAAATTAAACACTTAGCATTAATGGCAAAATAAAATCTATAGACGTCTGTAAACAACACAAAATCTTAACATCTTCTCCCCCTTTGTAATCATCAAAAGAATAACAATTCTGGACATTTTAACGAGTATGGACTGTAAATAGTAATCAAGTCATTTGACATTATCAGATTCAAACACTCCGAGTAATCAAACAAAAGATTAGAATAATCTGTAAAAGAAGAACACATGTCACAAGACAGAAAATGGAACGCTGAAATATTCAATATATATCAGGGATATTTCAATAGCAAACTAACCACGCATGACCATAGCTTGGATTTTTAAATGGAATTAGCTGCAACATGAAACAAATTCAGTACTATACTGACCACGCATAACCAGATCTTGGATTTTTAAATGGAATCAGTAATAGCATGAAAAATAAGTATTCTCATAACCATGCATGACCAGAGCTTGGATTTTTAAATGAGATTAGAGAAATACCTTTTTTTTTTTTTAATCCCTTTGATATATATATATACAATAATAATGATTGATAGAAGGGTGATAGAGACAGACGATGAAAGTGAAAAAAAAAAGTTCTTCAATTACTCATATTATAAGACATATTTGATCGTATCAGAGCTACAAATTTTCAAACATCTCATATTCTGAAAAACTTACACAGTCACAAATTTATCATAAATGTTCAAAAAACAAACTGGTCTTTTCTTGATGATTTGAAGCATGGATTATATGTCAGAAAGATAATTGCCAACAGAACATCCTAAGAGAAAATTTATCCAAAAATGCTAAAGGATTAATTTATTTCTATAATTCCCAAATCCAAACGTAATCTGCAAAATCTGTCTTCAGGAAGGGGTTTTGTAAAAATATCAGCGAGTTGAGATTCGGTTGAAATAAATTCTATACAAATATCTTCACACGCAATATGATCTCTAAGAAAGTGGTGTCTTACATCAATGTGTTTTGTGCGTGAGTGATGTACTGGATTATTTGATAAGTCAATTGCACTCTTACTGTCACATTTTAAAGGAACTCGTTTATAACAAAGTCCGAAATCAGATAAAGTCTGCATCATCCATAAAATCTGTGCACAACAACTTCCTAAAGCAATATATTCAGCCTCAGTGGTGGATAAAGCAACGCAGTTTTGTTTTCTACTTGACCACGACACAAGTGAATGACCTAGCATGAAACACGTTCCACTAGTACTTTTTCTATCAGTGAGTGAACCAGCATAATCAGCATCAGTGAACCCAACTAAATTAAAGTTATCACAAGAAGGATACCATAAGCCCAAATTTGGTGTGTGTAACAAATATCTTAGAATCCGTTTTGTGGCTTTTAGATGAGATTCTTTGGGATTTGATTGAAAACGAGCACACAAACAAACAGAAAACATAATATCGGGTCTAGAAGCAGAAAGATAAAGAAGTGAACCGATAATACCGCGATATTTCTTTTGATCCACAGCAACGCCTTTTTCATCTTTGTCAAGTTTGGTTGTTGGACTCATCGGTGTTTTCATTGGCTTTGCATTTTGAACTCCAAATCTCTTTAACAACTCCATCACGTACTTTGTTTGAGAGATAAAGATCCCTTTGCTGCTCTGTTTGATTTGGAAACCAAGGAAGAATTTTAGCTCTCCAACCAAACTCATCTCAAATTTGCCCTGCATAACTTTTTCAAATTTTTCACACAAGACATCATTAGTAGCACCGTATATGATATCATCAACATAAATTTGGACAATTAGTAAATCATCACCATCATGAGATAAAAACAAGGTCGTGTCAGCACTTCCCTTTTTAAAACCATTTTCCAAGAGATATGTACACAGACAGTCATACCAGGCTCGAGGAGCTTGCTTAAGGCCATACAATGCTTTTTCCAGTTTGTATACATGATTTGGATAATCATGACTCTCAAAACCAGGGGGTTGTTCAACGTACACTTCTTCTTTCAGTTCTCCATTCAGAAAAGCACTCTTCACATCCATTTGCTTTAATTTGAACCCTTTAAAGCATGCAAAACTTAACAAAATTCTGATTGCTTCAAGCCTAGCAACTGGGGCAAAAGTTTCATCAAAGTCAACACCTTCGATTTGGTTGTATCCCTTAGCGACCAACCTAGCTTTGTTTCTTGTTACATTTCCTGATTCGTCAAGCTTATTTTTGAATACCCATTTTGTTCCTACAACTGGGTAGTCTTTTGGTCTGGGTACCAAGTTCCAGACTCTATTTCTCTCAAACTGGTTAAGTTCCTCTTGCATAGCTAACAACCAAAATTCATCATTAAGAGCAACATCATAAGAACTTGGTTCTATTTCAGATACAAAGGCATTATGAATACAAAGGGTACAAACTTCCCTATTGAGAGAGGATCGTGTACGAACACCAGCAGTTGGACTTCCAATTACCAAATCTGGAGGATGACTTGGTTTGAATTTTAGTTTTTCGATATCTGCTGCTGCTTCAGTGGCTTTTTCATTGTTTGTCTCAACATCATTGTTTTCTTATTCAATTTCTTGTGCACCAGCATCATCTTTATCATCTTCAGGTATCGTATCCATATCTGATTCATTGAACTTGACGTTGACGGTTTCCACGATTGTTCTTGACTGTTTATTGAAGATTCTGTAAGCCTTACTTCTTGATGAATAACCCATGAAGATTCCATCAACCGTTTTTGACTCAAATTTCCCAAGCTGTTCACCTGTGTTCAAAATATAACAAGGACATCCAAACACTTTAAAATATGAGATGTTAGGCTTTTTGTTAGACCACAGTTCATATGACGTTTTATTAAGTATTGGTCTAATCATAACTCTGTTCATTACATAGCACGAAGTATTAACTGCCTCAGCCCAGAAAGTTTGAGGCAATTGATATTCACATAACATAGATCTAGCCATTTCTTGTAATGTACGATTTTTCCTTTCAACCACCCCATTCTGTTGAGGTGTTCGTGGAGCGGAAAATTCATGTTTGAAACCATTTTCTTCACAAAGATTTTCAAAGTCTAAGTTTTCAAATTCACCTCCATGATCACTTCTTAAAGTTTTAATCGAAACCCCTTTTTCATTTTGGACAAGTTTTGAAAACTTTAAAAAATAATCAAAAGCTTCAGACTTTTTGGCTAGAAAGTAAACCCATGTATACCTAGAGTAATCATCAACCAATACATAACAAAAACGTTTACCATTTAAACTAGCAGTATCAGTAGGTCCAAACAAGTCCATATGAATCAATTCAAGCACTCGTGAAGTGCTAACAACATTTTTTGGACGGAAGGATGAACGACTAAGTTTTCCCATGGTACAAGCTTTACATACTTTGTTATTTTTGAAATTCTGATGTGGTAAACCCCTGACAAGTTCATTTGTTTTTAGTCTTTCAAGAAGTCCCATACTTGCATGTGCTAATCTCCTGTGCCATAAGATTGCCTCCTCTTCTGTTGCTACCAAACACCTAGATACTGTTACATCATCGAAAGAGAGAGTATAGACATTTCCTTTTCTTTTCCCTGTAAACACAACCTTTCCAGAGGAGATCTCAATGATTTTACAACTATTACTATCAAACACAACATTCATTCCTTTATCACAAAGCTGACTGATGGAGATAAGATTGTGAAAAAGATTATCAACATATAAAACATCAGTTAAGGCAAAGATACTGTTACCTACTTTTCCTTTACCAATAATTTTACATTTGCTGTTGTCACCTAACGTCACATTTCCACCTTTATGTTTTTCCAGGCTAAGGAACAGTCTTTTATCACCCGTCATATGTCTGGAGCAACCTGAATCCAAGTACCATTTTTGTTGCTCCTTAGCCCGCCAACATACCTACACAAACAAAGAAGGAGATGACCTAGAGAAACTTCTAGGCCTAATCATATCAGTGAAGAATGATAGTCATAAGATTCTTTTAGAATCCAAATTTGATTTTTCTTTGTGTTCCAATCTTTGTGATAATTATGTGCCAAGTGTTTAGGGACCCATACCTTTTTGAACTTCTGAATTTTACTGCTAATCTTGCAATTTTCATGACTGTGACCAATCACCCCACATTTTACACATTTGGGAAAAATACTTTTACCTTTAGCATTGTCACTTCCAGTTATTTCTTGTATCTTCCCAAAACCAAGTCCTTTTCTATTATTCCCAACCAATTGGTTTCCAAGTAACATTTTAAAAGATGTTTGACCGATTGAGAATTTGTTCAATGTGGCTTCTAGATCTTGGACTCTTGTTTTTAAGATTGTGTTCTCATTCACAAGTGAAGTGCATCGTTTAATGTAGTTCTTCCTTTTAGTGTCATCTTCAACTTTTAGAGTCAAGTTTTCTTTTTCAAGATTCTTAATGGTGCTTTTGAGTGTTAAAATTTCTAGATTCACATCTTTACACATTTCACAATCTAGATTATTGGTTTTTGAAGCATTTTTAATCTCAGATTCCAACTTCTTATTATTGTGAACAAGGTTGAAATTTTCCGCTTTCAGTTTCTCTGCGTCTGATTCTAACATGTCAATAATTTCAGAAAGATGTTTACACATTGAAACTAGATCGTCATAACTGTATACCTCAGTGGTTTCTTCGTCAGTATCTTCAAGGTCTGATTTTGCCATGAAGCACAAGTTGGTTTCCTCCTCACTGCTGTCTGAATCTTCTTCTCCTTCCTCGTCATCCCAAGTTACAGCAAAAGCTTTCTTTTTCTTCTTGTTTCTTTGGAGAAGTGGACAATTTGGTTTTATGTGCCCAGGCTTTTGACAGTTGTAGCAGAGTGGTTCATCTTCTGAATTGTTGGTCTTTGGTTTATTTCTTCGAGGTTTGAATTTTCTCCACTTCGTGAGCTGTCTGACTGCCATGGCAAGTTGTTCAATAGGATCTTCACTATCGCTGGTGACGGTGTTGGACAAAGCTATTGACTTCTTTTTCAGATCTGAGTTGTTGCGATCTTCTCTTGCTTTCAGCTCCATTTCATATGTCATCAGATTTCCGATAAGCTCTTCCATGCTCAGCTTGCTCAGATCTTTGGATTCTTGAATGGCTGTGACTTTTGCTTCAAAGTTCATGGGCAGAACACGCAGAATTTTCCTCACAAGTTCCACTTCTGTATAGACCTTCCCAAGGGCTCTGGCGTTGTAGACTAGTACAGAGAAGCGTCCATACATGTCCTTGATGCTCTCGTCCTTCTGCATGTTGAAGTTTTCATATTCATTACTGAACATGGCAAGACGGGATTCTTTAACCTGAGAAGTTCCTTCGTGTGTAACTTCCAGAGTATGCCAAATTTCCTGGGCTGTATTACAATGAGAAATTCTGTTATATTCTGTTTTATCAAGAGCACAAATCAAAGCATTCATAGCTTTAGAATCTATAGAATATAATTTCTTATCATTTGCATCCCACCTACTTTTTGGTTTAGGTGTTACAATACCATTAACAGTTTCAGTTGGAGGTGTATATCCAGTTTCAATGATATCCCAGACATCATAATCAACAGACACTAGATAAATTTTCATCCTAGCTTTCCAATACGCGTAATCACTACCATTGAACATTGGTGGTCTAGCAATAGATTGACCTTCAGAAAAAGCATTGTTCATTGAAGTCATGATTCTAGGGTTCAAACACTGGCTCTGATACCAATTGTAGGATCGATAATAACCCTAGAGGGGGGGGGGGGTGAATAGGGTTTTTAACAATAAATTTAAACTAAACACAGTAATAAAGAAATACAGTAAAAATAAAATCACACGCGGATATACCCAGCTTCGGCAAACTGTGCCTACTGCTGCCTTTCTAAGATTTTTATTAGGAGATACAAACAGATCCCGCTTACAATCCTATGCAAACTTGCAACTCCTGCTCCTGTTTATCCCTAAGCTCAAAATCTTAGACTAGTCTGTATACCCTAGACTAGATTTTCTCAGATTATACTTCACTATTCTGTGCTCACTAGTTTTTACAATAAAACTAGAAAAGAAATTAAAAAAAAAAGACAATAAAAAGACTAAAAAGAAAAAAGACAAGGAGTTAAAAGGAGGGGGTCATCCCCTTTTCTTTTGCATTAGTTCAAAGTGGTCGGGCCACTTTATTTTTTGCGGTGCTCCCTTGTATTTCCTTTAGCCCGAGCCTTTCTTTCTCTCTGAAACAAAAAATGGCGGCTGCGATTTAGGGTTTCAGTGATTTCTCCCTAAATTACTATCGATGCTGTGTGTACTGGTTCTTTGGAAGCTTGCTTTGCTTCTCCAGGGTATCTCCTTCGTCCTTGCGATCGATCTGAGTAAGTTTTATCAATTTTTGCAATTTAGGGTTTTGGATTTCTTTTTGTGTGTAAATCCCATGATGTCGATGATGAATTCGTGTGCTTATATAGGGATTTCGAAACCCTTGTACTCTGATTTCCATTGAAGACTTGCCCGATTTGATTTTGGGAATATTCGAATTGAAATTTACTTCTTCCTTGAATTTTTGCTGTCCAATTTTAATCGGCTTGAATCCTTTCTGTTTTTAGAATCAATTTTCTCTGTTAATTTGAACAATTGACACCAAAAGCATTTCGATTAAAGGCATTTCCAATTTTTGTAGACCACTTAGTATGTTGAAATAATATCTGCTGAGTCACCATATTAAAGAAGATTTGAACCGAATATTATTTTCCATTTTTGTTATGCCAGAGATATATATTTTTTTTTTTTTGGAAGGAATCGAAAATTTTTGGCATTTAAAAACTTTCCAAAAAACATGAGTTCACTGTTTTAATCAGTACACACTATTTGTTTATTTCCAGGTTTGAAAAAAAACAAGAAAGAGTGAATTCGATTAAAACCTGTATAATTCCTTTTTTTTCTGCCAAATTTTGCTCTTGCTAAAATACATCATTACTGTTCTGGTATTTTACTGCTGTGAATCACATTTCACCCCTTGCATTCATATTTTTATTTCCTGCTGTGTAGTTTGTTGCTCGACCACATTTGTGCAATCTGTTTTGTGCACTTGAAAGTTTGGTTTGACCATTGTGAAGTTTTGACTCAAACTTGAATGCTGCCTTTCTGCATGAACATCAACCAAAAAAAAACTGTTGCCATCATGTTGTATGTGCACACACCATTTTTCTCTTGACCATCCTGTTTTGACCTTAGACTTGCATCACCATGTAGCCACTGTAACTTGAAATTTCTGACCTGAAATTGAACCTGAGCATTCATGTGCTTGTCCTGCCTTCTCTTACCACTGCTGCATTTTTGATCTGCACATCCATATGCTGACAGTATGATTTCCTGAAAGTGTGTTGAGTTGTCTTGAGTATTTTTGAACTTTGCTGTTTTGTTTACTTGTTGGCAATCATGTTGCAAAACTGATTTTGTACACCACTTTGTCACTTTGTTGGCTATACTATTGTACCATAAACCATTTGCCATGCTCTTGTTGCTGCTATGCCACCATTGTTGTTCTGCTTGAACCATGAATTTTGCTCCATCATGGTCTTGCTTGAAAAAAAAAACTGAAATGCATTGGCATTGTCTGACTAATTGTTGCCATGTCGGCTTGTTTGCATGTGCTCAGCCATGTTTTTTGTTGTGAGCATTTTACCTGAAGCTTGCTATTTGTCTTGAATCATTTACATTTGTCTTGAACTTTGCTGATCCATACTTGTTGTTTTGTATTTAAAAAAAAAACTGTCTCGACACTTTTGACTCTCTGAAGTTGCCTTGTTCTCTTGTGCTTGCTTTTGATGTTGCATTTTTTTTTTTTTTTTTTTACTGATTTGTGCACTTGAAATTTTGTACACATGCTGGTTTTGTTGCATTTTTTTGATCTGAAAGTTTGCACTACCTACTCTTCTTTTGGCATGTCTTTCTACATGTAGAACTACTCCATGCTTTTCACAGGTGCACCATGCACTTGTACACCATATACACAATCCATGTTGATCTGCCATGTTTCTTTTTGTCTTTTGATTTTGTCTTGTGACCCTGAAACATTAAAAAAAATAGCAGTCAAACTGTACTGTGTTGAGGCTGATCAGAATCAGTGGGTTCTGATCAGCAAACCAGTATGGTTTTGATGTGGCTGTTTAAGTCTGAAATATGATGAGAAAAACACACAGAAAGCTGAGACAAAATGAATCAATCACACAGAAAATCATTTTTGTCAAAAAAATATTTGTTTTAGTTCCAGTGTACTGTGTATTTTTCTTTCTTTTGTGACAGGTTACAGGATGATGCTTTGGACAGCTAAGGTGTTCTCAACAAGAATAATCCAATAATGAATTGCTTGTAAAATGAAGTGCTTGTAAAAAATGATTGTATGTACTGAAATTACTTGTAAAGTGATTTGTAAAGTCTTGTGGTAAATGAATTGTAAAATAAATAATATTATTGGAAATAAAATTCAGTTGATTTGTTTTTCTATATTCTGTGTAAATTCTGTGTTATTTTATTTTCCAATAATACTAGATATTCCACAATCAAACACTCCAATAACAAAAATCTATTTGTTATCATCAAACAAAAATATTAGTATCAACAGATTTGCATCACTAGTCTTGATCATCATCTTTATAGCATCAGGAGAAGTCTTGTTATTTTACCCTCTTAATTATCGACACATGTTATATAGTCTGTACTATACATTACATATAATCATTAGTAACAACTGTTAATATATTTTATACCAATACTCGTCATACCTATTGTACCTGTTGTTATCATCAAAACATCCTTGCACTAACACTATCTAGTTGTCCAGATAGCGAGGGATCATCTGGCCCATAGAGGTATAACCCATGTCCTTCCTCATTCTTGCTACTGATCAATGATGGCCTGTACTTATGCAACTACTATCCTTTTAATTTTCCTACTACTAGGTGCCATTGATTGTGGGTCACATGATTACCTAGCAATCCATCGATCTTTAGACTGCCTAAAGTAGCCATGGCAATACTCACTTGATGAACACTTACAAACCTTGCCTCTGATGGACTTCCTCTTGATGCCTACGTATGAGGGCCATTCTGGTGTATCCTTTCTATGTTTCATTAGAAGTCGCTTATTTCGAGAGTTGGTATTTGTTGAACGATCCCGTTAGGACAGGCTACCCTACTTGTGTTAATTATTTCTTTCTACAGTATAGTCTGCAAATTAGTTTAGATGAGCTTCTCACTATTTTTATGTCGTGTATGAAGTCACTTTGTTCCAACATCGTTATTTGTTGAATGATCCCATTGGGAGGAACCATCCCATTGTGGTAAATTATTTCTTGCTTTAGTATTATTCCCAAATCCATTTGGAGGAGCTTCCCAATGTCCCAGAGGATCTGTAGGCCACACATGATTACCTGCATCCATATTCCTTTAGGCTTCTCTTAAACGCATCTTGTCCTTTAGGCTTCTCTTAAACGCATCTTGTGAGGTTGTAGTTGTAATCGCATTCTCTATTAGACCCTTCATCTAACTCTTTTTCTTTATTCATTTAATTTATTTTTTTATTTCTCTTATTTACTTTCTTATTTCTTCGATCCTCTATTATCTTTTTCTTAGGCTTCTATCTATCATAAAGATAACCTCTATCTGCTATTGGGCCTCCACTATCATAAACATAGTCACTGCATACTCCATCATGAAAGTATTTGCTTAATCTTTAACTTAACACAATAGTCTATTTTATTTTATTAAAGATAGATATTAATTTCTCACTTTTATTTATTTATCGTTTTATTTTATTTTTACTATTGTTATTTTTTCTCTTGTTCGCCAAGTGTTAAACTTGGTTAAATCCTTCTATATATTTTTATCTTAATTGTTATGTTTTGGTTTCTTTTATTATCTCCTTTCTAGGGCTAGTCATATTTTATTAAGTTGGCATTTAGGGTTTTTCTACAATCTATTTCCATATTTAATAAAAATAAGCTTTTGTGCAATGATCTATAATTACAAGATATCTTCCCTTTTCTCTTTGGTAGGTAGTACAATATATAGTGACTACCTTTATTTTGTACTTACCATCTTTCTTTTTAGGTTGTATTTCTATTCTTGTAATTACGTGCATCACGTTCTATTGAAATTGGAGTATGGAAAGATTATTCTTCCCAACCAACTAAAATATTGTATGTTTCTCAAATTATGTTATAAGTATATTTCTTTTGGTTCATTTTATGAGTAAGAACAAAATTACTATAAATTCTCTTTTTAGATTCTTATTATAGCTTGAGCCTTTTTTCACCTAAGTCCGTATTTGTTTAAAGATTCATTTACCTTTACTTTAATATTTTTACAAATAAGTCCAAATAATCTTTAATTTAAAGAATAGTCCAGATAATTTCAAATGAAACATTTTTTAATTAACTTAGAATGCATTCTTAGATAAACCGAATGATAATCTAACGATATCATATATCATTACAGTAAAAGATATATAATTTAATTCACTCACCTTTAAAAGCATTTCAAATTTTGAGATTTGATCCAAATTTCATGATATCATCCATATTTTTGCCTTTACTAATTGGAAGCATAAATTAAAATTTATAGATCTCTACAAACTTTGGAGCTAAATAAACTAAGAAAACTAATTTAGAAAACCAGATGTGGAATCTTACATCGTTCGAATGACTTTCTGATGCAAACCACATCCTAAATTTCCACAACCTTCCTCCAATTGATAATATAAAACTTGAATCTATAATTTTATGATTTTTGATGTCTTGGAGAAGGAGGAAGAGGGGAGGGCTCCCGCGCCTATTGAGAATAAAATAAATTTGAAGGCTAGCCGTGTACTTTTATTTATAAGGGTTCGAACCAACGTGATCCATACTAGATAATACGGGCTAAATACATTCGTTCATGTAACAACCTGATACTTTAATAATATTATTAGTAAAGAAAAATGAATTTAACAAGAAAGATTTAATTGTAAATAAAAAAAGATGCTAAAAAGAAAAGTTTACAGATTTCTAAACTTAACTATGGAACCTTTTCCATTGTTTCTGTGCCAATTCCCTAGGCAATTTCCATGAGTTATGATATGATTACTAGTGCAAGGAATTAACTTTTCGTAGTTAAATTGAAAGTTCCCTTACATGGAGGTTTCGGTAGCTAGATTTGAAAATCAATGCCCAAAAACTCATCAAACCATCCTTTTAAGTTTTCGGCTCTTGCATGGTCCTTTTCACCTTTAAGGCGTTTCAAGTTTAACGGCCGAGTCTGGGTCTATGACGTAACAAGACTAAATTTAATCAACTAATCCTACGTTCTAAGGTCCCCAAATCCACAATAAGACCTTAAACCGAGCTATTCTCTCACACGCAAATCTTGTCCCTTTGTGTTTCTTTTTCCTAGGCAAAACCCTACATTTAAATATTTCTAGGGAAAGATTTTAGAATATAAATCAACAAATAGGTTATTAGTGGGATATGGGAAGATGGTGGATTACTAAAAAGAGGACGACAGGTGAGTGTTGGTAATTATGAAGATTTTTAAGTAATTTAAAATAATAAGATTTTTAATAGTTGTTGTTTTTCTTATAAATTTTAAGTTATTTTTCTAGTAAGTATTTCATGCCTTTTCTTACAGTTTTTAGTTAATGTCTATAAGTTCATTTTTTTCAATCTTTTTCTTATAGTTATTTTATCCTATTAATTATTTACAATTTTCTACATTTGTTTACATCTATTCTTAATGATTAACAATTCTGTAAATATTAGTTTGAAAAATGTAGATTTAATCCTCTTTTTGACGTGAAAAATAATGCAAAAAGAGAATATTTCATGAATACGGATTAAGCAATAGAAAACTAAATTTATAGAAAATATTTATTTAACTTAAAGATCTGCAATAAAAGGAAGCAGATTGAATTAGGCAAAATCATAGGAATTTGTAGTAAATTACAATAGACATTATAATTTAAAAAGATAGAAAAATGAAAAGGCTTACTATGAGATTGAAACTTGTCTTAGGAAGTTAAAACATCATAATAAAATGAATCAGAAAAAAAGAATAAAATCTATTATGATAAAACTAGAATATCATCGGCTTAGGTCAGAGACCGAGTCAATAGGTTGGACTCAGATCTGGGATTGGGCCAAGAAAATAAACTTTGATTATGGATTAAGTTAATGAATAAAACCCAAATCAGGGATTGTGTTAATTATTAAAACTTAGGTAAAGGACTGAGTATGAGGGGAAACACAATTATAGTATTACTGGATAGGACCCGTTACTAGCAGAATTCACATTCACGTCAAGGACCGATGATCTCCGATCTAGGATTGAGATCTAGCACGCTATGCTGAAGTGGAAAATAATTAGTTGAAAGATCAGGCTAACAAAAATGGGGAATGCGACAATTAGAATATTAGTTGACGGGACTCTTTCCTATCAGCATTCCCATTCATGTCAACTATTGATGATCTCAAATTTAGGATTGTGATCGAGCATGCTATGTTGAAGCAGGAAATAAGAGGTCAAAGAGGTGGACCGACTGGTTAATGGGTGCCTACGATACCGTGCGTACGGAATTGAAGGTGGCAAATGATTCGTTACTGCGTCCACGCGCTAATTTGTGTCTTTTCTGATGGATCAATGGATGGTGATACGTGTTGACACTGTTACACGATAAGCAAGTTCATAGTGACTCGCTGCCATACTAAGAGGTGGTAGACTACCATTCTAAGAGGTAGTAGGTAGGAAAAACTGATCATTGGGTAAAATTAGGGAATTTATCCTAATTAAATTTCCATAGTAGTACAATCAGTGTAAATAATCAGTTTTAATTTAACAGACAATATAATTATCCTAGAAACCATTTTAAGTTATGCGTGTACATATTACCTTATGACACTAGAATTATTGCTAAGTCAATTATTTTTACTTTGCTTATAAATGCTAGTAATTACATTCATTCACAAGACTTCATGTCTGACACCCTCCTTTTTTTTCTTTTTTCTTCCCTTTAGGCTCGTAAGGATGAGGCTAGTTGATTAGAACAACTTGGGAGATTTAGTTGTCGAGATCTTATTTTTCTTTCTATTGATGTACTTTTTTTCTATGTTACGTCATTTCATTTGTTATGGTTCAGATTTGTACTTGTTAGGGGAAATGTTTTGTTTTATACTCTATTTTGACAGTTTAGGCTGAAATTGTATAAGACATATGGTTTGTTATTAAGATTTGTTTTGAATAATAATCAATTATTCCTAAAATAAATGTTTCTACTGTATACATTTTTATGTGTTGTGAATCTTGGTCTCTATAATTTCTTCTTTATACCTAAAACACTCCATGTTTCTTAGCATGACTCGACTTTGGGGAATGCTAAGGCATGCAGGGAATTTCACTTGGTATCAAAGCCTAAGTTTGTAGGATTCCTTAAAATCAGTTTTAGAAATAAAAAAATTTCCAAAGAAAAATAAATTTTCAGTAATTTTTAAATAAAAGTTTTGAAAAAAATACCTTCTAGTCCATCTTCCTTCCTTGTCCTATTCTCTTCTTTCTTCGTTAAGCTATCTATAAGACAATATCTAAGCTTACCCACAAATAAAGACTCCAGATTTTTATAGGTTGGACTTTTTGGTTTTGGATGAACCAATTTAGTTAATTATTTGTAAGTTCTTTATGGGACCAGAGTTAAGAGGTGAACTTGATTATTGACAACTATGAATAAAGGCCTGGTATGGATAAGTAAACCTTATAGGCCAAGGATGGCGGATGACCAAAGATTATTACTGTAAGAATTCAAGAGGAGAGGAGAATATATCACTAGCTTCAGAAGGGAAATTGTTGTTGTATCAGAAGCATTAACGAGATGAAGGCACCATGCAAAGAGTATTAAAGGAAAAGTATCGATCAAAAGCATGAAGTAATGAACATGGGAAGGAACAAAGGTAAAGGTCTAAAAAAAGAGGTGTTATCTATCTCTAGTTCTTTCTAGTTGATTGTTTTAGAGTAAGGCCATTAACCCTTAAGAAATTCCTTCGAACTAGTTGAGGGGTAGTTGTGCGAGGCCATAGCCACACTGATAAAAGAAAAACAATGTAAGATATTTGTATTATAGACCTAACAAAGCCATCCTTTATAGATCTAGTAAATCCCCATTCCATACAGAGTAGGTATTAGTGGCACTAGTTGATTATTTGCACTTAGACGCTTTTCTAGACCCAGTCGTAGTTTCTTAACCCGGTGGGAGGATCAACACTATTGTTCACGGGAAGCAGGGATTTGAGACTTGGAATTCTAGATATAGAGGGATGCCTTGGGAATTTCTTGGTATGATTTGGTTTTTGGATCTAGATCGAAATGCAAATCATAGTATTCATTCTTATGCAAATGTAAATGAAAAACAAGAAATACTTTTTCTAGAAATATGGACGATTAGATTAGCTATATGATTGGCTATTTTTGTTTTTGATAGAAATTGACTGTGATACTTATGTTTTGGTATATGGAATGACCTTAAGGATGGATTGATTAGCCACTTGTAAGGAGGATATTTTGGAGGGTTTTCAGCCTAGATACATGCAACAGACGAACCCTAAAGATTTCTTGCAACCTTAGAGGATAAGTTATGTTAAGTTTTCTATATTCCCTTGATGTACTTATAGGCGTATTGATTCAATTTCCGTTAAGCAAGATTTTCCGGATGTATTGGAAGAGGTTAGATGGATACCTCATAACAAAGAGATCAATTTTTGCATTTGTCTTTGTGACAATACCAAACTTGTGGCATTACCTGTGAGGCACATGGCTCTAAGGGAAAGAAGAGAGTTGAGTCTTGTACATAAGGCTATAAGCTTTCCGGATAGAGTAATTCTCATAGCATTACTACATATGGGTTGATTCTGAGTTTAGATAGGTTAGTTATACGATAAGACATCTCATGCTTTGAAAGGAGGATAGTTACAAGGGAATGCATAGTGGACGCATCCTAGAATTTACCCACGGAGGATTAGTTGAGATGAGTTATTGAACTCCTTAGACCTATCTTATGGTATCCCGTTCCTGTTGTTAGGAGTTTTCTAAATATATTTGAGGAAGTCGTGGTACTTTAACTACAGCAGAAGTTTTTTGGGGAAAACAAATTAAGAAACTTTTAGGGAAAAAGCGACTGGTAAGTGTAAGTGTTTTTATAAGAGACACACTATTTGTCTTTGCTAAAAAGATGGATAGTTCCTTTAGCTCTGCAATAATTATAAGTTGTCTGAGAAGAACCATTATTCTTTGCCTTGTATAAATGGCCTTTTTGATCAATTAGCAGGAGACAAGATTTGTCTCATAGCTAGATTTCTTTGTTTGTGGTTTCCGCTAGTCTTAAGTATCAAAAGAAGTTATAGACAACCCCGCTACTAGAACACCCAATGGATTCTAAGAATAGTTTACCATACATTTTGACTAGTTTATGCTTAAGCTTAGTTGTCAATTTGATGGGTATGGTCTTTTGTTGAGTTTTGGAATGAGTTGGTAGGAGCCTATGTAGATGACATGTTGGTCTAATCAAAAGGTAACAAGAAATAAGTTTGGTACTTGCCAAAATAATTTAGTACCTTATAAGTACATAGATCAAAAACCAAGTTCACTAAGAATCACTTTTGGAAGGTAAGGAATTTTCTTGGATTAGTGGGTTATTATAAAAAGTTATTTTGTGATGTTAATTTTCTTAACCTATCTCGCAAAGAGAAATTTTATTCACACAAAGTGTGAAGCTATATTTTCAGAGATAAAAAGAGTTTTGATTGATACTTTAATATCAATTCTACCAAGTGGCAATAAATTTAGGGACCTCTGAGATGGGTCACCTTGGGATGACTATCATTAGTTCTTCAGTTAGGTCATGGAAGTGTAACCTATTGTGAGGAAGGTTTGAAATGCCAATAACCATAAATTGTTGGTTTATTTGTATTTTGTCCTTTAAAAGGGATTGGAACTTCAGAAAACAAAAATTAATAAAGTTCGAGTGTCCGATGAGTTTTCATATACTCTGGATAAGATCATTCTTGACTTTTGGTATAAGGATTTTTGGGGTGGAAGCATTAAGAACGTGTGTAGCTTCTATGGAACTACTCTGCAGTGATATAAGGGAAGCATGTTTATAGATTTTTAGCTTACCATGATTGAGAAAAGGATATAAAAGAAATTGAATTTTTTGGCTAAACAAATACAACCGGTAGCATTAATAGCAATCCGATTTGCAAAGACGAACATATGACTATATAAGATTCCCATTATCATTGTTAGCAATTGGAACCCATCTTACATAGTATGTTTTGGGAGAATCTCTAGAAACTTATAGGAACAAAGATTAAACCCGAATAAGGACTTAAAGGATTTACCTTGGAAGTATACCTTGGATTATGGTGGGACATGAGGATGAATCTTACCATTAGTAATGACTGATACTAAGATTTTGGTGTTCATCAAGGTTTTGTCGTTTGGGCATGAGACGAGAATCCAGGAGATTCTGTTTTAACTTATGAGGATAAGTTGGTACTTAATTGCTAAGATCGGATTGTAAAACCCAAAAAAGGTAGATCCTTATATGACCATCTATTCAGAATAAGAAACAAGTTTGGTTAAGAAACCGATTGAATATTTATATGCTTTAGGCTTAAGAAAAATAAAAATTTCATTCAAGTGAAAGACAAGTAAATATTTGTATTCTAGGAAAAGAATTTGAAGAAAATGATTTGTATCAAGGAAAAATAAAATTGTAAGTTCACTTTAAGTCTAACTCCACACATCTGTATATATGGTCTTAGAAAATGGGTATTTTCAAAGGCTGGTATGCTTTGATATGAAATTCGTATTTTAGGGAATTTCGTAAAATAACTAAATAAGTTTAAGGCTGGTATGCTTTGATATGAAAGTCGTATTTTGGAGATTTCGTAAAATAACTAAATTTGCTTCGAAAAGAAATTTTTGGTAAATAATAAGTCTTCTTACAAAGATTTTTATTCAAATAAGATTTTAATACATAAATCAAGTTTTGAAAATATAGAGGATTTAGAAGGAAATGTACTATTGTAGGGTTGGACAATATAAGCGAAACAAATAGAAAATTGCAAGGTAAAATAAGCGAAGATGTGAATTTAGAATATTGATACATTAAAATTAATGAGGCGGTGAAGACTTCGCTTGGAGGGTAGAGTAGACTCTAGAATTTTAAGCCAAGTTATAAGAGCAACTGTGTCATATTAAACTAGTTAAGAACAAAAACAAAAATGTAAAGATGCATAAGAAGCAAACAAATTTTTTTAGAGGTAAATTGGTTAATTTTCTTCGAGATTTGAATTTTTTTATAGAGTAACTAAAGTGGGTAAGACGATAAAACTGTCTAATGGACTTGGTTAGAATGACTCAATAATTATAAGAAGAAACAATCAGTTGGGGGAAATGGAGAAGAGGTACAAGTCACTAGTTAATCATAATGTGATAGGGCTTTTACCAATCCGCAATAAGATCTTTCATCTCATAAGGAGAACTTTCAGATGTAGCAACTTGGGTGTCTTAGGGGAATCCAAGTTTCTTACTCACTACTTTTGGAAAAAATTATTTAGATATTCTATCGATAGCCTTTCCATGTATTAAGATCTTCCTTCTCTTAATATTCGTGGGAATAGTAGATCTTAGGATTAAGCCTATGGATGGTACTATTTGTTTTAAACATGTTATTAGAATATGTTATGTGTGATGGACGCAAATGGTTACAAGTGTTTGTCGGTGGATGCAAGTGGATGCATATACGCATATTAGGCACTATTAAAGATCAACAAACTATGTAACTAAGCATATTCATATGGATGTGTGATGCATTATTTATTTAATTATTCTACGTTTGTTACATATGGGTGACTATCATATAGTCGTTGCATATGGATGATGACTTTAGCACGCATATAGAATTATCAGTTATCATTACGATCTTTGCATAGATATGGATTCATGGCACGATTATGTTTGCATAAATAGGAGGTCGGCTGAATCAGTAGAACACCTAATCTTTTGCATTAATTAAGGACACTGACACTACATTATTGCATAATAACATAATATTCATTAGAAATCTTAAGGACAATGGATGTAGTGGATGATGTTTGAGTAGATAAGCGCAGACTTTGGTTGTGATTGTTTATTACAATTTTTATCTTGAAGATTTCAGGGATGAAATCCTTAAGGGAAGAGAATGTAACAACCCGATATTTTAATAATAACATTAACAAAGAAAATAAATTTAATAAGGAAGAGTTAACTGTAAATAAAGAAAGAAGCTAAAATGAAAACTTTTGCGCATATCCGAATTTGACTACAGAAACTTTTCCATTGTGTCCATGGCGATTTTCTGGGATATTCCCCTGTACACCTTGTCAGAATATAAGTTTAGATGAAAGAGTTATGATAAGATTAGTAATGCAAGGAATTAAGTTCATAAATAAACAAAAAAAGCTAGGTCGACCCTAGCACGGGTAAGGTTGACCCACCAAGTTCCTTGGACGTGAAAACGTCCACGTAAGAGCCGAAGACTTTAAAAAGATTGTTTCGTTAGTTTTTAGTGTTTATTTTCAAATCGAGCAGTTGAGTCTGAGTGTATGACCTGACTAGACCATATTTGATTAACAAATCCTACAGTCTGAGATCCCCAAACTCTACAACAAATAAGATCTTAGATCTAGCTATTATCTTACACACAAGTATTTTTCCTCTAGGCTTCTTTTGCCTAAGGCAGAGCCCTGAATCTAAATATTTCTAGGGAAATACCTTAGAATATAATATCAATAAATAACCTATTAGCGGGATTTAGGAAAGCAGTAGATTAAAGTTAAGGACAATAGGTGATTATTAGTAATTATTTAGATTTTTTTAAATAATTTAAAAAATAGGATTGTTAATGGTAATAGTTTTTCTTACAGTTTTAAGTTATTTTTCTGTAATTATTTCCTGTTTTTTTAGTTTTAATTAATTTTTATATGTTTAGTTTTCAGTCTTTTTATTACAGTTGTTTTAGTTCCTTCAGTTATTTACAGTTTTCTATAGTTGTTTACATATGTTCTTAACGATTAACAAGTCAGTTAATGTTAGTTGTACGTGGATTTAATGATCTATTCCTCTTTTTAATGTAAAAATAATGTAAAGAGAGCATATTTCACGAATGCGGATCAAATAATAGAACAATAAATTTACAGAAAACATTTGCATAACTTGTAGATCCGTGATAAAAAAGGAAGTGGACTGAATTAGGAAAAATTGTTGAAATTTGCAGTAAATCATGACAGATGTTATAATTTTAAAAAATGAAAGATGAAAAGGCTTATTATGATATTGAAAGATGTCTTGAGAAGTTAGAACATCATAATAAAACGAACCAGAAGGAAAAGAATAAAACCTGTTATGATAAAAATAGAATATTATATGCGCAAGTCAGGAACTGAGTCAATAGGTTGGGTTCATATCTGGGATTGGGGCAAGAAAAGAAACTTGGATTATGGATTAAATTAATAAATAACCCAGATCAGGGATTGGGTTAATAAATAAAATCCAGGCCAAAGACTAAGTTTGGAGGGAAACAAAATTAGAATACTATTGGTTAGAAAGTGTTCCTAGCAGTGTTCCCATATAGGTCAAAGACATATGATCTCAAATTTGGGATTGAGATCAGGCACGCTATGCTGAAGCAGGAAAATAAGTGTCAGCAGATTAAGTTAACAAAAATGGGGAATGTCGCACAATTAGAATACTGGTTGATAGGACCCCTTCCCAGCAGCATTCATATTCAAGTCAAGGACTGATGATCTTAGATTGAGATCGGGCACGCTATGCTAAAGCAGGAAAATAAAAGGTCAAAGAGGTGAGATAATATGTTAGTGGGTGCCTACGGTATCGTGGTGTGGAATTGAAGGTGGCAAATAATTTGCTATCATGTCTATCCGCTAATTTGTGTCTTTTGCTAGTGGATCGATGGATGGTAATTCATGCTGATACAGTTTCACGATGACACATTGCCTTACTAAAAGATGGTAGACTACCATGCCATGAGGTGGCAGGTAGGAAAATCCAATTGTTGGGAAGAACTAGGAAATTTATCCTAATCATATTTCCAAAGTAGTAGAATCAATGAAAACAACCAAACAGTCAGCTTAAACTAGACATACAATCTTAGTATGTCAGAAACCAATTTAAATTGTGCATGTACACGTTACCTTAGGGCACTAGAACTATTGCTAAATCTATTATCTTTGCTTTTCATAGAAATTCTAGTAATTACTTTCACTCACCGCACTTTATGTATGACGCACTCCTCTTTCTTCCCTTTTCTCCCCGTTAGGCTCGTAGAGCTGAGGCCAGTTGATTCTAACAACCCGGGAGAATCAGTTGTGGAGATCATATTTCTCTTTCTAGTGATCTACTCTCTTCTATTTTATGTCATTTTATTTGTCATGATTAGGATCTGGACTTATGAGGGAAGTATTTTGTTTTATACTCTGATTTTGAAGTATAAGGTTGCGATTATGTAAGACATACGGTTTGTTATTAAGGCTCATTTTGAATAAAGTATTGTTTTGAACAATCAGTTTTCTTAAAATAAATGTTGCTACCCCAAAAACCATAAAAAAATATCGATTCATTCGATATTTGTTTTTCCAAACCAACGTTTGACTTCGAAATCATTTATCATTTGGTTTTCTGAGCTTAAACTATGTCTCTCATGCATGAAGAGAGAAATGAATCGGTCTTTGGAAGACCGTTTCATTTACTTCTTGTTAATGTATTTTCTTATAATGTAAATAATAATTGTTTCTTGTAAATATAGGTCGTATTTTTAAAATTTTCATTTTCCTTTTCTCCTTTCACTTAGGTTTATTGTGGGGAAACAGTCGAAATCAAGTGTGAGGGGGGTCTCATTTTCATTTTGTTTTGCATAGTTTAAGTTTGCCTTTTTTCCCTCTTTTCTTTAAAAATAATAATTTAAAAACCAAAACAAAAGAAAATGGCATCCTCCTCCTCCGGTTTTGTTTCGTCTTAACTTTCTTCGTCCTCCACCCTTTCTTCGTCCTCCCCCCTACTACTGTTCGTCCTCAACCCCCTCCTCCTGACCCACTTCCTCCTCTTGTTAATCCTTCGCATGTCCCTCTCTCCGATGGTATTCTGGATTTTTTACTAATCCTTCTTCTAATCTGATTTCTACTAACTCCATTGTTTCTTCCTTGGTTTCTGATCCTCCAAATGGATCTGGTCCTGATCTGATACAATCCGTCAATTTGAATACTATTACTCTCTATGGAATTTTGTCAAACACCTGTCTGAATGAAGATACCTTTGCTAAGGGCTCTGCTTCTTCGTCAATTGATCCTTCCACTGTCATTAGTCATCAATCCATCACTGGTTCAGCTGTTCCTACTTCAGTCCCCATTGGATTTGATCATTCCTCTGCTAATCAAAATTTTGTCACAGTGACTCATACTCCTGTTATAAAGAAGGATTACCTTCCTTTGTTTAACTCTCTGCCTAGAAATGCTGGATCATATAAACCTCAGTAGTTTGAGAAGATCAAGGATAAATCTAAGAGAATCCCTCCCGCAATAGTAAGAGAGGAAGGTATGAAATACTGAGATCACTATCTTATGGGTTTTCTTCTTGATGGATCTATATCATATCTTACTATAGTAAACTTTCTTTGTGGTTATTGGTCTTTAAATGGAGAAGTAGACATCAAATCTGATGGTCGATACTTTTATTTTAAATTTTCAAACGATCTGGATAAAGAAAAAATTCTGAAAGCAGATCCAATTTTCATTAAGGGACGTATGTTCATTATCACAAAATGGGATCCTAATATAGGTAATGCCCATTCTCAAATTAAAAGAGTGCCAATATGGATTCACCTTCATAGAATTCCCCTGTTGCTTTGGACCTTAATTGGTTTTAACTGGTTGGCTTGTCAAGTTAGAAGGATTATCTGTTTTGATTCAAACACTGAGAATATGCAAAGGATTAGGTACGCTAAAGTGTTAGTGGAAATAGAAGCTGATTCTGAATTACCGCACTGTACTGAACTAGGAGAGTTGGGTAAGAGTTGTCCTTCAGTAATAGTTTCTTATGATTGGAAACCAATTATATGCACTGCATGTACAGTTTTGGACATTCAACTGATAAATGTGATATTCATGTCTCTGCAAACAAAGATGGTAAAGATTCCAATGATGATTATAGTAACCATAGACAAGTCAATTTGGTTGAGAATAGAAGTAAGCAACAAGCTTCAACTCAATATAATCAGAATGGATGGCACAAAGTGAATATTAAGAAAAGGCAAATATGGATGATGAAGCAAAAGAAATATGGGACTGTAACACCCCACATCCTTTAGTGTCACTCACAAAGGGAATGCACTAATTTCTGTGGAGCATTCAGGGTAAAAGATGCAGATAAATTACAAGACAGACAAAATAAAAAAAGCGGAAAATAAAACTTTACTTTATTGATAAAATAGTTTGTACAACAATTGTTTTCTAATATCAGAGTATCATCTGTCTTACAAAATAAAGAAGCATAAAATAACATTTATATTCCCCAATGTAGCATAAGCCAGCCATAGCAGCAGAAAAAGAGAGTCCAAAGCACTTTGTCAAAGAATCTTCGAGCTTGGGAAGAGTGACGGTCCAATCTAACCTGAGCTATACTATTCCCTCCTTAACTACCTGGGGGGAAACAGAAGAAAAGAAGACGAAAGAAAACTGGGTCAGACATAAAGTCTGGTAAGTTCAGTTACTTCTAGCATGTGAACAAGGAAAAACAAAACGACATGAATTAACTGAATACAAGACAATACCCTGATGATAGGGCCAACAAGATAGGATAAGATTAACAAAAGATATGCTAAGACAAGATAAACTGGATATGCTTTAATACTTTCTCCGCTTCGCTATTAACCTGTTATTATGGTTTCTATGTCTCTGTACCATCTATCTAGTGTCCCAACTAGTAAACTGCCAAAAATGATAACGCGATCCCAATCCCAGTAATTGTGGTTGCCTTTAGGCGTACATTTATTATTTATTACCTAGATCTAATCTAGGGTTTTATATCAAAGTACTTCCTAGATTCCACTCGGGTTTACGCGGCTTATCTAATGCTTCACAGATTCAGGGTTTATGCCACCTAGGCCCAACTTTTGTTACTTCCTGGACAAACCGAAGGCACTATTCAGTATATCCAGCTTAGTCACTGTTATCTAAGACTTATACAACAGCCCTTGCACTTTACTCCGTCTTCAATTTATCTTTGGCATATATTGCTCGCAACGCTTATGCCGATACAGAGTGGTTCTTTGGATAATAATCCAACCGGTCTCTCCATATTAACAACGTTAAAATGGTAAAAACTTTGATAGTCTGTGATTCAACTATTAAATTAAAACATGTCGGTGTACAAACAACGATCTTATTTCCAAATGGAAATTCGATCGATCAATCATCATATGTTCATATTTCCTTATTTCATATATTTAGAAAATATATGTTATTAATCATTGGGAAACATTTCCATAGCTTATTTTCACATCACTATTATTTCGCAACTATCAGTCCCTAACTGTAACTAGTATGAGAACAATTCTCTAAGTATCAATCCGGAAGGTCGAAACCAACATCAGATCGTCACTTAGAAAACCGTTCAACTTACCCTCTCCAGTTAGTTTCTGAATTTGCTTAACTCTATTTCTTAAATTCTTATCATGAAAACATTTCATTTTCTATGTTAAGAAAACATATCTGACTGTATTTGGAAAACGTTTCCAAAACCCATTTACGGATTTCCAATGAACGTTGTATAAAACATCGTTACGCTTAATCCATTAATCGCTTATTACTTAACTATATTTCAAATCAACCTTTTCTATCGAACCACAACTATTCCTTTGTCAATTCTGAAGTCAATCAAGTTGGGGTATAATTACCTCTCAGACCTTAATTGAACAACGTCCTTTACTGTGAAATAGATGAAGCTCATCACTCACTTTTTCCAATCATCTATTTACGCAAATTCTCGGATTCAGGTTACGAATCTACTTCTTATATGAAAATATTTGATTATAACTATAACGTTATAATTCCTACTTCTGCAATATCTAACCTAAATTATAACTTTATCTCCTAACTCGAATAATTTAACAGACACCTAATTTCTAAATCAATAACTAAATCTTGATTTAAACCCTGGAAAGTAAATAGTACTTTCCCGAATTTGCTATAATCGAATTCGACGTATAACTCTCTTTCGAGTAATCTCTATTTGATTTACTCTTCTTCGAATAACTCATATTCGAAATCTCTCTCTTTCGAATAAACAATATTCGATCTCTTTCTTTCGAATATGCTATATTCGAAAATCTCCTTTCGATTTACTAATCGATAACTCCTTTCGATCAAACTAAAATCGATAACTCCTTTAACTCTATTCGAATAACTAATTTGAATAACTTACCTTCGAATAACCAATATTCGGTTTACTCTAACTCGATTAACTTAATTCTAATCGATTTACCCCATTTCGATTCAACTTAATTCAAATCGATTAACTTAACTCAAATTGATTAACTCCTTTCGAATAACTAAATTCGATTTAACTCTTCTCGAATAACTAAATTCGATTATCTCAAATTGAATAACTAATATTCGATTTACTCTTACGTGTTTAACTCTATTCGAATAAGAAATTCGAATCACTCTAATGTGTTTAACTCTATTCAAATATCTAATTCGAATAACTCATTTCGAATAACTAAATTCGATTAACTCCTTTTTATTTTACTCGAATAACTATATTCGATTAACACCTTCTTTCGAATAACTATATTCGATTAACTCTTCGACTAACTCCTTTGGATTAACTAACTTCGAATAACTCCTTTGGATTAGCTAACTTCGAATAACTCCTTTGGATTAACTAACTTCGAATAACTCCTTTGGATTAACTAACTTCGAATAACTCCTTTTGGATTAACTAACTTCGAATAACTCCTTTGGATTAACTAACTTCGAATAACCAATATTTGATAATTACTCTTCGAATAAATAATGTTCGGTAATTCTTCTCAAATGAATAACATTTGATTTCTCCACTCGAATAAACTATATTCGATTACTCTTCCCTCGAATACACTATATTCGATAACTCTACTTCGATTAAGTGATATTCGACAACTCTACTCGATTAACTCCACTTGGATAACTCTAACTGGTCAACTCTAACTGGTCAACTTTAACTGGTCAACTTTAACTGGTCAACTCTAACTGTTTATCTTTAACTGGTAAACTTTAACTGGTTAACTCAAATGGTTTAACCTAACTGGTTAACTCAAATGGTTTAACCTAACTTGATTTACTTGTCTCGATTAACTGAACTAATCCACTTAGTTTAACTTAGTTAATTCACTTTGATTAACTCTAACCGATTCACTTAGTTTAACTCAGCTAATTCACTTTGATTAACCCAACTAATTTACTTCGATTAACCAATTAGTTTAACTTGGCTAATTCACTTAGTTTGACGCAACTAATTCGCTTTGATTTACCAATTAGTTTAACTTAACTAATTCACTTCGATTAATCGCTTAGTTTATCTTAACTAATTTACTTTGGTTAACTTAACCAATTACTTTGATTAACTCGACTAACTTGCTTTGGTTAACCTAACAAATTACTTTGTTTAACTCTATTTATAAAGATTTACTTTTTACAACGTTTATCAATTTATAAAGATTTACTTTTAGTAACGGTTCTTCACTTTATAAATGTCCTTTTAATAACGTTCCTACTTCTCTATATAAGTCCAGACTTATATATATTCCATTTATCAACGATAAATAATTTATTTAATTTATAAAACATCATTTATAAATTAGTCTACTTCAATTTATCTGTTTAAAACAGATTTCCTATTTAATATCTCATTTAAATCCATATCGTGTTATACCGTGTGCGAAGCACGGGTTTTAAATCTATCCTTGTATAATTCTATTTATTTTCCGAACAAGTGTTCCTTTATTTATTCCCTAAATAAATATTCCTTTATTCCATTTATTTATAATCTAAATAAATGTTCCTTTATTTATTTCCTAAATAAATAAATGTTTTCATTTTATAAAATCCTATCGATTTTTATAAATAAGATTTATTTTTAATGTAAACATTGAAAATTCCCTTTTTACATTCTAGTACCCCCTACGGTGTTTAACATGTCGTATAACAATGATCGGTATCATTCAAACATATGAAATCAATAACGGATTTCATAACACATCATATATCACAATATATGAAAAATGGTAAAATAAATGTTGAGGAATCCAGTCGGATCCCTCCAACCTGTTCCCCTGCATCCACAGATGTTACACAATAAAATATACATCAATTTCATTCCAACATGAAATATACTGATGAACTGAATCAATATTTGATTGTCGTTTATATATATAACTATATCTATGTTTCAATCAAATCTATTTAACAGTCCAAACTATCAATACACAACCATCAAATCATTTAATACAGTTTATATAAGAATATAAACTGAGGAGAGTTAGTGAGTTTTACTCACATTTGCAGTTCATCGTTAAAGAACGATAAACTGTTATTTGATTCAGTCGGACAATTTATTTCGCCATAAATTGTAACGAGCTCGGATTCACTTCCGGTCAGTCTCATTGTGTTGCTCCCGTCCATACGATCTCAACGCAACTTACGGTTCGTCAATCTGATATCGTATGTAGAAGATACAACGTTACGAAGTTCATACACTATTTTTAAATAAATAAAACTTGAATTATTTAAAACCGGGCCTCACCCTTTAAATAACACCGGCCCACTTCCTCTCAAATTCTTGGCCTGTCACCCCTTTGAACATACCAACCCCGCACTGCCTTCAAATTAGTCCTTCTCCAATCTGATTCTTGGCACTCCAGTAAACAAATCCATACGTTGCCATACCATCCATTTCTTCCTTCTCATATATTAACCCATGATTCAACAACCA
Source organism: Allium sativum (assembly GCA_030737875.1). Classification (NCBI taxonomy): domain Eukaryota; kingdom Viridiplantae; phylum Streptophyta; class Magnoliopsida; order Asparagales; family Amaryllidaceae; genus Allium; species Allium sativum. The sequence goes on along the minus strand of CM060910.1, from coordinate 898,306,956 downwards.
CATAACACCATCACCAGGCCCGTTAACCTTTCAAGCCCAAACCCGTACCACGTTCATGTCTTCACAGAAGATCATCCGCACCTTCATTCCTGCTCACGTCCTAGTATATATACCAACCACACCATTTCTTCCCTCCCATCACCCGCTGTCAAGAACCAACTGTGAACCCATCAACTAGTTCGCAGTCTTCCTTCTCCCCTCAAAGGAACACGCAGTCACCCTAAATCAGAAAACCACCCCATCGTATTTCCCCTTTCACAGCTCGTTCATTTCATGAACACCAAAATAAAGCTCCTCCCCCCCCCACGTCACCACTTTGACGTTAACTTCACACCATGCACCTTCATGAACTCGCCGCCACCAAGTACATACTTCATCACTCCGCTCCTCTTTTCAACTCTCCTTCCTCTCCAACTACACACCAACTACTCGCACCCCCACTGTGTTAACAGCAGCTCCTCACTGCCCTTCTTTTACTCGCGCCCAACATCTCCATTTCAGTTGTGTCCCTCAGCCTCTACTCGAGTTGATCTCCGGATCTTGACCGAGCCTTGCTCACGCACCGTATACGTGCGACCACAAAGGACCCAGAACTTTCCCAAGATCCCCAAGAAGCTGCGGCTCCTCACCCCACGTGTTTTCTTTTGTTATGATTTTGGGTTTTTTTGAAACCATTTTCTTCACGTTTTAACGTGATGGAGGCGGCAGAAGTATTGATGACCACTCCAGAAAATGGTCTAGGTTAGGAGACTATTAGGAGTATTTATAAGGAAAGCTAGGGTTGGATTTCTTGAGGATGTTTTGAGGGCCACGCCTTCGGTTTTATTCCACAGGGAAAGGTATACTGTAAAGGATAAGCGTGTACATTTTATTTTGTTGTATGTGTGGTTTCGTAGTGTCCATTCAGTTTTGTCTCCCCATTTGTTTTGAAAACTTAGTTTTACATAGTATCCTGTTATGCCAAACTCCTTCGTTTACGGACTGATATAAAAATATCATTGTGATGAGCGAGGTGTCCCGACTCCAGAAATATAATAATATCGGTAGGTGGACTCATATTTTGAAACTTCAAAATGTTGATTTCAGGGTGCGAAATACTCCAAATAAAAAGTCGCTTATTTAATTAATTAAAAATTACCGTAAAATTCTAAAAATTAAATTATCACTACGCCTCAAAAGAACCTTGTCTGAATTCACACCCGATAACTAGTTATTTTGAAATAACCGTTATGGCCGATAAACGATTCTATAGCGACTATTTTAAAATTTGATTTAGACATATCTAAAAATCTACACGACGAAATCCTGATTTCTCTCTTCCATCAGAAAGACATACTTCACTAGCTCCACACGTTTCTTGTTTCACAGAAATCCGGCTTAAAATGAATCCTATACATTCAGTTGAAGTTCAAATCGCCAAATTGCGAACTACCGCGACGTTTCAGGTTCGTTTTTAATTATAATTATAAATTATAAGTTCGAACGTTGTACTTTAAGTTATCGATATCGCCAAATTGATATATAAATCATTAAATAAATAAATTATTCGACAGCTAACAAAACGCGCCATTACAGACTTCCCCCCTTAAAATAATTTCGTCCTCGAAATTGCTAACTTAGAAAATGCTACTAACTCTACTAACTAGATTCAAATATCTTTTAGTTTACTTCTCAACTCCAGTTTCAACTGAACCATTTAATTTTCAATTAAATTATTAATTCATTCTGGCTAACTGAATTTCCATAAATCATGAGAATGTTCTAACGCCTGGAATTTTCGAAAAATTTTGCCATAACCTCCTTTGTACGGCTCAATACGTCAAACCACAACTCGCCTCTCTAGGCCTCCTCCAATCCAAAAGGAAATCAAAATAGCCAAGCGGCTTGCCAATTCGGCTCATAAAATCCAAACTCATATATGATATAAACTTGTACCTTTTTGTCGGGCATTTAACTCTATCCCTTTCATCTGCTACCACTTCAACATATACCGATGTTATCCATTCCAATTGATCTCCAATCAGTTCATATCCTCAAATGCAAATCGAATTTCATTCGAACTCTAATATCAAATTCCAAATTATTGATTTATCAATTTGGTTCCATTCTGGATTATCTCTAATCCAATTCAATTTTATTTAACTCGGTTCAAGTTAAATTTCAATTTATTTTTATCATCTCATTTTATTTAACTTCATTAGTTAAATTTTAATTCCAGAACTTAAGTTCCTGGGTTTCTTTCAAATCAATTTGAAATCATAATGCCAATTCAAAACCTTTGAATTTCTAAACAACTTGTTTTCTCAAAATAATTCAAAAACAAAACATTTGGTAGTAATCCGTCACTTAGAACTCAAAAATGAACACTGATGATGTCTGGATTCATCATCAGAATCTATTTTCCAGCTATCGAAGTGAGTTCAATACTATATCATTTTCCATTTTGAAAAACATTTTCAAAATCTCCCAGGAACTTAAAATTTCCTTATTTTAATTCCAAATTCTGATTTAAATTCATATTTAATTCAAACTAGTTCATATATTACATTCATATGAATTCTGATTGGTCATTTATAACCATTTCACCCTTTTATAATCTTATTCGATTATAATAACAACCAACACAATCAATATACTATAATAATTTCAAGATATATATTTCTTCTATGAACAAATATATTTTGGGAAAAATTATTTCATTTACCCTCTTTCAAAACATACCATGATGGTTCATCGTATTCGAGTGTTTAGTAACCCTTATCGATACAGTGGATCAACTGATCGACCAGAATTCATAAGCCACTCAACCAATGAGTCTCCACAATATAAAACCATTTTATATTGAATAACAATTACGCGCTCATATATATACACTCAAACTCAATCTAGGGTATTACTAATCCCATCTCTATCGAGTTATGCCACAGAGCCAAGGTAATCACTTAACTTAAGCTCTGATACCAATTGTAACGGCTGGAAATTTCCGACTCCTCGAGAGTCGGAAATTCCGTGACGTTAGTGAAAGAAATTAGAGGGTGAGGAAGAAAAGATAGAACTAATAGAATAGAAGAAGAAGAAGAACATCAGAATCATCAGAGTAACACGAATCTCACAGCGGAACGAATAACATATAATATATAACATAACTTTGAAGTAAACAGTTATATATATACAATAGCACTTATCAGAGTACAACACTTACAACACAGCGGAAATAACTATAGCTGTAGAATCTTGAAGTCTCCTGCTCCAAGCTCTCCAAGTATATCTGTAAATCCCGACTACTTGACTGCCCGTACAAATTTAGGCACCCAAGAGTTTAGGGAAAACAACAAAGTAAACTCCGGGTCAGTCATGGGACTGGTATGAGTAAAATAGTTTAAAATAGGTATAGGATATCTCATAAGACCACGCCGTGAATACGGAACGGGTTTTTCCCTTATGAGTATCTGAACAACTTTGACAAGCAATATCATTGTGATATTATAATAATGTCTAAGTACAAATAGGTATCAATCTAGCAGAAACGCTTGCATCTCACGTTCTACATACATAGTATAAAATCATAAACCGCAGGGCTCTTATCGGAGAATGGATTCCAACAGACAAGGTATGGGAGCACCTTCTGAATAGTGTACTCTAGAGGTGATACACTCAGGGTTCAACAAGAACGTCTTGCAACCCGGCCACACATGACCGCTCACTCATTTAGCTTGAGTGTCGCGAATATATTGCCACCACGGTTATAGGCCATCAAACCGTCATCTGAAGATACAGAATCAAAAAGAAGTATAAATATGGATATTCCCTAGATCGGTGACAATACACCCTGCTTGGGAATGACCCAACTAGCCATGTTGCCTAGCCCAACTTTTGTTACTTCCTGGTGTGAGGCTAGAAGCTACGTCTATCTTCAGAACATCTGATCACCATTCACTTTGAATGCCACATCGTCATACCCGCCAAATCACACATTGACTTATCCAAAAATAACACGGGTATATAGCTAAGAGAAATGAATTCCTCTGCCACCAAACGTGAATACGTTTGAACAGATCAACTTACGCGATACATTGGATATACTCTGTCAGACCTTCTTCCATATACGTTGTCCTGGGACTGGACAAACCGAAGGCACTATTCAGTATATCCAGCTTAGTCACTGTTATCTAAGACTTATACAACAACCCTTGCACTTTACTCCGTCTTCAATTTATCTTTGGCATATATTGCTCGCAACGCTTATGCCGATACAGAGTGGTTCTTTGGATAATAATCCAACCGGTCTCTCCATATTAACAACGTTAAAATGGTAAAAACTTTGATAGTCTGTGATTCAACTATCAAATTAAAACATGTCGGTGTACAAACAACGATCTTATTTCCAAATGGAAATTCGATCGATCAATCATCATATGTTCATATTTCCTTATTTCATATATTTAGAAAATATATGTTATTAATCATTGGGAAACATTTCCATAGCTTATTTTCACATCACTATTATTTCGCAACTATCAGTCCCTAACTGTAACTAGTATGAGAACAATTCTCTAAGTATCAATCCGGAAGGTCGAAACCAACATCAGATCGTCACTTAGAAAACCGTTCAACTTACCCTCTCCAGTTAGTTTCTGAATTTGCTTAACTCTATTTCTTAAATTCTTATCATGAAAACATTTCATTTTCTATGTTAAGAAAACATATCTGACTGTATTTGGAAAACGTTTCCAAAACTCATTTACGGATTTCCAATGAACGTTGTATAAAACATCGTTACGCTTAATCCATTAATCGCTTATTACTTAACTATATTTCAAATCAACCTTTTCTATCGAACCACAACTATTCCTTTGTCAATTCTGAAGTCAATCAAGTTGGGGTATAATTACCTCTCAGACCTTAATTGAACAACGTCCTTTACTGTGAAATAGATGAAGCTCATCACTCACTTTTTCCAATCATCTGTTTACGCAAATTCTCGGATTCAGGTTACGAATCTACTTCTTATATGAAAATGTTTGATTATAACTATAACGTTATAATTCCTACTTCTGCAATATCTAACCTAAATTATAACTTTATCTCCTAACTCGAATAATTTAACAGACACCTAATTTCTAAATCAATAACTAAATCTTGATTTAAACCCTGGAAAGTAAATAGTACTTTCCCGAATTCGCTATAATCGAATTCGACGTATAACTCTCTTTCGAGTAATCTCTATTTGATTTACTCTTCTTCGAATAACTCATATTCGAAATCTCTCTCTTTCGAATAAACAATATTTGATCTCTTTCTTTTGAATATGCTATATTCGAAAATCTCCTTTCGATTTACTAATCGATAACTCCTTTCGATCAAACTAAAATCGATAACTCCTTTAACTCTATTCGAATAACTAATTTGAATAACTTACCTTCGAATAACCAATATTCGGTTTACTCTAACTCGATTAACTTAATTCTAATCGATTTACCCCATTTCAATTCAACTTAATTCAAATCGATTAACTTAACTCAAATTGATTAACTCCTTTCGAATAACTAAATTCGATTTAACTCTTCTCGAATAACTAAATTCGATTATCTCAAATTGAATAACTAATATTCGATTTACTCTTACGTGTTTAACTCTATTCGAATAAGAAATTCGAATCACTCTAATGTGTTTAACTCTATTCAAATATCTAATTCGAATAACTCATTTCGAATAACTAAATTCGATTAACTCCTTTTTACTTTACTCGAATAACTATATTCGATTAACACCTTCTTTCGAATAACTATATTCGATTAACTCTTCGACTAACTCCTTTGGATTAACTAACTTCGAATAACTCCTTTGGATTAGCTAACTTCGAATAACTCCTTTGGATTAGCTAACTTCGAATAACTCCTTTGGATTAACTAACTTCGAATAACTCCTTTGGATTAACTAACTTCGAATAACTCCTTTTGGATTAACTAACTTCGAATAACTCCTTTGGATTAACTAACTTCGAATAACCAATATTTGATAATTACTCTTCGAATAAATAATGTTCGGTAATTCTTCTCAAATGAATAACATTTGATTTCTCCACTCGAATAAACTATATTCGATTACTCTTCCCTCGAATACACTATATTCGATAACTCTACTTCGATTAAGTGATATTCGACAACTCTACTCGATTAACTCCACTTGGATAACTCTAACTGGTCAACTCTAACTGGTCAACTTTAACTGGTCAACTTTAACTGGTCAACTCTAACTGTTTATCTTTAACTGGTAAACTTTAACTGGTTAACTCAAATGGTTTAACCTAACTGGTTAACTCAAATGGTTTAACCTAACTTGATTTACTTGTCTCGATTAACTGAACTAATCCACTTAGTTTAACTTAGTTAATTCACTTTGATTAACTCTAACCGATTCACTTAGTTTAACTCAGCTAATTCACTTTGATTAACCCAACTAATTTACTTCGATTAACCAATTAGTTTAACTTGACTAATTCACTTAGTTTGACGCAACTAATTCACTTTGATTTACCAATTAGTTTAACTTAACTAATTCACTTCGATTAACCGCTTAGTTTATCTTAACTAATTTACTTTGGTTAACTTAACCAATTACTTTGATTAACTCGACTAACTTGCTTTGGTTAACCTAACAAATTACTTTGTTTAACTCTATTTATAAAGATTTACTTTTTACAACGTTTATCAATTTATAAAGATTTACTTTTAGTAACGGTTCTTCACTTTATAAATGTCCTTTTAATAACGTTCCTACTTCTCTATATAAGTCCAGACTTATATATATTCCATTTATCAACGATAAATAATTTATTTAATTTATAAAACATTATTTATAAATTAATCTACTTCAATTTATCTGTTTAAAACAGATTTCCTATTTAATATCTCATTTAAATCCATATCGTGTTATACCGTGTGCGAAGCACGGGTTTTAAATCTATCCTTGTATAATTCTATTTATTTTCCGAACAAGTGTTCCTTTATTTATTCCCTAAATAAATATTCCTTTATTCCATTTATTTATAATCTAAATAAATGTTCCTTTATTTATTTCCTAAATAAATAAATGTTTTCATTTTATAAAATCCTATCAATTTTTATAAATAAGATTTATTTTCAATATAAACATTGAAAATTTCCTTTTTACATTCTAGTACCCCCTACGGTGTTTAACATGTCGTATAACAATGATCGGTATCATTCAAACATATGAAATCAATAACGGATTTCATAACACATCATATATCACAATATATGAAAAACGGTAAAATAAATGTTGAGGAATCCAGTCGGATCCCTCCAACCTGTTCCCCTGCATCCACAGATGTTACACAATAAAATATACATCAATTTCATTCCAACATGAAATATACTGATGAACTGAATCAATATTTGATTGTCGTTTATATATATAACTATATCTATGTTTCAATCAAATCTATTTAACAGTCCAAACTATCAATACACAACCATCAAATCATTTAATATAGTTTATATAAAAATATAAACTGAGGAGAGTTAGTGAGTTTTACTCACATTTGCAGTTCATCGTTAAAGAACGATAAACTGTTATTTGATTCAGTCGGACAATTTATTTCGCCATAAATTGTAATGAGCTCGGATTCACTTCCGGTCAGTCTCATTGTGTTGCTCCCGTCCATACGATCTCAACGCAACTTACGGTTCGTCAATCTGATATCGTATGTAGAAGATACAACGTTACGAAGTTCATACACTATTTTTAAATAAATAAAACTTGAATTATTTAAAACTGGGCCTCACCCTTTAAATAACACCGGCCCACTTCCTCTCAAATTCTTGGCCCGTCACCCCTTTGAACATACCAACCCCGCACTGCCTTCAAATTAGTCCTTCTCCAATCTGATTCTTGGCACTCCAGTAAATAAATCCATACGTTGCCATACCATCCATTTCTTCCTTCTCATATATTAACCCATGATTCAACAACCACATAACACCATCACCAGGCCCGTTAACCTTTCAAGCCCAAACCCGTACCACGTTCATGTCTTCACAGAAGATCATCCGCACCTTCATTCCTGCTCACGTCCTAGTATATATACCAACCACACCATTTCTTCCCTCCCATCACCCGCTGTCAAGAACCAACTGTGAACCCATCAACTAGTTCGCAGTCTTCCTTCTCCCATCAAAGGAACACGCAGTCACCCTAAATCAGAAAACCACCCCATCGTATTTCCCCTTTCACAGCTCGTTCATTTCATGAACACCAAAATAAAGCTCCTCCCCCCCCCCCCCCCCACGTCACCACTTTGACGTTAACTTCACACCATGCACCTTCATGAACTCGCCGCCACCAAGTACATACTTCATCACTCCGCTCCTCTTTTCAACTCTCCTTCCTCTCCAACTACACACCAACTACTCGCACCCCCACTGTGTTAACAGCAGCTCCTCACTGCCCTTCTTTTACTCGCGCCCAACATCTCCATTTCAGTTGTGTCCCTCAGCCTCTACTCGAGTTGATCTCCGGATCTTGACCGAGCCTTGCTCACGCACCGTATACGTGCGACCACAAAGGACCCAGAACTTTCCCAAGATCCCCAAGAAGCTGCGGCTCCTCACCCCACGCGTTTTCTTTTGTTATGATTTTGGGTTTTTTTGAAACCATTTTCTTCACGTTTTAACGTGATGGAGGCGGCAGAAGTATTGATGACCACTCCAGAAAATGGTCTAGGTTAGGAGACTATTAGGAGTATTTATAAGGAAAGCTAGGGTTGGATTTCTTGAGGATGTTTTGAGGGCCACGCCTTCGGTTTTATTCCACAGGGAAAGGTATACTGCAAAGGATAAGCGTGTACATTTTATTTTGTTGTATGTGTGGTTTCGTAGTGTCCATTCAGTTTTGTCTCCCCATTTGTTTTGAAAACTTAGTTTTACATAGTATCCTGTTATGCCAAACTCCTTCGTTTACGGACTGATATAAAAATATCATTGTGATGAGCGAGGTGTCCCGACTCCAGAAATATAATAATATCGGTAGGTGGACTCATATTTTGAAACTTCAAAATGTTGATTTCAGGGTGCGAAATACTCCAAATAAAAAGTCGCTTATTTAATTAATTAAAAATTACCGTAAAATTCTAAAAATTAAATTATCACTACGCCTCAAAAGAACCTTGTCTGAATTCACACCCGATAACTAGTTATTTTGAAATAACCGTTATGGCCGATAAACGATTCTATAGCGACTATTTTAAAATTTGATTTAGACATATCTAAAAATCTACACGACGAAATCCTGATTTCTCTCTTCCATCAGAAAGATATACTTCACTAGCTCCACACGTTTCTTGTTTCACATAAATCCGGCTTAAAATGAATCTTATACATTCAGTTGAAGTTCAAATAGCCAAATTGCGAACTGCCGCGACGTTTCAGGTTCGTTTTTAATTATAATTATAAATTATAAGTTCGAACGTTGTACTTTAAGTTATCGATATCGCCAAATCGATATATAAATCATTAAATAAATAAATTATTCGACAGCTAACAAAACGCGCCATTACACCTTCAGCTCTGATACCAAGTTTAATACCCCACATCCTTTAGTGTCACTCACAAAGGGAATGCACTAAGTTCTGTGGAGCATTTAGGGTAAAAAATGCAGATAAATTACAAGACAAACAAAATTAAAACAGTGGAAAATAACACTTTACTTTATTGATAAAATAGTTTGTACAACAATTGTTTTCCAATATCAGAGTATCATCTGTCTTACAAAATAAAGAAGCATAAAACAACATTTATATTCCCCAATGTAGCATAAGCCAGCCATAGCAGCAGAAAAAGAGAGTCCAAAGCACTTTGTCAAAGAATCTTCGAGCTTGGGAAGAGTGACGGTCCAATCTAACCTGAGCTATACTATTCCCTCCTTAACTACCTGGGGGGAATGGAAGAAAAGAAGATGAAAGAAAACTGGGTCAGACATAAAGTCTGGTAAGTTCAGTTAGTTCTAGCATGTGAACAAGGAAAAACAAAACGACATGAATTAACTGAATACAAGACAATACCCTGATGATAGGGCCAACAATATAGGATAAGATTAATACAAGATATGCTAAGACAAGATAAACTGGATATGCTTTAATACTTTCTCCGCTTCGCTATTAACCTGTTATTATGGTTTCTATGTCTCTGCACCACCTATATAGTGTCCCAACTAGTAATCTGTCTAAAATGATAACGCGATCCCAATCCCAGTAATTGTGGTTGCCTTTAGGCGTACATTTATTATTTACTACCTAGATCTAATCTAGGGTTTTATATCAAAGTACTTCCTAGATTCCACTCGGGTTTCCGCGGCTTATCTAATGCTTCACAGATTCAGGGTTTATGCCACCTAGGTCCAACTAGGGATTACGCTACCTTTCGAACGATGCCACTAGTCTAGGACACACTACCTAGAGCGGTATATGTTCCTAGACTTTCCCCACGTATGTGTCGTGAATCGTTATCGTTGTCTAGATGCACATGTCCTCTATATGTGCGACCCGAGTCCCGTGGTAGGGCAAATCAAGAAACACGGAACTCGGTCGGGAGCTTTAAGTTATCTGCCGATGCAGATGCTAAGGTCTGTTTTTTCTAGTGGCTATGGTCCCACTTGACCCCACCCTCAACTATTGAAAGGCACACCTTGAAAAATGAGAACTATACGCAGGCCCCCCTATGCCCCACTAACCTATTGCCATCCGCAACCATAACTAGATAGCAAGTATATGGTCTTTTCGAGTTCTCCGCCTTTCCGTATCCCGATTGACTCAAGATGGTAGGTAGACGACGGGTCGCTATCACAGGGCCATTTATCCCGCTGAATCACGCTGGTCCATCCTAGTCTTTAGGTTGCCTTATATTGCAACCAAGGCATACCCTTGGTTCTCCTAACGCAGACCTTAACCTCTGTGAGCCAAGAGGATCATATGCCACCTCATAGAGGGATACCAAGAGTACCCTCACGTCCCCTCGAAGCCTCGGGCTTCGTAACCCAATTCGTTGGAGCCTTCTTTAAGATCGTTCTCTCCTCCTCGTGTTATACTAAGGATTACTACTTATTTTTCCTAACTAAGGTTTACCACTTGGTTTCCTGAATCGTCATTTTCTTAACTAAGGTTTACCATTTAGTCCTTTTAACTAAGGTTTACTACTTAGTTCTCTTTCTCGTCAAGTTGGATTGGTTAAGTGTCATTAGTCGATACAAGTTAACTTAACCTATTCATTTGTCATGTTAAACTGGTTAAGTATTACCAGTAATTCACGTTGACTTAACCCTGCCAGCATCAAGTTATATTGGTTAAGTATTTACTTAACCCTACCCATTCATCTTGTATTGGTTAAGTGTTCGTTTTTAACTTAACCTTGCCTATCTGTTTTAACTAACATGTTATAACGGTTAAGTGTTCCCTTAGTTAACTTAACCCTAACATTGGTTTGATTAACATGTTCTAATGGTTAAGTATTGTCCCTTCATGTTTTTAACTTAACCCTATTCATTTATCACACTCTGATGGTTAAGTGTTCAAGCTTACTTAACCGTATGGTCTAGTCCAGCTAACATATTAAATTGGCTAAGTGTATTAAATTTACTTAACCCCAAGCTCTAGTCTAGTTAGCATGTTAAATTGGCTAAGTGTATTAACTTTACTTATCCCCAACCTCTAGTCTAGTTAACATGTTAAATTGGCTAAGTGTATTGAATTTACTTAACCCCCTCTTTCTAGTCTGGTTAACATATTAAATTGGCTAAGTGTTTTTCTTAGTTACTTAACCCCTACAAATCTTGTCTTGTTACCATGGTAAGTTGGTTAAGTGTTCTAGTTAACTTAACCCTATCGTTCTAACTTAACTGTGTTAAGTTGGTTAAGTGTTCTTATGGACTTAACCCTCCCATTCTAGCTTAACTTTAATTGTCTTATTAAAGCACCAGCCACTCACATTAGACAGGTATTGTTGTGGCTGCCGGTATGCCGGTTGGTTCCGGGCAGTCTTACGCCACAACTCAGTCTAACCTCGGGCCTTTATCAGGCTCAATGCCTTAACCTACCACATTGGATAGGTATTGTTGTGATCACTGGACAGCCGGGCGGGTCCGGACAGGTTTACATCACAACTCAATCCAACCTCGGGTTAAGCATGTTCGTATTGTCTAAATTTACTTTTCTCATTTAGGATAAATTCAATAAGTAAATTTTCCCTAATTTACTTATTCCATTATTACTCTTTTAATGTACATTGTCAACATTTATTATTATGGCCCATTTTCCCTATATATCATATTTATAGTTTTTGGTATGTAAATTATACCAAATTAAGTGTCACTAACCATGATTATTCTAAACATGACAATTACTCACAATTACGACTAAATTCAAAATTTGTGCTAATATACTTATTATGCTAAATTAACTTTAATTGACCCAATTCTGATTTAACATCCTAATTTACAGTTTATGGCAAGACTAGAATTATTATTCTAGTTTACCGTTTACTCCTAAAACTTAGCTTACTTGCCAATACTAAATTTAATATGTCAAATTACATATACCATAATTCATGTCAAATTTTCAAATTTGCGTTCTAATAAACATGCCATAATACATGTTCTAAATTATGTCAATCATAATTATGTTCATGTTCCACATTATGCCAATTTCCAAGTTTACAACCATGTTTAAGTCAAATTTATGATTTGCCCAAATCGTATTCCCATCGTTCGTGTAATCGTGATTTCATCCTAGATTATAGATAGATCTAGATTCGTGGATAAAAATGGAATGAAACAAAATGCCATGAAAAGATAGACATAATGACTGGCAGAAGATGATAATTCACTAATCACAGATCTAACAAATTACACTGAATAAATTGATTAAAGCATCGAAGGCCTATAGATCTGATAATATTATGACATAAAAAGGGTTGAACAAATAACATAGGTTCAGGTATATGGGTAGATCTAACTTAATAGATAAATTCCCATAATCAAGATCCAAGGATAATTAAGAATAAACTGAATAGATAATCAAGTTTAGATCTAATCTCACAGTCATAATCCTAGGCAATAATATCATGTTCATGAATCATAGGTAATTATCCACTATTGTCCTTGTCATAGTCATAGGCATTGGTTTATGCTCCTAGTCAAAGGCTTATGTTCATAGTCAAAGGTTTATGTTCATAGTCAAAGGCTTATGGTTTCAAAGGCCACAGTTCCATAGTCATAATCTTAAGCATTGGCAATTTAGTCACAATGTGTTATAGGCCATAATCAAGAATCAGATCCAAAGTCATAAACAAGCACAGATTCAATGAAATGATAAGGCATATTTCTTATATTCTTTTAATTTCATGTCACAAATAGAAAAGGAGTTCAAATCTAAAAAGTAACCGACTTACTTTGATTGGATCTAGAAAAGAATAGAAAGATAGCGTTGCTTGAAGCAGTTGAATCTTTACTTGAATCCTAACTTGTTTTGAATCTTCTCTTGAAAGACTTGAGCAGCATATCCTCGTCTTGATTTATATTTTATTTTAATCTATTTATTTAGATTTAGAGAAAGAAGAAGAAGCCATGTCCATCAAGAATTTGTGCAGCATAAGGTTAGAGAAGAATGGTGCAAAGAGAAGGAGACCAGGGGGCTGTTTATATAGGACTGCAAGTTAATTTGAGCCGTCGATGCAGCCAAGGTTAATCAAAGCCATCCGTTCTAAAGAGAAGCCAATTATGTTCACAATTACTTTCTTAATGTACATTATTAACATTTATTATTAAATTTGTATGCACATTAGATACATCCCCGCTTTACACATTTATTATTAAATTTGTATGCACATTAGATACATCTCCCCTTTACACATTTATTATTAAATTTGTATGCACATTAGATACATCTCCCTTTTACACATTTATTATTAATTTTGTATGCACATTAGATACATCTTCCCTTTACACATTTATTATATTAAGCATTGGTTATTCTTAAATTAGTAACTTTAGTGTTAACAGAATTACGGGGTGTTACAGGGACTGATGTACAAAAGGATGTTAATGATGTTTTGAACAAAGTAGTTGATGTTAGTGGTAATCAAGCAAAGGAGAATGTAACTGAACTCAATAATTCAGAAAGCATGGAAAATTACACTTCAACTTTTGGAAGAAACAAGGATAATGTGGTGGTGGTAGATAAGAATGGCAATAATTTTGTGCAAAGGAAAGCTGATGCCAGTGCCAATGATAGTACACATGATACAAGAAATCTTAAAGAAAAACAAGTATTAGAGGACATTGTTCTTTAAAATCCTTTTTCCTCTCTTTTTGATTTACCATCATCAGACTCCTCTGTCTTACTAAATTGTAACTTGCACTCTTCTTCTAATATTGGTTCATTATCTTGTTCTTCCTCTTTTTCCTCATCTCATGATAATAATTCTAGTAACTCCTTCAGTTTTCATATTCCCACTGCTTCTGCCCATTCTTCTTTCTACTCTCACCTTGCTCCTCCCAATCATGTCATCCTTCCTCCACCGTCTGATCCAGCCGTTGTTCAAAATATTCCTTCATCCTCCAGCACTCAAGAGAAAGATTTCAAAAATATTCCTCCTAAATCTTTGATTAGTGATTTTTTAGCTTCAGCTACTAAGTCCTCATTGAAAACTAAAAAGGGAAAAAAGAAAAAAGCACTTCAAAAGTCTGTAATTGATGATTATATATATGGGGGTACTGAATACAGTCAAGATGATGTACTACCAATTGGCAGTCAAAAATCCCTCACAAAAAGGAAGAAAAGGAAGAAATCTGCTCTCTCAATTAAATCCCCTCAAGCTAAGAAATGATACATAATATCTGCTTTTGGAATATCAGAGGGATGAATCTTCCCTCAAAGCAAAGTGAAGTTAATTTTTTTATTCAAAGCAGTAAAATTCATTTGTTATGCCTATCTGAAACTAAGTTGGACTCGTTCTCAACAGCTAAAGCAGTTGCTTTTATATCCCCAAAATGGAAATCTGATAACAATCTTGATGAAGTTATTTTTGGTCGTTTATTGACTTTATGGAATCCTCAAGTTTTTAATCTTTCCAAATTGTCTTCTTCTGACCAATTTATTCACTATAAGTGTATTTACTTACCCTCTAATACTATCTTTTTGCTCACATCAGTTTATGCTCAAAATGCTTTATCTTTGAGGCTTTCTTTCCTAAACAATCTGCACAATCTCAATCCTCTGGGAGATCCATGGATTCTAGAAGGAGATTTTAATTGCATGTTTTCTTCTTTTCATAAATTGGGTGGATGCTCGCTCTCAATCAAAGATATAGCTCCTCTGAATCAAACTATGATCAAATCTAAACTGTCTTCTCTTAATTGGCTTATATCACCATATACTTGGTCTAATAAGAGTCACTCTGGTAATCCCACTCTTTGTAAACTCGATCATTTACTTGAAAATTCCTCTTTTCTTAATTTTTGTCCTTATCCTTCTTATCAAGTCCTACCTCCCACAGTTTCTGATCATTGTCCTTTACTTTTATACTGGGGTGAAGCTAATGCCATTGGAAAAGGGAAGTCTTCTTTCAAATTTTTTAATTTCTGGTTATCTCATGAGGATTTTTCCAGTATTCTATTGCAGATTTGGAAGCAAAAATATGGAGGAAACCCTTCAGACAAGTTGATCTATAAATTGAGGCTCCTCAAATTCCATCTCAAAGCTTGGTCCAAACATAATTTTAGTGATGTTACTAAGAAATCTACTCTTGTTAGATCCGAACTGATTCAAGTGCAGAACCTTTTAATTGCTAATCCTCAGGATTCTCAATTACATATTTTGGAAAAAGATCTGCAAGACAAGCTAAAGTTTATGTTGGATACTGAATTTCATTCTATGAAGCAGAAATCTTACCTTAGGAAAGAATTGGAAGCTGATAGGAATTTTAAATATTTTCACAATTCTTTGAAAATGAATAAAATGAGAGAAGCTATTAACATGATACATGATGCCGATGGTAATTTACTTACCTCTCAAGATGACATAGATAAAGCATTTGTTGAATATTTCAGGATTATTCTAGCTCCTGAAGTTCTTCCTCCTTGCAATATAAAGCCTCTTTTTAATATTGAACTTCCTTACCTTTCAAAAGGCCAATCAATGGAGCTTATCAAACCAGTAACAAATGATGAAATTAAGTTAGCAGTACAGGGATTGGATCCAACAAGTTCAGGAGGGCCAGAGGGTTTAATGCTTACTTTTTACAAAAATGCTGGACGACTATTGGTAATGATATTTCTGAGGCAATAAAATATTTTTTCTATTCTAATTCCTTACCAATTTCATTTACAACCACTTATATTTCTATGATCCCTAAAATTGAGAATCCCTCACATGTTTCAGACTTTAGGCCTATCTCTTGTTGTAGTGTTTTCTACAAAATATTTTCTAAGGTGTTGGCTAATAGAATGCAATCTGTTCTTCCTACTGTTATTTCAAGAAACCAATCTACATTTGTGCCTGGTAGATCTATAAGTGATAATATCTTGATTGCCCAAGAATTGCTTCATGGATATGATAGGAAGAACTTATCTCCTCGTTGTATGTTAAAGCTTGACATTAAGAAAGCCTTTGATAGTGTTTCATGGTCATCAATTGTTGCTATTTTGTCAAGAATGAATTTTCCAAAACCTTTTTTAGCTTGGATTTACACCTGTATTTCTACACCAAGGTTTCCAATCTCAAGGCATGGTTCTTTGCATGGTTACTTCAATAGTAAAAGGGGAGTTAGGCAAGGGGATCCCATTTCCTCATACTTATTCATTTGTGTTATGGAAGTCCTTAATTCTCTGATCATCAAACAAGTGAAATTAGGTAATCTGCAGCTTCATCCTAGATGTAAGAATCCTTTGATTACCCATCTTTGTTTTGCTGATGACCTCATTATCTTTACCAAGCCTACTTTAGCAAATATTCAATGCCTTCTTAATGTTCTTCAATCATTCTATGAAATAACTGGCTTGGAAATCAATTTAAAGAAGTCTCACATTAAAATTGTTGGGCTTAGTCAATCTTCTTTGAATGAATTAGTTCAAGTGTCTGGACTGATTGTACATCCTGAATACTCTAAATATTTGGGACTGCCTCTCTTCACTGGTAGAACAAGAGATAGTCGTATGCCTTTATATGAGAAGATTATTGCAAAGTTGAAGCAATGGCCCTCATGTCAATTATCACAAGCTGACAGGCTTACAGTCATTCAATCTATTATCACTTCTATGACATCATATTATTCCAGACATTATATTCTTCCACTTAAACTCATTAACATGGTAGTTAGCGCTATGAATAAGTTTCTCTAGCATGGTGATCCTTTTGCTAAGAAGATTATCCCTATATCTTTCTCAAAATTATGTGAAGATAAGAAAAATGGAGGATTAGGAATTATCAATCTTTTTCAATGGAATAAGGCAGCATTTCTTTATATATTGATAAGATTTTTGCTGATGAGAATTGTTTGTGGTCCAAATTTGTGAAGAGTAATCTGATAGGTAAAAAGAATTTCTGGACAATGCAAATCCCAAATTTTTGTAGTTGGAGCTGGGGGCAAATCTTGAAACTAAGAAGCACTTTTCTACCATTTATCCAATGCTCTGCTAATCATATGACTGGTTCATTTTGGCATTTACCTTGGGTAGGTAAGGGTTTAATTTTACATGATGTGGTAGAATATAATTTGAGAAGGAATTGTGGCATATCAGAATCTGCTAAAGTTAATGATCTGATACATGAAGGTGAACTCATTTTGCCGCATAGTAGTTCTGTAGTGTTAAGAAGGCTTTGGAATGAAATTTCTAATAATTTTAAAACTGGAAATGCTAGCATTACTTGGATGGGTAAGACTCACTCCATCAGGCTAGTATATGATCTTTTAAATGGTAATAAAGAAATCTTTCTTTGGTATAAAAGAGTGTGGAATTTGATGAGTAATGCAAAGCAAAATCTCTTGCTTTGGAAGGTGATGTCAAATGCTTTAAACACCAAAGATAAGCTGTTCAAATTAGGAATTACCACTGATGATATATGTGTTCTCTGTCGAGCTGATACTGAATGTAACACACTGTAACGACCCAGCGGATTTTCAGCCTTGAAAATCCACATAACACCTTTACCATATCTCATGTCGATCCTCCAAGCACTGAAAAACACTGGATTGTCATGAGAAAGAATTTAGAGGGTGAGAATAGAAAGAAAGAAATAATAGAATAGAATAAAGAAGAAGAACACACATCGGAATCTCACAGCGGAACGAATAAAATATAACAAATCCTTTATACAAACTGTATATACATACCAATCATCAGAGTACACATACATCAGTCACAGCGGAATAATAACTTTGAATAACTAGCGGTGAAGCCGCCTGCTTCGAGCTCCTGAAACTCCAAGCAGAACCTAACCTGGAACATACTCGGTCTGACCCGAGCACATTTGATTTAAAACAAAATACACCGGGTCAGTCTGGAATACTTTCAGTGATAAATTCACAGAACACACACTTGTTTAACTTTGCAAAATCCTTTATGAAATCAAAAGGTAATAGTAAGACTAGTCCACACATAAATACAGACGGTCTTGACCTTACTATAACCCAAACCATCTTTGAAATCAATATCTTTCTCTGATATTATCATAATGTCTAAATACAAATAAATAATGATCTAGAGGAACGCTTGCATCTCACGCTCCCCATATAAAGTATACAATCGAAAACCGCGGGCGCTTATTGGATATTGGATTCCAACTTGACAAGATATGGGTCCACCTTCCGATAGTGTATCTCTAGAGGCGAATACACTGGGTTCAACAAGAACGTCTTGCAACCCGGCCCTCACATGACCGACCACTCATTTCGCTTGAGTGTATCGAATGTATATCACCGACGGTTAGGATCAGCAACTGCCACCCGAATAGGGTCAGCATCGAATAGATAAAGAAGCAATAGGAATTTCTCTAGATAGGTGATCATACATCCTAATGGGAGCGACCCACATAGCCATGCTGCTAGCCCGATTTTTGTCATTTCCCGGTTGATGAGGTTTGAGGCTAGAACTTTATCTCTAGAACATCTGGTCATCATTCACTTTGAATGCCACATCATCAGATCCGCCAGATCACACTTGATTGACGTCCACAAAAATACTCTAGTTTATTTGGCTAGAGAATAACCATTTCTCCGCCGTCAACTACCGTACGTTTGGAGAAATCAACTCATGTAATTCCTTTGGAAATACTCTATCAGACATCCGTCCATACAAGTCATCCAGGAACAGGATGAACCGAAGGTACTCTCCCACAGCATCTCATATAGGAATCACCCCATGGATCAGTAGCGAGAAGTCCTTGCAACCCGTGTATTTCAACCACGACAGAATCACAAATCAAAATAACTCTAGCTGCAGGCCAGAGAAATTCGACAAGTAGTCCTTCCGCTTATGAAGATCCACGGTCTTCACTTGCTCCGTCTTCAATTGACGTCTTCACGTATTTGATGGTCGGAATGGTTTCCGAATATAATTCGATCCCGGACTTTCCGAACCAACAATCGTATTGGTCTGGTTTGATAGTCGGTGTTTTAACTATCAAATAACAATAGTGTGAACACAATGAGTTTTCTGATTCAGTACTTGGCACAACTCGACCTCTTTTAAAATATATTTAACCAAATTCCCTTTGGACTAACTTTAACTGATTTACTTTGATTGATTAACTCTAACTTGACTAACTCGACTTATTTAACTCGACAAACTTGACTTGATTACTCCTATAAACTAATACTCGACTTAACTCCATTCGCTCGACTCTAGATCGCAGCGATCACAATGGTTACGCCTGATTCCCTCAGGAAACATCCGACCGCCGTAGGCTATCTGCAGCCCCGCGAATTACGCTAGCAGTCGTACGCAATGGAAACTTTTCCTAGATAACTTTGTTTGATTAACTCTACTATATTCGATCAAATCTAATTGAATAACAAATGTTTAATATAATTGAAATCACTATTCTTACTTCTTTTGAAACTGATAATTGCAATTTTATTAAATTTACAATCTTGCATCAGAGTTTGATATTTCTTGTATTAGATAAACCAATTCATCACCTTCACTCACGTCAAACTAATACCGTTCCTCGATAATAGTGAAGCCAACCAAGTTGGAGTATTTTAGTTACCTCTCAGACCTTGATCGACAACGTTCTTATCTCAGAATAATATCAGTTCGTCACTTAACCACCGATATTCAAATCTCGTTCACAAATCTTGATTTCAAAATCTGAGTTTACACAATCGTTTCTTACATTTGAAATCCTTGCTCAAAATCATCTTAGTTAACTCCTTTAATTAAGTAAATACCCATTAAAACCATCTTTAACTTAAATCAGCATTTCGCTTGTACATTTTGATTAAAAATCAAATCTCTCACAAAACTCTCATCGCCTTTCTGTTTTACTTTATCGCTACTAAACTTTCCTTAGTTGAATTCTAACTAAGGTCATCATTTTAATTATAACCAAAAGGTAAAATTTACTATACTCAAGATAGTTGACTTTTGGCATTGACTAAGTATAGTATAACCATCGTTTTAAAATCTTTGTACTAAAAATTTACTTCACTAACCCCAACTATTCAATAATCCCCTTACATTTATAATTGATCAAAGATTATCTATTATTTCCACTATTCATTAAACTAAATGAATATCCAATCAAATTTATCAAACTACTCAATTTAACTAACAACGGTTGATTCTGCCAACTGTACATATCCGTCAACAGTTAACTGAATTACATTTGTCATTTTCCCTTTTAAATTAGTTTAAATAACTTAATTGATTTAAATCGCTATTTAATTGTTTAAAACAATTAAATAAATTTACCAATCCGTAGGTAAATCCTTGGGTTTTTCCTCTGCTTTCAAACTGGTATAATCCTTTTAAATAATCCCTTTAGACTCGATATAAATATTTATAAATTGCCATTTAAATCCTTATATAATCTAATTTAAACTTAAACCCAGTTTTAAAATAATTAAAAAATTTAAAACTGCGTCAATTCACCGAAAGGTCAACTGACGTCTGACACAACACAATTTGGCCATTCACTGCCAATTTTCCAATCAACACTGTCGGTTGATTTTAAACACAACACAGGTGCATATCTATTCAACCATCAACATACAGAGAGGTTTTGGTGTCAGTCAAGGTGAACAATTCATATCTATGCATAACAAATAAAAATACAGTTAATTTGAGGAATCCGGTTGGATCCCTCCAACCTGTCCTTCTCTGCATCACAGATGTCAGTTGATAAAATAGATGAACAAATAAATAAACAACTACAACCAATCAGACAATAACAACCAATTGCATCCATCGCATCCAATCAACCAATTTAGACTATTAACTATAAAATATATTTTTCTATGAATGTACCACATCACAGGATTCCAGAAGGTGTGAGAATTAACTCACCAGAGTTTGTTTTGCTTGACGGTTGACGCGTTTGTTGCTTTTAATTTCAGACGACCATTCAAAATTAGCTGAATTTTCAACAGTGTCGGATTGACTCCTAGCCAGCGCCATCGGGTAGGTCTCGTCCCTGCGATCCCAACGGATCCAGTTTTGCTGAAATCCGTGTACGTATGTAAAAGTTACGCATATTTAAAGTTTCATATGTTTATCAATTAATTAAATTATAGATTAAATAAAATAATTTAAACAACTTACCAATTACCTTTTAATTATCTGTTACCAAGTCCACGTCATCATCGTTCTTATGAAAACGCGGTTTCAAATTTCTGGGTTCTGAAACCCGACGCTAACCTCTTCCTCATGAGCACGATTTAAACATCCACCTACCACCATCGCCAGCGTCGACCGGAGACCCCACCGACCCCCTCACCGTGGCCGCGCCTCCGTGTACTCCCATCGCCAGAACTGGCGAACCCCAAAACCCATCTGACGCCCCTAATTTCGAACTCCCCCAATTTCCGTTCATCCCCCAAATTCGCTGCCACCTCGCCACTTCAGGCGCCGCTACCACCGCCAATCGAAGGGCCTTGCCACCCCGCTTCTTTGGCCACCAGACCCGACACCCTCGACGCCTGCTCCGCCCTGAAAACCACCAAAACCCATCACCATTTTGGAAACCCACCCAAAATTGATAGCCTCCGTTCATCTGCCTATTTCTCTCTCCTCCGACCACCAGAGACTTTGAGACTACAGCCAAATCGAAGGTCTATCTCTCCTCTTCAAAAGCCCCAAGGTCCCGGCCTCCCAAATCAGCCCAGTCATCGCAATTTTGGCCAAAAACGAAAATGATTTCTGGCCGTTCCTCGCGATTTCCCGCCACCTCAGGCGACCATTCCACCCCGGATTTTTACAGTAGCTAGAGAACGAGCCGATCTACAACTTTTGTTCAGATCGCCATAGCAAAAACCTTACGGATTTGGAGTTATAATTGATTTTGTGTTTGAGGACTTTATTGCAAAATTACCGGGCAGAAATGAGGATGGGCTGGAAATTTATGATGGGGGGGGTTTATATAGTGGTAATTTATATTATTTCAAGTCGATGTGATGTCTGACAATGACTGACGATTTTTATTTCGTGCCTATCGCGTTTTCGAACGTCGTTTATTCGCTGCTGCGCTCACATACGAACCCCGTTCGAGACGCGACTGGACGGCATAGTATATTTCGACGATACGGTCCTAACAAAACTTGTTTCGTCGAATTCCGTGTCCGTTTGCTCAAATAGCGCTTGTACACGTCCAAATAGATCGATTTATTTTACATTTTATTTTGCCACACTCACAAAATAACCCCGATTGACGCGCCGTTTGAAAATCTAGCAATAATTTACTGTTACGATCCCAACAAAATTTGTTTCGTCGTAAACAGAGGTCGTTTGAAAAATGTCCCTTTTATAACTAGCCAATTCGAATAAAATAAACCAATTTTTAAAATACTTCAATATAATATTATTAAAATATTGAAATTGGCCATACACGACCAGAATATCATATATTACCCAGATAAAATATCCCGGGTTGAGTTTCAAGCCAAATCAATATTTAAAATATTTAAAAACCGTTATTTAATATAATTGTAGCGCTATATATATAAAGGAATTCCTGGCGCTGTTTTTCTGAGAATTTGATTTGGACATAAAATAAAATCTACACGATGAAAACTGGATTTTTCTCTGCCATTGGAAAGGTATCGTCAAACCGGTCCCGACGTTTCTTGTTTCGAAGAAATCCGACTTATTTTGAACCTGGTACGACCAATTGAAGTTCAAAACGCCAAATTGCGAACTGCCGCGCCGCTGCAGCCCGTTAATTAATTAAATTATAAACCATATATATTCGTCGTCGTTTTCAAAACGAATTGTCACTAAAATTTCAGTATAAACAATATTTGACCACTTTAAACTGTCCCATCACGATATATTTCAAATTCGACAATTTCCCATATTTTGGAAATTAAAATAATATTTATTATTTATGTTAAATAATATATTCACAATGTAATCGTTAAATTCGATTATTCAACCTTAAACCAATAATTTAAATAATTAAAATATTTAAAATAACCCAATTAAATTGGCAGAAAATACGGGTCGTTACACACACATTTGTTTTTTGAGTGCTGTTATGTGCATCAGTTATGGAAGAGAGTTCTGGACTTTGGAAAGTTGCATCAACCTTCAAGCAATAGTAGAGAAGAGTGGTTCAACTTGTTTAAAGCTACTAGATAGAAATCGAAAGGAGGATTATTTCTTTTAAAATTTCTGAAGATTTTTCTGCTGAAAATTTGGTCTGAAAGAAATCGAAGAATCTTTTCTTTTATAGAATTGAGTTCTGATGCAATGTTTTCAGTTTTAACTAATGCAATACTGAAAAAGACTGCATGATTAGGGGTCAGTGATTTGCAATTCAGTTATGGTGACTTTAATCATGTTCAGATTTGGCTCCTTCTTTATCTATGGAGGTTGCTATTGGAGCTCTTGTTTTTTGAGCAATGTTTTGTAATTTGTACTTGGGTTAGTTTTGATGAATGTTGTCTAATTTCAGGTTAGCATTGAGGTTTTTTCATTTACATTATATTGATCATAGCTCATTTTTCCTCAATGCTAACATTATATAGCTGATTGTAATGTATATGTGTAATTTGTTGTTGTGAATAAAGATTAAAATGCCTTTCAAAAAGAAAAGAAAAAGATTTGCATTTTTATTTATTTTTAAATAAGATGTGATGGAGTTAGCATACAAATTTGGTCGTATGATTAAAATGTTTGGAAAATTACTTCTCTTAACGGATAATGAAAGAAAAGTTTGAATTATGAGAAATTTTAGTGCAACTAGTATATATGGAGATTCGTAGGTGATGGCGATGAAGTCTACTTTAAATTATAGTCTTTATTTAATGAGTAGAGGACTAAAAAGTACATGTATTGGCTTTTCGAGTTTTTAAAACTAAGTTGTGTTAAGCTGTAATTGCATAACTCTCTCTCTTTTCTTCTTATATTCAATAATAGTATTAATCCAAGGGTATCCAACATTGCTTGTAAATCTACCATTGGTGTGAAAACCTGCCAAGTTATGTCCCAACTCTCACGCTAGTCCGCGAGGCACTGCATGGGTGGGATACCATGGTCTCATTTTATGAGTTGGACACCTAAGGATTACCGACATCTTATTGACAAAGTCTTTGTCGGTCTGCACAATCCGCCAAACTCTGTCCCAAACTCTCACGTTAGTCCGCAATGCAATGCATGGGTGAGATACCTTGGTCTTTTCAATTTGGTGTGTAGTTAGTTATAAATTTTAATTTTTATGAAGATAGCGAATAAACAATGATGTCTATACACTTCTTGACCTTATATATTTGACTAGTCACACACAAGGAAATAAGAATACCAGTTTGCAAACTGTGACAAGTAAACTAAGAATTTATTTCATGGTTGCACTATGTTATCAACCGAACTTACTGGCCAAGCTAGAGGAGATTATAACGATAGCCAGACTTTTGTTTGAAGTTTTGATTAGTAACAGACTAAAATTTCATAGTGACGACCCAAATTTGTATTAACACATTTACGTCAAATTTAAAAGTAAATTACCCATTTGTAAGTATTCTTTTGAAAACTTGCATTCATCTTGTAAATAAACTTGCATTTAGGAAATTTTCGCACTATATTCGAATATTGTGGGTAGTATCCGCTGAAAACCCTCAGGAGACAACACTTGTCCTACTGGCGACACCCAGAGGTTTAACGGCTTGTTACATACGCTCAATGCAATCATAGAAAACAGATTTATCCTAGTTTTTTTTGCTTTGTTTATTTGATGACGAATAAAAAGATAAGTGTAGGGATATTTGATGTACATGTTAATGTGTACATTTATATTCACACATTTATTCTTGTTTTAGTTAAATAAATAACATATTGTGTTATTTTACATGTTTTAACCAAAAACTGAAATTCTCAAATTATCATGCATTCATCTTTATATTGGGGGAAAATGGTCATTTGTGCATGTATTTATTTTTGATAAAAATTACTTGTTCATTTTTCAAATTATTTTGTAGGAATTTTGGTGAATCTTGGTGAAGTCTACATGAAGATACGCATGCACAAAGTGAATACAAAGGAATAAAGTTGGAATTAATTAACACACGATTTAGTGGAGGACCCTACCTACCCATAATCCCTCTTTCTCATATGCTATATTTAGAGGCTAATGTATTGGCTAATGGAGACAAAACAAGCTTCATGCACTTGTAATGATTCATTAGTGGATAAAGACAAATTGGAAGCTTCATGAAGAGGGTAGTGTTGGTAGTTCTCAACAAATACGGATTAGGGTTAGGATTTTAACATGTATAAATACCCCACATATACTCCTGTAAAGGATCCTCTCTATTAGTTAGTTGAGTTGTAGGATCAATAATAAAGCTCTTTCTTTCTTGGCTTCTTAGCTATTTCCTCTTATGTAATTTCTTTCTTTTATGTGATGTTAGTTAATTAGTTCTCTTTTATTTACATGCTTCTTACTTCTTGTTGTAGTGTAGATCTTTTTTATTTTATGCAAGTAAAATAGTTTTTCCTTCATTTTTCTCTCTTTTTACTTTGCTTTTCTTTCATGTTGCATGCTACAATTGTTAATATGATAGCAAGTATAAGAAGAAAAACCCCTTCAATTTAGGGGTAATGAAGCTCTCTAATTATGTAGCTTCAACATTTTGATCATTTATGCTCCCTTTTTGTGCTTAATGGAAATGGTAGAAGTGGTTTAACTTGTTGTTTAGCTTTGAATTTGATAGTCCATATTGTTGACACCAAATAGATTATGCTTAAACAAACATAACACAAATTGCATCTTCATCTAAATATGATTATAGAAAAGAAGTGATTGTTGAAATTAAAACTTGATGGCCTATATTTCTAATCATTAATTAATAGGCCATGCTTAAAATATAATTGATTTTCATCTTTTTGTCATGTTCATGAGAGTTAAACAAGTGGGTTGGTGGTTGTGTTGAAGTTTGATGGCTTATGTTGGGCTAATTAATAGCACAAACATGCCATGCTTAGGATAATCACATCAACTAATCACACTTTTGACAAAAAAGAGAGATCATAATTTCATAATTTGTTGAACTATATGATCAAGAAAGTGGATTTGCTTCTAAATTGATTTTAACTCTCACATTTTTATCTATCTTAAGTTGTTAGTTTAGTTTAATTGTAGTTATAGTTAATATCTCTCGACGCTGGTTTAATTTGATTGAGTAAAATTTAAAATTATTTCTTTCTCCGTAGATCGACCTGTATTTGCCACGTACTACAAGTGTTGTGCACTTGCGGTTTAATACACTTCGCGATAGATTTCTAATTGATAGAATATTCGTCGTCAAACATTTTGTTGTACAATTGAATTTCAATTTCAAATGCACTATAAATTTAGAATTTTTATATGTGCACATACATATATGTATATGTATGTATATTTAGATACAAACATACGCACATTGACTCTGTTCAAAAAAAATTCTTAATTGCTCTATTTGTATGTTTGTAACGTGCGTTAATGATTATTATAACACACGTTTTAATTTTTTCTGTCTCTTGATCTTTTTTACTAATTTGTAAAGCATTAATTACTAATAATTTTAAATCAATTCTCCTTTCTTCTATTAAAAGGGTACGCTATATTATATTAATGTTCTGCAGTTTTGAATTCAAGCACACACACACATACATACACACACACATATATATATATATATATATATATATATATATATATATATGTGTGTGTGTGTGTGTGCATATATATATATATATATATATATATATATGCATAAATTATTCCCATTAGTTCATTTTAAATTTTCATTCATTCTTCTTATAAACTTCCCTTATTATTAATTTTTGTTACTAATTAATTAAATACGTTATGCATCTTTTATTATTATTTAATTAATTACGTTATTGTTACAACACTCCCTTTTTTTCTTATGTTACACATTTATTATCCTTTAAAATTTAAATATCAGTCATACACAATTGACTAAGATTTAGTATCTATATACATACATACAAACATACATGTAAAATTATTTCCAATGTTAAAACTTCAAACGTGTTATATCTTTTCTATTTGAACTTCGATGGAAACTACTATACATGAAAATTCATTAGAAAATCGCCACGAATGCAATGATACAAGTTTCGTGATCAAATTCCAACATTTATAAAATTTCATTTATCTTTATTATTTGAATTTATTAATTAAATTTTTATTAATTAATTATTTCAAAGACATGAGGTGTTACGTTATCGATCCATCACCTTTGGATCACTATCAATCTATAGGATTTGCACACGATCCATCAGGGGTGGCCCCAACATGACCCCTATCACCTCATTGGTCTCTCCTATAAATTTGGTTGTAATCTGATGCCTCTAGTTCAAGATATTGATGGATCTTCTAAGTTCTAAAACAATTCAACATGAGTTAAATCCGAAGTTAAAGCAAACCAAATCCATAGGCCATAAGACTTAACATAAAACATTTCAAGAACATAAGGAATGGAAGTGTATTAGGATTCCTTTAACCCAAAGGGTATGGATGGGTACAAATCTATACCACATGGATTGGTAACAATCCATTAACTTGAGTCCAGAGGAGTTCATCTTTCCCACGTAACCTCATATCCTCTATACAGGCCTGCTAGTGCAATATCTCTGCCCAACTCATCATTAAACACTTATAAATACAAGATCACTCCCAATATGAAAAGGATCAGATATCTCTCTGCCATTACATCGTAGAAGTTTAGCTTTAGTTATCTCCTCTTGCACAATATCGTTTAAGAGCTATTATGATCTATTCCAGTCAACTCTTGTACTTGTGATTCTTCTCTTTTAAATTACTTGTAATCAAGCTACTTGTAATTGGCATAATAGAAATAAAGATGTTTAAAAAGTAGACTTAGGTTTACTTAACAACCGAACCACTATAAAATTGTGTCTCGTATTTACTTCCTCTTTTTTTCATTTATTTTATTTGTATCTTGATATGTGTTGAATCTATCTAATTGCCTATAAAGTCTAGTGTTTTCACTTATATCTAGGTTGATGTTATTTTTGGCGTTAACAATTACAATCGTATCCTTTGTGTTTGTATCATTATAGTTGTATCATTGAAAATAAGTACAATATACAACATACATCAACATTATCAGAAATATCATCGAAATGGTATGAAAGTATAAAAACAATATACGACATACAATGGTAACACAAGACACATCATCCGAATGTTACAGAAGTTAACAATATACAACATACGTTAGCAACACAAGTCACAACATAACTAATCACCGTAATTATCATCCAAATGGACTGACTTAGATAAGTAATCATCAAAATATCCAGCTGATAGTTGAGGAGACACATGTAAAGCATCGAGCTGAGCTGGTAACGCTACATAATGCTAATGGCCATGTATGATCTAGAACCATGCACTAGTATGCACAATAATCTCGTAACTTCGATCCATATAAGTGACGAATATTGCACATAAGTTATACAATTTTCAATAAAAGAACGATGTGATAAACAAACGTAGTGATAACGTAGGACATGTACATACCTTGTGAGTAGGATACAAAACAACAGTGGGAAACCTTAGTACATCTAAATCAGCTGGATACTAAATAGGATACTACAGTAGCTAACCATAAGCATCGTATGCAATAAAACTATGTTTGGTCAGGTGGTAGAGGAGGCGGAATATACCGTAGTGACTGAGGATAGAACGGGGTGGTAGGCATGGACACTCTACTAGTAACAATTATATATCCAATAAGATCGGAGTTTAAACCTCGTATATACCAAGTAAAAGATGAGAAGATGCCATTCTTGCCCAATATGCATTGCATTCATCCTCTCCATAAACATAAACAACTTAGTTGCGAGACCAAAAGTCTCACTACACCGGACTATATACGCAGTTCCAATCGATCGTGTAAATTAAACATGTCCTCACATGTAATAGGATCAAATGAAATGTGCAACCCATTGCTAGACCTGATAATGGCATCACTCCCCAAGATACCAAGTAGGTAATCCTTTAGTAGTAGCAAAAGGACATCGACGGTGAGACAACGACCATGAAACCTATAGTGGATGCACCTTGATCGACTCATGCCCATGAAAGTATGTAACCCAATATCCAACCCATGGAAAGGGATGAATGTTCCTACGACATCACATATCAAATTATTGTCATGCATGGCTAACTCGTGTTGTAGACCATGAGAGAATGAGGTAAAACCTACTGGTCCTCCCGATTGTTAGGCATTGCGGAATGGATCATTAAGGCAAAACTAACACTAGAGGAGGGAAGGGGTGAATAGTGTTTTTAAAGAATAAAAAAAATCTAAAACTTATATGATCTACTATATGAATCACACACCACAGAGATAATCATAGACACATAATCAAACGCAAAGATAAAGATAAACAAAAATAAAATGCAGAAATGGAAAGAACACACCGGATTTTATATGGTTCGGATTACTACTATGTCCAGTCCCATGCAACGCTGAATTGCACAGAGTTTTATTACTATATCAATATCCAAGTACAACACCCTTGATTTCACGGCCACAAGGTTACCACTGATTCCAAACACCTTGATCAAGTATATTCCTCTTGATTTCCCCGGCTACAAGGTTAACATAGCTCCGTTTCCTTGATTTCAAGGCTACAAGGAACACACCTTTCCCAAACACTACCCAAACAATTACAACAACCCTATAACTCTTATATAGCACTTCGATTTAGAGAGTAATGAGTAGAGAGTGAGAAGAGAATAAGTTTTATATAAACAGAATTGAATTCGGCAGAGTATAAGTGTAGAAATCATATAAATATGAAATATTAATGGTGTAAAGAAAAGGAATGAAGATAAAGAAGAAGAATGATTAAAAAAAATTCAAAATCAGCCCTTATTTATAAGATTTGAAAGGTTCCAACGCTTCTGGAACATTACAATAGTGAAAAGACACTTCCTTTCAAAATAAAAAATATGACAGTTATATGTCGACATGTCCAAGAATGTATGTCGACATAACCCTTCATAAAATTGAATTTTGAGCATTTTTGAAGTGTTTTAATATACATACATATATATATGTATGTATAATTATGGAAATTCTTGAATTAAAACAAAGTGTTACAAATAAGTATTATAAAATAGAAAATCATATGAAATGATAAATATAAAATATATAAACATATTTATAAAATTATAGAGTTTAAAACTATATGAATATAAGTATATAAAAGTATATAACTATATAAATATATATACTTATAAACTATAAAACTTGAAATTAAAATCAAAAGTAAAATAGAGAAACTTAATAAAAATTGAAGATAGAATTTGAAAAATAGAGATTGAAAAACAGATTTTGAATTTAAATTTGAACCTGAAGTGTTATTCAGAGTCTTACATAAAGTAGACTCTATTACTATATTTATCTTGAACTCTTGAAATCTTGATTACTCATGAATCTTGAACCATCTCCGAATTCTGAATCTCTAAAAGCACTTAAGCCGTACAGTCTTCAATATTAATCCCTGTGTGTGTGTATATATATATTCTAGATAAAGGTGTTAGTATATATTTTATAATCAATTAATATTAAAATAAGGTTGTTGTCATCAAAACTCCATTCTCTAACACCAATGTCTCATCTATGGAAATAATGATTCGGGTGACTATATAATCAAATCAAGAGGAGTGTGCATGTTGGCAAAGTATTCGTAATGCAATGTCGGAAGAATGTACCAGAAGCCAGCAATGCATGATACACTAGAAAGCATATACACATCCACGTTGGTGTATAGATGACCAAGAATAGTTGAACCCAATATAAAGTGTGCAACATGGTCGACTTAACTAAAGATAACAAGTAACCAAGATGTATCGTGCTCTTGTTGTCCATAAAGAACACAGAGCCAAACATATGTAGGTAGAAAGCACATAAAACAGGATCTCGCATGGCCTCGACAACATTATATGTGGCAATATAGTCACTAAGGCTCAGAGGCTAGTAACTCACATATCAACATCGCCTTTGATTACTAAGGAAGACATCATTATAACCCTCTATATAATCATAAGCATACATGAGTGTAATCGAAACAGAACTAGTCACCTCAATGGGTATGCTAGTAAATAGGTAAAAATCATATAGAGTCACACCTATCTCTGAATCAGACAAGTGAAATGTATGGATGGTAGGCCACCACCTCTTAAATAATGTCTGAACTAAACATTTGTCTGCAGTGACTGTGGGTCAATACTCAACACTAAGTAACATACCAAATGGACATGCTAGTAAATTCTCTCGTAATTCGACTACAGTGTAGTATATACCTTGCTAATGCTTTTGCTTCTCGCTCCTATAACCTAAATGTGCTTAGCCTAGAATTTTTTTTCTCTAATATGAATACATGCGTAACATGCTAAACATCACTAACTACTATATCAATATATTTTTAATATATGTCAGTGTTTAATATTTTTTAACACTAGCAATGTATAGTGAATATTACTAAAATTGTGTAATGAACATTGCTTATAAAATCAAATCTACTCATAATACTTAATGAACTTAACATAAATGTAAAATATATCATAGTGATCTCAACATCAGTTGAGCTCCTATAAGATGCAGTAAGTTGTAACTCTTTGATCGAGCATAACATATCAATAGTCGCTCTTTCAAGAGGTATAGGATGAGCAAGGCCTGCCATTGTCTCGATCTGTACTTGAATCTTTCTTCTTTAAAACTTGCGTTTAACTGAGAACTGCATATTTTATATTTCAAAAACAAAAATTAATGGAAATAATGGAGGGAAAATGGGATAGACAATGTTTATATAAACGACCAAATAGGGTGCCAATTGAAAAGAAATACCTAGTGTGTAGACATCAAATACAAACGTCTTTTAAGTAGGCGCCTGTTTGTTGGGCTGCCTACTGAGCATGCTGGCTGATGTTTTGAAGGTTAAATATTAATGCCTTAGGACTACTTGGAGATGGCTCTGATGTAAATATTTCTGTCTTACTTTTTTGTCAATTTTATTAATACTTCGTTATTTGCCTTTCACACCCATCTAAAAATTTAAAAAAATTAAAATGATAAGTTTATCCTTATATATTATTATACTTGATGTTTTCATTTTTACATTCTATTATGCACTTTACTCGTAGATAAATAGGGCGAGAATGAAATGATAAATGGTTCCAAAGAAGACAATAATGTTTTTTTTTATGAAAACGAATATGCTTTATTTCAAATTTTCCCTTTTTACATCTTTTTTTATTAACGTTTTTTTATTTTAGGATTTTTTTCTATGACTTATTGTCGTGCTAACTAGGAATTGAGACAAAGTAAGTTCTTAGATAGTCTAGAATGTAGAATCCAATGTACTCAGAATGCTAACTAAGCTAGTTTAATGTAATAAACCGTATAAAATATAATTTACAATTAATTTTTTTGAACAAAACTAAATTATAGAATTTTTTTTAGGTTGCTCTATTGGTAAAAAGGAAAAAATATAATGTTTATAGATTAAAATTTCATTGTTTTTGATTGTTTTTAATTCTTTTCACATTAATATTAAATAAGTGGATTGTTAAAGGGACTCCACATTTGGTTAAGGGGAGGACCAATTTTTATTTATTATACAGTTGTTATTGGGAGGACAAAATATATTAACCTCCCCTTAAATAGATAAATTAAAATTTCAATATTAACCCCTATGATCCTCATTAATATTAAACATAAAACATAAACCTTAATTAATGCTTACAATTTAATGTTGCACATAAAAATAAAAAATGGTTATAATTAATGTAATGGAGACACAAGAAAATTTCGTGGATTATTGGAAGGCATTGGATTAGATAATTAATTGTAATTTCATATTGAAATTGGTATGATTAATTTAGAATAAATGCAGAACGATAATTTTGATCTAATATTATTGAAATTGGTATGGTTAATTTAAAATAAATGTAGAATGATAATTTTGATTTAATATGCTATATCAAATTTGTGTAATTGAAATGTTTAGTAATTCGCACATTTGTTACTTGCGCTGAATTTAGTAAGTTAGGTTTTAACATAAGTGACGAGCTAGGGGTAGTTAAGTCTCGTTTTCTTTTCTTTTTAAAATAAATTAGACTTCCTTAACAAAAAAAATTCATGTTGGAGTCCCCTTAAAATTATCCTCTTCTTAACCAAATATGGAGTCCCTTTAACAATCCCCTTAAATAATTATTTTTGAATGGGCATGTGACGAAAAGGAATTCCGCTCGATCCGAATCAGTCGCTAAACCGATCTAGACCGTTCGAAACGCCGAATTGTTTTGAGAACACGACAAAATAGAACGCAGGCGGAAGAACATTTCATCGTAATTACAACAATGCATCAGATTACAGGAATATATAGAGTATCAAAGAATATTATACAACAGAAAATATCAGAGATTTAAATTACATTTAAATCCATAGCAGCGGAAAATAATACAATACACAACTAGAAGGGATACGCGGATACAAAGCTTTCCGAGTATCGTTCCAGCTTTAAACCAGGATCCTGTGAATATAAATCTGCAAAACCAAAACTACTAGCTGCCCGTGTCAAAATAAGGGCACCCAGAGTTTAGGTTAAAACAATAAACTCCAGGTCAGTCATGTGACTGGTGTGAGAACTAAAACAGTTATAAATCTTTATTTTAAAGTTAGGTAAATCAAGGGACCACGCCGTATAACACGGAATGGGTTTCCTCCCAAGGATACCAATGCATAAAACAAACACGCGCAATGCTAAATAAAGAAAAATGAAGCTATTATAAGACCCAGTTCCCATCACACAATGCAACGCAAGCCGGAGGATAGGGTTTTTACCTTATAATAGCCAAGAATGCTTGATACGTTTAAAACAAATCATTTGATACTATTATAAGTGCATAGTGTATAAAATAACTTCAAATCATAAATATCAATCATAGACGGCATAAGCGCCCCATCCCACTATGTCGCCATACTAGGCTCTACAAATAAAACCGCAAAGTCACGTATTTGGAGATTGGATTTCCATCTATGAACCGAGGCAAAAGATAGTCCTCTACCGATTCGAGACTGCCTAGCCCGAGCCTCAGGATCAGAACGCATCAACCCTTTGGATCGTCAGGGCCGGTCCACCGATGTGGATTATTATGCCTGAACACTACGTTTCCCCGCCCTTTGGGGCGTAAATAAGCCAACGAATGACTCCATCGGTCCCGGATCGACCGATATAACCGAGGCGCCTCGCAACAGCAACAACCACATAAGTCAAATTCGTCAGGGCGTGTAAAACCACTGACGCCACTTCTAGCTAGGAAGAAACGCATGCCCTCCCTGAGGTCCTCTCCCGTTTTTGGTTCATACCGGGTGTGAAACCCGCGAAGTAAACGTTACACAAAGCTACACCACAAAGGCCGTGCTTCGATCATCAACCACAAGGCGTTGCTTTTCAACAGAAGCCTTGATCATTTGCCACTTAGGCATGCCATACAGGCAATTCACTCTATGCGTTTGATATCCATCAGTATATAACCCCTGAGCTCGTACGTCTCAGAGAAGGGCGTTAAGCAAGAGAATAAATTCTCCGCCGCCAAACAGATATATATTTAATGGAAATCAATCACACAGACTAAAATCCAATGTCAGACCACAGTCCATTTACAAGTTCGTTCTGGGTCTGAACGAAACCGGAGGCACCTAGTACCTCGCATATCCATCGATCTCCAAGTACGTCTGGACGATCACCAACTGTTTCCATCTTCTTGGGTGTACAGCGCAATCAAGATCATCAGTAATTACCCAAACGACGTGAAGACCTCCGGCCTTCAACCACCGTCTTCATCTTCGACACCACGTCGAATCAGTTATTCAGAATGGGATAAACCCGGTCTTTCTGAACAACTCGCGTATAAATATAATAAATACGTGTTACACAAACACAACATACGTCTCTTTCCAATTCAGAATATTCTTTTATTCAAATATTCTTATATTTTGGGAAAGTTCCCATTAATTTTATCAAAGATAAATTCTTTAATCTCCTTTGAATATCAATTCAAACTAGTCGGGATTAGCGAACCACACCGAAGTAATCATTTATTTTAATTTCCCAATCCCAACCTATTCATCCCATGAAGTAAAACTGGTCATACTTCATATCTAACACCACGGTGTTATCGGTAAATTCAATTACCATTTCACGTTCAAATCTAATTAAAGATTTAACTATCGCCTAGAGTAAAACTAGTGATACTCCATTCTCGATCATTTCAATCTAATTAAAGATTCATTAAAACTCCACTTAGTTTTAATCTTCACAGAAATCAATATCCTGTCTTTAACTGGGTTAAAGAACCAATGTCATTTAAAACACGACCCACAATAAACCCAAAATCACATTCATTAATTATCGGGTTAAAGAACAAGTGTTATTTAAAACACTGTTCACGATAAACCCAAAAATCAATATCAATTCAATTAAATATTATTTAATTGGTGCACTTCATTAAATCTAAATAAAAAGATTTAATCTTTTCTCAACTGGGCTTAAGAACAGTGTTAATGAAGACACCATTCAAGACAAACCCAAATCACATTTGATATTAAATACAAGGCTCTGAATAGAAAATATATCGGCTTATATGCAACATCAAATTCTACGACCAACAAATATCGTATTGGAAATAACGATATATATATATATATATATATATATATATATATATATATATATATATCTTTCAAATTTCCTTAACAACATCTGTAAAATTACGAAATCCAACATCGAAATATTCCAATGACAATTTCGATTCAAATCCATTCCAATTCAATTATTGGAAATTTTGGTTATATTTCAAAACCATTTCAAACTCACTTTATTTATTTTAAAAATAAATAAATTACTATTCTAGTTCAAAACTAGTTCATTTCGATAAAAATCTATTTTTATCTCTTCAAATATGGAGTTTTTCATCCCAATTCTTCCCAAATCATTTCTTATGATTTCACACAAATTATTACTATTTTTAATAATTTTATCAAGGCACGGACAGTCGATTTCCATCAACAGCCATCGAACTGCACTTACAGCGACCTTTTCCAAATTTGATTTGGACATAATTCCAAATCCAACCGTTAGATTTCATATTTCTTATATTCGTTAGAAAGCTCTTTTCAATACGAACTCAACGGTTCCGGTTTTAGGAGAATCCGACGGTCGGATCTCCCGCAATATCCGTTCGAAGTCAATGGTCGAAATTCGCGAACTACCGCGACGCGGCGCGTTCTATTCAGGCCATTATACTATATATATATAATATATACTTCGTCGATTTCAATTCAAAACGTGCTTTACAAATCGTTTTAAATTCATTCTCAAAACGGTTTCAACTTCATATTCAATTTCAAATCAAAATTGAATATTCCATTATAAATTCGTTTTAAATTCATTTCAAATCGATTTCAATTCAAATTGATTTCTAATTCGATTTCAGTTCATTTTCAATTCGATTCAATTTCAATTCGAATTCATTTATTTTAAATTTCAATTCAAATTCATTTATATTCAATTTCAATTCGAATTCAATTATATTCAATTTCAATTCGAATTCATTTCTATTCAATTTCAATTCGAATTCATTTCTTTTCAAAATATTAGATTTTGAAATCACTTTTGATATTCATTATAAATTGAATAAAATCGATATAAATATTGTTCAGATCAAAATAGCGTCAATCTAATCAACACGGCTTTATATATTTCTATTTTCAACTATTCTATTTCAAATATTTCCTTTTTTCAATATTTCTATTCAAAACTGGAATGAAGCCCTATCAATTACCATATAATGTTAATTATATGGATTTTCTACAACGCATGTATACAATAACAACGATGAATAACCAACCATCATCCAAAGTGCATTCTACACTGTATAAGCATCAAATATAAATATTCAACGCTTGTAACAGTATGTCAATCAATCGATCGACATACAACTAATTATTGGGATTAGTGTATGTCATATATCATCCCAATACCCGTGTGGGGTTTCAAACAATCAAACACAGATTTTATTTGTGCAGTTGGGCGATGTGTAAAATTTATCCTCCCAATCAATATCAGTCAAATGTGTGTATATAAACAAATCGTCCGATTTGTTTATTTTTATTTCATTTCATATACACGTTAAAATTCTATTTTCAACTATAAAATATTTTTAACTATATAAATATTTCATTTCATTTCACATCACACCACACAATCAACTACACTTCAAAATCAAACAAACAAGCATACAAGCCGTCCATGGTCTGTGGACGACGGGTGTCGGGTGCTACTAAACACCGTCTGCATCCTAGTATATATTTTAACTAGAAATAAATTAAAAAGTGAGAAGTTCTCACCGACTAGCTAAACCAAACGCCACGACTCTCCTTATGTAGAAATCTTCGTCGTTCTCTCCTTTTGTCACTTTCGTTGCCTGTAGCCACTATATATGTAAAAATCACATTTTTATTTTCCATTCATATATATATAAATCATAATTTTATACCGCTATTCAATATATAAAAATCAAATTTTTTTCTTTGCTATTCAATATATAAACATCGAATTTTTACTTCGCTATTCAATATATAAAAATCGAATTTTTACTTCGCTATTGGATATATAAAAATCGAATTTTTACTTCGCTATTCAATGTATAAAACTCGAATTTTTACTTCGCTGTTCAATATATAAAAATCGAATTTTTACTTAGCTATTCAATATATAAAAATTGAATTTTTACTTCGCTATTCAATATATAAAAATCGAACTTTTACTTCGCTATTCAATATATAAAAATCGAACTTTTACTTCGCTATTCAATATATAAAAATCGAACTTTTACTTCGCTATTCAATATATAAAAATCGAATTTTTACTTCGCTATTCAATATATAAAAATCGAATTTTTACTTCGCTATTCAATATATAAAAATCATTTATATTTTCTTAACAAAAATCTAAACTTTTCTGTAATAAAAATCAAATCTTCCTATACTGAAAATCCTATGTTTTCTATATTAAAGATCAAGTGTTTTATAATCTAAAAACATTCAATAAATGAAGATTAACAAAATAAGAGGGCTTACAGTTTGAATCGGGAGTGGTAGGGGCTGCTGTTCGTCATTGGAGGGGCTGCTGCTCGCGCAGGGGGAGGGGGTGCTGCTCGCGCAGGGGGAGGACGAGGTCGGATTGGGAGTTCATGGCTTGACTGCGTCGGGGGGGAGGGGGGATTGGGCTCGCGTTGGAGAAGAGGCAGGGGTCGCGGCACGAGGGGGCGAGGGAGATATGGAAGCGGAGGGGGGTAGTGGCGTCGACGAGGGCGGCGGCGCGTCTAGACTAAGGCGCGATCTCGTTTTTTTTTTTGATTTCTGATTTAATGAAGAACGGGGGGGGGGGGGGGGCAGAGGAGTTTAAGGAGGAGAGAGAGAGGAAATATTTTTTTTAGTTTTAATTTCAAAAAGTAACTTTTATTTTCGACCTCTAAACGAGGTCCATCGCCTATCGTCCATAGCTAATTACCCCCATTCCGAACACAATGGGATA
Source organism: Allium sativum (assembly GCA_030737875.1). Classification (NCBI taxonomy): domain Eukaryota; kingdom Viridiplantae; phylum Streptophyta; class Magnoliopsida; order Asparagales; family Amaryllidaceae; genus Allium; species Allium sativum. The sequence continues at coordinate 898,267,590 of CM060910.1, read as the reverse complement.
TGTATCGTAAGCTGGTTCGACTGTTTCGATCAGTTTTCGTCAAAACCAACATATAAGTCTATATATTGAATTTGAACGCGAATTTCAATTTACTGGGGTCACATACTAACTCGAAAAATTCCAGAAAAATATTTTCTAGCTTCGTATTGACGATACGGTCCTAACAAAACTAATTTCGTCGAATTCTGAGATCGTTTGAAAAATGGCCAATTTCCAGTCGATTAAAATCAACTAAAACTGGTCAAACGCGTTTTCCTTTGCCACGCTCACATATTGATTCAAAAAATTATGAAATTTGAAACCTAGGAATAACTTTACATCCCGGATCCAACGAAAGTGGTTTCGTCGAAATCCGAGGTCGTTTACAAAATTTCCATTTTTAAGGGCTTGAATTCCATAGCGACTATTCAGTATTTTCAACTAGACATATCTTTTGATTCTCGCTATGAAATTTCGATTTTTCAGATTCGTTGGAAAGATATTCCCAAATAGATCCTATTATTTTTGGTTTCACTGAAATCCGGTTTATTTTGCACCCGGTATGTTCATTTGAAATTTGAAATCGAATTATCGAACTACCGTGCCATTTTCAATTCCTTTTATAATTTAAAATAAATATTTATATTCTAACGACGATCTATATAATATATACGTTTGAATTCTATTCAAAATAAATTTCTCGTCGTTATTATTTAAAATAATTCATTTTAAATAATCAAAATTCACTAAAATTGCCAAAATAAAAATTTTAAACTGGCCTAGATTTCCGGGTTATTACAATCTCCCCCACTTAAAACTTTTCATCCCCGAAAAGGAACAAAGCCGAAAGTTGTTTCACAAATCAACTCAACTTTCATTATTTTTTATTATGGCTTAAGATCTTCAACTTTTCAGTTTCTAAGAACTTTTCAAAAATTTCAAAAATTTGGCTAACACCCTAAATTTTCGAAAAATTTCGCCATAACCTCCCCTGCACCGGGAGCACGGGAAAATCCCGAAATTGCCATACAGGCCCTCTGATCTCAAAAAGAAAAAGAAAAATCCAAGCGGCTAGCCAATCGGCTCATAAAATCATCATCACCCAAACAAAACAGTAAATTATGGTAAACATGTCGGGCAAACAAATTTTATTCTTCTGCTCTAGCCTCCTTGCTATGACCTGTTCAATGTAAGTACATGTATATGCAAGCAAATGTGATAAATTTCAATATAATTCAATATTTGATTCAATTAGGCTAAATGGTTCAAAATTTCAAACAAATAACCAAACAACACAAACATCAATCAATTAGTTGTTTAGCTTTTCTAACTCATAACTTTGATACATAGTAAAAAAAACAGATTTTTGATGCAAAATCACAACAATAAGCCCTATCTAATTTTGGTTCTCACACCAGTCAATAGGAAATATATAGAAAGCCCACTTTCGTCACACGAACATAAATTCTAATGATGGAGCTCCTCATCAAAATCATCTCCGGGCAATTAGAGTGTAATTCTATATCTATCAAGTATATTAAAACTTCAAATACACGTTTGCAAGGCGCATATGCAAAATCTTTATATACTGGACTGTCCAATTCAATACAAATAAATAATCAAATACGAATAATTGATTTAAATTTTAAAACCAAACTTGTTTTCATTTTCAAAAATATACCCTTCACACTCGTTCTAGGATACTACTGATCCCATCTCTAACGAGTCATTCTAATTGGATATTACTAATCCAATATCTGATGAATTCTTTCGTATGGTTCTAACGTGTCTTCTTCTCGAGCTTTGTAAACCAAAGCTCTGATACCAACTGTGACGAAAAGGAATTCCGCTCGATCCGAATCAGTCGCTAAACCGATCTAGACCGTTCGAAACGCCGAATTGTTTTGAGAACACGACAAAATAGAACGCAGGCGGAAGAACATTTCATCGTAATTACAACAATGCATCAGATTACAGGAATATATAGAGTATCAATGAATATTATACAACAGAAAATATCAGAGATTTAAATTACATTTAAATCCATAGCAGCGGAAAATAATACAATACACAACTAGAAGGGATACGCAGATACAAAGCTTTCCGAGTATCCTTCCAGCTGTAAACAAGGATCCCGTGAATATAAATCTGCAAAACCAAAACTACTAGCTGCCCGTGTCAAAATAAGGGCACCCAGAGTTTAGGTTAAAACAATAAACTCCAGGTCAGTCATGTGACTGGTGTGAGAACTAAAACAGTTATAAATCTTTATTTTAAAGTTAGGTAAATCAAGGGACTACGCCGTATAACACGGAACGGGTTTCCTCCCAAGGATACCAGTGCATAAAAAAAACAGCGCAATGCTAAATAAAGAAAAATGAAGCTATTATAAGACCCAGTTCCCATCACACAATGCAACGCAAGCCGGAGGATAGAGTTTTTACCTTATAATAGCCAAGAATGCTTGATACGTTTAAAACAAATCATTTGATACTATTAAAAGTGCATAGTGTATAAAACAACTTCAAATCATAAATATCAATCATAGACGGCATAAGCGCCCCATCCCACTATGTCGCCATACTAGGCTCTACAAATAAAACCGCAAAGTCACGTATTTGGAGATTGGATTTCCATCTGTGAACCGAGGCAAAAGATAGTCCTCTACCGATTCGAGACTGCCTAGCCCGAGCCTCAGGATCAGAACGCATCAACCCTTTGGATCGTCAGGGCCGGTCCACCGATGTGGATTATTATGCCTGAACACTACTTTCCCCGCCCTTTGGGGCGTAAATGAGCCAACGAATGACTCCATGGGTCCCGGATCGACCGATATAACCGAGGCGCCTCGCAACAGCAACAACCACATAAGTCAAACTCGTTAGGGCGTGTAAAACCACTGACGCCACTTCTTGCTAGGAAGAAACGCATGCCCTCCCTGAGGTCCTCTCCCGTTTTTGGTTCATACCGGGTGTGAAACCCGCGAAGTAAACGTTACACAAAGCTATGCCATAAAGGCCGTGCTTTGATCATCAACCACAAGACTTTGCTTTTCAGCAGAAGCCTTGATCATTTTCCACTTAGGCATGACACACAGGCAATTCACTCTATGCGTTTGATATCCATCAGTATATAACCCCTGAGCTCGTACCTCTCAGAGAAGAGCGTTAAGCAAGAGAATAAATTCTCCGCCGCCAAACAGATATATATTTAATGGAAATCAATCACATAGACTAAAATCCAATGTCAGACACACAGTCCATTTACAAGTTCGTTCTGGGTCTGAACGAAACCGGAGGCACCTAGTACCTCGCATATCCATCGATCTCCAAGTACGTCTGGACGATCACCAACTGTTTCCATCTTCTTGGGTGTACAGCCCAATCAAAATCATCAATAATTACCCAAACGACGTGAAGACCTCCGGTCTTCAACCACCGTCTTCATCTTCGACACCACGTCGAATCAGTTATTCAAAATGGGATAAACCCGGTCTTTCTGAACAACTCGCGTATAAATATAATAAACACGTGTTACACAAACACAACATACGTCTCTTTCCAATTCAGAATATTCTTTTATTCAAATATTCTTATATTTTGGGAAAGGTTCCCATTAATTTTATCAAAGATAAATTCTTTAATCTCCTTTGAATATCAATTCAAACTAGTCGGGATTAGCGAACCACTCCGAAGTAATCATTTATTTTATTTTCCCAATCCCAACCTATTCATCCCATAAAGTAAAACTGGTCATACTTCATATCTAACACCACGGTGTTATCGGTAAATTCAATTACCATTTCACGTTCAAATCTAGTTAAAGATTTAACTATCGCCTAGAGTAAAACTAGTGATACCCCATTCTCGATCATTTCAGTCTAATTAAAGATTCATTAAAACTCCACTTAGTTTTAATCTTCACAGAAATCAATATCCTGTCTTTAACTGGGTTAAAGAACCAATGTCATTTAAAACACGACCCACAATAAACCCAAAATCACATTCATTAATTATCCGGTTAAAGAACAAGTGTTATTTAAAACACTGTTCACGATAAACCCAAAATCAATATCAATTCAATTAAATATTATTTAATTGGTACACTTCATTAAATCTAAATAAAAAAATTTAATCTTTTCTCAACTGGGCTTAAGAACAGTATTAATGAAGACACCATTCACGACAAACCCAAATCACATTTGATATTAAATACAAGGCTCTGAATAGAAAATATATCGGCTTATATTCAACATCAAATTCTACGACCAACAAATATCGTATTGGAAATAACGATATATATATATATATATCTTTCAAATTTCCTTAACAACATCTGTATAATCACGAAATCCAACATTGAAATATTCCAAAGACAATTTCTATTCAAATCCATTCCAATTCAATTATTGGAAATTCTGGTTATATTTCAAAACCATTTCAAACTCACTTTATTTATTTTAAAAATAAATAAATTACTATTCTAGTTCAAAACTAGTTCATTTCGATAAAAATCTATTTTTATCTCTTCAAATATGGAGTTTTTCATCCCAATTCTTCCCAAATCATTTCTTATGATTCTACACAAATTATTACTATTTTTAATAATTTTATCAAGGCCCGGACAGTCGATTTCCATCATCGGCCATCGAACTGCACTTACAGCGACCTTTTCCAAATTTGATTTGGACATAATTCCAAACCCAACCGTTAGATTTCAAATTTCTTATATTCGTTAGAAAGCTCTTTTCAATACGAACCCAACGGTTCCGATTTTAGGAGAATCCGACGGTCGGATCTCCCGCAATATCCGTTCGAAGTCAATGGTCGAAATTCGCGAACTACCGCGACGCGGCGCGTTCTATTCAGGCCATTATATTATATATATACAATATATATATAATTTATACTTCGTCGATTTCAATTCAAAACGTGCTTTATAAATCGTTTTAAATTCATTTTCAAAACGGTTTCAACTTCATATTCAATTTCAAATCAAAATTGAATATTCCAATATAAATTCGTTTTAAATTCATTTCAAATCGATTTCAATTCAAATTGATTTCTAATTCGATTTCAGTTTGTTTTCAATTCGATTCAATTTCAATTCGAATTCATTTATTTTAAATTTCAATTCGAATTCATTTATATTCAATTTCAATTCGAATTCATTTATATTCAATTTCAATTCGAATTCATTTCTATTCAATTTCAATTCGAATTCATTTCTTTTCAAAATATCAGATTTTGAAATAACTTTTGATATTCATTATAAATTGAATAAAATCGATATAAATATCGTTCACGTCAAAATGGCGTCAATCTAATCAACACGGCTTTATATATTTCTATTTTCAACTATTCTATTTCAAATATTTCCTTTTTTCAATATTTCTATTCAAAACTGGAACGAAGCCCAATCAATTACCATATAATGTTAATTATATGGATTTTCTATAACACATGTATACAATAACAACGATGAATAATCAACCATCATCCAAAGTGCATTCTGCACTGTATAAGCATCAAATATAAATATTCAACGCTTATAACAGTCTGTCAATCAATCGATCGACATACAACTAATTATTGGGATTAGTGTATGTCATATATCATCCCAATACCCGTGTGGGGTTTCAAACAATCAAACACAGATTTTATTTGTGCAGTTGGGCGATGTGTAAAATTTATCCTCCCAATCAATATCAGTCAAATGTGTGTATATAAACAAATCGTCCGATTTGTTTATTTTTATTTCATTTCATATACACGTTAAAATTCTATTTTCAACTATAAAATATTTTTAACTATATAAATATTTTATTTCGTTTCACATCACATCACACAATCAACTACACATCAAAATCAAACAAACAAGCATACAAGCCGTCCATGGTCTGTGGACGAAGGGTGTCGGGTGCTACTAAACACCGTCTGCATCCTAGTATATATTTTAACTAGAAATAAATTAAAAAGTGAGAAGTTCTCACCGACTAGCTAAACCAAACGCCACGACTCTCCTTATGTAGAAATCTTCGTCGTTCTCGCCTTTTGTCACTTTCGTTGCCTGTAGCCACTACATATGTAAAAATCACATTTTTATTTTCCATTCATATATATAAAAATCATAATTTTATACCGCTATTCAATATATAAAAATCGAATTTTTACTTCGCTATTCAATATATAAAAATCGAATTTTTACTTCGCTATTCAATATATAAAAATCGAATTTTTACTTCGCTATTCAATATATAAAAATCGAATTTTTACTTCGCTATTCAATATATAAAAATCGAACTTTTACTTCGCTATTCAATATATAAAAATCGAATTTTTACTTCGCTATTCAATATATAAAAATCGAATTTTTACTTCGCTATTCAATATATAAAAATCGAATTTTTACTTCGCTATTCTATATATAAAAATCATTTATATTTTCTTAACAAAAATCTAAACTTTTCTGTAATAAAAATCAAATCTTCCTATACTGAAAATCCTATGTTTTCTATATTAAAGATCAAGTGTTTTATAATCTAAAAACATTCAATAAATGAAGATTAACAAAATAAGAGGGCTTACAGTTTGAATCGGGAGTGGTAGGGGATGTTGTTCGTCGTTGGAGGGGCTGCTGCTCGCGCAGGGGGAGGGGGTGCTGCTCGCGCAGGGGGAGGACGAGGTCGGATTGGGAGTTCGTGGCTTAACTGCGTCGGGGGGGAGGGGGCTTGGGCTCGCGTTGGAGAAGAGGCAGGGGTCGCGGCACGAGGGGGCGAGGGAGAGATGGAAGCGGAGGGGGGGTGGGGGGGGGGGGGGGGCAGAGGAGTTTAAGGAGGAGAGAGAGAGAGGAAATATATATATTCTTTTTTTAAATTTTAATTTCAAAAAGTAACTTTTATTTTCGACCTCTAAACGAGATCCACCGCCTGTCGTCCATAGCTAATTACCCCCATTCCGAACACAATGGGATATGTATCGTAAGCTGGTTCGACTGTTTCGATCAGTTTTCGTCAAAACCAACATATAACTCTATATATTGAATTTGAACGCGCATTTCAATTTACTGGGGTCGCATACTAACTCGAAAAATTCCAGAAAAATATTTTCTAGCTTCGTATTGACGATACGGTCCTAACAAAACTAATTTCATCGAATTCTGAGACCGTTTGAAAAATGGCCAATTTCCAGTCGATTAAAATCAACTAAAACTGGTCAAACGCGTTTTCCTTTGCCACGCTCACATATTGATTCAAAAAATTATGAAATTTGAAACCTAGCAATAACTTTACATCCCGGATCCAACAAAAGTGGTTTCGTCGAAATCCGAGGTCGTTTGCAAAATTTTCATTTTTAAGGGCCTGAATTCTATAGCGACTATTCAGTATTTTCAACTGGACATATCTTTTGATTCTCGCTATGAAATTTCGATTTTTCGGATTCGTTGGAAAGATATTCCCAAATAGATCCTATTATATTTGGTTTCACTAAAATCCGGTTTATTTTGCACCTGGTATGTTCATTTGAATTTTGAAATCGAATTATCGAACTACCGTGCCATTTTCAATTCCTTTTATAATTTAAAATAAATATTTATGTTCTAACGACGATCTATATAATATATACGTTTGAATTCTATTCAAAATAAATTTCTCGTCGTTATTATTTAAAATAATTCATTTTAGGGATGTGTGCCTAATATTCACTTTTGCGTGCGTTTTTTACAGGTCCCTATTAAGTTTCAAAATTAGGCTCACATCCGGTCATAAACTTATTGTAAATTTAGTCCTTATTTTTCGAAAATTCATCAAAAAAATACAAAAAAAATATTAAAAAACCATGTAAATTCGTATTTAATTAAAACAATTAATCGTGAAAAAAATCAGATCAAAAAAACATTAAAAACAACGTCAAAATCATGAAATACAGAAAATCAACGAAATGCAGTAAATTGCATCAAAACATGCATATAAATCGATTAGTTGCATACATGTATGCATTTATTTCAAATCTGCGTCAAAACTGCAGTATAAATGCATACATGTATGCACATATTGTTAAAACATGCATCTGCTGATGCATTTATTTAAAAACTGCATACCTACGTGTAACTTATTCACGTTTGCATATATTTTGACATATATGCACACATGTATGCAGTTATATAGAAAAACTGCATACATGTATGCAATTTTTCAAACAGGCGTGCATAAATATATGCATGTGTATTCGAATAGTTGCATAAATGTATGCAACTATTCGTAAAAGTTGCATACATTTATGCAATTTTTTTTTTAATTTCTGTGGACTTTCGAGAATATTTATAGATTTTAGAATTTTTTTTTTTTTTTTAAGTGATAGCGCCTGAAAATTTGGACAGAAAACGAAAGAGGCGGAGGTATGGAAAGTGGCAGGCGGAAGATTCCAGGCGGCAGCTAAAATAGGGGGCGGGTTTACAGAGAAAACATTACAGGGATGTGGTGTGAATTTAAAACTTGCAAATAGTTGCATACATGTATGCAACTTTTGCCAATAGTTGCATACATGTATGCAAGTATTTCTGAAGCTGTTTTAGTTGAAAATGTATGCAGAAACTTACATACATGTGTGCAACTATTTGAAATACTTGCACACATGTATGCAAGTATTTACATGTGAAAATAAAATGTGTGCAGAAACTTGCATACATGTATGCAACTATTTTAAATACTTGCACACATGTATGCAAGTATTGCATGTAAAAATATAACAGAGAAATACTTGCACAGATGAATGCAAGTATTCCAAATATGTGCATGATTTGATGCAAATTACTGCATTTTTCGTTGTTTTTTGTATTTTTTTGATTTTGATGCATGTTTTGATTTTATTATGATCTGAATTTTTGGGCGAGTACATGTTTAATTTAAATACGAATTATCGTGATTTTTTTATAATTTTTTTATGAATTTTCGAAAAATAGGGACTAAATTTACAATAAGTTTATGACCGGATGTGAGCCTAATTAAGTTTCGTTTTAGGGATGTGTGCCTAATATTCACTTTTAAATAATCAAAATTCACTAAAATTGTCAAAATAAAATTTTTAAACTGGCCCAGATTTCCGGGTTATTACAGGGCAAAATTAATAGTAGCTTTAGTATATTTTGGGATGAGAAGAGCAAAAAGTTAAATGCAATATTTTCTCTTTAAATTGTTGGTTGAGAAAGGCATAAATAGATGATATAGACCTATTCAATAAAAAATCCAGCGTAAATGTTCGCAGATCAAGCTATTTGAATCTTGGATCTGAAAATGAAACCTAGAAAAGAAAATTCATGGCCGTGGTCAAATTCGTCAACCCTGACTGCATCCACCACACTTCTAGTAGTCCTATTCTCAGTCCTAATCAGAAACCTAACCTCTCTCGGTCCGTACTCTGGCCAATCCACTCCTCCTCGCTACGGCGACTACGAAGCTCAACGTCATTGGATGGAACTCACTCTAAATCTTCCTGTTCGAGAATGGTACCGAAATTCTTCTACTTTTAGTAACGACTTGTCGTATTGGGGCCTCGACTATCCTCCGCTTACTGCTTATCAGAGTTACGTTCATGGCTATGTTGTTAATTCTACTGTTCCTGAGGCCATTCAGTTGGTGGAATCAAGGGGATTTGAGTCCTATGAATCGTGAGTATGGATTATCACTGTTTTACTCAGTTTTGAGCTTTATTTTGGTTTGTAAATTAGGTGAATTAGAAACATATAAAAGTCAGTGAAGTTGAGGCAACTTTATGTAGTTTGGAAATCATTTTTTCGTTCCATTTGATTCTACTTGCATTTATCGTCATATGAAATCTCTTGCTTTTACTATTTTATGTAGTAACGTCATGGCTAATTTTTTTTAATGATCCATGATTGATAGGGTACGTTATCACAATAATTCTGTATAGTGATTTTTCCATGGTTATAAAAGCTATATTTTCAAGTAATAGAGTTATGTCTCACGTTGCCTGATATGGGATAGATGATATTATATATAACCCATTTAACACCCTTCCTCATATGCTAGTTTTTAAGTGTGAGTTCTACCTAATAGGTTCGTTACATTTGATATAAAGGCCATCTATCACTGACGAATGTTTGAGTATTGAGAGCGGTTAAAATGTGATAGGTGAATGAAGTCGTCCAAAGAGAAAATGGTTACTGTCAGCGTAGGGATTAAGTAAAAGAGATATAAAGAAGAAGAAACTTGATAGAATAAATTTAGAATTACCATATCTGGCCAAACAACAGTGGAAGCACTCTCTCTTGAATGCATACAAGAGGAACTCCATCTCTCTTTAACAATTGAGAGGATCCTTCTTTTTCATCTCTATATATCTAATAGAAGAACTCACTGTCTCTTCTTGTGGAGGAATCCATTTTCATATTTCCTTCTGGACGAACTCACATTCAACGCTCTTTACAGAAATCTCCTTTTTATTTATTGAGGAAATCGCCTCCATCTCAGGAACTCACTTTCAATAAGGTTTACAGAGGAAATAACCTTATTATGTACTTATCAATATGGCATCGTTTGGAAAAAGATCAACCGATGACATGCAATACAATGCCTTTGTGTTGATATTTAAGTGTGTCTCAAAGCCAAAATTTCTGTTTCTTTAGCTTAGATCATTTATTTCACTGTGGCACTCCGAAGTAAAAAAGGAATTCTTGGGACTCACCAGGTTATTTTGGTTGTGGATCTAGGAACTTCACGTATATCATGTATACCTGATAGATGTGTTGTTCATTAGATTATACTTCGAATTTCCATCACCTTTCTACTAATCTTTACTAATACAAAAGAGGAGTGAAATAAAATCGAAGGAATAATAATAAATAAGACAAAAGATTCAAGTATCTCGATATCATATAGCAGATGATGAATGACCTTCTAACCTTGTAGTTGATCATGCATAAAGAAACAAAGATTTTCAATTTTTAACTATGCTAACATATCATAGAAAAAAATAGGAAAAAAAAAAATACAGTACTCAAGCATAAGAGTGGATAGAAGTGGCCTTTTAAGGCAACAACCATTGGCCCTTTGTTAAATGCAAAAACTATTGTTGTTTAACCCCCCCCCCCCCCCCCTGCAGGGAGAGGGGGAGAGAGAGAGAGAGCAAGGGATAAAATAGATGATATTTACCAACTTGCATCAATCTTTTTTTTTTTGCGAGGCCGACGGGGTTGAATGGTCCCCTTACAACTCTATTGAAGCACTGGAGAAAATAAGAAGAAAAAAAGTACAACAGACACAAGAGTACATAGAAACATGGTACTTCAAACACAAGAGGAAACCAAAAAAAGAGAGAGAGAGAGAGAGAGAGAGAGAGAGAAACACAACACTACTTACATGAGTGCGGTCCATATACCAGGATCAAATGTGAAGTTTAAAATTTTGAGGCCTTCCCTGATTTCCATTTTTACACTTCTTCTCATCTGTTCAAAAGTCTTGGCTTTATTAATTTAAAAGATGCATTACATTTCTTTCCTTCCATATAACATACAGAAAATTCTTAAGCACATAACTTAACAATCTTCCTCTTACTCTCTTTCTACCGGCCTGATTAAGCAAGTTACACCATTCTTCAACATGTGTCTGTTTAGCATCTTTTCTTTCTAAGCTCATCATCGCTTCTCTCCAGACTAGGAAAATTTTAATACACTCAAAAAACAAGTGTTCTGTAGTTTCATTTTCAACAACACAAAACACACATATTTGATCAGTTTGAAATCCTCTTAAGCTCAGTTTCTCTTTAGTAAATAGTGCTTTTTTAATAACCTTCGACATCATTAGGTTCTCTTTGACACAATTATCCTTCGACCAGATTTTTCTGCTTCATTTACATCTAGGCGAAACATCAACTCCAGTAAGACAGTTATACATTCTCTTAATCTGAAAAGTTTAGCCTTTTTTACCCGAGTCATTTCACTTTCATTATTGTCCAGTCTAATTTTCCTTGCTTGCCTCCACAGAAGGTTAACTTTGAGGATAAAAGTTTATGGCAGACAAATCACATTGCCTTGGATGTGATCACTCACTTCGGAATTTCTATGAATCCCAGTACTATGCATTTCAAGGTGGGTAAGTTCTCGACTTAAAATTAAACCATTCTTTATCTAGGGATCATCCCACTAGCCACAACTTAACACTTGAACCAGTTTTGATTTTATACCTGAAAAAAGGAAAAAGTTGTTGCCTTAATTTGAAAATACATCTCCACGTCCAGCTAATGTTTTGGGGTTGATGCGTAGTCCAAAAACACTTGTTTCTAATAACATTTTGCTTAGAGCAGAGCACCCATAAGTTGTCTTTGTCATTCAAGAAATCATTTACATGTTTGAGAAAGGCTGCTTTATTCCAATACATCACGTTAACAATACCAAGACCCCCTTTACTAGTTGGTTTCTCTACCTTATAAAAGCAATTGGAGCTAGGTACCTTCCCTCATTTTTTCCTTTCCATAAAAAACCATAAAGGCAGATCTAATCATTGAGATCATCTTAGTTGGTAGGATGAAAGTTCTTGACTAATACACTTGCATCGAGAAAACAACAAACTTTATCAATGTTAATCTCCCTGCTTGACTCAGAAGCCTGGTTGTCCAATTGTTTAATCTGGCAATAATCTTCCTGAATAAAGGCAAACATTGGCATACAGTGACTTTAGCAGTGGTAAGAGGAAGACCAAGATATGATATGGTACCATTATTGTTGATTAATCCAGTTCTTCGCTGAAGAACAAGAGCTTGATTTTTAGTGATTCCAGCAGTTTTCATGTCAGGCTTCTCAAGGTTTACTTTAAGTCTTGTCATTTCATAGAAATTGTTGAGAGTCTCAAATATAGTATCAGCTGTTTGCATACTAGGGTTGCAGAAAATAACAAGGTCATCTGCAAATGTCAAGGAGGATATTCTGAGTTTATGAGACTTGGGGTGCATAAGGAACAGGCCGTCATCAATCTTTTGGTTAAGCATCTGAGTCAGAACTTCCATAGCAGTAATGAATAGATAAGCAGAGATAGAGTCTCCTTGCCTTATTCCTTGTTTGCTTTCAAAAAAAACCAACAGCATTACCATTCAAAATAATGGAGAAATGAGCAATTGATATACAAGAGAAAATCCATGTAATGAAATGAGCTGGAAAATTCATGTACCCTAATATTCTTACAATTGAATCCCATTGGAGCATGTCAAATGCTTTCATTATATCTAATTTAAACATAGCTCTAGGAGAACAATTTTTGCTAGCATAACCATTTAAAAGCTCATGAGACACAAGAACATTATCTAGTATGTTTCTTCCTGGTAAGAATGCTGCTTGATTGGAAGAAATGATGGAAGGGAGAACTTTTTCGAGTCTTGTAGCTATGATTTTAGAAATGCATTTGTAGGTAGTATTACAACAAGAAATTGGTCTAAAATCAGATACTTTTGAAGCATTTTTCAACTTAGGAATGAGGGCTATATTAGTAATATTGAAAGATTGAAACATACTAGCCTTCCTGAAAAAATTCTTCACAGATTTGCATACATCAGAGTGGATGATCGGCCAACAAGAAAAGTAAAAACATGCATTCAATTCATCTGGTCCACCTGCTGATTTTCTATTCATAGAGTACATTGCTTGTTTGACTTCTTCCTCAGTCGCTTCTAAACAGAGAAAATTGAAGTCAGTGCTAATAAGCTTAGGGAGGATATATGGGTTTATCATTTCAATTTTAGGGATGAAGTTATCTTTGTTACCAAATAGTTCAGAAAAATGCAATAAAAAAGCTTCTTCAACCTCACACTGAGTGTTAGCAGTTATACCATGCTCGTCAACAATACTCACAATATTCTCTCTGCATTGTTTATTCTGGAGTGTTGCATGGAAATAGGCAATATTGTTGTCACCATCAATCTTCCATTTAATTATTGCCTTCTGTTTAATCATAGAGTCTTCCAAATTCAGTGCATCTTGATATTGTTTTGTTATGTAGCTCTCCATATTAGAGTGTACTGCATTAGTAGGGTCTCCCATCATAGTTATTTGAATATCCTGCAATTTGTTTCTCCAATACACACTTTGCTTGTTACCACTTCCATACTTCTCTTTTGCCCAGTCCTTTAGCTTGTTCTTAGTTGACCTTAATTTAGCTTGCAAAATAACCATGGGGTTTCCAAAAGTAGGTCTCTCCCAAACTCCTTTAACGATGTCAAGGAAATCTGGTTCATCAACCCAATTATTAAAATATTTAAAACTTGATTTATCATTCATGTTTAACTCTCTGAGGTGTAAGATGATAGGGGAATAATTAGAAAGAAGAGGCCGGAGGGGGTTTTGGGGGGGGGGGGGGGGGCTATTTTAAAAAAGGCCTGGCCAATTGAAGAAAGAATTGGAATTGCAAAAGGCACGATCAATGAGAGAATATGTTCTAGGGCCATGTCTTTCTTTGCTATTCCATGAGAATGGCATACCAAAACATTTGATATTGATGAGGTCAGCATTGTCAATGGTGTTCTTAAGGGGAAGGATTTCTGAAAGTGATAGAAGGTTTCCACCAATTCTTTGAGATGCTTCAAAACAGCTATTAATGTCTCCTAGTTTTAACCATGGTGAGAAGTTTGTCTAAGAGAAATGATAGTTTTAAACAAGGCTTGTCTGGTAAGGCAGGAATTGGCAGCATATACGAAGGCGAGCTAGTAAGATGTTTGATCATTTAAGTTGATGGTTTGACAGTGAATCTTGATCAGATGAGTGAACTGGGTTCAACTGGATTTCAGAAGGGTTAAATAGTATCAGTATCCTACCATATGGAGCTTCATTCAAGTTATGTAATAAGCTCCATCCTAGGTTTATGTATCACAGATCTTAAAGTCAACTCAAGGTTGACCTTAGTCTCAACAATTGCAAGCACACTTAAATATTTACATTGATCAAGCTTAGTATCATGGTGGCAACCCCTAATATTCCACACACACACTGTTTTCACCATAATTAAACTGAGGGGGGCAAGGTACCTTTTTCTTTTTTACTCCTTAACTGATACTGGTGAGGTACATAATTATGAGTGTTGAAACTATTGCCATTGGTTGGTTTATCAGGTGGTACAAGGGAGAGAATCAATTGGTGGTTTCTTGTAGGCTGAAGGAGGTAGGATGTTAGAGTGGTATGAATACAAAATAGATGATAATAAAAATAAAAATAAAATGGAGGAGGATAATGCCTGCGGGAAACCATCAATTAGTATACATAAATATCGATACATTTCTGAATAAACAAAGATAAATGAAAATATCCTCTACGGACTGCCATAGTTATGTGTCCAAGTAATAGACATGAAAGATCATATGTAGTGGTACACCACTAGAATGTTCTTATCAATCAAAATACCATGTTATTTTGTACTGTGCAAGCGTGCTGTGTTATTCGAAAAATATATAAAAATTCAATTATGGATGGACACTAACAGTAGTGTTTTTTTCCCCTTAACTGTAGGTATCATAATCACATTCATTGAATAAATTTATTAGGAAAGAAGATCATATTATGTATAGGGTAATTAATTTAGAAGGACAAACGGTATTAATATTTTATCCATAAGGACACGCGTTTAAATTTTTATCCAAAAGGACATAACCCTAAAAA
Organism: Allium sativum; assembly: GCA_030737875.1. Lineage (NCBI taxonomy): Eukaryota > Viridiplantae > Streptophyta > Magnoliopsida > Asparagales > Amaryllidaceae > Allium > Allium sativum. The sequence goes on along the minus strand of CM060910.1, from coordinate 898,251,957 downwards.
TCACTGTCGCCCTTTCTCTCCTCTCTGATTTCTTCTTTCGCTCCTTTTTCTCTTCTCCGATTTCTTCTTCCACGAAATCAGCAAATCAAAATTAACGAAATCATCTCAACCGAAATCGAATCAAATCAAATCCACCTATATCTAACAGTCGAACCTCAATCATCAATCGAAACAGCAAAATTTAGGGCACGAAATCAATCTCAAAAATCAACCTCGATTGGATTTTTATTTGTTGCTATAATCATTATAATTTAATGATAATTTCTGCCGATTAGTTTTAGGGTTATTTCGCAAGGTGATTCGTGATTTTTTTTTTTTTTGTTTTGCAATTTTAATGTTCAACTTTTCAGCGCGTGGGTATCATTTTTATATTTTTTAGGTATCATTTTTGTTTATTTAACACTGTTTTATATTCGTTTGTTATGTTTTTAATGTTGTATTTATTTTGTAGTTGTATTGTTGCACTATCTATGTATTACAGTCGAAATTATTTCGTTATAATCAACCAAACTGTGATGTAAGTAATTTTTGTTTTACCTTTTTTTTAAACAATACATCAGTTTTTAGGTATCATTTTTATATATTTTTTTGGGTATCATTTTTACTGTATTCACTGTGCTATGTTTTTTTGTAGTTACTTCTTGTTGTATTAATTTTGTTCTTTTACTGCTGCATCAGTTTTGCTACTCAAACGATTTTATTTCATTTTAAACAACCAAATTGTGATTCAAACATTTTCTGTATTACTTTTGTCGTTAAAATACTAAAGCAGCTTTTAGTTATCATTTTTATATTTTCTAGTTGAATTTACATTGTAGCAGTTTTTAGGTATCATTTTTATATTTTTTTAGTTATCAGTTTTATATTTTCTAGTTGAATTTACATCATAATATTCAATTCAATTCAATTGTCACAAAAATAAGATTATTCTCAGTAATACACAATAATACCCACTTGTATCATATGATACCTACAATGATACGTAATTGATTTAATGGAATACATTTTTTCCTACACAATCTAAGTACATATAACACTGCTCCCCATTCCAAGCATGCATTTACTTTTACTTGTACGCAATCCAGTCTTGAATCCAAGTAATTTCCAGCAACATGCAGTATCTGCAAGTATTTCATACACAATCAAAACTTATACCAATATAATACTGGAAATTCAACTAGAAAATACAAAACTGATACCTAAAAGAAATATAAAAATGATACCTAAAAACTGCTATGATTTACATTCATGTTGAAAATATAAAACTGATACCTAAAAATAAATAAAAATGATACCTAAAAACTGCTATGATGTAAATTCAACTAAAAAAAATAAAAATGATACTTAAAAATAAAATAAAAATGATACCTAAAAACTGCTATGATGTAAATTCAACTAGAAAAAATAAAAATGATACCTAAAAAAATATAAAAATGATAACTAAAAACTGTTATGATGTACATTCATGTTGAAAATATAAAACTGATACCTAAAAAATAATATAAAAATGATACCTAAAAACTGCTATGATGTAAATTCAACTAGAAAATATAAAAATGATACCTAAAAACTGGTATGATGTAAATTCAACTAGAAAAAATAAAAATGATACCTAAAAAAATATAAAAATGATACCTAAAAACTGCTTTAATATTTTAAATTAAAACTAATGAATAAAAATGTTTACATCCCACTTTGATTGATTAAAATGATATAATTTCGATTGAGTTGCAAAGTTAATGCAACAGTACAAGTACAAAACTAATATATCAAGAAAATAAATTAAAACAGAAGCATAACACTGTTATTACAAGAAAAATGATACCTTAAAACATAGAAAAATGATACCTATGAACTGCTACTAAATTCACCATCCAAAAAAGTAACTTCCGTCGTTCATCTCCGTCGCTCCGATCTCTCGGTCGATTTTCTACGACGAATTCACAAAATCAAAATCACGATATCATCTTTACAGCCTATCGAATCAAAATCCGCATGTACTTATGAATCGATGAAGCTTTTCACACGATAAAATTAGGGCAAATCGAATAAATTGAGGAGCTCGAACGATTTTGAAGATGATCGAACAAGAGAGATGTTTGAAAATCAAATCATGGAGTTAAATTCGCGCTGGAGAAAAATTGAACGAGGAAAAAAGCACGCGAGATAGAAGCGATGGTGAAGAAACAGAGCACGTGATTTAGGAAATTAAAATGTATTAGTGTATTGTCTTTCTGAGTAAAATTTTAGTGGGCCGTCCTTATGAATAAAAAAGCCCTTAATTTTGTCCTTGTGATTACTTTCCTGTTATGTATATGCATTCACTTATGTACTGTGTCAGTTGTATATTTTTTATTATTTAGCATCCTTGTCTTGAATATTAGGCACTTAAAATATAATGTTATGCACTAGCGTTTTTTTGCTACACTATTGTTTTTTCTTATAAACTTCCATATGGGTTTGTTGTCTATCGATACATAAAATGGGTTATACAGTTGAGATTGCATTTAATTTTTCTCCCTCTCTCATACATACATACTATATATGCGTGTATGCCTTTAAGAGAGAGGGAGAGTATTATTGTTTGAATCAGTACTTGTGGAAATCAAGGGAGGTTAGAGGTGTAGCCGATCCTTTCCTACATATGTATATGAGCTATGATCGGTAACCCCATTAATTTGCTCCATTTGAGCCTTCAATATCACCCACAAGTTTCTGTTTAAATTTTTGTTCTTTTGCTCTTTTAAATATATAAATATAAACTTGTGACTGGCAGAGATTGCAAAATGGTGCTAAGTACAAGGGGTGTGTGTATGCGCGCGTGCATGTGTTTGTGTCTATATAAACGAGGGAGGTTATATGACACTCCTTTCATGTCACCCCTTTTGCATTCGAATAATAGTCACTTGTTTTTAATAAGCTTGTGGGTGGAGAGAGAAAGAGAAATGAGAATGTGTGGTGGAAATTAGGGGGCCATAGTGGTGCTGCACTGTTTGGGGTGCTCTTGATCACATCTCACTCCACACACACACATATAGGAGGCGTGTACTTATTACCTCTCTTTTTTACTACCATCTCTGCAGAAATTTAGAATATGTATTAACATTTGTTAGGTTGGTGGATGTTGGACTGCAATTTCGCCTTACGTGTGCTTTTTTTCAAATGGGTACATCACATGTCTGTATGGCCTGTAGTCCCTGCTCTCTCTCTCTCTTTTTTTTTTTTTTTTTTTTTTTTTTTTTTTTTTTCAGACTTTAGAAATGTTAATAGCTGCACTATTGTAATAATTAGTAGTTTTTAAAATTGCTAACTGCTGATGCAACGATTTAAACAGCTGCCCACCAAAATAAGGCGAGCTTCATTTGTTACTTCACTATCTCTATTTGCTAGCTAAATTGTCAATTATTGTTAACAAACTGTTATTTTCCGTTCCTTCTACGAGTCCAGGAACCATTCCGATCACTTACCTTTCTTAAACAAAACATGTTCTTTGTGATATACTTACATTATTTTACACGTGCATCTCACATGAAAACCATTAGTATTTATAGTATCCTTGACATTGCAGGAAGCTAATATTGCGGTGGACAGTGATCAGTTCAGATATAATAATCTTCTTTCCAGCTGCAGTGTGGTTTGTGTATGTTTACTGCCAAGGGAGGGTGGAGGAATCTGCTCCATGGTTGCTTACCATGATATTATTAAACCCAGGAATTATCTTGATCGATCATGGCCATTTTCAGTACAATTGTATCAGTCTTGGGCTCACTCTGGCAGCTGTTGCTGCCATATTTTCAAATAACGAGCTTATTGCTGCTTTTCTGTACAGTCTTGCTATCAACCACAAGCAAATGAGCATATACTTTGCCCCTGCATTTTTCAGCCATCTTCTCGGGAAATGCCTTAAGCGCAACAACCCAATTCTTGAAATCATTAAACTCGGTTTGGTTGTCTTGGCAACATTTGCTATCGTATGGTGGCCGTATCTGTATTCCATGGATGCCATTAAAGAAGTTCTTGCTCGACTAGCTCCGTTCGAAAGAGGAATATATGAGGACTACGTTGCCAACTTTTGGTGCACCACCTCAGTCATTGTAAAATGGAAGCGGTTGTTTTCAATACCTTGTTTGAAGACCCTTAGTCTCATTGCGACTGTTTCATCGTTCATTCCTTCACTTATACAACAAATAAAGGCTCCAAGCAACAATGGGTTCCTTTATGCCCTACTTAACAGTTCCTTTGCCTTCTACTTGTTCTCCTACCAAGTGCATGAAAAGTCGATTCTGATGCCTCTTCTACCCGCAACTCTTCTTGCAAATCAAGAACCTCTTTTGTTAGGTTGGACAATGGTATATGCTCTCCTTTCGATGTTTCCTCTTATCTCTAGGGATGGCTTAGCTGTGCAATATGTGGCTCTTCTAGCTCTTTTTGGTACCGTTTTCTACTCGCCTGATGATAAAAGCTGCAAAAAGGAGTGCAGATTTTCCAGGAAGATAGTGGCACTGATGGTTTTGTTGCTTTTCTGCGCGCTTGTGCTGAATGTTGTGTACTTGGTATTAGATCAGCCGGAGAGGTATCCTTTTGTCTTTGAGGCCATGATCATGTCGCTTTGCTTCTCTCAGTTTGTGATATTGACTTGTTATACAAATGTTAAGCAGTGGATGTTAGGTAGCTCTACTTGGAATATTGAAGAGAAAAAGAATATCTGATTTGACCGTTGATATGTATAATTTATTAACTTTTAGTTTGTTTTGAAAATAAAAATTAAAAAAGCATATATTTTGGTATGGAAAATATGCTAATTCAGCAAAGGTAAGGTGCAAGCTCAGCTTATTGGTATATATGGGCATATTTGGTTTTGCGTACAAAATACAATGCCCATAACTCTGCTTCCATTAAGCTTATTATGGGAGCAGAGAATAATTCACTATTGCACAAGATAAGATCTCGTCCATCATTTTATGCATCCTTGGATTTTGTGATGGTAGTATGCGTTACATGCAGGTTTCTACAAATACCTTTTCTCGGGGTCGTTCTTTCACATCCCAAAAAAAATGCATAATTTAATTCGGTACCCTCTCTCTAAAAAAAAAATGCAGAAAATCACAAAACGTTTTTATTAAATTTTCGGATGAAAACATGCAGTTTAACCGTATGCGTTTATTTACACACAGAAGCACATATTTGTAGTTTAGAGTTTTAACACATTTTTGTGAAATGGAAAATTTGATTCACAATATATGAATGTAAATTATGCGCTATATTTGTAGTTCATATTGTAAATTTTCATTTCATAAAAATATATAGATATAACTGTGAAAAAAAAAATCATTTTAAACTGAAAATATTTGTAGTTCAAATCATAACATATGCGATTTAAAATGCATATTTTTGCTGGAAATGAGCACGGCGTTTCTTGAAATTTGTTTTTTTTTATAATTTGTTTGAAAACAAGCATTCTGATTTTCAGTTTTTTCTTTTCAGTATCTTTTCTATTTCCTTTTTTTTTAACAAATTAACATAGAAGGTTCTTTATTTATTGTGCTTGGGGGCATTCATGTCCGTTTAAATGTCATTAACTGAAGTTGGACCAAAATCTTTGCGTTTGGTTTTGACTAAGGGGTATTTAGTTTTAAGGACACATTCTCCAAGAAAATTAGATCAAAAGACAATTAAATTTGATAATTAAATGAAGGACAAATAACAAATTGTATTATATCGGGTGTTGTTATTGACACTCCAACTATTACTAAGGGGGACCAATTTTTAAAAACACTCCACTCTTTGAAACATTGTTAAGGGGATATACAAACATATTATTTTACACTATTCAATATTCCTGCATTGCCCCTTTAAATTAGGTTAAAAAAGAACTTATTCGATAAGGGAAACCGAATTAAAATAAGCAGTTCGTCACTACTACACCGAATGCAACACGTAATCAATTATATATAAATTCGACAGTGTTATGTCGAAATTAATAATCATTTCGGTGCATTGTTTCAATAATAATAAAATTCGGCATATTTATATCAACAAAAAAGAATAGTTTGATTCTATTCCTTCGAAAACATTTGTCTTGTAAGGTTAAAAAAAAATTACTACGGCCCTTGCAATATTTGTTAAGGTAAAATTACCATTATTTGTTATGGAGCTAAATGAGTAATCTATACCATACTATTAAAGCTGAGTTGATTTTAGTTGGCTCACAAGCCCCCTCAAATTATTATTACCATTTAATATGAGCACGACACGTGGAATGTTTACTCAATCGTCTCACTTTTCCACGCGTCTGCCTTTTCCATCGCGTAGTTCCCATCGCCCTTCTCATCTATCTGACCCCTCCCCTTCTTCCTGCTTGCGGTTCCCTTTCCTATCCTATCGCCTAATTACATCCCCGCCGTTTCCCAAAAACCTGCAATCGGCGTTCCCCCTCCCCTTCCTCTCTCACGGCGCACAAGCTCCGCTCTTTAAACCCTAACTTGATTTGGTCCTGGTCGGTCTCCGCCGTCGCCCCTTCTACCACCAACCATCCCGTGGTCGTGGCTGTCTCTGCCTTCCCGTTCCATCGACGTATATGCCCGATCTACCGATCCAAACGTTGTAAGTTACTTTCCTCTTTTTTTCCTCTTATCCAGTCTTCGATTCTTTTTATCGGCTGTTCGTTACAGGCATCGATAGGTTGCATTATTTGGTGACTATATTTTACCTGTTTTTGTTATTACTTATTTCTGCTACCCTAAAGTATGTTGAGGTTTGATACTTTTTAGCTGGCTTAAAACATAGTTGTAAATAGGGAGTATATTTTAATATACTTGGATTTTATCATTTTACCATGATTGGCTCAATCTCATCCTTTTACATTTTTTTTAATCAAATTTTGTGAGAAGTTGAATAAGAGTTACCATCCATATGTGTGCATACACATACACACACTTACAAATTTAGGTTTTGTTTCTGAATTTTTGAAGAATTCCACCGACTTTGATTCCAATCTCCATCCATGCCCTTAGCATCCAACTGTAGAAAATTTGATGCTAATCTGTAAATAGTTATATCCTGATTTATTGATTTTATTTCGCTACATTGTCTGTTTTATTATATTATTTTGTTTCCTCACTTGGTTGTTGTTTTCACATACGTGTCCTTTCAAGAGCAAAATAGAATGATGATAATTAGTCTGACCTCAAGACAAGAAGCAAGACAAGAAGTTAGCCATCTACTGAATTTTTCATCCCATTCAAATTAGTATATATTAGTTTGCATCTCTATCTAGGTACTTGCTGATAGAAGAAGTAACATAGAAGCATGTAGAAGAAAGGGTAAAATATTATTACTCGAAATTGTACGTTTTCATGTACAAGTACTTGTGCATATCTATAACCATTCATTGAAGCTCTTATCACATTCCAACAGTACGTACCAATTTGCAGCTTTGACCACGTCCATTGCCTAATGCATGCATGTCTTCGTATCGTTCTCAACCAGTGCAGGTCCGATACTTCATTTTTTAGTTAATCATTTTTCAATAACTCATTACCTTCATATGTATCTTTTCTTTCTTGACAATCAACAACATCGGTGGTAAATATTTTTTCACTTTAGTTAGCTTTAGGCAGTGGAAATGCTTGGTTAAATATTTGTATTGATCATTGAGCTATATGTTGAGTTACAGTTTTTAGTGAGTTGTTACAAAAATATAATTTTTCCGAACATTTTTTTTTGAGTTATAATGTTCTAATGGATAAATGAGCTGTGAGGGGGACAGAACAAGGATCCCCTCTTAGCTTTGTGTTTGCTAACCGTTATTTTAATGATTATTGTTATCGAATTTTTTATTTAAGTTTGGCTAAGAATTGCATGCAACTTATTATAGTCACCAAACTTGAAGTAAATACCTATTAGTTTAGCATAACCTCCTTTATTCTATAGTGCGTCATACCAGCATTTTTGAGTTCAACATATATAGTAGGCAGAAAAGGTTACGGTGTTCATACATATTTGTAGCTTCTATTTGATGCAAAAAATGATAATACATATAGTTTATGATATTTTCTATTTGCAGATAAAGGCAAATGTTCAATTCGACAAAGAATTTACTTACGGTACGCAAAAAAATTAGCTTCTCTTAAAGATTATGTTTTTTTTAATCCTCATGAAACACTAAATCTAACTTTTCCAATACATAAAGCTCTTATTTCACTTTGGTTGCAACTACTTTGTTAACTCAAATAATGTGTTATCTTTAGTATACCAATTCACGCTAGAAAGAACATAGTTGAATGAAATTCAAGTGAAACACAAGTATTTGCAATCTTATTTACATTTAGGTACAGTATACCACTAATCAAATTTCTGAATATAAAAAGATAATTCAGAGTATTCCCATTTCCTGTTAGCCGTAGGAAATAAGCTGATTATTAAATGCATATACAACATCAACATGTATAAATCATAAGCAAAAGTAGTTATGCATCAATTTGGTAACTTCTAATTGGGTGGATTTTGGAATCTGGGTTATAACTTTATAAAATACTTAATATTTTATGTTGAAAGTGGATTATTCAAACTATAACGTATTTTAGCTGGTTTTAAAGTTCTTTTACCTTCCCTTTGCATGATTATTGAGCGATGTAGCCTACTTTATGAAGCTAGGATTTAAACATTTTCTTTGTATTGAAGGTTACTTTGTAATATTTGCTACAAGTGGATTGTAATTTATGCATACCTTATCAATACTCAACCTTTTTTATAAATGCTTTCAAGTCTGGTATAATTGCTAAATTTTATGAATATGAACTACACGAAAAAAGCATATTGGCTTTATGAATGTTAATATCACAATACAAGACAAAACATTTTATTTACTTATCATTCCATTATTTAGCTTTCAGTGGTATTTAATTAAGTCTGTACTATCAAATGTCAATACTTGCACATATATAAAAGAGGGCTACATACAAGACACTTCCACTTTATGTAGCCTTCAACACATTGTTGCTTTGAATTCAATTTCATGCCTGTTATTGATGATGGTTTTCTCAATTACCGTCATCTTTTGCTTCGCCTTCCTCATTGCTCCTTCCTCCGGCTTTACTCACCAATATTTTCACATTTTAGTACCTTTCTGATACTTTGAAGTTTATTTTAAAGCGGAACTTATTGTTTGAGGATTGTGCCGAACTTTCACATAATTTAGTTTTTCAGTTTCTCCCTTTTTGGATAATTTAGTCGTACTATTTTGATTTGGGATTCTTTTATTGGTAATTTATTTGTGTTCGTGTATCTCATTTCATTGTTGCAATGGTTCGTTGAATTTTTTGTTGGATAGCGTTCTTCGTATTGATCAAATGTCAACGTTGATTGTCAAAGACGATACACTGCAAAGTATGGTACAACCAATAGTGTTGCTATAGGGTATGTTCATGATTGATGAGATACAATGATCTTGCTTTGCCTTCATCTTGGTGACATACACTATAGGGTATGGTTTTTATTTTGTTTCTAAGAAGAGACTGCTTCTGCATCCCTTGGGTATGAGTAAACTTGAATCTAATCCTCTTTGACATTTCAATCTATTCCTCTTTGACATATACCAAGTCTGGTTTTTATTTTGTTTCAAAGAAGAGACTACTTCTGTTGTCCTTAGGTTTGAGTGAACTTGAATTTAATCATCTTTCATAGATATCAGGTCAAGTTGAGTTACAGTCAATCTAAAAAACTGAGTGAAAATATTAGTTTAATGGGTTTAGCTTACTCTAAAACCGACTGAAAATGAGTTTTCAAAGTCAGTTTCAAGAGTTAGTTTAACTCAGTTTAACTGTGTGAGTGCTAAGCTATTTTTACTTCCATTCAATAATGGTTGCACTGTTAGGCTTGAGGTTCCATTATTGCTACCAAAAGCTAAATAAGGAAGTGAACTTCAATTTCAACCCAAAATTTGATGTTCCATTATTTTTATATATATCTCCAATAAGATCAAATGGAATAGTTTAGTAAAAATTCAGGTATTCTTTTTACCTCTTCGTTATTATAAAATTATTATTCTACGTAATCCTAAATGTCTGTTATTTATTCTAATTTTAGATTTAATGTTTTCCTGGGAGGTGTATAACCTTATGTGTATGCATATGCTTAAGGTTGAATTCTCATTTTGGATGTCATTATTTTAACACTATCTAGCATTTTAGGTGAAGTTAATAATATATATGTGGTTCTACACTTTTTTTTCTATTATGTTTTGATTGATCGCCCGAATTGTTCGTTTCGCCATAACAAGTAATCTTTATAAGGAAAGGCTATGCAGTTTCAGCTGTAAATAAGGAGAATTAGCATATTATTTTCAGCTTCATGTTGAAATATGTTGTCGTTGTATTTACAGTGCATAAAATGTACTGATAAGCGGGTGATTTACTGTATGTTTTAAGAAGATAAATGCCGTTGTTCTTATTTGGTTGTGGGTTTCAATGCCATATGAAATTTGCTTCTTGCAAACTGCTATATACAACTACTCAACAAAATATGTTTCCTATTTTTCTTTGTAACAATTTATGTGCAGCAGCATAATAACAGATGCTTTTTTTTTTAAATTCGAAAACTATTAAGCAAATTAGGTAGTAAGCGAAAACAGTTTTCTATAATTTCATTGTTGAAGTTTTTAAATGAATTTTCCTGTTTGAGCATTGATTTGAAACATGAGTACATGTGTCAATGAACTATGGGGATACATTGTGATTTGTTTGCCTTTATACTACATAAAAACACCATAAAACACCTGATTTATAACACTATTCAATATATGTTGCTAAATTTGGTCGAATCATTTATAGGAATTTTGTGTGGTTTATTTTTTGGTCATACGAATATTGCTGGAAATTTTGCTGTACTTTAGAATTTCGCTAACAATGAAGTTGTAGGATTTGCAAATAAAAACGTTTGAGATGTGTTTTTTAAACATATCAATGCAGGATTTTGGCTTTACTATATATAGAAAACAACATAAATTGCCTGATATTTTGGTAATGTAAAATGAATATTGCCACATCAGGTGTAGTCATTTATAGGCGGTTCGCATATGTTTTTCAGTCGTATGAGGTCTTCTTTTTTTTTTTTTTTTTTTTTTTTTTGGTCAGATTCATTTAGGATTCAACCTAATTTAGGAACAATATAAAGTAGCATGTTTATCTTTGTATACATATCTAGCAGTTCAATAGACTTAGATTTGCATCATCATCATTTTTCAACTATCGAAAATGAATCTATAATTGGTGGCTTATTAATCTTAAATGATGTTATCTTCTACATTGGAGCTATGTTAAGCTGCTACAATGCTCATTTTATTACATATTAATTTTATTCGACTTATCAATATCTTTTCTGTTCTATGCAGGGTGCTCTACTATTAAATAAATTCTGTGTCTAACGTAGCTGACAGCGATTTTTGCAAGCATATAGGTAGAAGTTCATATTCTTTTTTCAACTCTACTTTACAAAATGATGCACAGGATTCAATAGTATGAAGTGGTGATAAGGTGAAACGGTCCAAAGGGTTCATGAAATTATATTTGACAACCGATGTTGAATATCATCTCTCCCTAGTAAATTACTTCTGAATTTTGATTGATTGCATAAATGTCGATAACTATTCAGTTATTTGGCTTCGTCTTGATTAATTGTTGTTACGAGATGTATTTTAGTTCGCCACTGCCTCGAAATTGAAATTTTAACTCTTTAATTTGAATAAGTTTTCTAATTTTACTCTTTAAGTCAACCGATGTTAAGAGATGTATTAGTTTACTGGCATGTTTTCTATATTTTTAGTTCCATGGTATTCCTTGAATTGCAGAGAAATGTGTATTCACACACGTATATAGGAAGAATCAAGCAACTACTCAATAAGTGCCATTGGCTAGAACTGCACCCTATACATCACAAGATAGCACTGTTCTTTTTTCTCCTTCAAACAATGTTGAAGGCATATTTGTATACCATCTTCCTAAAACTGCATTTTGTATTTCCATGATACTGCTCCAATATGAAATTATCAAAATGTTTATTAGTGGATATTAATCTGTTAGTGGAGAGTATATGATACTTCCAAAATCTAACATCATGTATATGTGGTTTTTGTTCCAGTGAGATACTCACATGGAACAGTACAACAAATGAAGTGGACAAGAGGCGTAAAGCACGTAGCTGACGAAGTTAGTTGGATTGGTATTGATTTAAAATGATATTTTGGGGTTTTCTCTTTTTCGTAAATGAACATGTTGTAGACACTGATGGTGAGCTGTGTTAACATGCATGCAATCATTGGTGGGCGAAGAATTTGAGCAAGAAGGCTTCTACATCTGGCGATGTTGACTCTATGCAGGTACTCATTGTAATATATTCATATTCTTTCAAAAGTGAAGTCATATGTATATCTTCTATTAAAGCATATTATACTAAAATGAGAAAAAAGGAAATAAATTTCAACAAATTTTACCAATAAATTTGCTTATGTTGAGCGTACAACTAGGAACAATTTATTTGCTTATAAGTTGTAACTTTCTAGAAACCTTATACTTGGAGAGAATATTTATATTTGGATAATGAGATATCAAGTAAATTATCTAAATGTGAAGGTTATACTTAAACATTATCAAAGTTCATGCATTATATGTGCATCAAACCCCTGCTTTATAATTTTTTAGTGCTCTTATGACCGAAATTGTAAGAAAAAACTTAAATTTTTGTTTTTGTGATACAAATCATTTCAGTAAACTATACAGGAATATAGTTTCAATTTAGTGGTAAAATTTTGAGCATTAATTTTAATAGGAGGTAAAAAGAAAAAGGAGCACACATTGACATTCAATAAACATTTCACATAGTAACTTCCAAAATGAACATTTATGGCATTTATCAAGAGGTAGCATAGTACTCATATTATGGATCAGATGAGTTGTTTTTATAAGATGTTGCATATATAAATATTGGAAGCCGTAGTGCTCAAATCAAAATAAATCATGAGTATCATTCTTTTAATCTATTGTACTTTGTTTAGATTTAATAATTATGGTTGGAATTACACCTTATTTTGTTGTCATAAAATTAAATATGTGGGTATATATATACGACTGATTACATTATAATGTACTTATTTCTTGCATATTGTTCTTATAAGATATTATAGTTGGTATATATTTCCAAACCAATGACTACTTTGAATTAACCTTTTTCTTTTATAGTTAAATTAAGTAGTTATGCAATTACAAAATAGATCATAACAGAATATGTCATGCACAAATATTATGTTCAGATGATTAAAGAGTTAATAAACAGAATGGATATAGTTAGTTAAAAAAGTTAATTATAGTATTAGTTATCTAAGTTTAACTGAATGACCTTTAACACTAAAGGCAGTTGTTGGTCGAATATTTAAATGTTAAATGTTAGTTGATTATTTATCAAGCACTTTTATGATGTTCCTATGTTAATGATACTTTTAATTATGAAGGGACTATTTCATAATATACGTTTACCCAGTATATTAGGATTGATGGATATATAGTGCAATCTATATATTGTCCATATATGAGATTCGTTGGTTTTTGGATTGTATATATAGAATACTTTGGATTGAATTCCATGGCACAAAGTAACCAATGTTGAAAATATATGTAATTCAGCTTTTCATTATTAATAAGCAGAAAATTATATATAGTTATTAACTTTATCTCTCGCATATCAGATTAGTCATGTGGCAATTGTTAAATTCAATAACAGATTATTAGTCGTATTATATTGTGAAAACCAAGATAAAACTAGACGTTGTATCAAATTTCTAAAAGCTAGAATCAAGCGATATTCTTGATATTTGGTTTAATTGTCTCTTTGTTTATCTAAATTTATGTAGACGACTAGCACATTCATATTCAGAATGGAAGTTTGTTTTAGACAATTGCTTGGTATGAATGCCAAGAATGAACATAGATTTTACTCGCATGCTAGTGGTTTTAAGACCATCTCATATGATTGTCCTTGACAGCCGATGGCTGCCTTTTTTTTAGCAATAATCAGGATGGAACTTCATATTATGTTCGTGCTTGCATAGTATGACAAAATCTTTCACTGTCGAAACTATCACTCTTCCACACAAGAGTGGAAATCCGCTATCCTCTTTTGCTCCATGTCCTTTGAACCCAATTGATAACATTCATATATTTGTTTGTTTACTATAAATACTTAAGCCGATATGCATTACATTAAGCTAGAAATTATGATTTTATTAATTCGTATGCTACATGGTCACTTTATATGGACTCTTTTTGCCTTTTCCTTTTGTAAAAAATGCAAAAGGTAAGTGAACATAATAAAGTATATATAAAGGAAAGAACAAGCAAAAGTCAATTTTCTTAATTTTTGTTTCATCAAAATTGAAAATTATCAATGTTTTAGAGTATCTTCAAATGGCAAACAACAACTTTTCCTCAAAGTATCATTTAGAAAACCTACAGATAAAACTGAGCGAACTACGATCTAGAATCAATGCATCGCTGAGGATAAAATTATTATACTTTAATGGTATGCTTCTCAATCTACCTCAGCCATCATATGAATATGTAGTTTTCAATCTTAATTTTCTTTTGCTTATAGAGTATACAAAGACTGCTCCTTAGTTTGGTCCCTTACAGAAGTATATCATCCGAACATTTACAATCTTAAAAGAAAATGCCTCGACATTTTGAAAGACAAATAGAGTCCAAATTTGCAGATTCAACTATTGTCATAAATGCTTTTAGATTATTTTTTAAGTGAACTAATTATTTTTAATCTCAAAAAGTGCATAATGCACAGATTGTTGATTTCACTATGATTTCTATACAGTATTCTAGGTTCGTTTCTATAAAGAGAAAATATATTCTTTCAGTAGTTGTGAAACATTCCGCTTTATCTTAGATTTGGTTATCATATAAGATTGATCGTGCAAATTTTTGCATAAATACATAATTGAAGTAGTTATAATTGCATATTGCACATATTTTTCAAGATCGTCTTCCTCTTATGAAAAGAGAAATCATTATCTTATCAGTTAATTAAAATAATTCATACGAATGCGTGTTGAGTAATGTAATCATCGGTATCAGATTATCTTTTCGACTGACAAAAAAATTTAATGGGCAAAAAGGTCAAGATAGATATATTAACAATTATCTCTATTGGCAAACAAACAGGAAGAGGATGACCTTGCATTAAATCGATGGTTGTGCGCATGTTTAGGAAATGATCAAGTGGGCAATAATAGCACGACTGCTAGAGCTAGCAACAACGTGTATGGGTTAACTGGAGGATAATACGTAGGAAGCGGAGGATGCTTGACTACGAGATTTGATATGGCACACAGGACTTCTTTCTGAAAAATTCTGATGCTTCAACAAACCGGTCCAATAGGGCTATATATATTATCTGTATGAAGGTGAGACAACTGAAGTATTATTTAGTTTTATGATGTTTCAATCCTTACTGTTGACAAATGTAATAGTCCAAAAAAACAGTTGCTAAACTGTGCTTCCCTACTTGAATAACAAGTGAGATGAAACTGATACATAGTGCTTCAAACGTTTGCACCTGAAAAAAGATGCTGTAGCATGAGAATAGAAGTTGATGATAAATGCGAAAAAACTGATTTAGGAGTGAAGGGTTAAAAACTGACCAGATGTTGTGGGCTGGAGAATATATGTCGGCCATCAATAATACAGAAATGATGTAGTGCCATGTCGCCTGGGATGGGAATGCATGCTGTTGCAATAACATGTAAAGTGCAGCGTGATTTTGCCTGAGGAGAGAGGGTGAACAACCATGAAATGCTGATGAAGAGACGCCATCCGGGAAAACTATCATGTTTGTATTTGCATGTAAATGTGCTTATATTCTTATAAATGGTGATATGACATGATTATAGGTTGATGTGGTTACCAATTTATTTAATTTGTAGCAATTTAAGAGTAAAGTTAATGGATAAGAATGGTTGTGCTAAACTTATGTATTTTTTAATTAGAGCTGGCAATCTATTAATACTAAAGGTGACTCACTCTTTAAAATCTGTTATTATCTTTAGTAAATGTGTGTGTATGTAAATATTCATATACAGAGCGATAAATAAACGAATATATATATATATATATATATATATATATATATATAGTTCTTAGCTGGAGCTTTTGAATGAATTAATTGCATAATCTCCGCGGTGATGTAAATTTTAGCTATCTGTACGGTAGCAATGATTAAGTATGAATCCAAAAATTCAACTTTTGTGCTTTTCTGTTTCCTGTCCTTTTTATATGTCATCAATTTGCTCCTTAATTGAGTCACTTAGGAGTTCACGGTTTAATTTGGTGTTTGCACTCGATGGTAGACACGTAATTGACGATTGCTTCATATGTTAGTGTATTGAGGAAGTAATAACTTTAGATGCATAACTTCTCATAATTTTCTTACAAATAGGTGCTACAAGCATGCAGCTTAATAACTATACACAGTCTGATTTTTATAAGAAAAATAAATACTTGCATAGTTAAATGCAGCTTAATAACTCTACACAGCCTAATTTTCATAAGACAAATATATATTTACGTAGTTAAAAAGTATAGTTGTAGTCCGTGTGCGATGCACGGATTCACACTGTAATGATGTGTAAAGAGGAGACTATAATATGTTTTCCTGATTTTACTCGGTAAAGTTCACCTTGATATCACCTGTATTTATAGGAAGCTGAACTATATTTTAATATTTATATTCCTTAGTTTTACATTTTTTGTTTGATAACAAGCATAAACATTTATTTCCACATGCATGAGTGAAAAACCATACTAGAAAATTATATTAGCGGATGAATTTGATTTTTTTTTCTTTTCTGCTAAATGTTTTAGTAGCTAATTGTTCATATTAAAATTGAACTTTCCCTCTTTTGAACTCTGGGCTTCTGGTTTAAAGTTATTAGAGGTTTGAGATTGATTTTTGTATTTCTCATTTATATGATATATTAACTTTTCCTTACGGATTTAGTACGACCAAACTGAGCTTGGCTTGGCTCAGTTTTGAGAACTGAGTCTGGCTCAGCTTATACAAAACTGACCCTGACTCTGTTTCAAACTGAGTCAGGCCCAGCTCACCCAAATTAAGCATAAAAAACGTTTTCAATTTATGTTGTGTATTGGCAAGCTTTAAGATGTCATAGTAAAATATGAAACCTGTCACTATTTTACCTTCAATTGCTTCAAAGTTAAAATGTATTCTTAAGTAAAATTTTGTCTATCATTTTAGTAGTGTTGGCTCTTTTTCCAAATAATTTGTTATGTTTATGAAAGTCAGCTTTTTGATTGCTCATTGTATTTTGTTGATAAAGATTCAAGCATAAACAATGAGCTATTCATTTTATTCCAAATATTTTTCTGATCTAAATACATAATTATAGTGTTTTGCTATGAAAATGAAACCTTGATTCTTATTCTTTTAGCCCACACTTAGAACATACATATTATAGTGAATAAATATGCTGCTTTGGAAAAACGATGTCATCTTAGTGCCTAAGTGGTAGCAGTAACCCTGATAGTTAGGAAAACTTTAAGTGTTTGTGTATGGATTGGTTTCTTAATTTTTGTTTCGAAGAATTCTTTTTAAGTGTTTGTGATAGGTCAGCTTAATGCTTTAAAAATTACCCATGTCACAATATATAAATGACTTCCTCATATGTTTAGCAATGTACCAAATTTTGATTGTTATTGGTTGTTATTGTGTCAGCCTTCAAATTCAGTTACATTTCTAATAAGGCTTATTAGAGAATCAAAAAGGTTTAGAGAACAAAGAAGGCACAAAGTCCTAGATATGTCAGCTTACTTTATTCTTAAAAATTTAGTGGTTAAATTCACCGAATCCTTAAATGTGCAGCTGAAATTCACGGGAGGAAAACAATCCATGGGCGTCCACACCTGTCGTAGTATTTAACTAATGAATTCCCCGTTGGAGTAGCATTTTCATATTTTTTTTCAAAGTGCAAGCTTAATTCTTTACATCCTAATTTACGCTTGCTGAGTAGTGCATCATTTTATCAGATAAAGCCATTTCCATAAAGAAGAAATCAACAATTCTTTACTATCGATATTGATAAGAAATAAACTTTGATTTTTTATCATGTTATACTAACGTATAGAGCAACAACCGTGTGCGTAGCACGGGTTCACACTAGTAAGGTAAGATTACCTTTATGTAATGACCCGCATTCTACGCATCGGGGGATCGTAGAATATTTATTTCTTTCCCATGTGAAGTCGTATGGTCATGTAACTTTGGGAAACATCCATTAGAGCCATTTCTCATGCTTATGATTTTTGTCAATTTTTAAATGACCATTTTGCCCCTAGTTGGTACTGTTTTGGTCATAACTTTTGATTGGAAAGGAATTTTGACCTGAAACCTCTTCCATTTGATTCGTTTGATGGTTTACCTTTCCGTAGAGTGGTCACAATAGCCAAACGGACTTACCGTTTGGGAGATATGGCTGAAACAAGGTTTGGAGGGTGAAAAACTGCTTAACCGGGCCAAATCGGGTGATTAGTGAGTAGGCCCATAACCCATTTCGGGATTAGGGTTATGGGAGGGCTGAAATGAGATGGAGAATCATTCCATTTCATTTTTCTAGCCTCCACTTATCACCAAGGAATCCTAAAAATGGCCTCCAATATCTAAATCACCTCCAAATCATCTTTTGGTCAAGGATTTGGCTTAGCAACCCCTAATCAAGGAAGATCTTCACCAAATCAACATAGGTGCTGCTGTTTGGCATTGAAATTCGCATCAAATCAGAGAATTATTTCAGATCTTAGTTTATTTTGTGGCTAAGATGAGTGATTTGCATAGTTTTGCACTAATTATGGCTAATTAGGGGTGATTAGCGTTAATTAGCGAATTTAAGCATGATAAAATTCTGGAAAGATGTTTATAAAATTCGGAATGATGTTTTAGACCTCTGATATGAATTTGGGTTAATTTGGTTAAGTTTTGCTAATCATATCATTAGTTTCACCTAAACATGCTTAAGGGGAAAATATGGGATTTTGGGTATGTTTGATCCATTTTACATGCTATGATTTATGTTTTGATGTTTGGGATCGATACTACATGTTGCTATGACTGTATGGTATGCTTTGTGATTGTTTAGAAGTGTTAGATTGGTCGAAAACGCCGTCGAATGGCGTAGAAACAGTCGTAGGAAAACATGCAGGAAATGACCCAGAATCCGGATCGGATCGGTGGAGGGGAGCGCGACTCGACCCGCTCCAGCATGGGCGTCACGATCCGTTTGAAGGAGCAAGTCACGACTTAGCTAGGTGGCACGATCCGGCAGTAGAAGCACGACCCGAACCAACGAGTATTCACGATCCGAATCAGGAGGAGGAGCTCACGAGTCGATGGGTACTAGGGCGCGACGAACCGACCCGATCAGAAGGCGCGACCCGACCCGGATGAGGCAACCCGATCCGACCCGAAGTGGTGACGACGATCCGAACCAGGGGGAGGAGCCACGAGCTGGAGGACCATGACCCGATCCGACGCAGGAGGCGCGACCCGACCCGAATGACTAAGGCCGATCCGATCCGATGAAGAATGGTGAAGGCCGATCCGATTCGATGGTGATGACCAATAACCCGAGATTCAAAGGTAGTCCAAATGGAAGTTAGAGCTCAGGATCCCGAAACCAATTGGGAACCAATGAGTTCACTTCATGGTTGGGCTTTGCTGCGGGACGTGTGCTAAGGAGTTGTCGACGTTCATAAC
The DNA here is from genome assembly GCA_030737875.1 of Allium sativum. Taxonomy (NCBI): domain Eukaryota; kingdom Viridiplantae; phylum Streptophyta; class Magnoliopsida; order Asparagales; family Amaryllidaceae; genus Allium; species Allium sativum. The sequence goes on along the minus strand of CM060910.1, from coordinate 898,232,136 downwards.
CTCGATTCACCACTAAAAAGGAAAGATAGGCTACTTATCAGTGCCGTAGGGTCATTACGACCTGAGGGGCAAAGTGATGGTAGCAAGACTACGTTATCAGTGCAGTAGGGTCATTATGACCCAAGGGGCAAGGTGATGCGTAGTAAGACTATGAGCCAGTGCAGTGGGGTTCTTGTGACTCCATGGGGCAAAGTGGACATAGTAAGGATTAGTAAGACTATGAGTCAGTGCAGTGGGGTTCTTGTGACTCCATGGGGCAAAGTGGACATAACAAAGGATTTGTGGCTACGTTATCAGTGCAGTGAAGCCATTTATGACTTCATGGGGCAAAGTGATTGTAGCAAGTGATGTTGGGTGATCGAAGTGGTGAATATCGTATACTTTACGCACTGAGTGAGAGATGTGAGGATGGATGCTATGCTTGATTGTTTGCCATCATTATGACATGCACACCTCCCCCACCTCTGTATCTTTACACTGTTTGATATGATACCTTAGAGTGTTGTACAGTATGTAGTGCTAACTCTTTGGTTGCAGGTCCAGGTTCAGGTATGTTTTAGTCTACCTGTTATTGTTCACTTTAGATGCTTATCGCTCATACCAGGCTTTATGTCTGACCCAGAGTTTTATGTCTCCTCTTATTACTCTGGGTGCTCACACGAGCAGACTAGAGACATGTTAGCTGGTGATGCGCGAGTAGCTGATTCGGAGGCGGGCAGGAGGCTTCCACGTATGATATATATATATATATATATATATATATATATATATATATACACATTCTCCCTGTGTCGTTGGTGGTCGCTACTTGGGCATTAGTAGTGTACCTCATTGATCTTACTTTGCTTTGAGACAGTTTGAAAAGTTGTAATAAGCTGTATTTTGGATTTCCGCTGCTATGATGTTTAGTTCTGATTTTCAGCTTATGCACTGTCTCGCCTATTTTATGTCAAGTATGTTATTATTATATTTTATCTTATGCGCTGTGAGACATTCTACAGGTTCTTTGTATGTTCATTTCCTTCTTCCTTTTCCTTCTGACGACCCGTTCCGTGCTAACTGGACACGTGTAAAGCGCACTTTTGGAGTAAATGTCAGTTGGTGCGGGGCGGGCCGTCACACTTGGTATCAGAGCTCTAGGTTGCGTAGTTAACCTAGGGAAAGACACCAGGGAGAGATAGTACGTATATGAGGGCGCGTATTTGTGATTACTTTGGTTTTCAAAAGCTATGTATGTATATACTATTAGTAGTATAAAGATGAAGTCGCACTGCACTAGCACCACTATGGGGTCGTTAATCGTTTCCCTTTTTCAGATTAACGATGAGCCGAGACACGAGGGGTGCTGGTAGAGGGACCAACCAAGGGAATGCCGCTGACATGAGGACAATGTTTACTAACCTCATGAGAGACATGCTTAGAGAAGTGCAAGGGGAAATTCCCAATCCCGGAGTTGGTGTGGGCCCAGTAGTGCAGGAGCCTAGGGTCGATTTCGCCAAGTTGTGCAAAGATTACACTAATCTTGGTGGGAAGCCGTTCCATGGGACGGAGTCGGCCACGGATGTTCATGACTGGATGGATAGCTGTGACCGTATCTTCGATGACTTGGGTCTTGAGGATGCGATGAAGAGAAGGCTAGCGTCTCGTCAGCTGCAAGGGCGAGCGATGAATTGGTGGAATGCCATCAGAACAGCTACTCCAGAGGATCAGGTTACTTGGGATCAGTTCAAGGCTCGCTTTAGCGAGAAGTTTATCCCAGCTGCCCAGAAGTCAGTGTTGTTTAAGAGGTTCTTAGAACTCAAGCAGAACGGAGGGGCAGTTTCTGATTATATTGCTGAGTTCGACACTTCGTCGAAATATGGACTGTCTCTTATCGACACTCCTGAGAAGGAGAATGAGAAGTTCATTACTGGTTTGGATGGGTACTTGGGGGAAAGGCTTATCAACCACATCGATGAGACTTTTGAATCGATTGTGGGGAAAGCTTTGAGATCAGAGAGCCTTTACCCTAAGTCAAAGACTGAGGCTGCATCTGCAGAAGGGCCAAAGCCGCAAACAAGCGGTGGAGGCAAGAATAACTCTCAGAATAAGAGGAAGCAGGACCAATCAAAGGGTGGCCAGAAAAAGAGCAAGAAAGATGTTGAGTGCTTCAGATGTGGAAAGAAGGGCCATTATGCTAAGGAATGTCGGGCCAAGCCAGCGGAAAGGAAGTGCTACAACTGTGGTCAAGTGGGACATCAGAAGGATAAGTGTCTGCAACCTCTTAAGGAGAAGCAGATTGTGAAAGCATATGCTATTGATGTTGTTCCTTCTTCGTCGAATGCCCCAACTGCGGCGGAGAAAGAAAAGAATGTTGTTATTCAAGGTATGCTTTCTATTTATGATATACCAGTTCGAGTTTTGTTTGATACTGGGGCTTCCCGTTCCTTCATATCTAGTGACCTGGTAGATAGGTTGGGACTGGAACCCGAGATAGTCGATAGACCATTGGTTGCGACGAACCCGATTGGTGGTTCAACTAGCCTTATTATGATTTGCAGGAATTTGGTCTTATCGAATCATGGATGTATGTTTGTTTGTGATTGCTTTGTTTTGGGCTTTACTGGGTATGGCATTATATTGGGAGTCGATTGGCTCCAAAGATACGAGGTGGTGGTAGACTGTGAGGGCTTTTTGGTGACAGTAAGGGCGGATGATGGGCGGAGGGTAGTGTTTGGTAGTCTACCTAGTGATGGGGTTATGGCTAGTTTTGTAAATTCCCTCGACATCCCGCAGAATGAGTTGTCAGATGTGCCCGTGGTTGGCCAGTATCCGGACGTCTTCGAGGAGGTGACCGGGCTTCCACCACACCGAGAGATTGAGTTCCGTATTGATTTAGTGAAAGATGCCAGACCTATAGTGATGCCACTTCGTCGTATGGCACCAAGGGAGCAGCGAGAGCTCGGGGTGCAAGTCAGCAATCTTTTGAAGAAGGGATTTATTAGGAGTGTTTCCGAGTAGGGAGCACCAGTTGTGTTTGCCACTAAGGCAGATGGTTCCCTTCGTTTGTGTGTGGACTATTGCGAGTTGAATAAGGTGACGAGGAAGAATAAGTATCCTCTACCGCGGATAGATGATTTGTTTGATCAACTGGAAGGAGCTAGAGTGTTCTCCCAGTTGGACCTCGCGACAGGAATTCATCAGCTACGAGTAGCAGATGAGAGTGTTCCGAAAACGGCATTTAGGACGCCGTCTGGATTTTATGAGTGGTTGGTCATGCCATTTGGGTTGACCAATGCACCAACCTATTTTGTGGATCTTATGAATCGAGTATTCAGAGATCAGTTGAATAAGTTTGTTCTTGTGTTCGTGGATGATATCCTTGTTTACTCAAGGACAGAGGAGGAACACAAGGGACACTTGAGGATAGTGATGGAGGTGTTGAGGAAACACCAATTGAAAGCGAAATTCTCTAAATGTCATTTTTGGAGAAGGGAAGTAAGATTCTTGGGCCATGTTGTTTCAGAGAGTGGTATTGCCGTGGACCCTGCGAAGGTGGCTACGGTACAGGATTGGCCTACACCCAAGAATGCAACAGATGTAAGAAGTTTCTTGGGATTAGTTGGATATTATCGTAAGTTTATCCAGGACTTCTCCAAGATAGCAGCACCGTTGACTCAGTTGACTAAGAAGAATCAGTCTCTCGTCTGGGACGGAGTGTGTGAGGATGCCTTCAAGAGTCTAAAGGAGAAGTTGACGCGTGCGCCAGTGTTAGTCATTCCTAAAGGAAATGAAGAGATGACGGTATACACGGATGCTTGTGGTACCGGACTGGGTGCAGTATTGATGCAAGGAGGTAGGGTTGTAGCTTATGATAGTCGACAACTAAAGCCGCATGAGAAGAAGTACCCTACCCATGATTTGGAATTAGCAGCGATCGTGTTTGCGCTGAAGATGTGGAGACATTATCTCTTGGGAGAAAGATTCGAGTTGTTTACTGATCATAAATCGCTAAAGTATCTTTTCTCCCAGAAAGATCTGAATCTCCGTCAGCAGAGATGGTTAGAATTCTTGGCTTCGTATGATTTTGATATCGCATACACACCTGGGAAGGGTAATGCGGTAGCCGACGCCTTGAGTAGGAGACATGCGAGCTTAGGGGCAATGTTTCTTGAATGGAAGCAACTGGAGTATATCGCGGGGTTTGATTTCAGACCAAAGTGCGAATTGGATCCAGTTATGCTAGCTAGTTTGACGATCAGACCCACTTTGATAGAGCGGATTGGTTCCAGCCAGAGGGACGATCCTAATCTATTAGAAATCATCTCCAAGTTAGAGATGGGTATCGATGAGGAGATGAATGTGTATGGGCTTGATCGAGATGGATGGCTTCGGAAGAATGGAAGACTAGTTGTGTCCAACGTGAATGGTTTGAGAGATGAAGTGCTTAGAGAATGTCATCACTCAAAACTGACTATACATCCCGGTGGTAATAAGATGTATCGAGACATGAGACAGACTTACTACTGGGAAGGGATGAAAACGTTGGAAAGTTTATATCCAAATGCATGAATTGCCAGCTAGTTAAAGCCGAGCAAAAGAAGCCTAGTGGGTTGTTGCAACCATTAGAAATTCCCAAATGGAAATGGGAGCAAGTCTCGATGGATTTCATCGATGGCCTACCAAGGACTAGATCGGGATATGATAGCATTTGGGTAATTGTGGATCGATTGACTAAGAGTGCAAGATTTATACCAGTCAAATCGACCAGAACGGCAGCCAAGTTGGCAGAATTGTATATGAAGTGGGTAGTGAGATTTCATGGAGTACCCAAAAGCATTGTGAGTGACCGAGACCCGTTGTTCACTAGTGGGTTTTGGAAGAGCTTAGAAGAGGATCTAGGGTCAGGATTACATCCCAGTACCGCATATCATCCTCAGACCGACGGTCAGACGGAGAGGGTGAATCGTATATTAGAAGATCTCTTGAGATCTTGTATATTGGATTTTGGTGGATCGTGGGATGATCATTTGCATCTAGTAGAGTTTGCATATAATAATAGCTACCAATCCAGTATCGGTATGGCTCCATATGAAGCTTTGTACGGAAGACCGTGCAACTCACCATCATGTTGGATAGAGACTGGCGAGAAGTTTGTGCTTGGACTAGATGTGGTGAGAGAAACCTCGGATAAGATTAAGATCATTCAGCAACGAATGAAAGCTGCCCAAGATAGGCAGAAGAGTTATGCTGATAAGAGGAGAAGAGACTTGAAATTCTCCGTTGGTGACTTGGTGTTTGTCAAGATCTCTCCGTTGAAGAGCGTGATACGATTTGGCAGGAGAGGCAAGTTGGCACCAAAATTTGTTGGCCCATTCCCTATTCTTGAATTAGTCGGGAATTTGGCATATAGAGTTGGCTTACCAGAGAAAATGGCGGGAGTTCACAATGTGTTTCATGTTTCCCAACTAAGGAAGTTCGTTCACGACTCAGATATGACTATTTCACCTGATCAGTTAGAGGACTTCGAAGTAGAACCCGAGGCGGTTGGGAACCGCAAGCCGATTCGTATTGTGGGGCATGATACGAAGCAACATCGAATGAAGGCGGTGAAGCTAGTCAAGGTTCAGTGGGGCGAGAACGAGAATGATTGTACTTGGGAGACAGAGGAGAGCATTAGGAAGATGCATCTAGAACTCTTTCCCTGGTAAGATTTACTTTGTAATTTAGTTTTCCGCATGCTAGGGTAGACTTGTTTTGCTTGTTTGCATGTTTGATTGTTGTTTTATGATTGATAGGCATGCCGGATCCTTTGTGTGTGTTTGGATTAGGGAATTTCGGGGGCGAAATTTCTTAAGGGGGGGAGAGTGTAATGACCCGCATTCTACGCATCGGGGGATCGTAGAATATTTATTTCTTTCCCATGTGAAGTCATATGGTCATGTAACTTTGGGAAACATCCATTAGAGTCTCCCATGCTTATGATTTATGTTTTGATGTTTGGGATCGATACTACATGTTGCTATGACTGTATGGTATGCTTTGTGATTGTTTAGAAGTGTTAGATTGGTCGAAAACGCCGTCGAATGGCGTAGAAACAGTCGCAGGATAACATGCAGGAAATGACCCAGAATCCGGATCGGATCGGTGGAGGGGAGCGCGACTCGACCCGCTCCAGCATGGGCGTCACGATCCGTTTGAAGGAGCAAGTCACGACTTAGCTAGGTGGCACGATCCGGCAGTAGAAGCACGACCCGAACCAACGAGTATTCACGATCCGAATCAGGAGGAGGAGCTCACGAGTCGATGGGTACTAGGGCGCGACGAACCGACCCGATCAGAAGGCGCGACCCGACCCGGATGAGGCAACCCGATCCGACCCGAAGTGGTGACGACGATCCGAACCAGGGGGAGGAGCCACGAGCTGGAGGACCACGACCCGATTCGACGCAGGAGGCGCGACCCGACCCGAATGACTAAGGCCGATCCGATCCGATGAAGAATGGTGAAGGCCGATCCGATTCGATGGTGATGACCAATAACCCGAGATGCAAAGGTAGTCCAAATGGAAGTTAGAGCTCAGGATCCCGGAACCAGTTGGGAACCAATGAGTTCACTTCATGGTTGGGCTTTGCTGCGGGACGTGTGCTAAGGAGTTGTCGACGTTCATAACCTCGATTCACCACTAAAAAGGAAAGATGGGCTACTTATCAGTGTAGTAAGGTCATTACGACCTGAGGGGCAAAGTGATGGTAGCAAGACTACGTTATCAGTGCAGTAAGGTCATTATGACCCGAGGGGCAAGGTGATGCGTAGTAAGACTATGAGCCAGTGCAGTGGGGTTCTTGTGACTCCATGGGGCAAAGTGGACATAGTAAGGATTAGTAAGACTATGAGCCAGTGCAGTGGGGTTCTTGTGACTCCATGGGGCAAAGTGGACATAGCAAAGGATTTGTGGCTACGTTATCAGTGCAGTGAAGCCATTTATGACTTCATGGGGCAAAGTGATCGTAGCAAGGAATGTTGGGTGATCGAAGTGGTGAATATCGTATGCTTTACTCATTGAGTGAGAGATGTGAGGATGGATGCTATGCTTGATTGTTTGCCATCACTATGACATGCACACCTCCCCCACCTCTGTATCTTTACACTATTTGATATAATACCTTAGAGTGTTGTACAGTATGTAGTGCTAACTCTTTGGTTGCAGGTCCAGGTTCAGGTATGTTTTAGTCTACCTGTTATTGTTCACTTTAGATGTTTATCGCTCATACCAGGCTTTATGTCTGACCCAGAGTTTTATGTCTCCTCTTATTACTCTGGGTGCTCACACGAGCAGACTAGAGACATGTTAGCTGGTGATGCGCGAGTAGCTGATTCGGAGGCGGGCAGGAGGCTTCCACGTATGATATATATATACACATTCTCCCTGTGTCGTTGGCGGTCGCTACTTGGGCATCAGTAGTGTACCTCATTGATCTTACTTTGCTTTGAGACAGTTTGAAAAGTTGTAATAAGCTGTATTTTGGATTTCCGCTGCTATGATGTTTAGTTCTGATTTTCAGCTTATGCACTGTCTCGCCTGTTTTATGTCAAGTATGTTATTATTATATTTTATCTTATGCGCTGTGAGACATTCTACAGGTTCTTTGTATGTTCATTTCCTTCTTCCATTTCCTTCTGACGACCTGTTCTGTGCTAACTGGACACGTGTACAACGCACTTTTGGAGTAAATGTCAGTTGGTGCGGGGCGGGCCGTCACACTTTATTTGTTAAGGGGCTACTTTCCTCATTAGTACTCCCCTTAACAATTTAAAAAAAAAAATTTGGTCCCTCTTTAACAATATTTGGAGTGTCAATAACAATGCCCATTATATCAACATGAAGTTCACTTTAATTTATCATTATTACTAAATTAATTTTAAAAATAAATTGCCCTTAAAATTAAAAGAAAAAAAAGTGATTTAAAAATTATTTTAGTCGATTAATGTTATTATAAACATATAGAAATAATCAGCTCAGAAAACTCAATGAATATAGCTTTATTACTTAAAAATATAGTTTTATATTGTATCATCCAAATTCAAAATTAAGTCATTTTAAAGCTAATCTCATTTGCTCCATAAAAAAAGCTATATCGTAAATAGCGAAGCTATATGCATATAGCTTTCCGTCCTGATTTTTTTTTATATATTCATTTTTTCTCATATTTACGATACCAAAACTTTCCATAATTAATTCTTATTAATTTTTAATTTTATAATCACATAAAAGCATTTTTGTATTAATTTTTATTATTTGTGAAATGTCAAAGTGTGTCCTTAGTTTAAAATATTTGGACATTTTCCAATTAAATCATAAAAGTTGTCCTTGATTTACATTGCGAAAGTCACTTGTCCTTAGACTAATTTTGCTTTAAAATGTGTTATTGAAACAAATATCCACTTTAATTGAAGTTCTGAATTCAACTTCTAATTTATAAATCAAAACTTTACATATTGTTTGTTTTTTGTCAGTGTTCTGAACAAAGACATCTATTTAAAACAAGTTATTCAAAATTTTATTTTTTTCTTATTCTTTTGTTTCGAGTGATGATTTTTTTTGTCTGAAATGTTGAGTGCAAACAAACAAGTAATTATTTAGAATTCACCATTTGGATTTCAGAGTTTAGCAATTAGTATTCAGAATTCAACATTTTAAAAAGACGAAGAACTACTAAAATTATGTGAGTCAAATAAAAAGAATAACATGTGAAAACCATGAATAATATCTATTTTTTCAGTTAGTATTCAAAAAAAAAGTACGATTTGATGTTACCTCATTCTTTAGCGATCTCCCTTTCAGTTGCACTTCAAAGCTTTCGAACCACGATTATTGTTCTTCTCCACTAAGTTAACATTCCTCTTGTAAATCCAACTAAAGCACAATGATTATATTTTATTTGCCATAAAGTAAAATCAATGTAATTTGTCATGTCTTTTGTACCCTAAGATGAAATGTTAAAGAAAAATTATGTCCAAATAATGTGTATTCTCTTATTATTATACTGGACTGCTATTATTAATTGTATAAGATCAATTAGTCCCTCCAATCTGTGATTCTAAACCTTTAATATTTATTTATTCCATTGAAGATTGGAGGCCACAATTTAGGTCAAACAAAATGAGTAATTATGATGTGAATATATTAGATAGCTAAAAGGTTTTCCATTTTCTCTATCCTTTCTTCATTTTCAACTTCAATCTCTCCTCCTACAACCCTCCTTCAAAATCGATCCACAACCCTTCCTCTACCTATCTAATTCTGCCTTGTTTTCGCTATGCATGGAAGGCGACATCGAATTCGTTCTTCAGATCTGGACCTGTCCCAGATTTGGAATCCTTATGCCCTCAAAGACCTCTTATACCTCACGTGCCTCCGGCTCTACCCCCTTCCAATAACGATCATCCTCTGGCCATCGCTTCATCGCCTGCGTGGAGTTACCCTTGGCGTAGGAGGTGTATTGTAGACATTAGGGCATTACTCCGTGTTGAGACATGATTCGACCAAGGAGTTCAGAACGTGGCATAATGTCGGTGGTTCCGTGCGATTACGTGGCGTAACGATATAGATTTCCAAACGTTGCATGGCGTAGGATGAAGGTTGTGCATACCTCTATGGCGTGACGATGGAGACCGTACGAGGAGGGTACTATATGGAGTGCCTTAATATGTTGGGTATAGCTACATATATCATACTAGGTTTAATTTACATGTGAGTAGATGGGTGCGACGTGCATGTGCATAGCCCAAAGCATTATTAACCCGAATAACCTAATAATTAAGAAAATGTAATTGAAAGGTATATGTAGGGTTATTTCAGAATGTATAATTTTTCCTCTCACTAGAACTTGTGTTCCGACCTCCTCCTCATAACATACTCATAGGTTAGATTTATGACAGAGTTTTGGTGGCCTTTGGACACTTGTTAGACAGTGTTATTCGGTAAGGCTATATTTGATTATTATTTTTTATCCATTCCGTTGTGAGATGTTTTATCGAACTCTGGTATATTTATTATCTTTGTCTTTCTGCAGGTTACCAGACAAGCCAACTTGGGCTAAATTGGGATTTTTGAGAAAAATTTGGTCTATCGGAATTTAGGGTGTTACACGTTGTGTCGCATCTTGCGCAGACTTTGGGGGATTTCAATGTTGACTTGGTTCATTTGCATCCCAATTGGCTTGTGCAGGTCTGCTTGTATCGAATGGTCCTGGACTTGTTGCACATGCTCGATCCTTTGATCCTCTTGTGCTATCGTATGGTCTGACTGATGCGTTAGTTAACCCGAAGCTCGCTCATGTTGCTCATAGTGTTCATGGTTCTAATGTTGATGCTTATATGGATTTTCAACTTGGCAGCGCTTCTGACCCCGTTGATGTTTAATACTCATCTGTCTCACAACTTAATGCTGCCTCAAATGATAATGCTTTGGCTTCAGGTGGTGCCTCTTCACATGCTGTTGTGGATCTAGTGATCCCGGAGCCCATTTTTGTGGTTGATGTTGTTCCTGATGGTTTCTTTCGCATCTGCTCCAGCGATGACTGTTCCAGAGAGGAAATGCGCGCTAAATTTGGGTGTGTTATGGACCTGAAATATGGTCCTGTAACTCGCTCCAATGCTTTGGAGCGTCGTCATTTGCACAATCTGGACAATCAAGATTTTATTCATATCTTGGATTCCGAACCTAGATCCTTTGAGTTGTTGGTCGCGTCTGTATTTAGATGGAATCTGTCGATCGGCTGGTGCTTCACTTTTCACTGGACCGATTTCAGATTCGGGTGGTCTAGGATGGATGTCTTGTTCTCTGTAGGCTTAGGTTGTAGGTTACCATGTCGCGTTGTTTAGTTTTTTTTAGCGACCTACCTTCTTTTGGTTTTTCACCTTTTTCTTTTTACTTTGTTATGTTGAACCGCAAAGCTCCTTTTGTGGTAATCTATTGCTTTTCTTTTCCAAAAAAAAAAAAAATACTATCAACCTGCCAATTATAAATTTGAAGGAAGCAATGTTGTTTGACACTATTTTTTTTGGACTCAGCAATAAATTATAATAAGCTGTTTAATTAAAAACTAATAACCTAAAAGGAATAAAATTTGATAAGACTACTACAATTATAAGAAAAGAGGAATATGGGTAAATGATCCCTTTTCCAACATAGCATTTTTGAAATAAGTCAATTCATATCCCTTTCTTCTTCTTTTGATTAAAATAATAATTCAAAGTTCAAATCTTCGTAACTTTCACAAGTAGAGTGTGCACTATGAATGGCATCCAGTTAAATCTTTAAATTGTAAAACATTTGGGCATAGTTCAAATTCTTGTATGGTGGAAAAAATGTGGGTCCAAAAAGAAATGTTAAATCAAAATAATGTTGACATGGAGGTTGAGGTTAATTTATCACAACAACATATTGATAACAAAGAAGATGAGAACAGTATGTAGATGGAAAATATTTCAAGAAGTGATATTGAGTATGAGAAGCAAAATGATGTGCAGAGAAATTCAGAAAAGGGGAGAGTTGACTTGAAGAATGTTAAACATAGCAAGGAAGCAGTAAAACCCAATATTATAAAGGAGAAAGGTATGGAGAATAAATTTGATGTTTTAAATAGTATGGACATAGAGAAAGTGGAAATTGGGAAAGAAATAGAGTATGAAAATCACAATGAAAGAAATTCTAAATTTCAACTGGAATCACAAAAATATAACAGGGAAGAAGATATAATTTCTACACCATCAATGGAGGATGATGATGAGGATTTAAATGATACGAATGTTGATATTTCAGATTCTAGTTCACAATCTTTAAGTAGAAGGACAAAAAGAAGCAAATTAAAAATCAGGTACCATGATGGAAGTAGTAGTGTTTTAAATGGAGAAGATCTGGTTGAAGACAATCCAGAATGGAATAAAATAACATCACAGTATAAAACAAGATCTAAGAAAAAGAAGAAAAACGAAGATGGTAGCCTCCCTGGTGGTGTGTTGACTAGGGGAATTTCAAAGAATAAATAATAACATATCTTTATTATTTTGGAATGTGCGTTGTTTGAACTCTTTAACGAGGTAGAAAGATTTAGTCAGTTTAATCAGAGAAAAAGATATCAACTTGATGGCAGTGATGGAGCATAAATTATCTAATCATTCTTTGGCAAATTTTGCTCTAAAACTTAAAGGTTGGGAATTTATAAATAATAATGAGGTAACTCAAAAGGGAAGAATTTTCATTGGGTATGATAGTAAATATTGGAGACATTCAATTCTGCAAATAGATCAACAATATATCACTTGCAAATTTTCAAACAATGGTGGACTTAAATATTGTCATTTCAGCAGTTTATGGCTATAATTTACCAAATCAAAGGAGTTGGTTATGGAAACATCTCAAACAAATAAAGTCAAGAATTAAAGAAGTTTGGATCATTGCTGGAGATTTTAATGATATTCTCTACACTGTAGATAGAATTAGAGATGGTCATCATCTTGCAGTTCCTAATGAAGAGTTTTTGGATTGTATCTCTTATTTGAATGTGATGGAACCAATGAACTATGGTAACAAATATACTTGGAGAGGAGGTGAAATTTTAATATTCATTCCAGGATTGATAGAGTATTTATAAATAATAAGTGTTCAGAAATTTTGCCACAATTATTAGTTCGAAATTTAAATCACTCTACTAGTGATCATACCCCATAGCTATTAACCTATATTGTGAAAAACAGAAGCTCTTTTTCAGAAAAATTCTCCTTTTAGATATAAAAATAACTGGTGCTTCAGACATGGATATTATGATATGGTTACTCCTATTCTTAAAAGTTAATCTCCTGGAAGGCCTTTATTTCAGATAATCAAGAAATTGAAAACTATTAAAAATTAATTTGAAGAGATGGAATGGTAGTTTACCTAATCTAGATAATTTTATTAAGAATCTCAGAGAGGAAAAACAGTTTAATCTACAAGAATCTTGTGGAACATCATATAGATTTAGAGCTGGTGGAAAATTATAAAAATAATGTAAAGAAACTGGAGGTGGAACTTTTCAAGCAAGTAGTGGATTTGAAGCAAAAAACTAAACTTAAATGGCTATTTGAAGGGGATATGCCAACCAATTTTTTTATTCAAAGATGTCAGAAAACAGGAGAAGAATTCAGGTAAATTACCTTTTAAATGAAGATGGATCTCCTACGTTTAATAATGATCTTTTTGCAACTAAAGCTATAGAATACTTCAAGCTCCTTTTCAATGTTGATTCTCTAAGCAGTGAATTTCCCAATTTCATTCCAAAAAGAAGAGTCTCTATGGCTGGTAAGAAAATGTTGATTAATTCTATTAGCTTAGAAGAATTGCATGAAGCTGTTTTCAAAATAAAAGATGACAATAGTCCAAGACCTGGTGGTTTCAGTGCATTTTTTTAAAAAAAATACATTGGAAAGATCTAAAGGATGAATTATTGCATGTAGTGAATGACTCGTTTTTCAGTTTTTCACTGGTAAAATTCTAAAGGAAATTAATCATACATTCATTACTTTAATTCCCAAAATTCAGAATGCTACTGAGCCATCTGATTTTAGGCCCATTTCCTGTTGTAATGTCATATATAAGATTATGAGTTCAATTTGCAACAATAGATTGAAAAAAATTCTACCACATATTGTTTCAAAAAATCAGAATGCTTTTACTAAAGGAAGACGTATGTTTGAAAACAACTTGTTGGTATTTGAACTAGTCAGAAATTTTAACAAACCTGGAGCTGATATGATGTGCATTAAAATAGATTTGCAGAAAGCTTATGATAAAATTAGTAGGGAATTTATAATTTATGTCATGAGGAAAATGGATTTCCCCTTCAATTCATCAATTTTATTCATTCATGTATTTCTACTCTTACTTTATCTGTTATCATTAATGGAAAACCTATTGGATATATAACATGTAATAGGGGGCCGAGGCAGGGTGATCCTATATCCCCATATCTATTTACTTTGGCCATGGAATATGTTTCTACTAATCTGGAGCTTCAATTATTGAGCGGTAATTTAACTCCAGCTTCAAAGGTTTCACCTATTATAACTCATCTTATCTATGCTAATGATTTGCTAATATTTTCTAGAAGTGATGAATGTAGTGTGCATGTTATACAGAAGGTTTTATCTGATATGTCTCAGATGGGATTGACAATAAACAAGAAGAAATCAAAATTTTATTTCAGCAGAGCAAACAAGAATAAGGTAGCAACTGTACAGTTTTTCCAGCTAACAGAGGATAATCTACCTGTTAAATATCTTGGACTTCCTTTAACCAATAACTAATTGAAGGTAACAGATGCTACTCTACTGCTTGATAGTATTACAAATAAGTTAAATGGCTGGAGTAATAAATATCTGTCTACTATGGGGCGAATTGAACTTGTTAAATCTTGCATATATCCTTGTATTCAATTTTCGGTGCAAACATGTCAACTTCCCATGAATATAATTACCAAAATTGAATCTACATGTGCTAATTTCATTTGGCAAGGTAAAGCTCATAAGGTTTCTTGGGACCAAATGTGCAAGCCAAAAGTTAATGGAGGTATGGGTTTGAAGGATATAAGGAGTATGCAAATGACTCTGAAACTTATTTGGTCTTTTCTTAAAAAAGATACTCTATTGGCAAAGTGGATGCATAATAGATATTGCAATAAAAACAAATATTTCTGGACTCAAATGGTTGATAACAATGACTCTTATACTTGGAAAGTGATGCTGAAAAACAGAGATATATTTAAAGCAAACAATAAGGCAACTCACCTTTGGTTAGACCCATGGGTCAATGGTAAGATTTTGATTTCCCTGCCCGACTGGCATGGCAGAAGTATAGATGAATTTTCCTATTCTCATGTAGATGATATCATTGTTAATGACAAATGGGTATGGACAGGCTGAATGTTCCTAAAGAAATTAAAAGAGAAATACAATCAATTAAAATAAGTCTAGAAGATGTGTTTGATTATTGGATTTGGAATAACGGGAAATAGGGACAATTTAGTATCAGAGATGCATATCAATCTATTAATAATCATTCTCAAGAGTATAACTGGGCTAAGTTCTTATGGAAATATCCAGTAGTTTAACAAGTTACTTAGCTTGTATAAATATGGCAGACATTATATAAAATCCGGAAGTGGAATCAAAATGTTTCAAATCTATGCTACTTGTGTAATAAACATCCAAAGATTCAAGGACATCTTTTCTTTCATTATGAATTCTCTGATTTCGTATGGAAAGAGATTAAAAAGAAATTTGGACTTCATAAATCTAATATGGCAGTGGTTTTTTTAGAACAAATCGAGGACTTTATTCTAAGCAATAACAGTAAAACAGCTAG
The DNA here is from genome assembly GCA_030737875.1 of Allium sativum. Lineage (NCBI taxonomy): Eukaryota > Viridiplantae > Streptophyta > Magnoliopsida > Asparagales > Amaryllidaceae > Allium > Allium sativum. Next base: position 898,216,751 of record CM060910.1, on the reverse strand, counting down.
AATTTGTTTGACTGCTACAGTAAATCACATATGGAGGGAACGTTGTAGTCGAGTGTTTAATAATAAAAGCTTGAATCGGGTTCTTCTGTCCAAAATCATAGAAGCGGAGATTGAAGCGGTGCTAACTACATATAATAAACATAAGGCAGTTGATAAGGAAAGGAGAACTTATCTTCTCGCTAGTGGAGATTGTAGATCAGAGGAGCCGCCATAGAAAAATTCGTTGATTTCCTGAAGAGCTTGCGTTGGAAGGAGGAAAGATAAAGAAGGAATAAGTATAAGAAGTCATGCGGGCTTGTACTTTTTTTTGACTTTGTTGGAAGCTTATGATTTGTCGTGTACTGTGTGTTATTGGTAGAGGAGCAAACATTTATTTTCCTTTTTCTGGTGTATTTGTTTTAAACTAGTTTCATTGATTTTGCTCCCCTAACCTTCTTGTAATCCTTTGTTGTAAATATAGTACCTAATTTTCAAAAAAATAAATAAAAAATTGTGAAATTCTCTACGAATCAATAGCCATAAGCTCATATTTGGAGAAGATCAAGTCAAATTTTAGGAATAAAAAGAAATCTTTAAATTGAGTTTATTAGAACTTGGATTTCTAAAGAGTTCGGTCAAAGATATTTGACCATTTAATATGTTAAAATCATGATAAATGCTAAATGTTGGTTATGGATTGAGTAGCTAGAATGGTTGAGGATTTAAATATAAAAATCTTTTAAATAAGTGTTTTTGAAGAATACAACATATAATTTGATGTGTTATATATCGGATATGAACTGAATTGTAACTATTTGATCATTAATTTTGGTGATAGATAAGATTGTTAAGTAGCAATTCCATTATGGTTGAAGTTCTCATTAAATGATGGATATGGATTCAAAGTAGTTGATTGAGTAGTTAAACTTATATGGTTTGCTAAGTGTTCGAGTTCTGGTATGATTTGTGGAACTACCTTCAAATGGTATTTGTTTCATAATATATCATCGATGATACGAACATTCGGGTGCAAATTTTAGAATTGAAATGGTTGATAGAGCTTTTAAGCTCAAACGGTTGTGAAATCGTTCATTTCCTCAAATTCATTCATTCAATCAGTGTGAAGTTGCACTTGTATGAATGTGAAACCTAGAAAATGGACGTTAATTTGTGTTGAACTTTCCCATGCAATGTATCTTAGTGATAGGAACCATATGTCGAAGGTGGAAATCAACTACATAAAAAAGTGTGTAAGTTCATGATATTGAGATACCTAGATTGAAGAGAATTTCGTCATGATTGCCAAAAATAAACGTTGTTTCATTTGGAGCTATCAATCAAAAGATATTGATGTTTGAAGTTCAAGCACTTAAAACTAGCAAGGTAGAACCGATTGATTAATCGGTGAGACTGGCCAGTCGTCTGATTGAATCGCGGGAAGAGCCATAATACTTTCTTTTGTTATTGGGGATGTTCAGTTAACATGGTTTGGACCAGTGTTCATCAAATTTTAAAAATATAATCTTTGGCAGTTGACATGTTCTCAAGTCCTTTGATTTGGAACCCAAGTGAGACCTGCTCTGACATGTATTATAAACCAGAAGTTTGAAAATAGAATAGAAGGGTGTATCAAGGATATTGGATGGCACAAAGGTTATATAAATGTTGTTGGAGATGCGTTTTGATTTGTATGGTAACTTTTATTAGCCATTCTATTATTTTTGAGACATGACTAGTAGGGTGTTGTGATATGCCATTCCACACGATATTTGTAACGATATGGATTTTTCTCGGACCTAATCGATCGCTAAACCAACCAGGACCGTTCGAATCCCGCATACGCTAACTTTGGGCATACAACACATCAGAACAAATAACAAGAGACTTTTATAAACATCATAATAATGTTACATCAGAGTACTAAATATCAGAGTACATCGAAAAATAATAATACAGCGAAAGATTTATTTGCAATAAATGTAATACAATGCAGCGGAAACAAATAAACTAACACAGCGGAAGACTATCAATGCTCTGGACACAACTTTAAGCTTCAATCCAGAATCCTGCTCAATAAATAAATATCTGCAAAACAAACCACTCGACTACCCGTGTGGAAAATAGGGGCACCCGAGTTTGCAAGGCAAAAACAAACTACAGGTCAGTCATAGGACTAGTATGAGAAACTCTACAGTTAAAATTAATTTAATAATAAGGCAAATCATAGGATCACGCCATATAACATGGAACGGGTTTACCCCTATGAACGCCAGTGTATAAACAACAATCAGTAATATAGATATGGATCTACTATGCATCAATCAACATGCAATATCCCAAACTACCCATTTAGATTAATCACCACTCTTGGTTTTTCGAAATCCAATTCAATTTACATAAATTATTCCTTTGGACTTTATTTCCCGATTTCTATTTTAAATCATTTGAAATACATATCTAGTTTTTATATCAAAGTAGATTTCACTTCGGGATCTCAAACTGAAATCTTTGGAAATATGAATTCCAAATCATCACAATGCATTCAAACAAGCATGCAACCAAATATCGGGGATCTTCCCTCAGACAAGGCTGTATATGCCTCTCCAAATCGATATATATATATGTATGTATATATATATATGCACCTCCCACGCATGGAGCAGGCTACATGCTGACTACTCAACCTAAGGTCCTGGATCCAACCCATACTTTTAGTCGTCCAGGTCACCCGATCTTTAGCCACATACTAAATCATTTCATATCCCGAAGTAGGGAAAATCATTTCACAACATAATCACAAGTATAATCAAATCTATAGTACTTCACATCAGCAATTCACGCATATGATCAGTCACTGTTAATCACATAACCTTTGAGCTCGTATGTCTCAAAGAAGGGTGTTAAGCAAGAGAATAAACTCTCCGCCACCAAACAGATACATCATTAATAACAACTAATCGAATATGTGATGAAATACAATGTAAAACCATAATACATTTCCAAATCATTTCGAAATCATCGGGTTTAGCCCTCGAAATTCTTTCTGTTTTATAAAACATTTTTATAAAACATTCCCTATCCAAAATCGGGAATATATTTCTTTTCACTTAAGAAAAATATCATTTCAAAATCATTCATTAAATTTTAAATGAACGCATCGCTAAACACCTTAGAGTCAAATCGTGAAGTGTTTCACAAGGCGTTAGCACACAGATATTTCTACCCAACCCAATTCTAAATATAAAAGCATATTTTGCTCATAAAATGGTCGAGCACAATCCAAACAGTCAATCAATCATAATCAATATCAGCAACTAAGTGTATTTGGTTCAATCACATTTCATGTTTTGGTAATTTAATTACCATCCATATATTCACAATCTAATTAAAGATTTATTTAAACTCCACTTGGTTTCAATCTCAAAAATCATTTCTTATTGATTGTTCAACTTTCTGGAAATTAATCGTGCTTTAACTGGGTTGAAGAACCAATGTCGTTTAAACATAGTTCACGATAAACCCAAAATCCAATTCGATATTGAATATAAGGCTTAGAATAGAAATTATATCGGCTTATATTCAATATCAAATTCTGAAACCAACGGATATCGTATTGGAATAACAATATCAATATCTTCCGAATTCCCATAACAATATCTGTACAATCACAGAATCCAACATCAAAATATTCCCAAGATGATTTCCATTTGAATCCACTCCAATTCATATATCGAAAATTCTAGTTATATTAAAACCCATTCTCAATCCAATTTATTTATTTAAATATAATTGGATTTTAATTCTAGTTAATACCTAGTTCATTTCGATAAAAATATATTTTTATCTTTTCAAATATGGAATTTTTCATCCCAATTCTTTCCAAATCATTTATAATGATTTTACACAAATTATTAATATTTTTAATAATTTTATTAAGGCCCTTTCAGTCCATGGTCCATGGTCTGTGGTCTGTGGACGACAGCGCGTATATATATATAATTTTCACAATGCATATATATATATAATTTTCACAATCACAACACAATCAAATGAATCGTCCATGGTCTGTGGACGACAGGGAGGTGATCTAACAGAAAATAAATAACTGTACAAAAATTTATAGTGAGAGAAGTTCTCACGTTTGTTTCCACTCCATCAGTTTTAATTTCTGAATTTCTGTTCTGTTTTGAATTTAAATTTGCCCAAATTTTAGCTTGCTCCTTTTTTGATCTAGTCTGTTTGTGTAGATCTTGTCGAGACGGTTCCAATGTGCCCTTATTTGCTGAGTTCTGTGATCGAATGAAAAACGTACGACCATTTCAATTTTAATTGCACTAATAAATTAATTAATATAATTAACTTTTAATTACTTGCCCTAACCCTTAATTAATCCATTCCATCACCGTCTTCTTCGTTACCTAGTCAATTATGAAAACTAAACCCATCTTCCATCGTCGTCCCCTCCTTCTAGCGCCTCCCCAGTGCCCCCAGAGACCAAACGAAGGACACCATGTCAGTCACCTTTGCTTCGCCTTCCTCGTCCAGCCACGCTTTGAAACTCGAGCCCCCTCCCCCCCGTGCCTCTGAAATCAACTGCAAACCGCCAATGTTCAAGGCCCAAAATCTCCCCATTTATCTTACTAAAATCGATCTCTGCCGCATCATTTTGACAAGGTCGAAACACTCTTCGATTTTGGTTTGGGGCTCTAATATAATTCAGAATGGACTGCGTAAATTTGAGGGAGGAACGGTGGAGCTTTTGGTTCGTTCATCACTGATGGAGGTAGGAGGAACTTGTTGACCAAGGAAAAGGAAATTTAGGGCTTTTGACCACTTTGGATGGATATATATTTCTTTTATTATTATTTAATTCACTTTAAAATTCAAAATCACCACAAACTCCAAATCAAACCCAACGACTGTCACCCCTAGCTAAATACCCCCATTACGGACACAATGAGATATGTTTCATAAGCCAATTCGACTGTTACGATAGTTTTTATCAAAATTAAAATATAAATCAATATATATTGAATTTGAACGTACATTTTAATTTACCGGAACCACATACTGACTCCAAAAATTCCCGAAAAATAAATCTATCTATGTTTTGACGATACAGTCCTAACAAAACTAATTTCATTGAATGTGGAATCCAGTTAAAAAATGGTCAATTTCTGGTCGATTAAATTCAAACTGAATTGACCAAACACGTTTAAATTCACCACGCTTACATATTGATTCCAAAAATTAAGAAAATTTGAATCTTGCAATAATTTGACATTTTGAATCCAACAAAAGTGGTTTCTTCGAAAACAGAGGTCGTTTGCAAAACGGCTATTTTTAAGGGCTTTATATATATTAAAATATATATAAATTCCATAGCGACTTTTCTGAATTTTAAATTAGACATAACTTTTTATTCCCATTATGAAATATGGATTTTTCACATTCATTGGAAAGATATCTTCAAACAGATCCAAATATTTATGGGTTTACTGAAATCCGATTTATTTTGAATCATGTACATTCATTTGAAATTTGAAATCGAATTTTCAAACTACCGCGCCATTTCAGGCTCGTTATATAATTAAAATAAATTTACTCGTTCTAACTTCGATTTAAATAAATTTTTACTCGTTATTATTTAAAATAAATCATTTTAAATATTCAAAATCCATTAAAATAACCAAAATAAAAATTTTAAATTGGTTCTGATTTTCCGTGTTGTTACAGTATTGTGAACGCAAAGAAAGTTCATGTTCCTTGTTTTTTTCCACAGGATTAGATATTTATAGGTCATTTGTGGCATTAGCGGTTGTCACCATCGGGGGAACTAACACTATTGAATGAAGATATTCTATCTCAGTAATAGGGCCTTTTGGTTTCTTGTCATTTTGTTCTCATGATAAATAAATGGCAGCCGTTAGGCATGACCATATCAATTCGAGTTCGATGCGATTGTAGGTAGTGGACGATGTATTGAAGCATCGTATTATTGGTTTTAATTAATGATTGTGCTTGGCGAGCTTTAGCCTTACCAGGAGACTTGTGGCGAAATAGTGTAGTATCCAATGTTTGGATCTGAGATTCTGTAGGATCCTATGTAGTATGGATGATGTTTTAATCATCGAACAAAACAAGCAAGCATACATAATAAAATATGATTATGCATGGATTCTTATTCTAATTCGGACCTCCACTTAGAAATATTGTTGTCTACAATCCTCACTTCACCGAAAGAAAGAAACAAGTTTTATAACTATATGAATAATCGAACTAGACTTTAACCAACTTCAAGGGGAAAACTTTTCTTTTCAACTTGTCATAGTGAACACGATTAAGTCACTCTTTAGCACATCCTTCTTATAATATCCTATAGGAAGTAGAGTATAGATTAATTGCTTTTTTGATTTCATATAATAGTAAATAGACATATTATTCAATCGATTGCAACACTATGAAACAAATGCTTTCTGTCAGAAAGACGGTGTCTATTCAAACGTGTAACCGCATATACTTCTCAAACGTCTGAGTTCAAAAAAAATGGACATATAATTTGAATCTAAATCTAAGTAGAAAAGAATCGATTCATTTTATACCATATCCAAACATCTGAAAAAACTAGTAATATGTTTAAGTTATTTATTAAAAAAAATTATATTTTGCAAGATTGTGCTTCTGAATGTATTGAACAGACGTTTGATACTTGATAGTCTCATCAAACGTTGGTTAATTTATTTATATATCTAACGTACTTTAGAAAAATAATATTTAGAAGTGCTTCAAACATTCAAAGCAATTAGATCAGGTGTTTGAATTTTCACAAGGTTTGTTTTCGACTTTCAAAGCTAAATTTGATTTTTTTTAGATGCCTGGACGATTAAATCAAGTGTTCAGACGATTTTTAAAATTTATGATTTATTATACTCAAATGTCTGAAATAATAACTCGTACGTCTTAGTTTTTCTGATTTTGAAAAACTGAAACTTGATTTGTGTAATATAATTTTGGATTGATTTAAAATATTATTAGGGCATATAACCATAAAAGGATATTGTATATCATATTCTAAACTCAATATGATGATAACATATAACAGTCGTCTTCTTTTGAAAATATGCTATAAAATAGGAGGTTGTACAATATTTGTAGAAATATGTATTTGTGTCACCGAAATATCAGAAAGGAGAATTCAACATCCCCAACCCCCTCTCCCCTTTCCAGGGCCGTTTGATGGTGACAATACATATAATTTAAGATACTTACTGTAACACCCCGTATTTTTTTTAAACACTAAAAGAGGATAAATTAAATAATAATTAATTTAATATTCGGAATTAAGGGAAACAGACTGCGCCATTGCGTCCGTCTCGAAATTCTGGTCAAGATAGACATTTGGTTTACGTAAAACGGACACCTATGAAGAAGTTATGAGGGTTTTAAGTTTGTATACGCGTAGAAGAAATATATATAAACATATGAGTTAAATATGAGTCAGAACCTTATCCAAAATCGTTCAAAAATCAAAATGGCAGAAGGCAGAAAATTTCCCGCTCTAGTGGGTCGACACCTCTTGGGGGGGTGTCAACACCAGGGTCGACCCCCCTTCATGGGTGAAGACACCCCTAGGGCTGACGTGGTAGTCAGTTTCATAGGTGCTGGCAGCTATAAATATGTGTCCATTTCTCTTGTTTTCTTCATTGGAAATCATGGAGGCCAAATGCTGCCGGTGTCTGAACTAAGATAGATATTTTCTTCAACAACGATCAACTAAAGCTAATCAAACTTAGAGATTCAAGTGTAGATCCAACCTCAGATATTTTCTACCTTTTCTTTTAATCCAGACACTGTGAGTTCTAGGTTACTTTTAGATTAAAATGATTAAAAGTAAAACGTGATAGTACTGTGATTTGGATCTGTCTTGAATCATGAGTCTATGTTATTCTTGGATCTCAAACTTTAGTATGCTAGATCTATTTTTATAGATCTAATCCACTTGTAGTTAGTTTATTATGTCACACTTGTAGATCTGAACCTTTGTCAAGTTTGTGGTTAATTTGGGATTATCATTATATGGACAATTGGACCTTTGTTTAGATCTAGATCATCATATTGTGATTTACTGAGATCTGTCATTATTGGACATATAAATTCTTATTTGGATCTGTTCATCCTATGTATGTTGGATCTAGTTTTATCATTTCCCTTTTCACTAGATCTGTTTTTATGTCCACCTTATTATGAAAATTACTTGTCTATGCTAGTATATATGTTTATGTCACTTTTGTTAGAATGATCACTATTGTCATTTTTCCCATCATCTTTCCCTTTAATTGTTTATGGCTAGGCTACTTTCTAGCCTAGATGCCGCTAAATATATACGAATGCGTTAGTGAGGGAACAGGGGAAAATATTAGAATTCGCATAACCTAGTTAATGGATATGAATATGGACATATAATTCACTTATGACACGAGGTTAGGTTGCATTAGTGGTGGAAGTCTGCTCGGACCCGACCGACATATCCAGCAACCACTAATGTTGAACCTAATGTGAGAGGTCTAAGTGCGCAAATATGAGACGGGCTATGACACGAGGTTAGGACCAACTTGTGGAAGAAGTCTGCCCGGACCTGGCCGACATATCCAGCATCCACAAGTTGTAGGCCTAATGTGGGAGGTCTAGCCCATTATAACCATAAATGGACATGGTAATGATTTGGAGTGAACAAGGAATGATAGTAACCTATTATGATTAATTACTAAATGAAATTATTGTATATAATAGGTAGTCTTGTCCTAGGGACAAGTGAAAAGTATAACATAAGTTATATAAAAGGAAAGTAAGCTTATTAGTAAACCTTAGTTAAGAAAACTAAGTTAATAAGTAAACAACATCAAATTGTAGTGATATGTTAAACAGGAAACCAGTGAACTGAGAAGAAGTATACTTAATTAAATATTAAGTAAAACATGTTAGTGTAACAATGGAAACAAACAGTACAAAAGGGATTGTAAGATTACTTCCATTAATTACAATCCAGGAGTGAAAGATTGTTAGATTACTTTTGTTAATTACAATCTAATGAATAATATGTAATGGGGTTTATTAATGAACTTAAATGGAATAAGTTATATTTATATGAAATTAATAAGCAAGTGAAACTTTGGCAAGTAAAAAGCAGTCAATGTGAATGAGGATAACTTGTTAGTCTGTAATACTTAACCTAGTTGAATCCATAGGGATTGTGTGAACATAAACATGACTAGGGGTTAAGTAAACTTGGTTGAATCAGTGGAAGGGTTAAGTAAATCTTGGGTAGGTGGTTAATATTAGTAGATATAGGCCCACAAACTTAACCGTTAAATAAATGTGCTTGAATCAATGGGAGGGTTAAGTAAATCTTGGGTAGGTGGGTAATATTAGTATATATAGGCCCACAGACTTAACCGTTAAATAAACATGCTTGAATCAGTGGGAGGGTTTAGTAAATCTTGGGTAGGCCGGTAATATTTACATATAGGCCCATAAACTTAACCCGATAAGGTTATGTAATTAAAGACACTAGTGGTATCATAACCGATGGAAATAATAAAGATATGTAATTAAAGACACCTAGTGGTATACATAATCAAATGGAAAACCTAGTGGGGGATACAAGACAAAGGGAAGAGCTTGTATCATATTGTGTGGGACCCGTTTCATCCAGTAACCCGGAGTAGGTATCAAAACATGTACTCCGTACTAGGTCGGAGAAGGGGCACGCTTATTGGACTGATTGTAAGAGATCCAAATGTGGAGGACGATGTGGGCGGCGCAAACCGACCAGGCCATGTGCGTGCATGAGCCGGGCAGAGGGGGATAAGACAACTGTGACATAAGTAGATATGGTTGTGCACATCTTGAAAATGAAGGGTTGTCCCTTTAGGAAGTGATACATCCTGCTGTGGGGCTAGCATATGGTATCTATGGAGTAGGGAGCCAATCGATTAGGGTAGTAGTTAGGGTACATCTAGACTCTGGTAAGTTTAGGAGTCCGTTATTGGGGCTGCCTGTGGATTGTATGGGGTTAAAACCTCTAACCAGATGTACGCGTAAGTCTACCATTTCATACGTATTGGGGATTATCTCATTCTGGTTACACTAGTAATAGTGCAGAGTAATCATTAGAGACGCGTATACACCTTATCATGTCTACCTTGTCACACCTGCCTTTTATATAGTAATCTCTCTTATCCACTTTATATGCCTGTCATGCTACTTTTATTTATTTACTTGCTAAAAGTAACTAAACTCGCCAGACTTTATATTTGACCCTTTTTGTTTCCTCTCTTTCTTCCGTTCCCCCTCCCCAAGGTTCTCAGGGTGGGAATACTCAGGCTTAGTCAGGACTCGGTTATCATCTTGCTAGGAGCTGCTTTCAAAGTATGACTCAAGTTCTTATCGCTACTATGGCTTTATCTCTTTTTGGGGGATTATGCTTTCTTTTAATTATTTATGTACTCTGATAGTACAAGATAGTAGCTTTTATGGTGTAATGGTTTTTTTTTATTTTAGACATGTGAATTTTTGGATCATAGTGTTTTATGATAAACAATGTTTTTATTCCGTTGTTATTTTATATGACTGTCTTGTAATATTTCTGTTTTGTTTACTTATAACGCTTCACGAAACTTAATGCATTTCCTTTATGAGCAACATTACCGGACGTGGGGTGTCACACTTGGTACCAGAGCCGAAGGTTACCAGATTGGATAAAGTTTTTGAAAATTATTTTCAAAAAGGTTTTAAAAGAAAGAATTTTCAAAAAAGAAAAGTCTATTTTGAAAACCATATTCCCTAAAGCCATATGTAATATCTCTTGATTCTCCGCTTGATTTCTTTTTCCTTTTTGTCTGGGGAACCGATTCTTCCCTGAAAGGTGTCCCCATTCCAGCATGATGTCGTAGGCATGTTTAAGTTGCGACACATGTCGAAGGACAATGAAGTGCCTAAACTCCATCTGTAGCTGCAGTAGTATCACCTGCGGCCAAATTTTTTTAGCTTCGTAAGGATTTCCGTGCGATGGTGGCAACTTTCGAGAGACTTGTTAGCTTGTTACACGAGGATGGTAAAAAGGAGAACAAGGGAGTTAGGGCTAAGAAACACAGCCCAAGGATGAGAAAAATGATGGCCCAGGAAGGGAACACGGATAAAGTTCAAATAAATCTGAAAAGGAAGAAGTTAAGGTTGAGGAAACACAAAATAAAGAGGTATGGACCAAGAAAGAACGACAAGGCTAAAAATAAGAGGAAGTGCCACAGTTTTGGGAAAGAAGGTCACTTGATCAAAGACTGTAAAAGAAGGAAGAACACTTGCTTTAATTGTAGAGAAGTTGGACACTTTGCTAGAGAGTGCTCGAAGAAACAGGGATCACAGGGACAAGGTCAAAGGGCAGGAACTTCTAGAGGGCAAGTGCATGCTCTTGCGATCAGTGCTCCAGATAAAGGTAGGAAAGTTTCCATGGAAGGTTTGATTTCTCTTTCCAATCATCCTATAAGTACTCTTTTTGATTCTAGCGCTTCGCATTCGTTTATATCTAGCTCTATAGTTGAACCTCTGCACTTAAATACTAGTGTGGTAGTGGATCCCGTTGTTGTCTCAAACTCATAGGTGGCTCGGCTCATTTATCTATGATTTGTCGGTGTTTGAGGATATCTGTGTTAGGCGTCGAGTTTGAGTGCGACCCATATGTGCTCCGGTTTATGGGCTATGGGTTGATTCTAGGAATGGATTGGCTTACCACCTATGGTGCCATTCTGGATTGTGAGAGGAGGGTCGTTAGACTGTTGACTTGCCAAGGGAGGACCCTCGAAATTTCTTGTGACCCCAATGGGTTTGTTATGTTGAGTTTCCTAGAGTCACTTGATGCATCTATCGATGATTTAAAATTTATTCCGGTAGCCCGTGAGTATCCTGATGTCTTTGATGAGGTTTGGGGTTTACCCCAAGGAGCGAGATCGATTTTCGCTTATATTTAGTGGATAATACAAATCCAGTTGCATTTCCCATGCACCATATGGCTCTAAGAGAAAGTAGTGGAGCTACTTAAGAAGGGGTTTTCTTTTGGGATGGGATGAAGAAAGATGTAGCAAAGTTTGTTTCTTAATGTCTGATTTGCCAGCAAGGCAAAGTCGAGCAAAGGAAGCCCGGTAGTTTGCTTCATCCTTTAGAGGTCTCACAGTGGAAGTGGGAGAGCGTCTCCATGGATTTCATTGATGGTTTGCCTAGATCAAGGAAGGGAAACACCAGCATTTGGGTGATAAAAGACAGGCTTACGAAGAGCGTTCATTTCATACCAGTTACGAGTAAGAGGACGGCAGCATGATTGGCAACAGTTTACGTTCGTGAGATAGTCCGACTTCATGGAGTACCTTCCGGTATCGTAAGTGATCAAGATCCCATTTTCACCAGTGAATTTTGGAGGAGCTTGCAAGAAGAATTAGGTACACAGTTATGTTTGAGTACCGCTTATCATCCTCAGACAGATGGATAAACGGAGAGGGTGAACAGAGTTCTAGAGGATCTTTTGAGGCTGTGTATCCTAGACTTCGAAGTGAATTGAGAAGAGCACCTACCTTTAGTAGTGTTTGCCTACAACAGTCATCAAGCTAGCATCGGCATGGCACCCATTGAAGCATTGTACGGACGACCCTATAGATCACCAACTTGTAGGAGGGAATCTACGGAAAGATTATTACTTGGACCAGATATGGTTAGGGAAACGTCCGAGAAAATTGACCATATTCGACGGCAGATGAAGATAACCCAAGATGGGCAGAAATCCTAAGCGGACAAGAGAAGGACTGACATCGAATTCGAAGTGGGAGACTTAGTTTTTATCAAAGTGTCACCTCTGAGGAACGTGGTTCGCTTCGGATCAGTAGGGAAGTTGGCACCTAGGTTTGTGGGACCATTTCCCATAACCGAGAGGATTGGCCAAATGACCTCTAGAGTAAAGCTTCCAGAAAATTTAGCCAGCGTTCATGATGTTTTCCACGTTTCTCATCTGCGGAAGTGTTTGCATGACACCGTGGAAATTGTTGAGTCAAGCATATTGGAAGAAGTGGAAGTAGAGCGGGAGGCGACAATCAGACGAGTCCCTACCCATATTCTTGGATCAGAGGTTAAGAAGCTACGCAATAAAGAGATCAAGCTGATAAAGGTTTAATGAGGAGATAACCCAGAGGATGCAACTTGGGGGACCGAAGACAAGATTCAGGCTTCGTACTCTTTTCTTTTCGAGGGTATGTTCTTAACTCCTTTTCCAAAATTTTATATGTGCTTGTTTCCATCATTTGAATATATCTTATCCATAGTATTTTCGACCTTTAGATAAGAATCCTATGGATGTAAACATGTGTTTGAGACATTTTATGTTTGATGGATGCAAGTAGATGCAAGTGTTTGCTAGTGGCTGATTGTGGATGCATATACACACATTAGGCACTAGATTGGCTCAATCACTCTCATACTGCATATGGATGTGTGTGCATTTTCTTTTCTTTTATAGATGGAAATGGATGCATTAGCATATGGGTGTTGCATTTGGACGAATGAGTGTGCACACATATAAAAATTATATATCATAATAGGATTATTTGCATACATATTGGACTCCTTGCACTAACATACGTTGCATTAAGGAGGTCAACTGAATCAGTAAACCGCCTGCTCTTCGCATTAGTATTGGTACATATATACACACACCTTTGCATATATTCATATAAGCATTAGAAATCATTAAAGACAATGGATGCCAATGATTGATGGATGAGTAGATGGATGATGGATGGTAGGATATGCATTCTTCTCAACTTAGAGATTTCGGGGATGAAATGCTTTAAGTAGGGGGGATGTAACATCCCGTATTTTTTTTAAACACTAAAAGAGGATAAATTAAATAATAATTTGAATTAAGGAAACGGATTGCGATCTCAAAATTCTGGTCAGGATTAGATATTTGGTTTGCGTAATACGGACACCGTATGAAGAAATTATGAAGGCTTTAAGTTTGGATACGCACAAAAGAAATATATATACATATGAGTCAGATATGAGTCAGAACCTTATCCAAAATCATTCAAAAATCAAAATGGCAGAAGGCGGCAAATTTCCCGCTCTACGGGGTCGACCCCCTTAGGGGGTGTCGACACCGGGGTCAAACCCCCTACAGGGGTGTCGACACCAGAGTCGACCCCCTTACAGGGGTGTTGACACCCCTAGGGCTGACATGACAGTCAGTTTCAGAGGTGCTGGCAGCTATAAATATGTGTCCATTTCTCATGTTTTCTTCATTGGAAATCATGAAGGCAAAATGCTGCTGGTGTCTGAACTGAGACTGATCTTTTCTTCAACAACGATCAACTAAAGCTAATCAAACTTAGAGATTCGAGTGTAGATCCAACCTCAGCTACTTTCTACCTTTTCTTTTAATCCAAACACTGTGAGTTCTAGGCTACTTATAGATTTAAATGATTAAAAGTAAAACGTGATAGTACTGTGATTTAGATCTGCCTTGAATCATTAATATATGTTATTCTTGTATCTCAAACTTTAGTATGTTAGATCTATTTTTATAGATCTAATCCACCTATGATTAGTATATCATGTCACGTTTGTAGATCTGAACCTTTGTCAAGTTTATGGTTAATTTGGGATTATCATTATATGGACAATTGGACCTTTGTTTAGATCTAGATCATCATATTGTGATTAATTGAGATCTTTCATTATTGGACATATGAGTTCTTATTTGGATCTGTTCATCCAAAGTATGTTTGATCTAGTTTTATCATTACCCTTTTCACTAGATCTGTTTTTATGTCCACCTTATTATGTCAATTACTTATCTATGCCAGTATATATGTTTATGTCACTTTGGTTAGAATGATCACTATTGCCATTTTTCCCATCATCTTTCCCTTTTATTGTTTATGGCTAGGCTACTTTATAGCCTAGATTCCACCAAATATATATAAATGAGTTAGTGAGGGAACGGGGGAAAATATTGGAATTGGCATAACCTGGTTATTGGATATGAATATGGACATATAATTCACTTTGTATAAAATTGGGGAAAAAGGGGCATAATCACCTAAAAAGACATAAGTGAGAATTTGGATAATAATGAAATGTCTAAGATTACTATTAGAAATTGTAATTGCACTTATGATATGAGGTTAGGTTGCATTAGTGGTGGAAGTTTGCCAGGACCTGACCGACATATCTAGCAACCACTAATGTTGAACCTAATGTGAGAGGTCTAAGTGTGAAAATACGAGACGGGCTATGACACGAGGTTAGGACCAACTTGTGGAAGAAGTCTGCCCGGACCCGACCGACATATCCAGCATCCACAAGTTGTAGGCCTAATGTGGGAGGTCTAGCCCATTATAACCATAAATGGACATGGTAATGATTTGGAGTGAACAAGGAATGATAGTAACCTATTATGATTAATTACTAAATGAAATTATTGTATATAATAGGTAGGCTTGTCCTAGGGACAAGCGGAAATTATAACATAAGTTATAATAAAAGGAAAGAAAGCTTATTACTATACCTTAATTAAGAAAACTAAGTTAATAAGTAAACAACGTCAAGTTGTAGTGATATGTTAAACAGGAAACCGATGAACTGAGAAGAAGTATACTTAATTAAATATTAAGTAAAACATGTTATTGTAACTATGGAAACAGACAATACAAAAGAGATTGTAAGATTACTTCCGTTAATTACAATCTAGGGGTGAAAGATTGTAAGATCACTTTTGTTAATTACAATCTAAAGAATAACATGTAATGGGGCTTATTAATGAACTTAAATGGATTAAGTTATATTCATATGAAATTAATAAGCAAGTGAAACTTTGGCAAGTAAAAAGCAGTCAATGTGAATGGGGATAAGCTGTTAGTCTGTAATACTTAACCTAGTTGAATCCATAGATTTTGTGTGAACATAAACATGAATATGGGTTAACTAAACTTGGTTGAATCAGTGGAAGGGTTAAGTAAACCTTGGGTAGGTGGGTAATATTAGTATATATAGGCCCACAAACTTAACCATTAAATAAACATGCTTGAATCAGTGTGAGGGTTAAGTAAATCTTGGGTAGGTGGGTAATATTGGTATATATAGGCCCACAAACTTAATCGTTAAATAAACATGCTTGAATAAGTGGGTGTTTAAGTAAATACTGGGTAGGTGCATAATATTTACATATAGGCCCACAAACTTAACCCGATAAGGTTATGTAATTAAAGACACCTAATGGTATGCATAACCGATGGAAATAATAAAGATATGTAATTAAAGACACATAGTGGTATACATAATCAAATGGAGAACCTAGTGGGGGATATAATACAAAGGGGAGAGCTTGTATCATATTTTCTGGGACCCGTTTAATCCAGTAACCCAGAGTAGGTATCAAAACATGTACTCTGTACTTGGTCGGAGAAGGGGCACGCTTGTTGGACTGATTGTAAGAGATCCAAACGTGGAGGACGGTGTGGGTGGCGCAAACTGACCGAGCCATGTGCATGCATGAGCCGGACAGAGGGGGATAAGACGACCGTGACATCAGTAGATATGGTTGTGCACATCTTGAAAATGAAGGGTTTCCACTTTAGGTAGTGATACATCCTACTATGGGGCCAGCACAGGGTATCTACGGAGTAGGGAGCCGATAGCTTAGGGTTGTAGTTAGGGTACATCTAGACTCTGGTAAGTTTAAGAGTCCGTTATTGGGGCTGCCTGTGGATTGTATGGGGTTAAAACCTCTCACCAGAAGTATGCCTAATTCTACCATTTCATACATATTGGGGATCATCCCATTCTAGTTATACTAGTAATAATGCAGAGTAATCATTAGAGAAGCGTATACACCTTATCCTTCCTACCTTGTCACACTGCCTTTTATGTAGTAATCTCTCTTATCCACTTTATATGCCTGTCATGCTGCTTTTATTCATTTACTTGGTAAAAGTAACTAGACTCGTTAGACTTTATGTGTGACCCTTTTTATTTCCTCTTCTTTCTTCCGTTCCCCCCAAAGTTCTCAGGGTTGGAATACACAGGCTTAGTCAGGACTCGGTTATCATCTTGCTGGGAGCTGCTTTCGAAGTATGGCTCAAGTTCTTATCGCTACTATGGCTTTGTCTCTTTTTGGGGGATTATGTTTTCTTTTAAGTATTTATGTACTCTGATAGTACAAGACAGTGGCTTTTATGTTGTAGTGGGTTTTTGTATTTCAGACATGTGAATTTTTGGACTATGGTGTTTTATGATAAATAAAGTTTTTATTTCGCTGTTATTTTATATATCTATGTTGTAATATTTCTGTTCTATTTACTTATAATGCTTCACGAAACTTAATGCATTCCCTTTGTGGGTGACATTAACGGACGTTGGGTATCACACTTACCTTATCAATATGGCATATATTTTCCTCCTTTGCCAGTATAAAAAATGTCGGAAAAATAAAGATGGAATGAAGTATTTTCATAAAACATACTAGCAAATTACGGTGAGTTCATAAAATGATTTTAAACATCATAGATTTGTAACATCTTACAACAAAACAAGAAAACATATAACATGGTAAACAACATATAGATACCACAACACAAATCAACAACTAAACTATTTTGAGACCATACAAATACATAAGAAAGCTTAAAGAACTGAAAATAAACATCCAAGAGACCATCAAGCAAGACTTAATGAGAGACATCTAAAGCAAGCCTAATATACTCAATCAACAAGAAATAATGCAAATGCCAAGAGAACCTAAAATGCATATGAAGACAACATAATAACTAATGCCTGAAGTAATGAAGAAAAATAATGTATAATATCTTTACTCCAAACCACAAAGCAGTGACAATATCTCATCTTGAAGAAGTTTAACCCAAATTACTTCGACGTTATCTATAATATGGATGATGCATGGCAAAATCTTTAGAAATTCACTTATTGACTTGGTTTTCCCATAAGTGATGGCCAATTTGATTCCTCGTACGATTTTTAGTATCTACATCTTTTAATTCAACTCTTTTATGTCTAATTTCTAAAATTTAGACAATATAATTATAATTAAGTTTTAGAGCTTTTCCATAAACACTAGTTGGTAAATAACTCTCATCGTGGTGTATTTGAACTGCTTTATCTCCTATGTTAGCATAAAAGAGTCTAATAGCTGGAATGTCAATTTAGATTATAAGTAGAACTATAATCAATAATTTAAGCAATACGAGCTCCATTGGTTAAGGAATGAAAATTATAAGTAGAATCATCTACATTATAAACGACACCATTAAAGGGCTTCATTTCAGTTAACATTTCATACCTTTGCATACTCTCCAAGTTGTGCTGAAGTCATACCTTCAATTTCTTTGTGTGACAACTAGAGATTGATTGGAAGAAGATTCTTCAATCTTTCTTTTTTCAGAATTCTTGGAGGATTTTTGGTGCCATGAAATTCACTTTTTGGGTTTCCAAACTTTTTGGGCAAAAGTAAATAATTTTGAAGAAAGGGAAGGCTGGTTAAAATTGAAATCCATAGAGCCGATGGGGAATTGGCTCAAAATATGAAGTAATAAATTCAAATATATATATATATACACACACACACACACGCACATGCATGTGTGGCGTGCACACACATATGTATGCATGTATGTAAATAGTTTAGAAAGTCGTCAAGCATTTAAGTGGGCTATTCAAATGTCCAAGCACATATAAGACATTTGAATAGATATAATTAGACATCTAACTTCTATTTTTTTTTTAATAAATACTATATAAATAAGTGCTCGAAAACTAAAAATAATTTTATAAATAAAATATTGTGTGTATATATATGTTAGATCAAAATTTGGCTCTAACACCCAAATTGTTCTGATTCATAGGGAATTATAACTGAAAAATGAGAAAAAAGCAGAAAACACACACGGTTTATAGTGGTTTGGCGTTAACGAGCCTACGTCCACTTTATATGCTATTGATTATACTTTGGATGCTAGTACAACCAATGATTTCTCTCAAACTCACTCTTACAATTACGATTTCTCTCAGTTATCTCGAAGTAAATCTGGTATGAAATAGTGGTATGGTAGTAATGGTGGAATCAATCCTTAAAACTGCCAAAAGATCCTCAAAAATGCCAAGCTCTGGGCTATTTACAGCTGATTTCTGGTGACGAATCGCGGTCATACGTAGCCCACATCCCGAAGATCTCGGACTGGTTCGTAGCTTGATGAAGAATTAGTCAAATTAGCCGTTGTGGACAGGTGTCACGATCTCCTTAAACATCGGATCGTGGATGACTAAGTCCGTGGCCATCATCGTGTCTTCCAGCTCGGATCGGATCACGGCTGACTTAGTCAAGGTCTTCACGTGGTGGTTCGTGGGATCTGATCGGATCGTGATCGTTAGTGCGACTCGCGCAAGGGGGGCGATCCGCGATCCATGATCCATGTGTTCTGAACTTGATTGCTTCTATATCTAAGACTGTGTGGACTGCATATATCGATCTTGGTGGCTTGGTTCAAAAAGCTAGCCAACATTTTTGCCCCCTCGAAGTATGTTTTATCGAGGATGGAACATGCTTCGAAATTTCTGAACTGTCTTTTCCTGAAGCGATGCAAAGCGAAGGTTGTGTCTGTCTGTTCGTATCGTCGTGTCGTTTTAAAGAGTTGCATTCCTTGACTGGTATAAATATCAGTACATACCATCAACCATTTCTTTGTTTATCAGTCAACTTCTATTTCTTAGGTTTTTGGAGAATATCGCCATCAGCTCATCAGGTAAATTTTAAAGTTTTTCGTAGGAGGTCGGATTGAATAACTTTTGAACTCCCTCAAATATGGGGTTCGGGTCTTTTCAGTTCGTAGGTCATACTTGGGCCCGGATCATTAGATCCTCGTCGTGGGCCTTGGTGGACCATCCATACTCTCGGGATGAGCCTCGGACCACCATCTAGGGGCCGTCGTGCGATCCATGGTGAGCTTTGCCGCCCGTTCAGGGCCCATCGACCTACCACGAGTGGGACAAAAATCTGAAGACGAAGAGTCCAACTTCCCCTTTATAAGCCGAGCTCTCCTCTTCACTTCTCTTCTTTCTTTTTCGTTCTCACTACCGCCGCTTGAAGCTTTGACCGAAAACTCTGAATTTTCCAGGAAACAACCCATATTGCTTCATTTTTAAGAAAGGTAATCATATCAGACGATTTACTTAAGTTTCTACCCTTGTCTTACTCAAGTTTCCGTCGATTTGAATTTTGGAAGAGTGGTGGTACTGGGTTCGTGAGTAGGGAGGAGAAACGAAGGAGAAGAAGAAAGAGCAGGCTGGGCTAGATCGGATCGTGGCGATGATGAGGCAGTAGACCGTGTCGGTGGATAGAAGGAGGGGGGTTTGGAGATCGGGTCGCGGTAGCAAGGGCGGATCGGGTCGAGGAGGATAAGCGGATTCTTCAAAACTTGGACGTTGGATCGGATCGGGGTTGTCGAGGCGGATCGCCATGGGTCTTTGCGATCCGTTCTGGTTTCCACGAACTAACTCTTTCGTTAGTTGGTGTTTCTGCTACAAGACTGTATTTGCTTCACGATCCGATGATGCTCCGCGATCCGATCCGAACCTTGTCTCGCGATCCGAGGAGACATGCGATCCGAGGAGATGTACGATCCGATTTACTTGTTAAATAAACAATGCAACTTGACCTTGATACACCAATGGACAGTTAGGTTAGAGCCTACGAGATGATCCCTCTGGACTAAATGACATCGTAACTTGACAGCGAATAACGACTTATATCTCGATGATCTTGTTGACTTTTATGCTTTTCTTTAATGTATGCACAGGTACACACCGGCACTTGCACACACGGGGGACGGGTAATTATATTCTATTTTCTCATGTTTACTCGCCTAAACAGTAATGTCGGATAACCGTTCCCCTTCAAGATCTGATACAGAGATGGATCCCGAGACGTCTGAGCACCACAACCCCAAGGTTTTCCAATTAATCCAGAGGGTAAGGATTCTGGATCCGAATTTGAGGCAGAAACGGAATCGGATTCATTTGAGAGTACCTCGCTTGATGAGGAGTCTGAAGTAGACGACCGAGCTCCCGACGAGATTCCTGGTGCACTAGAAATAGAGAAATTCAATGACTCTTTAGCTTCCAAACTTGATGACATAAACTTAAGAAAATTTGCTTGAAACACGGGATCCCCTGGGATGATGTGAGGACACCTGGTAGCGAAGATAGACCTCATCTGGCTCCAGAGGGGTATATGATAGTTAACCGACTCATGTGCTGGGTAGGCGCTATTCCTCTGTTTCCTCCAATCGTCATTGAAACCTTAAAACGATTGTGTATTGCTCCGATGCAGCTTCATCCCAATGCTTACGCAGCCCTATACACTCTATACATCGCATATGCGGAAATCCTGCAAACTGAGCTCACGTTTAAAGATATGAAATTCTATTACCTCTTCAAGCATCGCTCTACGACAACCCCAAAATTTTCTTTCTTCGAATCGGTAGCAAATAGGAAGGTCTTATCTGACGGTTACAGTAACATAGGGGATCCCAAGGCCGATTGGTTCTATATAAAGAGACAGGCTGGGTGTGCAAGAAGATGGCTTAAATCAAGTAAATTTTAAACCTTTGAATGAATAACCTGTTTAAGAAATCGAAGCGCTAACATGCTTCTTTTCTCTATGCAAATCACACCTTTCCAAAGACGGAAGGCTCGGTGTACAGTAATCGATTATCCCTACTTCTGAAAAGCAAATCCGACTTCCTAAAGATCAAGAAATGTATTACTGACGAGAATCTTCACAAGCACCGCCTTCAGGATATAAGGTTTGGACTTGGCGTTTGTGGCAAACCTTACAAATACGTGCCCCCGGCCGAGGGAGAAGGAACGTCACAGGTAGCAGAGACAACTAAACTTCATAAGAGTCCTTCGCCGATAATTAACCAGGACGACGAAGATTTAAATGTATATAGAGGAGATGAGGGCCATACTGACGAGTCTAAGGAAATCCCAGCCTCTCCGAGGGGTTTCCTCTCAAGGGCCTCTCTACCGGTTGAACCTGCTGCTCCCGATGATTTAACAGAGGAGCAGTTATTTAAAGAATTGAGCAAGATTCCTATACCCGACGATGTATATACACAGGAAGACTTCTAAGGGGAGCCATTTTTTCCTATCTCTGAGGAAAAAACTGTTCCAGTTGATGAACGAGAGACTACCCAGACGAGCCTAACTTCGGGCCCTGGTCTGTTAGGGGGAATTATATGGGATGCAAAAATCACATGCACTGTCTGACCCCACACTTTTATACCAACAGTATTCAAGGTTTTAATATGTACTTGTTTCTTTTGCAGGAAAGATGTCCGCAAACAATCTTATTCTTATCGCTCTCTTCGTGAAGGCACACCTAGTCTTCATCCAAATCCTGAGCGTGCTCGTAGCAGCAGCCGAGGGGGAGACAGCCATTGGTCCCGGGATTCACGGTCCAGATCTCCGTCAAAACAAACCTCTGGAAAGTCTCATAGTCATCCAGTGCCACCTACAGGGGGAAAACAACTTCCCAAAGACTTAACTCCTCCGAAGAGCGCGCCATCTCACAGCAAATCATCCAAAAAACACCACGAGCCTAAGGATAAAAACAAAGATCCAAACTAGGATTCTGAGAAGGAGAAAACTGACATCGTCCCCTCCAGTCCACAAAGTTTAAGTGCCCCCGGGGCGCGAGACTATGTCTATGGTCCTGAGGCTCAAGCTAAACTGGGGAAATTACGAGAACAATTCCCCAATATCTTCTTCGAGAGGATGATGTTCGTACCAGCTCTGGAACCAGTTCCTAGGAATTGGGATACTGAAGTCATCAGACATGTTCGCCATGTAGCCAAGCAATATGAGGTGATGAAGAAACACGCTGTCAACCTTTCAGATGTCATCCGAACGCTAGAGATGGAAGCGCACAGGTCCAAAGTGAGGATAGATAACAATGAAAGGGCCAGGGTGAAAATGGAAAAGGACTTGGAAGATGCACAATCTTTGCTTGCCTTGGCTCAACGAGATGCTAAAAATTACAAGACAGAGCTGGAGGAGGCCAGGCAACGTTTTCATAATGAGCTCGATTCTAACAGCAAAGAGCGTGCGTCATTGAAGAAAGAGGTGGAAGATCTCAAGATGGCCAACACCGAACTGAAAACAGCATAGGATCATTTCGAAGCTGAAAAAGCTGCTTGGGAGAAAGAAAAGGCAAGCTTGAAAGATAGTTTAGCTCTGGCCGAAAAAGAGAGGGCGATTCTGAATGATCAACTCGCGTGTGTAGAGAAGCACGCGGTTCTTGCTGAAAATAATGTGGAAAGTGCCATGGAAATGGCTACTGTTTCTAATGAAAAGCTCCTCCAGAGAGAGAGAAAGATATTGAAGGATTTGAAGAAATGTTGTTTGACTTCCTTGGCCAGGTCATCAAGACCCGTAACATCTCCTGGATCCCGGACTACCATGTCACTTTAGTCAACATATGGGATGCAATCGTCGAGAGCGAGAAACATCGATTAGGAGTCGATGAGATTGATGAGAATGAGTTGATGTGGACCATTCTTAAGGATAATGAACCCGAGGATTTAGAGAAAGGCAGGAGCCTACTCCAAGAAGGGATGGATAAGGAGAAAACTCTGGCCAAGGGCAAAAATAAAATTGAAGAAGGCTCGAGCTCAGCTGCAGAGCCCAAGGCCTCCGAAATTGAGGAATACAGTCCTGATGATCCATTGATTCCTCTGGGTCCGACTTCTACAGTTGTCGGAGCTTCTGCTGCTAGCATGGATGGAGGATCAGCGGAAAGTATCTCTATATTCTCTCCGCAATTTGTCAAAGCAATCGTCACTTGTCGCCGTCTTGCCGAACAATCAACTGAGCAAACCGCATTCTCTCTTGAAATAACATTTGTTTCTCATGTTACAGGTGGCGGGCCAGTCGATAAGGACGTTGAGAAGAAGACAGAGGCGGAGAAGGTTGTCATCCCGCCAAGTGCTAGTACTGATGCTCCCAAGCAGTCCGAAGGTGCGACGATGGAGAAAGTCATTCTCGCACCCAGTGCTGATATTTCCCGAGATGTTGAGCCCATTGAGGCTTTGAGAGATATGGACGGGCACCACGAAGACAATGAAGAGGAAGTCGCCATTACCAAAGAAATCAGAGGCGATGAAGAGGAAACCTTGGATGAACAACAAGCTGAAGATGAGAGGCAGTTGCTCCTTATGAAAGGGGAACAGGATCCAGTATATGTGCCCCCTATTTCCGAGATCGATCCCAAAACTGGGTTGGTCATAAGATTTTCCTCCCGATCAATAACTGCACAACTAGCCTCTCAATCCTCTAGTTCTTCGCCAGAGCCTCTTGTTGATAAGAGGAAGAGGAAAAAAGGTGATCGTTCGGATGTTGATAAGGGGGAGTCGGGGAAGCAGAAGAAGAGCAAGAAGCCAACATAGCCCCCCCAGCATGAGTAGGATGCAGATATTAGTTCATATTTTGTCCTTAGGATTTTTAGGCTTTCCACTGGCCATGAAATGTAATTGTGAGAATGGCCCTCACTTTTGTTTAGGTTCCTCTTTATCTTGTAAGCTTGCAGTTTATGAATGAAAGTTTATTTCTTTTGCGTCATCGTGTACCTGCATTCAATAAACTCTTCACACTGAGTCACAAGTCATTTGACTATAATCAAGTTGAAATTATATTACAAATCCTTCAAGCGACAGAAAAAATTTAAAAATTTCTATGCACGTTGCCTCCTATCTCTGAATACGGGGGAACTTAGAATTTTTAGTAGGATTATAGTCCTTGAGGCGCCAAATCTCCGGTACCTCTATACTTTCCCAATCCATCAGCGGGTTAAAGTTCGAACTCGTATCATGATCTGCTCACCGATCCTTCAGCGGGGCAGAAATTTTGGGGGCGCTGAGTCTCCAGCATCCTTCTCAGCGCTTAATCATAGATGCTTTTATACTCTCCTGGCAGTCGCCAAGGTTACAGTTCGAGCTAAGCTGTTCGGTCGCTCCCCGATCCTTCAGCGGGGTAAGAGCTCTTTCTCAGCGCCTAATCACAGACGCTTTTATACTCTCCTGGCAGTCGCCATGGTTAGAGTTCGAGTTCAGCTGTTCAGTCGCCCCCCGATCCTTCAGTGGGGTAAGAGCTCTTTCTCAGCGCTTAATCATAGATGCTTTTATACTCTCCTGGCGGTTGTCAAGGTTAGAGTTCGAGCTCAGCTGTTCAGTCGCCCCCCGATCCTTCAGCGGGGTAAGAGCTCTTTCTCAGCGCTTAATCATAGACGCTTTTATACTCTCCTGGCAGTCGCCAAGGTTAGAGTTCTGTCAAGGCGGTTCTTATCATGGTGAGTCGCCTTGCCATGTGGACTTTATTTTCACGTCCTTTATGTTCTATCTCGGATATGGAGAGTTAGAGTGCAATCAATGGTGTGATTCACTTTATTGAACCTTCAGCGTTCTAGCTGTGGATTACTCTCCATTCTGATGGAAGGCACTTAGAATTACATGTTTCTGTGATCGCTATATGGTTTTACAACAAACTTTATAAAGATAGAAGAGCAGATAAATAATAGTGCCAATAAAGGTAAACGACACACAATTTTTTTATAGTGGTTCGGTCGAATCGTGACCTACATCCACTTTATAATCCTTTGCTCAAAACATTAGACTATTCTAGGCAAGTCATGCATTTTACATGGTCCTATGAAACAAAAGGATAAATATGACAACTTTACATCAGATAGGGCCGCAAATGTTGGGCATTCCACACTCTGGGGATTTCTTCTCCATCTACGGTTGCTAGCTTGAAGGTTCCATTATCAAGCCTTCGTAGAACGGAGTATGGTCCTTCCCACTTCGCACCCATATGAGTTGGGGGTGGAAAGACACGCTTCAGAACCAAGTCTCCGGGTTCAAAGGTTCGGGCTAGAACTCTTTTGCTGTAGTATCTAGCGACCTGTTGCTTGTGTCTCAAGGCACGCAGGTCTGCTTCATCCCTTTTCTCCTCTATTGTATCTAGTGATTCAAGGAGCAACTCATTATTAGTCATCGGATCGTAGTAAGTGACTCGGTGAGATGGTACTTTTAGCTCAACCGAGATGACTGCCTCTGCTCCAAAAGCAAGAGAGAAGGGAGTATGGCCTGTCGCCGATTTATACGTTGTCCTGTAGGCCCATAATGCCAAGGGTAATTCATCGACCCACATGGCTTTGGCCCGCTTCAATCTTCTTTTGATAATGGACTTAATCACTTTATTTGCTGCTTCAACTTGTCCGTTCGACTACGGATGTGCCACAGAGGTGTACCGTTTCTCAATGTGGTACTTCTGGCAGAAGTCCCTGAACTCGTTGCTATCAAACTGGGTTCCATTGTCAGTTATGACGATCTTCGGGATCCCAAACCGGCAAATAATGTTTCTAACAACAAAATTAATCACTCGCTTGGTTGTGATTGTAGTCAACGGCTCAGCTTTGACCCATTTGGTGAAGTAGTCTACAGCTACAGTAACGAACTTTGCTCCGCCCTTTTCTATAGGGAGGTTTCCGATGATATCAATTCCCCACATAGCGAAAGGCCATGGACTCGCCATTGTCTTTAACTGGACAGGAGGTGCCCTAGGAACTTTTGAAAATCTTTGGCATGCATCACAACGTCGTGCATATTTTTCCGCATCTTTGTTTATGGTAGGCCAGAAGTAACCATACCGCAACACCTTTTTTGCCAATGTTTGTCCTCCAGTATGGTCACCACATTCACCCTTATGTACTTCCTGTAGTACACGCTTGATGTCGTCATGGGTTATACACCGGAGAAGAGGCATCGAAAATCCCTGTCTATACAGGACTCCGCCTTGCAGAACGTATCGGGAAGCTTTACGGATTATTTTACGCCTTTCGCTCTTCTTGGTCGGAAGCGTTCCATTCATCAAGAAATTCTTTAGAGGGGTCATCCATGACTCCCTTTCTGGCTCAGTCTCTAGTATCGGATCAATTTCCATCTGACCTATGCTAGGGAACTGAAGTACTTCAACTGGGGCTAGCCCGGCTTCTTCAGGATCGTCGGAACTAGCCATCTTCGCTAACTTATCCGCCTGTTGGTTCTTTGACCACGGAATATGGGATATACTGTAGTGATCAAAGTCAGTCAGCAACTCCTTCACTTTCTCCAAATACGAAATCAATCTTGGGCTCTTAGCTCGGAACTTTCCAGTGACCTGATTTACAACCAACTTGGAATCACAAAATATGTCCAACTTCATGATCTCTAATTCCTTTGCGATCCTCAGCCCGGCTATCAGGGCTTCATATTTGGAGTCGTTGTTAGTGGCGTGAAATTCCAACCGGATAGCATAGGATATCAGTCGTTTCTCAGGAGTTTCCAGCACCGGATCGTTTATCATTCCTAGCACCATCAATATACAATTTCCATGCACTAGGATCGAGAAGTAATTTTGATGGGTCAGCCTCTTCATTTACTATGTCATCCTCCGGGATAGTAAATTCTGCTATGAAATCTGCCAGCACTTGCCCCCGTATCGATCGTCGGGGCTGAAAATTCAGATCAAATTGACTCAGTTCAATGTTCCATTTGAGCAGTCTTCTAGAAGCTTCTGGTCTCTGTAGAACTTGCTTGAGCGGATGATCAGTGTACACGGTGATAGGATGAGCTTGGAAATAATGTCGAAGCTTCCTAGATGCAATCAATAAACTGTACGCCAGCTTTTCTATTCTTGGGTAATTGCGCTCAGCTGCCGCCAATTTTTTACTCACGTAGTACACTGGCCTTTGAACCTTGTCTTCTTCTCTCACTAATGCTGAGCTGATCGCGTGGGACGACACTGCTAAGTACACGAATAAATCCTCGTGGTCCACTGGCTAAGATAGTATCGGAGGCCTCTCCAGATGATTCAACAAGTTCTGAAATGCTTCTATGCAATCAAGAGTCCATTTAAAATTGCGTTTTCCTCGCTTTATCAATTCAAAGAATGGAATGCATTTGTCTGTCGCTCTAGAGATGAATCTGCTTAATGCTGCCACTTTCCCTGCAAGGCTTTGCACATCTTTGATTTATCTAGGCTCCTGAATGCCTCTGATCGCTATCTGGTCTGGATTAATCTCAATCTCGCGCGAGCTGACAATGAATCCCAAGAATTTCCCGGAGGCAACCCCAAATGAGCATTTCGTTGGGTTGAGTTTCATCCCATACTTTCGAAGGATACCAAACATCTCTGCCAAGTCTGTAGTGTGATTGGATGATTGTCTGGACTTAACCAACATGTCGTCAACGTACACCTCCATCGTTTTCCCAATCTGGTTATAGAACATTCTGTTCACTAACCGTTGATATGTAGCGCCTGCGTTCTTCAAACCAAAAGGCATTACCACGTAGCAGTATAATCCCAGATCCGTAATGAAGCTAGTGTGTTCTTGATCTGGAACATGCATAGGGATCTGGTTATATCCTGAATAAGAATCCATGAAAGAGAGAAGCTCATGACCCACCGTTGAATCTACCAACTGATCAATTCTGGGTAACGGAAAGCTATCTTTTGGGCAGGCTTTATTCAAATCCGAAAAATCAATACACGTACGCCACTTCCCATTGGTCTTCTTTACCAAAACTGGATTTGAAATCCAATCTGGGTAGGTTGAGTCTCTGATGAATCCGTTACTTCTTAACTTTTCAACTTCTTCTTTCAAGGCTGCGGACCTCTCTGGGCCCAGCATTCGCCTTTTTTGTTTTACAGGGGGATGCTTTGGGTTAATGCTCAATGAGTTGCTCATGATTGATGGAGATATCCCACACATGTCCGCGTGGGTCCAAGCAAATACATCCAAGTTATCTTTCAGGAAATCCATCAGTTCTTTAGCTCGAACTGGATCCAACTGGGATCCAATCTTCAGGACCTTCTCTGGGTCACTATCATCGATTGGTACATCCACAGTCGTTTCGTTGGGAGCCGCCATTCCGCCCCCAGTCTCTTCGTCCTTTCTGGGATCTATATCCTCGGGCAGTTCTCTGGACGACTCACCCATAGTCATTCTCTTTAATTGCTATGACGTCTCCTCCCTTGTGGGGGAAGAAGCGTCTTTAGTTTCTATATCTCTTCCTTTACGGAGTAGATTTAGCTCTACAATGTAACATGCTCGTGCAGCAGCCTGATCTCCTCTAACTATGCCAACACCAGCTTCCGTAGGAAACTTCAATAACAAGCACCAGGGGGCTATACAAGCGCTAAACTTTGGTAGGGCCAGTCGGCCCAAGAAGGCATTATAAGGCGATTCAATACCCAAAACCACGAAGGGAAAAATTCTCACTCTCTGGCGTTCTCCTTCCCCAAGTGTTACCGGCAGCTCTACATATCCCATTGGAGCAGTTGAAGCTCCGTCAAATCCACGGATCCATCCTTCACATGGCTTTAAATCTTTCAATTCAAGGTTCATTTGATCGAACGTCTTTTTGAATAGAATGTTGACTGAACTCCCGTTATCCACTAAAACTTTATGGACAGTGGCCGGGCCAATAGGAACTGTGATTACAAATGGATCTTCGGTCGGAGTGTGGACTCCAATCCTCTCTCGGTTGCGGAAAATGACGTCATCTGACATCATTTTTTGTTGTTTTACCGGGACATTGTCCTCAGGGTTGCTACACTCTCCTGCCTCAAGATGCTGCTTTGCTGCATTTACGTACTGATCCATCGCCTTGAAACTATACCCGGCTAGGTGAAGCCCTCCGATTACGGTATTGATAACAAGATCCTTTCCTTTTTGCTGGACAGTTGGCCTGGCAGTAGGTTGATTCTGGTTTTGGTTCGGGGTCTGAATAGCTTGCCCCCTGTCTCTAGGAGTCACCCGGTACTCATCCAACTTCCCTTCCCGGAGCAGCCTCTCAACTACGTCTCTCAGATGACGGCATTCATTTGTAGAGTGGCCGTGAGCCTGATGGAAGAGACAAAACTTCCCCGTCTCACGTTCTTTCTCCGTAGAATCTCTTGGAGGAGGCCTTTTATGTTGGAGAACGTTGTACGAGTCTATGAATATATTTTCCAAAGTATCATTTATTGGCGTATAATTTTCGAAAGACCTGGGACGGGTCCTTCTCTGGGAGTCGTTCCCCCGATTTCTCTTCCGATTATTGCCATTACTGTTGTTACCATTGTTTCCTGACTGGTGGTCGCCGCCCTGGTTTCGGTTTCCAACATTGACTTCAACCTTTCCCGAGCTGTCTCCGGTTTGCTTGATGGCCACATTACTTTGGATTTCCTCCTTATTTGCCATTTTCATCTTCCGGTTAGCATATACCTCCTCCTGACGTAAACGTACGTTTGCTTTCTCGTAGAACAATTCTCTAGTATGAGGTGGCTTGCCGGCCAAGTATCTCCCAAATTCAGTATCTTTATCTACCCCATCAATCAGGGCTGCCACAACAGTTGGCTCATGGGGATCCTTGAGTTCGGTGGCGGCTAGGTTAAAACGATCTAGATACACCCTCAAGCTCTCGCCTGGTCGTTGTTTGACAAGGAACAGATCAATCACACTCTTTGACCTCTGTGCATAAATGCGGAACTGTTCCACGAACCTTTCACTCAACTCCATGAAACTGGAAATTGATCTTGCTGGTAAGTGAGTAAACCATAATAACGCTACATCCTCCAGGAATATAGGGAATGCTTTGCACTTTACAGCATCAGAGGCTGCGGCAGCGGTCATTAAACAAGAATATCTCATTAGATTTTGGATTGGATCAGATCTACCCGCGTAATGGTTCATCTAAGGCATGTTGAAGCGCCTCGGGAAAGTTACATCTAGAATGTCATCAGTAAAAGGGGTGTGACTGCGGTCAATTCCCCAATCTTCATTTCTTTGTCCACGGCTATCTGCCAGGATTTGATGGACCATAGCTGCAACATTTGCACTGGTCATCGGAGGCTCGGGATCAGCGCTTCTCGCTCGGTGGAATTCTCCGATCTCTCTTCTAGGAACATCCACGAAGTCCGGAGCTCGGATTGGACTTCGTTGCCCCCTGTTACCATGAGTATTTGTACGGCGAAGGGGATGAGGTGGTCTATTCTCAACAGGATTGTCCACAACTCGAGCTCTAGGAGTTGCGGCATGATTATTCAAGTTGCAGTGTGAGGGTCCTACACCAAGTGTCTCTTCCCCTCGTGATGGCAAAGTTCCAAATCGGAGTTGCTCTATGTTTTCAGCCCTCTCATGCAGTCGCCACGGAGGTCTTGGTGATTCCTCTGACCAAGAAGAGTACTCTGGGGTGAGTGGGCGAACTGGGAGTGTTCTTTATCTTACGAGATCATCGGTCCTTCTATCCATAGCAGTTAAGTTCTGCTGCAGCACAGAGCTTTGCTGCCCTTGAGCAGCTAATTCATCAAATAGCCTATCCCACATTTCAGAGAAGCGAGAGAGATCTCCTTCAGTGACCGGAGCAGAGGGGTCATATTGATCATCAACATTTTCTCTTATGCGCAGAGAACTTGAGCCAGGTCGAACAGAGGTACCGGGACGGGAAGAGTGAGCCATAACCTCCTTTCCAGGTTGAGTTGTAGTCTGGTCATCACTTCGGATCGTAGTGGACCTATGTCTGTGGCTCGTAGCGCCCCCTGGGGTCGGATCGTGGTAACATTAGGGGAGGGTTCACGGCGTTGTCGTGGGATCGAGTGACGACCCCTTCAGTTCGGATCGTGGCGCTGCGTCTGGATCGGTCCGCCCCTATGTCACCGCGATTCGCGTGGCCCTCCTCAACCTGCTCATGTACACTTTATTCAACTGCTTCATTCGCGACTTCAATCGCCTGCGAAGCTCGTACTTCCTTAGACTTCTTTCCGGCCAAGATATCAGATGCCGCTGAAATCTTCAAAAATCTGAACAGTGAAGTTTCGGGACTGTTTCCTTCGGACTAGACTATCCAAACAACGGAGCAACAATCCAATATGCCGAGAAATCAAATCTCAATGAAAGCACCAAAATGTTAGATCAAAATTTGGCTCTAACACCCAAATTGTTCTGATTCGTAGGGAATTATAACTTAAAAATGAGAAAAAAGCAGAAAACACACATGGTTTATAGCGGTTCGGCGTTAACGAGCCTACGTCCACTTTATATGCTATTGATTATACTTTGGATGCTAGTACAACCAATGATTTCTCTCAAACTCACTCTTACAGTTACGATTTCTCTCAATTATCTCGAAGTAAATCTGGTATGAAATAGTGGTATGACAGTAATGGTGGAATCAATCCTTAAAACTGCCAAAAGATCCTCAAAAATGCCAAGCTCTGGGCTATTTATAGCTGATTTCTGGTGACGGATCGTGATCATACGTGGCCCACATCCCGAAGATCTCGGACTGGTTCGTAGCTTGATGAAGAATTAGTCAAATTAGCCGTTGTGGATAGGTGTCGCGATCTCCTTAAACATCGGATCGTGGATGACCAAGTCCGTGGCCATCATCGTGTTTCCAGCTCGGATCGGATCGCGGTTGACTTAGTCAAGGTCTTCACGTGGTGGTTCATGGGATCTGATCGGATCGTGATCGTTAGTGCAACTCGCACAAGGGGGGCGATCCGCGATCCATGATCCGTGTGTTCTGAACTTGATAGCTTCTATATCTGAGACTGTGTGGACTGCATATATCGATCTTGGTGGCTTGGTTCAAAAAGCTAGCCAACAATATATATATATATATGTGTGTGTGTGTGTGTGTAATAAAGCTATTTTATTAGTCAAATGACATTCTTCATTTACGATATTCGAAGGGAGTCATTAGTTCGAGTTCAGATAGAGGTAATCTCTATGTACTATATGCTTCCAAGGGTCTAGAATTTGCAGAAGAGCTACTACTAATGTTATCCTTTATTTATGTATTTTCCCGGAATGTTGATTACATCCATTAAATGATGTTTAACTTTTCATCTTGTCCCTGTTGTTCTGACCTGGTTCTCCTTTCCTTTAAAGTAGTAGTATCACTAACTTTCTAACAAGCTTGTGTATTTTTAATTTTATTGAAATTTTTATCATGCTTAATCAAATATCTATCTAAGTTGATTGCATTTTTAACTCTCTTTTCTTTAGCGGGTTATCATCTGATTCTTCTGAGGGAAAAGATGGAGAGGTTTTACAAATTAAACGAAATAGAATATGCTTATGAGATATGTTGAAGGGTATGTTTAAACGTAGAACAGTTTTACCCACAAACAAGATTAAAGGTTAAATAATTATATAGCTTCTTTTCTAAGCAATACATATTGTTAATTTATAGCTAATTTAAAATCAATTAAATAAATAAACTTGTTATTTTTATTTTATTCAATGGATTTTATTTTTTCTTCTCAAACTTATAAAGTATTTTCAGCAAGTGGCTAAGTGAAAATATCAACTACTAAATTTCTTAAATTAACGAATTCTAATTTCATTTTAATTTTTTAAATATTATCTCAAAGAAATTGATGTCAGATATCTTGATTTTTTGTATAAAAATGATTTTTTATAAATTATTCATGCCCATATTGTTATAATTTTTTTAAGAAGCAGAATATAACATAACAAGAAAAAAATCCCTTTCTCTGATGGCTGATAAAAAGACAATTTGAGGTGAGGAACACATACCAAACTGAATATACAAAACTAAGCTTTAACCAAATAGGAGAAACAAACTATAGGCATAGAAATCCCCCCAGCCAACAATAAATGAGGGCAACATATACAAAACACGGAAACCGAAGAAGATGGAAAAACAAAAGCCTACCACCACAAGCCGCATAACCCTTCATGATTGAAAAGGGGCGTACCAGTAGAAGCTGATCCAAAATGCAAGGGCCATCCTGAGATAGAAAACTCTGCTCCTCACCAGCTATAAGACCAACCACCAGATCTCTCGTAGTGAAAAATGCCTCAAAAAAGAATAGCAACCAACCTACCAGCCCACCATCCAATCAGAAGCAAGCCATGCACAACCAGAGCTATCCAAGGATAACTCAAAAAAATATCTTAATCCACTCCTATATAGGAATGCGATCCTTGAGTAATCGAGAAGGCACAGGCCAGGGCGAAAGAAGTAGGATTCAGAAAACCCGTAAACGGTATCCTATGGAAAACGAAAAAAATATCGTTTGACACACGATGAATGATATGTCCCGAAGCCATGGGGTTACATCAAAAACCACCTTGATACTAGAGAACCACAAATGCCAAATGATCAAACAAGATATATCTTGGGAAGAATGGACTGATGATCATTTCCAAGACCCCTGGCTCACCAGGACATAAGGACATCGATAAGCGAAGTTGGTAGACCCTATGAACCCATAATGTGCTGAAATAGGACCAAACTGCAATCGCATACTCAACATCCTTAAATAAATGAATGGACGATTCTAAGGCTTTGGAACCACAACATCTGTAGTGCAACACTAGATGAATGCCTACCCTCATAAGGTTATCAGTCATTGGGAGACCCTCATGGGGGGACCTTCCAAATAGTGATTGAAACCTTCGGAAAAATACGACGATCCCAGATGAAAGAGAGAGAGGGGATCTAGGCAGCCGGAACTCTAACCGAGTTCTAGGCTGCACGGAGGGAGAAATGACCAACATTCCAACCATAACCACGACCATGACTATCCAAAAAAACCTTCACTGACTGCATCCATTTCCACGTCTCACTGGCGTAAGACGGGGAGCCAGAGAAGTCGTTAGGCAAAAGACGTCTATACTTAATATGGAGGAAAGACACCCAGCGAGAGTTATAAGCCTAGAATCTGACCCAAAGCTTATAAGCATAAGCTATACACACATCTCAAGGGTCACGAGGTCCAAGACCTCCCTCTCTCCTTGGTTGGCAGATAGACTCCCAAGAAACCCAATGATGTCTCCTAGAATCGTCATTGTAACACCCCACCTCCGTTAAGGACACTCGCAAGGGGAATGCCTTAACTTTGGTGGAGCATTTTAGTAAACAGAACAGAAACTTACAAGACAGATAAAACAGTACTTGAAAATTTTTAACTTTATTACAGTGGAAACAGAAATCAAGATGGTTACATCCTTTCAAATCTCAGAATTCAAGTACAAAATGTCAGTCTTGTACAAAAGCCTTCAAAATGCATAGTTTAAAATCAAAATCCCCATAGAACGGAAGCTATACAGAGCCAAGCCATACTTTAAGCACTTCAAGCAAAGAGAAATCCGGATCAAGCTAAAGTATTCCCTCCTTGGATAACCTGGGGGGGAATGGAAGAAAGGAGGCGAAACAACAAGGGTCAGACAAAAAGTCTGGCAAGTCCAGTGACTTTCAGCATATGAACAGATAATAATAATATGACATGAACATAAAACTGGATGAGAGATAACTGTAACAGGTGTAGCAGATATAACAGAAGAACAGAATTACATAAACTATTGCTTTACACTTCTCTGCACTAATACTAGTATAACAGAATTAGGCATCACCTTAATGTCTAAACTGAAACAGGAACGGGTACAGAATAATTTAACAGAAACAGAATGTAGAATTAGGTGTACACTAGTAATGGGCCTTTACCACCCGAACAGACGGTACCACGCAGAAACAGACAAGTTTTACCACCCAACAGAAACAGACGGTACCAACAGAAACAGATAGAACTAAGTGTACCCTAAAACCCTACCCCAAGCGATCGGCTCCCTAATACATAAATATCCTGTGTCGGCCCCACAGTAGGGTGTATCACTCCCTAAGGTGACAACCAATTGGCACAGGCCTATTTACAGATGTCACGGCGTCTTACATCCTCAGAGGCAGACCGGGATCCATGCACGCACATGACCCGGTTGGAACGCACCATCAACACCCCTCGCCATTATCAGAATGAACCACTTATAATTAGTTCAGTAAGCGTGCCCGGACCCTACCTACTGTTGGGTCAAAGTTTTGATACCAGAAAGGGTTACTGATTAATATGGGTCCCAAACAACAGATGACACAAGTAATTCCCCTCCTAATCTTGTGTCCCCAGACTAACAGATTTCAGATTAACTTGTTTAGAAGTTCAGACATATAGAGTTTAGATCAACTAGTTCTTAGATCAAACAAACAAGTTAACCGGTTTTCAGACTAACGGGTCAGATGTTCGGATTAACAAGCTTACAGATTAACTGGTTACAGACTTATGGATTAACTGGTTACAGATTATCTAACTTTGTATTGGGCCTACGGATTCACGAAACGGGTTTATCAGATTCATTGGTCCAATTGGTTTAACCTTACCCACCCAACACGTTTTAGACATCATATTTATCTCAGATTTTCATTAATTAAATATTAATGCCCAAAACATCTCACATTAGACTGATAGTTTGC
This sequence comes from Allium sativum, assembly GCA_030737875.1. Lineage (NCBI taxonomy): Eukaryota > Viridiplantae > Streptophyta > Magnoliopsida > Asparagales > Amaryllidaceae > Allium > Allium sativum. The sequence continues at coordinate 898,180,308 of CM060910.1, read as the reverse complement.
GGCTACTGGTTAGGCCGGTTGGTTCCGGGCAGGTTTCTGTCGCAAACTGAGTCTAACCTCGGGGGTTTTCAAGCACGTTATGACTAACTTCTCACATTAGAACCTATTCTTTGCGACCACTGGAATATGTCGGGCGGTTCCGGGCAGAATTACGTCGCAAACTCATTCTAACCTCGAGTTAGCCATGTTTATCTTTGCGGCCAATTAATTAATGATTTCCCATTATACCCATGCCTAATATACATGTCAATTATTCATAACTATAGCCAATTCAGATTATGTCAATAGCGGACTAATTATATCAACTCAACAGATATAGCAGATAGCAGATTTCTCAAACTAGCAGATTTAGCAATTTCGACAGACTTAGCAGATGGCAGATGAACAAATCTAGCAGACTAGGTAGTAGAGCAGAACTAGCAGATTAAGCAATATAACAGAACTAGCAGATTAGGCAATGTAACAAAACTAACAAATTAGGCAAATATAACAGATTTACTCATTTCTTAAAGTTTCACAAATATATCTTGCCCAATTATAAATCTTGCCTAAGTTCACATGCATAAATAATAGTCGTGATGCACAATATAATCATATACCCCATGCTTGCATTACATTTACATAGCATAGATTATGGTCATAATTTACCATATATCATATGTTTCAATTTTTATTAAACTTGCATAGTACAGAAGATCCATATATAAATTATACCAATTATAGTTATCGACTACTATGCATGTCATATATTCCAAAGATCCCTTACTTAGTTGTTTATTTACATTAATAGATACCTTACTCTCATGTAAATCTTTATACCTAAGCCATATTCTTTTTATCACAAATCATATGTTTGATACCCATTTATGTTATAAACATAACATGTCCAGTCATATGTCTCAAATTTATGTTCTAACTACAATCCATGTTCTTTCCTCGAATCAGTCACCTGTTGGTCATGCCTAATTTATGCATCATTCATTTTACTGTCCCAAACAATTTAGCGTAGGTTAATCTCTTATGAGATTGGCTCAGGCTCGTGGTAGCCTGGCTATAAAACAGAAAGAGGAAAGAGATACAAAATAAGATAGATCCAAACAGAACAGATATAAGCTCAGATTCAGATTTATAATTCATGTCACAATCAGAATTAACGTTTATAGCGGAGAATAACTGTACTTGCCTTGGTTGGATTAAAGAAAGAACTTTAGTTGTTGCAGAATTGTTGCAGAAGCTTTAATCTCTAATTTGAATTGAGTTGCTTAGGTTGATGTTGATTAGCTTCTAGTTTTGATTCCAGTAGAGTAGCGACGCCATTTTAATTTTTATTTAGAACAGAGGCAGAGAAGAAGCAGAATAGAATTGTGTGTAGAGGAGGCTAGGTCTTAGGTCCTTTTTATAGAGTTTGTGAGTTGATTTAGACCGTCGATGAAGCTTGGTTTGATAATAGCCGTTCGTTCAAAGGAGAGACCAACCAGGAGCTGACACCTAGCCCTAGTGACAAGGCAAGGCTCAGAAAATCGACCAAACACTGACTAGGCTAGCCAGGACCTGACCAGACCTGACCAGCAGGTCATTTTTGACTTGGGCGCACTTGGCAGGTGCGCCAGGCCAAAAATGTACTGGCGCACTTCCCAAGTGCGCCAGTTCATTTTTGTTCTGGCGCACTTCCCAAGTGCGCCAGTGCATTCTGACCCGTTTTCTGTTTTTTCGCCCAACTTCGTTCGTCCATATCTTCTTCATACGATATCCGTTGTACGCAAACTCAGACTCTATTTCAACCAGAATTCTGAGACGAACACAATGGTGCAACCCGTTTCCCCTAATTCTCACGTCTAAGATTAGTTATTCTTTAATTTGTGGATATTAATATTAACAGAATTACGGGGTGTTACGTTCTCCCCTCCTTAAAGGATTTCGTCACCGAAATCTTCAAGTCAAGAAGAATGTATATCCTAATCATCCAAACAACCATCTACTCAATCATCAAACACAGGCATCCATTGTCCTTATAGATTTCTAATGCTTTCATGTTTAAATGCACAGTGTGTGTATATGTCCCTATCTAATGTAAAATCAGGCGGTCCACTGATTTAGTTGACCTCCTTTAATGCTAACCATGATAGTGCCATGTGTCCATTATGTATGCAATTTTCCTACTCGATACATATCATTTCTATATGAGTGCACGACCATTCAGTCATATGCAACATCCATGTGCTGAGTCAATCATTTTGCATCCACAAAATTTAAAAATGCTCACCAATCCATATGCAGTATGAGAGTGTTTTCGAGCCGATCTAGTGCCTAGTGTGTGTATATGCATCCACGGGCAACCACTAGCAACCACTTGCATCCACTTGCAACCATCAAACATAACATGTCTCAAACACATGTTTACACCCATTAGTTTCTACCTAAAGTTCGAAGATTCGATCGATAGGATACAGTCGAAAGATGGAAGCGAGTACAGATAAGTCAAAGACTTGGTTCCCATTAGACGTTGGTTGAGAAAATAATTCCCCTAAGTATCAACCCCGAAGACCGAAATCAACATCAGATTGACACCCAGAGGATCACCTCCTTTAGCCAATGTCAAAACTGGAAAGCAGAATTATTCAAATATTTACAGACTACTGGTACAGATCAGGTTCCCTAATGATTCTTAGGAAGCTAAGCATGATAAAAATCATATCCCACAAAAACTCAGAATGTATGCGTCATACTTGACGTCTAACACAAATATCCCTCAAACACCAATCTCAAACAGATGAGCCATAACCCTTATGGGTCTGAGTCTACAGCGGAATTCAGAAATAATACTAGTATTAAAGTGCAGAGAATCGATTACAAAATCAAAATACCAGAATCAGAAAAAGTCTTAAATCCATAATCAGATAAAGAAATTAAACCTACTATAGAAATTTTCCTGTTTCTATCCTAGCCACTAGCCTCGAGAGTGTTTGCCTGCCCTCCTTGCCCTCATCTCTTCGGGCAGTCCCTAGTGAAGTGTCCCATCTCTCCACAGTTGAAGCAAGTGCCTTTCCTTTTTCTGCAATCCTTGTTCAGATGAGTCGAGCTCCCACAAGTAAAGCACTTTTTCCCCTTCTTATCTTCAGTCTTTTCATCCTTCTTTTGTGTTTCCTTTTTGGGCCCCGCTTTCTTATTCTGTGGTTCTTCCTTCTTTGTCTCTTTCGGGCCCTTGTCTTCCTCGTCCAGTAGTGCCATGTCCACCAATTTCTCGTAAGTCGCTCCCATGGGTACATGGGTCATGGCTAGGCTGTGCAGTGGATCGTTCAATCCTTTAACAAAGCGGAGAGCTTTTTTATGCTGAGTGTTGACTAAATCCAATCCGAACCTAGCTAGTTGGTTGAACTGGTTGACGTATTCCTTGACCGTCATACTTCCTTGCTTAAGAGATAAGAACTTCTCCAGTTGTAAACTCCGTTCAGCTTGCGAGAGAAATTTTGTCTCAAACCTTGTTCTGAAATCCAACCATGTCTCAACCAGCCTCTCGGCGTTAGTGACTTCCCACCAGTAGGAAGCTTCGTCTTTAAGCAGCCATACCGCCAACTGTACCTTCTGCCTATCGTCCACCTCGAAGATAACGAATAGATCCTCAGTTTCTTTGAGCCAATTCCTCGATTCTACAAATGATTCAGTTCCTTTGAAATCCTTCCCACCCATGGCCCTAAAATCTCTACAGATCTTTGAGAAAGCAATTGCACGAGGAGGGGGTGGGGGAAGGGGATCATTTGCTGGACCTGCAGTGGCGGTCCTAGCCTCAAGATATTGACGAAACCAACCGGGTACATGAACACCCGCTAGTATCTCAGATGCTTCAGACATGCTGAAACGAAAAAGGAAAGGTTCAATACAAAAAGGACTGAAAGAAAGATATATGGCTCTTGGGGATTATGTTTTTCAAAATAAGCTTTATTTTTGAAAATACTTCCTTTCAAAACCTTTTTGAAAATAGTTTTCAAAACTTTTTATAAAAGCTGGTAACCTTCAGCTCTGATACCAGGTGTAACACCCCACCTCCGTTAAGGACACTTGCAAGGGGAATGCCTTAACTTTGGTGGAGCACTTTAGTAAACAGAACAGAAACTTACAAGACAGATAAAACAGTACTTGAAAATTTTTAACTTTATTACAGCGGAAACAGAAATCAATATGGTTACATCCTTTCAAATCTCAGAATTCAAGTACAAAATGTCAGTCTTGTACAAAAGCCTTCAAAATGCATGGTTTAAAATCAAAATCCCCATAGAACGGAAGCTATACAGAGCCAAGCCATACTTTAAGCACTTCAAGCAAAGAGAAATCCGGATCAAGCTAAAGTATTCCCTCCTTGGATAACCTGGGGGGGAACGGAAGAAAGGAGGCGAAACAACAAGGGTCAGACAAAAAGTCTGGCAAGTCCAGTGACTTTCAGCATATGAACAGATAATAATAATATGACATGAACATAAAACTGGATGAGAGATAACTGTAACAGGTGTAGCAGATATAACAGAAGAACAGAATTACATAAACTATTGCTTTACACTTCTCTGCACTAATACTAGTATAACAGAATTAGGCATCACCTTAATGTCTAAACTGAAACAGGAACGGGTACAGAATAATTTAACAGAAACAGAATGTAGAATTAGGTGTACACTAGTAATGGGCCTTTACCACCCGAACAGACGGTATCACGCAGAAACAGATAGGTTTTACCACCCAACAGAAACAGACGGTACCAACAGAAACAGACAGAACTAAGTGTACCCTAAAACCCTACCCCAAGCGATCGGCTCCCTAATACATAAATATCCTGTGTCGGCCCCACAGTAGGGTGTATCACTCCCTAAGGTGACAACCAATTGGCACAGGCCTATTTACAGATGTCACGGCGTCTTACATCCTCAGAGGCAGACCGGGATCCATGCACGCACATGACCAGGTTGGAACGCACCATCAACACCCCTCGCCATTATCAGAATGATCCGCTTATAATTAGTTCAGTAAGCGTGCCCGGACCCTACCTACTGTTGGGTCAAAGTTTTGATACCAGAAAGGGTTACTGACTAATATGGGTCCCAAACAACAGATGACACAAGTAATTCCCCTCCTAACCTTGTGTCCCCAGACTAACAGGTTTCAGATTAACTTGTTTAGAAGTTCAGACATACAGAGTTTAGATCAACTAGTTCATAGATCAAACAAACAAGTTAACCGGTTTTCAGACTAACGGGTCAGATGTTCGGATTAACAAGCTTATAGATTAACTGGTTACAGACTTATGGATTAACCGGTTACAGATTATCTAACTTTGTATTGGGCCTACGGATTCACGAAACGGGTTTATCAGATTCATTGGTCCAATTGGTTTAACCTTACCCACCCAACACGTTTTAGACATCATATTTATCTCAGATTTTCATTAATTAAATATTAATGCCCAAAACCTCTTACATTAGACTGATAGTTTGCGGCTACTGGTTAGGTCGGTTGGTTCCGGGCAGGTTTCTGTCGCAAACTGAGTCTAACCTCGGGTTTTCAAGCACGTTATGACTAACTTCTCACATTAGAATCTATTGTTTGCGACCACTGGAATATGCCGGCCGGTTCCGGGAAGAATTACGTCGCAAACTCATTCTAACCTCGAGTTAGCCATGTTTATCTTTGCGGCCAATTAATTAATGATTTCCCATTATACCCATGCCTAATATACATGTCAATTATTCATAACTATAGCCAATTCAGATTATTTCAATAGCGGACTAATTATATCAACTCAACAGATATAGCAGATAACAGATTTCTCAAACTAGCAGATTTAGCAATTTCGATAGACTTAGCAGATGGCAGATGAACAAATCTAGCAGACTAGGTAGTAGAGCAGAACTAGCAGATTAAGCAATATAACAGAACTAGCAGATTAGGAAATGTAACAAAACTAACAAATTAGGCAAATATAACAGATTTACTCATTTCTTAAAGTTTCACAAATATATCTTGCCCAATTATAAATCTTGCCTAAGTTCACATGCATAAATAATAGTCGTGATGCACAATATAATCATATACCCCATGCTTGCATTACATTTACATAGCATAGATTATGGTCATAATTTACCATATATCATATGTTTCAATTTTTATTAAACTTGCATAGTACAGAAGATCCATATATAAATTATACCAATTATAGTTATCGACTACTATGCATGTCATATATTCCAAAGATCCCTTACTTAGTTGTTTATTTACATTAATAGATACCCTACTCTCATGTAAATCTTTATACCTAAGCCATATTCTTTTTATCACAAATCATATGTTCGATACCCATTTATGTTATAAACATAACATGTCCAGTCATATGTCTCAAATTTATGTTCTAACTACAATCCATGTTCTTTCCTCGAATCAGTCACCTGTTGGTCATGCCTAATTTATGCATCATTCATTTTACTGTCCCAAACAATTTAGCGTAGGTTAATCTCTTATGAGATTGGCTCAGGCTCGTGGTAGCCTGGCTATAAAACAGAAAGAGGAAAGAGATACAAAATAAGATAGATCCAAACAGAACAGATATAAGCTCAGATTCAGATTTATAATTCATGTCACAATCAGAATTAACGTTTATAGCGGAGAATAACTGTACTTGCCTTGGTTGGATTGAAGAAAGAACTTTAGTTGTTGCAGAATTGTTGCAGAAGCTTTAATCTCTAATTTGAATTGAGTTGCTTAGGTTGATGTTGATTAGCTTCTAGTTTTGATTCCAGCAGAGTAGAGACGCCATTTTTATTTTTATTTAGAACAGAGGCAGAGAAGAAGCAGAATATAATTGTGTGTAGAGGAGGCTAGGTCTTAGGTCCTTTTTATAGAGTTTGTGAGTTGATTTAGACCGTCGATGAAGCTTGGTTTGATAATAGCCGTTCGTTCAAAGGAGAGACCAACCAGGAGCTGACACCTAGCCCTAGTGACAAGGCAAGGCTCAGAAAATCGATCAAACACAGACTAGGCCAGCCAGGACCTGACCAGACCTGACCAGCATGTCATTTTTGACCTGGACGCACTTGGCAGGTGCGCCAGGCCAAAAATGTACTGGCGCACTTCCCAAGTGCGCCAGTTCATTTTTGTTCTGGCGCACTTCCCAAGTGCGCCAGTGCATTCTGACCCGTTTTCTGGTTTTTCGCCCAACTTCGTTCGTCCATATCTTCTTCATACGATATCCGTTTTACGCAAACTCAGACTCTATTTCGACCAGAATTCTGAGACGAACACAATGGTGCAACCCGTTTCCCCTAATTCTCACGTCTGAGATTAGTTATTCTTTAATTTGTGGATATTAATATTAACAGAATTACGGGGTGTTACAGATATATTACCTAAGAAGAAAGACAAAGCCAAAAGAACGGTAGAATCGAAAGAAAGACGCTAAGTACATGACCGCGAAGACATGAGACCGACATCGGTCCATGGCCTATGGATCGGTACTTGTCCATGGGAAAGCGACATTTCACCTCTAAACTTCTTGGGTGGACTCATTGGGTCAAAAGAGGGATACCAGTCAAGTTTGAAGTCAAAAGGAGTTGGCATGAGATTTGGAGTATATTTCTAAGTGATAGACCGGTAGGAAGTCAATATGGACCGGTAGAGATGGATCAGTAGGAAGTTGGAACCCAGGGGAGGAGTATATCAGAGATTTACGTACTTAGCCAAAAATTGGCTAGGTATATGGACCGGTATTGATCCATCATATTGATGGCTATGGACATGAGGTATATGGTGAGGCTAGTTGGGGGCTTGACTATCGTGTAGATGGTTTTGGTTTGTGGTTTGATGGTTATTGCTTTGATTCGAGAGTTCTCGCAAGATCAAGTAATAAACGCTTCGAGTGAAGGACCGGGTATGGAGTGGTTCGAAGGGTGTCTATGAATGGCTCGTGGCGTATCATTATGTCATGGTGGTAAAGCAAGTCGTGATGTAACTATTTCATAGAGATAGTTTAGCTCGTGGTGTAGTGAGATTATGGATGCAGCTCATGATGTAACGAGGCTGTAAGGAATGAAGTGATTCATGGTGTAACGAAGATTCAAGATAATGCATTGACTGAGGAGGACTCGAGCTTTGGACAAAGTGGGGTAAGTATGCTAGTTTTTTTTCCAAGGAATAATTGATAATTAGGAGTGTTGTAATGGACTCAAAGAAGAGGTGCTACAAGGACGTCCATTAGGATCGGTAAGATCGTGAAACCTATGTGCTGCAACCTAGTTCTAGTGTAAGCAACGAGTTCTACTAGAATTGGGGTTTCCATTAGCCCTTGACTGTGTAAGTCATACGGATTATCGATGTATTCATGGCTTTAAAAGGTGATAGTTAGGTTCAGATGATGGTTACTATGATTACTTTGGTCCACCTCATGGGTCTACTGTCACCTATATGGCTTAGAGAAGGAGATATGCAATAGGAGCCGAGAAGACTAGACATATTCTCTTGTCTTGTGACTTTGCACACTTCTTCTGTTATTGCTTTGTGTAGCATCATTTCTTTGAGTAGCATATACCATCTTGTTGTTATGTCCTGACTCTTTGGTTGTAGGGATAGATCGGGTATGAGACTTATCCTATATATTTGCATATTTTGTAGTACATCTTTTGATAGACCTTATCGTACATAGCAGACTGTTGTCTGACCCAAGGTTTTGTGTCTCTTCTTATTATCTTAGGTACTCATTGACGATGGGGATGAGTAGACTAGATAGCATGTTAGGTTATACGAGATGCTGACCCGAAGACGAGCTTTGAGGAGCTATAACGTATACATACTTGTACATAATTTCTTTCCACGGTTATGAGCGTACTCTGAGTGTTGTAGTGAGGATGATATATGTTCAGATATTATTGGGTTACGTGTACATGACTCTATGATTTAGATGATATTTCAGCTACTTTGTGTTTTGTCATCTCTTGCTACAACACCATCTATATTTCTTATTATATTTTATCCATGTGTTGTAAGATATACAAAAGGTATGACTTTGATTATCACTCTTGATGGCGGACCCATATTAGCTCGGCATGCTGCAAAGCACTATTTTTCTTGTTTACATGCAAGTGGTATGGGGGCAGTCGTCGCATAAATGATACTGAAAATTTGACTATTACCAAAGGTCCAAATTCCCTAAGTCCAAGGTGATACAATTTAGATGAAGAGACTTATTGTAAATAGTTATTTCAATTGGGGTAATGCTTATTAAAATAAAATGAGATTTTACCAAAAATGAGTAAGCAAAAAATTTGTCCATAGTGTCACACATCCTACTAAGTGATCGTGAACGTTAATACTTAAATAGTTCGATGTTAATTGCTGACCAAATTTACATCTAGGAGTGAAACGACTAAAAAGATGAATTCTCTTAAAACCAAACAATTTAATTAGTTTATAAATGTTATAAATTAATTAATATTCCCAAATCATATTCAAATTTAATCATTAATATTTGTGAAATATTAATTATGAAATTTGAATAGTTTGAGAAATAAATAATGTTATATATATTATAGCTATAAATACATTGATCGATATATTTATAATGAAAGCAATCAATTCAATTTAATTGTGTAGTATTTTGGCTTGGGTTTAAATTGGTTCAAAACCCATCATTAGTGCTGCATAATTTTGGTTTTTGGAAGGACTACGGATAGCTAAAACATTGGTAATGGGTTTAGAGAGGTACACTTAATATTAAGTGAGAATGGGTAAATCTGACCTATCTATTTTATATCTCTTATGCAACTATAATCAGGTTTCCAAATGTATTCTTTCCAAACTCTTTTGACCTCCATTTCTCCTCTATCTTTTGGCGAAATTACATCTACAAATTTTTTAATATCTCGAATCAATTCAAGTCAGATAAAATATTATTCGATAGTAGAAGGTTATCCATTAAAGATTAGCAACTTGATAAATCAGGATATACTAAAGAATGTATTCATTGCTTCCACATGGATTCAAAGACATCATCAGTATGCATTTTTAGAGTATATCATAGAAGTTAAATTACCTTATATGATTCATTAACGAGCTTTTTCACATCTTTATATATACATTGTTGCGATATGTTCACTTAGGTGGGATATTTGTAAGCAAGATGCAGTTGTCACAAATTGATTTAGTTACGTATATGGACTGATTATTATATTTGTAATTTAATTATAAACAAATTTAGTTAACAATAAGAAATAATATTTTTTTCATAATAATTAGTTTATATATATTTATATATTAATTATTATATATATATATATATATATATCACTATTATAATTACATACAAGCATATTATGTATATGGTTTTTAATTTTTCTTACTCCTATTTGTATATAAATTAAATTATGAAGTTCAAAATTTTGATTCTTTTTCCTTCTATATCTATTTTAAATTAATATTTATTGATCTTCGAATGTTTTATGTCTAAAACATTTATTGGACAAAAATTCAAGATTAATATTTTTTTTTAAAATTTGTCCATTATTAAAGTGATGCTAGAAAAAAAGCATATTTTTCATTAAAATTAAATAATTTTAATAATTAGTATATTAATTATTAAAATATGCTTTGCCAAAATTATTAAAAAAATATTAATTCAAAAATTCACTAGATTTTTTTTTTCATGATCCTTGAATTTAAAAAAGAAAATTTTGAATTAAAACTTTATATTTAATTATTAGGTTAAAAGTATTTATTTTAGAACAATATATTAATTGATATAAATAATAATTTATTTCTAAAGTCCGTCAAACTTTTTAATAGTCTGTATCTTATGTAGGGCTGTTATGATAACGGTAAATTTACCATTACCAATCTATCGGTAACCATTTTTGATTGAATTCGGTATACCAGTTAAAATGGTATGGTAATGGTAAATTTACCATTTTAACATAAATTATCAGTAATGTTTCTTCAATACCAGCGGTAACGGTAAATTTATCAGTCAATTTAAAATAATAGTATATTCATTTGATATGCTTTATTACATGCATTTGAATCCAAATAACTTGTAACGTCCCGCCTTTTTGGCCGCTTCAAAATTGGCGATTAAACCAATTTAAAACGTTCAAATCGACGGACCGTTATTTAGCTTACAAAGTTTAAAACAGGATCACACAGAAAAATGCAGAATAAATAGATAACACCAGATTAAACAGCGGAATACACTTTTATTTATTAATAATTTTTTTTATAAAAGATATTTCTATACAGCGGAATTAAAACATACAGTTTGAATGCAAAAAAATGTTTATTGTTTAAGACTTCAGAGTACGCCGTCTTTGGAATCCCAACTTCACCAATCTTCGAGTCTTAAGCTGTGATCTTTAAAATCTGTATTGCTCGGATCTGACCCGAGTGTTCCATGCAAAAACATAAAACACTCGAGTCAGGATTAATCATAGTTCAAGTAAATTAATTTCAACGTAAATTGAAATACAATAGTTAATCCTCACATCGGTCATATGTCAAACACAATGGTGTAGTGTCTATACTATTTGTTCTTATTTTAGGGAAAAATGGTCACGGAAGCCTGCATATACACACGTGTACAGGTACATGTGTGCACTGCCCCAGCATCCCATGACCACCAATGATCAAGTACGGTGAGTTTTTATAGAGTACACGAAATATGCAGCAGATACGGGCAACAAACGGACGAACATTGTTCATAATGGGAAACCAGTGACCAACGAAAAAGGGGGTGCACAACAAATAGTGCAGCAGTAAAAATGTGACTAGCCAACATAGTGATCAAACAAAAACGGCAATAGTGGACAACAAATATACAAATGGGTATGGCAAAGGTGCTCAAGTTATAGGGGACTGAAATATACAAAGGAACTGAAATATACAAGGGTATAGCAAATACATTTAAGGTACAGGTAACCAAAATATAATGGACATGGAAAACGTACTAATACACTTCAAGTAACAGGAACTGAAATATAATGTTAACAGGGGGTTCAATGTGCTCAAAAACATATACTGGACAGTAACCAGGGGTTCAATGCGCCCAAAAACATATATATATATATATACTGGACAGTAACAAGGCGTTCAATGTATGTAATCACAAATTATGAATTTCTCACAGGTCTTTGGTCAGTCTTCCAAGTAAAGGTAAGGATTTCCTTGTTTTACAGTAAGACACAATTTCATAATTTCTGAGTGAAACATGGTATTTGAAGCACACACACACAACAATGCAACATGTCCATGGAACAAGTATGCAAGGGTATATGCTAATTTATTTCATTTTTTTTTTTGAAAACATATATATATATATATATTTCAATTAAGTAGGGTACTGCATAAGTAAAGAGCACAACAGGTTATTGACAGAAAACAGCATGACAGGGTATTGGATATGGTCATGTTCTTTGGTTTACTAGTACGCACTTTCAGAAAGTACCAACACTTAACATTCTGTAGGATAAAACATATTTTAAAAAAATGGTTAAATGTTCCTTCAAAGATACAAGTGATCGTCTTTTGACTAAGTCCGGACTACTACAAAGTTGTATGCAGGTTTGTTCAAAATGTGTTCTTTGCAGCTAATACTATGCGTTCAAATCATTTGTTTTATAAATGTTAATAATGTGCATGTGTGTGGAAGTGGCATCGAATAAAACTTCAGTGCCCAGCTAATTAAATGTACAGATTAAGGAATTAGTATTATCACAAGGACTTTCACTAACCAATAATCAGTTGACTAAAAATGACTAAGCAAAGATATGGTTAGGATAGTTTTGGATTTTAGATTTTTAATTCAGTTTGCTGATGTTTTATCACAATGAATTGCATTGTAATTTATTGACTGATAATTTTGAAGATTAATTTACCAAGATAAGCCCTCAATATGCAACCGATGGAGACTTCACAAAATCAACAAATAAAGGAAACAAAAAAAGAAAAAGAAAAAAAGAAACAGCATTTCTAATAAACAATAATTATATGTTTATCGGCTAGCAATCTATCCCCTACATAATTTTGTTAACCAAATACAATTTTTTAAACTATCATACCATGCTGCCTATAACAGTCCGTACAACTGTACCGAGGAAGATCTCAATATTATCTCTGTAACCAATATGCAAGCGAACAAAGTTTTTTTTTCTTTCTAACACACTAGTTTATAACAAATACACTAGCACCACTAAGTTATACATGACATGTTGTTTTACTTTAGCGAATAACAAAATAAATGCAAAAAAAAAGGGTAAATTCACGAGATAAAACCATATGTTAACGAATAAAGTATAAACTAAGGTTACTGCAGTGCCCAAATTGAACGCAGTAAACTACCATATATAAATTTTGAGTTGGAGGTATTAAAACCGTAGGAGGAGGTAATTCCTTTTATGAATACTTTTCAAAAACTGCCATCATTTAGTGATTTACAAGTCACACTATTTCAATTACTTCACTTTATTCATTCCTACAACCTTAACAATGAGGTGGTTTTCGGAAAAATTTCCTACTAGAATCATGGGTAATATTGTATACGCAAGTGGACATCATTCACTTATACATAAGGATGTATAAATTTCTAGTGTGTATGCTGATAGCAAACAAAGTTCAAGCATAGGTCCGAGTGAATTAAGAAGTCAGTGTAATACTCGCAATAAGAGTTGCAGTCGCAAACTAAACTGGAAACAATACAAATCCACCAGCCCAAAAGTAGGAAGTAACAGGTAGTGGAGCAGTTTAACCCCAAACAACAACCCACATACGGACAATGCAAGTTTTAACTATTATATTTCAATTTAAAATCGAGTTTAAATCTACTTAAACTTGGGATTAATCGTGAGTGAGATGCTCACCTAAAACAGCGAAGAAGAAGTGCGACTGACGATTTCTTCGAATTGGAGTAGCAGTGCACGCTCGATTGTGGATCTGAGGCCGCACAAGATTTCGACTTTGGGGCTGAAAGCTTTGACGTTGGTCAGCAAATTCAGAAAACAGCGGAGGGCTATTTCAATTGAATTGGGGAAAAGGGTTTTTCAGAGGAGGCCATGGCTGCATTATTGAGGAGTCCAATTTTGATTTAGGGGAAACTCGATTTCTGATGGCTCACATGCGAACGAGGCTGAGGTGGTAGAAATTGAAGGAGGCTATGGACAAAAATTTAGGGGAAAAACCACCATAAAAATAAAAAAGAAATGATTTTGCTCTGAAGAAATGGGAAAACCACGCTAGTTCTTTTATAGAAGAGAAAAAGGGGATAAGAACAATGTTTAATCGATAGGGTTAGATTAGCGGTGCAGATATCAGAGATAGGTCGGCTTAAATGTAACTGAGGTAGGTATATTTGAAATAATTTAAATATTAAGCTTTACCGCAAACTGTCTTCGAACGCTCGATATTTATACTGCCAACACAAGCTCTAAACGCGACAAAAATTTTATGAACTTTTTCTTATTCGCGTTCTGAATCCAATAAAATTAATTAAATTGTAATTCGACTCCGTTTGTGTATAACAATATTTCATTTTTAAATTACTTATTGGTTCACTGATTTTATCTCGTTTGTCCACACAACAACTCCGTTTGTTTTCAAGTTTGAAACGTTAAATTCAATCTCCTTTATACACACAAATACACGTATACAACAGCCAAATTTCCATATATTTCAACAATAAAATTTTCAATTTATTTAACGTTAACTATGTTAATTTTTAATCCAATCTTTTATATTTTTCAGTCGGATTTAAATATCCAATCAAAATATTCGACAATAAATATCTGATTCTCAATTAACCAATCATTCTGAAATAAATATTGAATTCAATTCATATACACAAAACCCTATATTCGATTTTAGATTCCTGACCCAAGTATCAATATAAAAATTTTGATTAATCATAATTTAATTTTAACTAATTCCACATTCCAGCTGTTGAAATTTCTGGGACGTTACAATCTTCCCCCCTTAAAACTTTTCGTCCCCGAAAAGGAAAGATCGTTGGGATTATACCAATGTACGCTCATATTTGTTTGAAATTCTTTCATGATTATATCAAACCTCGATATTTAAATCATCGATCCTCTTTGTTTTCTTATCATATTCAATGGACTCGGAAAATCAAATTTCATTTCTTATAGTTGGAGAACAATTTTGATCAAACATGATTTCCATACTTTTTTAAAACCATGTTTAATCTTCCGTAAACATTTTTTTTCAAATTACCTTGAGATATCTCCAGATTCTCATTTTATCTAATCTTCTAACAAATTCCAAGTCATGTAATTTCTTTTCAAAACCCATCCCGTTTTAAATTCCAATTTTTGCATAAATTGGATTTACACCAAACTACTCCAAATTTCATTATAAACATCATCTGTCAATGTTACTTATTCATCGTTGCAACTGTAACGGGTCTAGGCTTAGCAACCTTTAACCCGATCTCCTTACATTCAATCCATTTAATCTTTTCCAACACTCATTGAAGAGTGTAAATAACATCTCCTCTTCAAGTTACAAATTGTCGACTTGTAAATTTTCCAGAAACCAAAATCTTTTATATATAACACGAAATTCCAGCAGAAAATATTTGTATTATTATTTACAAAGCTATGGACTTTAAAAACATTCCGAAATTCTCTTTGTTAACTTAGATATGTTTTAATTTATAATCATTTATTTGAAAATATTTGATAACTCGAAGTTTGACAAGTCTATTGTCGTTCTTACAGATGTTAGGCATACACTGGCCAGATGCATGACTAAAATCTCCAAACACTAAATATCCTTGTCTCAACTCCCAGTGAAAAATATTTCAAAAATTTCTTTAAAAACAGATACGGAAAGTACCAATGTGATATTGATATGTTGATTGTTCGTGAATCGCAGATAAACAATGGTTTCGTCTGGATCCCCCAGAAAACATCTGTATCCATAGGAATTCACTTCCCTGCGAATTTCGTCATGGACAGATCAACGGAAGATAATTTAAAATCAAAAGAAATTTTGAGGTCATTAAGCACCGGTTGCTCTATCTCAGGATCATGAAATCATCTAATGAAATTAACTCAAATCATGAGGACAAATCAAGTCACGATGACAAATCAAGTCACAAAGACAAACTGCTGCATCAAACAGGTGGCTTCATTCTACCTTTAGTAACTCTAGTGGTTACATCTCTTTCACTTGTAGATATATCATGTGGACCGCAGGTACACTATGGTTACGCCTGGGTCCCCCAGGAAACATCCATACCCGTAAGCTTTCACAGCTCTGCGGATTATGCCCTTATAATTCGACTGTAGATCGCAGCAATCACAATGGTTACGCTTGGTTCCCTCAAGCAACATCCGTCCGCCGTAGGCTATCTGCAGCCCTACGAATTTCGCTACACGGTCGAATTCCAACGACTCTAGATCGCAGCGATCACAATGGTTACGCCTGATTCCCTCAGGAAACATCTGACCGCCGTAGGCTATCTGTAGCCCTGCGAATTATGCTAGCAGTCATGCTCACTGGCAACTCATGAGTTTTATGTCCGGACAACCTATTACCACCAGCAGCATATTTCAGCTAGGCTCTAAATTCATAGAAAAGGAAGGTACTTTCCTTATCTTGATTTTGAAAACATATAATACTACGTATATATAGTACTTTATTTCATATTTCTCATAAACCATACTTATGTTAACTTACATAAGATTTTCTTTTCAAAACATGTTTGCAAACACCTCATTCTCATATAAATTCTGCTATATAAGCTTTATCTCAATTCATTACATTTCAAATGATTTTCGAATTCGCTATATCCTTATATACTTTCATATAAGTTTCGGAAATTTCTATATCCCATATCCAGATTTGAATATCCTTAAAATTCCATTCAAATTTCAAATTTTTAGTTTCGATCTCTTGATCAATCCAGATTTATTTTCAAACTCGGATTTAAGAATCCATTGCTATAAATCGATCTTCTTCCAGTTCTCCAATAATTAAATCATTGCTTAATTCAAATCTTTAAGCTCTTACCTCCTCGGGATTTTCATTTTGATAACAAATTCTCGTTCATGCCTTATCACTCTTTCACATTCACATCCTTCGACCGTAAATTAGCAGGTGAACAACTACCTAAGTATCAACCCCGAAGGCCGAAACCAACATCAGACCAGTACTCAGAAAGTTATTCAACTTAACTAATCTCTAGTCAATTTCTACTTTCCTTAACTCTATTTCTAATTTCTTATCAAATCATCGCTTACAATTTCATCTCTCTTACCTTCTGTCCGCTCTTCGTTTTCGAAGTGCGACTCTTTGTTCTTCAGTTCTCACCATTCTGATTTGCCAAAACCCGTTAACTTCTCAGAATCATTGAAAAACAATGCATACTCATTTCTATAATTCTAGAAGATCTCCTATTAACATTGGAAAACATTTCCATGTATTTGCAACCCTTTAATTTCAATAGAAATATACTTTATTCTCATGGGAAAACATATCTACATTTGTTATTTGTATTAAAATAGATATTAAATAAAACACCGCTATTTCACTTAATTGCTAATACTCATTTACTTACTTCACTTATCCACTCTTGCTATTTTGCCTTAATCATTTCTTAGTCAACAATGAAGTCAATCAAGTTGGGGTATATTTACCTCTCAGACCTTAACTGAACAACATTATTAACCTTGAAATATATCAAGTTCATGACTTTGAATACCCACAAAACATTTATTCTCATAATTTCTGATTTCAAGTTAAGAATTTATTTCTTTTACCATAATTCACGCCTTTAAAATATTTAACTTTAACATATACTTTATTCTGAATAAACACTTTATTAATAACATGTTAAATTTTAAATTTAAACGGAAGGTAAATAGAACTTTCCTAAAATTCGACATAATTGATTTCCACAAATAACTTCTTCGAATAATCTCTTATTCGATAATTCATTCCGAACTTCGGAAAAATCTCATTTGATTTACATTCTAAATTTCAGAATAATCACACCATACTGGTCCACTTCATTTCCTTTTATCCTCAATTTAATTTGCAACATTCTTGCTTTCGAACGTCATTCACTTCCAAAGGTGAATATTATTCCTTTTATAGCGATCCAGACTCGTCGCATAAAATTTCGATTTCATTAAATTATAGATTCATATCTATTCAAAAATTTCCATTCATATTTCACTTCACTTACAATTCTCGTTTACCATTCACCTTATTAACAAGTTTACAACTTATTATCGGATTCATATATTCAATCATACATTATTGGTTTGAACCCAATATACATCATCTTGCCAAATTCTGAATAACTCAAATAAATTAATTAAATTTAGTACAGCTGTATTCCAATCATATCTTTTTTTCCGATTTTATTTTCATTTATACTTATCCCGAATATCAAAATAAAACTCAGAGTTTCATTTCCTAAATGATTCCAAATTTTTCTTTTTTCTTTAAATTTCCATCAGAATTCTTATTACCAATCATTTCAGTTATCCTTGATTTCTAAAATACACAATTGATTCTCCTATACTTATCTTATTATAATGTCGTTCGATGACGTATTCGAAATTCAAATCTAAGAGGGCCTTACCAAAGATTATCTCTCGCAAGCCTGGATCCGAAGATTGGGGATTCCGAAAATTTTAAATTTTCAAAATAAATTTTCCGCTGTATTGGTTCAAAATGTTAATCTTCATAATAAATTGTTTTCCAAAATAATTTTCCTTCAAAATCTATTTTAGAATAATTTATACTTTAAAATTTTATTTTACAAAACATTTTCAAAATCCGTTTTTAAACTCAATATGCTAAGCTTTGAATAAACCAAAGCTCTGATACCACTTGTAACGTCCCGCCTTTTTGACCGCTTCAAAATTGGTGATCAAACCAATTTAAAACGTTCAAATCGACGGACCATTATTTAGCTTACAAAGTTTAAAACAGGATCACACAGAAAAATGCAGAATAAATAGATAACACCAGATTAAATAGTGGAATAAACTTTTATTTATTAATCAATTTTTTTTATACAAGATATTTCTATACAGCGGAATTAAAACATATTGTGACGGCCCGCCCCGCACCAACCGACATTTACTCCAAAAGTGCGCTGTACACATGTCCAGTTAGCACGGAACGGGTCGTCAAAAAGGAAAAAGGGAAGAAGGAAATGAACATACAAAGAACCTGTAGAATGTCTCACAGCGCATAGAACAAACTATAATAATAACATACTTGACATAAAACAGGAGAGACAGTGCATACGCTGAAAACCAAAACTAAGCATCATAGCAGCGGAAATCCAAAATACAGCTTATTACAACTTTTCAAACTGTCTCAAAGCAAAAGCAAGATAAAGGAGGTACACTACTAATGCCCAAGTAGCGACCACCAACGACACAGGGAGAATATATATATAATACCTGAAAGCCTCCTGCCCGCCTCCGAATCAACTACTCGCGCATCACCAGCTAACTTGTCTCTAGTCTGCTCGTGTGAGCACCCAGAGTAATAAGAGGAGATATAAAACTCTGGGTCAGACATAAAGCCTGGTATGAGCGATAAGCATCTAAAGTGAATAATAACAGGTAGACTAAAACATACATGAACCTGGACCTGCAACCAAAGAGTTAGCACTACATACCGTACAACACTCTAAGGTACCATATCAAACAGTGTAAAGATACGGAGGTGGGGGAGGTGTGCATGTCATAGTGATGGCAAACAATCAAACATAGCATCCATCCTCACATCTCTCACTCAATGCGTAAAGTATACGATATTCACCACTTCGATCACCCAACATACCTTGCTACGATCACTTTGCCCCCATGAAGTCATAAATGGCTTCACTGCACTGATAACGTAACCACTAATCCTTCGCTATGTCCACTTTCCCCATGGAGTTATTCACCCCATCTGCGCTGGCTCATAGCCTTACTAATCCTTACTATGTCCACTTGCCCCATGGAGTTATTCACCCCATCTGCGCTGGCTCATAATCTTACTACGCATCACCTTGCCCCTCGAGTCGTAATGACTCTACTGCACTGATAACGTAGTCTTGTTACCATCACCTTGCCCCTCGAGTCATAATGACTCTACTGCACTGATAAGTAGCCCATCATTCATTTATAGTGGTGAATCGAAGTTATGAACGTCGACAACTCCTTAGCACACGTCCCGCAGCAAAGTACAACCATGAAGTGAACTCATCGGTTCCCAACTGGATCCTGAGCTCTAACTTCCCATATTGGACTACCTTTGCATCTCGGGTTATTGGTCAATACTGGGTCGGGTCGGGTTCCTCTTCAAGCCATCGGTTCGGGTCGGGTCCACTGCATCGCGTCGGTTCGGGTCTTCTTCTGGTACGGTTCGGGTCGGGTGCTTCACTTCGGGTCGGGTCGGGTGTCTCACTTCGGGTCGGGTCGGGTGCCATCTCCCTTCCAGTTCGTGCTTCGGCTCCGATTCGCTCCCTCGTTCTTCACGTGCTCCGATCCGATCCCTCCTTTTTTATTCAATCTGATCCCCCTCCTTTATCCGATCCGATCCCAGTTCAGTTAGCGTGGCCTTCCTTTTTTCCAATTTTCTCAAGTGTCATGTTCCGATACGATCGAATCCCTTGCCCAGTTCAACATATCCGATCCGAGCCCCCATATCCGATCCGATCCGAAACCTGCACTGTTTTCTGAAACTTTTCCAGCAAGTGTTTACGCCATTCGACGAAGTTTTCGATCATTCTAACTATGGAAATCAATCACAAAGCGTATCATACAGTCATAGCAACATGCATAATCAACCACAAACATCAAAACATCAATATGATAGATTAAAATGGATCAAATCATACCCAAAACCCCATATTTCCCCTTAAGCATGTTTAGGTGAAACTAATGATAGGATTAGCAAAACTCAACAAACTAACCCAAATTCATTTCAGAGGTCTAAAACATCATTTAAGAATTTATGAACATTTGTCCCGAATTTATTAGTGTATAAATTCGCTAATTAACACTAATTACCCTCATTTAGCCATAATTAGTGTAAAACTACGCAAATCACTCACCTTAGCCACAAATAAACTAAGATCTGAAATAAATCTCTGATTTGATGCAAATCCCAATGCTAAACAGCAGCTCCAATGTTGATTTGGTGTAGATCTTCCTTGATTAGAGGTTGCTAAGCCAAATCCTTGACCAAAAGATGATTTGGAGGTGATTTAGAGGTTGGAGGCCATTTTTATGGTTCCTTGGAGATAAGTGGAGGCTAGAAAACTGAAATGGAATGATTCTCTACTTCATTTCAGCCTCCCCATAACCCTAATCCCGAAATGGGTTATTGGCCTACTCACTAATCAACCTATTTGGCCCGGTTAAGCGGTTTTTCACCCTCCAAACCTTATTTCATCCATATCTCTCAAACGGTAAGTCCGTTTGGCTATTATGACCACTCTACGGAAAGGTAAACCATCAAACAAATCTAATGGAAGTGGTTTCAGGTCAAAATTCCTTTCCAATCAAAAGTTATGGCCAAAACAAGATCAGTTGGGGGCAAAATGGTCATTTAAAAATCGACAAAAATCATAAGCATGGGAAATGACTCTATTGGATGTTTCCCAAAGTTACATGACCATACAACTTCATAAGGGAAGGAAATAAATATTCTACAATCCCCCGATGCGTAGAATGCGGGTCATTACACTCTCCCCCCCTTAAGAAATTTCGCCCCCGAAATTCCCTAATCAAAACACACACAAAGGTCCCGCATGTCTATCAATCATAAAACAACAATCAAACATGGAAAACAAGTCTACCCTAGTATGCGGAAAAACTAAATTACGAAGTAAGTCTTATCAGGCAAAGAGTTCTGGATACGCCTTCCTAATGCTCTCCTCTGTCTCCCAAGTACAATCATTCTCGTTCTCGCCCCCACTGAACCTTGACTAGCTTCACCGCCTTCCTTCGAAGTTGCTTCGTATCGTGTCGCACAATACGAATCGGCTTGCGGTTCCCAACCGCCTCGGGTTCTACTTCGAAGTCCTCTAACTGATCAGGTAAAATAGTCATATATGAGTTGTGAACGAACTTCCTTAGTTGGGAAACATGAAATACATTGTGAACTCCCGCCATCTTCTCTGGTAAGCCAACTCTATATGCCAAATTCCCGACTAGTTCAAGAACAGGGAATGGGCCAACAAATCTTGGTGCCAACTTGCCTCTCCTGCCAAATCTTATCACGCTCTTCAACGGAGAAATCTTGACAAACACCAAGTCGCCCACGGAGAATTTTAAGCCTCTTCTCCTCTTATCAGCATAACTCTTCTGCCTGTCTTGGGCAGCCTTCATTCGTTGTTGAATGATCTTAATCTTATCGGAAGTTTCCCTCACCACATCTGGTCCAAGCACAAACTTCTCGCCAGTTTCTATCCAACATGACGGTGAGTTGCACGGTCTTCCGTACAAAGCTTCATATGGAGCCATACCGATACTGGATTGGTAGCTATTATTATATGCAAACTCTACTAGATGCAAATGGTCATCCCATGATCCACCAAAATCCAATATACAAGCTCTCAAAAGATCTTCCAATATACGATTCACCCTCTCCGTCTGACCGTCGGTCTGAGGATGATATGCGGTACTGAGATGTAATCCTGACCCTAGAGCCTCTTGTAAGCTCTTCCAAAACCCACTAGTGAACAACAGGTCTCGGTCGCTCACAATGCTTTTAGGCACTCCATGAAATCTCACTACCCACTTCATATACAATTCTGCCAACTTGGCTGCCGTTCTGGTCGATTTGACTGGTATAAATCTTGCACTTTTAGTCAATCGGTCCACTATTACCCAAATGCTATCATGTCCCGATCTAGTCCTTGGTAAACCATCGATGAAATCCATCGAGACTTGCTCCCATTTCCATTTGGGAATTTCTAATGGCTGTAACAACCCACTAGGCTTCTTTTGCTCGGCTTTAACTAGCTGGCAATTCATGCATTTGGATATAAACTTCCCAACGTCTCTTTTCATCCCTTCCCAGTAGTAAGTCTGCTTCATATCTCGATACATCTTATTACCACCGGGGTGTATAGTCAGTTTTGAGTGATGACATTCTCTAAGCACTTCATCTCTCAAACCATTCACGTTGGGTACAACTAGTCTTCCCTTCTTTCGAAGCCATCCATCTCGATCAAGCCCATACATATTCATCTCCTCACCGTCGATGTCCATCTCTAACTTGGAGATGATTTCTAATAGATTAGGATCGTCCCTCTGGCTGGAACCAATCCGCTCTATCAAAGTGGGTCTGATCGCCAAACTAGCTAGCATAACTGGATCCAATTCTCACTTTGGTCTGAAATTAAACCCCGCGATATACTCCAGTTGCTTCCATTCAAGAAACATAGCCCCTAAGCTGGCATGTCTCCTACTCAAGGCATCAGCTACCGCATTACTTTTCCCAGGTGTGTATGCGATCTCAAAATCATACGAAGCCAAGAACTCTAACCATCTCTGCTGACGGAGATTCAGATCTTTCTGGGAGAAGAGATACTTTAACGATTTATGATCGGTGAACAACTCAAATCTTTCTCCCAAGAGATTGTGTCTCCACATCTTCAGTGCAAACACAATCGCTGCTAATTCCAAATCATGGGTAGGATACTTCTTCTCATGCGGCTTTAGCTGTCGACTAACATAAGCTGCAACCCTACCTCCTTGCATCAATACATCACCTAGTCCGGTGCCACACGCATCCGTGTATACCGCCATCTCTTCATTCCCCATAGGAATGACTAGCACTGGTGCATGCGTCAACCTTTCCTTTAGACTCATGAATGCCTTTTCACACACTCCGTCCCAGATGAAGGACTGATTCTTCTTAGTCAACTGAGTCAGCGGTGCTGCTATCTTGGAGAAGTTCTGGATAAACTTACGATAATATCCAGCTAATCCCAAGAAACTCCTTACGTTTGTTGCATTCTTGGGTGTAGGCCAATCCTGTACCGTAGCCACCTTCGTAGGGTCCACGGCAATACCACTCTCTGAAACAACATGACCCAAGAATCTCACTTCCTTTCTCCAAAAGTGACACTTAGAGAATTTCGCTTTCAATTGGTGTTTCCTCAACACCTCCATCACTATCCTCAAGTGTGCCTTGTGTTCCTCCTCTATCCTTGAGTAAACAAGGATATCATCCACGAACACAAGAACAAACTTATTCAACTGATCTCTGAAAACTCGATTCATAAAATCCACAAAATAGGCTGGTGCATTGGTCAACCCAAATGGCATGACCAACCACTCATAGAATCCAGACGGCGTCCTAAATGCCGTTTTCGGAACACTCTCATCTGCTACTCGAAGCTGTTGAAATCCTGTCGCGAGGTCCAACTGGGAGAACACTCTTGCTCCTTCCAGTTGATCAAACAAATAATCTATTCGCGGTAGAGGATACTTATTCTTCCTCGTTACCTTATTCAACTCGCGATAGTCCACACACAAACGAAGGGAACCATCTGCCTTGGTGGCAAACACAACCGGTGCTCCCCACTCGAAGACACTCCTTCTAATAAATCCCTTCTTCAAAAGATTGCTGACTTGCACCCCGAGCTCTCGCTGCTCCCTTGGTTCCATATGACGAAGTGGCATCACTATAGGTCTGGCATCTTTCACTAAATCAATACGGAACTCAATCTCTCGGTGTGGTGGAAACCCGGTCACCTCCTCGAAGACGTCCGGATACTGGCCAACCACGGGCACATCTGACAACTCATCCCGCGGGATGTCGAGGGAATTTACAAAACTAGCCATAACCCCATCACTAGGTAGACTACCAAACACTACCCTCCGCCCATCATCCGCCCTCACTGTCACCAAAAAGCCCTCACAGTCTACCACCACCCCGTATCTTTGGAGCCAATCGACTCCCAATATAATGCGATACCCAGTAAAGCCCAAAACAAAGCATTCACAAACAAACATACATCCATGACTCGATAAGACCAAATTCTTGTAAATCATACTAAGGCTAGTCGAACCACCAATCGGGTTCGTCACAACCAATGGTCTATCGACTATCTCGGGCTCCAGTCCCAACCTATCTACCAGGTCACTAGATATGAAGGAACGGGAAGCCCCAGTATAAAAAAAACTCGAACTGGTACATCATAAATAGAAAGCATACCTTGAATAACAACATTCTTTCCTTTCTCCGCCGCAGTTGGGGCATTCGACGAAGAAGGAATAGCATCAATAGCATATGCTTTCACAATCTGCTTCTCCTTAAGAGGTTGCGGACACTTATTCTTGAAATGTCCCACTTGACCACAGTTGAAGCACTTCTTATCCGCTGGCTTGGCCCGACAATCTTTAGCATAATGGCCCTTCTTACCACAGCTGAAGCACTCAACATCCTTCTTGCTCTTTTTCTGGCCACCCTTAGATTGGTCCTGCTTCCTCTTATTCTGAGAGTTATTCTTGCCTCCACCGCCTGCTTGCGGTTTTGGCCCTTTGTAGATGCAGCCTCAGTCTTTGACTTAGGGTAAAGACTCTCTGATCTCAAAGCTTTCCCCACAATCGATTCAAAAGTCTTATCGATGCGATTGATAAGCCTTTCCCCCAAGTATCCATCCAAACCAGTAATGAACTTCTCATTCTTCTTCTCAGGAGTATCGATAAGAGATAGTCCATACTTCGACAAAGTGTCGAACTCAGTAATATAGTCAGAAACTGCCCTACCACTCTGCTTGAGTTCTAAGAACCTCTTAAACAACACTGACTTCTGGGCAGCTGGAATAAACTTCTCGCTAAAGCGAGCCTTGAACTGATCCCAAGTAACCTGATCTTCTGGAGTAGCTGTTCTAATGGCATTCCACCAATTCATCGCTCGCCCTTGCAACTGACGAGACGCTAGTCTTCTCTTCATCGCATCTTCAAGACCCAAGTCATCGAAGATACGATCACAGCTATCCATCCAGTCTTGAACATCTGTGGCCGACTCCGTCCCGTGGAACGGCTTCCCACCAAGGTTAGTGTAATCCTTGCACAACTTGGCGAAATCGACCCTAGGCGCCTGCACTACTGGGCCAACACCAACTCCGGGATTGGGAACTGCCCCTTGCACTTCTCTAAGCATGTCTCTCATGAGGTTAGTAAACATCGCCCTCATGTCAGCGACATTCCCCTGGTTGGTCCCTCTACCAGCACCCCTCGTGTCTCGGCTCATCGTCAATCTGAAAAAGGGAAACGATTAACGACCCCATAGTGGTGCTAGTGCAGTGCGACTTCATTCTTATACTACCAATAGTATATACATATATAGCTTTTGAAAACCAAAGTAATCACAAATACGCGCTCTCATATACGTACTATCTCTCCCTGGTGTCTTTCCCAAGGTTAACTAAGCAACCTAGAGCTCTGATACCAAGTGTGACGGCCCGCCCCGCACCAACCAACATTTACTCCAAAAGTGCGCTGTACACATGTCCAGTTAGCACGGAACGGGTCGTCAAAAAGGAAAAAGGGAAGAAGGAAATAAACATACAAAGAACCTGTAGAATGTCTCACAGCGCATAGAACAAAATATAATAATAACATACTTGACATAAAACAGGAGAGACAGTGCATAAGCTGAAAACCAAAACTAAGCATCATAGCAGCGGAAATCCAAAATACAGCTTATTACAACTTTTCAAACCGTCTCAAAGCAAAAGCAAGATAAAGGAGGTACACTACTAATGCCCAAGTAGCGACTACCAAAGATACAGGGAGAATATATATATAATACGTGGAAGCCTCCTGCCCGCCTCCGAATCAGCTACTCGCGCATCACCAGCTAACCTGTCTCTAGTCTGCTCGTGTGAGCACCCAGAGTAATAAGAGGAGACATAAAACTCTGGGTCAGACATAAAGCCTAGTATGAGCGATAAGCATCTAAAGTGAATAATAACAGGTAGACTAAAACATACCTGAACCTGGACCTGCAACCAAAGAGTTAGCACTACATACCGTACAACACTCTAAGGTACCATATCAAATAGTGTAAAGATACGGAGGTGGGGGAGGTGTGCATGTCATAGTGATGGCAAACAATCAAACATAGCATCCATCCTCACGTCTCTCACTCAGTGCGTAAAGTATACGATATTCACCACTTCGATCACCCAACATACCTTGCTACGATCACTTTGCCCCATGAAGTCATAAATGGCTTCACTGCACTGATAACGTAGCCACTAATCCTTCGCTTTGTCCACTTTCCCCATGGAGTTATTCACCCCATCTGCGCTGGCTCATAGCCTTACTAATCCTTACTATGTCCACTTGCCCCATGGAGTTATTCACCCCATCTGCGCTGGCTCATAGTCTTACTACGCATCACCTTACCCCTCGAGTCGTAATGACTCTACTGCACTGATAACGTAGTCTTGCTACAATCACCTTGCCCCTCGAGTCATAATGACTCTACTGCACTGATAAGTAGCCCATCATTCATTTATAGTGGTGAATCGAAGTTATGAACGTCGACAACTCCTTAGCACACGTCCCGCAGCAAAGTACAACCATGAAGTGAACTCATCGGTTCCCAACTGGATCCTGAGCTCTAACTTCCCATATTGGACTACCTTTGCATCTCGGGTTATTGGTCAATACTGGGTCGGGTCGGGTTCCTCTTCAAGCCATCGGTTCGGGTCGGGTCCATTGCATCGCGTCGGTTCGGGTCTTCTTCTGGTACGGTTCGGGTCGGGTGCTTCACTTCGGGTCGGGTCGGGTGTCTCACTTCGGGTCGGGTGTCTCACTTCGGGTCGGGTCGGGTGCCATCTCCCTTCCAGTTCGTGCTTCCGCTCCGATACGCTCCCTCGTTCTTCACGTGCTCCGATCCGATCCCTCCTTCTTTATTCGATCTGATCCCCCTCCTTTATCCGATCCGATCCCAGTTCAGTTAGCGCGGTCTTCCTTTTTGCCAATTTTCTCAAGTGTCAGGTTCTGATCCGATCGAATCCCTTGCGCAGTTCAACATATCCGATCCGAGCCCCCATATCTGATCCGATCCGAAACCTACACTATTTTCTGAAACTTTTCCAGCAAGTGTTTACGCCATTCGACGACATTTTCGACCATTCTAACTATGGAAATCAATCACAAAGCATATCATACAGTCATAGCAACATGCATAATCAACCGCAAACATCAAAACATCAATATGATAGATTAAAATGGATCAAATCATACCCAAAACCCCATATTTTCCCTTAAGCATGTTTAGGTGAAACTAATGATAGGATTAACAAAACTCAACCAAATTAACTCAAATTCATTTCAGAGGTCTAAAACATCATTTAAGAATTTATGAACATTTTTCCCGAATTTATTAGTGTATAAATTCGCTAATTAACAATAATTACACTCATTTAGCCATAATTAGTGTAAACTATGCAAATCACTCACCTTAGCCACAAATAAACTAAGATCTAAAATAAATCTCTGATTTGATGCAAATCCCAATGCTAAACAGCAGCTCCAATGTTGATTTGGTGTAGATCTTCCTTGATTAGAGGTTGCTAAGGCAAATCCTTGACCAAAATATGATTTGGAGGTGATTTAGAGGTTGGAGGCCATTTTTAGGGTTCCTTGGAGATAAGTGGAGGCTAGAAAACTGAAATGGAATGATTCTCTACTTCATTTCAGCCTCCCCATAACCCTAATGCCGAAATGGGTTATGGGCCTACTTACTAATCACCCTATTTGGCCCGGTTAAGCAGTTTTTCACCCTCCAAACCTTATTTCAGCCATATCTCCCAAACGGTAAGTCCGTTTGGCTATTATGATCACTCTACGGAAAGGTAAACCATCAAACAAATCTAATGGAAGTGGTTTCAGGTCAAAATTCCTTTCCAATTAAAAGTTATGGCCAAAACAAGATCAGCTAGTGGCAAAATGGTCATTTAAAAATCGACAAAAATCATAAGCATGGGAAATGACTCTAATGGATGTTTCCCAAAGTTACATGACCATACGACTTCATACGGGAAGGAAATAAATATTCTACGATCCCCTAATGCGTAGAATGCGGGTCATTACACATACAGTTTGAATACAGAAAAATGTTTACTGTTTAAGACTTCAGAGTACGCCGTCTTTGGAATCCCAGCTTCACCAATCTTCGAGTCCTAAGCTGTGATCTTTAAAATCTGTATTGCTCGGATCTGACCCGAGCGTTCCATACAAAAACATAAAACACTCGAGTCAGGATTAATCATAGTTCAAGTAAATTAATTTCAATGTAAATTGAAATATAATAGTTAATCCTCACATCGGTCGTATGTCAAACACAATGGTGTAGTGTCTATACTATTTGTTCTTATTTTAGGGACAAACGGTCACAGAAGCCTGCATATACACACGTGTACAGGTACACGTGTGCACTGCCCCAGCATCCCATGACCACCAATGATCAAGTACGATGAGTTTTTATAGAGTGCGCGAAATATGCAGCAGATCCGGGCAACAAATGGACGAACATTGTTCATAATGGGAAACCAGTGACCAACGAAAAAGGGGGTGCACAGCAAATAGTGTAGCAGTAAAAATGTGACCAGCCAACATAGTGATCAAACAAAAACGACAACAGTGGACAACGAATATACAAATGGGTATGGCAAAGGTGCTCAAGTTATAGGGAACTGAAATATACAAGGGTATAGCAAATACACTTAAGGTACAGGTAACCGAAATATAATGGACATTGAAAACGTACTAATACACTTCAAGTTACAGGAACTGAAATATAATGTTAACAAGGGGTTCAATGTGCTCAAAAACATATACTGGACAGTAACAAGGGGTTCAATGCGCCCAAAAACATATATATACTGGACAGTAACAAGGCGTTCAATGTATGTAAACACAAATTATGAATTTCTCAAAGGTCTTTGGTCAGTCTTCCAAGTAAAGGTAAGGATTTCCTTGTTTTACAGTAAGACACAATTTCATAATTTCTGAGTGAAACATGGTAATTGAAGCACACACACACAACAATGCAACATGTCCATGGAACAAGTTGCAAGGGTATATGCTAATTTATTCAGTTTTTTTTTGAAAACATATATATATATATATATATATATATATCAATTAAGTAGGGTACTGCATAAGTAAAGAGGACAACATGTTATTGACAGAAAACAGCATGACAGGGTACTGGATATGGTCATGTTCTTTCGTTTACTAGTACGCACTTTCAGAAAGTACCAACACTTAACAT
The DNA here is from genome assembly GCA_030737875.1 of Allium sativum. Taxonomy (NCBI): domain Eukaryota; kingdom Viridiplantae; phylum Streptophyta; class Magnoliopsida; order Asparagales; family Amaryllidaceae; genus Allium; species Allium sativum. Next base: position 898,150,014 of record CM060910.1, on the reverse strand, counting down.
TCTATAAGATAAAACATATTTCAAAAAAAATGGTTAAATGTTCCTTCAAAGATACAAGTGATCTTCTTTTGGCTAAGTCCGGACTACTAAAAAGTTGCATGCAGGTTTGTGCAAAATGTGTTCTTTGCAGCTAATACTATGCGTTCAAATCAATTTTTTTTATAAATGTCAATAATGTGCATGTGTGTGGAAGTGGCACCAAATAAAACTTCAGTGCCCAGCTAATTATATGTATAGATTAAGGAATTAGTATTATCACAGGGACTTTCACTAACCAATAATCAGTTGACTAAAAATGACTAAGCAAAGATATGGTTAGGATAGTTTTAGATTTATAATTCAGTTGCTGATGTTTTATCATAATGAATTGCATTGTAATTTATTGACTGATAATTTTGAAGATTAATTTACCAAGAAAAGCCTTCAATATGCAACCGATGGAGACTTCACAAAATCAACAGAAAAAGGAAACAAAAAAAGAAAAAAAGAAACAACATTTCTAATAAACAGTAATTATGTGTTTATCAGCTAGCAATTTGTCCCCTACATAATTTTGTTAACCAAATACAATTTTTTAAACTATCATACCGTGCTGCCTATAACAGTCCGTACAGCTGTACCGAGGAAGATCTCAATATTATCTCTGTAACCAATATGCAAGCGAACAAAGTTTTTTTCTTTTTCTAACACACTAGTTTATAACAAATACACTAGCACCACTGAATTATACATGACATGCTGTTTTACTTTAGCGAATAACAAAATAAATGCAAAAAAAGGTAAATTCACGAGATAAAACCATATGTTAACGAATAAAGTACAAACTAAGGGTACTGCAGTGCCCAAATTGAACGCAGTAAATTACCATATATAAATTTTAAGTTGGAGGTATTAAAACTGTAGGAGGAGGTAATTCCTTTTATGAATACTTTTCAAAAACTGCCATCATTTAGTGATTTACAAGTCACACTATTTCAATTACTTCACTTTAGTTATTCCTACAACCTTAACAATGAGGTGGTTTTCGGAAAAATTTCCTTCTGGAATCATGGGTAATATTGTATACGCAAGTGGACATCATTCACTTGTACATAAGGATGTATAAAATTCTAGTGTGTACGCAGATAGCAAACAAAGTTCAAGCATAGGTCCCAGTGAATTAAGAAGTTAGTGTAATACTCGCAATAAGGGTTGCAGTCGCAAACTAAATTGGTAACAATACAAATCCACCAGTCCAAATGTAGGAAGTAACAGGTAGTGGAGCAGTTTAACCCCAAACAACAACCCACATATGGACAACGCAAGTTTTAACTATTATATTTCAATTTAAAATCGAGTTTAAATCTACTTAAACTTAGGATTAATCGTGAGTGAGATGCTCACCTAAAACAGTGAAGAAGAAGTGTGACTGACGATTTCTTCGAATTGGAGTAGCAGTGCATGCTCGATTATGGATCTAAGGCAGCGCAAGATTTCGACTTTGGGGCGGAAAGCTTTGACGTTGGTCAGCGAATTCAGAAAACAACGGAGGGCTATTTCAATTGAATTGGGGAAAAGGGTTTTTCAGAGGAGGCCATGGCTGCGTTATTGAGGAGTCCAATTTTGATTTAGGGGAAACTCGATTTCTGATGGCTCACATGCGAACGAGGCTGAGGTGGTAGAAATTGAAGGAGGCGATGGACAAAATTTAGGGGAAAAACCACCATAAAAATTAAAAAGAAATGATTTTTCTCTGAAGAAATGGGAAAACCACGCTATTTCTTTTATAGAAGAGAAAAAGGGGATAAGAACAATGTTTTATCGATAGGGTTAGATTAGCGGTGCAGATATCAGAGATAGGTTGGCTTAAATGTAACTGAGGTAAGTATATTTGAAATAATTTAAATATTAAGCTTTACCGCAAACTGTCGTCGAACGCTCGATATTTATACTGCCAACACAAGCTCTAAACGCGACAAAAATTTTACGAACATTTTCGTATTCGCGTTCTGAATCCAATAAAATTAATTAAATTGTAATTCGACTCCGTTTGTGTATAACAATATTTCATTTTTAAATTACTTATTGGTTCACTGATTTTATCTCGTTTGTCCACATAACAACTCCGTTTGTTTTCAAGTTTGAAACGTTAAATTCAATCTCCTTTATACACACAAATACACGTATACAACAGCCAAATTTCCATATATTTCAACAATAAAATTTTCAATTTATTTAACGTTAACTATGTTAATTTTTAATCCAATCTTTTATATTTTTCAGTCGGATTTAAATATCCAATCAAAATATTCGACAATAAATATCTGATTCCCAATTAACCAATCATTCTGGATTAAATATTGAATTCAATTCATATACACCAAACCCTGTATTCGATTTTAGATTCCTGACCCAAGTATCAATATAAAATTTTTGATTAATCATAATTTAATTTTAATTAATTCCACATTCCAGCTGTCGAAATTTCCAGGATGTTACATAAATGATTAAATTTAATTCAATTATAATAAGGTGAAATAATTTCAAGTACACTTATTTTATTTATCATTTTTGTTTTTTATTGACTAACACTACATATAGTATAATAAAGATGCACTGTGTACAGAAAACATGTCAAGATACAAATTTTGATGGGCAAACGGTAATTTAGCATTACTAGTGTAACGGTTACCAAATTATCGGTATACCGGTTGATCGGTAACGGTTAACAATTCTGATTTACCAGTAAAAACAATATGTTAATGTTATTTGTCAAATTGTAGCGGTAACCATTACAATAACAGCCCTATTCTTATGATCCTTGAATTAAAAAAGTACTAAATTTTATTTTTGATAACTAATAATTTTATACTATATTATTATGGACAAAACTATATATTATATATTACAACAATCTTTATTAATAATTCTCTTGTAAACACATATTTTTGGTTCGACCGTGAAGTGCCAAAATTGCCCTTTATTCAAATTAAAAAACTATCTCATAAAAATAGGATCTGTGCGATTGATTTTTTTTCTTTTCAAAACTTCATTTATGTATGCATTGGCTCTTGAATAATGTGTCAATAACAATCCATGCGCGGAGCGCGTGCCACAATCACGCGCGGAGCATGTGTTGTTAGGCTTAACTATATTTTTTTTTACCCTTCCGTCCCATTTTCCCTCATTTCTTGTCTTCCCCTTCCCCTAAGCCTAGGGCTGTCAACGGATGTTTTTAAATACAGATAGTGTCATATCTGTTTAAATTTGAATATCGAATATCCATATCCGCTTAATTTTCGGATACAAACGGATATCAGATATTTATCCTCTCCGCTAGTAATTAATAAATTTAAGAGTATAAATAAAAAAATTGGATCAACATAAAATAATTTTTATACTAATGTCTACAAAAAATCAGGAAATAAAGAAATGTGATGATGAAACATTGGTTTATACTAATATCCATAAGCATATCACAAAATATTCCAAAATTAAACACTAAAACTATTAGTTTTCACTAAAAATGGACAAAAATTTATATCATAGTAACATCCAACAGTTAGAAACTAATTATTAACTCTATTTTTTGTTTTGATTTATGTATATTGCATCAATTAATCATATCTGTATCCGTAAAGCTTTTTAGACATCATATATCCATGTCCGATTTTTGAATAATGTCAAATAACTGATATTTTTCATATTTTTGGATATTGTTTTGGATGAATATAGAATTTTTCAGGTACTCATTGATTGACCTACTTGAGCCTAAACCCTTTCCCCTATTCCATTATCAATTCATGTTTTAAAATCCCCTTCAAATCTACTTCTTCCCGAGGTGACTAATTGCTTGCTGGGGTCATTATCTGCTTCTGCCCACATTGTTACTTTCCCACTTACCTTCCCTTTCTCTAGTTTTGGATCTGGTTCGGCTGAATGTCTGGTGCTGTATTGTGGTTCTGCTCAGTCGAGATTTGCCTTTTCTCGCTTCCTATCTCAATGCAGTGTTTTAATCTGTCTATTTGGGGATCTTTTTCCTGTTGAAGTAGTTTGTCAACTGTAAATCCTCCGCTACCGTTGCTTCATTTCATTGTGCTTTCACCTTGATGTTTCTCTCACCAGTGCTCGCCTAATAAAGTGATCGCGTGCAACTATGGAAAGAGAGAGAATGAGTAGAGGAATGAATGGTTGAGATTCATAGGGAGAGTTCACGTGCAATATAAAAGGTGCAGCGGAACGTTGTCATATATATATATATATATATATATATATATATATGGTGCAGGTTCAACAACATCCCAAACAATGCAGCACCCCAAAAGCCCCTCAACAACAACCAAGTATTTCGCACTCTCTCTCCTTCCACTCATTCTCTCTCATTCCACTAACATATTTAAACATAAATATGTGGCAATGGTTCGAGTGCAAATGGAGGGCTGAAATTCAGGGAGGCTCCTTGAACCTATCCCATATATATATGTACACCTTTTTTTTAAAAGTGGGTAAATTTTTATTTCATCCTAAAAGCCGGCTCAACCCAATAGTACAAAGCCCGTTCAACAAGTACGGGTAACATAATACATCCAACTGAAAGCTTTTCGCACATTCTACATCTCTGCAAAAAGTAACAAAAAGTTCCCAATTGTAAATTTAGGGCACAGCGCATCATGGCAGCCGCAGATTCTCGCTTTTCCTTCCTCCAGTCATTGCCCTCTAGTTCCACTTCTCCAATTGCAATAATTCTCGTTCCGTTGCAATGGTGAGATACTTCGATTTGATTCTGTCTATTATTATTGCAATTTCTCTGTTGACTGCTGCTGCATTAGCTAACATGTCTTTTTCCTTCTTCTTGGAAGCACAGGTGTTGCGTTCTCGTCGTATCTGCCACACTATGGTTGCAAGGCCAATCTTGCCAACCTCTATCATCAATTGCGACATATTTCTCCCATCGTGCAGGTAGTTGATTTCTTCTTCCAGGCTTCCAATTTGATCGGTATTAAAGCATTTTAGTTTCTGAATGGCCTATAACCTTTTGCTGTACTGACATTCAAAGAATAAATGATTAAAGGTTTCCTGTTATTTGTTGCATAGTAAGCATATGTCTTCGTCTATGATGCCCCAGCCGTGTGGTCTTTCTTTAGTAGGTAGCATGTCTAGGATAGCTTTATATAAAACTTGTGATATTTTTGGTGGGTAAGACCTTGTCCACACCACTGTGCTCCAAGGAACTTGCTCATGTTCTTGTCTGATGCTCTCCCATACACTTTTAAAATTAAACTTGCCCTCTGACTATCTCCACTCATCTTCATAATTGCTTGGGTTAATTGTTTTACCTGCAAGTTCATTAGCTAGATTGCGTGCCACTTGATTAGTATTACGGTCCCATGTATTGTTTGAGATAATAGTGTTCACTGTGACTATTGGTGCACCATAGGCTGAGAAGTTATCCCAACCATGTCTATCAATTAAGCTTTTTCCATTCAACCATGGGTCTCTCCACAAGTCTGTTGAATTCCCATTAGCTATCTCTCGCTGAATTCTACTTTTTAGCTCATGTCCGAATTTCATGCAAGTTTTCCAAATAATCGATGAGTTGTTGTCAATGGGTGAAGTCTAGAAGTTGCTTTTGTTGTATCTGGACCTCATCCACACAACCCATAAATTATTCGAAGAAATCAAATTCCAGACCAGCTTAAGCCCATAGGCCTTTTTGAGTTCAAACAAAATTTTCAGCCCAACTCCTTCTTTTTTTGGCCTACACAAAATCTTGTAGCTGATTTTGTGCATCCCTCCCTTCCAAATAAAATTTGCACATACTGTATTGATTTTAGCTATCGAGCAATCAAGAATTTGGAAAGTTTGTAGCCAAAATCTGACTTTAGAAGTGATTATAGTGTGTACCAATTCCACTCTACCAGCAAATAGCAGTAGTTTAATCTCCAACCCTGTAATTTCTCACGTATGTCATCTACCAGTTTACCACATTCAAAATCAGTAATAGTGTTGTTCGACAGAGGTACCCCCAAGTACTTGACTAGAATGGTACCCTCTTGTACTCTAATTGCTTCTAGGAACTCATTTTTGCGACTACAGAATTTATTGAAGTAGCATTTGTTTTTGAGATCATTAACCTTGAGCCCAACCCATCTTTCCAGATTGTAGAAAATGTGTTTTAGTTGGGTAATGGCTGAAGTGGAAGCCTTAAACACCACTAGTAGATCATCAGCATATATCAAGTGAGTGACTTTTGGTTGTTGATTATATATAGGCAAAATTAACCTTTGTTCAGTTGCCATTTCCATTTGCAACATAAACCATTCCATAGCCACTGTAAAAAGGTAAGGGGATAGTGGGTCCCCTTGCCTGATTCCCCTCGTGCTAGTGATGTACCTCTTAGGTACACCGTTGATAAGGACAGAGTACATTGGGGAGCTTAGGAAAAACCGAATTAGGTTTAAGAGGTTTGCAGGAACACCCATAGATTTTAACATGTGAATAATGAATTCTTGAATTACTCTATCATAAGCTTTATGTAGATAGATTTTCAGACAATGCTTATCCGCCCCTTTTTTGTTGAACTCACGAATAAGTTCATGTGCTATAAGTGAGTTTTCAGATATGAATCTCCACTTGATGAAGGCACTTTGACATTGGGATATTAGGTCTGATAGCACATGATTTAATCGGTTACAGATGATTTTGCTTAAAACTTTGTAAACCACATTGCAACATGTGATTGGTCTATAGTCTTCAATTCTGGTAGGGTTCTGCTCTTTGGGGATTAGCGAAATAATAGTATGGTTTATTTCTCTAATAAATTCACCTGAGTTTAATGCCTCCTGATAAGAAGCTAACATATGATCTTTCAGGTTTTTCCAATTCAGTTTGAAGAAGATTGCCCCCATTCTGTCAGGGTCGGGGCTGGAGTCGTTGTGGATGGAGAACAAAGCCTTCTTCAGTTCCCCCTTGCTGATGTCAGCACCTAGCAACAACCTCCCCGCAGTAGAGATTTGCCTTCTACACTCAATACTGGGTAAGCTTTCATAATATTCCTCATTAAATAGGTCAGTATAATATGCAAAAGCTGCATCTTCAAGCTGCTTAATCTATTTTGTGGAGTCCCCCGTTCATTTAAACAATTAAGAAAGTTGTTATAATGTTTCCTTTGTGACATTTTAGTATAAAAGAGTTTGTTGCGTTCATCTCCCTGTGTAAGCCACTTTTCTTTGGCTTTTTTGCTTGATTTCCAAAGATTTTCTTGATAGATCTTTGTTCAAATGTCTTTGCACTTCATAAAAGTCATTGTTAAGGCCGTCACTTAGAGGGTCTAATTCAAGGAGGCTTTGTGTGTGTTCAAGTTGCATTTGAAGTCCTTGAATTAAGTCACCCTCTTTTGGCCTTATTTTGTTCCATTCTTTCAGCCTGTTTTTGCATTGTTTGATAACCATGACTAGTTTGAACATATTGTTGCCATATGTAATGTGGATAGCATTGAAATTGACTGCATCATTGTAGCCTTGAATAAGATGCCAATGGTTAGCATATCTAAAAGGCTTGCCTTTGATGTTTGTGGCATCATTGAACCTTATAAGCAGTGGGGAGTGGTCACTAGTGGATGAGGCTAAGATAGTAGCGTTAACCCCATTGATATGGTTTAGCAAGTTTGCGTTTGCGAGTGCTTAATCAAGTCTTGATGTTATTTTCTTGGCCTCACCACTTCTCCATGTGTACTACAGACCTGAATGGGGGATTTCTGATAATCCACTTGCTAATATGCAACTATTGAATTCAGAAACATGGGATAGCTTGAGGGTAAGTCCGTCATTTTTCTCACTTGTACGTAGAACAACATTAAAGTCACCTAAAACCAGCCATGGTGACTGCATTTTTAGGAATAGTCTTCCATAGCTGCACTCTTTCAGAAGCCAGGTTACTTGCATAAATGAAAGAGATGTAAATGTCAAGTCCTCCTACATTAGTTAAACGAATAGTAACTTGTTGCTTATCGTAGTTCAAACAAGCACAATTCCAACACATCACATCCCAAAAAATGATAATATGACCTTTTAGGGAGGTGTTTTGGTTATCACTAGTGCGCCATTGATCACCCATACGGTTCCTGAAGAATTCTACTTTTTCTTGGGAAATTTATTTTCTAAAACCACAATTATTGAGGGCTTATACTTATTCTTAAAGTTGTAGAGGTCTAATTGACGAGTGTCATTATTTAGACCCCTAACATTCCAGCAAAGAATCAACATTAATGGTTGGTGGTTTTGCTCCTTGTAAGCGGAGCAGCACCAACCAAAGCACTGGTAACAGCAGCTTTCTTATCTCTTTGTTTGAATTATGCATTATACTTCTCATTTTCTTTAGTAAGTCCAATAATTTTGGGTTCTTCTATGTTTTCTTCCTCAGAATCATCCAGTTGAATATCCATCCGCTGAATATCATCCAAAGAGTCTGGCTCTTTATCCACCTCCACCTCTTGATTGGGCTCCACATGTTGACGAACTGGACATGGGTCATTCGTCGTTGCCTGAGGCTGTGCCTGACTTTAATCTAGATCTTCACAAGTTGCTGCAGATGCTATAGTCTCCTCCACATTAGGCGGTGGGGGAATGGTGATAGTACTTGACGTAGATACTGTAGACATGCTGGCTTCATTGTGTACAGCTCTTTTTGGCGAAGCTTGGTTTTTGGCAGTGTTAGCTTCAGGGGAAATAGGTTTTCTAACCCACATTTTGTCAAGTGGTGTATCTAGGTGGGGCAAACTCGTATTCCACTGACTGCTCATAAGTATTTCCATGTTTGTCGTAAGCTTTGATAAATTTGGGTAGCTTTGAATCAGCTGTAATATCTATAAGGACTTTGGCATAACTGATTTTTTTGACCAATTTGGTGTTTTCATCTATTTCTAGTGGTTTACCAATGATACTTGCTAACTTACTGATCCAACGAGTATTCCAAAAAGCTAGATTAAGATTTGGGAATTTGACCCATATTGGGTATAAAGTGAGCATCGCTTTTTCGAAATTAAAATCTGCCATCCATTTCCTCATGAAAATGATTTTGCTTTCCATGAACCATGGACCTCCTTTAAGGATTCTTTCATAATCTTCTTTAAGGTAAAATTTTATGAGGAAGAACCCATTCTTCCTAAGGTATGCATCCCACGCACCTTTGGGTTTCCACGGCCTTTTAATGTAGGCATTAAAGTAGACAAAAAATGGTCTTTTACCTACCATATAGACATAGATTGAGTTTTACTAGATTTTATTTGATTCAGCATAGTTCAGATCGTCTATGACTTGGTATTTGGCATCATCAGTTTGTAGTGGTTCGAAATACTGTAACTCACCAGAAATCTTAATCTAAGTATAAAAAACGTCTGCTTAGTTTTTAGGGTTTTGGTTGTTAGGTCTTTGAGCAACGCGTGGGGATTGCCTGAGCACGTCAGCAAATGTTTGTTTCCCCTTGCATCGGGCCTCTTGCCATCCACCGCCGTCATCATCTTCTTTTTCTCCAGCTAGGGTTTCGGGGGGTATGGGTGTGCCTGCCATTATTGCTAAATATATATATATATATATATATATATATATATATATTCCTTTTGATATAACATGTTAAAAATTGTATATGTATTGAAAGTTGATACAATTATTTCCTTTGCCTCACTTTTTCGCCAAACACTCATTCATTTCTAACATAAGTACAAAACATATACTGTCAAAATGAGAAGCAAATCCATGCCTTAAATGGCTGAACAGGGGACGCGCTGAACATGCAGTAACCACTTCATTCCTATCAACATAGGCGCAAGTTCTATTTTTTTTCTTAAAAAAACCCCGTAATAGTATCAAAAACTTGAAAAAGCAATGCAAAAAACTAAGAAGAACCCGTCACTTTAAGTGTATTTGTTTGCAACACAACACAACATCTAACAAAACAACTCATGGGATGTCAATGTAACAATTGATTAAACAAGAATCAATTAATTAGAAAAAAAGAATAAATAAACATGATCACTGAAAAAGATAAGTAACAAGCAAAGCTATAAGCATTAGCATGTAAGCAATGCCTTGGTCAATTGATTTTCCATCACTTTTCATCATCACCGGAGAAGGCGCTATGTACCAATCTTCTGCATTTCCAAGTTGAATAACTCTTGAAAATATGTAAGCAATGACCAACAAACCCAATATATTCCTAGAACCCATTTTCTGCATATATAAGAACTATATATTAAGAGAGAAGATTTCACTCTGAAGTGTGAACCGGTGATCTTTTTATAAGGTGAGATGATACATAAAATGGCTTAATACTTGACCTTTATATACTGCCGAGATCCTACAATGCTACATTAACATTTTCACACTTAGTTCCAACTTTCAAATTATGACCAGACATATAATTTGATTAAGGAAAATTCACAAATGTAGGATTGTTTGGAGAAATTATTACATGATTAGCCATGTTTCAGAAAAAATAACAAATATAGGCCTATTTTGTTTAGGGAGGCATATTAGCGTGTTTTGAAAACTCGCCTATGTGCGATTTTTGAAAACTCGCATGTGTATTTTGGTCCATTCCCGAACTTTATATGTACTCACTTATTCTCTCATAATTCTGATTCATACTCAACCACATCTTCTCAACTCTAGATATTTTCAAAATGGCTTCTCAAAAAATGGTGGAGCAAGAGGTTAACTCGTACCCAGTTTGCTGCCACTGTGGATATATGGATGAAGTTGTTTGTATCAGATGATGGCGAAAACATTGGTCGTCAAAGTCTTCTTTGTTCCAATTATCCTTACGGATGCAATTTTTCAGAATGGATTGACGAACCGCTTTGTCCAAGGGGCATATCATATGCGAAAGAGCTGGAGCAAGAAATTTGACATCTCAAGAGAACTTACAATTTAACCGTAACCACTAGTGTTTCTATTATCCGTCGTCATTGTAGGTTTCTGATGTTTAGTGTGAGTTATTCTATTATCCATAGTCATTGTAAGTTGTTGAAGTTTAGTTTGAATTATTTGTTGTGTGTTTGTGGGACTTGGAAGATTAATATGAAGTACTGTATATTTGTGTTTTATAATAAATTATTTTAGGTTTCTGAAGTTTGAATTAAAGCTTTGTATGTTTTTTGGTTCGTACAGTACACATTATAACAAAAAGATGAATTGACAACTAGCTACCATAAATTAAAGCTGAGTCAGTCTGTTTCTGTACAATACGATATGCCGCAAATCAGGTGATTTGACTAGACGTGGATAAAGTCGGTCCAATGTTTCAAAATAGTTGAGTTGACAAGCATCTGCCAAATCTGAGCCAATGTTTGTCCATTGTGATAAAGTCGTTGTAAGGAAAAATGACAATGCTTTATTTGGAAATTGATGACATGATTAAAGCTCTCCCAATTCTGATTCAAGGCTTGTTTTTTGTGATCAGGACGAGCATAGGACAATTGATTCTACTTTATTTTGAAATTGATGACACGATTAAAGCACTGCCAATTCTGACTTGACAACGACCATACTGAGTTGATTAAAGTTGATTTGACAATGACGTTGCTTAGATGGTTTCCCTATTTCATAGCTCTTCAGCACATTTTTTCTCATACACTTCAATTCTATCTTCAAATAACCTCAAGAAAAATATACTCACTCAACAATGGCGCCTACTTTTATTCCTACAGTTTACTATTACGACGGTGAACTGGTCGTGGATGAGCACCAAATTGGAAGTTATGTGGGAGGATTCTGCAAACCAAGGAGAGTTCAAAGAGTTGCACACTTGATGCTTTGAAAGAAACAGTCTTCAACGCAACCAAAATCAACCCTCTCGAATATGATATCGAGTTGTCGGTTAACTGGCCTGCTGATTCGGAGACGAGAGCCGTAGCACTTTCAGAAGATGCGGATGTACAAGTGATGTTTTCTGCTTTTAAGAAATCGATTGAGTTGTTTGTTGGAAAAACAACAAAAGAAACCGTGGAAGATGTCGTGGAAGAAATCATCACACCTCCTATCGTGAGTAGCAGTTTAGGTTATTTCATAGAAATTTTGCAAACTCATGATCCTTCATTCATCTTTAGTTCTCCTTTGTACACCAATCCGTATTTTCCACTAAATGTGGCCAAGCAGCAGCAACAACAATAACAAAAACAACAACAACAACAACAACAACAAACTGATTAGTCAGAACTGTTAGATATGAGCCAAAGGTATGTGTTTCACATCAATTTAATTTTATAACTACTTATTAAAATGTAAGAGTTAACTAAAATGCATTAATTAACAGACTGACTGTAGAACCGGAAGGAGACTGGGGTGTAGGTCCTTCATAATAGGCCGAACATATTGATAGCATGGCAGTTGCCATGACAACTGTTGATGATACATGCTAGACTGAAGTCAACAATGAACCACTAAACTATGACTTTCCAAACATTGTAACTCACGAAGAAGACGGTGATGAGGTTCAAATGGAAGTACCAATAGACGATAATCTCTACACGACGCAAATGATGGCCAGATCCATAGTGGCTAATCTAGAGTTTTCTAGTGAAAAACTCTCGGTTGCGTGCGTATAAAACGGTTTTGCTGTTGGGATGGTATTCCAAAGAAAAGAACAGTTTCTCCACCAACTTACAGAATGGTTTATTCTGCACGGTGTTTTGTACAAGCCAATCAAGTCGAATAAAACAATATACACCGTTGTATGTAATGTTGATAATAATTGTCCATGGCGAATACATGCTATAGTGTCGAAGAAATCACAAATTGGATGGTGTGGAAATCAGAAAGTTGCCTCACGAACATAACTATGGCAACCCTACGGTTAATTGCAGCCACAAGCAAGCCACTTCTAGGTTTCTTGTATCCAAAATCATGGCTTTTATTAAGTCCAATTTGGATATCTCAGTTGGGACGGTGCAAGTGCTTGTCGACGACCAACACTTCATCAAAATCAATTACATGAAAGCTTGGCGAACGTTAAATAAAGCATTGGAAAAAATATATGGTGACTGGGACGAATCATATTCGTATTTGCCTCAGTATTTTGCGGAAATAAAAAGACGCAATCCAGGTTCAGTAGAGCATATAGTACACGATGATGTTTGGGTATTTGAGCATGCTTTTTGGGCATTTGGTCCTTCCATTACAGGTTTTGTACACTATCGTCCAATGCTCTCTATAGACGGAACATATTTGTATGGTAAGTACAAAGGAATACTGCTAGTTGTTACCGTTGTAGATGTCGATGACAGTCTTTTCCCATTAGCTTATGGGGTGGTCGAATCTGAATCATATGATAGCTAGTCCTGATTCTTTTCATGCATGCGTGAGTTCATTTATAGTGTATGAAATTGACACATTACATTTATATCCGATAGAATGAAAGGGATCCCAAGTGCTTTGCAGGATAGATGGCAAGAACCGCACAAACATAGGTTCTGTGCAAGACATTTTAAAGCAAATTTTCAAGCCGCAGGTCATCGAGACAAGCAACTTGTAGGATTGTTTTACGCTGCTGCATGTGCTTCAGAAGTGGTTGAATACACTAAACTTAGAGAAGAAATCAAGGCAGCTAAGCCGGAGGCGCATACCTGGATTGAAAGGAGCCTAGGGAATTCAAAGGGAAACTAGGCCCTTTGCAGAGATGATGATGGCCACTTCCATATTATGAAAACCAACGCATCTGAAAGTTTTAATGGTGTACTAAAAGGTGCCAGATCCTTGCCTATAAATGTGTTGGTTGCAAGAACGTTCTTTCATCAGTTGAGTATTTCTATAAGAGGCGGGAAAATGGGGAGGGTCTGAATACTAAACTTACTCCAAAATGGGAAGCTAAAATTGAAGCTCTTGCTATTGAAGCACGACGTTGTAGGCTTGTTCGATTTGGTCGATATAAATGGCAAGTGATTCATGGTCATAGAGATGAATATGATGTTGTGATCGACAGTTCTCATTGCACCTGTACATGCAAAATCCCACTTCTGCAGAAGATGTCGTGTGTTCATGTGATGGCGGCTTGTTCAGCACAGGATCTTGGTAGTAATAGAGCACATCACGATTTTTCTTCTGAATGGTACTCCATCCAAATTTATAGAGCTAAATACGAGCCAGAGTTTAATCCTATACGCGATAAGAAATACTGGGACCCGTATAACGGTCCATGAACATTGGCTCCGCCTGTCAGAAGACAAGTCGGACGACCAAAATCAGCGAGATTCAAAAATGTTATGGATGAGCATCATACACCCAAAACAAACAGGTGCTACAAATGTGGATCGCAGGGCCATAACAGAAAGCGGTGTACTTCAGTAGCCTAAAATGGAGACGTATGTTTGTTGATATAATGTCAGTGTGTTGCATTTCATGTATCTGTATTTCTTATGTTTTGAACTTATCTGTCCTTAATCGGACTATGTACCTCTCTTATATTTGAATATTATAATTTGGTATTTGTTTTATGTTGTTTGGTTAAGCTATATATACTATTTAGATGTTGTGGTAGTTCGTAGTTTAATGTTTTGGACTTCATTCAAATATATAGGAATCGTTATACGCCGGCGTTCGAATCTATAGAACTATATTGTAATAATGGGACAGAAAAATGGAGATTTCATATTATAGATATTGAGTTATGTCCAAATCAAATTTCAAGAAAGTCGCTATAGAATTTAATACCACAAAGTATACATGCGAATTTTGAAAATTCGCCTTCGTGCGAGTTTCGAAAACGCGCCTTCGTTAATTCAAAACAGATCTATTCCTGTAATTACTTTTCAAACAAGGCTATTCATGTTTTATACTTTACAGACAGATCTAACATAGTTAAAAGCCCTTTGATTAAATAGTTTTTCTCATTGATAATTGGACCCTCTCGGTCAATATAAATAAATAGGATGTATAAAGCGTGGGCAATATAATATAGTACTTGGTCAAATATGTTGTGCTTGTTCAATTCTGCTACAAATATTACCTATATAAACTTTGGAGACATTTGAAGGTGTTTACGATTTACTTGTCATTTGCATACAAATGATGATGATTTGATCAATGGGCCTTATCAACATTTTTTATTTTTCTTGGACAGACCCAGCTGACTTGGCTATACCTAAACATTAGCATAATGCTGGGAAGAAAAATATATAGATGTAAATACTTATACTTCTTCCTCACCTAGGAAATAAATAATACTCTAGAATTTATTATTTTTATATAAGTACACTAGAAGTAAAGACCGCATGGATGTGTGTGTGTCCATATATATATATATATATATATATATATATATATATATATATATATATATATATATATATATATATTCGACGTCGCAACAATGTCGAGAAAGAAGAATGATGCAGGTATGTCATTGCCTTAACCCCAGTCAAATCAATCAAGTAAGTTTGGGGATTCAAACGTTAAAAAATTAAAGTTTCCTGTGGGAAAGAAGAAGTAGACAGTGATTGCTGTTGATTAGGGTTTTCAAATTAGGGTTGTTTACGTGATTAGTTCAGCAAATACTTATTGAGTGAGAGATTAGAATGAGGAGATAATGTGGTATTAGAAAGTATACAAAATTTAATGAGTTTTATCTTTTTAATTGTGATATGCTGTAGAGGATATTGAGGTGCCCTTAGCACCACAGTGTGTGTGTGTGTATATGGAAATTAGGTATTAGTGATAACCCGCATATTAACATTAGTTTCCAAGATAACGATTCAGAAAGTTAAGTTTGCAGGACAATATTTCATCATCGTTCTTAAATAAGGGCCTAGGTGGACATTTTAATTCGTTTCCGGACCAATTTATAATTTCTAAAATTCCATAATTACCCTTTTCTCTTTGTACGTAAGAGATTAGTAGTTTTATTTTGCCGATTCTTCCAAAATAGATCTCCTTCGCTCTGCCCTTCATTGTTGTTGTGATTCTACCTCTAGTGATTCTCCTTTGCAGTTTCCTTTCAGTGCTCCAAACGCAAGGTTGATTCAGATTTTCGAACTATCTACTGAGTCATCTTCCAAATTCGAAACCCTAGTAAGTCAAGTTAAAATTTCAGATATGGTTATTTGATGTGGTAATTGATATGGTATAAATTGAATTGTGGCATAATATTGATCACAAATATTCCATTGAATTTCTTTTGAAAAATATGTTTGTGAAGAAGAAGTTCCTTTAATTTGTGAATAACTATCTATTATGATTATTGGTTATTTGTTAGCTTATGAATGCCCTACAATATTGGTTTGTGATTATATATGTTCTTTATGTCATGCTTGGTACATCAAAGAAAAAATATAATTGATTTAAGAATAATCCATATCATCTATTGCCCCCTGAACACTAATTATGGATATATATTTTGCTATTTAGCTTTAATTTTTTAGTAGATACGGTGAGTATATAGTGAAATGCCTACTCTAAAAAAAGCAGTTATTAGTACATTATGACTTTTTAATATAACTAGGAAAGTAGTATTCTATAAGTGAAGGGATACACTAAAGTGGCAGGAAACTTACAAACCTAAAGACATTCGTTGGACAACGATCGTTCCTTATGTTATATCTTCAATTTCAAAAAGTGAGTTAATTCATTAAAAATTATATGTTTATTCGGAATGAAAATGCCCATGAAGGTGAAATCGGTAAAGCTTACAGAGAAAGTATCAAGGATCGGGAAGGAAGAACGGATCTTGTGCTTAGCCTTAGACCAGGAAAACGAGTATATTCAAATTTATGTATTGCATCTTAATTTATAATTTTTAAAATCATGCTTACTTTCTTATGAAAATTATTTTTTATGCTGAAGTAAAATATCGCAAATAATAGAATGATTAATATAAATATTGGTTCATCTCATGAACATGGACTGATTTTGTAATGTACATGATAGGGATTGTATCAGAACCATGAAAACAATATTGTTCATCAAACTAATTTAGGTGGAGACATATTCAATTCTATTACATAGAATCTTCGATTAAAATGTATGTGGTTCACATACACATATTGCAGTACTTTCAAATTGGCAACTTATGCTGACATGCAATACTGAATTTGATGCAGAACATAAAGTCTTATGATAATCAGCTACCCCATCTGGTGTATCTAATAGAGAACGGTATAACTAATTAACCAGAAGGTCAAGACCAAATGATGGGGCTAACCGACTTTAGTGGCTGGTCAATAACCAACTCAGTACCAATAAAAACTGCTAAAGAAGCTGCAAATATCTTGCAAAACGACTATCCTAAGAGTCCTGCTCCTTCTTTTATTGGGATGTATAGATAAAAGATTCTGTAAGAATTGGGAAGAAATGGGTGATAGTCTTAGACACTGTATAGCTTGCCACTACTAGAAAGGCTTCAATTTGCGACGAGACTGGGCAACGGCTAGCAACGGCCAAAAAAGCGGTCGTTGCTAGCCGTCGCTCGATATAAACATATCAGCCAGCGTGGCTTTCTTCCCCAATTCACTTTCATGAAATCAAAAAAAAAAAAAAAACAGAAACCCTGCAGCCGTCGCCTCCCCCTAAACACTCGATTTATCCATCCAAAACTCCATCTAATCTTCCCAAATTGCTCCGATATGTCTTCTAATCCATATTATATGTTTAATTAGGGTTATTTAGGGTTATTGTGGATGTTTATGTGGAGTTGTAAATTGATTGTTTATGGGAATGAAATTGATTGTATTGTGAGTTGCATATGATGCTGATATTGTTATACATTGATTTGGGAATAAGTGGAATTGATTAGGAGGTTGAAATCGTTGATTATCACATATGTGCTTGATTTAGGAGCATGAAAACAATGATTGTCGTGTATGTAATTGGGTTTACGTTGATTGTGTTGTAGGTTGATTGTGTTGTTGGATCATTTGAGAAAAAATGAAGTAAATGTGATTGTTTAGCGGTAGTAACTTGATTATGAATAGTGAAACGGTGTAATGATGGCCCTCTATGCATGCATGCATTGTTAACTATGTCACCATCGAATGCTATAATAGTCGGTCCAAACAAATTTGAAGAATGCATTTGCAATATTCCTGAAAAAAATTGTTGTTGTAATATTAACAAAAATTGACAAACTTGAAAGCTTAGTTTGTTGCTATAATATTAACAAAATAAAATTGACAAATTTGTTGCTATAATACTAACAAAATTGAAAGCTTATTTTATCTTTCAAAAATTGAAACTAATTAACTTCATAATTTATAACTTTAAACTAAAATTAACTAAAAGTAACTAAAACTAATTTATACTTCATAATTTTCATTGTCATGTTATTTTACAAATTGAAAGTACATATAGACGCTATTTAGTTAACGCGCGAGCGTAGACGGAAAAAGGCGCAAGGCGCAACTAAGGAGCTTTTTTCATTTGTATTATTTTTTGGTTTAAACTTAGATTGAATGTTTTTTTACTACTTATGTGAACCCCTTAGATAAATTTGGCCCTATCCGACAAGTGTTGTATATGATCGTTATATGGGTATTCGTTTTTACACAAAACGGAAATCTATATTCATTTGATACAATATTCGTCGGATTTGTCCTAGTATTGGACAAGTTACAAATATAATAACGTAAGCATATTTTATAAATCATTTCAGTTTAAACGGTTGACAAAGTTTCGATGGCGCTTCTTTTTGTTCCCTGTGTACACGCATTTGTGTACGATACAGGGACCAAAGGGAAGTGCTGCCGAAATTTTGTTGAACCATTTAACCTGAAATGATTTATAAAATATGCTTACGTTATTATATTGTCATGGGAAGTAGGTAGACCGGCCGTCAAAGTAAAAAAGAAATAATCCAAAAAATCGAAAACATGCAATAGTTATAAATGAAATTTTACAAGATTTAAAATAGTATAAAGTGTTACGTTCGGTCGAACTTTCTAACATATTTGTTGCAAATCAGGAAAATGTTCGATTATTTTCGTGATCGCAGTTGGATGTATTGACCCCGAACAGGTAAGAAAGGGTCGATAAAGAAATTTTTTGTAATGGAGTTCAAGAATTTATTAGATTCGCTAAATCTAATAATCGGAGTAACGTAGACATTCGTTGTCCGTGTAGTAAGTGCTGACATTTGAAGCATTGGAAGCCAGATGTAGTAGAAGTACATCTGTATAAATTTGGTTTTGTGTCGAATTATCACTTATGGGATCGTCATGGAGAACTTGTTCAACCTACGTCTAACCCTGTAGTGGTAGAGGGCGATAGTACAATGATGAACGATAATACAATGCCAAATCCGATAGAAAATATGGTGCAAGATGCAGCACGATCAATGTTTCCTAACAGTTAGCAAGGCGATGATGAGACTGGAAATATTGAAGAACCAACGGCGGAAGCGAAAAAAATTTATGATTTATTGAATTCTGCTAAGAGGTCGTTGTGGGAAGGGTGTACAAGCGGAACCGAATTGTCTGTAACCGCCGAATTCATCACTATGAAATCAAAATTCAATCTTACGAAGCTGCATTTACAGCAATTGTACAAACTGCAAAACGACATATGCTGCCCAATAATTTGATGTGTGATAGTCATTATAAAGTGAAAAAACTTATGTTTGCATTTGGACTACCGTATCATAAGATAGATGTGTTAAAGGTTGCATGTTGTATTGGAAAGAAGACGCTCACCGTAGAAAATGCAAATTTTGCAATGAAGATAGATATAAACCAAGGAAAAAGAAAGGAAAAGAAGTCCATATAAAAGAATGCATTATCTACCCATAACCCCCAGACTTCAACGGCTATATTATGTTCAGCCCGTAGAGAAAGTTTATCTGTTCAAACGCAACTGGTTTAGCAATGTTCCTGGTTCTGGAATCAACGTGCATAAAGATTATAAGCTAATCGAAATAAGGCATATGTCGCATTACTATAAGTATGATCCTTTTGTGTTAGCTAAACAAGCATTACAAGTCTATTTTGCTCTGTATCCATCCTTAAAAAAAGATAAAGTAGATTGGTGGGCTGTTTTTAAAACAAAGGCAGGATTTACATTTGATGGAAATAATATTCCAGACGAAGCAGCGTATCAAGCGGATTTTGAGCCAAATACTGATATAATAATAGCTGATG
This sequence comes from Allium sativum, assembly GCA_030737875.1. Classification (NCBI taxonomy): domain Eukaryota; kingdom Viridiplantae; phylum Streptophyta; class Magnoliopsida; order Asparagales; family Amaryllidaceae; genus Allium; species Allium sativum. Next base: position 898,129,922 of record CM060910.1, on the reverse strand, counting down.
ACATTGATGTTGGGTCGTTGAATGATGAAGCGAATGTATTTGTAGATGCATTTGTAAGTACTGATGAAAACGATAAAGAGTATGAGACCGAGTCTGAATCCGAAGATGATGAAGAATGATGTTATGTACTTATGTTATTTATGTACTATTCTGAGCTATGTAATAATAATGATGTTGATTGTTCTTAGCTATGAATTTACTTAAGTTCTGTACTAGTATGATTTATGTAATGATAATGTTGACTATGTATGTTATGCAGTATTGTTCTGTACTAGTATGATTTATGTAATGATAATGTTGACTATGTATGTTATGTGGTATTGTTCTTCTCATTTACGATTTATGTTATGATAATGATGACTAATGCTAATAATTCAAGTTATTTTGTATGCACATTATATGATTGTAATAGATATGTCTGGCGATAGACGACGATTGAGGAGTACATCTCAGCATACTCCTTCACCATCTCCTGGAGCAGGGTCAGGAGCCGGTCCGAGCGGTTCAGTGCCAGATCTTCGCAGAGTTGCGGAGATTGTTCCGAAGAGTGCCGGGTAAATATTCAAATTTATTTCAATGTACATCATTTAAACTATATGAAATGTTTATATTAACATCTATACAGGGGATTTGAGATTGAGCCAGCGGGATTCATTTTATAAGTATCAAGGCAATCTAACACAAGTAGAATGCAGGGAGCTTAGCCGCATTGGGATAGTATCCCAGCACATATCAAGAATGTCATTTTAGCCGATTTATTGGTAAGTATAAAATACTAATATTAAAAATTAATATATTGGGAATAATTACAAATAAATGAAATATGCAGGCTGCCGTACGTGTTGAGGAGGAGGACATGCCAACATTTTTGAGTTATTGGAATATGAAGATGCGAAAGAATTATCGAGAGACGATTTCAAGAGCCAAGAAAAGCAGAAAAAAGCCTCCATTTATGAGTGATGATGTTTGGGCAGACTTTCAAGCTTACTGGGACACGGAAGATGCTAAAGTAAGCTTTAATGATAATATTCACATTTATAATATTGATTGCATTATTTTACATCATTGTGTATCAAATTTAATAGAAAGTAGCAGCTAGAAACAAAGCAAATAGAGAAAAGAATCCTGCTCTACACCGAGGTGGCTCAAAATCATTTCAACAACACAAAAGGGATTTGGTATAAATTTTAAATATTTGTAGTACATGGTTAGATAAAAATTTAGCGTCTATAATCCTGTCTTAACTTTAATAATTTCAGTTTATAAAGCACGGAAAAGTGACTTTGTTGGCAGACGTATTTATACACACACATGCGGTGGAGCACACCGATGAAGAAGGAAATATGACGTATGAGTGGGCGGATCTGAAGAGTGCACGTATAATGGTAAATTTGCTTATCCGTATAAATTATCATGTTTCATACTCGTTCATATCACGGTACATAAGTAAATTTTATAACACTTTTCTTAAAATTATATTGCTATTGCAGGGGAAGTATGATGCAGAGGCTGCCAAAGCGATAGAGGCTAGTGGACAGGAGCTTACAGTTGCAGATTCTGATAGCATATGACATTCTATCACTGATCCGCCTACTCGAGGAAGACGATATGGTTTCGGTAATCAGGAGGTAAGACTTTTTAGACGTAATTACTGCAATCACGATGCTTTATAAATATGTAAACCAAGAATACGAGTTAAGGGAAAAAATTCATGTTTAACACTAAGTAGTAAAAAAAAATTTAAATAACTTTAATGTGAAATTATTTATTTCATAGGCCGTTCAACGCGCTTATAAGAGGTCGATGGAGGAAGCGACTATTGCGCGGATGCAAGAGCAGATGAATGAGATGATGGACTGGCGAAAAGGCCAGATGCAATAGGAAATAAACGAGCGCATCGCAGCTTACTTTCAGGAGCATGGATTTATGCCCGGACAGGGAGATGATTCTGTTGTATATCGAGAGAAAGCAGAAGAAGACGACAATGAGAGCGAGAACGAGGAAGATGAGGATTAGTTCGTAGTGTAGGTGCTCATTTTGACTTAGACTCTGGTATGAACATATACTTAGTTTTTTCTATGTTAAATGTACGTACGATATTATATGGTGTGTTTGGACATGTATGACGGTTTGTGGACGGTGGTACGAAGTGTTTTGACATGAATGACTTTATTTGAATGGTTTTATGTTATGATGGGGTTTTTATTTTTGTTTTTTATGTATTTGATAATGGTATGGTTATGATGGATTGATTGTTGAAGAGTATTGGTGAAATAGTGAGATAATAGTGTTGTGGTATTGGTTTTTTGATTGAATGGTTGTGGATTGGATTGTAGGAAAGGAATTGTTGTGTGCTGCAGTTTTTGGTTTCAGGAATAGCGACGGCTAGCGACGGCAAATTGGTCATTATATAGCGACGGCTAGCGACGGCATATGACGGTTTCCCGGTCAAAACAACTACTTGCCACATCAGATGACACATGTCCACAAGCCGTCGCTAACCGTTGCTAATTAAGCGACGTGGTCGTCGCTATCCCCGTTGCTATTCCTGTTGGCAACGACAATAATAGCGACGGCATATAGCGACGGCTAGCGACGACTAGCGTCGGCCGTCGACGGCTATATGCCATCGCTATTTGGAGCGTTCCTTGTAGTGTGCATGCTGCCATTCAGAGCTTTGGATTTAATAAGAGTGGTTCATCTAAGTGGGCAAGTAGATGTTTATAGTTGCCAAGTATATGCCAATGAGATACTGGATGTGAATCCAGGTCACGTTATGAGCAAACCTTGTTCGCTTGGCGTTTCCAGTAAGATCATGGTTGTGTCTTCCAGCACGGAGTTGAAGTGTGCTAGCATTTACTTCTTAATTCCTAATTTGCCTTTGACTGATAAGAAAATGTAATAACGTGAAAAGAGAAAGTCCTAAGGTGGCAAAGGACGTGGAAAGAAGAAGACATGGAAGAAGAAAGAGTGAGGTTTCGCTGTGAAGGCCTAATCTTCACAGCATATACGAAGATTAGTTTATTGGGCAGGTCTTTGTTTGTCATCTTCTTTTTCCTTTAATCTTTAATGCTTTTTTTGTGTGTTAAAGATCTCTTTTATGCATGTAGACATGTATTCCATAAACGTATGTTTTGTTCTTTGGTGAAGAAACTGAACTGGATTTGTGGAACTTGCTCGCCACTTTACAGCAATAATTGGACATTTGAATCAATATCAAATAGTTGGGAAGTTAATTACAATTTCCTGCAAAACAGCTATCCTAATAGCAAATGGTGTTGGATGCTCAGGTTTCCACATAGTGAAGCTATGGAAGTGTAGGAGGTGACGTCGACTGCAATAGAGAAACTGCTATAGGAAGGCAGAGTCGGTCTGACCGTGGGGTTTGATGGCAAACTACAAGAGGTGGTGATGCTGAGGGGTTGGCGGCGTGAGGAGTGTCAGATTCAGGAGTTATCAACATTGATGAAACTTTATTATTTTAGAATTTTCGAATATATAAATAATTGACAATCGAAAAAAATGCATAATAATTTGATAATGATTTACAGTCAAATCCTAATAGTAGCATTCAGGTGCCTACTTCATTGGTTTTAACCAAATACAAGCTAATGAGATTTCTTGAGAAAGTGCAGATGTTACGTTTCATCGATTCAAGAGGTCTCTCCACCTCTCATCTTGACTTTGATCGCTTCCTTGCCAGTTTCCTCCTATTTTTGGTAGAGCCAAGTGAGGAACTCAACCTATGAAAGAGGTATGAGATTATTTCTGAACACATGAACAAGCTCTTGCTTACAATTCTTGAAGATTCTCTATTTTGTGTGACCCAAGGTCATGAAAAAAAGTATTCAGATGCTCATTCTTCTTTAAATCTTGACCAAAAATCAAATGATCAATTATCAAAGTTAGGTAAATGTTAAAACATGGCTATGATTGGGTTTGAATGCGTGCAAAGAGAAAATTCTAACCTCAAGGATTTTGTCAAACTTTATGTTTGACGAGATAGATGTTGACAATGTACACACTTTATTTACGCATCTTCCAGTTCTATCTTTCACAGAGAGCTACATATATGAGCTAGATGCTATGAACGAGAAAAGTTTAGAAACATCATTGCAGGAAATAAACTCTTCACGGCCCAACATTAATCATTCCGATTTTGCAAATAACAGAGGTACTAATAATGGTGGTGCGGTCCCTACAGATGAGTCGATTAGTCCATTAATTCATCTTCTTCAATCTTGTGGATTACTAACCAAGCGAAATGAAAATGGGCTAGAGTCCGGAATTGAATACTGCAAACTTGAAAGGACATGCGTTAACAAGAAATCAAATGAATGTTTTTCCTCCGAAATTAGATTCTTGAATTTGTTCAGATTTCAACTGAGGATGTGATGATGGCTGTTCATATAAAATTCTTTGATTATCGGGTTCTAAATCTGTTGTTGTCTCAGTTAAGACATGAACATGTTATTGGGAATTTTTATTGATTTCAAAATTCTTAGTGAATGTAACGACCTGTCTTTTCGACCGTGTCGAATCCGTATTTAAACCAACTCGAAACGTTTAAAATGGCAAATCGCTATTAGCTTACAGGGTTTAAACATAATCGTTATTAGCTTACAGGGTTTAAATAGAATCAGATCACAGAATCATACAAAACAAATACATGCCGCAGAAATTTTTATACAAATAAGATCTGAGTTGCACAAAACATTTATACAGCTGAAGAAAGATAAATTTTATACATGAATTTTAAAACAAAGTTTTACTGTTCGGTCAAGTTGCGCGTGCATAAGCGTCTTGCGTCTTCACGTTCCTTGTCAGTCCGATAGCAGAAACTCTAAAATCTGCAACACTCATATATGACTCGGGCGTTCCATGCAAAACATACAACACTCGAATCAGGATTAAATCATAGTTCAAGTAATTTAACTTCAATAAAACTAAAATAAATAGTTAATCTTATCGATTATTAAATATTTGAATATACCAACCCATGTAACGTAGAAATAAGGCAGCCCTTAATCATTCGTGTATGTACATAGTTTGCATGGAATGTAACATGCAAGACGACTATCCCACAGCATGCCTCTTAAAATTTAAAATGTAACAGGACGTGCAAAACTAGTGCAAGCATCATGAAGAATTTCATAATTAAATCCATAAAGATGCAGCTAATATGTTGACATAGGTGGTAGTGTGGTTCAAATAGCGATAGAACCTATAACAGCCGAAGAGATATCTATATATATAAGGCTCGAAAACATCACAATAATTCATGGTTTCAATATGGTAAATTGACATCTTCCTTTGTTTTCCCTTCAGGTTTCCTTTAGATCCAGGTTTGGTATTAAGTTATAACCACTAAGCACACACATCCACAAGTATGTATGTACTTATATAGGTACATATAATCATATATACAACAATCATAAGGTAGATAGGAAATTTCTCTTGACAAGGTTCATTTTTCTTCAAGTTATGTTCCAGGTCAAAGAAATATTTGGGTACAGTTATTTCAAAACTAAAAATAAATGTAAACAAAGTCAAATGCATGGAGTTCAGGTCATATATATGTATATGTATATATATATATATATAATAATGCTCATGCCTAAAATAAGAGAGGTCCACCCAAAGAAATGTTATTCAGCTAATTCAAACTGGAAGCAAAAAATTCAATTATGCAGTGAAACCTATAGACAACCAACCAACATGAGTATTATAAACAGGGGCAACATAAACTGGGTAACCCATATACATATTGTGGTTACCAGGCCTATCAACGTGGCGAAACCCATCACAGAACTACCATATTTGTTTATGCAACTATACCATATGGAGTAACAGGTCATGAATGTACATGTATATCCAAGTAAGAAACACGGACCACAATACATATAAGTCAAGCCAGTAGAGGTTCTGTCAAATATATGTATATATACTGTACACATGCATGCTTCTTTAAAATATGCAGGTGCAAGATTCATGAGGACTGGCAAAGCAACAACAAGAATAGATATGCCTGCTGCATTTAAAATCACACAGCAAGGTAATAACCGATAATAGAGTGACTTAATCCAAGCAAAAATTCCCAAAACAACACAAGATTAACTATTTATTTTAATCACCGAAGTTAAGACACTTGAATATATATGAATCGTGAGCAAGTACTCACCTTGTGACGATAAAAGTAGGGTTCGGAAGCGACATGAAGCGATTGGCTTGCTGCAATTTTGTAATTCAGCGATGGTCGATTTTTAGCGCAGAGGAGACGTCGATCTTGGTGGAAGGGATGGGTTGCTAACGGGTTGTCGGGCGCGGAGCTTTGATGGTGCTGAAGGCGGCTGCAAGATGCGGTTATTTGCTCTAAAGAACGATGTAGGAGCAAATAATTTGGAGGTTTAGGTTAAATTGCGGAGGAGGCGAGGCGGCGAAGTTGTTGAATAGTGGTTGCTGCATCTTCTATTTGCAGGGATCGAACTGGCGGATGATTCGATTGGTTGGAGTTTGGACAGAAAGAGGAGTTCGGGGGTTCAGGGGTTGCGACTTCAGGTGTAAGGCGCGGACTTCAAGATCTGTAGAGCGGTGGAGGCTTTGACAGCCAACGGAAAGGACGGTGGCGGCCATTTGGATCGGATGTGAAAAGGCACTGGTCTGAAGCGATGAATAGGGGTGCTATGTTCTTGGTCGGTGCTCGGTTCAAGGGAAGCAGGGGTTCGACACCGGCGTATGCAAGGCGACACTCAGGCCAGTCTGGACTTGGCACAATCACGACGTAATCAGGTCAGGATGCGGTGGGGTTTCACTGTTGGCTACAGGCGGGTTCGGTGGAGCAATAAAGAGGAGAGGGACGATGAGCTAATCGAATTCATGGTGGCCATGGATTCGATGGGGAACGGTGGAGCGACGAGCTAAATGATTCAAAGGAGACCATAAAAAATCGAATTGGGAAAACATGATTTGGGAAAGTGGGATTGAAAACAACGGCCGATAACAATAAATGAAATGAATCAGAGGAACCAAAGAAGCGAAGACACGGTGAAAAGTAGGACACGCTTAAAACATTAACAGAATAAGATGAACAAGTGTCGATTTTTTTCTCCAGTTTAAACAAGTGGCAGAATCCCAAACAAATGTTTTTTTTCTTTCAAGTGTATATACCATATTTTACACTATGTATACAGACACTAATGAGTATTCATACATTTGAAATACAAGTTATATAAAATTTAAAACCAATTTAAATTTAATTAGAATTGAAATAAGTTCTCAAATTAAATAAAATTCAAAATTTGAAACAAATAAAATAAAATAAATTAGTTTGTAGCTTATCAAATAAAAATAGAATCAAATTTTGCTAATATTAAAACAACTATATTAAAATACTGATTACACTTAATTTACATAGAACCGTTCAGATTTGAAGATTAAAATTTTAAATTAACACTTACAAAATCAAATTAAATAACTAGATTTCAAATGTGCAAACAAATCTCACTCTCTAAAGTACAAAACCCAATTTAATTCTTATTTTTAAAATGTCTAAAGTTTTGGTTTGTTATAATCTTCCCCCCTTAAGGCTTTTCGTTGTCGAAAAGGAGAGATCGTTAAAATCATACATATATAAACAAAGTATTTACCAATACTCAATGTAATTTAAAACAAAATAAACAGTACAAATTGAAATTTGAAAAATCAAAGCATGGAATAATTTCTTTGACCAAAATCCCGATTTTATTCTCAAATCACATGAAATACTAACATTTTCTTTTCATATCAAATTATACTTTCTTCGGGATTTTTTTAAAACCAAAAATCATTTTGAAAGTTTCAAAAGTTTTACGATAAACGACATAAACATTTATGTCCTAAGTCGAGAGGTTTCTCCCAGTGACAAGGCCATGAGGCACGGCCTACGCATGTATCGGTTTCGAATAATGATGTCTCTTCGGACCTCAGAGCAGACAATCATTAAGGGTTTACACCCACGTCATACCTTTCTATAGTCACGGGTTACTCGAATCTTAGTACGAATTATTTTATTTCATATCCTGAAGTTATAAATCATTTCGAAATCATAATAATTTATAAATACTTTCAAATAGTATTGTTATCGTTTTTTTCCAAATCTTTTCACAATCTCGGGATTCAATTCGTCGAATTTTCTGTGTTTATAAACTATTTTTTAAAAACTATTCATCATATCCAACATAATTGGAAAACCAATTTTGTTTAACAATTGGAATCAAATTTGATTAATACGATTTTCATAATGGCCTTTCAACTAGATTTCATACAATTCAAGCTTTTAAATTTCAATCAAAGCTTTAGAAAATCGCTTATACTTTATATAAGTCATATCAACTTCCCTAGATCAAATATCATTGTTTCACATATTAATATATTTGTTAACATAACACTTTGGACAACATCAATTTGGGGATTTATTCGTATATCGTTGCAAATCTAAAATTTATTCAGTTCAAAGTTAATCTTAGCATCTTTCAATATATGACATATGGGGTATACATGATCAAAGGTCATAGGAACAATGTATGGAATTCATATGATCAAGCCAAATCGAGGCAAACATGAAACTTCGGATTCAGAATAGACAGCCAACAACAAGACGGTTCAAGTTCAAAATATTTGTTGGGCTCAAAGTTGAAGGTAACTTAAGATCAAATAGTCAGATTCAACAAGTCCAAGATAATAAAGTCAAGGAAGTTCAATCATGATGTACTCAAAAAATTTCTATTGTATCGCAAGTGATTATTCGTTTAAAAGTTCTTATTTGACTCATTCCTATAGTTTCAGGTGGGGAAATCAGTCTTCTCCCCCACTTAGACCTTTGTCATATTTTTAAATCATCTGCAAATTTTTTAAGTGAACTTTGATTTTATTCAAAACATACTTTAAGAGAAATAGTTTAGCTGCCTTTTATCATTCATGTTAAACATAAATTCAAGTCGATTATTTATTTCCAATTTATTTAACACTCAGCGACAGATTTAGGTACTTGATTAGATTATAAGATTTATATATAACTTTATTAATTTCAAAACTTTGATTTTCCAAATTTCAAATTTGGACAGAAGTAATGCGGGCAAAATTTATATATAATTATCAAAGCTGTGGACTTGGAAACCATTTAAAAATATCCTTACTTAATTAATTGAGTTGAGGTTATACAAGTTCTAATTTCAAGTTATCAATTTGTTATTTAGAGTTTGAAAATACTTGATAACTCGAAGTCTAACAAGTCTACTTTTGTTCCTAAAGAAATTTAGCCATACGTGGTACCGACGCATGTCTAAAAGTCCCCAAGTGCTAAATATATACTCATTTCAACTTCCAGTGAAAATACTTTAAATCCTAAAAATAGATATTGGAAGTTCCAACCGATACCAATTGTTAAAACAACTCACAAATTGCAGACGCACAATGGTTTGGTCTGGATCCCTCAGGTAGCATCCGTACCTGTAGGAAGTCGCTTCCCTGCAAATTTCATCATGAGAAAATCAACAAAAGGCATCTAAAAGAAATCAGAAAGCCTAAGATACTCATATAGCGCTGCCAGGTTCGGCAATCACTGCCACCTTACGCTCGTATATCTCAAGTTGGACCGCAGATACACAATGGTTTTGCCTGGATCCCCCAGGAAACATCCGTACCCATAGGCGCTACCAGCCCTACGGATTTCGCCATCACAACCCGACATAAATCGCAGCAAACACAATGGTTCCGCTTAGATCCCCCAGGAAATATCCGTTGCCGTAGGCGTTCCCAGCCCAGCGAATTTCGTTATGCAATCAAAGTCCAAAGGAAACATACAAGTTTTACGGACGGACAATCCAATCATCACATGAAATGCCTACCAAATAGGTTCGGTAGTCCCAAGAATGTACTTCCCGTATCTTAATTTGAAACATAGGATACTGTATACATAGTACTTCATTTCATATTTCGATATATCGCACTTATATAAATGTCCATTTACATAAGATTTCCAAATCTCATTTTCAAGTACGTCATTCTCATATAAATCCATTATATAAGATTATCAGTTTCACATCAATTATATTCCAAATCATTAATTTTTGAACTTCATATACTTATATAATTTCATATATATAAGTTTCAGATTTCATATCGAAATATTCGTACACCGATAATCTTCAAAATTTCCTTTCAAGATTAAATTGATTTTAAACAATTAGAGTATTCAATACCATTTCAAAATTTAAATCCACATTCACAAATTGGATTTATTATCAGCATTTATGTTCAATTTGGGTTTCACATAATGATTATCGATATTCAATCGAGTCTTTACGGTCCATCATTTTGGATCTTAATTTGTTCAGATTGGACATATACTTTTATCAAGATAACTAAGTTTCATAAAATAATCTTGAAAAATAACAGCCTAATGAAAAATTAACTTAATTAAATAAATAGATTTTGAAAATGGGACTGAAATAAATAGATACGCTTTGTAAAATTAACTAGTCTTGATATAAGATAGATTTAAATAAGTAGACAGTCTTGGAAAAATAAGTTAAATGTGTATATAGATTTTACAAATGGTTTGAAATAAATAAAATTTTGTCTGAAAATAAAGATAATTAGGCTTACAACTAAAATTATACAATAAATCTAATCCTATAATTTCAAATAAAATAGTTATATAATGAACACTCCTTTTTAAAAATAATCCAGTCCGAATCAATTACCCAAATCCAATTTCTTAACCATTGTCGATTTTCGATTTCGAGATTAAACTAGCTTTAACCTCAAATTAATTCATTTACTTTTCGAGTCGGACCCAAGGTTCAAATTAGCCCCCCTTGCTTGAGTTTCCATTTTCATTTTCGATTTCCATCAAGTTCAAAACCCAAATCTCAGTTTCAATTATACTCCAAATTGAATTAATTATTCAAATTTTCATTCAAATTCCTTTGAGCTTATAAAATATAACTCAAAATTCAAATCTTGCTGAAAATATTAAAATTTATTCAATAGGCCGAAAAATTGACTTCTACTCAATTTATTTGAGATTTAGATTCGGAAGTTTTCTTCGAGATATTCATTCGAGGTGTACATATTATATTATTCTAATACAATAGGATGTATATCATTCAACTCATATTCGAGATTCAATTCTAGGTTTTTCTTTCGATTATTCAAAATATACATATTTACATATCACATCATGTTTCACAAATCAAACCTCGTTTGAACAAAGCTATCAAAGTGGTCTCCCCTACTTTGAGACTCGAAAATAAATTCCAACGATGAAAAATTATCATTGAAATTATTTCCTGGCAGCAAAATGGGTTCTCCTTTTTTTTGAAAATATTTCAGAAAGTTGCTTCAAACATTTCGAAAATACTAGTATATACCACTAGTTTTTTTTCAAACCTTAGTAATCAATATCAAAAAAAAAAAATCCGGAATCAAATTCTCAAGTTTGGTCATATGATCTTCTTTTTTATGACTTCCTTCATCTTATTAAACAATTTATCTTAATTTGGAATACACTTCTTATTTTTATTTTAATGGTTCGATATTCTTCCATTCATCATACATCTCAACTAAATTTCAACAGCCATTTATTCTTACAACAAGTATTTTCAAAACACTGGATTCAAATTCCATTAGTAAATAACTAATTTATTCGCTTTAGCTTATATTCATATTTCTGACAACCACAGTAACTCGACAATGGATTTCGACAAGGGGTTCAAGGATAAGAATTTTGACAGTTTCAAAATTTCAAGGATGAACGATTTGAATTCGATAAGCGAAGATGATGTCAGATCGTAGGAAAAAAACACAACAAGCAAAGCGACAAAAATATTTCCAAACACTCAATCAAGTTCAATTTTATTCCAATTTAATTTCGAATTTTATCCAAATTCATTTGCAATTTCCGTCTACAACCATGAATACCTCTCTTTATTTAAATCCTGCTTATTTACTCAAGTTCGCATTACCTTATCAAAATATCTTATTGGAATTATTCAATCTTATCTCAATGATCTCCACTTTTATCTTGATTCAATTTCAAATTCAATTCATACTCTACTTATTTATTTCGTTTATCCATTCTAATTCGTAATATTCTATCAAAACATTTCTGTTAATGTTTATCCAAACAATTCCAATTACTTATCTAAACAATTTCAAGTATTTCTCGACATTTAAATCAGAGCAATACAATCATCCCATTTTCGAAACTCAAAAATAAATATCTGATGATGTCGTGATCATCCCAGAATTATTTTCAAGCAACTAGAATGTGATTCTATATTTGTCTAGTACATACTGGATTTTGAATATACGTTAGCTAGGCGTAAATTCAAAATCCATACATACCTGACAGTCTAACTTCGACATCAATAAATACTCAGAACTCATATTATAAATTATATTTCAAAATATTTATGCTTTAAAAACAATTTATTAAATTTTGAAATAATTTTTATTTTTCAAAATACGCTCTCTTAACAGTAATTCCTGTGCCAATTCCACTCATTCTAGGATATCGCTATCCTATCTCTAATGAGTTTTAAAAGCTGAAAAGCTAAGCTTGTCAAACTAAGCTCTGATACCACTTTGTAACAACTTGCCTTTTTGACCATCTCGAATCCGTATTTAAACCAACTCGAAACATTCAAAACGGCGAATCGTTATTAGCTTACAGGGTTTTAACAAAATCAGATCACAGAACCATACATAACAAATACACGCCGTGGAAATTTTTATATAAGTAATATCAGTGTTGTACAAAACGTTTATACAACGGAAGATAAATAAATTGTATACATGAATTTTAAAATAAAGTTTTACTGTTCAGTCGAGTTGCGTGCGCATAAGCGTCTTGCGTCTTCACGTTCTGCGCCAGCTCCGATAGTTGAAACTCTAAAATCTGCAACACTCGTATCTGACCCGAGCGTTCCATGCAAAACATACAACACTCGAGTCAGGATTAAATCATAGTTCAAGTAATTTAACTTCAATAAAACTAAAATAAATAGTTAATCTTATCGACTATGAAATATTTGAATATATCAACCCATGTAACACTGAAATAAGGCAGCCCATAATCATTCGTGTATGTACACAGTCTGCATGGAATGTAACGTGCAAGAAAACTATCCCACAGCGTGCCTCTTAAAATTTAAAATGTAACAGGACGTGCAAAACTAGTGCAAGCATCATGAAGAATTTCATAATTAAATCCATAAAGATGCAGCTAATATGTGGATATAGGAGGTAGTGTGTGGTTCAAATAGTGATAGAACCTATAACAGCCGAAGAGATATTTATATATATAAGGCTCGAAAACATCACAGTAATTCAAGGTTTCAATATGGTAAAATGACATCTTCCTTTTTTTCCCTTTAGGTTTCCTTTAGCTCCAGGTTTGGTATTAAAGTTATAACCGCTAAGCACACACATCCACATGTATATATGTATTTATATAGGTACATATCACCATATATATATATATATATATATATATATATATATATATATATGAAGCATAAGGTAGATGAGAAATTTCTCTTGACGGGGTTCATTTTTCTTCAAGTTATGTTCCAAGTCAAAGAAATATTTAGGTATAGTTATTCCGAAACTAAAAATAAATGTAAACAAAGTCAAATGCATGGAGTTCAGGTCATATATATATATATATATATATATATATATATATATATAATGTTCATGCCTAAAATAAGAGAGGTCCACCCAAAGAAATGTTATGCAGCTAATTCAAACCGGAAGCAAAAATTCAATTATGTAGTGAAACCTATAGACAGCCAACCAACATAAGTATTATGAATAGGGGCAACATAAACTGGGTAACCCATATACATATTGTAGTTACTAGGCCTATCAACGTGGCGAAACCCATCACAGAACTACCATATTTGATTATGCAACTATACCATATTGAGTAACAGGTCATGAATGTACATGTATATCCAAGTAAGAAGCATGGACCACAATAAATATAAGTCAAGCCACTAGTGGTTCTGTCAAATATATGTATATATACTGTACGCATGCATGCTTCTTTAAAATATGCAGGTGCAAGATGCATGAGGACTGGCAAAGCAACAACAAGAATAGGTATACCTGCTACATTTAAAGGCACACAGCAAGGTAATAACTGGTAATGAAGCGACTTAATCTAAGCTAAAATTTCCAAAACAACAAAAGATTAACTATTTAATTTAATCACCGAAGTTAAGATGCTTGAGAATAGATGAATCGTGAGCAAGTACTCACCTTGTGATGATAAAAGCAGGGTTTAGAAGCAACAGGAAGTGATTGGCTTACTGCGATTTTGTAACTTAGCGATGGTTGATTTTTAGCGCAGAGGAGACGTCGGTCTCGGTGGAAGGGATGGGCTGCTTACGGGTTATCGGGCGCTGATCTTTGATGGTTCTGAAGGCGGTTGCAAGATGCGGCTGTTTGCTCTGAAGAACGATGGAGGAGCAAAGATTGTGGCGGTTTAGGTTAAATTGCGAAGGAGGCGAGGCGGCAAAGTTACTGAATGGTGGTTGCTGCATCTTCTATTTGCAGGGATCGAACTGGCGGATGATTCGATTGGGTGGAGTTTGGCCAGAAAGAGGAGTTTGGGGGTTCAATGGTTGTAGCTTCAGCTGTAAGGCACAGACTTCAAGATGCGCAGAGCGGCGGAGGCTTTGACAGCCAACGGCGAGGACGGTGGCGGCCATTTGGATCATATTTAAGAAGGTGCTGGTCTAAAGCGATGATGAGGGGTGTTGTTTTCTTGGTCGGTGCTTGATTCATGGGAAGCAGGGGTTCGACACCGGCATATGCGAGGCGACGCTCAGGCTAGTCTGGACTTGGCACAATCACGACGGAATCAGGTCTGGATGTGTTGGGGTTTCACTACTGGCTGCAGGTGGGTTTGGTAGCGCAACAAAGAGGAGAGGGACGACGGGATAATCGAATTCACGGTGGCTATGGATTCGATGGGGAGCGGTGGAGCGACGAGCTAAGTGATTTGAAGGAGGCCATTAAAAATTGAATAGGGAAAACTTGATTTTGGGAAAGTGGGATTGAAAACAATGGCTGATAACAATAAATGGAAAGAATCGGTGGAGCTGAATAAGCGAAGACACGTTAAAAAGTAGGACATGCGTAAAACATTAACAAAATAAGATGAACAAGTGTCGATTTTTTCTCCAGTTTAAACTAGTGGCAGAATCCCAAACGATTTTTTTTCTTTCAAGTGTATATACCATATATTACACTATGTATACAAACACTAATGAGTATTCATACATTTGAAATACAACTTATATAAAATTTAAAACCAATTTAAATCTAATTAAAATTGAAATAAGTTCTCAAATTAAATAAAATTCATAATTCAAAACAAATAAAATAAATTAGTTTATAACTTATGAAATAAAAATAGAATCAAATTCTACAAATATTAAAACAACTATATTAAAATACTAATAACACTTAATTTATATAAGACCATTCAGATTTGAAGATTAAAATTTTAAATTAACACTTATAAAATCAAATCAAAACCAAAGTAAATAACTAGATTTCAAATTTGTAAACAAATTTCACTCTCTAAAGTACAAAACCCAATTTAATTATTATTTTTAAAAAGCCTAAAGTTTTGGTTCGTTACAATCTTCCCCCCTTAAGGATTTTCGTTCTCGAAAAGGAGAGACCGTTAAAATCATACATATATAAACAAAGTATTTACCAATACTAGATGTAATTTAAAACAAAATAAACAATACAAATTGAAATTTGAAAAATCAAAGCATGGAATAATTTCTTCGACCGAAATCCCTATTTTATTTTCAAATCACATGAAATACTTACATTTTCTTTTCATATCAAATTATACTTTCTTCGGGATTTTTTTAAAACCAAAAATCATTTCAAAAGTTTCAAAAGTTTTACGGTAAACGACATAAAACATTTATGTCCCATGTCGAGAGGTTTCTCCCAGTGACAAGGCTGCGAGGGACGACCTACGCATGTATTGATTTCAAATAATGATGTCTTTCCGAACCCCAGAGCAGACAATCATTAAGGGTTTATGTAACACCCCGAATTTTTAACAACATTAAAGAGGATAAATTAAAGAATAATTAATTTAATATTTAGAATTAAGTGAAACGGGTTACGTCATTGTGTTCGTCTTGGAATTCTGCTTGAGATAGAGTCCTAGTTTGCGTAAAACGGACACCGTATGAAAAAGTTATGGTGGTTCAAAGTTTGTTTACGCACAAGATAAAAATATATATATAAAATAAATTCCAGAACCTTCAAAAACAATTCAAAAATCAAAATCGGGCCAAAGCAGGCTGAGCGGGAAAATTCCCGCTCGTTGGTGTCGACCCTCCTATAGAGGTGTCGACATGGGTGTCGACCCCCTCGGACAGATCTGGGCAGAATTCGTTTTACGTACCTGGACTTGATTCTGGGTTTGGTTCTAGGCTATAAATATGGTCCCCTATTCTCTTATTTTCTCCATTAGAGATCATAAAGGCCATATGTTGTCGGGTTGCAAATTGAAACAGAATCAAAGTCTACTACAATCAGTTTAGCTATTCAGAATTCAGATCTCTCTCTCTCTCTAAATTTTCTGAACCTAACGCTATGACTTTCTAGTCACTTTTAGGTTTAAATAAATAACATTAATTGTGAAAGACTATAAATTGGATATGTTGTAAAGTATGAATCCATGCCAGTATTAAATCTTATACCACGTAGATCATGATAGATCTAATTCTCTAGATCTGATGCAATTGTGGCTATACTATGATGTTGCCTTTATGGATCTTGATTTGTAACTGCGTTGTGGTAAATGTAAATCTATTAATCGTGACAGTTATAACATTTCTTAGATATAATTTTGTATGTAAATCACCTTTCATGTTGCAATCAACTTAGATATGTTGTAAGTTGGACATATTTAGATCCACTTTATTATCATGTTTTATGCTAGATCTATTTTATGATCATATCTTATGCTATGATAGATCTATCTCTCGAGATCCAATTCAATTGTGATTGTCCTAGTATGTTATTCTTGTTTCATTTGGATAGATCAAATCATTTATGTGAACCATGAACATATGCCACCTTGAATTGATTAGGATTGGGTCCACACCTTTATCTTAATTGTAACCTCTATGATGTGGATTTGGATAGATCTATTTATAAACCTGTAGATCTAAACCTTTATTTATGATTAGATCTAATTTAATCTATTAGATCTAGACCATATGGACATTTTATGTAGATCTAAAGCAATGTTTATGTTAGATCCCGTTATGATGATGATTACATGTTCATGACAATATGTATGTTCACCTTGATATGATGTTAATTACATGTCCATTCACTTTGTTATCATACTAGTATGTTTATGCCGATATATGTTGAAACTATCACCTCTATCATATTCCCTTTTTCATTGTTATGGCTAGACTACTTATTAGCCTTAATGCCGCCAAAATACGTGCGAATATGTTAGTGGAGGAAATGGGGAAAAAGGGATTTATAATTGGCATGTAATCTTTAAATGAATTGATATGTAATTCAAATTACTGGGTAAAATAGGTATTGACACCTATAAAAGGAAAGGACTAATTAATTGGTAAATTAATTGGTAAATTAATTAAAAATGGCATAATTTGAATATGAACATTTATGGGCATGTAATTCAAATTATTGGGCAAAATATGTATTAAGACCCAAAAAAGGAAAGGTTTAATTAATTAATTAATTAAAAATGGAATGTTTAATAATTACAATTAGGAATTGTAATTGTAATTGTACTTATGACACGATGTTAGGTTACATTAGTGGTGGAAGTCTGCCCGGACCTGACCGGCATATCCAGCAGCCACTAATGTTGAACCTAATGTGGGAGGTCTAAGTATGCGAATACGAATCAGGCTAAGACACGAGGTTAGGCTCAACTGTGGAATAAGACTTCCCGAACCCGACCGGCATATCCAACATCCACATGTTGTAGGCCTAATGTGGGAGGTCTAGCCCATTATAAACCATAAATGAACATGGTAGTGAATCAGACTACTTAACCTAATCTAATCCATAAGGGATTGTATGAATATGAACTAAATATAGGGTTAAGTAAAACATGCTTGGATCAGTGGGAGGGTTAAGTACATCTTGGGTAGGTGGGTAATATTAATATATATAGGCCCACAAAATTAACTGTTAAATAAACATGCTTGAATCAGTAGGAGGGTTAAGTACATCTTGGGTTGGTGGGTAATATATTTATATATACGCCCACAAACTTAACCTGTCGGGGTTATGTAATTAAAGACATCGTTAGGTAAAATATAACCAGTGGAAAACCTAGTAGTGGGGATGCAAGACAAAGGGTAGAGCTTGCATCATCTTGTGTGGGACCCATTTCAGTCAGTAACCCTTAAATAGGTATCAAACGGGTACTCCGAACTAGGTCGCAGTGGGGCACGCTTACTAAGCTGATTGTAAGAGATCCAAATGTGGAGGCGGTGTTAACGGCACGTTCCAACGGGGTCATGCGTGCATGACTCCGCCTGCTGGGGAAGATAAGACGCTATGACATCAGTAGATATGGTTTTGCACATTCGTAAAATGAAGGGTTGCCACTTTAGGGAGTGATACACCCTACTATGGGGCCAGCATAGGGTATCTACGGAATAGGGAGCCGATCGATTGGGGGTAGTAAATAGGGTACATCTAGTCCTGTCTATTTCTGTAGGGTACAGTTTTTTCTGTCTAGGCTAACACCCATTATTTCTGTTTAGGTACCAGTTCTGTTTGGGTTAAAACCCATTACTAGAGTACACCTAAAACTACCATTATGTTTCTATTGGGATCATCCTGTTTTTGTTAAGCAATTGGGGAATATGTAATCCTATTACATATCTGTTATACTAGTATTGGTGCAGAGCAAGGAAAGTATTAAGAAGCGCTATCTATTCTATCCTGTTGTCCTCTTTATCTTGTTATGCCTGCCATTTATGTATTGATCTCTCTTATCCACTTTGTATGCCTATCATGTTACTTTTATTTATTTACTGGCTAAAAGTAACTAGACTCGCCAGATTTTATGTCTGACCCTTTTTGTTTCCCCTTCTTTCTTTCGTTCCCCCTCCCCTCAGGTTCTCAGGGAGGAAACACACAGGCTTGATCGTGGTTCTTCTTATTTTACTGGAGTTGCTTACATGTATGGATCAAGATCCTATCCTTGTTTCTATGGCCATATTTTGTTCTTGGGGAATTTTCTTTCTTTTATGTACTCTGATATTTCTAAAGTACAAGATAGTGGTTTTTATGTTGTAATGGGTTTTTATATTTCAGACAAATGATGCTTTGGACCACGATATTATGATGATTAATTAAGGTGTTTGTTTCCGCTGCAAAATTTTTTATATCTGTCTTGTAATATTCTGTGTCTGTTTACCTAAATGCTTCACGAAACTTAATGCATTACCTTTGTGAGCGACATTAACGGACGTGGGCTGTCACAGTTTACATCCACGTCATACCTTTTTTTAGTCACGGGTTACTCGAATCTTAGTACAAATTATTTTATTTCATATCCTGAAGTTATAAATCATTTCGTAATCATAATAATTTACAAATACTTTCGAACTGTATTGTTATCGGGTTTTTTTTTAAATCTTTTCACAATCTTGGGATTCAAGTCATCGAATTTTCTATGTTTATAAACTATTTTTTATAAACTATTCATCATATCTAACATAATTGGAAATCCAATTTCATTCAACAATTGGAATCAAATTCGATTAATATGATTTTCATAACGGCCTTTCAACTAGATTTCATACAAATTCAAGCTTCTAAATTTCAACCAAAGCTTTAGAAAATCGCTTGTACTTTATATAAGTCATATCAACTTCCTTAGATCAAATTTCATTATTTCGCATATTAGTATATTTGTTAACATAACACTTTGGACAACATCAATTTGGGGATTTATTCGTTTATCGTTGCAAATCTAAAATTTATTCAGTTCAAAGTTACTCTTAGCTTCTTTCGTTATATGACAAACGGGGTAAACATGATCAAAGGTCATAGGAACAATGTATGGAATTCATATGATCAAGTCAAATCGAGGCAAATATGAAACTTCGGATTCAGAATAGACGGCTATCAAAACGATGGTTTAAGTTCAAAATATTCATTGAGCTCAAAGTTGAAGGCAACTTAAGATCAAATAACCAGGTTCAACAAGTCCAAGATAATAAAGTCAAGGAAGTTCAATCATGATGTACTCGAAAAATTTCCATTGTATCGCAAGTGATTATTCGTTTAAAAGTTCTTATTTGACTCATTCCTATAGTTTCAGGTGGGGAAATCGGTCTTCTCCCCCACTTAGACATTTGTCATATTTTTAAATCATCTGCAAATTTTTTAAGTGAATTTTGATTTTATTCAAAACATACTTTAAGAGAAATAGTTTAGCTGCCTTTTATTATTCATGTTAAACATAAATTCAGGTCAATTATTTATTTCCAATTTATTTAACACTCATTGACGGGTTTAGGTACTTGATTGGATTATAAGATTTATATACAACTTGATTAATTTCAAAACTTTGATTTTCCAAATTTCAAATGTAGACATAGGTAAAGCGGGATTTTTTTTTATATAATTTTCAAAGCTGTGGACTTGGAAACCATTTAAAAATCCCCTTACTTAATTGATTGAGTTGAGGTTA
Organism: Allium sativum; assembly: GCA_030737875.1. Classification (NCBI taxonomy): domain Eukaryota; kingdom Viridiplantae; phylum Streptophyta; class Magnoliopsida; order Asparagales; family Amaryllidaceae; genus Allium; species Allium sativum. The sequence goes on along the minus strand of CM060910.1, from coordinate 898,109,131 downwards.
TACAAGTTCTAATTTCAAGTTATCGATTTGTTATTTAGAGTTTGAAAATACTTGATAACTCGAGTCTAACAAGTCTACCTCTATTCATAAAGAAATTTAGCCATACGTCGTACCGGCGTATGTCTAAAAGTCCCCAAGTACTAAATATATACTCGTTTCAACTTCTAGTGAAAATAGTTAAATTCCTAAAAGTAGATATTGGAAGTTCCAACCGATACCAATTGTTAAAACTACTCACGAATTTGCAGATACACAATGGTTACGCCTGGATCCCCCAGGTAGCATCCGTATCCGTAGGAAGTCGCTTCCCTGCAAATTTCATCATGAGCAAATCAACAGAAGACATCTAAAAAAATCAGAAAACCTGAGATACTCACAGAGCACTGCCAGGTTCGGCAATCACTGCCACCTTACGCTCTTATATCTCAAGTTGGACCGCATATACATAATGGTTTCGCCTGGATCTCCTAGGAAACATCCGTACCCGTAGGCGCTCCCAACCCCGAGTATTTCGCCATACATAATGGTTCTGCCTGGATCCTCCACGAAATATCCGTTGCCGTAGGCTCTCCCAGCCCTACGAATTTCGTTATATAGCCGAGTTCAAAGGAAACAAACAAGTTTTACATACGGACAACCCAATCATCACATGATATACCTACCAAATAGGTTCGGTGGTCGCAAGAAGGTGCTTCCCGTATCTTAATTTGAAACATAGGATACTATATGCATAGTACTTCATATCATGTTTCGATATATCACACTTATATAAATGTCCATTTACATAAGATTTCCAAATCTCATTTTCAAGTACGTCATTCTCATATAAATCCATTATATAAGATTATCAGTTTCACATCAATTATATTCCAAATCAATAATTTTTGAAATTCGTATACTTGTATAATTTCATATATATATATATATATATATATATATATATATATATATATGTTTCAGATTTCATATCGAAATATTCGTACACCGATAATCTTCAAAATTTCCTTTCAAGATTAAATTGATTTCAAACAATTCGAGTATTCAATACCATTTCAAAATTTAAATCCACATTCACAAATTGGATTTATCATCAGCATTTATGTTCAATTTGGGTTTCACATAATGATTATTGATATTCAATCGAGTCTTTACGGTCCATCATTTTGGATCTTAATTTGTTTAGATTGGATATATACTTTTATCAAGATAACTAAGTTTCATAAAATAATCTTGGAAAATAATAGCCTAATGAAAAACTAACTTAATTAAATAAATAGATTTTGAAAATGGGTCTGAAATAAATAGATACGCTTTGTAAAATAACTAGTCTTGATATAAGATAGATTTAAATAAGTAGATAGTCTTGGAAAAATAAGTAAAATGTGTATATAGATTTTACAAATGGTTTGAAATAAATAAATATGCTTTGGAAAAATAAATTTGAAAATTTTGTCTGAAAATAAAGATAATTAGGTTTACAACTAAAATAGTACAATAAATCTAATAACATAATTTCAAATAAAATAGTTTTGTAATGAATACTGCTTTTTAAAAATAATCCAATCCGAATCAATTATCCAAATTCCAATTTCTTAACCATTGTCAATTTTCAATTTTGAGATTAAACTCGCTTTAGCCTCAAATTAATTAATTTACATTTCGAGTCAGATCCAAGGTTCAAATTAGCTCCCCTTGCTTGAGGTTCCATTTTCATTTTCGATTTCCATCAAGTTCAAAACCCAAATCTCAATTTCAATTAGACTCAAAATTGAATTAACTATTCAAATTTTCATTCAAATTCTTTTGAGCTTATAAAATATAACTGAAAATTCAAATCTTGCTTAAAATATTAAAATTTATTCAATAAGCTGAAAAATTGACTTCTACTCAATTTATTTGAGATTTAGATTCGAAAGTTTTCTCCGAGATATTCATTCGAGGTATACATATTATATTATTCTAATACAATACGATGTATATCGTTCAACTCATATTCGAGATTCAATTCTAGGTTTTTCTTTCGATTATTCAAAATATACATATTTACATATCACATCATGTTTCACAAATCAAACCTCGTTTGAACAAAGCTATCAAAGTGGTCTCCCCTACTTTGAGACTCGAAAATAAATTCCAACGATGAAAAAATATCATTGAAATTATTTCCTAGCGGCGAAATGGGTTCTCCTTTTTTTTGAAAATATTTCAGAAAGTTGCTTCAAACATTTCGAAAATACTAGTATATACCACTAGTTTTTTTTTTAAAAATCTTAGAAATCAATATCAAAAAAAATTCCGGAATCAAATTCTCAAGTTTAGTCACATGATCTTCTTTTTTATGACTTCCTTCATCTTATTAAACAATTTATTTTAATTTGGTATAAACTTATTATTTTTATTTTAATGGTTCGACATTCTTCCATTCATCATACATCTCAACTAAATTTCAACAGCCATTTATTCTTACAACAAGTATTTTCAAAACACTGGATTCAAATTCCATCAGTAAATAATTAATTTATTCGCTTTAGCTTATATTCATATTTCTGACAACCACGGTAACTCGACAATGGATTTCGACAAAGGGTTCAAGGATAAGAATTTTGACAGTTTCAAAATTTCGAGGACGAACGATTCGAATTCGATAAGCGAAGATGATGTCAGATTGAAGGAAAAAAAACACAACAAGCAAAGAGACAAAATTTCTATTTCCAGACACTCAATCAAGTTCAATTTTATTCTAATTTAATTTCGAATTTTATCCAAATTCATTTGCAATTTCCATCTACAACCATGAATACCTCTCTTTATTTAAATCCCACTTATTTACTCAAGTTCGCATTACCTTTTCAAAATATCTTATTGGAATTATTTAATCTTATCTCAATGATCTCCAATTTTATCTTAATTCAATTTCAAATTCAATTCATACTCTACTTATTTATTTCACTTATCCATTCTAGTTCATAATATTCTATCAAAATATTTCTGTTAATGTTTATCCAAACAATTCCAATTACTTATCTAAACGATTTCAAGTATTTCTCGACGTTTAAATCAAAACCATACAGTCATCCCATTTTCGAAACTCGAAAATAAATATCTGATGATGTTGCGATCATCCTAGAATTATTTTCAAGCAACTAGAATCTGATTCTATATTTGTCTAGTACATATTGAATTTCGAATATATGTTAGCTAGGCGTAAATTCAAAATCCGTACATACCTGACAGTCCAACTTCAATGTCAATAAATCCTCAAAAATCATATTATAAATTATATTTCAAAATATTTATGCTTTCAAAACAATTTACTAAATTTCAAAATAATTTTTACTTTTCAAAATACGCTCTCTCAATAGAAATTCTTGTGTCAATTCTACTCATTCTAGGATATCGCTATCCTATCTCGAATGAGTTTTTAAACTTGATAAGCTAAGCTAGTCAAACCAAGCCCTGATACCACTTTATAATGACCTGCCTTTTTTACCGTCTCGAATCCGTATTTAAACCAACTTGAAACATTAAAAACGGTGAATCGTTATTAGCTTACAGGGTTTAAGCGGAATCATATCATAGAATCATACAAAAGAAATACATGCCGCGGAAATTTTTATACAAATAATATCAGAGTTGTACAAAATATTTATACAGCAGAAGATAAATAAATTGTATACATGAATTTTAAAACAAAATTTTACGTCGAGTTGCGCGCGCATAAACGTCTTGCGTCTTTACGTTCCTTGTCAGTCCGATAGCAGAAACTCTAAAATCTGCAACACTCGTATCTGACCCGAGCGTTCCATGCAAAACAAACAACACTCAAGTTCAAGTAATTTAACTTCAATAAAACTAAAATAAATAGTTAATCTTATCGATTATGAAATATTTGAATATATCATCCCATATAACACTGAAATAAGGCAGCCCATAATCATTCGTGTATGTACACAGTCTGCATGGAATGTAACATGCAAGACAACTATCCCACAGCATGCCTCTTAAAATTTAAAATGTAAAAGGACGTGCAAATCTAGTGCAAGCATCATGAAGAATTTCATAATTGAATCCATAAAGATGCAACTAATATGTGGACATAGGTGGTAGTGTGGTTCAAATAGCGACAGAACCTATAACAACCGAAGATATATTTTTATATATAAGGCTCGAAAACATCACAGTAATTCATGGTTTCAATATGGTAAAATGAAATCTTCCTTTGTTTTCCCTTCAGGCTTCCTTTAGCTCCAGGTTTGGTATTAAAGTTATAACCACTAAGCATACACATCCACACGTATGTATGTATTTATTTTGGTACATATCACCATATATATATATATATATATATATATATATATATATATATAACAATCATAAGGTAGATGGGAAATTTCTCTTGATAGGGTTCATTTTTCTTCAAGTTATGTTCCAAGTCAGAGAAATATTCAGGTATAGTTATTTCGGAACTAAAAATAAATGTAAACAAAGTCAAATGCATGGAGTTCAGTTCATACATACATACATATATATATATATAATGCTCATGCCTAAAATAAGAGAGGTCCACCCAAAGAAATGTTATGCAGCTAATTCAAACTAGAAGCAAAAATTCAATTATGCAGTGAAACCTATAGACAACCAAGCAACATGAGTATTATGAACAGGGGCAACATAAATAGGTAACCCATATACATATTGTGGTTACTAGGCCTATCAACGTGGCGAAAACCATCGCAGAACTACCATATTTGTTTATGCAACTATACCATATGGAGTAACAGGTCATGAATGTACATGTATATCGAAGTAAGAAGCACAGACCATAATACATATAAATCAAGCCACTAGGGGTTCTATCAAATAAATGTATATATATTGTACACATGCATGCTTCTTTAAAATATGCAGATGCAAGATTCATGAGGACTGGCAAAGCAACAACAAGAATAGGCATGTCTGCTACATTTAAAGGCACACAGCACGGTAATAACTAGTAATGAAGCGACTTAATCCAAGCAAAAATTCCTAAAACAACACAAGATTAACTATTTAATTTAATCACCGAAGTTAAGACACCTGAATATAGATGAATCATGAGCAAGTCCTCACCTTGTGATGATAAAAGCAGGGTTCGGAAGCGACAGGAAGGGATTGGCTTACTGCGATTTTGTAATTCAGCGATGGTCGATTTTTAGTGCAGAGGAGACGTCAGTCTCGGTGGAAGGGATGGGCTGCTAACGGGTTGCCGGGCGTGGAAGTTTGATGGTTCTGAAGGCGACTGCAAGATGCGGTTATTTTGCTCTGAAGAACGATAGAGGAGCAAATATTTTGGTGGTTTAGGTTAAATTGCAGAGGAGACGAGGCGGCGAAGTTGCTGAACATGGTTGCTACGTCTTCTATTTGTAGGGATTGAACTGACGTATGATTCGATTGGGTGGAGTTTGGCCAGAAAGAGGAGTTCAGGGGTTCAGGGTTTGCGGCTTCAGGTGTAAGGCATAGACTTCAAGACGCGCAGAGCGGCGGAGGCTTTGACAGCAAACGGCGAGAACGGTGGCAGCCATTTGGATCGTATTTGAGAAGGCGTTGGTCTGATGTGATGATGAGGGGTGTTGTGTTCTTGGTCGGTGCTCGGTTCAAGGGAAGCAGGGGTTCGACACCGGCGTATGCGAGGCGACGCTCAGGCTGGTCTGGACTTGGCACAATCACGGAGGAATCAGGTCTGGATGCGATGGGGTTTCACTGCTGGCTACAGGTGGATTCAGTGGCGCAACAAAGAGGAGAGGGACGACGGGCTAATCGAATTCATGGTGGCCATGGATTCGATGGGGAGCGGCGGAGCGACGAGCTAAATGATTCAAAGGAGGCCATTAAAAATCGAATTGTGAAAACTTGATTTGGGAAAGTGGGATTGAAAACAATGGCTGATAACAATAAATGAAAAGAATCGGTGGAACTAAAGAAGCAAAGACATGGTGAAAAGTAGGACACACGTAAAACATTAACAAAATAACATGAACTGTCGATTTTTTTCTTCAGTTTGAACAAGTGATAGAATCCCAAACAAATGGTTTTTTCTTTCTTTCAAGTGTATATACCATATATTACACAATATATACAAACACTAATGAGTATTCATACATTTGAAATACAAGTTATATAAAATTTAAAACCAATTTGAATCTAATTAGAATTGAAATAAGTTCTCAAATTAAATAAAATTCAAAATTCGAAACAAATAAAATAAATTAGTTTATAGCTTATCAAATAAAAGTAGAATCAAATTTTACCAATATTAAAACAACTATATTAAAATACTAATAACACCTAATCTATATAGAACCATTCAGATTTGAAGATTAAAATTTTAAATTAACACTAATAAAATCAAATCAAAACCAAATTAAATTACTAGATTTCAAATTTGTAAAGAAATTTCACACTCTAAAGTACAAAACCCAATCTAGTTCTTATTTTTAAAACATCTAAAGATTTGGTTCTTATAGCGGAGGTAAATGATGATCTATATGATTATAAGGAAGAGTTTATAGACAATACTATCAATATACTTAGAATGTACGAATATATGGAGCTTCAGCAATACCTCATATGTTGGCAAAGTGCATTGCTGAAGCAGAAAGGAAGTACGAAAACTTATTAAAAGCATTGGATCCCGAATTATCTTCAAGAAGGTGTGAAGAAGCAACTAAAGAAGGAGGCTCAACATCAGGGTATGCTTTTGGAACTTGGAATATCCCTCCTTTGATAGTGGATGAAGATCCATTCAGAGCTCAAATTAGGGATAATCCAGAGTCTGAAAATACTATGCTTGCGTAAAGTATTTTTTCCTATACGTTCTTCTTACATGCTATTTTTAGTCAACTGAGCTTCAGAGCTTTCAATGTTTCCTACTATAGTTAGTGTCATAAATCTGAAATAATGGAGGGACAAAAACTGGTAGAGATGAGATCGAGATTCCAATGAAATTATAGACTAATATCGCGTATAAATGGCGGTTTCATTTTGTAGACTAAACAAAAAATGAAAAGCTAATGAAATTTGGTACAAGGAGGAAATGTAGTTGTGGAAAGTATTAATCGACCTTTTGCACAACCTAATATGCTATCGAAACCGTACCCGAGATCATAACCTAGTATGTTATTTAGCCTATACTCATATGCATAATCTAACTAATTACTACTTAGCCCATAACCGAGCTAATTACTAAGCCTATAACCGAGCATATAGCCAAACTCATAACTTAATATAGTATGCATAACCCAGCTGATGGCAAAGGCTATTACAATGCCCATAAGAATACATATAACCTATAATCAAGCTTATAACCAAGCACATAATCGAGGTCATAACCAAACATAAAACTAAGGACATAATCGAAATCATTAATTTATAATTCATTTTTATTTTATACTTTGTATTATATATTTTATATTTTACAAAGTTGATATACTTACATAACCTCCGTCGAAGCCATGTTTTACAAAGCTAAAGGAAGAACTAAACGTCGATGATGTTGATTCAAGTCAGAGATCTAAAAGGATAATTTTTGTTCCTGATTGAAGATGGTTCTAATCCATATTGTCATAGTGCATCATCGTTATGCTCGATTTCAGTGTATTTTGGCATTGATTTGCGATTCATCTCTGAATCGCCACAACCAATGGCTAGTACTTTTATTTTCTCAAGCAAACCCCAACCCTAATCGAGTTTGAAGGGAGAGTAAAAGTAACGCTTATTTGCTGCTTTCTTTATTATATAGTTCGGGTGTAAAAATGGGCTTTGACCCAATTACATATTGTATTGTATATATAACATGCATATGCAGTATCAATAAAAATACAATTCATTTGTTTACTTTTCTTCAATATGTGCCTTTCTTCTCCAATATTCAAATCATAATTGAACATAATACCCATAACCATGCTCATAACCGAGCCCATAACAGAAATTATTTATTTATATTTTATTCATAAGTTATATTAATGTTTTATATTTTATATTTTATGTTTTCTAATTTAGCTTTTATGTTTATTATTTTATTATTTGTATTTTACGAGTTATATTTAATCTGTAAGACATCCTTTGATCATTTCATAATCGTCCTCTTAACCAAATTTTACAATAAACAAAGTAATAATCGAGGTTTTACATATTTTAATATGTTAATACATAACCAAGGTTATAAACAAGCCTATAGTCAACCTATAATTGAACATAATAACCATAAATAGGCTCAAAATCGAACACATAACTGATCACATTATAATAACCGTATTTAACCGAGGTCGTAACAAGTATGATAACTGAGTTCACAATTAAGCACATTACTGATCTCGTAACCGAGAACATAACCGAGCCCAAAACCGAGATCATAACCAAACCCGTGATTAACATAGTTCCCATATCCAAGATCATAACTGAACTTTACAATTTATATTTTATTCCTATTTTATATTTTATGTTTTATATTTTATATTTTATAATTCTAATTCAATTTTATATTTATTATTCTATTATTTGTATTTTACGAATTATATTTAATATGTAAGTCAACCTTACCTAATTTCATAACTGTCCCCTTAACCAAATTAAACAATACACAAAGTTGCCATTAGAAGACATCTTCTTGGCTTTCAACGCCCGGCGTGCCTGCCATCCTCTTTTCACGTTTGTTCGCCCCATCGACACAGCGAACTATTATGACATCACCACCTTCCCCGTCGACCGGTGCTTTCTCGACTTTGCGACAAAGCCGACGGACTCCAACATCAAGGTTGTCATCATAGTTAATGTGGTGTGTACTGATTTTTTTCTTTTAATATATAAACTAGTGTTACGTCCTACTCCTTAGGTTTTATTTTCTTTTTCTGGTCTTGTCTTTATCATATTTTCCCTAGATTTTGATCTTATATTCTTTTCTGGGATCATTCACTAGTTCCCTAAATGATCAGACGTTTGTGATTTTTTAAATTTCTAATAAATAACGTACATACTTTCTATAAAAATTCATTCTACAGAAATGTAATATATTACATACTAAAATTTGGTTCTCATATACAGTAGACACAATGGACTTATTAAAATTTCCTAACAGACAGATTTACCCAAAATTTTGGTTTTTTATACTGTTGAATTTCCATTAACCACTGCATTCACATCCTACAATGAAGAAAAACCAAGCCAGAAACTTTGAATAACACGAAAAGAAGAAATAACACACATTAAATGAACATAAAATCAAGACAAGGCAGATTTTTGTACCCACATATACAAATTACAACAGATGCATAGATAAACCAATTGCACATATGAACATGGCTGGTACAAAATAACCAAAACAGTTACTACTGATAATAATTAAGCTTCCCCTTGAACTGCTTGCTTCAGAAACAGATTCTTCATCAGGAGTTATTCATCATCAGTGTCAATGGTCCTCTTTTTTTGCTGCAAGACCAAAACAAAGTTATACTAATAGCATAACCAATGTAAATATAACAATAAACAATATTATTTACATTATGGTTTATAAGTTATGTTTCATCAAACTGGAATTCTAACCTACTTGTACAACCAGGTGATTATTTTTACAACTTACAAAAACTGGCAATTCATAATTCTACCATTAACCATGATTCTTCTTACAAAATCCTTTCATGATGAATTTGCATGTAATACTAAATGTCATGTAGTATTTGACAACTGAACCCATGATGCTACAATTACAATGCAAATTGGGTAAATACAGTGGTCATGTTTGAAATCAATAAAAAGAACATTTGGAACTCATATCTGTGACACAATGCCTAGAATTAAATGGAAACTGTACAACTGACTTTTGTCAAGCCTAGAATCATACATCCACAAAAACATAAATTATTCAGTACCTCATACTACGGTTGTATGGCTTGTGCTTGTGGTATTTTAATTTATAGAAAATTCAACAGTTATCCAATTGATTGAAAACTCTGTTCAAATTTGTTTTACAACAAGCTTTTAGCACTATTGCTGGGGAAAGCAATTTAATATTGATTTTACTCTTTGAGTTAATATTTTTATTATTGTTTTGTGCATTTTGGTTACGTTTGTTTAATTTTGTGTTATTAAAAAAAAGTCTATTACATTTTGCTTTAATTTTTGTGCTATTGCTTTGTTAGTTCATCTTGTTGCATTTTGTTTATGTGCATTTCAAACATTTATAGTTCTTATTTTTTCTATTCGCTTCTTTTGTCCATTTTTTGTATTATAAAAAAGAAAAAATACATTGCATTTTTTTGTTTTGTGTGCATATCGGTTCATTTTGGTGCATTTCAATTGTGCTGCTCTATTTTTTCTTAAAAAGGAATTAGTTCTGTTTCATTTATCACTTTTACTAATCTATGCATTTGCATTTATTTTTCCCAGACCACGAAATGATCGATGCATTAACTAGTTCTGGATTCTCTTTCCATCATAAAAACATCAATGTTATGATAATGTAGCAACATCAATGTTCAACCACTAAGTCAGACAGCTATCCATTATATCCAAATATCATGCAGCATACAATGTAAGAAAAAGGTTATGATCAGAATTTAGAAAAGTCTTTACTCTCTCCATTATTTGTGTCCAAGTATTTGAATGGCCTGTTCATCTTATTAAGGTTTGTACAAACATATGACAAATCTGCATCTTCATCTTCCATTGTTTCTGTGGCTTCCAAATTGCCTTGACAATCATCAAACAGTTTCTCATTTGCTTTTATGATGCGTACCTTGAATTTTGTTGGTTTGCGTTGCTCAAATAATACAGCATCGTACAACTCAAATTTATGGGCCTTTTCTAAGCCTGCCTATCTACCACTTAGGGTTCACACGCGATCAAGATATTTCACTTCAAATTATGATCCTTTCTCATCTAGAAGTATCAAATTGTATGTACTTTTACCAAGATGTTTATAGCAGAACTCTAGATTAATTGTCAACCAGAAACTACCAATGATACGTGAACGAGCCATAGTTCGAATAATTGATGGATTCCCAAGTGTTAAATTTCTTCAATTTTTTTAGCTCTTATCAATGCATCAAGCTGTTGTTTATCATCTGCAGGTCTTCCATTGTATTCTCGACATTGGCAAAATGATTTTTTACTTGATTTCAGTAATTCATTGTCAGACATTCTTTTCCCCTTGATTTTGATTATAGTTCACAAAGTCGTGCAATTCCAGTTCTGTGTTGTGTTTCATGCCATTATCGGAGTCGCTGTCTAAATCAAAAAATACCCGTGTATTTTGTGTTTCCTTCTTTGCCGCATCCTTCTTGTTTGCATTATCCTGAGCATCCTCCTCCATGTTAACTTCATTATCGTTTTTCTTCAAATGCTTCCAGTTCTTCTAACTCCATGTTAACACCATACCTTCTTCAAACTATGCAACATAGCAACAAGATGCATTATGTAAGTTGTAACCCCTCTCTGCACAGTCCCTGCGGACCTGACAACAATTAACCATAAACCATTTCATCACCATACTCTTCACCTACAACCCAAACTGCGTCCAAAACCATTAAATCACCAAGCAATCAACTAACCTGCGGTCGTGTCATGCCAGCCGAACTACTAAAACCAAAATCTATTAGACTAACCTTTGCCAACATCGTAGCAACTGACCACCTACTCTATGCATCACCTTCACCAGCAAAAAAGCTCAAACACGTGTGCCTCTTTCTTGAAATTCGCATCCCAAATCCCTAATTACAAGAAACACGCGCCACTACCATGAAAATCGAGAACTTCAGTTAATATAATTACCTTAGATTTGGACTGCAACCTCACTAGCCATCATCGACCGATGTCTGCCCTTAACATCCAATCATCGACTAACATGCACTAACAACTAAAAACTGTGAAATTTAGCTTCTTATCGTAAAATAATTAAAAAATTAGGGTTTTTACCTTATCTAATGAGGAAATGTACATTCCAATCGAGATTATTGAAATAGTCGCAACCGATTTAAGTAGCAGACCTTAATTACATTGAATCTGAGTGGGTTGGAGAGAATAGTGTAAAGTGGTTCACGTTTTGGGATTAATTTTGTGATGATGATACCATATCGTATGGCTTTCCAACTGCATGATGTGAAATAAAGGATAATGATGTAATTTTCCAACTTTTGTCCATTAAACTTATTATATGCAATGCAGTCCTGGAAACTAGTAGTGAAAAGGTCGGAAGCCCTTAATTTAAATTTCCCACAAATTATATGTATACACCTTTTTATCACTTTATAGCACATGTCATATGTTGCACTTACAAAATTTACATTATAATACATTTGTTTGTACTTACATCCATGTCACATCTACGTTAAATCAAATTGAAATTAAACCAATAATTTAGTTAAGGAGATAGAAATGAATTAGTTCTCTTTCTCTGCAAATAATATTCTCCCTATTAATTGAATAAGTTAATGGAAGGAAATGAAAGTTTCCTTCTCTAACCTCTCATCCATTAATTGAATATGTTAAGCGAAGGAAATGAAAAGTTTCCTTCTCTAACCTCCCTTATTAATTAAATAAGTTAAAGAATGGAAATAAAAAGCTTTCCTCTCCCCTCATTAATTGATCATGTTAAAAGAAAGAAAACGGGAAATTTAGCATATATAAATATGTACACAAGAGTATATTTGATATACTCTAATTTACACACACATTAAATTAAGAAAAATTTATTCATGACATAAAATAAAATAATGATTTTGTTTAAAAGAAACTTAGAACATTTTGTAAATGAATTTAGATTTCATAGGCGCATTAAAGATCCAAAATGATTTTTTTTAAATTTAACTATTTCTTCTGCTGTGGGCTCAACCAGATCTGAAACTCTAAACTGAAAAAAGTAGTACCCGCAAGCTGGGTGTACCCCTTACTAAGCTGGCAGAATCTGACAAGCTTAACCAGAGTTGATGCAGCTGACTCGACTGGAGCAACAGGTAGAGCTGGCTGAGCTAGACCAACGGATGGAGCTGGCTGGATTGGAGCAATAGGCGGAGTTGGCTGAGCTGGGGTAATAAGTGGAAAGCCTGGTGGAGCTGCAAGTGGAATTGAGGCACTCCCACAACCTCTACCTCTGATGTTCCTACGATTGCTCATCTGGAAAAAATAAATCAAATATGGATTTTTAAAGCAGTTGAAGATAAAGATCAACTTATCCTAATAGAAAATCCTAATCAACATAATTATAGCAAACAAGGTGGAAACAAAAGGAAGAAAAATTTAGAAAACTGAATTTCAAAATAATTTCTTTATATCTTAAAATACTTTTAAAATCATTTAAATCATTTTGAAATTCATTTATAGTTTCAAAATATGCTCTCTCAAGAATGATTCTGAGACTGATTTGTATTCATTTTAGGATATTGTTATCCTATCTCTAGTGAGTTTTTACTCCATAGGCTAAGGTTTGTCTAAAACCCGATACCAACAATAACAACCCACTATTTTGAACTATTCAAACCGACAATAATCTACATATGCCAAACTTGAATTATTCAAAATAATATATTATTAATAAATTTGGAGTAAATACAAATCATATCACATAATCACAAACACAAAGAAAGCAGAATAACTTGCAGCTGAATAAAATAAAACAATAATATTTCATGAAGCTACTACGAAATACATAATCTCTAAAGAAAATACATAGTATCAAAATCACAAAAACAAGTACAATAGAAATTCCTAATACATAAGATGTCCACTAATAAATAAACAAATAACAACAGCAACAAAAGGAAATATGTAGAACTGAAAAAAACTGATCGACGGATGGCTAAAGATCTAATGGATCTCTAGCTCTATAAGTTTCTAAAAGCTATGACACTCAAGCTGACCTGAGCATTATTCAAAACAAAACATCGATTCGGGACTAATATTCTTATGTAAGTAAACAAACTGAAGTGAAATGTTAAAAAATGCACAGGTAACTTAAAGAATGTTTGGAATTCCATTCTTTAAGAATTCGTTAAAGTAGATATCATATAATATGATATGCTATTATAGTAGAGTCTATTCAGTAAAGTAAAATATCAAAATAGCGTAAGCGGAATTCATTTTTACCCTTACATCATTTATAATTTTGTACCTTATACAAATATTGTAAAGTGCACCGTAAATTAACGGCTATCAGAGGGCACTTCATAGGTACAATACAAATCAAAATCGTAGGAGGCTCAGTCAGGATAATATGACAATGCATATAAGGTGATAACCACGGTAGGATTCTACCAGAATGCGGATCCAAGGTGGTGGTAATGCATAACCGCAACTTCCACCCACCTTGAACAATACTCCCATAATCAAAAGGCGAGCACCAATCAAATCACAAAGTAATAGATATGGTTTCGAAGAAGCATGTCCGATAAGAGGAGCTAACTCAATTGGTCAAAGTATGGCTCCTATTTTAGTCATTTTAATTATGACCCGAAGGTCAAGGCTATCCATCATCGTTCTCTTAGTTCAGTCCAGTAATCGTCAACAAACCATTCTACTTCATTCTAGATCCTCCGCCATGTACACAGTTGTTAAAGTGGTATCGGTATTGTGTCAATACTGACTTTGATCTCTTTAACAACAGTTAACCGACCTTTTGGTCTGGTTCCCAAAAGTACACCAGGCCTGCTCGATTCAACACATCGCGTGGCTCCAAATCACGAAGTTTTGCCAAAGCACAAAAGATCCAAGCCCAAGAGAAATCGTTCGAGTGTAGGCCTCACAACTCCTCAAAAAAATCCACTTAGCCAATTTTGAATCCCACTGTTTCAGGGATTTCGAATCCCTGCAAAGCCATAGAATTCGACTCCCTCAACTCACAATCAGTTTGAATCCCTCATGTTAAACAATTCGAATCCCGCAAGTTTCGAATCCCTTGGCTCCATGTATTTAAAATCCCACTGGCTCCACACCGACCATTTCAAATCTCTCCATTATCATTTCCTACTTCGCATCCCCCCACATACGCAGCCTTTCCAACCTATCCCCAGGGGTACGAGTTCGTATCCCTAAGGGGACACGAACTTACATATCCCTCAGGGGATATGTAAATTCATATCCCTAAGGGATACGAAAACATCATTTCCTTTAGGGAATGAAATCATATCCCTTAGGGGATACAAGAATTCACATCCCTTAGGAGATGCGAATACTCGTATCCTCGAGGGACACAATGCCGCTGTATCCTCAGGGGTACGAGTTCATATCCCTATGGGGATACGAAAACTCGTATCCCCTAGGGATACGGAACTCCCATATCCCCCAAGGGATACGAAGTTTTCTATGCTTTGTAAAGAGGAATGCGAAATTCGATTCTTCGCCATCCAAGGATACGAAATTCAGCTATGTGGTCCCCAAATCTCAACTACTCCCACCTAACCCAATACCTATAAATATCCCCTTGCTCATTCTTCATAGGGGTTGGATTTTGGATGATTTGACACCTCTACAAGCTCTAGAACTCCATTAATGGCAACATAGCTCTTGAGGAAGAAGAAGACACATCCTTTTTTCCAAGATTTGACATATGACAATTATGTCCCCAAAATGCATCAAAAGACTTGTAAATGCATGCCATGATAACGTTCAGTGCTTGTAACTCACATTTGTGAATAAAAGATCAACAAACCCCTTCAAAGTGGATGTAGTCCCCTCTCTACAGAACCACAATAAACCACCATGTTATTTACTGCTTTCCGCACTTTATTTTCTCATGTGAAACGCTATTCTCTAGTAATATAGAATAATTGGATGTGATGACATTTTTTGTTGTCAACACTTAGATGCTTTCACTGAGAACTTATACTCGCTTCTTTTTGTGCACTTCCATCTCGACTTCGACATGCTACTCATGTATCTTCCTAACTTACTGGTCGAGTTCGCTTACGATGGTTAAGCAATTAAAGAACCCAATGGTTGGAAACTCCGTAAGGGCCGACACTACAACTTCTCAATAACCCCAATCACAGGGGAACCCGACTGACATAGATATCATTCCTCCTACAGACCTCGATGCTCTTGCAACTCACGCACAACTTTACGCGCTTAATAAAAAATTGGAAGATAGATCTCGAGAGCTCAACTACAAGTTGAAAACCAACATTGACTTGATGCATCAACTTCGGTAAAGTCAATGTCTCATCGCTCAACTTTAGGTTACTCAAAACAACGATCGACTGCAGCTCAGTGCTTCGAAAATTTCTTCTTCTGATACTCGAGGTTGAAGCCAAAGAAGGAAGATGAGTCTCAACACCAATGCCCTCACCAACACTAACACCAATCTCAACGGCAACGGAAATGGTAATGGGACTACTGTAACTTTCAGCGAGGGAACACGTCAACACGACCGTTCATGGTTGGTTATTAATGATGAACCAGGTCCGAGTAACCGACCCCCTCCTCGACAGAATCCAACTGTCGCTGCTCTAGACTTGGGGACTACGCATCCAGCAACCCAATAAGTCCAAGTTCCACTTAATCAGAATCTACATCAATCGGCTTAGCCTTAACAACCGTATCAGAATCAGGTGAACGGTGTTGATGACATGGATGATCCTGAAGTCTATCTTAGAAGATGTTTATGACCCAAGACCCCTGAATTGAACCATGACCGTCGACAGATGTTTAACCTGCATATCTCCCCAACATGATCCAAAGGATCATAAGGGATATGCGAGGGAACGTCAATGACATGTAGGAAACCAACATGAGACATAATCCCTTCACCTGGCACGTGCACGAAGTCGAGTGTCCTCGATGCTTTAACATGCCACAACTCGCACTCTACGGGGGAAGACTGGCCCCTGTGGCTTTCTAAGCCGCTACGAGTGACACATGGACTCCAGCCGGGCCACTGACGTTGTCAAGTGCAAATGCTTCCCGGTTTTCTTGGAAGGCACAACTTTACTCTTATTTACCCGTCTCCCGACTAATTTCATCTCCACCTTTGACCAACTAGCTAAGAAAATGTTCAAACAATTCAGAATGCACGTGCCTACACCGAAGAATACTCTCACTCTCTCGAACCTCTATCAGGGCCCAATTAAATCCGTTGAAAGCTACCTCAAGCGTTTCAACACTGCCCTCGCTGAGGTTGATGATCCATAACATTGCACAGTCCTTGTCCAGTTTTCCAAAGGTGTCCTCGATAGCTCCGAGTTTGGATCATGGATAGACACAAAGCAACCCAAGACTTTGGAATCTTTCTATGAAAAGGACGGACAATTCTTGTGTCAGGAGGAAGCTCGGCGCAACAGGGCTGCCCAAGGCGGCCACCCCAAACAATCCACACACTAGCACCATCGAAGACAGTGTTAAGGGAAAACAAGTCAGAGAATCTTCCGACATGGGTAAGGGGAAGGCCCTATACAAGCCCAAACCAAACAATGGGAAACCTGGCGGTCGCAACAACCAAGCTTCTGGAGATCCCAAGAAGCATGACCGCTGTCAGAATTACAAGAATAACACTCGGCTCAACCGAGATATGGATACAATCTACCTCGAGACATGTAACACCCATCAATACAAGAAGCCCAACACTAGAGAATCTACCGATCGCGAGAAAAACTCTGGCAAGTATTGCAGATTCCATGACATGTTTTGGCATAATACATCGTCACCTTAAGGATGCGATTGAAAAACTCAACCAAGAGAAATGTTTGGAACGGTACTTTTAACATCCTGCTCTTTCTGAAGCAGTCGCAGACCATTCAACGCCCACTCTCCCTCCAACTAGTGAGGCCCTAGGGCAATCCAATCAAAGATCATGTGGCATCGTGGTCAACACTATTTGCGGTGGATCTCACCCTGCACACGAGAGCTTCCGAAAGATGGAAGAATATGCCAACTCCATTAAGCATGCCACCTACGAAGCTTGCTTTTCCCTTGGCAATTCTATCCCCGCTAAACTCCAGAAGACAATGAGGGACGATAACGTCTTCCGTGAGAGAGAGTCTACAGGAATTGAAATCCCAACCATAGACCCTTTCGTTATCTCTGCATAGATTTCCCTGGCTTTTGTTTGAAGAATCCTCATCGACTTAGGAAGCTCGGTCAACATCATCTCCAAGGTGGCTTATGATCAAATTAAACTTGAGACCAGGGACTTAATGCCCTACCATGCCATGATCCACGGATTCAACGGTTCTTCCAACCAACCCATAAGCATGGTAGACCTGACAGTTGAAATCGGAGAAGGGGATCATAGCCAGGTTTGAATCCTCACCTTTGTAGTCATCAATGTCATCTCTTCCAACAACGTCTTCTTTGGACGTCCTTTCCTTATATAGTTACGAGTCTGCATATCACCATAGTCCCTCCTGATGAAATTTTTGATAGAGAACAGGATTGGAATAGTCAAGTGCGACCAAGCAACGACAAAAGCATGCTATCTCACCGAGTGGAAGGATGTCGTCAACAAGGTGAAAGGCAAGACAATGCCTCTACCTTCCTGTGTCAAAACCACCTCCGCATAGCAATCAAAGGTGTCTGAGTCTTGGCTTAGAAGACACTGTCGTCTTTCCGGCAATCTCGATCCAAGGGAGGATAAAGATCCTTACTTTGAGAGGGCTACCCCGGTAGAACAAACAGTGGATGTTCCGATCAACCCCGCTTACTCGACAGAGGTCTTGAAAGTTTGATCGCAACTCCACCCCGAAATAAAGGAAGAGCTTGTTGATTTCTTAAGGGACAACCTCGACGTATTTGCTTGGACCATTCTGACATATGCGACATCGACCAAGGAATCCCTTGCCACATGTTCAACATCGATCCGAAGCATCTTTCAGTCAAACAAAAGCATCCAATCTTGGGAACTGAAAGATTGACTGCACTCAATGAGGAAATGGACAAGATACTTGACAATGGCTTCATCTGTGATGCCCTCTACCTCAAATAGGTCTCCAAACTAGTCTTGGTCAAGAAAGGAAATGACAAGTGGTGAACGTGTGTCGACTACTCAGACTTGAACAATGTCTACACAAAGGATAGCTTCCCAGTTCTAAAGATCAACCAGCTTGTTGATTTAACCGTCGGCTACCATCTTCTCTCCTTCATGGATGCATACTCAAGCTACAATCAGACCCCTACGTACCTTTAAGATCGGGACCATACTTCTTTTATAAGAAACCTAAGGCTCTACCTTTATGTCTTCATGCCCATCGGTCTCAAGAGCACCGGAGCCACCTATCAGCGACTGGCCAACCGCATGTTCAAGGACCAATCCATGGATGTTAACGTGGACGATATGCTCGTAAAAACAAGGGTATCAAACAACCACGTCAATGACCTCACCGAGATGTTCGGTGTCCTTCGTAAATATAGCATGAAACAATCCCTTGAAATGCTCTCTCGACGTTGCATCGGGAAAATTACTGGGTTTCATTGTCAATTCACAGGGAATCGAAGCCAATCCAGTGAAAATTCAGGCTATCCATGATAACCAAGCTCCTCGGAGCATCAAGGATGTTAAAAGCTTAAACGAGAAAGTGACCGCCCTAAGTCGATTCATCTCTAAATCAACTGAAAAATGCATTCCCTTTTTGAATTGCTCAGAAAAGGGAAGCGCAACTTCACAAGGACACCAGAATGCGTTGACGCATTCCAGGACCTCTTGAATCACTTAGAGCGACCACCTATTTTGTCAAACCTGTGGATCACGAAGACTTATATCTCTATTTGGTTGTTTCTATGCAGGAAATTAGCTCGATGCTTGTACGCATCTAAGATCGTGTCCAAAGGCCCGTTTACTACATCAGCAAGAGATTGACATGGGCAAAAAAGAATTATTCATAGCTTGAGAAGCTCGCCTACTGCATGTTGATCTCTTCTAAGAAGCAACGACCTTACTTTCAGTCTCATCCAATCAAAGTCTACACTGACCAGCCGCTACGACAGGTCCTACAACGATCTGTGGCATCTGGGTGACTTTTGAAGTGGAACATAGAACTAACCCAATTTGAGATTACTTTCATTTCTCATCGGTCCATCCTCATACAAGCCCTTACAGATTTCATAGTGGAGTTCACAATTTCCAAAGAACCTCCTATGGAAGACAGTGAGCCTCCAAACATTCAAGGGAAACTGTTCGTAGATGGATCGTCTAACAGTCAGTGCTCTGGCGTGGGAGTCATACTCGTTACTCCTGAGGAACACTCGATATGTTATGCTCTAAAGCTCGACTTCCCTACCACCAACAACGATGCAGAATACGAGGCCTTAATTGTTGGACTCAGAATTGCAATCAAACTTAACATCTAATCTCTCCAAATTTACTCCGACTCACAGCTCATCATACGCCTGGTGCATAGCGAATACCAAGCCAAGAGGTCACGGCTCACTCCCTACTTTGCTCGGGTCCGTGAACTTCTCACTAACTTGACCACTACATCATTACACACATCCCTTGAGAACAAACCGAGAAAGTTGATTCTTTAGCCAAGCTGGAAAGCTCTGGGGATCGCAACTCTTAGGACTAGCCTCAGTCGAAGTACTCGACTCTTCAAGTATCGATCAGATGCAAATTGATTCGGCTGCAACGACGGAAATTGAGCCCGAGCTTATCCTTGTATGACATCGATCAAGAACTACTTACAACACGGAATCCTCCCTGAGCGCTACAATGAAATACGAGAACTCACTTGCAAATCATCTTGCTACATCATTCAAGATGGAGTGATCTAATGAAGAGGATTCTCTGTTCCATTACTCTAGTTTGTAGCCCACAACGATGCCAACCGTGTGCTATTGGACATATACGAAGGCGAGTGCAGTGACCACACTGGAGGGAAACTCTGGCAAGAAAGATTCTTACATATGGTTACTTCTGTCCCACACTCGACTAAGATGCCACGGACTACGCCTGTAAGTGTGACAAATACTAGAGGTTTTCCAAGATTCCAAGATCCTTGCCTACCGAGCTAACGCAAATGGCCAGTATTTGGCCATTCACCATTTGGGGAAGAGATATCAACGGAACCCTTCCAATGGCTAGAGATGGTGCACAGTATGCTATCGTTGCAATTGATTACTTCACCAAATGGCTGAATCTGAGGCTCTTACAACACTTACTACCAAGAAAGTGATCAACTTCGTTGTCCGCAACATTATTACCCGATATGGAGTCCCCCAAGCTATCATCTCTAACAATAGGACCCAATTCGAGAGCACTGAGTTCAAGACCTTCTGCCGATGACACAACATCGAGAAGAGATTCTCGGCAGTAGCTCATCCTCAAGTTAATGGGCAAGTGGAGGCAGTTAAAAAAGTGATCAAATCCATCATCAAGAAGCGTCTAGAAAACCCAGAGGCTTATGGTAAACGAGCTCCGTCTGGCTATATAGGCCTACCGGATCACCCATAAGTCAACGAATGGTCATACTCCTTTCGCTCTCGCCTATGGATCTGAAGTCGTCATTTCTATTGAGCTTAAACTCCGATCTCATCGAGGCACTTACTAGGATCCGAAGACCAACCAATATCTCCTCTTGGAATCCCTCGACTTACTCGAAGAGAAAAGAGACGAAGCTGAACTCAGAGCTATCGCTCAATGACAACGAGTCGTCCAATGCTTCAACTCCAAAGTTCGTCTAAAGAACTTTGACATCGGCGACCTCATCCTAAATCGGATCTTTCCTATACTGACTGGCTTCAGTCCTTGCTAGGAAGGTCCGTACGTCATTTAATAGAGGCTTGGAGACGGAACCTTCAAGCTAACGACCGTTAATGGCTCTAAACTCCCAAGGGCATGGAATAGCGAACATCCCCACCGCTACTTCACATAGCTTAGTATACACATTTGCTGCATTCCAACAATACATTGATTTCATCAAATTCAAGGCATTGTAAAGTAAAAACCACTACTGCCAAAGTTATCGATAAAGTTAGTTCCAAATATGTATGTTCTTGGTGTGTTTACTTTTTGTGTAGTATGTTTGAGAAACTATTGCAACAGAATTGCATACACGAGCGCATAACATTGGATTAGTACCCAGAAGATTGGAATCAATCCTACTCAATTCGAGTCTCAAACCAACGATGAGACCGAGTATAAATAACTCGACTCAAGTCTCGAACCAATGACGAGGCTGATTATAAACAACTCGGGATGCTCATTCACTTGACTGTACAACCACGTTCCTAAGTCTCCTGACTTGGGGGAAGCCCACTACCCGAATGAGCATGACATCGACCACTCGTTCAGCTCCATCCGACCCAAATGGTCTGGATCATGGTACCAACTGGCAAATCAACGACGCCCTCAAACTCTAACCCGAATGAAACGACTGGAGAGTCTAAAGGACGAATCAACGACATCCATGCCTTCACATGATTCAAGACCAATGTCCTCGGGGAGGTCCCGAGAGAGAAGACATCGAACTCGAACTACACACGACTCGGAACTCCGACCAAGGGAAATCTCGAGAGCAAAATTGGCACTTACGAATTCTGCACGACAAGGGAAACCCCGAGAGCGGAGTCAACACATACAACCTTCGCATGACTTGTAATCCCAAGAATTAATCCATAGACAACGTTTGCTTAAGTGTAACGACAAGTATATTTGCGCAAGTATAGAAACTGGAAAGCGCAGACAAACATTTAAACACTTAACACAAATTATGATATAAAAATTTCAACTAGCACTTTCATTCACAACCAAAAACAAACTACATATATCTGCCTATCTTTCTAACAATATGGTGTACATGAAAACAACACCGTGCATCCAAAAGCGAGGGTCGTACTCGCATATACTATCAGCCTAATGACCAAAATGTCTATAACAATCTCTAGGATGATTCGCCCTTCTTCTTCTTAACAGATTCAGCACTGGGAAGGTCATTACCAGCCTTTGTCCTCTTTCCCCTAGAGTTGCCTCCGCCCCTTCCTCCCTTGTCCTTGATCGGGGAGATAGACTCATGGGATACCAACTTGGACTTCCTATCATTATCCTCGCCACCTATGATCTCTTTGACGTCTCCAGGTAGAATGATTTGCAGTGGTTTGGGAGTGGCGCCGGTGGTAAGGGTTAGCACAAACTCAGTCCCCCTCTTCTCTCCAGTCATCTTAGCCTTCTTCGCCTCCAACTCACTAATATACACGTAAATGTGTATATTTTATCCGCTTATTTATCTAGTTTTCTATTTAAAATAATTGATATTGTGTATTTATAGCTGTGTTTTCAGATTGTTGATAAAATGATTGGTTTAGAGCATTTGATGGATAAAGCATGAAGAATTTGCTTAAAAAGAGTGAAGTTGAAATTACTAAAGCTTGAAGAGTTTAAAGCTTGAAGAACGGTTGCAAATAGAGTTCAGTTGGGTAGATTTGGCTCACTAAAGACTCATGTTGCGTTCACATTAGCTCCTTTGCAAGGCTTCTCATTCACGCACTGCACGGGTTCACATTAGCTCGTTTGCAAGCCCTCTCACTCTACAGCTGCGTTCACACTAGCTTATGTGTTAGTTGGGCTAATTCTTTAGTCCCACATTATGGAATTTGCCAAGTAGCCTTTGTCATATCAGCTATAAATACACTTTATCTCATTCATTGTGAAACACACTTAGTTTTACTCTGTAATCTTTCTCTTGGAATAAAACTCTTCTTCCTCTGTTCTATTTAGTTTTAGTTTTATTTATGTTCATGTTATTTAATTTCTGTTTCTCTTCTTTTTTAGCTATGTCTAGCTAATCCCCTTTGATTAGGGGGTGATGACGCTAATAGATATGATTCAACATGAATCACATAGCCAATAGATGAGGACTTTATATATGTAGATCTGGATCTGAATCAAGGGTTAGATCTGAACCTTCATATTCTGTGTTGTTTAAGAGCTATGCTCCTTCACAGGGTATATTCATGTTCGATCTAACAATTATCAGATTTAGATCTAATTTAGCGTTTTAGAAATTAATTAGTGAATCTGTCCTGATAGTCTATGGTTGTTTAAGAGCTCAGCTCCTGCATAGGCTATGCTTGTCGTTATTTACTTATTTGTTTCTAAGAATCTAATTATCGTTGATTCATGTTTGTGACAGAAACATGAATTAGATCTATATTTATTTGTTGTCTATTGATGAGTGTGAATCTAATCTATGTCATTATCCCCTAATTGCCTTCTCTTATTATATAAATCTCTCTTTTTAATTGCTGTTATTTTCTGTGTTTTCAATCAATCAAAATACTAAAATAACTTGATTGGATTTATTAATTAAAATATTTTTGGTCCTAGAGTTCGACACCCTCTACAACAATCCTTGTTGTTTAGGAAAGCCGAACGGATTAAACAATTGTTTACAGTTGTTAATTTGTTCGCAAACAAATTTTGGCGCCGCTGCCGGGGACCAAAATTTTTTTTATTTTCAAATCCTTCGGGTTATATATTCTTTAATTTTCTCATTTTTCGTTTTTTTTATTTAAAAAAAAAGCACAAAAATATTTTTGTTTTTGTTTTCTTTCATATATAGAAAAAATCTTGATTAGACGATTTGGTATTAAAATATTGATATTAAAATCTCTAAGACAAAAGAAAAAAAATGCAAAATCTTGTTTGATTTCTTTCCTTTTTTCTCTACAATTTCTTTCCCTTTCTTTGATTTATTTCTTTCCAGTTTCTACAAGCTCTACCCTTTTTACAAATTTCTAAAAAAAAATCCTTTTAAAAATTCTCTTCACTGCCTCTTCTTCTCAAGACAAATTCTAAACCCCCTCCACCCTTCTCTGTTAACAAGTCCATACATCCACAAACACCACTTTCAATCCAACCCTCCTCAAATCAAAACTCCAACGCCCAAGAACCCATCTTCCATCATAACCAACTACAATCCCTGTCACCACTTCAACAAACGCCAAAACCAAATTTTGGCACTGTAACATCAACCCCTGACCTCTGTAATCTTCACCCACGCCATAACATAACCAACCACTCACCATACAACACTCGAACCCCCAAACTGTCCAGCAAGTCCACATACTTGCAACTAGATCCCCTTTTAGAAACCGCTACACCACAAACCGTCCACTTCATTCGCCAGTCGCAACTCAGACCTTCCCTCAATCCGTCCATACCCAAACTACCTCACCACCTCTCGAATCATCAAATCGTCTTCATCCGCATAACAACAATTCACAATCACTAACCAACAGCTCCACCCCCATCCTCTGTCCTCGCCAAGCCGAGTACCCATCACCAATTTTACTCCATCAACCATTTCAAAACTTGTCAGCAAGCTCCACAACCCATAAGACAATTACCTCGTCACAAGCACCACCAGCAACTCCAGTACTCAACTGTGTAACCCTTTCTCAGACCGCACTCTTCTTCTCTCAGAGCTGCAACCCCTTCACAAACACAACTCACAAAACAGTCAAACCCACTGTACAGCCCACCCCCTTTCAAAAACGATTACCATCAATTCATCACCAATCTTACCTATTCACAAACTCTCATCTGCCTGTCACCAATATCACACGCATCATCACAGTTTCACTGCCTTACTGCGCATCCTCCAAATCCGAACCACCACAACTAATTCACTCATCAGACTCCGAAACCCCCTGAAAGCGAACCCCAGATCCGACTATTCTTCACCATCCGCCCCATCCCCAAAGTTCCGGCCTAAATTACTTGCTAACCCCAAACCATCTCCAGCCGACGAAGCCAAAATTACTCCCAATTCCCACTACAACATTCATCTGCACCATCGCCTTCACTTGTCGATTTTGGACAGGTTGCATATTGCGAAACAAATTTAGGGTGCGAATATTTTATTTTCATATCCGAAACCTATATTGAAAATCACGAGAAAAAGGAAGTTTATAATTTTGGATAGATTGCGTAGTGCGAAACTATTGGATTTAGGTTTGAAGCCGATTTGATTTGGAAGAGTACCTATTGGATTTGAGTTGGAGTTTCCTTGTAGTGAATAACTGCTAGCTTATTTGGGTGGGGAATTATAACTGGGCCGGGCCTTGGCATCATTTGTAGGCTCGGAGTATTTTTAATACGTTGAGTTGTTTTCGATCTAACTAGGTTCTTTTGATTTTATACCTTCCCAAAAAAAAATTTGAGAAATTTGTCGAAAACAGGTACAGTGGATATTAGAAAAAGGCCTTAAAAAAATTTTTTTGGGCTCCTAGCCCGAACCCGTACCGCAGCGCAGTCAAGCAATTTATCGAAGGCGACAACAATAGGAAGCGGCGGACTATTCAGGGTTCGAGCGGTTGCACACCAAGTGGGGTGTGAACGCGCTAGCGCGACTCAACTGCACTGGACGGACTGCCGATCAAGGTGAGTATTTTCTAACTCTACAGGGACCGCTGCTGCAAAGAAAAATATATAGAAATTGCGTGTAAAAATTTTCTGCAGGTGCCGCGGCTTGCTTGTAAAAATTTTATTTCTGTAATTTATTATTCTGTGTTTGTTCTGTGACTGAATATTTTGCCTGTTGTTGTGTGGTTTAAAATTTTAAACGAACGTGGGATTAATTGAAAAGTTTATTTTTGAAATCGAATCGAGGATTCCCCAAAGCTCATAGGACAAAATATTTGTTAAATTGACAATTAGGATTGATACTCTCTGAGGTGTCTAAGGAACGGTAGAGTCTAGAACTCAAACAGGTTCTTAAATCTTCAGTCATGTTTCTACGGTGATTCGTGGAACACTGATAACTCCTGTCCGAACCTGGCCCAGACTTGTATTCATATAATCCGATGTTGTTAATTTTAACATATTTTTTAGGAGTTTCTTTAGAGCCACAACTTTGCAACTGATTTTTCGATGAAAAACTCTCTACTTCTAGTACATGCGCGCTTTCCCCATGTACAACCAAAATTGCAATTCTTTTCAAACTTTAAATGACTTTGGTTTTAATTCAAATCAGACTGAATTTCAAGCTGATTTTTTTCCGAATAATTTCCACCAATCTCATCAAACGGTTGTACCCCAATATGAAAACTGTCATTCTATGATTAATGATAATTTATCTGAGGCGAGACGACTGTTAGCATAAATGTCTAAGCAAAATGCTGAAAATCAAAACAATTGCAACACGGGTTTTAACGAAATTTTGAAAACCAAAATGATTTTCATAATACGAGTGAATGTCAAATGTTGGTTATCGAATATGAAAAATGTGTTGCGAACAAGCTAAATTTTTGGCGATGTTGGTTTTGGAAAAAAAATAATGGACGACTTCTAAGAGATGAGGTGGATGAGTTTTTAAGGTCAACCAGTGAGGAACACATAGAAATGACAAATCTAAAAAACAACATTTTGAAGTCGGGTGTGTTTACCAATTTGATAGATGAGAGCCTGAGTGAAATTGATCAATTAATGCATGACATTTGGAATTGTCGCGAGGACATCAAGGAATGGACACGAATTTTAGATGAAAAACAAGATTTTGAAAATAAATATATCGAAAACATGCGTAACATTGAACAACTGGCTCAATACACTATTGAACTTTGGCAAAATCTAGAGAAGTTATTACTTGAGGGAATTGAGGATGTTGATGAATTTGAGGATTTAATGAAACTTGGCTTGACTTACGTCGAAGAACTTGCTGAAAGAATAACAGACAGCAAACAAAGTTGCACTAGGATAGTTTATCACATTTCTCTTCTTCAAACTGAAGTTAAAAACTTGTACAACAACTACAAATCCCAATCTAGTGACAAACAACTTTCTGCCAATGTTTCTTTTGAAACAAATAGTCAGGCATTAACTTCGTCACAACAGTACATAACGATTATTGATGATTCTGACGATTTGACTATTGATGAAAATGAAATTTTTGAAAAATCTCTGGTGCAAAACTCTGATTTCTGCGAAACTGAAATTCAAACTCAAACTGATGCTTCTGCTGAAAATTCAACTCTTACTGAAATCGAAAATTGTCAACTAACGACTTTTGAAATTAATGAAAATCTTAATGAAGTTGTTGAAATCTCGGTAATTGATTTGAATTTAAATTCTCTTGAAAACAAAGACGTCAACCTTCAATTTGGTCTTCCTTTCTCAAATTCTGAAAATTTTGAAAATTTAGAAAGTTTAGATTGTCAACTTGAAAGAAATGACGATGTGGGTAACAACTGTTTAGGTGAGGATGATTTTGATGAGCGAAAACTTCTTGAATCGATTGATGATAATGTTGTTGGGACTGAAATTGAAACTAAATCATTTGAAACCTTTGAAATTCTTGAGGTTAGACACAATGACAATTTTTCTGAAACTATTGAAACCCCTTGTGACTTGATCGTTACAACTGAATCTCACTTTGATCACTTGTTTTTCAATGATAAATTTCTGCAGTATATGAACTCTTTTTGGAATAACACGGTTTTTGAGAAAACACGATTTCGAAATTTACTGAAAATTCACTTGTTTGATTTTAACTTTAGGTTTATGAATGAACCTTTAGTCAACAAAATTTGCAATATCAAAGCAAAACTGAACAATATTTCTAAAAATCATTGTGGGGGTGAGAATGCTGCACATGTCTCTCAATTTATACATCATCTGAACAAATCAAACTTTGTTTTTGAAACTTTTACTGAACCCCAGCTCGATGACCTCTCTTTAGTTGCTACAGAAATTCAATTCGATTTTAGGATCAATTGTAAGCTCAAAACTTTAAAATTAGCAACTCAAACTTTTGAAAAAACGAATTTGTGTCTCATAATCTTAATGAGGTTGATCCATTGGTCCATTGTGGACCGGTACATCTATTCGATGACTGCGTATTTTCTGCACGCACATCTGGTAAGTCGTGCTGACCCTCTTATTTTATTTCCCTTTCACTAAGATATGTCTGATTAACGACTGTGAGGACACAGTCACACTCAAGTGTGGGGGGAATTTACATTACATCAGCAATCAAATTTTATGAAGTAGGTCATTCATTGAACAAGGATTGACTTAAATTCATAAATAACACCTTTGTTCTTGTTTGATAAGTTGAATTGTTGGGTGATGGGAATGAACATTATTTATTCATTGAATCGTAATGTGTCTTTTTAAGATGCTAGCTTGAGACTATGCAGACGTTAGTCATGTTCTGGAGTAAGCGTGTCAACCCTTGTTATACATGTTAGAATGTGCAAGTAAAAAAAAATCAAATAATAATGATTTTACACTTACATTTGTTGGATTTTATGAGTTCGTTTTCATGCATAATATTTTCTTTTCCACACAAATTTTCAAAATCGTAAGTTCTAAATCCACTTGTCCCACTTAAGGAGAAATGACTCATTGTAGCGTTCTTCTTCGATACCCCACATTATTCAAACCCAAGTTTTTAGTCGATTTACATCCATGTTTTGACAAGTTTATCTTATATTGGTATACTCAAGAACCTTTGTTTAAAGGTCAAAAACGTCACTTTTTATACCAATATTACAACACCCACTCCGTACTTGTTTTAAGGTAGGATAACCATATACAACTTCTTATTTTATATGGGTTATCTATCTTACGAAACTTTGCTTATCATTCCTTTCAGCTTTTTGTATAACATCAATCCAGACTTGTGTGTTGAATTAAGGTTATAGAAGTAGAGTAACTAGGGCACAAAACTTTCCTTTCATGAAGTGTTGGTTTAGTAGAGGAGGAATCAAATGAAATAATGTATGGTATCATTCCATTCCATCTCCACTCATCATTCATCATGCAAAAAAAAAATAGAAAAAAAATAGAAAAAAATCAAAAAAAAATGAAATAAAGAGAGAGTCTCTCTGAATAAAATAGTCATTCATCATTCTTGACTATAAAAGCATTCAATTCCATTCCATCCACATCCATTCTACTGTACTTGGAAGTGAGGATTGTAGTAGACGAGATGAAAGGAAATAAAAATGTTCATATGTGCCTTAGTAATACTTTATCTTTTGTAATTTGAAGTTCAACTAATACACTTGCCCTCTTATCTAGAATATTTACTTACAAAATTTTCCTTCATCTATGCATAACTCATATCCAATACATTACAGTTACATTAGTGCAAAATCATTCAAAAAAAAAGGGAATAAAGAAATGATTGGGTGCACATTGTCGATGTGTAGAACTTTGGTTGACACCACGCTCTTAACCTTCAAGACAATTACAGTGTTATCAAGGAATTACGATTCATCTTGAAAATTTTTATTCATTTTTGCACTAATTATGGGATGGACAATTTGGGGCTAAACCGTTATTATTGAAGTTAGGTGAAATCCTTGGAATGTGAAAGACCTTAAATAATCCGCGTACATAAGACGCTTTGGATTTTGAGGGTAGTATCCGCTGAAAACCCTCACGAGACAACACTCGTCCTACTGGGGACACCCAGAGGTTTAACGGCTTGTTGCATACGCTAAATGCAATCGTGTTTCCTACGAAAGTGTGACATATCTTAGTTTAATTTATTCGGGGACGAATAAAAAGATAAGTGTGGGGGTATTTGATATACACGTAAATGTGTATATTTTATCCGCTTATTTATCTAGTTTTCTATTTAAAATAATTGATATTGTGTATTTATAGCTGTGTTTTCAGATTGTTGATAAAAAGCTTGGTTTAGAGCATTTGATGGATAAAGCATGAAGAATTTGCTTAAAAAGAGTGAAGTTGAAATTACTAAAGCTTGAAGAGTTTAAAGCTTGAAGAACGGTTGCAAATAGAGTTCAGTTGGGTAGATTTGGCTCACTAAAGACTCATGTTGCGTTCACATTAGCTCCTTTGCAAGGCTTCTCATTCACACACTGCACGGGTTCACATTAGCTCGTTTGCAAGGCCTCTCACTCTACAGCTGCGTTCACACTAGCTTATGTGTTAGTTGGGATAATTCTTTAGTCCCACATTATGGAATTTGCCAAGTAGCCTTTGTCATATCAGCTATAAATACACTTTATCTCATTCATTGTGAAACACACTTAGTTTTATTCTGTAATCTTTCTCTTGGAATAAAACTCTTCTTCCTCTGTTCTATTTAGTTTTAGTTTTATTTATGTTCATGTTATTTAATTTCTGTTTCTCTTCTTCTTTAGCTATGTCTAGCTAATCCCCTTTGATTAGGGGGTGGTGACGCTAATAGATATGATTCAACATGAATCACATAGCCAATAGATGAGGACTTTATATATGTAGATCTGGATCTGAATCAAGGGTTAGATCTGAACCTTCATATTCTGTGTCGTTTAAGAGCTATGCTCCTTCACAGGGTATATTCGTGTTCGATCTAACAATTATCAGATTTAGATCTAATTTTAGCGTTTTAGAAATTAATTAGTGAATCTGTCCTGATAGTCTATGGTTGTTTAAGAGCTCAACTCCTGCATAGGCTATGCTTGTCGTTATTTACTTATTTGTTTCTAAGAATCTAATTATCGTTGATTCATGTTTGTGACAGAAACATGAATTAGATCTATATTTATTTGTTGGCTATTGATGAGTGTGAATCTAATCTATGTCATTATCCCCTAATTGCCTTCTCTTATTATATAAATATCTCTTTTTAATTGCTGTTATTTTCTGTGTTTTCAATCAATCAAAATCCTGAAATAACTTGATTGGATTTATTAATTAAAATATTTTTGGTCCCAGAGTTCGACACCCTCTACAACAATCCTTGTTGTGTAGGAAAGCCGAACGGATTAAACAATTGTTTAAAGTTGTTAATTTGTTCGCAAACACTCACCCTTCTTCTTGGCGTCCTATGCAGCCTTTTGTTCTGCCAACTTTTCGGCCTTACGTTGTTTGGCCGCATCTGCTTGGAGCTTCTTGAATGCCTCTTCACCCCTCCTTATGGCGGCATCATCAGCCTGTTTCTTCTTGGCCTCATCGTTGGACCTCTTCTTCACTGCCTCATCGGCAGCTTTCTTCCTAGATATCTCAGCCTTATCCTTCCCGTCATCATCCTGCCATGCCTTCTCCTTAGCCTCCTGTAAGGCAGCCTCATCAGCCTTCCTTTTATCTACCTGCTCCTCAGACTTGGCCACTATTTTAGCCTTCTACGCCTACATCATGTCATGCAATATTTGCAGGCCTGCATCTACTGGACCCGTCACTTGGTTTCCCTGGCCATCGACTATTTCCCCTTCCTCGAAGAGAAGATCTTTAAAAATATTAGGCGTTAGGTCCACAGCTGAGAATGTATCCATTGGGACACCTCCCTCTCTGAACTTTATCCCTCCCAATCCAGTCTCAAGTAAGTGGGGAGGTGTCGGGGTAAAGCCCGTTGTCATTTTTGCTCCAAAGGGGCCTGCACAACAAGGAAGAAAGCTACTTAGTCTCTCTCAACTTAGTGCTTATATCCTTTTTGAGCATTCATGATAATGAGGCTTTACCTCTGGAAACTTGCAGCGTAGGGGAAATAAGCATAGTGCTCGCGATTGTTGGAAGAGAGGAGCCTTCTATTCCCAAACCAAGAAAATCTGGGTGATACTCAAGAGTAACGAAGGTTGGGACCATTGGACCGCTGGTAGTGGCGTATCACGTAACTTGTTGTTCATAGGAACTCCTCTCTGCAAATTCATGAGCGACAACCACGATCCCAATAGCCACAGATTTTCCTTCGGCAGCAGCAATTTCCCCCAACCTCACCCTTTCAACATCCTCTCGTAACAGCCTCCTCCCTTCCTCTAACACCTTGCGTTTATCATCAGTAAGGAGGGCTTCCATGAGAAGAAATCCATCCAATGCCTCCTCCTGTAATCTCCTAGCCTCAAATTCCAGCAACCTTTTCCTAGTCCGAGCCATCATCGGGGGGTAATCATTGAAATAAGAGATTCTACGGAATCTCGGTGCTTTAACGTACATAACCTAGATGGGCTCCTCCAAAGACTCCTCTACTTTGGCCTCAGCATCCTCAATTTCCTCCCTGAGCTACTCCACCTCTCTCTGATGCTCGGCACTTATCCCATCCAATGTGCTCAACACTTCTTTATTGCTAGCCTTAGCGGCCTCTCTGTCCCTCTTGGCCACATCCAGGAGCCTCCTTAACTCGACATTTTCTTTCTAAAGCCTCTGAGTCTCTTCATTCTTAGCTTTTAGCATTTGGTTCTCCTTCACTAAGGCATCGTTGTCCGTTTAGAGCTGCTGAACTTCTTCATTTTCCTTGTACAAATTGTTATTCTCCTTCGCCGGCTCTAGGTTCTTTTTTTTAGAGTTGTGTTATCGGCTGTCACCAAGACCATGGTGTCTTTTAAAGTGTTGACGGCAAAAAATGTCGTCACACCCAAAGATTCTCCATTACTTAGAGAAATATGTTTCGCGTGGGAAAAGTAAGTGCAGAAAGTAGTAATAACACGGTAGATTTATATGGCTCAATCCCTGAGGGGCCTACGTCCACTTTGGAAGAGTTGGTGATATGTTATTGGCAGTAGTAAGTTACAAGCTTTGGACTATCTCATGACATCCTTTTACAAACATTTCCAAGTATTTTGGAGTCACAATTGTCATATACATAAATATTGGGAAAAGGTAAATTTATGCTTCTTCTTGCTCAAAGCAAGGATGCCCTTAAAGAAGTCACTTGGAGCTCTCAAGAGGTGTCAAATAAACCAATTTCTAACCCTTTTGAAGTGTGAGCTTAGGGGTATTTATAGTGGAGTGGTTAGGTGTGAGTAAGTAGGATTTAGGGAATAACAGTACATTTCGTATCCCTGGATGGCTGCATCAGGAGTTTCGACTCCCTTGAGCAGAGTTTCGTACCCCTTTCAGGGGATACGAGTTTCGTATCCCATATGGGGGATACGAAATAAGGTATCTCCAAAGAGATGCGATAATCCCGTATCTCCCTAGGATACGAGATTCATATCCCCTAGGGGTACAAGCTCGTATCCTTTGGGGATACGACAATATAGAGAACCGGGAGTCGTATTGTGGAGGGGTTCGAAGCTTCAGCTTGGCCGAGGGATATAGGATTTTGCAGCATGGAGGGAGTCAAGGTTTGCTTAGTACGAGGTTGAGGGATTCGAAGGCATTCGGGTATGAAATTGTGTGAAGGCGGGGGATCTGAAACGAGGGATTCGAGCCTAAGGGGTTCGAAATAGAGGGATACGAAAATATGGTTTGATAACTGTTTTGAGGGGCTGTGAGGCTTGTGCTTACTCGACTTCTCTTGGTCATGAATTCCTGGTGTTTTGGGGATGCTTCCGGCTTTACCGCCACACAATGTGGTTAGTCGAGTGTGTCTGGTGTACTTTTGGGAACCGCACCAAAAGGTCGATTAACATTTTCCCCTTAAAGTACGTCTTGTCTTGACATGATGTGCTTTGAGTTGGTGAAAATATGTTGTTGTGTGACGACCAACCACAACCCCTGCACAAAACAAGAGGAACAATGCGCTGAAAGGTGTGCCAGGCAGCTGTGGACGATCATCATAGGTAAATAACAACATTGGAACCTGTCGTAGAACTCATAGCGCAAGGATAAAATATAATAGAAAATATACAATAGGTAATAATAGTGAAGCTTCATATAACAAACTTTTGAAACTTTCACAACATCCTGAAAGATATCCAAACATCATAGGAAATATCAAAGTCTGTACATAAAGCCTCACTACAACATCATAGAGCAACTCAAACAACGGATACAGAAATACTAGATAGTAATAAAACTGGTACATAAGCCTCCAGGTTGCCTCCGAAATACAACATTGTCCTCACTAAGCTATCCCCTGTCACCTGCCACCTAGTCTGCCCATCCACAACCGAAACAGCCTAAGGTAATAAGAGGAAACATAAAAAACTTGAGCCAGACAACAGTTTTAGTGAGCGATAAAATAGCTAACAAACATCAACAATAATGTATATGATAATGGATATATAAACATACTAATCTACCCACAACACCAAAGAAGAATAGGTAACTCGATGAGACTGAAGCTTTAGCTCAATGGGAATGACAACTTCGGATCCATAGGCAAGGGTGAATGGAGTTTGGTCGGACGCTAACTTATGGGTGGTCCGGTAGGCCGCCAAATGGAGCTCGTCTTCCCATAAGCCTCCGGCCTTTTCCATATGCTTCTTGATAATGCATTTAATCCCATTGTTGACAGCCCCGACTTTACCATTGGCCTGAGGGTGAGCCATCGTCGAGAATCTCTTTTCGATGTTTTGCAGTCGGCAGAAAGTCTTGAACTCTGTGCTCTCAAACTGAGTTCCATTACCAAAGACGATGGCCTGGTGGACTACTTAGAGGGTAGTGATATCGTGGACGATAAAGTTGATTACTTTCTTGGTGGTAATTGTAGAGAGAGCTTCGGATTCTGCCCACTTGTTGAAGTAATCAACTACGGCGATGGCGTAGCATGCCCCACCTCTGGCCATTGGAAGAGTCTCGATGATATCTATCTCCCACATGGCGAATGGCCAAGGACTGACCATTTGCATTAGCTTGGTAGGTAGGGATCTTGGGATCTTCGAGAAGCGCTGGCATTTATCACACTTGCAGGCATAGTTTACATCATCTTTATCGAGTGTAGCTAGAAATAACCATATCTATTAACTTTTCTTGCTAGAGTTTGCCCCCCAGTGTGGTCGCCGCACTCACCTTCATGCACGCCTAGTAACACGGTCGGCATTGTTGTGGGCTACACACCGAAGTAATGGGACAGAGAAACCTCTTCGGTAGAGCACTCCTTCCAAGATGATTGGCGAGTGAATGCCCATCTTTCCTTATAGCATCCAGGGAGGGTTTCGTGCTGCAGGTAGTTCCATATTGGTGTCATTCAAGACTCGGGCTCGGTCTCCGTCGTCGTTACCGGATCAGTCTACATCTGACTGATGCTTAGAGAGTCGAGTACTTTGACCAGGGAAAGTCCCATAAGCTGTGCATCCTCGGAGCTTGCCAGTTTGGCTAATGAGTCAGCTTTTTCATTTTGTTCTCGGGGGATATACGTGACAACGTAGTGGTCGAAGTTGGTGAGCATTTCATGAACCTGAGCGATCTGTGTCCCCTTGGCTTGGTAGTCTCTCTATACCCGACGCACGATGAGCTGTGAGTTGGAGTAAATCTTGATGGCCTTAATGTTAAGTTCGATTGCAATCCTAAGTCTAGTGATCAAGGCTTCGTATTCTGAATCGTTGTTGGTAGCGGGAAAGTTGAGCTTTAAAGCGTAGAATATTGGGAGCTCCTCTGTAGTGATGAGCACGACTCCGGCACTAGAACACTTATTGTTGGAAGATCCATCCTTGAAGAATTTTCATTGAATGTCCGGGATTTCGATGTCTTCCGAAGAAGGCTCTTCCGCAATGGTGAATTCCACTATGAAATCGACGAGCGCTTGTCCAAGGATGGCTCGGCGAAGGATGGATGTGATCTCGAACTGACTCAGCTCTATATTCCACTTAAGTAGTCGTCCAGATGCCTCAGGTCACTGCAGGACCTGTCGTAGCGGTTGGTCAATGTAGACTTTGATGGGGTGAGACTGGAAGTATGGTCGTAGATTCCAGGAGGAGATCAATAAGCAGTAGGCTAGCTTCTCAAGCTTTGGGTAGTTCTTTTCTGCCCCCGTTAATCTCTTGTTGATGTAGTAAATGGGTCGTTGGACACGGTCTTCCATGCGCACGAGTGCTGAGCTGATTGCATGTATGGAAACAACCAAGTAAACATATAAGTCTTCGTGATCCATAGGTTTGAACAAGATAGGTGGTCGCCTAAGTGATTAAGAAGGTCCTTGAATGTGACGACGCATTCCGGGGTCCATGCAAAGTTGCGCTTCCCTCTTCTGAGCAAGTCGAAAAAGGGGACGTATTTATCGGTGGCTTTAAAGATGAATCGACTTAAAGCGGTGACCTTCCTGTTTAAACTTTTAACATTCTTGATGCTTTGAGGGGACTGAATATCCCGGATAGCTTTGATATTATTTGGATTGGATTCGATGCCCCGCGAATTGACAATGAAACCCAAGAACTTTCCCGACGCAACGCCAAAAGAGCATTTCAAGGGATTGAGTTTCATGTCATATCGGCAGAGGACGTCTAACATTTCGGAGAGGTCACGGACGTAGTTGTTAGACATCTTCGATTTTACAAGCATATCATCCATATATACCTCCATGGATCTTTCAATCTGGTCCTTGAAAATGAAGTAAACCAGCTGTTGGTAGGTGTCTCCTGCGTTCTTAAGACCAAAGGGCATGACACGATAACATTATAACCCGAGGTCAGTTAAAAGAAATATGATCCTGGTTCGGGAGGTACATCGGAATCTGATTGTAGCCGGAGTAGGCATTCATAAAGGATGAAGCTAGTATTTGGAAGTTGAATCAACCGAATGGTCGATCTTCGGAAGCGGGAAGTTGTCCTTCGGACATGCCTTGTTCAAGTTGGAGAAGTCGACACATGTTCACCACTTGCCGTTTGCTTTCTTCACCAGGACTGGATTAGGGATCCATTTGGGGTAGTGGGATTCTCGTATGAAATTGTTATTGAGCAGCCTATCTACCTCTTCCTTGAGGACATTCAATCTTTCGATTCCCAAGAATCGACATTTCTGTTTGATCGGAGGTTGCAAGAGATTAATAGTTAGCCTGTGACAAGCGACTGCAGGGTCGATGCCACATATATAGGAGTGGGTCCAAGCAAATATGTCAAGGTTAGCCCTTAAGAAATCCCTAAGATCTTTCTTTATTGCAGGGTGGAGTTGCGATCCAGCTTTCAAGACCTTTATCGGGTCAACGGGGCTGATCGGAACATCCACTATAGGCTCTCCTGGGGTAGCCCTTTCGACATTAGGCTCTTCGTCTCCCCTTA
Organism: Allium sativum; assembly: GCA_030737875.1. Taxonomy (NCBI): domain Eukaryota; kingdom Viridiplantae; phylum Streptophyta; class Magnoliopsida; order Asparagales; family Amaryllidaceae; genus Allium; species Allium sativum. The sequence continues at coordinate 898,071,349 of CM060910.1, read as the reverse complement.
GATCGAGATCATCGAAAAGACAATAGTGGCGCCTGAGCCAAGGCTTAGACGCCTTTGATTGCTATGAGGAGACGGTCTTGGCGCAAGAAGGCGGAGACACGGTCTTTCCTTTGTCCTTATTGTGTGCATTCCTGCACTCTATGAGGTAGCAATCTCTGGCTGCTTCTTGGTTGCCTTTTACGGTACCGATCCCATTTTCTGTCAGGAACTTCATTAGAAGGGACCATGGTGACATGCAGACTCAGAACTCTACAAGGAAGGGGCGTCCAAAGAAGACATAGTACGGGGAGATGACGTCGATAACCACAAAGGAGAGGATTAAGAACCATCTCTGATCCCCTTGTCCAAGTTCTACAGGCAAGTCGACCATGCCTACATGGTGATTGGAAGATCCGTTGAATCCGTGGATCATGGCATGGCAGGGCTTCAGGTCTTTGGCCTTAAGTTTCATCTAGTCATAGGCCGCCTTGAAGATGATGTTGACCGAGCTTCCTGGGTCGATGAGGATTCTTCGAATGAAAGCTGATCTGATCTCGGCCGAGATGACGAGAGGGTCAATGGTTGCGATATCGATTCCCGTGGAATCTCTCTCGTGGAAGATAATATCGTCTCGCATTGTCTTCTGGAGCTTGGCGGGGACAGTCTCGTCCAAAGTAGAGCAAGCTTCGTGGGTGGCATGCTCTATGGAGTTGGCGTAATACTCCATCTTGCGGAAGCTGTCGCGTGTGGGGTGAGGTCCGCCACATATAGTATTGATCACGATGCCGCCTGATCTTTCGTTAGATGGCCCTAGTGTCGCGTTTGCAGGTGTTGGAAGTGCGGGTGTTGGAGGACTCGTAGCTGCTTCTGGAGGAGCAGGATCCTGAACATACTGTTCAAGGCATTTTTTGCGGATGAGTTTTTCAATCGCATCCTTGAGGTGACGACAATCATTAGTGTTTTGCCCATACATGTCGTGGAATTTGCAGTATTTGTCGGAGTTTTTCTCGCGGTCGGTGGATTCCCTAGTGTTGAGCTTCTTATACTGGAGAGCATTACAGGTCTCTAAGTAGATTGTCTCCATATCCCGATTCAGTGGAGTGTAGGCCCATAATTCTGGTAGCGGTCGTGCTTCTTAGAATCTACAAGAGCCTGGTTGTTGTTGAGACCGCTGTTCGGCTTTGGATTGTAAGGGCCGCTCCTTTGCCCTTGTCAGGGGATTCCCCGACCCTCTTTCCTTTGATATTGCCGTCGACGATGTCAGCCTACGGGTGATTGGAGCGGTTGTCCCAAGAAGCTCGATTGCACCTTTCTTCTTCTTAGCACTAGAACTAACCAACCTTTTCATAGAAAGCCTCTAAGTTCTTTGGTTGCTTTCTCTTGATCCAGGCTCTGAATTTGGAGGTAGGAAGGACACCTTTTGCAAGTTGGAAGAGCACAGTGCGAGATTCTGGGTCGTCGACCTCGGCGAGGCAGTATTGAATCACACAAGATAGATCTTGAGGGATTATGTCGGCCCTTGGTAGATATTAGATAAGGTGAGGGCGTTCTTCGGAGTCGGAATGTGCATCCTGATATGCTTAACTAATTCCGTGGCCAGTTGACCGAAGTTATTAACAGATCGGAGTGGAAGGAGGGAGAACCAAAGCAGAGTTGTGCCCGACAAGAAGACTGGGAAAAACTTGCATTTAACCGCGTCAGTGGCTCGACTGGAATTTCTTTGCCATTCATAGCGGTTTGTGAAGGCATAAGGGTCAATCGTGTCGTCATAGAGTGCCATATGTAGCATGTTGAGGCGTCGTGCCATTCGTCTTCGTGAACGATCCTAGTGAAGGGATTACGCCTTAAGAGGGTTTCCCACGACTCATTGGCGTTCCCTCACATATCTCTCATGGTCCTTCAGACCATGTCGGGGAGATATGCTGGATGAGGATCTTCTGGTGGAACCCATTGGTTTTGGCGAACTTTGGGAGTTCTTTTCCATGGGCACCTTCTGTGATGCACGTCGGGCTCATCCTCTTCCATATTGTCGACATCGATGGCCTGGTTTTAGTATAGCTGGTGAGGTTGAGTGGGCTGGTGTGCATCCTGATCCGGAGGGACTTGAGCCTGCTGGGTTGTCGGAAGTGTAGGCCCCAGGTTCCGAGCAACAATAGTTGGGTTCTATCGAGGAGGGGGTCGGTTACTCAGACCCGGTTCTTCGTTGATAATCAACCAGAAGCGGTCACGGTACTGCGTTCCCCCACTGTAAGTAACGGTGGTTCGATCCTCGTTTCCATTTCCGTTTATGTTGTCGTTCCCGTTATTATGAGCGTTGGAGCAGACGGCGAAGTTATTGATGAGGCTGAACCTCCTTCTTTGATGTGGGCCCCTTGATTCAAAAGAAGAGGTTTCCGATATAGTATGCAACGGTCGGGCATTGTTCTGAGCGAGCTGAAGTCGAGCGACGATGTGCTAACTGTCTTGAAGTTGAAGCATAAGGTCGATGTTGTTTTTTAATGCTTGGTTGAGTTCAAAAGCAGTATTTTCGTACTTCTTATTAAGTGCATGGATCTACGCTTCAGTTGCAGGGGCTTCAGGGTCCACAAAAGGAAGAAGTTCTATTTCAGCCGGATTGTCTATCGATTGAGTTTGCTGGAAAGTACTGGCGTTAGCTATGGCAGAGGATCCGAGCATCTGATTCTTTGTTTGCTTAACCATCGTAAGCGGACTCGGCGGCGATTTATGGAAGAAACCTAAAGCGCTTCAAAGTCGAGATGGAAATGTGTGACAAAGATGCGAGTTCAAGTTCTCAGTGAAAGCACCTGTAGAATATTGATGGCAAAAAATGTCATAACACCCAAAGATTCTCCGTTACTTAGAGAATTATGTTTCGTGTGGGAAAAGTAAGTGCAGAAAGCAGTAAATAACACAGTAAACTTATAGTGATTCGGTCCCGTGAGGGGCCTACGTCCATGTTGGAAGAGTTGGTGATATTTTACTGACAATAATATTACAAGCCTTGGACAATCTCATGACATCCTTTTACAAACATTTTCAAGTATTTTGGAGTCATAATTTTCATATATAAATATTGGGAAAAAGTAACTTTTACGCTTCTTCTTCCTCAAAGCAAGGATGTCATTAAGATGTCACTTGGAGTTCTCAAGAGGTGTCAAATCAACCAAATTCAAACCCCTTTAAAGTGTGAGCTTGGGGGTATTTATAGTGGAGTGGTTAGGTGGGAGTAGATAGGATTTAGACACCACAACAGTACATCTTGTATCCCTGGGTAGCTGCATCAGGAGTTTCGACTCCCTTCCGTGAAATGAGCAGAATTTCGTACCCCTTTCAGGGGATACGAATTTCATATCCCCTATAAGGGATACGAAACAGCGTATCTCCTGAGAGATACGATAATCTCGTATCTTCCTAGGATACGAGATTCGTATCACCTAGGGGGTACGAGCTCGATTCTCTTTGAGGATACAACAATAGAGAGAACCGGGAGTTGTACTGTGGAAGAGTTCGAAGCTTTAGCTTGGCCGAAGGATACGGGGTTTTGCAACATGGAGGGAGTCGAGGTTTGCTTGGTACTAGGTTGAGAGATTCGAAGGTATTCGGGTATGAAATTGTGTGAAGGAGGGGGATCCGAAACGAAGGGTTCGAACCTAAGGGGTTCGAAATAGAGGGATACAAAAATATGGTTTGAACACTATTTTGAGGGGTTGTGAGGCTTGTGCCTACGCGACTTCTATTGGTCTTGAATTCCTAGTGTTTTTGTGACACTTCGGGCTTTACCGCCACGCGATGTGTTAAGTCAAGCGTGTCTGGTGTACTTTTGGGAACCACACCAAAAGGCCGGTTAACATAAAGTTTTCTCTGCTTGTTGTGCCTCTCTCTCCAACTTCTTGTATTTCTCCTCCCATTCAGCTGTTTCAACAAAAGAAAGTTAGCATTTGAATATGTCACTCGTATGCAAGGAAACCGCTATGGTTCGAAGATTTATCTTATCCAATAACTTGTCCCGACTCCGGACACTCAACGGTTCAACCTTGACCGATTGCTGCAGATTCGCAATCTCCGCGTTCTTGTTACGAATCAGCTCCGAGAGATGCTCAGAATACTTCTTAAACATGTTGCACTGGTAATAAGCAGCGTGCACCTTTCTCCACATTGATTCGGTATCCTCCTGGAGAGCCAGATTGATGTCTGGAAGCCATTTTATTTCATCAAAGTAGTGCTTGGGGAATCGCTTTCCCAATATCGCCTTCCTCTGTTCAGAAGAAAGCTCCGGATCTTCAGGCACGTCTGGCAACTGATCCCTTTTTTTTATATACTCCCTTCTTTCTTTTATCGGTAGGCGACAACTCCTTTCCTTTGGAAGCAGGAATGGGCGCTGAGGGTGGAATATAAGGGTGGACGATCGACGAGGGCTGCCTAGTGCTCGCTGTGACGAGTTTTGTATATCTGTCCCGAACGTCCGAGCGGTGAGAGGAGGAGATTCAGAACGTCGAGGTCGTTCTCTGTAACGATGCTCATTGCTACAGTTGTAAGAGTGGGTGGGCTCATCAAACAAAGCAGTATCTCTCCTGAAATCCCCGATGAGCCCGCTCCTCGACGATTGGTGACTCCTATATCCATGGCCTCGACTTCTATCCTCTCGAACCATTTGGCCTACAAAGGAACAGATTCAAGATTAGACTCAAACGTTTTGTGCACACAAACAAATGTTGTATAATGCAGTGTTTATGAGTATGTGTCATAAGTGTTCTCTCAACAGACCAGATAGCGGCCCGCTCAAAGGAGTGATCTCCCCAACGTAAGCATTAAGCTTTCTATACTTGTGCCGCTAGGCCAAGGCGACGTAACTTTAGCAAACTATTATTCCTTGATTTGTCTAAATATCACAGCAAGATTAACCACATTCTTTTAACAAAATGAACGAAAAATCAAATATATAGACTTGTCAACCACATAACATAAATTATACACATAAATATCATAAGCCCAAAGTTGAACTTTTTTACGTTAATATATTTACCGTGTGTTGCTTTGCAGCATTAATGTCAAACGCCTGCATTTTAAAATTTATTTATTTATAAAACACTACACAATATCACTTAGCATTGTGCATTTAAGCTAATATGTTTAAATTAGTTATGTGATTTTGAATTTATCAAATGAAATCAACCAATAAATGGTTGTTAACTCATCTAATTAACGTTAAGTGTGATATCTAAAAATGTACACCATGTTCATATCAACAAAAATGGCAAAAGTAGTTTTTCTTTCAAATACAAAGTAATAAGGCACATAGTTTAAATAATATACGTAAACAATAAAAAAAAAATTATACACTTATTTCAATAACTTAATCATAAACTGAAGAAAACACGCTACAAATAGCTGCATTTTAACATTTATACAATTATTTGTTGAACCACCTCAATTCTTTCGTGATTTTTTGTATTTCAATTAATATATTTAAAGTACACATAAAATCTTAAATACTAATTCAATAAATAATCTTAAAGAGTATTTAGTTCATTTTTCTAATAGTTCTTAAAAATATATGTCAATTTTTCTCTCTCTATATATATATATATATATATATATATATATATATATATATATATATATATATATTCATATTAAGAAAAGGTAGTTTTACATGCAACTATAAAGATAAATCACATAACATGAACTACGTATATCAACAATAATGATAAAGTTGTGTAAATAATTAGTTATGATTCATTTATATCAAGAATTTACCATATATTACATCATAAAATTCTTTTTAAACATCAATAAATCCACAATAATTTATACATTTTTTCCTACATAATTGAACTAACTTCGTAACTTTACATTTAACTTATTTAAACAAATTTTATTAAATAACATTTGCTAATTTATCAAATAAATTATTAACATGTATATCTGTATTAACAAAAAAAAAAAAAAAAAATTTAAAATTCTCAAATACATACGCATACATTTTTATTGTGTAAGCTATAAAATTTAACTTACACACAAATAGTAGTAATATTTTTAATCAATAGTTTATAAATTTCACATCAAATTTATCATATACTACATAATAAAGTTCTCATTTTAATACTAAAATAACAAATATTATTTTTAATAATATTTTTTTGTGTAATGCACGGGTTACATAGTAAATACTAACGATCCAATTAGCAATAATATGCATGTTCACATGACCACTTTAAGCTAAATAATCTAACTGAAAGGCGGATATAGATTGTAATGGAAGGAACGAGATTCAAATAATAAATTTCATCTTTTCTTGCTCTTGCCGCCAGGAAGAATAGGAATAATTTGCAGCTGCCTACTGAATGCTTGGTTGAAAAGAACGCGAGTTTGAATAGCTGATATTACAGGCATCCATGCCAAAGCTGCTATTGGAGCAAAAAGAAGACACCCCATTCCATAATCATATGCTTTAGCAATAGCCGTTACACATTCCCATATGCTATATTCTTCTATCTTTGGCCTCATAACTTGCGCAACCTAAATCAAAACACAAGTACTGATATAAATGTCAACAGTTGAGAACACTGGTTGAGAGTACAAGACTAACAGGTTTATACAAGAGGAACTAAGGACTATGGCTATAAAATCATTAAAAACAACTATATGAAGCCAGGGAAGGAATTAATTAACACTCACCGATAAGAGACCCCAACCAGTGGGTAGAAATGCAAGACAACCTACTATTAGATCTCTAAATGAGAGCCGATACACACAGGTAAGAGCAACCAAACTAGCTAATACACCAAAGAAGAGAGTTAATTTGAAAAGTCTGAACATGAGGTGGTACTTCACGCTTAGTCGCTTTCTTCCGACATCTACTACCTACAATAAAGTAACAAACCATGCATAAACATACTACGGTGCATTATGATAAATCGTGTCATCCGAGAGTAACTGATATTCATGTTTTACCTTGACTAGAAGAAAAATGGCAATGATCACAGACCAGGAGAGGACATAAACAACAATTGTTTTGTTTTGTTGTGATATGTCAAGATGATACACCAACATATATTGATAAACAAAGAAACGGAGCAGCAAGATTATCTCAAAAATCCTTGAAAAGATGCCAGAGTATCTCAAATGTATGTACTCGTTGTTCCACCATGATTCCCAACTCTTTTCTGATTGCACTCCAATCCCCCCTTGAGTGTCCATCCATTTAATCCAGTTTGCCCAATCCTCGACTATCCTTCCCCATGCGAAACCAGAAGGATTAAAAAGAAATGGTGCAACTAGCCATGTTATTGCCAAAAACCATATTGAATATGTGATCATCATATATGCTATACTACTCTTGTATGATTTTCTAAACAAGCTGTAGATGGTCAAGAGGAAAAGCAACTCGAATCCCTTAACAAAGTGACTGCGTGAATATAGCTGATAATTTTCGGAGAAACTTGCATGGAAAACCACAAATTTACGACCGGTTGGTCTATATTTTGCACCACCATGAAGAATTGTTCTACCATAATAATGTGCTTTTGTTCCAAGTGAGAAAGTGAAGTAAACAGAAGCAAGTTGTAATTGCATGAGAATGAAATCGCTTATTGCAACACGAAAACCTTTCTCGAGACCAAGTTCCATGATCATGGGAAGTCCAGTTAATAGTCCTAACTGAAGAAATGATTGCGAGGCAAGAGCTGCTTCTAATGATTTGATATTGAGCATTTGCGCCTCATTAATCAACTCCTTTTCTAAACCACTAAGAACCAGGTACAGTTGTCCATACAGGAATACGTACACACCAAGGACTGATATCTAGAAATATAAAAAGAGTATTTGTCCATTACAGAGCTCAAAATTCCATAAAGGAATAGAAATTTCTAGTTAAAAAAAATACAAGTAATATTCATTGACATTAAAATTGTAAGCATGCACCTAAAATATGTTCATAAGTTTTAATTTATTTTGTACATCTTATACATAAACGAAGATAGAGTTTTCGATAGTTAAGAAGCTTTCTAACATTTAATCTTTCCTTTCATGTTAGGAGTGTTCATTATTCAAATTGATGAAGGTTCTCTAATGTTTTCTATTTACATGACGAAGAGATACCAAAATTTTGAGAAGAGCGAAATTACGAATATTTTTTCCTTTTTAATTTGTTTCTTTTTTTATTATTAATCTATATTTGTAAGTGCAACCTTTATTATTAGGGGTGTGTCGTATTACAGATTTATAATAGGTGAGATAAGGGATTCTAAGCGCTGAAAGTAAATACGATGACTCACAATGAAACCCACCAATGTAACATACCAGGCCATTAATGTAAAATCCAACTGTAGTAAAATAGAATGATAACATCCGAAAAAAGTCAAAGCGACGTCCAAGGCGATAGACATCACGACTAAGAGTTTGTTCGCTATTTCCATTAGCCACTTTAGCCTCAAACTTTGATATTTGGTTGAGACCAACATCACGCCCTTTTCCAACTTGCATATACTCTTTGTAAGTTACGTATCCTCGCCGTAACGTGGTATTAAATCCTGCATACATGTAAATATTGGTAAACTTTTCCAAAAATTAGACACCTTGGTGACATCATTTTCTGGACCCAGACATCTTGCAAAGTTGCATAACCCCAAGAGGTTCTACCACCTTGAAAATTTACAGAGAAACAGTATAATAACAAACTGTAACAGTTTTACCAGCAAAAACATCCTCGCTTAAGTTAATTGTTTTTGACGCTTTGCTTATGCCTCCTGTTGTCAGGTGGAACACTCTGTCAAATAGATCGGGATGACCATAATGAAATCGTACCCTGAACCCAAGATACACAATTGTTTATTTTCTAGAAAAATCTAGAGAATAAGTAAAATAACAAACCACATCCAATTGAGAAGGAGGCAATAGTTGTAAAATAATTTGATGCAGATATCCTTAATATATTAAGCAAGGTTCATACGCTTTTATTCATCAAATTACTGTTTACTGCATAGTTAAAAACTGGTGTACTTACATGGTTCAACGGCTAACCACAAGGTAAGTTTAGCAGATGTGCATTTTCAGGTATATAGATGAAAATGACACATACTAATAATAATTTAGTATTTTATGTTTGATATCATTTTTTTATATTATCATGACTGCTGATAAGGGGAGCTTGATGTTAGGGTAAAATGAAAACAGTTATATTACTCCTGCATCCAGTGTATGATTGTTCTTACTCTAAAATTGGGACTCATGCACCATTAAATTGACATATACAAAATGTTTGTATATATACCTTAGGGGATTTGCAAGGAACCTTTGTCCAATAGTAACAAAACTGCTCTCTTGGTATGACATGAATCCAGCAAGAGATGAAATACTGCAGGGAACAACCATACATGTTATGAGATGATACCCTACTAACATATCATGTATGAATTGGGGTGCTTATTGTCTATGGTCTAGCATTTATTGCTTACAACTATGCAATCAATGTGGCACTTTTTTATGTATCTCTGGTCTTTTATTAAAACAAAAACAGAAACTTACATGATATACCAAGTAGTGTTTGGTTTATTTTGTGTTTTGAGTTTTAGTTTTCAGCGTTAATTATAAAGTTGCAAAGATTTGAAGTATAGCGGAGATGACGGATCAAAAACGAGGGAGTGACGGAGAGGACGGAAGGACAGTGGAAGGATGAATTTGTTATCGTCCTTCCATTGTTTCTTAAAATATAGAAAACAATAAAAAATTGTTTTTGGTTTTGTGTGTTAACTTCGTTTTGTAAAACGATCGTTTTTCACAATATGTGTGCGTCGTTCTTACTTTTCTATATGCGAAAACTCAAAATAAAAAACTATAAACCAAACGCACCTTAATATTTTTCCAAACTTGTAACTAAATGAAATTTAGGTTGTTTTATAATAAAATACTGAAAAGGCTGACAGCGATATTCTACTAATACCATAAGAATGTACAACCTTCCGGTAAATATATGCTCTCGGAGACCAAGGATAGTAGGATTACGACTGCCACGTCGTTTTTGAAATTCTTGTAAAAGATTTCTTATCTTGAAAGCCTCCTCCAAATAGTTGTCCTGAAAATGAAAATAAAAATAAGTAAATATTTGAATTAAAAAATAAATAAAATAAAAAATAAAAATCTAGAAACGGTATTTCATGCATACCTGATTCATGTCAATTGTTTGGAGAGCATCTCCACGAGTAAAAATAATTGCATGGTTTTGGTTCTCAGGTTTCCCTTCTCCAATTATAGGCGGGCCAGGAAGTTTTATACGATAAATTTCCTGCACAAATTACAAGCAACATATTAAAGATGCAATGCACATGAAAGTATAGGCGGATTTATCTTAGCTCAAGAGAGAGGCAGTTGCCCCTTTCAGACTTTGCAATTTTATTTTAAGAGTTTTTTTCCCTGATTCAATCAAGTCATGCTTGACAGGGAGAGCAGCAAGAACAAAATGAACAATACCAATGAACAAAATGACTTGAAAGCCATTATTTTATTTTATTTGAAGTACGGTCTTAGAAAATAACAGCCAAAGAAGAAGATGAATGAAAAGGCATGAACAGAACGAGATTTTTATTTTTTATTCTTTTTTAAAGGTCAATTTCCAAAACTCACTGCAGTTTCAATATCAGCATATTACATTACACTGGAACAACTGTCAGTTTTTGAAAATTAGCGTATTTCAAAATGTTAGCACTTTGTTTTGAAAATTAACCTGAAATGAAAATTTATTTTATTTTCAAAATGTTGCTCGACTTTTTACATTTTCGTACCTACTTTTTATTCAATCACATAGGTACATATTTCAATCAAAATGTTCATATCTTTTTTTTTTTTTTTTCAAACTATAAATTTTGTTGCCTATTAAGTTTAATGTTGTAACTTTAGTTAGCTTTGTTATTTCAATTTTTTTACATTAGTTTTTCTATTCAAACAAATGCATGTTATGTCCTTAGAGTTATAGAGAAGTAATCATTAAGTTGGTTTTTTTAATTAAAAAAGATTATATGAAATATTTAACGTGGCATGTTATAAACTTATAATTATGTTTATTAAATATTAACCTGTACATAGACTCGCCCAGTTGTACTGAATTAATAACTACAAATGCAGCTGGTGCAGTTTTGTGTAGCTCTGTAGCGATGCTGCTGTGAGTATTGTGCATATGAATGCAATGCAAGCAATAAATTACTGTGAATCAGCCCATGGAGAAAATCATAAACAACAATGATCAACTATGCCATTCATAGATACCTCATCTAAATTATTGTCTGCTTTAATTAAAACTGAAGAATAAACTATGGGAGGTATGCCGCCGACAACTTCTTTCTCTTCGATGTAGGCAACACGAAGAGATGGGTACCTTGATTAAAGATATCATTAATCAGTAAAGTAACAGGTATATATATATATATATATATATATATATATATATATATATATATATATATATATATATATATATATATACACACACACACATATATTAGATGAACAATGGTATTTATGCATAAAAATGGTATTATTATCAAGTTCAATATGCAGTAAAATAAATAAACATAATAAAAGCTGCAAAAAGAATTAACCAATTCCTCACAACATTCATGTATGTGTGTGTGCATACAGACATACATACATACACACATACATACACACACATACATATGTGTGTATGTATGTATACACACACACACATATATATATATATACACACACACACACACACACGCATGCATGCGTGCACACACACGCACACACACACACACACACACACACACACACATATATATATATATATATATATATATATATATATATCTCAAAAATTTAGGAATCGATACCGAGTTTAATATCCATATTAAATAAAAATATACAACCAAAAACGTGCAAAAGATAAAATGATACCGCATCATCAATTCAATAATATCCTGAGCGTGCGAGTCCCCAAATATTTGACAAGAGAGGACATACGTAAATTTCATATCAACTAAAGCATCCAATTGAGCTGACAGTGAGGGCTGCCCATTTTTCTTCTGGTTATCTTTTTCAAAAGTAATCTGTCCCTTCAGAATATCTAGTTAGGTAAAATTATGCACAGAAATATATGGTAAGCTTTTCAGATGAAGGAAATAATACAGATTTGAAACACAGAAACTGATGCAAGAAAATCACCTTGATTGTTGGCCCTGTCTAGAAATGCTTGTAACTTCAAGGCTGTTTTATAGTTCATCATTCCTTTAACTGACACATGGAAAAAGTGATTTTAACATGCACATGCGCCCAACTAAAAATACATATATCAGCTTTTCCAACCTGTGCGGCTTAACGTTTGTCCACGGAAGGAAGCCCAATATCTTAATTCATCGTCTGAGTAACTAGAATTGAAACGCTCGAGAAAATTTTTCCACTCGTCTATGGAAATATAAGAATAAGTGTTATATCATGGTTCTGAGTTTAATTATAATAACAAAAAGTTAAATAGTTGCCTGGATATATCTTCTGCATGTAAGATAAAATAGAAGCACCATCTTCACTTGTATGAAGTTCATCTTCTGAAAATTTCACTTCCTCTTTGTAATATGGAGTTATCACACTTTTGAATGAAGAGTCGGTTAAGCCAACGAAAGATATCAGCATATAGATTATAGACAACAGTAATCAAACTGAAATCAAAAATTGCCTGTATCTTTTCTATTTCTCTTTTATTTTGGCAGAATATGCTTATATCTCAAATAGGGGTAACAATAATTGTATCCAATTTTTATATATTATTAGCAACCATGGGCATAAGATGATCAACATATATATGCAAAGAAAGGTTACCTGAAAGACAGCATATTGCGAACTTTTGGGGCTGCAGGCATGTCCATGAAAAGAGAAGTTGCAAAAAAAGAAATGCGACGTCGTGCTTCCAAATTTGATGGAATATCCAATGCCTTTTCTTCAACGGTAAGCAACAAAAATAATCGTTTGACCTGACATAGGAAAAATACACAAACAAAACATGAATACAGAATATGATTGTGTTAATAAAACGTTTTTTTTTTTTTAAAAAAAAAAAAAAAAAAAAAAAAAAAAAAAAAAGAAGTCAGTAGATCTTTTCAACAATATCTTAACTTGTTTCTTTAGAGGATCATCGTCTGGAAGTGGAAAACATAAAGCAGAAGAAGCAAACAGTTCACCGGTATATCCGGATGAAGAAGCACCAGTTTCTTCAGGATTTTCATAAGAACTGATCATATCAAGTATTCTGTAAAAGAATGTTTATTAATGTACCAAATTCCTTGTAACTTTGTAATGGTGTAAAATGTTTGTAGCTGCTTACTCGCAACCATTAATCATCATGTCTTTAACCAGAATTTCAAGGATATCTTGGAGCAAAGTAATCAATCTATCTCGATAAACTTCTTTGTTTTCAACCTTAATATATATACAGTGATATTTATATATGTGTTAGAATAAACTTTTTAAATTGGAGAATTCCTTTTCAATTACCAGAATTTCGATCAATTGTTTAAATTTATCGTGCAGTTTAGGGAGTTCGGTCATCTCGAAATCTTCAAGAAGACTGGCATTCTTTACACTTGTTTCCACTCCATTAAGTATCACATAAATGACCCTGAAAACTTATAATGTAATATTACAGTAGTATTCAGAAGATCGAGAATACTACTGGAAAACATCTTACAAGGAAAGTTTTGACAATGAAAGATAAGAATTACCTTTTCTCAAGTCTGCCAACTATAAGAACCTTGAATACAATTTTCAGCAAATCGTAACACTCCTTAACAGCATAAATCATGTAACTGTTTCTTTTCATTTTTCTGTATAGCTGATTGTAACTTCCATGAAATTCTCTGGCCATGTTAATGGCTGTTGAGAACTAATACAAGAAGTAATGAAAATAAAACAGATGAGGTTTTCTGCACAGGAATTTATAGATAATGGCTTGCTTATGAGTTATGACGGGTGTTGGATTAACCAGGAAGTCTTTTAGAGTCGATCATAATATTTCAGTCATCTGTCTTAATATATATTTTTAAAAATAAGCTCTTGCCACATAATTGTGTAAACAGAATTATCAATGATTAATTGTTGTCATATGAAGGTAACTGATCTACCTGACAGAACTTACTTTGGTAGCAAGAAGAAATAAAGGCCATTTTCCCTTCCCATGGTTGTAGTTGGAAGACAATGGCATAACCATTAAGTCCATTTCCCTGTTATCAAAGCAATGATAATAATACATTAACGCTAATGCTATTGTAACTTACTTTTATGAAAAATTTAACTAAACAAACAACCCCTACCTGTTGCTTATTAAGTCCTCTGAGCGGAAACTGCTTATAATTTGATTCCATACCAAAGCAAACTTAGCTAGGTCATTTTCTCCTACATCTGGATTCTGAATAAAATTCTAAACTTTGTTAACATGACAACTGGGTAGGGACACACTGTTTGCATTGTAAATATTTAATAAGAAAGTCCCACCTTAAAAAAATTGCCAAGCAAAATGTTTTTTAATCCTTTTGCTTTCTCTTTTTTTGACGAGTGAGGAATAAGAGAATCACGAAACATAGATGGTAAGATATGGAATCGACTGCGCATCATTCTCATTGTACGAATCTGAGTAATTGAAAAAAGAATTTCCTAACAAATATATTTTCAACAGTTCCCAAATGCACGAATTACCTTAAAACGGTCTATGTAGCAGTACACGAAAAAAGAATGAAAGGTTACCTCTCCCAAATGATGAACGATACCGCAAACACCACCAAATATTGTGCAGAAAATAGAGTACCATATCTGTGTATCCATAAAATAAACCTATGCAACTCGCCCAAGTAGTCAAATTAATTAAGAAGCTTTAGTGAGTACATCTATATGAAAGAAATCAGCCCAATAAAGATAACATCCTTACAAGGATAATTGGCGTCCATAAGGCAAGAATTGCACCAGCATTGCTCTTAACTGGTAGGAATGAAGATGGATACAATGAAAAATCAAACAGACATGGTATACAAATATAAATAAGAAATTACGTAAACTTTGACCTGCCTTCTGGAAATAGCTGATGCCAATTATCCAAACTGACCTTCAATATCAGCTTTGTGGGTTCTACAAGTGGCTTTATCTGAACAACGAACATCAAACTGTTAAATAATTATCAAATTCATACTATGATTGCATTAGCACGGTGCTGGCTAAACAGTGTCTGCCTTTTTGGTTTGTAAGAATTGACTTAGAATCGTTAGTGAACAGAGAATTAAAAGCCTAGCCAGCCATTTGACCATACATTTTTTTCCCTATGTATGTAAAATTTAATCAAAAAGTATCTATGTGAAGAAGGTGAATCAGATTTTATGGTATAACCACATTTTTGGTAACTCAAATTACTGACATAAGGAAGTGTGCTATTAATTAAATTTACAGCTTCAAAATTCTAAAATAGCAAGCCTAGTGCCCAGGAGTTAGCAAAAAGGACAGTCGGTGTTATGGTGATAGTTAGAAAAGATTATGCTATACCGAGGCAGAAATAAGCATAACACATCACGATCTTTGCCACAGAGTTACCAAAGCAATGCATCAAGGTAATAAAATGTGTTGATATTATTAGATTTCATGTAGTTTGACTTGTATTTTGCACCAAATGGAAGATAAAACAAATTTCAAACTTCTAGAAGACAATGTACTGCCAACTCTAATATCACCCTGTTACCTCAAAATGATAGCTGAACAAAAGTTTGCTTGCTAACAAAATCATCCAGAACAGTGTATACCTGAATTGTACTTTGCAAGTGAAATGACATTGAATGCAAAATAATAATAAAGTAACCATGATGAGGATATTACTTAAGTAGCGGTATCAGGCCTTCTTGCATGCCTCTGCCAACATATAATCGAGGCTGAAGATATATATAAATAATTTGTGTCAGCTAGTTGTGTAGGAAAACATTTTACAAAATGATATGGAAATTACAGCTTTTGGAAAGAGAAATAACAACTAAAACCAAAACAATTTCACTTGATATTCAGCTTTTGGAAAGAGAAATAACAACTAAAACCAAAACAATTTCACTTGATATTATTAACATTTGACTTTGACACGTTGATGAATATAATCAAGTACATTGTTGAGTCCTGTTATCAGTAAGAAAAAATTGTAATCGAATGGCCTATCTATCTAGTATATAAACTGATTGGAAAAATTACACTGCAAAACATTAGTATTTATAGGTTGATCTTATGTAGTTATACTTGGACATCTTTATGACGTCTCATATAGCAAAATGCTTCTGCATTTCAAATACAATTTACAATGTGAAATAAAGTCTGCATAAGTCAATCATTCAAGTTATGCTTGCACATTTTTATGCTGTCACGTACACGTGATACTTCTGATTTTAAAATAGTATCGTTTTTGCAACTACTCTAGCGCTACAGCTGAGCAATTGAAAATATTTGTTCGATAAAACCACCTTCAGCAAGCGCTCCTCAAATAAAAATAGGTAGATTACATAAACTTAAAATACCCTGAATTGTTCAAAATTTCTACTGTAGTAATTCCAACTCAGATATTTACTTTAATTATCTCTGTTATTGTCAAGACAATAATTTGAAGCCATTTCACATCACTATCCACCATTACGAACACTGATAATTTGTTCTTGTAGATAAAACCAAGCAATAAATATTGTCAGCTAAATGATTGATAAATATCTCATACAGTTGAAGTAAAACTCAGTTGAACAAAATTCAAGATGGTTCCAACTTTATACCTGAATTTGTTTCTTTCAATTCTAGTAGATAAATATTTCACGATAAAGCACGAAATTTAAGTTTTTGCACCAAATAACAAATATTTGAATTGCAGCAACGTTACTTGCGTAACATAAATACAGAACAGTATTGAAACATTTATTTTAGAATTTCAAATTGTGTAGTCATAAAAAGGTGTAAAGACATGGAAATCTTATACATCCCAAGCATACGGCATGACATAAGACATTCACCCACACTAGATCGAAAAGAAGATACAAGTATATATCCATCATATTTATGACTAGAGATAACAAATTAATCAAACAAAACTAATGTAAGTGTAATATTTCTCTAATAAAATATATCCATCAAAGGATATCAAATAATACACAATTTTTTTCAAAACAACGATAATATGAACACGCTACAAAAAATATAAATATATGTTATAGCATATTAGTTAGTTTTTGTGCAAAAATTATGTATAGTTCGTTGGTACCACACAACATTCGAAACGATAATATCAAGCACTATTTTGTAGCCTCTTGATATCGATCACAAGTTTCTGTTTAAATATTATATCAACATGACACGAGAGAGGAATGAATAGTTATATAGAAACTATATATATATATATATATATATATATATATATATATTGATTTTTTTCCTGAAAGGACAAACTTTTATCAAATATTCAACACAAAGACACAAAAGAATTTGAGATGAGGTACACAGGAAGTTGGGGTGAGTGCAGATGTGATGAATGCAGGTGGCGACGGCATTAACAGATATGGGCTGGTAGTGGTTGCAGCCGGCGGTGACAACAGGTGGTGGTGTTTAGATTTAGCGTTTTCATTTTGAAAGGAGTTTGTATTTTTTGAGATGTGGCAAAAAATTGTGTGTGGTGTGTTGGCAAAATCTGATGGAGGTAGGACGTTAATAGTGGCGGCGGTGCTGACTGTTCTTTTTTTCCCTTGGTATTAGGCCAAAAATGCTAAATTGAATTAGCATTTCTTGAAATGCAGCATTGTGATTGTATAGATATAATGCTACTTTAATTTAGCATTTCTTGAACTGTGAAAATGAATGTCGTTTCAATTCATCTAGTGCTAGCTTAATTTAGAATTATTTGAATTGTAAAAATGAATATAGCATTATGTACGTACAATGCTTGTTTAGTTTTGAATTGCGGAAATGAATGTTATTTTAGTTTACTCAGCGTTAATGTGCGCTCAATCAAAAAGAATATATAAGAGTCATATTTATTATTAACAAATTAATCAAACAAAACTAACGTAAGTGTTATGTATCTCTAATAGAGCATATCCATCAAAGGATATCAATGAGCACACAAATTATTCAAAACGACATACTATGAATACATTACAAAAATATAAACATATATTACAAACTTACAATATATTAGTTAGTTTTTGTGAATAAATTACGAATAGTTCGTTTGCACCACACAACATACAAAACAATAATTAGTTGGTTTATATAAATTATACATGCATACACACAAACATACATAACCCTGCTTCTTTAACCCCCTTTTTACCCCCCCTTATTTTCATCTGATGGCTACAAACAAGGACCCAAAAAAAGAGGTGCTTCCTCCCCACACACGCATATGCACACACACATGCACACACAGATCCACATGTACATGCACAGCACGCTGAATTCAGAAATTCGGCTCATAAAGCTCGCCAAATCTGGATATGAAAAAAAAAACGTAGGTCTATAAATAGTTAACATTAGATCGACACTTTCTCCTTACTTGTTAAGGCCTTACATTACACTCCCGAATGTGCATCTGACAAGCATTCGATACGTGCTCCTCTTTCTTTTGTGTGTTAAGCATAACGCTATCATTAAAAAGATGTGGAATTTTTTAGCTAATGTGACTTTTCAGTTTTCACCTTCGCTATCTCGACCAAGTTTCAATAGCATAACTAAGGCACATATCAGTGTAGATCAAAAAAAGTTTTTCAAAGTTTTCATAAGTTTTGAGAAATTACTCATGTGAGCCAAACTGAGTAAAAGTGAACCTGGTCAAACATCCTATGTGTAATGAGTTCGCTAAAAAGATAAAAAATTGGAAAGAAAAGTGAAAAATAAACATACTTGAGCCCACCAGGAAAGAATGTTGCAAACTGTCCAATTGGAAGTCTCGATGAAACTGTTAACCGTAGGAACAAGAAACAGAATGATCCCGAAAACACTGGTTGTAAGATAAATTGCTACTACAATCATGTAAGGCGATAGGCAGAAAGTTTGAGGGTTTCTCCCATGTAAACAAGCTGAGTTCAGATGAGAAGTAGCATAAGAAGATGGAAGGATGATACACCATAAAGCAGCAATGAATAGCTTCAGTAGATGTCTTAGTTGTTGATAAAAATCCATGGAAAGCCTTGTTTTCCATGTAAAGGCTATGTCAAGAATCACTGCAACATGCAGCAAAGTAACTTACAACATATATTAACATCATAAAAAGATAAGAAAACTGAAAGTAGTTGATAATCTGTCTTTGGTTGTGACACAATCAAAAGCACCTAGAAGAACTACAGGAGTTATGATTGACGAATAATCAACCTCTCTGACTAATCTGTATCATTTATGATATGTCTCGGTGTCGGATAGGCTTTATTTATTTTTCCTTTTTTCATACTGAACGATAATGTAGGTTTTATTTTTCTCAATCTATGCAGATTTCAGAAACATTCACCTACTTTTATGGGCATCGAACTACTATGATGTATTTCCAAGTTGGTCATATTGCAAAACACATGTAACAATTCTTGGTGTTGTGGAGGATGATTAGGTAATATCACCATGGATCAGTTTGGTGGAAATATATAAAATGACTAAGAGAGTTACTTATTCACTGAAATATGCAGATGGCTCAATCTGACAGTGTAGGTCTTAGTTATCAACTTGATATTTGATCCATATTAAAGAAAGCATAACCTGAGCATTATTGTCTAGACCGATATGAGATTGTGAAGCGAAGTTTTTATTTTGTTCTGTTTTTGGGACTTGTTTGTTATATGTCCTAATATTCATGGTCAAAATCTATAGATTATTGGTGCTTTGTATATTTCAACTAAGGGATTTGCTACTGTGACTGACTGAAATTCTGTCAAAATATGCGAGCTACCTTAAATGTAGCTGAAATGGTTTAATTCAGGGGTAACTTTGTCATTTATCCATGGGCCCCTCCGCATCTGCTGTCTCTTTCGCACAATTTGACATAATTAGAATCGGTTCATTTAGCATTGTCGTTCAACTAATTAGGACAGGTGTACATATCTATCTATAAGTCATCTGGTCAAATAAAATTAAATGGAAAGAATTAAAAATTGTGGTGTATGTTTTATGGCAAAATGTTTTAATGTATGTAATCAATATCACTATATTAGGCAAAAAATAGAGTGCTTGTTAAAACCAAACCTTGAAGGAACCTCAGAATTGCATTTGTTATGAAGATTGTAATAACATCCTCAAGAACTACAGGGTCAAATATTTGAAGAGGTGATTCCAGCCCATGCCAAGCCATGATTAAAAGTGCCTGAAGACAATGTCACAAAATCCTCATCCCTTATCAATGGCGTGAAAGCAAGCTTATTAAATATTTCTATGGAAAAATGGTTCCAACCTGGAGTGCTACTATATAGAAATTCCACATCCTATTAAAGCTTCTAAAAATGTGCCCAAAAGACCGAATCTCAATAAAATTTGACTTCCCAGGCCAATTCTTCTGATCTTGGCTTGTGGCAGCCTGGTAAATTAAGGACACAAAAATCAGAGCTTTACGATTATCCAAAATGACAATATGATCGAAACCGCTTCTCGAAATGATATTATTTAGCTAAATGCGGCTGCAAATTACATCACTATCAGTTAAGAATGTATTTAGTAATGCTACTGCATAAAAAGAACAAAAACATCTAGTAACCATGAACCTGGGTAGAGGAAATTAATTAGGTACGGTACGACAATAATTATTCTGGAGAAATACAGTTGCAAATAAATTGGAACTTTTCCATGTCGTATGTTATGACAAATTATGATATTTTCTGCACTATGTGGAAATTTTTGCATCCATTTAGGCAAGATATGATACATATTCATGATAACACTATTACTATTAACTATCCACAGCTTGCATAAAAATTTACAAGTCTCAAACTAGTTGATTCAGTAGGAATTGAAGGTTCGCTGAAGTATCATAGTCCAAAAAAAGGAACCAATTTAGCTTAATGGAAAGAGGTGAAATGGAAGGTGAGCATCTCAACCAACAATTTTTGAACTCGAAGAGCTAAGAAAAAAAAATTGCGTCCCTGCTCATATATATATATGTATGTAGACGAGCATGTGCGCACATGTGCATGCACACAGAGAGAGGGGGGAAAAGAGAGAGAGAGAGGGGTTAGTTTCTTTACTTGAGAAGTAACTGCTGGCGTTCCATGAGTTGATGTACAAAAGAAATCATTGTCCGAGCGCATCGGCCAACCAAGCTTAAAGCAATTGACGGACCTAAAATATCAGTAAATTTTACAAATTGTTTGTGCAGTGCATTATATTTGCATCAAAACATTAGATATGGAGAATGCTATATGAATTTAATTACAGACCAGAAAAACTCATTCAAATCATCATAATTTCTCCATGTGGAATGGCCGGTGGTCCCATGTTTGTTTTTCTGAGCTTCCTTGAATGATTAAGACGATCACTGTCAGTGTTAGAATCAGTAAATATCCCATATCAATAATAAAGATAGATACAAAGAAGTAGTACATCGTATATCACCCTATATAAAGGGGTCACGACATTCTTAAGAAAAGATTCTGGTGGGCCTCCATATGCGGGTATGACTTTCTCTCCAGTATTTAAGCTCACGGCGCTAGTCAGTACTCCATGTAACTCGTATGCCATCTGATAATTACTTACATGGTTAAGTATTATTGAAAAAACCAAGAAACTCTTGAATAAAAGATGGTTCAACGTTCGAATATCATTGTCCACGGTTCCTTTATATAAGATATGTCAGTGTTTCTAGTATTAGCCATCAGCCCACCCAATGTCACAGCATTTGTTTAATTCTAACTACAAGACATGGCCTTTTTTTGCAAAAGTAAGATTCTCCCTACTGTTGTGATCTTGAACACTATAAATAACATGCAGTTCCTCATTAGTTAGTCCCCAAATATGGCATATTTAGATAGATGTTTTCTGAGTGCAGCAATGAAAGAAAAATAACCAACCAGCACAAATATCAATTGCTAGTTTTATTTATTTATTTATTGCAATTCATATTTATACAGTATGAAAATATGTCAAACTTAAGCCAATTAAAAGAAAAACCACATGCAGAAAAAACAAACAGCGTTACTTTAATTTGTGCTTGCTATTTTTGGTTGGAAATACTTAGACTCAAGCTTGAAAATACAGTGTTAAGTGAATAAAAGATTCCAACTGACAAGCATGACAAATGAAACAAAGGATAACATTGAATATTATTACATGATGAAATATGTAACAAAGGCACTCAGGCATAAGCCGCAAATTGGAAGCCTCCCCCCATATAAGAAGGTATAAAGCAATATATAATAATTTGTACTGTTGCACTTCTTGTTTCACATATGGCAACCTGCAAAATGATAAAGATGTTAAATGCAATGAAATAATAAATTAATGGAAATAACAATCACAGGAATCAGTAGTGAACACATATGACAATGAAAGAATTTGCCTCCTTAGTATGAGCAAGCTAATATAAGCATGGAACACACTGTAGAAAAATATCTTACAGAAGGTTGCTCTTTCTTCCTAAGAATTTGCACCAGTTCTTATAGTTTTTGAAAAGTTTCATCATTAGTTCATTCACTGCCCTATCATCAAGCTGGAAAATAAAATGAAATTGAGTAGTTATCAAATAACCCCAATTGAATTATGCAAAGCAAGATGAGATAAATAATTTACACCATTGTCATTGATGCAGGCCTGGGATTAAGCCTAACATGCATGTTAGCAAGTAATAAGATAAGATGCTCCCGTTGATTCGCTACACTTCCTTTCTGCAGAAATAACAGCAAGTTCGTTCCATTATCACGAATGATGCTAGTTGAATAGGCAGCTCCTCTTGATCCACATAACTAATAGCTGATAAGAAACATATGGTTTACCTGAAACCCAAACCAGCATTGCAACCACTCAAGCAAATCAGTATACTTAAACGTCTCTTCATTAGTTGCTGATGATGATGGTAAGCCTCTAATGTTATTGATAGCAGAAATAGCAGCTTTAATCTGATTTGAAATTGCTTATAATGTTAAATTAAAAATAAAATAAAAAGGAAACTTTGTTCAAGATATGGATGGAGTCTCCAGAAATAATATATAACCTCTGGGAAAAGCATAATTGTTTGCTGACCACATCCAGGATCGAGAGGAAGAATATTATATGGACGATATGTTCTAGAACTTTCTTCATTAAGCTCATTTGCAAGCACCTGTACAGAAATACAACACAACATAAACGAAACAATTCTTTTATACCACTTTATTCAGAGAAGAGGAAAATTAAAAATATTACCAACCTCGGGACCGGCTCCCGATAAAACTGCTTTCAATACTTCAGAGAGAACAAATATGATTTCATGTGCATTCATCAATTTCTTTCTGCTGTGAATTTAGTTTGAGATCAATTTATGTGCTGACAGACGAAAATTTAAACAATTTCTTTTATCAAAAAAGAATATTTAAAATGTAGCTGGAATCTATTTTAAAATTATTCTAATTTGTTTTTTTGTTAAAAGAAAAAAGAAAATTATAATTACTTGTAGTAGAAGGATTTCAATTCCCGAGCATCACTTTTTTCCTTTCTCATACTAGTGGTAGCATCATCATCCTAATGATACAAATATGATGATAATTAAGCTTTATCGGTGGGTGTATATAAAGATAGTATGGAGGTTAATGCACTAAGTACAGAAGTTCATATTGACATTATTAAGAAACAAATAGAATAGCAAAGAGCCAAGTAAATTTTCTCAAAAAGAACAACAAAAAAAAAAAAACGAAAAGTGTAAAGAGTAGGAAAAAATGCCCCAAAAGAAAAATTAAAAAACAATATAAATAAGAGAAAAGATAAGATAGGACGATAGAAAGTAATGTTGAAGACCGGTGAAATATGTTAGTCAAAAAGGTAAATGTCAAAAGCAGAAAATAATAACTGGAAAGGAAAAAGAAGTGACATGATAACTAACTTACAGACATAATATGGTAAAACGTGACTCCATATTACAATAGTACATAGAAGTCCGTTTGACTATCTTTCAGAAAATAGCTTTTCTTTTTATAAGCCGAAGTAGAGAAGCTAATTATGGTATGATGTCTTTTAATTGTAGTAGTCAAGGCGCTAAGGCGCAAAAAGGCGCAAGCATTGAGCCTGGGGCTTTTTTGTGTGCTTTTTATATGAGTTTGATTTACTATTTTACTAACTACAAATTAATTTTTAAACCATATTTTATAATTCATTCAATTATCTACATATTTTATTAATAAGATTTAAATTGTAAACCATATTCTATAATTTATTGAACAGTTAAATTTTTTATTTAACTATTTATAAACAAAAATTTGAATTTAGCAAAAAAAAAAAAAGTGCCTCAAACTACAAAAGCGCGCACTCAAACTGCAAAAAGGTGCAAACCTTGGGCTTTTCTGCGCTTAGGTGGTAGGTGCGCCTAAGCGCGCGCCTTGATAACTATGCTTTTAATATTATAATTTGACTTTATTTGAAAAGATATATTTTAACTTTCTAAAATCATCAAAGTAAATAAAAACATATGCAATTTTGCTTATGACTGTCAAATATGCTCTTAATAGTTTGCATAACTTGTAGCCACTGTTTCAAATATCGCCCGAGATCTCGTCCGAGATCTCGTTTTGGGCTCCTTCCGAAACGAAACAGTAAATATCACTCTAAATCTCCTTT
Source organism: Allium sativum (assembly GCA_030737875.1). Lineage (NCBI taxonomy): Eukaryota > Viridiplantae > Streptophyta > Magnoliopsida > Asparagales > Amaryllidaceae > Allium > Allium sativum. The sequence continues at coordinate 898,046,596 of CM060910.1, read as the reverse complement.
CGAATATATCGCCCGAGATATTGAAATATCGAACGATATATCGATCGAGACGAAATACAGGAATATCGTCCGAGATCTTAGTTTTTTTAGTTAAAATTTAAATTTATGCATGAACTAGAACTATAATTAAAAAACTCAAATCTAGCCATATAAATCTTTTGTTATTTTACATTTTGCATATTAAATGACTATATTGTATGTTCGTATGTGTTTTACAATGCTTATGATTTTCATATTCGTCTTTTTACATACATGTTACTTATGAAATTATGGTCTATTTATGCTGAATTTTTTAATATTTTGGATCATTTTAATGTTTTCTGTCTAACAATATTTCTGTTTTAAGCAAATTACGATTTAGAGTATGAATGATCTTTCGCAAAATAAAGAATAATAAAGTTATTTTGCATTTTAAGTTACTATGTTTTTAATAGCATTCATAAAAATCATTTTGTTAAAAATATTTTTAACATATCATGTACCCCAAGATTGTTCTGATATGAACTTTCAGACCCGAGATGAAAATCCGAGACGAACTCCCGAGTTAGACTCATCTCGTCCGAGATCTCCCCCGATACGAGACCGAGTCTATAGAATCCCCGAGACGAAACGCAACCGATATCCGAGATTTCAAACCTTGCTTGTAGCTGACAAGATAGTTTCACTTAGCAAAGACCATTTTGTAAGTCCATAGATCTTGATTATCTATTGCAAATTATATAGCTTAAGATAAATAAACATGTAAAATATCAATATCTGTTGCATCCACACACCATTAAAACTGTACAGAAACTTGAACTTCATACTGCACAATATACAGTGATGATTAAGATACAATGAAGAAGATTACTGTAATAGAAAAGAAAAGAAAAGAGAATTGTTTGGAGTTCTTTTTCAGGTATGCGAGCATTGCATACCACATGTATGTACGCATGCAGAGGGACAGAGGCAGAAGAGCATTGCATATCACATCAAGTAAGCAGGTTAAAAACCTAAAAAATATGTACCAGCTCAAGGCGTCGAAGAAGAGAGGTTTTGAATTGTCGAACACCACGTCCGCTTGATAGAGGATCCATTATATGTGCTCTTTCAAATGCATGGAATCTGCCTGCAACAAAATAGAGTAAAATCCATCATAGATACATGCAAGCAAAGTAGAAGTATAGAACAAAATTCATCACGGATATTTGCAAGTAAGGAATGATTTTAACAAATTGTAAGGAGATAGTAATTAAGTTTTAAGTTCAACTAACATGTAACTAGACTTGCTAAGTCTGGACAGAACAATTATAACTAGACTTACTTTAGTCTGTGGCACCAGGAATAATCAGAATTCAGCTCTAGGAAGCTGAATTTTGTGAATGTTGATATCCAATAGGTAAATTATGTAATTATTCAGTATGCTATTTTTCCTTGAGCTTGAAGGTGCTTGAGATCGACCGGCTCAAGGGGTTTTGAGTGCTTATTCACCAAAAAATTTGAAGCATATTTAATAGACTTTAGCACATTTATTTATCAACTTTTATTCTTAACAATGTATAATTTGTTATGAACCCTAACATTACATAAAGAAATATATAAAAATTAAAATCTGAGTTATAATATGATGACTGAATCTTGTACTGACACAAGATCCAAGGCTGAACAATAAAAATTTGGAGTCGTTTCCTTCAATGTGGTTGAAGATACTAAACAATTTCGTCCACCTCTACTTTATACTCATATCCGAGAACAAACCTATTCTGACCAATTTTTTCCTTCAATTCTGGCCTTCTTGAGTTCGTAATTATTTACACAAATCGAAAAAATAAAATTAGCACATAAAGCCAGTGGTAACCGTTAAAGCAGAAGTTATTCTACTCAATACTTGTGTTCTTCCCTTCATTATAACTCATCAACTTTTAAAAATAATGCAACTAAAATAAAACGCACGCTCCATTGTAAATAAGCTAAACTTACATAAGTAAGCAACACGAGGCGACTCGCTCTCGATCTGATTAGCGACTCGAAGAAAGGGCCTGACCTCAGACACAAGTATCGACGGAATCTTCTCGCTGTCGAACGGCTCAGGTACGTAGCTCGAAATAATAGATTTCCTAACCGCCGTGGACGTGCTTGCTTCTTCTTCGACAATCTCATCCATGATGGTTGCGGAATGATTCCTGAATCTTTAGTGGATGCATTCGCAGTGCTGATTGTCATGTACTTTATAAAGCAAAAGGCGAAGATTTGAATTTGGATTTTTGTGCTTTAGCTTGTGCTTTTTCTTTTGAGCTGAGTTTGCAAGAGGGGGGGAGAAAGGGGGAAAAAGGGATCTGTTAGTGGTTTATGAGTGGGCAAAGAAAATTAAAGGGGATTAAAAGTGGCGCCCTTTTACAAATGCAAGATGGTGCCGTTGAAAATGCAAGACGGTCTCGAGGTCTGTTGTGTAGGGGCATGGCACATCAGTAACAACGCGATCCATAATCAACTACCATGAGAAAAATTGCCAAAACGAGGAATAATGAACAATTATATATATATATATATATATATATATATATATATATATATATATAAACACAAAATGGTGACACAAATTTAGACGCAAGCAATCTCAACCACTAGATCTCGCAAATCCTACGATTCAGATTGTTTGTCTCTAATTCTGTGTTTAATTTTGTATTTCAATAGTATCTCGCAAATCCTACGATTCAGATTGTGTGTCTCTAATTCTGTGTTTAATTTTGTATTTCAATAGTCGTTCTTATATATATATATATATATATATATATATATATATATATATATATATATATATATATATATATATATATATATATAGAGAGAGAGAGAGAGAGAGGCAGGTTCGAGAGCACCCCAAACAGTGCAGCACCTCAAATGCCCTCCAATCTCCACCAAGTATTTTCCCTTCTCTCTCCTTCCACTCACTCTCTCACTTCCCACTCACATTCTTTAATATAAATGGGTGGTGGAAATCAAGGGGCATTTGAGGTGCAACCGAACGATTATATATATATATATATATATATATATATATATATATATATATATATATATATATATATATGAGATATGATCAGGAGCACCCCAAACAGTGCAGCACCCCTTTAACCTCCCTGATTTCCACCATACATTCTCGTTTCTCTCTCTTCCCACTAACTCTCTCTCCCTCCACTAACTTATTTAAATATAAATGAGTGGTCTAGGATGAGGGGCATTTGAGGTGCTATAAATTTGGGGTGCCATAGAACCCACCTATATATGTATATGTATATATATATATATATATATATATATATATATATATATATATATATATATATATATATATATATATATATATATATATATAACGAGCTTCATTGACACCCCAAATAGTGAGCCACCCAAAAGCTCCTCTATAGAAATCAAGCATTTAATATATATTATCATCTACTAAATTTGAGCTCGTCCCGACATTCGAAGAATAATATAGTTCATGTTTAAATTTAACGGCTCGAATAAATGTTTGAACGGTGAATAATTGAGCTAAGATTTTGAATATGTTACGAACGTCGAAACGAGCTCAAATTTTGGATAGATGATAATATATATGTGGATTGAACATCTACAAATTTTTGTTGGATTTGTATTGGTGTAACTCATGATACGATAGGTGTGCTACAAAACATGTGTGTCCAGAACGTTCCTTGTAAGTGCAAATAATCTTTAGTTTCCAATTTAGTCCAAATAATTTCAAATAAGCCATTTTCTATTACTAACTTAAAACGTAACAATTCTTATATGTTAAACTAAAATAGAATCTAAGATATCATTTATCATTACAGTAAAATATATAGAATTTAATCCACTCATCTTTAAAGCACTTCAATTTTCAAGATCTTATCCAAATCCAATTCTATTATCCATCTTCATTCCTTTATAATTCCTATTTGGAACCACAAATTGAAATACATACAGATCTACAAATTCGAATCTAAATAAGCTAAATTAACTAAACAAAAAAATTAAATTTGTAACCTTGCCTCGTATGAATGACCTTCTGATGTGAATATTATCCTAGATTTCTACAATCTTCTTCCTGCAATTGAAAATTAAAAGCTTAAATCTATATTTTATAATTTCTAAAGTCTTGCAGGAGGAAGAAAAGATATAGGACTTCCACGCTAATTTAGAATAAAATGAGTTTGAATGCTAGCTCTACATGTTTATTTATACGGGTTTCAATAAGAATGGTCCATTCGATTTAAAAAGGATTAAATATGTTTGATGATATCGCCTCGGATACACGTTTTTGACTCATGTATGGGTCAATCGTTCCTCTTGGGTGGTCGATAACTAGGGTCATGAAACACCCCACCTCCGTTAAGGTCACTCACAAAGGGAATGCCTTAACTTTGGTGGAGGGTTATAGGTACAAGACACAGAAAAATTTACAAGATAGATAAAATTAAGCAGCGGAATTCAAATATTTATTGCATACATAGTTCAATACAAAAGCATTACATCAAATTGTCTCAAAGATAACTTCCAAAACATTACACCATAATTTCTGTCTTGATTTTTAAATAAAGAAGCATAAAACATAGATAAAACTGCATAAATCCCCAAGGGTCGTATCCAAAAGCCATAGCCAATGCAAGAGAGTCCAAATCATACATCTACTTTCTTGAAGCTTGCAAAAAGTCTGATTAAGCTGGAGTATTCCCTCCCTGTGGACCTGAGGGGGGGAAATTGAAGAAAAGAAGACGAAAGAAAACGGATCAGACAATAAGTCTGGTAAGTTCAGTGGTTATTAATATTTAAACAAGGAAAGGGATCATGACTGTGATAACAGAATATAGGACAATACCCTAATATAAGATAAGAGGAACATGTGATCGCACTCATTACTATAGTCTCTGCACCTACTTAACCATTGGTACAACCAGCCCCAAACGATCCCCTTAATGATCGGCTCCTACTCGCATGCATTCATATCCTGTGTCATTCGGCCCCACTTGACTGTAGCTACCTGTGCTGGTCCCACCATGGGGTGTATCAGTCCCTCTGGTGGCAACCCGACACGATTCAAGACGCACAGTGTACACTACTGATGCCCAGTGTCTGATTTTTCCACTCCGGAGTACGTGCATGCCCATACTCCTTCGGAACCTACACTGGCCCACCAACCGCCGACGTTTTGACCGCTTATAATTCAACCCAGTAATCGTGCCCCACCCTGCCTAGTTTCAGGGTACCATGATACATCTATGTGGGTTACTGCTGAAATGGGTCCCCGTTACTAGGGTTTTCTAATCAACATGTTTATTTGGTTAAGTGTCCAAGCTTACCTAACCCCGCCCATTCGTTTAGTTAACATGTTGAATCGGTTAAGTGTTTTCCTAATTTACTTAACCCTACCAATCCTGACTTAGCTTTAATTTATTAAAGCACCAACCACTCACATTAGACAGGTCTTGTTGTGGTCACTGGATGTGCCGGTCGGTTTCGGGCAGATTTACACCACAACTCAGTCTAACCTCGGGTTCTTTTTAGGCTTGATGCACTAACCACCCACATTAGACAGGTATTGTTGTGGTCACTTGATATACCGACGCCGGTTCGGGAAGATTTACAACACAACTCAGTCTAACCTCGGGTTAGGCATATTCGTCTTTTCTAAATTCATATTTTCCTATATATGTCAAATTTCTTTATGTAGATTAAATTTAATTTAATCATTCCATAATTATCCTTTCAAATATTGCTCAAAATAAATGGTATATCAAATATACCATTTTATGAACAAACCTATGCCATGAATTTTCATGTTTTCCCATCGTTATCCCCATAGAACATACGTATGAATCACATAAAGTGTTGGGCTAGCAAATTAGCCCAAACCCATAAACAAAAAGGGGTAATAAACAAGGAACATGAAATAAACATAAAATAGCAACATTTAACTTATCACATGTAACTTGGCATAGATGTATCGTTATCTTAACTAAACAGGTAAAGGTGAACTTGTGACTAAGTTGGATCTAATTTTCATGTAAACTTGATATGGGTCTAACATGGAGGTTTAACATATAAACAAAATTTTAAACCACAATCTAGTATACTAACTTATGTATGTCAAAACATAAGAAAGCCACTATGAACATATTTAAATCACAACTTAGCATGATAACTTATGTGTTAAAACATAAGAGGATTACCATAAACATGTTTAAATCACACTTAGCATGATAACTTGTGATAAAACATAAGAGGATTACAAATCCAACCTTGCAACATAAATAGATTCAACTTGACATAGTTCTAAATATTCATGAATGTTAATCTAACATGTAAGCATGTAATTTAGATCATAAACTTGCAAATAACCACCAATTTATAATATGACATGTTTTACCATTTAATTAGCAAAATAAATCCATTACCCAATTATAATAGATTCCAGTAACATAAAATGTTGTTCATCACCACAAGCATATAGACATGATTAATATACAACATGTTCATCGCCACAGCTTGTAGACATGATTAATTACAACGATACTTTAAGATAAACGAGAATCATATCTTATATATAAGCATCATTCTATATCAAGTGTCATGAGTCAATTGAAAAAAATGTTTAAATCTGCGTAACAACTAACTTACTAACTAAAAAGGAATTCTTGCGTTCTGAAATCTGAATTCTGAAATTGGAGATGCGCGCCTTTGATGAAGATTGTTGAATTAGACTAGTTTAATTCGATTTTTGATGTAAGCCTTTAACTCGTCTTTGAACTGAAAACGGTGACGGCTACTCCAAGTCCTCTACTGACGGCATTTCAGTTCTAGGTTTATTTTTCTGTGTGTTTTTAGGTTGAGCATTGAGTTGTTTATATAGAATTCTACTTTAATTATAGCCATCAGATGAACCTAGGGTTAATCACAGCCACTCAGACCAGATCAGGACCATCCAGGAACCCTAGTAACTCAACATCAAGTTAGCAGTTGTTCAAATTTCAGATCTGGCCGGGGGCCAGGTCGACCCTAAGGTCGACCCCCATGTCGACCTCTAGGGGGGAGGTCGACACTAGGGTCGACCCCCTGGTCGACCTGCCTGGGCGGGAATTTTCCCGCCCAGCCCGCTTCTGACTTCTGTTTGAATTTTGAATTCGTTTTCGAGCTGTTTGAATTTATTTGAATTTTCTGGAAACTTCCGACAGCCATAACTTCTTCATACGAAGTCCAATTTACACAAACTCGGACTCTATCTCAACCAGAATTCCGAGACGAACACAATGGCATAACCCGTTTCCCTTAATTCTTACATTTTAAATTAATTATTCTAGGATTCATTATTATAACGTTAATAGAAAATACGGGGTGTTACATTCTCCCCTCCTTTTAGGATTTCGTCCCCGAAATCTCCAAGTCAAGAAGAACTTATATCCTACCATCCAATCACCCATCTACTCAACCATCAAGCACAGGCGTCCAATGTCCTTAAAAGATTTCTAATGCTTCATGATCATATGCATTGTGTGTATATGTCCTTATCTAATGCAAAATCAGGCGGTCTACTGATTCAGTTGACCTCCTTAATGCAAATTATGTCAGTGCCATGAGTCCATTATGAATGCAATTTTTCCTACTTAAAATTTCTTACATGAGTGCACAACTATTCATACAAATGCAACGTCCATATGATAACACATCAAGTTTTAATCCATAAACCAATACATATATGCATATGCAATATGGAAGTGACTGAGCAGATCTAGTACCTAATGTGTGTGTATATGCATCCACTAGCAACCACTTGCAACCATCAATCATAACATGTTTCAATTACATGTTTACATCCAAATAGGTTCCTACCTAAGGATAAAGGATAGGATCGAGGAGATATACCTAAAAAGGTAGATATGAGCATAAACTTGAGGAAAAAGAGATTAAAGACGTACCCTCAAAAAGAAAAGGGTAGGTTGCGCGTATTCTGTCCTCAGTTTCCCAAGTCGCGCCTTCCTCGGCGTCTCTCCATTGAACTTTGACGAGCTTAACTTCACAGTTGCGTAGCTTTTTGACCTCTGTTCCCAAGATACGGGTTGGAGCTCTCCTCACAGTTGCTTCTCGTTCAACTTCAACTTCTTCTAGCATACTTGGTTCTACCACTTCCGCAGACTCGTGTGAGCACTTCCGCAGGTGAGAGACATGAAAGACATTATGAACCTCGGCCAATCTTTCGGGCAGTTGTACCCTATAAGCCATCTTCCCAATCTTCTCGATGATAGGGAACGACCCTACAAATCTTGGTGCTAGCTTTCCTGCGGATCCAAAGAGAACGACGTTCCTCAAAGGAGATACTTTAAGGAACACCTTGTCTCCAACTTCGAACTCAAGGTCAGTTCTTCATTTGTCTGCGTAGGACTTCTGTCTATCTTGGGCAGTCTTCATTCTTCTTCGTATCAAGTCTACTTTCTCTGAAGTCTCCCTAATCATGTCTAGTCCAAGTATGAGCTTGTCTGTGGATTCCCACTAGCAAGTTAGTGACCTGCATGGTCTTTCATATAAAGCTTCGAAAGGTGCCATGCCTATGGTGGCTTGGTAGCTATTATTGTATGCGAATTCCACCAAAGGTAGATGATCCTCCCATGTATCTCCGAAGTCAATAATGCATAACCTCAAGAGGTCTTCTAATACTCTGTTGACTCTTTCCGTCTGGCCATCGGTTTGAGGGTGATAGGCCGTGCTTAAGCATAACTGTGTGCCTACATCCTCTTGTAAACTCTTCCAAAACTCGGTCGTGAAGATAGGGTCTCGATCACTCACTATGCTGGAGGGTATCCTATGGAGTCGAACTATCTACTTAAGATATATGGATGTTAGAGATGAGGCAGTCCTTCTACTCTTGACGGGTATAAAGTGGGCGCTTTTTGTGAGCCTATCTACTATTACCCGAATGCTAGTATTGCCCCTTCTTGACCTAGGCAACCCATCGATAAAGTCCATCGAGATGTTATCCCATTTCCACTGTGGGACCTTTAGAGGATGGAGCAGACCACCAAGCTTCTTCTGCTCCGCCTTGACTTGTTGGCATATTAAACACTTAGAAACAAATTCAGCTATGTCTTTCTTCATGCCATTCTAAAAGAAAACTTTTTTGATATCTTTATACATTTTGTCTCCGCCTGGGTGTATGGTCAGCTTGGAGTGGTGTGCCTCTTCTAAAACCGCCTTTACCAAGCCCCTTGCTTGTGGGACACATAGTCTTCCATCTCGTCTCAACCAGCCCTTAGCATCAATGGAGTATCTATTGACCTGACTACAAGTCTCACCCCTAATTAACTTGTCCACCACATCAGCTAGCTGAGGGTCTTCTCTTTGCGCGGCTCCGATTGAGTCTAATAGAGTTGGTCGCACTTCTAACATTGCTAGCAAGCCAGGTACAAAGTCAGTGGAGAGTCTAAAGTTAAAGCTGTCTATGAACTCCAAGCTTTTCCTTCCCACAAAGAGAGGGCTTAAGGTCGGTTTCTTTCTACTCAAGGCGTCAGCTACTGCATTGCCACTGCCAGGAGTGTAGGAAATCTCAAAATCGTACGAGGCAAGAAACTCCATCCATCTTTGCTGCCTCAAGTTAAGATCTTTCTGCGAGAATAGGTATTTCAACGATTTATGGTCAGTATACAGTTCAAATTTCTCACCGAGGAGATAATGGCGCCAAGACTTAAGCACAAAAACGATGGCTGCCAATTCTAGGTCGTGGGTTGGGTAGTTTTTCTCATGTACTTTCAACTGTCTTCCACCATAAGCCACTACCTTCCCTTCTTGCATCAGAACAGCGCCTAGTCTTGTTCCGCATGCATCTGTGTATGCTGTAAACATCTTGCTTCCATCAGGCAATGTCAGAACTGGGGCTGTTGTTAGAGCCCTTTTCAAACGTTGGAAAGCAATATCACAATCCAAATCCCAATTGAAAGCTAGGTTCTTCTTTGTCAATCTTGTTAGTGGAGCTGAGATTTTTGCAAAATCTTTGATGAACTTTTGATAAAAGCCTGCTAGCCCGAGAAAGCTTCGGACTTCGGTTGCGTTTCGAGGAACCTTCCAATCTTGCACGGCAACCACTTTCGCGGGGTCCACAGCTATCCCCTCTTTGGACACCATATGTCCAAGGAACCTAATTTCTTCTCTCCAGAAATGGCATTTGGAGAATTTCGCCTTCAACTGATGTGCACGGAGAGTATCCATGACTTCTTTTAGATGTTGAGCATGTTCTTCCTCATCCTTTGAGAAGATCAAAATATCGTTTTCGAAGACCACCACAAACTTATTGAGGAACTCTCGTAACACCCTGCTCATTAAATCAACGAAGTAAGCGGGTGCGTTTGTCAAGCCGAAGGGCATGACAAGCCATTCGAAGAAACCGTCGGGAGTTCTGAACGCGGTCTTATCAATGTTGTCTTCAGCCACTCTTAGCTGATGAAACCCAGTAGCTAAATCTAATTGGGAGAAAACCGATGCACCTGCAAGCTGATCGAACAAATCATCTATTCTTTGGAGTGGGTGTCTATTCTTCTTGGTTAAGGTCACTCACAAAGGGAATGCCTTAACTTTGGTGGAGGGCTATAGGTACAAGACACAGAAAAATTTACAAGACAGATAAATTTAAGCAACGGAATTCAAATATTTATTGCATATGTAGTTCAATACAAAAGCATTACATCAAATTGTCTCAAAGATAACTTCCAAAACATTACACCATAATTTTTGTCTTGATTTTTAAATGAAGAAGCATAAAACATAGACAAAACTACATAAATCCCTAAGGGTCGTATCCAAAAACCATGGTCAATGCAAGAGAGTCCAAATCATACATCTACTTTCTTGAAGCTTGCAAAGAGTCTGATTAAGCTGGAGTATTTCCTCCCTGTGGACCTGAGGGGGGGAACGGAAGAAAAGAAGACGAAAGAAAATGGGTCAAACAATAAGTTTGGTAAGTTCAGTGGTTACTAGTATTTAAACAAGGAAAGGGATCATGACAGTGATAACAGAACATAGGACAATACCCTAATATAAGATAAGAGGAACATGTGACTGCACCCATTACTATAGTTTCTGCACCTACTTAACCATTGGTTCAACCAGCTCCAAACGATCCCCTTAATGATCTGCTCCTACTCGCATGCATTCATATCCTGTGTCATTCGGCCCCGCTTGATTGTAGCTACCTATGCTGGTCCCACCATAGGGTGTATCAGTCCCTCTGGTGGCAACCCGACACAATTCAAGATGCACAGTGTACACTACTGATGCCCAATGCCTGATTTTTCCACTCCGGAGTACGTGCATGCTCATACTCCGTCGGAACCTACACTGGCCCACCAACCGCCGACGTTTTGACTGCTTATAATTCAGCTCAGTAATCGTGCCCTACCCTGCCTAATTTCAGGGTACCATGATACATCTATGTGGGTTACTGCTGAAATGGGTCCTCGTTACTAGGGTTTTCTAATCAACATGTTTATTTGGTTAAGTGTCCAAGCTTACCTAACCCCGCCCATTCGTTTAGTTAACATGTTGAATCGATTAAGTGTTTTCCTAATTTACTTAACCCTACCAATTCTGACTTAGCTTTAATTTATTAAAGCACCAACCACTCACATTAGACAGGTCTTGTTGTTGTCACTGGATGTGTCGGTCGGTTCTGGGCAGATTTACACGACAACTCGGTCTAACCTAGGGTTCTTTTTGGGCTTGATGCACTAACCACCCACATTAGACAGGTCTTGTTGTGGTCACTTGATATACCGACGCCGGTTCGGGCAGATTTACAACACAACTCAGTCTAACCTCGGGTTAGGCATATTCGTCTTTTCTAAATTCATATTTTCCTATATATGTCAAATTTCTTTATGTAGATTAAATTTAATTTAATCATGCCATAATTATCCTTTTAAATATTGCTCAAAATAAATGGTATATCAAATATACCATTTTATGAACAAACCTATGCCATGAATTTTCATGTTTTCCCATCGTTATCCCCGTAGAACATACGTATGAATCACATAACGTGTTGGGCTAGCAAATTAGCCCAAACCCATAAACAAAAAGGGGTAATAAATAAGGAACATGAAATAAACATAAAATAGCAGCATTTAACTTATCACATGTAACTTGGCATAGATGTATCATTATCTTAACTAAACAGGTAAAGGTGAACTTGTGACTAAGTTGGATCTAATTTACATGTAAACTTGATATGGGTCTAACATGGAGGTTTAACATATAAACAAAATTTTAAACCACAATCTAGTATACTAACTTATGTATGTCAAAACATAAGAAAGCCACTATGAACATATTTAAATCACAACTTAGCATGATAACTTATGTGTTAAAACATAAGAGGATTACCATAAACATGTTTAAATCACACTTAGCATGATAACTTGTGTTAAAACATAAGAGGATTACAAATCCAACCTTGCAACATAAATAGATTCAACTTGACATAGTTATAAATATTCATGAATGTTAATCTAACATGTAAGCATGTGATTTAGATCATAAACTTGCAAATAACCACTAATTTATAACATGACATGTTTTACCATTTAATTGGCAAAATAAATCCATTACCCAATTATAATAGATTCCAATAACATAAAATGTTGTTCATCACCACAAGCATATAAACATAATTAATATACAACATGTTCATCGCCACAGCATGTAGACATGAGTAATTACAACGATACTTTAAGATAAACGAGAATCATATCTTATATATAAGCATCATTCTATATCCAAATTACAACATGTCATGATTCAATTGAAAAAAATGTTTAAATCTGCGTAACAACTAACTTACTAACTAAAAAGGAATTCTTGCGTTCTGAAATATGAATTCTGAAATTGGAGGTGCGCGCCGTTGATGAAGATCGTTGAATTAGACTAGTTTAATTTGATTTTTGATGTAAGCTTTTAACTCGTCTTTGAATTGAAAACGGTGACGGCTACTCCAAGTCCTCTACTGACGGCATTTCAGTTCTAGGTTTATTTTTCTGTGTGGTTTTAGGTTGAGCATTGAGTTGTTTATATAGAATTCCAGTTTAATTATAGCCGTCAGATGAACCTAGGGTTAATCACAGCCGCTCAGACCAGATCAGGACCATCCAGGAACCCTAGTGACTCAGCATCAAGACAGCAATCGTTCAAAATTCAGATCTGGCCGGGGGCCAGGTCGACCTCTAGGGGGGGAGGTCGACACTAGGGTCGACCCCATGGTCGACCTGCCTGGGCGGGAATTTTCCCGCCCAGCCTGCTTCTGACTTCTGCTTGAATTTTGTATTTGTTTCCGAGCTGTTTGAATTTATTTGAATTTTCTGGAAACTTCCGACAGCCATAACTTCTTCATATGAAGTCCAATTTACGCAAACTTGGACTCTATCTCAACCAGAATTCCAAGACGAACACAATGGCGTAACCCGTTTCCCTTAATTCTTACATTTTAAATTAATTATTCTAGGATTCATTATTATAATGTTAATAGAAAATACGGGGTGTTACAGGTCAACTCAGCTGGGTTAAAATCGCATGTTATTAATTTTGTATTTAACATATATATAACGTTACAATGAACGTTATTTAATCCTTAACTTCTCATAGCATTTATTATTATTAATTTTTGCATTTAATTTCTATAACATTTTATAATTATTGATTTCTTTCACTTTTTAATGCACATTTGAATTTCAAATTCAATCGTGCTTCGATTCTTGGAATTCCCATATAGGGTTGTTATGGTAACCGTAAATTTATCATTAGCATATGTAACGAACCACCATTTTGACCGTGCCGAATCGACAAAACATGTCAACTCGAAACGTCCAAAACAATAGATTGTTATTAGCTTCTGAGGTAAATAGAATAATTCATAGAATCACAGATCACAGACACAGATACAAAGCAATATAACATCTCGCAGCGGAAATAAATAATACAATTGTAGTTCATGAAGCTACTAAATAAATTTTACATAAGAGTTTACATAAATAATACAGTGGAAGTCTAATACAGTGATTCCAGATACATATATAAATAATAACAGTTTGAAACAGAGACGACAATAAACAGGATGACTGGAACAACTGATCAGTGGGTAGATATAGGTGAGTAAATCCAATATAAACTCCAACTCCGAAAGAGAATCTCAAAAGTTGTAATACTCGATCTGACCCGAGCAATAATGCAAAACAAAACAACTCGGATCAGGACTAACATTATCATGGAAGTAATCAACTCAAATGAAATGTTTGATGAAATGCAATCAATAACTTAAAGGATGTTTGGAATCACCATCCTTTAAGGATCCGTCAAACTAATACTATATAGTATAATACGCTATATACAATAGTGTCTATCAATAAAGTAAAATATCAAAATAGCAAAAGCGGGATTACCATGATTACCCTTACACCGTTTATATATTCACATGGTATATACAATACCGTAATTCCTCTGTAAACTGGAGGTTGATCGGAGGGCACTCCATATAAAACAGTACAAAACAAAATCGTAGTGGGCTCGTATAAGGCATGTGACAAGTCACTCAAGGAATGCCAGGGTGGATTCACCGTTTGTAGAGCCGAACTAGTGGTAACGCATAACAGCTACTACCGCCCACCTCGTTACACGTTCCCATAATCAAAAGGGCCCAAATCGAATCTCAATAGTAATAGAATAATATCGAAGAAGTGTGCCCGATAGGAGGTATGACCTCACTTGGTCCGTGCGTAGCTCCTGTTTTAGCCACATCAAGCTGACTCAAGGTAGTCAGGGTCTCGTAATTAATATGAAATAAAATAAAATGGAGTCGTTCGCTAAATCATCCCCTTTATTGTGACACCCCACGTCCGTTAATGTCACTCACTAAGGGAATGCATTGAGTTCGTGAAGCGTTATAGGTAAACAGACACTGAATAATTACAAGACAGATATAATTAAGATAGCAGCGAAAATTTTTAAATTTTTATTTCAAACATAAATCATAATGTCGTGGTCCATAATACCATAAGTCACAAAAACCATTACAATAAAACAACTTTTGCCTTGCATCATCAGAGTACATAAGAATATGAAAAACATAATTCCCCAATTAAAAGAGTTAAGCCATAGCAGAGACAAGAACTTGAGCCACACTTAAGAAGTAACTCCTAGCAAGATGATATCTGAGTCCTGATTAAGCCTGAGTGTTTCCTCCTTGAGAACCTGGGGGGGAACGGAAGAAAGAAGGAGAAACAAAAGGATCAGATATAAAGTCTGGCAAGTCCGGTTACTTTTAGCCAGTAAATAAATAAAAGTAACGTGATAGGCATATAAAGTGGATAAAAGAGAGATCACTACATAAATGGTAGGTGCGATAAGGTAAGCAAGATAAGGTGCATGTGCCTCACTAATGATTACTCTGCACTATTACTAGTATAACTACAGTGAGATGATCCCTTCCACTATAAGTTGGTAGACTTAAGGCATACGTCCAAGTGTACCCTAACCACCACTCTAATCAATCAGCTCCCAACCCCATAGATATCCAGTGCTGGCCCCACAGTAGGAGGTATCACTTCCTAAAGTGGCAACCATTAAGGTGTGCACAACCATACCTACTGGTGTCACGGTCGTCTTATCCCCTTCTGCCCGACTCATGCACGCACATGGCCTGATCGGTTTGCGCCGCCCACACCATCCGTCTTGTTTGGATCTCTTATAATCAATCAGTTAGCATGCCCCTTCTCCGCCTAGTACGGAGTTCTTTATTTAATACCAACTCCGAGTTACTGACTGAAATGAGTCCCACACAATATGATACAAGCTCTCCCCTTTGTCTTGTATCCCCACTAGGTTTTTCACTGAATATGTATACCCTTAGGTGTCTTTAATTACATAGCCTAATGTCAGTTATGCTTACCCTAAAGGGTGTCTTTAATAACATAAATTTATTATATTTTCCACCGGTTATGTACACAACTAGGTGTCTTTAATTACATAACCCTATTGGGTTAAGTTCGTGGGCCTATATGTAAATATTATCCACCCCCTCTAATTTACTTAACCCACCCACTACCCATCCAATTTTATTTAACCCTAACTTAAGTTCATAATCATACAATCCTTATGGATTAAATTAGGTTAAGCAATCTAATTCAATACCATGTCCAATTATGGTTATAATGGGCTAGACCTCCCGCATTAGGCCTACAACATGTAGATGTTATGTCGGTCGGGTCCGAGCAGTCTTATTCCACAGTTGGGCCTAACCTCGTGTCTTAGCCCAATTCATATTTGCGCACTTAGATCTCTCACATTAGGTTCAACATTAGTGCCCGATGGATATGTCAGTCGGGTCGGGGCAGACTTCCACCACTAATGCAACCTAACCTCGTGTCATAAGTGCAATTAAATTCCTAATTGTAATTACTAAATATTCCATTTTTATCCAAATCTACCTGTGTCATTATCGGTGATTATTTCTATGTTTCCCCATTTGAATTAAATGTCCAATTTGTATAAATATTACATAAATTATGCCAATTATAAATCCCTTTTCCCTATTTTCTCACTAACGTATTCACACGTATTTTGGCGGCATCTAGGCTATAAAGCAGCCTAGCCATAACAATGAAAAGGGAATATGACAAAGGGATAGTTTCAACATATCTTGGCATAAACTAGCATGATAACAAGGTGAATGGATATGTAATTACATCATCACAAGGTGGACATAAACTGATAACTTGTGGCAATTACTACGATGTCAAAGCAAGCATAATGAGATCTAAATTTACCATTTAGGTGTCTAACTATTTAGATCTAGCATAATTAGGGTGTCATGGTAACATGTTTAGATCTAAATATGGCTTCACATGTCAAGTTTACAACATATCTAGATTGATCACAATATGACAAGTGAAAAGGGGATTTCATAAAGAACTAGATTTAGCCAATGTTATAACTATCCAATTTAATAGATGTACATTCACCACAATATAGTTACAAGTCAAGATCCACATAAACAATATAATAGAATAACCACGATTATATTAGATTTAGGGAAATAGATCTATCATGACATAGTATAGGATTTAATACTAGCATAGAATCATGCTTTACAACAGATCCAATTTACAGTCTTTCACAATTCACTTTTATTTATCTAAACCTAAAAGTAATCTAGAAACTCACAGCGTTAGGTTTAGAGAATTGAGGAAGAACGAATCTTGAATTCTGAATTTGATTTGCAAAGTATGTTGTTGTAGAAAACGGTTCAGTTCGCACTCTAGCAGCATATGGCTCCTATAATTCCCAATGAAGAAATAGGAGATTTGAGCACATTTTTATAGCTGTAAAGCCATCTGAAACCGACTGCCACCTCAGCCCTAGGGGTGTCGACACCCCTGTGGGTGGGTCGACACCCCTCTAGGGGGGTCGACCCCCTAGAGCGGGAATTTTGCTGCTCTGACGAATTTTTTTATTTTGAATCATTCTGGATAAAATTCTAACTCATCTCTGACTCATGCGTATATATATATAATTTTTCTATGCGTATACAAACTTAAAGTCCTCATAACTTCCTCGTACGGTGTCCGTTTTACGCAAACCAAATGTCTATCTTGACCAGAATTTCGAGACGGACGCAATGGCGCAGTCCATTTCCTCTAATTCTGAATATTAAATTAATTATTATTTAATTTATCCTCTTTTAGCGTCGGTACAAATTCGGGGTGTTACATTCTCCTATACTCAAAGGATTTCGTCCCGAAATCTCTAAGTTGAGAAGAATGCATATCCTACCATCCATCTTCCATCTACTCATCCACCAATCACTGACATCAATTGTCCTTAAAGATTTCTAATGCTTATATGAATATATGCGAAGGTGTGTATATATATCCAAACACTAATGCGAAGATCAGGCGGTCCACTGATTCAGTTGACCAAATAATCCTATTGTAACATATAAGTTCTATATGTGTGCACATTCATTCATCCAAATGCAACACCCATATGCTAACTCGTCCATTTCCATCCATAAAAGAAAAGAAAATGCACACACATCCATACACAGTATGAGAGTGATTGAGCCGATCTTAGTGCCTAATGTGTGTGTATATGCGTCCACATGCAACCACTAGCAAACACTTGCATCCACTTGCATCCATTAACCATAACATGTTTCAAACACATGTTTACGTCCATAGGATTCCTATCTAAAGGTCGAAAATATGGTTAAGGTATACTCTATTGACAGAAACAAGCACTGATAAAACTTTGAAAAAGGAGTTAAGAACATACCCTCGAAAAGAAAAGGGTACGAAGCACGAATCTTGTCTTCGGTCTCCCAAGTCGCATCTTCTGGGTATCTCCCTATTGAACCTTTAGTAACTTGATCTCCTTATTGCGCAACTTTTTAACTTCTGACCCAAGAATAAAGGCAGGGACTCGTCTGACTGTCGCCTCCCGTTCCACTTCGACGTCTTCCAACATACTCGGCTCAACAACTTCTACGGTGTCATGCAGGCACTTCCGCAGATGAGAGACATGGAAAACGTCATGAACACTGTATAGATTTTCTGGGAGCTTTACTCGGTAGGCCATTTGGCCAATCCTCTCGGTTATGGGAAATGGTCCCACAAACCTAGGTGACAACTTCCCTACTGATCCGAAGCGAACCACATTCCTTAAAGGAGATGCTTTGATAAAAACCAAGTCTCCCACTTCGCATTCGATGTCATTCCTTCTCTTGTCTACATAGGACTTCTGCCTATCTTGA
This sequence comes from Allium sativum, assembly GCA_030737875.1. Lineage (NCBI taxonomy): Eukaryota > Viridiplantae > Streptophyta > Magnoliopsida > Asparagales > Amaryllidaceae > Allium > Allium sativum. The sequence goes on along the minus strand of CM060910.1, from coordinate 898,027,782 downwards.
GCTATCTTCATCCGCCTTCGAATAAGGTCAATCTTTTCGGACGTTTCCCTAACCATATCTGGTCCAAGTAATAATCTTTCTGTAAATTCCCACCAACAAGTTGGCGATCTACAGGGTCGCCCGTACAATGCTTCGAAGGGTGTCATACCGATGCTAGCTTGATAAATGTTATTATAGGAAAACTTTACTAAAGAAAGATGCTCTTCCCAAGTCCCTCCGAAGTCTAGGATACACAGCCTTAAAAGATCTTCAAGAATCCTATTCACCCTCTCCGTCTGCCCATCGGTCTGAGGATGGTAAGCGGTGCTTAAACACAACTGTTTGCCTAATGTTTTTAAAAAACTCCTCCAAAATTCACTGGTAAAGATGGGGTCACAATCACTCATGATGTTGGAAGGTACTCCATAAAGACGAACTATCTCATGAACATAAATTGCTGCCAACCATGATGTCGTCCTCTTACTCTTAACTGGAATAAAGTGAGCGCTCTTAGTGAGTCTATCCACTACCACACAAATACTGATGTTACCTTTCTTCGATCTAGGCAAACCATCTATGAAATCCATAGAGACGCTCTCTCATTTCCACTGCAGAACCTCCAACGGATGAAGTAATAATCCACCGGGCTTCTTTTGCTCAGCTTTGACTTGCTGGAAAACTAAACATTGAGAAACAAATTCGGCCACATCTTTCTTCATCCAAGCCCAAAAGAAAACCCTCTCCATGTCCCTGTACATCTTGTCACCACCTGGATGAATAGTCATCTTAGAATGGTGGACTTCTTCTAGGAGTGCCTTTATCAAGATTCCAGTTTGAGGAACACAAAGCCTTCCAACTCGTCGCAACCACCCCTTTTCATCTATTGCATATCTACTGAGGTGACTAGAAGTCTCCCCTCTTCTAGGCTTATCCATGATGTTTAGAATCTATGGGTCACCTTGTTGCAAAGCTCCTATCTGGTCCATAAGGGTCGGTCGTATCTCCAAGGATGCAAACAAATCAGGCAAAAGCTTGATGGAGGGTCTAAAATAAAAAGCTGATATGAAGTCCAAGTTTTTTCTCTCCACAAACAGAGGACTCAGGGCCACCTTCTGCCTACTTAGTGCATCTACCACCAAATTACCCTTGCCAGGGATATAAGTAATCTCAAAATCATATGAAGCTAAGAACTCCATCCTCGTTGTTGCCTTAAGTTGAGATCCTTCTGTAAGAATAGATACTTGAGAGATTTATGATCGGTGTATAACTCGAACTTCTCTCCAAGTGAATAATGACGCCACGTCTTTAACGCGAATACTATGGCAGCTAGCTCTAGATCATGGGTAGGGTAGTTCTTCTCATGAACTCTCAACTGTCTACCCCCATAACATATTATTTTCCCTTCTTACATCAAAGCCCTGTACCGCACGCATCAGTGTAAACAGTAAACACTTTGCTTCCATCAGGCAAGGTCAGAACTGGGGCTATTGTCAGAGCCCTTTTCAGTCGTTGGAAAGCAACGTCACAGTCTATGTCCCATGAAAATGCCAAATTCTTCTTTGTCAGCCTAGTGAGAAGGGCTGATATCTTCGCGAAGTCCTTAATGAACTTCCTATAATAACCTTCTAATCCAAGAAAGCTTCTCACCTCGGTAGCATTTTTAGGAATCTGCCAATCTTGCACTGCAACCACCTTGGCGGGATCTACAATTATCCCTTCTTTGGAGACTACATGCTCTAAGAATCTCACCTCTTTTCTCCAAAAATAGCATTTGGAGAACTTTGCCTTAAGCTGATGGTCACAGAGAGTTTTCAAAACTTCTCTCAAATGTTGGGCATGCTCTTCTTCACTCTTGGAGAAGATCAAAATATCATCAACAAAGACTACGACAAATTTGTTTAGGAACTCCCGAAACACCCTACTCATCAAATCAACAAAATAGGCGGGTGCATTTGTCAACCCAAAAGGCATAACTAGCCATTCAAAGAAACCGTCCGAAGTTCTGAAAGCAATCTTATCTATGTTGTCCTCAGCCACCCCAACTGATGGAACCCGTAGCTAAGTCCAACTGAGAAAATACCGAGGCACCAACAAGCTGATCAAATAAATCATCAATCCTCGGAAGTAGGTGCCTATTATTCTTGATGAGCTTATTCAATTCTCTATAGTCAACACACAAATGAAGTGAACCATCCTCTTTAGTTGCGAATACTACAAGAGCACCCCATTCAGATATGCTTCGTCTGATAAACCCTTTCTCAAGTAGCTCCCCTACTTGCTTACTCAACTCCCTCCTTTCCCTTGGAGACATGTGGCGCATTGGTAATGCAACTGGCTTTGCATTGTCCACTAGATATATGCAGAAGTCAATCTCGCGCCTTGGGGGTAAACCCCGTACCTCATCAAAAACATCGGAATAATCTCAAACCATTGGAACAAATTGCAAATCATCTATGGATGCATCTCGATACTCTAGGAAGCTAAGCATAACAGACCCTTGGGGATCACAAGAAACTTCGAGGGTCTTCCCATGACAAGTCAGGAGTCTAACAACCCTCCTTTCACAATCCAGAATGACCTCATACGTGGCAAGCCAATCCATTCCTAGAATCAACGCATAGCCCATAAACCTGAGCACACATGCGTCGCATTCAAACTCGACGCCTAACACAGATTTTTTCAAACCTCAACAAATCATCGATAAATAAGAACCACCAATGGGGTTTGAAACAACTACGGGATCTACTACCATACTAGTAATTAAGTGCAGAGATTCAACCATAGAACTAGATATAAACGAGTGTGAAGCACCAGAATCAAAAAGTGTTCTAACTGGATGGTTTGAAAGAGAAATTAAACTTTCTACGGAATTTTTTCTACCTCTTTCAGGAGCACTAATCGCAAGAGCATGCACCTGCCATCCATAAGTTCCTGCTCTTTGACCTTGTCCCTGCGATCCCTGTTTCTTCGGGCACTCTTTGGAGAAGTAGCCGACCTCTCCGCAATTGAAGCAATTGCTCTTCCTTTTCTTACAGTCTTTGATCAAATGACCCTCCTTTCCACAATTGTGACATTTTCTCTTATCCTTGCTTTTGTCATGTTTCCCTCCTTTCTTCTGTTGTTGTTGTTGTTGTTGCCCCTTCTTAGGCCACACCTTCTTATTCTGCGATGTCCCCTCAGCTTTTGTTTCCTTCTTTTCTCCCTTGTCCTCCTCATGCATTAGGGCCATATCAACAAGCTTTTCAAAGGTGGCCCCCATTGGAATATGAGACATAGCTAAACCATGTAGAGACTCATTCATTCCTTTAGCAAATCGCAAGCCCTTTTGTGCGGTGTATTCACCAACTCTAACCCGAACCTTGTCAGCTGGTCGAACTTGTTCACATACTCCTTTACTGTCAAATTTCCTTGTTTGAGTGCTAAGAACCTCTCCATCTGTATGCTTCTCTCAGCTTGGGAAGGAAATTTCATTTCGAACCTCTGTCTAAAATCTTCCCAAGTTTCCACCGGACGTCCAGCTTGGGTGATTTCCCAGCAAAATGAGGCTTCGTCCTTTGACAGCCAAGCAGCTAACTGAATCTTTCTTCGGTCCTCCACTTCAATGATTACGAATAAGTCCTCGGTCTCCTTAAGACAATTCCGAGCTTCTATGAATGTCTCGTTCCCATGGATGGCCTTCCTCCCATAGCCCGGAAGTCGTTGCAGATCTTGGCAAAGTTGTCAGCTCTTGGAGGGGGAGGAGGAGGAATAACTTGTGCAGCTGGGGGAGGAACGTCTCTTTAGCCTTCGGCCGGCGTCGTGGGCTCTAAATACCTACGGAACCATCTGGGTATTATGACGCCCTCTGGGATATTAGAGATTTTTTGTTCCCCAGACATGCTAAAAAAGGGAAAAAGGAAGAAATTCAGATAAAGGACCGAAGGATACTACATATGGCTTTTTGGGGAATGTTTTTCAAAACAGACTTTTCTTTTGAAAACACTTTCTTTTAAAACCTTTTTGAAAATGATTTTCAAAAACTTTTATCTAATCTAGTAACCTTCAGCTCTGATACCAAGTGTGACACCCCACGTCCCTTAATATCACTCACTAAGGGAATGCATTAAGTTCATGAAGCGTTATAGGTAAACAGACACAGAATAATTACAAGAAAGATATAATTAAGATAGAAGCGGAAATTTTTAAAGTTTTATTTCAAACATAAATCATAATGTCGTGGTCCATAATATTATAAGTCACAAAAACCATTACAATAAAACAACTTCTGTCATGCATCATCAGAGTACATAAGAATATGAAATCATAATTCCCCAATTAAAAGAGTTAAGCCATAGTAAGGCAAGAACTTGAGCCATACTTCAAAAGTAGCTCTCCTAGCAAGATGATATCTGAGTCCTGACTAAGCCTGAGTGTTTCCTCCCTGAGAACCTGGGGAGAGAACCGAAGAAAGAATGAGAAACAAAAGGTCCAGACATAAAGTCTGGCGAGTCTAGTTACTTTTAGCCAATAAATAAATTAAAGTAACATGATAGGCATATAAAGTGGATAAAAGAGAGATCACTACATGAATGGAAGGTGTGGCAAGGTAAGCAAGATAAGGTTGTGTGCCTCACTAATGATTACTCTGCACTATTACTAGTATAACTACAATGAAATGATACCTTCCACTATAAGTTGGTAGACTTAAGGCATGCGTCTGAGTGTACCCTAACCACTACCCTAATCGATCGACTCCCTACCCTATAGATATCCTGTGCTGGCCCCATAGTAGGAGGTATCACTTCCTAAAGTGGCAACCATTAAGGTGTGCACAACCATACCTACTGGTGTCACAGTCGTCTTATCCCCTTCTACCCGGCTCATGCACACACATGGCTCGATCGGTTTGCGCCGCCCACACCATCCGTCTCGTTTGGATCTCTTATAATCAATCAGTAAGTGTGCCCCTTCTCCGCCTAGTACGGAGTTCTTTATTTGATACCAACTCCGGTTTACTGACTAAAATGGGTCCCACACAATATGATACAAGCTCTCCCCTTTTCTTGTATCCCCACTATGTTTTTTTGCTGACTATGTATACCCTTAGGTGTCTTTAATTACATAGCCATATGTCAGTTATGATTACCCTAAAGGGTGTATTTAATTACATAACTTTATTACATTTTCCACCGGTTATGTATACCACTAGGTGTCTTTAATTACATAACCTTATTGGGTTAAGTTCGTGGGCCTATATGTAAATATTACCCACGCCCTTTAATTTACTTAACCCACCCACTACCATCCAATTTTTCTTAACCCTAACTTAAGTTCATAATCATACAATCCTTATGGATTAAATTAGGTTAAGCAGTCCAATTCAATACCATGTCCAATTTTGGTTATAATGGGCTAGGCCCTCCACATTAGGCCTACAACGTGTGGATTCTGGATATGCTGGTCGAGTCCGGGCAGTCTTATTCCACAGTTGGGCCTAACCTCGTGTCTTAGCCTGATTCATATTTGCGCATTTAGACCTCTCACGTTAGGTTCAGCATTAGTGGCTACTGGATATGCCGGTCGGGTCCGGGCAGACTTCCGCCACTAATGCAACCTAACCTCGTGTTATAAGTGCAATTACAATTCCTAATTGTAATTACTAAATTTTCCATTTTAATCCAAATCTACCTATGTCATTATAGGTGATTATTTCTATGTTTCCCCATTTGAATTAAATGTCCAATTTGTATAAATATTACATAAATTATGCCAATTATAAATCCCTTTTCCATGTTTCCTCACTAACGTATTCACACGTATTTTGGCGGCATCTAGGCTATAAAGCAGCCTAGCCATAACAATGAAAAGGGAATATGACAAAGGGGATAGTTTCAACATATCTTGGCATAAATTAGCATGATAACAAGGTGAATGGATATGTAATTACATCATCACAAGGTGGATATAAACTGATAACTTGTGGTAATTACTACGATGTCAAAGCAAGCATAATGAGATCTAAATTAACCATTTAGGTGTCTAACTATTTAGATCTAGCATAATTAGGATGTCATGGTAACATGTTTAGATCTAAAGATGACTTCACATGTCAAGTTTACAACATATCTAGATTGAATACAATATGACAAGTGAAAAAGGGATTTCATAAAGAACTAGATCTAGCCAATGTTACAACTATCCAATTTAATTGATGTACATTCACCATAATACAGTTACAATTCAAGATCCACATAAACAACATAATAGAATAACCACAATTATGTTAGATCTAGGGAAATAGATCTATTATGACATAGTATAGGATTTAATACTAGCGCAGAATCATGCTTTACAACATATCCATTTTACAGTCTTTCACAATTCACTTTTATTTATCTAAACCTAAAAGTAATCTAGAAACTCACAACGTTAGGTTTAGAGAATTGATAAAGAACGGATCTTGAATTTTGAATTTGATTTTCAAAGTATGTTGTTGTAGAAAACGGTTTAGTTCGCACTTCAGTAGCATATGGCTCCCATAATTTCCAATGAAGAAATAGGAGATTTGAGCACATATTTATAGCTGCAGAGCCCTCTGAAACCGACTGCCACCTCAGCCCTAAGGGTGTCGACACCCATGTGGGTTGGTCGACCCAGAGGTCGACACCCTTTCAAGGGGGTCGACCCCTAGGTCGACACCTCTCTAAGGTGGTCGACCCCCTAAAGCGGGAATTTTGTCGCTCTATTGAATTTTTCGAATTTGAATCATTCTACAGAAAATTTTGACTCATCTCTGACTCATGCATATATATATAATTTTTCTGCGCGTATACAAGCTTAAAACCCTCATAACTTCCTCATATGGTCTGTTTTACGCAAACCAAATGTCTATCTTGACCAGAATTTCGAGACGGACATAATGTGCAGTCTGTTTCCTCTAATTCTGAATATTAAATTAATTATTATTTAATTTATCCTCTTTTAGTGTCGGTACAAATTTGGGGTGTTACATTTATTCTGGAACTCCACCGTGTACACAGTTGTTAAAGTGGTTTTCGTTATTGGCAGAGAGTATGATAGTAGACGATCCCGGTCTCTTTAACAACGAAACGTTTACATTTTTCACACCGTGGTCATTATTGTATAAATCACTTTATAAAACCTATTATATAAAATCTCAAATTCAAATTTGAATTCAAAATTTAAATATCTAACTTCGATTATTTTTAAATTTGAAAACAACTCAAATCGTTTAACCCAAATCGATTTTAAAACCATATCGTAAAGATTCCAAATATAGTATAAACAAATACTATAACTTTTAACTTCTATGAAATTTTCGAAATATACGTATAACAAATTTCAATTTAAAATGACTTATATAAAAAACATATCTTAAAAGGTCATAATTTCCATTTAAATCAATACCAACATTTAATTTCAAGAATATTTTTGGTTAGGTTTATATTCGCAAGAATTCAAGTTTGAAACAATTCAACTAATTCAAAAAAATTCTTTATAAGAAATCGTTTCAAGTCGATTCAATTAAATCCAACATTTTGGTTCGAATTCGAATATACGATTCAAGTCAAAACTTGCATTTCCATTTAAACAAATTATATCGTACTTATAATTCAAGTCATATAGTTCAAAGTTGTTACTTCTACATTTTGAATCAAAATCTTATATTTCCATTCAAACAAATTATGATTTAAAACCATTCTTTTTACATCGATTTAACAAATTCTTAATTCAAATCAAATGATACAAAAATCAATTCTACCTATAACATCTATATATATTCCAATTCATGTTTAATCACTTAAAATTGAATTCAATTCATATCGATTATAAATTTAAAATAAATCAATTTACCCAATTCACACTCATTTCTTATCAAAGTTTATAATTTAAAACAATTCATATACAATTTCATATCAATTATAAATTGCAATTTAAACATCAATTTACGCAATTCAAATTCATCTCTTCTAAAAAGTTCGTATAAATTCGAATTCATAACTTAATATGAGTACATTCGTTATTCAAATATCGTTATACAAATTTACATCTTTAAACTTCAAATTTAAATCGCGAAATCTAACTTATCCAGCTTGACATTTATTTTTAAAGTTTATAAAATATATAAGAAAATAAATTTTGAAAATATATATAAGTTTAAAATATTTAAAATATATAATAAATTCTTAAGTTATTATTTTAAAATCAAATTCCCAAATCAAAATACTTCGAAAATACGACTAACTGTGGTCGTATATAGTTTTCTACCCTATGGTCAAGTGATATAGATATTTATCATTTCAATCCTCAATTTATAAAATTTCCACGGGTCTATCATTTCAACCTGCGATCCCAAATGCAGTAAAAATCGTTTAGGTCTATCATTTTAACCCATAACGGTTTTTCCCTATTCTAATATTTGTTCGGGTATGTATCATTTCAACCCTTAGTGATTTTTCTAAACTAGGGTATCAACAATCACAAACAACAGTCACATAGCAACAATCACAACATATATATCATCAGTGCAACTACGTGTCATATGAATATCGTGTCACATATGTAATGTGCATATATATATATATATCAAACCAAATAATTTCTATCATCAATTCTGTACATCTCATATAACAGTTCATTATTGATCTAACATTCATGAAAAATGTAAGTCGGGTGTGAGATAAACTTACCTTTTGTGGCACAGAAATGGAGACGGCAAACAAATTGACACTGAATTGGAAAGACGATATACAGGCACGATTTTGAATGGGCCCAACTCGAAGATCAACTCAATATTTATTTTTATTTTAAAGAGGAGGGTTGGGGAATTTCTCGATAGGTCGGTATATTTATCAGGTTTGGGACGGGTTTCGGAACTCAATACAAAACTCGACACAAAAATAAATACAATATTACTTTACAGGAAATATTATATATTTATATATATACATATACACAAAAGAATTTTAACGTACATATACTTAAAATTCAATTCACACCAAAAAAACCCTATTATATAAATATATTTTCGTATATAGACACACACCAAAACTGTATTTATAAATATATACGTATATATACTCATATTAGCACACAAAACAAATATATAAAATGTTATAACTTACACAAATACCCCCTAGGAATATGAACCCATACACACGCTATATATAAAAATACACACACAAATTATATCACTCGCACAAACTAAACACACTCACACCAGTACACAAGCACATTCCCATTCACACAAATGCCCAACGCAAGACACTTATAACCACATAACACACCATATATTATACATATATATAAAAACAAACCCATATAGACTGATCATGCTACACAAATAAATACTCAACACCAATATAACATCATACATACACACGTACACCTTCCATACAACAATTATTCACACACACAAACACAAAAAACATCACATAAATATATAAATTGCATGAAACACAGACAATCACCCAGAATCACGCACACATACCCAACTTATACTCACACATACACGCGCAGGGGCTATCGGGTTCAGGGATGATGGCCGACTCAGGAGAACTCGGCAGATTAGGCAATCACCAAGGGTAGACGTAGGAAGATGGGAGGAGCCTGGATGGAGAGGTGCTGCTCGGAACGTCAGAGAGTTGTGGCACGAAGGAGATGGACTGGATGGGCGCGGGTTCAGCTGATCATGGGGAGATGAGGGGGTCGGCTCAGGGTTGGTTCCGCGGCTCAGGAAGGGTGGCATCAGGGTCATGGCGGGTTCGCCTGACACCTAGGCGAGCTGCAGGGGACGGGGGCATTGGTGTGGAGGTCGGCTTGGCTGTCGGGGAGGCGGTTTCAGGGTGTCGGGTCAGGATTTGGTCATGTTGATGAGGTGAGGAGCAGGGGTTCGGAGCTGCGGCTATGAGGAGGAGTGAAGGCTTTGGTCAGAGGGTAGCTAGGTTCGGGCTTTCAGCTGATGGGCCAAGTGGGAGGATCAAGTGGGCGGAGAGTTCGTCGGAGGCTTGGGCTTTAGGTGTGGCGGATAACAGCAGGGCGCGGGCTCGTTTGGTGGGAGGCATGGCCAGCAGGACGCGGGTTGATGGGTAGCTCAGGGTTGGCTTAAGAGGAGGGAGGCAGATGGGCGGAGCATTTCAAGTGGTGGCGGTTCGGCTGAAGTGGAGGATCAGAAAGGCTTTCATGTGAAGAGAAGGAACGGAGGAGGGAAAATTTGCAAAGGGAAAGGCTGTTGTTGGGAATACATTTGGGATAATTTTGTGGTGGAGTTGCTAATGAACGGATGCTCAAGTGAGTAGAAGAAAAGGATTCAGCTATCACAAGAAAATGGATGGGAAAATATACTGGTAGCGGGAAAAGGATTGAGCGATTCTCGAGGCTGACCCATTCTTTTTGTTTTATATTAAGATATAAACGAACCGCTGGAACTCTTCCTTTGTGGCAATTAAGTTTGAACGGGTTACTCGTAAAATTAGGAGCGTGGGAGAGAGAGGAAACACCAAATCAGTTCGTACAATTTGGAATGAACGGTTTTTCAAAATTTGAAAATAAGGCGGTGGCTTTAGAAAAGGCAACGAACGGTTAGAAAGTAAATTCATGTCGGAATTGAAACATCATGAATGGTTACGAAGTTTGAATAAGTGGAAAAGGAACGGATTTGATTTGAAACAGCAAAGCACTGTTGACAATAAAAATAAATGAATTTAGAAAATATTCAATGAACAATTTTAAAATTTAAAGGAGCGAACAGAATATGAAATAGAACTAACGGTTTCGAAAATAAAATAAAACAGGAAACAAATGGATTTTTTATTAAAAGTAACGGTGTTGGTGAAAATAACAGTCAGTACAAACAACAAATCATGAGAAAGAATTTAAAATAAAATCAAGGGTAAAATTTTATAAATATCGGAAACAAATTATATAATGATACGAGTTTAAATATTTCCAATAAATCTTAAGAAATGAATTCAAATTCAGATATATAGATAGATTAAAATATATCCAATAAATAAGATTTTGAGTAGAAAATATTGATTTGTATTATTCATTTATATTCATATCAAAAATTAAATTAAATTCGTTATATAAAACCAAAAATAATTTAGTTTTTAAATCAAAAGTCAAAAATAGTTATTCTATAAAATCCAAACAAATGGAGTTTTAAACAAATAAAATACAACAAAAATAAAAATTTAAAATAAATAATTAAGTAAAATACACTTATAAATTTGGGTTGTTACAATCTCCCTCACTCAAACCTTTTCGTCCTCGAAAAGGAAAAAGGCAGGGAAATAGTAATTAAATAATTAATATATTTAAGATCAAATTGTTCATATCCATATATAATTTTGAAATATATATATAAATCAAAAGTTAAAATATTTCAAATATTTCAAAATAGTTTTAAGTATTTACTCGACGTCTCGATTTGCTATATATATCTATCCCACTTTCGAAACCCGAAAATAAATATCGATGATGTCGCGGTCATCACCAGAATCATTTTCAAGCGACTAGAGTGTGACTCTATATCTATCTAATACACATAGGATTTAATATATCAGACGTATATCAAAATCACTAGGTATCAGATAGGCCAATTTTAATGTCGAATAAGTACTCAAAACATTTTTCTACATTAAAAAAAAAGAATATATATAAGAAAATTCCAAATCATATATTATAAATAATATATTTCATATCATTAAAATTTCAAGTAGGGAAAGTATATATCTCTCTACTCGTTTATTTATTAAAATTCAACCATAATCAATAATAAATAATAACAATATTATTATTAAATCAAATACATAACAATAATATTCTATATTATATCTAAATATTTTCAAATCCGAATTATCTATATTTAAACTTATAAAGCTGGGTAAATTCTATAAGTTTTAATATATATATACAACACAAATTAAAACCTTTATAAACCCAATTAATTTTACGAATTCCTATATATGTACATACATTTGTAAATTATATCATTGTAGATTTCAACCATGATAAAATCATTATCTTACAAAATCTACATCTTTAAATCTTATTCAAAGTATATAGTTTATAAAATATAAATCTTAAAGTTAAACATTAAATCCTTTTCAAAATATTGGTATTACCAATACATAATATAAATATCAAAATTTCAATATTATAACCAGATGATCTAATATTATAATATCTATTTCAAACCAATGTTTAAATAGTAATGAACTCGCTGGAAGACATTTACTCTTCTTCTAATTCTTACCTTGTTACAGATAAGGATAAGTTATAGAATTCGAATTAGAGCTGAACGAATGAAAGAACCTAATCAAAGAGGATCTACAAAGGAAGATGGATTCAAATGGAAAGGAATTTCAGAAAAAATTTAAATATTAAACAAAATTTTATATTCGAAAAATATTAGTTTAAAAAACATTTTAAAACCATTAAAAAAAACATTTATACTTAAAAAAAACACACTCTCTCAAGAAAGGACTCTACGACTGATTCCGCTCATTCTAGGGTATCACTACCCTATCTCTAATTATCTTTTACCCCATCAGCTAAAGCTTTAATAAAACCAAAGCTCTGATACCAACTGTAACGACCCGCCATTTTGACCGTGTCGAATCGACAAAACATGTCAACTCGAAACGTCCAAAACAACAGATTGTTGTTAGCTTCTGAGGTAAATAGAATAAATCATAGATCACAGACACAGACATAGAGCAATATAACATCTCGCAGAGGAAATAAATGATACAATAGTAGTTCATGAAGCTACTAAATAAATTTTACATCGGAGTTTACATAAATAATACAGCGGAATACAGTGATTCCAGAGACATGAATAAATAATAACAATTTGAAACAGAGACGACAATAAATAGGATGACTGGAACAACTGATCAGTAGGTAGATATAGGTGAGCAAATCCAATATAAACTCAAACTCCGAAAGTGAATCTCAAAAGGTGTAATACTCGATCTGACCCGAGCAATAATGCAAAACAAAACAACTCAGATCAGGACTAACATTCTCATGGAAGTAAATCAAATCAAATGAAATGATTGATGAAATGCAATCAATAACTTAAAGGATGTTTGGGATCACCATCCTCTAAGGATCCGTCAAATTAATACTATATAGTATAATACACTATATACAATAGTGTCTATCTGTAAAGTAAAATATCAAAATAGCAAAAGCAGGATTACCATGATTACCCTTACACTGTTTATATATTCCCATAGTATATACAGTGTAGTAATTCCTCCGTAAACTAGAGATTGATCAGAGGGCACTCCACATAAAACAGTACAAAACAAAGTCGTAGTGGGCTCGTATAAGGCACGTGACAAAGCACGCAAGGAATGCCAAGGTGGATTATCCATTTGTAGAGCTGGACTGGTGGTAACGCATAGCAGCTACTACCACCCACCTCGATACACACTTCCATAATAAAAAGGCCCAAATCGAATCTCAACAGTAATAGACTAATATCGAAGAAGTGTGCTCGATAGAAGTTATGACCTCACTTGGTCCGTGCGTAGCTCCTGTTTTAGCCACATCAAGCTGACTCAAGGTAGTCAGGGTCTCGTAATTAATATGAAATAAAATAAAATGGAGTCGTTCACTAAATCATCCCCTTTATTCTGGAACTCCACCATGTACACAGTTGTTAAAGTGGTTTTCGGTATTGGCAGAGAGTATGACAATAGCCAATCCCGGCCTCTTTAACAACCAAACGTTTACATTTTTCACACAGTAGTAATTATTTTATAAATCACTTTATAAAACCTATTATACAAAAACTAAAATTCAAATTTGAATTCAAAATTTAAATATCTAACTTCGATTATTTTTAAATTTGAAAACAACTCAAATCGTTTAACCCAAATCGATTTTAAAACCATATAGTAAATATTCCAAATATAGTATAAACAAATACTATAATATTTAACTTTGATGAAATTTTCGAAATATACGTGTAAAAAATTTCATTTAAAAAGACTTATATAAAAGTCATATCTTAAAAGGTCATAATTTCCATTTAAATGAATACCAACATTTAGCTTCAATAATATTTTTGGTTTGGTTTATATTCGCAAGAATTCAAGTTCGAAAAAATTCAACTAATTCAAAATTTTCCTTTATAAGTAATCGTTTCAAGTCGATTCATTTAAATCCAACATTTTGGTTCGAATTCGAATATACGACTCAAGTCAAAACTTACATTTCAATTTAAACAAATTATATCGTACTTATAATTCAAGTCGTATAGTTCAAAGTTGTTACTTCTACATTTTGAATCAAAATCTTATATTTCCATTCAAACAAATTATGATTTAAAACCACTCTTTTTACATCGATTTAACAAATTCTTAATTCAAACCAAACGATACAAAATCCAATTATGCATATAACATCAATATATTTTCCAATTCATGTTTAGTCACTTAAAATTGAATTCAATTCATTTCGATTATAAATTTAAAATACATCAATTTACCCAATTCACATTCATTTCTTATCAAAGTTCATAATTTAAAACAATTCAAATAAAATTTCATATCAATTATAAATTCCAATTTAAACATCAATTTACACAATTCAAAATCATCTCTTTAAAAAGTTCGTATAAATTCGAATTCATAACTTAATATGAGTACATTCGTTATTTAAATATCGTTATACAAATTTACATCTTTAAACTTCAAATTCAAATAGCGAAATCTAACTTATCCAGCTTGACATTTATTTTAAAAGTTTATAAAATATATAAGAAAATAAATTTTAAATATATATATATATAAGTTTAAAATATTTAAAATATAAAAAAATCTTAAATTATTATTTTAAAATCAAATTCCCAAATCAAAATACTTCGAAAATACGACAACGGTGTTCGTATATATTTTTCTACCCTATGGTCCAGTGATATGGATATTTATCATTTCAATTCGCAATTTATAATATTTTCACGGGTCTATCATTTCATCCCGCGATCCCAAATTTAGTAAAAATCGTTCAGGTATATCATTTTAACCCATAACTATTTTTCCCTATTCTAATGTCCGTTCGAGTATGTATCATTTCAACCCTTAGTGATTTTTCTAAAGTAGGGTATCAACAATCACAAACAACAATCACATAGCAACAATCACAGCATATATCTCATCAGTGCAACTACATGTCATATGAATATCGTGTCACATATGAAATGTGCATATATATATATATATATATATATATATATATATATATCAAACCAAAAAAGTTCTTTCAGCAATCCTATACATTTCATATAACGGTACATTATTAATCTAACATTCATGAAAAATGCAAGTCGGGTGTGAGATAAACTCACCTTTCGTGGCGCAGAAATGGAGATGGCGAACAGATTGACACTGAATTGGAAAGATGATACCCAGGCATGATTTTGAATGGGCCCTACTCGATGATCAACTCAATGTTTATTTTTATTTTAAAGAGGAGGATGGGGAATTTCTCGACAGGTCGGTACAGTTATCGGGTTTGGGACGGGTTTTGGAACTCAATACCAAACTCGAAACAAAAATAAACACAATATTACTTTACACGAAATATTACATATTTATATATATACATACACACAAAAGAATTTTAACGTACATATATTTAAAATTCAATGCACACCAAAAAACCCTGTTATATAAATATATTTTCGTATATAGACATACACCAAAATTGTATTTATAAATGTATACATATATATACTCATATCAGCACACAAAACAAATATATAAAATGTTATAACTCACGCAAATACCACCCAGGAATATGAACCCATACACACTCTATTTATAAAAATATACACACATAAGTTATATCACTCGCACAAACTAAACACACTCACACCAATACACACGCACATACCCATTCTCACAAATACATAACGCAAGACCCTTATAACCACACAACACACCATATATTATACATATATATATATATAAATAAACCCATATAGACTGATCATGCTACACAAATAAATACTCAACACCAATATAACAGCATACATACACACATACACCTCCTATACAACAATTATTCACACACATAAAAACACCGAAACATCACACAAATATATAAACCGACGAAACATAGACAATCACCTAGAATCACGCACACATACCCAACTTATACTCGCACATACACGCGTAGAGGCTATCGGGTTCAAGGATGATGGCCGACTCATGTGAACTCAACAGACTGGGCTATCACTAGGGGTGGACGTAGGCAGATGGGGAGGAGCCTGGATGGAGAGGTGCTGTTCGGAACGTCGGAGAGTTGTGGCACGAAGGAGATGGAATGGATTGGCGCGGGTTCAGTTGAGCGTGGGGAGATGAGGGGGTCGGCTCAGGGTTGGTTCCGCAGCTCAGGAAGGGTGGCATTAGGGTCATGGCGGGCTCGGTTGATAGCTGGGCGAGCTACAGGAGACCGGGGGCGTTGGTCCAGAGGTCGGCTTGGCTGTCGAGGAGCCAGTTTCAGGGTGTCGGGTCAGGCTTTGCTCATGTTGATGAGGTAAGGAGCAGGGGTTCGGAGCTGCGACTATGGGGAGGAGTGAAGGATTTGGTCAGAGGGGTATCTAGGTTTGGACTTTCAGCTGATGAGCGAAGTGGGAGGATCAGGTGGGCGGAGAGTACGTCGAAGGCTTGGGCTTCAGGTGCGGCAGATAACAGCAAGGCGCAGGCTTGTCTGGTGGGAGGCATGGCCAGCAGGTCGCCGGTTGACGGAGAGCTCGGGGTCGGCTTCACGGGAGGGAGGCGGATGAGCGGAGCATTTCAGGTGATGGCGGAGGAGCAGGGTGGCGGTTCTGCTGAAGTGGAAGATCGGAAAGGCTTTCGTGTGAAGAGAAGGAACAGAGGAGGGAAAATTTGCAAAGGGAAAGGCTGTTATTGGGAATACATTTGGGATAATTTTGTGGTGGAGCTGCTAATGAATGGATGCTTAAGTGGATAGAAGAAAGGGATTCAGCTATCATAAGAAATTGGATGGGAAAATATACTGGTAGCGGAAAATGGATTGAGCGATTCTCGAGGCTGACCCATTTTTTTATATATTAAGATATAAAAGAACCGCTTGAACTCTTCCTTTGTGGCAATTAAGTTTGAACGAGTTACTCGCAAAATGAGGAATGTGGGAGAGAGAAGAAGCACCAAGTCAGTTCGTACAATTTGGAATGAACAGTTTTTCAAAATTTGAAAATAAGATGGTGGCTTTAGAAAAGGCAAAGAACAGAAAGAAAATAAACTCTCGTCGGAATTGAAACATCATGAATGGTTACGAAGTTTGAATAAGTGGAAAAGGAACAGATTTGATTTGAAACGACAAAGCACCGTTGACAATAAAAATAAATGTTTTTAAATAATATTCAATGAACAATTTTAAAATTTAAAGGAGCGAACAGAATATGAAATAGAACTAATGGTTTCGAAAATAAAATAAAACAGGAAACATATGGATTTTTAATTAAAAGTGAATGGTGTTGGTGAAAACAATAGTCAGTACAAACAACAAATCAGGAGAAAGAATTTAAAATAAAATCGTGGGCAGAATTTTATAAATATCGGAAAAAATTATATAATGATACGAGTTTAAATATTTCAAATAAATATTAAGAAATGAATTCCAAATTCAGATAAATAGAACGATTAAAATATATCCAATAAATAAGATTTTGAATAGCAAATATTGATTTGTATTATTCATTTATATTCATATAAAAAAATAAATTAAATTCGTTATATAAAACCAAAAATAAATTTAGTTTTTAAATCAAAAGTCAATAATAGTTATTCCATAAAATCCAAACAAATGGAGTTTCAAACGAAGAAAATATAATAAAAATCAAAATTTAAATTAAATAATTAAATAAAATACACTTATAAATTCGGGTTGTTACATCATACCATTACCAAAGAATCGGTTATTACTTTCAAGTAACATCAGTACAACAGTATGATCGGTATGGTAACGGTAAATTTATCATTAGCATACCATTACTAAAGAATCGATTACTATTTTCGAATAACATCTATATACCAATATGATTGGTATGGTAAAGGTAAATTTACTATTTTCATTGGTAAAACATCGGTAATATTTTTTAAATCAACGATAATGGTAGTTTACCAATCAGTTCACAATATATGGATACTCATATAGTATGTTGCATTGTATATAATTAGAATAAAGAAA
The DNA here is from genome assembly GCA_030737875.1 of Allium sativum. Lineage (NCBI taxonomy): Eukaryota > Viridiplantae > Streptophyta > Magnoliopsida > Asparagales > Amaryllidaceae > Allium > Allium sativum. The sequence continues at coordinate 898,009,569 of CM060910.1, read as the reverse complement.
ACGACTAATTTTAGTTAAGTAACCCAATTCAAATAGTATACGAGAATATGGTTATTCCAACGGTTGGGAGCCGTTAGTGGCCGCTCGAAGCCGTTGGAATATATACAACAAAATCTAACGATTTCTAATGGAACCAACGGAGCAACTCCAACAGTTATTCCAATGGCTTTCAACGGTAGCTAGCTGTTGGAAACCATTTCAAACAGACGACCAATAATCTGTTGGTAACTGTTTCAAGCCGTTGGAAATACTATATGATTTTTTGTATAATAGCAAGCCTATTATCTTCCAACTACCACATTTTCAATCTATTTCCAATCAATTCCACACATATATAACATGCATATATCAACAACAATACATACAATCAACATAAATCAAATAAACATCAATATGAACAAAATAAACCATCTAGACATCAAAAACCAACTAACCAACATCACATGACAACAAACCAAGTACAAACCATCAAAATATCATCCTCACCCACTTCGTACCAATATATACAACATCAAAACAAAATCCTCGCCATCTCCAAGTCAATATATAAATCGTGCAATCACTAACACAAAAAAGCATACCTCAAGGATCATCTTCGTTTCTAGAAGCACCAGACGACGAAGGAAAAGAACCATGATTGTGCACATACTCCGCAAGCTTTTGATTCAATTGCTCCATCTGTATATCCTACAGAAGATTCGGAACCTACCGCTGCTCAATCATTGTTCTAATCTCCTTAATTTCTGCTTTGTCTTGGGCCTTTTAAGCTTGTTGAGCCTGCAGATAGAATGAATAGCAAATGGGTTATGTCAGGATATAAAATAATATAACACTATATATCTAAACACTAAGTTGTTGTATATATGCAAAAGGATTAATTACCGTTAAGTTCCCGAGGCCATAACATCTACTCCACTGCATCGGATCCATAACAGCGTCAAATATGTTATCTTCCACCTCTAGTGTCGACTCATCGCGACCAGAGTCCTAAAGCACATGAACCCATGCCTTTTGAAACCTTGCCTATAATGCAAAAAAACATTTTCCCTTGAAAAGTAATAGAACGTTATTTTTATTTTACATTGCTAGTAATTAATAAACTTATAGGTGTGAGTAATAGAATTTAAAATACGCATACATATGCAATTGCAGCCCTATCCTGATCACCTCACTGATATGTGATGTTGTCAGCTTCGTCTACTTGCTTGGATGCATGGGTGTGAGCAAATACGTCCATGTAGGACATAGGATGTCCATGAGCTCATTCCTGCAATTGATAATTTGGATAATTCAATTCCACATAGCTAATTACTGAACTGATCAATATACAAATGTAATAATTGATAAGTTTACCAAGTCCTCGCGGTGATGCTGGAAAAACTTGGATCCACCACGATAAGTTATTGGATTCCTACTCCTATTTATTGAGTTCCTTGTTGATTCCGCCTGCAAATTTAAATTAAATAATTATTTAATAATCTTCAAAAAAATAATGAGATTCATTATAGATTTACCTTGAATTAATCAGTATTCCACCACTCAACCCGCTTTTCTCATATAGCTACGCTTATCCACTTTGATTTCTTCCCCAATTTTTTAATCTCTAACACTTTCTTCATGTAGTTTTTAGCGATCTTTAAGTTCCAATGTCGCCGAACTAGGATGATGTCCGACTCCTGCAAATCTATTGCGCCTTGTACAATGGAAATTATTACTAATTATTTATTTGTAGTTAATCATTTTGTAAAGCGGTATAAACTTACCAAAAAATCTTGCCATATAGCCTCTCTTACGGAATCAGGGATCTTGCTCCATTTAGGTCGTAAATCGCTCATCCTAGTCATATACGCATCTTAGAAATGTTCAGAACCACTTAAAATGGCTCCAACTCAAACCCCCTGCGTTAAATATAAAATATAACTTTAGGCAATTATAGATATATCATGTACAAAAAATTAAGTTGCAATGCTGCTAATTTTGATACTTACGCATGATCAACCTTAGACTTCAAGTAAACGACTAGATGAGCTTGTGGCTCGCCACTACTCTCACTGATCTACTGGGAAGAGCTTCGTCGTCGAAAGACAAAACAAAATATAATATACCTACCACATATGTGCATATACAATTCATAATAATTATGATATGATGAACCATTAATGTAATATATGCTACATATGTGTCATGTTGTGTATGCATTGTGTGTGTGAGAATACACTTTTTTCCATTAAAATTGTATAACTTAGATAAATGTAATATTAATCAGGGATAAATGTAATGTGAATAATTGTAAAAATTATCGGATATTACTCGGTCCTCGTCGTTTTCTCATTCAGACTCGGTTTTGTATTCTATGTTGTTTTTCTCTGCACTCTCATATGCTTCGACTAATACATTTGTCTCATCATTTAAACGTCCAAAATCACTTTGATTGTCTGTAATTGCTACTTCAACATTTTCCTCCAGATCTGTTTGATAGGCTTGTTTGTCAGGAATATTCTTTCCATCGAATGTAAATCTTGCCTTGGTTTTAAAAACCGTAAACCAATCTGCTTTATCTCCTTTTAGAGATGGGTAAGAGGCATAATAAGCTTGTAGGGCTTGTTTGGCTAGTACAATAGGGTCGTACTTTTGATAACGCGAGGTATGTTTGATTTCTATAGGATTATAATTTGAATGCATGTTAATATCATAACTATGAATATTGCTGAATTACTTGCATCTAAACAAATAAACATCCTCCGCTGGTCTTGTAAAATATGTCAATTGCAAAATCTGGAGTTCACACGCCATAAAAATCATTTATATGATTATTAGGATCATCACCGCCTTTAACAAATACAACAGTATTGTTTGTTAATTTTTCAGCACCGTATTCTTTGGTGTTGAATTTATATACATTAACGAAAAATATTGGATACGTTTTAATTTTTCTTTTCGGTCCAAATGCCAAATGTTTTTCAGTCCTTCATCAAGCACATGATTTATAGGATCAGAAACGTAGTTCGAAAACCAAGTACTTAAATTTTTGCTTAAATCACCGCTTGGATTTTGTGATTCATAAATACTACAATATAAACATGATATATTACATTATTATTTATTTACGCATGTAGCATTTAATTTAACAGAACTTGTAAGGTGATAATTACCTAATAAATGTGCAACTCTTCATGACAATTAAGAAGAATATATGTATGTGCTGCATGGTAATCTTTATCATCTAGCCATACTTTCAAACATTTTCTAGCATGTTGGCCAGGTTGTTTAAAAATAGATAATATTGCTTCAGAAGAAGAATCTTGTTTAAGGGCCTCATCATTATGCATAACACTTTCAAATGATAAGTTCACATAATCATTAAAATAATGAGAGAAAAAGAAAGAAGCTTCTTCTTCGATATATAATTTGCAAATAGAACCTTTTATCTCACTTTTTTCTTTAGATGATTTAAGTACCAAATAAATATATTTCGATTCAATATTAATTTCTATTTGTAATTAAATTAACATTTGCATACACAGTATAATAACATATACCTTTCGAATGGATACATCCATCCATATCGCACAGAACCTCAAAGACGTGCTTCATATGGAAGAATAACAGATAAATGCTCCATTACACTAAATAAACCCGAAGGAGATATTTTCTTCAGTCTGCAGAGCAGTATAGGAATTTCGTTTTCAAGTTTAGGTAAACAGTCAACTTTTAACGTTGTAATGTCCCGTATTTTTTGTAATCAGATATTTAACATATTTTATTATTTTAAATATTGATTTGGAATTTTAAACGAATTTAAAATATATAATTCGATTATAAAATGACAATTGAACATTAATTTATATATAATTATAAATCGAGCTCGTAATAGCGCGGTAGTTCGTAAAATGGAGTTTTGAACTTCATTTGAATATACAGGATCCGTTTTAATTCGGAATTCTATGAAACAAGAAATGTATGAATCTAATTGATAATAATTTTCATGTAAAAGAGAAAAATTCAGATTTCATGTTATATATTGTTAATTATATCCAATTCAAATTTTAAAATAGTCGCTATGGGCATCGTTATTAAAATATAACGTTTATTAATTAATAAATAAGGATTTGAATAAAAATTAGATAACGGTTAACTAAAATTTGACGATATTGAGTTGTATAATTTGTATTTGAAATTTTATATATATTCTGTTTGAATATATATGTTGAAAATAATTTATTATGATTTATTTGAATTATTTGGAAATTTAGTTAATATTTTATTTATGTTATATAAGCGTTAAAAATAGTCATTTTTGCAAAGGGTCTCAGTTTTCGATAAAATTAGTTTCATTGGAACCGTATCATTAAATTATTATAAGAAAATCAAATTTCATGGCAAACCGATATTGTATGTGACTTCGGTGGCCTAAAACGTTTTTGTTTCTATTTAATTATTTATGTTATTTTGACAGGGGTAACTTTTAACGAATAAACGATTGGCCAAACAAACTCCAAATTTGATGAAACAAGATTCATTGGATCCATTAGGAAGAGGTCTAGTAAAATGTCAAGCTTTCAAAAAATTTAGATTTTTTATGTAATTATAGGAATTTTTAACATTGATTTTTCATCGATATTTATAAAGGACTTTTCACAAACGACCTTGGAATTCGACGAAACCTATCCCATTGGGTCCGGAATATTTTTCTATGCTAGGATTAGCATTTTTATCGGAAAATAGAAGTCGTTTGTGGTGATTTAAAACGTTAGTTCATGATGAAGTTTCACTATAATATTATATTAATATTTTTCTTTCCAACTCTATATAAATACACCTGCGTATAACCTAATTTGATGGTCAAACTTTGGTTCGTGGTCAACATCTCCTATAGCCGCCACTAACCTAATATCAAAGAACCACCTCTTCCCAAAATAAAACCATCTGATCTCCGCCATCAGTGATTATTTAATGACGAAGTCTGAATGGAAAATGTAAGGCTTGGTGACGGCTTCGCATGGCCAGAGGCGGTGGCGTTCCAGGTGCATGTACGGGTGGTGGCGAGCTCAAATAGGGGCGATGTTCGAACTCATTTAGGTCACAACTGGGTTGTGTGAAGGGTCAAGTTTCTGGTCAATGAGGGGTGGGACTGAGGCGCAGTCGTAGGCGAGTTCTGATGGGGTTCTGGTTGCCGGAGTTGGGTGCGGTAATGAGGTGAAGCTTGTGTGCGGTTGAACGGTGTAGGAGGAGGCATCAGGTATTATAAAATAACCAGAAGGAAGCAGTAAACAGTGGCTCGTGTTTTCCAGTTCAGAATAATCAGCTGATTGTGTGTTAACCGAAACCTAACCGAGTAATTATATTAATTAATTTAAGTTATTAAAGATAATTGTTAATTAGTAATAAACTTGTATATTAAAATTATTATACTTATGCGCATGTTTAGCGAATGAGGAAAGGAAACCTTTTTCTCTCATTAGAAACGTTCTGAAGTGGATCCAAGTCAGGCATGCGGGAAGGAAGATACCGCGATAATGATGGAAGGAGGTGGCATCTTTCAAATTTTGGAAAGTGATTAAGTAGTTATTTATAAACTTATAACTAAGTAATTAATTAGTTTATTAACCAAGTGATTTTCATCTTAAGTTAAAATCCTATAGACTAAACCGTAAATTGGTGTAGGGGTCATTGAATTGGAGATGAGCAAGATTGGATGGGAACAAGGTGTTTGAAACAATATCGGCCTGTCATGTTATTAAAACGTAATGAGTTATCTAAATAATTAAGTAAATAATTATTTCATAAGGCTTTTAATATTTAAATATAATTGTGCAGACTATGTTTGAGCAAGAATGAAGCAGGATGAACATAGAAAAGAAATAGGTAAATTCACCCTTGTTTTATTTCAAAATGGATTGGACATCATCACTAAGCTAAACGTAATTAGTTTAAGCTAATTTATAACTTAGAAATATAATTAAGGGTTAAGATAATTAATTAAATGGTTAATATTTAAACATGTATGTATTTATATGTGTTAACAAAATCTAACGAAACAAGGACATCAATACCATATTAACGAGCGTTATATTCTGGAGTTGGTTTGGATAGAAATGGCGACAACTGAGATTTACAGTTAAATTGAACAACTATTTAATTTAAATGTAACCGAACCATTTCAACAAATGAAAATCAAGTTGAGTTAAACTCACTTAGTTCTCCCTACTTATATTTTATATAGGTCGGGTTTTATTTTTGTGTGCTATGGTTGCTAATTGTTGATTGCTTGTTAATTATATATTCATATATTGACTGAACAATTGAAATTAAACGTTGTTTAATTTTAGTGGAAAAACCAAATCGTTATTCTAACGATTGGAGCCAATTAAGGTAACTTACCTTGTTGGTCACATTTATAAATAAGCGTGTTTAATTGTTTTGTTAATTGGGTGATGTTAAATAGTCGTTATTTACTATTATTGAAATTATCAATTAAAGTGAATTGAATAATATTATTTGAAATAATCTATGTGAATGCAGGGAAGAGCAGGTTGGAGGGATCCAACCGGATTCCTCAAATATATTAGATGTTAATTATTCTCATATTATCATCATATGAACTATTCTGATTTGACGATTGATTTGTTTATTGACCATTGATCTGAAATTCAACATTTGCTTTGTTTAACCCTATGGGTGATATTGGTTGAGTAATTGGCAGTACATGGCCTGTAAATCAATCAGTTTCTAAATATTGGTTTACCGTCAGGTAAATCGATAGAACTGAAGTTATAAAATTTATTTTATAACTGGAGATGGATTTTTGAAATATATTATTTTGAATAAAATTTTATTAAAAGGAAATAATTATTATTTATTAATCAAATTTATAATTGATTATTAAATGATTTTATAAAGTAAATTTCCGATGTTAATCAGATTTATAAGCAAATGAGCAGAAATTAACCTAACGGTTAAGAGTTGGATAATTGTTTGCTTTAAGAAAATTTAAATGGAATTATTTAAATTAATTATATTATTAATTATGTAAAGTGAGAACTAATTGGAATAAGTTGGTGAAATAACTATGTTTTGAGTTGATCAAGATAACCATTTTAACTGGGATTAATTATTAGTGAAACGACCCGAAATCCCCCTTACGGGAAATCACGGATTGAGTTGAGAACGACACACAAAAGAACGCAGATAGAAGAACATTTCATTGTATATTACAACAATTCCATCAGAATACAAGAATATACAGAGTATAAATAAATATTACACAACAGAAAAATATCAGAGATTACAATATACTACATAGCAGCAGAAAATAATACAAAATACAACTGAAGAAGATACATGGATACAAAGCTTTCCGGATATCGTTCCAGCTGTAAACCAGGTTCCTGTGAATATAAATCTGCAAAACCAAAACTACTAGCTGCCCGTGCGGAAAATAGGGGCACCCAGAGTTTAGGTTAAAACAATAAACTCCAGATCAGTCATGTGACTGGTGTGAGAACTAAAACAGTTATTAATCTTTATTTTAAAGTTAGGTAAATCAAGGGACCACGCCGTATAACACGGAACGGGTTTCCTCCCAAGAACACCAATGCATAAAACAAACAGCGCAATGCTAAATGAAGCTATTATAAGACCCAGGTCCTATCACATAATGCAACGCAAGCCGAGGGATAGGGTTTTACCTCATGATAGCCAAAGAATGCTTGATACGCTAAATTTCATGTTTTAATTCTTAATCAGACTCCAACCGTAAATTAGTAAGAGAACGATTCCCTAAGTATTAACCCCGAAGGCCGAAACCAACATCAGACTAATACCCAGGAAACCACCCATCTTAGCGCGTTTCCAGTTAGTTTCTGATTTTATATACAATCATAAATATCAATCATAGACGGCATAAGCGCCTCATCCCACTATGTCGCCATATATAGGATTACAACTAAAATCGAAACGTCACGTATTGGAAGTTGGATTTCCATCTGTGAACCAAGGCAAAAGATAGTCCTTACCGACTTCGAGACAGTCTAGCCCATGTCTCAGGGTCAGAGCGCATCGACCCTTGGATCGTCAGGGCCGGTCCACCGATGTGGATTAAAATGCCTGAACATTGTGTTTCCCCGCCCTTTGGGGCATAAATGAGCCAACGAATGACTCCATCGGCTTCACGTAGTCACCGATATATCCGAGGCGCCTCGCAATAGCAACAACCACATAAGTCAAACTCGTCAAGGCATGTAAAACCACTGATGCCACTTCTAACTAGAAGGAAACGCATGCCCTCCCTGAGGTCCTCTTCCGTTTCTGGTCCACTACCGGGGTGTAAGGCCCGCGAATTCACGCTACACAAAGCTACGCCACAAAGGCCGTGCTTTGATCATCAACCACAAGACTTTGCTTTTCAACAGAAGCCTTGATCATTTGCATCTTAGCATGCCACACAGGCAAACCACTCCATGCAACCGATATCAATCACATAGAATGAAATCCAATGTCAGACACACAGTCCATTTACAAGTCCGTTCCGGCTCTGAACGAAACCGGAGGCACCTAGTACCTCGCATATCCATCGATCTCCAAGTACGTCTGGACGACCACTAACTGATTCCCTCCTCTTGGGTGTACGGCCCAATCAAGATCATCAGTAATCACCCAAACGACGTGAAGACCTTCGTTCTTCGACCACCGTCTTCATCTTCGACTTATCGTCGTATCAGTTATTCATAATGGGATAAACCCGGTCTTTCCGAATAACTCGCGTATATAATAAACAAGTGTTACACAAACACAACATACGCTTCATTCCAATTCATCGGTCACTAACCGTAAATTAGTAAGAGAATAATTCCCCAAATATTGACCCCGAAGGCCGAAACCAACATCAGATCAATACCCAGGAAACCATTCTTCTCACCTAACCGACAGTTAGTTTCTAAATTTCACATTCTTAGGGAAAGGTTCCCATTAATTTTATCAAAGATAAATCCTTTCAAATTTATTCTTTAATCTTCTTTCGAATATCGATTCAACTAGCCGGGATTAACGAACCTTACCGAAGTAATCATTTGTTTTAATTTCCCAACCCCAACCTATTCATCCCATGAAGTAAAACTGGCAATACTTCATATCTAACACTATGGTGTTATCGGTAAATTCAATTACCATTTCACGTTCAAATCTAATTAAAGATTTAACTATCGCCTGGAGCAAAACTGGGGATACTCCATTATCGTTCTTTTCAATCTAATTAAAGATTCATTAAAACTCCACTTAGTTTTAATCTTTATCTGGGTTAAAGAATCAATGTCATTTAAAACAAGGTTCACGATAAACCCAAAATCACATCACATTTCAATCAGTCCCTAACCGTAAATTAGCAAGTGAGCAATTCCCTAAGTATTAACCCCGAAGGCCGAAACTAACATCAGATCAATACCCCAGAAACCATTCAACTTAACTAATCTCCAGTTAGTTTCTGATTTTATTAACTTCTTTGGGTCTAAGAACAGTATTATTGAAGATACCGTTCACGACAACCCAAAATCACATTCCATCAATTTTCGGGTTAAAGAACAAGTGTTATTTAAAACACTGTTCACGATAAACCAAAAAATCAATTCAATTCCAATTAAATATTATTTAATTGGTTCACTGCATTAAATCTAAATAAAAAGATTTAATCTTTTTCTCAACTGGGTTTAAGAACAGTGTTAATGAAGACACCATTCACGGCAAACCCAAATCCCATTTGATATCAAATACAAGGCTCTGAATAGAAAATATACCGGCTTATATTCAATATCAAATTCTATGACCAACAAATATCGTATTGGAATTAACGATAATAATATATCTTTCAAATTCCCATAACAATATCTTTATCATCTCGAAATCCAACATCGAAATATTCCGGAGACAATTTCGATTCAAATCCATTCCAATTCAATTATTGGAAATTCTGGTTATTTTCAGAACTATTTCAAATCCAATTTATTTATTTTAAAAATAAATAAATTATTATTCTAGTTCAAAACTAGTTCATTTCGATAAAAATCTATTTTTATCTTTTCAAATATGGGAATTTTCATCCCAGTTCTTCCCGAGTCACTTCTTATGATTTTACACAAATTATTGATATTTTTAATAATTTTATCAAGGCCCGTACAGTTGATTTCCATCAACGGCCATCGAACTGCACTTACATCGACTTTTTTCAAATTTGATTTGGACATAATTTCATATCCAACCGTTAGATTTCAAATTTCTAATATTCGTTAGAAAGCTCTTTTCGATACGAACCCAACTGTTCCAGTTTTAGGAGAACTCGACGGTCAGATATCCCGTAATATCCGTTCGAAGTCAATGGTCGAAATTCGCGAACTGCCGCGGCGTGGCGCGTTCTTTTCAGGCCATTATATTATATATAATATATATATAATATATAATATATAATATATACTTCGTCGATTTCCTTTTAAAACATATTTTATAAATCGTTTTAAATTCGTTTTCAAAACGATTTCAACTTCCTTTTCAAATTCAAATTAAAATTGAATTTTCCCTTACAAATTCGTTTTAAATTCATTTCAAATTGATTTCAATTCAAATCGATTTTTAATTCAATTTCAATTCGTTTTCAATTCAATTTGAATTTCAAATTAATTCAATTTCAATTCGAATTCATTTCTATTCAATTTCAATTTGAATTCATTTCAAAACGATTTCAATTCTATTTCAATTTAATTCGAATTTCAAATCATTTCAGTTTATTTCGAATTTCAAATCAATTTAATTTAATTTGAATTTCAATTCACTTTAATATTCATTTCAATTTGAATAAAATCGATATAAATATCGTTTACGTCAAAATGGCGCAAATCTAATCAACACGGCTTCATATATTTCTATTTTCAAATATTTCTATTTCAAATATTTCTTTTTCAAATATTTCTCTTTCAAATATTTATATTTCAAATATTTCTATTTCACATATTTCTTTTTCAAATATTTCTATTTTAAATATTTCTTTTTCAAATATTTCTGTTTCAAATATTTCTATTTCAAATATTTCTTTTTCAAATATTTCTATTTCAAATATTTCTATTTCAAGTATTTCTCTTTCAAATATTTCTCTTTCAAAACTGGAATGAGGCCCAATCAATTACCATAGATTTTACTTCTATGGATTTACATACAACGCATGTATACTTCGACAGTGACAAATAATACACAATCATCCAAAGTGCATTCCACACTGTATAATCATCAAATATAAATATTTAACGCTTATAACATTTTGTCAATCAATCGATCGACATACCACTAATTATTGGGATTAGTGTATGTCATATATCGTCCCAATACCCATGTGGGGTTTCAAACAATCAAACACATATTTTATTTGTGCAGTTGGGCGATGTGTAGAATTTATCGTCCCAATCTATATCAGTCAAATGTGTGTATATAAACAAATCATCCGATTTGTTTATATTTATTTATTCACATTCACGTTAAAAATTATACTTTCAACTATAAAATATTTTTAGCTATATAAATATTTTATTTCTTTTCACATCACATCACACAATCAACTACACATCAAAATCAAACAAACAAGCATACAAGTCGTCCATGGTCTGTGGACGACAGGTGTCGGGTGCTACTAAACACCGTCTGCATCCTAGTATATATTTCAACTAGAAAATAAAAGTAAAAAGGTGAGGAGTTCTCACGGACTAGCTAATCCAAACGCCATGACTCTTTTTATGTAGAAATCTTCGCCGTGCTCGCCCTTCGCCAATTTCGTTCACTATATATGTAACACCCCACCTCCGCCAGGGCCACTCACGAGTGATTGCACTAGCTTTGGAGGGGTGTTGTCTAGGTAAACATGCACAGAGATATCACAAGACAGAACATAGATAAATAAATAAGTAAAGCAGCGGTAGAAATTTAAAAACCATAGTTAACCATTTCCAAAACCAAAGTCAACTTACATCAAAATACTTAGTCATTATTTTCCAACTGCCACAAGTCTAGAAACATAAACTAAAAATAACATAAAGTAAACTATCCCCAAAATAGATGTGGTGAAGTCATAGCAAGCTCAAGTCCAAACCGTACATGAGCTATCAAGAAAGCAAGCCAAATGTCCAAGCTAAGCACTAGTGTTCCCTCCCTGAGAACCTGGGGGGGGGGGGATGGAAGAAAAGAGGCGAAAGAAAAAGGGTCAGTCATAAAGACTGGTAAGTCCTACCTACTATTAGTATAAAAACTAATGAAGTTAACTAAACATGAGAAACTGAGATGAAACATAAAGATGGTAACTAACTGGCATGATAAATAGATAACAAGGTAGATCGAGTGTGGCATCGCATATACAAGGTTTGGTTTTGCACCAATAGTACTAGTATTCTAACCCATGTCAAGTATAAACAAGAAATGATCCCTTGGCCCAATATCATGAGATGACCCAAGTCAAGGTCCAACTACACGGTCTAGTCGATCGGCTCCCTATAAGCCTAACTCGTCGAGTGTCGGTGTCATACGGCCCAATCACGGAATGTAGTCAACTGTGCTAGGTCCACCCTAGGGTGTATCAAGCCCTAGGGTGCCAACCACTGACACAAATCAAGCACGCACAGTCTAAACCTACTGGTGCCCATGTCTGTTATTTTTCAACTCCGGACTATGTGCACGACCATAGCCCGCCTGAACCTACACTGGCGCACCAACTCAGCCGTCTTTTTGGTCGCTTACAATCAGCCCACTAATCGTGCCCCACCCTAGCCTAGTCCCTAGGGTATCGTGATACATCCAAGAGGGTTACTGCTGAAAAGGACCACGTAACTAGGGTTTCTAACGGGTTAAGTGTGGTTAACCCTATCCAATCATGTTTCAAGTTGGTTAAGTGTATCCAAGTGGTTCATGACTTAACCCTATCATGTGGCATTAATTAACTTAATGCACCCAACCTCTCACATTAAACTTTGTTGTGGTTACTGGATGTGCCGGGCGGGTCCGGGCAGATTTACACCACAACCTAGTCTAACCTCGGGTTTCAAGTGCGAATGACCAACTACTCACATTGGATCCTATTGTTTGTAGCCACTGGATTTGCCGGGCGGTTTCGGGTAGATTTACGCTACAAACTCAACCCAACCTCGAGTTGGCCACTTTATGGTTTTCTACATGTCATGACCACATTCAAGTTTTCAAGCATAATCAATTTTCAAGTCATATTTTCATGTCATGTTTTTTTCATGTCATTTCAAGTTCGCATAACTACCCATAACGTATTCCCATCACACGTAAATTCGCATCAATACAAATAGATCAAGAAGGGGAACATGACAAAGATGGGCATAAGGTGATAAAGTTAGTCATAAGTTAAACATGATGATATTTGAGGCAAAGGTGTTCATCACAACTAGCATATAGGATTATTGGCCTCAAAAACATGTATGACATCAAACTTAGCAAATAGGGTGATGACATGGTAATAGTTGACATAGAGTGATAAACTTGTGACTAGCATGTAGTTCAACATCATAGGCAAGTTAACATCAAGGTTATGAGGGGTTCTATGTTGCATTATGCATAATCCCCAAATAAAGCTCATAGCTTTCTACCCAAAAATCAAGGTGAATGGTACTAGGTTCATGATAGTCCCACAATCATAGATCAAAAGAGTCATAAATGGATCTATGCATACAATGATAGACCAAAGGCAAGTATTAAACAATAATCGCATTTCAACTTGCTACATGTTTATATTAATTTCATAATTTAAATCTAAGAGTAGAGTGGGGCTTACAAAGCGTGGCTATGAGAACTAGACCAAAATAGAACAAGATAGAGACGTTGTAGAAGCTCTAGGAATGATGTAGCAACACTAGCAATCTCCAAACAAAGCCTTGAGAAATAAGTAGCTCCTTTGATTTGATGAAGAAAGATTACTCCTTGGCCTTAGAAGCTCTCAAGATGAAGATGGAGGCCATGATTAAGGAACATTTTGGCAGAATTTAGTTGTTAGGATGATTTGTGGTGGTTTAGGCTAGGTATTAGGGTGTTTTTATAGGTGTAGAGACAAGTTTAGGCCATAGGATTAACCCTAGTTTAGATCTGAACCATCAAATCTCGTCGCAGGCCAACTGAACAGACCCAAAAGAGCAAACAGGTGCACCAGGTAAATATGGCCGACCAGGGAAGTCGACTGGGCAGTCGACCTGGGTTGGGGCAGGTCGACTCCCCAGTCGACCTGGGGTTGGGCGGGAAATTTTCCCGCCCAATCTGTTTCGGGCTGAATTCGAATTTCGAGCTGAATTTTGAATTTTCTGAAATCTTCAATGGGCCATATCTTGGTCATACAGACTCCGATTTACGAAATTTCGGACTCGTTTTCAAGCAGAATTTCGAGATGAACGCAATGGCGTAACCTGTTCCCATTGATTCTTAACTTATGATTTAATTCTGCCCTGATTTCTTGTTTTAACATGTTATAAAAATTCAGGTTGTTACAATATATATAAAAAATCACATTTTTATACTACTGTTTTTAAAATAAAAATCACATTTTTATTTGTTCACTTTCAATTTAAAAATCATATTTTTAATCTTTCTATAATATAAAAAATCATATTTTTAATCGCTACCTTTAAAATAAAAATCACATCTTTTTATTCATTAAAAATCTAATTTTCAAAATATAAATGTTCAAACTTTTATCATATTTTTATTCCACTTTCAAATATATTAAAATCGAATCTTTTCATATTTAAATATACGTTCTTTCTCCTTTTAACAATACTAACTTTCTAGTCTAAAAAATCCTAAATTTCGTATAGTAAAAATCATAGCTTTCTATGTTTAACAACATAAAAATTATTGGTTCCTAGCAATAAAAATCAAATTTTTTCCTCTCTATTGTATTTCGTATAAAAATCTGATTTTTAACCTAATTTGATTCCTGTAAAAATCTGATTTTCTACAACAAGGTATTTCATATAAAAACCATGTTTTTAACACATAACTAAATAAAAATAAATGAAAATAAATAAAAACTCACGTTTGGGATCGGGATTGGGGGAGATGGCGTCGCTAAAGTCACGCGGGGGGGGGGGGGGGGGGGGTGGCGCTAGGGCTTCGGCGGCCGCTTCGGTGCTGGAGGGGGGTCTAGGGCTCGCGCGAGGTCTGGGTTCACGGGGGTTTTCTTTTTCCACGTCGAGGGGGGAGACATCGGAGGAGGAAGAGAGGAGGGGGGCGGTGGTGGCTGAGTAGGGCAACGGATTTCGTGGCAGAAGGGAGGAGGGTCGATGGAGATGGAGGAGGAGATCGTGGGGGGAGAGGGGATCATCGGCGGTGGTCTCTCAGAAGAGGTGGGCGGCGCAGCGTCGGCCAGGCGGCGCGGATCGCGATGAGTCTTCTTCGATTTTTCTTTTCTTTTCTGAATTCAACGAACGGGGAGAGAGAAATAGAGAAGGGGGGTTAAGGTTTATTATATATATATTATTTTATTAATTTTAAAAAAGCAACTTTTTATTTCGACCTCGAAATCGAACCCACTGACTATCGCCCATAGCTAATTACCCCCATTCCGAACACAATGGGATATGCATCGTAGGTTGATTCGACCGTTTCGATCAGTTTTCGTCAAAATCAAAATATAACTCTGTACATTGAATTTGAACGCATATTTCAATTTACCAGGGCCATATACTAGCTCTACAAATTCCCAAAAAATATTTTCTAGCTTCGTATTGACGATACGGTCCTAACAAAACTAATTTTATCGAATTCTGAGACCGTTTGAAAAATGGCCATTTTCCAGTCAATTAAAATCAACTAAAACTGGTCAAACGCGTTTTCCTTTGCCACACTCACATATTGATTCAAAAAATTATGAAATTTGAAACCTAGCAATAATTTGACATCACGGATCCAACAAAAGTGGTTTCGTCGAAAACCGAGGTCGTTTGCAAAATGGCCATTTTCAAGGCCAGAATTCCATAGCGGCTATTCTAAAATTTCAACTGGACATATCTTTTGATTCTCGCTATGAAATTTCGATTTTTCGGATTCGTTGGAAATATATTCTCATTTAGATTCTAATATTTTTGGTTTCGCTAAAATCCGGTTTATTTTACACCCGGTACATTCATTTGAAATTTGAAATCGAATTATCGAACTACCGCGCCATTTTCAATTCCTTTTATATATATATTTAAATAAATATTTATATTCTAACGACGACGTAAATAAATCTATACGTTCGAATTCTATTCAAAAGAAATTTTTCGTCGATATTACTTAAAATAATTCATTTTAAATAATCAAAATTCGCTAAAATTGCAAAAACAAAAATTTTAAATTGGCTCGGATTTCCGGGTTATTACAATCTCCCCCACTTAAAACTTTTCGTCCCCGAAAAGGAATGAAATCGAAAGTTGTTTAACAAATCCACTCAACTTCCATTATTTTCATTACAGCTTAAGTTCTTCAACTTTTCAGTTTCTAAGAACTTTTCAAAATTTTCAAAAAAAAATTGGCTAACACCCTAAATTTTCGAAAAATTTCGCCATAACCTCCCCTGCACCGGGGACATCGGGATGTTTCATATAGCCTCCCATGGCCTTCTTCAATCCAAAAGAAAAAGAAAAAGCCAAGCGGCTAGCCAATCGGCTCATAAAATCATCATCACCCAAACAAAACAGTAAATTATGGTAAATATGTACCTATTTGTCGGGCAAACAATTTTATTCTTCTGCTCTAGCCTCTTTGCTATGACCTGTTCAATGTAAGTACATGTACATGCATGCAAATGCGATAAATTTTCAATACAATTTACTACTTGATCAATTTGGCTATGTGGCTCAACATTTAATTAATCAAACTATAATCAAACAACACAACCAGCAATTAATTAGTGAACTATCATTTCAAATTCATAACTTTGATATATAGTCTAAAAATCAGATTTTTTTATGCCAAATCACAACAATAGGGCCTATCTAATTTTGGTTCTCACACTAGTCAATTGGAAATTTATAGAAATTCCACCCTCGCTACTCGAATATAAACACTGATGATGGCGCGCCATCATCAGAATCAGACCCGGGCGACTAGAGTGGGATTCTATATCTACCCAATATATTAAAACTTCGAATACACGCGGATCAGACGTATACGCAAAATTTCTATATACCTGATAGTCCAAATCAATATAAAATAAATAATCAAATACGAATAGTTGATTTAAATTTTCAAAACAAAAATTGTTTTCATTTTAAAAATATACTCTTCGCACTCGTTCTAGGATACTACTGATCCCATCTCTAACGAGTCATTCCCGTTGTATATTACTAATCCAATTTCTGATGAATTCTTTCGTATGGTTCTAATGTGTCTTGTTCTCTGAGCTTTGTAAACCAAAGCTCTTATACCAAAATGAAACGACCCGAAATCCCCCTTACGGGAAATCACAGATTGAGTTGAGAACGACACACAAAAGAACGCAGACAGAAGAACATTTCATTGTATATTACAACAATTCCATCAGAATACAAGAATATACAGAGTATAAATAAATATTACACAACAGAAAAATATCAGAGATTACAATATATTACATAGCAGCGGAAAATAATACAAATACAACTGAAGAAGATACACGGATACAAAGCTTTCCGGATATCGCTCCAGCTGTAAACCAGGTTCCTGTGAATATAAATCTGCAAAAGCAAAACTACTAGCTGCCCGTGCGGAAAATAGGGGCACCCAGAGTTTAGGTTAAAATAATAAACTCTAGGTCAGTCATATGACTGGTGTGAGAACTAAAACAGTTGTTGATCTTTATTTTAAAGTTAGGTAAATCAAGGGACCACGCCGTATAACACGGAACAGGTTTCCTCCCAAGAACACAAGTGTATAAAACAAACAGCGCAATGCTAAATAAAGAAAAACGAAGCTATTATAAGACCCAGGTCCTATCATACAATGCAACGCAAGCCGAGGGATAGGGTTTTACCTCATGATAGCCAAAGAATGCTTGATACGCTAAATTTCATGTTTTAATTCTTAATCAGACTCCAACCGTAAATTAGTAAGAGAACGATTCCCTAAGTATTAACCCCGAAGGCCGAAACCAACATCAGACTAATACCCAGGAAACCACCCATCTTAGCGCGTTTTCAGTTAGTTTCTGATTTTATATACAATCATAAATATCAATCATAGACGGCATAAGCGCCTCATCCCACTATGTCGCCATATATAGGATTACAACTAAAATCGAAACGTCACGTATTGGAAGTTGGATTTCCATCTGTGAACCAAGGCAAAAGATAGTCCTTACCGACTTCGAGACAATCTAGCCCATGTCTCAGGGTCAGAGCGCATCGACCCTTGGATCGTCAGGGCCGGTCCACCGATGTGGATTAAAATGCCTGAACATTGCGTTTCCCCGCCCTTTGGGGGCGTAAATGAGCCAACGAATGACTCCATCGGCTTCACATAGTCACCGATATATCCGAGGCGCCTCGCAACAGCAACAACCACATAAGTCAAACTCGTCAGGGCTTGTAAAACCTCTGACGCCACTTCTAACTAGAAGGAAACGCATGCCCTCCCTGAGGTCCTCTCCCGTTTCTGGTCCACTACCGGGGTGTGAGGCTCGCGAATTCACGCTACACAAAGCTACGCCACAAAGGCCGTGCTTTGATCATCAACTACAAGATTTTGCTTTTCAATAGAAGCCTTGATCATTTGCATCTTAGCATGCCACATAGGCAAACCACTCCATGCAACCGATATCAATCACATAGAATGAAATCCAATGTCAGACACACAGTCCATTTACAAGTCCGTTCTGGGTCTGAATGAAACCGGAGGCACCCTGTACCTCGCATATCCATCGATCTCCAAGTACGTCTGGACGACCACTAACTGATTCCCTCCTCTTGGGTGTACGGCCCAATCAAGATCATCAGTAATCACCCAAATGACGTGAAGAACTTCGGTCTTCGACCACCGTCTTCATCTTCGACTTATCGTCGTATCAGTTATTTAGAATGGGATAAACCCGGTCTTTCCGAATAACTCGCGCATATAATAAACAAGTGTTACACAAACACAACATACGCCTCATTCCAATTCATCAGTCACTAATCGTAAATTAGCAAGAGAATAATTCCCCAAATATTAACCCCGAAGGCCGAAACCAACATCAGATCAATACCCAGGAAACCATTCTTCTCAGCTAACCGACAGTTAGTTTCTAAATTTCACGTTCTTAGGGAAAGGTTCCCATTAATTTTATCAAAGATAAATCCTTTCAAATTTATTCTTTAATCTTCTTTCGAATATCGATTCAACTAGTCGGGATTAACGAACCTTACCGAAGTAATCATTTGTTTTAATTTCCCAACCCCAACCTATTCATCCCATGAAGTAAAACTGGTAATACTTCATATCTAATACCACGGTGTTATCGGTAAATTCAATTACCATTTCACGTTCAAATCTAATTAAAGATTTAACTATCGCCTGGAGCAAAACTGGGGATACTCCATTCTCGTTCTTTTCAATCTAATTAAAAATTCATTAAAACTCCACTTAGTTTTAATCTTTAACTGGTTAAAGAATCTATGTCATTTAAAACACGGTTCACGATAAACCCAAAATCACATCACATTTCAATCAGTCCCTAACCGTAAATTAGCAAGTGAGCAATTTCCTAAGTATTAACCCCGAAGGCCGAAACCAACATCAGATCAATACCCCAGAAACCATTCAACTTAACTAATCTCCAGTTAGTTTCTGATTTTCTTAACTCCTTTGGGTCTAAGAACAGTATTATTGAAGATACCGTTCACGACAACCCAAAATCACATTCCATCAATTTTCGAGTTAAAGAACAAGTGTTATTTAAAACACTGTTCACGATAAACCCAAAAATCAATTCAATTCCAATTAAATATTATTTAATTGGTTCACTTCATTAAATCTAAATAAAAAGATTTTTTTTTCAACTGGGTTTAAGAACAGTGTCAATGAAGACACCATTCACGACAAACCCAAATCCCATTTGATATCAAATACAAGGCTCTGAATATAAAATATACCGGCTTATATTCAATATCAAATTCTACGACCAACAAATATCGTATTGGAAATAATGATATTAATATATCTTTCAAATTCCCATAACAATATCTGTATCGTCTCGAAATCCAACATCGAAATATTCCGAAGACGATTTCCATTCAAATCCATTCCAATTCAATTATTGGAAATTCTGGTTATTTTCAAAACCATTTCAAATCCAATTTATTTATTTTAAAAATAAATAAATTATTATTCTAGTTCAAAACTAGTTCATTTCGATAAAAATCTATTTTTATCTTTTCAAATATGGGATTTTTCATCTTAGTTCTTCCCAAGTCACTTCTTATGATTTTACACAAATTATTGATATTTTTAATAATTTTATCAAGGCCCGTACAGTCGATTTCCATCAACGGCCATCAAACTGCACTTACAGCGACCTTTTTCAAATCTTATTTAGACATAATTCCAAATCCCACCGTTAGATTCCAAATTTCTAATATTCGTTAGAAAGCTCTTTTCGATACGAACACTATGGTTCCGGTTTTAGGAGAATCCGACGGTCGGATCTCCCGTAATATCCGTTCGAAGTCAATGGTCGAAATTCGCGAACTACCGCGGCGCGTTCTATTCAGGACATTATATTATATATATAATATATATAATATATACTTTGTCGATTTCCTTTTAAAACGTATTTAATAAATTGTTTTAAATTCGTTTTAAACACGATTTCAACTTCCTTTTCAAATTCAAATTAAAATTGAATTTTCCCTTACAAATTCGTTTTAAATTCATTTCAAATTGATTTCAATTCAAATCGATTTTTAATTCAATTTCAATTCATTTTCAATTCAATTTGAATTTCAAATTTATTCAATTTCAATTCGAATTAATTTCAATTCGAATTTATTTCTATTCAATTTCAATTCGAATTCATTTCAAAACGATTTCAATTCTATTTCAATTTAATTCGAATTTCAATTCTATTGGAATTTCAAATCATTTCAGTTTATTTCGAATTTCAAATCAATTTAATTTAATTCGAATTTCAATTCACTTTAATATTCATTTCAATTTGAATAAAATCGATATAAATATCGTTCACGTCAAAATGGCGCAAATCTAATCAACACGGCTTCATATATTTCTATTTTCAAATACTTCTATTTCAAATATTTCTTTTTCAAATATTTCTCTTTCAAATATTTCTATTTCAAATATTTCTATTTCACATATTTCTTTTTCAAATATTTCTATTTCAAATATTTCTTTTTCAAATATTTCTATTTCAAATATTTATTTTTCAAATATTTCTATTTCAAATATTTCTATTTCAAATATTTATTTTTCAAATATTTCTCTTTCAAAACTGGAATGAGGCCCAATCAATTACCATAGATTTTACTTCTATGGATTTACATACAACGCATGTATACATTGATAATGACAAATAATCAACCATCATCCAAAGTGCATTCTACACTGTATAAGCATCAAATATAATTATTTAACGTTTATAACAGTCTGTCAATCAATCGATCGACATACCACTAATTATTGGGATTAGTGTATGTCATATATCGTCCTAATACCCGTGTGGGGTTTCAAACAATCAAACACAAATTTTATTTGTGCAGTTGGATGATGTGTAGAATTTATCGTCCCAATCAATATCAGTCAAATGTGTGTATATAAACAAATCGTCCGATTTGTTTATATTTATTTATTCACATTCACGTTAAAAATTATACTTTCAACTATAAAATATTTTTAGCTATATAAATATTTTATTTCTTTTCACATCACATCACACAATCAACTACACATCAAAATCAAACAAACAAGCATACAAGTCGTCCATGGTCTGTGGACGACGGGTGTCGGGTGCTACTAAACACCGTCTGCATCCTAGTATATATTTCAACTAGAAAATAAAAATAAAAAGGTGAGGAGTTCTCACCGACTAGCTAATCCAAACGCCATGACTCTTCTTATGTAGAAATCTTTGCCGTGCTCGCCCTTCGCCAATTTCGTTCACTACATATATAAAAATCACATTTTTTATACTACTGTTTTTAAAATGAAAATCACATTTTTATTTGTTCACTTTCAATTTAAAAATCATATTTTTAATCTTTCTATAATATAAAAAATCATATTTTTAATCGCTATCTTTAAAATAAAAATCACATCTTTTTATTCATTAAAAATCTAATTTTCAAAATATAAATGTTCAAACTTTTATCATATTTTTATTCCACTTTCAAATATATAAAAATCGAATGTTTTCATATTTAAATATACGATCTTTCTCCTTTTAACAATACTAACTTTCTAGTCTTAAAAATCCTAAATTTCGTATAGTAAAAATCATAGCTTTCTATGTTTAACAACATATAAATCATTTGTTCCTAGCAATAAAAATCAGATTTTTTCCTCTCTAATGTATTTCGTATAAAAATCTGATTTTTAACCTAATTTGATTCCTATAAAAATTTGATTTTCTACAACAAGGTATTTCATATAAAAAACCATGTTTTTAACACATAACTAAATAAAAATAAATGAAAATAAATAAAAACTCACGTTTGGGATCGAGATTGGGGGAGTTGACGTCGCTAAAGTCGCGGAGGGAGGGGGGCGCTAGGGCTTCGGCGGCGGCTTAGGTGCTGGAGGGGGGCCTAGGGCTCGCGCGAGGTCTGGTTTCACGGGGGTTTTCTTTTTCCACGTCGAGGGGGGAGGGAGACAACGGAGGAGGAAGAGAGGAGTGGGGGCGGCAGTGGCTGAGCAGGGCGTCGGATTTCGTGGCAGAAGGGAGGAGGGTCGATGGAGATGGAGGAGGAGATCGTGGGGTGTAACGTCCCGCCTTTTTGACCGCTTCAAATTGATAATTAAACCAACTTAAAACGTCCAAATCGACGGAGCGTATTTAGCTTACCGAGTTAAAAAATAGAATTAACACAGAAAATACAGAATAAATAAAAGACACAGCATTGAACAACAAAATATCACCTTTTTTATATATAAATCAGAATTTTGAATACAACATTTTCCTATATAGCGGTATTTTAAAACACAATTGAAATACAAGGAAAATATTACTGGTTTATAAACTTCAGAGTGCGCTGTCTTCGAAATCCCCAGCTTCACCAATCTTCAAATCCTAAGCTGTAATCTTTACCGTAATGCTCGGGTCTGACCCGAGCATTCCATGAAAAAATATAAAATACTCGAGTCAGGATTAATCACAGTTCAAGTAAATTAACTTCAATAGAAACTGAAATATATTAGTTAATTCCAACGTCGATGTCATATATAAATAAATAGTAGTGGTATATGTTCATACCAGTTCTATCTATTACAGGGACGAACAATATCGGCCGCTTGCGAGCATACACATATAAATTTATATATGTGTACACCGCCTCATCTTCCTAGACCGAAGAGGGAAAAGAGGCACGGGTGGGTCCATATGTTTGCATATACACACGCATATACATATATACACGTGTATTGCCTCAACACCCGGAAATATACACACAACCCGACTAGCCATGAATAAAGGACTACACTGACTAGGCATAGCATAGCTCGATGGAAAGACATGAACTTTCAGCAAAATGATTATGCATAGAAATGGCCAAATGCGACAACAATATGGGGTAAGGAGAGAGACAGCCCAAGCCAACTTCACAATTAAAAAGTGAATGCCAAGGCACATATGAGATATAACGTAAAGCATATATGGTTCGGATAGTGAATGTTTTTCTAATGTAGCACGGAACAAGATCAATCTAAAATGAGGTAACCATAGTTTCGAAATGCTCTGCATACAACCAAACATATAAGTGTGTAAATAAACACATAGCAGGATGTGCACGGTCCCGGTTTCTATACCAAATTTACACACATATGTCTAGACACACATGGAAATGCACTTAAGCCAACTGTTTGTATTTGGTGGACAAATATATACATGGCAGACCCAAACATGAGAAAAAAAACATATAAGATCAATGCATTCTTCTTATTTTCTTTGAAAAACAAGACATATGTAGTCAAGGCAAAATATGATATATGGCTTTCCAGTTCACCAAATAGAGCCAAGTGGAAAAGAAAACCCAAGTGTATTTATATAACAAAATGTATTATGGTTTTCAAAACGTGGTAGCATGAACAAAATACTACATATATACATATATATATGATTTTATATATACTAAAGGCAGCAAGAGCACTATTTAAATTTGATTCTCATCAATTCCTTCCACTTATTATATGGGTTTTCTTCTTTTCCCTTTCGTATGAACTGGCATGCCTGTGTATCTTTGCCAGTAGATCATTTCACATTTTGAGCTATACTGATTGGTTTTATTATGTACATATTTATTTCTCCAATGCAAGATAACTAGTATATAGCAAGGTGAGTTGATGCACCAGCATACATCCAAGTCCAAAATGAGGGCACATGCATAACATTCTGCTTATGAATCATATAAATATTTATGATAATGACAGTTGGACAGAGTTTCACTCCAGTGTACATATCTACAGGTAGAATAAATATATACTTGAGCTAAACTGATGTTCATTGGACAAAATATTATGAAAACAATAGCAGAAATATAGAAGAACCCCTCTGTGGCGAGAGACATTTTCTTACGGATATTTTTGCCTTACCATTTTAATTTATGGTGGCTATTATAACTAGTTTCTTTAAAATGGTAATCTTTCTAACTACATGCATGCTAACACGGGTCATGTACCAACATAGCGGCTCACGCTAGCATCAAGTAGGAGTTTTTCATTGACCTTAAGATTTGTTAGACAACGCTTGGCTGAAAATGATATATTATAAACCTATTTATCTATCAACTACAACTGGGATGGATAAAGATGCTATCAGGATACAAATATTTTCAAGATTACTTGCACGTTACGACTTATATAAATGTAACTCATTTTATGAAAATATTGAAACTAAGCAAAACCAAATAATTTCAGACAATGCATTCCCACCCAGTTTCCATTAATGAAGGACAAAATTTTCAAGAAAAGTGCATTATACAACAATTATGTTACAGGCACCTATTCGAACAAGTGACATCTATGAAACCCATATTCTCCATGCAACAAATGTTCCCCTAGCAAAGGACTAAGTGTTTTTATGTTACATGAAATCTAATGTGTCAATAAGTTTTAAGAATGATACCCAAAGTGGATCCAATTCATTAGGCATAGTTTATACAGTGCCACAATATCAATGTAGAGTGATTCTAAACTCAAATACATGCTACCACCCTAAAATTTATGGAATGCATCTAAGTGTATGTTCCAAGCTCCAACACAGTAATGGTATTTTCAGGTTTACCAAAACGAGACAAGCATGGTTCTTTGTTCCAACAAGTCAATTAGTCATTCATGGCAACAGTTCAAGCATACATCTTTTTAGTTGAAGAATCAATTCATTTTGTATCTAGACTGAAGTTAACACATTTTCCAATGTACTCAGAAAGCTGCGTTTCTTTTAACATAACTCATTAAATTTTCAAAGTAAGTTAAGACTGTAAGGCTAATCAACCAACACAAATGCATCGAAAACAGTATCACAAATCAACGTGCAACAGGTCAACGGTCTTAACACAAAGTTTATTATCACAATTAGCTTCTATTGAAATCAATTTATTTGAAACTGAGATTAATCGTGAGTGAGATGCTCACCTTAAATCGGTGCAGCAAGGGTCGATTTCACGAAGGAGGTGACAACAATGTTTGGCTTGGCCAAGGAGAATGGACAACGTGACGTCGTTGACTTCTGACTTAGATTTGCAGATCCAGGAGGCGTTTCATGCGCAGCTTATCAAATCGAGGTGGAGACTGCGTCAACGATTTTTGGTTGTTGGAGCGGGTTACGATGCTTGCGATTTTGCTAAAGGGGTAGAAAATGGATTCAGCTGCTACTAAATTGAGAAAGGGAAAAAGAATTGGTTTTTCTGTGAGAAGCCAAATTGATTTAGGGATTTGTAAAAGGAAACCACCGTGGCCATTGAAATGAAGAAGTGCGATGATTTTTCTTTACTCAAGAATTCGGGAATAAGGCATGATTTATAGAAGAAAGAAACCGAGGATAAGGATGAAGTTCGATCATAGGGGTTTAGGGTGTCTGCGCAAATCAGAAGATAGGTCGGCGAAATACATACTGGGGAGGGTTAAATTTAAGGTAGGTAGTATTTGGGGAGAGTTAATTTAATATTTAATCTACCGTGAATTAACTCAGAACGTTCAAAACACGTACCGCCAACACAGTAAAAAAAATTATACGAACCTTCTCGTCAAATCAATTTAATTGTAATCTGACACCGTTTATACGACATTATTTTTAATTTAAAATCATTTAACGTTTCACTGATTTTATTTTGATTATTTGTCGACAACTTCGTTTCATTTAAGATTTGGACCGTCAATTTCAATTTATTTGTATATGCGAATACACACATAACCAATCCCATTTTCCATATATTTAAACAAATAAAATCCACCAATTTATTTAGCGTCAATAACGTATATTTTTAAATCCAACCATTTCTATTTTCCAGTCATATTTCAATCCGATTAAATCCGATTCAGATATTCAACAATACATATTTAATTCTCAACCAACCATACTGAATTAAATATTGAATTATACATAAAACCATATATTCGATTTATAACCCAATATCAATAAAAAATTGATTATTAACATTTAAATTTTTAATTAATTTCATTTTAAATTACCCAAATTCCTGGTACGTTACATTCTTCCCCCCTTTAAAACTTTTCGTCCTCGAAAAGGAGTGATCACTAGAGTTATATCAACGTATACTTCAAATTATAATATCTATGCAAAATTCTTTCACAACTAATTCAAACATCAATTTTAAGTCATCGATCCTCTTTATTTATCATACTCAAATAACTCCAAAAAAAAAAAATCAAATTTCTATACAAAACCAATCTCTTCTAAATTTTCAAATTCTACATAAGTCGAATTTATGCATCTCAAATTTATTCCAAATTCCTTTAAAATCTCAACTGTCAATGCTTACTTATTCATTGTTGCATTTAATCCAAGTTCAACCACACCCCCTATATTCAATCTATTAAATTTTTCCCAACACGCATTGAAGAGTGTAAATAACATCCCTTCTTTAAGTTGCAAATTATCGACTTAGAAAATTTCCAAAATCCAAAACCTTTTATAATTTTTTATATGTAACACGAAATTCGTGTAGAAAATATTTGTAGCTATGGACTTGAAAATTCTTCTAAAACCTCTTTTCTTATTAAGTTAGGCACATAATAATTTCAAACTATTTATTTGGAAATGTTTGATAACTCGAAGTTTTACAAATCTATTGTCGTTCTCACAAATGTTAAGCATACGCTGGCAAGGCGCACGACTAAAATCTGCAAGTACTAAATACCCTTGCTTCAACTCCCAATGAAAAATATTCCAAAAATTCCTTTAAAAACAGATACGGAAAGTACCAATTTGATATGATATGTTGATTGTTCATGAATCACAGATACACAATGGTTTCGTCTGGATCCCCCAGAAAACATCCGTATCCGTAGGAAATCACTTCCCTGCGAATTTCGTCATGGACAATTCACCGGAAGATAATTAAGAATCAAAAGACAACCTGAGGTCATTGAGCGTTGGCCGCTCTATCTCAAAATCACGGAAACAGATCATGGAATTATGAAGATATTTCAAGTCACGGGGACAAACAAGTCACAAGGACAAATCAGGTCACGAAGACCAATCAAGTCACGAAAACTAACTGCTGCATCAAACAGGTGGCCCACGATCACTAAGATATCTCAACATTGCACGGCTCCATTCTACCTTTAGTAACTCTAGTGGTTACATCTCTTTCACTTGTAGATATGCCATGTGGACCGCAGTTACACAATGGTTACGCCTGATTCCCTCAAGAAACATCGATACCCGTAAGCTTTCACAGCTCTGCGGATTACGCCCTTATCATGACTGTAGATCGCAGCAGTCACAATGGTTACGCTTGGTTCCCCCAAGAAATATCCATCAGCCGTATGCTATCTGCAGCCTTGCGAATTTCGCTACACTGTCGAATTCCAACGACTCTAGATCGCAGCGATCAAAATGGTTATGCCTGATTCCCTTAGGAAACATCCGACCGCCGTAGGCTATCTGCAGCCCTGCGAATTACGTTAGCAGTCGTGCTCAACGGCAACTCATGAGTTTTATGTCCGGACAACCTACTGCCACCGGCAACATATCTCGACAAAGCTCGAAATTCAAGGAGAAGGAAGGTACTTTCCTTATTTTTCTTTGAAAATATACAATACTATATACATATAGTACTTCATTTCATACTCATCATAATTCATACTTATGTCTATTTACATAAGATTTTCATTCCAAATCATAATTTCAAACATTTCATTTTTATATAATTTTGTTATATAAGATCTCTCTTCAAATCGATTACCTTCCAATTCACTGATTTTCAAATTCACTGAATTCTTATATATTGTTCATATAAGCGTCGAAAATTTCTATATTCAAAATCCAAAATCGAATATCCTCATGTTTCCGTTCAAATTTCAAAAACTTAGTTTTTATCTCTTAATCAATTTAGATATTTGATATCTTTTCAAACACAAATTTATGAATCTATTGTATTGGCTATAAACCAATTTTCTTCCAATTTGCTTATTATTAAGCTCATCACTTAATTCAAATATTTATGTTCTCAAAATTTCAGAAATTTTCCAATTACTCACTTCATCACTTATTTCCGATTTTTATACTTCCGATTTTTATACTTCCGAAATTCCAGAATTTATTTCGTTCTGATAATAAATTTCTCATCACACTCTATTTCTCTTTCATGTTCACATCCTTCGATCGTCAATTAGCAAGCGAATAACTCCCTAAGTATCAACCCCGAAGGTCGAAACCAACATCAAATCAACACTCGGGAAATGATCCAACTCCATTAATCTCCAGCCAAGTTCTAAATTCCTTAACTCCATTTCTTATCAAATTATTGCTTATGCAATTTCCAAATTCAAATTTCAAAACCATTTCTCTTACATCGGCCGCCCTTCGTTCTCGCTGTGCGGCTTTTTATTCTTCAGTTCTCGATATTTTGATTTATCAAAACTCGTTAGCTCCTCACGATTTTTGAAAAACAGTTCATATTCATATTATATAATTCCAGAAAAACTCTTATTCCCATTGGAAAACAATTCCATATATTCACATAGCTTTATTTTCTATCGAAAATATACTTTATTCTGAGGGGAGACATTTCTAAATTCGTTATTCGGATTAAAACTAATGTTGAATAAAACATCGCTATTCCCACTCAACTGTTGACACCCATTAGCTTACTTCACCTAACCAACTCTTGCTATCGAACCCGAATAATTTCTTAGTTAACAATGAAGTCAATCAAGTTGGGGTATATTTACCTCTCAGACCTTAACTGAACAACATTATTAACTTCGAAATAGATCAAGTTCACAGCTTCGAACACCAACAAATCATTCCTCCTCGTAAATTTCGAGTTACAAATTTACTTATTTAACGGAAACCATTGATTATAACAATAATTCCTGCCTTCAATATGTTTAATTTTAAAATATACTTTATATAAACAATTACTTAATAATATATTAAATTCTGATTAAAACGGAAAATAACAACACATTTCTAAATTTCAACACAATTGACTTCCATCATAACTTCTTTTCGAATAACTTCGTATTTGATAATATATTCCGAACTTCGGAAAAAACTCATTTGATTTATATTCTAAACTTCAGAATAATTTCACTGTACTGATCAATTCCATTTCCTTTATCCTCAATTCCATTTGCAATACTTTTGCTTTCACATGTTATTCACTTCTAAAATGTAAATGTTATTCCTTTTATAGGAACATGAACTCGTCACACTAAATCAGTTTTGATTCCATTTAAATACACGTTCAAATCTCTTTAAAATCTCCATTCATATTTGCTTTATCTCATTAACGATTCGCTTCATTTATAACTCTCGTTTATCATTCACTTCTTGTTAATTAATTAACAAGTTTATATCTTATTATCGAATTCATATATATTCGATTATACCTTATTGGTTTGAAACCAATTATAATTTTCCTTGTTACATTTCAAATTTAGCACAGTCGTATTCCAATTATATCTTGTTCCGATTTTATTTTCACTTATTTCTAGCCCGAATATCAAAATAAAATTCAGCGTTTTATTTCTGAAATGATTCCAAGTTTCCCTTTTTTCATTCAAATTCTCATTTAAATTCTTATTTCAAATCAATTTCATTTGGCTTTCATTTCTAAAATTCACAATTTTTGAAATTTTATTCGTTTATTCTCCCATACGTATCTTCCTTTGGTACTATTCGACAACGGATTCGAGATTCAATCCTAAGAGAACTTATCGAAGAACAGTTCTGGCAAATCCGGATTCGAAGACTGGGGATTCCGAAAAACTTTAAATCTCAAAATAAATTTTTATTTCCGCTGTATTATTTTCAAAATACTAGTTTTCAAAATATATAGTATTCCGAAAATATTTTTCCCTTCAAAATTTATTTTAAAATTATTTACACTTTTCAAAATTATATTTAAATCTTTTTATTTTCAAAATCCGCTTTCCCAGTGTCGATTCTATTTCAAACACGATAAGCTACGCTTTGAATAAACCAAAGCTCTGATACCACTTGTAACGTCCCGCCTTTTTGACCGCTTCAAATTGATAATTAAACCAACTTAAAACGTCCAAATCGACAGAGCGTATTTAGCTTACCGAGTTAAAAAATAGAATTAACATGAAAAATACAAAATAAATAAAAGGCACAGCATTGAACAACAAAATATCACCTTTTTATATATAAATCAGAATTTTGAATACAACATTTTCCTATATAGCGGTATTTTAAAACACAATTGAAATACAAGGAAAATATTACTGGTTTATAAACTTCAGAGTGCGCTGTCTTCGAAATCCCCAGCTTCACCAATCTTCGAATCCTAAGCTGTAATCTTTACCGTAATGCTCGGGTCTGACCGGAGCATTCCATGCAAAAATATAAAATACTCGAGTCAGGATTAATCACAGTTCAAGTACATTAACTTCAATAGAAACTGAAATATATTAGTTAATCCCAACGTTGATGTCACATATAAATAAATAGTAGTGGTATATATTCATATCAGTTCTATCTATTACAGGGATGAACAATCTCGGCCGCTTGCGAGCATACACATATAAATTTATATACGTGTACACCGCCTCAGCTTCCTAGAACGAAGAGGGGAAAGAGGCACGGGTGGGTCCATATGTTTGCATATACACACGCATATACATATATACGCGTGTATTGCCTCAACACCCGGAAATATACACACAACCCAACTAGCCATGAATAAAGGACTACACTGACTAGGCATAGCATAGCTCGATGGAAAGACATGAACTTTCAGCAAAATGATTATGCATAGAAATGGCCAAATGCGACAACAATATGGGGTAAGGAGAGAGACAGCCCAAGACAACTTCACAGTTAAAAAGTGAATATGCAGGCGCATATGAGATATAATGTAAAGCATATATGGTTCGGATAGTGAATGTTTTTCTAATGTAGCACGGAACAAAATCAATCTAAAATGAGGTAACCATAGTTTCGAAATGCTCTGCATACATCCAAACATATAAGTGTGTAAATAAACACATAGCAGGATGTGCACGGTCCCAGTTTCTATACCAAATTTACACACATATGTCTAGACACACATGGAAATGTACTTAAGCCAACTGTTTGTATTTGGTGGACCAATATATACATGGCAGACCCACACAGGAGAAAAAAAAACATATAAGATCAATGCATTCTTCTTATTTTCTTTGAAAAACAAGACATATGTAGTCAAGGCAAAATATGATATATGGCTTTCCAGTTCACCAAATAGAGCCAAGTGGAAAAAAAAACCCAAGTGTATTTATATAACAAAATGTATTATGGTTTTCAAAACGTGGTAAGCATGACCAAAATACTACATGTATACATATATAAATGATTTTATATATACTAAAGGCAGCAAGAGCACTATTTAAATTTGATTCTCATCAATTCCTTCCCCTTATTATATGGGTTTTCTTCTTTTCCCTTTCGTATGAACTGGCATGCGTGTGTATCTTTGCCAGTGGATTATTTCACATTTTGAGCTATACTGATTGGTTTTATTATGTACATATTTATTTCTCCAATGCAAGATAACTAGTATATAGCAAGGTGAGTTGATGCACCAGCATACATCCAAGTCCAAAATGAGGGCATATGCATAACATTCTGCTTATGAATTATATAAATATTTATGATAATGACAGTTGGACAGAGTTTTACTCCAGTGTACATATCTACAGGTAGAATAAATATATACTTGAGCTAAACTGATGTTCATTGGACAAAATATTATGAAAACATTAGCAGAAATATAGAAGAACCCCTCTGTGGTGAGCGACATTTTCTTACGGATATTTTTGCCTTACCATTTTAATTCATGGTGGCTATTATAACTAGTTTCATTAAAATGGTAATCTTTCTAACTACATGCATGCTAACACGGGTCATGTACCAACATAGCGGCTCACGCTAGCATCAAGTAGGAGTTTTTCATTGACCTTAAGATTTGTCAGACAACACTAGGCTGAAAATGATATATTATAAACCTATTTATCTATCAACTACAACTGGGATGAATAAAGATGCTATCAGGATACAAATATTTTCAAGATTACTTGCACGTTACGACTTATATAAATGTAACTCATTTTACGAAAATATTGAAACTAAGCAAAACCA
Organism: Allium sativum; assembly: GCA_030737875.1. Classification (NCBI taxonomy): domain Eukaryota; kingdom Viridiplantae; phylum Streptophyta; class Magnoliopsida; order Asparagales; family Amaryllidaceae; genus Allium; species Allium sativum. The sequence goes on along the minus strand of CM060910.1, from coordinate 897,976,541 downwards.
AATAATTTCAGACAATGCATTCCCACCCAGTTTCCATTAATGAAGGACAAAATTTTCAAGAAAAGTGCATTATACAACAATTATGTTACAGGCACCTATTCGAACAAGTGACATCTATGAAACCCATATTCTCCATGCAACAAATGTTCCCCTAGCAAAGGACTAAGTGTTTTTATGTTACATGAAATCTGATGTGTCAATAAGTTGTAAGAATGATACCCAAAGTGGATCCAATTCATTAGGCATAGTTTATACAGTGCCACAATATCAATGTAGGGTGATTCTAAACTCAAATACATGCTACTACCCTAAAATTTATGGAATGCATCTAAGTGTATGTTCCAAGCTCCAACACAGTAATGGTATTTTCAGGTTTACCAAAACGAGACAAGCATGGTTCTTTGTTCCAACAAGTCAATTAGTCATTCACGGCAACAGTTCAAGCATACATCTTTTTAGTCGAAGAATCAATTCATTTTGTATCTAGACTGAAGTTAACACATTTTCCAATGTACTCAGAAAGCTGCGTTTCTTTTAACATAACTCATTAAATTTTCAAAGTAAGTTAAGACTGTAAGGCTAATCAGCCAACACAAATGCATCAAAAACAGTATCACAAATCAACGCGCAACAGGTCAACGGTCTTAACACAAAGTTTTTTTTATCACAATTAGCTTCTATTGAAATCAATTTATTTGAAACTGAGATTAATCGTGAGTGAGATGCTCACCTTAAATCGGTGCAGCAAGGGTCGATTTCACGAAGGAGGTGACAGCAGTGTTTGGCTTGGCCAAGGAGAATGGACACCGTGACATCGTTGACTTCTGACTTAGATTTGCAGATCCAGGAGGCGTTTCATGCGCAGCTTATCAAATCGAGGTGGAGACTGCGGTGACAATTTTTGGTTGTTGGAGCGGGTTACGATGCTTGCGATTTGGCTAAAGGGGGAGAAAATGGATTCGGCTGCTACTAAATTGAGAAAGGGAAAAGAATTGGTTTTTCTGTGAGAGGCCAAATTGATTTAGGGATTTGTAAAAGGAAACCACCGTAGCCATTGAAATGAAGAAGAGCGATGATTTTTCTTTGCTCAAGAATTCGGGAATAAGGCGTGATTTATAGAAGAAAGAAACCGAGGATAAGGATGAAGTTCGATCATAGGGGTTTAGGGTGTCTGCGCAAATCAGAAGATAGGTCGGCGAAATACATACTGGGGAGGGTTTAATTTAAGGTAGGTAGTATTTGGGGAGAGTTAATTTAATATTTAATCTACCGTGAATTAACTCAGAACGTTCAAAACACGTACCGCCAACACAGTAAAAAAAATTATACGAACCTTCTCGTCAGATCAATTTAATTGTAATCTGACACCGTTTATACGACATTATTTTTAATTTAAAATCATTTAACGTTTCACTGATTTTATTCTGATTATTTGTCGACAACTTCGTTTCATTTAAGATTTGGACCGTCAATTTCAATTTATTTGTATATGCGAATACACACATAACCAATCCCATTTTCCATATATTTAAACAAATAAAATCCACCAATTTATTTAACATCAATAACGTATATTTTTAAATCCAACCATTTCTATTTTCTAGTCGTATTTCAATCCAATCAAATCCGATTCAGATATTCAACAATACATCTTTAATTCTCAACCAACCATACTGAATTAAATATTGAATTATACATAAACCATATATTCGATTAATAACCCAATATCAATAAAAAATTGATTATTAAAATTTAAATTTTTAATTAATTTCATTTTAAATTACCCAAATTCCTGGGATGTTACATGGGGTGAGAGGGGATCATCGGCGGTAGTCTCTCAGACGAGGTGGGCGGCGCAGCGTCGGCCAGGCGGCGCGGATCGCGATGAGGCTTCTTCGATTTTTTTTAATTTTCTTTTCTAAAAGTCAACGAACGGGGAGAGAGAAATAGAGAAGGGGGGGTTAAGGTTAATTATATATATATTATTTTATTAATTTTAAAAAAGCAACTTTTTATTTCGACCTCGAAATCGAACCCACCGACTATCGCCCATAGCTAATTACCCCCATTCCGAACACAATGGGATATGCATCGTAGGCTGATTCGATCGTTTCGATCAGTTTTTGTCAAAATCAAAATATAACTCTATATATTGAATTTGAACGCACATTTCAATTTACCGGCGCCACATACTAGCTCTACAAATTCCCAAAAAATATTTTCTAGCTTCGTATTGACGATACGGTCCTAAAAAAACTAATTTCATCGAATTCTGAGACCGTTTAAAAAATGGCCATTTTTCAATCGATTAAAATCAACTAAAACTGGTCAAACGTGTTTTCCTTTGCCACGCGCACATATTGATTCGAAAAATTATGAAATTTGAAACCTAGCAATTATTTGACATCACAGATCCAACAAAAGTGGTTTCGTCGAAAACCGAGGTCGTTTGCAAAATGGCAATTTTCAAGGCCAGAATTCCATAACGACTATTCTGAAATTTCAACTGGACATATCTTTTGATTCCCGCTATGAAATTTTGATTTTTCGGATTCGTTGGAAAGATATTCTCGTTTAGATTCTAATATTTTTGGTTTCGTTAAAATCCGGTTTATTTTGCACCCAGTACATTCATTTGAAATCGAATTATCGAACTACCACACCATTTTCAATTCCTTTTATATATATAAATAAATATTTATATTCTAACGACGACGTATATAAATCTATACGTTCGAATTTTATTCAAAAGAAATTTTTCGTCGATATTATTTAAAATAATTCATTTTAAATAATCAAAATTCACTAAAATTGCAAAAATACAAATTTTAAATTGGCTCGGATTTCCGGGTTATTACAATTAGATTATTTTGTTTTAAATTAATCTAATGGAATAGTTTAATGAATATTAGTTTTAATTTTAATAACAATTTTAAAAAGTAGTTTATTATTTATTTAGTTATTAAAGAAATTAACAACTTCTACAGTAGTTAATGATTGCAGTAAATTATTATTTTAATTAATAATAATTTAAGAAGTGCTATTTAAATAAAATTCATTTATGAAAGTAAATGGGTTGAAATGAAATCTAATGGAATTGTGAAAGGGGTTTATGAACTGGTTTTAATATAAAACCTAAGTTTTTATAACAAAGTTATAAAAAAAGGGATTTTTAAAGCGAGTACGATAGCTCAAATGAAATGGTTACTAAATAATTGAGGTTAGTAAAGGGAATTCAAAATTAAAAGGGGTTTAATATTAAATCTAAGTTTTGTAAACAAGGATTATTAAAAAGAGCTGTGAAGTAAGAGCGTTAATTTCAAATTAACGTTATTAAATAATGAAATTGAGAGAAATGAATGGAATCGAAATGAGATTTTCAATGAGGAATTATGAAAAGAGATTTTTAAACATAAGGAATGGATTATAGAATTATGGTTTAATAAAATAGTTGAATGAATTAGGTTTTGATATTAGAATAAATATCAATTTTTGAATTACAATTCATATTTACCTTAAGATATGAACGTTGTTAATTAAGGTCTGAGAGGTAAATAAATACCCCAACTTGAACGACTCCAGAATTATCTAAGGATTATATTAGCGTGTAATGAGAAAGATTTTAAGAATAATTTATTATTCCCGTATGAGAAATAACAACATCACGTTAATAAAAAAGGATATGTGAATATATATTGAGATTTCCAAAGTAACGGAATGGAAGATTTGAGGATGCATATATTTATAATGAATTTTCCAAAGTAAAATGGAAATTAAAAGTAAAGTGTTGGAATGAGTTTATTCTAAAACAATAAGTGTTGGGTTTTGTTTTCGAACAATGATACTAAAGAGATTTAACTAACCATATATATATATATATATATATATATATATATATATATATATATATAGCCACCAACCACCATTTTTGTACCAAAATATGCCGTGTGCGAAGCACGTGCCTCATCTTAATTATAAGCTAATTCTTATATTACTAGGATGGATAAGCAATGATTAATGTAACGATTGATAACCAAGATTAATTGTTTTTAAGAAATAATTAAAATGGGATATTATTATTATTTAATAATAATAGAAGTAAATAAGATTATTTAAATTATTTATAAATTTAAATAAAGAGACCAGTTAAAGTTGATCAATGAGTTAATATATATAGATAGACAGTGAGTAATGATATAGAAAATGTTTTGATAATGATAGTACAATAGAAATTGGATAAGATTATAGGATATTTTTCTAAGTATTGAATTGGAATAGTTTTGAAAATAATCTTATGTCAAATAAGAAATAAAAGCTATATTCGTAATATTAAAAGAGTATGAAGTTTTAAATTAACCATTCGTTAATTGTTTTAATTTAAGAGGCCAAGTAATGCCAAGTACTGAATCAGTGAACCCATTTTATTTTGTTTCTTTTATAGTTAAATAACCGATTATCAAATCTGACCCATATGATTGTTATTACGGAAAGACCGGGATCGAATTCATATTCGAAAACCATTCCGAACTAGCAAATATGTAAAGATGCTGATTCAAGATGGAGCACTTGAAGACCGTGGATTTTCATAAGCGGAAGGGTTATTGTCGAATATTCTCTGGCCGTACAACCAGAGGTATTCTGACGTGATTCAATCGTGATTGAGATGTTACGGATTTGCATGGACTTCTTGCTACTGATCCACATGGTAATTCAAGGATGTGCTGGGAGGGTGCCTTCGGTTTGTCTAGTCCCAGGACAACTCGTATGGATGAATGTCTGACAGAGTATTTCCAAAGGATTACGTATATTGATATCTTCAAATATACTTTTGTTGGTAGTGGCTGAATTCGTTCTTTTTGCATTAACACCCAGAGTATTTTTATGGACGTCAATTTGTGATTATCTGGCGGATCTGACGATGAGGCATTCGAAGTTAATGGTGGCCAGATGTTCTAAAATAATAATATAGGTAAAATAAATAAATAAATAATTATGACCTCAAGCCTCTTCAACTGGGAAATGGTATAAAATCGGGTAGGTCGCATGGCTATGTGGGTCACACCCATCAAAAGGGTATATCATTGCCTGATCTGGTGAAACTAAATGCCTTTGGTTGTTCCTTTATTTTGTATGTTATCGGTTCGGTTGGCTGGCCCCCAACCGTGGTAATGATATGTTTGGTACTCCCAAGCGAGGTGAGGGGTCGGTCATGTTTAGCCGGGGTTGCAAGACGTTTTTGTTGAATCCCCAATGTATTCATCTCCATATGTACATTGTCGGAAGGTGGTCCCATACCTTGTCCTATTTGGAAATCCATTCTCCAATAAGCGCCTGCGGTTTTGATTGTATACTATATATGTAGAGCGTGAGATGCAAGCGTTCTGCTAGATTGATATTTATTTGTATTTAGACACTATTATAATATCAGAATGGATATTGGTTTCATAAACGTTTTGGGTTATCGTAAGGTAAAAACTGTCCGTATTTATGTGCAGATTTGGTCTTATGATTACCCTTTTCTTTAAAAAGGATTTTGACTTTAAAATCAACTTGTTTGATACCTATAAACTTGGTGTGTTTTTCTCACTCTGGTTCAACAGGCTGACCCGTCGTTTGTAATGCTTGGGTTAGACCGGGTCGTACAGGTTCAAGTTATCGGATGCTATGAAGAGACGAGCTGGAGATGTTCCGATGTATGATATTTAGTTGTTATTCCGCTGCGTGTTGTATATAAGGATAGGGTATTATAACTGTCCTCATGTGTGATGTACTCTGTTGATTGTAAGTATTTTTAAAACTCTCAACAAAGATTTATTTCTATATTATATTTTGTTCCGCTGCGATGTGAGACTCTGTGTTGTGTGTTCCTTCTTCTTCTTCTATTCTAATAATTCTTTCTTTCTTATCTCACCCTCTAATCTCTTCCTATTAGCGTTCTAATGTTTTCAGTGCTTGGAAGATCGATAAATGTACTTATATCGATTTTCGGGGTCGAAAATCTGTTGGGCCATTACAGTGGTATCAGAGAAATGGTTTAGTAATAATCTTGGCTCTGTGGTGTAAACTCAATAGAGATGGGTTAGTAATACCCTAGATTGGGTTGAGTGTATATATATGAGAGCACATATTTGTAAATTTTATATACAAATGTTTTGTATTATGTTATTTGATCGGTTCAAGTGTTGAGAAGTATTGAACTGGTAATTGATACAATATTGTTTCGTGAAGAGGTTAAATGAAATAATTTTACTCGAATTATATTTTTGTATATAAGAGAAATAATTTTCTCAAATTATTGAGTTATTGATTGGTTTGATTGATTAGATTGGAATACAAATTGAGTTAAAAATTTGAACTGGAAGTTAACTGGATTAAGTGGAATTATATTAAGAAATGATAATGAAATTAAAATAAATTAATATTGGATTAGAAATTGAATAAATGAATAATTAAATAGAAATCAATTATCGAATATTAATCGATTGATATTCAAATATGTTAAATTAAAATAAATATTAATATTGAATGTAAATTCAATTGATTGATTGAGTTGGTTGGGTATTGGTTGTTGATTGTTTAAGTAAAAATAATCAACATTGTAATGGAGATAAAGGAATTATAAATAAATTCCGGTATTACAAACTGGAATGAAACTGCATATAAATCGAACTAAATGATTTATCCCTATATTTGCAAATCGATGGTATTTAGTTATGGTTTTGAGGATTTGTGTAGTTATGCTTGTTAGTTAATGAAATATTATTTGAGAATTTCATGCAGTTGTTACTTACATGTTAAATGAGTTAAGTACAGGTGCAAGAAGCCTGTAAAGATTGATATTGATTGCGTAAATTGCACGTAAATTGATTAGTATGCTCAATAGCACTTGTAAAAGCTATGCCTATGCAAAAATAAAAATTGTGGGTTTTGAATTTTGTTTTCCAACTGTGTGGTCGATGTATATATATTATTTGTTCCTGCGATATCACAGATGTCACTCCATACAGGGGAGACTCTACCAAATTTTTCCAGGAATTTAACATGTTAGAAAATTTTCAATAACTTTGAAAATTTATATTGATAATATTGAACTGTTTTTTGATTTATAATAAATTAGATTTTTAAAGATAATGGATTTGTGGCGTTTTTCTTAACTTAGTAATTTCGGGGACGAAATTCTATTAAGGGGGAAGATTGTAATGTCCCGTATTTTTGGTAATCAGATATTTAATATATTTTATTATTTTAAATATTGATTTGGAATTTTAAACGGATTTAAAATATATAATTCGATTATAAAACAACGATTGATCGTTAATTTATATATAATTATAAATCGATCTCGTAATAGCGCGGCAGTTCGTAAAATGGAGTTTTGAACTTCATTTGAATATACAGGATCCATTTTAAGTCAGAATTATGTGAAATAAGAAACGTATGAATCTAATTGATAATAATTTTCACGTAAAAGAGAAAAATTCAGATTTCATGTTATAGATTGTTAGTTATGTCCAATTCAAATTTTGAAATAGTCGTTATGGGCATCGTTGATAAAATATAACGTTTATTAATTAATAAATAAGGATTTGAATATAAATTGGATAACGGTTAACTCAAATTTGACGATATTTAGTTGTATAATTTATATTTGAAGTTGTATATATATTCTGCTTGAATATATATGTTGAAAATAATTTATTATGATCTTTTTGAATTATTTGGAAATTTAGTTAATATTTTATTTATATTATATAAGCATTAAAAATAGCCATTTTTGCAAACAACCTTAGTTTTCGATGAAATTAGTTTCATTGGAACCGTATCGTTAAATTATTGTAAGAAAATCAAATTTTGCAGCAAACCGATGTCGTATGTGACTTCGGTGGCCAAAAACGTCTTGTTTCTATTTAATTATTTATGTTATTTTGACAGGGGTAACTTTTAACGAATAAACGATTGGCCAAACGAACTCCAAATTTGACGAAATAAGATTTCGTTGGATCTGTAAGAAAGAGATCTATTAAAATGTCAAGGTTTCAAAAAATTTAGATTTTTTCTATAATTATAGGAATTTTTAACGCTTGCTTTTTCATCGATATTTATAAAGGATTTTTCACAAATGACCTCGGAATTCGACGAAACCTGTCCCATTAGGTCCGGAATATTTTTCTATGCTAGGATTAGCATTTTTATCAAAAAATAGAAGTCGTCTGTGGTGGTTTAAAACATTAATTCGTGATGAAGTTTCACTATAATATTATATTAATATTTTTCTTTCCAACTCTATATAAATACACCTACGTATAACCTAATTTGATGGTCAAACTTTGGTTCATGGTCAACATCTCCTATAGTCGCCACTAACCTAATATCAACGAACAACCTCTTCCCAAAATAAAACCATCCGATCTCCTCCGTCAGTGATTATTTTGTGACGAAGTCTTAATGGAAAATATAAGGCTTGGTGATGGCTTCACGTGGCCAGAAGAGGTGGCGTGCTCAAATAGGGGCGATGTTCGAACTCATTTTGGTCACAGCTGGGTTGTGCGAAGGGGTCTAGTTTCTGGTCGATAAGGGGTGGGGCTGAGGCGCAGTCGGAGGCGAGTTCCGATGGGGTTTTGGTTTCCGGAGTTGGGTGTGGTAATGAGGTGAAGCTTGTGTGCGGTTGAACGATGTAGGAGGAGGCATCGGTTATTATAAAATAACCATAAGGAAGAAGTAAACAGTGGCTCGTGTTTTCTAGTTCAGAATAATCGGCTGATTTTGTGTTAACCGAAGACCTAACTGAGTAATCATATTAATTAATTTAAGTTATTAAAGATAATTTTTTATTAGTAATCAACTTGTATATTAAAATTATTATACTTGTGCGCATGTTTAGGGAATGAGGAAAGGAAACAGTTTTCTCTCATTAGAAACGTTCTAAAGTGGATCCAAGTCATGCATGCGGGAAGGAAGATACAACGATAATGATGGAAGGAGGTGGTCTGTTTCAAATTCCAGAAAGTGATTAAGTAATTATTTATAAACTTATAACTAACTAATTAATTAGTTTATTAACCAAGTGATTTTCATTTTAAGTTAAAATCCTATACACTAAATCGTAAATTGGTGTTAGGGTCATTGAAGCGGAGATGAGCAAGATTGGATGGGAACAAGGTGTTTGAAACAATATCGGCCTGTGATGTTATTAAAACATAACGATTTATTTAAATAATTAAGTAAATAATTAGTTCATAAGGATTTTAATATTTAAATATAATTTTGCAGACTATGTTTGAGTAAGGATGAATCAGGATGAACATAAAAAAAGAAAGAGGGAAATCCGCACTTGTTTTATTTCAAAATGGATTGGACATCATCAATAAGCTAAACATAATTAGTTTAAGCTAATTTATAACTTAGAAATATAATTAAGGGTTAAGATAATTAATTAAATCATTAATATTTAAACCTGTATGTCTTTTATATGTGTTAACAAAATCTAATGAAACAAGGACATCGGTACCATAACAATGAGCGTTATATTCTTGAGTTGGTTTGTATAGAAATGGCGACAACTGAGATTTACAGTTAAATTGAACAATTGAATAATTTAACTATAACCGAACTGTTTTAACAAATGAAAATCAAAGTGAGTTAAACTCACTCAGTTTTCCCCACTTATAATATAGGTCGGGTTTTATTTTTGTGTACTATGGTTGCTAATGGTTGATTGTTTGTTAATTATATATTCATATATTGACTGAACCAATGAAATTAAACGCTGTTTAATTTCAGTGGAAAAACCAAATCGTTATTCTAAGGGTTGGACCCATTAAGGTAACTTACCTTGTTGGTCACGTTCATAAAATAAATGTGTTTAATTGTTTGAATTGTTTTGTTAATTGGGTGATGTTAAATAGTTGTTATTCACTGTTATTGAAATTATCAGTTAAAGTAAATTGAATAATATTTTTTGAAATAATCTATTTGAATGCAGGGAAGAACAGGTTGGAGGGATCAAACCTGTTTCCTCAAATATATTAGATGTTAATTATTCTCATATTATCATCATATGAACTGTTCTGTTTGGACGATTGATTTGCTTATTGACCGTTGATCTAAATTCAACATTTGCTTTGTTTAAACCAATGAGTGATATTGGTTGAGTAATTGGCAGTATATGGCCTGTAAATCAATTGGTTTCTAAATATTGGTTTACCGTCAGGTAAATCGATAGAACTGAAGTTATAAAATTTATTTTATAACTGGAGATAAATTTTTGAAGTATATTATTTTGAATGAAAGTTTATTAAAGGAAATAAATATTTATTATTAATTAATCAAGTTTATAATTGATTATTAAATGATTTTATAAAGTAAATTTCTGATTTTAATCGTATTTATAAGCAAATAAGCAGAAATTAACCTAGTGGTTAAGAGTTGGATAATTTTTTGTTTTAAGAAAAACTAAATGGAATTATTTAAATTAATTATATTATTAATTAATTTAAAGCGAGAACTAATTGGAATTAGTTAGTGAAATAACTGTGTTTTGAGTTGATCAAGTTAATCATTTTAACTGGGATTAATTATTATATTATTTTGTTCGAAATTATTCTAATGGAATAGTTTAATGAATATTTGTTTTAATTTTAGTAACAATTTTAAAAAGTAGTTTATTATTTATTTAGTTATTAGAGAAATTAACTACTTCTACAGTAGTTAATGATTGCAGTAAATTATTATTTTAATTAATAATAATTTAAGAAGTGCTATTTAAATAAAATTCATTTATGAAAGTAAATGAGTTGAAATGAAATCTAATGGAATTGTGAAAGGGGTTTATGAACTGGTTTATAACTTATGGCCATGTCTGCTGCTCACCCACTCCCGCCCAATCACATCCATCCTTTCGTCCATCCCCTCCTTACATCGAGCCACGCCCCTTTCGTACCTCCCTCTGTCAACCCGCCTCCGCAGCCTCCTGACCCTCCACCTACCGCTCCTGCCCGCCCTCACGCATCAAACCCCTCCCTTACACTACCCAACGCCAGTGCTTCTCCCAGTGACCAAGTTAGTCAACAGCCTTGGACTTCCTTTTTTTCAAGCGTAGGCCGCTGAACTCGGGGAAGTACACTCCTGTTGACATTACCCCGGTGATTGTCGATGAAACTTTAAAACTTGTTGAAGGCGTGTCTAAATCTGGCTCTGAAGTCTGGCGTGATTTCCTGGTGGGGTTCTTCCTCGATGAACCCCTATCGTACACGGCTGTTATCAATAAGTTACTGCCGATATGGAGACTGAGAGGTACGGTGAAGGTAATATTTGATGGTGTCCTATTTCTCTTCGAATTCTCTAATGCAGATGACAGACTGAGGATTCAACAAGCGGATCCGATTATACTGTATAACAAGCTCTTTATAATAAAACCATACGACCCTACGATTAGCAACGTCCACGGTAAGATAAATTCAGTCCCGGTTTGGGTTAGACTTTATAACATTCCTTTGTTTGCTTGGTCGAACTTTGGGATAAACTGGTTATCCTGTAGACTTGGAAAGCTGCTTTGTATGGATGCTAAGACGGAGAGTAGAGAGCAGATTCAACGTGCAAAATGTCTAATCGAAATTGATCCTGATAAAGAGTTGGTAAATGACTTTCTAGCGGAAACTCTAGAAGGAGGGGTGCAAAGAATTTACGTCGAGTACTTATGGAAACCGGACATATGTGTAACATGTAAAGCTTTTGGCCACCGAACCGAGAACTGCGACAAGAGTGACAAAGCCGAAGACATGGAGAAAGAAGATAGTCAACCTAAGAGGAAGGAACAAGGGAACAACACGGCACCGCAACGAGAGCTATTGACATACAAGGCACCTGCTCTAGTGTACAACAGCAATCAGAGATGGCAAAGGGTTGTAAAAAGAAAAAACAATCACTCAAATACTAAATCAGGAAGGGGAAATGAAAATCTTACGAACGGAGCGACGTCAAGTACAGTTAACGCTACTCTAGCGAATGGGGCAGCCGAAAACGAAAATGAACTAGAGATCAACAACAGATTTGGAGCACTAGAAGAGGTTGAACTTGAGACTGAAATAGTTGAACATGAAGAAGAACAGAAAAATACAATTGAACTTGAGAAACAGAGTGAGGTAGGAAAAAATAAGGAGTATATTCTCCCTCTCCAAGAATCAACTCCACAAGAAAATGTGACGCCCATTCACGTTAATGTGACTAGTACGCGAAAAAATGACGACAGAGTTAAAGACCCTATCGAAACAAGTGAAGCAATCAAAATCTACAACATGATTAATGACCTGGTTAAGGAAGGTGCACAACGTCAGAGAAATGAAATGAGAGAAAAAGATTCAACAGCCAGCCCAATAATATCCAAAAGCAATCCTTCTGCAAATGAGAAAGACAACAATGACAATGTGCAAGCACATGCAGAAATCACCACAATTACCACAGCATTCAATTCCCATGCAAGTCCCATCCTCTGTCATGATCCTCTTATAATCCAACCCATGCAAAAAGAAACCCCTACTCCTCTACCTACCCAACCAAACATAAATGAAGAGCCACCACCTTTACCTTCTAACAGTGTCATAACTCCAAAGAAAAACCTTTATGCCAACCTGATTCCTCCGCTCGCATTTAAATCCCCTCCATCGGACTCATTTATCCCTATTAACCACCATAAGACCAAAGCAAAAAAGAAGAGCACTTCTGCTACGACACCTAGTGTGTATGGGCTAAGAAGCACGACAAGAGGCGTATCCATCCCCCCCACAGTTTAAATATGTTGAAAAGCCTTAGTGTATGGAACATACGAGGCTGTCACAAAGAAACGAAGCTTGATCAATGTAAAAACATCATTGCTGAAAATAATCTCTGTCTATTAGCCATAGTAGAAACTAAACTCAACCTAGCTCCAACCCTGAAAGCAATGAAATACATTAACCCTGAATGGCATCTGATACACAACCTGGTCGAGGCTCCTTACGGCAGAATTGCTCTCCTTCACAATCCCTTGTTAATCCAAATAACTCCGATCACCACTACTTCTCAAATGATCCACTGTAAAGCCGTCCTCCTTTCCGACAATATCCCTTTCAACCTGACAGTGGTATATGCTGCTAATCATAATAATGCCCGTCAAGTTCTACTTAACCAAATCTCCTCCCTTCGTCAATCTTTGCTCCCTTGGATAATTATGGGAGATTTCAATTGTTGCTTTGACGTTTCTCAAAGAACTGGTGGCAACATGTTGTCTGCGTCTGAAATATCTCCTCTCAAGAATGCCATTGATAGTAGTGACCTGCATAACATAAGGAGAACTGGCCTTCCATTCTCTTGGAACAACAAGAGTAGAACGGGGCCTAGAACCTTCTCTCTTATCGACCACGCATTCTGTAGTCCACAAACTTTTAACGTTTGGCCAACCATCACCTATGATCTTCCCCCTCCATTGCTATCCGATCACTCGCCAATAATCCTATGCCTCCGCAGACATGTCATGAAAAATCCCTCTAGTTTCAATTTTTTTAACCCTTGGGTCAGTGAACCCGATTTTCTAGAGGTTTTCTTAGAAGCTTGGGGGAGACCAACTTATGGTAACCCAGTTTTTATTTTGCAGCAAAAATTAAAGGCAGTCAAAAACGCTCTTCATGAATGGTCTTCAAAGAGATTCGGCAAAGGAAACAAGCTTTCGACATTTTGGAAAGTTAAACTAGAAGAAATACAGACCGTGATGATGAATGACCCTGCTAACCCTGACCACTCTCCCACTGAAATTCTAATCACAAAAAGATATCAAGAGGTGTTGGACACTGAAGTAGCTATGACAAGACAAAAAGCGCGCATCAAATGGAAGCTTGAAGGTGATGTCAACAGTGCATTCTTTCACAACACCCTCAAGGACAAGCAAAGAAAAGGTAACCTCCAGGCTGTTGTAGATAAGGATGGTAAGTATGTTAACACCCATGACGAAGTTGAGGACGCATTCATAAACTACTTTACCGATGTAATGGGGAACAAGGAAAATTTTTGCGCTGACATCAAATCAATAGACCCGTATCTCCTACCGAAGTTACCAAATAATGCCAATATCACCTTGTGTGATGAAGTCACTGTTGAAGAAGTCAAGAATGCTATGTTTTCCCTCAACAGTAACTCTTCATGCGGTCTAGACGGGTTTAACGCCTTTTTTTACCAAAAATGTTGGTCTCACATCCATCTCACAGTTTGCAATGCTATTATGCACTTCTTCAAGACTGCGTGTATGAATTCTTCCTTTAACAACACAAATATCGCTCTCGTCCCGAAGTCTAATAATGCTTCATCCATCTCTGACTATCGTCCAATATCATGCTGTAATACAATCTACAAATGCCTCTCCAAAATTATTGCTTCAAGACTCAAGGCGGTGATGTCTCCGCTCATATCAGCCAATCAAGCGGCGTTTCTACCGGGGAGAAGTATTCTTGATAATGTGCTCTTATCGCATGAGCTTCTAAATGGATACACTAGCAGTAACATCTCTCCCCGCGCTATGTTCAAGCTGGATATCATGAAAGCCTTTGACACTCTCCATTGGGATTCCATCGTTCGGGTCTTGAGCTACATGAATTTTCCGCAATCTTTTGTAACATGGATATACGCCTGCATATCGACGCCTATGTTCTCAATTCTGCTAAACGGGGGGCCAGTGGGACATTTTGCTAGCAAGAGAGGTATTCGATAGGGAGATCCTCTCTCCGCTTACCTATTCATCCTCGTAATGGAAATGCTAACTCGCATGATTAACCAACAAATTGATATAGGGTTATTTAAGCCTCATCCCAAATGTGTTGAACCAAGGATTTCATCTCTCATGTTCGCTGATGATCTCGTGATCTTCTGCACTCCGGATTCGGGAACTATTGATAGCATATTCGATACCTTACATCGGTTCTATGAAATGACAGGCCTACGGGTAAACCTCTCGAAATCCGCACTGAAGACTGCTGGTCTATGCAACCTACAACTGAACGCAATCTACGCCAATACTGGACTTGATAGCTCAACTGACACCATATCGTACCTTGGTCTTCCTCTAACAACCGCCAAAATAACCACTAATCAATGCATGCCACTTTTCTCTAGGATAACTGCAAGACTGAAGTACTGGACCACGAGGACGCTGAGCCAAGCTGGCCGGCTAACTATGATCAAATCAGTGGCTTTCTCCATGCAGGTCTATTGGGCGAGGACCTTTATCTTGCCCGCTAAGCTCGTTAATATGATAAGATCGGCAATCATGAGGTACCTATGGACTGGCAAAATAGACGGCAAGTATCTCGCTCCAATCTCCTTTAAAAAAAACTGAAAATCCAATAAGTAGTGGGGGGCTTGGTATTGTAAACGTGACTAACTGGAACAAGGTTGCTTTTATAAAACACATCGACACTTTTCTGAAACAGGATGCAAGTGTTTGGGTAGAATGGTCGAAAGCACATGTCATTAAGGGACAGAATTTTTGGTCCATGGCACAGCCGCAAAAGATTTCGTGGACATGGAGAAGCCTCTTCAAGCTCCGTACGATAGTTCTTGCTCTGTTCTGGTATAAAGTTAATCAAACCTCCATCGTTAGCCTCTGGAATGACCCATGGATCTCGACTGGAACTATACTGAATAGAGTTTTAACCGACCTAGAAATCGATGTCAGCGGCATTAGCAGAAATGCGCTGGTAAGCCACTATATAACAGAAGAGACAATTGTTCTTCCTACTACGTCGGTGCCACATTTAAACCAATTAAGGAATGTAGCGCACAACTTAAAAGTGGGTGGGGTAGCTGATTGCATTACTCAGTGGGGTGAAGAGGGTAAACAATTCAGCATTAAGGGGATTTACTCAAAACTAAGTGCCATGACAGCTTGCCAGAGTGTGGATGGCACAAGAAAATTTGGAATGCTGATAACGCCGCTAAGGAGAACCTCCTACTTTGGAAAATAATTAGCAAAGCAACTCTAACCAAAGACAAGCTGATATCACATGGCATGTTGATAGACCCTACGTGCTTGTTATGTTCTGAGAAAGCTGAGAGTACAAGCCACCTTTTTTCGAATGTAATATCACATACAACATTTGGTTTCAACTGATGCATGCCATCTCCAGACGAGGAACCAGTCATGATAGCGGCATTGAGTGGAGGAACTTGAAGAAACAGACGAGCAGGAGTAGTAACAAGGGTAGACTCATATGTTATGTGCTAAAGAAATTCCTTACCACAATTTGGCGTGAAAGAAACTGCCGAGTTTTCCGTCCATCCGAGGCTAAGACCGATGATCAACTAGGTAGAAGTGTAAAGTGCGAGGTCAGGAATGGGCTGAAACACTTGAGCTTTACCTTTGATCCAGGGATTTCGCGACGTCTGCTTTAAGCTTTAAGTTTTAATCAAAAAACTAGTAGCTTGTTGTGTTTTCTTTGTTTCCCCTTGTTGTAGTGTACCGAGTTCCTACGTTTCCTTGTGTGTATTGTACTCCTCCCACTTCCCCGGTACATTAATAAAGTGGTAGGGGTCCACTCAACCCCATCGGCCTTGCCAAAAAAAAAAAAAAAAAGTTATAAAAAAAGGGATTTTTAAAGCGAGTACGATAGCTTAAATGAAATGGTTACTAAATAATTAAGGTTAGTAAAGGGAATTCAAAATTAAAAGGGGTTTAATATTAAATCTAAGTTTTGTACACAGGGATTATTAAAAAGAGTTGTGAAGTAAGAGCATTATTTTTAAATTAACATTATTAAATAATGAAATTGAGAGAAATGAATGGAATCGAAATGTGATTTTCAATAAGGGATTATGAAAAGAGATTTTTAAACATAAGGAATGAATTATAGAATCATGATTTAAGTAAAATAGTTGAATGAGATTGGGTTTTGATATTTGAATAAATATCAGTTTTTGAATTACAATTCATATCTACCTTAAGATATGAACGTTGTTGATTAAGGTCTGAGAGGTAAATAAATACCCCAACTTGAACGATTCCAGAATTATCTGAGGATTATATTAGCGTGTAATGAGAAAGACTTTAAGAATAATTTATTATTCCCATATGAGAAATAATAACATCACGTTAATAAAAAGAATTTGAGAATATATATTGATATTTCCAAAGTAACGGAATGGAAGATTTGAGGATGCATATATTTATAATGAATTTTCTGAAGTAAAAAGGAAATAAAAGTGAAGTGTTGGAATGAGTTTATTCTAAAACAATAAGTGTTGGGTTTTGTTTTTGAATAATGATACTAAAGAGATTTAACCAACCATATATATATATATATATATATATATATTGTTTTAACCACCAACCACCATTTTTGTACCAAAATATGCCATGTGCGAAGCACGTGCCTCATCTTGATTATAAGCCGATTCTTATATTACTAAGATGGATAAGCAAGGATTAATGTAACGATTGATAACCAAGATTAATTATTTTTAAGAAACAATTAAAATAGGATATTATTATTTAATAATAATAGAAGTAAATGAGATTGTTTATATTATTTACTAATTTAAATAAAGAGATGAGTTAAAGTTGATCAACGAGTTAATATATATAGATAGACAGTGAGTAATGATGTAGAAAAGGTTTTGATAATGATAGTAGAATAGAAATTGGATATGATTATAGGATATTTTTCTAAGTATTGAATTGAAATAGTTTTGAAAATAATCTTATATTAAATAAGAAATAAAAGCTATATTCATAGTATCGAAAGAGTTTGAAGTTTTAAATTAACCATTCGTTAATTGTTTTTAATTTAAGAGGCCAAGTAATGCCAAGTACTGAATCAGTGAACCCATTTTATTTTGTTTATTTGATATTTAAATAACCGACTATCAAATCTGACTTATATGATTGTTACTATGGAAAGACTGGGATCGAATTCATATTCGAAAACCATTCCGAACTAGCAAATATGCGAAGATGCTGATTCAAGATAGAGCAAATATAGACCGTGGATCTTCATAAGCGGAAGGGTTACTGTCGAGTATTCTCTGGCCATACAACCAGAGGTATTCTGACGTGATTCAGTCATGATTGAGATGTTACGGATTTGCAAGGACTTCTTGCTATTGATCCACAGGGTAATTCGAGGATGTGGTAGGAGGGTGCCTTCGGTTTGTCCGGTCCCAGGAAAACTCGTATGGATGAATGTCTGACAGAGTATTTCCAAAGGATTACGTATATTGATTTCTTCAAACATACTTTTGTTGGTGGCAGAAGAATTCGTTCTTTTTTGCATAAACACCCAGAATATTTTTGTGGACGTCAATTAGTGATTATCTGGCAGATCTGATGATGTGATATTCAAAGTGAATGGTGGTCAGATGTTGTAAAATAATAATAAAGGTAAATTAATTAATTAATTATGACCTCAAGCCTCTTCAACTGGGAAATGGTATAAAATTGGGTAGGTCGCATAGCTATGTGGGTCGCACCCATCAAAAGGGCATATCATTACCTGATCTGGTGAAACTAAATGCCTTCGGTTGTTCCTTTATTTTGTATGCTTTCATTTCGGTTGTCTGGCCCCCAACTGTGGTAATGATATATTTGGTACTCTCAAGCGAAGTGAGGGGCCGGTCGTGTTTAGCCGGGGTTGCAAGACATTCTTGTTGAATCCCCAATGTATTCATCTCCAGAGGTACATTGTCGGACGGTGGTCCCATACCTTGCTATAGTTGGAAATCCATTCTCCAATAAACGCCCGCGGTTTTGATTGTATACTATACATGTAAAGCATGAGATGCAAGCGTTCTGCTAGATTGATATTTATTTGTATTTAGACACTATTATAGTATCAGAAAAGATATTGATTTCAAAAACGTTTTGGGTTATCGTAAGGTAAAACCATCTATATTTATGTGTGGATTTGGTCTTACGATTATCCCTTTCTTTCAAAAGGATTTTGACTTTAAAATCAACTTGTTAGATACCTATAAACTTAGTGTGTTTTTCTCACTCTGGTTCACTAGACTAACCCGTCTTTTGTAATGCTCAGGTTAGACCGAGGCGTACATGTTTAGATTATCGAATGCAGTGAAGAGACGAGTTGGAGATGTTCAGACGTATGATATTTATTTTTTATTCCATTGTGTGTTGTATATGAGGATAGGGTATTATAACTGTCCTGATGTGTGATGTACTCTAATGATTGTATGTATTTTTAAAGCTCTCAACAAAGATTTATTTCTATATTATATTCTGTTCCGCTGTGATGTGATACTTTGTGTTGTGTGTTCCTTCTTCTTCTTCTTCTATTCTAATAATTCTTTATTATCTAGCCCTCTAATCTCTTCCTATTAACGTTCCAGTGTTCTCGGTGCTTGGACGGTCGATAAATATATTTATATCGATATTCGAGGTCGAAAATCTGCCGGGCCGTTACAAATGTAGTTGAACAAAGCTTATTGTGAAATAAACTAAGTTAATTTATAACATTCCAAATTTTTACAAATGCCAATTCTTTGAAAGCGACGGGTAACAAATTTTCCATGATTACATGATATTCATGGCTTTTCATTCCACTCAATCTTCCATTTTTATAGTCGACACAATTATGAAGATTAGAGGAAATTCCATCGGGAAATTTTAATCCTCCTACCCATTTTAACAGTACTTTAACTTGGTTGTTGTCTAGTTCATAACATACTATGGTTTTTTTTACTGTCATTGGGCTTCGTATGAAGCTCAGGACGATTGCATATTTCCTCTATATCATGTCTAGATTTCTGATCATCCTTAGTCTTGCCCTTCACATTCAAAACTGTATTAAACACATTATAAAATACATTTTTTTCGTTATGCGTCACATCAATGTTATGACGGATTATGAGAATTTTTCAATAAGGCAATTCCCATAATATACTTTGTTTGCACCAATTAATAACCGTCGATTTACCTTGAATTTCAGTTTATTATCTGGTTTCGTGCTTTGGATAATCTTTTACAAGTTAATATATATCTCGCTTGACCAAATCGTTGGTGATCATAGAGTCTCATGTCTATTGGCCATAAAGTTTTTTGTCTCTTTTAAAAGGATGATTAATATGAAGAAAATATCGATGACAATCAAACATGAAATTTTCTTCTCATGTGTAAGGAAAATGCTCATGTTTCTTCCATGCAATAAGGACAAGCAAAACTACTGGCCGTAGTCCAACGGAAAGCAGTGCATATGCAGGAAAATATCTAATAGTCCATAAAAAAGAAGCGAACATCCGAAATTTCTTACTTTTTTGATACGTCGTATGTTTTAACTCCTTCATACCTTAATTTTTCCAGCTCTTTGATTAACGATTGTAAGTGAACATCAGTGCCATATGTCGTATCATTAGGGCCAAGGACGACAATTGTGAGAAACATATATGGAGTTTTCATACACATCCAAGAGGGTAGATTTTAAAGTGTGATTATTATATGCCAAGATGGATATCTAGAACCAAACTCAGAAAACGGTGAGAAGTCACCTGTACATAAACCCGGTCTAACGTTGTGGCTCTCTGCTGCGAAATCGGAATATTTCTTGTCAAAATATTTCCATGCTTCTCCATCGGATGGGTGTGTCAATGTACCTTCTTGAGGTGTTTTCACACTGTGCCATATCATATGATGTGGTGTTACAGATGATGCATATAACTATTGAAGTCTAGGGGTGATGGGTAAATAATGCATGCGCTTGTACAGAGCTTCTTTTCCCTTCTTTTTCCTTGGTTTGTATATTTCTTGATTACATATTTTGCAATTTCTAAGATTGAGGTCTTCCTTCCAATACAACATGCAATCATTTAAACATGTATCTATTTTTTGATACGGATGACATAAGTTTTTTTTTTCATTTTTTTCATTTCATAATAATTTTTGCAAGTTAAATTATCAGATGACATATGGCATTTAGCAGCTTGATCAACAGCCGTAAATCCACCTTCCGTAAGGTTATATTTTGATTTTGTTGCAATGTATTCTGCAATTACTGATAACCGAGTGTCGCTTGTGCATCCATTCCAAAGGTTTTTTTAGCATGATCCAACGTATATATTTTTAGCTCCAACATTTGGTTCTTTTTCGATGTTAACATCATCGACATCAATTTAATGGCAGAGAACATCGATCGTGCTGCATCTTCGACCATATGTTCTATCAGATTCATACTAATTTCATCACTAATGACCTCCACCGACTGTTCTTGATTATTAGAGGCTACAATTTCTCCATGATGATCCCACAACAAATAATTAGGTACGAAACTGTATTGATGCAAATGAACCTTAACAATATTCGGTATTAAATAGTTCAACAATTTGCACCTACTACATGGACAATGAATTTCTTCATCATTTCCGATGTTCCTTAGAGCAAATGCTATGACCATACTTGTACCTCGTTTAGAAAATGTTCACTTATTGTGCCACTAATTTCCCTTCTTTGATACATCCAGCTCCGATCAATAAATAATTGACCATTTTTTCCACTTTAAAACCTATGATGAAGTAAAAAAAAATATTAATCGTTCGTTTTATATTTTGTTTAAATTCTAATTATTGATTTAGTACATATACTAAACTTTATATTTTTTTTACAAACTTTATTTTTAATAAACAACTATTTGTTCATTGACACTTATGTGTATTCTTTGATGATCGATCATCCTACTTTCCATTACAAATACAATAGTAATTACATTATTTAAATCATATCATTTTAAATGATTTCACAAAATTTCAGCAGCATTTCCCTCGTGTTCCTTGTATCATACACAAACGTGTGTACACAAGGAATGTAAAGGAAATACCATCGAAATTTCGTGAATCGTTTAAAATGATATGATTTACGAAATATAATTACTTTATAGTGTTTTTAACTTGTCCAATGCAGGGAAAAATCCAACAAATGATATGTCAGTTGAGTAGAGATGCCTGTTTTGTAGAAAAACGAATATTCATATAACGTTCATATACAACACTTGTCATACAGGGCCAAATAATAACTAAGGGTTTAAATATTTGTTTATATTAAGTTTAAATATGTATTTTGTTTATATTTTACCATTTTATTACATATGTACTAAAATATAAATTTTTACTATTTACTAAATTCTAACTACGACGATTCCTATCAAAATCATTTGAAGTCATCCAAAACTTATTATACACCAAATCAATTCGCATGTTCGCATAGGCACAAAACTTGTGTTCACACAAATTATCTAAAACTACAATCACTTCTGACA
The DNA here is from genome assembly GCA_030737875.1 of Allium sativum. NCBI lineage: Eukaryota > Viridiplantae > Streptophyta > Magnoliopsida > Asparagales > Amaryllidaceae > Allium > Allium sativum. Next base: position 897,954,264 of record CM060910.1, on the reverse strand, counting down.
TAATATATACTTCGTGTTTGCATAAATTATATTAATTGCAAACCCTATCACACGCATACGTTCAATACTAACCAAATCAACCTAAACAAATGCAATATACTAAATTAGAAAATTTTGCAATTGGTAATAATTTGATTGTTATGGTGATAATAATAGCAATTAGAGGGTAAAATGATGTAATATACATATACTAACAATTAGGAATAAATCATAATTTAAATTAGGCCGCAAATAAATAAAAAACCTAAATAGTAGGTTTAGGGAAATTATCCGATTTGGCAAGCTAGGAGGGTGAAAAGGGGCTGCAGCACTTCGTAGGTGGCATCGAAGGTGATTGGGTTGGTGGTTGGAGTGGTGAAAGCATTGGAGGACGTGGAGAAATGGTGATTTGGGGGAGAAAAAGGGGTTCGGGGAAGACAAATGAGCTTTATATTACGAGTTCTGGAAATTATCCAGGAAATTCCAACGGCCGCAAATAGCCTGTATTTCAACGGCTTCAGACGGCTTGTTTAAAATCAACAGGCCGTTGGATAAACCATTGGCGACCGTTAGAATATGGCCATTGGAATACACTGTAGTTTTAGTAGTGAAATAACATTAAATACACTTTTCTTTCTTTCTCATTCATATCTTTTATTAAATAGCATGATAAAATATATAATAAGACGTCGTTACTATGTAAACATATGTCAAATAGTTGGTTTTCAGAAAAACGGTAATTACCACTACCAGTGTAACACGGTTATCAGTTTATTGGTACATTGGTCTTGGACATACCAATCAATCTATAATGGTAATGGTAAGTTACTTAGATTACTAGTAAAAATGGTATGGTAATGATATTCGTTAAATGGTAACGATATCCACTTACATAACAACCCTATTCCCATATGCATGCATGTACATATGAATATACACATATACATGCATATTAACCCTATTCAATATTTCTTAATCACTCTTTTAACATGTTTGTAACGCGGATTGATAATTACCATAACACACGATTTAATTTTATTTCTTTCCTTTGATTTCTTTACTAATTTGTAACATATTAATTACTATTAATTTCAAATCAATTCTTAGTTGATTTGTTTCTTCTGTTAAAGAGTACGTTACATATAACATTATTGTTCTACAATTTGAATTCAAAGTATATGTATGCATAATTTATTCCCGTTAATTCTTTTCTTATTCTCGTTCATTCTTATAAAATTCTATTATTATAAATTTCTGATACTGGTTAATTAAATACATTACACATTTAACTATCCTTATATAATTAACTATGCTACACTTTTAATATTTCTTCTTTATTATTTCTAAATTTTATTATTTAAATTTACATTAATTAGTTGCTTGAATAAGCGGGAAGCTACAACTTTGATTACGCATATTTGGTAGTTGTTTTAAGCTATTCCGAGGAATTCTGATATTTTTAATTTGGTTTTTGGTTACATTATGGGCTGAATTTTGAATCTTGACATGAGGGTTCCCTTTTTGGTTTATAACCGAGTGGAATCCTTTTTCATTAAATTAGGGGGTTTAATCTTAAAATTTAGAGAAGAACAAATAATAGTTGGTTAGAGAACAGGGAGAAGAGCTAAAGAATCCAGATGATTCTAATCGTCGGAGAGGAAGCCGTTAATGTTTGCTCAAGAGTTTTTTTTTTTTTTTTTTTTTTTGCTGTTGAAAATACGACATATGCACCATTAGTTTGCCCCAAAAATCTTAAACTGCTAATACATGCAGCATAAATACGAATTTACAACATTAACATGAATACGTAGACACGCATTTCATTTTCTTTGATAACCAATTGATATCAGCTATTCAACTCTCTAATCAAGTAAAACATCAAGCTAAGCACGATAATATTCAAGGACTTGAAAACACGCTTTGGAATGAGAAAATAAACTTGGAAAAGTCGAAGGATATGAAGCAAAGAAAAATGTTTGATACCAGTGACCTTTAATGATGAAAACTTTATGTGCCCTTTACAGTATGCTGGACCAATGTGGATGGTTGACTTGAGCACTCATTTCAAGGTGCATTTCAAAAAGAGTAAGTGAATGACCATAAAAAGAAGTTTTAAAGAACATAAAACAAGTATTAAAATATCAAAACCTCTCAGAAAACAACATAACTTCAAAGGGTAATTGCTTGGTTCAGATGGTTTGATAAAAGGTCGTTGGTTGAATAAGCCTTATCACATAAGCACCAAGATGAATTTTCAACTCCTAGGGCTTCATCTCCCTCTCCTACATTCTCGGATCTAAGGTTCGACCTGCTATGTTAGTGATCTCACGATTCTATTGGACTAAATTTTTTTATAAATACAACACCTATGGTATTTGAAAAGTGCATTTTTGAAGAACGACTTTCTTCATCTTTGTTCTTTGCTCAACCCTAATTATGGAAGAAGTTACACTTAATTGTTAAGTAACAACAAACATTACATCAGATGTAAGTTTAAAATTTGTCTAATCACTATAAAAACAAATCTTCAAATTACATTTATGGTAAATTATATTTGAACTCGGAAAACTACTAAGTTACCCTTGGATTTCACAAAAAAAAAAATTAGATTTTGCTGAGTTGCCCTCCATTTTAAAAACACCCGAAATACCTCTTCCCCATGGTGCCACCACGTTGTCCCTTCAGGGTACCATGCAGTAGCACTGCGTGGTGCTCTGAAGTCACCATGCAGTGTCACTGCATGGTCTCCTGAATAAACCACGCAGTGCCACCGCATGGTGGACAGAAAATTAAATTGAAAAAAAATTGTCACTAGAATTAGTTACCAAAAAAGGGGAAATCCAACAATTTTCTGAACGAAAATATAATTTGCTAACTTTTATTTATAGATCTAATCATTTTAGTATGTTCTTGTGTACTTGTGGCATTTCTCAGCTAAAAAATGTTCAGGTACCTATCAAACATTTCAAATTAATATTTGCAGATTGGTTAAATAATAGCAAAACCAAACCTTTTAAAGCTCTACCTTTAATTTAGGGAGTTCTCTTTTTTTCTTAAATCGCGCCGAATATTTTATTTTTAAATTAGTACATTACTTTACAGGCATCCATGCCAAAGCTGCTATTGGAGCAAAAAGAAGACACTCCATTCCGTAATCATATGCTTTAGCAATAGCCGTTACACATTCCCATATGCTATATTCTTCTATCTTTGGCCTCATAACTTGCGCAACCTAAATCAAAACACAAGTACTGATATAAATGTCAACAGTTGAGAACACTGGTTGAGAGTACAAGACTAACAGGTTTATACAAGAGGAACTAAGGACTATGGCTATAAAATCATTAAAAACAACTATATGAATCCGGGGAAGGAATTAATTAACACTCACCGATAAGAGACCCCAACCAATGGGTAGAAATGCAAGACAACCTACTATTAGATCTCTAAATGAGAGTCGATACACACAAGCTGTAGCAACCAAACTAGCTAATAAACCAAAGAAGAGAGCTAATTTGAAAAGTCTGAATATGAGGTGGTACTTCACGCTTAGTCGCATTCTTCCAACATCTACTACCTACAATAAAGCAACAAACCATGCATAAACATACTACAGTGCATTATGATAAGTCACATCATCTAAGAGTAACTAATATTCATGTTTTACCTTGACTAAAAGAAAAATGGCAATGATCACAAATAAGGGGAGGACAAGGAGAGTAACTAATATCCATTTAATCTAGTTTTCCCAATCCTCGACCATCCTTCTCCATGCGAAACCAGAAGGATTAAAAAAGGTGCGACTAGCCATGTTACTACCAAAAACCATATTGAATATGTGATCATCATATATGCTATACTACTATCATATGATTTTCTAAATAAGTTTTAGATGGTCAAGAGGAAAAGCAACTCGAATCCCTTAAGAAAGTGACAAAACCGCTCTCTTGGTATGACATGAATCCAGCAAGGGATGAAACACTGCATGGAATAACCATACATGTTATAAGATGATACTCGACTTACATATCATGTATGAATCAGGAATATGATGCTTATTTTCTACGACCTAGAATTTATTGTAGACAACTATGTAATCCATATGGCACTTTCTTATGCATCTCCAGTCCATTATTAAAGCGAAAACAGAAGCAATCATTGAGTTGATTTTTGTAAAATTAAAAAACATTATATGAAATATTTAATGTGCCATGTTATAAACTTATTATTATGTTTATTGAATATTATAAAAAAAAGATAAACTGTAAATAGACACGCCCAGTTGTACCGAATTATTAAATATAAATGTAGTTGGTGCAATCTTGTGTAGCCTTGTAGTGATACTGCTATTATATTGTGCATATGAATACAATTCAAGCAATAAATTGCTGTGAATCAACCTATGGAGAAAATCATAAACAACAACGATCAACTATTTCTTGCAAAGATACCTCATATAATTTACTGTCTTCTTTAATTAAAAGGAAAGTTTATTTGCACACGTAATTTTAACACAATTAGTGAGATCACCGCCATTGGATCTCCAGTTCGTCATGTTATGGAGAAATTTCGACTCAAGACTGCTGAAATCAAAAACCTCCAAGTCAGCGGGAAGACGAGATCGTGGTAAACGTGCAAAATCAACCAATCAATATCTCAAAAACAATCTCAGCCTAATCCAAAATCCAATCACAACCACCACACAAGAGAAATAAAGAAGAAATAATGAAAAGTAAATCACACAAAGATTTATAGTGGTTCCACTAACAATTTGTTAGTGTACGTCCACTTGAGAGAGAGAGAGCCTTTTATTAATACTAAAGAAGAGTACAAGAGATTGATTACAGTGGTAACTCAATCCACTCAAGAATTTGATTTGTGGAGATAAGAATTGAAGGAAATATGTTTAGGTTAGAGATCCTAAAACTTGATTGAGAGATAATTGGATGCCTTTCACTCTCTCTTCTGGGCTCCTTTTATAAGACCAATTACTTCATACCCAAGTTTACTTTATCCCTAAGTCAAGTAAAATTGGCATCAAACTTTTGTATATATGGCAAAAGATTTAATCAATTAAGCCACCGAAAGATGGAAATAAATAAATATATAGTCAAATCTCCTTAATTAAGGAAAACAATATCTACCCAAATTTCATTAATTAGGGAGTCCCATTAATTAGGGAAAGAAATATCTACCTAAATCTCATTAATTTGAGAAAGAAATATATACCCAAATCTTATTAATTAGGGAAAGCAATATCTTCTCTTTCTTCCAAAAAAACATTCCTTCCATTTAATATGATTTAGCATCATCAAAATTTAACACTCCATCTTGATACAAAATCACCTATCTCCAACCCCATGAACTAATGGTAACCATACCATAACTTGTAACTAATAGCTCCAACTATCACCATATCTACCTTCCCAAAACATGAATTCTTTCCCAATGATTTCCGGCAAAGTCATCACTCATTTCACTCCATCAACGAGTTCAGGCAAATCCCCCACCCGCTAATAAAGTGTTGAAAACACCCAACTCCAAAACTTGTCTCACCAAAAGACAAACATACTAAGAAAATTGAACTTCAACCTCTCACCGATACTCTTCTCCATTCATAGCCAAGCTTCTCTCAATTGTGCCACCCCGTGGCACCTAGCATCTCTCCAAGCGGATTAAGTTCGAGTAATACTCGAACTTCCCAACTGGCAATGCCTTGGTGAGCAAATCCGCCGCATTATCCTTTGTGCGCACTTTTGAACACATACTTTTTTGTCTTCGTCCATGACTACTAGAAATGACTCTCTCACTTCAATATGCTTAATCAGTGAGCTAAATACCAAATTCTCCGCCAAATGGATAGCACTTTGGCTATCACATTGAACATCAACACTCATGTTCAAAACCTAAGTCACACAACAATTTCTTTAAATAGAGTGCTTCCTTTGCTGCCTCCACCGCAGCTATCAACTCTACCTCCGTAGTGGATAAAGTGACCACGGTATGCAATCTCGATCTCCAACTTATGGTTGTACTACCAAGAGTGAAGACATATCCGGAAGTTGATTTTCTCCGATCCCTATCACTAGCTTAGTCCGTATCATAGTAACTAACCAACATGCAATTCTTCTCCTTACTACCCCAAAAACAAGACTGTGAGATGTTGTACCTTTCAAGTACTCAATATAAGCTTTACTGGTCCCCAATGCAATTCCCCCGGATTAACCATGTACCGACTAACCACCCCGATGACACTTGCAATATCTGGCTTGGTACACACCATGACATACATCAAACTACCAACCACACTAGAATATGGAACTTTTGTCATACAAGCCTTGTCTTTCTCCTCAATAGGTGATCCTTTAGTAGAAAGCTTTATATACAAGGGTAAAGGTGTATTTGACGCCTTTGCATCCTCCATGCTAAACCGACAAAGCATTTTTCTAATGCATTCCCTTTGAATTAATTTCAACTCAAAATGCTTTCGATCCCTTTCAATTTCCATGTCCAAAATCTTCTTAGCTTCTCCAAGGTCTTTCGTTTCGAATTCCGCTTTTAGTCTCAATTTCAACTTGTTGATTTCTTCTTTGTCCTTAGAAGCAATGAGTATATCGTCCACGTATAAGAGTAAATACACCTAACAATCATTTTTCAACTTCTTGAAATATACACAAGCATATTTAATGCTTCTTTCAAAGCCATTTTCAAGCATAAAATGATCAAATCTCTTGTACCATTGCCTAGGTGATTGCTTCAAACCATATAGTGATTTCTTTAACTTGCAAACCCAATTTGGCTTACCATCTACAACAAACCCTTCGGTTGCTCCATGTAAATGTCTTCATCCAAGTCACCATGCAAGAAGGCGGTTTTCACATCAAGTTGCTCCAACTCCAAGTCGTGAATAGCAATTATGGCAAGTGATATCCGAATAGAAGTATGTCTCAAAACCGGTGCGAAGATCTCGTCATACTTCTTTTCCTTCCTTGTGCAAACCCCTTAGCCGCTAGCCTAGCTTTGTATCTTCCAACGTTCTTCACCTTGTATATCCATTTGCACCCAATAGCACAGTTTCCTTTAGGAAGTGGAACCAACTTTCAAGTCTGGTTCCTCATCAAAGATTGCATCTCTTCCTCCATGGCACAAATCCATTTCGAGCTATCACTCAAACTCATGACGTCATCAAGGTCCATCATCTCATCTTGGACTACATGAAGAGCATAGTCCAAATTCTCAAAAAAGCTAAGATACCTCCAATCACCATATCTTTCGGTGGCTTTGTAGCACGACGACCAACCCGGGTAGCAATTCCATCACCCGATCTTCATTCAGCTCCACCTTGAACTGAATCTTCTCTAGAATCGTGCAAATCACCAACACCACCAGAGGGAACATGTGGACTATGTGATGTAACATCAACCACTACCTCCTTACAAGCATCTCCAACAACTCTACTCTTTTTATACCTGAAAGTAGGAATAACTTCCTTCTCCTTCGATTCACCATGAACCAAATATGGAACATCTGATGAGCCTTCATTCTACTTGAACAAAGCAGACTCATCAAAAGTAACATGATGAGAATCTGCAACCTTCTTCATTTTCGGATTCCAAATCCAATAGCCTTTAACTCTGTCCATATAGCCAAGCAAAATCACCTTGAAAGCCCTAGGTGAAAGCTTATCATTTCCCAGACCATGCATATAAACTAGACTGCCAAATACATGAATATAACTCAAGTCAATTCTATTCTCCTTCCACACTTCCTCCAGAATTTTGTTATCAATTGCCGAGAATGGAATTCAATTAATAATATGCACCGCGGTTGACAAAGCTTCGGCCCAAAATCCCCTAGACAAACTCGAAGTCAATATCAAGCATCGAGCTTTCTCCAATAGAGTTCAGTTCATTCTTTCAGCCACTCCATTAAATTAGGGAACCCTAGGTGTAGTAAAATGCCTCTGAATACCATGGTGCTTGCAGAATTTCTAAAAATCTCCAGAAACATACTCCTCGCCGTTGTCGGGCCTAAGAACCTTCAAAGTCATTCCACTCTCTCATTCTCAACAAGATCCTTCCATTCTTTGAACTTTGCAAATCCCACCAACTTGGACTTCATTACATACACCAAAACCTTCCAAGAAAAATCAGCAATGGAAGAAATATAATATCTTGCTCCTCCCAAAGAAGCTACTGGTGCTGGTCCCCAGACATCCATGAGCAAACACTCAAAAATCCATCTTGAATCATGTTTCCCTTCACTGGATGATACTTTAATTTGCTTCTCCATGACGCATTTCTCGCAAAACTCCATCTTGTTGAAACTCTCACCATCAATCATCTCTCTTCTACGAAGAACATCCAAACTCTTCTCCGAGACATGACCTAATCTCAAATGCCATATCACATTTAAGCTAAGAGAACTATCTACACCAACACAAGTTTCTCTATTGTAACGACACGGGTTTTTTGCCCGACCTTAATCGATCGCTAGATCGACTAAAACCGTTCAAAATCCGCATACGTTAACTCTGGGAATACAACAACATCAGAACAATAACAACAAACTTTTATAAACATTACAATAATGTTACATCAGAGTATAGAATATTAGAGTACATCGAATAAAATTACAGCGGAAGATAAATTACAATATTTTAATACATTGCAGCGGAAATAAAATAACCAAGGCAGCGGAAGACAACTATGCTCTGGACACAGCTTTAGGCTTCAATCCAGAGTCCTGCTTGAGATAAGAACCTGTAGACAAACTACTCGACTGCCCGTGTGGAGAAGAGGGCACCCGAGTTTGCAAAGGTGGAAACAAACAACGGGTCAGCCATGGGACTGGTATGAGAATTCTTAACTAACTTGACTAACAGTAATAAGGCAAATCCAAGGACTACGCCGCTAACGCGGAACAGGTTTACTCCAATGGATTGCCGTGCATAATTAAAGTAAATCGTTAAACAACGCAATGCCTTTTAGAAAAATGAAACCATCATAAGACCCAAGTCCCATCACACAATGCAACGCAAACCGGAGGATAGGGTTTTACCTTATAATGGTAAAAAATGCTTGATACGATAAAAACGGATTTTGATATTATTATTAGTGTATATATGTTTCAAAAACATTTCAAAGAAAATGTATCAATCCTAGGAAGCATAACTACCATATACTATGCCTCCATACTAGTAATACAATCAAAACCGCATGAGGTCGTATTGGAAATTGGGTTTCCATCATGAGTCAAGGCTAGGGAGGAGCACCTTACCGATTCGAGACACTCTAGCTAATGTCTCAGGATCCCCCGCAGTGAACACTTGGATAGCTGCAGGGCCGGTCCACACATACAGCTTCGTGGATTGGCAATTCCTGAACACACGTTTCCCGGTCCTATAGGACCTATCATCCGAGGCGCGCCACATTCCATCATCCGCATAAGTAAATATCGGCTAGTTTAACAACCGACACCACTTCCATCTAGAAAGAAACGCGCTGCTCTCCCTGCGTTCCCTTCTCCCGTTTTAGACTCAACCAGGTTGTGAGGCTCGCGAAGTAACGTTATAACCACAAGGCCTGCTTTTCAACAAAGCCTTGATCATCTTCATCTTAGCGTGCCACGTTGACAATTCACGCCATGCGATTGATAACTATTAATACACAACCTCTAAGAGTGTTGAGCAAGAGAATAAATTCTCCGCCACCAACGGTCGTATATTAATAGAAATCAATTTACATAGAACAAAATTCAACGTCAGACACACATTCCATTTATAAACTTATGCTCTGGGTCTGAGCGAAAGCCAAATCCGTACAAATCAGCACTACGTCCAGATAACTATCATCTTAGCCCCGTCATGGGAGCAAATCAATCAAGGGCCTCAACACTAGTTACCCATTCGATGTGAAGATCGTCGTCTTCAATCGCCGTCTTCAATTCTTCGAATGTCGTATCATTATTTGGAATGAGAGTAAACTCAGACTTTCCAAATAACTCTCGCATATATAAATTTGAAAACCATTTCGTATCGTCGTTAATAATTTATAACAATCTATCGCTATTTTTACTTTACATACACATCCTAAACATAACAATGTATATTTTCCTCTTCCATTTTTCAATTTACACCAAATGTATATTTGGTTTCATTATTTTTCTAATGAAAATCCATTCCTTAGAAATGTAAATTTCTAATCTTATTATTTACATTGAAAAATGTAAATTTATATTCCTATTTTATTTACATTGAGAAATGTAAACTTATACTTCAATATATTATTATATTGAAAATGTAACCTTTATTTCATATTCTATTTACATTGGGAAATGTAAATTCCTAATCATTGCTTTATTTCCTTTGATTACATTGAAAAATGTAAATCCTTTTATTTACATATAAAAAAATATAATTTCTATTTCATCCTTATTTACATTGAAAATTGTAAGTTTCTATATTTTTATAATTACATATAAAAATGTTACTTCCTATTTTTCTTTTATTTATATTGAACATTGTAACTTCTTTTTACTGCCTCTAAAATGACGATAAAAATATATAATTTTTATTCTATTCATCTAAAGTGACAATAAAAATATACATTTCATTTCTGTTATTTTTATTCACATTAACAATGTTAAATTTTCTTTTAAATATAATCTACAATAAAAATGTAAGTTATTTCTATAATCTAATTACATTAAGAATGTAAACTTCTTTCTACTTTAACTTGATTACATAAGATGTAATTTTTCTCCTTTATCTTAATTTACATGATAAATGTAAATTTTCCACTTTCAATCTAATTCAAATGCAGATTGACTTAATTACACAAAATATGAAATTTTATGTTCTTTTACTTAATTACATAAAAGAAATGAAATTTTCTTCTAATCCCCATTTACATTAAGAAAATGTAAAACTTTTCTAATCCTTATCTTATTACATTAAAAATGTAACTTTCTTTTATAACAAACTTGGAGGTGAAAATATTTATTTCATTATTAACACATAACGGTGTGAAAATAACGTCAATTTCTAATTTATCCATTTATATTTTAATATGGGCCAGACCTCTCACATTAGGCCTGCAACTTGTGGATGCTGGATAGGCCGGTTGGTTCCAAGCAGACTTATCCTACAAGTTGGGCTTAACCTTGTGTCTTGACCCAATTTGTATTTGCGCACTTGTACCTCTAACATTAGGCCCAACATTTGTGGCTGCTGGATATGCCGGTCGGGTCCAGGCAGACTTCCACCACAAATGTAGCCTAGCCTCGTGTCCAAGCACAATTATAATTTATAATTATAATTAATTTTTCCAAAACATATTATTTGAAATTATCCTATCCATTAAAGAATCTTAAATTTAAGATATTCTTTATTTCTAAATATCTTGATTTCAAGTATCTTAATATAAAATTGTAACTTTCCATATTATTATGATTTTATAATAACAACCCTTTTCAAGATGTTCAAATTTGAAACCATTTCTTTGTACTTTAACATATTTACACCAAAGATGTAATCTTTTTAATTACATCCTTTTATTGTAACTTTTAAACAATAAAGACGCAATCTTTCTAAATCAACGTCAATTAATTCCATTAATTGAATATAAAATAAAAACATTCCTTTAATCATTCATTTTTATGTTAACACAATTCCATTCTAACTTGAATATTTTAATGAATTCCTCTTTAACATAAAAATGTGATTTTTATGTTTCAACACAATTTCATTCTACTTTAACACTTCTAACAAGAATGACATTTTTATTCTACTTTAACACTTATTTTTAATGATTCTCTTTACATAAAAATGCAACTTCTTATTTTGACAATTTCATTTTAACAAAATTGTAAAAAAATTCTTCAACTATTCTATTTTGACAAAATTGTAAATTTTTTCTCAACTATTCTATTTTGACAAAATTGTAAATTTTGTCTCAACTATTCTATTTTATAATAATGGATAGTTTGTTTCAATACTTTTCTATTTTCAACATAACAAAATTAAAAATAATATCTCCATTTTGCTTACAAATCTATTCTAACATGACAATTTTTTTTATTTGTCTACAATTCTATTACAACAATTAAAAATGTAAATTTTATATTTAACATTCTTAATTCCACAAAATTGTTAATTTTATAACTAAATGGCTTTCAATCTAATACAACATTTTATAACTAAATGTCGTTTTATTTCTAATGTTCCCACATTCTTATACAAACATGAATGTTTGTACATGAACATTTTCATATATTCTTCATTTACATTAAAAATGAGATTTCCAACGGCAAGATATTTTCCCCTTTCAAAATATGATCATTTTTCCAGTTTCTACTTTTACATTAAAAATTGTATTTTTAAATGTTAACATGTTTGTTTCAAAAATATGAACAATTTTCATATACAATAAGAATGTGAATTTTTTTATTGTTTTAACTTATTTTCATTTCAACATAAATATGATATTTTTGGTTCTAATATAGCAATTCTAGCAAACATGATATTATTAATCTAATTAAACAATTCTAGCAAAATGGTATTTTTAATCTAATTTGACAAGTCTAATCAAAATGGTATTTTTAATCTAATTAGAAAATTCTAATCAAAATGGTAATTTTAATCTAATTAGACAATTCTAATCAAAATGGTATTTTAAATCTAATTAGACAATTCTAATCGCTCCTACTTTTTATTGACAAAAATATGAATTTTTGTCGCTACTACTTTATATTGAAAAACATATGATTTTTGTCGCTACATCTTTATATTGACGAACATATGACATTAAAATTTACTCTATTTATTCTACTGTTATATTTGCTAACACAAAACGGTGTTTATTTTATTTTATTTTAAATTTGTCAATTCTAACCTAAACAATATGTATATTCTGATTTGTCAATTCTAACACAAATAAAATGAAAATCCTATTTTGTTGATTCTAATTCAACAAAATAAATAGCATTTCTATTTTGTTGGCTTTATTTCAACACAAAAGTAATCAACTCAATCACAGATCAACATAACAGGGTTCATCCATCCACATCAAATAACAACAAATTAACTTTAACAGTGGATTTGCAAAGCATGTAAATTAATAAATTTTTAATTATCTAAAAATAAAGAATTCTCACCATGATCGGTTCTGAAATCATTAATAATGATTGCTTCTAATTAAATTAAATAGAAGGTTTAATTTAACCAAAATTTCTACGAGCTCCAAATCTTGTCCAGTGTGGTCTCATTGCGTAGATCAGGCCAAGATGATTCCAACGTATTTTGTTTCATCAAATTCTGATTTGATTTGCATAAGATATGAACATTTAAATTTTTGATTACATTAATTAATTAAAATAATAATTAAAATCGGTTAGGGCCTTAATTACAGTTGAAGAAAAACAGTGGCTGCCCCTTTTTGGTTTCTTCTTCTTCATTCTATTTCTGTCACGAGGAAACGCATCTGCTCGCATCTGTCTTCGACACCCCGCGCCTTCCATGTCTTGATTCCACGCAATTCAGGTAAAGAAAAAAAAGGATCCCCATAATTAACTGATTAGAGCTCATTGAGTTCTTCATGTTTGTCGCTGAACGATTTGCAAATCGAGGAATGGATTAAGAGAGATTTGAGGGGGAAACGGAAAGTGTTTCTAGCCACTCGTGAAAGATGTAATAACCCGGAAATCTGGGCCAATTTAAAATTTTTATTTTGGCAATTTTAACGAATTTTGAATATTTAAAATGAATTATTTTAAATAATAACGACGAGAAATTTATTTTGAATAGAATTTGAACGTATATATTATATAGAACGTCGTAAGAATATAATTATTTTAAATTAAAAAAGGAATTGAAAATGGCGCGGTAGTTCGATAATTCGATTTCAACTTTCAAATCAATGTGCAGGATGCAAAATAAACCGGATTTTAGCGAAACCAAAAATATTAGAATCTAATAGAGAATATCTTTCCAACGAATCTGAAAAATCAAAATTTCAAAGCGGGAACCAAAAGATATGTCCAGTTGAAAATTCAGAATAGTCGCTATGGATCCGTGATGTCAAGTTATTGCTAGATTCCAATTTTCATAAATTTTCGAATCAATATGTGAGCGTGGCAAAGGAAAACGCGTTTGACCAGTTTCAGTTGATTTTAATCGACTGGAAAATGGCCATTTTTCAAACGGTCTCAGAATTCGATGAAATTTGTTTTGTTAGGCCCGTATCGTCAATACGAAGCTAGAAAATATTTATTGGGAATTTATAGAGGCTGTATATGACCCCGGTAAATTGAAATGTGCGTTCAAATTGAATATATATAGATTTATATTTTAATTTGAACGGAAACCAGTCGAAACGGTCGAATTGGCTTACGAAACATATCCCATTGTGTTCGGAATGGGGGTAATTGGCTAGGGGCGACAATTGTTGGGTTCGATTTGGGGTTAGGATGGAAAGTCAACTTTTTGTAAGGGAAAAATTAAATTAAATAATAAATCAATATATATGCCCCCCCTCCTTTTTCCCTCTTCTCTCTCTCTCTCTTCAGAAATAAAAAAAAATGAAGACCGACGGAGCACGACGCCGCACCCAGGCGCGCCACCGCCGCCGCGTCGGCCTCCATCCACCGCCCTTCCTCCTTCTCCTCCGATCCCCTTCTCCCTCCTCTCCTCCTTCCAATTGCGCCCCCCATAACCGTGAAACCCCCTTTTAAATCCACCGCTTTTGGCGCCAGCGGGCCCCACCGCCTACAGCGCCACCACTCCTTCCGACTGGCTCCGAACAGCAGCCCCTTCCCCCTTCTCTCTCTTGCTCCTTCTAATTTAACCCCCCCCCCCAAGCGTGCCAAGCCCTCTCCCCACCGATGGTTGGCCGCACCTCCCCTTAGACCACCACCGTATTCTTCTCCTCGGCTGACGCATCAGCACCACCCCGGCGAACAAGTGACCCTACTCCCTCTCGCTAATTAAACTGTAAGTCCTTCTCTTTCTTTTTCTAGTTTATTTGTTTTTATTTATAGGATTTAATTATTTCAATAAAAATCAGTTTATATATGAATACTAGTGCATAAAGAATGGATTTTTATTTATAAAAACTTAGCATAAAGACTCGATTTTTATCCTATGAATGACATGTCAAAAATATGATTTTTATACTATAGAAAGAATAAAAATGTAATTTTTATAAAGTAGAATTATAAAAATACGATTTTTTTTAATCTTATATAGATAGTAAAGATTAAATCTTTATAATTGAAAAGGCGAAATCTTTATATGAAGAATAGCGTGATAAAAATATAATCTTTATTATATGAACACCGTGTAAAAATAGAATTTTTATCTATATAGTAGTAGTATAAAAATGTGATTTTTATATGGTAGAAAGTATAAAAATGTGATTTTTATATAGTAGAAATAATAAAGATGTGATCTTTATTGAATAGCGAAGTAAAAATTCGATTTTTATATATTGAATAGCGAAGTAAAAATTCGATTTTTATATATTGAACAGCGAAGTAAAAATTCGATTTTTATATATTGAATAGCGAAGTAAAAATTTGATTTTTTTATATATTAAATAGCGAAGTAAAAATTCGATTTTTATATATTGAATAGCGAAGTAAAAATTCGATTTTTATATATTGAATAGCGAAGTAAAAATTCGATTTTTATATACTGAATAGTGAAGTAAAAATTCGATTTTTATATATGTAGCGAACACGGATGGTGGAAGTGACAAAAGGAAGAACGAAGAAGATATCCAACATTTGAAGTGTCGTGGAGATGGGATAGCTTAGGTGAGAACTTCTCACTTTTAATTTAATTATCTAGTTAAAATATATACTAGGATGCAAACGGTGTTTAGTAGCACCCGACACCCGTCGTCCGCAGACCATGGACGGCTTGTATGCTTGTTTGATTTTGATGTGTAGTTGATTGTGTGATGTGATGTGAAATGAAATAAAATATTATATAGTTAGAAATATTTTATAGTTAAAAATAGAAGTTTTAATGTGTATATAAAATAAATATTTATAAACAAATCGGAGATTTGTTTATATACACTGATTTGATTGATATTGATTGGGACGATAAATTTTACACATCGCCCAACTGCACAGATAAAATCTGTGTTTGATTGTTTGAAACCCCACACGGGTATTGGGATGATATTTGGCGTACACAAATCCTAATTATTTAGCTGTATGTTGATCGATTGGTCGACAGACTGTGTAAGCGTTAATTATTTATATTTAATGCTTATGCAGTTGTGTGGTGCACTCTGGATGATGGTTGGTTATTTATCGTTGTTATTTTATACATGTGTTGTAGAAAATCCATATAATTAACATTATATGGTAATTGATTGGGCCTCATTCCAGTTTTGAAAAGAAAAATTTGAATAGAAATATTTGAAAAAGAAATATTTGAAATAGAATATTTGAAAATAGAAATATATGAAGCCGTTTTGATTAGATTGACGCCATTTCGACGTGAACGATATTTATATTGATTTTATTCAATTTTCAATGTATATTGAAAGTGTTTTCGAAAATTGAATTATATTGAAAATAATCGAAATTCGAATTTAATTGAAAGCAATTGAATTCAAATTGAAATTGAAAGGAATTGAATTCAAATTGAAATTGAAAAGAATTGAATTAAATTGGAATTGAAATTCGAATTAAATTGGAATTGAAATTCGAATTAAATTGAAATGAATTGAAATTCGAATTAAATTGAAATTGAATCGAAATTGAATTGAGATCAATTTGAAATGAATTTAAAACGAATTTATATTGGAATATTCAATTTTGATTTGAAATGGAATATGAAGTTGAAACCGTTTTGAAAATGAATTTAAAATGATTTATAAAGCACGTTTTAGATTGAAATCGACGAAGTATATATTATATATATATAATATAATGGCCTGAATAGAACGCGCCGCGCCGCGGCAGTTCGCGAATTTCGACCATTAACTTCGAATGGATATTGCGGGAGATCCGACCGTCGGATTCTCCTAAAACCGGAACCGTTGGGTTCGTATCAAAAAGTGCTTTCTGACGAATATTAGAAATTAGAAATCTAACGGTTGGATTTGGAATTATATCCAAATCAAATTTAGAAAAGGTCGCTGTAAGTGCAGTTCGATGGCCGTTGATGGAAATTGACTGTACGGGCCTTGATAAAATTATATAAAATAACAATAGTTTGTGTAAAATAATAAGAAATGATCTGTGAAGAATTGGGATGAAAAACTCCATATTTGAAAAGATAAAAATATATTTTTATCGAAATGAACTAGTTTTGAACTAGAATAATAATTTATTTATTTTTAAAATAAATAAATTGGATTTGAAATGGTTTTGAAAATAACTAGAATTTCCAATAATTGCATTGGAATGGATTTGAATCGAAATTGTCTTCGAAATATTTCGATGTGGGATTTCGTGATTATATAGATATTGTTGTGGAAATTTGAAAGATATATATATATATATATATCGTTATTTCCAATACGATATTTGTTGGTCGTAGAATTTGATATTGAATATAAGCCGATATATTTTCTATTCAGAGCCTTGTATTTAATATCAAATGTGATTTGGGTTTGTCGTGAATGGTGTCTTCATTAACACTGTTCTTAAGCCCAGTGGAGAAAAAGATTAAATCTTTTTATTTAGATTTAATGAAGTGTACCAATTTAATAATATTTAATTGGAATTGAATTGGTATTGATTTTTGGGTTTATCGTGAACAGTGTTTTAAATAACACTTGTTCTTTAACCCGATAATTAATGGAAGGTGATTTTGGGTTTATCGTGAACAGTGTTTTAAATAACACTTGTTCTTTAACCCGATAATTAATGGAATGTGATTTTGGGTTTATCGTGAACCGTGTTTTAAATGACACTGATTCTTTAACCCAGTTAAAGATTAAAACTAAGTGGAGTTTTAATGAATCTTTAATTAGATTGAAATGGTCGAGAATGGAGTATCACCAGTTTTGCTCCAGGCGATAGTTAAATCTTTAATTAGATTTGAACGTGAAATGGTAATTGAATTTACCGATAACATCGTGGTGTTAGATATGAAGTATTACCAGTTTTACTTCATGGGGTGAATTGGTTGGGATTGGGAAATAAAATAAATCATTACTTCGGTGTGGTTCGCTAATCCCGACTAGTTTGAATTGATAATCAAAAGGAAGATTAAAGAATAAATTTAAAAAAATTATCTTTGATAAAATTAATGGGAACCTTTCCCAAAGTATAAGAATATTTGAATAAAAGAATATTCTGAATTGGACTGAGGCGTATGTTGTGTTTGTGTCACACGTGTTTATTATATACGCGAGTTGTTCAGAAAGACCGGGTTTATCCCATTCTAAATAACTGATTCGACGTGATGTCGAGGATGAAGACGGTGGTTGAAGACCGGAGGTCTTCACGTTGTTTGGGTGATTACTGATTATCTTGATTGGGCCGTACACCGAAGAGGAGGGAATCAGTTAGTGGTCGTCCAGACGTACTTGGAGATCGATGGATATGCGGGGTACTAGGTGCCTCCGATTTCGTTCAGACCCAGAACGAACTTGTAAATGGACAGTGTGTCTGACATTGGGTTTTAGTCTGTGTGATTGATTTCTATTAAATATATATCTATTTAGCGGCGGATAATTTATTCTCTTGCTTAACGCCCTTATCTGAGACATACGAGCTCAGGGGTTATATATTGATGGATATCAAACGCATGGAGTGAATTGCCTGTGTGGCATGCCTAAGTGGCAAATGATCAAGGTTCCTGTTGAAAAGCAAAGTCTTGTGGTGATGATCAAAGCATGACCTGTGTGGCATAGCTTTGTGTAACGTGAATTCGCGAGCCTCACACCCCGATTGTGAACCAGAAACGGGAGAGGACTTCAGGGAGGGCATGCGTTTCTTTCTAGCTAGAAGTGGCGTCAGTGGTTTTACACGCCCTGACGAGTTTGACTTATGTGGTTGTTGCTGTTGCGAGGCGCCTCAGATTTATCGGTGACTATGTGAAGCCGATGGAGTCATTCGTTGGCTCATTTGCGCCCCATAGGGCGGGGAAACGTAGTGTTCAGGCATTTTAATCCACATTGGTGGACCGGCCATGACAATCCAAGGTGCAGTTGCAGCTGTTCCCGAGACATGGTAGGCTAGATTGTCTCGAATCGGTAGAGGATGATCCCTGGCCTCAGTTCATAGATGGAAATCCAATTTCCAAATACGTGACTTTGTGGTTTTGATTGTAGAGCCTAGTATGGCGACATGATATATGGTACCCATGCCGTCTATGATTGATACTTAAGATTGAAATTATTTTAAACACTATACACTTATTATAGTATCAAATGACTTGTTTTAAATGTATCAAGCATGCTTTGGCTATTATAAGGGAAAACCCTATCCTCCGGTTTGTGTTGCATTGTGTGATGGGACCTGGGTCTTATAATAGCTTCATTTTTCTTTATTTAGCATTGCGCTGTTGTTTTATGCACTGGTATTCTTGGGAGGAAACCCGTTCCGCGTTAGCGGCGTGGTCCCTTGATTTACCTAACTTTAAAATAAAGATTAATAACTGTTTTAGTTCTCACACCAGTCCCATGACTGACTTGGAGTTTGTTATTTTAACCTAAACTCTGGGTGCCCTTATTTTGACACGGGCAGCTAGTAGTTTTTGTTTTGCAGATATATATTCACAGGATCCTGATTTACAGCTGGAACGATACTCGGAAAGCTTTGTATCAGCGTATTACTTCTAGTTGTGTATTGTATTATTTTCCACTGCTATGTAATGTATTGTAATCTCTGATATTTATTGAATGTATTTCATTTATTCATACTCTGTATATTCTTGTATTCTGATGGAATTGTTGTAATAGACAATGAATTGTTCTTCCGTCTGGGTTCTGTTGTGGCTTGTTCTCAACTCAATCCGGGATTTCCCGTAAGGGGGATTTCGGGTCGTTTCATCGTGGTATCAGAGCTTTGATTTACAAAGCTTAGAGAACAAGACACGTTAGAACCGAACGAAAGAATTCATCGGAAATTGGATTAGTAATATCCAATGAGAATGACTCGTTAGAGATGGGATCAGTAGTATCCTAGAACGAGTGTGAAGAGTATATTTTTAAAAGTGAAAACAAATTTTGTTTTGAAATTTAAATCGATTATTCGTATTTGAATATTTATTTATATTGATTTGGACAGTCCAGTATATAAAGATTTTGCGTATACGTCTGATCCGCGTGTATTCGAAGTTTTAATATACTGGATAGATATAGAATCACACTCTAGTCGCCCGGAGATGGCACTGATGATAGAACGTGCATCATCAGTATTTATATTCGAGTTTCGAAGGTGTGATATCTATATATTTCCGTTAGACTGGTGTGAGAACCAAAACTAGATAGGTTTATTGTTGTGATTTGGCATCAAAAATGTGATTTTTGACTATATAACAAAATTATGTGTTTGAAATACTAATCAGCTAATTGATTGCTGGTTGTGTTGTTTGATTGTTGGTTGATTAATTAAAAGTTGAACCTATAACCAAATTAAATCAAATAGTAAATTGTATTGAAATTAGTCGCATTTGCATGCATATACATGTACTTATATTGAACAGGTCATAGCAAGGAGGCTAGAGCAGAAGAATAAAATTGTTTGCCCGACAAATAGGTACATGTTTACCATAATTTACTGTTTTGTTTGGGTGATGATGATTTTATGAGCCGATCGGCTAGCCGCTTGGCTTTTTCTTTTTCTTTTGGATTGAAGAATGCCATGGGAGGCTATATGAAATATCCCAAAGTCCCCGGTGCAGGGGAGGTTATGGCGAAATTTTTCAAAAATTTAGGGTGTTAGCCAAATTTTTGAAAAATTTGAAAAGTTCTTAGAAACTGAAAAGTTGAAGAACATAAGCCGTAGTGAAAATAATGAAAGTTGAGTTGATTTGTGAAACAACTTTCGGCTTCGTTCCTTTTCGGGGACGAAAAGTTTTAAGTGGGGGAGATTGTAATAGCCCGGAAATCTGGGCCAATTTAAAATTTTTATTTTGGCAATTTTAACGAATTTTGAATATTTAAAATGAATTATTTTAAATAATAACGACGAGAAATTTATTTTGAATAGAATTCGAACGTATATATTATATAGATTGTCGTTAGAATATAAATAATTATTTTAAATTATAAAAGGAATTCAAAATGGCGCGGTAGTTCGATAATTCGATTTTAAATTTCAAATGAATGTGCAGAAGCAAAATAAACCAGATTTTAGCGAAACCAAAAATATTAGAATCTAATAGAGAATATCTTTCCAACGAATCTGAAAAATCAAAATTTAATAGCGAGAATCAAAAGATATGTCCAGTTGAAAATTCAGAATAGTCGCTATGGAATTCAGGCCCTTAAAAATAGCCTTTTTGCAAACGACCTCGGATTTCGACGAAACCACTTTTGTTGGATCCATCAAGTTATTACTAGATTCCAATTTTCATAATTTTTCGAATCAATATATGAGCGTGGCAAAGGAAAACGCGTTTGACCAGTTTCAGTTGATTTTAATCGACTGGAAAATGGCCATTTTTCAAACGGTCTCAGAATTCGATGAAACTAGTTTTGTTAGGACCGTATCGTCAATACGAAGCTAGAAAATAATTATTGGGAATTTATAGAGGTTGTATGTGACCCCGGTAAATTGAAATGTGCGTTCAAATTGAATATATATATAGATTTATATTTTAATTTGAATGGAAACCAGTCGAAACGGTCGAATTGGCTTACAATACATATCCCATTGTGTTCGGAATGGGGGTAATTGGCTAGGGGCGACAATTGTTGGGTTCGATTTGGGGTAAGGATGGAAAGACAACTTTTTGAAAGGGAAAAATTAAATTAAATAATAAATCAATATATATGGCCCCCCTCCTTTTTCCCTCTTCTCTCTCTCTTCAGAAATCAAAAAAATAAAAATGAAGGCCGACGGAGCACGACGCCGCACCCAGGCGCGCCACCGCCGCCGCGTCGGCCTCCATCCACCGTCCTTCCTCCTTCTCCTCTGATACCCTTCTCCCTCCTCTCCTCCTTCCAATTGCGCCCCCCCATAATCGTGAAACCCCCTTTTAAATCCGCCGCTTTTGGCGTCAACGGGCCCCACCGCCTGCAGCACCACCACTCCTTCCGACTGGCTCCGAACAACAGCCCCTTCCCCCTTCTCTCTCTTGCTCCTTCTAATTTAACCCCCCCCCAACGTGCCAAGCCCCCTCGCCACCGATGGTTGGCCGCACCTCCCCTTAGACCACCGCCGTATCCTCCTCCTCGACTGACGCATCAGCACCACCCCGGCGAACAAGAGACCCTACTCCCTCTCGCTAATTAAACTGTAAGTCCTCCTCTTTCTTTTTCTAGTTTATTTGCTTTTATTTATAGGATTTACTTATTTCAATAAAAATCAGTTTATATATGAATACTAGTGCATAAAGAATGGATTTTTATTTATAAAAACTTAGCATAAAGACTCGATTTTTATCCTATGAATGACATGTCAAAAATATGATTTTTATACTATAGAATGAATAAAAATGTAATTTTTATAAAGTAGAATTATAAAAATACGATTTTTTATATATTATATAGATAGTAAAGATTAAATCTTTATATTTGAAAAGGCGAAATCTTTATATGAAGAATAGCGTGATAAAAATATAATCTTTATTATATGAACACCGTGTAAAAATAGAATTTTTATCTATATAGTAGTAGTATAAAAATGTGATTTTTATAGGGTAGAAAGTTTAAAAATGTGATTTTTATATAGTAGAAATAATAAAGATGTGATCTTTATTGAATAGCGAAGTAAAAATTCGATTTTTATATATTGAATAGCGAAGTAAAAATTCGATTTTTATATATTGAATAGCGAAGTAAAAATTCGATTTTTATATATCGAATAGCGAAGTAAAAATTCGATTTTTATATATCGAATAGCGAAGTAAAAATTCAATTTTTATATGCTGAATAGCGAAGTAAAAATTCGATTTTTATATATTGAATAGCGAAGTAAAAAATCGATTTTTATATATGTAGCGAACACGGATGGTGGAAGTGACAAAAGGAAGAACGAAGAAGATATCCTACATTTGAAGTGTCGTGGAGTTGGGATAGCTTAGGTGAGAACTTCTCACTTTTAATTTATTTTTCTAGTTAAAATATATACTAGGATGTAGACGGTGTTTAGTAGCACCCGACACCCATTGTCCACAGACCATGGACGACTTATATGCTTGTTTGTTTGATTTTGATGTGTAGTTGATTGTGTGATGTGATGTGAAATGAAATAAAATATTATATAGTTAGAAATATTTTATAGTTAAAAATAGAAGTTTTAATGTGTATATAAAATAAATATTTATAAACAAATCGGAGATTTGTTTATATACACTGATTTGATTGATATTGATTGGGACGATAAATTTTACACATCGCCCAACTGCACAAATAAAATCTGTGTTTGATTGTTTGAAAACTCACACGGGTATTGGGATGATATTTGGCGTACACAAATCCCAATTATTTAGCTGTATGTCGATCGATTGGTCGACAGACTGTGTAAGCGTTAATTATTTATATTTAATGCTTATGCAGTTGTGTGGTGCACTCTGGATGATGGTTGATTATTTATCGTTGTTATTTTATACATGTGTTGTAGAAAATCCATATAATTAACATTATATGGTAATTGATTGGGCCTCATTCCAGTTTTGAAAAGAAATATTTGAAATAGAATATTTGAAAAAAGAAATATATAAAGCCGTGTTGATTAGATTGACGCCATTTTGACGTGAACGATATTTATATTGATTTTATTCAATTTTCAATGTATATTGAAAGTGTTTTCGAAATTTGAATTATATTGAAAATAATCGAAATTCGAATTTAATTGAAAGCAATTGAATTCAAATTGAAATTGAAAGGAATTGAATTCAAATTGAAATTGAAAAGAATTGAATTAAATTGGAATTGAAATGAATTGAAATTCGAATTAAATTTGAAATTGAATTGAGATCGATTTGAAATGAATTTAAAACGAATTTATATTGGAATATTCAATTTTGATTTGAAATGGAATATGAAGTTGAAACCGTTTTGAAATTGAATTTAAAACGATTTATAAAGCACGTTTTAGATTGAAATCGACGAAGTATATATATTATATATATATATATTTAATATAATGGCCTGAATAGAACGCACCGCGCCGTGGCAGTTCGCGAATTTCGACCATTGACTTCGAATGGATATTGCGGGAGATCCGACCGTCGGATTCTCCTAAAACCAGAACCGTTGGGTTCGTATCAAAAAGAGATTTCTGGCGAATATTAGAAATTAGAAATCTAACGGTTGGATTTTGAATTATGTCCAAATCAAATTTAGAAAAGGTCGCTGTAAGTGCAGTTCGATGGCCGTTGATGGAAATCGAATGTACGGGCCTTGATAAAATTATATAAAATATCAATAATTTGTGTAAAATCATAAGAAATGATTTGTGAAGAATTGGGATGAAAACTCCATATTTGAAAAGATAAAAATAGATTTTTATCGAAATGAACTAGTTTTGAACTAGAATAATAATTTATTTATTTTTAAAATAAATAAATTGGATTTGAAATGGTTTTGAAAATAACCAGAATTTCCAATAATTGCATTGGAATGGATTTGAATCGAAATTGTCTTCGGAATATTTCGATGTGGGATTTCGTGATTATACAGATATTGTTGTGGAAATTTGAAAGATATATATATATATATATCGTTATTTCCAATACGATATTTGTTGGTCGTAGAATTTGATATTGAATATAAGCCGATATATTTTCCATTCAAAGCCTTGTATTTAATATCAAATGTGACTTGGGTTTGTCGTGAATGGTGTCTTCATTAACACTGTTCTTAAGCCCAGTGGAGAAAAAGATTAAATCTTTTTATTTAGATTTAATGAAGCGTACCAATTTAATAATATTTAATTGGAATTGAATTGGTATTGATTTTTGGGTTTATCGTGCACAGTGTTTTAAATAACACTTGTTCTTTAACCCGATAATTAATGGAAGGTGATTTTGGGTTTATCGTGAACAGTGTTTTAAATAACACTTGTTCTTTAACCCGATAATTAATGGAATGTGATTTTGGGTTTATCGTGAACCGTGTTTTAAATGACACTGATTCTTTAACCCAGTTAAAGATTAAAACTAAGTGGAGTTTTAATGAATCATTAATTAGATTGAAATGGTCGAGAATGGAGTATCACCAGTTTTGCTTCAGGCGATAGTTAAATCTTTAATTAGATTTGAACGTGAAATGGTAATTGAATTTACCGATAACACCGTGGTGTTAGATATGAAGTATTACCAGTTTTACTTCATGGGGTGAATAGGTTGGGATTGGGAAATAAAATAAATCATTACTTCAGTGTGGTTCGCTAATCCCGACTAGTTTGAATTGATATTCAAAAGGAAGATTAAAGAATAAATTTAAAAAAAATTATCTTTGATAAAATTAATGGGAACCTTTCCCAAAGTATAAGAATATTTGAATAAAAGAATATTCTGAATTGGATTGAGGCGTATGTTGTGTTTGTGTCACACGTGTTTATTATATACGGGAGTTGTTCAGAAAGACAGGGTTTATCCCATTCTGAATAACTGATTTGACGTGGTGTCGAGGATGAAGACGGTGGCTGAAGACCGGAGGTTTTCACGTCGTTTGGGTGATTACTGATGATCTTGATTGGGTCGTACACCCAAGAGGAGGGAATCAGTTAGTGGTCGTCCAGACGTACTTGGAGATCGATGGATATGCGGGGTACTAGGTGCCTCCGGTTTCGTTCAGACCCAGAACGAACTTGTAAATGGGCTGTCTGTCTGACATTGGATTTTAGTCTGTGTGATTGATTTCTATTAAATATATATATGTTTGGCGGCGGAATTTTATTCTCTTGCTTAACGCCCTTCTCTGAGACGTACGAGCTCAGGGGTTATATATTGATGGATATCAAACGCATGGAGTGAATTGCCTGTGTGGCATGCCTAAGTGGCAAATGATCAAGGCTCCTGTTGAAAAGCAAAGTCTTGTGGTGATGATCAAAGCACAGCCTGTGTGGCATAGCTTTGTGTAACGTGAATTCGCGAGCCTCACACCCCGGTTGTGAACCAGAAACGGGAGAGGACTTCAGGGAGGGCATGCGTTTCTTTCTAGCTAGATGTGGCGTCAGTGGTTTTACACGCCCTGACGAGTTTGACTTATGTGGTTGTTGCTGTTGCGAGGCACCTCGGATTTATCGGTGACTATGTGAAGCCGATGGAGTCATTCGTTGGCTCAGTTGCGCCCCATAGGGCGGGGAAACGTAGTGTTCAGGCATTTTAATCCACATCGGTGGACCAGCCCTGACGATCCAAGGTGCAGTTGTGGCTGTTCCTGAGACATGGTAGGATAGATTGTCTCGAATCGGTAGAGGACGATCCCTGGCCTCGGTTCATAGATGGAAATCCAATTTCCAAATACGTGACTTTGCGGTTTTGATTATAGAGCCTAGTATGGCGACATGATATATGGTACCCATGCCGTCTATGATTGATACTTAAGATTGAAAGTGTTTTAAACATTATACACTTATTATAGTATCAAATGACTTGTTTTAAACGTATCAAGCATGCTTTGGCTGTTATAAGGGAAAACCCTATCCTCCGGTTTGTGTTGCATTGTGTGATGGGACCTGGGTCTTATAATAGCTTCATTTTTCTTTATTTAGCATTGCGCTGTTGTTTTATGCACTGGTATTCTTGGGATGAAACCCGTTCCGCGTTAGCAGCGTGGTCCCTTGATTTACCTAACTTTAAAATAAAGATTAATAACTGTTTTAGTTCTCACACCAGTCCCATGACTGACCTGGAGTTTATTGTTTTAACCTAAACTCCGGGTGCCCTTATTTTGATATGGGCAGCTAGTAGTTTTGGTTTTGCAGATTTATATTCACAGGATCCTGATTTACAACTGGAACGATACTCGGAAAGCTTTGTATCCGCGTATTACTTCTAGTTGTGTATTGTATTATTTTCCGCTGCTATGTAATGTATTGTAATCTCTGATATTTATCGAATGTATTTCATTTATTCATACTCTGTATATTCTTGTATTCTGATGGAATTGTTGTAATAGAGAATGAATTGTTCTTCCGTCTGGGTTCAGTTGTAGCTTGTTCTCAACTCAATCCGGGATTTCCCGTAAGGGGGATTTCGGGTCGTTTCAAAAGATGGAGGCGGCGGTTATGAAATGATTTAGGGTTTAGAGAAGTTTAGGATTTTATAGTAGAGCCAATATGTATATATATATATATATTTTTATATTTTTATTTTACCATTTGGTTATATATTTGATTTTATCCTTCACTTGTGTCCCTACATATGTAGTAGGTTACAAATGAAATGAATTAGCTGACTAGGCACGTGTTAATCTAATCAATTTTTTTTTTCTTATTCAAAAAGAAAAACATAGGGAGAGAGAAACGGGAATGCAATTAATGCATGATTTATGGTATAATGCCAATTGTTAGAATGTTTAACTTTTAAATTTCAAAACACATGACATTAAGTATCATAATTTAAGTAACATGTATCAAAAGGTTTTACATAAATAATGGACACAAAGTAATATTCTTAAATTTAATATTTTTATACTTACTCTAAAAAAAATTCATTAACATGCAATAAATAAAAATTAAACAATGAAAATTGATAAAGACTATACATGTTTATACAGAAATGGAACAAAAATGACCACAGGAATGTATGGACAATTACAATGGAAAGAAACGTAAGTGCAAGATTTAACGGTTCCTTCTCTTTTCCTTATGAATTAAATTGCATGCATACGAAGATATAAAATATTGTGACAAGTTTTAAATGTGCATAATGCATGAAATTTATTGTAGTGTGTCATTCTTTATTTAATGCACATATATGGTGCGTTGATTAGATAATTATCTATTTCTTTTTAAAATTCAAGGGAACAATTCACATTTGGGAATTTATTAATGAATGATACAATTAGAATAGATTGGGGAAAGTATTAAAAAGAATAGCCAAGATATATATATATATATATATATACACACACATACATATACACACACACACACATATATATATTGTCAGAATTTATTTCATTTAGAACCTACACATTATTTTCAATCAATAAATTAATAGATTTTATTAAAATTCCAAAGGCATATTTTTCCCTTGGCATGTAGTCAAAGATTTTAATACAAGGATAACATCCTTGCCATTAACATTTAATTGAGGAAGTATTTTTAAGTTATTATATTTTTTTTCCTTTGAATATTTAGAATGTGCATTAAACAAGCGCCTACATGAATTATGTCAATCAACATTTTAAATCTTAGGATTTAACTTTTCCATCAATAAATGTAATCTTACAATCAAACTTAAATAATTTTTCTTTGCGTTGTTATTAGTTAAAATAAATTATTTTAAATATAAAAAATCCATCAAAATTTCTAAAATAAAAATTTTAAATTGGCCCCAAATTCCGAGTTGTTACAATCTCCCCCACTTAAGAACTTTTCATCCCCGAAAAGGAACGAAGCTAAAAGTGTTTTATTATCCTACTCAATTTCCCACTCTTTATTATTCATTCATTGGTTTAAATAAATATATAGTTGAACTAATAATTACACTACACAATCATCAATCAATTGTTTGATTAAAATTTTAAAATATATAACTTTTATATATTCAAAAATCATATTTTCTAAAATAGATTATAATTACAAATACGTGTATTATAAGCTTGTTACTCTCAACTCATTCTAGGGCATACTAACCCCATCTCTAATGAGTTTTCTCATTCTAGGATACTACTGATCCTATCTCTAATGAGTATTCTTATTGGATATTACTAATCCAATCTCTGATGAGTCTTTTGTTCAGTTCTAACGTGTTGTACCCCAAAGATTTGAGCTAACCAGAGCTCTGATACCAACTGTAACGACACGGGTTTTTTGCCCGACCTTAATCGATCGCTAGATCGACTAAAACCGTTCAAAATCCACATACGTTAACTCTGGGAATACAACAACAACAGAACAATAACAACAGACTTTTGTAAACATTACAATAATGTTACATCAGAGTACAGAATATCAGAGTACATCGAGTAAAATTACAGCAGAAGATAAATTACAATATTTTAATACATTGCAGCGGAAATAAAATAACTAAGGCAGCGGAAGACAACTATGCTCTGGACACAGCTTTAGGCTTCAATCCAGAGTCCTGCTTGAGATAAGAATCTGTAGACAAACTACTCGACTACCCGAGTGGAGAAGAGGGCACCCGAGTTTGCAAAGGTGGAAACAAACAACGGGTCAGTCATGGGACTAGTGTGAGAATTCTTAACTAACTTAACTAATAGTAATAAGGCAAATCCAAGGACTACGCCGCTAACGCGGAACGGGTTTACTCCAATGGATTGTCGTGCATAATTAAAGTAAATCGTTAAACAACGCAATGCCTTTTAGAAAAATGAAACCATCATAAGACCGAAGTCCCATCACACAATGCAACGCAAACCGGAGGATAGGGTTTTACCTTATAATGGTCAAAAATGCTTGATACGATAAAAACGAATTTTGATATTATTATTAGTGTATATATGTTTCAAAAACATTTCAAAGTAAATGTATCAATCCTAGGAAGCATAGCTACCATATACTATGCCTCCATACTAGTAATACAATCAAAACCACATGAGGTCGTATTGGAAATTGGGTTTCCATCATGAGTCAAGGCTAGGGAGGAGCTCCTTACTAATTCGAGACATTCTAGCTAATGTCTCAGGATCCCCCGCAGTGAACCTTGGATAGCTGCAGGACCGGTCCACACATACAGCTTCGTGGATTGGCAATTCCTGAACACACGTTTTCCGGTCCTATAGGACCTATCATCCGAGGCGCGCCACATTCCATCATCCACATAAGTAAATATCAGCCAGTTTAAGCACCGACACCACTTCCAGCTAGAAAGAAACGTGATGCTCTCCCTGCGATCCCTTCTCCCGTTTTAGACTCAACCGGGTTGTGAGGCTCGCGAAGTAACGTTATAACCACAAGGCCTGCTTTTCAACAAAGCCTTGATCATCTTCATCTTAGCGTGCCACGTTGACAATTCACGCCATGCGATTGATAACTATTAATATACAACCTCTAAGGGTGTTGAGCAAGAGAATGAATTCTCCGCCACCAACGGTCGTATATTAATAGAAATCAATTTACATAGAACAAAATTCAACGTTAGACAAACATTCCATTTATAAACTTATGCTCTGGGTCTGAGCGAAAGCCAAATCCGTACAAATTAGCACTACGTCCGGATAACTATCATCTTAGCTCCGTCTTGGGAGCAAATCAATCAAGGGCCTCAACACTAGTTACCGATTCGATGTGAAGATCGTCGATCTTCAATCGCCATCTACAATTCTTCGAACGTCGTATCATTATTTGGAATGAGAGTAAACTCAGACTTTCCAAATAACTCTCGCATATATAAATTTGAAAACCATTTCGTATCGTCGTTAATAATTTATAATGATCTATCGCTATTTTTACTTTACATACACATCCTAAACATAACAATGTATATTTTCCTCTTCCATTTTTCAATTTACACCAAATGTATATTTGGTTTCATTATTTTTCTAATGAAAATCCATTCCTTAGAAATGTAAATTTCTAATCTTATTATTTACATTGAAAAATGTAAATTTCTATTCCTATTTTATTTACATTGAGAAATGTAAACTTATACTTCAATTTATTATTATATTGAAAATGTAACCTTTATTTCATATTCTATTTACATTGGGAAATGTAAATTCCTAATCATTCCTTTATTTCCTTTGATTACATTGAAAAATGTAAATTCTTTTATTTACATATAAAAAAATATAATTTCTATTTCATCCTTATTTACATTGAAAAATGTAAGTTTCTATATTTTTCTAATTACATATAAAAATGTAACTTCCTAATTTTCTTTTATTTATATTGAAAAATGTAACTTCTTTTTACCGCCTCTAAAATGACGATAAAAATATATAATTTTTATTCTATTTTTTTATCGCATCTAAAGTGAAAATAAAAATATACATTTCATTTCTATTATTTTTATTCACGTTAACAATGTAAACTTTTCTTTTTAATATAATCTACATTAAAAATGTAAGTTATTTCTATAATCTAATTACATTAAGAATGTAAACTTCTTTCTACTTTAACTTGATTACACAAGATGTAATTTTTCTCCTTTATCTTAATTTACATGATAAATGTAAATTTTTAACTTTCAATCTAATTCACATGCAAATTGACTTAATTACACAAAATATGAAATTTTATGTTCTTTTACTTAATTACATAAAAGAAATGAAATTTTCTTCTAATCCCCATTTACATTAAGAAAATGTAAAACTTTTCTAATCCTTATCTTATTACATTAAAAATGTAACATTCTTTTATAACAAACTTGGAGGTGAAAATATTTATTTCATTATTAACACATAACGGTGTGAAAATAACGTCAATTTCTAATTTATCCATTTATATTTTAATATGAGCCAGACCTCTCACATTAGGCCTGCAACTTGTGGATGCTGGATAGGCTGGTTGGTTCCGGGTAGACTTATCCCACAAGTTGGGCTTAAACTCGTGTCTTGGCCCAATTTGTATTTACGCACTTGGACCTCTCACATTAGGCCCAACATTTGTGGCTGTTGGATATGCCGGTCGGGTCCGGGCAGACTTCCACCACAAATGTAGCCTAACCTCGTGTCCAAGCACAATTATAATTAATTTTTCCAAAACATATTATTTGAAATTATCCTATCCATTAAAGAATCTTAAATTTAAGATATTCTTTATTTCTAAATATCTTGATTTCAAGTATCTTAATATAAAATTGTAACTTTCCATATTATTATGATTTTATAATAACAACCCTTTTCAAGATGTTCAAATTTGAAACCATATCTTTGTACTTCAACATATTTACACCAAAGATGTAATCTTTTTAATTGCATCCTTTTATTGTAACTTTTAGACAATAAAGACGTAATCTTTCTAAATCAACGTCAATTAATTCCATTAATTGAATATAAAATAAAAACATTCCTTTAATGATTCATTTTTATGTTAACACAATTCCATTCTAACTTGAATATTTTAATGAATTCCTCTTTAACATAAAAATGTGATTTTTATGTTTCAACACAATTTCATTCTACTTTAACACTTCTAACAAGAATGACATTTTTATTCTACTTTAACACTTATTTTTAAGGATTCTCTTTACATAAAAATGCAACTTCTTATTTTGCCAATTTCATTTTAACAAAATTGTAAAAAAATTCTTCAACTATTCTATTTTGACAAAATTGTAAATTTTGTCTCAACTATTCTATTTTGACAAAATTGTAAATTTTGTCTCAACTATTCTATTTTACAAAAATGAATAGTTTGTTTCAATACTTTTCTATTTTCAACATAACAAAAATAAAAATGATATCTCCATTTTGCTTACAAATCTATTCTAACATGACAATTTTTTTTATTTGTCTACAATTCTATTACAACAATTAAAAATGTAAATTTAATATTTAACATTCTTAATTCCACAAAATTGTTAATTTTATAACTAAATGGCTTTCAATCTAATGCAACATTTTATAACTAAATGTCGTTTTATTTCTAATGTTTCCACATTCTTATACAAACATGAATGTTTGTACATGAACATTTTCATATATTCTTCATTTACATTAAAAATGAGATTTCCAATGGCAAGATATTTTCCCCTTTCAAAATATGATCATTTTTCCAGTTTCTACTTTTACATTAAAAATTGTATTTTTAAATGTTAACATGTTTGTTTCAAAAATATGAACAATTTTTATATACAATAAGAATGTGAATTTTTTTATTGTTTTAACTTATTTTCATTTCAACATAAAGATGATATTTTTGTTTCTAATATAACAATTCTAGCAAACATGATGTTATTAATCTAATTAAACAATCCTAGCAAAATGGTATTTTTAATCTAATTAGACAATTCTAATCAAAATGGTATTTTTAATCTAATTAGAAAATTCTAATCAAAATGGTATTTTTAATCTAATTTGACAATTCTAATCAAAATGGTATTTTTAATCTAATTAGAGAATTCTAATCGCTCCTACTTTTTATTGACAAAAATATGAATTTTTTCGCTACTACTTTATATTGAAAAACATATGATTTTTGTCGCTACATCTTTATATTGACGAACATATGACATTAAAATTTACTCTATTTATTCTACTGTCATATTTGCTAACACAAAACGGTGTTTTTTATTTATTTTAAATTTGTCAATTCTAACATAAACAATATGTATATTCTGATTTATCAATTCTAACACAAATAAAATGAAAATCCTATTTTGTTGATTCTAATTCAACAAAATAAATAGCATTTCTATCTTGTTGGCTTTATTTCAACCCAAAAGTAATCAACTCAATCACAGATCAACATAACAGGGTTCATCCATCCACATCAAGTAACAACAAATTAACTTTAACAGTGAATTTGCAAAGCATGTAAATTAATAAATTTTTAATTATCTAAAAATAAAGAATTCTCACCTTGATCAGTTCTGAAATCATTAATAATGATTGCTTCTAATTAAATTAAACAGAAGGTTTAATTTAACCAAAATTTCTACGAGCTCCAAATCTTGTCCAGAGTGGTCTCATTGCGTAGATCAGGCCAAGATGATTCCAACGTATTTTGTTTCATCAAATTCTGATTTGATTTGCATAAGATATGAACATTTAAATTTTTGATTACATTAATTAATTAAAATAATAATTAAAATCGGTTAGGGCCTTAATTACTCTTGAAGAAAAACAGTGGCTGCCCCTTTTTGGTTTCTTCTTCTTCATTGTATTTCTGTCATGAGGAAACCCATCTGCTCGCATCTGACTTCGACACACCGCACCTTCCATGTCTTGATTCCACGCAATTCAGGTAAAGAAAAAAAAGGATCCCCATCATTGACTGATTAGAGCTCATTGAATTCTTCATGTTTGTCGCTGAACGATTTGCAAATCAAGGAATGGATTGAGAGAGATTTGAGGGGGAAACGGAAAGTGTTTCTAGCCATTCATGAAAGATGGAGGCGGCGGCTATGAAATGATTTAGGGTTTAGAGAAGTTTAGGATTTTATAGTAGAGCCAATATGTATATATATATATATTTTTATATTTTTATTTCACCATTTGGGTATATATTTGATTTTATCCTTCACTTGTGTCCCTA
Organism: Allium sativum; assembly: GCA_030737875.1. Lineage (NCBI taxonomy): Eukaryota > Viridiplantae > Streptophyta > Magnoliopsida > Asparagales > Amaryllidaceae > Allium > Allium sativum. The sequence continues at coordinate 897,919,809 of CM060910.1, read as the reverse complement.
CATATGTAGTAGGTTACAAATGAAATGAATTAGCTGACTAGGCACGTGTTAATCTAATCAATGTTTTTTTTTCTTATTCAAAAAGAAAAACATAGGGAGAGAAACGGGAATGCAATTAATGCATGATTTATGGTATAATGCCAATTGTTAGAACGTTTAACTTTTAAATTTCAAAACACATGACATTAAGTATCATAATTTAAGTAACATGTATCAAAAGGTTTTACATAAATAATGGACACAAAGTAATATTCTTAAATTTAATATTTTTATACTTACTCTAAAAAAAATCATTAACATGCAATAAATAAAAATTAAACAATGAAAATTGATAAAGACTACACATGTTTATACAGAAATGGAACAGAAATGACCACATGAATATATGGACAATTACAATGGAAAGAAACGTAAGTGCAAGATTTAACGTTTCCTTGTCTTTTCCTTGTATGCATATATATATATATATATATATATATATATATATGTACACTATGGATAATAAAGGGGCAAACATTGCATGGTTCTTTTTATTTTTAGTATACGAAGAATTCAAAACAAGGGAGCATTTACATACGTTGAAAATAATGAAGGAATATAGAGAGCATGACCTAACGTTTTAAGAAACTCATGCATGTCTCCAACATGACAATTTAATGAAAGGAAGGGAAAAGAAAAAAAAATTAATTAATGTGCATAGAATTAAATTGCATGCATACGAAGATATAAAATATTGTGACAAGTTTTAAATGTGCATAATGCATGAAATTTATTGTAGTGTGTCATTCTTTATTTAATGCTCATATATGGTGCGTTGATTAGATAATTATCTATTTCTTTTTAAAATTCAAGGGAACAATTCACATTTGGGAATTTATTAATGAATGATACAATTAGAATAGATTGGGGAAAGTATTAAAAAGAATAGCCAAGATATATAAATATATATATATATATATATATATATATATATATATACACACACACACACACACATACATATATACACACACATATATATATATTGTCAGAATTTATTTCATTTAGAACCTACACATTATTTTCAATCAATAAATTAATAGATTTTGTTAAAATTCCAAAGGCATATTTTTCCCTTGGCATGTAGTCAAAGATTTTAATACAAGGATAACATCCTTGCCATTAACATTTAATTGAGGAAGTATTTTTAAGTTATTATATTTTTTTCCCTTTGAATATTTAGAATGTGCATTAAACAAGCGCCTACATGAATTATGTCAATCAACATTTTAAATCTTAGGAATTAACTTTCCCATCAATAAATGTAATCTTACAATCAAACTTAAATAATTTTTCTTTGCGTTGTTATTAGTTAAAATAAATTATTTTAAATATAAAAAAAATCCACTAAAATTTCTAAAATAAAAATTTTAAATTGGCCCCAAATTCCGGGTTGTTACATCTATCCACAGTCACTCCTTAAAGAAAATAAATTCCATGAGTCCTAATACCCTTCATAACCACAAGCGCCCCCTTCGAAACCCTCAAGCTATCACTCTCAATAGTGATCTTGCATCCCGAAGAATCCAACTATCCCATAGAGATAAGTGAATTTCGTAGTCCCGGAACATAGCAGACATTAGTGAGAGTACGAACCACTCCGTCGAACATCCGAATTTGCACGGATCAAATGCCCTTTGACTCTAAACTGCACCATTTCCCATAACAATTGAATTTCTTTCTCAATCATCATAAGAAGAAAACATTTCCTATTAGGCATCACGTGATATGAATCCCTCGAATCAAGCACCCATTCGCTGCCCGAAGCATCTGATGCTACAACCGACAAAACATTTACATCTCCCTCACCAACATCTCTCTCCACCGCAACTGATGAAGATTCTACTTCCTTCTTCCCTTTGTTTGGACATTCATTCTTCCAGTGACCAGATTTCTAACATATAAAGCACTTGCCATTTCTTTCCTTCGACTTTCCTCTCCAACCGGGCTTTCGAGACTTGGAACGCCCCCGGTTTCCCTTCTTCTCATTTTTCTCCTTCGGCACCAATAAACTGTGACTACTACGTACACCACTAATTCCATTACTCATCTCCTTCATCCGATCTCGCGATTTCTTAATAAGAAGAGCCGTCATGACATCATCAAGATTCAACATATCCCGGCCATAGATCAAAATATTTGAGAACCCGGTATAGCGCTCAGGCAACGAACACAATAATATCATCGCCTTCTGCTCCTCCTATCTTCAAATCTACCGCCTTCATTTTTATTAGAAAATTATCTAACACATTCAAATGCACCGTTAGTGAAGTTCCTTACTTTAACTTGTAGGTAAAGAAAGTTTGCAACAAGATCACTCGATTTGTGAGTGACTGCTTCATATATGACTCCTCCAACTTGTTCCAAATACCTTCGGCGGTCGTCTCACCGCTAATTTAGGAAATAACATTCTCCTCCATGTCAAGTAGAAGTGTAGTGAATGCCCAATCTTACATTTCTTCTCTCTCCACATTTGAGATGTCTGCTGGCAATAAATGTGTATCAAACACTACCCAATGTACTCGATTTCGCCTTAGAACCACTTTCATCCTCCATTTCCATTTTTCAAAATAATTATCGCCATTCCACTTGTCAATAACCAGTTGTCACCCAGAGGCTGCATACGAACAACGTACATAAGGAGGTACACCACTTGGACCTGTTGAGGCACTATTTGAACCCGATTCCGACATTTCTAATACTATCTACCAACACCAAAGCTCTGGTACCAAATGTTGTGGAGACATTTCGACTCAAGACCGCTCAAATAAAAAACTCTCAAGTCAGTGGAAGACGAGATATGGTAAACATGCAAAAACGACCAATCAATATCTCAAAAACAATATATCGAAAAGTCAATCACAATCACCACACAACAGAACTAAAGGAGCAATAACGAAAAGAAAATCACACAGAGATTTATAGTGGTTCCACTAATAAGTTATTAGTGTACGTCCACTTGAGAGAGAGAGCCTTTTATTAATATCAAAGAAGAGTACAAGAGATTGATTACAATGGTCGCTCAATTCAATCAAGAATTTGATTTGTGGAGAAAAGAATTGAAGAAAATAGGTTTAGGTTAGAGATACTAAAACTTGATTGGAAGATAACTGGATGCCTTTCACTCTCTCTTCTAGGATCCTTTTATAAGACCAATTACTTCGTACCCAAGTTCACTTTGCCCCTAAGTCAAGTAAACTTGGCATCAAACTTTTATATATATGGCAAAAGATCTTATTAATTATGTCACCAAAAGAGGGAAATAAATATATGCTTAAATCTCCTTAATTAGGAAAAGCAATATCTACCCAAATCCGATTAATTAGGGAAAGCAATATCTACCCAAATCTCATTAATTAGGGAAAGTAATATCTTCCCAAATCCCATTAATTAGGGAAAGCAATATCTTCTCTTTCTCCCTAAAAAAAGTTCTTCCATTTAATGTGACTTAGCATCGCTAAATTTAACACACCATTCCTTTAACTAACACATTGAAAAAGTGATTTTAACATGCACAAACTAAATACATATATCAGCTTTTCCAACCTATACGACGATCAACAGATATATGCAAAAAAAGGTTACCTTAAAGACGACATATTGCGAACTTTTGGGGTTGTAGGCATGTCCATGAAAAGAGAAGTTGCAAAAAAAGAAATGCGACATCGTGCTTCCAAATTTGATGGAATATCCAATGCCTTTACTTCAACGGTAAGCAACAAAAATAACCGTTTGACTTGACATAGGAAAAATACACAAACAAAACATGAATAAGGAATATGATTCTATTAATAATTTTATTCCCAAAAAGGAATTATATCTTTTCAACAATATCTTAACTTGTTTCTTTAGAGGATCATCGTCTGGAAGTGGAAAACATAAAGCAGAGGAAGCAAACTGCTCACCAGTATATCCAGATGAAGCAGCACCAGTTTCTTCAGGATTTTCATAAGAACTGATCATATCAAGTATTCTGTAAAAGAATGTTTTATTAATGTACCAAATTCCTTGTAACTTTGTAATGATGTAAAATGTTTGTTGCTGCTTACTCGTAACCATTAGTCATCATGTCTTTAACCAGAATTTCAAGGATATCTTAGAGCAAAGTAATCAATCTATCTTGATAAACTTCTTTGTTTTCAACCTTGATATATATATATAGTGAAAGTTATATATGTGTTAGAATAAACTTTTTAAATTGGGGAATTCCTTTTTAATTACCAGAATTTTGATCAAATGTTTAAATTTATCATGTTGTTTAAGGAGTTTGGTCATCTTGAAATCTTCAAGAAGACTGGCATTCTTTACACTTGTTTCCACTCCACTGAGTATCGTATAAATAACCCTTAGAACTTATAATGTGATATTACGGCAATACTCAGAAGATCAAGAATACTACTGGGAAACTTCTTACAAGGAAAGTTTTGACAATGAAAGGTAAGAATTACCTTTTCTAAAGTCTGCCAACTATAAGAACCTTGAATACATTCTTCAGCAAATCATAATACTCCTTAACAGCATAAATCATGTAACTGTATCTTTTCAATTTTCTGTAAGCCAATGGTAACTTCCATGAAATTCTTCAGCCATGTTAATGTTGGGAAATTACACAAATTTCTTTTTAATTAGATTTGTGAAGAACAAAAATAAAATTTAGAAATTGTAATACGCATAAACTTGATAACGGAGTTCGACCAATTATGTCTACGTCTCCGGGCTGCTGCCGATCTTTTATTTGAGAGAATATTACGAAGTGATTACACAAAACAATTTTCACTCAACACTCAATCTCACTCTAAGTTTGTTTCCCTTTCTTCTTATTGGATTTGAGATGAGTTAAGAATTATGAAGAAGAAGGATGTATTTATTATTGGATCTAGATTAACCCTTGAGGGGGGTGAATAGGGTTACTGGAATTTATCGCAGAATTAAAAAAAACACGGGATATTCTAATATTAACAGATCACAGAAAGCAGCTGAAATAGAAATGCAGAAAAGTAAATGACACACAGAGATACCCAGCTTCGGCAAAATCCTACCTACTGCTGCATTCCTAAGGTTTCTACTAGGTGATAGAACAGATCCCGCATACAAGACCATGTACACTCGCGACTCTCGCTCCTATTCTAACCCTACGGTCAAAATCCTAGACTGACCGATATCCACTCAATCAAATTTCCCCTGATTACGACCTCGTAACCAGTAACCCAGATTTTACAGACTGTGTCAACTGTCAGTCAACACCCTGACTGAATCCCCTTAGATTTTACAGACCAAGAACTGTTCAGAATTGTTTACAAAAGGAATACAAAAATAATACAAAAAAAAAAACAAATTAAACAAAGAGAAAAACCCTAGACTTAATTTTAAAAAAACTAAGCCCTTAAACAAAAACTGGCCGGCCCATTTTAGTTTGATTGCACCCATTCTTCTTTTGCCCGATTTCCTTTTCTTTTGAGAATAAAAATGGCGACTTCAAAAAGGAATTAAGGTTTCCTCTTGTTTGCTCGAAATCGAATCGTGACTTCTGAAAAGATTGAAAAATTTGTTCTCTGAAGCCCCTTTTACTTTATGCTGGTCCGACGTTCGAATTGAAGCACTTGCGATCGAAAAACATTCTGTGAGTTTTCTGAATTTTAATTCTGATTTTCTCTTGAAAGTTTGGCTTGTGTTTTTAGATCTGAAATGTTGGGTTGGTTTTCAATTTATGTCGATGATGTAATTGGTGATTTAAAATAGGGTTTTTAAACACTAGGCCAATACTTTGATTTCATATATGGCTCGATTTGATTGAGTCGGCTTTTAATGAAATGAGAAATTTTGTAAAGAAGATATTTATGGCTCCCTGAAATCTGGAAATTTGATTTGGTTGCCCTTTTTGAATTCAAATTGCTCACTGATTTGTAACAATGGAAACAGATAAATTGTTTCATTGATTTGTGCTCTTTGATTTTAAACAGTCTCAGCTTGAAATGAATTGCATTTGTTTCCAGTTTTGGCTTGAATTGATTGTCCCCTGAAATCACGAATGACTTGCTCGACATGCTTGATTTTCTCATTTGAAATTTTGATTGAAATTGAAGTGCATGAATCTTAAATGTTTGTGAACACTGGAAATAAAAAGCCATTTCAAAAATGATTCTGATTTCTTGCCAGATTTGATGCTCTTGCCCAATCATTTTTTTTTCTTTTACATATTTCTGGAAAATATACTGAAGATCTCTTGCCAAATATTATTGTGCATGTCTTCATAAAGCTTGCCAAAAAATGATTCATGGATTTGTGAAAATAATTTGAAAACATGCCAAAAACACATGCTCAATTTTTTGTATTCGATGATGCTGATTTCCTTGAAATCATGAACTGATTGTAGACATCATGCTGAAACATATTCTTGCTTGCAAACTAACGTACACATTCATGCTTTACTTGTTTCCATGCTGGTGTGTATTTGATGTCCCATACTTAGTTACTAATACATGACCTATTCTGCTGCAACTTGTATGTTGCACCCGAACTTGAACATATCATGACCACTGTATGTTTGTTTGAATTAAAACCTGATAATGTCCTAGCTTGAACTTGCTGTGTGTACTTGATCTCTCTTATGCTCGACAATAATTGTGACTTGAGTGTTGCACTATTTATATGCTGTGCTTGACCATTTTTCTTCCCAAAGTACACTTCACTTGCTTGATTCATGCGGCTTTGTTCACCACTTGAAGCATGAATAACCTATCTTGATCCATTCTATTTAACCATTGTATGTTTGCTGAACCCCACTTGCTTTGTGAATGCTCCATCACCACGCAGTCATGTCCCTTGGTGATTTCTCGACCACTTTGCTACACACATGTATTTGACCATATTTGACTCCATATATATGTTGTGGCATTCTCGACCATGATGATTTTGTTTTGCTTGACAATATGAAGTTGCCACATCACTTTGCATGTTTTAATCATTGTTGTACCCATATACCTTGCTGTTTTGATGTTGCTGCCATATTAACATGAGCTCGATATATATTTCTTGCTGAGAAACATGTGTTGCTTCACCCAGTCTTGAACTTGCTATTGAACCACTTTGTTGCATCGTGTGAGTTGCTTCATCGCATTGTTGTGAGATCCATTTTGACTTTTTCATTGCTGACTTTTACATGGCTCGACCATGTTTATTGTGCACTGAGTTGAGCTGGTCCACGTGCCTACTCCTCAGTTGCACATTGATTAGCGAGGCAGTACACACGCATATGTGTATATATATATATATATATATACACACACGTGTGTATATGCAGTCATCTGACAAGATTTCCTGTCTCTGTGCTATACATATACAAACTGACTAGACACAGATGAATCAGATCAACTCATGAAAAATGATGAGAAACACACCAGAAAACTGAGGCAGATAAAATTTTTAAAAATAAAATAAAATTTTCTAAATTATGCAATTATATATGTTCAAGATTACTGTGCGTGTTTCTGTTTTATTTGACAGGTAAGCAGAAGATGACTGGACTGATAGTGAAGATGATGTGAAGACAGAAGACTGAAGATAGAAGACTAAGAGATAGTGTCAATGAATATAAATGTATCAATGAATGTATGTGGATATGAAAAATGTAAAATCAGTGATTGTACATATATATGAGGTGTATAGACAGAGTGTTATAGTGAGGAGCTGTGTAACAACAGAATTGTACAAATGTTTGTATTAAACAAATTTGTTTGAAATAAAATATTATTTTATTGTTGTCAAACAAACTAGTCTATCGTATTCAGTTTATTTACAAGTACAATCTTCTGTGAAAGTATATGAAATGTGAAATATTAGTGAAGTGTACAAATAGTGGAGTTGTAAAACTGTACTGTTTGAAAATTGAAATAAAATATTATATTTAAACAAAATACTGTGTAAATATTTAAATGTCTATACAGTCATATTCTATTTAAATATAAATATTATATTCGTGTCTGTGATGTATATATAGAACAGTACAGTAACAAACACATTTAAAATAATAATTATTTGATTGTTATCATCAAACAAAAATCATATAATTGTGTATACAACTACGTTATATACAATAATCTCCCCCTTTTGATGATGACAAACAAATAAAAGATTTTGAGCACAATAAATGCCAGTGAATTTTGAACTCCCCCTTTTTATTTGCTCCCCCTACAACAGAAAACTCCCCCTATATTTGTGCATGAGTGAACTGAACTGAATAATAATGAATTTTCAAAAATAAAAATATTTATAAAATATTCACTCATAAATCAAAATCTCAACCCATTCTCCCCCTTTTGTTATCATCAAAAGGATTTAGAAACTAAAATATAGATGAAAAATTACTAAAATATAATATTAGCTTAAGAGGAAGAACGGTCATCATAAATCTCAATCAGTCAAACAAAAATCATAATAAACGAAGAACAGGTGGCATATTTCACATTGTAGAACGATGGATTTATAATGAATTTTATAAGAATGATGAGAGTTATAAGAATATGAATTTCAATCATTTTTAAAAGATTTTATAAAAATGAAGTTCAAAAACAATGACGGATTTGGACTATAATTAATAATCAATTTAAGTGAAAAAAACAAATACTCTCAAATCCCAATAGCTATCAATCAACAAATCATAATACTTCATAAAATATTAACACACTTCACAAATTAGAAGATGGATCGATAACCTGGTTTTTATACACAAAGGAGAAATTCAGATTATTTTCAAATTATAGGACTTTATTTCCTTTTCTTTTATTTTTATTTAAGAGCACACTGACCACGCATAACCAGAGCTTGGATTTATAAATGAGGTCAGTCGCAGCTTAAATATAAGTTGTCTCTTAACCATGCATGACCAAAGCTTGGATTTTTAAACGAGGTTAGAGACACACTTATGAATATTGAATATTATATTTTATTATTTTTAGTTTCAAAAAGGAAGACTCCTCAGTATATAAAACTAATATGGATGATAGAAATATGATAGGTACAGAAATGGTTTGTGAAACAAATTTCTAAATTAATCGTATTATGAAATATGATCAACTGAACCAGGATCGTTGGAAATTTTCATTTATCACTAATTCTGAATAATAACATAGTCCAATTTCAATCACAAATATTTCCACTGTTTATTCAAGAAAATGTTTAAAAGACATTAACTCTCCATATTTATATAAAATTATCATGGATGGAAGAATGAAGATAGATAAAGCAGATGGATGTGAAATAATTGCCAGATCGAAGATATTATAATAATTATTCAACCATTATGAAAATATAAATAAAATCTCCTCTTATTGTAAAATATACTACAGTCATGATTCATCACAATTTCAAAATCTGATAATAATTTTGATGAATTATAAATACAGTTCAATTTGGATACTGATTTCAATTTTTGAATGAATAACCAATAAATAATTTTAAAATTGAAAATCAATTACAAGAGGAATATTAAGATCTATACATGCCAAGAGGGATAAATTTTGTACAAGGCAAAAAGAGTGTGTAGATCTATACAAGGTGAAGATTAGAATCTAAGTACAGATGAGTGAGACAAATATAAGGCACTTCTGATACCACTTGGTGTCTCTATTAATGAGGATTTTAACATGGCACTGGAGACAAACAAAAATAATCCAGACAAAATTAACAAATTTGGCACATTTATCAGAACTACAGACAAGAACAAACAGTTATTTGAAGAACAGTATCAGAACAGCAAACATATCATAAACAAGCAATTTCCAACATATTTTCAAAACAATATCAGAGCAGCAGAAGATATCAGTTCAAATCACACTTGTCAAAATGACGGTCACATAAAATGATTTATGATCCAATGATTAAAAATACCGTTTATTTGAAATCATTTGAGGAATATGAAATTCTCAAGATTCAGTGAATCGATCACACCAGAATGTAAATTTCAGATTCAAGATATGTGTGTGATTCAATAAATCAATAATTTCAAATGATTTTAAACAAACAAATATTTAAATCAAATAACCATGAAATAATAGTAAGTTTCAAGACTGGATTTTCAAAGAATTTTTCCAAATTATTTCTAACAAGTAAAAGGGAAATTTCAAATCACTTACATCAAATTTGAGAGGTATTCATGATCCGGAAAATTAAAAATAATTTATTTGAAATCACTTGAATCAGTATCAAGTTTGAGATATAATGAATCATTCACACAAGATGATAATTTCGGAATTAAGAGGTGTGTGATATTCAAAATATCAAGAATTTCAGATGATTTCAAACAAACAAATTTCAACCATAATAATCATGAATAAAGGTGAAATTCAAGATGTATCACTGATTCAATATAATTCAAAATATCCAAGTCAATCTGAAAATAATGAAATTATCACAACTGATAAATAACAGAGTGTTGCAATGAGTATAATATTTCAAGCTTTTTTAAAAAAAACTAGAAGAAACTCAAAACAGCAAAGGTGTGTGAAACTTCATCAAATTTTCAGATCTTCAAGAATTTAGAATTCTAATTAACAGTGTTCAAGATATGACAAGAATACATCAACAATGTTATGAATTCAGAAATCAGAAAAATAAATTTAAAAAACAATTGCAGATATTTACAAGATTAAATTCAAGATCTGGAAATAATTAAAACATCAGAGTTCTATTCAACTAAAGCGAATTTCCAGAAAATATGAGTTCTACAATGACAAGAATACATCAACAATGTTATGAATTCAGAAATCAGAAAAATAAATTTCAAAAACAATTGCAAATATTTACAAGATTAAATTCAAGATCTGGAAATAATTAAAACACCAGAGTTCTATTTAACTAAAGAGAATTTCCAGAAAATATGAGTTCTACAATTGGAAGTTAATCAAGTTCAGTAGAAGTTACAATGATATGACAGTGACAAAACAGAAAAAAATAAACAGAAAGGACAGAAGGAGAAATAAACAAAAAATAAAAATAGAGAATATTTACAAAGGTAAGTTTAGAGATCATACCAGAATCCAATGTAAATCAGAATCTCTAACTCAACATACTTGGCTAAGGAACCATGAATAATCTGATGATATGAAGCAGTTTGGATTCAATTTCTCTTTCTGCACTGCAATTCCTCAGCCTCCTCCGGTACCTAACAGTTTATAGAATTGAGTGGTCTAACAAAGATTGTTTTACCACTCATAGCTGTGTGTCGAACTTTCGGTATCCAAACTTGTTTGAATAGCAACCCATCAGAATTTACCAAAGTGCCTTTAGGGACCCAAATCTATTTGAATTTTGATGAATTCACTGTATTTCTTTCTGGGGTCCAGGATTGCCTAGATGGATTCTTATAAAACGATTTCACATCACGTTTTTGATTCAAAAAACCTTTGAAATTTTCAAAGTTTAAATTTTCAAAACGAATCTTTCCAAAGTTGTTTGAGGGATTCTTCAAATCATTTGAATTTTGTTTTTCAAAAACATTTGTATTCCCAAATCCGAGTCCACATTTATTTCCAGCAGAAAATTGGTTTTTCAACAACATATTTAGAGATTTTTCTCCATCAGAAAATTTAACCAAAGTTGACTCTAGTTGTTGAATTTTGAATTTAAGATCACCGTTCTCTTTTATTAAATATGAACAGTGGTTATTAGTGATCTTCCTTTTAGCATCATATTGTTTCAAAACCAAATTTTCAGATTCAAGTAATTCAATTCTGACTTGGGACTCAGAAATTTAAGATTCAAATCGTTTTTGTTTTTCAAACTCAAATTTCTTGGATTTTTCAATCTCATTTTCAAGTTCTTTCAAAATCAAATCAGATTTCAACAAATTCTCCTTTTCAGTCTTAAAGATTTCAAATTCCTCTTGTAGAAAATTGTTCAAACTTGACAACTCAATCTTGTTTTCTTTTAAGATCAGAATTTCTTTTTCAAACATTTGAATATTTTTCTTGAGATGAACAAGATTGGTTTCCAATTTCAAACAATTATTGCAATCTTAATTTGAAGAATTTTTAAAAAATTCAAGTTGTGATTCCAAATCAACATTTTTGTTGGTCAACTCAGAATTCTTAGATTTCAGAGATTTATTTTTCAGTTGGATTTTATCAATAGATTTGGTTAAATCAACACAACAATAAACCAGATCTTCATATGAAAAATTCTTATTTCATCATCTGTTGAATCTCCAACACTATCATCATCTGATTCTTCTTTAGTAAACCCTGTTAGACACACTAAATCTCCAACACTATCATCATCTGATTCTTCTTTAGTAAACCCTGTTAGACATACTTCTGAATCTAAGTTGATCTTTGCAGGTTTTGAGCACTTGTTGTCATCTTGTCCAAACTTTGCGTTAAGAGTTCTCCAGATTTCCTATGCAGATAAACAATGATAGATAAGATTAAACTGTTCAGTGCTAAGATAATCAAATATAATTTTCATAGCACGAGCATTGAAAGTAATATCTACACTATCAAACCCATTGATAACAACATCCCAACATTTAATATTAACAGATTTTAAATAAAATTCCAATTTGGATTTCCAGTTTAAAAAATATGTTCCATCGAAAATAGTTGGAGATGAACTGGACTCACTCTCTATCGGTTGACAATTAGGATGACCCATGACTCTGGAGTTAATGAAATAACCTGCTCTCATACCACTTGTTGGATCTAGATTAACCCTAGAGGGGGGTTGAATAGGGTTAATGGAATTTATCGCAGAGTTAAAAACAAATACGGGATATTATAATATTCACAAATCACAGAAAGCGGCTGAAATAGAAATGCAGAAAAGTAAACGACACACAGAGATACCCAGCTTTGGCAAAATACTGCCTATTGCTGCATTCCTAAGGTTTCTACTAGGTGATAGAACAGATTCCGCATACAAGACCATGTACACTCACGACTCTTGCTCCTATTCTAACCCTACTCTCAAACCCTAGACTGACCGATACCCACTCGATCAAATTTCCCCTGATTACGACCCCGTAACCAGTAACCCAGATTTTACAGACTGTGTCAACTGTCAGTCAACACCCTGACTGAATTCCCCTAGATTTTACAGACCTAGAACTGTTCAGAATTGTTTACAAAAGGAATACAAAAACAATACAAAGAAAAACAAATTAAATAAAGAGAAAAACCCTAGACTTAATTTAAAAAAAAACTAGCCCTTAAACAAAAACTGGTCGGCCCATTTTAGTTTGATTGCACCCATTCTTCTTTTGCCCGGTTTCTTTTTCTTCTGAGAATAAAAATGACGGCTTCAAAAAGGAACTAGGGTTTCCTTTTGTTTGCTCGAAATTGAATTGTGACTTCTGAAAAGATTGAAAAATTTGTTCTCTGAAGCTCCTTTTACTTTATGCTGGTCTGACGTTCGAATTGAAGCATTTGCGATTGAAAAACATTCTGTGAGTTTTCTGAATTTTAATTCTGATTTACTCTTGAAAGTTTGGCTTGTGTTTTTCGATCTGAAATGTTGGGTTGGTTTTCAATTTATGCCGATGATGTAATTGGTGATTTAAAATAGGTTTTTTAAACCCTAGACCAATACTCTGATTTCATAAATGACTCGATTTGATTGAGTCGGCTTTTAATGAAATGAGAAATTCTGGAAAGAAGATATTCGTGGCTCCCTGAAATCTGGAAATTTGATTTGGTTGCCCTTTTTGAATTCAAATTGCTCACTGATTTGTAACAATGGAAACAAATAAATTGTTTCATTGATTTGTGCTCTTTGATTTTAAACAGTCTCGGCTTAAAATGAGTTGCATTTGTTTCCAGTTTTGGCTTGAATTGATTGTCCCCTGAAATCACGAATGACTTGCTCGACTTGCTTGATTTTCTCATTTGTAACTTTGATTTAAATTGAAGTGCATGAATCTTAAATGTTTGTGAACACTGGAAATAAAAATCCATTTCAAAAATGATTCTGATTTCTTGCCAGATTTGATGCTCTTGCCCAATCAATTTTTTTTTCTTTTACATATTTCTGGAAAATATACTGAAGATCTCTTGCCAAATATTATTGTGCACGTCTTCATAAAGCTTGCCAAAAAAATGATTCATGGATTTGGTAAAATAATTTGAAAACATGTCAAAAACACATGCTCAATTTTTTGTATTCGATCATGCTGATTTCCTTGAAATCATGAACTATTTGTAGACATCATGCTGAAACATATTCTTGTTTGCAAACTAACATGCACATTCATGCTTGACTTGTTTCCATGCTGGTGTGTATTTGATGTCCCATACTTAGTTACTAATACACTACCTGTTCTGTTGCAACTTGTATGTTGCACTCGAAATTGAACATATCATAACCACTATATGTTTGTTTGAATTAAAACCTGATAATGTCCTAGCTTGAACTTGCTATGTGTACTTGATCACTCTTATGCTCGACAATAATTGTGACTTGAGTGTTGCACTGTTTATATGCTGTGCTCGACCATTTTTCTTCCCAAAGTACACTTCACTTGCTTGATTCATGCTGCTTCGTTCATCACTTGAAGCATGAGTAACTTGTCTTGATCCATGCTATTTGACCATTGTATGTTTACTGAACCCTACTTGCTTTGTGAATGCTCCATCACCACGCAGTCATGTCCCTTAGTGATTACTTGACCACTTTGTTACACACATGTATTTGACCATATTTGACTCCATACATATGTTGTGGCATTCTCGTCCATGCTGACTTTGTTTCGCTTGACAATATGAAGTTGCCACATCACTTTGCATGTTTTAATCATTGATGTACCCATATACCTTGCTGTTTTGATGTTGCTGCCATATTAATATGAGATTGACATATATTTCTTGCTGAGAACCAATCTTGAACTTGCTATTGAACCACTTTGCTGCATCATGTGAGTTGCTTCATCACATTGTTGTGAGATCCATTTTGACTTTTTCATTGCTGGCTTGTACATGGCTCGACCATGTTTATTGTGCACTGAGTTGAGCTGGTCCACGTGGCTACTCCTCAGTTGCACACTGATTGGCGAGGCAGTACACACGCGTGTATATATATATATATACGTGTGTGTATATGCAGGCATCAGACAAGATTTCCTGTCTCTGTGCTATACATATACAAACTGACTAGATACAGATGAATCAGATCAAGACATGAAAAATGATGAGAAACACACCAAAAAACTGAGGCAAATAAATTTTTTAAAAATAAAATAATATTTGCTAGAGTATGCAATTATATCTGTTCAAGATTACTGTGCGTGTTTTTGTTTTATTTGACAGGTAAGCAGAAGATGACTGGACTGATAGTGAAGATGCTGTGAAGACAAAAGACCGAAGATAGAAGACTAAGAGAAAGTGTCAATGAATGTAAATGTATCAGTGAATGTATATGGATATGAAAAATGTAAAATTAGTGATTGTACATATATATGAGGTGTATAGACAGAGTGTTATAGTGAGGAGCTGTGTAACAACAGAATTGTACTGATATTTGTATTGAACAAATTAGTTTGAAATAAAATATTATTTTATTGTTGTCAAACAAACTTGTCTATCGTATTCAGTTTATTTACAAGTACAATCTTCTGTGAAAGTGTATGAAATGTGAAATATTAGTGAAGTGTACAAATAGTGGAGTTGTAAAACTGTACTGTTTGAAAATTGAAATAAAATATTATATTTAAACAAAGTACTGTGTAAATATTTAAATGTCTGTACAGTCGTATTCTATTTAAATATAAATAGTATATTCCTGTCTGTGATGTGTGTATAGAACAGTGCAGTAACAAACACATTTAAAATAATATTTATTTGATTGTTATCATCAAACAAAAATCATATAATTGTGTATACAACTACGTTATATACAACATTTATAAGGTGAGAAGATGGTTGGTGGGGGTTGGTGGCTTGGTTAGTGGCAGCCCCATGTTGAACACATGGGTGGCTGCAGCCTACTAACAATCTACCACTTGAAGACTGATTTCAATTCGTCTTCACACCTTGATTGATGCAACAGTCATTCTGCTCTTTTTACTCTAGCAGGCCAACTAAAGTTGAACACAACTTCATTTTATCGATAGTTATCGTCTTTGTCAACATATCTACTGGATTCTTGCTTCCTTCGATCTTCTCCAGTATTGACACATCATCTTCCAGTAAATATCTAATGAAGTGATAATGGAGACCAATATGTTTGGTTTTGGAATGAAATGCTGAATTCTTTGCCAAGTGTATTGCACTCTGGCTATCACTGTATAAAACATTTTTTTCCTGTTTGAATCCCAACTCAATTAACAAACCTTGAAGCTATATCATCTCTTTACTAGCTTCGATGATTGCTACATACTCAGCATCTGTAGTGGATAAAGCGACAATCTTCTGTACCTATGACATCCAACTAACAATTGTAGTTCTAATTGTGAATACATAACTAGTAGTGCTTCTTCGAGATCGACTTTACCTCCAAAGTCTGCATCAACATAGCCTTGATCTTTTAGCTGTCCTTTAACAAAGTACAAACCATTTTGTACGGTGCCTCATAGATACCTAAAACCACTTGATTGCATCCCATTGAGCTTTACCTTGATTTAACATAAACCTGCTAACAACTCCCACTACATGGCCAATGTCTAGTCTCGTATAAACCATGACATACATTAAACTTCTAATAGCTGAGGAATAAGGAACATCAATCATGAAATTTCTTTCTTCCTCTATTTGAGGGGACTGATCCTTAGATAAGAGAAAATGATTGGCCAACGGTGTGCTGACTGGCTTAGCATCGTCCATGTTAAATCTCTGCAAAATACGGTTGATGTAATCTTCCTGAGATAGCTGCAAGAGTCCTCTGTGCTTATCTCTAGTGATTTGCATTCTGAGAATCTTCTTTGTTGGACCAAAGTCTTTCATGCCAAACTCCCTTGACAGTTGCTGCTTCAACCTTCTGATATCATCTATATTTCATCCTGCTACTAACATGTCATCAACGTAAAGAAGTAAAATGGTACAACTAGACCTATATCTCTTGAAGTAATAACAATGGGGCATTACACTTTTGGAAGTCTTCCTTGTGCACAAATTCATCAAACTTTTTGTACCATTGTCATGGGGCTTGTTTCAAGACATACAAACTTTTCTTTAGTCTGCACGCCATGTTCTTCTTTCCTTTCTTAAAGAAACCTTTTGGTTAGTGCATGTATATCTCTCATCCAAGTCTCTATGAAGAAATGCGGTCTTCACATCTAATTGTTCAAGATGATGATCTTCAATAGAAACAACACTTAATACTGATCTGATAGTATCGAGCTTCACAATGGGAGAAAAAATGTCACTGTAGTCCACTCCTTCCTTCTGTTGGAATCCTTTGACAACTAGTCGAGATTTGTATCTCTTGGGACCATCATGCTCTTCTTTCACCCGATACACCCATTTATTACGAAGTGCCTTATTTCCTATGGGTAGCTCAACCAGTTCCTATGGCTGGTTGGAGATAAGAGACTTCATCTCA
Source organism: Allium sativum (assembly GCA_030737875.1). NCBI lineage: Eukaryota > Viridiplantae > Streptophyta > Magnoliopsida > Asparagales > Amaryllidaceae > Allium > Allium sativum. Next base: position 897,902,250 of record CM060910.1, on the reverse strand, counting down.
TCTTTCATAGCAAACTCCTACTTGCTAGCATCTTCAACCTGAGAAGTTTCGTCATAGCATTCAAGAGTTGGAGTAGGATGTTGTGGTGTGCCAGACTGGTCCACACTACTCAAATCAACGATTTCACAAGGTCGAGGATTTGCTATTGTCGATTCTGTTAGGAGACTATCTAGAATATCGTTTGAATCTGCAAGTACTCGCTCACTTTGCTTTGAGTCATTGACTTCTGTTTTATGTTCGTCTTTTTACATTACTCTTTCGTTAAAAATCACATCTAGGCTACAGATCAACTTCTTGTTTTCATCATCCCATATGCGGTAGCCAAACTCATTTTCGCCATAGCCGATAAGAGTGCATTTCTTGGATATGGGATCAGTTTATTCCTGCCTTGATCACTAATATGCACATATGCTATACAATCAAAAACTTTTAATTTTGATAGTTTTACCTCTTTTCCACTCCATAATTCCTTTGGTATTTTTTGCTCTAATGTAACCGAAGGACCTTTGTTGATCAAATAAGTTGCCATGTTGACTACTTCTGCCCAGAACTGCTTTGGTAGACCTAATTGTATACGAATGCTTCTAACTCTTTCTATCAACGTTCGATTCATGTGCTCAGCTATACCATTGTGTTGAGGCGTACCCGACACGGTTCTCTGCATTTTGATCCCGTGCTCATAACAAAATTGCTTGAATCTGGTATTTTCATATTCACCTCCAATGTCAGTTCTAAGCTTTTTGATCTTTAAATTTGTTTCATTTTCAACCATAGCTTTCCCTATCCTAAAAGCCTCCAATACTTCGAGTTTATGCCTTAAAAAGTAAACCCATACCTTTCGCGAGTGATTATCGATGAAAGTAACAAAGTAATGCTTTCCACCAATGGATGAGATGGTCGTTGGCCCCTAAACATCGGAATGAACAAGCTCTAGCTTTTCCTTCTGTAATAGCCCACACCTTCGTTCACGCAAGATATTGTCCCCTACTTAGCCACCGTATAGGTGTGGGGTTTTGTTCCACAAAAGGCCTCGGCATTAGTAAGAGATGAGATCTACTATATAAGTACCCACTTCACACAGGCTTCCACGATGTGGGACTTAGGGGTGTTACATTCTCCCCTCCTACAAAGCCCAACGTCCCCGTTGGCTCACAAACACCTCACCCAGGCGCTGCGGTCCACACAGGAGCCACAATTCCGACTGGGTATTGGCTCTGATACCACTGTAACATCCCACACCTCCGTTCATGCAAGATATTGTCCCCAACTTAGCCACCGTATAGGTGTGGGGTTTTGTTCCTCAAAAGGCCTCGGCGTTAGTAAGAGATGAGATCTACTATATAAGTACCCACTTCACACAGGATTCCACGATGTGGGACTTAGGGGTGTTACACCTTCTATGGGGTTTTACCATTTATTTGAAAGCCGACTCTCTTCTGCTTTCCAAGTATGCAATTTTCGCACATGCCTATTTCCACACTGTCTATAGACTTGGAAGTTTCCCCTTCGAGTGCATAATCTTCATTCCCTTTTCACTTATATGGTATAACCTTTGGTGCCATATGTTGGAATTTTTATTGCTAGCTGCAACAACGATCGAACATCGCGCTCCTTCTTTCATGTAAAGAGTACCATTCTTCTTGCCATGAGCAATCGTCATTGCACCTTTCAAAAAATTTCAATTATCACCATGGAAAGTCATAGTGTAGCCTTCACTAGCCAATTGTCCTATGGAGATCAAATTCTTTCTTAAGTCAGGTATGTATCTGACATTCTTTAGCTCCCAAACTGATACATTTAACTTAATCTTCACAGCACCTTTACCAACAATGTCACAACGTTGATCGTCACCAAGATATACCTTTCCAAGATTTCCACAAGCATACCTTTCGAAGAATTCTTTCTGCGAAGTGGCATGAAACGATGATCCAGAGTCTAGCATCCAAGACTCTTCCTTGCTCTCCAAAGAGCAAATCAATGCTTCATCTCCTTCTGAAGCAGAAGTAACATTTGCCTCTACCTTCGTCTCCAGGTCCTTTGGTGGACTTCTGCATTGATTTTTGTAGTATCCGGTCTTTCCACAGTTCCAACACTCAATGGTCTTTGAGCTATGAGAATTGTTGGGATTTCTGGATTTAGATCTCCAGTCCTTCAACCTACCTCGATAGTTTGATTTGCTCCATTCATTTCTCATATTGAATTTCTTCCTCTTGATTGTGTATGCAAAATTGAAAATTTTGATGACTCACCGGAATCCCTTCGTCGGATCACTTCATTGAGAATCATATCATGAATATCATCAAATTTTAACTCATTGCTTCTCGACAAGCTACCCACTGCCGCGAGAGTAGTATTCCAAGTTTCTGGCAGGGAAGACAAAAGTATCAATATTCGTACTTCTTCGTCAAATTGAATTTTAACTGAACTTAGCTAAGAAGCAATTGTTTTCATCTCATTGAGATGTGGAGCTACCGATTCACTATCTATCATCTACAAATTGAACAATCTCCTCATCAAATGGACTTTGGTATAAGACCTGCCGTGGTCTTTTCCTTCGCTATGTTGGAAGCAACATTGCGAGATAACATCAATCGAATAACTCTAAGAGCCTGTCTATCAATAAGAACTCAATCTTCATCCTTCATATTCTCTAGCTTCTTTTCTAAGAGAGGTTGATAAAGCATTTTCTGGTATAGGTAATCTTCAATCTGCATTTTCCAAAAGCCAAAGTTGGCTCCATCAAAATTCTCGATTTTTACCTTTACTTCATTTGCCGCCATCATTCCCACTTGAATTTGATTTCGTTTCTAACAAATTATGGCTCTGATACCAGTTGTTAGGAAATTACAAAAATTTCCTTATAATTGGATTTGTGAAGAAGAGAAATAAATTGTAGAAATGGTAAGACACACAAACTTGATAACGGAGTTCAACCAATTATGCCTACGTCTCTGGGTTACTACCGATCTTTTATTTGAGAGAATATTACAAAGTGATTACAGAAAACATTTTTCACTCAACACTCAATCTCATTCTAAGCTTATTTCCTTTTCTTCTTATTGGATTTGAGATGGATTAAGAATAATGAAGAAGAAGGATGTATTTATAAGGTGAGAAGATGGTTTGTGGGGGTTGGTGGCTCGGTAGGTGGCATGGTTGGTAGCAGCCCTATGTTAAACACATGGGTGGTTGTAGCCTTCTAACAGTTAATGGCTGTTGAGAACTAATGCAAGAAGTTATGAAAAAAAAACAGTTGAGGTTTTCTATACATGAATTTATAGATAATGGTTTGCCTAATCAGGAAGTCTTTTAGAGTCGATCACAATATTTCAGTCATCTATCTTAATATATATTTTTAAAAATAAGCTCTTGCCACATAATTGTGTAACCAAAATTATCGATGATTAATTATTGTAATATGAAGATAATTGATTTACGCGATAGAACTTACTTTGGTAGCAAGAAGAAATTAAGGCCATTTTCCCTTCCCACAGTTGTAGTTGGAAGATAATGGCATAACCATTAAGTCCATTTCCCTTTTACCAAAGCAATGATAATAATAGATTAACGCTTATGCTATCGTAACTTACCTTTATGAAAAAATTAACTAAATAAACAACCCCTACCTGTTGCTTATTAAGGGTGTGTTTAAGTGAAATAGTAGCAAGGTATTTTTAGTGGGAAATTTTAGCTGGGTATTTTAGTGGGGAATTGTAATCAGCGGGGAATTTGTTTGGGGTTTTAAGTAGGCCATTTAAGCAGATCATTTAATTTTTAATTTGTTTATTTTTAAAAAGAACAATATCATTAAAACCTGACATTATTATTAAAGCAAAATAATACAGTAAACCGAACAGAACATAAAAATGCAGAAATACAAAAAAAACCGGAACAATAATAGAAATCCTACCTGTTGCCTACTCATTCGTTGATCATATAGGATTTGTAGTCAGCAGAAAGACGATCGTGATTTGTCTCATGCGACAACCTTGGTTTTGCATCGTCATTGTTTAAAATGTAGAATATATCTGTCTTGTTGGGCTGTGTGACTATGTGTAAAGCTTCACTGAAATTAAAATCTACTCCTTCACTCAAACGTTTAATGCGTGCTACCATATCTGCGTAACTTAAAGAATTCCCTATTGACCGTACACTGTTTGTCGTCGAGCTATTTGGGTTCGGACTTTATGTAATTGTAGACTTTTGCACTTTTCAAGCGTGAATGTAATCGATGATGTCAGCCATCTTCTCGTTGATTTCCCCACGATGTTTTCTGAAAACTCCCTTTCGACTTGAAGACGAACAAACGTGTCTATTTGGTTGCACAGGAATATCTTGAACATGGGGTTGAGTTGGCGATTCATGATTCTAAGAAGGAATTGTTGGTGAATTCAAATTTGGTATACTACTTTGCCCTTGTTCTTCTGTATCATTGAGATGACTTTGAAATCCATCAAACGCCCGTGGATTTGGATATGGTCCAGGCGTAGAAGGAGTAAATTGTTGGGGTTGCTCTTCTTGAATAAAAGCGGGCATATACGCCGTATGTCCAGTTGCATGTGTTCCTTGAAATAATTGTTGTTGGAGATCCAAATGCTCAAGAGGTGTCTTTTTGAGTTTCATAATACTTGGACCAAATTCCTATTAGAAAAACAGTAATTATTAACGGTTTTATTAAAAAACAAAACAACATTTTTGAAAAATACCTTTAAACGATCATACGATCCCACCATTCATCTGAGCCTGAGACTGAAATAGTCTGTCGATTAGGATCCCAATTAGCTTCGGTTTTGTTGTTCAAGATTTCCCATTTAGCCCATTCCCTTCGAATACTATCGTGTTTATGTCGAACTTTGTTGTTGTCGATCATTTCCAGAAAATCATCTGCTCTTGAGACGTTGATTTCAACCGTTGTAGCATTATAGCTTTCTGCTATAGCTTTGTGAACCCCTTTTTTGTTGTTACCGTATGCAGTAATGGCGCATTTCAGCAATAGTTTAGTTGACTCACTGGTCCAATGGTGCTTTGGTTGTCTGTTTGACATTGTTCTGAGAGGAAGTGGAGAGAGTTTGGTGTGGAAGAAGAAATGGGAGGAGGAGGAGAATATATAGAGAGAAGTGGGGAAAGAGCCGTTTTGGTCCAACGGCTCCATTTCGAGCCGTTGGGTCAGCGGTCCAAAATGGATCGTTGGCTAACGGACGTTTCCCAATGCCCACTACTCAGTGGCCCGTTTGGACCGTCAAACGCACCCTAAGTCCTATGAGCAAAAACTTCTTATAATCCGATTCCATACCAAAGAAAACTTAGCTAGGTCATTTTCTCCTACATCCGGGTTTTGAATAAAATTCTAAACATTGTTAACATGACAACTGGGTAGGGACACACTGTTTGCAATGTAAATATTTAATAAGAAAATCCCACCTTAAAAAATTGTCAAGAAAAATGTTTTATTAATCCTTTTGCTTTCTCTTTTTTTGACGAGTGAGGAATAAGAGAATCACGAAACTTTGATGGCAAGGTATGGAATCAACTGCACATCATTCTCATTGTATGAATCTGAGTGATTGAACAAAGAAATTCCTAACAAATATATTTTCAATAGTTCTAAACGCACGAATTACCTTATAAGGTCTATGTAATAGTACAAAAAAAGGAATGTAAGGTAACCTCTCCCAAATGATGTACAACACCGTAAACACCACCAAATATTGTGTAGAAAATAGAGTACCATATCTGCATGTCCATAAAATAAACCTATACAACTCGTCCAAGAAATCAAATTAATTAAGATGCTTTATTGAGTACATCTATATGAAAGAAATTATCCCAATAAAGATAGCAACCTTACAAGGATAATTGGCATCCATAAGGCAAAAATTGCACCAGAATACCCTGGTAGAAATGAAGATGGATATAATGAAAATCGAATAGACATGATATACAATTATAAATAAATAAGAAATTACGTAAACTTTGACTTTCCTTCTAGAAATAGCCGATGCCAATTATCCAAATTGGCCTTCAATATCAACTTTGTAAGTTCTACAAGTGGCTTTATCTGAATAATGAACAACAAAATGATAAATAATTATTGTGTGTGTATGTATACACACACACACATGCAGAAAAACAAATAGCATAACTTTAGTTTGTATTTGCTATTTTTGGTTGGAAATGCTCAGACTTAAGCTTCAAAATACAGTGTTGAATGAATAAAAGATTCCAACTGTCAAGCATGACAATTGAAACAAAGGATAACATTGAATATTATTACATGATGAAATTGTTGAAAATGAACTTGGTTTTATAAGGAAACATTAATTATGCAATAGATTCAATTCTTGCATTTACGAAAGGCCAAAATTAATGGTAACAAATTTTAGAATTATCAAATATGTAATAAAGAATTCTAGAGAATGTTTTGTTAAGGAATGTCTATAAATTATAGGACGTTATAAATAGAGGTGTGGTCTCTCATTTCTTGCATAAAGCAAGGAATAAACATCAATAAAGAAAAGTTTTCAATAATACAAAGTTTCTTTCTTATATTATCTCCCACTTTCTCCTAAATAATATTCAACAAAGTGATATCGGAGCTATAAGATCCTTTCAACAACAACAAAAAAACAATGAAAAGAAAGAAGGTTGAAGATCCTATAAGATGGCGAATAGCAGTGTTGCCTTACAGGTTCTGTAACACCCCACGTCCATTAATGTCACTCTCAAAGGGAATGCATTAACTTTCATGGAGTATCATTGGTGAATAGAACATAATATAACAAGACAGATACATATATTGGTACTTGAAAATTTTAAAACAACTTTTATTGCAGCAGAGAAATAGTTTGATTACAACAACTTCATAAACCAACAATAAAACCAAGTACACTTAATATCCATCTTGACAAATTGTTTTCTGAGTACATAAAGTAAAAAACATAAGTAGCCATAAAAGAGATGACTTGAACTTTACTTTCAGCAATCCAAGCACTTCCAAAAGAGAGAGAAAGATCCAAATCAAGCTCCACTAGCACTAGTCCCACCCTGAGGACCTTGGGGGGGGGAGGAAGAAAAGAGGCGAAAACAAAGGGGGTCAGACATAAAGTCTGGCGAGTCCAATAACTTTAACAATATAATTATTAAAGTAATTAGAATAAGGCATAAACTGGTAAAACAAGGAATGACTGTGAAACAGGTGAGCAAGAAAAAAAAACTACAGGAATATTCTAGCGTTAATCTTGCTCCTAATCACTATAGGATAATTACTATACTGCACCAATACTAGTCATCCTAAAAGTTGATCCTGCCTACTGAACAAAATAATAATAATGGTAGTTTCGAGTACCCCTGGTTGTCTTCATAGGTGCCGCCTGCTCCTGTCTCCACTAGTTGTACCCATTACCCTCCCCATTCTAATTACAACATTTATTCATAATATGGTAGTTGGACTTCTAGCTGTCTTCATAGGTGTCGCCTACTCCTATCTCCGCTAGTCGTACCCACTACCTTCCCCATTCAATCGGCTCCCTAACTCGTAGATACCCGTGCTGGTCCCACAGTGAGGTGTATCACTTCCCAAAGTGGCAACCCGATACCACCAAAGATGCACGGCTTATACCTACACGATGCAACAATGTCTTACCTACCAGCCCGGGCCCATGCACGTACATTACCCCGTTGGACTTGCGTTGCCACCGCTAACCCGTTTTGACATCTTACAGTCAAACCCAGTAAGCGTGTCCCGTCCTCGATCTAGATCGAGCTCACTTAGATACTAAATGGGTTACTGGTTGAAAAGGGTCCCCACACTTGACACAAGCTTTCCACCTATGCTTGGTCCCCACTAGGATTTCCCACTTAACCCCCTCTTATTCATGTCTTCTTACATGTTTCAACTTGGTTAAGTGTTTATAATTATATCCCACATGTCACCCATGTTACTCACTTATCAAATCAACATGTGTTATTGGTTAAGCTTATCTTAACCCTATCCGCGTATCAGATATATATATATATATATATATATATGTATGTATAAATATATATATGGTTAAGCTAGTCTTAATCCTATCCACTTATATATTATTGGTTAAGTTGGTCTTAACCCTATCCACTTATATATTATTGGTTAAGTTGGTCTTAACCCTATCCACTTATCAGATCAATATGTAATATTGGTTAAGTTTGTCTTAACCCTATCCACTTATTAGATTTAAAATATATTATTGGTTAAGCTGGTCTTAACCCTACCCACTTATCAAATTAATATATACTATTGGTTAAGCAGGTCTTAACCCTATCCACTTATCAGATCAATATGTATCATATATATATATATATATATATATATATATATATATATATATATATATATATCGTATAACATGTTTTACTTAATTTATTATTAAGTACATCTTAGCTCACAGATACATTGGTTAAGAGAATAATTCCCTAAGTATTAACCTCGAAGACCGAAATCAACATCAGATTGGTACTCAAAGAATTACTCAGCTTAACCAAACTTCTGTTTGTAATTCATATTCGTCTTTGATCAGCATTAATTAATTATTAATGCACAGACCTCTCACTAAGTCGATTGCTTGGGGCCGCTGGATATGCCGGTCAGTTCCGGGCATACTTCCACAACAAGCCAGACTTAACCTTGTGTCTAAGCATCTTTCAATTATGCCTACGACCTCTCACATTAGACTACCGTTTGTAGTTGCTGGATATGTCGGGCGGGTCCGGGCAGTCTTACACCACAAACGAGTCTAACCTCGTGTCTTAGGCATTTATTACTCATTTAATTTATGCCTTTGACCTCTCACATTAGACTATCGTTTGTGGTTGCTGGATGTGTCGGGCGGTTCCTGGCAGTCTTATACCACAAATGAGTCTAACCTCGTGTCTCAAGCATTTATTATGCACTTAATTTATTCACCCCCAATTTGAGTTAATATCCCTATTTTCAAATTGTCAATAACTTCCAAATTAATCTATGTCCATAATTGTCACCTAAATTATGCTCATAATTTCTATGCATATAAATTAGGCCAATTAATGTCTCAAATTTATTATATGATTTTAAGCATTTTATGCCAATTTACACAATATTAATATTTAATAGTTCCCCATTGCCCCTACGTTGTTCGTACGTGTAATACATATAATACGCAGGCTAGCAAATAGCCTAACTCACAAAAACATCACAATTTTGCATAACACGTAAAAAATAGATCTAACTTGCAAATAAAAATAGGCTAGCATGGATCAAAACTTGCATGATTATAATTTATATAATCATAAATTTGCATAATCAATAACTTGCATAGGCAATGGACATATAGAACATAAATTTGCATAAACTACTATGGATCTAAATATAGATCTAAACATGAAATCATGAACTTGCATATATGAATATGGGTTTCACCTAAACTTGCATATATGGAATATAGTTTTCACCTAAACTTGCATATGAATTCCTTCAAACTTGCATATAAATTTAAACATGTAAACTAATATCACATGTTTTACATATAAACTAGCATATGTATATACTTGATTCATATATAAACTTGTGTATAATCCGCATACAGACTTGCATAAGATTCACATACGAACTAGCATATGTAGAAACAGACTTGCATAAGATTCACATACAAACTAGCATATAATTTAACATCCCAAAGTTGCATAAGATTCACATATGAACTAGCATATGTAAAAACAGACTTGCATAAGATTCACATACAAACTAGCATATGATTTAACATCCAAAACTTGCATAAGATTTATATACGAACTAGCATATGATTTAACATCCCAAACTTGCTTAAGATTCACATACGAACTAGCATATGATTTAACATCCCAAACTTGCATATAAACTGATGTCATAAAATAAATCAAGTTAAACATATGTGATTGGACATATGAAATAGATCTACCAACATAAGATAACAAAACTGTCATATGTTCACCAACAGACGATAACAAAGTTAAATAACATCACATGATTCAACAGACATGTTCTCATAATCCAAATTATAACTCATCATAATTAATTTATTAATTATTTTGTGAAAGAAATTGTACTCACAAAGACAGGTTAGAGAAGAAATAATTCGTTCGTCGTTTGTATTAGAATTCTGACTTGTAAATCCGTAAGCTTTAGGAAGAAGAACTATCCTAGCAGCAGCATGGAGGTCAAGAGACTAATTTAGTTTAGGTTTAGAGCTTGAGTCTATGCATGCTTATATAGAAGTTTAATTCAACATAAGCCATTAGATTATCATAGGAGCAAATCACAACCGTCCAGACTAGATAGAGTTATCCAGAATTTCCACCTCTACCCTAGTGACTTAGCAAAAGGTCAGGAAAGACTCAGCAACAAGTCAGAATCGTCTGATTTTAGATCAGCCGCGGGGGGTAGGTTGACCCCCAGGTCCACCCCCTGGTCGACCTGTGTAGGGGAGGTCGACCCCTTGTCGACCCCCTGGTCAACCCTCTAGCAGACCTGGCCTTGGGCGGGAGAAATCCCGCCCAACCCGCTTCCTCGTTTGAATTTTGAATCTAATCTGAACAGTTTTTAATTTATTTAAATTACTGAAACTTCCGAGGGCCATAACTTCTTCATACGAAGTCCGATTTTCAAAAACTTGGACTCTATTCTAAGCAGAATTTCGATAAGAACGCAATGGCGTACCGTTTCCCTTAATTCTCACTTTAACAATTAAGTATTCTTAAATTCGTTCTTTTAATAGTCACAGAAAATTCAGGGTGTTACATTCTCCCCTCCTTAAAGGATTTCGTCCCCGAAATCTTCAAGTTAGGGTGAATGTATATCCTAACATCCAATCATCCATCTACTCAACCATCAAACATAGGCATCCATTGTCCTTACGATATTTCTAATGCCATATGAACATATGCAAAAAGTGTGTGTACATGTTCCTTATCCAATGCAAAATCAGGCGGTCCACTGATTCAGTTGACCTCCTTAATGCAAATCATGATAGTGCCACACGTCCATTATGTATGCGAAAGAATCCTAACGATACATATTATTTCTACATGCGTGCACCACCATTCATCTAAATGCAGCATCCATATGATAACACAACCATTATACATCCATTAAATTAAATATGCACACATATTTACATACAATATGAAAGTGATTGAGCCGATCTAGTGCCTAATGTGTGTGTACATGCATCCGCGAGCAACCACTAGCAACCACTTGCATCCACCAAAAATAACATGTCTTAAACACATGTTTACAACCATAGGGTTTTTCCTAACTAAAGATCGAAGATATCATCACGAAGACATACTAAACGATAGGACAAGTATCAATAAGGCAGTAGAAAAAGGAGAAGTTAAAAACACACCCTCAAAAAGGAAAGGGTACAGCGTAAGCATCTCGTCTTCCGTTTCTCAAGTCGCGTCTCCTTGATCATCTCCTCATTGCACTTTGACCAACTTGACCTCTCTGTTACGTAGCTCTAATACCTTCGTCCCAAGGATGCATGTAGGAGCTCTTCTAATCGTGGAATCTCACTTTACTTCCACTTCTCTAAGCATGCTTGGCTCCACTGCTTCCGTGGTATCTTGTAACACTTCCGCAAATGCGATACGTGAAACATGTCAATGAACATCACTAAGCTAGTTGCCTCTTCTCATGTCCCTCCAAAATCTAGGATACATAACCTCGAAAGATCTTCAAGGATTCTATTCAGTCCTTCCTGTCCATCCATCCGTCTGTGGATGATAAGCGATACTCGTACTTGCCTCCTTTTGCATATCACCTTTTCCTCTTGCATCGAAAACTGCTCCAAGCCCTGTCCCGCAAGCACCAATATACACTGTGAATGGCTTACTTCCATCTGGCAAAACAAAAACTGGAGCTGTGTCGAAGCCCTCTTCAAATGCTGGAAAGCATCGTCACGGTCTACATCCCAAGCAAAAGTCAAGTTCTTCTTCGTTTACCGAGTAAGTGGGGCTGATATCTTCGCGAAGTCCTTAACGAATTTCCTATAATAGCCCGCCAGCCCTAAAAAGCTTCTTACTTCCATTGTGTTCTTAGGAATCTTCCAATCTTGGATTGCCGCCACCTTTTGCGAGATCCACAGCTATCCCCTCCTTAGAGACCACGTGTCCTAAGATCCTCACTTCTTTTCTCCAAAAATGGCATTTGGAGAACTTAGATTTAAGTTGATGCACTCGTAGGGTCTCTAAGACTTTCCTAAGATGTAGGGCATGCTCTTCCTCGCTTCTAGAGGAAATCAAAGTATCGTCCACAAAGACTACCACAAACTTGTTCAGAAACTCCCTAAATACCCTACTAATTAAGTCAACGAAGTACACGGGTGCATTCATTAAACCAAAAGGCATGACGAGCCACTCGAAGAAACCATCAGGAGTTCTAAATGCAGTCTTATTTATGCTGTCTTCAGCCACTCTCAGCTGATGAAACCCTGTAGCTAAATCCAGCTGCGAGAAAACCGAAGCACCAACCAACTGATCGAATAAATCGTCTATCCTCGGCAATGGATGTCTGTTCTTCTTTGTGAGCTTATTCAGCTCTCTATAATCCACGCACAATCTAAGTGAACCATTAGCCTTTGTAGCAAAAACAACCAGAGCACCCCCATTCCGAAATGCTTCTTCTTATGAACCCCTTCTCAAGCAGCTCCTTTACTTTCTTATTGAGTTCTCTTCTCCCCTCTCTCGTAGCCATGTGGCGCAACTGGCCTTGCATTATCTACTAGGTATATTCGAAAGTCTATCTCGCGCCTCGGGGGTAAACCCCGAACTTCATCAAAGATGTCACCATATTCAAAGACCACATGAACGGATTCCAATTCATCATTGGATGCTTCAAGATATTCTAGGTAGCTAAGCATCACCGGACCCCTGGGGTCCCAAGAAATATAAAGGGTCTTGCCGCAACGAGTCAGCAATTCAACTACCCTTCTTTGACAGTCTAGGATGGCACCGTATCTAGCTAGCCAATCCATGCCTAGAATCAAGCCGTAGCCTATGAAGCCAAGAACGAAGGCGTTGCATTCAAACCCAACGCCCAAGATAGACACTCTCAAATACCGATCATCGAAAGATGAGCCGAACCGCCAATAGGATTTGAGACTACTATGGGATCTGTAACTAGACTAGTATTTAGGAGCAGTGTTTCAACTAACGAAGCAGATACAAACGAGTGTGAAGCACCAGAATTCAAACAAGGTTTGAACAGGATGATCAAAAAGAAAAACCAAACTTACAACCAAGATATTTCTACCTCTATCGGGTGTGCCAGCCGTGAGGGAACACGTCTGCCCTCTAAAAGATCCTGTACTTTGCCCTTACCTTTGCCTTTTGCTTCTTTGGACGATCCTAATAAGATGTCCTATTTCTCCGTAACAATAACAACGAGTCTTCTTCTTCTTTCTAACATCTTTATTTAAGTAGTCATGTATTTCACAAGTGTGGCCCTTCCTTTTCTCTTGGCCCCTTGTTATCCTTACCGCCTTTCTTTGGATCTACTTTCTTATCGTGTGTCCTATCCATGTCTCTCCTGCACATTCTCCATTCTTGACCACCTACCAAAATGAGGCTTCGTCCTTCATTAACCAAACAGCTAATTGAACCTTCCTCCTATCATCTATCTTAAAGGTACCAACATGTCCTCCACTTTCTTCTAGCTTTGACAAACGTCCTAGTCCCATGAAGTGGTTTTCTTCCCATCATACGGAAGTTCTTACATATCTTTTAAAAAAAGTCTATACGTGGAGGAAGAAATTCAAAAAAGGAAAGAGGAAGAGATTCAAAACGGAGAATCGAAGGAAAGATATACGGCTCTTGGGGGTTATGTTTTTAAAACAAACTTTTCTCTTGAAAATGCTCTTCTTAAAACATATTTTAGAAAGTATTTCTTTATAAAATGCTTTTGAAAAACAGTTTTTCAAAATCTCTTATCTGTTCTTGTAACCTTCAGCTCTGATACCACGTGCAACACCCCACGTCCATTAATGTCACTCTCAAAGGGAATGCATTAACTTTCATGGAGTATCATTGGTGTATAGAACATAATATAACAAGACAGATACATATATTGGTACTTGAAAATTTTAAAAAAACTTTTATTGCAGCGGAGAAATAGTTTGATTACAACAACTTCATAAACCAACAATAAAACCAAGTACACTTAACATCCATCTTGACAAATTGTTTTCTGAGTACATAAATTAAAAAGCATAACCCCAACATAAGTAGCCATAAAAGAGATGAGCTGAAGTTTACATTCACCAATCCAAGCACTTCCAAAAGAGAGAGAAAGATCCAAATCAAGCTCCACTAGCACTAGTCCCACCCTGAGAACATAGGGGGGGGGGAGAGGAGGAAAAGAGGCGAAAACAAAGGGGGTCAGACATAAAGTCTGGCGAGTCCAATAACTTTAACAATATAATTATTAAAGTAATTAGGATAAGTCATAAACTGGTAAAACAAGGAATGACCGTGAAACAGGTGGGCAAGGAAAAAAAACTACAGGAATATTCTGGCGTTAATCTCGCTCCTAATCACTATAGGATAATTACTATACTGCACCAATACTAGTCATCCTAAAAGTTGATCCCGCCTACTGAACAAAATAATAATAATGGTAGTTTCGTGTACCCCTAGCTGTCTTTATAGGTGCCGCCTGCTCTTATCTCCACTAGTTGTACTCACTACCCTCCCCATTCTAATTACAACATTTATTCATAATATGGTAGTTGGACTCCAAGCTGTCTTCATAGGTGCCGCCGGCTCCTATCTCCGCTAGTCGTACCCACTACCTTCCCCATTCGATCGGCTCCCTAACTCGTAGATACCTGTGCTGGTCCCATAGTGAGGTGTATCACTTCCCAAAGTGGCAACCCGATACCACCAAAGATGCACGGCTTATACCTACATGATGCAACAATGTCTTACCTACCAGCCTGGGCCCACGCACACACATGACCCCGTTGGACTTGCGTTGCCATCGCTAACCCGTTTTAACCTCTTACAATCAAACCCAGTAAGCGTGTCCCGTCCTCGGTCTAGATCGAGCTCACTTAGATACTAAATGGGTTACTGGTTGAAAATGGTCCCACATTTGACACAAGCTTTCCATCTATGCTTGGTCCCACTAGGATTTCCCACTTAACCCCCTCTTATTCATGTCTTCTTACATGTTTCAACTTGGTTAAGTGCTTATAATTATATCCCACATGTCACCCATGTTACTCACTTATCAAATCAACATGTGTTATTGGTTAAGCTTATCTTAACTCTATCAGCTTATCAGATCAATATATATATATATATATATGGTTAAGCTGGTCTTAACCCTATCCACTTATATATTATTGGTTAAGTTGGTCTTAACCCTATCCACTTATATATTATTGGTTAAGTTGGTCATAACCCTATCCACTTATCAGATCAATATGTAATATTGGTTAAGTTTATCTTAACCCTATCCACTTATCAGATTTAATATATATTATTGGTTAAGCTGGTCTTAACCCTAACCACTTATCAAATTAATATATACTATTGGTTAAGCTGGTCTTAACCCTATCCACTTATCAGATCAATATGTATCATATAAATATATAAATATTTTTATATATATCTCGTATAACACGTTTTACTTAATTTATGATTAAATACATCTTAGCACACAGATACATTGGTTAAGAGAATAACTCCCTAAGTATCAACCCCGAAGACCGAAATCAACATCAGATTGGTACTCAGAAAGTTACATAGCTCAACCAAACTTTTGTTTGTCATTCATATTCGTCTTTGATCAGCATTAATTAATTATTAATGCACAGACTTCTCACATTAATCGATTTCTTATGGCCGCTGGATATGCCGGTCGGTTCCGGACATACTTCCACCACAAGTCAGACTTAACCTCGTGTCTAAGCATCTTTCAATTATGCCTACGACCTCTCACATTAGACTGCCGTTTGCGGTTGTTGGATGTGCCGGGCGGGTCCGGGCAGTCTTATACCACAAACGAGTCTAACCTCGTGTCTTAGGCATTTATTACTCATTTAATTTATGCCTTTGACCTCTCACGTTAGACTACCGTTTGTGGTTGCTAGATGTGTCGGGCGGTTCCGGGCAGTTTTATACCACAAACGAGTCTAACCTCGCATCTCAGGCATTTATTATGCACTTAAAGTATTCAACCCCAATTTGAATTAATATCCCTATTTTCAAATTGTCAATAACTTCTAAATTAATCTATGTCCATAATTGTCACCTAAATTATGTCCATAATTTCTATGCATATAAATTAGACCAATTAATGTCTCAAATTTATTATATGATTTTAGGCCATTTTATGCCAATTTTCACAATATTGATATTTAATATTTCCCCATTGCCCCCACGTTGTTCGTACGTGTAATACATACAATACGTAGGCTAGAAAATAGCCTAACTCACAAAAACATCACAACTTTGCATAACACGTAAAAAAATAGATCTAACTTGCAAATAAAAATAGGCTAGCATGGATCAAAACTTGCATGATATAATTTATATAATCATAAATTTGCGTAATCAATAACTTGCATAGGCAATGGACATATAGAACATAAATTTGCATAAACTACCATGGATCTAAATATAGATCTAAACATGAAATCGTGAACCTGCATATATGAATATGGGTTTCACCTAAACTTGCATATATGGAATATAGTTTTCACCTAAACTTGCGTATGAATTCCTTCAAACTTTCATATAAATTTAAACATGTAAACTAATATCACATGTTTTACATTTAAACTAGCATATGTATATACTTCATTCATATATAAACTTGTGTATAATCCGCATATGGACTTGCATAAGATTCACAAACGAACTAGCATATGTAAAAACAGACTTGCATAAGATTCACATACAAACTAGCATATGATTTAACATCCCAAACTTGCATAAGATTCACATACGAACTAGCATATGTAAAAATAAACTTGCATAAGATTCACATACAAACTAGCATATAATTTAACATCCCAAACTTGCATAAGATTCACATACGAACTAGCATATGATTTAACATCCCAAACTTGCTTAAGATTCACATACGAACTAGCATATGATTTAACATCCCAAACTTGCATATAAACTGATGTCATAAAATAAATCAAGTTAAACATATGTGATTGGACATATGAAATAGATCTACCAACATAAGATAACAAAACTGTCATATGTTCACCAACAGACGATAACAAAGTTAAATAACATCACATGATTCAACAGACATGTTCTCATAATCCAAATTATAACTCATCATAATTAATTTATTAATTATTTTGTGAAAGAAATTGTACTCACAAAGACAGGTAAGAGAAGAGAATAATTTGTTCGTCGTTTATATTAGAATTCTGACTTGCAAATCCCTAAGCTTTAGGAAGAAGAACTATCCTAGCAGCAGCATGGAGGTCAAGAGACTAATTTAGTTTAGGTTTAGGGATTGAGTCTATGTGTGCTTATATAGAAGTTTAATTCAACATAAGCCGTTAGATTATCATAGGAGCAAATCACAACCGTCCAAACTAGATAGAGTTATCCAGAATTGCCACCTATGCCCTAGTGACTCAGCAACAGGTCAGGAAAGACTCAACAACAAGTCAAAATCGTCTGATTTCAGATCTGCCCCGGGGGGTAGGTCGACCCCTTGGTCGACCTGTGTAGGGGAGGTCGACCCCTGGTCGACCTGGCCTTGGGTGGGAGAAATCCCGCCTAGCCCGCTTCCTCGTTTGAATTTTGAATTTAATCTGAACTATTTTTAATTTATTTAAATTACTGAAACTTCCGAGGGCCATAACTTCTTCATACGAAGTTCGATTTTCGAAAACTTGGGCTCTATTCCAAGCAGAATTTCGAGACGAACGCAATGGCTTAACCTGTTTCCCTTAATTCTCACTTTAACAATTAAGTATTCTTAAATTCGTTCTTTTAATAGTCACAGAAAATTCAGGGTGTTACAGGTTCCAATGCTTACTAATATTAACTATGATAATTGGAGTTTAAGGATGATGTCTCTTCTTGGAGCACTTGATGTATGAGAGATAGCTGAGAAAGGATATACCAAGATAGTCTATTTCAAACTCAAAGAAATAAATTGAGCAACTCAAGGACGAGAGACAAGAAGGCTCTCTGTCTAATTTATCAAGCATTGAATGATGACACTTTTGAATAGGTTTCAGGATCAAAATCAGCAAAATAAGCACGGGAGAAGCTTCAGATATCTTGCAAAGGAGCTGATCAAGTCAAAAAGGTGTGTCTTCAAACTTTAAGAGGAGAATTCGAAACTTTACATATGAAAATAGGTGAATTTATTTCTGATTACTTCTCAAGGGTTTTGGTTGTTACTAATAATCTATAAAGAAATGGTGAGAAATTAGTTGATGTAAGAATTATGGAGAAGATTCTTAGATCACTAGATCCAATGTTTGAATATATTGTCGCTATCATTGAAGAAACAAAAAACTTGGAGACCATGGCAATAAAGGAACTTTTAGGCTCATTGCAAGCTTATGAAGAAAAGAAAAGGAAGAATGAAGAGACCGTGGAGCATGTTCTTAAGGAAGATTGATTCAAAAAATGAAGAAAGTAATCGAAATCAACAAAGATGGGGTCATGGTCAAGAACGAGGAAGAGGACGTGGATATGGACATGGATGAGGTTGGATGGCCAACAATGAAAATAACTATAGAAACAATAATCAAAGAGGAGAAAGCACAACTAGAGGTCGTGGGAGAGGCAATTCAAATTCAAGGAATGACAAGTCATGGATCAAATGCTATGGTTGCTACAAATTTGGACACTATGCTTCTGAATATAGAGCTCCAAGAAATAATAAAGTTGAAGAGAAGACCAATTACGTTAAAGAAAGAAGTACAGAAGATGGTATATTACTATTGTCCTACAAAGAAAATGAAAAAGGGGAAGATAATCAAGGGTACCTAATTACCGACGCAACCAACCATATAAGCGGGAAAAAAATGTTCATAAAGCTTGATAAAACAGTAAAGGGAAACGTGACATTTGGAGATGAATCAAAGGTAGCGGTGAAAGGCAAAGGAAATGTTTTTATCTGGTTGAAGAATGGAGAGCATCAATTCATTTCTAATGTTTGCTATGTGCCAAACATGAAGAGTAACATCTTGAGCCTAGGGAAACTCTTAGAGAAAGGTTATGATATTCAATTAAAAGATAATAACCTTTCCATAAGAGACAGTGCACAAGTAACCTCAATATTAAGGTACCAATGTCAAGAAATAGAACGTTTGTGCTCAACATTAAACATGATGTCTCCCAATGCCTTAAGGCATGTTACAAAGATGTTTCTTGGCTTTGGCATCTTCATTTTGGACATTTTAACTTTAGAGGACTAAAATTTCTCTCCAAGATGGAAGTGGTGAGAGGATTGCCTTGCATAAGTCATCCCAATCAAGTGTGCGAAGAATGTTTACTCAAAAAGCAATTCAAAATGGGTTTTCCAAAGGAGTCATGCTCAAGGGCTAAGAAACCATTAGAACTCATACATATGGATGTATGTGGGCCGATCAAGCCAAGGTCACTAGGTAAAGTTAACTATTTCCTTATGTTTATTGATGATTTTTCAAGAAAAACACGTGTGTAATTTTTAAAGGAGAAATCAAAGGTGTTTGAGAACTTCAAGAAGTCCAAAGCTCAAGTTGAGAAGGAAAGCGACCTTGTGATAAAAGCCATGAGATCTGACCATGGAGGAGAGTTCACATCAAAAGAATTTCAGAAGTATTGTGAAGATAATGAAATTCGATGACAACTAACAGTGCCTAGATCTCCTCAGTAAAACAGAGTAGCAGAAAGGAAGAATAGGACAATTCTTGAAATGGCGAGGAGCATACTCAAATGTAAGAGGCTACCAAAGGAATTTTGGGCGGAAGCTATGGCATGTGTTGTTTATCTATCAAACTGATCTCCAACGAGAAATGTGTGGGGGAAGACACCACAAGAAGCATGGAGCGGAGGGAAGCATGACATTTCTCATAGAGTTTTTGGAAGTATAGCTCATGTACATGTACCAAATGAAAAGCGAAGCAAACTGAATGAGAAAAGTGAGAAGTATATTTTTATTGGTTATGACACAAACTCTAAAGACTATAAGCTTTACAATCCCAATACGAAGAAAATAATAATTAGCCGAGATGTCGTATTTGACGAAGAAGGAGAATGGGATGGGAGATGTATGATGAAAATTGCAACTTCTCTCCATGTTTTGAAGGAGATGAAATACAACAACCAAGGATCGAACAATTAAGTGAAGAGCTTACTTCCCCGCTAGCTTCACCAATGACAAGTGGTCAAGAAGATGAAAGCTCAAGTGAAAGGGTATCTCGCTTTAGAAACCTTCAAGAAATTTATGATGTAACATAAAACCAATACAATCTTACTGTCTTTTCTCTATTTGCGGATTGTATGCCTATAAACTTATAAGAAACTTTGCAAAAGAGAAGTTGAAGAAATGATATGGACGAAGAAATAAAGGCGATCAAGAAAAATGACACATGGGAGTTAGCTTCACTTCCAAAAAGACATAGGGCGATTGGTGTCAAAAGGGTGTGCAAAGTAAAGAAAAATGACAAAGAATAAACCAAAATTTTTGTGGACAACAAGTCAGCAATTGCTTTTGCCAAGAGTCCAGCCTTTCATGATCGAAGCAAGCATATTGATACATGCTATCACTACATTAGAGAGTGTGTCGCTAGAAAGGAAGTGCAAATAGAGTACGTAAAGTCTAATGATCAAATAGCCGATATTTTCACCAAGTTGAGGAATTTGCCAGGAATAATAAAACCAAGTTTATGGCCCAGAAGGGGGGGGGGATGTTGAAAATAAACTTGTTTTTATAAGGAAACGTTAATTATGTAATAAATACAATTTTTGGCATTTAGGAAATGCCAAAATAAATGGTAACAAAATTTAGAATTATAAAATATGTAATAGAGAATTCTAAAGAATGCTTTGTTAACAAAAGTCTAGTAAAAAAGAGTCTAGAACATTTGCTATGTTATAAATAGAGGTGCGTTATCTCATTTGTTGTATCAAGAAAGGAATAAACATCAATAAAGAGAAGTTTTCAACAAAGTTTCTTTCTTATATTCTCTCCCTCTTTCTCTAAAAAAATATACAATAGAAATATGTAACAAAGACACTCAGGCATAAGCCGCAAATTGGAAGCCTCTCCCCATATAAGAAGGTATACAACAATATATAATGATTTGTATTGTTGCACTTCTTGTTTCACATATGGCATTCAGCAAAACAATAAAGATGTTAAATGCAATGAAATAATAACTTAATGGAAATAACAATCACATGATTAAATCCTGAACACATATGACAATGAAAGAATTTTCCTCCTTAGTATAAGCAAGCTAATACAAGCATGGAAGGCACTATAAAAAAAAAATCTTACAGAAGGTTTGCTGTTTCTTCCTAAGAATTTGCACCAATTCTTATAGTTTTTGAAAAGTTTCATCATTAGTTCATTCACTGCCCTGTTCATCAAGCTGGAAAATAAAATGAAATTTAGTAGTTATCATATAACCCCAATTGAATTATGATAAGCTAGATGAGATAAATAATTTACACCATTGTCATTGATGCAGGTCTGGGATTAAGCCTTACATGCATGTTAGCAAGTAATAACATAAGACACTCTCGTTCGCTACACTTTCTGTTTGAAGAAATAACAGCATGTTCGTTCCATTATCATGAACGATGCTAGTTGAATAGGCAGCTTCTTTTGATCCACATAACTAATAGCTGATAAGAAACATATGGTTTACCTGAAACCCAAACCAGCATTGCAACCACTCAAGTAAATCAACATACTTACATGTCTCTTTATTAGTTGCTGGTGATGACACTACAAGAATGGTCTCATATAGCGACAGCTATTAGCTGTCGAAGGCCATCACTATATAAGCTGATGCTAACAAAATAGCGTAATTCTAGCGATGACTTTGGTCACCTCACTTGCACAAATCTGAACACATGGTTTTTTTGTGGACCATCTCTGAATCGTCATGAGCCATTGCAGCCATGGTAAGATAATCGTAACTAGTCGTCGCAAACCGTAGTTAAACTAGGCGTACAGGTCATAACAAGCCGTCGCTAACCATAGCTATTCTAAGCACGCAGGTCGTAGCTAGTCGTTGCCAGCTGTAGTACTACGTGACTGATAAGCCATCGCCAACCATAGTTAGTCGTCGCTTATCTGAAACTGTTTTGTTGTTTTCCTAATACAATGTTTCCCTCAAACCACCCATACACATGTCTATTCACTCCACAATTCATATAAGATCAAGTCCACAACCAAATATGTTATATAGTCTCAAATTCATATTACGAACCAATATATATATATATATATATATATATATATATAGAGAGAGAGAGAGAGAGAGACCATAAACTAACTAATAACATGTAAATAAACAACATTAAACATTCCGGAACAAACCATCACATCCACCACCATCATAACAAACCATATCTATAACATCATGTCCATAAACAAGCATTATATCCACAAACCATCAATAAAAAGCCAAATCCATAACCATCATTTTTATATTTACATATGTTATAAAATAAAATAAAACAGACAAGTATCTACTCGTCTCCACCATCGTTATCCTCGTCGCCCTCATCATTCCCATCACCCAACCCAGCCTCATCCTCAGGCATTCTCCCATGCTCAGATAGAAATGCAGCGATCCGCTCATTGACCATGACAATCAGTCCACTCTTCCTCCGTTCCTGCATCTCAGTCATCTGCTGACGGGGCGTGGCGATCTCCTCCTCCTACTGTTATCTCCTATAAGATGTCTCGGTCATAGCTACATGTAATATTTTATATTATGAGTTTTGATTTATATTATTCTATTAAGATTATGTAATGATCTCAAATACCACAAATTTAATATAACATTACGTATCATCGTTAGTAATCAACACATAACCATCTCATATCCAAGTTCACGATAAATCAATATATCCACTAAGTACATTTATTTTCTAGAAATTCATATTTTATTTTCTTAAAATCCTTCTATTTTATTAAGTAAATCGTTATACTTCAAAAGCTACCATACCGCGATTTTTTTTAAAATTTTGATTTTGATATAATTCAAAATCTACCAGATGAAATATCAAATTTTCTCTTCTATTAGAAAATTATAATCCAATAGATTCGAAAAATTCTTGTTTCAAAGAATTTTGACTTATATTGTATAATATACACCCATTCAATTTTAGACCGTCGCTAGGGCATGTCACTATTTCCACACTTCCTTGTAGTGTAATGGTAAGCCTCTAATGTTATTGATAGCCCAAAAAAAGCAGCTTTAGTCTGACTTGAAATTGCTTATAATGTTAAAGTTAAAATAAAATAAAAAGGAAACTTTGTTCAGGATATGGATGGAGTCTCCAGAAATAATATATAACCTCTGGGAAAGGCATAATTGTTTGCTGATCACATCGAGGATGGAGAGGAAGAATATTATATGGACGATATGTTCTAGAACTTTCTTCATTAAGCTCATTTGTAAGCACTTGTACAGAAATACGACAGAACATAAATGAAACAATTCTTTTATACCACTGTATTCAGAGAGGAAAATTAATAATATCATCAACCTCGGGACTAGCTCCAGATAAAACTGCTTTCAATACTTCAGAGAGAACAAATATGATTTCATGTGCATTCATCAATTTCTTTCTGCAGTGAATTTGAGTTTGAGATCAATTTATGTGCTGGCAGATGAAAATTTAAACAATTTCTTTTACCATCAAAAGAATACTTAAAATGTAGCTGGAATCTATTTTAAAATTATTCTAGATTGTTTTTTCGTTAAAAGAAAAAAGAAAAATATAATTACTTGTAGTAGAAGGATTTCAATTCCCGAGCATCACTTATTTCCTTTCTCATACTAGCGGTAGCATCATTATCCTAATTATATAGTAAATATGATCATAATCATAGTATGAAGGTTAATGCACTAAGTACAGAAGAAGTTCGTATTGACATTATTAAGAAACAGATAGAATAGTTAAAAGCCAAGTAAGTTTTCTCAAAAAGAACAAAAAGGAGAAGAAAAGAAAGGTGTTAAGAGTAGAAAAAATGCCGCAATAAAATAAAAAAACAAAATAATTAAGAGAAAAGATAAGATAGGACGATAGAAAACTGCTTTCAATACTTATTCCAATAGATCTTGATTACAATATGGTAAAACGTGACTCCATATTACAATAGATCTACCTATTCCAAATTATATAGCTTAAGATAAATAAATAAACATGTAAAATATCAATCTCTGTTGCATCCTCACATCATTAAAACGGCACATAAACTTGAACTTCATATTGCACAATATACAGTGATGGTTAAGACACAATGAAGAAGATTGCTGTGATAGAAAAAAAAGAAAAGAGAATTGTTTGGTGTTCCTTTTTAGGAGTATGAGCATTGCATATCACATGTGTAGATGTACGCATGCAGAGGGACAGAGGCAGAAGAGCATTGCATATCACATCAAGTAAGCAAGTTAAAAACCTAAAAAATATGTACCAACTCAAGGCGTCGAAGAAGAGAGGTTTTGAATTGTTGAACACCACGTCCGCTTGACAGAGGATCCATTATATGTGCTCTTTCAAATGCATGGAATCTGCCTGCAACAAAATAGAGTAAAATCCATCATAGATACATGCAAGCAAAGTAGAAGTATAGAACACAATTCATCACGGATATTTGCAAGTAAGGAATGATTTTAACAAATTGTAAGGAGATAGTAATTAAGTTTTAAGTTCAACTAACATGTAACTAGACTTGCTAAGTCTGGACAGAACAATTATAACTAGACTTACTTTAGTCTGTGGCACCAGGAACATCTCCAATGGTCAGAATTCAGCTCTAGGAAGCTGAATTTTGTGAATGTTGATATCCAATAGGTAAATTATGTAATTATTCAGTATGCTATTTTTCCTTGAGCTTGAAGGTGCTTGAGATCGACTGGCTCAAGGGGTTTTGAGTGCTTATTCACCAAAAAAATTGAAGCATATTTAATAGACTTTAGCACATTTATTTATCAACTTTTATTCTTAACAATGTATAATTTGTTATGAAACCTAATATTACATAAAGAAATATATAAAAATTAAAATCTGAGTTATATTATGATGACTGAATCTTGTACTGACACAAGATCCAAGGCTGAACAATAAAAATTTGGAGTCGTTTCCTTCAATGTGGTTGAAGATACTAAACAATTTCGTCCACCTCTACTTTATACTCATATCCGAGAACAAACCTATTCTGACCAATTTTTTCCTTCAATTTTGGCCTTCTTGAGTTCGTAATTATTTACACAAATCGAAAAAATAAAAGGCAAATTCTATTGCAACCCACGTTTTTAGGTAGTAGCCCCCCAAAATAAGACAAAAACCGTATACCCCTAAAATTAGTAAGTAGCCCCCCCTATTTTTCAAAGTTGCCCCTCCCTTCACTTCTCTTCTCTCTCGTTTTCGCATATCCCCCAAAAAAAACCACCGCGACTCCTTTTCCTTCGCATTTTCTTTCCTTTTCCATCGCATTTTCTTTCGACTCCTTTTCCATCGCATTTTCTTTCCTTTTTCCGGTCGGAAGCAGCTCGAATTCAGCAAGTAGAAGGTAAGTTTAATAATTTAGGGTTTTGTAGTTAGGGTTTTGAGTTTATAGTTGTGGAGTAAGTGATAGGATTGAAGATTGACTCGTTTTTGTTGCTTTTTGTGGTATTTGTGAATGGAAATCGATGATTTTGTTGATATTTGTGGTGCTTTTGAATCTGCAGAATTGGGATTTTTTTTTTTAAAATTGTTCCAGGCAACCACGCACTGTAAAAACGTGGAAATAGGGTGAACCACGTATAATACATACGAGTATTACACTTTTTCCACGGGAAGAAAAATCGAGGAATGGTTTCAAACCACGTAGTGGCTGAACGTGGTTTGTGTACGTACCACGTATGACTATGGCGTGGGGACCTGTAATTTTGAAAAAAAATTAGACGATGACTTTAACTAACCCAATCTATTTGTAAATTTATAGATGTCTCCTCGTAAACCAATGACTGCTTCAGAAAGAAGAAGAAGAGCGGGCAAGGCAGCCGAAGGCACAAGTGGAGACATGAATGTGGGGACAGATGAAGAGCGACACAGTGAAGCTGAGGATCAGTTCAGAATTGTAGTAAGGGGAAGTGGCGTCCAACGGCCAGAAGCAGAAGAACAACACGATGAAGAAGAGGATGAAGAACAACAAGATGAAGAAGAGGGTGATGAAGAAGAAGGTGATGAAGAAGCTTTAAATGAGAAAGGAGGGCCAAGAAATAATGATGTGATTAGAGAGTTTGATACTCATGTAGCTTCTATGATATGGCTCGATCAGGTACGTGGCTATTATTTATATTAAAGTGAATTATAATTATTTCATTTTTATAACTTTCCAATAAATTTGTGTAGGACCGAGGACCACTAACATGTGTAAATCATGCTCAAAAGGTATCGGAGTGGAAGATACCGGATGATGCTACTAGATTTAAAGCCATCGTTGAGATGTCAGGTTTATATCCTATTGTGAGCACTTGCTACAAGAGCATCAACAAGAACTTGATATCGGCTTTCGTAGAGCGATGGTATCCAGAGACTAACACTTTCCATTTGTCATTCGGTGAGATGACAATTACTTTTGATGATGTCGCGTCTCTATTACACATTCCAATTGAAGGCAAACCGATACAGAGCATGACATATGACAAGGAACAGGCGGTTAGTCTTGTTCACAAGTATCTTGGAATTTCAAAACAAGTAGCTAGGATGGAAATGAATGACCAGGTTGGTTATAAGCTAAGTTTGTCTGCGTTGCATGGTGTATTTGAAGATGTAAGCGATGAGTGGACCGATCGAGCTATTAGACGTGCCGCTCGGGCGTATTTGTTGTTTTTGCTTGGCAACACGTTGTTTGCGGATAAAAGCAAGACTCATGTGCACGTCTGCCTTCTAGAACCACTTAAACATTTGAATTCTGTTAGCACATACTCTTGGGGTTCGGCAACACTTGCTTTTTTGTACAGGCAGCTTGGATTAGCAACTCGTATGGGCGTGAAACAAATTGCCGGATTTCTTTGTTTACTTGAGTCGTGGATTTTTGAGCATTTTCCTTGCTTTCATCCATCAACAAATCTTTACTATGAGAATTTACCACGTGCTGCTTGGTGGAATCCGTCTATAGATTGTGGCGCTTCACTAGCTAAACTTCGTATATTCCTTGATAACATTCAAGAAGATCAGGTAAATTACTTCATTTCACAAATAACTAATAATTATTTATTACATGTAGTAGTAATAATTTTCTATATCTTTGAATAGGTTATCTATGATCCTTATATTTATGCACGACACTATCATCCGTTCCATCCTATATCTTGGTATAGTGGTTGCATTCTCTGTATGAATGTTGTAGAACCATATCATCCCGACAGAGTACTCAGGCAGTTTGGCAGAGTTCAGAACAATCCCGCGGCACCTATTCCTCCTGTAGCAACAAATGCACGCCGTGGTACTACATCTATGACATACACCCGAGTACGATATCAATTCTTGGAAAGTATATGGGAGAATTGGTACAATCATGTGATAGCAGAAGGGCGTAGATCAATACCACTACATCAATCCTCCTTGAGTTACACAGATGATTATATGGAGTGGTATAGAGAACACGGTGTCTTGCGTGTTCACAATCCGCTACACCTACCGGATGATGTTGTGCTTGGAGCTCCACATTTTCAGCCTACCTACAATCAGTTATACTCGTTATGTTTCAATTATTTATTTACTTTAGATTTGTTTTCCAGGATAATATCCTTGTTTAATTTTTATTTTCTAGCTCCACACTATGTTTTAATTTCAGTTTGATTTATTTTCTACAGACCATTCAAGACGTGCATGGGATGTTGAATGAACCAAACCCTCAAATTGATAATGCTCGGATGCCGTTGGACGCTACTATAGGCCTCATGTTTAAGTGTTGTTTAGTTTAAGTTTGATGAACTTTTATTTTGGACGTGATATGTAATGTAACTTTTATTTAAGTGTTGTTTAAATTTGGATGGACATGTTTGATCATGTGATGTATTTTGAAAATAGAATGCTAATGTAATGGCTTTTGGATTGTTTAATTTGATCTAGTGGTTTAATTGTGGTCGATTTTCATATTAATGTTTTCCAGTTGTTCAGTACACTGTTATGTAATTTTTCATGTTTGACAGTTTTTTTTATTTCTGTTACAGCCACGCTCTGTAAAAACGTGGTCGGGAAGAAAACCCTGTAGAGACTTTACGTGGTCAGAAGGTAATCCACGTTTTACCACTACGTGGTTGGTTGGATTACCACGTAGGACTAATTCGCGGTTTTCTAACCAACCACGCAGAAAGGGTGGACATAATTTTTTTAAAGAGTTTCTGGAAGTCCTCTCGCTCTGTAAAAACGTGGTTTTAGCACTAACCACGTATTGACTACACGTGGTTCATTGTTTTACCCCGTATGTTTCTAACATGGTTATTCTTCTAACCACGTAGGTCCTCAACGTGGATGGCTTGCATACCACGTTTTGTCAGTCCGTGTGTGCCCAGAATTTCAAAAAAAATATGTCAACCAAACTGTATCAACAAATAACACATATTATATACACAGAACGAAAAATAATAATTAACAACACACTTTCCAATTGCCAAATAGTGGTTTAATACAATATCCAAAGAACAACCAATTTCCTAATACATTCTCATTTAATTAGACGAACAAAAGTACAACCAATCAAACGTATGCCAACCAAACTATTTCCACTCTGCATACAAATTTCTTTCCTCCCAAGCTTGTCTCCTATCGTTGTAAACATGCTCCCAGTCGCTAGCATCCCGGTCTCGAGCCTTGAACCATTTTCTGTAAATAGGTGGCACGGGATGTTTGTCCTCAAGTTTAACCTGCAAGCCATGAACCGTGAGGCTTGAAAATATTCGTCATATTTTATAAGCTATGAATATAAACGTTACATACCTGAACAAAATAATCTTGGTTGACAAAAGCTATCGCAATTTCTTTGCGTAGTACTGGTGGAGGTGTCTTTCCTCTCAATGGTGGTATTGTCATCGTAAGCCTTTCACTAATGCTGAATAGAACAACATTGTATCTAGTTGCAATAATATATCCAACATCAGGCATTGACATCCATTTTTCCATTGGTGCAAAATCTTCATCTTCGTGTAAAAGGCTTTTGAGAATAACTGAACTTCTACCATGTTCTACAAAAACTTTATCGTACACACTCTGGTGCTCATATAGCTCGTCGTGCAATTGTGTTCTAATTTCGCTCCATCTAGATTCTCCCAATCCAAGCAAAGCAGCCACGCATCGGTATCCACAATTACCGTCTGATCGAACGTCCACAATATCTGTGACAAAAGCCCTCATCTCTAATGGAATTTGATGCAGATACATTCTCATGCCTTCAGTTTGTTCCTCCATCTGCAAATTTAATAAAGTAGGTTATTATACAACTCATGTGCATTCAAATAAAATGATTATTACCTTTTTTGGTTTACGAATAGGAAGCTTATCCGTTCGAGCTTTTTTTGAAGTATAAGAACTTTGGGAATAAACACTTTCAACAAGCTCAAATGACGAAGCCATCCGTTTAGTTGAAGTATTAAAACTTTTTTTGCTTTCTCTTCCACGTGTCTTTATTTTGCTTTTCGGAGATGCAAGAGACGTCGTTCGCGGTTCTACAATCTCCAACATTTTTTTATAAATTTGCATTTGATACGGAGCATCCATTTTTTTCACTTCGTTTATTAATTTTTCCATTTTCTCCGCTATCCCCGCATCTTTTTTTCCACTTATTTCAACAAGGTGAAGTCTCGTCCAATGAACATCAATCATATCAAGCGATATTGCCGTAGCAGGTCCAAGTTGAGCTAACTCATGCGCACAAGGCAATCCATGTGTTCTACGAGGAACACATCCGCATAACCTTTCTTCGTCACTAACATCTTTTACTCTCTGAAGTTCGGAATGCAACAAATCAAGTGCCTTAATAGAAACAAAACCTCGTAAATTTCTGAACTCTCGTATATGAAATATGTGCTTTACTTTGGTTATACTTTGCTCAAATGATGCTTTAAGTTCGGTGAACGAGAGTTCCAATAATGAATGCATCTTCGTCCAGGCTTGTTCAAAATTGCATAAACTACTAGCTAAATGTTTCTTCAATTTTGAATGAGCAGACTCAGCCCTGCATTGACACATGTACATAAGTTAGAACTAATCACAACAATTACTCTTTCAGTAATTGTTACAACAATTAGTAAACAAAATTACCGATTAGACGTGTAATTTCCAAAATGCTTGTAGTCGTCAGTCCATGCTTGCACAAATCTATCTTTGTAAGTATCCAACCATATCTCGTGAATATACTTCAGAAGTGAAGTATGGCTTGCATACTTTTCGTGCAACACTTGTAAATTCTCATTATAGGCAACGATATTTTTTGAACACACTAATTCATTCCAATCAAATAAGAAAGACTTCTTCTCTTCAAGCTCCATACCTTTTACTTTTTTTGCATATAAGTGAGAACATTATTTTTAATATGCCACGTGCATAACATATGAGCAGACTCAGGAAACACAAATCCAATAGCATTAATTAGTGCCGTTTCTCTATCAGAAATAAAGACTGATGGCATTTCCACTTCAGAATCAACCAACATTGATTTCAACCTCTCTAATGCCCACATATAATTTTCCTCTTTTTCGGCAACTAAATAAGCAATGGCTATACAAAATGTAAGATCCGTGCTAGTAACTCCAACAATCTCAAGTAACGGCATTTTGTATATGTTGGTTTTATACGTACAATCTAATATGATAACCCTAGGAAATGTACGTAAAAAATCCAAACTAACAGGATGTGCCCAAAAGATATCTTTAATAATATCAGTACCATCTAATGTCTTACGATGCCATTCAAAGTAATCAAATTCTTTCAACTTACTAAGGAAGTATTGAACTTGTGATCGCCCTGCCCGTTCAATAGCATTCTGGGCTTTTATCACATTGTAGATTGTTTTGATTGTGGTAGAATTTGAAGTATCATTTCGTTTAAAGGTGGCTAAAATTTCTTTTGGCTTTACCAAATTCTTATGCATCTCTATAACTAACCTGATCTCAGCTTCGGTTAGTCGACCAATATACGAGTGACCTTCTGTATTTTTCAATTCGGAATGATTGTGAACACCATTGACAACATGCAATCGCCAATCATCTAAAGTTCCAAGTTTCTCGCCTTTCAGTCTAAATGGGCAATTGCATTTTTTGGTACCCGTAAGTCGGAGATTTTTCGGTTGGAAATCTTTTCGCTTCTTGTAAACGCCACTTCGTTCACAAGCAAACGTGATTCTTGGTTTCTTGACTGAAGCACCGGTATCCGATTTCAAGATTATAATAACAAAACCAAGACGCTTTCCAGTATCACGAACCCAATCAACTAATTTTTTCCGTGAAGGATATATCTGCATTTAAAATGTTATATAAAATGTAAGTATTCACGATTTATTTCAGCATTAATCAAAGAAAACGTACATCATAAGTCGTGAACTCATTTGAATAATCCAATACTATCTCATCATCCTTTTCTTCATCACTAGAGAATGCTACAATCTGCACAAAACATATACAACAAACTTTAAGCTCAAACCAGAAAAATATAACTTACCCAATTTTGTGTGGTATATAATAAAACCACGTATAATGAGTACGGGGAATATCTAGAGACCTCGTATTGGTCAAACGTGGTATTATTTCTTTCCACGTTGTATGACTACGTGGTTTATATACTTTCCTAGTAGGTTCCCTACGCGGTTTATTACTAATTCACTCATATCGCACTGCATCGGCTGTACTTGAAAAGTGAAAAAAAAACTCAAATTCTAAATTTTTCTTCAATTACCTACTGCGATTGGGATGAGGAATCATCTTCTCCTTCAAAATCCATTGTATTCTTGTTTGCAAATCAAATTTTTCTTGAGTGATTTGAAATCTAGGGTTTTTTGGAGCTTAGGTGTTTTTACTGACAGTAAAGTTACGATGTTCTGCGTTTACATGAGAAGATAAATCTTAAGGGCAATTTAGTCATTAAAATTTTAATTTTTTAAGGGGGGGCTACTAACTAAAAACAAGGGTTGAAATAGAATTAGCCAAAATAAAATTAGCACATAAAGCCAATGGTAACTGTTAAAGAAGAAGTTATTCTACTCATCAACTTTTAAAAATAATGCAACTAAAATAAAACGCACGCTCCATTGTAAATAAGCTAAACTTACATAAGTAAGCAACACGAGGCGACTCGCTCTCGATCTGATTAGCGACTCGAAGAAAGGGCCTGACCTCAGACACAAGTATCGACAGAATCTTCTCGCTGTCGAACTTCTCAGGTACGTAGCTCGAAATAATAGATTTCCTAACCGCTGTGGACGTGCTTGCTTCTTCTTCGACAATCTCATCCATGATGGTTACGGAATGATTCCTGAATCTTTAGTGGATGCATTCGCAGTGCTGATTGTCATGTACTTTATAAAGCAAAAGGCGAAGATTTGAATTTGAATTTTTGTGCTTTAGCGTGTGCTTTTTCTTTTGAGCTGAGTTTGCAAGAGGGAAAAAAGGGATCTGTTAGTGGTTTACGAGTATGCAAAGAGAATTAAAATTTAAAGTGGCGGCCTTTTATAAATGCAAAGATGGCGTTGTTGAAAATGCAAAGAGAAGGGTCCGTTGGGCAGCCACTTTCTGGCACGTTTGAGAAGGTGCTTGCGTCCGCGAGCACAAAATTCTACGGTCAAATGGCCCTCTCCCAGGACATTGAAAATTTATCCGTTGGTGCAACCCCTTCCTCTTCTTCTCCATCAACCCGAACACAACCCCTTTCAGCCTCAAAAAAAAAAATTCGTGCCAAATTTTCAGGAAAAATAGGTATTTTCTTATACCGTTATGTTTATTTTTTAATTCTTTATTATATATATTTATTTGGAGTTTTTTTGAATTTTTTTTTGGGACTGCAGACGTCTGCCACTTCCACCACCGCTACTTCGCACCCATTTGTATACTGGACAGAGGAACGTGACTCGACATTTATAGATATTTGTGTAGGGTATCTAGCCGAGCACGATTCCAGCGTCAGCAACTATTATGCAACAGTCGCGGCAGCAATGAACACCAGTTTTGATTTGGAGTTTACAGAAAACCAGATAAAAAATAAATGGGATAACATGAAAAGGACATTTCGAGACCGGGACAGACTACTCAGGACACCTGGCGGGGAATGAGATGCAGTGTTCGATTATTTGGATGGTCTTGATGATTTTTGGGCTACCG
The DNA here is from genome assembly GCA_030737875.1 of Allium sativum. Taxonomy (NCBI): domain Eukaryota; kingdom Viridiplantae; phylum Streptophyta; class Magnoliopsida; order Asparagales; family Amaryllidaceae; genus Allium; species Allium sativum. Next base: position 897,868,681 of record CM060910.1, on the reverse strand, counting down.
GCGCTGGCAAAGCATACAGAAAGTTCAGGAAGAACCCCCGGATGAAGTTCAGAGAGCAGGACCTTCTATTTGATGGTTGTTTGCGTAAGCCTGCTTGTGCGTACCAGATTTCTGTTGTTGCACCTCCACCAGCACCCATGCCAACTGCTTCGTTCACCGCTACCGACGCGGATTATTATGGAAACTGGATGACTACCGACAATCTTCCTTCTGGTCAGCCCTTTAGGCGCAGACAGGTAGAGCGTGGTAGCTCGAGCCATCATTTTTTGACCGGCCATATTCAACAGCTTGCTACACGTTGCTACGAGCTTGTTTGGGTACATGTAAATGTGGAGTTGTGGGAGATTTTGATGATTTTCTGCAATGACCAGAAGAATGTGGAGATTGTTTAGATACTTCCTGATGAGGGTATACGTGGATTCATTACAGCGGAGTTAAACACATTACCACATCGTCGTCTATTTTAGATTTTCATGTACTTATTTTAATTTCAACTCTAGTTGTGTTATTTATGTTTGTATTTCAGTTTTTGTAATGAAAATGATAGTCCTTTTTTGTTGTGTAATCGTGTCTAATTAATTCATAACAATTTATTTAACAATTAAATACCCCGCTCAAACACCCCGTTCGTAGCTAAAAACACATTCCCCATTCGCTACAGTACCCCGCTCAAATACACCGCTCAAATGCCCCGCTCAAATACCCTGTTTCCGTTCGCTAAGAACGTAACCTTAAAGGGGATCAATAACAACACGATTCATAAACGTCTACCATAAGAAAAACTGCTCTAACGGAGAATAATGAACATTTTTATAATATGTTTCTCTCTTTTTGTGTGTACAGAGAGATATTATAAAAATGGAGCATCTCAATAGTTTTTCTTTTTCCACCCCATATTTATACTAATAAGTTAGTGAGAAGAGAGGGTAATTAGTAGAAGAGTGAGAAATTGGGATATGTGATAGAAATCATGAAGGAAAAGGGTAATGCACTATTTGGGGTGTTTTTGGTCCTTTCTCAAAAATCCAATACATCACTCCGTTGGCCTAATTTAAACGTGATCGAGACCCTGATATTCAGAGGAAACTCACACGCGATTTTTTTTCGTTCTTTCCTTCCCTACATCGCATATGGTGGCCTTTTTCGATTTGTAAAGAATCGAGCCTTCACAGAAGGGTAGATTTGGTGATACTGGTTTCACTTCTAAAATCTCAGGTCGATGATCTTGTTTCTCATAACTGATCCTTTCAACTTGCTGGAACTAAAATTTTGCTGCCTTTGTTCGATTTATATGGGTAAGAAACCTACCTAGTCTCAACCGTATAGGATTTGGGGTCATGGATTTGTGTATTAGCCTTCAGGTCTCAATTTCTATCTCTTTTGGACTTATCGATTTGAATGGCAATTTCAGATACATTGTAAAGAAGATATGTCGTTTCAGTCAAAACGTTTTGCATCTTCAAACAATCATTGTTGGATTTAAACAATTTGATATTATTGGCTCGCTGAATTCAACTATCAACTGTTCAGGGTCTTATTGTTTACCTTGGTGATGCGTTGTTTCTTTTACAATTCATTGGAAAAGGAATTTTAGTACAAACGAATTACATTTCCAGGTATGTAAGGGAAGCAATTGCTTAGGATGGTTAAGAAATCGGTTTGGATTAATTGCCATGATGATTTTTGAGAATATTGAAGATAATTTGCAACGATTTGATTAAGGAATATATGCTGAATTATCTCAATATTATTTCATATCTACTGCTTATGGTCATGTGTACCCATTTTATGATTTCAAATAGTGGAGACTGGAATTTGTTTAGAGATGATATACAGAATTCTTCATTAGTTGTTCGAAGTCACATTGCAGGATCGACGAACTAAATGTTATGGTAGTAGTTCCTAACGAGGCTAGATTTTCCTTTAGACAATAATTGTGACTTATTTTCGGCTTTGAATCCCAGTAATTACTCATCAATTGCAATTTTGGATAACCGAATTTACTAAATAAAAGCCATGGAGAAAGCGTGCTACCTTAGGATTTGCATTGTAACCGTTCACAAGAAGTGGAGCACCTGGCTTTGAAGTGTAGTGCAGAGAGATGCACTAGTTCCAATGGAGAAAGTGGCCTCATCATGGGTCCAGTTTATTATATTTATCATTTTTTTGTCTATATTTCTTGCTTTCTTACTTCCATCGTATATTGCATGTATTTCGGTTAGTATGTTAACATGTCCTATGTATTGTTATTATATAAGTTAATAGAAGCATACTAATTCTCTCTCTCTCTCTCTCTCTCTATATATATATATATATATATATATATATATATATATATTCGAACAATGCAGCATCCCTAAGTACTCTATGATTTCAACCAGAAGATTTGTTTCTCCCTTCACTCACTCATTCTCTCCCTCCTCTCAATCCATAATTTTAGAGTTGTTAATGAATACCCGAAAAATCTTATATCCGTCTACATTCGTATCCGAAAAATGGATATGTATCTGATATTAAAAAAAAGATATGAATAGGGATAAATTGACATCCATGTCAAAAAAAATATTTGTTCGATTTTTTTTAATATTACAGCTTAAATTATGAATATTTTAGTACACTAATTTTTAATTTTTTAATCAAGTTTGAAATTCATATTATAGATACTAAATGCATATTAACCACTCAAAGCTATTTATTATCATCATATTTGTTTATCTTTGACACTTTGATAATCAATAAATTTGAAAAATGTTAATATTACATTTCATTTGTGTTTTTGAATTTATCGATTATTAACAAATATGATAATTATCTATTCATCCGTATCCACGGAGGCGAATATCCAACGTCTGAAAATGATTTCAGATGTGGATAAACATATGGCGTCATCGGCATTCGAAAACATGTGTTAACTATCATGCATTATTTAAATATAAACTTATGACCATGGTTGGGGTTGTGCAAAATAGGAGTGTTGTGGAACGTTGTGTTATATATATATATATATGTGTGTGTGTGTGTGTGCGCGCGCGCGCGTGCACGCGCGCGCGTGTGTGTCAATTCGACTGGTGGTCGAACTTAAGAGCAATCAACTAAAATTTAGGAGTTGAGACAAGTGATTAAATGCAAGTACATTGAACGAAGAGAACAAAAGCTTAAATGCTTAAACGATTCAACACATAATAAAAGAATAATAAACTTTTATTCATAATTAAAACTTGGAAAATGTGTATAAGTTTTAAGTTCAACTATCCAAAAGTGAGGGTCGTACTGGCATAAATCGAGCTAATAAAGGTCATAAAGGAACACAAAGAACAAAATCCACATAGTAACACCTCACTCATCCTTCTTGGACTTTTTATGTGATTTGCTCTAGGAATTCTTCCATTCCCTGTTCTTAGAGTTCCTTCCACTCTTGCACTTACCGCCTTTCCCGAGCACGGACTTGGATAAGGAGAGCTTAACTTTAAATTGCTCAATCATCTCATGCTCCGCTTTTCCATGGTTAGGATTACCAGGTGCAAGCATTGAGAATTGCTTCGGAGGAAGGGTGACCTCTTTTTTCTTGGCGAATAACTACGCCTTTTGTTTTTTTGCCAACTCTTCCATTCTGGCTTGCCCGGTATTTTTGATTTCACCATCATATGTGAAAATCCATCTCTTTATCCAACTCAACATTCGCCATACAGGTCTCCATTAAAGCAGTGATCATCACTTCATCCCATTAAGGCTCCTCATCGGGAGCATTGATTAGGGCATTTAAAGCATGGAAGCTAGCGTGTTAGAGTCGTAGCTGGTAGCTTTCCAGATTAAGTTCTTCTTACAGGAAGACCTACCATACTTACTTCTCTCTGAAGACCAAATGAAAGTATATTGGTCCGCTCGCAAGCAATTAGGACTCTTTCAAAAGTTAAATAAATTATGGAAGTATGTTTGGTTCCATATTCCTTGCCTTCTTATGGAGTTTTATTTGCTTGAATTGGAGTCGATGTAGGCCGAATCATTAGGATAGAGTGTTCAGGACCATATTCAAAGTCAGTGGATGTGTGGTTGAGAAGAGGAAACATCTTTGGAACAATACTGGTGTAATGGGAGTTAAATGGAATTGTCATGATTCGATAACTGGACAGATGAGCCACTTGTTAGGGAATGCGGAATGGATCGTTAAGGCAAAACTAACACTAGAGGGGGGGGGGGGAGTGAATAGTATTTTGAAGGAATTTAAGAAAATATAAAACTTGTATGATCTACTATATGAATCACACACCACAGAAAAAATCACAGAATCAAACACAAACACAAACACAAAAATAAACAAAAGTAAAATGCAGAAAAGGAAAGAACACATCGGATTTTATACTGGTTCGGATTACTGCTACGTCCAGTCCCACGCAATGCTGGATTGCACAAAGTTTTATTACTATATCAACATCCAAGTACAATCTCCTTGATTTCACGGCCACAAGGTTACCACCGACTCCCAACTCCCTATATCAAGTATATTTTCCTTGATTTCCCCGGCTACAAGGTCACCACTGATTTCTTTTCTTGATTTCAAGGCTACAAGGAACACACCCTTCCCCAAACACTTCCCAAACAATTACAGCAGCCCTATAACTCTTCAATAACACTTCGATTCACAGAGTAATGAGTAGAGAGTGAGAAGAGAAAAAGTTTTATGTAAATAGAATTAAATTCGGTAGAGTATAAGTGTAGAAATCATTAAAATATGAAATATTAATGGTGTAAAGAAAGGGGATGAAGACGACGAAGAAGAATGATGAAAAAAAATCGAAATCAGCCCCTATTTATAAGATTTGAAATGTTGCAATGCTTTTGGAATGTTACAAATAATGAAAAGACACCTCCTTTCAAAATAAAAAATGTGACTGTTATATGTCGACACGGGCAATAATGTATGTCGGCATATCACTTCATAAATTTGAATTTGAACATTTTTAAAGTGTTTTAATATATATATAATTTTGAAAATTCTTGAATTAAAACATAGTGATATAAATAAGTATTATAAAGTAGAAAATCATATGAAATCATAAAAATAAACTACATAAACATATTTATAAAATTATAAAGTTTAAAACTATATAAATACAAAGTATATAAAAGTATATAATTATATATAAAACTTATAGATTTAAAAACTTGAGTCCAAAAGTAAGACAGAAAAATTAATTAGAATTAGAATAGAATTTGAAAATGAAATTTGAAATTTGAAAATTAGAATAGAATTTAAACTTGAATTTGAATTTGAACCTGGAGTGCTATTCAGAGTCTTACATATACTAGACACTATTATTATATTTATCTTGAACTCTTGAAATCTTGATTACTCATGAGTCTTGTATCTACTTTGAATTCTAAATCTCTAAAAGCTCTTAAACTGTACAGTCTTCAGTATTAATTCTTGTGTACAAGTCCTGCATATGTATTTATATATTCTAGATAATGGTGTTAGTATATATTTCATAATCAATTAATATTGAAATAAGGTTGTTGTCATCAAAACTCCATTCTCCAACAATCTCCCCTTTTTTATGATGACAACCTTAGTTTATAAAATATCATACCTGTTCACACCTATTGATGATGATGCTTCTAATATTCCCCTGTCTATATGAATCATATATATTCTAAGTCTATATTTTATGATTTCTCCTCCATTGGCATTATCAAAAAGAAATTCTAAAAATACCCCCCTAAATCCTACAACTATCTAAGTAATTCCTATACTAAAGTAAAGTACTCCCCTTGAATCCTAATCTTCATCTTCTTTGGTTGGTGGTGCTTTAGCGAGGTTGTTATCTTCATCTCTCAAAAGAGAGGAGATTAGCTATTGAATTGCATCAAAATGCTTTTCTTGTTGTTCAAACATCTTTATTTGGCTTAATTCAAGATGACGCAGGTTTCGTAGTATTATAGAGAGGACGTTCTTGAAGGAATTCAATGTTTCTTCAAGATTTTCACTTAGATTATGAATTGGATTTGCCATGGTTTTGATAAGAAATGAATAGAGAAGAAGGAGAAATGATATAATGAAGTTTCCTGGAAGAAATAGGCTTAAATAGGGTCTGGAATTCGTTGGATTTTGAATGGGCATGAGTTAGTTATTTAATTTTTAAATTTTGAAAAGTTTTGAAAATCTGGCAGTTATATTATGTCGACATAGCAAAATATGTACGTCGACATACTTGTTTGAAAATTTTCAAATTTTGAATCCTTTGTTCTTATATTATATTATATTATATTTAATTCTATAGTTTTTACAGTAACTTAAAGATGATTTTGTCATAAATAAAACTCCATTCATTACTTCATAAAAGAAAATACATTCAATTAATTAAGACACACTAAATACGAGATTCGAAAGCAAATACAAGCAAATATTAAAGATAAAGTAAACTAGATAGGCTAGTTTTCAGTGGATGACGAGGAGGAAGATGAAATACCAAGCTTTCCTCCTGTCTTGACCATGAACTTAGTCATTTTGGAAAAAGTCTTTTTGAGCTTCTTTTGATTGTTGTCTATCTTCACTTGATTTTGAATAATCATCCCTCTGGAAATGGTTTTAGTATTGATTGGACACTCAACACTTTCTAAAGAAGTTTCTTCTTCTTCTTCGACTTCCATTGGTGCATGTTCTTGTTGCATTTGAGCTTGTTTTTGTTTTTGAATGTCTCATATGGTTTGAAAGTGAGAGGAATTTGCATAAGTTGTATGTTTGTGGAGTCAAACACCTTTTTTCGCATAAATTCTTCTTCGGAAGATCAACTCCAAAATATTTGAAAATACGGGTGAGATAAACTCCATAGTAAAGAGTGTTCTCTCTTGATGAAGTTTCTATGGGCTTGAACTCTCTTAAGATCATATCGGCCCAATTGATGTTATAGCCACCAATAATAGCAAAAAGGGCTTTTTGGACCCTGAGAGTTGGATTATTAAAGTTTTCGGAACAAGGAGTGATGGTATGTTGGAGGAGTAGGTTTACGATTCTTGTTCTTGGATGGAAAAATCGATTCTTGAATTCCATTTGAGCATCGCTTTCAAATATGTCGTGATAAGTTTCTAAATTGTTTTCATCGATTTTGAAATCTGAAAAATCTAATCCTGTGCTTCTACAGTTTAAGATATTGCCCAAGATTTCAGAATCTAGGACAATTTGTGTGCCTTTGGCACTACTCCAAATTTGGTCTTTGTTGCCTTCATAAAATCCGCGATTAAGATTTGCATAAAACATCTTGACAAGCTTAGGATAACACATTTCATCATTATTCTGAGAGTCAATTAGACTCAAGACTTTATTGTGGTTGTAGAGAGAGATAAGATCATAAGAAGGAAAGTCTCCGAAGACGATGAAAGCACCCGTATTGATTTTAGCATTTCGTAGATAGTCAACAAAGGTTTTGATAGCATCTCTATCATTATGAAGACAACCTTTTGATGGTTTTGGTTAACTTCAATTTCTGAGATGAACTTGAGGAAGCCATTAAAGTGATTATTTTGAAGAGTATAGATATGAAGAATATAGTTTGAATTGTGAATGAAAGGTAGAGAGAATAGATGTATATATAGAAATTGAATGGATATGAATTGAATAGGCACAACTCAGAAATCAATGACACATTTTTCAGACCTTGGGAGTTGGTGAAAAGTTGGAGGGAAGTTTGAGAGTTTAAACCTTTGAAATTCAAAATTTGAATTTCAAATTACAGGCTGATATGTCGACATATGGACATATATATGTCGACATATGTGTTCATTTTCAAAGGACATTTGGTTTTTGTGACTTTTATTTTAAATTATCGATTTATATTTCAAATTTAATGATTTCCTGAAATAATTCTAATCCAAGCAAACATCAAAAAAATTATTTTATTATTTTATTAATTATTATTTTATTATTGTTATTTTGAATCTCAAAATTCAAAATTTGAATTTGAATTCTAAATTTCAAGTTTGAATTTAAAATTTAAATTTCAAAAAACAAAACAAAGCAAACAATCAAAACAACAATTCGGCTAAAGAAAATTAAAATTTAATTAAGGCATATCCGGTAGATCATTTTCTTTGAAATTTTCTGAATTCTGAATTGCCGTGAAGCACATATTTGAGTTTCTGGCTCTTCATCACTTGATGATGAATCTAAATCATTTAACGTTGTTGCATATGATTTCTTTCTCTTCTTTGATGAATTGTTGTTGTTCGTTTGTTGAGTCGATTTATCTGGATATCGACACATTCTCTTTATATCGCCTGGCTTATTGCAGTTATAACATCGACCATCATGTCTTCCTGGACTTCCTTGGTTGTTATTTTGAAAATAATTTTTCCTTCTATATCTCATAAATTTTATAAAATGTCTCGTCATTAGGGTTGTTTCTTCATCGTCTTCGCTACTCGAGTCAGAATCGTTTGTTGTTGCTTTAAATGCGATATATTTCTTTTCAGTTGGCTTGTTTTGCTTTCTTTTTTGTAATTGAAGTTCAAAAGACATCAGATTTCTGATTAGCTCCTCAATCTTCATTTCACCGACATTATGGGCTTCTTCAATCGCCAAAGTTTTCTAATCTCATTCTGAAGTTAATGAACTCAATATTTTTATGATTTGGCTTCTTCAGAATAAGTTTTCTTAAGTGCTGTAAATGAATGCACTATCTCTTGAAATCTGCAATAAATATCGAGGATAGATTCATTTTCATTCATTTTGAATAACTCAAACTGATTAACTAACATCAAAATCTTAGTTTGTTTAACTTTACTAATTCCTTTATGAGTAACTTGTAAAGTTCTCCAAATCTCATAAGCAGTTTTACATATTGACACTCTATTAAACCCATTCCTATCTAATGAACAAAACAACATATTCATGGCTTTTGAATTTCTTTGTGCAGTAGTCTTTTGTTCATTTGTCCATTGTGCAAAATTAGTTGTGGGTTCTACATATTCAGTCTGTGTGATATTCCATGTGTCTAATCCTACTGATTGTAAATATATTTTCACTTTACATGCCCAATATGAATAATAACTACTACTAAACAGTGGTGATCTAACAGTGGACCGACCCTCTACAAAAGAGCTATTATTATTACCATTGTTGATTGCCATTATAACTATTTTCAAAATTTATATTATGAACTTTTTGAAAGACCTTGCTCTGATACCAATTGTTAGGAATGCGGAATGGATTGTTAACGCAAAACTAACACTAAAGAGGGGTGAATAGTGTTTTGAAGGAATTTAAGAAAATCTAAAACTTATATGATCTACTATATGAATCACACACCACAGAAACAATCACAGAATCAAACACAAACACAAAAATAAACAAAAATAAAATGCAAAGAAGGAAAGAATACACTGGATTTTATACTGGTTCCAATTACTGCTACGTCCAGTCCCATGCAACGCTGGATTGCGCAGAGTTTTATTACTATATCAATATCCAAGTACAATCTCCTTGATTTCATGGCTAGAAGGTTACCACCGACTCCAAACTCCCTTGATCAAGTATATTTTCCTTGATTTCCCCGCTTACAAGGTTAAAACAGATTCATTTCCTTGATTTCAAGGCTACAAAGAACACACTTTTTCCCAAATAATTACAACAACCCTATAACTCTTCAATAACACTTCGATTCAGAGAGTAATGAGTAGAGAGTGAGAAGAGAACAAGATTTATATAAATAGAATTGAATTCGGCAAAGTATATGTGTAGAAATCATAAAAAATATGAAATATAAATGGTGTAAAGAAAGATGATGAAGATGGACCCTATTTATAAGATTTGAAAGGTTGCAACGCTTTTGGAACGTTACAAATAGTGAAATATAAATGGTGTACAGACTTCAATATTAATTTCTGTATACATATCTTGCATATGTATGTATGTATGTATGTATGTATATATATATATATATATATATATATATATATATATATATATTCTAAATAAAGGTGTTAGTATATATTCTATAATCAATTAATATTGAAATAAGGTTATCGCCATCAAAACTCCATTCTCCAACACCACTGTCATCCAACTTTTTGGCACTTTCACCTAATATCTTTTTCCTTTTATTTTGTATTTTTCCCATCGCTCTATCCGTATCCACTTTCTCCTTGAGTACATGCCTACCCTGTTATAAAACACTTGACTTATTCCCCTTCGATTGTCTCCGAACCAAGTCCTCCACATCAATGGATCACAATGGGGGTTATGTACTTCTCATCCTCGATAAAATGACCACGAGCATCAGCAAGTGATGTCAAATAGTCTTGAAGCCACGAAAAGTCCCAATGACGGAAAAGTTATGCATAAAACTCCAGGATAAGGGGTCGAACTATTTCCTTTCTTCTTCAACCTCATCAACTTTGGCCTGAAGCTCTTTAGTCTCTTTTTCATAATTAAGCTTAGCCATAACCGCTCTATCACAGACGGACTGAATGACTTCCTCAACCATCGCTTTTGCTTTCCCACCTCAATAGGTTTGGCCTTAAAATCAGCCATAGGGGTGAGCATTTGGTTGGTTTGGTTTATCCGATTATGAAAATTGTCAAACCAAACTAAAACCAATAAAAATGTAAACCAATCCAAACCGACCAAATTAAGATTGGATGGTTCGGTTGGTTATCCGATTTAACCGAACTGAGAATACTTTGGACTTTATGTTCATAATATTAACTACATTTTATAATAAATTATAAATATATTATTAAAATATTACTATTTATGATTCTTATGCTTCCCAAAAGTAATTATGATACATATGTGATAATTAAAATTTACTTAGATAACCAAATTAACTTAAAATATTTACTATAATATAGATAATTTTTAAAATATAATAAAAGTTCGGTTATTTTGGTTAAACCGATAACCAAATTAAATATTTTTTCAAACCGATTACAAACCAATCTAATTTCAAAACCAAACCAAACCGACCAAACTAAATTGGTTCGGTTGGTTTATTTGGATTAACCGAATAATGCTCACCCCTAATCAGCCACCTCTTTAGGCAAGACATTTTTATCTTGTCTTAACTTCCCATTTTCTTTATTATTTACTTTACTATCGTCCTCAAGATAAGTGGTCCTTATAGACACATAATCCAATTCTCTTCGGAATGGGTCTCACACTTTATTAGATTCTTTTTTAATTTCCGTAACTTGTTTATTTTCTTTCGCTAACTTAATTTTATAACTACCCACTTCCTCATCCGAGTGTTTGATCTTATCTTTATTAAAGCTAGCCTAGAGCTTTCTGTTTTTAGTCTTAAGCTATAACTCCCCTATGGTATCAGAGAGTTTATTAGCTATCTGGATAATCTCCCTATACTGAATGTACACATCGAATACCCGATCCATAGTATCTTTTGTAAGTTTCACAAGGGATTGGATGGATATTCGAAATAAACTTTAGTCTATCAAAATGAAGCATAGGGAATTGAGCTTGAATCTCACGTTTTCGTTCTTGTGAGGAAGTACTCAACTCAAGGGCCATAGCAACTTAGTTTGGTTTCTTTCTGAGTTTTCAGTATAAGGGAAGGACTTCCCGATGGGACTGAAATTTGCTTAGTACGATTACGACCAGTATGCAACTATGGTGGAGCAACCTGAAAGGGGCCTGGAAGGGTAACCTGATGTTGTTCACTATCTTGAGACTCTGTATGGTAACTTAATGATTTAACTTATTTTATTCGAGGAAACATGACTTGGAACGATACTCAGCGTTGGAAGTGCAACACTCCTCAACCCCATAAACTTGACTATCATGGAGCCAGTGATATAGTGTTTAATGGCATTTGGGGGGTATTTATGAATAATGTTGAGGCTGGAATGATAATTCCTTTCTCTTCTTATACAATTTGCATAGAAAAGACTTGAATCAGAATCATTGAACCGTTATGCAAATAAGTATTGTGTCGTATTGCATTTGTACTGTGTTTGTCCTAGTGTCCCTCATACGAACCATTTTTACCCCTTTACTAGATAGAGTGACTTCTCTAACGTTCGTTGATACCGCTACTCCCTAGGAACTTTGGATGAAGCTATCCACATTAATATTCTCGAAATTGAACATTGTGGTCTCGAGTGGGACATCGTCTGGCCCTTTAAACAATTCCTCAATGGAATGAAGGCCTCTCTTTTTGATAATGAAGGTGGGAGACACATCCTTAGAAGCTTTACCTTCTTACATTTAACTTACACAGAGGATTATACGTTAGACGACCGATCTTCTTCTAACATCACCACCACCATCTACCACTCTACCTTCGATGTCACCTTGGACCCCTTTTTGCTCCTAACCAGCAACTAAGGGGACAATAGGGTGGACATTGCCACTCCTTTCTCTCTTTCTTTTGTTGCTTCTGTTGAAACCGCCTCTTCATCCCCACCATCATCACGAAAGATTGTGTGATCATCGCTTAATAAACCGCAAGCACGAAGTATATCATTGGAGATTCACATCACCGTACATCACATATATTGCCTTTAGAGTTTCCATTGCATTTACATATTATTTACAAATATGCCTCAGAACGTTAGCTGCACGATTCAAATATCACATTAGTCGAGAGTTTGTGACTTGATTAATATGACACTGTTAGCACCATAAGTTGGCACAACACCCAAAGAGTTCAGAAATTGACTAAACTGACAAAATAAATGGGAAATGAGGTTTATAGAAATAGAAAATGTAGTAATAAGAACATAGAAGTTTATAGTGGTTAGGCACTGTTATGCCCATGTCCAATTGGAAGATCTTGATCACTTTATTGTTGTTTTAAGAGTTATAATTAATCAGATTGATATGAATTCGAAGCGACATAATAAAATAAACAAATGGTCACAGATCCCTTTATCTTTAATGCAGTTAGTATTTATAGATGCAGTTATATGAAAACATCCTAGAAAGGTAAGAGAGATTGTAAAAGAGGGCAAGTGGAGGCCTGTCCCATGTATCCCTTAAGTATGGGATCAGAAGGATTGGTAACAATCCCTCAAAATGAAGGATATCATTGTATGATCCTTCCTTTAGGAACGCCACGGTGTGTCTGACCATCCTTTGAAGTTTCAATTATTTTGATGTATGGTTAGAGAGATATGGTATGTTATTTGTTGAAGTTGAATTATTTTAACTATTTGTCTTGAGTTGATACCTATCCCTTACAATTAAGTAGGTCGATCTCTTGCTTGGCGAGATCTCAAATGATGTTCTATTGAGCTAATTTGACCTTCATCTCATGATACCATCCGATCTTGATATCTGGGACTACTCTAGTCCATGAGCCTTGATAATCATGAAGTTATGTCAATTCAAATAACTAGAAATTGTCAGATACAAAGGTCGGATAACTCTTTCCCCTTAAAGCACACCTTTTATGAGCATGACGTGCTTTGAATTTTAATGAGTCATGGCATTTGGAATGGACTATTCAGAGCTCTTTGCAAATTGACATTATCCTTCCACTGAATCATGTACGCCAAAGGGATATGCCATTTTTGGATAGTTCATATGCTTGAACGAACTTTGATAGTACAAGTAGATGATTTCATCTTTGTTGATGGTTTAATTTGTTTGTCAAGTTTGAACCGTCTATACTGGACTTCGTGTTAAATTCCTATGTAAACATCTAATTTTTGTCGACTCAATAAATTAGTCATTTGTCATCTTCTCCTGCGAAAACCTGAGTATTAGTAAGTCGTTACCGGTTTGGAGTCTCATATGCATCCACTCGCACGTACGTGATTTTGTATGAGACACTTGGAGTTTCCTACAAATGGTATGTAAAAAAAATATATGCATAAAGTGATATGCATTAGTATATACAACAAGTGATGTCCATAATTAATTATGTACGGAAACCATATACACATGTATGAGTTAAGTCATAATTTGCATTAGCACACACATGTGCACACTCTAGTTAGGGTCGAAAGAATGTATATGTGTGCATTGATTGGAGCCTTGTGTGTGCTAATAGGCAAGCTTCAACATGCCATAGGTTTGTATGCAATGTTACAAGCAATTTAAGTTTTTTGTATGTAAGCATCTAATTGCATAAGTTCATATGGGCATGTTGTTTGTGTTTATATTTTAAAAGTTATATGTTATTCGGTCTAATGCCAATTCCTTTGGAGGGGTCGGTATTGATATCTCACATGGAAATTGTTTTATAAGGAAACCGAAGGTATCAGTTTGTTACTTGTATATATATATATATATATATATATATATATATATATATATATATATATGTGTGTGTGTGTGTGTGTGTGTGTGTGTGTGTGTGTGTGTGCGCGCGCGCGAGAGAGAGAGAGAGAGAGAGAGATAACATGTGTGTGTTCTCCTCCCGAACTTTCCATTTCACTTTATTCACCTACAATCTAACCCCTACACCCACCTCTCCCATTGAGAAATTCGAAATTTCATTTCCCCAAGACTCGAGAGCTCCCACGACCGCCCTCATGATCGCCATGATCCAACTCCATGCCACCTAGCACTACTGAATTTTAAGTGGTGAGTTCTTGTGACACCCCACGTCTGTTAATGTCATTTATAAGAGAATGCATTAAGTTTTGTGAAGCGCAACAGTAAACAGTATAAAAACATAGATATAAAATAAGCAACGGAAATTTCAACTTTTTCATTAAAATAAAACATAGTCTCAAAACAGGTTACATCATCAAGCCAGTAACATCATAAACCATGAACCTCAAACCTGTCTCATAATGCAAAATAACAGAGTGGAATAATATAAAACCATATCCCTCATAGCAAGCCGTAACAGAGTAGAAAGTAAGTCAAAGCGGCACATCTCAGAAAGTCCAGATGCAAGTCGAAAGAGAAAGTCTGAACCACTGAGGAGTGCTACCACTCTGAGGACATCGGCAAGGAAAGGAAGAAAGAAGAGAAAACAAAAGGGTCAGACATAAAGTTTGACGAGTTCCAGCGATTTTCAAATATGCATAAAACAAAGATACCAAGACAGGTAAACAAGACTAGATGAGAAAATACAGTATCATATAAGGCAACATGTAAACAAGATAAATTGAATAAACAGGAATAACAGTGATCTTGTAATGCTTCACATTTATATCCTAAAAACCGGTTATGTCTTCATCAATACTAGTATAACAGGATTCAGGCGTTAACCTAATTACTTAACATAAACAGTAGGATTAGGTGTACCCTAATTACATAACATGATTAGGTGTTACCCTAATTACATATCCGCAGGATTAGATATAGCCTAATTACTACCCATTCGATCGACTCCCTAAAACGTAAATACCCTGTGTCAGCCCCGACAGTAGGGTGTATCACTCCCTAACCTGATAATTTATATAACACAAATCTATTTACTGGTGTTACAACGACTTAGTTTCCCTAATTGGACTCATGCACGCTCATGACTTCGCTGGAACGCGCCCGTACACACCTTCCTCATTTTAAACCTCTTATTATCCAGTTCAGTAAAGCGTGTCCTGGCCCCTACCTAGTGCGAGGCCCTCTAATAAAATACCAACAGGGATGCTAACTGGTATGGGTCCCACACAAAAAGATTGACACAAACCAATCCCCATAGGATTGTGCCTCCAAGTAACTAGGATTTAAGAGTCCCCAAAACCTGATACAACAGCATAACGAGGGACCTCTTAGCTGATTAATAATTAGGTTTAACCTAGCAAGTTTAGGTTTACTAGTAAGCGTGGTCGTAATATTACATGTTATTATGTGTGTACAACCCTTTCCCAAAACACTTGCCCAGATGTATACGTAATTACTAAAGTAATTTAGTTTACCTAACCTACATCTGGTACTTATATAACTTTAACATGTCCTTTAATTAATATCCGTATTAAGTCAAATCTAACATGTTTATACATATGCATACTATTCCATTTAATCATGTCCAAAATTACAGCATTGCACATTATCCCCTTTTTATTACAGTCCTAATTTACAACAAGTACAACTTTATGCATACTCTTTTTTATCACATCCCCAGTTTACAACAAGTACAAGTATATACATATTATCCCTTTTCCCAAATTACATCAAGCAGTCCTTAAATTAACAATATGCCCCAAATTCCTCTTTTCCTATCATTTCTTATTATATCAATTTATAACTATATGCAAACTTTTAATCGCACATGGCCTACGCTTCCAAAGGCCTAAGCTTAGCGTAAACAAAAGGAAAAAAAATAGAGGAAAGAGAATTGAATCAAAGCACATAGGTATATAGGCAAGACTGGAAATAAACTAAAATAATAGAAACAAAGAAAAGGAAGGAAGATACACACAACCAATTAATTATCTAATAGCAAAAGCGTATATTTTACTTATAATAACAGTGAAAACAGGTTTAGCAATTATCTTATAAACACTGTATAATCTAAACCCAATTTTATTTAACTGTCATGATATAGATCTGGGTACCAGATCAGAAAATAACAGGTAACTCACAACGGGCCTTGGTGAAAAAGAGATTAGATCTCTTATATATATATATCTATATGACATTGTAGAAAAGTCCACTTCTATCTTTATTACTGTTGCATGCAAATCTTGTATTTTGAATTATCTCTGTAGATATAGGCTTCAACAGCATCTCCCCAATATATATATATATATATATATATATATATATATATATATATTAGAACATATTCATGGGGGAAGAGATTATGAAGAATAATTGTGTTTGTTGAAATGGGAGAGAGCCAACTATTTATAGATTTAGAGAACTAATCTTAACCTTTATATATCAGGTTTTCAATCTAGGCCATACACGTAGAGATGAGTCAATGAATAAACCTAGCCAACAAAACAGTCAAAATATAGAATTTTGAACCTAACCTGGATCTAGATGGGTCGACCCAAGGGTCGACCTAGATAGGGCATGGGTTGCCGCATGTACGCTGGTTTCTACGCTGATTAGTCGGCCTAACTTAATTTGAATTTATTCATATATATCATTTTATATATAAACAAACTTTTAAGGTTCAACTTGAGGTCTATCTGAACCAAAATTCCGAGACGAACGCAACGGTAAAGCCAGTTTTACTTAGTTCTAGATATTTAATTAAGTAATTCCCATTTTATAGCCTTTAGGTTATGGTTACAGTGTATTAAATTTTTGGGGTGTTACATTCTCCCCTACTTAAAGGATTTCGTCCCCAAAATCTCTAAGTTAAGAAAAATGTTACTATCCTAACAACTACATACAACTATCTACTCATCCATCATCCACAGGCATCCATTGTCCTTAAGAATTTCTAATGCTTGTATGAACACGTGCAAAGGTGTTGTGTGTATATGTCCCTGTTCTAATGTGAAAATCAGGCAGTCGAATGATTCAGTTGACCTCCTTAATGCAATATATGTTTGTGCCATACATCCAAGATGTATGCAAATAACCCTAGTATAACATGTAAACTCTATATGTGTGTACAATCATTCACCAAAATGCAACATCCATATGATGATTCACCCATTTTCATCCGTAGAAAATGAAAATGCACATACATCCAAATGCAATATGTAAGTGCTTTGGCTAATCTAGTGCCTAGTGTGTGTATATGCATCCACGCGCAACCAACATCAAATTCTTGGATCTATTTGCAACCATCAATCATAACTTGTTTCAAACACTTGTTTCCAACCATTGGATTCTACCTAAGGATCGAAAGTTTGAACGATAGGATAAACATACTTGAATGATAGAAGCAAATGCAAAGTAAAAGTTCGGAAAAGAAGTCAAGAACATACTCTAAAAAAGAAAAGGATAAGAAGCGTGAATCTTGTCTTCTAGTTCCCATGTCGCATTTTTGCATCTTCTTCCCACTGTACCTTTACCAATCTGGTTTCTTTATCGCATAGTTTCTTGATTTCTGATCCAAAAGTATGAGTAGGAACTTTTTTCACCGAGACTTCCTTCTCAACTTCCACATCCTCAAGTGTGCTCGGCTCCACTATCTCTGCTGCATAATGTAAACAATTCCTCATATGAGAAACGTGAAACACATCATGTATGCCTGCCAGTCTGATCCTATAGGCCATCTGACCTGTTAGACCAAAAAATGGTCCTAACACCCAAATCATCATATTTCGAGCGTAGAATATGAAGAAATAACTGAAAAATATGGGAAAAAGCAAGTCAACAGGATTTTTATAGTGGTTCGGCGTTAATGAGCCTACATTCACTTTATATTTTATCATTTGATTCATGGATTACAATTACAAGGAATATTGTCTCTCAATAACTCGAATTCAATGAATAATTCTCTCTGAATCCATTGAATTTTTTGAATAATATGGTGATTATCTATGAAGGAGTGTTAGCCATGGCAGCCATGGACGTTGAGATGCCAAAAAGTCCTTTTAAAATCCTTCAAATGGTGTATTTATAGCTGTAGGAGAACTTCTGGGAGGACCGATTCATGATGAGGCACGTGAAACCCGATCCGATAAAGTAAGAGAGCAAGTAACCTTAAGAATAGGTCACAATTGTTTGCAGAAGCAGGCTCAGTCCAAGCGGTTCGTGACCATAGTGTGCATCACGAACCGGGTCGTGGTCAAGGGGGGCACCACGAGCGGGTCGTGGTTTGAGGGTCGTGACCCATATATGCCCCATGAGCCGAGAAGGTTTCATAAGCCAGGAGGCTTCACGAGCTGAGGAGGGGGTGAATCCAAAGGGGGGCGAGCCGTGTCATAGTCTGAGTTTTCGATGCTAGTTTACACCCGTTCACGGAAATGGGCATAACTTTCAAACCGTAAGTCCGATTGAACCAAATGAAAGCTCTATCTAAAGCTGATTCAGAGGGTTACAAGTATTTGATGTTTTTAGTCCTAAATGAGGAGGTTTGATTGGAGTTTCAGGCCAAATTTTCCATATTCTTCCACTCCATCCGAGCGATTGCTGATCAATGCATGTTTATATTCAAATCCTTTGCTTTGGGTAGCCTGGTCACAAGGCAGGCTAACATTTTGCCCCGCAAAGTACATCTTATCGCAGATGAGATGTGCTTTGAATACGTTGAGCTAAATCTTTCTGGAACGTCATTTATCCTTGAGAAGACTTTATCCAATTATTGCATTGCTTCCGTGGGAGCTAGTAAGACCAAGTTCTATGGAAGGAGTATTCAAGATGGTCGAGTAATGGTTTGGGACCTCGTTGAATCAAGAGGTCTAATTCAGTCATCATAAATCATGCTAGATCGTTGGCTCCTGAGCGTGATTCTACACACACAGGTCATTTCCGAACAACGTCATCATTCTACGTAGGTTAAGCGCATTGTCGAGTCGAACTTCCTTTTGTGCATGAGTCAATGTATAAAGTAGCCATCCGAGTCTTGGGACGATGTAAGAATCTTTGGTCTCTGAGCTAACAACTGGACTGTTGGGACGAAGCACATCAGAATCAACATATGAATTTGTCATTTGTACTCAAGTTTGGACTATCTTGATATGTTTATATTGATCCAAGATCTTAAAATCGCATTGAATCGTAACAGTATGGAATCCAAAAGCCATGATCACTCTGGATCGTGGTCAAAGGAATCCACAATCGTCCTTCTCTTCGATGTAACTATGATTCAAGTCTTTGAAGTCACATTTGACCCGTAAGTTGGCTCGCTTGGTCGGGGAAACGAATCAGGTCATGCTCCAGAGGCATATTGTACATGTTTTGAATCTTGCTCCAATTCAGGGTCGTCTTCACGGTCAATCCGCGAATCAACACTCGTTCCCTCAGTGCCACAAAAGGGCAAACGAAGTCAAGGCTTATACCCCCAGTATCGATGGGGGTTGAGTCAAGTCAATAAGGCATCTAATCTTAAAGATTTTATACCTCTCGTCATTGCATCTGGTTAGAGTTGCAGGTTCAACAATCTTAGTCGACCCAGATCATTTTGTACTATTTCTCAATTAAGCAAAAGTTGGGATTGTATATACGAATGGTTGAGCCACATTATCTTTGATATCGTCTCTTCTTTTTAGTTGGATAGTGAGGATTGCCTCATCGGGCGTCAACGAATTCAGTTACTCCCATCAGATCAGTTGCGGAGTTAAGTAAGCTTGTTAAATGCGAGTGAATAAATGTCATTATGAAGTTAGTTGGGTCCCTCCGTTTATGCTTGAGCATAATCTGAAATGGTCATCACAGTCTTGTTGAGTCTCTTTCTCATGCTCGGTTCAATTGAGCTTGACAAACAAGATCGTGGGCTCGATCAATGAAATAGGTTCTCTCCGGAACTGCATACTCTTATCATCCTTTTCCGGGTCTTTTCCTTTTGTACTTATCATTTCAATAATTAGATGGTGCACCATAAGAGTATCAAGATCATCCGCCTTGACGTTAACGCCTTTTTGTCATAAAAGTCTGTCCAACTCAGGTTTGAATTCATTAAAGCTTCTAAGCAAACGTCGTTGCAGAGAAATCTAGAAATCTAGGAGGATAACAGGGGATCCTGATGTCCTGTGGGAAAGAGCTGTAATCGTCATTATCCACATCATCTTAAGAAGTGCCGCCAAGAGGTTGCCGCATATTTCCAAGATCAATATGGTGTCCCCAGCATCAAATCTGAGATTACAAAGGGGGTCTTT
Source organism: Allium sativum (assembly GCA_030737875.1). Taxonomy (NCBI): domain Eukaryota; kingdom Viridiplantae; phylum Streptophyta; class Magnoliopsida; order Asparagales; family Amaryllidaceae; genus Allium; species Allium sativum. The sequence goes on along the minus strand of CM060910.1, from coordinate 897,848,050 downwards.
TCTAATTTCTGATTTTCACGTCGATATTGCTCCCGAGTTGTGGTTCGAGTCATTCTATCCGACCGGGTTCTTGTTCTTTGAATTGTTGTGTTCTTGCTTGGAGCTGAGTGTGAAATGTCGCTCGAGTATCCATTCGAGTTGGAGCTAAAGTTGATCGTGCATAACCTTAGTTTGTTACAATTCTTGCATTATCTTTGGGAAGTTGTAGGTAGTTGTTCCATTGCCCATGTTTTCGTCCATGATGTTCTGAATCGAAGCTGCGTGTTGCATGCCTGCTGATTGGTTCATGTTCAACCCAAGCTGATGGTAGCCATTTGACGGAGCCAAGTTTGTCACTGCTTGAATTTCGATTCTATCATTTCCATCAGGTTGATGATTGTTGCTTGGCCTTCCGATTTAGCGTTGGTGCCCCCAACGTGAAGTCCTGAAATAAGTGAAAGTTGGCCTTGAGTTTTTCAGCTCCGCATATGCAATAGTCGTTAATCAGGCTTTCGTCCTTTAATTTTGGATGATGACCTGTTGCTCAAAAGTATGTGGGTTAATCTTGAGAAGTCATTCTTTTGGTTGTAGTCTGGGATCTTGCGGGGCTCTGAGGATAATATATGTTCATAGAGTCATCCGGTAATCGAAGCATGTTGCTTGAATTCATGCAAAATGAATTGTTAGTACTCAGCCCATGCTAATCTCTAGTCTCCCATCCAAGCTCCGAGGACAGAAATCAAGCGGTGAAGGATCAGATCGTAGTCGCCTCTAGTGCCCCTGTTTGCTCTTTGCATTAAGGGAAAAGTTGTAGACAAAGCAGTTATGATGCATCTAATTAGCATGCCAGATAGGGTTGTCCATCCGTGTCTGGTCATATGTGAGCCTTCGAATTGGGGAGTCATTTGGGCTTAGTAAATGGATGTTCTCTCAGCATCTGTTTCATGGTCCTCAAATAGCCTGTCAAGATCACAAAATAAGTTAAGTACAAGCAAATAAGCTATGCCATCTGTAAACATTTTTAATAGTTAATAGTTATGCCCTCAGTCCGGGGTAACGACATAAGACAGGTGGTGGTCGGATTGCATCCTTTTCAAATTCAGACGAAGGGAGGCGTGTTCTGGATAGCCCGAGAAATCTTCAATTCATAAAAAAATCATGAATGTCGCGATCGCGCTGGATCTTGTTAAGGTCGGAAGATCGCTCAGGATTGTATTAAGGCCGGGTAGAAATCCAAGAATTCTATGACTTCGTCGGGTCCTTCCAACTGCGATTAATGAGCCGCATGACATGTCATTGAACAATTCACTATCCAGGCCTCTTTTCTATCACTGCCTTGAGTTGCACATATAGTTTAGAATTATGCACCCACGTCATCCTTCTGGACATGGCCCTTTGTTTGTTTTCCACTGGCATGCTGTTATCGTTGCGAGTGAGGCCCTCGCCTTCTTGACCAGTTATCCTTTGTAAACCTGCATTCAGTAAACAAAGCGGTATTCCCCTGCAAATAAATAGCTTATCATATTGCAGTCAATGTAGGGGTGTGATGCGTGTGTATGCCCCCTAATCAAGAGTGAATAAGTGCCTGGGCAGGGACAGTTTGGGGTTGATTAAGATCGATAGTGTATTGCCCACATGTCCGTAAATGAGGGGTTTGGGCTCAGCTTTCATTCTTGCCCCGACCCTGCAGCGGGGTAGGAACCCTTCTATGGCATTTAATCGCAATGCCTTTGTACTCTCCTGTCGTATGCCCAGGATAGAGTTCGAACAAAGCTTTTAGTCTGTCCCTTAATCCTTCAGTACGGCAGGAGTTCATTTGCAGCGCGCAGTCCCTGGCGCCTTTATACTCTCCCGTCGAATACCAAGGGTAGAGTGGAATCAAGGCGGTCTTTAAATCGGGGTGCACCTTCATGCCCTGTGGACGCTATTTTCTCATCCTTTATACTCTTTTTCGAATCATGAAAGTTAGAGTGATTCAGGCGAATAATCATATCATTCACCCCGACATTCCTTCTACACTCTAGTTCAAAGAGCGGGGTTCTGCCGTCTCGAGTGTCATTCTCAAACTTAGTTATAGTCCATACTCCATGCTTTACTCTGGCGGATGGAGCTTTTCGAGCAAGCGGTCGGATCACACTCGCCGATGCGCTACCTCATAATCTCTGATTCATGGGTAGAGGTGTCTGTTTGCAATAATCAAGTCTCTCTCGTCTCGTCGACTCGTGGGAAGGAGTTTGGTCGGATGTCGTGGTATCATCCTTTATACTTTCTCTCAAGTCATGAGAGTTAGAGTCACGGATCGAGTGGTCTTTAATCATGGTGATCCCATCACACTCGTCCTATATTTATGCTTCTATCCAAGCTCTGAGGAACAGAGTGTCGGGAAAATAGTCGAAAGACATCGGCCAAAGCTTCGCATTCCTCCGATCAATCTATGGGAGGAGTGAATTGCACCGAACTTCAGGTACCTGCATCATTCATATCGCATGAGTTAGTCATGTCAATAACTCAGGAAGCATGCAAAAGTAGATCGCAAAATTAAAAATTAAGCATATCAAGGAGCAGTGTTGCCTCCCCATCGGGATTCATGTAATCTAGTGGCATCGAGCAAAGGACTGAGCCATGCAGATGGTCGTAGTGCATCCATCTGGAGTCGGATTCCGAATTTGAAATGCAAAAGTCAATGCACAGTTATCTTATTGTCTGCCACGTGCGATCCAGGGAGTAAATGGTCATCTCAGATCCACTTTGAGCTATGCAAGGTTCCTCAAACAGAGGGCATGGCTTCATAAACGAGCAGTTCAATCGGGCTCATTATAGTATTGCTCCATACCCTATATGCGGGTGTTACAAGTCTGATCGGTAGCAAATCCTAGATACCTTCAGGCAAGACTAAGGCAATCGGCTGTGCAAACTCCTGATGTATTAGCTTTGAATTAGATGATGTAATCTCAAGCGATTCATGCTCAAATATTTAGTTGCCCTCATCATCTGGGGAATGAGTTATTTGGTAGATAATTGATGAAAGGAGTGGAAGTGTGAGTCTTCACTTGCTAATTCCAAAACATCGCTCGTTAGATGTTTCATTCGCATATATCTCCCTTCAAGTGGAAAGTTAATTAGTGCTTTTGTCGAATCATTCAGGGCGGCGAATTCAGCAATGGGCATCGCTGGTGTCTGTCTTGGGACAACCTTCCAAGGAAAATAGGCAATGTCGACTTGATCGTCATTTCTCATGGCATAAAGTTTGATGGCACACCTTTCACTTCACCTTGCTAGATGCATTCCGTGCTGTAGGAAGTTTATCATGGAGTTGTCCATGACTCTCTTCCGGTTTAGGTCTCCAACGCTGGATCAACTTCCATCTGTCCAATGGTTGGATTTTGTACTGTCTCGATAGGGATCATCTCCATCTTTTCTAGATTGTCGGAACCTTCTAATTTACTTAGATTATCTGCCTTCTGATCTTCTGTTCGTAGGACATAAGATATGTTGTAAGTTCCAAACAATCCAATAGCACTTCTACCCATTCTAGGTGAGCTGCAAGTCATGGTCCCTTCATTTGGAATTCCCTTCGAATCTGGAAAACAATAATCTGAGAGTCAAAAAATATGTTCAACGCCGCTACTCCCATCTCCTTAGCAAGTTTCAACCCGACAATCAGGGCCTCGTATTCTGACTCGTTGTTAGTAGCGAGAAATTCTAATCGTAAGGCATAGTAAATTGACCGTCCTTCAGGAGTTATCAATACGACTCCGACGTTGGACCGTCGATCATTCTTTGCATCGTTTGTATACAGCTACCAGGTGCTTGTTTTCATTTTTCATTTTTAGGCACCATCTTTGTCATCTAACACATCCTTTTCGGGAATGGTACATTTAGCGATGAAGTTGGCTAATGCTTGCCCTCGTATGGACTTCTTTAGGAGGGAATTGAGATCAAACTAGTTCAGCTCTATGTTATGTTCGAGCAATCTTCCAGATGCCTTAGGTTGTTGTAGGTCCTGTCGTAGTAGCTAATGAGTGTGTATCACAATCGGATGAACTTGGAAGTAGTGGGGGAGCTTTCTTTTGGGCGAACTTTGTTCAAATCTGAAAAATCGATGCATGTGTGCCATTTTCCATTAGCATTCTTGACATCCAAGCGGGATGTGTGGCATCTCATATAAAACCATTGCCTCTCAGCCCTCCGACTTCTTCTTTCAAGGCAGATGCTTTCCCTAGATCGAGCATACATCTTATTTGCTTGACAGGAGAACACTTCATGTTTACACTCGACAAATGACTCATAATTTGTGCTAAAATCCCGCGATATTAGCATAGGTCCAAGCGAACACATCCAGGCTTGCCTGTAGAAAGCATTTTAGTTCCCTCATTCGGAAGAGATCTAAATGAGATTCAATTTCAAGACCTTGGTTAAGTTGGCTTCAACAATCGAAACATATGCAGTTGCGTCATTAGATGTCATCCTTCTGCGTCCCGAATCACCATCCTCTCTGGGATCTATGTATTTGGGCATGTCATCGAGCAATTCCTAATGTGATCCTCCCTTCATTCGCAATATTGACACATCCTTCACACTCCATTTCCTCTGGAGACTTTGGGTTTCATACCATCTGTGTTGTGTAGCATATTCCACCTAGCCAAATAGTCAGCTTCTCCAATAACTTGGTCACCATAGACCATTCCCACTCCATCTTCGGTTGGGATATTTAGCAATAGGCAATAGGGTGCAACGCAGGCTCTGAATTCTGTTGGAGCTGGTTGGTCGAGACCTTAGTCAGATAATCTTAAATGCAATAGCATGGCTGGCAAGGATTCAAGCAATGTTCATATATTCTGTCACAACTATTGTATGAAGTGGAAAGCTAATGGTTGATTCATATCTGCGTTGATCTCAAGCTCTTGTCTCTTGACCAAGGTCATATGGTGGTTGGTGAGCAGTCAAGTTATTGTCATCCAGGCAAGGATCCATATGTCCAATCCTGGCCTGCAGTGGTTCACTAACTCCGTGCACCAAAGTACATTGATCTAAATCTTATTCGATGGAAATCAATCTTCCTCGATGTGGTTGACGGTAAATGGGCATTGCAAATGTTAGCTAAGCTTTTCAGGGAGTGAACCACATGACATATGTTTTTCACCACGCCATTCAAGTAAAGGGTATCTTTGTAGTGCCAGGATCCTTACTTGCTATCAGGTATCCCATCATTGAGAATCATGGTAATTTGGATCTTCTAAGTCATCTTCAGAATAGTGTTCGGATTGTTACTGTCAATGTCATTTGGGACTCCGCCTGTTGGATAGGGCTAAGTCATGTAAACTAGGTGATCACTACTCGTTCAGGAATATCATCAGTTGCATTGGTGAAATCTATACACCATCAGAGCTCTGGAGGAGGAGGCTGTTATGAGACAATCATTATCTCGTATACCATCAGAACCTATACGCCGAATCTTTTCAATAGCCCTTACATTGAATAACATCAGTAAATAGGTATTATGGCTCTAAGAAACAGTCTTTGCCAATTTGTTGTCGATATCCTCGGACTATCTACTGAATCTCGGTTGATAAACGTTTGTGATAATTGTGGGCCAAAACGTACTCTAAACCAAAGGCGAACCATCCAGCGGGTCCGGGCGTAGCGCTGGTGGGGGTCCGGGGCCCCATAGTCCCAGCGGCGATCGACCTTGGACGATGGAGCCTTTTCTGAAATGATCTGAAAATTGTATTTTTTTTTTCAAAAACCGTCACTTTTCGGGTTGGGTCATGATCCTTGTTTGTCATTCATTTTCGGGGACGTGGGTTACGGTTCACACATCCCTTCGGTTCGCACATCCCTTCGGTTCGCGTTTCAGATCATAGCTTCAATTCGCATGTATTCTTTGGTTCGTGATTGCTATTTAGGCTTGGGTCGTTATCTCTTTGGGGTCGGTTCGTGGTTGAATGTGTTCGAACTTGTCTTATTTGCATCATCCATCCCACTCGTGAGCACCTTTTTCATCCACTCGTGAGCACCTATTTCATCCCCTCGTGAGCACCTGTTTCATACCACTCGTGAGCTCTTCTTTCCATCCACTCGTGAGCTCCTCTTTCCATCCACTCATGAGCGCTTCTTACAAATGTCGCGTCATTCAAGCCGCCGTTGACATCTTCGGCTCCTTGTTGTTTTACAGATCGTGATTGGTGGATAGGGAGGCTGTGTTCATCCGATTCGTGGATATGGGTGGTAGCCCCTACTGAATTGTTACCTTTCGTATTATAGAAATATATTGCAGGTGGCCTCTCTATTGTGGATGCAGTAGGTTTGGATAAACAATGCTTGTGGCGAAATGGTTGGAACAGGTGTATCCCTTTGGGAGCTGCAGGTCACACGTGTTTGTATGTTGCAAAGTTTCATGAGCTATCCATACATTTGCAAAGTTCCACGAGCCATCCATGCAAAGCTCCACGAGCCATCCATACATTTCCACGAGCCATCCACAAAATACTATGTGCCACAATTTTGTGCAAACTCCAAACTATTTTCCAAATACTATCCTCATGTTCCCATTTGGAAATTCATTGTGATAATTACGCCAGCTATCCGAATAATGCAATGTCTTTTTCGTGGAATATAACTCACGGATCCATCCCGATCCAGTGTAGTAAAAGCTGGGACTCAACCATAACGAGAAGCTTTTCTGGAATTCGATTCTATGGACTTCGAACCCGATAAAGGCTGTGCAGATATAAGTATTCAATCAATCATTCAAGCTAGATATGGATCTCCCCTCAACGAACCATGACATCCATTGGTAGACGAGAAGATCTATGATTGAGAATCAGTCCATTCTCAGTGAAAGCATCAAAATGTTAGGCCAAAAAATAGTCCTAACATCCAAATCATCGTATTTCGAGTGTAGAATATGAAGAAATAACTGAAAAATACAGGAAAAGCAAGGCAACAGGATTTTTATAGTGGTTCGGCATTAATGAGCCTACATCCACTTTATATTTTCTCATTTCATTCATGGATTACAATTACAAGGAATATTGTCTCTCAATCACTCGAATTCAATAAATAATTCTCTCTGAATCCATTGAATTTTATTGAATAAGATGGGGTGATTATCTATGAAGGAGTGTTAGCCATGGCAGCCATGGATGTTGAGATGCCAAAAAATCCTTTTAAAATCCTTAAAATGGTGTATTTATAGCTGTAGGAGAACTTTTAGGAGGGCCGATTTGTGATGAGGCACGTGGCACCCAATCCGAGAAAGTAGGAGAGCAAGTAGTCTTAAGAATAGGTCACAATTGTGTGCAGAAGCAGGTTTGGTCTAGGCAGTTCGTGACCATAATGTGCATCACGAACCGGGTCGTGGTCAAGGAGGGCACCACGAGTGTGTCGTGGTCTAAGGGTCGTGACCCATATATGCCCCACGAGTCGAGGAGGCTTTATGAGCCAGGAGGCTTCACGAGCCGAGGAGGGGGCGAGCCTAAAGGGGGGCGAGCCGGTGTCATGGTCTGAGTTTTCGATGCTAGTTCACACCCGTTCACGTAAATGGGCATAACATCCAAATCGTAAGTCCGATTGAGCCAAACGAAAGCTCTATCTGAAGCCGATTCAGAGGGCTACTAGTATTTGATGTTTTTTGTCCCAAATGAGGAGGTTTGATAGGAGTTTCAGGCCAATTTTTCCATATTCTGCCACTCCATCGGAGCGACTGCTGATCAATGCATGTTTATATTCAAATCCTTTGCTTTGGGTAGCCTGTTCACAAGGCAGGCTAACATGACCTATCCTCTTCACTATAAGGAATGGACTTACGAATCTTGGCGCCAACTTCCTTACTAAGCCAAAGCGAACTACATTCCTCTGCGGTGATACTTTAATGAAGACCATATCTCCTACTTGGAATTTCAAATCGGTCCTCCTTTTATCAGTATATGATTTTTGTCTATCTTAATCTATTTTCATTCTTTGGCAGATAAGATCAATCTTCTCAGGAGCATCTCGAATCATCTCAGGTCCAAATAGAAGTTTGTCTGTAGATTCCCATAAACAAGTTGGCGATCTACAAGGTCGTCCATATAATGCTTTGAAGGGTGCCATGCCGATGCTCGATTAATAATTGTTGTTGTAGGCAAACTCAACCAAATGGGAGATTCTCTCCCAAGTCCCTCCGAAATATAGGATACATAGTCTTAGAAGATTCTCAAGAACTCTATTTACCTTCTCAGTATATCCGTCTGTCCGAGGATGGTACATCGTGCTCAAACGTAGCTGTGTACTTAATGCTTCTTGTAAGCTTTTCCCAAACTCACTAATGAAGATGGGGCCAGGTCTCTTACTATACTAGAAGGTACCCCATGAAGTCAAACTATCTCTCGAAGATATACCGGTGCTAGCTAAGATGTCGTCCTCTTACTCTTGACATGAATAAAGTGAGCGCTCTTCGTAAGTCTATCCATTATCACCCAAATACTCGTATTTCCCTTCCTCGATAAGGGAAACCCATCAATGAAATCCATAGAGATGCTCTCCCACTTCCATTATGGGACATCTTAGGGCTGAAGTAATCCGCCAGGTTTCCTCTGTTCAGTCTTTACTCGTTGGCAAGTCAAACATCGTGCTACAAATTCCGCAATGTCCTTCTTCATGCCAGTCCAAAAGAAAACTCTCTTCATGCTTTGATACATCTTAGTAATTTGAGAATGACGAGCTTCCTCAAGCACCGCCTTAACAATTCCCCAATTCTAGGGACTTATAGCCTTCCATCTCGTTTTAGCCACCCTCTCTCGTCCACAGTATATCTAGCTAGGTGACATAAGTCTCTCCTCTATGAAGCTTATCCAAGATGTCTGATATCCGCAGGTCCTTTCGTTGCATTGATCCAATACGCTCCAATAGAGTAGGCTGCACCTCCAATGATGCTAACATTCCCAATGTGAAATCTGTAGATGGCTAAAAATCAAAGGTCGATATAAACTCCAAGCTCCGTCTTTCTATGAATTGAGGACTCAAATTCATCATCTGCCTACTTAATGCGAACGCCACTACATTACCCTTACTCGGGGTATAAGCTATCTCAGAGTCGTAGGTCGCTAGTAACTCCATCTACTGTTGTTGCCTTAGGTTGAGATCCTTAGGTGAGAACAAGTATTTGAGCGACTTATGATCTGTGTATAGCTCAAATCTCTCTCCAAGCAGGTTTAGGTTTACTATAAGCGTGGTTGTAGTATTACATGTTATTATGTATGTATAGCCCTTCTCCAAAACACCTGCTCAGATGTATGTATAATTATTAAAGTAATTTAGTTTACCTAAACTACATAGGTACTTACATAAATTTAACATGTCCTTTACTTATTGTCTATATTAAGTCAAATATAACATGTTTATACATATGCATACTATTCCATTTAATCATGTCCCCAAATTACAGCACGTACAATTTATGCATATTATCCCCTTTTTATTACATTCCCAATTTACAGGAAGTACAACTATATGCATATTACCCCTTTTTATCACATCCCCAATTTATAGTAAGTACAAGTATATGCATATTATTCCTTCCCAAATTACAGTCAAACAATCCTTAAATTAACAATATGCCCCAAATTTCTATTTTCGTGTCATTTCTTATTATCCCAATTTTTTACTATATGCAAACTTTTAATTGGACATGGCCTTGGCTTCCAAAGGCCCAGGCTTAGCGTAAAAAAAGGAAAAAATAGAGGAAGGAGAATATAATCAAATCACATAGGCATATAGGCAAGACTGGAAATAAACTAAAACAATAGAAGCAAGGAAAAGGAAGATAGATACGCATAACCAATTAATTATCTAATAATAAAAGAAAGACATAGGTGAATAACATTGAAGAACAGGTGTAGCAATTATATTATAAACACTGTATGATCTAAACCCAATTTTGTTTAATTATCATGATATAGTTCTATGTATCAGATCTGAAAATAACAGGGAACTCACAACGGGTCCTGGTGAAGACGAGATTAGATCTTTATATATATATATATATATATATATATATGCCGATGTAGCAAAGTCCACTTCTATCTCTTTTACTGTTGTATGCAAATCTTGTATTTTGAATTATCTCTATATATCTAGGCTTCAGTAGCATCTCCCCATTATATATATTTTAGAATAGACTTATAGAGGAAGAGAATATGAAGAATAATTGTTTGTATTAACATGGGAGAGAGGCACCTATTTATAGATTTACTGAACTAATCTTAACCTTTAGATATTATGTTTTCATTCTAGGCCATACACGTGGCACAGAGTCAGCGAATGAACCTAGCCAAAAAAACAATCAAAATACAGAATTCTGAACATGACCTGGATTTGGGTGGGTCGACCCATGGGTCGACCCAAGCAGGGCATGGGTCACCCCATGTACGCTGGTGTCTGCGCTGGTTAGTCGGACTGACTTAATTTGAGTTTATTCCTATATAATCTTCTTATATATAAACAAACTTCTAAGGTTCATAACTTCTTCATACGTTGTCCAATTTATGCAAACTTGGGATCAATCCGAACCAGAATTTAGAGAGGAATGCAATGGCAAAGGCGGTTTTAATTAATTCTAAATAATTAAGTAACTCCCATTTTATTGTTTTTAAGGTATGGCTATAGTGTATTAAATTTTTAGGGTGTTAGAGCTCCTCACCTGGACTATGATGTCGAAATTCGGTTAAGGTGGCCTAGATGCGGAGGTGAATAGGCAGAGGTAGGAGGAGTACAAAGGTAAGGGAAGAAAGACAGTGGAGTATGGTGAATGTAAGACCAGGGTAGTACAACCTGGAGTGAATTAGAAGAAAAGAAAGTGGAAAGAGGAGTGGAGAATAGATCGGGTTGGGTTGGTTTGTGGAATTTGGTTGAGATGGATCAGATCAAGTGAAGATGAGGAGATAAGTTCGAAAATGGTCGGATCAGAGGGGAGAAAGGCATAAAGGAAGAACACTAATTGGGCCAGGGACTGCCCACGATCCTCAACTTAACCATTAAAGATTTCTCCCCTCTTTTCTTCTTGCATGCGAATCGAATTTTGAATGAACACAAACTTTTACATGACATGAGTGTATTGCTTTGCACATATGATAAAACATAAAAAATGAACTATGAACATATGAATGACCAAATAAACTGAAAAATCTAATTTTCGATCCGAAGTTTCTATAAAACTCCACGATTCTCAATTCAAACAATGGGAAGATGGACAATGATGGTGGTCACTACCTTCGTAATCTTAATCTTGTCACCACTTTCCTAGAATTTAATTGAATTAAATGTACATGGACAACACTAAATATCATGCACCAATTACACTAAGCACAGGGTGTAAAGGTTAATTGCACTAACTGCAACTATTTGTGAGTATAGTAAATTATGGGTCCAAGAAGATCTGATCGACTCAAAATCCAAGAAGCAGAGAGATAATGAGATACTTCTCAACGTAACTAGTCAACCTTGGCTCCAAGTCTTGAGATAGGCTATCACCAGACATCTAAAGAAAAGAGCCTACCTCAACATGAAGGGTCGCTTCAAGTTGAGAAACAATCAGTAAATCAACCCGAGGGTTCTTCGCATATTGAGGAAGGTCCGTAGTAAGCAAAGAAGGACTTGCAAAAGGTTGAGGATTTGGAAATTGACAAAGAGACTGTCCTTCCAGCTCCGGATATATTGGAAGGCTTGGAGATTATAGAAGATCTAACAGATTCAAATTCATCGAGAAATAATAGGATAACGCTAACGAGAATTTGTATAAAGCACAACATTCCCCCAGAAGATATGCATGTGCTTGAGCGAGATGATAGAGCGCTTGACCTTTAGAAGGGAACATTTCGTGCAAAAAGTCTATGTTCTTCATAGGGTGTATACCTCCATTCCATCTATTTATATAGGAGATGCTACATTTTATGTGATTGGATCCAACATAACATCACCCAAGTAGTTATGCTTTCCTTCTTGGAAAATACTTGCTATATGTTGAGAACTTAGGTCGGGATCCAACACGAGAAGGTATTATATATATATATATATATATATATGTGTGTGTGTGTGTGTGTGTGTGTGTGTGTGTGTGTGTGTGTGTGTGTATTTCACTTTCAAGGGATGGATAAGTGCCTCATCATTCTTTTATTTGGAAGCAATGCTTTATTATTGCCTTATCCTTAGGGCATGGAATAAGTTAAGTAACTTTAAACATGATTGATTCTTTGTGTGTTGTCCGCTAGAAATCGCACGATGTTAGATAAAAGGATGTAAGTGTGTTTTCTAATTAATTATCCAGCTCTGTGCTAATCGAGTTGTGATCTCTAGACTAACATGAATTCTGAATTGTGTAGACAACCTCTTAAGGCCCATCAACCAGGAATATATAGATAGGGTGTTGATCCTAAAGGAAGTTGCTCTTAAGTATCGAAATGTACAAACGTTGATTTTGAACCACCTTATTTATATAGTGGATTTACTGAGAGAGGATCATTCAATCGGTCATGAGGGTGATAAAGAAGTGGCTGTGGATGAGAACGGATAAGGAGTTGGAGGAGAAAGAGACGTTCTCCCGGTTATTCCCCCAACTGTGTCCTTTATTAAGGAAGGACCAAAAGGAACTGAAGGGGACGTCGAAGACAATGATGTGGTTGATGAAGAAGAGAATAATCAAGGAGGTGAAGTGTTACACACTTCTCTCCCTTCTCTAATAATGAAGCTCGGCAGAAGGGAAATTTCAATGTGTGTAACTTCCACGTTAGCCGTAGGAAAATAAAATTCAATGGAGATTGAAGGGTGGTTCTAACGGATCGATGACATCCCTTTAGAACCACACTTGTTTAATTTTGGCAATGTTAATACTGAAAGCTTCCTTTTATCTTGAAAATAGCTTTGATACTATTAAGTTCTAGGGAAATAACTCCTTCTAGTAAGCTGCAAATTGGTCCTTTTGAGGGACATTATGACACACACTAATAAGCATTGCACAAGATAACACTTGTTTGTGTGTTTAAAGACTATTATTGTATCAGGTTTTCTCTTATGCAAGTATAATGGGAAGAGAAATAGATAAGGATACCGGCATAGTGGTTGTTAGTGGGGAGCTCAATGGCAGTATACCTGAGTATGATCTGTGTCGACGCTCCTCAAGGTTCAAGAGACACGATAATCACTCCCACTAATATGGAGATCGTCATGATAATGATTATCATTGTGGCAGTGATTATCCTCCAAGCTCGTGTTTTCCACCTTTGGAAAGGCATTCGAGTGAATCAGACCAGTGGAGAGATTATAGTAGTACATGGAAATCTGCAGTGCCTCCACCTCCTCCTCCAAAACTTACTCGCTTTCCAGTACGCTAAATGAATATGGACATAGTCGTTTGAAACAAATGTAGAAGTTGTTAAAAAGGTTTTATCCTCCAAGAAAAAGAAGAAAAAAGGTTAGCAGATTACCTTTGAGCCCACTCAAACCCTTAAGAACAAGTTCAAATACCCAAGGCCAACTTCTCTAACTTTATTTTGATCATATTGTGTTTGCACTTCCAACGCACCCAATTCCTAGGGAGGTTGGAAAAACAAAAGATCGGGTGTTTGTTATTTATAACCAATATAGATTCATAATAAATTATGCCGAGAATTAGTTAGACATTACATGAAAATGGGGAGTGGAAATCAAGGGTTTAAAAGTTGGAAGTTGGAATGGACCAAGGGAAACTAAAGGCGATGAATGAAGAGTTTGTTGTGTGTAAGCAGCAATTGGAAGAGGCCAAAAAGTTAAAGGCCAAGATGATGGAACAAGCTACGCGGGCTCGAAATTGATTTTGGGAGGAATTAGATCACTCATCCCTGAAGATGTCTTCTTTGATAAAGGACAACAAGCTCCTCACGGCTGAGAACGAACAAACAAAGAAAGAAATAAAGGAGCTCAGGAAGGAAATGTTGTATATGACATAGTTGTATACATAATTATATGATTTTTGTTTGATGATAACAACCAAATATATATTATAAATAAATGTGTTTGTTATTATACTGTTTCATATATACATCACATACAGGAATATAATATTTATATTTAAATAAAATACGACTGTACAAAAATTCAAATATTCACACAGTATTTTATTTAAATAGAATATTTTATTTCAACATTTCAAATAGTACAACTTTTATAACTCCTCTATTTGTATACTTCACTGGTATGTTTCATTTCATACATATACAATTTCATATACACAGCTCCTCACTACAATTCACTCAACACTCATTTTACAAATCATATATACATACATTTTCACTTTCATGTACAGACACATTTACTGACACTGCTTCATTCACTGTCTTCAGTCTTCTGTCTTCACAGCTCTCTGTCAGTTCAGTCACCATCTGCCTACCTATCACAATAGAAACACACACACAATATCTAGAACAGAAATAACTTTCTAATTTCTAGCGAATATAATTTTTATTTTTAAAAATTTATCTGCCTCAGAATTTCGATGTATTTCCCATCATCTTTCATGACTTGATCTGATATGTGAATGTAGCATACGCACGATATATGTATACACACGCATGTGTATGTATATACACATATTATAGTGCAGGGACAGGATAGCTGCATATACATATGTGTATATGTATACACGTGTGCACTGCCTCACTAATCCAGTGCGCAACAAAGGAGTAGCCACGTGGACCATCTCGACTCAGTGCACATGAAAACAACTCAACATATCACATAATCATGGTCGAGCATAGTAGTTACATGCATGCTGTAATGGTACACTGGGTTCAGCACATAACATATCTTTATGGCCAAGCATGTACAAGAGTAAGCCAGTTCACAAAGCAAAGAAACAACATGCAACTATTCAAGTGTTCAGCTGAATCATGTACAAAGTGTGACCACAAGCAAGTCCGCATGAGGAAAGTTTGCCAAGAAATTCAAATGGTATAGCAGCATAATCAAAGTGATGGTCAACAGGTCAAGAAATTTAGTAATGAAACACAACGGTTCAACAGTTTTTGGTGCATCAGATTTTCAATTTACATGGCAACAACAAGTTTGATATATGCAGTGTATGTACACAACATGAAAATAGTCAGGTGTGCACAAACATTAGCATGGTACAACTCAGCATGGATAATAAAGAAAACATGGATCATGGTTCAGGTTCATGTATGCGAGAAATGGATGGTGCATAAACATTGGTGCAAACTAGAGCAAGTAGCATGTACATGAGATAGTACACAGCAAATGAATGGCTCAAGAATAATCAACACAAAACAATCTGGTGCTTGTAAGTTAGATGGTGCAAAAACAATATACAATGGTGCAACACATCAAACTCAAGTACAATCTGTTCAATGGCATGTGTAAGTGCACATGGAAGCATAAGCAACTTTGTCGAGTAGCAATGGTAAAGTGTACATGTGCAACAGAGAATTTGTTTTCAGCTTAATGGAAGAATCACATAACATGGACCAGAGGTCAAGCAACATAGGTGTTACTTGTGAAAGCACACATGTGTGTGTGTACACAACACAGTTAAACTCAAGGGTGTGTACACAGCCCAACTAAAATGACCAAGACAGTTTAAGGTTGATGGCTTCAGCTATATGGCATAACATGTGTCAAAATATACAAGTTTTTAAATCAAGGCAACTTAAAGGGATATTTCAAGGAGCCATGAATAATATATTTCTAGAGAATTAAATTCAGGAAGCAAACGTACAAATTCAAACAAGGTTTCAAGTAAACAAGGAATGGCAAGAAATCATTTTTCATGACTTTCCAGTTTTACAAAGGGCAAGGAGTAATTCAGGAAAATCTATTTGTGCAAATTAAATCTTCCTAGTTCTTGAAATCGGTTTAATTGATTTTTATTCATGCATGGGACCAGAGGAATCAAACTAGGCATCACATATTTATCTACAATTTTAAGTCAAGTGACAATTTTTCAACATTTTCCAGAAATTCACTTCGACATTTAGGGAAAGATTTCATTTTTAGTTCCAGAAATGGATCAAACAGTTTTTAGGAATTTTCTAAAGGGGGTAGAAATTAAACAGCCGAGGAAATCAAATTTACATTCTAGGCAAGGCCATTCATAATTCCAGATTTATATCAATGATTTCACGGCAATTTTTATATTAAGGGGATCATTTCATTCAAGGCAACATAAGGATATTAATGGCAACAAATCCAATTTAAATCGTGCAAATCAAAAGAGGAATCCACGCAAATCAGTCAAGTCATTTAATTGAAATCAGAGTGTGATTATAAGATTTATATATCCTATAAAATCAACCTATTCATCACTGGCATAGATTGATCGAAACCAGAAAACAATTTGAAAGAAATTCAACAAGAAACAAATCAGAGAGCTCACTTTTTAGGGTATGGATAGAGAACAAATCCCAAATCGAAGTATCATAGAGCCACACAGTTTCGAGCACCAAAGAGAAATCCAGATCAACATCAATCGATCGATTTGAGGGACGAAGAAACCCTAATCCCCAATTTGAAGCCGCCAATTTTATTTTCCAAAAGAAGGAAGAATCGACCACCATTTTTTATTTCACAAAGCAAAGTGAACGGACTAAAATAAACAAGGGGTGCAACAAAATTCAACAAAGGGCCGGCCAACTCAAAGTGTTTAAAAGGGGAGATTTATATTGTTTTAAATCTAGGGTTTCTTTTTATTTGTTTTGTATTTTCAATTCTTTTGTAAACCGTCCAAACAGTTCTAGAGTTGTAAAATTCTAGCATTTTATTAGAATCTGTAAAATTTAGGGTTACGTGTTACGGGTGTGTAATACGGAAAATCTAGTCAAGTTGATATCGGTCAGTCTAGGCTTTTGAGCGTAGGGTTAGTACAGGAGCAGGAAGTGCGAGTTTAAATGGTCTTGTAAGCGGGATCTGTTCTATCACCTAGTAGAAACCTTAAGAATGCAGCAGTAGGCATGCTTTTGCCGAAGCTGGGTATATCTTGTTTCATTTACTTTCTGCATTTTTATTTCTACTGCATTCTGTGTTCTGTGAATTTTTAATATCCTATAAAAAACTGTGATTAACCCTATTCACCCCCTTCTAGGGTTAATCTAGATCCAACAGGAAAGAGCAGCCAATAGAGTTGAAGCTGAGGTAGCTCTGAAATCGAGGACGAAAGTCGAAGAAGTGAGCAAGTCTGTTCTTGAATAGGCCGAGAAAATTAGGAAAAGGTTCGAAGCGGAACTTGATGAGTTACGGCCAAAGTTCACAAGGTAGAGGGTAATAAAGAGAAGCTCAATTCGACTAATATGGGATTTTCCACCCAAATTATTTTCCACCATGACCTATCTTGGATAAGTGAATAAGAAATACATCTTCCATGACTTAGAAATATTTTTAGACAATAAAGCCTACTATAAGAGCATTGATGTCATCGAAAAGGAAACCTTAATGATTCCTTATTTGAAGGGTGATGAACCGAGGATTTTGGAGGAGTTGTTAAAAGAAGAGGAAGAGAGGAAGAGATAACGGTGGTAACTTTGTAGAAAGGCAAGGCTGTTATTATTAGAAGTGTGGTAGTCGCTCATGATGGTGGATCGACATGCCAATCAAGTTAAAAGGTTTCCACCTAAACTATTGTTGTTCCGACCACTACTACAGGAGGCACTTCTCGATAGACCTTCATCGACCCGAGATATGATCTCAAGAATCTGGTCATGGTCCTAAAATTGCAGTATCTCAAATTCTTGAAGGTAAAACTTTATTCAAAGGTGAGGGAGAAAATGTCGAAGGTATATCAACTTTCTCTGCCTTTTGAATGAATGTTAAAGGCTTACAAAAAAGGCATTAGGCTTTCCGCAAAATTTCCAAAGAAAGAAAAGATATTAATCATGTTTGGTCTTTGTGCCACATGTAAACAAAGGACATGGATGACAGTCACTGCTCTAATAATCCTAGCTCTAGGACCTTTAGTGCCTTCAATTAGCACTTTGATGGAATTCATTACTTGGGATGAAGCTTCATAGAAAATTTTGACGAAAACTGAATTTGGCGACATAGGGTCTCTGTGGAAACAGAAGAGATCAAGGTAACTGGAGTTCGAAGAGAAAATGGAAGGCTTAACTTACAAGAGATGGATAAATTAAAAATACTCATCCCGCTGCTAAAAAGGAGAAAACCAAGGAAGGGAGGAAAGTCGAGGAGGAAGCATATAAAGTTAAGCACGATGTTCAGCCCATCGCCGCTATCCCTCAATCTGAAGGAAAACAACCTGCAGAAGGTAGAGAGGCCGAGGATGGCGATGAGGGATCTGACTTTGGAAATGTATTTAGGATTTTGGTTAACCCCAAGGCCATCATCGAGAAAGGAAATAAAGATTCCAATAACCAAAGCAACGAAGGTGAGAAGAAGAGGAGAACAACCGATAGATGTATTTTTTGTTTCGTCGACCGAGTTTCTACAATATGATCCTAGTTTTTGGATATCAACCAAAAAGCTTGCATTTTTTTGGAAAAGCTATAGTGAATAAAAGTTAGGTTTTCTTTTTTTATCTATGTAAATTTGCATAAGTGTTCTAGTTTGTTTATTTTCCATTTGATATACTTGCACTTGATTATTGGCCTTTATGGTTAGAATTGGATTAGTTGCTCAAAAGTTTGAGCGTTCATTTGGAGGACCACTACCAAAGCTCCCCTTTTAGTCGTGCCTTCAAGTCACTTGATTTATACTTTGGAAGTTCCACTCCCGAGTCCTCATGGTGGTTATGGCCTTAAGTTGTGTGGGACTTTGAGTTTATCACTTCACTCTCGAGATCTCTTTCGATCGTTGATCCCAGGTCATGCAAACCTTGGAATCGGGAGGTCCACTCTTAGGATCTCCTTTTGACCGTTGATCCCAAGTCATGTGGAACACAGAGTTGTGGGTTCCACTCTCGATACCCTCTTATTATTGTTGGTCTCAAGTCATATGGAACTTAAAGTATGAGCCCTACTCTTGAGATCTCCTTTTGGGTGTGATCTCAAGTCATGTGGGACTCGAAGTTTGAGAACTTTACTCTCGATATCTCCTTTCGATCGATGACCTTAAGTTATGTGAAGTTCGGAGTTAGGCATCGTGGTCAGCTCTTTATACTCACTGTTATTGGTTCAGGCTCAAGTTATGGGAATTGTTCCCTCATCCTTTACACTACCACATCGTTTGTTTGGATTAGAGTTTGACAAATGAATGGTACATGTCACATTCGTTTAGGCATTAGTTGGATATCCCATGTCCTAGGACATAGGGTACGTGGTTGGATAATCAAGTCATGAGTGCTCGAATTGTTTGTACTTAGCCTCATTATTTGTTCAAGGCTCGAGTTAGTTGGTGGGTGGTTGACTTAAACCTATATTAATGGAATCTAATGACATATTTGGAAGAGTGAATCAAAACCAAACACTGAAGCATCATATTATTGGGTCACATGATGTTCAATAGGTCGGAGGTTAAGTCAGTGAATGGACTTCTAAGTATGTCGGATCATAAGCAGGCTATGTCCGATCTACTTAGGCTCGTACTTGGTTAGACAGATCAATGAGTGGGATAATGAATGGACTTCTAAATAGCAGAACACAAGTATCTTGTGTTGCATCCATTTGGATTTTTATTCCGCTTTACATATTGAAAACTAAATCAATGGATGAACTCCTAAGTATGCTGAAGCATATGCAGGTTGCATCACATCCATTTAGACTTATGCTCATGCCTTCAATGTAAAGGGAAGACTTAGATATCGAATGAATTTATTGCACTCAACATAGTGGTACTTTGGTAGTCCTTTGGTGCACTTCAAAGCACTTGCAATAAATTTGCAAGGTGTTGTCAGCTAAAATGTCCTGATAGCTATAATATTTTGGGCCTACTGCTACGTTCTATTTTTGATGTTACCTTAGAAATGAAAATGTGTTGCTCTAGCTAAACAAGTGTAACACGATGCAACATTTTCATACAGTGTTACTTTAGCCATAAACATGTGTTGCTACGTCATCAATATGCACCTATAAAAACATGTACATATATCCGTTAATTTTCTTTTAGAAACAACATCTATAGTTGACACCTCACTAATCCGTTAAAATCCCCCACCACCAATAGGAAATCAACTTCCCTAAGCCATTCCATTCCACTTTTCTCAACTTCTCAGATCTATTCGTTCTCAACTCCTCAGATCTACTCATCCCAAAGCCGCTCTTAAAAAAGGAATCAGATCTATAAAAATACAAAAGCTTGGATCTTTAGGCTAAAATTTGTCTAGTCTATGTCATCTCATCGTATCTACAGTGTTCGAATAGGGTTGGGTTATGTCAGACATTGATGGATGGGCTCAGAAGTGGAGTTGCGTGGTTGAGTTTTGGCGACTACCAGAGGTTGAGGAAGGAGCGGTAATGCTTCCGTGGGTTCTTAGAGCATGGTCTATGTCGGCAAGGTGCTAGATGGGGATGATGTGATGGAATTTAGGTAATGTATATGCCAAATGCATCTTTACATTCTTTGGTATTTTTATTATTTTTTCAGTTTTCATGCATCTTTTTGTATTTTAGGATCGATGAATTTTGATTGTGAAACATTCCGTCCAAGTGTTTGCGTTAATGTTGTTTTAAAACCTTTAACCCTTCATGTGTTCAACTGGGACGTTCGGTGCTGCTTCCTTTCCTGCTACATCAAAATTGCTTCCATCCGGTGCAGCTACATCTCTATCTTTGTCAAATATGCTTTCTGGTAATATTCAAAACGCTTCCACTTCAATTCTATCTCCGCTTTCCTAAGTTGTACAGATTTACGGAAATGTTTGTTTTGTATCGGAGTTGAACATGGGGTCCTCACCTGGTGATGCTTTGCTAATTCAGACTGTGAATGTTAATATCCCAAATTCTGAATTGAATGTCAAAGATTAGCTTGTATATTCCACTATGAGTGATGTTGATCTGGTGAATATGTCCATACAGGAATTGAGTGTATGCCGCTAAAATTTCCATGTGACTTGGGTAAGGCAACCGAACGCCTACATGCCTTTCGCGAAAATATCAAAGAGTTCACTTCTGTAACTGGTAATGCCCATTCATTTACATGTGTTAAAAAGCCTATATGGACTCCAATCTGACTTACCATATTGTTAAGGAGCATTATTGTTCAGTATGGAAAACCAGTGGCAGTGTTCGTGTTCATTTCAACTATGACATATTCTTATTCAAATTTGCGAAAAATTATAAAAGACGGCAAATTCTTGAAGCAGAACCTACTATCATTAAAGGCAAACCACTTCTCATTACAGTTTGGGTGATGATGGACCTGACGTGCAGTGTTTCAAAGAAGGCTTGGCCTTTCGAAATCGGATGAATTTGGCGGTGCCCACTTGTTCGACCTTAGGTCAATCCACACCGCAACTGCGGTGCCTCGGACCTTCGCCAACACTGCGCCCAAACCCGCTACTCGGCTCGCCTTCGGCTCGGCAGTCGTCTCGTCATATATTTGTCAGTGTCAATGTCAATGTCTGTATAAAATGAAACTACATATGTAATGAGTGAACTGAGTGATGTAGTGAGGAATATTTGTATATGTGAATAATTAGTGTTGTAGTAAATCATTGACTTGTAAATAGTTTGAGTCAGAAATTTTTACTATTACGTTGTTGAAATAAAATATTTTATTTAATAAAACACTGTTTGAATTTAAATTCTATCTTGTATTACTGTATTAAATAAATATTTAATTTTGTTAGAGACGAAATATCCATAACAACATTTTTGGTGTGTTGTTATAGACACCTAAGGATGCTGCTACAGATCCAAATTGAGTTCTATTGCAACAATATTTGTTATGTTACCTTAGATAGTCAAAATGTTGTTTTTGAGGTTTGCAACAATGGTGAAAATTGCATCGCAATAAAAGTGTTGTCAAAGACCTATGCCAACATTTTTTGGGCTTGACCCAACTTTTTTTTCTGTTGCAAAAGGCAATTTATGGCGTAGTGAAGGTTTCGGTTGGCATCAGATTTTGGATACTTGCATATTTTACACAAGATTTTATTTGTACCGATCATGTCAATTACTCGGTCAGTATGTGAAAATAAAGTCTATAATTGAAGAGTTTATTGAATTGAAATAAATAACAAGGTCTGCAATGAATAGAATTCTAAAACAAATGAAATAAATGATATCACATTGGTTATCTGATCCACTTTATCTTGCTTTAGCTTCGTCCAACCAGAAGCTGACCCTAGGGGTCTAGTTTATGATTAGGGCTCTCTCGAACTGTCGTTCTTGATGGGCATTGGAGACTCTGAAGCTTCATCTAGGGGAGCCTATTTGCACCGTGCCAATTTCATTTGGAGGATGAGATTTTCAATATCACCCTTAGGTGACGGTAGCCATTTGTATCATGGTCATCCAATTCATGGGACATGCAATATTTTCCAGAGTGTTTTCCCTTCTTCATCAATTCTCTAGGATTATGTTTTTTTATACGGAAATGTGTTGCTACTTTTGAGGTAGATGTTTTCAAGGGACTTATTGAGTGGGGTGTTGCTGTTAAACGATCGAAACCTCTGTCTCTTTTTAGAATCCTTTTTTTTATGACTACTTCCACTATCGTCACCTTGATTGGAATTATTTTGGATGTTGAAGTCGATCTTACCATTGCTTTATGCAGTTTTATGTTGCTGACTATGAAGATGATCAACATTTTATCTGCTCCTTCAGGTCCCCTTTTGACGCACATATTGGTTCGCTGTTAATAGAAGTGTTCCAGTGTATTTTGAGGTTTTATATCAAGCCATTCCCTAAAATCATTTTCGCGTTGGATGCTTTAAATGAGTGCTATAAGAACGAAGTCCTTCTACGACTTTTCAATTTCCATCAAGGCATTATTGAAGCGCTCCATAAAGCTTTTGAGTGTTTCTCTAACCCTCTGAAATGTATTAGAAACGTGCATAATATCCTTGATTTAGGTGGCATGCATACGGAACTATTCCACCAGCTTTCATGCAACTTGATCGAAAGAGGATTTGGCTCTCAATGGGAGTAGAGAGACCCATAACATGGCTACACCTTCGAGGAACACATGGAAGCATTTACACTTCACTGTATCAATGGCGCGAGCCGGGACCATATTCCATTCGTATCTATTTAGGAAGTGTTGAGGATAAGTATTGCTTTAATAAGCCAAAAATAGTAGAAATATTGAATCATGTATCCCATCCGGCATTTAGGATGTCTTTAATGAAAGAGTTTCTCCTTGAATCAATTTCCCAATCGTCTTCAGCATGGCTTTGTGATTGCCTCATGACCTATCTGGTCATGACAGCGAGGTCTGGAGTTATGATCTCCATCGGATGTCATCGTCATGATCCAACTTACTGTGGTGCTTTTGATGGAACCTATTAGGTTTTGTAACATCATCATATCGATTCTGTGGAGGTTGAATGGGAACGGTTTGGTCCCAGCTGACACCTGAAATCTAGGGACCAAGTTTTGGATTGCATCGGCATGAGCCCTTATTTAGAGGGTCAGGCCTACCTCCTGGTAGGGGTTACTATGGAATCTGGAAAAATAAAGTTGTTCCGCTTCCCCAGTGCTGGTGCCTCCCACATCATTATTATCAAGTCTTCTCATCAGATTCCGATTGCTACATTGGGATGAAGATGAGGTACTCTCTGAAACATGATTAACAAGAGCCTAAATTCTTCTGTTCCCCTCGAGTCGATCAGCATTATCTCGAGTAGCACATTGCAGCTACTGGATAAATTCTATGTGTTATTGGATTTGAGTATTCAGACATTGTTGCATCTCCGTTAACTTCATCATCACACTTTCCAACTGATTTTAGTAACCAAAGCACAAGATGGGAGGTTGTAGCCGTACTGAGCACAACAAGGGTATGGTGATCATTATATGGTTATTGCTGGATGAAAGCATCATGGTCAACATTAAAAAATGTGAAATTTTTTCTTTTTCACCATCTTACTAAGCCTTCTGTGTAGATGTATAGGGATCTCAATAAGGGTGGAAACTTAAAGGAATAGAAACTCAAAAAAACTTATTTTTTCTCACCGAAAGCACCAAAATGTTAGCACCCTAAGTTGTCACACCACCCAAACAGTTTAGTAACTAACTAAATTGATAAGATAAATGGAAAATAAGGACTATATCAATAGAAGCTATATCAAGTAAGAACACAGAAGTTTATAATGTGGCGTTGTCGTGCCTACGTCCTATTAGAAGATTTTGATCACTTTATTATTGTTTTGAAGTTACAAGTAATCAGATTGGTATGAATCCTAAGCTACATAATAAAGTAAACAAATTGACAAAAAATCCCTTTCTCCCCCAATAAAGCTAGTATTTATAGATGTAGATAGGTGAAAAATATCCCAATAAAGTAAGGGAGATGTTGCATAAGAGACTAGAAGGGGGCCTGACCCATGTATCCTTAGGTAAGGGATCAATATTGATCCCCTTGATAAGGATTAGTACATATTCCTTAAAACGAGGGATATCACGGTGTGATCCCTCTTTTGGGTTTGTCTTGGTGTCTTTAACCATACTATGAAGTTTCATCTCGTTCTAATTTGTGGTGTTAGAGATATGGTATGTTGTTGGTTGAAGTTGAATTATTCTGTCTGTTTGTCTCTGACTGGTACCAATTCCTTTGCTTTTAACTACGTTGACTCCTCATTTGGTGAGCTCTCGGGCGATGTTCTATTGAGCCCTTTCGACCGTTGTCTCATGACGCCATCCGAGCTTGGTATCTGGGCCTCTGAACTATCTATTTGGACCATTATCCTCGATAATCATCAAGTCATGTAAATCTGGATAATTGGAAATGCCTAAGCACAAAGGTCGGATAACTGAAAACATTTAAGTGAATGTGATACTTACATCCTTCAATCCAATTCCTTACGAAATTGAGAAGACAACACACATAGAACCAATCTTGCTTGAAATTTCTTAGCATGTTCCATCCCCCCAATAAGAATTTGACTATGAAGCCTCCGGGAAAGTAAAATATGATGCAATCTTATATGCTTAAAATTGAATATGTATCGTGTGTCTTCTTCAATTGACTCACTATAGATGCTCTCTTAAAAAATATATGTTCCATGCAGAAATGCATAACTTATAACATCCCGGAATTTTAGCGATTTAATAATTAATTAATTTAATTATTTTAATATATTGGTTTGAGAATTTAAATGGTTTTGAATTTAAAATTTTTGAAATTTAAATATTATAAATAGTGGAATAACAAATTTTAATTTCGAAATAGTCAGAATAGCTGATTTGGCATTGTTGTGTAATTTAATTGAGTTTAAATTCGAGTTATAATAATGAATTTATGTATAAATGACATCTGAATGTATTAATTATAATATAATTTATAATCAAGCTCGTAACGTCGCGGTAGTTCGTAAAACTGAGTTTTGAACTTCAAATGATTATACAAGAATCGTTTTGAAAACAAGAAACATGAATCTATTTAACTATATTTTTTTAATGGAAATGAAAATTTGAGATTTCATCTTATAAATTGTGAGTTATGTCCAAATCAAATTTACAGAAAATCTCTATGGAATCGTTTATAAGCCATAATGGTTTATTTAATATAATTAAATATTGGTTTTGAATTTGGAAAAGATTTTTGAGATGTAATTATAATTTAGTTTATAGAATTTTACTGTAATTTTTAATTCGTAAAATAAGATACTTTTTGTTTAACGTATTTTGCACACTATATCAGCATTTTTGAAATTTCAAAATATAAGTTAACTTGTCTATATTATTATATTTTTTGGATTGTGGCATATTGCTTGACACGATAGTTTTTTTATTTTTGTCCATAATGGTCTATACGTGAACAGAAATTTTTGTAGTGGGTACGTTTAATTTTTAAATTAAAAATAGGAAAATCTTTTTCTGAAAACTACCTATTGCGCCTCCTGTACCCTGTAAACGTGCCGACAAAGTAAAATAAAAATTGTCTACCTATACAAAAAGGTCTGGAATCTGTACTTGCCTGAAAATAATATATTGATAATAAATCTAATCAACTAACATATCTAATATATGTTCTTATCAGCCGACCTAGGCTACAAAATATTTTCATAAATCAGCCGACCAAACCTATGCAAGCTATACTATATTGTAATTTCGCACATGCTAAAAACGAAGTTGTGCTTATCCCATTTCTACTTCTGTAAATATACGTGAGCAGCGAGCATTCTTTCTTTCCAGAAATGAAAGCTAAAAAAGATTCATTGCTTCAAAATTTAAAATAAAATTTGATACTCTTCTAAAACTTACAAAACATATATTTTTATAATCGTTGCTTGAAGTTCTTTAATCTAGTATGACTCTGGTAGGGTTCGAACATCACTTTATCTCGTTGGAATATGGACAGCGAACTGAGCAAAGCATCAGTTTGGAATTTTAGCCTAATTCACGCACTTGCTTGCTTAACGAGTATTGTTTCAGGTGGCCAGTGGTTTCGGGCACTTTCATGCTTTTTAACGTGGGGAATGGTGGGAAAAGTTTCGGCATGGCATTTGTTTTTGTGAACCAGGCAACAACATTTCTGGAGAAAGAAGAAGGGTCAGAGCACGGTGGATGGGTGACTGGAAGGAGGTCGACATAGCTCTGGTGGAGGAGGTGCTTGGTTTGGTGGATGTTGAGATTAATGGTGGAATATGACTATGTTGAAATAACATTGCTTAGAGACATGCATTTTTAAAATGGAGGCAAGACAGTTCGGTAATGGTATATGGAGATATACGAGGATGCTGAAGTTTTCGAAGGTTTTAAGGGACGTACGTGTAGTTGGGGGGCCTGCGTGTTTATAGTATGGTGGAGGAAATGTTTACCGGAGTAGTAACATTGTGGTGTTGGGAAAGAACTTCGGTGGTGGGTTCAAAAATTTACTGAAGCAAAATTTTTATATGTTTGGGGAAGAAGGGATATTATAAGTGACGGGTCAGTCTTGAGGATGGGCCGATGGGAAAAAATTGGTGAGGCCCATTCTATATAATAAATAATAACAAAAAGCCCAAAAATTATTGTATGTGATTTTTTGACAAAAAGAAAAGAAAAGGGGTTGTTTTGCTTTCTTGCGAGTATGTTACTGAAGGATGGGGCTTGTATTTTGTAGAAGAAAGGCTACTGCTGTGAAGGTTTTAAACTTGACGTGGGCAAGGGAAAATATAGGTGGGCCGATTTTAAGAGCAAGGCCATATATTATTTAGAGGAGAAAAAAAGAAATAAAAGAAAAAGAGCAGCTCGTTTTGTTGATCCCACGTGGGTCGGTGCAGAAGTTTGTTTGGGCTGGGTTAAATTTGGTGAGGCCCAGAATTTGTTTATATATAAGTTTAACCTTAAAATTTAACTAGAGTATTAACTTGAAAAAAGTTTAACTTTTGCATATGTGGTTAGTTTTATGGACGGTTGGTCACATTGGAATCGTATGATTGCGGGCTACGTACTGAAACCAGTTCAGATGGAATTGGAGCACGCTACAATTTAGGATATATAAAACGTCTGATATAATCAACCAACGTTATTTGTTATTCAATGATTAACGACCAAGGTGAGTAAACTTACTAACTCTGCCCAGTTTTAAAATATTATAATTATATTTTAATATTTATAAATGATGATTGAATGTTATGTGATGGTTGTTTGGATGAGTTGCTTATAAATTGGTTAAAGTTATAGATATAATTATTTATTAAAACTTTTGGTTAAATACTGATCCTATTTATTATTATATTTCATATGGACGTTAAGTCACCGACTATCAAAGTTCTTTTTGACCATTGTTGTTAATACTGAGAGACCAGTTGGACTTAATATCCGAAAACCACTCCGTATAGGCATAGGTGTTGCGAATTAGATTATGCTAAAGAGAATTGAAGATGAATAAAATGCCAGGGCTATTCAGTTTACAGGATAGTATCTTCGGATTGTCCAGTCCCAGGACAACTTGTATAGATGAATGTCTGACAGAGTATTCCTAATAGATCACATAAGACGACCTTTTCAAGGTATTACGTTTGGTGGTGGAGGAATTCGTTTCTCTTAGCTTTTATACCTGTAATATTTTTGGGAAGATCAACTAGCGATTTGACTTGTTTGACGATGTGGCATTCAAAGTATTCGGTGGCCAGATGTTCTAAAAAGGTATACGTAGCCTCAAGCCTCATAACCAAAAAATGACAAAAATCGGGTAGGCAGCATGGCTAGTTGGGTCATACCTAGTCAAGGCATATTTGTCACTGATCTAGAGAAAATTCAATTATTTGTTCTTCTTTCGATTATGTATCTTACGAATTATGGTTGGACGACTGACAATCATGGGTGACAATATATTCGATACACTCAAGCTAAATGAGTGGGCGGTCATGTGCGGCCGGGTTGCAAGATGTTCTTGTTGAACCCCAATGTATCCCCTCTAGACTACACTAATCGGAAGGTGGTCCCATATTTTGTCATAGTTGGAATCCAATCTCTAATAATTGTCATGTGGTTTTTGATTTTATACTATGTATGTAGAGCGTGAGATGCATGCGTTCTACTATTTGGTTATTTATTTGATTAGACAATATTATAATATCACTGGATTTCATATCAAAAATGTTTTGGGTTATAGTAAGGTAAAAACCATCCATGTTTATGTGTGGGACGTTCTTACAATTATCCTTTTCTTTCAAAAGGTTTTTGCAAAGTTAAACAAGATGATTGGAGTTTACTCACACTTGTTCCATGACTGATATAGAGTTTATTTTGTTTGTTTTTCCTAAACTCTTGTGTGCCCAAATTTGTACGAGCGGTCAAGTGTTTCAGGCTTTTACAGATACACTTAGAGGCACTTGAAGCAGGAGGCTTCACCGTTAGTTATTTAGAGTTATTTCCGTTGTGATGTGATGTATTGTACTCTAATAATGGTATGTATATACAATACGGTTTTGTATTTCAAAGTTATGTTATATATATATTATCTTTTATTCGTTTCGTTGTGAGATTCGTGTTTACTCTGATTCTATTCTATTGTGTTCTTCTTCTTCTATCCTAATTTTCTTGCTTTCTATTTCTCACCCTCAAACTTCTTCCTATTAATGACTCGGTATTTTCGATACTTGAATAAGTCAATATGGTGTTTATGTTGATTTTCAGGGTCAAAAATTTTGTGGGCCGTTACATAAATATTCTGATGCATTTACATGAGAGATGATCTCATGTAATATAACATCCATGGAAAAAAAATTGGGAGATGGGATGCATTCAACCAAGCACATGTTTCTATTATAGACTTTGTACCTCTCCAGGGGAATGTGAACACTATCCTCATGACTCAAATCCAGCACTTCTACAAACAATATATTATGCTTGTTGCAAATCCTTCTCAGCAAGGCTCATCGATTCTTGGTGGTAGGAAATAAATTGGATCCTCTAAAATTGCAAATCCTTCCAGTGCATTTAGAGTGGGAGGAATAATCTTTATGACTGCTTCCTTAGCCACTTGAAAGGCTTACTAAATCTAGTGCAATCCTTTAGGTTGGTCTGCCTAATGAGTTAGCAGAAGTCTATCTGAATTCGTTGATGAACTCGACTCAACATAACAATCATTATGTGTATAATTCTCTTAAGTTTTATCTAATCCGGTGGCCTTGATACGATCAGAGCATATTAGCTTCATTACTATGAAACTCCTCAAATGGTTACAGTTAACGTAGGTAACTTGTACCCTCTGTGTATATTGTAAATTTGTGTAGTATATGAAGTATTCTAAAATTCAACTACATGTGATGGCAAGATACGGATCTCGGCCTAGGCAATAGTTATTGTTGATCATTGCATTAGTTTTGGATCGATGATTATCGGATTCTATCATGTTTTAGGATCGAGTACCAGCATTTGGGGTTAAACATTAAAAGTCCTGCATTCTAGTCAAGCAAGTTCATGGCATATGCTTTATTTCTGTATGCAAAGTCCTTATTACATGCAAGTTCATTAGCCTATAGTCCGACGATTCAAATTTAGGTGCGCGTAGGAAGGGTAAAATTATCAAACATAGGGATCATACTTGATCCTTAGTTTTGATCCCAACTTTCCAAACTCGATGCCGTTATGATTCGTCACATTCTCTAAACTCGGCAACCTATCCGAATTCTTCTTTCCATCTCTATATATCCTTCATCTTTCCTCCTACATCGAACAAATCTAATCCATGGGATATTCATCATCATTTCCAAAAAACCATACATGGCTTCCCCAATATAGTCTCTTTTATTCCCTCTACTTCTCCTTCTTTCCTTCAAACACCAATTTAAACCCTTCACCATTTTCCTTCCTCGTCTTTCCATAATAAAATCCTTACCATCCTCTTCTCCTTTCTCCATACCTCCTATCTTAGTTCCTTGGCACTACCATCACATGTGGTCATCTCTTGGTTTTCAAGTACCATATCATCACTATAAATAACATACAAAAAAGAATGCTAACCCACCTATCAAATCAAGAGGGATGAGAATCAAATCAGATTCAACATAAAATTGGTATGATATTTTTTATGTAGGAAGGGGTAACCTGAAGCTCACGACAAATTGTCTTTTTAGGCGATGGAGGATGGTCAAATAAATCAGGGGAATTCGTATTTATAGATATCATTAGAGAGAGCTAGAGTGTCGTTTGATCAAGCTAAATAAAGTAACATAAAGGAGGAATGGAACGAGTATATGCTTATTTGTGGGCCAAACCCATACATTTCACATTTTTTTAGGAAAGTGCATAGGTACCAGATCGGTAATGATCCCTTCAAATATATATATATATATATATATATGTGTGTGTGTGTGTGTGTGTGAGTGTGTGTGTGTGTGTATGGCATACGTGCACATTCATATATACACATGTGCACATGTGTGCATTTGTGTACTTCATCCTGGTGTATTTCCAAGTGCATCACACAACATTATGTACACGCGTGTGAGTGTGTACATGGCTCCATCTGACAATGACCTATTTACGTTTAAGCATTCTTAGGAGTCGATGACTAGAATCAAATTTATTGACTCGACAGAGGTTGGATGTTTATCTCATAACTCCAAAGAGAGGTTTGATAAAAATTGTTGAGGTTTGGCAATTCAATCAACAGACTCAACGGAATTGGGCAAAGTAGAGTACCGACAAGTTGAAATCACATGCTTGTACTACTAAGAGTCCACCATGCATAACATTTGATCACAAAAGGCAAATCCCTTGGCATAAACTGCTCACTGGAAGGATATTGACCTTTAGTGAAACCGTATGGAGTCCTTTTCGACAAATGAGGTTATCTCGATTCAAAGCACATCATGTTTACCATAAGATGCGGTTTAAGGGGCCAATGTTATGCCTTCTTTGTGCCTGGCCACTTTAGACTTTGATACATGAGTGACTTAATGATTATAAAAAAAATGACTTAAGGTGATGATCCAATAGTTTAGACATCAACCGCGGATAACACCATGGGACAATGGTCAAACGAACTTAATAGAACAATTCCAGAGAATTCACTAAGTGAGGGATGAGCCTCCATATATGCCCTGGTTATGTAAGACTACTTGGCATGCCAACATAATGTTCAAGTTCATTCAACATCACTTTGCATCTCTCAAACAACAAGGAAACTATCAAAACAACCAACAAAATCGGGAAGCAAGCTACCAAGAGGTGTACTGCAGGGATCACTTCCTCTATCTCGATGATCAAGGGATCAATACCGATACCTCCCTAGGGTTCGGTATCAATACATAACATTTCCCGTGTTGGTCCCATTCTTCTACGCTAACTTCATCTACTGCCCGCCAATTTTACAAAGATATTTTAGGATGGTCTGACCTAGCCTTCGTGTATGAATACCATACACATTAGGGAGAGATGGATCCTTTTGGACTTTTATAACTCGAGATCTCTATTGTTCTTCACTTTATAGGCACTAAAATTTAGAAATAAAGAGACTGAAACGATAAGTGGGTGTACTACATTCAGTGGCGAACAATTATAAATTGTTGTCTTCTCGTTTTCTCCTGTTTTTGCTATTTATCTATTTTTTCATTTATATTCTTCATTTTCGTTCTTTGCAAGAATCTCATATGTTTGTACTAATTTTAATGCAAACAGTTCCCTTATATATTCCACTTTGGTGTAAAATTTCAAGTAGTTTATTGAGGATCCACCTCTCTAATAAGAAGTACAAGTGGCCCGAAAGATTTCCAAGCAATGTCATCAATATAGTTGTTCGATAGGGTTCACTATAGAGATAGCGATGCCAGGACTACTGTGACGACCGCCCACAACCCCTGCACTAAACAATATAATAGAACATATATAACAAGCATTATTTTTGAATCAGAAAAAACACTAGACTTCCATAACAACTAGAAAGTGGCATCCATACACTTGGATTTAGGAATAGTGTTTATACAATTTTGCTTCACTACGGCACTCAGAGTAGACTAACAAACAGCGAAAAACAAAGGTACTAAATAGTAGTAAAAATAGTACGACAACCTCCTGCTCGCCTTCGAACAGCAACATCGCCCTCACTAAGCAATCATCTGTCACATGCATCCTATTCTGCCCATCCAAACAACCGGATGAACAACCCAAGGTAATAAGAGGGAAACATAAAACCTTGAGTCAAACAACAGTCTTAGGGAGCAATAAAACAGCTAACAAACTGTAATGACCCGTATTTTAGAGATAGAATAATTAAGTTATTTAATTATTTAAATATATCGATTTAGGGAAATATCGATAACTTGAATTAAATAATATTGAATATTTAATTAATAATTATAATATAATAATATATTATAATGTCGAAATAGTCAGAAATAGTTGAATTGTCAGTATTGTCTGAATTGGATAGTGTAAGAGATTTGGTAGCATTTAGATTTGAAATATAATAACGAATGTATTTCATTTACAGCGTTTGAACGAATAAATTATATTATAATTAAAATCGAGCTCGAAATGGCGCTGCAGTTCGTAATTTGGCGATTTGAACTTCAACTGAATGTACAGGGTTCGTTTTAAATCGGATTTCTGTGAAACAATAAACGTGTGGAGCTGGTGGAGTATATCTTTCTACTGGAAGAGAAAAATCATGATTTCGTCGTGTAGATTTTGATTTACGTCCAAATCAAATTTCAGAAAAGTCGCTGTGGAATTCCTTTATAATTCATAACGCTTTATTTACGTTATAAAAGGGATTTTAGTATAAAAGTGAATATCGATTCAACCAGGACTTGGAATATCAAGAATATAATTATTCTGGAGTTGTAGGATATTCCACTGTGAATATATATGATAATATAAATTTATTTATATTTAATTTAATTATATTTAAATATATTTATATATTTAAATGGGTTATCCAGAGCTTTAAAAATAACCAGTTTTGCAAACGAAGTCGGAATTCGACGAAACTAATTTTGTTGGATCCGCAACATTAAATTATTGCTAGATTTCAGTTTTCGTGATTTTTGAAGTCAGTATGTGGCCGTACGGGATTTTAATGTGAAATACAGTCAATAGTTTGACCTTTAAAAATACGCTGTGTGAGAATACAAAGTCGGAATTCGACGAAACCAGTTTCATTGGGACCGTAATGTCAAACAGTAGCGGCATGTCAATTTCCATAATTTTTGGGTATCGTGTGTGACCACAGGAATTTTAGAGGACGAATAAAAAACAGCAGTTGCTTATAAATAAATATAATAATGAATATTAAAATATTAAAATATTCCCTATAAATACTGACCAACCAAATTCTAAACCTAAGTCTTCATTTTCTTTAGTCAAACAAAACATCCGCCGCAGTTTTTCTCTCTTCAGCAACATTTCGATCCAAAGAAAAATCCATACAAATCAAAAGAAAATTCCATAAATCCTAATTCACATATATTCGACTCCCTGCAAGTATGCTCTTCAATTTGGTAACCATTCTGGGTTGTTCGATCGAGATTAGTCGACGCTGGTTTTGGATACAGCGTGTTTGGGTTCGCGGACATTGGTGATTCAGGCCTTGATGTTGGTTGTGGTGCTTGGTTTTGGATTCGCGGCATCGAGTAGCTCGATTATTGACTTAGTGGGAGAATTCCGTTCTGATCCTTGTCGCAACTTGTGCTGGAGTTCGCGGTTTTCTCGTTTTGACGCGATACAGTAGAAGTGGCCGGAGTTGATGAAATTAACATGGGTGTGTGGAGATCGTTGAGAGAAGATGGATGGTAGTCTCGGTTTTTAAAACCATGTTGAGAAGAGGGAGCGGTGAGCTTCAAGAACATCGGAAATGGCAAAGACTGGAGCGCGATATCTCGTCGAGGGAGATGATGTAACGGGTTAGGCTTGTACTGGTGGGTTGTTGGGCTTGAAATAAAGGGTAAGGCCCGATATGGAAATGAAATTAGGTTTAATTTATATTAAATAGCATTCAAACTTGTAAATTCAATAACTTGACCATACGATATCGAAATTCAGCAAAACAAGATCCGTTAGGATCGTATGGACGGGAGCAAAACAATGAAACTAACTGGGAGTGGAGTGGAGCTCGTCTAAATTTATGGAGAAATAAATTGTTTGATTCAAATCAAACAACAGTTTATCGTTCTTTAACGATGAACTGCCAATGTGAGTAAAACTCACCAACTCTGAACAGTTATATTTTTATAACGTACTTTTAGAACTGTTAGATATTGATTGACTGTTGTGTGTAGATTGGTTGATTGAACTGCTAGTCAGTTAGTTGAAATTATATATATATATATACATATATATAAACCATTAAATATATATATTGTTGTTGCTTATCAGAACATTTCATACTGAAATGAAGTTGATGTTAATTATATGGTTTAACATCTATGATGCAGGGGAATAGGTTGGAGGGACCCAACTGGGTTCCTTAATATATATAATACTGTTTTGTTTCATATATTGTGATATGTGGTGTGTTATATAATCTGTGATGATTATGTGTACTTGGTTGATAGTAATCATGGTTGTACGGTATTTTAAATACCAAAATGAATACTGGAATGTTAGAAAGGTAATTCTCAAAAAAAGTATAGTGAAAATGAAATATTTATAAAATCAAAGGATTTTATAAAGGAGATATTTATTTATAAAATAAATAGAATCGAGTTAAAAGTGTTAAAGAAGATAGGGTATGGTTTTTGAGTAATTGGAACTTGTTCTACGTTGATTGAGTTGAGTAAATTTCAAAGTGTTGATCTGATGTTGGTTTCGGCCTTCGGGATTAACACTGAGAAGTTTATTCACTTACCAATTTATAATAAGGATCTAATGAATAGATGTGAAGTAATAAGGAAATATTTATTTAGGAAATAAATAAAGTTATAAAAGGAAATATTTATTTAAGAAATAAATGAAGTTATAAAAGGAATTAATTATTTGTTAAATAGAATTGAAAGGAGTTAATCGATTTGAATTAATCAATTAGAGTTGATTGATTGGAGTTAATCAAATTGAATTAGCAAGTTAAGTTAATCAAATTGAATTAGCGAGTTAAGATAATCAAATTGAGTTGTCGAGTTAAGATAATCAAATTGAGATTAATAAGTTAAAATGATCAAAGTGAGTTAGTAAAAAGGGAGTTAAACAAATTAGAGTTAATCGAATAATGATTAATGATAAATTAAATTCAAAGAGATAAAGTTAATTGATGATTGATCGATCGAATTTCCAATTGGGAATAAGATCGTTGTTTGTACACCGACATGTTTTCATTTGATAGTTAAATCACAGACTATCAAAGTTTGACCATTTTAACGTTGTTAATATGGAGAGACCGGTTGGATTCTTATCCAAAGAACCACTCTGTATTGGCATAAGCGTTGCGAATATGCCAAAGAAAATTGAAGACGGAGTAAAGTGCAAGGGCGGTTGTATAAGTCCTAGGTAGAGATTGCCTAGGATGGATGTATTGAATAGTGCCTTCGGTTTCGTTCAATCCCAGAACAAACGTAAATGGACGAATGTCTGACAAAGTAATTCCAATGATCGAATGGGTTGGTCTGTATAAATATATATGGGTGCAACGGATTTATTCCCTTAGCATAACATCCAGAATAATTGTGCAAATCAATTAGTGATTAACGGATCTGACAATGTGGCATTCAAAGTGATCATGTTATCAATGAATGGAAAGTAGTCGTAGCCTTTGGCCTCAACAACCAGGAAATGACAAAAGTCGGGCAGGCAACATGGCTAAGTCGGTCGCACCGAAGTAGGGTGTATAATCACCTATCTAGAGAATATTCATTTTCTTCTTTAATCTATCAATGATGTCCCATATATATATATATATATATATATATATATATATATATATATATATATATATATATATATATATATACGGGAAACGGTTGCTGATCCCAACCGTTGGTGATGTACATTCGATACACTCAAGCGAAATGAGTGGTCGGTCATGTGTGGCTGAGTTGCAAGATGTTCTTGTTGAACTCCAGTGTATCGTTCCTAGAGTACACTGATCGGAAGGTGGTTCCATACCTTGTCATAGTTGGAAATCCATTACCCAATACGTGCTTGCGGTTTTGATTGTATACTATATATGTAGAACGTGAGATGAAAGCGTTTCTGCTAGATGATTATTATAGTTGTGGTTGATAGACATTATTATAATATCAAAAGGTTTTTGATATAAAACATATTTTGGATTCTCATAAGGGAAAAACCCGTTTCGTTATACAGCGTGGTCTTATGAGATATCGTTTACTTGTTCAAATTGTTTTAAACTGTTTTACTCATACCATTCCCATGACTGACCCAGAGTTTACTTTGTTTTGTTCTACCTAAACTCTTGGGTGCCTAATTTGTACGGGCAGTCAAGTAGTTCAGGATTTTACAGATACACTTGGAGAGTGGAGCAGGAGGCTTCAAGATTCTCTAGTTATTATTATTTCCGCTATTGTTGTAAGTGTTGTACTCTGAAATGTTATTGTATACATATACTGTTTGTATTTCAAAAGTTATGTTATATTTTATTCGTTCCGCTGTGAGATTTGTGGTTACTCTGATGATGATGTTCTTCTTCTTCTTCTTCTATTCTAATAGTTCTATCTTATCTATCCTCACCCTCTATCTTCTTTCTATTAATTTCTTGAATTTCCAGTGCAATTTGAGGTTGGACTTGTGTTATTTGGTCAGCTCAAACTGGACCGGATTGTCGGGTCATTACACAAACTTCATCAATAAAGTATATGAGAACGGGCAAATAAATGAACTAATCTACCCAACACCAGAGAAGAACTTACCCTTGTCTTTTCCACACCTAACAGTGATAGCCTTTACGATCCATACATCCAAAAGAAACAACAATTCAGTCATCGCAATAAGAACAACCATTCACACATGACAAAAGCAACTCATACAACATCTAGTTATATCTCACTGAAAACTATCCTAACCGAACTTGACATCCCTCAAGCACAAGCCCCAGAGGCTGAAACCAATATCAGACAAGCACCCAAAGAACACCTCATTTGAAGTTAGATAATCTTCGTGAAATGGTACAATCAATACAACCAAGCATTCAAACATCCATGACTGACTCTGGCTATCACCACCAACCTTGCTTTGAAATCATCGTTAATCATACGACTGGCTAAACAATTTGCCATCAACTGTCAAGGACCATACACGCCGCCCCAGTTCTAGCAAAAACCCCCACATGCTATACACAACACGTGTCTCGGCCATACACGACGCCCATGGTACTTGACCTGCAACTGGTCTTTCTATCGTACCCCTGCTTTGAGCCCGCTAGAACCTACGATAACGATAATTCCTCGGCTTTCTCATCTCTAGTCGTTATCAATCACGACTATTCATTAGCTTAGAACACTTTAGAGCAACCACTTCACACGAACTCAATGCATCCTTGAGTCGTCTCCACATTCAATGCATACGACAAACAATGAACCAATTTACATCACTTTTAACATCCTCATCTGGACTCTCGTCGAAGCCATCATCATCATTGAACAAAACAACCTCAATCTAGGGTTCAATATAATCTATAACATTCATACACATTTGCTAAAGAAATAAACCACTACGTTTAAGCCATTGACCATAGCGTTTTTACCATCGATCATGGCATTTGAAGACGCTACTATAACCTAACATAGTCAAGCACACACACTTCTGGTCAAGCGCATGCACTTCTGGTCAAGCGCACACACTTCTGGTCAAGCAGACACACTTCTGGTCAAGCGGACACACTTTTGGTTGAGCAGACACACTTTTGGTCGAGCAGACACACTTCTGGTCACACAGACACAATTATGGTCGAACAGACACACTTCTGGTCAAGCGCACATACTTCTGGTCAAGCAGACACACTTCTGGTCAAGCGCACACAATTCTGGTCGAGAAGACACACTTCTGGTCGAGAAGACACATTTCTGGTCAAGCGAACACAATTCTGTCAAGCAGACACACTTCTGGTCGAGCAGACACACTTCTGGTCACTTCTGGTCAAGCGAACAAACTTCTGGCCAAGCGAGCACAATTCTGGTCAAGCAGACACACTTCTGGTTGAGCATACACACTTCTGGTCACTTCTAGTCAAGAGGACACACTTCTGGTCAAGCAAACACACTTCTGGTCAAGCAGACACATTTCTGGTCACTTCTGGTCAAGCGGACACGCTTCTGGTCGAGCAGACACATTTCTGGTCGAGCGGACACAATTCTGGTCGAGCAGGCACACATCTAGTTGCTTTTGGTCAAGCGGACACACTTCTGGGCAAGCAGACACATTTCTAGTCAAGCAGACACACTTCTGGTCACCTCTGGTCAAGCGGACACATTTCTGGTCGAGCAAAAACCTTTCTAGTCGAGCGGACACACTTATGGACATTTCTAGTCAAGCATACACATTTCTGGTCAAGCAGACACATTTATCGTCGAGCAGACACACTTCTGGTCAAGCAGACACACTTCTGGTCAAGCGGACACATTTCTGGTTAACCGAACACAATGGCATTTTTGTAATTATGACAGGCTTGATCCGAACCTTCTCCAAACTTGACCAAAACTTCGTCAACCGATTATAATGACGAAATCAACTCATCCAATATGATTATAATCATGTTATGAAATTGCTAATATCATGGAAATAATAACTATCATGTAAAATTCAACAAAATCATGTTAAAAGATCATATAAACTAAAATTATGCATCTAACTTCTGTAATCATATGAAATAGCATAGGAATTACCGGCTTAAACTTGCTAAATTAGATCCTATGGTGATTAATATAAAAATAGACTTATCGTGATGTAGATCTATAAGAAAACACTTAAATTTGATGAAAAACATGATAACACTCATATACTTCATCAAATTCATGTGAGAGATGCATATCACTCACAAATCTTCGATCTAGCCTAGAAATGATGAAATATGAATCAAGACAGCGAAGATCTTGCTTCAGTCCACTCGATTTAATGAAATCTATCCTCTCTGAATGTAGATCTAGCCCCAAATGGTGTTGATCTTCGATTTCCTATGCTTTAATCTCGATTTTAATGGTGTAAAGGTGTTAGAGGAAGGAGGAACACAAGGCCACTAAATGAGAGAAGGGACAAAGTAACCTCTTCTCCATGCCCTTCACCCCCTACTTATAGCTTTCCACCAGCTCACTAATGGGGCTCTACAAATCAGCCCATTATGGTTTAAAAACCTGAACAACCAACCGTTAAACCTTAAAACAGCGATTCCACCCAAACCGCTAAGCCAAAACTTTGATGTAACTAATCTACGTAAAGGCAATAATCATTTCCTTTCCAATGACATAGGTCTCGCTTCCTTATTTGACTTGAGCCAAAAGTTATGCTCCATACAAGACTAATAGGGGTAAAATGATCACAAACAAAATTAGTAAAAATTATGGACATGTCTTTCATCCCCATAAACAACATATTAATATATAAGAATGATCCAACACTCAGGGAATTAAATAAAAATATTTTATGCTCTTTTGATACAAAAACAATGCAGGCTGTTACATTCTTCCCCATGCCTATCATCCATGAGCATCCAATTATATCATCCAAACTAGCAACCATCAAATCATGCATCCATACCCCTATCCTAGCATGCGGAATTCTAACCACAACAACAACAAAAATAACAACAAAATCAACAAGTAATAATAATGGCGCAATATAAATGGGTCATATGGATGAAGAGTTTTGGATGGGTCGTCTTTATACTATCCTCCAACTCCTACATATCATCATCGCCATCCTCACTCCATTGTACCTTGACTAGTTTAACCATCTTCCTCCTAAGCTGTTTCGTTCCATTTGCCACAACACGAATTTGCTTACGAGGTCTCGTAACCGCGGCCTCGACTTCTAGGTTTTTGTATTGTTCCGGAAATACTACCACATCCGGATCATGCGCATAATTCGGAAACGATTCACGAAAAGCGATATGTATACACAACATTTTCTCTAGTAACTTTAATCTTTATGTGAGCCTTCCAATTCGCTCGACTATCGGAAACGGTCCAACGAACCTAGAAGCTAGCTTTCCTTTACTTTCGAATCAAACAACATCACTTCAATGGCGAAATCTTCACAAAGACCATATCTCCCATGTCGAATTCCAAATCTTTTCGACGCTTATCAGCATAAATCTTTTGACAATCTTGGGCTGCCTATATTCGTTGTCGAACATTCTCGATACAATCTGAGGTCTCTCTAATCATCTCAGGTCCAAGTATTAGCTTGTCTTCGGTTTTCCAATCAACAAGTCAGAGAGTTACACGGTCTTCCTTACAACGCCTCGTATGGTACCATCCAAATGTTTCTTGCTACCTTTGTTGCCGAAGATTCAAATCCTTTTGGTTTAAAAGATACTTAAACGAATTATGATCCGTGAACAACTTGAATCAAACCCCTAACAGGTAATGTCTCCACATCTTTAGAGCAAACACAATTGCCGCCAACTCTAAATCATGAGTTGGATAATTCCTCTCATGCTGCTTTAGCTGTCGACTCGCGTAGGCCACAACCTTATCCTTTGCCACTCTCAACTAGTGAAATTTTGTTGCCAAATCCATTTGAGAAACACTTTGGCTTTGTGAAGCTGATCGAACAAGCCATCGATCCTCATCAACATATACTTGTTCTTCTCGGTCACCTTGTTCAGCTTATGGTAGTCCACACACAATCTTAACGAGCCATCCGCCTTGGTTGAAAATACCACTGGCGCACCCCATTTGGAAACACTTCTCCAAATGAATCCCTTTCCTAGATGGCCTCAAACGTAAACCTCCAACTCTCGTTGTTCCTTAGGCACCATCTGCCTAAAACGATTGGTCTAGCTGCCTTGACCAAATCGATCCTAAGCTCGATCTCACTATGCGGCGACAAACCTTTGACCTCATCAAAGACATCATTATACTCATTAGCGATCAACACAGATGATAAGTCTTCCTGTGGAATCACAAGCGAATATAGAAACTCCCGAGAACACCATCTTCAGGTTACCCCGAATCAACACCTTTCGCCCTTCCACATCCCCGACTCTCACCTCTAGCTTCTCGCAATTCACCCTTGCCGCATACCTTTTGAGCCAATCCATGCCCAAGATGATCCCAAACCTAGTGAAATTAAGAACAAAGCAATCACACACAAAAGAGCAACCATGACTCGACAACACTTGACCATGACACAACATTCACAAACTGGATGAACCCCCAACTGGATTAGTCACAATCAATGGTCTATCACAACTTCAAGTTCTAAACTTATTCGGCATACAATCTTATTACAGGTAAAAGAAGACGATTCTCTAGTACTCAACATAGCTCAATCAAACTCCATTGGAAAGAAGCATATCTAGTCAACAACAACTTCTCCTAATTCTCATCAAGAATGTAGTAGGAAATCGAAATAGTTTCCAGAACACCTG
Source organism: Allium sativum (assembly GCA_030737875.1). NCBI lineage: Eukaryota > Viridiplantae > Streptophyta > Magnoliopsida > Asparagales > Amaryllidaceae > Allium > Allium sativum. Next base: position 897,806,026 of record CM060910.1, on the reverse strand, counting down.
CTTCCTCTGGTTACTCATTCTTTAGAAAATCCGGGCAGTATTTCTTCTTATGTCTCGGCTTGCCACATTTAAAGCACTTCCTTTCGGCTCTCGGCATCTCACAATACTTAGCATAATGGCCCTCTAACTGACAGTTGAAGCAGAGATCATTCTTCTTAATTTTCTTCTTCTTGTTTTTCTTCTTTGTAGCACTTAGGCCAATAAAGGTTTTTTCATCCGTAGGAGAACAGCCCTTCTGTCACTTAGCAGAATCCTTTCTGGGTACTTGCATAGGAACACCATGCTCTACGGCCGCTTCTGGGATGGTTATCCTTAACATAGCTGCTGCCATCATCGCCGCCCCCAACATAACCAGATATTCCAGTGCAATGGATAAAACTTCTAATTGGCTTCCATCTCCTACTCTTCCAGTCTCAGACTCATCCCTAGATGTTTGATGACTCATTCTAAATCTAAAATGGAATGATTAGTCCATAGATAAGATAAACTGTAATGTTAACCCGACACTACTCTACTATATGCCAATATATAGATATGTATCCATCAAAAATCTATAATTACGTCTCTCATATGTAATTACATCTCTAAACTTTGGCTAAAATCGATAACCAGAGCTCTGATACCAAATGTGACGACCGTCCGCAACCCCTCCACTAAACAAGAGGAATAATTTGTTGAAAGGCGTGCTAGGAAGCTGTGGACGATCATCAAGGTATGATAGCACAACCGAAACCTGTCGTAAACTCACAGTGCAAGGATAAAATATAATAGAACACATACAACATGCATTATTAGTGAAGCAGAAAAACACTAGACTTCCATCAACTATAAAGTGGTATCCATACACTTGGATTCAGCAACAGTGTTTATACATTTTGCCTCACTACAGCACTCAGAGTAGAATAACAAACCACGGAAAACAAAGGAACTAGACAGTAGTAAAAATAGTACACTAGCCTCTTGCTCGCCTCCGAATAGCAACATCTCCCTCACTAAGAAATCACCTGTCACCTGCCACCTAGTCTGCCCATCCAAACAACTAGATGAACATCTCAAGGTAATAAGAGGGAAACATAAAACCTTGAGTCAGATAACAGTTTTAGTGAGCAATAAAACAACTAACAAACTTCATCAATAAAGTACATGAGAATAGGTAAATAAACGGACTAATCTAACCAGCTCCAGAGAAAAACTTACTCCTGTCTTTCCACACATGACAGTGATAGCCTTTACGATCCATACATCCAAAAGAAACAACAATTCAGTCATGGCGATCAGAACAACCATTTAGACATGACAAAAGCAACTCATACAACATCTAGTTATATCTCACTATAAACCACCCTAACCGAACTTGGCATCCCTCAAGCACAAGCCCCAAAGGCCGAAACCAATATCAGACAAGCACCCAAAGAACACCTCATTCGAAGTTAGATAATCTTCGTAAAATGGTACAATCAATACAATCAAGCATTCAAACATCCATGACTGACTCTGGCTATCACCGCCAACCTTTCTTTGAAACCATCGTTAATCATATGACTGGCTAAACAATTTGCCATCGACTGTCAAGGACCATACACGACACCCCGATTCTAGCAAAAACCCCACACTCTATACACAACACGTGTCTAAGCCATGCACGACACCCAAGGTACTTAAGCTACAACCGTCTTTTTATCGTACCCCTGCTTTGAGCCCGCCAAAACCTACAACAACAATAATTCCTCGTCTTTCTCATCTCTAGTCGTTATCAATCCCGACTATTCATAAGCTCATAACACTTTAGAGAAACCACTTCACACAAACTCAATACGTCCTTAAGTCGTCTCCACATTCATTGCATACGACGAACAACGAACCAATTTACATCACTTCTAACATCCTCATTTGGACTCTCGTCGAAGCCATCATCATGATTGAACCAAACAACCTCAATATAGGGTTCAATATAGTCTATAAGGTTCACACACATTTGCTAAAGAAATAAACCAAAACGTTTAAGCCATTGACCACAACATTTTTACCGTCGATCATGGCGTTTGAAGACACTACTATAACCTAACGTAGTTAAGCGCACACACTTCTGGTCAAGCGCACACACTTCTGGTCAAGCGGACACACTTCTGGTCAAGCGGATATACTTCTGGTCAAGCGGACACACTTCGGGTCGAGCGAACACATTCTGGTCGAGCAAACACACTTCTGGTCAAGCAGATACAATTCTGGTCGAGCAGACACACTTCTAGTCACCTCTAGTCATGCATACACACTTTTGGTCAAGCGGACACAATTCTAGTCGAGAAGACACAGTTTTGGTTAAGCGTACACAATTTTGGTTGAGCAGACACACTTCTAGTCGAGTAGCGACACTTCTGGTCACTCCTAGTCAAGCGGACACACTTTTGATCAAGCAGACACAATTCTGGTCGAGCAGACACACTTCTGGTCACTTTTGGTCAAGTGGACACACTTTTGGTCAAGCATACACACTTCTATTCAAGAGAACACGCTTCTGGTCGAGCGGACACACTTTTGGTCGAGCAAGAACATTTCTGGTCGAGCAGACAAAATTCTGGTCGAGCGGACACGCTTCTGGTCAAGTGGACACACTTCTGATCGAGCGGACACACTTCTGGTCGAGCGTACACACTTCTGGTTGAGCGGATACACTTCTAGTCGAGCGGAAACACTTCTGGTCAAGCGAATTCATTTTTGGTCGAGCGGACACCTTTCTAGTCGAGCAGACATATTCTTGTCAAGCAGACACACTTTTGGTCACTTTTGGTCAAGCGGGCACACTTCTGGTCAAGAAGACACATTTCTAGTCAAGCGGAGACATTTCTAGTCAAGCGGACACACTTCTGGTCAAGCAGACACACCTCTGGTCAAGCGTACATATTGCTGGTCAAGCGGACACAATGGTATTTTCATAATTATGACAGGCCTGATCCGAACCTTCTCCATTTTTGACCAAAACTTCGTCCACCGATTATAATGATGTAATCAACTCATCCAATCCATCCAATACGATTATAATGATGTTATGAAATCGCTAAAATCATGGAAATTATAGCTATCATGTAAAATTCACCAAAATCATGTTAAACGATCATATGAACTAAAATTATGGATCTAACTTCCATAATCATATGAAATTGCATAGAAATTACTGGCTTAAACTTCCTAAATTAGATCATATGGTGATTAATATGAAAATGAACTTACCGTGATGTAGATCTATAAGAAAACACTTGAATTTGATGAAAAACATGATCAAACACTCATACACTTCATTTAATTCATGTGAGAGAAGCATATCACTCACCAAATCTTCGATCTAGCCTAGAAATGACGAGATATGAATCCGGACAGCGGAGATCTTGCTTCAATCCACTCGATTTGATGAAATCTATCCTCTTTGAATGTAGATCTATCCCCAAATGGTGTAGATCTTCGATTTCCTATGCTTTAATCTCGATTTTAATGGTGGAAAAGTGTTAGAGGAAGGAGGAACACAAGGCCACCAAATGAGAGAATGGAAAAAGTAACCTATCCACCATACCCCTCACACCCTACTTATAGCTTTCCACCAGCCCACTAATGGGCCTTTACAAATCAGCCCATTATGGTTTAAAAATCTGAACAACCAACTGTTAAATCTTAAAACAGTGACTCCTCCCAAGTAACTCTACCCATATTCTTGTGAAATCATGTATCACCGTTTTAGGGCCACTCTGCTACCTTACGCTTTAGCTGGTCATCCCATCCGGTAGCCTCGAAGATGTGTTCTCAGTCGGTAATCCATGCTTTAACTTTAAGGAAGTTCTCAGTTCCCAAAAATTGCTTTCCTTCTAAGCTCAAGAAATCTTTGCAAAGACGAGGAAAGTTGAGGCCCCTTCAACAGGCTGAGCTACTGGTTCCACTACGGTAGAATTGGCAATAGGGACCTATTCCACAGTTCTAAGGTACTATTCGAACCAATAAGGAAAGTACCGAGGCCTTGCCAAGTTCCCTTGCTTAGTCTAGCTATCGGCCATTTTTACTATCTAAAAAAGGAAAAACCCTTAAGATGGTATTAAGGCCCAAAAACGAAGGACAAGGTTGCCTTGTATAATATCTTATGTTTTTGGGGGTATAGTACGCACACATATAGTTTTGAAAACCTTTTCGAATAACAAATACATCTCTCTTACGTATATTTTCCCATAATTAGGTAACCTGCCTCTGATACCAAATGTAACAACCCTCCTAGAATTGACCTAAATCCCGAACCAGAAAAAGCCCATCGGAACTTAGAACCATTATAAGTAGATCATTGGTTCCTATAAGGAAATACTAGAAATAGATATCACAGAGCAATCTAAACGAAATCAGAATCTCACATAGCGGAAGTGTAACACCCCAAAATATTAATACACTATAGCCATACATTAAGATGATAATTTAGGTATAGCTTAATTAAACTACCAGAATTAAGTAAAACCGGCCTTACCATTTCGTTTATCTCAGAATTCTGGTTCACATATACCCCAAGTTTGTGTAAAAAGGATAACATGTGAAGAAGTTATGGGAATTAGAAGTTTGTATACATATAAGGAGCGTATATGTAAATATAAGATAAAATCCTGAAAAAATCAAACGAACGAGGCGGGGGAAACGAGCGGGAAACAGGATCGGTTGTGGGCCGACCCACGCTCAGCCCGAGTTGGCCCATAGGTCGACCCAAGGCAGGGCTCGGTCGACCCACAAAAGATCTGGGAGGATTCATCCACCGAACCTGGACTGTTTTGCGGCTTTATTTATTGCTGACTCAGCAGTGTAAGGACCAGATTAAAATCCTAATGTGTAACTATGACGGATTTTCCTAGGTAGTCTATATAAAGGCATGTAACCTCATTTGTTCTACACTACACAAAGCCATTTCTTCCTCCTTTTCCCTCCAAATCTTTTCTAAGATAAATATGTGCATAGAACTATTGAGGTGCTGCCAAACATATATTAACAAGGATAACTCGGACTGCTCCACACCAATACAAGATTAAAGTGGACATCTTTTTCAGTATTATATTCAGATTCTTCACCAAGCCCCACTATGAGTTCTATGTGATTTTTAGATTTGATTATTTAAAAAGGTTTTGGACAGTAAATAAGATTGGATCTGATATAAACAGTACCTAAAATAATCCCTATATATGTTTATACACGTTTTTCTACTCAGATCTACAAGTTATATTATGAACTTTGATCTTCCTTGTCCCTATTATGCCTTTCATTTATTTAAGTCTTTATATTGTGCCTTTTTACTCAGTCTGAGATCTGTTTATCCTTTTTTCCTTTTTATTCTACGCAGAACCTAGGCTACTATGTTAATTGCATACAAAGGACATAAATTGGAAAAATTAGATAATGACACATAAATGGGGAAAATTCGACATATCATGTACTAGAACCCTTGACTGTAAGAATTAGAATAATTACATGTTAACCTATTAGATTTAGATAACTACATGTTAATCTATTTGGGATAGTTACATGTTATTCTTTTAAAGTTGGGTTAATTACATGTTAGGAAGAACATGTGACATGATAATCAGTTAAATTGGACTTAATGTGATATTAAGTATGATATGTAAATAGTACAGATGTGAGAACTGAGTAAATTACTGTAAGACTAGTTGTACATCTGGGCAAGTGATTGTTGGGGAAAAGGGTTGTACACTAATAACATTTAGATAAATGAAAATTTACAACCGGGCTTATTAATAGAATTAAACCTGCTAAGTTACACTTAATAAGCTAAAGAGGTCCCAAGTCTAGTTGTTGTATCATGTTGTCGAGACTCTTAAATCCTAGGTACACGTGGACACAAGCTTAGGGGTTGGCTTGTGTCAAGTTATGTGGAACCCATATCAGTCATTATCCCTGTTGGTATCTCGGTAGGGGCCCCACACTAGGTAGGAGTTAGGGAACTCTTTACTGAACTTGATTGTAAGAGGTTCAAGGTTTAGAGGGTGTACAGGTCGCGTTCCAGTGGAGTCATGAGCGTGCATAGGTCCGACTACATGAAACTAAGCTGAAGTAACACCTACGAATATGGCTATGTTCTATAAGTTGTTGGGTTAGGGACTGATACACCCTACTACCGGGGCAAACACATAATATTCGGGAAATAGGGAGCCGATCGCATGGGTAGTAATTAGGATAACACTTAATCATGATTAATACTAGTAAAGTTGGTGCAGTTAGTTTGACTCTTGGGATATGAATGTGAAATTTAATTTACCTTTATCTTATTTGGCATCCCATTTACCTCTTGCGTATATACATGTTTTACTGTACATTCTCTTCCGGTATTATTAATTTGTCTTGACACCTTTTCATATGCATATGCTAGAAATTACTAGAACTCACCAGACTTTATGTCTAACCCTTCTTGTTTTTCCTTCTCTCCCTTCCTCTCCCCCCCCCCCCCCCCAAGATTCTCAGAGTAGGAGTGGTCAATAGTTGAGATCATGATTCTGCTTGGACTTGGATAACTATCCCTTTTCAAGTAATTTATTCAGTTTATTCATGCTTATTGTAATAACACTTGAGGGATATTGTTATGGTTTTTGTACTTTGATTATGAGATAGATTGCTTTTGAGTATTGAGAAAATACAATGCTATAGCTTTGAGTTTTAAATGTTGTTTTTCTTGATTAATAAAATGCTCTAAGTTTTTCCGCTGCATAATTTATATTTGTCTTGTACATTTAGTTACCGTTTACCTATTGCGCTTCACGAAACTTAATGCATTCTCATTAGAGTGACATCAAGGGACGTGGGGTGTCACATTTGGTATCAAAGCCTAAGGTTACAAGATCAGAGAAAAAGTTTTTCTTTTGAAAAGTGTTTTTATAATAATGGATTTTCAAATGAAAAGTGATTTTTTAATAAGCATATCCCCTTAAGTTATTTACAATATTCCTTCGATTCTCTTTCTGAATTCTTTTTTTGTCCTTTTTCAGCATGTTTGGGGCTCCTAACTTCCCTGAGGATATTCCCATACCCACATGGTCTCATAGATACATGGAAGCCACAACACTTGTTGGGGTACAAGAGAATGTACCTCCCCCACCTGCACCCGTGGTAAAGCCTCCCCCTCCTCCCTCTCTTCCCGTACTCAACTTTTCTAAGCTCTGCAAAGACTTCAGTGCAATGTGAGGAAAACCTTTTCATGGAACCGAAAGTTTTGTAGAAGCGCGAAATTGGTTAAGGGAAATGGAGCATGTGTTCAACTTGTTAGATCTCGATGATAGGAAAAGAGTCCAGTTAGCAGCTTTTCAGCTTAAAGACGAAGCATCGTATTGGTGGGAAATAGTTCAAGCCGGACCAAAAGTAGCTACATGGGATAACTTTAAAGTTACCGTTGAGGCCAAATTCTTATCACAAGCCAAAGAAAGAATGCAAGTGGAGAAATTTCTTAACTTGAAACAAGGGAGCATAACTATAAAGGTGTATGTCAACACTTTTAATCAACTGGCAAGATTTGAATTGGAGTTAGTAAATACTCCTCACAAAAAGGCATTGAGGTTCGCTAAGGGATTAAACCAACCGCTCCAAGAATTAGCACTAACACATGTACCAATGGGAGTAACATTTGAAAAGCTAGTAGACATGGCCCTAATGCACGAGGAGGGCAAAGAAAGAAACAAAGAAGGAAAGAAGGAAGAAAAGAAAGAGGAAGAGAAGCCCAAGGCAGAAAAGAATAAACGGTGGTCTAATAAGAACAAGAAAGGGGGAAAGCCCGAAAAAGCTCATATCAAGACGGAAGTGAAATGCCATGGTTGTGGTGCTTTAGGAAACTTTGTGAAAGACTGCGGAAAAACAAAGAATGCTTGCTTTCATTGTGGCCAAGTTTGACATTTCAAGGTATAGTGCCCTAAAAGACAAGGACAGAAGGCTGGAACATCTGGAGGAAAGGTAACGGTTTAGATGCTGGTGGAACAGACCGGGGTAGGAAAGTCACAGTTGAAGGTTTGATTTCTCTCTTAGACTATCCTATAAGAACTCTTTTTTATTTTGTCTCTTCCCACAAATTCATATCCAACTCAGTAGTAGAAAATCTACACCTAAGTACTAGCATTGTTTCTGATCTTGTTATAGTTTCAAACCCCATAGGAGGAACGACTCATTTATCTATGATATGTACGGGTTTGAAGGTTTCCGTTCTAGGCGTCGAATTTAAACGCGACGCATATGTTCTTGGTTTTGTGGGTTACAGATTAATTCTAGGAATGGATTGGCTAGCCATGTATGGTGTCGTCCTTGATTGCGAAAAGAGAGTAGTTAGACTTCTTACTTGCCATGGTAGAACTCTTGAAAATTTTTGTGACCTACAGGAGTCAGTAATGCTTGGCTACCTAGAATCTCTTGATGCTTCCGTACTTGATCTTTGATTAGTACCCAAAGTTGGAAAATTTCCAAATGTGTTCGACGAGGTTAGGGGGTTACCTCCAAAGTGGGAGATATACTTGGTGGAAAATGCGAAGCCAAACACATTACTTGTGCATCACATGGTTCCTAAGGAAAGGAGGGAGCTGAGCAAACAAGTGGATGAGTTGTTGGAGAAGGGATTCATTAGGCAGAGTATTTCAAAATAGGGAGCTCCAGTCGTCTTCACAACCAAGGCAGACGACTCTCTCCGTCTATGTGTAGACTACCGAGAACTGAACAAACTCACTAAGAAGAATAAACACTCACAACCTAGGATTGACGACTTGTTTGGCCAACTAGTAGGCTCTTCAATTTTCTTGCAGTTGGATCTAGTTACGGGATTTCATCAGCTCAGAGTGGCTGATGATAGTATTGACAAGACATCTTTCAGAACTCCGGATGGTTTCTTCGAATGGATGGTTATTCCTTTTAAGTTAACCAATGCACCCATATTTTTCGTGGACTTAATGTGTCGGGTGTTTAGGGAGTATTTGAACAAGTTCGTGGTGGTGTTCGTAGATGGCATTTTGATTTCCACCAAGAGCGAAGAAGAACATGCCCAACACTTAGAGGAATTCCTAAGTATGCTTAGAGCACATCTACTTAAAGAAAAATTCTCTAAGTGCCATTTTTGGAGGGAGGCCGTAAGGTTCCTTGGGCATGTGGTCTCCAAGGAAGGGATATCAGTAGACCCTGCTAAGGTGGTCATCGTTCAAAATTGGAAGGCTCCGAAGAATGCAACGAAGGTGAGAAGTTCCCTTGGATTGGCAGGCTATTATAGGAAGATTATTAAAGATTTTGTGCGGGTCTCACCTCCGCCTACCCATCTGACAAAGAAGAACTCGACTTTTGCTTGGAGCGTGGATGTTGAGGATGCTTTCCAGAGATTGAAATAGGCTCTGACAACAACCCCAGTTATGACTCTCTCCGACAGAAGCAAAATGTTCACAGTTTACACAGATTCTTGCGGCACGGGATTAGGCGCCGTATTGATGCAAGAGGGCAGGCTAGTATGCTATGGAAGTGGGCAACTAAGGGTTCATGGGAAGAACTACCCACCCATGACTTGGAGTTACCAGCAATAGTGTTCGCACTTAAGTCTGGGTGGCACTATCTACTTGGAGAAAGATTTAAGTTGTATACGGACCATAAATCGCTCAAATACTTGTTTTCGCAGAAGGACCTCAATCTTGAAAAAGTCGGTTTGTATGACTTAAGAAAGATCTTTATATGGATATAACGGAAATAATAAACTAACTAGTAAACTACAATAGTTATGTAGGTAAAACTAAGCTATAGAGATATATCACAAATAAAAGGTAAATGTAGTAAGTAAAGACACCAAGAATTTTATACTGGTTCGGTCTCCCCGCCCTACGTTCAGTCCCGAATCTCCACTTCGGAATTCACTATCATGCTCTCTCTTAACCTAGAAGAATAGGTCACAATACACCCGAGCACCAACAAGGATGTTCACGCCTGAGCACCCAACTAGGACTTCACAATTTACAAATGTTTTGACTCTTAAATGTGTTTTCTTATCAACACGGAATAGTCACGGTGAAGTACACCCTTCCTATAATCTTATCCTCAAGTAATTGAAATGTTTGTGAAGATTGAAGGAAGTTTGTTGCTTGTCGAATCAAGAGATGTGGAATGTTATCAAGGATTCAACAAGTAACTTGAATTTAAGAGAGCTTTAGATTGCAACGAATTTAGAAGTGCAAATCAGAAAATAGATAGAATAGAATGAGAATTGTTGATTTGGAAAACATGTTTGTAGTGCTTATATAATTGTAGAAGAGTAGCATTCCTTCATGAGGAGTTTCGATAAAGAGTTGCAGCCATTTCCATTCATAATTGAAGAGAAATCTCTTCATGAAAGAAGGTGTCTCTTCATAAAAAGGCTTCTGTTTTGAATCAGTAAACTGGTCTAAAAATCATCAGTCGACTGATTGAATTATACTATAAAATATTTTGATTTAAAACCATTTCAAACTAGCCGTTATGTACAGAAACATGCTTACCAGTCGACTGGTCATATTTCTACCGATCGACTGGTACAGCTGAGTCTGTATAGTCATGGCTTTTCAAAGCCTTATAATACACACACACACACCCCCTTGTTTTGTATATTCGTGTTATACTTGAGGATATATTTTAACATAATTCTAACATGTCTCAATACGTATATATATAACCTTAGCTCCATGTCATGATTTCCATTGCTCTTCTCTTTGTTGATATTAATCAAAATTCTTGTTTTCAACATTAAGACGAGCTTCTAAAAGAAGTTGGTTATGAGCGATGACACCAAGTGCTTGTCGTGAAGTATGTGATGGTTCCGTCAATCGAATATCCTATGGATTTGTTTGAGCTAAGCTTGAGGATGGTCGATGCATGTCTCTCTTTTTCCACTCCTCCAAGCTCATGATTCTAACAGTCGTAGGAGGCATGTGCATTTGCTTTAAAATTTTGCTATCTAAGATCTAAATTTCTATCATATCAGAATTCGGTTTGGGGATGTTTGCACTTTCGAACACTCTCATTAAATATTCACCAAAATGAAAATAGGTACCCATACCATGTGTGAAGAGCAAGAGATGATTTATTATCGTTTGCATCCAATTTATTCTTGTGTTGCCATAAGTTGCATACAAAGCTCGAAATGTATCCACATATACAAGGTCATGTGTTCCGGATCGTGGTAGGATTGTACGTATAAGAGCATGGTGAAGAATTCTAGCACTTGATCGTAAGCCTTTGGTTCGAAAGCCATCGGAATTATCATTAATAAAGAGATGGCTTATATTATCTCTAACTCCAAATTCGCAATTCACTTCTGATAAAGCTATCCCATCCGTAGGAGAGTTCAAAATATTTCCTAGCCTTTCAATTGAAATAAAGATTGGTTTTCCTGCAAACCATACTCCAAACACAATTTTGTGTATTGGTAGGAGTTTGATGATCCAAATTTAATTTAGCCAAGAACAATTTGATCATCGTAACATTAATTTTCTTATTATTTTGAGAATAACCCAAAAGAGATTCAAGTCTACGTTTTCGAGCTAATTGTTATAAACCATAAGAATCAAAGTCTTGAAACTTGACAAAAGGTCTTGGAATGAACTTCAGATTTGACATAAGTTTCCATCTTCTTTTAGCAAGATCATTCCATAAACATTGATCTATGGATGAATCAATTTGCTTGTTTGCCCTAGTTGTAGAAGATGAACTAATATCTTTTTGTCTTTTTGGAGGTGCCATTGGAATTGATGGTTGAAAAGAAAAAATTAAAATTTCAAAGGCTTAGGGTTTTTTAGAAATAAGAAGAGGACGTTAGAAATGAGGAGAAGTAGGGTAAATGGGGTTATAAGGACCGAACTGTAGTTGTTTATTGGGTTTTCGGTTTTTCCTTAACCAGTCGACTGGTTGTTGACAAAAGCAACAACAGTCTTTGTTTTTAAATTCATCTCTTATGTATAGATTATATATATTTATGACTATAATTTTGAGAAGAAAACATGTATTTTTATTACGCATGATGACTAAAATACATAATTACTTCAGTGATTATATAAAACAAGATCATGAACATTTTGCATTATTGATCAATGCGAATCTTATTAAACGAAAAGAAATACTTCTATGATCAATTCATTATTCTTCTGCTGAAGTTGATTTTCTCAGGGTCATAGAACCAGCTCCCTCATTCTCTTGATAATTCTTCTCCCATGAATTCAGACTCTCCTTTTTACTTTTGGGAGATTTTTTCCAAGGGCTCCATGAAGTAGATGAGTTGTAGAGAGAGGATGATGTCTAGGTTCTAGTACAGCTGACCTAGCACAGATATGAAGTACGACTGTCTCTAAAAATATTAATCTATCCGAGGTTTGTTTTTTCTCAAAGTATAATTTTTGTTGCAACCTCATCTATTTATATTGATAATGACGTATTTCATCTAATTTGTTTTTCATTGATGGAGAAACCGAAAGCTCCCTTCTTTTCTTAGCATCCGAAGTATATTTGATTTGGTATTCTTGCCATCGAAAATTTGGTTCTTTATTCGGAGTAGGAGACATGATAATATTGATAGAATCGGATGATGTTTTCAGAGGACTTTGTTGGTGTTGATGTAGAGCTTACTTTTTTCGACATGACACAAGAAAGCTTTTCGGAGAATAGTTACTATTATTTTGATGAAAACAGGAAACTTTTCTAATGTATTTATATAAGAACACATACTAAGTATAGTATATGTAAATGATTGGTAAAACTAGTTTTATCCATTCATTTAAAATGAAATTTATTTGCTAAAAAGTAGGTATAGAAACTAAATACAAGGTTTGTCTACAAAACCATGTTTCTTTACTAAAAATACTATATTCTGTAATTAAAAATAAACCATAAGTAAGCTTAAATATATATAAAAGAATTGAATAAATAACTTACAGAAGTGATCCAAGAGTACTACTTAAAACTCCTTTTTATTTTGAGCTAGTCACTGACATATTTTTGTGGTACCTGCAAAAAATAAAATTTTATTGATACCCACTTCCTTCTTTAGGGTCCTAAGGATTAAATCTTAGGAAGACGAACCCAAGAGGGTTTAGGATCTTTTTTGAAAATATAATTAATAGTGTTATGAACAGTATCTAAATAATTCTCAATATATTTATTACTAATAAGAACATTATTGGTTTTTGGAACCTATATACTAATATTTCCCAAGTAATTTTTCTTAGAAGAAATATCCAATTTACTACTAGAAATTACCGGTTTAATATTAGATTTCTATTTAGCTTTTTGATTATATCCTATTCCCTTGTTAGTAGACACTGGTTGAGAATTTTCTAATATTTTAGATAAATTCTCTCTACATTTATTAAAATTGTTAACATTTTTAGAAATATTATCCAGTTTAACTTTTAAACTAGAATTTTCTAATTGTATCATTTTAACTTTAGTATTAAAATCGTGATTTTGAGAAGCTAGTATATCATTTTTATTCTTTTAAATCTCGATTTCTTGACTCAACATATAAATATGAGATTTTTCTACAAAAAGAGATTCTTGTAATTTTCTAATCTCGTCTTCTAAAATTTCTTTTTCATCTTTTAATAAGTCTCTTTCAAATTCTGCTCTTTTCCTATCTTTATTAGCTTTTTTATACTTTCTCTTAAAATTATTTCTAGATTCTAAAACTTCTGTATTAATTTCCATTAATTCATCATAAGTAAATTCGCTAACCTCAGTATCCTTTGCCATGAAGCATACATTCGCTTGCTCGTTGTCATTATCGCTGTCACTATCGGAAGACGATGAATCAGAATTATCCCAAGTGACTGAGAATGCTCATCTTTTTTATTTTTCCTTTTTGTTGCGACTCTTCTTCAATTCTGGACAATTCTTTTGATAATGTTTGGTTTTGTGACAACTAAAGCATTGCAGTAGTGCTGGGTCAGGCTCTTTTAATGAATTCTTTTTCACATTCTTGCTTTGGCCTTTTCTATATTTCAGAAACTTTCTAAAATTCTTTGCTACAAAAGCAGTATCGTCTTCGTCTGAATTTGAATTTTCTTTCTCAGCACGGAAAGTTTTTTTTTCTTGTTTTGTACATGTGCTTTCTTTGCCTATAAATTTACTTCATAGGACATGAGATTACCGGTTACCTCTTCGGGTTTCATGGTAGAGAGATCATTAGCTTCTTCGATTGCTAACACCTTTCTTTCCCATTCATTCGTTAAATAGTTTAAATTTTTTGAGACTGTATCAAAATCAGAGTATTTATCTCCTAATCCTAATAGAGAATGATAAATGTTTTGAAAACGTGAATACGTGTCATTTATGGACTCATTTTCGTTCATTCTAAAATTCTGAAACTGGTTTTTAAGCATGGATATCTTGCTTTGAATGACCTTGTTAGTTCCTTTATGAGTAACATTGTGTGTTCTCCAGATTTCATATGTTGTGTTGCACATACAAACCCGGCTAAACTCATTTCTATCCATGGCACAATGCAACATGTTCATGGCTTTAGCATTGGCGGTAGCCTCTACTTTTTCATCTGTAGACCATTCAGTATATAGAGTAGTGGATTGTATATACTCTTTTTGTGTAACGTTCCAAGCATCAAGACTATTAGCTTGCATATATATTCTCATTCGTGTAGCCCAATAGCTATAGTTCATACCATTAAAAAGGGTGGTCTTGCAATAGATTGGCCTTCAGTATATCTAGTATTAGTGCTAGTACTAGTTTGTTATCCATATTAACTACGTATCAGATAATGATTTTACGGTTAAATTATGGCCTTGCTCTGATACCAATTGAAAAAGTCGGTGTGTATGACTTAAGCATGATCTTTATATGGATATAGCAGAAACAATAAACTAACTAGTAAACTACAATAGTTACAAAGGTAAAACTAAGCTATAGAGATATATCACAAATAAATGGTAAATGTAGTAAATAAAGACACCAGGAATTTTATATTGGTTCGGACTTTCTGCCCTACATCCAGTCCCGAAGCTCCTCTTTGGAATTCACTATCACGCCCTCTCTTAATCCGGAGGAATAGGTCACAATACACCCGAGCACCGACAGGGATGTTCACGGCTGAGCACCCACACAGGACTTCACAACAAATGTTTTGACTCTTGAATGTGTTCTCTTGTCAACATGGAACAGTCACGATGAAGTACACCCTTCCTATATTCTTATCCTCAAGTAATTGAAATGTTTGTGAAGATTGAAGGAAGTTTGTTGCTTGTCGAATCAAGAGATGTGGAATGTTATCAAGGATTCAACAAGTAACTTGAATTTAAGAGAGCTTTCGAATGCAATGAATTTAGAATTGCAAATTAGAAAATAGATAGAATAGAATATGAATTGGTCATTTGGAAAACATGTTTGTAGTGCTTATATAATTATAGAAGAGTAGCATTCCTTCAGGAAGAGTTTTGGTAAAGAGTTGCGTCCATTTCCATTCATAATTGAAGAAAAATCTCTTTATGAAGGAAGGTGAGTCTTCATAAAAAAGGCTTCTGTTTCGAATCAATCAACCGGTATAAAAATCATCAGTCGACTGATTGAATCATAGTGTAAAACATTTGGTTTTAAAATCATTTAAAACTAGCCGTTATGTACAGCAACATGCTTACCAGTCGACTGGTCATATTTCTACCAGTCAACTGGTACAGTTGAGTCTGTACAGTCATGGCTTTTTAAAGCCTTAATATATATATATATACCTTGTTTTGTATATTCGTGTTATACTTGAGGATAGATTTTTGCATAATTCTAACACGACTCAATACATATATATGTATATATGACCTTAGCTACATGTCATGATTTCCATTGCTCTTCTCTTTGTTGACATTAATCAAAATTCTTGTTTTCAACAAATATAAGGCAACAAAGGTGGATGGAGTTCCTAGCATCCTACGACTTTGAGATAGCTTATACCCTAGGCAAGGGTAATGTGGTAGCGGACCCATTGAGTAGGTAGAGGATGACCTTGAGTCCTCTCTTCATAGGAAGGAAGAGCTTGAAGTTCATCTCAACCTTTATTTATAAGCCATCAACGGATTTCACACATGGTTTGTTAGCATCGTTGGAGGTGCGACCTACTCTATTAGAGCGAATTGGATATATGCAGCAAGAGGACCAGCAATTGAAGAACATCTTAGACAGACTTGGTCAAGGAGAAACTTCTAGTCACCTAGCTAGATATACTTTGGACGTGAAAGGCCGAGTAAGACAAGATGGAAGGCTGTGTGTCCCTAGAATCAGGGAATTACTAAGGGCAGTGCTAGAGGAAGCTCATCACTCTCGGATGGCTATCCATCCGGGTGGTGACAAGATGTATCAAGACATGAAGCGTGTTTTCCATTGGACGGGCATGAAGGAAGATGTAGCAAAATTCATGGCCCAATGTATGACTTGTCAATGAGTTAAGGTTGAACAAAAGAAACCCGGTGGATACTTCAGCCCTTGGATGTCCCGAAATGAAAATGGAAGAGCGTCTCTATGGATTTCGTTAATGGACTTCCCAAATCAAGGAAGGGTAATACGAGCATATAGGTGATAGTCGATAGGCTTACAAAGAGCGCTCATTTCATCCCAGTCAAGAGCAAGAGGATGACAGCTTGGCTATCTTCAATTTTCCACAAGGAGATCGTCCGACTGCATAGGGTACCTTCAAGTATAGTAAGTGACCATGACCATCACCCTTAGATTGATGGGCAAACTAAGTGGGTTAATAGAGTTGTTGAGGATCTATTAAGATTGTGTATACTAGACTTCGGAGGATCTTGGGAGGAGCATCTCCCATTGGTTGAGTTCGCATATAATAATAGTTATCATTCGAGCATAGTCATGGCACCCTTCGAAGCTCTATATGGACGACCTTGCAGATCACCGACTAGTTGGTGGGAGTCTACTAAAAGACTTCTACTAGGGCCTGATATGATAAGAGAGACTTCAGAAAATATAGACCTTATTCGAAGAAGGATAAAAGCCACTCAAGATTGACAAAAAAATCTTATGCCAATAAAAGGAGGACCGACTTGGAGTTTAAAGTGGGAGATATGGTTTTCATCAAAGTTTCACAGCTAAGGAATGTAGTCCGCTTTGGAACAGTAGGGAAGTTGGCACCAAGATTCGTAGGGCCATTCCTTATAGTAAAGATGATAGATCAGATGGCCTATAGGGTCAAGCTACTAGATAGGATGGCTGGAGTGCACGATGTGTTCCATATTTCCCATTTGAGGAAATGTCTCCATGATACCAAAGAGATAGTAGATCTAAGCACACTTGAAGGCATGGAAGTTGAGAAGGAAGCATCAGTAGCAAGAGTTCCTATTCATATCCTTGGATCAAAAATCAAGAAGCTACATAACAAGGAGATCGGATTAGTGAAAGTGCAATGAGGAGAATACCACGAAGATGCAATATGGGAACCCGAAGATAGGATTCACGTTTCTTACCCTTTTCTTTTTGAAAGTACGTTCTTGATTTCTTTTCCAAAGCTTTTTACTTTGCATTTGCTTCTACTATTCAAGTTTAGTATCCTATCATTTGAATCTTTCAACCCTTAGATAAAATCCAATGGTTGGAAGCATGTGTTTGAAACATGTTATGGTTGATGGTTGCAGATGGATGCAAGTGTTTGCAAGTGGTTTCTCGTGGATGCATATACACACATTAGGCACTAGATCGGCACAATCACTTATATATTGCAGATGGATATGTGTGCATTTATATTTTCTATGGATGGAAATGGATGGATCATTATATGGATGTTGCATTTTTATAAATGGATGAGCACACATATAGAACTTATATGTATTATTAAGATTATTTGCATACATATTTGATACACGGCACAATCATATATTGCATTAAGGAGGTCAACTGAATTAGTCAACCGCCTGACTTTTTTGCATTAGGGTAAGGACATATACACACCACACTTTTGGATGTGTTCATATAAATAATTAAAAAATACTTAAGGAGTGCCTGTGGATGATTAAATGGTTGTGGTAGTTAGGATAGTACATTCTTCTTAACTTGGAGATTTCGGGGATGAAATCCTTTAAATAAGGGAGAATGTAACACCCCAAAATATTAATCACTATAACCATACATTAAGATGATAATTTGGGTATAACTTAATTAACATATTAGAATTAAGTAAAACCGGCATTATCGTTGCATTCGTCTCAGAATTATGGTTCAGATAGACCCCATGTTTGTGTAAAATGGATAACATATGAAGAAGTTATGGACGTTAGAAGTTTGTATACATATTAGGAGCTTATATGTAAATATAACGTAAAATAAAATCCTGAAAAAATCAAATGAACGAGGCGGGGAAAACAAGCGGGAAACAGGCTGGTTATGGGTCGACTCATGCTCAGCCTGGGTCAACCCATAGATCGACCCAAGGGGTTTGGGTCGACCCACAACAGATCTGGGCGGATTCATTCGCCAAACCTGGACTGTTTCATGGCTTTATTCATTGCTGACTCATTACTGCGTGTAAGGACCAAATTAAAACCCTAATATCTAACGTGACAAATTGTCCTAGGTAGTCTATATAAAGGCATGTAACCTCATTTGTTCTACACTACACAAAACCATTTCTTCCTCCTTCTTTTTCCAAATCTTTTCTAAGATAAATATGTGCATATAACTATCGAGGTGCTGCCTAAACATATATTAACAAGGACAATTCAGACTGCTCTACACCAATACAAGATTAAAGTGGGCATTTCCTTCAGTATTATATTTAGATTCTTCACTAAGTCCCACTGTGAGTTCTATGTGATTTTTAGATTTGATTATTTAAAAAGGTTTTGGACAGTAAATAATATTGGATCTGATATAAACAGTACCTAAAATAATCTCTGTATATGTTTATACACGTTTTTCTACTGAGATGTACAAGTTATATTATGAACTTTAAGCTTCCTTATCCCTATTATGCCTTTCATTTATTTACAGTCCTTCTTTTTTGCTTGTTTACTCGGTATGAGATATGTTTATCCCTTTTCATTTTTATTCTACGCAGAACCTAGGATACTTAAGCCTAGGCTACTACATAAGTTGCGTACAAAGGACATAAATTGGAATAATTAGATAATGACACATAAATAAGGAAAATTGGGCATATTATGTATTAGAACCCTTGACTATAAGAACTGAGATAATTACATGTTAACCTATTAGATTTGGATAATTACATGTTAATCTATTTAGGATAATTATAACATTTAGATACATGAAATTTTACAATTGGGATTATTAACGGACTTAAAACTACTAAGTTATGCCTGTTAATTAATAAGCTAAAGAGGCCTCAAGTATAGTTGTTGTATCAGGTTGTTGGGACTCTTAAATCCTAGGTACATGGGGACACAAGCCTAGGGGTTGGCTTGTGTCAAGTTGTGCGGAACCTGCATAGGAAGTATCCCTATTGATATCTCGATAGGGACCCTGCACTAGGTAGGGGTTAGGGAACGATTTACTTAACTTGATTATAAGAGGTTCAAGGTTTGGGGGGGTGTACAGGGTGCGTTCCGGCAGAGTCATAAGCATGCATGGGTCCGAATACAAGAAACTAAGCTGCAAGTAACACCTACGGATATGGCTGTGTTCTATAAGTTGCTGGGTTTGGGACTGATACACCCTACTACCGGGGCTAACACAGAATATTCGGGTAATATGAAGTCGATCGCATGGGTAGTATTTGTTGGATCTAGAATAACCCTAGAGAGGGGGTGAATAGGGTTTTTCACAGTTTTTAACTGAATTAAAAATCTAACGAGATATATATAATAATAAACAGATTGCAGAATATTACAGAAATAGAAATGCAGAAAGTAAATCACACACAGATATTCCCAGCTTCAGCAAAACTCTGCCTACTACTGCATTTCTAAGGTTTCTACTAGGTGATAGAACAGATCCCGCATACAAGACCATGTACACTTGCAAACCCTGCTCCTATTCTAACCCTACGCTCAAAACCATAGACTGATCGATATCCCCTCGATCAGATTTTCCTGTTTACAATTCCGTAACCAGTAATTCAGATTTTACAGACTCCGACAACTGTCATTCAACACCTTGACTGAATTCCCCTAGTATTTTACAGACACTAGAAACTGTTTCGGTTCGATTACAAAGGAAATTCAAAACAATAAAAGCAAAACGATTTAAACAATAGAACCCTGGTTTAAATGGAGAATCAAACTCCCCTTAACCAGATAGAATAGGCCGGCCCACTTAGTTTGCGTTGCACCCTTTTCCACTTGTGTCCCGATCCTTCTCTCTTTTGCTCTGGAAATTAAAAATGGCCGCCTCCTGAAAAACTAGGGTTTTCAAAACCCTCTCCAAATCGATGCTTTGATTGATGAAACTGAAATCACTGATGCTCGAGTCTCTACGGCTCTCTGGTTCTTCGATTTGATTGCTGAAATCTGGTTCCCTGATGATCGGTTATGATTCTGGAATTTGATCGAAACCCTTGAACATATGTGAGTTTTCTGATTTTGCTTCTTTGATTGAAATTGCGGGTTATGGTTTTCGATCCCTCTTTCCTATGATGAAATGGTTGTTAAATAGGATTTTTTAAATCCTTGAATTTCTCTGATTTCCCTATATGATTTGATCTGATTGCGATTTTTCCCTTTTGATTGTCGGCTTGAGGAAAATTCTTGCGTGTGAATTTCTCTTTTATGATTCTGGAAGTATATCTGATATCCACGGCTTGATTTATGTTACGTAATTTTTGGAAATGAATTGTGAAAATCTTTGGGAGAAAACTGCTGAATACATTGTGGTGATTTCCTGCAAAACATTTAAAAAAAACTTGCCGAGTATTTTCTTGAGTGATTTATGGAATTTGTTGCCTTGAAAGGAAATGGATTTCTTTGCCTTGATTAGTGCTCGTGATTTCCTTGTCCAAAATATGCATATGAAAAACAGAAGTTCTTGAATTTATTTCTGCCCAAAATATAATTTCTGGAATTTTGTTACCATTCATAATTCTTGCCTATTACTGTGCATACATGAATTAAACTCAGTTTAGCATGATGGACACTATGCCAAGTTTGCAAAACATCATTCCATATTTGATTTCTGGAAATAGATTTGAAATTCCTTTCTTGCTTTGAACCTCCTATTGATTTTCTGGTAAAGAATCAACCATGACATTTTCTTGTCAATTGCTTTTTGCTAAATAACTTGAGTATTGATTTGGCACTTTGTGACTTGCCATTTCACTTTGGTATTGATTTGTCTTGACCTTGTTTCATGAATACACTTAGAAGATTTTTCACTTGACCTTGCTGTCATACATGTTTCACTTCGACTAATGTTGTATTTTATTCATGAGCTTGATTGTATTCCTGCCATATACATTCTGAACTGCTGCCACATGCAACAGCTACTACCATGCTACTTTGTCCTGATTTTGTACATCACTTGCAACATGTACACTGACAAGTTTCTGTACACTTGCAGCTACATTTGTGTTGCTCCTTTCTGCATGAATAAAACACTGTTTGACTGAGCCATGTTGCATCATAAAACTTAACTTGATTAGTCCATGCAGTAGTCATAAATCATGAACATGTAAATGCGACTGAGTTGCTTGAGTGGGTTTGTGTGTTCACCATGCTTTGTGAACCTGACTTGCTCCATTTGTGTATGGATCGACCAATTTTACTCTCCACTTTGTACCCGAGACTTGAATGTACCAATGCTGAGATGCCTGACCATGCATCTTCACTTTGATGATTCTTGTGTGTTCATATGAGGCTGTATGATATGCCATTTAGCTCGACCATATTTCTGAACCATTTTGTTGCCATTCACTTTGTTCTTGAAGCATGAGTTTTTGCTGCTTAGATTATGTTGTATACATCCATGCTTGTGCCATTGATAATGCTCCACTGCTTGACCTTGCTTATTTTTGGCTCCATGTTGACTTTGGTGATTTTTGACTTCATGTTGACTTTGCATTCATCATGTTGCTCCATTTATGTTTTTGAGTTGCCTCGACCATATTGTTGCACTGAGTTGAGATGGTCCACGTGGCTACTCCTCAGTTGCACACTGATTGGCGTGGCAGTGCACAAGTGTGTATATATATACACGTGTGTATATGCAGCCATCAGACAAGTTTTCTGTCCCTGTACTATACAAACTATCTGGACACAGATAAATCAGATCAAGTCATGAAAAGTGATGAGAAACACACCAGAAATCTGAGGCAAATAAAATTTCAAAATAAAAATTATATCTGCTTAGAATTTAGAAAAATATTTCTGTTTTGGATACTGTGTGTGTGTGTTTCTGTGAATGACAGGTATGAAGACTGGACTGACTGGAAAGTGAAGACTGAAGATTGAAGACATGGACAGTGCTAGTTAAAGAGTGTTTGTAAAAAAATCTATATATGAAAATGTCTGTATTTGAGTCACTGAATGTATGAATGAAAAATGTATTGAGTGTTGAGTGGTTTTTGAAGTGAGGAGTTGTGTAAAAAAATATTGTACTGATATTTGTATTTAAACAAATTTGTTTGAAATAAGAATATTACTTTATTGTTGTCAAACAAATTTGTCTAATTTATTCTGTTATTTACAAGTACAAATATTCTGTGAAGAGTTTAAATAGTGGAGTTGGAATTCTGTACTGTTTTGATATTGAAATATTATATTTAAATATAAATATTATATTCCAGTCTGTGATGTGATATAACAGTACGAACACATTAATAAAAAATATTTGGTTGTTATCATCAAACAAAAATCATATAATTGTGTATACAACACCGTTATATACAACAATCTCCACCTTTTGATGATGACAAACAAATAAAAGATTTTAAATCCAACAAATGTGTTTTACAGTGAAAAATGAGTTTTACAGTGAAAAATGAACTCCCCCTATTTATTAGCTCCCCCTACAACAGAAAACTCCCCCTATAACTGTGCATGAGTGAATTGAATTGAATGATAATGAATTTTTCAAAAGTAAAACTATTTATAAAATATTCACTCATAAATCAAAATCTAATCCATTCTCCCCCTTTTGTTATCATCAAAAGGATACAGATTTTAAAATACAAATGAAAAATGACTAAAAATATAATCTCAACTTGAGAGGAAGAACGATCATCATAAATTTCAATCAGTCAAACAAAAATCATAATATTCTAAGACCAGGTGGCATATTTCACATTGTAGAGAATGACGAATATACGATAAAATGGAGAGAGTTTTAAAACCAATTCATTTCCAATTATTTTCAAAAGAATTTTGTAAAAATTAGGTTCAAAAATAGTGACGGATTTGGACTATAATTAATAATTCAAATTTAGTGACAAAATTGAATAATCTCAAATCCTAATACCTATCAATCAACAAATCATAATACATCATAAGATTTCAACACATTTCACAGATTAGAAAGATGGATTGATAAGATTGTTTTTATACTCTGAGGAGAATTTCAGATTAAATTATATTTATAGCACATTTTTCCTTTTTCTTTTTAATTTTATTTAAGAGCACACTGACCATGCATAACCAGAGCTTGGATTTTTAAATGAAGTCAGTCGCAACTTAAATTATAAGTTGTCTCATAACCATGCATGACCAGAGCTTGGATTTTTAAATGAGGTTAGAGACAAACTTATGTATTAAATATATATTTATTATTTTCAGCTTTAAATAGAAAAACTCCTCGGCATATACAACCAACATGAAAGATAGAAATGTGGTAGGTACAGAAATGGACTATGAACTAAATTTCTAAATTAATTATATTATGAAATATGACCAACTGTACTGGAATCATTGAAAATTCTCAATTTCACATATTCTGAATAATAACACAGTCACATTTCCATCACGAATATTTCCACTGTTTATTCAAAATGATTTTTTTTTAAAAAAAAAAATTAAACTCTCCACATTTATATAAAAACATAGCGGATGGCAGAATGATGATAGGTAAAGAAGATGGTCGTGAAATAATTGCCAGTTCAAAGATATTATAATAAACGTTCAACCATCATGAAAAAAAAATTAAATCAAATCCTCTCTTGTTGTGAAATATACTGCAGTCACAATTTCATCACAATTTCAAATTCTGATAATATGTTTTGATGAATTATAAATACAGTTCAATTCGGATATTGATTTCAATTTCTGAATGAATATTCAATAAATAATTTTAAAATTGAATATCAATTACAAGAGGAAATTAAACAGATTTATACAAAAAAAATGAATCTATACAGGGTAATACTTAAAAAAACAGATGAGTGAAAAAAACTGATACCAATTGTTGTCTCCTTTATCGAGGAATTTAATTACACCCTGCTGGACTATCATGGACATCTCAGACTAAAGAAATTTAAACACAAACCCAGCCAGACAAATTTAGCACATTTATTTGTATAAGGCAAAAAAAATATGGATCTATACAAGGTGAAAATTTTGAATCTCAGTACAGATGAGTGAAACAAATATAAGGCGCTTCTGATACCACTTGATGTCTCTATTTACGAGGAATTTTAACATGATACTGAACAAGAATGTCATTTACAAAAAAAATTATTAAGTACCAAGCCCAAACAGACAGATAATAGATTATGCATATGTATCAGACCAGCAAGTATGTGATTCCAGAACAAACATTTTTCAAAGCAGTATCAGAGCAACACAGAACACAGTTTCAAATCATACTTGTCAAGATGATGGCCACATATGATGATTCATGATCTAATGAAAAATACTGTTTACTTGAAATCATTTGAGGAATATGAAAATATCAGAATTTAATGAATCAATCACACCAGATTATAAATTTTTGATTTGAGATATGTGTGAGATTCAATAAATCAATAATTTCAAATGATTTTAAACAAACAAACAATTAGATCAAATAATCATGAAATAGGAGTGAATTTCAAGACCAGATTTTCAAAGGAATTTTTCACAAAATTTCTATGAATGATTTCAGATCATTTACATCAAATAATTAAGAGATATTCATGATCCATAAATAAATAGTTTATTAGAAATCACTTGAATCAATGTCAAGTTTGAGATATAATGAATTATTCACACAAGATTGATTATTTCAAATTCAAGAGGTGTGTGATATTCAAAATATCAGGAATTTCAGATGATTTCAAACAGACATATTCAAACCATAATGATCATGAATAAAGATGGAATTCAGGATGTATCACTGATTCAAGCCAGTCCGAAAATCAATGAAATTATCACAACTGATAAATAATAGAGTGCTGTAATGAGTATAATATTTTCAGCTTTTCTAAAATGAATTAGAATAAACTCAGAACAGCAAAGGTGTGTGAAATTTCATTAAATATTCAGATCTTCAAAAAAAAATTTAAAATTTAAATTAACAGTGTTCAAGATATGACATGAATGTTTCAGCACTGATATGAATTCAAGAATAAAATAAACTTCTAAACAATTGCAGATAATTACAAGATTAAATTCAGAATCTGGAAATGATTATAAACAAGAGAGTTTTATTCAAATAAAATGAATTTCCAGAAAATCATGAGAACTGCAATTGGAAGTTTAAGAAGCACAGAATAAACAAAGAGATATGGCAGTGACAAATCAAATAAAAACAAATAGAAGAAAATAAAATAGAAAGGGGTAGAAGAAGCAGGAATAAACAATAAAAAATATTTACAAGGATGAGGTCAGAAATCATACCCGATTCACAGAAAACGTTGTGGATCTCTAACTCATCGGACTTTGCTAAGGAACAGTAGATGATTCAATGATGTGAAGCAGTTTGAATCAGTTTCTCTTTTCAGCACAGTTGTTCCTCAGCCTCCTTTGGTAGCTAACTGTTTAGAGGATTGAGTAGTCTAACAAAAGCAGTAAAACCACTCACAGTTGTATTTGTTCGTTTTGGTACCCAAACCTGTTTATATAACAAACCATCAGAATAAACCTTTGTACCCTTAGGAACCCAAATCTGTTTGAATTTCACGAAGTTTGGTTTATTTCTTTTTGGGATCCAGGATTGTTTAGAAGGATTATTATAAAACAATTTCTCATTTTGATTTTGACTCAAAAAACCTTTGAAATTATACGAGTTCAAATTTTCAAATTGATTCTTTTCAAGGTTGTTTGAAGGATTTTTCAAATCATTCGAAATTCATCTTTCAAAAACATTATTTTTCCCAAACCCAAGTCCACGTTTATTTTGAACAGAAAATTGGTTTTTCAACAACATATTCAAAAAAATTTCACCGTTTGAAAAATTAGACAAGATTGTTTCAAGTTGTTGAATTTCAGTTTTAAGATCACCATTTTCTTTCAATAAATCTGAACAACGATTTTTAGTGATCTCACATCTTTCAAAATCAGATTTCAAAACCAAATTTTCATCATTGAGTAACTTTATTTTGGTTTGGGACTCAGCAATCTCAGACTCAAAATGTTTTCGACTTTCAGACTCAAATTTCTTGAAATTTTCAATCTCGTTTTCAAGTTCTTTCAAAATCGAATTTGATTTCAACAAATTTTCCTTTTCAGCAATTTCAAGTTTGGAATGAATATTAGTTTTAAAATTTTCAAATTCCTTTTGCAGATGATTATTTAAATTTGATAACTCAGTCTTGTTCTCATTTAAGATCATAATTTCATCTTCAAATTTTTGAATATTTTTATTGAGATGAACAAGATTTGTTTTCAATTTCAAACAATTTTTGCAAACTGAATTTGAAGAATTTTTAGCATATTCAAGTTGTGATTCCAAATCATCAATTTTGCTGGTCAACTCAAAATTCTTAAATTTCAGAGACTTATTTTTCAGTTGGAGTTTATCAACAGATTTCGTTAAATCAAGACACATGTAAACCAGATCTTCATATGAGAAATTCTCTGTTTCAGCATTTGTCGATTCTTCATCATCTGATTCATCTGAAGTTTCATTTGTAAATCCTGTTAAACAAAACTCTGAATATGAGTTGACATTTCGGGGTTTTGAGCAGTTGTTGTCAATTTGTCCATACTTCGTATTGAGAGCTGTCCAGATTTCCTGCGCAGTTAAACAATGGGAAATCAGACTGTATTGATCATTATCAAGATAAGAATAAAGAATATGTATAGCACGGGAATTAAAAATTTTATCTACCATATCGTACCCATTGATAACAACATCCCAACACTTAATATTAACAGATTTTAAATAAAATTCCATTTTGGATTTCCAGTTTAAAAAATCTGTTCCAGTGAAAATTGTTGGAGATGACCTGGACTGACTCTTGCTAGACTGACAACAAGGATTCACCATTTCTCTAGAGTTAACAGAAAATACCTGCTCTGATACCACTTGTTGGATCTAGAATAACCCTAGAGGGGGGGTGAATAGGGTTTTTCACAATTTTTAACTGAATTAAAAATCTAACGAGATATATATAATAATAAACAGATTGCAGAATATTACAGAAACAGAAATGCAGAAAGTAAATCACACACAGATATACCCAGCTTCAGCAAAACTCTGCCTACTGCTGCATTTCTAAGGTTTCTACTAGGTGATAGAACAGATCCCGCATAGAAGACCATGTACACTTGCAAACCCTGCTCCTATTCTAACCCTACGCTCAAAACCATAGACTGGTCGATATCCCCTCGATCAGATTTTCCTGTTTACAATTCCGTAACCAGTAATTCAGATTTTACAGACTCCGACAACTGTCAGTCAACACCTTGACTGAATTCCCCTAGTATTTTACAGACACTAGAAACTGTTTCGGTTCGATTACAAAGGAAATTCAAAACAATAAAAGCAAAACGATTTAAAAAATAGAACCCTGGTTTAAATGGAGAATCAAACTCCCCTTAACCAGATAGAATAGGCCGGCCCACTTAGTTTGCGTTGCACCCTTTTCCACTTGTGTCCCGATCCTTCTCTCTTTTGCTCTGGAAATTAAAAATGGCCGCCTCCTGAAAAACTAGGGTTTTCAAAACCCTCTCCAAATCGATGCTTTGATTGATGAAACTGAAATCACTGATGCTCGAGTCTCTACGGCTCTCTGGTTCTTCGATTTGATTGCTGAAATCTGGTTCCCTGATGATCGGTTATGATTCTGGAATTTGATCGAAACCCTTGAACATATGTGAGTTTTCTGATTTTGCTTCTTTGATTGAAATTGCGGGTTATGGTTTTCGATCCCTCTTTCCTATGATGAAATGGTTGTTAAATAGGATTTTTTAAATCCTTGAATTTCTCTGATTTCCCTATATGATTTGATCTGATTGCGATTTTTCCCTTTTGATTGTCGGCTTGAGGAAAATTCTTACGTGTGAATTTCTCTTTTATGATTCTGGAAGTATATCTGATATCCACGGCTTGATTTATGTTACGTAATTTTTGGAAATGAATTGTGAAAATCTTTGGGAGAAAACTACTGAATACATTGTGGTGATTTCCTGCAAAACATTTAAAAAAAAACTTGCCGAGTATTTTCTTGAGTTATTTATGGAATTTGTTGCCTTGAAAGGAAATGGATTTCTTTGCCTTGATTAGTGCTCGTGATTTCCTTGTCCAAAATATGCATATGAAAAACAGAAGTTCTTGAATTTATTTCTGCCCAAAATATAATTTCTGGAATTTTGTTACCATTCATAATTCTTGCCTATTACTGTGCATACATGAATTAAACTCAGTTTAGCACGATAGACACTATGCCAAGTTTGTAAAACATCATTCCATATTTGATTTCTGGAAATAGATTTGAAATTCCTTTCTTGCTTTGAACCTCCTATTGATTTTCTGGTAAAGAATCAACCATGACATTTTCTTGTCAATTGCTTTTTGCTAAATAACTTGAGTATTGATTTGGCACTTTGTGACTTGCCATTTCACTTTGGTATTGATTTGTCTTGACCTTGTTTCATGAATACACTTAGAAGATTTTTCACTTGACCTTGCTGTCATACACGTTTCACTTCGACTAATGTTGTATTTTATTCATGAGCTTGATTGTATTCCTGCCATATACATGCTGAACTGCTGCCACATGCAACAGCTACTACCATGCTACTTTGTCCTGTTTTTGTACATCACTTGCAACATGTACACTGACAAGTTTCTGTACACTTGCAGCTACATTTGTGTTGCTCCTTTCTGCATGAATAAAACACTATTTGACTGAGCCATGTTGCATCATAAAACTTAACTTGATTAGTCCATGCAGTAGTCATAAATCATGAACATGTAAATGCTACTGAGTTTCTTGAGTGTGTTTGTGTGTTCACCATGCTTTGTGAACCTGACTTGCTCCATTTGTGTATGGATCGACCACTTTTACTCTCCACTTTGTACCCGAGACTTGAATGTACCAATGCTGAGATGCCTGACCATGCATCTTCACTTTGATGATTCTTGTGTGTTCATATGAGGCTGCATGATATGCCATTTAGCTCGACCATATTTCTGAACCATTTTGTTGCCATTCACTTTGTTCTTGAAGCATGAGTTTTTGCTGCTTAGACTATGTTGTATACATCCATGCTTGTGCCATTGATAATGCTCCACTGCTTGACCTTGCTTATTTTTGGCTCCATGTTGACTTTAGTGATTTTTGACTTCATGTTAACTTTGCATTCATCATGTTGCTCCATTTATGTTTTTGAGTTGCCTCGACCATATTGTTGCACTGAGTTGAGATGGTCCACGTGGCTACTCCTCAGTTGCACACTGATTGGTGTGGTAGTGCACACGTGTGTATATATATATATACACGTGTGTATATGCAGCCATCAGACAAGTTTTCTGTCCCTGTACTATACAAACTGTCTGGACACAGATAAATCAGATCAAGTCATGAAAAGTGATGAGAAACACACCAGCAATCTGAGGCAAATAAAATTTCAAAATAAAAATTATATCTGCTTAGAATTTAGAAAAATATTTCTGTTTTGGATACTGTGTGTGTGTTTCTGTGAATGACAGGTATGAAGACTGGACTGACTGGAAAGTGAAGACTGAAGATTGAAGACATGGACAGTGCTAGTTAAAGAGTGTTTGTAAAAAAATCTATATATGAAAATGTCTGTATTTGAGTCACTGAATGTATGAATGAAAAATGTATTGAGTGTTGAGTGGTTTTTGAAGTGAGGAGTTGTGTAAAAAAATATTGTACTGATATTTGTATTTAAACAAATTTGTTTGAAATAAGAATATTACTTTATTTTTGTCAAACAAATTTGTCTAATTTATTCTGTTATTTACAAGTACAAATATTCTGTGAAGAGTTTAAATAGTGGAGTTGGAATTCTGTACTGTTTTGATATTGAAATATTATATTTAAATATAAATATTATATTCCAGTCTGTGATGTGATATAACAGTACAAACACATTAATAAAAAATATTTGGTTGTTATCATCAAACAAAAATCATATAATTGTGTATACAATACCGTTATATACAACAGTATTAGGGTAACACCTAATCATGATTAATACTGGTAAATTTGGTGCAGTTAGTTTGACTCTTGGGATATCAATGTGAAATCTAATTTACCTTTATCTTCTTTGGCATCTCTTTTGCCTCTTGCATATATACATGTTTTACTGTACTTTCTCTTCCAGTATTATTGATCTGTCTTGACACCTTTTCATATGCATATGTTAGAAATTACTAGAACTCGTTAGACTTTACATCTGACCCTTCTTGTTTTTCCTTCTCTCCCTTCCTATCCCCCCAGGTTCTCAGGGTGGGAGTGGTCAATAATTGAGATCGTGATTCTGCTTGGACTTGGATAGCTCTCCTTTTTCAAGTATTTTTGTAACACCCTGTAAAATTCATAAATATTAATAATAAATAAATAAATAAAAATAAGCAATTAAATAATATAGTTGGAAAATGAGATTTTGCAGCTTTAGGAATTTGGCTACGAAATTATTTTATTTTGATTCGTGGCGAAATTCTGAATCGTTTTCGTATATAATATGTTGAAAATGGTCAATATATCAAGAAGTTATGAACAAATAAATTTGGACCGTAAAATGTAGAATATATATATATATATAATTAAACGGATTATATATATATATATATATGTGTGTGTGTGTGTGTCCAAGATAAATTCAGAATAAAGAGGGAGAATTTGAAATTTGAATTGAAGATAAGATCATGGGGACAAAGTATATTGTATATATGGAATAAGATAAAGAGATTAAGGATCGTATTAATTATAAATAAACAATTCAGCAACACGGCTTTGTTGGGCGTTCCAGCCCCGAAGGGGTCGACTTCCTTTTTTAAGGGGCGCCGACCGTCGGTTGACGGCTGGAAAACCTAATAAATCTAGTTGGTTAGGTTCTTTTTAGAGGGATATATATGAATAGAAGGCTTGGATTAATTTTAATTAATCCAATGGTCTTTGCTCACACAGGCAACTATATATATCCCCTCATATCACACTATGAAACCGTAATCGTTCTCTACCTCTGCCTCCATGCTGCCTCTCCACTGTTACTAAATTCCAGAGAAAAATAAAGGAAAAGGTTAAGGATTTCTTCTAATTCTCCATCCTAAATTCTTATCTCTTTTCTATTCTAATTCATATAGGTTTAGTATTCTGGAATTTGGTATAAATATATGTATATATATATATTAAGAGAATTGTTGGAGCATGTTTGACCGCAAAGAATTAGTGCAGATCTAGATCTACTACAGATTTCTCTCTATTCTGCCCAGATCTGTAAGTGGAATATAGTTTACTTAGATATATTCATATTTTTATTAGTTTATCATGTTGAAAAATATGCCAAGAAGGTTTTGGAAATTCGATAATATAAACACTAAAACTCCCAAATCCTCTATCTTGTAATTGTGTATGAATTGTCATGATATTTGGGTTTTGTGGATTTTTGGTTTTAATATTGGATTAAAGATGAAAAAGGGGTGTTGCTACTATTATTTCTATTTTATGTAATTCATCTTTATTTATCATGTGACTGTAACCTAAAAAGGTTTATTGTTTCATGATTTGATTTTATTTGGGTTTGGATCCTATTTAGAATCCAAACGCATTCATATTTGAAAAAGGTCAAATGTAAACATTTTTATGTGCACAACGCCAAAAAAAGGTGAATTAGGTGAAATAGGAATTATAAACATACAAGTATAAGTGTACATAATACTCTATTTTTAATTCAGTATTGAAATCATTTCTACGAGCCTAGGATGCAAGTTGAAATTGTATGTATGTATATTTTCCATCCATTGCCATTTGTTATCTTGTCATCATGTCATCATGCCTATGTTGTAGCAGTAAAATTATTGAATACATAACTTGTATACCTTGAATTGGACAAATTGGCAATTGCCATCTCATTAGATCGTATAACCATTTATACGAATATTTACGTTATTTAAATGATATAATTATTATACTTATATAAACGTAATCAACGTACTTCACGTTGTATTATCGTAATGAATGCGGTTAGATTAGAATTCGAATTTGAAAAGTCCCCATAATATATATGTTTGTTTTCCTGTATGTGCGTATATAGAATGGCTTTAAATATATATAAATAGTGACACATAAACACGAGGTTAGTTGCTATTTGTGGTAGAAGTCTGCCTGGAACTGACCAGCAAATCCAGCAACCACAAGTGGGCCCAACTAATGCGAGATGTCTAGTTGTCATGGGCCATTCAAAAACTTAGTACACTAGACATGAGGTTAAACCAACTTGTAGTAGAAGTTTGCACAGAACCGACCGACATATCCAACATCTATATGTGTATGGTTTAATGTGAGAGGTCTACTGTGTGTGTGTGTATATATATATATATAATTATATATATATATATATAAGTCTATTGTGTGAAAATAGGCAGGTTTAATACGCCTTGAGGAGGTCTTAAGTGGCCGACTCTGTTTTTATCTAGTTTGGGTCCTAAGTGGTTGTGACTAGGATTCCTCTGAAGGTTTACTCCTTAGAGAGGAACCAAAGTCATGGGACCCACCCTTATTAGATTTAAAGTAAATCTTTCCACCTTCTCTAAAAGTGGTTAGGCATAAAATGGTAATGGAGTCGGATAGTGCACGGGATGTCCACTTCCTCTAGAAGCTTGTAAGGGCTCAACTAGGGACAGATTGGTAATTGAAAAATATGTGGCCATTGCGTGTACACCAACTGTCTAAGGGAAGTCTTAAGCGATATAGGTGTCCTACCGGGTAATATCAATTAAGTAGCAACGTTCACAATACTACTTCTCATATTACAAATGAGAGTATAGACTTAAGAACGTTAACGTATCAGGATAGGGTCTAAAAGGGCTAGGGGTCCGCCTCAGGGTTATAAGAGATCATAAGAATCCACCTTTAATAAGGCCATAAGTGACCGAGAATGCCACCTCGTTAGGTCTTTACCCTAAAAACACTTGTTACTACCAAAATTAATTCCGAAAAAAACAAACAGTGAATGGGTATCGGATGACCACAAGCACACGGGAACTCTTCAAAAACCAGAGTCAAACACTAAAATGAACTCAAAAGCTACAGAATGCCTACAGGATCTTTCTAGCAGGGCATATCCGACATGGTCTGTCCGGGGAGGGACTCGGCAGAGTTAATCCGGTAGGGAGATCCTATAAGAAAGGTCATCTAAGCTAGAAACTGCGAAAGAGGAAGGCAAGAGCTCCACTAATTGAAACCGTGAAGGACAGAAGGGCTGTCGGTATTAACCTGCTTAATACCGACACATCAGAAGACAAAGGCATCAAGAGCATTAAGCCAGAAGCACATAAAGATTATCTGGAACAAGCTTCTAATACACCTACTGCATAAACTCCGAAAGTTTATATTGATGGACAACAGACAAATCACCTAGAGCAACCTTCCGGAAGAACGGGCGATATCCGATAACTCCCCCAGGAGGTAAACCGGAACCCCAGAAAGGATACAAGCTATCCATACTAGT
Source organism: Allium sativum (assembly GCA_030737875.1). Lineage (NCBI taxonomy): Eukaryota > Viridiplantae > Streptophyta > Magnoliopsida > Asparagales > Amaryllidaceae > Allium > Allium sativum. Next base: position 897,772,019 of record CM060910.1, on the reverse strand, counting down.
CTACTTAGCACAGACGCCGACATTGGTTCTGAACTGCAGTTCTCTACATACATCATGAGGGCAAGCCCCTCTAAGTATTCATGGGAATACCGAAAGCCTACATCCGGAAGCTTATGACCAAAAGCATACAACCGAGAGCTCAGATCAATCTCAAAGAATCTCCAACTAATTGGAACTTTCATTACGAAAGCTATAATCAGCACCATAAAGCGGCCAGAAGCTAAAACACCCGCGACCAATGGAAAAAGCGGCCGACAAGAGGCTCTTGCAGGCCCAATGGCCCAACAGCAGAAGCGGATCCCGATTTCTCTATAAATAAGACCCCAGGGGTCACATTTAGAGGAGAAATTTTTCCATTCTCATTCTTGTACTCTTCTTCTCTAGAGTAAACCCTAATTTTTAAATCAATTTGGGGATTTCTCATATTCTATATTTGTATTCTAAATCAAAGATCAATAAAGAGTGAATTAGTACTTATGATGTTTTATTATGAGTTTATCGTGTTATTTTCTTAGTTATTGTTGTTACAGTTTACAATTTGCTTCCTACATGAGCATGAGTCCTTACCCAAATCTTTCCTCCAACCGTGTGAAATACCCCTTCCTACAAGCATAGACCCATCAACAAGCTGGGTGCAGAACCCCTTTCAACCATCCGTTAAATCCTTTATCAAGGGTTGTACTTAGAGATCCTTTCCCCCAAGGTAACTGCTGGTCCTTGAATTGCTTAAGCATGATATTCACTCCATCGAGGGCAGAGTAACTATTTTTTTAGATCCCAGACCTTGATACCTAAGAATGGTGAACTAACTCAAATTTGCGAAGGCCAAACAAACTATTTTTCCCTAGGTCCACTTCCACAGACCTATCTCTGGTGTTGATGAAAAATACCATTAGCATTTTGCGCTAGAAGGAGGGTCTGAACCTCCGACCTTGTGGTTAAGGTCCACATATCTATTTGTGTTGTTCCGTCTCGGATTGGACTAAGGCTTTGGAGAAGCAAAGTTATGGATAAGAGGTCCCGATAAGAGTCTTCTAGATCTCGAATGGATAAGTCGGAAATCACTGACCCAAGAGTGATAGAAGAACAAAGGCTGAGAGTGGAAGCCTTGTAGATAATAAAGCAAAAAATAGAATAGGTACAGTACACTTCCGACATTGGGGAAAATAGCCTTTCCCACATAGGACAAACCTTAATACCCCCTCCAAGTGGTTCTGCATCGGAGGTAACTAACATTTTCTCTCCTCTAAGAAGAACTTTCCACAAGCAAGTCAAAGGAATGGTATTTGAACAATAAATAATGAATGATGTTGACATCTTCACCAACAAATGGTCTGAAAGGGTGACACCCTAACCTCAGTATATTTTGGGGAGAAGGAACAAAGGTATAGGTACAACAATAAGGCTGGGTCACAAAAAGATTTAACACCAGCGATAAGAAGAAGGGCTTACGCCAGGATTACCCAAGGGATACTACCTTTCCACTTCGATGGAAAACATTTACTTCCTAACCAAACACGAACTTAACTATTGGCCACTCACAATGAAAAGGCCCAAACATGAAAAGAAAACAGGAGGATCCTATTGCCACTACCACATGATGAATGGACATGAAACTAATCACTGAAGAACCCTTGAGGAAACATTCATCAAATTCATCAACCAAGGCCAATTACAAGAATTTATGAAAAGATAAGATTAAATTCAGTAAAAATCCTTAGGAAATGGATTATTAAATTGGTCCAAGGGTACGGAAAACCATCCTTTCGAAGCTTAAAGAAACCCAGAAGGGGTCAAACCATAAATGCATTAAATCCCTTGTCATCACCAAATTGGTCAGGATGAGGCATACCCCGGAGGGGGATAATGTTTTAGTCTTTCTCTATGCCCAAATCAAAGGGGGCTAAGTTAAAGCATCAAAAGCGTAAGCCTCCGTTTCACACCAGAAATGGTCGTGGTGGTCCATCTAAAATTAGCACGCCCTGCTTCCGCTCGCAGAAGAGTACGCCCTACCTCTGCTAGAACTAAGAACGTCCTACCTCTGCTCGCTGAAGAGCACGTCCTACCTCTGCTTATGTTCCGCGTTACCCGCGAAAGGGAACGCCAACCCATATCATCGCCTACGATGGTCAGGATAGGGTACCCCTCGGAGGGGTGGTGGTATGTAAGCCTCTGTCAGTACCTACAATGGTCAGTATAGAGCATCAAAAGAGTAAACCTTAGTTCTTTGTCTACAATGGCCCCGTCTAAGTTTCTAAGACCTTATCATCACCTACGTTGGTCAGGATAAGGCGCCTCCTGGAGGGAGGTCAGGTAAGTCCTTGGGCCCTGCTTGTGGATAACCTAGCCAAGCGCACCGGAGCACATGCCCAGAGAGTGGCCAACAAAGCACGTACATCCTCTGCTTTGACATCAAGAGCCTGGAGAGTGGCTCGAGAAGCACGTACAACCTCTGCTTCACAAATCAAACCCAAAGGGGGATACCATAGCGTTAATACCGGAAGGGAATTTCTTGTCATCAATCTTTAATTACCTGAACAAGGGTTGGTTTGGTCTTCTATACTAATACCCGAATCTGGGTTGATTCCATTCTTCACAAATACCGGAAGGGGATCCCTGATTTTCAATTTCTAATTGCTTAAACAAGGGTAAGTTCGGGTCTTCTACATCGATACCCGAATCTGGGTTGATTCAGTTCCTAGCGAAGACCAAAAGCATACTTCCAGTCACTCACCTTAAATAACCGAATCTAGGTCGGATCAGATACACATACGTACCTAAAGGGGAGTCCCGGTCTTACCTGAAAAACTGAATCTGGGTTCATTTGATTCTCGACAAAGACTAGAAATGGGTTCTCGGTCTCATATCTTAATTCCCAAATCTGAGTTAGTTCCAGTGTGAATCGCAACTAGAGAAAGGGTGCTGGTCTCATCACAAATATCCTGATCTGAATCGATTTAGATACTCAAAACCAAACGAAGGAATTGTTCAACCTTCTCACCAACTCGTACCTAGTCTAAAGTCACATTCCTGTTGTTAGCAGATGTAGAATTATGGCCTTATAACTTGCTCAGGGAAGCATCTTTAACTTATACATTCATCAAATTATTATCCAAGTATACCAAAAGTTTGTACTAATGCACTACACGAGTAAGCACCGTAGACATTTCATGTCTGACGCACCCCGGTACTATTAACCCTGCTGAGAGCAAATGACTCTCTACGAGGGTCTACAAGATAGTTTTTTAACAAAGTATGCCAAAAACGTACACCATGTCGTAACGAGAGAAAAACGTTAATGCTGAAATGAGTAATCAAGCGTTAAGTAACATTGTTATAGGTCCCATCTCTATTCATAAATGCCATTATTATAAGATATTGCATGCGATAGGTGATATGCTGAGTACTTCACATCTTACATTGTTAATTTTAAAAAAGTTGTAAGATAAACACATTTTCAGAGGGAGAAACACCCATACCCCAATGCAAAGAGTGTCATATGAATAATATAGCTCTCAACGACATGCTTCTTCTTCATTAGAAAAAGAAGAAATTACAAAATTATGAATCGCAACACGTAAAAATCCATTGATCTTTCGCGCCATCTCTATAGCCACCATGAATCGTCTGAGGGTTTAGGCTGTAGTTTCAAGGCTCAGTTGAAAACATTTCCCATTTCACGAAGAGTTATATTTTCCTTCTTCAAATCAAAAGCATCTTTACATCAGGCTTGCTTCTCTTTTTGTAATTGCTTAAGTTTGGAAGTATAAAGGTCAATACGACGAGAGTTATCCTCAACACTTTTCCTGTCGTAAAAGCCTTTCATGTTGGCCTTAGTCTTTCTATGCCACCTATCAATGAGGGAATGATCCAACCTATGGGGAGGACCACTTATCTTCTGATCTGAGAACTCAAACTTCTTGAAACTCACAAGAGTTCAAGTGTGGAAGTTTCAAGAGTACATCCAAAGATAGATTTCCATTCTTTACATTTAGTTAATGTATTGTCATGATCTTCCTCAAAGTCAGCGATTTGACGATGAAGCTCGTCCCTTTCTCCATCAAAATCGATAGAAGGGTTTGTCTTTATATCCCTCTTCACTTAGAGGATGTCTTTATCCTTTTGCTTTATCCGAACCTCCAATATACCTATTTGTTCTTTCAAGCGCCACATGAGTAGATCCCCGGACAGGGCAGATCTGTCATTGGTACCGATAAAAGAGTTCCCCATAAAATCTCCTAGGCGCGGAGTAAATCGAACGCCCTTACCTACGTAAAAGGGAGTGTCTTAAAGTGAATTTTCCTATTCATGTAAACAAATGAGCTACCACTTGTAGAATCAACTGTCAGAAAATACCAATATTTGAACTACAAAACTACATATAACAGAAAGAAAACAAATGTGAATGCAATTCACGTCCATGCGCATTAACGCCAACTAAAAAGGGTGTAACAAATTAATTTTTCTCTCCAATACTCATTTCCTTCAAATTACATATTAATTTCACATGACGAGTTCTAAGTTTCTTTAATATCATTTTCCTATCATTCCTTAAGAAGTTGAAAGATAACTGGGGGTATCTCACATAAATATGCTTGAGCACTTTCAAGAAGCGTTCTTTGTCATATTTATAAGGTTGTTTTGTAAGGAATTCTTTTCTCAGCTTAGAGAGTGCAGGTCATCCCTGAAAACAGAATAATAAGTGGAAAAAGAATCTTCATCGCCATAAGAATGAATCATTAAGGCTCGATTCCCACAAGTGAAGAAGAAATTCAAGAACAAAGGCTCATACCTGAGGAATGGGAGAAACCGTACGCATTATATATTCTTTCTCACCAGGTTCTGGAAGATTGAATTCTTCAGCAAACCCAACATCTCCATATGAAGTAACTGAAACATGAGAGGAGTTAGCACTTGTAAGGCCTAAGAAGTCACCGACAAACGCAAAAAGCATACCTTCCTCTTTGCTATCCTTATTGTTCCCACACTTGTAGTCAAAATTGTCGTTATGATCACCTATATCATTACCTCCTATACGCAAAATAGGATTTTCATTATTACTAGACATTGAATAATTAGGCAACTCTTCAACAAATAGAAGGTCCTCAACCCTTGCCTTTTTCCCTTTCGAAACTTCAATGTTCTGTTCTGACGTACTAGCATTCCCCAAGATTCTACCCCGAAGGGATGAATGAAGGGAAGGAAAATCCATGTCCGGAAACTTGCCATAGTTATCACGATAGACTGAAAAGAGAGCCTTTTCATAATATTCCGACACCATGTCTGGAATATGCACCCTCAAAAACAAGGAAATCCGGTCCTGAGTCTCGTAAATTATCCGTTTAGCATTGGAAAGAATTGCTTCCATTATTCTCAACCTCCTTGCATGCTCTACCAACATATTCGACTGCTCACGCTTGAGGGTCGAAGCTTTAGTAGTTAAGGAACTGTTGTCAGGCCTTTCCTTATCAAGAGACACTCTCAATTGGCTACAGGTTTCTTCGTTATTGCTCTTTGTAAAAGTTAAGTCATGGAACTTAGACTCTAACGCGGCTTTCTCTTCTTGGAGCTCTGTCTTCTCTCAAGATAAAGAGGTCGTCGTTGCCCTGGCAACGTACCAATTTCTGGATATCTCAAAAGGAACAGTGTAATGTTAGCCCCTACACAAATAAAATAGATGAAGAGTTTTAGGAAAAACAAGAGTATGTACCAGAAGTTGCCGTTTAACAAGGTAAAGACAAGAATCAGGCCAATCTGTGAAAGCAAATTTTAGAATATCAAAGACAACAACAGAAGGCAACACAAATCTGATAATATTATCGGAATCAAAGGTCGGTAAAGGAGAATTTATAGGGTCACATATTCGACGAGGAGGGGAGATTAGCTCACACTCTCTCGAACTCGAAATTCCCTAAGAGTCGGATCTCAAAAAGCCAGCAACTAAGTCACTTCCTATGGTCTCCACTGAAGAAGGACACGTTTTAGGAAAGCTTCCAGGAGAAGGGGCAAGGGGGTTGGATAATAATCGACGGTTAGGCGACTGAACGATTTCATTACCAACAGAACGGGAGATAACATTTTCACTTTTATGTCCATTGATAGGATACTGACAACCGAAGCCGTCCTCTTTTTAGGCAAAGACTTAAGAGGGATAGAGGCAGCGGGAGACAGGTGTAAATCATCCCCAAGAAACACTGAATGTAAAAGGGGAGGTTGCCATTTGTCCCAAAGGTAAAGGGGCATGTTCGCAAAGAGATTCCAAAGATAATAGAACAGAATGTCGACTCAAGTCACCAGGAACTCCACCCACAACGTTAGCCACTTGAAGCTCCTTCGCTCCAAGCTTCTCCTCCTTTGAGTGTAGCCCAGCCAACTTGCTCAAATTGGAATCACCAATTTGGGGGATTTCAGACATAGTCCTGCCAAGTGATATCGTAACATAAACATACGCTATAATCTCATTTCTATTTGATAAATGCAAACCAACTACATGTAGGCGAACACATGGTGTAGAGTTTCATTAACATATTAGGTAATGATATTGACCGCAAAGATCAATATCAACAACTTAAATTACTTTGTATCGCAAGTTAATTGCCTATACAAATTCTACTTCCCAGGCCTTAATAATAATTGGGGATAGACACATTCTATTGAAATCATCATTTAACATCATCTCAAACGATTTTTGGGAGTTTAATTTGTATTGAGGCCATTGAACCCCAATTCAGGAAATAGTCCAAACCAGCGGCTAAGATTAATGCCAAAAAACTTATGATTAGTTAAGCTTGAAACCTCCAAAAGTAGTGTGGTGAATTTCGATGAACAGTAACCTCGTTTGAGTAAAATGTTATGCAGGAAAGGGGAAGAAAAGAAAAGAAGATTCCTTTTTGTCAAGAAGCTCACTTTTTCATCTCCATCACACATCTTAAACCAAATCAGCGAACATGATTCAAATTGAAAAGCAAAAAGTCCGGAATCTTGTACGGTTCTACCTCAAAGGAGTAAAGCTTGACTTGAAAAGTCAAAAATACCCTTTCACTAGGAGGGAGTGGCAAATGTTACTACCAAAATTAACTCCGAAACAGACAAACAATGAAGGGGTATCGGATGACCACAAGCACATGGGAACTCTTCAAAAACCAGAGTCAAACATTAAAAGGAATTCAAAAGCTATAGAATGCCGACATGATCTACCCCGCAGGGCATATCCGATAGGGTCTATCCGAGGAGGGGACTGACAGAGTTAATCCGGCAGGGAGATCCTATAGCGAAAGGTCATCTAAGTTGGAAACTGCAAAAGAGGAAGGCAAGAGCTCCACTAATTGAAACCCAGAAGGACAGAAGGGCTGTTGGTATTAACGAGATTAATACCGACACATCAGGAGAAAAAGGCATCAAGAGCATTAAGCCAGAAGCACATAAAGATTATCTGGAATAGTCTTTTAATACACCTACTGCATAAACTTCGAAAGGTTATATTAATGAACAATAGACAAATCACCTGGAGCAACCTTCCGGAAGAACAGGCTATATCCTAGAACTCCCCCATGAGGTAAACCAGAACCCTAAAAAGGATACAAGCTATCCATATTAGTCTACTAAGCACATACGCCGACAGTGGTTCCGAACCGATAGTTCTCTACATACATCATGAGGTCAAGCTCCTCTAAGTATTAACGGGAAAATAGAAAGCCTCCATCCGGAAGCTTATGACCAAAAGCATATAACGAGCTCAGATCAATCTCAATGAAGCTCTAACTAACCGGAACTTTCATTACGGAAGCTATAATTAGCACCATAAAGCATCCGGAAGCTAAAACACCCGAGACCAAGAGAAAAAGCGAACAACAAGAGACTCTTGCATGCCCAACGACCCAACAACAGAAGGGCCCCCAATTTCTCTATAAACAAGACCCCAAGGGTCACATTTGAAGGAGAGATTTTTCCATTCTCATTCTTATACTCTTCTTCTCTAGAGTAAACCCTAAATCTTAAATCAATTTGGGGATTTCTCTTATTCTATTCCTGTATTCTAAGTCAAAGATGAATATAGAGTGAATCAGTACTTATGATGTTTTCTTATGAGTTTATCGTGTTATTTTCTTAGTTATCATTGCTTCAGTTTGCTTCCTACATAAGCATGAATCCTTACCCAAACCTTTCCTCCAACCGGGTAAAATACCCCTTCCTATAAGCTTAGACCATCCTACGAGCTTAGACCCTTCAGCAAGCTAGGTGCAAAACCCCTTTCTACCATCCATTAAATCCTTTGTCAAGGGTTGTACTTAGAGATCCTTCCCCCAAGGTAACTTCCGGTCCTTGAATTGCTTAAGCGTGATATTCACTCCATCGAGGGCGGAGTAACTATTCTTTCGGATTCCAGACCTTGATACCTAGGAATGGCGAACTAACTCAAACTTGCGAGGGCCAAACAACCTATTTTTCCCTAGGTCCACTTCCATAGACCTATCTCTGGTGTTGACGGAAAATATCGTTAACCACACTAATGGGCGATTGACTTGGGTATGCACCCCATTGGTTAGATACTTGTGTTTGTTATGTGTTGTGTAGACATACCTTGACATATATAACCTGCTAAAAATATAGGTCATGGACATTAAGTAATACTATATTTCAGTTACACAGAGATTTATGTTCTAACCCCTCTCCTTAACATATCCAACAGGTCAGTAGATGTGGTAAAATCCATGGACGCAGTGATGATTGAAGCTGATGAAGAAGACAAAGTTGTTATGCTATTATTAGTAGTTATTGCTTTACTTATTTTGGAAACTTGTGAGAATGAACTATTTGATGTACCCATTGAACAGATGTAACAGTGACTGTTGTATTTCTGTGACTTTTAAATAAGTGGTACATCTTATTTTTAGTATTATATTTTCTCTTTCGGCTGTATGAGATTTCCATTTGAAGTATCCGTGTGTATATATTATGTGCAAATGTAATCCTTATATGAGCCAACAACCCGTTTAGAATGGCTCTAAGTTTCGATGGGTCTTTTCTGGGTTGAAATTCAGGCCTATTCTGGGCAGGTTGTTACAATTTTCTTCAGTTTATTCATGCTTATTATAATAACATTTGAGGGATATTGTTATGGTTTTTGTTCTCTGATTATGAGATAGATTGCTTTTGAGTATTGGAGAAAATATGATGTTGTAACTTTGAGTTTGAAATGTTGTTTTTCTTGATTAATAAAAAGTTCTTAGTTTTCCGCTGCATTATTTATATCTATCTTGTACATTTAATTATTGTTTACCTATTGCGCTTCACGAAACTTAATGCATTCTCATTAGAATGACATTAACGGAAGTGAGGTGTCACAGGAAGGGATAAAATATAATGTATCCAAATAGATGTACCACAAATAAAATCGTCATAAATGCTAGATACAAGTTTGAATAACAGCAGATAAAGTTACATCAATAATTATCCCAATATAACATGATGATAATACTAGTACTGCCATAAAATAACTAAAGCCTTTGTCGTAGGGCTCAATCGCCAAGGCATCACTACTCATCGCTGATCCCTGCATCCTCACCTACTAACCTATTTATGTTAAGAGGAGGGAGGTCGGAACATAAAGTTCTGGTGAATGAAAAACATAGAAGTTTAAAAATGACTAATTTCTATATTTGGCAGTGTAAATTCTTCATTTTATGTCTATGCAAATAAACATACATACTAAAAATATGAGGCGGACATCCCTACAATCACTTAAGGCCTACATGTAGATCTAAGGGATGACTTGCTTATGGTTACTTAATACCTTACACAGTAATCTAAGGGAGGACATCCTTACGGTTACTTAATACCACATGAGGCGGGCTATGCCTAGTCACTTAAGGCTATATCCTATTTTATTAAGGGTGGACATTCTCACAGTCACTTAATACCCTATGGCGGACACATAGCCACTTAAGACCACATCTCTAATGCCAACATCATAAAACTCTCCTTGTAGGTCGAGAAATAGTAACGACCACTTACAACCAGGTTTAGGTAGGAACAAAACTTCATTTAGGACCCTCCTAGCGGACCCTCTTATTACTATCTAGCTGTCACTATGAGAGAACTTATAACTACTTAATAATTCCCTTAGACGGTGGTTCCTTTAGCTGATTTATATAAACTGTCCCTAGGTTAGCCCTCAGCAGCCCATAGATAAGAAGTGGACATTACTTGGAGAACTACCCTACTCACACGCTATCATCTATTAGGACCATTAAATACCTTATATTAGAAAGGCGAACCTAAAGACCACTTAAAACCTCGAAGGGTGAGTCCTATGACTTTGGCCCAGAACCAAGGAGTGAACCTACGGAACGAGACCTATCCAAATCAATTAATACCCAATAAAAGGCAGGTTAGCCACTTAATACCTTTCTTAAGGAGGCCTACTCACACACAAAATATACACACACACACACACACACACACTAGGCATATTAAACCGTTCACTTGTTGGTGCTAGATTTGTCAGGTTCCGGGTAGGATTTTACTATAAGTTGGGTTTGACCTCGCGTCTTAGCGTACTAATAATAATGGCACATGACACCAAGACCTCTCACATTAAGCAGTCTTACTTGTAGATGTTGGATATGTCATACGGTTTTAGGCAGGCTTCTACTACAAGTAATGGTTCGCCTCGTGTCTATGTGTCAATAATTAAAATTAAAACCATTAACTCACACACATGCATACAAATTTATATGGGAACACTCAAATTCTATTTCCTAATTTAAACGTATTTAGTGCGCACTTAATACATATTAATATTATGTTTAATTATGCTATAAATATGTATAAATAAGCATGAATTATGCGAACGAGAGCAACGACCTAATCAAGTTTGAAATATCAATCTTAACAATCACTATTAAGGAATACAAGTTAATTTTCCTATCAATTAACATGGTCTGGCATGCATATTCATAGTTAATGATAAAAAGGGAAATAATAACATCTATATACAACTTGTAACCAAGGCTTTAATGATTATTTCAATAACAGAATAGAAACAATGTGTAATATTTCTAAATACATAAGTAAAATCCTCTTTTTGGTACTAATCCACTTTATAAGTTATTTACGCATACAAAATCTTAATACTTTAGTAATACATTCAAACGATCTATTTAGAAAACATATGCTTAAACCTATTCAATTTGTAATATTCAAGTCCTTAAGCTTTTATAACCAAAATATACATTATATGAATTTACAGATTTACAATAAGAGAATTAGACTATATTAAAGAATCGTACCAACACCCTAATGCCATTTCTTCCATTACATCAATAATCCAAACCCAACTATAACTGACTGACCATTTCTACGTTCAATCATAAATAATGGAAGATTTGGGGGGTTTGAAATTATTTTCTTTTCGTATAAATCCAAATTTTCCTAGGCACAAAAATCCAAATTTGTATTATTAAATCATGATAAATAGAAAATTTAAAGGATTTCCACTCACATTGGTTTGATTTAGAAAAACAGTAAAATTTGCTATAGAATTGAATATGGATTCAGCCTATGAAGCCATGCTCCAATCCTTCTATAATATATATACATATAAGAATTAGAATATCTATGTATGTATAAACCAAATTCCAGAATCCTAAATCTATATAAAACTTAGATTAGAGAAGGTAGAATGAAGGTTAAAGAAGTAGAAGAGTTCGTAACCTTTCTCTGGAATTGGCATTAGCAGAAGGGCAATATAGTGGTATATAGAGGAATGTAAATAGGTTTATGAGTGTGGCTAAGGAGCTTTTTTTATAGTTCCCAGTGTAAGTATATACCGCTGGATTATTTATATTTAATCTCGACGGTCTAACTGATGCAATTTATATGTATATCCCCTAACAAAACACACATCCACCACAATTCCACCTAAGTGAGCGGTTGACCCCCTCTATAGGGGGGCGGTCGATCTCCATGTCATCCCCTGTCCTATAGGGGAAGTCGGCCCCTTTTCTAGGGTCGGTAGGGAGGATTTAATCCTCCTGTAGCATTGTTTTCTAATTAATTCAAAATTGATTGATTTGATTTATTTCCGCATGTTGATTATCTTTGTCCCTTTTACATATGAATATATACACACAGTTTCAAATTCACTAGGAATATTCTTTCATGCCAATCTCTAATTAAATATATACTAGATTGTATATAATCTATTTGAATTTCAAAACTTGTGTGTTAATATTTTCGCACAACTTGTTTTATTAATATCTTTTACATACAGACTCCTTTTTCAGTAAACGAAATATGAAAACGGATCAGAATCTCACCACGAACGCAATAGCAATACTTTTGCGGTCCAACTCCCAATTATTCAAAATTCCATTTTTAGCTTACTATTGATTATTATTATTTATTTTAAATTAAATTACCTTATGTCTATTTTAGGTTTATTTTATGAAGTATTACATATTATATACATTATACTTAATATTATATACATTATACTTAATATTATATATTAAACATTTCAAAAATCTTTTTACAAAGTTTTATTTAATTTTATCATAATTAAATATGTATAAAATATGATTAAACTATTTTATAAAGTTTCAAATTAAAGCAAATTGTTTCAAAATAATTTATAATAAAATGATTTTCAAAAATATAAAGGGTATGTCGACTTATCGTGAGTATATGGACACACTAGCCGATTTTTTTCTAAAATTGAATTTTCAAAAGAAATGTCTATTTGGTGCAATCTTTCGCAAATAGACATGACTGTTACTCCACTATATATACTTATCATTTTGAATGGATTCTAACAACTATTGTTTTTATTATATTTTCTCTTCAACTTCTATCATTTTCTAAAGAAATTTTTACTTATACTCTGTTGTCATTCAACCAAAATCAAATTCTTTGGGTTTGACTTGATTCTCTGTCATTTTCTCATCATGCTCTCAAGATCAAAGTGCAATTCAAAGATATAAGATCAATTTTAATAAATGATCAGAAAATCCGAGTCTATAAACTCTATCAAACCAAATATGACTTTAAAAAAAGGAGTGATTATGGAATATAAATAATTTGGTGCAATTGACCTTAGAAATCAGTCGGGTGTACTTAGCATCCCCGAAAATCTAAGTAACTCTATCCAAGGTCAGAAATTCTGAAGGGTGTGTCTCGTATCCTTGAAACAAGGAATATATGTTAACATTATATTGAAATAAATATGTATTAGGTTTGTGCAGGACATGATATAAGGTAACTCCAAACCAGTATGAAATTTCTAATGTTTTTTCTTTTTACTTTACTATATTTAATTTTATCTGCATCTTGATTCTAATTTTTTCAATGATTATTAATGTAATGGCCGGGGAATTTTCGACCTAGAAAATCAACATAAAAACACAATGTTGACTATTCAAGCATCGAAATTACCGGACATTTAATAGAAAGAGTTAAGAGGATGAGAAAGATAAGGTAGAACTAATAGAATAGAAGAAGAAGAAGATTACAACTGAACAGTATCAGAGTAAACACGAAACTCACAGCGGAACAATAAAATGTATTATATAACATAACTTTGAAATACAAATCTGAATTTGTATATACATACCATTATCAGAGTACAATACATCATATCACAACGGAAATAATCTCTAACTAATTCATGGTGAAGCCTTCTGCTTCCAGCTCTTCCAAGTGAATCTGTAAAAGCCTGAAAAACTTGACTGCCCGTACAAATTTGGGCACCCAAGAGTTTAGGGAAAACAAAACAAAATAAACTCTGGGTCAGTCATGGGACTGATGTGAGTAAATTCCAACCATACTGTTTAACTTTTGAATATCCTTTTGAAACAAAAGAATAATAGTAAGACCAGCCCACACATAAACATGGACGGTTTTTTTACCTTACTATAATCCAGAATACTTTGATATCAAACCCCAGTGATATTATAATAATGTCTACTCAATTAAACAATCAAGTAGCAGAACGCTTGCATCTCACGTTCCACATATATATAGTGTATAATAAAAAACCGCAGGGCGCTTATTGGAGAATGGATTTCCAACAGACAAGGTATGGGAGCACCTTCCGATCAGTGTACTCTAGAGGTGATACACCGGGGTTCAACAAGAACGTCTTGCAACCCGGCCACACATGACCGCTCACTCATTTAGCTTGAGTGTCGCGAATATATTGCCACCACGGTTGTAGGCCATCCAACCGTCATCCGAAGATACAGAATCGAAAAGAAGTATAAATATGAATTTTCCCTAGATCGGTCACAATACACCCTGCTTGGGGATGACCCAACTAGCCATGCTGCCTAGCCCAACTTTTGTTACTTCTGGTTGTGAGGCTAGAGGCTACGTCTATTTTCAGAACATCTGATCACCATTCACTTTGAATGCCACATCGTCAAATCCGTAACCACATATTGATTACACAAATGCACACTGGGTGTATAATAAAGAGAAGTTACCTTCTCCCCACCAACTTGGTATATTCGTAAAAATCAACGGTGTGACCGTTGGAAATACTCTGTCAGACACTCGTCCATACAAGTTGTCCTGGGACTGGACAAACGAAAACACCATTCCAGAACTGGAAGACCCTTTCATTTAACTCTGTCTTCAATTATCTTCAGCATCTCTAATTCGTAGCGCTTATGCCTATACGGAGTGGTTTCCGGATAATATATCCAACCGGTCTCTCCGTATTGACAACGATGGTCAAAACACTTCGATAGTCGGTTATTTAACCATCGAAGTAAAAACAAACATTCATTCAAATGTATACTAGACATCACACAAACACAGGTACTTTTTTATTTAACATTCGTTTTTATTCTTCGAATTCCCATTTCTTACCAGATCTTTCTCAAATCCCATTTTAGCCCTTTTACACTTCTTGGAAAACATTTCCAGTTATTGTAAACTCTTATTCTTTCATTGTTCCAGAAAATATACGTTATTAACGTTCGAAACATTTCCATTCTTTTCATGTTATTTATTTTCTACACTTAGAAAATATATCCTAACTTCATTGGAAACATATTTCCAATTTCATTTTAAACATTTTAATCTACCAAGCATTCACTTTGAAATATTATTCACTTTAAAAATGTGAATATCATTTCCATTATAGAAATATGAGCATCTTTATCAAATAACTTATTATTCAAGTAATAAATACCATTATCTTGTTTACCGAAATCTCTTTCCTGATTTATATTCCCATTTCACTTTATAAACTCTGTTTCTACGTCAACTCCTTGTTAAATCAATATCAAGCTTATAATTACATATTGATTACATATTCTATTATAATTTGTTGGTTTAAAACTAAATATTAACTATCCTTTCAGAATCATAATTCCTAAAAATAATTTACTTTTAATACAGTCGACATCGTCGCATCCTAGTTCCAAATCCTAATGGTTTAATTCTAATCATATTTTGAACATCGAAATGTTGTCATCGTTTTCTAACACGATTCTCCAATTTCTCTTTCTAAACTTATTCTTATATTTCCTTTGGACAAACACCATTACCTATTACTTTTAGAATAAGTGGATTTCAGATCAAACTGTTTCATTTCCTAGGAAGTGCTGCTATATATAAAAATCACGCTTAAGTTTGGTTAACAACGTTAATTTATCGCTATAGTAAAAACTTGCAATACGCTGTAATATTCTCTTTATAACCAATCTCAACATTACAGTCACACTTACCTTATCAACAGCGTTATTTTATCGTTATAGTTCAAACTTGTCATACGCTGTAATATTCTTCGTTATAACTAATCTTGACATAACAATCACGCTTAAGCCTAGTCAACAATGTTATTTTATCGCTATAATTCTAAGACTGGCAATACGCTGCCATATTCCCTTTATACTAATCTTGACATCGCTTTCCGTCACAAACCGATACCGTTCCTCGATAATAGTGAAGTCGTTCAAGTTGGGGTATTCTATTTACCTCTCAGACCTTGATCGATAACGTTCTTACCTTAGAACAGATAAAAGTCCGTATTCTAATCCCTTATTACTTATAATATTCATCAAATCGTATTTCCTTGTTTTATTTTGGAATACGGTTTTATAACACCATATTCATACTTTGAAATCTTCGTTGTTTATTATTATTTATTTTAAACATTAACTCTTCGCTTTACTTCATTCCACCGTTCTATTGATAACTTCTTTACAAGGACCCAGTTAATCTAATAATCATTTTCAATTAAACAGTTGATTTAAATCAACTTCATTCCATCAGTAAATCCGTTAACTGATTTTAATTACTTCTTACCATTAGATTAATATATTTAATCTAATAACATTTCTAAACTGTTTGTCTTAAAATAATTCCCAAATATTTAATCATCGGATAATTTTTGCTTTATAAACTTATTTAAATGTCAACAATCGTTTTTATTTACTTTATAAAAATGAACTCTAAAATACTGGTTTATAATAGAACTTCTATTATAATTTAAAACTTCGCTATAATTATAAAAATAAATTCTTTATAATTAACTTCGTTGATTTACCTGACGGTCAATCAACTTCAAAACGATGGGTTTATGGTCGTCTATTGTCACTTTCTAAATTGATAGCGTTTATTTATTAATTCAAACAAATGTTGAATTCCCATTCAACATCAACATTTACATGGGGTTTTACTGTCATTTTGGGTTCAAACAATGCACACATATAAAACAAACAGTACACATAAATACTGAGGAATTCGGTTGGATTCCTCCAACCGGTTTCCCGCATCCACAGATGTTAGTCAAACAATTAACACTGATTCCATACTAGGGGATATTAAAATCGACAGAATCAGTATCTAACATATGCAACGATATATATTTCAACCAATTTAATTGTGATTTACCAAAACGACCATCCCACAGTATTCAACCAACATTAAAATATAACTATAATGTTTTAAAATAGATCAGAGTTAGTGATTTTACTCACCTTGGCGCGTTAACCGTTAAATAACGATTTGCGTCTAATCTTCTCTGAATCTGCTCAACACTGCAGTATTTTTCCCCGTGATTTCATCGTATTCGGTTTCGCGTAACTCGTTACCCATGGATTAGCCTCCTTTAATTTCGCGATTAAGCTTTCACTCATTTTTCCCAAATGGATTCCCAGAACTCCGATGTCTATCCAACTTCATTCTTTCTGCCATCAAATGTACATCATGCTTATCCACCTATATATAATTTCTTTACGTTATGTCCACTTTTTCACCTGTCAAGCCCACTTTGAACAACACTCCATCATATACACGTACGATCTGCCATGCTTCCTTCAGCCCCCTTACCACCGCATGCTTCACCCGATCCTCCCATGCAATGTTTAAATTTCACGTCGGCTTCTAGTCTTTCACATCCACAAACCCACGCCCTCATTTGTAGTGGCACTTTTCTTCGTCGTCCCACAAGTACTCCTTTTCGCTTAGCAAGACAACCCATGCCCAACGTGTTACACCCCAAAACTCAAACATTACTACAAGTAATCAACTCCGCCTTTTCCTTTTAACACATGCGAAGAATTCTCCCCAGTAAAACTCCACCACTCAACAAGCCTCCTTCATAGATCACCGTCCCCTCGACTCACCTTCGCTCCACAACAATACTTAGTCATGTCGCATGACTCACGATGGTTAAGGGTTCGAATGCTTCATGGGCTTATGAAGTTGAGTTCGTTTAATGCGAATTGAAATGTAGATTCGCTCACTAGCAATCAGGCACCGATGCTTCTTTTTATTTATATTTTTATAGCCATTAAAAACTTTCGGAAATGCTGGGAAAACAAGAGGAACGCCCAAATGAAGTTGCTGCGATAGATACATATATATATATATATATAGTATAATTTTTCTTAAGTGCTCAGGAAAGGAAATATTTGTTTATTATATAATTTTCCTTCCTTGTTTTCTGTGCAGTATGGCCGAGAGATTTATTTGTGTGAGTTCCAATGTTTCTAGGCTTAGAGTGTGGTCCTTTCCATTATTCCAAGGTAGGCACGCCTCTATTATAGGTAAGGTAATGGGTTTAGATTTTTTACTTCATTGTTAAGACTTAGGTATAGGGTCGTGCTTGGTAGGTCAGTGTACAGTCATTGGTTTGAATTTTGAAGTGTGCGACTGTACAAAACTTAGTTGCTAAGGTAAAGATATTTTTGATATATATTATACTTATTAAGGGTAGCCTGTTTGCAAAAATATTCGTTTGTTGCGGACTGCTACGGACGAGAATAAAATCATGGTCATGTCCAACGAGGTGCCATGATCCCAAAAATATAATAATACCGGTAGATTAACTCATATTTTGGAACCTTGAAATACCGATACAGGGTGTAAAATACTCCAAATAAAAAGTTGCGTATTTAATTAATTAAAAATTACAGTAAAATTCTAAAAATTAAATTATCACTATGTCTCAAAAGAACCTTGTTCAAATTTGTGATCGGTATCTAGTTATATCAAATAAACCGTTACGGTCGATATACGATTTCACAGCAACTTTCTGAATATTTGATTTGGACATATCTTGCAATCTGTAACACGAAATCTTGGTTTTTCACTTCTGTTAGAAATATACAGTTCAACAGATTCCAACGCTTCTTGTTTCGAAGAAATCCGACTAAAAATGGGTCCGGTATACTCAGTTGAAGTTCAGAACGTTAAATTACGAACTGCAGTGTCGTTATGAGCTCGATTATATTTAATATATATTTTTATACATTCAACTTCGTTTTTATTAATATATAAATCCATTTATATTACGATTTCAATATTTAAACTGATTTAAATATTCAAATACAAACTGACAAATATGCGGGACGTTACAATTAATTACATCAATTTAAGTATAATTATATTAAGGGTTTGAAATGATTCATATAATTAAGAAAATAATATTCATCTCCCTCCAGTGTTATTTTAGTCTTAAGATCCATATTATGCATTCTTATTAATAATACCTACCTGAAATAGGGAAATAGTAAATAAAAAGCTAGGTATGCTTAATATGATCGGTATACGGGACTTTTGCATATAAGGTAATAAAAGTAATGATGGCTCGAATTTGGATTGTAATAGAATTGTGAATTTAAATCCCATGAGACAAAGATAGAAAACAAGTAATAGAGTAAGATATAAGTAATCTTTGTCCACTTTATTCACTTTTCCATCATCCAAAGTTATAAAAGGCATTGTTGAAAACTGAATCAATTTAATGATAGATGATAAATAAGTTAGATGTTTTTGTATAAGGAAAAATCATTTTGTGAGGACTTTTACATATGTTTTTTCCTAATTTAAAACTCATTTGATCAAGAATATTATTAGATATGATAAAGAAAAAAATTGCCAAAGGCTTCAAGAAATTTTGTGCAATACTACAAGAGTATCTTGCCAAATAACAATATATTTTGACTAATAAAGCAGTAAATGCTATTATACGTATATAAAAAATTTATAATGATATAACTCTTATTTTAGAATGATAATTGAATTTTGATTCTTTATAATGAAAATCAAGTCTTTATTTTAACAGGTTGTTGACAAGAAAGGTTTCCATAGTTCCTATTTTAAAACCATTATTTTTTGAATGAATCCAACTTTTAAGGGAATAAATTTCGAGTAAAGTTAATTTTAAAATGAATTTTTGTACTCATTTTGAAAACCAGTAAATAGTGAATCCATTATATATAAAAGTATTTTGAGTCTTTATATTAAAAGATGGAGATTTTTAATTTGGTATTTAATGTTGCTAAATTATTAATTTTTGCAAGAAATTGAGTAATAAATACTTATTTTCCAGCTAATGTACTAAATTTATTTTAAACCATTATGTATGAGAGCTAAAAATATGGTTTTATAACAAGAATAATTTTTAAGGAGTATATACGGTTGATGACCTATATAGAATATGCTATGGCTTTTTGGGATATAAATAGGATAAGCATAAGTATACATCATGATCTATAAATTTTGATTTAGCCTTGGAATATCTATTTGAGGATGTTGGCTAAATGTAAAAATACTCTAAATCTACAATTGGATTGTAAATTAGGTCGCCCTACATAGTTTATAATACGACTTTGTATATTTTATTTCAACTGGACTAGATTCCATGTAATTTCCATGAATTACCTTCTTCCAAAACACATATAAATCACGTTGTTTGAATTATCAAAAGAGGCACAAAAATGGAAAGAGATGCGAAGGATATGGAAATCATTTCTATTTTTTGCATTGCCTCTTTCTATAAAAAGAAAAGAAACAACCCTTTGTAGATCCCAACATAATAATTTTTTTAATTGTGGTTAATTTATGGAGATTATAACTACGAGACGTATAGGCACGCGCTTCGCGCGTGGTGATGGCACGCGCTTCGCACGTTACTATGGCACGATATGTTCTTTCTAGTATGCTAAAAAAACAATTTTTTAGTGTAAAGATATGCTAAAAAACAACATTGCAGTGAGTAAAGAATAAACTTACAATTTGTAGAAGTGGTAGAGGTGGTTCATATATAAAATTGTATAAAATGGTAAATATGCCTGGAAAGGTCGAAGTGGAGAAGAACTTCAAATCATAATGCTTCCTATTCCTATTTACAAACCCTAGGCGTCATCGAAACTCGCAAATTACAAACCGCCGAGAAAATTAAAACTAAGGAGCGCGAAGCTTTGAAATATTTCCAAAGTTTAACAACTAAACAATAAGAAAGAACTAAAAATAAATGACTAACCATACAATATTTACTAATTATCATGCATTAATTTCTTTGTTAAAAAACATTAATTGAAATTGCAACGTACATTATTTGTTATTAAATATTCTATCTAATGTTAAGTTTTGATAATATATATAGAGAAGCAGTTAAAATTTGTAATGAAAGCCTATTTACAGATCCTCTTTTTTAGCGATATTAGCGAGGTAATTTGAATTTGTTGAAAAAGTTTATTATATCCTAATTTAAATGACACTGAATGTCTAATTTAGTAAGGAGATTATGTTAAATAAGAATTTAGTATATTTTAAAATTCATACATAAGGGATTTTGGGAAGTTCATAGTCGGACCAAAACTTTGCGCTTCAAAGAGAATTATTAACAAAGATAATGATATAAATACATATTATATGTATAGACATACACTTTGTTTCCAATAAACTTTATTTTTAATTATAATCAATTTAAGTTACTAATTTCATATTTATTAATTAATCAATCAAATAATCAATTGTTTTGCGACTACAATTTATGGTTGAAAATTTCAAATGAACAAACTTTTAGGATTTTAATTTTTTTAAATATTCTATCTACTATTAAGTTTTGATAATACATATAGGGAAGCGGTTAAAATTTGTAATGAAATCCTATTTACATATCCTCTTTTTGAGCGATATTAGGGGGGTAATTTGAATTTGTTGAAAAAGTTTATTACATCATAATATAAATGACATTAAATGTCTAATTTATTAGGGAGATTAGGTTAAATAATAATTCAGTATATTTTAAAATTCATACATAAGGGCATTTTGGGAAGTTCATGGTCGGACCAAAACTTTGCGCTTCCAAGAGAATTATTAATAAAGATAGTCATTTTAAAGAGGACTCTAATAAATAAAAAATGTGGAAATAAGCATTCTATTATAAAAATTAGTACACACATTACCATCCTCAGCGACTGTATAGGTTATGATTGGATATGTACTAATTATCATTATTGGATTATGATTTGTGGACATTAATTTAACATGCAGTAAATTTGAAATTAATGATAGGGAAAATTGATTATATGGTATGGTCAAGGATGAAAAGTTAGTGCAACATTGATCAACAATCGTTATGTACTAGATCAATGATGGACAAATATGTTAATTTAAATTTGAAGCGCATTAATCACATCAGTAGCAATATAAACACAATAGCAAAAGAAAACGTAGATCACACAATCAGTTTTACACTGCTTTGGACCTCCCGTCCTACCTTTGGTCCAAGATTTATTTGGATTTTCACTAATCGACACCTTCACTTAGCCTAAAGGAAAGGCACTTGAGCAGCTGAATAGGATTTCAGAACACTTGCCTTAGTAGCCGATTAGAACTTCGACTGAGCAACCAAACAGGACTACAATCATACTTGGGCAACATAACATGACTTCGAATACAAGATAAATATTTTGTGTGTTCTTATACTACACAGATGAGTCATTTAAGCACACTTCCTATAATCTTCTTCTCAAGTGGCATGATTATATATTCCTGAAGATATGGAAGACAGCTGATCAAAGGATTTAAGAATTGAATGTACAAGTGATCAGTTTGAGAGAAATATATATATTTTGGATGCACATTTGAATTCAAAAAGCATGATCAAAGATTAAGGGAAAAAAATGTAGTTTTCTAATTTGATCTTAAATCTTGCATGTACCTGTGCATATTGTAGAGTTGTAACCCTTTGTGGAAAGTTCTGATAAAAAAAATAGTTGCAACTCTTCCTGAAGAGATCTCTCGTTGGAGAAAAGTGTTTCTTTAGAAATTTTAAAATTTTGACATTTACACGATATTCTTTCGATTGAATATATTTATAGGACAAATTTTCTCTTAAGGCTTGTTTTGAAAACTATTTCGCGTTTAAGGCTGATTTGCAAACTTATTATCAAAAGGGGCTTGTTTCTGCCAACTCAGCTGCACATCAGCTTTTTTTAACTGTCGGATCCAGCGCAACTTTGAGTTGGTCTACCTTTTTTTTTATTTCCACTGGGCGCAAGTATAAGTTGCGCTATTAACAAATTTGTTTTTTTAATTTCCCAAGGGCCAAAGTTTATTTTGAAGTTTTTCCCAAGAGCGCAAGTCTTGGTTGCGCTGGGAACAAATTTTCTCTAGCGCGACTAATACTTGCGCTTTTTTTTTAATTAAAACCCCACAGGGCAATTCTTACCTGCGCTAGGTTTTTTAAATTAAAACCTCCCAGCGCGACTAATAGTTGCGCTAGTTCCTGCTGCTGTTTTAAACAGCAGCCTTCTTTCCTTCCTTCTCTCACTTTCTCCAAACAGTTTTTCCCAACCAAAAATGGCCGAACCCAACAACTCTAAACCCCAAATACTCTAATTTATTTTCAAATTCATCCCAAATTACTCAATTTCTTCATCGTTCTTCTCATAATACAAATCTACTACTAATGGAAGCTGGATCTTCTTCTACAAGCCATGATTTTGGTAAGTTTTAAAACCCTAAATTTTGATTTTTGTATGTATTTGCTTCCAAATTTGTTTATAACTGAACATATTTCATTTGTTGATGAATTTATAGAACCGGAGAGCGGACCGGTTGATACTAGCGTCTTATACTTACAGCAAGAGCATCGTAGCAACTCGGAAGTAACGATGAGGGTATGTTGTATTGATTGTTTTTTAAAATTTTCATCTTGTGTAGCTAAATTAAGATTTACCCTGTTAATGTAGAGTACAACAGTTCTAGATTGTTTGGACCATTCACAAAGTTTTGACCAGCTAATGGAGAGGGTCAAGGATATTCGAGTGCATCAATTACTTCAACAGGCTGGATTTTGGTCTTTTATGCAAATAAAGTATATTAGATTTGATAGGTCTTTGCTGACGGCATTATGCGATAGATGGAGGCCAGAGACTAGCACGTTTTATTTCTCCGTTGGTGAAATGACAATTACATTACAAGACGTGTCTATTTTGTTAGGTCTTCCTGTTGATGGCCCTGTCGTTGCATATTCTGGCAATATTGATGTACCAAATACTTGCATTCAATTGCTTGGTCAAGTTCCACCGCCCGATGCAATCGTATATGGTAGAGAGCTTAAAGTATCGTGGATTCATGAGTTCATAACCTCTCGAGAGATTACTGATGATAGTTCAGTTGAGGAGATTGAACAATTCACTCGAGCGGTAATATTGATGCTTATTGATTCTAGGCTTTTTGCGAACCATACGAAGGGTCGAGTTAGCATTAAGTGGTTATACCTTCTAGAGGACTTCACTACTATTGGAGATTATTCATGGGGTAGTGCGGTTTTATGTGCACTGTATAAAGAGTTAGATAATATGGCGCTTAAAAAGTCGAATGGTTTAGGTGGTTGTTTAACTCTTCTCCAGGTATGATGTTGGTTACATATTTAATTTTTCATTTCTGTACGAACTTTTATTAAACATTGGGGTGCTATAGGTTTGGACGCGGACACATATTTCCGTTGGTCGTCCAAACGTTCGTGTCGGCGAGGTAGTTGGATTACCATATGGTGCAAGGTATAATTCCTTATTAATTCCTATTGGAATTATTACTTTTCGTAAATAACTAGAACTGTAAATTCTCTTTATTGTATGTAGGTGGTCATTAGATAGGCATTGGAGAGATAATCCATCCCGCCACCCAACATTATATCGTAATGAGTTGGATGTCATGGAGGAACATCAGGTTGAGTGGATTCCTTACACGAATGATGTTTTAGACGATCTTCCGCAAGTATGTTTGGAGGAACATCAAGTTCACTTTTATTTTTAGTTCGTATGTAGCTTTGAATTTGTGGAAGTCTGTAATATGGAACTTTAATGTTAGTTGTTATGTTATTGGATTGCATCTTATTTTGTATGCATATGTATTTCATATTTAGTATATGCATAGCACAATTAATTAGCACCAAAGTAATGCATAAATCAATTTAAACACTAAGATCTTGCATTAATTACGGTAGTACAATAGCTAAGTAATACAACAAACAAGAAACACACAAAATACAAATGACAAAATTAAACAAACAAGGACAACATCATCCCCAAGCAATGAATTGCTTCAGTCTGTTGTGATACCAAGTAGACTACTGTTTTCTGCCTCCAAACGTCGAACTTTGGCTTCCAATTGTTTAACGGTGGCCTCCAATCCTTCAACTTTGCATTGCATTTCTCGGGCATAATTAGCTCCTCTAATGCACATCTCAGGATCAATCCACTCCAAATATTGACAAAATGTTACACCATATATATTCGAGCCTTCAGCTGAATACTCCGGACATCCAAAATAACGACGCCGTGCCTCTCCTCCTTTCTTAGCAACAAGCTTATAACACGTATATCCACAATGACAAGTAGGCCAAGATGGATCTCCGAAATTGTAATCGTTTGCAAGTGGTGGCCAAGGACGACGGTTTGTAGGTGTTACGCGAAAATCACTCTCCAAATTAATATCTCCAATGTCAATGCTATCAACAACTGTTTGAAATTGAGTTTCAGGAACAACATCAATCCCAGCACTAGCATTACCTATTTCAAATTGCGTTTCGAACTGGGTTTCGGGAACGAATCCAAATTCTGCTTCCCATTGTTCAGCATATTGCTCTAACAGATCATCAGGAATAGTGAAATTGTCCATATCTATTCTGCTAGCAAATATTGTAAATTTAGCATAGCCAAAATCAACACATTTGATTTTGTATAAACTAGGGTTTCATTAGAATTGATTAAAGTGAAGAGATTGATATACCTGAACTTAAATCAAGTATCGACGCTAAAATGATGGATAATTTGGAGTTTTTTTTAACAAAATTTAGAAAATTTTGAGTTTGAAGGAAATGGGTTCGGCCATTTTTGAAAGAAAGTGAAGTGCTTGAAGAAAGAGAAATGGGTTTAGGGATGGAAAGAGGGGTGCTGCTTTTAATACAGCAACAACTTTAGCGCAACTATAAGTTGCTCTAAAGTATAATTCTTTTAATATAGCAACAACTTTAGCGCAACTATAAGTGGCGCTAGAGTTGTTTTAAATTAAAAAAAAATTAGCGCGAGTATAAGTTGCGCTAGACCAAATTTGTTATTAGCGCAACTTATACTTGTGCCCAGTGGAAATAAAAAAAAGGTAGAGCAACTCAAAGTTGCGCTAGATCCGACAGTTAAAAAAAGCTGATGT
The DNA here is from genome assembly GCA_030737875.1 of Allium sativum. NCBI lineage: Eukaryota > Viridiplantae > Streptophyta > Magnoliopsida > Asparagales > Amaryllidaceae > Allium > Allium sativum. The sequence continues at coordinate 897,746,057 of CM060910.1, read as the reverse complement.
GGCAGCTGAGTTGGCAGAAACAAGCCCCTTTTGATAATAAGTTTGCAAACAAGCCTTAAACGCGAAATAGTTTTCAAAACAAGCCTTAAGAGAAAATTTGTCCATATATATATTGTTGTCAACTGAATTGTTGAAATTTAAGGTAGTAAGTAATTAGTTCAAAAGAATATGGATTCATCATCTAGATATCATCGTTTAGTCGATTGAACCGGTGTTTAGTCGATTAGTTATAATATTTTGTCAATTAATCCACATTATGTAAATTTTCTTGTGCATGTGCATAGGTTCAATCGACTAGGGGTAAGAGTTCAGTCGATTGAATTCTATTTGTAACTAAACATTTTCGTAGCTTAATTGGTTAGAGCACTTTCTTTCCAAACCTGTGACCTTAATTTGAGTCTTGCTTCATGTATTTTTGCAATGTTCGTATATTTATGTGTATATAACATTGAAGAGATTTTAACACATATATACTCTAGATATGACAATTTATAATCAATAATACTTCATTTATCACCTTCTTCGTCTCCATTTTGTATATCTCTTCTCACATCTCCATATATGTACTTCAATCCTTTTTGTATTGTATATCTTCATGCTGATATTATTTGTTTGTCTCTTTTAGATTGATCTCTTTTCTTTTATAAGTGAATAGTGTACATGTTAGATTGTTATATAATTGCCATTTTCAAAATGTTGAAATACAAGGTTCTAATAAAGGAAACTTGATATGACATTTTTGGAAGAGAAAACTTTGATCATTGGATTGATTTTGAAATCTGAAGAAGGTAAATGAGATAAAGTAATGATTATTTGATAATGCTTGAATTTTGACTATTATGGATAAAGTAATTGAAGCAATGGATGGCGACATTTATGAGAATGAAAAAAGTAAAATTAAGGGAAATGGGTAATATATTAAAGGCATCATTAATTTTGTAAAGAGTGCTAGGAACTTAACACCATTTATGACACTTGATCATAAATGGAGACTTCTAAGAGAATCTTCTTTCTAGGATTTTTTTAGGTTATAGTCGTTAGTTGTCTTCTTCTGTTATTGGAAATCAATACGTTGTGGTATAAGATATATATTTTTCTTTTGTTCCTATGTAAATTTTAAGGGTTTGAAACCATTTGATATATATATATATATATATATATATATATATATATTCTAAAGTAAAGATAAACCAAAATAAGTCTGAAATTTAATGAGAAATTTAAGTTTGCCACCTAAAGTGAATAAATATTTAAATCCCTTAACTTTGGATTCCAGAAAGTATAAAGTTTAGCTCACAGAACGTTACCTTCAAGAAAAACAGTTAAACATATGAGAATGTGAAGAAAATTTCCAATTGAATAAGGAAGATGAAGAAGGTAGCAGAGTTTTTCTGTTAGAGGATATGAGGATGCAGTCTTTCTTGTGTTGTTTCATAAAGTTGCGATTAGCATTCTTAGTAACAAGGAACTTAATTTTCTTGAAAATTGTAGAGGAGTTTTCTGCCAGCTTTAGGAACCTTGTGAAATTTGTGGTTGCTTTCACTTGATGACCAACAATCATACTAAGGAATGAATATGAACTCTAAGGATTTTTAGAGAGCTTGCATCATATATTTTAAAGCTCACTAGGAGTAACACTTACCTTAAGTATAATTGGTATAATCATAATCAAACGATTAATATGGTGTTGTTGAAGAACTTTATGAGGAGTCATGTAAATCACAAAACTATTGGTTGGAAACCACCAATAAATTTCTACTCGGACTAGATTTGAGAATAAGTGGCTTTAGAAAGTCAAAGTTGATTAGGTAGCTTTGAAGTTTGTTTGATTTGATAGTTGGAAAGTTAGCGCTAGCACTTTTCCTAACATTCATGAAGAATAAGTAAACTTGCTAGTTGGTTGGAGTCCACGACATTTTTTGCATTTCGTATTTGATAAGATACCTTCCTAGTATAGCAATTGTATATAAGCATAAACCAATTGTTGGTATTAAGATGGAGCCATTGACATCCCATGTTGCTATCAGAAATGTAGGGCATGGAACAACATGGGCTGCAACAAATAATTAGATTAGTTGAAGCATAATAAGGAGAGAATTCGATGGAGGACACAAGGAATTTTCATCCTGAGCATTTTCTTGCAAACTTTTCTCTTTAAAATTAGGACTTTGATGTCGTCATTATTGTAATTGGATGGCAGAATTTGATTTCCACACTTCTTTACTACCAACATGCATTTAAATAGAAAATTTTATGCATATTGAGTATTTGCATTACATGGTCCCACACTTATGCTAGAAAGTTTTACTATATATTACATTGTTCACTCCTTAAATGGTTTGGGGAAGGAATTTTTTTTAACAGGTGGAATGTAGCACTATGTAAAATTTACCCTAATTAAATAAGTAAATTAAGACTGGTTAAATTAAGTTAGGATAAAAATGTAATTTTTTAGAATTCGGAATTTCACTTGGAAAATTATATGTTGTGTTCAGGGCGAATTTTGATTAATTTTATATATAATATGAAAAAAAGGAGCTTAAGTAAAGAAGTTATGAGCTTTTCTCAAAATTATAATCATTTAAATGGAATTCGAATTTTATCTCATTACCAAACTTGAAACCTATTATATGCTATCAAAAGTACTTGGGGGTTAAGCGAATGTTAAATTCAATGATTAAAGTTAAGAGCTAATTAGGGAATAAGTTAAGTAAACAGGCAATGGTATAATAAATTTCCAAAATTATTGTAACAATCCCATTTCTAAGGCCAAAAACTAAGTGCTACAGATGTTGCAGTCAAATGTAATTTGGCTTTCGATGCTAGAAACAAATAAGTTAATGAATCGCAACATCGGAGAACACGGGAATATGTAAATTTTCCAAAAATAATATTTATTAATAATCATTCATTACATTCCTGCTCGTAAAACCTACATCCAGATCAAATATCGTTACTATAAAAAGTAGCTCCAAGAGCGACATATGAAGATGCCCCCCATGGTTGATCTAGGCAATAAACAACTTTACCTTTATATATACAGAAATACAAATAACAAAGCGAAAAACTCCTAAAATAGATAAATTTTATATGCACATCTCAAGAATCTTTTTTGTTAATGGAGAACCTGGAAAATTTTAATTCTCAATTTACTTAAATGAGTACTCAAGAGTTTAAGGGAAAAACAAAACTTCGAGTTAGACAACAGTCCGGTGTAAAAGAATAATTACTATCTTGAAACTTATAGATATCTAGTGAGAGTCAAGGTTTTAAATCTCGGATATCGGTTGCGTTTCGTCTTGGGGATTTTATAGACTCGGTCTCGTATCGAGAGAGATCGAGGACGAGATGAGTCTAACTCAGGAGTTCGTCTTGGATTTTCATCTCCGGTCTGAAAGTTCATATCGAAACAATCACGGGGTACATGATATGTTAAAAACGATATTTTAACAAAATGATTTTTATTAATGCTATCAAAAATATTGTAACTTAAACTTAAAATGCAAAATAACTTTATTATTCTTTATTTTGCGAAAGATAATTCATACTCTAAATCGTAATATGCTTAAAACAGGAATATTGTTAGATAGGAAACATTAAAAGGATCCAAAACATTAAAAAAATCCAGCATATATAGACCATAAAATACATAATTTAATAAGTAACATGTATTTAAAAAGATAAATATGAAAATCGTAAGCATTGTAAAACATATACGAACATACAATATAGGCATTTAACATGCAAAATGTAAAATAACAAAAGATTGATATGGCTAGATTTGATTTTTATAATTATAGTTCTAGTTCAGGCACAAATTTAAATTTTAACCAAAAAAACTAAGATCTCGGACGATATTCCAGTATTTCGTCTCGGCCGATATATCGTTCGATATTGCAATATCTCGGGCGATATATTCAAAAGGAGATTTAGAGTGATATTTGCTGTTTCGTTTCGGAAGGAGCCCAAAATGAGATCTCGGAGGAGATCTCGAGCGATATTTGCGAGATTTGAAACAGTGAGTGAGACCACGCTATTTAGCAAAATGGGTTTCCCTCTCAGTAGTATTATGTTATATAATATCCAATCCTATGATGTTGCACTCACATTGGTCAGAATAATAAATAATAATACGCAATGTGCATCACATAGTGGCTTGTTATTTCGACTAACTTTCTTAATAGTTTATGTTAATTGTCATACGTAGAAGTTACATACTTGTCTACAAGTTACCCACTTGTTTAATAAATTGAGATTACACATCCTGTTATACATAGGGATTACCATCCTTGACCATTTAGGTTAACAACCCTTTTGGTTTTATGAAACAAAAATTCATGGCGTAACCCTTAGGTGGACGTGGGCTATCAAGCACAACTTATAGTTTTATCCATAAGATGACCACGAAACTTTTAATACATGTAGATTAACCATTACACACATGCCATAGTTCTTTGATGACTATGAACCCATAATGCATATTTCATCTTGTACTCTAAGAATATTTAAACCTATTATGGCCCCATTATTGACATGGTCATTAAATTCCCATTTGCATCCACAATGTAAGCATGATTATTTAATTTTTATTAGTATCCCCAACATAAACACAATTACTTAATTCCCATTGGTAACGTCAACATGTGTTAATCATATGCAGATAATAGAAGCAACATCATAAAGCAATTGTATCCCCATTGACAACTTAATAAGTAATGATATAGTCAACTACCATAAATAAGAAATAGTCTACAACCTTTGTCGACTGGGTTGATAAAACATATAAGTAAGTATGTAGTGTGCCACCAAAAATAATGGCAGTTAACAGGAACGACAAAACTTTTCATCCCTGTCCATATTGACCCTTTAACTAGGTGTTGAGGCTAGTAAAGATGGAAAAACTTGATAACCAAAGGTCTGTCGGCCATATACCTGGGTTAGCCACCTATGGGAAAAAAATCGGGGATTGTCGGCTATATCAATGTCAAAAAGAATAGAGGAGATAACCTTGATACTTTTTGAAAACAAGTTTGAAAGCAATCCTTTGTCAACCAAGTTGATGATGACAAGGAATGGAGGCGATAACCTCAAAGCTTTTTTGAAAATATTAGAGGCAACAACCTCGATAAGGTTTAAAACGATAAAAGTGATAGCTTCGATAAGATTTAAACAATAGAGGTGGCAACTCCTCGTTCTTTGAAAATAATAGAGGTGGTAAGCCTCGTACTTTATATAGGAAAATAGTTCTATAGCCTACATACAACAACGATAGGCCCATGTACGAAGGTGATAAGCCCTTATGAAGAAATTAACTTTAAAACATAAGTAATCATACATGCGACAAGGACCAACTTAATAAGGATGATGGTGGCCATAGAGATAAGCTTGGAAGCATAATATACCATATAACATGATATTCCATGCATCAAGGACATATCAGCAATGACAATCGCAACTAAGTTGATGGCCTTACAGTAAATACTTTGGAAACTGACTTATAGCTAAGTAATACTCCTCACCTACACCACATGATTTGGCAAAAGGTTATCGGTTAATAAAATTCTTTATGGAACAGTTGCTTAGAATTTTTAGAATCAAATTTCTAGAATGTTAATAATTCATTAGTTAGTTCTAGCTAATGCATTAATTCTATAAGTTCACCCAACTTTGGAAAATCATAAAAACATGGAAAAAAATTCCTAAAATTCACAGATATCCGAGAGAAACCTCCTGTCCCTAGGTAGAAAGTTTAGATCAAATATCAATATTTAATTATTTTTAATAATTAAACTTTGTAATTAACATGTGTTCTTCCTAAGAAAATTCATAGAAAATTCCTAATTTCTTAGAAAATTATGAGACTTAAAACTCATCTCAGAAAACATATTAAAAAATTGAATAAGAATTTCAATCAATTAGAGATGCATAATTATAGGTTTCACTCTAGAAATTACTCAAATCCATGCAAAACAAACATAAGCAATTAGATTCTACATTGTTCTACCAAAACAATGAAGCATCATAAATAGCATCATTAAAGTAATCATGAAAACACATACACAATTTGGATTTAACCATAGTCGAATTTAACAAAAGATAGAATATTATTCACCTTAGATTGAATTGAAGATTTGATATTTGTTGTAGTTGAATCCCAATTTTGATTTCTTCTTATTCCTTAGATTTCCTCTTTTTCTTTTAGGTTATAATGGCCAGCCTCCATTAATATTATTCTTTGGTTTTGCAAAATGAGAATGATATGAAAGAGGGCACAAGGTTATGTATATCAAAAGCCTTGTGTTTCTTACTTTGCCTCTCCCATAACCTTTACATATGTTTTCTTAATTAAATTAATTACTAAAGTCAAACAAGTTTATTAATTACAATTATCATCACATTATCCTCCTACGTTATTATTATTTTATTTAACCAACTAAATTTTCTGAATAATATTTACCAAAAATACCGAGTATTATTCCTTCCCTCCGTAAAAGAATATCGTCCTAGAATAAAGTCAAGGACTAAAATAAACATAGTCATCATACAAACAATGCTATCAATAATAGTGTCACCCGCTAGATATCAAGTCTGTAATACAATATATCATACTCCTACCACCAAGTCTTCCAACACCCTTGGACTTATAATAGCCTATGGATCGTGCATATGCTTATGTAGATGGAAAACATCGTAGATACCGGCTATACTATTTGGTTGCTCAACTCGTTATGCGTGCTTCCTGATCCTTTCTATAATAGGAAAGGGTCCAATAGTTTTGGCTGCTAGTTCCATATTTCCAAAGTCTTAGTACACCCTTCACCGATGATGCCTTAGTGAAATATAATCTCCAACAAAGAAATCAAGATCTTTTTGGCTCTCAACTACATAACTTTTCTACCTAAAAAACAAGCGTCCTTCATCTGAGCGTAGATTAATTCAACCTTCTCTGCAGCCTCCACCAATTCAAGGCATAAGACTAATTTATCTTCGCTCTCTAACCAATATGTTAGGACTTACATAGATTTCCATATAGTACTTCAAATGGTGTCATTCCTATACTAGGCTAATAACTATTATTATAGGAAAACTCAGTTGGATGGAAATGGTTCTCCTATGATCAACCAAAATCCAGAATACAAACTCTCAACAAATCCTTAAGTACCTATGGACTATCTCCGTCTGTCCTTCTGCCCATGGGTGATAAGAGATACTTATTTTGATCTTAGTACCCAAAATTTATGTAGACTCTTCAAGAACTCGCTAACGAATAGTGAATTCCTATCACTAACTGTAACACCCTACCTCCGCTAGGGTCACTCACAAAGGGAATGCACTAGTTTTGGAGGAGCGTTATCAAGGTAAACAAACACAGAAATATTACAAAACAGAACATAGATAAAACAGCGGAAGAATCAAAAGATAAATTTCATTACTTTCAAAAAGAGTCAAAACCTTTTACATCAAATAGCCAAGGTCATTATTTTCTATTACAACAAATTCTGTCTTGCATTAATGAAGAAGCATAAACTTAAAACATCAAAAGTAGCTTAATTCCCCAAAGGTAGCAGAAATGCAGCCATAGCATAGCTCAAGATCAAACCGTACATGAGCTGAACCGAAAGCAAGCGAAATCCAAGCTAAGTGCTAGAGTTTCCTCCCTGAGAACCTGGGGGGGAACGAAAGAAAAAGAGGCGAAAGAAAACGGGTCAGTCATAAAGACTGGTAAGTCCAAATGACTTTCAGCATAAAAACAAGTAAAGGTAACATGACATGTATAAAATGAAAGTAAACATAAGGATGATGACAAGATTGACAAGATAGACTAAGATAACATGATAAATCAAGTATAAATCGAGTATAGCATCACGTATTTAAGGTTCGCTGCATCAACTGTACTAGAATCCCATACCCATGTCTTATATAAATCATGAAATGATCTCTTGGCCCAATATCATGAAGTGACCCATTTCTAGGTCCAACGAAACGATCCACTAGTCGATCGGCTCCCTACAATTTCTACCTCGTCATGTGTATCTGTGTCATACGGCCCTATCACGAATGTAGTCACCTATGCTAGGTCCACCATAGGGTGTATCAAGCCCTATGGTGCCAACCACCGACACGAATCAAGAATACACAGATAAACCTATTGATGCCCAATGCCTGCTTTTTAAACTCCGGACCACGTGCATGACCATAGCCTGCCTGAACCTACACTGGCGCACCAACACAGCCGTCGTTCTAGTCGCTTACAATCAGCCCAGTAATTGTGCCCCGCCCTGCCTAGTCCCAGTGTACCATGATACATCTAGTGGGTTACTGCTGAAACGGACCGCGTAACTAGGGTTTCCGTCCAATAGGTTAAGTGTTTTCATTTAAATTCGTGACTTAACCCCCATCAGTCTAGCAAGTCAAGTTGGTTAAGTGTTGTCATTCAAGTTCGTGACTTAACCCACCTACGAATCATGTATCAAGTTGGTTAAGTGTTGTCTTACATGTTCATGACTTAACCCTGTCATGTGGCATTAATTCATTAATGCACCCCAACCTCTCACATCAGACCTATTGTTGTGGTCACTGGATATGCCGGGCGGTTCCGGGCAGAATTACACCACAACTCAGTCTGACCTCGGGTTTTCAAGTGCGATATGACCAACTACCCACATTGGATCCTATTGTTTGCAGTAACTGGATTTGCCGGACGGTTCCGGGCAGAATTACACTACAAACTCAACCCAACCTCGAGTTGGCCGTTTTCAAGTTCATTCTAGTGTCATGTCCATGTTCAAGTTTTCATGTCAAGTTCGTGTCAGGTTTTCAAGGCAAGTTTCATACCAAGTTTCCTATAATTACCAATTTTTTCCAACGTTACCCCGTCTAAATATTAGGCTAACAATCTTAGCCTAATTTCTCGTCCGCATGATTTTTGACATATAATATTAGGCTAAAAACTTAGCCTAATTTAATGTTTGATAAATTGGCATAAAGCAATTCATTAACATAAACATGACATAGGTGTAAACTTGGCATTTTCGGCATAGTCAATATGAACATCATAGGTGTGAACTTGCAAAATAGTCAACATGAATATCATAGGTGTGAATCTTGCAACGTAGACTAAATCAACATACATATATGTGAACTTGCAACATAGACTAAATCAACTTACATATATGTGAATTTGCAAATCAGTCACGAGCATATGAATAAGTGTGAACTTGAAATATGACATAGGTGTAACATATACACATAAACATGTAGATCTAACACTTGGTCACATATGTGATATGATTTTACAACCTAAAACTTGCATAATATGATAAACTACACAACTTGTCATAACAGGTTATACTTCAAGTTCCTATACATATGAATAGACTTATTCATTAATTCCTAATTCAACATGATAATAAAATAGAACCACAGGCATAGATCAATATCATTCAATAACATAATCAATCTATATTCAAGGTATGGCATAACTGAATAAATTGATTAAAACATCACAGGCATATAAATATGATAACATTACGAACATGAAAAGGTTTGAATACTAATCTAGATTCAAGAACATGGATAGATCTAACTTAAATAGAAAAATCCCCAAAATCAAGATCCAAGGACAAATAAAGAAAATAGGTCTGAATAGAAAGTCAAGCTTAGATCCAATTTCATAGTTATAATCCTAGGCAATGAATCATAGGTGATTAACCACAATTGTCCTTGTCATAGTCATAGGCAATAGTCTTATTGTTCATAGTCATAGGCAGTCTTATGTTTATCGTCATAGTCATAGGCATAGTCTTATTAGTCATAGGCAGTCTTATGTTCACCGTCATAGTCATAGGCATAGTCTTATGTTCACCGTCATAGTCATAGGCATAGGCAAAATCTTATGTCCACAGTCATAGGCATAGTCATTAACAATAGTTTCAACGTTGTAGGCAATATTCCCAATAGTCAAGATCCAAGAAGAAACCAAGAATAGATATGAATCATACATAAACCACTTTCAAATTATACCATGCACTTATTAGATTTATAGTTTTTATCTAAAAGTAACTGGAACTTACAGATCGTGGTCTAAGAAAGATGCAGAAGTCGAATTTATAAACTAGTCGTCGAATTGTTGAATCGTTGAATCTTGCTTTGATTGTAGAAGCAAATCCCCAATTCCTAGCCGTAGTCTTCAAGAAATATTCTTCGCATTTTATTTTTAATTTAATTTAATTAAGGTAGAGGCAGCATAACATTGCAATGGTTTGGTGTGGAGAGAAAGCTAGGTTTAGGGGTGTTTAAATAGGAGAATAGGGTAATTTAGAGCCTTCAGATCAGTCCAGAAGTCATCAGAACCACCCAGCTCGAAGACAGGTCATCCAACCACTCAGAAGAAGACACGTCATCACAGAACACTCCAGAATTCTGTGCTGGATTTGTATGGGCGCACTTGGCAGGTGCGCCAGTGTATTTTTGTACTGGCGCACTTCACAAGTGCGCCAGTGTATTCTGGCCTGTTTCCGGTTTTTCTGCCTAACTTCGTTCGTCCATATCTTCTTCATATAGTATCCGTTTTACGCAAACTTGGACTCTATCTCAAGCATAATTTCGAGACGAACACAATGGCGCAACCCGTTTCCCTTGATTCTTATTTTAAAAATTAATTATACCTTGATTTATGGTTTTAACACTTTGTTAAAATTCAGGTTGTTACATTCTTCCCTCCTTAAAGGATTTCGTCCCCGAAATCTTCAAGTTAAGAAGAATGCATCCTATCATCCAATCAATCATCTGCAAGCACCATTGTCCTTAAAAAAATTCTTATGCTATATGAACATATGCAGAAAGTGTGTGTATAAGTTCCTTATCTAATGCAAATGATCAGGCCTGATTGATCTTCTTAATGCAAAATATGTTTAGTGTCATGAATCCAACATGTATGCAAATAGTCCTAGTCACATAAACACTATATGTGTGCACAAACATCCATCCATATGCAACATACACATGATAGCACATTCAATTTCATCCATAAACAAGTATAAACACTCATGCATATGCAATATGAAAATGTGTCTGAGCCGATCTAGTGCCTAAAGTGTGTTATGCAACCACGAGCAACCACTTGCAATCATTTGCAAACATCAACCATAACATGTTTCAATCATATGTTTACATCCAAAAAAGGTTCTACCTAAGGTTCTCAAGATAGGATTGAGAAGATAAGCAAAATAAAACAAAGCATCTAGGAGAAGATGTTAAAGATGTACCCCCAAAAGTTCATGCTTGCGGGGCTTGCCCTTGCTTCTTAGGGCAGTTCTTGCTGATATGTCCAGTTTCACCACACTGGAAGCATGCTCCCATCTTCTTCTTTCTACAATCCTGGACTATATGCCCCTCAATACCACAGAAGTGGCATTTTCTTTTCTCACGTGTCTTGTTATCATTCTTGTTATTGTTGTTCTTGCCTCCTTTCTCGGAGTCTACCTTCTTGTTTTGAGACTCATTCGCCTTAACTTATCACTCATACCTTTCCTATGTAACATGTTAACAAGCCTCACGAAAACTATCTCCATCGTACGGAAAACCCTCTACGAAGCTAGAAAGAAGATTAGCCGCAGGTAGAAACTACTGCGACTACAGATGGAGAAAAGAAATGAAAAGAGATTCAAACAAGAAAACAAAGGATAGTGCTAATGGCTTTTGGGGAATAGCCTTTTCAAAATAATCTTTTCTCTTGAAAAAAAAATGCTTCTTTGTAAACGGTTTTGAAAATAGTTTTAGAAGGTTTTAAAAACTTTTGCCCGGTCTGGTAACCTTCTGCTCTGATACCAAATGTAACACCCCACCTCCGCTAGGGTCACTCACAAAGGGAATGCACTAGTTTTGGAGGAGCGTTATCGAGGTAAACAAACACAGAAATATTACAAGACAGAACATAGATAAAATAGCGGAAGAATCAAAAGATAAATTTCATTACTTTCAAAAAGAGTCAAAACCTTTTACATCAAATAGCCAAGGTCATTATTTTCTATTACAACAAATTCTATCTTGCATAAATGAAGAAGCATAAACTTAAAACATCAAAAGTAGCTTAATTCCCCAAAGATAGCAGAAATGCAGCCATAGCATAGCTCAAGATCAAACCGTACATGAGCTGAACCGAAAGCAAGAGAAATCCAAGCTAAGTGCTAGAGTTTCCTCCCTGAGAACCTGGGGGGAAACGAAAGAAAAAGAGGCGAAAGAAAACGGGTCAGTCATAAAGACTGGTAAGCCCAAGTGACTTTCAGTATAAAAACAAGTAAAGGTAACATGACATGTATAAACTGAAAGTAAACATAAGGATGATGACAAGATTGGCAAGATAGACTAAGATAACATGATAAATCAAGTATAAATCGAGTATAGCATCACGTATTCAAGGTTCGCTGCATCAACTGTACTAGAATCCCATACCCATGTCTTATATAAATAATGAAATGATCTCTTGGCCCAATATCATGAAGTGACCCATTTCTAGGTCCAACGAAACGATCCACTAGTCGATCGGCTCCCTACAAGTTCTAGCTCGTCATGTGTATCTGTGTCATACGGCCCTATCACGAATGTAGCCACCTGTGCTAGGTCCACCATAGGGTGTATCAAGCCCTATGGTGCCAATCACCGACACGAATCAAGAATGCACAGATAAACCTACTGATGCCCAATGCCTGCTTTTTCAACTCCGGACCACGTGCACGACCATAGCCCGCCTGAACCTACACTGGCGCACCAACACAGCCGTCGTTCTGGTCGCTTACAATCAGCCCAGTAATCATGCCCCACCCTGCCTAGTCCTAGGGTACCATGATACATCTAGTGGGTTACTGCTGAAACGGACCGCATAACTAGGGTTTCCGTCCAATAGGTTAAGTGTTGTCATTTAAATTCGTGACTTAACCCCCATCAGTCTAGCATGTCAAGTTGGTTAAGTGTTGTCATTCAAGTTTGTGACTTAACCCACCTACGAATCATGTATCAAGTTGGTTAAGTGTTGTCTTACATGTTCATGACTTAACCCTATCATGTGGCATTAATTCATTAATGCACCCCAACCTCTCACATCAGACCCGTTGTTGTGGTCACTGGATATGCCGGGCAGTTCCGGGCAGAATTACACCACAACTCAGTCTGACCACGGGTTTTCAAGTGCGATATGACCAACTACCCACATTGGATCCTATTGTTTGCAGTAACTGGATTTGCCGGGCGGTTCCGGGCAGAATTACACTGCAAACTCAACCCAACCTCGAGTTGGCCATTTTCAAGTTCATTCTATTGTCATGTCCATGTTCAAGTTTTCATGTCAAGTTCGTGTCAAGTTTTCAAGGCAAGTTTCATACCAAGTTTCCTATAATTACCAATTTTTCCCAACGTTACCCCGTCTAAATATTAGGCTAACCATCTTAGCCTAATTTCTCGTCCGCATGATTTTTTACATATAATATTAGGCTAAAAACTTAGCCTAATTTAACGTATGCAAAATTGGCATAAAGCAATTCATTAACATAAACATGACATAGGTGTAAACTTGGCATTTTCGGCATAGTCAATATGAACATCATAGGTGTGAATTTGCAAAATAGTCAACATGAATATCATAGGTGTGAATCTTGCAATGTAGACTAAATCAACATACATATATGTGAACTTGCAACATAGACTAAATCAACTTACATATATGTGAACATGCAAATCAGTCACGAGCATATGAATAAGTGTGAACTTGAAATATGACATAGGTGTAACATATACACATAAACATGTAGATCTAACACTTGGTCACATATGTGATATGATTTTACAACCTAAAACTTGCATAATATGATAAACTACACAACTTGTCATAACAGGTTATACTTCAAGTTCCTATACATATGAATAGACTTATTCATTAATTCCTAATTCAACATGATAATAAAATAGAACCACAGGCATAGATCAATATCATTCAATAACATAATTCGTTAAGTTACAGTTTAACCTGGCTAAGATTAGATACCAAATAGTCCACTGACAAGATTATACTTGGGCCAAACATGATCAGAGAGACTTCAGAAAAAGTGGACTTGATACGAAGGAGAATGAAGGCTGCCCAAGACAGACAGAAATCCTACGCCGACAAAAGAAGGACCGACCTTGAGTTTGAGGTTGGGGATAGGGTTTTCCTTAAGGTATCCCCTTTAAGGAACGTCGTTCACTTTGGATCCGCAGGAAAGCTAGCACCAAGATTTGTAGGACCGCTCCCTATCATCAAGAAGATTTGGAAAATGGCTTATAGAGTAGATCTGCCTGAAAGATTGGCTGGAATTCACAACGTCTTTCACATTTCTCATCTCCGGAAATGTCTACATGAATCAGCGGAAGTGGTGGAGCCAAGCATTCAAGAAGAAGCCGAAGTGGAACGCGAAGCAACTGTGAGTAGAGTTCCAACTCGAATCGTAGGAACTGAAATCAAAAAGCTACGCAACCGCGAAGTAAAGCTCGTTAAAGTTCAGTGGAGCTACGCCGAGGAAGACGCGACTTGGGAAATGGAGGATAGAATACGCACGGCCTACCCTTTTCTTTTTGAGGGTATATCTTTGATCTCTCTTTTTCCTTAAGTTTTGCTTGTATCTATCTTTTTAGGTATATCTCCTCGATATTATCCTTTATCCTTAGGTAGAAACCCCTTTGGATGTAAACATGTATTTAAAACATGTTATGGTTGATGGCTGCAAGTGGTTGTTAGTGGTTGCTCATGGATGCATATACACACACAACCTAGGTCTTAGATCGGCTCAATCACTTCATATAGCATATGCATATATGTATTTATATTTCTATGTGGTTGAAACTTGATATGTTGTCATATGGATGTCACATTTGTATTGATGGTTGCGCACTCATGTAGAATTATGAGTAAGGACAAATTTGCATACATAATGGATTCATGACACTTAACCAACTTGACATGCTAGACTGATGGGGGTTAAGTCCCGAATTTAAATGACAACACTTAACCTATTGGACGAAAACCCTAGTTACGCGGTCTGTTTTAGCAGTAACCCACTAGATGTATCATGGTACCTTGGGACTAGGCAGGGTGGGGCATGATTACTGGGCTGATTGTAAGCGACCAGAACGACGACTGTGTTGGTGCGCCAGTGTAGGTTCAGGCAGGCTATGGTCGTGCACGTGGTCCGGAGTTGAAAAAGCAAGCATTGGGCATCAGTAGGTTTATCTGTGCATTCTTGATTCGTGTCGGTGGTTGGCACCATAGGGCTCGATACACCCTATGGTGGACCTAGCACAGGTGACTACATTCGTGATAGGGCCATATGACATAGATACACATGACGAGCTAGAACTTGTAGGGAGCCGATCAACTAGTGGATCGTTTCGTTGGACCTAGAAATGGGTCACTTCATGATATTGGGCCAAGAGATCATTTCATGATTTATATAAGACATGGGTATGGGATTCTAGTACAGTTGATGCAGCGAACCTTGAATACGTGATGCTATACTCGATTTATACTTGATTTATCATGTTATCTTAGTATATCTTGCCAATCTTGTCATCATCCTTATGTTTACTTTCAGTTTATACATGTCATGTTACCTTTACTTGTTTTTATGCTGAAAGTCACTTGGACTTACCAGTCTTTATGACTGACCCATTTTCTTTCGCCTCTTTTTCTTTCGTCACCCCCCCCCCCCCAGGTTCTCAGGGAGGAAACTCTAGCACTTAGCTTGGATTTCGCTTGCTTCTGGTTCAGCTCATGTACGGTTTGATCTTGAGCTATGCTATAGCTGCATTTCTGCTACCTTTGGGGAATTAAGCTACTTTTGATGTTTTAAGTTTATGCTTCTTCATTTATGCAAGACAAAATTTGTTGTAATAGAAAATAATGACCTTGGCTATTTGATGTAAAAGGTTTTGACTCTTTTTGAAAGTAATGAAATTTATCTTTTGATTCTTCTGCTGTTTTATCTATGTTCTGTCTTGTAATATTTTTGTGTTTGTTTACCTCGATAATGCTCCTCCAAAACTAGTGCATTCCCTTTGTGAGTGACCCTAGCGGAGGTGGGGTGTTACATTTGGTATCAGAGCCAGGTTATACTTGGCTGATACCAAGTGAAACACCCCACCCTCCATTAAGGTCACTCACAAGGGATTGCCTTAACTTTGGTGGAGGTTTGTAAGTAAAAGTCACAGATAAAACACAAGACAGATATAAACACATATATATAAGCAGCGGAAAACAAACAGACTTTTTATTTCATAAATTACGTGTTCATACAAAACATTTCCATAACTGTCACATAATAACTCCCAAAAACATTACATCATCATTTCTGTCTTGGTTATTAAATAAAGAAGCATAAAACATAATTAAAACTGCATAAATCCCCATGATTGTGTCCAACAGCCATAGCCAAAGCAAGAGAGTCCAAACCGTACATCAACTATCTTGAAGCTTACAAAGATTCTGCCTAAGCTGAGTTGTTTCTTCCCTGTGAACCTGGGGGGGAACGGAAGAAAAGAAGACGAAAGAAAATAGGGTCAGACATAAAGCCTAGTAAGTCTAGTGACTCTTCAGTATGAAAATAAGAATATGGGCATGATAGGTATAAACTGGAACATGAAAGTATCATAAACTAAGATGAAGTAGTTTTGAAACGAATATACTATCGCACCCCACAACACTATATCTTTGCACCCACTTGTATTATCTTAACTATCACCCCATGCTGGAGGTAAAGTGATCCCCTTTTCTAAAGATGCACCCTATGCTGAGGGTGAAGTGATCCCGTTTCTAAAGATCGGCTCTTACTCGCATAATCATCTGTGTCTTATGGCCCCCAAAGATTGTAGATACCTATGCTGGCCCCACCATGGGGTGTATCAAGTCCCATGGTGGCGACCCGACACAAACCTTAGAATGCATAGGTTATACTACTGGTGCCCCCAGTGCCCTGTTTGTCTGCTCCGAAGTGTGTGCACGCCCGCACTCCGTTAGAACCCACACTGTTGCACCCACCGCCGTCGCTTTGACCGCTTACAATCAGCCCACTAATTGTGCCCCACCCTGCCTAGTTTCAGGGTACCATGATACCTAATTGGGTTACTGCTGAAATGGGTCCCCGTCACTAGGGTTTTCTAGTCAAACATGTTAAATGGTTAAGTGTCTATATTTACCTAACCCCACCCATCAGTTTAATTAACATGTTGAATTGGTTAAGTGTTTTAGTTAACTTAACCCTACCATCTGTCCTTAGCCTTTTAAAGCACCGACCACTCACATTAGACAGATATTGTTACGGTTACTGAATATGTCAGTCGGTTCCGGGCAGATTTACACCGTAACTCAGTCTAACCTCGGGTCCTTATTGGGCTTCCATGCTTAACCACCCACATTGGATAGGTATTGTTGTGACTACTGGACAGCCGGGCGGGTCCGTGCAGATTTACATCACAACTCAATCCAACCTCGTGTTAAGCATATTCGTATTTTCTAAATTTACATATTTGTCTTTATTACTGAATATATGTAAATTTGTCAACAATTAAATGTTATGGCCCACATTCCAAGTTTAACATTTTGGTATAAGAATTTATACCGTTTAAATGCCACCAATTTTGGCATGTGACAAACATGCCAATTTCATATATTTTTATGTCAAGTTTTATTAATGTTCCCAACGTTACCCCGTTTAAAAATTAGGCTAAGAATCTTAGCTTAATTTTCGTTCACATATTCTTAACAAATTAAACATGACATAGGTGAGGTGGAATTTGGTACATGAAGCTACCACTATTATTAATAATTATTAAGGGGGTACACCTAGTGGAGATAGGAGCAGGCGACACCTATGACGTCAGCTAGGAGTACATAGAATCACCATTATTACTTATTGAAGGGGGTACATTAGGCTATTTGGTTAATGGAGGTGGGTAGCAGGCGGCACCTATTTAAATGTAACACCCTACCTCCTCTGGGGTCACTCACAAAGGGAATGCACTAGTTTTGGAGGAGCGTTATCGAGGTAAACAAACACAGAAATATTACAAGACAGAACATAGATAAAACAACGAAAGAATCAAAAGGTAAATTTTATTACTTTCAAAAAGAGTCAAAACCTTTTACATCAAATAGCCAAGGTTATTATTTTCCATTACATCAAATTCTGTCTTGCACAAATAAAGAAGCATAAACTTAAAACATCAAAAGTAGCTTAATTCCCCAAAGGTAGCAGAAATGCAGCCATAGCATAGCTCAAGATCAAACCGTACATGAGCTAAACCGAAAGCAAGCGAAATCCAAGCTAAGTGCTAGAGTTTCCTCCCTGAGAACCTAGGGGGGAAACGGA
This sequence comes from Allium sativum, assembly GCA_030737875.1. Taxonomy (NCBI): domain Eukaryota; kingdom Viridiplantae; phylum Streptophyta; class Magnoliopsida; order Asparagales; family Amaryllidaceae; genus Allium; species Allium sativum. The sequence continues at coordinate 897,727,665 of CM060910.1, read as the reverse complement.
AGAAAAAGAGGCAAAAGAAAACGGATCAGTCATAAAGACTGGTGAGTCCAAGTGACTTTCAGCATAAAAACAGATAAAGGTAACATGACATGTATAAACTGAAAGTAAACATACGGAGGATGACAAAATGGGCAAGATAGACTAAGATAACATGATAAATCAAGTATAAATCAAGTATAGCATCACGTATTCAAGGTTCGCTGCATCAACTATACTAGAATCCCAACCCATGTCTTATATTAATCATGGAATGATCCCTTGGCCCAATATCATGAAATGACCCATTTCTAGGTCCAACGAAACGATCCACTAGTCGATCGGCTCCCTACAAGTTCTAGCTCGTCATGTGTGTCTGTGTCATACGGCCCTATCACGAATGTAGTCAACATGAATATCATAGGTGATTAACCACAATTGTCCTTGCTTATTAGGGCAGTTCTTGCTGATATGTCCAGTTTCACCACACTGGAAATTTGGTATCTAATCTAATCTTAGCCAGGTTAAACTGTAACTTAACGAATTAAAGTATAATTAATTCTAAATGATGAAATCAAGGGACGATGTATCTATTAAATACGTATTTATGTTTGATGGATTGGCAATAAATAATAAATGTTGATAATGTACATTTAGAGAGTAATTATGGCATAAGTAAATTAGGAATTATTTACATATAGAATTTGTCCTAAATGAGAAATGTGTACATTATAGAAAATATATATATATGCTAAAACGTAAAATTACATGCATGGTAATTATGACATAATTTAAAATAAGATTATCATTTTAGTGATAAATCTGTCGTATTTGTTAGAAATCAATTGTGTCATTAATGTTAGAAATCAAGGTTGCCATTTATATTAGAATAAAAATGTCCTATATGTTAGGGATCATATTATGTAAATTAACCCATCATATATGTTAGGGATCATATTTGGCAAATTAACATGTCACTTATGTTAGAGGACATATTGCATAAATAAATATGTTGTTTAGTTAGAACATGTTATGTTAACATAGAAATTGTCTGTTATTTGAATAAAATTGTCATGTTGTCATAAATGTGTTATTAGAATAAAGTGGTCATTTTGTCATAAATGGGTTATTAGAATAAATTAAAAATGTCATGAGAATAAAAAAGAACATTTATGCTAGAATAAAAAATGACATTTATGTTAGGATTCAAAAAAATGTCATTTATGTTAGATTAGAAATGTCCTTATATTGAAATGGTCATTAGATTTAAAATGTTATTTATTAGGGAATGTCATTAGATTAGAAATATTCATTTATTGGTTTCTTCTGAGGTGGATGGCCTTGATGGATCCTTGCTTGAACGGACGGCTCTAATTAAACTGAAAATCTATATAAGCAACCGAAGACTCAAACCTAAAACCTAATCAAAAATAAGAACAATGGTCGTCATGCTGTCACTCCAAAGCCTAGAGTAGCCGCCACAAAGTAGAAGCTAAGTGAAGATAATCAAATCAATTCAACTTAAGTCTAATCTAATCTTAACAACGAATTCAACATCAAAGGCGTGCTAATCAAATTCAGAACTCAGATTTCAGAACCCAAGAATTCCTTTAAATAGTCCTTTCAGAAGATCACACATTTTTGCTCAAAAAAAAAAAGAATTCCTTTAAATAGTAAGTATGGTTATTTTTCAGTTATGAATGAAATAAAGATGTGATTTGCAATGGAATGTAAATAGAATTTGTATCATGTTATATGCGAAATTGATTCATGTTATTCATATCGATTTAATCATGTTATATGCGAAATTGATTCATGATTATTTAAGAGTTATTGTGGATTTATTATGAGTATTTTTGCGGCCATGTTGTATGTGAATCTACGATGGAATTACTATTGTTGAAAGCTTGTAAATAAGCATATGTATTATTTGTTTGGCGATGACATATTATGTACTTATGTATTGTATGTAAGTTTTTCGGATTTTGCAATCCTTATGCAAAATTAGACGATGCCATCATGTCATAACACATGCAAACTATAGGCTTAACATGACTGTGTAAACTTTCATGATGGATCCATTTGCTTTTATGATAAATACACAACTTTTATGTTAACATATCTATCCGTGTTCTTAAATCTATATTATTATAATTCAAACCTTTTCATGTTCATAATGTTATGCCTGCAATGTTTTAATCAATTTATTCAGTTAGGTCATGCCTTGGAAATAAATTGATAATAGAGCAATGTTTATTATGTTGATATATGCCTGTGGTTCTATTCTACCATCATGTTGAATTGGGGATTTGCTTCTACAATCAAAGCAAGATTCAACGATTCAACAATTCGACGACTAGTTTATAGATTCGACTTCTACATCTTTCTTAGACCACGATCTGTAAGTCCAAGTGACTTTCAGCATAAAAACAGATAAAGATAACATGACGTGTATAAACTGAAAGTAAACATACGGATGATGACAAGATAGGCAAGATAGACTAAGATAACATGATAAATCAAGTATAAATCAAGTATAGCATCAGGTATTCAAGGTTCGCTGCATCAACTGTACTAGAATCCCAACCCATGTATTGTATTAATCATGAAATGATCCCTTGGCCCAATATCACGAATGACCCATTACTGGGTCCAACGGAATGATCCACAACTCGATCGGCTCCCTACAAGTTCTAGCTCGTCATGTGTGTCTGTGTCATACGGCCCTATCACGAATGTAGTCACCTGTGCTAGGTCCACCATAGGGTGTATCAAGCCCTAGGGTGCCAACCACCGACATGAATCAAGAATGCACAGATAAACCTACTGATGCCCAATGCCTGCTTTTTCAACTCCGGACCACGTGCACGACCATAGCCCGCCTGAACCGACACTGGCGCACCAACACAGCCATCGTTCTGGTCGCTTACAATCAGCCCAGTAATCGTGCCCCACCCTGTCTAATTTTCATATTGCATATGCATGAGTGTTTATACTTGTTTATGGATGAAATTGAATGTGTTATCACGTGAATGTTGCATATGGATGGATGTTTGTGCACACATATAGTGTTTATGTGACTAGGACTATTTGCATACATGTTGGATTCATGGCAATAAACATATTTTGCATTAAGAGGATTAATTAGGCCGGATCATTTGCATTAGATAAGGAACATATACACACACTTTCTACATATGTTCATATTGCATTAGAAATCGTTTAAGGACAATGGTTGCTTGTGGATGATGTTTTGAGTAGATGGATGATTGGATGATAGGATGCATTCTTCTTAACTTGAAGATTTCGGGGACGAAATCCTTTAAGGAGGGAAGAATGTAACAACCCAAATTTTAGTAACATGTTAAAACCATAAATCAAGGCATAATTAATTTTTAAAATAAGAATCAAGGGAAACGGGTTACGCCATTGCGTTCGTCTCGGAATTCTGCTTGAAATAGAGTCCGAGTTTGCGTAAACGGATACCGTACGAAGAAGATATGGACGAACGAAGTTAGGCAGAAAAACCAGAAACGGGCCAGAATACACTGGCGCACTTGGCCTGTGTATTCTGGCCTGTTTTCGGTTTTTCTGCCTAACTTCGTTCGTCCATATCTTCTTCATACAGTATCCGTTTTACGCAAACTCGGACTCTATCTCAAGCAGAATTTCGAGACGAACGCAATGGTGCAACCCATTTCCCTTGATTCTTAATTTAAAAATTAATTATACCTTGATTTATGGTTTTAACACGTTGTTAAAATTCGGGTTGTTACACTAACTATGGTACTCGGAATCTTATAAAGTCTAACATAATCCTTATGAATAACTTTGATAACACAGGCGTCATCCTGGTTGACCTAATGGGAATGAAACAGACACTTTTAGTCAATTTAACCATTATGACCCACACATTCTCATTCACTTTTCTTGACCTTGACAAATTCTCACTAAAATCCATGGATATCAAATCCCATTTCCAAACTAGAATATCCAGTGGTTGAAACAATTTGATGCTCAACTTTTAATTATTGATAGCTCATACATTGTTTCTCCCATAAGCCTACATCTCTTTTCATTTCTTCCTGGAAGAAAATTTTCTTCATGTTCTGATACATCTTGATACCTACAAGATGAATCATGAATTTAAATCGAAAACACTATCGCAAATAGTGTTACTGAAACAACTTAGATTTTTAATATTTGGAACACACGATCTTCTCTTATTCCTCAACCATTTATGACCAAGACTGAGATCTTTCAAATCATCAGTCCTGACTACAACTTGGAGTCTCCTAATCCTTTCAGCCAATATAGGATCTTCTCCTTACTTAAAAGCATTCTTTTGATAAAAAAGAGTTGAATTTCAAAACATGATATCAAAGTTGTGCCTTGATTTGAATTCGCTGTCGATCTTATATGCACATCATAAGCGGTCAACGCCTTTAAGTCTCTCCGTTCTGCCAACATAGATATCACATATGTTGTTATTTCTAGCTAAAGGAATTAACAAATTTATTCCCGTTTCTTCGCATATACTCGATGCCAAAATCATAAGTTGCCAAAAACTCTAGCCATCTTTGTTGTTTAATATTAAATTCTTTCTAGTAACATAAGAACCTTAAGGGTTTATAATCCATAAATGACTGGAATCTCTCTCCTAATAGGTATTGTCTTCAAATCTTCAAAGAAAAGACAACAACTGCTAACTCCAAATCATGAGATGGATACGTTACTTCATGCAGTCGAAGCTATTTAGAAGCATATCCAATCACTTTACCTATTTCCAAAAGAAAAACTCCTGACCAATTCCACAAGAATTAGCATAAGCTACCTAATCCTGATTACAATCTGGTACTACCAAAACATGCGCATTGGTCAACAGACGCTTGAACTCTAAAATGCTTCCTTGCAGTTGGTCGACCAAATAAACTTAACATGCTTCCGGGTTAGTCTAGCAAGTGGTGTTGTTATCCTCATGAAATCATTAACGAATGTCCAGTTATAACCATCCAATCCAAGAAAACTCCTAATGTCAGTAAACTTTTTGGCCTCTTTCAACTATAGATTGCCTTAATCTTAGCTGGACCTACAGAAAACCCTTTGCCTGAAACATAACTTAGAACTTTACTTCTTACTTCTTAAAATGACACTTAAAAAACTTAATTTTAGTTGATGTTGCCTCAAAGATTCAAGCACAATCCAAGGATCAAGCTCATAATTCTTCTCATCTTTGAAATACATCAATATGTCATCAGTTAAAACTAATACGAACATATCCAAGTGTTCTTGGAATATTCAATTCATCAAATTTACAATGAAAGAAGCACATCCTTTAGTCCGAATGGAATAAATATCTATTCATATGATCCTTATCCTGTTTGAAATGCCATTAATGGAATACTGTGTTCTACTACCCCTCCTCCCGCTGATGATATCCAATAGCCAAATCTAATAGAGATAATACTTTGGCTCTACTCAGCTAATCAAATAGATTATCAATTCTCAAGAAGGATATCTTCTCTTTATCAACTTTTTATTGAGCTTGAGATAATCAATCCATAACCTCAGTGATTCATCTGGCACTTTTCCTTAGACACCATAGCTGCACCTCATGGTGAACTGGATGGTTGAATGAATCTATTTCCCTCCAATTCCACTATTTTCATTGTTAATTCCTTTATCTTTATAGCATCATCTTGCAGCTCCAGGTACAATATCAATTATGAAATCTACATCCCTTTTCGGTGGTGATCCTATAACCAGCTTGAAAACATATGTGAACACCTTAATAGAAGGAAGTAGACTTATTTCATCTTCTAATTCTGTTGTACCTAACAAAGCATAAATCTATGAAACCACGCTCCCCACTAAGTATATGATTCGATTATCGAAACTAGGGCATCTCAGTGATATTCTTCTATATTGGAAAAATACCCAAGTGTCATAATGGCTCAACTAATCCATACCCAAGATAATTCCAAGGCCCAAAAAATCAAACGCATTTAGACTATGGGAAAAGGTATAATCAACAATTAAATTCTTTGTTTTTGCATCTTATCCCTAAAGTTACGTAACATCCTATAGGATTAGCTACCCTAAAGGATTTAACAAGATATGATGGTTCTAATGATAACTTATATGTTAAACATTTGGAGATAAATGAGTGTGATGCACTAATATCAAACAATACTCTAAAAGATATGCTATGAATCAAAAGTGTATCTTCCGTTAGGATTTTCCTTTCTCAGCAGCATAAGGTTTAAATGACGATGGTTCCATGAACTTTTCCTTTAACGGGCACTAGACACCTTTCCTTCTAGTTCCCAATCTTCTTACAATTAAAGCAACTCACATTCAGCTTTCCAACAACTTCCTTGGCCTCTCCTTACTGGCATTCATTAACATAGTGGCCTTTCTTGTCACACTTATGGAAAACAACTTCATCTTTACTTTTCTTAGCCTTTCTCCCTTCCAAGATCCATTTTCCTTTAAAGAACTTCTCTTCTTTTCGAGAGAATTATGAGTTTCTACTGCCTTCTCATTACCTAAAAAGCAATCATCTCTTTATTTAGAATTGATATTTTAACAGTGATAGGGCCATGATTCCTCAAGTATGGCATCATTACCTCCGAAGTTTTTGGCTTCAATCCCTGGATAAACTTCTCATTCCTTTTAATCACAATGTTGATGGTACCATAGGCATATCAGGATAATTTCTCAGAAGTATTGGCGTACTCAATCATTGACATATCTCCTTGCATAAGCTCAGTAAACTTTCTAAGCAGTGTTGACTTAGAAACCTCAGAAAGATACCTTTCTTCTAACCTTGTTCAAAACTCTATCCAAGTTATCTCTCCTCTGGTATACCCATAGTAACTTTGTTCCACCAGTGCATTGCAGCTCCTTGCAACTGCCACGAAGTCAATCTTCTTTTCTTCTCGTTGGTTAAGCCGAAGTCCACGAAGACTCTCTAAAAAAGAAACAACCAATTCTCATAAAAAGGCTTTCCTTCGAGTCTAGCAAAATCTCGACTAACCCTGGCATAGCTGTCCCTGTCTTCTACTACTAGATTAGCTCTTCCAATGTTGGCAGCATTCACTCTAGCAAAACCAGCAGTATCTCTATCTTGGATCGAGCTAACAAGGAACTAATGCAGATTCCCCATATCTACTGGTTGGGTTGGAACACCTTCATTCTCGTTAGCTTGGCGACCTTGATTCCCTCAAGTACTAAGTTGCGCATTTTCATTAGCAATGGTGCTTCCACCATCTAGATTCACTCTTCCACCCTTCCTTTCATATCTTTGTTCCTTTATCTACATACAAATCTTTGTAAGATACTGAAGTACGGTTTAAGAGAGTGGGGATATATACATACTTATATAGTACAAATGCAAGTGAGACGCTATAAACCACACATGTCCACTTCAAAAAGTACACTTCATCAGAAGGTCGTGCGATAAACCAAATTCCCGACCTTCGACAGTCTATAATTAACACATCCATGATGTTCATGGGTCGCAAAATCTAATGTTGCAAACTCTATTCATCAGGGTTTTATCATAAAAAACACAACGGAATAGAACAAAATATAATATTCAATATATATCTTTACAGCATAAACTTTTACAGTGGAAAAGCATTTATATCATATGAGTTAAGCATATCCTTACATCATAACATCCAAGTATATATAGTAGAATACTCCTTGCCATCTAACGAAGAACTCCAGCTTTTCAGAATCAACTGGAAACTCCTCATCCACCTGTTTAAACCTGAAACACACTCGGATCTGACCGGAGTGACAAACACTCGAGTTAGGCTTTGATTAATCAGCTTGAGTACTAGATAAAAAACCATAACTTATATCATACAATCATCAAAAAGGTTTCAAAATTCATGCTTTCTAAAAATGAAGCTATTATAATACTCAAGTACCATCACACAATGCAACGCATACCGGAGGATAGAGTTTTACCTTGTAATAACCAAACTTGATATTCTTAAAACAAATATTTTGATATTATTATTAATGTCTAGGTGTGGAAATCACTTTCCAAGGTAAATGTATAAATCTTAGCCCGCATAATTCCCCATCCCATTATGTTGGCTATTAGGTTGCAACTGAAAACGCAAACTCGTATTGGAAATTGGATTTCCATCATGATGGTTCCTGATTCGAAAGATCTATCGTGGAAGTGTGTATTTCAACAATTTGGTCCAGACATCGGATTTACGTGCACCATGAAACGCATCCACACTTTCGGGAGTCAAGTATCATGTCCAGCAGCTTTATTTCTAGCTAGGAACACTGCTATACTCAATCCACATTAGGCATGGCGCTACCACTGCCTAAATCATCTCGGTCGAACGAATCCATTCAAAATCAAAAGTATTTCATTCTCAACTTGAAAGTCATGCTGATCTGACTATCAGTTTACCATCATACCGGTATATGAGGCTTTCAAGTCACTTCATACGCAAAGCTACACTATATCAGTCATGTTTTTGTCATCATCCACAAAGCTCTTCTTTTCAATAAAAAGCTTTGATCGGGTAAGCCCTTAGCATGTCACATTGTTAATTCACAACATATAATCGGTGTCTATTAATATATAACCCTCTGAGTACTTGTGCCGTAGAGGAGGGTGTTAAGCTAAAAGAATAAATTCTTTACCACCAACTGATATATTATCAATAGAAACCAATTTATTATGCTGTAAAATAACGTCAGACGCATATCCATTTACAAGCTCATTCTGAGTCTGAACGAAACCGAAGGCACTTTATTCCACGACTCCGCCTGGGTGCGAAAGCCCTTGCAATCCGAATTTCTCAAAGTACAGTTAGATCGCTATCATAATATAACCCCAAATTGGGTAGCCACCCGAGGCATCAGCGAGCAATCCTTCCAAGTATAGTCAATGTTGTTTTCATTATGTCGTATAGTTATTCACAATCGGTTGAAACCTGGTCATTCCGGATAACTAGCGCATCTTTAACATCAATAGAGATATACAAGGTATCATGAGTCTTATTCTAATTTAGGAAAGTTCTTTTACTCAAATCATCCTTTACATATGGGAGCTACTCCCACAAATATTATCAAAAAATTCTACACTTTAAACTTTTGTTTAAATCTTTCCCTGGAAATCATATGATTATTCCAGCCCTACTCTTATGACTTCTTAAAGATATCGTTAGAGAAAACCCATTCATTAACTAGAATTAGTCCTCGATTGCACAATGCCAAGAGAATAACCTATCGAGTGTATGATCACGAAGGCCTAAACCAACATAAGATCAAGCACCCAGAAGATAATCCAACTCAACGATAGAATAATCAAGTTTTAACTTCTTTCTTTGTCTCAAAATCTTATTTAAGATTCAATCTCATCTTCACGCGAAAACATGTTTTTCTTCTTTTAAGCGATTCTTAAACTCGTTCCCATTATAGATTGTTAGGGGAACTCTTTCATTTAAACTTTATATTCGAATTAAATAAAAAAATCCATATCTTGTAAATTTATCTTTTCCTTTACATGGGTTAAAGAACAAAAGTTATTTAAAACGTCTTTCACGTTAAACCCAAAATCATACTTTAGTTTCGAATGAAATCTTCATGGAAATCATATCAGTACATAATCGATATAAATTCCTATATCCGACTAATACTATAAATGAAATAACGGAAGAGCCTTTTAAATTTCTTAAATAGTAAAGGTCTTCATCCATAGAGACCCATCTCGATTATCACTAAAACGATTTCCATTTAATTCCAATATTTATTTAGAAAACTTAGTTTTGGTTTAAACTTTTTAAACCCGAAATATATCTTAAAACTTCATTCTAATCCATTGAATATTTTTTCAAATCATTTGAATATTATCGATTATCTCAAAACCTTTTTGTTTAAACCATTCCAAAAACTATTGCAAATAAATTTGTTGAAACAACTTTTTTTTAGAAAATAGCTTTTTAACTTTCCGAACTTGGTATATTAAATCCAAATTTCTTTTAAATCATTTATTATAATTTATCATAATTTATTCCTATATTTTTTAATTTGAAAATAGCTCATTTCTTTAAAATCCGATTTCGGGTCAATAAAGGCACTAGCGCTGTTTTTATTCAAAATTGATTTGAACTTATTTCAAAATCTAACTGTTGGATTTCAAAACTTTACATATCATTTGTAAGATTTTTCATTTCGAACCAAATGTTTTCGTTTCAAGAAGATCCTACGGTCGGATCTCTTGGTACGTCAATTTGAAGTCAATGTCGAAATTTGTGAACTACCGCTGCTCGAGTAGTTCTATTCAAACCAAACTTCGACTATAATTTAAAACCAAGTCGAATTGCCTCTAAAATAGTTTATCAATTATATAAAACAGATATAATAATTTTTGAAAACTATATTTTCCATATTCAACTTCAAATTCGAATACTTCCATTCAATAAATATTATAATACTATTATTTTTTGGCAAGGCCGACGAGGTTGAGTGGACCCCTACCACTTTATTAATCTATTGGAGAAAATAAAGAAAAATACAACACATAAAAAAACATAGAAACTCGGCACATCAAACACAAGGAAACAAACATAAACACATATTTACATGCTTGGGGTCAAAGCCGCTTTTGCATGATAAAAGGATCAAATGTGAAATTCAACAGCTTCAGTCCATTTCTTAACTCCATTCTGACATTTCTTCTAAATTGTTCACTGTTTTTAGCTTCATTTGGTTTATAAATCCTCATATTCCTTTCTCTCCAAACAGTAGACAAAACCTTTTTCAGAGCAAAGCATATCATCCTCCCTTTACTACGTTTTCTACTTGTTTGATTTTCAAGATTATTCCATTCAATTTCAGAGCTTTGACTTACGCCTCTTATCCCTATTGTTTCCATCAGATCATCCCATATAGGAAAATGCAACTGCATTCAAAAAATAAGTGTGCAACACTCATTTTGCATGGTACACATTATACAGCATAAGTCAGTTTGCATACCTCTTCTTTGAAGCTTGTCCCTTATTAGTACTGCCTTATTTATTATCTCTCATAGCATCATGTTCTCGTTCACACAATTATCTTTTTGCCAAATTCTCTTCCTCCACTTGCATTTCTCTGATGCAGTAACACCAGACAAATTCTGGAACATCTTCTTAATTTTGTATGATTTGTCATCAAAAGACCATTGAGAAATAGAAACAATTCCAGACTCCACTTTCAGATCTCTAGCCCTTCTCCACATAATATTAAAACTTGTCATAGAAGACTCAGGAATGCTAATAACATTATTTTGAATGTATTGACTCACTTTTGAGTTCCTGGGTAACCCAGTCATTTCCATTTCAAGGTGGGTAGACTGTCTACTAAGGATCAAACCATGATCCAGCCAAGCGTCACACCATAGATTGATGTCAGAAGTACCAATGACTTTGTATTTGAAATTGGGAAGAATTGTTTCTCTAAGCTTGAAGATACACCTCCAAGTCCAGCCGAGTTTTTATGGCTGAAGCATAGACTAGAAATTCTTACTTTTGATGACATGTTTCCTCAACCATTTCACCCATAAACTATCACAACTAGAAAGCAAATTATCTATATGTTTGATGAAAGCAACTTTGTTCCATGTCAACATATTATCAATTCGCAAACCACCTATACTAACAGGTTTTTCAATAAATTTGAAGGCAATCGAGCAAGGTATCTCCCATCCACTTTTTCTTTCCAAAGAAATTTCATAAATGTTGATCTAATCATGCCAATCAACTTAGAGGGAAGAATAAAAGTTCTTGCCTAATACACCTACATAGAGAAAATCATGGGATTAATCAATGTTAGTCTGCCAGCTTGACTCAAAATTCTACTGGTTCAGTAGGTCATTCTTGTTGTAGTTCTGTTGTAGAGTGGAAGACATTAACTAGTAGTAATCTGTGTAGTTGTAAGAGGAAGCCCAAGATATGATATCGTCCCATTGCTACTAGCCAGACTAGTTCTTTCATTCAACTCAAACACATTATTGTCAGATAACCCAGTAGTACTCATTTCAGATTTTTCGAGGTTAACTTTTAGACAAATCATAACATAAAATTTTTCAGTGTGTCAAAAATGGTATCAATAGTACTAGAGTTAGGGGTACAAAAAATAACCAAATCATCAGCAAACATTAGAGCAGAAATTCTAGGATCATGGAATTTTGGGTTTAGTTGAAAGAGACCACATTCAATTTTGTTATTTAGCCTTTGGGTGAGCATTTCCATGACTATAATGAATATATAAGCTGAAAGGGGTCACCCTGTCTGATTCCTTGTTGACTCCCAAAATACCCATTAGTAGTACCATTAATTATTGTGGAGAACATAGGTGTAGAAATGCATGTATGAATCCATAGTATGAAATGTGGTGGGAAGTTCATGTAACCTATAACCCTTATAATAGTATCCTATTGGAGCATATCAAGTGCATTCATTATATCTAATTAAAACATTTCTCTAGGGGAAATGTTTTTGCTTGAGTACCCATTCAATAACTCATGTGATAAGAGGACATTGTCAAGTATAATCCTACTAGGAAGAAAGGCAGTTTGGTAAGGAGATATGATAGAGGGGAGAAAATCCTTTAGTCTTCTTGTAATGACTTTGGAGACGCATTTGTAGAAGGTGTTACAACACGAAATTGATCTATAATCAGAAACTCCAGTGGCACTTTTTATATTTGGGATCAGAGTAATGTTTGTATTACTTATGGCTTGATTCATATTAGCTCTTTTGAAAAACTAACTATCTGCATTACAAACATCATGTTGAATAAAATTCCAGCATTTATGGTAAAAGAAGGCATTAAATCCATCAGGTCCACAAAATGAGTTAATATTAAGGGAGAACATAGAAGTTTTAATTTCTTCAATTATCACTTCTTCACATAATTTTGATATTCCTGATCATTAATCTTGGGTAAAATGTATGGGTCAATAGAGTCAATGTCAGGCAGGAAACCTACTTTGTTGCCTAATAACTTAGAGAAATGAGTTAGAAAAGCATTTTCAACATCAGTTTGAGAGTTAGTAGTGCTACCATGCTTGTCTACAACAGTCACCAAGTTTTTCTGCATTGTTTATCTTTAAGGGATGCATGGAAAAAACATTGTTGTTGTCACCTTCCAGTTTCCATTTGAGCCTTGCTTTTTTGCTTTGCTATTGCTTCTCCATTGATCAGAGCTTCAAGGTATTGTTTTGATATATATGTTTCCATGCTTGAGTGAGTATCATTGAAGGGGTCTTACATCATAACTCTCTGTATCTCATCAACTTTGCTTCTCCAGTAGGTAGACTGCTTTTTTCCATTACCAAATCTCTCTTTAGCCCATTCTCTTAGAGTAACTTTAACCTCCTTCGGTTTTTTTCTGCAATATAAACAAAGGATTTCCAAAGTTTGGTCTCTCACAAGATTCTTTGACAATGTCCAAGAAATCAGGTTCACTGACCCAAATATTAAAAAAAATTAAAACTTGAGGAATTTTCCATGTCTAGCCCACTAAGGTATATGATGATAGGTGAGTAGTCTGATAAAAGAGTAGGTCGGTGGTTGTAGGATATGGCAGGCCAAACATTGAAAGTTTGTGGACTACAGAAAGCATAGTCAATGAGAGAGTAAGTCCTTGGACCTGTTCTATTTTTGTTATTCCATGAGAATGGTAGCCCAGTGCTTTTTATGTTAACAAGATTTGCATCATCAATGGCTTTCTTTAAAGGAAGGATCTCAGTGAAGGATAGGGGGTTACCACCAATTCTCCGAGAGACATTAAAGCAACAATTAAAGTCTCACATGATTAGCCAGGGAACATTAGGTTAGTTAAGTGTTGGAATTTTGTCAATGAGGGTTTGTCTAACATTTGTAGCATTGGCAGCATATACAAAGGTTAGGAGGAATGGGATTTGGTTAGTTAGAAATTTGGCGTTGCAATGTGTCATTTGTGTAGTGGAGAGCATGGGATTAATTCAGGTAATTTTGGGGTTGTAGAGAATTTTATGTAACGACCCGGGGTTTTCGACTCCGAAAATCAACATCAAACTACCGTGTTGACCATTCAGACATCGAACATTCCAGATCATTAATAGAAAGAAGTTAGAGGGTGAGATAAGAAAGAAAGAAATATTAGAATAGAAGAAGAAGAAGAAACACCACACAGAGTCTCACATCGCAGCGGAACAAAATATAATACATAAATAGTCTTTATTGAAAGCTTTAAAATACTTACAGTATCAGAGTACATCATACCATGGGACAATTATAATAGCCTGTTCCCATATACAACACACAGCGGAATAGTAGTAATATCATACGTCTGGACTCTTCCAGGTCGTCTCTTCATAGCAGTCGATAACCTGAACCTGTACAACCCGGTCTAACCCGAGCATTTACAAAACACCGGGTCAGTCTGGTGAACCAGAGTGAGATAAACTCGCACAGTAATAAGGATAAATTATCCAACCATGATTTTAGAGTTCAAAATCTTTTCCAAACAAAAGGATAATCGTAAGACCAAATCCACACATAAACATGGACGGTTTTTACCTTACGATAACCCAAAACAGCTTTGAAATCAATATCTTGTCTGATATTATAATAATGTCTAAATACAAGTAAATATCAATCTAGTGGAACGCTTGCATCTCACGCTCTACATATATAGTATACAATCAAAAACCGCGGGTGCTTATTGGAGATTGGATTCCAACTTGACAAGGTATGGGTCCACCTTCCGATAGTGTATCTCTAGAGACGAATACACTGGGTTCAACAAGAACTTCTTGCAACCCGGCCCTCACATGACCGACCACTCATTTCGCTTGAGTGTATCGAATGTATACCACCGACGGTTGGGATCAGCAACCGCCTCCCGAAAAGGGACAGCATCGAATACAGATTTAAGAAACAAATAGGATTTCCTCTAGATAGGTGATCATACACCCTAATGGGAGCGACCCACATAGCCATGCTGCCTGCCCGATTTTTGTCATTTCCCGGTTGATGAGGCTTGAGGTCAGAGTTTATTCTTGAACATCTGATCACCATTCGCTTTGAATGCCACATCGTCAGATCCGTCAGATATCACTAATTGACGTCCACAAAAATACTCTAGCAGTTAAGCTAAGAGAACGGCGATTCTCCGCCAACAACTATAGCACGTTTGAAGGAATCAACGTACGTGACCCTTCGGAAATACTTTGTCAGACATCCGTCCATACAAGTCATCCAGGAACAGGATGAACCGAAGGCACTCTCCTACCGCATCCAATATAGGAATCACCCCATGGATCGGTAGCGAGAAGTCCTTGCAACCCGTAGATTCCAACTACGACAGAATCACAGCTTAACTCTACTTGCCAGGCAGAGAAGATTAGGGGTTCTTCCGTTTATGAAAATCCATGGTCTTCAATGCTCCATCTCGACCATCTTCTGGTATCTTCACGTATTTGTTGGTCGGAATGGTTTTCGAATAGAAATTCGATCTCGGTCTTTCCATACCAACAATCGTATTGGGGGGGTTTGATAGTCGGTGTTTTAACTATCAAAATATACAGTGTTTCCAAACATGACACTCCAATGAGTTCACTGGTTCAGTATTCAGCATCACTTGGCCTTTAACAAACTAATTTCCTTTTTTGTTAAATTGAAACTTCCAATTCTTTTAATATTCAAAAATACGATATTTG
The DNA here is from genome assembly GCA_030737875.1 of Allium sativum. Lineage (NCBI taxonomy): Eukaryota > Viridiplantae > Streptophyta > Magnoliopsida > Asparagales > Amaryllidaceae > Allium > Allium sativum. The sequence continues at coordinate 897,711,962 of CM060910.1, read as the reverse complement.
AATAACTCTAATTGATCAATTAACATTCGTCTTAACTCCATTCGCTTGACTCTAGATCACAACAATCACAATGGTTACGCATGATTCCCTCAGGAAACATCCGACCGCCGTAGGCTATCTGCAGCGCTGCGAATTACGCTAGCAGTCGTACGGAATGGCACTCATCTTGGAAAAAAACTATGTTTGACTAACTCTAGCTCGAATAACTATATTCAATTTCCCACTTAAATCTTCCTTCCAATCATCTTTTAAATTCGGAAATCCATTAGTTTTAACAAAGAAATTTATAGCACATATGTTATAACAATAGCGTTATAATTACTATTTAGATTTACAAAACAACAGCGCTATAATCGCTGTTTAGGTTTACAACCCATTTACTATAGCAAAAACGTTACAATCGCTATATTGGATTTACAAAACATATATTATAACAACAACGCTAAAATCGCTGTTTAGATTTTCAAAACATATCCACTAACGTCTCATACGGTTACCAACTAATACTATCTTCAGATAATCCCGATGTTGTTCAAGTTGGGGTATTTTAATTACCTCTCAGACCTTGATCAACACCGTTCTTATCCTCCGATAAACATAAGTTGTAATCAAAATCAATATTTCATTCTAGTCTCAAACAAATTCCATTTAACTATTGGATTTGGTTATACAACTCTATAACCCAGTTCTTTAACCAGATTCACTTATTTCCAATCTCCTTTGATTTCATTTCACTCCAATTACTTTTGAAAAGTAATTGTCTAAAATAATATTAATTAAAATAATAATTTATTTCGATCATTAACTACATGAGTAGTTAATTTCTTTAATAACAAAATTCAACGGTAAATCCCTTTTTTAAACCTTGTTTAGATTTAAACAATATTTATTAAACTATTCAAATCAAAACACATCAATTTTGATAATCAAATTCCAATTCAAACGATCGATTTAATTAACTCAAAAATCGATTATCTCGTTAATCGATTCCAATTAATCCTCACTTTAAATTAATTAAAATATAATTAATTTAAATAATCCCATTAATTGTTTTCTTTATAAACAATTATCAAAGTTTAATCCTTCGATTCATTACTTGTTCTCATACTCGTAAACCTGATTAACGTCAGCATTTACTTTATAAAATAATTTAATAACAATCAAAGTCTTAAATAAATAAAATATTTATTTAATTCCCTATTATAACTTTTATTCAAAATAATATATTCAAAATCCAATTCCAGTTATATAATAAATTTTATAACCTCATCTTTATCGATTTACCTGACGGTGAATCAATATTTATAACACGATTGATTTTATAGACCATACGCTGCTAAATACTCAACCAATACCGCTCACTGGTTTAAACACAACACAGGTTGAATTCCCAGTCCAACTCAATAATCAAATCAATCAACCAAACAGGACAGTTCATATGTGAAAATATGAAATAAATAATATATTTGAGGAATCCGGTTGGATCCCTCCAACCTGTTCTTCCCTATATACAAAGTGGTCATCTCAAATCAGACTGTTCAGTTTTGTTTAACTGATAAACTAAATAACGACCATTTAACATCAACCATAAGCAATTCAAACAATTCAACCATTTAAACACGTTTATAAATAAACGTGACCAACCAAGGTGAGTCACCTTTATTGGAACCAATCGTTAAAATAACGATTTGGTATTTCACTGAAATTAAACACAGTTTAATTTCATCAGTTAAATCAACAACTAAATGTATACTAGTAGACAGTCAACCATTGGCAAGCAGAACACACAAAATAAAAACCCAATTTATATAAAATATAAATGGGGAAAACTGAGTGAGTTTAACTCACCTTGATCTGATTCTTTGTTAAACAGTTCATTCGAGTTAAATTAAACAAGTGTTTAATTTAGCTGAAAAATACAGTTGACTCCAATAGCATCCAAATTTGTCCTATGACGTAGTGCTCGCCAAGGTGATTCCGACGGTATAAGACTTGTCCGATTCTGATAACATATAGATTAGTTATTAATATCTAAATTTAAACGATTTAATCAAATAATTAAAATCCTTAACCACAATTATTAAATCTAATTAATGGCATATTAACCACTAATTGAAATCAGTTTATTACATTGTTGAGATGAAATCGCCTGCCCGATCTCTTTACTTATCCTTTCCGATGTTATCCTGCAAGCGAATTAACGAATTGAGTTAATACTTATTTAATTAATAATTTAAAATTCCTAATTTTAAAAACTAATTTAATAAACTACCTTAATTGAACTAGAATCGATATTAATTAATTACAGTTTTCCTTTTTTCCTCCTTTAGAATTCAGGTTGACCTCCTTTTCTAACCCATTGCCTCTTCCCGCACTCGTTCACACTTATCTGCACAATGTAAATTAAATACTAAGGGTTTAATTAATGCTTAAACCTTAATAAAAATTAGGTTCACTAGTTACACCATTTAGACAGAATAATAGGTCGCGCCCCTTTCCATTCATTGATCTTCTCTCTTTTATGCCTTACCGATTCCTCTGAATTTAATTTTGCCCGCCTGGTTAAATCGAAACAGTCAACAACTTTACTCAATAAGTTAATAAGTTAATTTAACTTAGATACCAATTCATTCTAAGTATAGTACAGGTGGCAATTTACGTTAGTGAGAACAAAGGCCGATTACCCCTTGGAACCATCTGCTCTCGACCTCCTTCGCCATCATCCAAGACGACGAACCATTCGAGGCTTCCTTGCGCCTCCCAGCACTTAACGAACTGTCGGAGCTTCCAGCTCCAGATCCCGCCATGCTAGCTTCTTAAAAGTGATCTCCACCGTACAAAAGCTTTGCCTCGTCAATACACAAACCCATGCCTCACAAATCTCCACGCATGAACACTCCTGAGACCCCCCCAACGTCCCCACGTGCGCCTCACTTAGCTCAGCCCGCGGCTCGAGCCTCGGCCTCCAGTCCTTCCATCGTCGGCTTCCCGACGAACTCCACTCGAACAGCAACTTCGACCCTGACAGTCGGTTCCCTCTCGAGCAATGGCTTTCGGTTTGTGAGGAAAGAGGTGCAAACTAAAAGGAAGCCACAATCTTTTAGTTTACTGGTTGAGAGGAATAACGAGATGGCTTATGTGTATTTATAGTAACACTTTCGTGGTGGCCACGGCGTAGGGGGGTATAGGATTTCAGATAACATAGGTAGGGTGGGTCTCGAAGATTACTTGGTCGGCACGGTGTCTGTGTAATGGTAGACAAAGAAAAGAAATGTTTGGGTGGCACGTTTCCTTGGACAACACGGATGGATAGTTTGGCCAGCAAGTATAGAAGAGAAACAAGCTATAGCAACAAAGAATGGATAGTTTTATTCATATTATAAGGTACGAAACTTCGTCGTGGAGAAACCGTGTTAAAAATCACTACAGACGATTTTCGTTTACTGATAAAAAAGCTAATCTTGGTGTAAAAAGGTATTCCGGACCCAATGGGACAAGTTTCGTCGAAATCTGAGGTCGTTTGAAAAAATTTCCCTTATAAAACCAGAAATAAACACGCTTTTAATTTTTTCACGATCACCAGCTAAATCAAATCAACTTGAAACCTTGATATCTTGCAATAACTTTTCGATACGAACCCAACGGCACTTGTTTCGTCGCATTCTGAGGCTGTTTGCCCGATAGGCTGTTTTTACCCCGAACCGCCCTACCTTTTTAACGCCAAATTTCTCGATCTCTAAAAATAACAAACTATATACCTATCCTAACTCTAATCGACGATACGAACTCAACGGGACTGGTTTCGTGGCCTAATTCGATCGTCTGTTCAAGTTGCACTCAAATATCCCTATATTGAATTAATTACGCGCTATAGTAATTATATGGGCGTTTACGGCTACCGTGGTCATATACGACATCGGTTTTTCACGCAGTTTGATTTTCTGACAATAATTTAACGATACGGTTCTAATGAAACTGGTTTCGTCGAAAACAGAGTCCGTTTGCAAAACGACTATTTTAAAGGCCTATAATTTAATAACGATTTTCCATAGCGACTATTTCAAAATTTGATTTGGCCATAAATATCAAACTATAACACGAAATCTGGATTTTTCTCTTTCATATGAAAATTATCGTCAATACGGTTCCAACGTGTCTTGTTTCACAGAAATCCGACTTATATCGAATCATGTATTCTCAATTGAAGTTCAAAACTTCATTTCACGAACTGCACGCCATTTTTGAGCTCGTTTTATATTATATAAATAAAATTAATGTTCAACTTCGTATTATTATCGAATTAAATATTAAATTCCATTAATATTCCCAATATAATATTTAAAATAAATAAATTAAATATTTAATGGTCAAAAACACGGGTCGTTACATTTTAACTCTATCATATGGAACTTCAACATGGTATGAAGTAGAAGCCAGGATGGATTGATGTATCTAGAAGCTCGCATGGTTAACTCCAGATTTAATTTTGTTTCAAGAATGGCAAGTAAGCAAAGTTTGTTCTCAGTGATAAGAGTTATATATTGATCTAGTTTAGTACCTTTGTAGCATCCTCTAATATTCCATACCCCTATAGCTTTCCTCATTATTAAACTGTAGGGGGTCTTATAATATTATTTTTCAAAATTTATCCGATTGAGCCAAACTTTCCTGAAGCCCATTATAAAAATAAATAAGACAATTTGGATAATAAAATCGAGTTAAAATACTTTCAGGATACCCAAACCGAATTCACTTTCCAAAGTTACCATTCACTTTTAAAATAAAATCTAAAACATGCCTTAATTACTTGAAAACTGTTTCAAATCGATTTTTTACTATTATGAAAAGTATTCGTAATTATTTAAACTAGCTTTCCAAATCGTTTCAGATTCAAAAGTCAAACTTTTATTTTTCACTTAATATTTTGTTAATAAAATATCCAATTAGTTCCCAATTTGGAAGAAAACTCATCAAACATTGTTCCAAACCAATTTTCAACCAAAATATTAACTTTTGTTCAAATGGTTTAATGTGTCGTCAATACTCAATTAACATTTGTTAATCATCAAACAACATATCATGGCATTATCAGCCTAAGTGTCGAGGTCTTCTACACTTAAACATTGTTCCAAACCAATTTTCAACCAAAATATTAAGTGTCGTTAATAACTGATTAGCTGTTATTTTCTAGCCAATTAATATCAAAACACATCCACATACAACATATAAAATTATATACCCATACATGTTCCTACTCATATCCTTGGATCAGAAATCAAGAAGCTATGTAACAAGAAGATCAGATTGGTTAAAGTACAATGGAGAGAAGACCGCGAAGATGCGACGTGGGAACCCGAAGATAGGATTCACGCTTCTTATCCTTTTCTTTTTGAAAGTACGTTCTTGACTTCTTTTCCAAGCTTTTACTTTGATTTTCTTCTATCATTCAAGTTTATTTATCCTATCATTCGAACCTATCGATCCTTAGGTAGAATCCAATAGCTAGAAACATGTTGTGATTGATGGTTGCAAGTGTTTGCTAGTAGTTGCCCATGGATGCATATACATACACTAGGCACTAGATCATCTCAATCACTTACATATTGCATATGGATGTATATATGTTCATTTTAATGGATGGAAATGGGTGAATCATCATATGGATGTTGCATATGGATGAATGATTGTGCACACATATAGAGTTTATGTTTTATACTAGGATTATTTGCATACATTTTGGACTCATGGCACAAACATGTATTGCATTAAGGAGGTCAGCTGAATCAGTCAACCGCTTGATTTTCGCATTAGTGTAAGGACATATACACACAACAGTTTTGCATATGTTCATACAAGCACTAGAAATTTCTTAAGAACAATGAATGCCTATGAATGATGGATGAGTAGACGGTTGTAGATAGATGTTAGGATAGTAACATTCTTCTTAACTTGGAGTTTTCAGGGACGAAATCCTTTAAGTAGGGGAGAATGTAACACCCTAAAATTTAATATACTGTAACCATGCTTAATAGATAATAAATTGGGAATAAATTAATTAAATATCTAGACTTATGTGAAACCAACATTACCATTGTGTTCGCCTCAGAATTATGGCTTAGATAGACCCCAAGTTTCCCAAAAAAAAAAAAACAGATAACATATGAGGAAGTTATGGGCAATAGAAGTTTGTATACATATAAGGAGCTTATATGTAAATATAAAATAAAAATAAATCTAGAAAAATCAAACGAACGAAGCGGGAAAATAAGAGATAACCAGGACCATTATGGGACGACCATACTCTGCTTGGGTCGACCCATGGTCGGCTGGGTCAACCCTAGGGTCGACCCCAGGGGTAAGTGGGTCGACCCACAACAGATCTGGATGGATTCATACTTCGAATCTGGAAGATTTTTTGACTATATTCATTGCTGACTCAGCACTATGTGTACGGTTAAGATTAAAACCCTAATATATAAAGGCTGAGGTTGACTATGTGAATCTATAAATTGGTGGCTTCTCCCATTCTGATTTACACCATTTCTTCATACCTTCTCCCTCTGTAAATCTATTCTAAAAATATAAACATATAATGAGGGAATGCTGCTGAGGACTGGATTAAACAGAGACAACATCAGGACTTGCATACATATAACTTGGATTGGACTTCTTCTACGACATAGTGTTATATATTTATAAGAGATATATTCTCTTCTTCACCAAGTCCCACTGTGAGTTCCTGTCATTTACAGATCCGATTTCTTAGACTTTAAACATGACAGTGAAATAAAATTGGATTCGGATCTACAATGTTAGTAAAATAAATGTTATACTTTTTTTCGCTGTTAATCACTTCTACCATTATGATCAGTAAAACATATGCCTTTGATGTTGGATAATTAACAAGTTATATGTATTTATCTTCCTTTTTCCATTTTCTATGTTTTATGTTTATTTCCAGTTTTGCCTACATGCCTATGTGATTTGGTTCTATTCTCCTTCCTCTATTTTCCCTTTTTATTTTATGCCAAGCCTATGCCTTTGGAAGCTTAGGTTATACCCGATTAGAGTATGCGTATAATTAGGGCAATATTGAACAACATCAAAAGAGGAATTTAGGCATGTTATTAAATTGAGACTGTTATATAATTTGGAAAAAAGAATAATATACACATGTTTAGACTTGTTGTAAAACTGATAAAAAAGGATAATGTGTATATACTTGCTGTAAATGGATAATATGCATAAACCTGTATATGTGGTAAATTTGAGAACATTGTTGATGAATAATATGTGTATAATTGGACATGTTAAATTTGACTTAAAACGAACATTAAGTGAATGACATGTTAAGAATAGGGTAAGTACCAGATGTAGGTTAATAAACTGAAATGCTGCGGGAATTGTATGCATCTGGGCAGGTGTTTTGGGATAGGGTTGTACACACATGATGACATGTAATAATTACAACCATGCTTATTAGTAAACCTAAACCTTCTATGTTAAATATGAGTATTAATAAGCTAAGAGGTCCATCATCTGCTGTTGTATCGAGTCTTGGGGACTCTTAAATCCTAGTTTTGGGGGTATAAGCTTAGGGGGCTTGGCTTGTGTCAATATGTTGTTTGGAACTCATATCGGCCAGTATCCCTGTTGGTATCTTATTAGACGGGGCATCGCACTAGGTAGGGTCCAGGGCACGCTTTACTAAACTGGATAATAAGAGGTTCACATGGGGGTGGGTACGGGAGCGTTTCGGTGGAGCCATGAGCATGCATGAGTCCGACTAAGGAAGATAAGGCACTATAACACCAGTAAATTGGTCTGTGTTATATAGTTGTTGGGTTAGGAGTGATACACCCTACTGTCGAGGATGGCACAGGGAATTTACGTAGTAGGGAGCAATCGCTCGGGTAGTAATTAGGGTACACCTAATCCTGCTGTTGTGTAATTAGGTTAACACCTAATATGGTTATATAATTAGGGTACGCCTAATCCTGCTGTTTAATCCTACTGTTTATTTCTGCTGTTAATCCTGCTAATATGTAATCATGCTAAACTTGTTATACTAGTATTGGTGCAGACATTACCCGTTTTTAGGATATAAATGTGAAGCATTACTCGATCATAGTATATTCCTGTTATTCTTGTCTATCGTGCTGTTCTGTTTAGTTTATCTGTTACCTTTCATGACACTGTACCTTTCCCATCCAGTTTTATTTACCTATCTTGACATTTCTATTTTATGCACATTTGTAAATAACTGCAACTCGCCAGACTTTATGTCTGACCCTTTTTCTTTCGCCTCTTTCTTCCTTCCTCCTCCCCTCTCCAGGTCCTCAGTGACTAGGATTTCTCTTATAGCTTGGACTTGGATCTCTTGAGATGTACTGTTTTGATTTTCTCTCTACTTTAGTATGACTTTTGGCAAGGGATATGATTTTATGTACTCTGATATTTTGTTTTATGATGTGACTTATGAGGCAGATTTGATGTAACTGGTTTTATGAGACTATGCTTTATTTTGAATAACGAAGTTTAAAATTTTCCGCTGCTTATTTTATCTGTCTTGTAAATTTTATGCAATGTTTACCTATTGCGCTTCATGAAACTTAATGCATTCTCTTATGAGTGACATTAACGGACGTGGGGTGTCACACTTGTCCTAGGGACAAGTCGAATTATAACATGGGTTGTAATAAATGAAAAAGAAAACTTATTAATAAACCTTAATTAAGAGAACTAAGTTAATAAGTAAACACCAACAGGTTGTGATGACAGTGTAAGACATGGCTATGATTAAATAAGAAGGAATAAAGTAGGCTTATTACTTGTAGGCCTATGAAACGAAATAAGTTGTACCTAATTATATATTAAGTAACATATTAATAGAAAAAAATGTGGAATTAAACATTAAGTAACTTGTAACTGTAAAACATATGAACAGTGATGTAATGAACTTGACATGGGAAAACATTGTAGATTATAGTCGTCAATTACAACCTAGAAATATAACAACAAGTTATATTGGGCTTATTAAATGAACTTAGGTGTGCTAAGTTAAACTTGTCTAATTAATAAGCTAATCTTGAAAAGGGTATGTTCTAATGAGATACAAGGGGATCAGGGAGAACTTAATAACGTGGATAAAAAGCTAATATGAGGATAATCAAGTTTGTTAGCAATTTGATAAGATAAAACAAGCGCGTGATTAAAATATTAGACTTTGGATCTAATAACACGTTAGTGTGATGCACTTAGAGCAGTCCGCACGTATGAAGGTGAAGAACCCAACGGGGTAGATCATCGTGGTGTCTAAAGACACTAGAGGAGCACGTCCATCTGATTATTTTGCTTGATATTCTGTCTGATTGCTCTGCAGGACTGGAGGGAAGCACACGACTTCTACGTGACGTGGTAGGGTACTCCATAGTGGTCCTCTGTGCCGTGCATGCTCAGGCTATACTCTTACAGGCTTGGTCTACGCAGTACCACCCAATGAGTATACCTTGACTGCAATTATAGTTTGGCAGTCAAAAGGCTGTGGCGAATGACGTTAGGTGGTTCGGCGGTTTTCCCCGGGAGAGGCGGGTCAGGACCAATACAGGATAGTAATCGTTGGGTACCTGTCATCGGCAGTCAGTGTAATTCGGAAAGACTAGAGCTAAACCTATAGACCATCGATTCTTCCACTATCGAGACGTTGGTTGCAAAACACGCCAAATTGGATGCTAGATTGTTTGATAGGGGAACGTCACTTAGCTCTTGGTGTAGTCTTTCATTAGTTAAGGGAGGGGTCAAGGTGAGGCTATAGCCAATGTGAAAATGCAGACCATACTCCGGATATCTGTATTATAGGTCCAATGAAGCAGACCTTTACAGATATGGAAAGCTCCCGACCAAGTTCCATGCATTGGATGCAGCCCTATTACGAGACTCGGGATACAGTAGACAATACGTTCGTGTGAGGGTCTAAGTACAAGCACTGGGTGGTGTATCGTAGACAATAGGGTGTTACTCCATGTTGAGACTTGATTCGACCGAGGAGTTTGGATACGAAGATTCGTACGCATATGTGGCATATCGATGATGGTTCTATGCGATTACGTGGCGTAATGACTTGGATTTCCGTACGTTATTCAGCATAGGATGTATACGCTTTCGTGGCATGACGATGTAGACCGTAAAAGGAGGATACTATAGGGAGTACCTTAAGATGTGGGGGTATAACTACATATATACTACATTAGGCCATCTAGTGAGAAACAAATGGGTATGACGTGAATGCAGAGACTTAAATGTTGTTAACCCAAATAATCTAATAAATAAGAAAACATAATTGAACAGTATATGTTGGGTTATTTCAGAATGTATAATTTGTCCAATCACCAGAACTTTGTGTTCTGACCCTCTGCTCATAACACACTCGCAGGTTAGGTTTATGACAGAGATTTGATAGCTTTGGATACTGATTAGACAGTATTACTACTCCAATAAGACTATATTTGATTACATTATATTTTATCTATTCCGCTGTGAGATGCTTACTGAGCTCTGATATATTTATTATCTCTGTCTTTTCTACATGATACCATATAAGTCTACTCGAATTTTGATAGATTGAGATTTTTAAAAAAAAAAAAAATCGGTCTATCGAAATTCGGATTGTTACACGTTGCAAAGAGAACCTGTGTTAGATCAACTACTTGACAAATATTTGCAATATAGGCACAATTTTGGTGTCCCTCTGAAGAAATCAAAATAACTATAGTCTTAATGAAAGATTATGATCTAAAGACTAAAGCCCTAATTCAAGATCAACTAGTGCAATGATAGGAATCAAAATACAAGTTTTTCAAAAGTAACATATGTGATTACTGATTATAATAACAAATGGTACTGACAAGAAAATAAGGGAAATTAGAAACATGCCGTTATGATCCAAGGTTTGCAGCAACTTAAGAATATATTTTAGCAATAATTGCAGACGTAGCAAATGAATTGGTAGTAGAATAGTAGAACAGAAGGGTTTATCAAAACCTTAATCTTAATGGTTGAGATTGCGCAGCCAAATGAATTAGAACCATCAGTTACATGTGGTAGCTTCAAAGATTGAATCATTTTTGGATAGTTAAGAAAATACATTTTTTAGGAAGGCCAATGAGATTGTGACAGATGATGAAGATATTAATTACGTGAGCAGAACTCATCCTTTCAAAATTAGACTCAAACCTCAACCCCTTGCAAATTTCATGAGACAGGTAACCCTTTGATCTTTCAGACCGAAATCAAATTTTGTCTTTCAACATCGAAACAATTTTGTTTACCACTTAGTCTAGATGACTCAAATTATCAAGCCTGATTTTCAAAAGCTTTAGGTAGTGTTTGATTTAAAAATTATTTTGTGTTTTCGGTTTTCAGTTAATATGTCAAAAATGAGAAGAATGAAGTAAAGACGAAGAGGATCAAAAAAAGACGTAGGGGACCACGGTGGAGATGAATGAATAATGTAAAAATGAATTTAGTTTCATGCTTATCTTGTTTCTCAAAATATGGAAAATGAAAAAAAGTTATTTTCTATTTTATGTATTAACTTTATTTTCTAAATCATTCGTTTTGTACAATATTGTACATCGTACACATTTTTGTATGAACGAAAACTCAAAACTAAAAATGGTAAACCAAACACTATCTTAACCTGTGGGTCTCAAATTAACCTTTGCCTTTCAACACTAAAGCAATTTTGTCTATCAATTAGCTTAGATGATTTCAAGTCTCAAGCTTGATTTTCAAAAGTTTTGACTTCTTGGTTTGAGATTAAACTTAGCCTTTTGGCATCAAAACAATTATGCTTATCACTTAGCCTAGATATCATCAAAATATTTTTGACCTCTCAACTTCTACCCTTTTAATTTCAAAAGCCTTCAAACGATGTCTACAAAAAAAAAAAAAAAAAAAAAAAAAAAAAAAAAAAAAAAATCCTTTTAGCCTCAACTCACAAGCAACAAGCCAATGTCATGTCTGAAAAGAAACAATCTATTTTGATGATGAGAGAACCGAAACAGAACATATTCTACTTCCCTACATTATAGCTCGTAAAAACTCATTAATAGCGGAAACGTCTATACTAATTACAATAAACCTCCCAACAAATCGAAGACTGACCAAGGAAATAACCTAGTTAGACCAAAGTCACCAAACCTAATCCGACTGGGATGCATAATCCAACCTCAACAAGACAACCAAACATCAAAACTATAGACAACATATTTGCAATATGCATAACAGAATTTGCAAATTTTCATCACAAAACACTTGAAAATTTCTCTACACAAGTAATCTTGGCATTATAGCAGTTCTCCACACCACATTTTGTGAGTTCATCTTATTTATTTAACTAATGAGTAAAAGGTACAGCGAGTAAACGTTTGAACCAGGAATATCACCCATGTACCAGGGAGGAAGGATGGATAAATCAGCTGCATTTCTACTGCTCGTATTTGCTAAAAAATGAACTCAATTTTAGATGTTATCTTGTAATCCGCATGCCATATTTGCTGGTACTGCTACATCGATCATCTTAGGATAGGCCAACTTTAGATCTATTTTGAAAATACAAGATAAAAATGCGTCATCACTTGCGTTTTCCAAGTTGTACAGTTAATGAATATTGATGGAATAGAATCACTCACTTTCCATTATATTCTTGAATGATTCCTGCATTAAGAATTAGAAGGACATTCAGAAAACAGGCAAAGAAACCAGATATATTTGAAGAGAATTGATTACTTAACAAGATTCACATTTATTTTCTTTTCTTTTCTTACCTCGTCCTTCGATAAACGAGGATTGAGACGCTTTTCTTCTCCAACTGTGCTAACCTGCATCGATTAATACTTAAATATACAGAAATTCAGAAAATGCATGTCATGGTGTCACATGCAGTTATTAACGGTTTGTATCGTAGTTTCGAAGACCGAACCATAAGTTCAATCGTGTTGGTACAAGATCAAAGGTTATAATGGTTCAACAAGTCATACTATGAGAACCATGCAGATTGTTATTTTCTATTTTTTGATTTAAACATAAAATTATTTCAATTAATGTTAAATTTTTAACCAATTATAATCATTATGTTGACTTTAAAACGGTTATTTTGGAAAATTTGATAACAAACATTAATTGGAATCATGGTATAACAATTTCTTTTGAGCAAAAGAGTAGACTTCTTAATTTTAACGATAAACGAGGCTTGGTTCAATAATGATTTATAAAATATACACTAACAATATATCATGTCGTCAAAGATTGACAAGAAAATCCAATAATTTGATAGTTAAAGTTGTGAAATTATTTGTTGATTGGTTATGTAAAAAAAAAAAAAAAGAAGAAGAAGAGTGAAGCAATTGTTTTTTCTCAAATTTAAAGAACCATGTGGCTCAAAGAGGTTGATCGAATTTTTTTTGAAGGGTTTCAAAGTTAGACCACGGTTTCATATATGTGCAAGATTATTCTATTTTCAAACCTGTAGCTCTTGGAGGTCGAATGTTAATCGCAATCGAACCGCGATTCAGTTGGGTCTTCAAGATACTGGTTTGTACCAATTCCATCATATGGTTTTTTCCTACTCCCTCTCCTCTCTATTATTAATAGTCGGACAAATTTTTGAAGTAAGCTTATGAAAATAACTTATTGTAAAGATAGACATGTTTCATAACTTATTATGAAACTAGGTCTGTTCTGAGTTAGGTTAAGCTATGCGAGTTCTGAAAACGCACATAAACAAAAGTGTACATGCGCGCATTTTCAGAACGCGCATTTTTTTTTGTTCATACGCATTCTGAAAACGCTCATGAACAATTTCGTTCATGCGCGTCTTTGGAATGCTCATGAACAAAAAAAAATTAAAAAAAAAGTTGCACGTTTTGAAAACGCGCATGAACAAAATTGTTTATGAGCATTTTCAGAACGCGCAAGGCTTATTTGTCCTTGTACAAAACAGACCCAGTTTCAGAATAAATTATAAAACATACCTATTTTTACAATAAGTTATTCCCTGGAGCTTACTTCAACACTTTGTCCTTAATAGTCAGATACACTCAAATCTATCATCCTTCACCATCCAGAATAACCATTTCTTTCCTCCTTGGTGCATTTGTTGAATTTAGACTTAACTGATACTTTTATCCCAAAACAATAAAAACAATTCCTTATAATTAGAAGAAATAAGCATTAAATCCATCTCAGTTTTTTTTTTTATAAAATACATCTATATTTCCCACAAAAAAATAAAAAAAAATGGTGAAATTCATTGGGATATTGGGTTAATTTTACTAACTTGAACATGTGCTCTTGAAGTATATGTCTATAACTCATTACCACCTACAATACACATCTTGACAGTGATCTTAAACTTGAAATGGAAGAAGTAAAAAAGATATCCAAAAAAGAGGATGCATAAAATAATTTCTAAAAGAAAGTGATCCAAAACAAAACAAAAATTAGAAAGAGAGACGTGTCCCAAATTTCCACTTAAAAGATGCACTCGAACGAAGCTTTAGATGAAGCCTTTGCCTGTGTAATTAAGTGCTCATATTAGTAAGGAGATGCATGTTACTTCTTGTCATGCAAATCTCTCTCCTATTAATAAGCGAGAATTGCAATGAACTAAATTTTCTCCGTGCTTTAAAACTTTTGAAAATACTCTACACTTATCAACAAAAACCTAACATCAGTTTATAACATCCACCACCATTCCCTTCCCAACCACTGTTAACTTGCCACGAACACCACCAACAAAACTGCTTGAAATAAGGTTTTGTAACCACCAAAACTTTTGCACTTATAGTACACATCCGATTATTAATTTTTTATTAAACAAAAAGTCAATATTATTAACAATTAGATGAACGTACATGCGATTTACACTAGTACAAATTATAATAACTTAGAACACTTATTTTGACCATCTAACACGACATAAGTGACGTTTGCCAAATTCCTTGACTTCAAATACCAATGAAATGTTCTCTCTATAAAATATGTTATTGTGATATTACATTCAAATTTATTCGATTCTTTAACATACAGCGAGTAGATGAAGATTAAGAAATTACCATCGATTCATCCATAGAACTACTGTAACTTAAAAAATGCATAATATCCCATTTTATCTCTTTTCATTTAATTTCCTTCCGTTAATTTTGAAAACATTTAAGCCATAATATGAATGTCATAGCCACAAAAATGACAACATTTTGAAATTTCTAACCTGTTTAATGTCATAACTCGACATATCCCATTAACACTTATCATGGCGCTCGACTAGTCGTGATCGGGCCATCGACTTGAAGTCTCGACTTGCTTTTTGTATGAATTTTGGGCGCTTGGGTCAAAACTAATCGACTAATCCACATATATATTATCATCTGTCCAAAATTTATCCATACATGAGAAAAAATATATTTTGGTTTCTTTGGAGAAAAATAAGTGGTTGGTTTCTTGTTAAATAAAGTTGTATTACTCAAACTACTGGGTCTGATTTGTACACAATCACTAAAAATGGTGTTTTGTTGGAAAATACTATGATGTAACCGGAATGTCTAGACTGAACCTTGACTTTAATAAAGTTGTTAGTTCTGCTTATATGTTGTGTGATTTTAATAGTTGACATGCTAGACTTTGTCATGTTAATAAGTAACTTATCCATAACATGAGTAATATAAGATTAATCTCTAATGTATTAATAACTCATTTTGAAGAATGTGAATTTTATAGCCAAGCTTAAATAACAAAACCGCAAATAGTATTTAGAGAGTCAGAATCTTCAGATTTAATCCATTTCATGAACTTTATGGCATATTAACTAGAGATAGTAAATGTCTCTTTATTATATTTATTGATGACTATTTCGATTTCACTTATGTGTATCATATGAAAAAAAATGATGCACTAGATATGTATAAGTTATTTATTACTGAAATTGAAAATCAATTTAGCAAGAAAATTAAGAGTTTCGTAACAATGGAGAAACGAAATATGAATCTAATTTATTTTTTAAATTTAACAGTTCACATAGCGCAATTCATGAAAAAACTTCACCTTATTCATCTGAAATGGATAACAAAGCTGAAAGATAATTAGAACATTTACTAATTCCCTTGTAACTATTTTATTCAAATTGCTGCATTACATTGATGGGGAAATTTTACTGTTTGATTTGTATTACGCATAGTTCCTAAATTTAAGAGAAAATTTTCACATTTTAAGATTTTAAAATATCATAAACCTAACCTGTTTTATTTTAAAACCTGAGTTATTGCGCACATATTAGTATTTGGGATCTTACGAGAATTAAATTAGCAAGTAGAGCGCATAAATGTATTTTACTTGATGCGTAATCAACAACAAAACATGAGTCTTATGATTTGAATGTTTATGTTATTATCAACTCGATGTTGATTTCTTTGAACATAAATTTCCATTTAAATTGAGAAATAATATGAGCACATCTACTGCGGGCCAGTATTCCAATAATTAAAAATAATAAATATGATGAGAAAATAGAAATTGAACCTAGCAAAAGTAAAGGACATGGAATAACTCAAGATTACGATCTCAAAACTTTATGGTTATACACTATAAGAGGATCATGTTAATCTTAAAGAAGCTTTGTCTTTGTTAGATTCAGACATTTGGCAAAGAGCTATTAATGATGAAGTAAAATTTCCTGAGTCAAATAAAACATTGCATTAGTTGTCTTACGTTCAGGTTGTAAGCGGATATTTAAAAGAAACTAAAGAATGACGGTACTATTGATAAATATAATGTTCGTCTTGTAGTGAGGAAATTTAGGCAAAGAGAAAATGTTGATTTGCTAATGCTTATTCACCTGTTACTAAAATGACATATTTGAGTGTCAATTTTTCTCGTAATTTATGATTCATAAATTCATCAAATAGATGCTAAAGATGCTTTTTAAATGGTGAATCGAAAGAAATTACATGCACCAAATCAAAGGCTTTATCATCTCTGCTTAAGGACATAAAATTTGCAAAATTGGATGAATATATATATATATATATATATATATATATATATATATATATATATATATGATTTTAAATAGATACTAAATAATGGTATGAAAAATTTGATAATTTTGTTATATCACATGATTTCAAAGTAAATGCAAGAAATAAATGTAATTATTATAAATCTAAGACCAACATTTACACTATTATATGTGGAGGATTTACTTATATTTGAACCAAATATTCATGCTGTGAATTTTGTTAAACTCGTACTGTGTACTAACTTTAGTATGAAAGATCTTGTAGAAGTGAGTGTAATTCTTGGTATTAAGTTTTCGAGGTCTAAAAAGGAATTTCATAGGATCAGTCTCACTATATTGAGAATTTGTTAATTAGATATAATTACTCTGACTGTAAGCATGCTAGTACACTATATGATCATACTGTAAAACTATTTATGAACATCGATGAAGGTGTAAGGCAGTCTGACTATGCAAATATTATTAGCAGTACCTGGTTTGCCACCGGTTGTACAAGACACAACAGCGCGTATGTCTTGAGAATACCATGCAGGTTTACTAATAGACTTGGTATCGGCTAAATGCGTCATGCATAAAATGGATCATGAGATATTTTAAAAGAACCATGAACTTTGGTTACATCATCAAAAGTTTTTAATTGTCCATGAATGATATAGCAATGCAAACAGAAAAACTCTATCTGATGGCTCCAAAGCAACAAGTGGTATATTTTTAGCATAGCACGTGCAGCTGTTTCTTGAAAATTTAAAAAACTAAGTACATTGACTCAATCCACCATGGTACCACTAACTGCATCTAGTAAACCGATTACTTGAGAAATCTACTAGCTGAGGTCCCACTATGAGTAAAACCGGCTGTGCATGATCTATTGGTAAAGTTGAGAATCGTTATTATATCAATAAGAGATGACAAACAAGTCGTAAGCAATACCGTGAGAGAGTTTGGCTGATCCTTTAGTAATATCTTCAGGAACTATTAGAGTGGATTATAGATGTGAATTTGGATGATCCTTTAGCAAAAAAGATTAGCCAGGAAAAATATCCTAATATCTAAAAGAATGACAACGTTGCCCTTAGAATGACGAGCCACCACTGACAATGGAAACCTGAATAAAAGACTAAAGATCCCAAATAATAGGTTCAATGGATAATAATAAGTTGTGATGTGACACGAGTTGAATATGTCATATTCCAAACATAGAAACATGTATTCTTGAAGTGATAAGAAGATAAGTTGATAACAATTCTTACGAGAATTATACTCCATGTGTACATTGTGCAGTGCAGTGCAAGCTAAATAGTATTACTCTTGATAGATTCATTTATGTGAAAGTGCAAATGATGTTGTTCTCTATGAAATTTTGGGGAAAACATTTCTAGAACATTTACTTAACTGAGATAGGCGTGCACAGACTTTAATTGCATAGGTCCTAAAAAGGTAGCATGACTTAATGTCAGAGATAGAGTTCAGAACTAAATGTCACTCTAATATAATTGGAATATACACATAAATATATACACACACATACACCACCACCTCCACATATCCACACTCTTTTATAGTACCACATCTTGGGAATATATATATATATATATATATATATATATATATATATATATATATATATATATATATATAAGTATTGTTCCGAGGCACCTCTGATTCGTAGCACCCCTACCCTACCGTGAGCTATACTAATCCAAATCTAACAAGATTTTGTAAATGTTCAACTCATATATATATATATATATATATATATATATATATATATATATATTATTATTATTATCTATGCAAAATTTGAGCTCTGTTAGCCTACTTTGTGGATTAGGTTACACAAAGTTAAAGGACCAGTTGACAAAGAATGTCGACTAGAAGAATGCACGCTAGAGGTTCGGATCGGATCGGAGACCCTGAGCTAAGTCAACATATTTCAAAGCAGAAGATAAAGGTACAGGGACGGAATTAGATCGGATTCACCCGCTCCGCTCCCCCTTTTTTCCACACGACCGATCCGAATCAGAAACTGCATCAGTAGCACCCCACAATTCCCTGAAAACTCGGAGCGGTTAGGCAACTACTTCCCCACGTTCACCCACTATGTAGATGTGATATCACCATCATGTTCTATCCGAACCCGATTCTTATGGGATGATTGCCACGTATATCCGAACCGGAGCCATTCCAGAGAGCTGTTTCACCTATAAATATGCCATCAAGCCTCATTTGGAAGGATCTTTTAGCAAATTCAGAGCTCAAACTCCCTTGTCAACCGAATTTCACAACTTTACTCAGATCATCATCACAATTTGAAGTGAAAATTCATAAACATTGAGTGAAATTATCCATTGTAAAAGTGAGATTGGGTGATTATCATCATTATTCTTGTATTTGAATCATTCAGCAACAAAGTATAAAGACATAGGCTTTTTAACGCCGAACCACTACAAATTGTGTGTTTTCTTCATTTTCTTTTTATTACATTTAGAATCATCCTTAGCTTGGGTGTTAGAGTCATTTTTGGATCTAACATTTTTATGCTTTCACTGAGAGGTTCTCAAATTCTCTACATTTTGGGCTACCATTTTATTATTTGGGTTTGTATATCCAAAGAAGATAGTTCGTACAATCAATATTGTTGAAGTTTTCTCCAGAGAAGTCTCAAGATTTGGCTACTATGACTAAGGGAAAAGGAATAGAAGTGCAGAATGCGCGGGAAAGTGAGATGGGAGATGATCAACAGGCTATGGTGGTCACCAGATCAAGAGGACAGAGCTCCGCAGTTAACCGATCCAACAGGGCCTCTCCGATCCGACCCGACCCTGATGCTCCGAACCGTCTAGCGATGGAAACCCGATCCGATCCGGTCCCCAGAACGCTACTGGAGCCTCTCCTCCGATCCGAACCACTAGGACAACGTCGGGCTGATCCGAGCCGAACATGATTGAGGGTGGAAACTCTACTCGAGCTCCTGCAAATGCTCCGTTACCGCCTGTACCAGTAGAGGATCAGCCTACTCCCAATGCACTTGTCACCCACCGAGATTTCTCGCGTTTGCTTGATATGCTGGAGAGTACTAGAGACGCTCTTGAAGCTCATAAGCAGGATATCGTTCTTATGCGCGAAAACATGAGGGATATGAGCAGGGAGATAAGCGAACTTCATAGACAAAGGGTGTCCTCTCCGGTTCGTCAACCTACTATGGACCATTCATCATCTTCTGATGAAAAACGCCCACGTGAAAGGAGGCCATATGAAAGGCCCAAAAATCTTGGCTAGCTGACATTCAGATCTTTGGGATCCCATGAGGATGCAGCCCATGTGCTGGGGCCCGACGATCCAAGTTTAAGAGAAACGATGCTGTTACCAATGCGAGGATCACACGTCCTCCCGAGAGACCCAAATATTACTAATCCTATTCAGGGAAAACTCTTTCAACCTGTTCATCCTGTGAATGACCAAGATCGCAGGAGGCGAGGAGATTCAGTTACCAATCAAAACCCAAGAGAGTCACCAGAAGTAGGTGATAGGCGCTTGAGAAGAGAAAGGAGTAGGAACCTAAACCAGCTCTAACTAATGCCGAAGTAGAAGCTATGATACGTCAAATTATGGCCGATAGCCGCCGATATACCAATGAAGACTGGGGTATTGAGCATAGTTTTACTGATGACATACTGAACTTCCATTTTCCTCGCCGATTCGATTTGCTATAGATGGATCGATATTCTGGAAGAACAGATCCGAAACAAAATCTGATGAGATATGCGTGGTATATGAACGTCGCAGCTGCACCTGACGCTGTAAAATGTAAAGCCTTCCCAATATATCTAGAGGATGTAGCACTAATGTGGTTTACTCAACTTCCCCCGCGATCGGTGTCGAGTTTTCAAGAATTAAGTGAGCTTTTTATGAAGCAGTTCCAACTCCATTCCCATAGAGCTAAAAGTGCTATCGAACTGTGCAGAATTAAACACCCCATGGAGAATCTCTGAAATCATATTTGGACCGCTTCAACCAACTAGTTACGGAAATAAGCGATCCTCACGAACCGACAATTTTGATGGCCTTGATCGAAGGAGTTGATCCAGATACTGAGTTCGGAGGTTACTTAGCTGGGAAGCCACCACTGACTAGGTAGGCTTTCTATGAAAAAGAAAATATCCGTCTACGGCGAGAAAAGATATACGCCAACCGAAAGAGAAAACCTGATGGAGCTTCAAGAAAAGATATTCAAAGTAATGTTGCTGTAAAGCAATCTGGTGAAAGTTCGGGGAAAGTTGAGGTAAATGTTGGCAACAAAAATGAAGGAAGTAATAACAGGAATGAAAACGGCAATAGGAGGAACAGAAACCGAGGAAATAACTTAGACAAAATGCCTCGATTCCAAACCTTCGAAAACTACACACCACTAAATGACACATTGGAAAACATCTACCTAGATACTTACAATGTCTTACAATATAAAAAGCCTCCGCCCCGAGACTCTTAGGGGAAGGAGGCAGCTACTGGAAAGTTTTGTTTGTTTCATGGAACTCATGGATATTCTACCAATGAATGTCGGCATTTTAGAGACGTTGTCGAAAAGCTGCTGCGAGAAGGAAAGTTAGACGAATACAAGATTGCTCCAAGAGACGGGCAAGTCCCGAATCAAAATCAACCTGCTCCTAATTCCACCTCTCAACAAAAAGGTAAATGAATCGTTATCAATACTATAGTAGAAGGACCTCACCCCGCTGCCCATAGCTTTAGGGCTATAGACAAATATGTTAATGCGGTTAACCAACTTAGAGTGGAAGAATGCATTAATCTCGAAGACATCTCCCCGGTGAAGCAACAGAAAACGATGTCAGATGATGTCATATTTCGTAATAGAGATGATTCTGGAATTGAATCACCCACAGAGGACCCGTTGGTAATTACTACCACTATTGGTCCAGCTTTGGTTCACAAAGTGTTGGTAGATAATGCGAGTTCGGTTAATATTCTCTTTAAAGAAGCATTTGATCAGATGAAACTTGAACCGAAAGACTTGAAGCCTTGCGAGGGTTGGATATGTGGCTCAATGGAGCATCGACTGCTCCAATGGGGTATGTGGAATTTGTCAGTGACATTGGGACAAGGAGATCGCCGGAGAGTGAGAATTCTCCCATTTATAGTTTTGGACATTGAATCACCCTATAATGCCTTTTTGGGCCGATCGGCCCTTGCAGAATTCAGGGCGTGCATTGCGCTCTAGTGCTTATTGCTGAAATTCTCAACCGAAGCAGGAGTGGGAGTAATGAGAGGTGATCAAGCCACTGGATGGGCTTGTTACATGGCTAAACTAAAGACATTGATGAAGGGATTGAGCATTGAAGCTAGAGGTACCGCTTCCGCTATAAGGGAGGGTTCAGCATAGCAACTAAAGGGACCATCCCCGAGGGAGTCGCCCAGAGAACTGCCCAAGCACATAGATCCCAGAGAGGATGAAGAGTCTGGAAACAGAAAGACGACCCTAAATGAAACGACTGTGGATATCTCCATTGACGATGTTGATCCGACGAAGGTATTGAAGATCGGATCTCAGTTGGATCCGCTCTGAGCCAAGGAATTTATTGACTTCTTAAAGGAAAATTTGGATGTGTTTGTCTGGACTCATGCTGACATGTGTGAGATATCTCCCTCCATTATGATTCACTCATTGAGCATTAATCCAACGCATCCACCCGTTAAACAAAAGAGGCGTATGTTAGGTCCAGAGAGGTCGGCAGGCCTAAAAGAAGTGGAGAAGTTGAAAGATAATGGGTTCATTAGGGATTCGACGTATCCCTACTGGATATCAAATCCTGTTTTAGTCAAGAAATCGAATGGAAAATGGCAAATATGCATCGATTTTTCGGATTTGAATAAGGCATATCCAAAAGATAGTTTCCCACTTCCTAAGATCGATCAGCTAGTGGACTCAACAGCCGGACACGAACTTCTTTCCTTCATGGACGTATACTCATGATATAATCAGATCCCTATGCATGTGCCAGATTAAGAACACACAAGTTTTTTAACAAACTTGGGATTGTATTGCTATGTGGTTATGCCGTTCGGACTAAAGAATGCGGGAGCCACGTATCAGCGTCTGGTAAATCGAATGTTCTACAACAAGATTGGGAAAACCATGGAAGTTTATGTGGATGACATGCTCGTGAAGTCCAGGCAATCCTCTAGTCATACACAAGATCTAGTGGAAATGTTGACATTTTACGGAGATACGGGATGAAATTGAACCCTTTAAAGTGCTCATTTGGGGGCAGCATCTGGAAAATTCTTGGTTTCATCGTGAGTTCTCGAAGGATTGAAATTAATCCTAGCCAGATAGCGGCAATAAGAAACATAGAAGAACCACGAAAGATTAAGGACGTTCAAATCCTAGCAGGGAAGGTCACTGCATTAAGCAGATTCATTTCCAAAGCCACAGACAAGTGTGTCCCATTCTTCGACTTAATTAAACGGGGGAAACGTAGTTTAGAATGGACTCCAGATTGTGTTGAGGCCTTCCAAAACTTATTTGACTTATTGGAGAAACCCCCAATATTGTTGAAGCCAGTGGATCACGAAGATCTGTTCATTTATCTGGCTATGTCATCTCATGCTTTCAGTACAACTCTGGTGCGTGAAGAAGACAAGGTCCAAAAGCCAGTATATTACGTAAGTAAGAAGTTAGCAGCTGCGGAACGCAATTATCCGAGAATAGAAAAGTTTGTTTATAGCCTCTTAAAAGCTCCGTCATTATTTCCAAGCTCACCCGATAATCATATATACTGATCAACCTCTAAGACAAGTATTATAGAGACCCGAAGCATCGGGACGATTACTTAAGTGAAATATCGAGTTGAGCCAATCTGATTTGAATTTTCAACCAAGAAGGTCAATAAGGGGGCAGGCTCTAGCCGACTTCATTGCAGAATTTACAATTCCCGAAGAGGAAATAGTGGATGACAAAGTTGTTACTTCAGAGCATAAGTTAGAGCTTAGTCCATGGAAATTATATACGGACGGAGCCAAGAACGATCGAAGGTCCGACGCCTGGTTGTTTTAACCACTCCTAAAGGACGATCCATTTACTACGCTTTACGATTGGAATTTTCCACCACCAACAACGATTCCGAGTACGAGGCCCTGATTGTCGGGCTGAAACTCCCCAAAGAATTGAGAGTAAAAACATTGGACATATTTTGTGACTCCAAAATAGTTGTCTACCAATTACAGAAGGAATTTATCACCAGGGGACCTCGACTTGTTACCCATCATGAAAAAGTAGAAGAGTTACTGAGCAACCTGGAGCGTTATAGCATAACACACATTCCGAGAGCAGAAAATCAGAAGGCAGATCGTCTGGCTAAGTTAGCAAGCTCTGACAACCATAAGGAAACCAAAATGGTCCCAGTAGAGACATTGGAATCACCAAGCTTTGACCAAATGGAAGTTAAATTAGCCTTGGAAGCCGAGTCAGAAAGGGAGTCACAGATGACGCCAATTAAAAACTTCATTAGAAGCGGAACCGTCTAAGAAGAGCGAGAGACGAGCTGTAACACATAAAACTGCAAGATACATTTTACAGGACGACGTCCTCTATCGACAAGGATTTTCTATGCCTCTGTTGCGGTGCATAGCGCACGACGACATCAAACGTGTACTGAAAAAGGTACATGAAGGTGCAGGGGCGGATGCACTCTAAGCCCAGCAAGGGCCAACGCCCTATCTGGGATTTTTTTTTTCTGGCAACAATAACCTCCTTCTGAGGTCTTGCCCTAGCTGGAAAGGGAAACCAGGCCCTATCTGAAAGCTTGCACGCCACATTCTGGTCATATACTAGCTCATTTGTTGTAGCTTAGTGTATACTGATATATATATAGAAAATTTTGATCAGCTTTTGGAGTATGGGACTTTTTGGCCCTAGCTCATTAAAATCTCTAGCTCCGCCACTGTGAAGGTGAGTGTGGAGATCATACCGGGGGTCAAACTCTGACAAAGAAAGTATTGCAGTATGGTAATTTTTGGCCTACCGTGAATAAAGATGTAGTTGATCATTCACGACGCTGTGACAAATGTCAAAGATTCGCTAAAGTTCCGAGAGCACCTTCAGGACATCTCAAATTGATGGTCAGTCCTTGACCGTTCGCGATGTGGGGATTAGATATCATCGAGACCCTACCAATTGCAAAAGAAGGAGCTAAATACGCAATTGTAGCTGTGGATTACTTCACGAAATTGGTGGAAGCCAAACCCTTAACCACGATCACGGCAAGAAAAGTGATAAGCTTTGTGATCAGAAATGTTATTTGTCGATTTGGGATACCGAAGACCATCGTAACTGATAATGGAACCCAATTCAACAACGTGAAATTTAGGAACTTTTGTCAGAAGTATGAAATTGATAAAAGATACACCGTTGTGGCCCATCCGCAGTCAAATGGACAGCTCG
Source organism: Allium sativum (assembly GCA_030737875.1). Classification (NCBI taxonomy): domain Eukaryota; kingdom Viridiplantae; phylum Streptophyta; class Magnoliopsida; order Asparagales; family Amaryllidaceae; genus Allium; species Allium sativum. The sequence goes on along the minus strand of CM060910.1, from coordinate 897,686,430 downwards.
AAGCAATGAACAAAGTCATTAAATCTATTCTTAAAAAGCGGTTGGAGGGAGCGAAAACCATATGGGTTGATGAATTACCGCTAGCCTTGTGGGTCTATCGAACAACCTTTAAGACGGCTACTGGTCATACCCCCTTTTCACTCTCCTTTGGGTCAGAAGCGGTAATTCCAGTAGAGCTAGAAGTCCCCTCTCATAGGGTAACGTATTATGATCCAATGACAAACAAAGCACTCCTCTTAGAGTCCCTGGACATGGTTGAAGAGAAGATGGATGAAGCGGATTTTCGTGCATCGAGGCATCGACGTCAAGTGGCACGCTACTATGACAGAAAGGTTCGGTTTAGAACTTTCGAACCTGGAGACCTGGTGCCGAAGCGAGTCTTTCCACCTCCCTCTCATCTAGGCCCAAAGTGGGAAGGATCATTCACCATCCAACGGAAACTTGAAATGAGAGCTTTCAAGTTAACGACCGTGGATGCAGAAAAAATTCCTAGAGCTTGGAACGCTCAGCGTTTACGATGATATTTGACTTGAAAATTGAACTATTTTCTTTTGTTTCATAGGCTATGTAAAAGGCACGACTTGCCTAGAAAAGTCTGTTTATATGAACAAAGGATTACAAAGTGGATGTAGGCTATGACTTAGCTGAATCACTATAAAAATAACGTATGTCATTTATTTACCTGCATTATTTTTATTATTTCTTGCGATTTTTCTGCCCTAACTATGGAATATTAAACGTTAAATTGAACTTAAAAAGTTAAGGGCAATACACTTGCAGGGGCAAACGAAACGACCGTTTGCATAACGAAATGAATGAAACGAAAAGACAACGTTCCTAACTCTAACTCTCATGGATTGAGAGAGAGAGTATAAAGGACGGGAAGACGACGTCCTCCAAGACGTAATGGTGCACCCGAAAAGAGACCGCTTTGATGACACTCTAACATGTTTATGCGACAGGAGAGTATAAAGATGCTAAAAGAATAAGCATCCACGATAAAGGAAACTTGACCCTACCAGAGAGTTGGGAGCATTTAAGTGTCAAGACTAATCAAGCTTGAACAAAGCCTCAGCCAGACTACTTATTCAAGATTGATAGGGGCATATACATGCATATCCCCAGCATTTATTGTCTGTTGTCTAGTACTAACAATTTTAAATATGACATGTTTTATTTTGCATTTTAATTAAATGACGAATTTTCAGACATTAGACATTGCAGGAAATAAACTATTTTATTCACAAGTACGTGAATTTATACAGGAGAGCAAAACAAAAGATGCGAGGGTCGTGCTCGCTACAACAACAACGGGCCAGAAGATAAACAAAATAAAGGACAAAGTCAACATTTATTTGGACTTCGGAGTAGACTTTGCCTTCTTGGCAGCTTTAAGTTTTTCCTTCTCTCTTTTTCAGCATCGGTCCGAATCTGCTTTGGTTTCTTCTAACATACAACTGGAGCGCTGGGATCAGTAGAAGATTTCTTAGCAAGTTCTTCGTTAATTGATTTAGTTAAAAGTCTAACAACTAACTTTGACTTAGGAGGTATTGTCGCAAGAGGTTTAAAACTTTTGGGATCCACTTCCTACGTTTTCAGCTGCATACGTTCATCCTGTTTGGCCTTCATCTCGGCTAAAGTTAGATCATTGGCATGCTCCGGGTCCCCAGTTATAACACTTCAATGACTTCTTCGTGTTCATCGTCGTCGTCGTCATCTTTCAAAGCATCTATCATCTCCTCAGTGTGAGAAGTCTCAGCATTAGGTAGCACGAGAGCTTTATCGGCAACCTCCTCCTTCTCGCCTTCAGTTCCTCCCCCAGATTTTACAGCATCAACCTCGTCCCGTTTCTCTTGAGTCTCTTTGACAGACTTCTCATCGGTAGTTGACTCCGGTTGTCCAGCAGTCTTTTTGCTCGGCTTAGTACCTACAGAACAAGAGGTGACAGTTGTTAACTCAAGAAAAAACGAGGGATCTTCAATTGATTGACCAATAATATGGCGAAAGGTCGAAATGGCCTTGACAAACTGAGGAGAAAAGGTAGACGTACCTTCGGATTATTTCTCAATCGGGGTGGCTAGAGTCTCTCTGATACTGATTTTGGTATAAGAGACAAAAGGGACGCTCAGGAATTCCTGAATTTTCGGGATCGTATCCCTCTATCCCGGCGGCCATGGGGGTAGCAGAAGAAGAACTGGCTTCGATGATATCCTTTCCTTTGGTCTGACGTCTTTCTTCCTCCATGGCTGCAGCAATAAGTCGACGCCCTTCGGCCAGACGCATCGACTCCTCACCCTTAAGGAATTTGTAACAACCCGTATTTCGATAACAGGTTAAGAAGAGAATCAAGGCAGAATTTAATTTTAAATTCTGAATCAAGTAAAACGGACTATGCCATTGCGTTCGTCTCGGAAAAATACGCGAAATAGAGTCTGAGTTTTCGAGAATCGGAGTCCGTATGACCAAGTTATGGTCCGACGAAGTTTTCGGAAAATTCAAGTTCAAAAACGAGTTCTAATTTTGAAAATTAGGGCTGGAAGGCTAGACGGGAAAAATTCCCGCCAGGTACACCCAAGTCGACAGCCCTGTCGACTTGGGGGTCGACTTATGGTGGCCGGGCAGTTTTGCCTGGTGCACCTGTTTTCTGTTTTGACTAGGTTTTTGGGCCTGGTTCGAAATCTGATGGTTCAGGTTGATCCTAGGGTTAATCTAAGGGTCCTAACTAATCCTAATCTCTATAAATAAGCCCCTAACCCTCCCCTAAATCTCTATAATTCATTCATGCAACTAAACTATGGCAAAAATTTTACTCTCATGGCCTCCACTCAAAACCCTAGCCTCCATCCTCTTGCCCAAAGTTTCTATCTTTATTTCTATGAGAGGTTTCATGATCATGTGAGTGTTAGAGAGTCTCTATGTTAGTATGAGAGCTTCTCAAGTTGATTTCAAGGCTAAAGCTTTGACCTTTGTTCATCAAGATGGGGTTTTTATTGATTTGGAGCTTTCATCTTTGGGTTTTTGGATGATGGCATGCATAAGCTTTGTCTCAATCTTTAATTTAATCGATTTGTGCCTTCATAGCAATGTAAGCCCTTTCCCTACTCTTAGATATTAACTATGAAGTTAAATGTTCACGTTGCTAGTTTGGGTTTGATCATTAAGTATGATACATGCTATCATGTCATGCAAGTTTATGAAGTCATTATCTTGATCTTGTGGGCTAAAAACTACAACCTTTATGTTGAAATGTTGCATTATGCAACATGAGAACCATCATAACCTTTATGTCAACTTGCATATGAAGTCATAACCCTTATATGATGATATATGTGAGTTACTAGTCATCATTCCATGTCTTTTGTCACCATGATTCGCTTATGTGTCAAGTTTGGGTTTATGCATGTTTTTGAGGCTTAAGAATGTAACATGCAAGTTAATGAACACATTTGTGCCTCATTTGCCACCATGATTAACTTGTGGCTTAATATCCATTTTCGTCATGCCTTTGCCAAGTCTCTTCTTTTAATCCATTACGTTGTTGCGAACGTATATGCGAGTTTAAAAGCGTTGGGTTATGTTATGGGTAATTTCTAATGACATGAAAATATAACTTAAAAACATGACTTGAAATATAACATGGAAGTTGACATGTGAGTATGTTTGAAAATATGAAATTGGGAATTTACCTATTAAGTTAGGTCTACCCATAATATGGAATTGGGAATTTACCTATTGAGTTAGGTCTACCCATATTCTTAAAAACTTGAATATGAACATGACACTAGACTAAACATGAAAGTGACCAACTCGAGGTTGGGTTGAGTTTGCAACGTAAAACTACCCGGAACCGACTGGCCTAACTAGTAGTTGCAAACAATAGGACCCAATGTGAGAAGTTGGTCATGTTGTGCTTGAACCCGAGGTTAGACCAAGTTGTGGTGTAAAGCTACCCGGAACCGACCGGCTTAACTAGTAACCACAACAAAGTCTAATGTGAGAGGTTGAGGTGCATTAAGTAATCAATGCCACATGATAGGGTTAAGTTAATTTGATTAATGACTTTTAACCAAATATGACATGGACAAATGGGTTAAGTAATTTGATTAGGCTAACGATACTTAACAAAACATGACAAGGTTGGGTAGGTTAAGTAACTTGATTTGCCTAATGACACTTAACCATTTTGATACGACTAGTGGACGGGGTTAAGTTAACCAACACTTAACCAAACCAACACGTGAATTTGATACGCTTAATTAAGCTTTCCTAATTACACTTAACCGTATAATACAGTTAGGGGATGTGGTTAAGTTAACCTAGACTTAACCCATCCAATTCGGTGATTTTGAAGTGGTTAAGTTAACCAACACTTAACCAATCTAACTCGGTAATTTTGAAGTGATTAAGTAACCTATACTTAAACACTCCAACTCGGTTATTTGATAAGGTTAAGTTAACCAATACTTAACCAATCTAACGTGATAACATGATAAGGCTAAGTCACGAATCGTTTGAATACACTTGACCAATTTGACTCAGCAATTTGATAGGGTCAAGTTAATACATACTTAACCAACTTGAGCATGGTTTGTAGGGTTAAGTCTTGGACTTGGATACTTAGCCAATTTTGACATGATTTGTAGACGGGTTAAGTCATGAACTTAAGTGACACTTAATCCATTATATAAACCCTAGTTCGGAGAATTAGGTGGATAAACCGTAATTAACAGGGATAACGGGAATGAGGCTAAGTGGTAAACCTTAGTTGAAGAATAACTAAGTAATAATTCTTAGTCAAGAAAATTTAGACCAGTTCATAGATAGATGAGTAACCTGATACGGTAGGTCATCGTTTAAGCACACGAGTAGGAGCAAGTTATCTGATTTAGATAAAGGCTCCAGCGAACTGGGTAACGAAGCAGCGGCTTCGGGGAACGTGAGGATATTCTTGGTATCCCTCTGTGAGCTGCCAGGTGATCATACTAGGCTCATGAGAGGTTAAGGTCTGCGTTAGAAGAACCAAGAGTATGCCTTGGTTGCTATACGAGCGACCTAAAGACGGGGATGGATAGGGGATAGTCGACGATACACGGTCGTGCCCTAGATAGCATTTCGTCAGGCTACCTACCATCTTTGGTCAAGCGTGTACGTACGGAAAGGCAGAGAACACCCAAAAGACCATAATTGCTATCTAATTATGGTTGCGGTAAGGCTAGGATTGTGGGTTGGCCAGTAGTGTGTTCTCATACAGGATTTATCCTGTCTTGTCTTTCACTAGTTGAGGGAGTGGTCTCGTGGGACCATAGCCACGTATAGACAAAACAGACCTTAGCATCTGCATCGGCAGATAAATCGAAAGCTCCGACCGAGTCCTGTATTTCTTGATCTGCCCTGTGACAGGACTCGGATGGCACGATGTGATACATGTGCATACAGTCATGGAAAAACGATTCACGATGAATGCGTGGGAAAAAGGGCGCGGTTGACGGTTAGCGTAATTCCTAGTGGCCCTGGGTGGTTGAACCTAAACCGAAATACGAAAAAGTGCAATAGGTAAGCATAATCACTAGTCGTCCTAGGTGACATAAGTCCTAGTTGCACAAACGATGATTCATGTTGGGAAAGCCTAGCTAGATCTAGGGTAACAGTCCAAACGAGCTTAAGGATCATGGAATTACATTGGAGTAGTATAGAACCTCATGGGAAAGCCCGTACGGTCTACAGCAAGGAACTGAACATTTACATGGAGAGAAACATACGAGTTGAGTAACCTATAAGTGCGATATATTAGGTTGACATGAACCATTACACGACTTTTGAGTAAGGGTCATTCATGGTTAACACGTGATACGGTGGGGATACTAGTATGGTAGGTGCAGAGCTAAAATACATGATAGATACCATGGAACGTTATACGTGATAGATATCTTGGGGATATTATACTTGATAGGAACCTGACGATGGGATACCTTGTTTTATCTTGACATCGTAATTTATCATGACACCTTAGTTTATCTGAATTCAGTAGTTCATCCTGTTATTTTGATTTAGCTTATCTATCTTGTCATCATGCTTATGTTCATCTCAGTTTCTCATGTCAGTTAACTTTACTAGTTTTTATGCTGATAGTAGATAGGGCTTACTCAGTCTTTTTGACTGACCCGTTTTGTTTCGCCTCTTGTCTTCCGTCCCCCCCCCCCCCCCCCCCCTCCAGGTTACAGGGAGGAAATACTGTTGATTAATTTGGACTTCTTCTGCTTGAAGGTCATCATGGATGGCTTGGACTTTTCTTGGCTATGGCTACTTTATTGTTTTACTTGGGGAATAATTTTCGAAAATGTCTTTATGCTTCTTTACTATTGCAAGACAGGTTTTGACGTACTCTGATGTAAAAGGCTTTAGACCTTATTTATTTATGTTATGAAAGTTTGATTTTACTTCCGCTATTTTATATGTTCTGTCTTGTGATATTTTTGTGCATGTTTACCAATAATGCCCCTCTAAAGCTAGTGCATTCCTTTGCGAGTGACCCTAGCGGAGGCGGGGTGTTACAGAATTTCTCCATGAGCTTGTTTTCGTCAATGGAGTCCACCTTGAGCTCTTTCTTTTTCCACTCGATAATTTGGTCTCATACATAAACCAGAGTCGTAGAGTGATCCTTAATCCAAGAAATATCCCGATAACGGATCACTTAAGCAAAGAATTCTATCATCAACTCACCATAACCGTCCAACTCCTTCTGCGCCTCGGAAAGTCTTCCTTGAGCATCTTCGGCAGATTTGAGGGCAATGCTTGTATTCCCCTCGGCCAACACTGCTCTAGATTCAGCCTCCAGTAATTTGGCCTCCAATTCGGCATTTCGCTTTGCTAAATCAGTGTTTTTCTTCTCTAACTCAACCTTCTCTTGTTCGAGAGTAGTGTAAGCTAATTGTACCCTAACACTTTCGGACTTAGCATCCTCAGTCTGCTTCTTTAGATCCAGACACTCTTGACTATGGGGGGTCCAAGAGCGTGTGATAACGCTTTTGCAGTTCTTCATGTTGCTTTTTGTAGTTGTCTGCATCCCGTTGGGCAAGAGCAAGCTGAGCTTGCGCTTCTTCCAAATCTTTCTCCGAATTATTCAAAATGCTTGCATCATAATCGGCCATTTCCTTCATATGGCCAATATCAGTGATGAGATCGCTGATAATCTTAGAAAGCTTGCGTGAATACTTATACACTTCTGTATATTGCTTATTCACTAAGTCGAATTTTTCTTTAAAATCGCTAGCCCAATTCGGAGGAATAGGTTCAAGCGCAGGAACAAACGCCATACGGTCAAAATAATGATCCAGAAACTGAATTTTCAGATTTGCTAATCATGCCTTGTTCTCGTCGTCGAGCGACACGGGCTTGGATACAGATAATTCAATATTCCTCCGCTTGGCAGGTACCATGGACATATCTCCTTTCCCTGACCTCTTCTCAGGAACTCTAGATTTATCCTATAAGTCAGCATGCTTAGATAATTGCTTCTCCTGAGGACCCTTCTCTTTGGGAAGAGTCGAATCTTTAGAAGGTTGTTTATCCCCTTCATGACGACTTTTTGGCTATTATATTTGTCTGGATCAGACGGACCAGAAGAACAAGAGTGCGACGAATGAGGACGGTTGGAATCATAATGTCTCCTATCATCCCGGCTGCGGCTTTCACGACGGTCAAGCTCAGTGTCCGAATCGTGTCTGGGAACGCTGGAGCGGATCTTCCTAATATCATAGCGAGGACGTGCCATGGTTCCTGCAAAACGGAGTGTGAAGAAGTTTAGGGCTAATGCTTACACAAAGTATAAGTGATGTGACATGCAATGCCAATGTGTTGTACGCATCCTAAGTGATATTCCCCCCCAACCAACCAGAGCCTGAAGTTAGGCCAGTATGTGTAGTCTCTTTAGCCTTCACAGGAGTGGTTTCTTCTGAGGAAGTAAAGATCAAGGGATTCGTTCTGAAATCCTCCGAGGTGTAAAGAGTCTCGGGCAAAAGAATATTTCCTAAACCCTGAAATGTAGATTCATCCCCAGTAGCAGCATTTTCTTGAGGAGTATTTAACGAAAACTCTTTCCGAGATATCGGTCTTTCAGGAGTACCAGCATCCTCGAGAGTAATATACTTATCCCTATCTTTTTATGCGACGTTTGCTAGAATATCATCCTGAGTTGTGGAGGGAGAAGGAGGATCCCTGAGGGGTGTTGTTGGATATATGGAGCTTTCTCCCCTCTCAAGTGGAGTATCGATTGGCCCTTCAACTGGGGCTATGTACAAGTAAGGGCCTTCCCGATGACATATGCTACGAGTTATAGCAGTTAGACGATGTCGATGGAAGTACTCATCTACTAAGCAATCCTTGATAATTAAGAATTTCTGGTCACCATTGAGTAACCGATTCAAGCGATCAAACTGCATCGGATGCTTCTCTTGAGGTGGATTAGAAACTGCAAATGAAAACAAACAATGCTCAGTGTAATTATGATAAAGGCTGGAAGTGGAACATAAAAACTGAGATTCTTACTTGACTTAATCCATCTTCTGGCACACCCAGGCTGTTGTTCGAAACCATTCAGATTTTGGGTACCCAGCCTTGCTGCTAAATGGAACGGTGATAATTTTACTTTTTGACACTGATTCAAAATATACAAAAGATGGGGTGTCGTCGGTCCAGTGCTTGAAATTGTAAAAGAAATGAACATCCTCAAAAGTAAGCTCTACACCTAAAATTTCTTGGTATGCTATGTATAGAGTATACAAATAAGCATAAGAGTTGGGATGAAGCTGCATAGGAGCAATCCGTGGTCGTCTCAGAAAATCGATGATGAATGGCGGAAACAGATGTATTGCCCCAGCTAGGCACATCAACCTGGTGATAGCCATGTACCCTTCTGGCGGGTTATGGGGACGATCTGTTTTTTAGGGCAGTTCTGTATCTTTTCGAAGAATCCCATGTTTTAGACATATCCGCGGTACTATGTCATTGTCGATCGTTGATTCGACCGAATCCTTTGGAAGTTCCAAAATAGCAACATTTCCGAACTCATCTGGGGCACGGTTATCCCCTACCCCTCCTTCTTCCTCGCCTAAAGAGACATCACCTCCGGATGATACCTCACTATCATGAGTCTCCATCTCGTAGTCTGGACCTTCGCTATCCCATTCTGAATTTGAAGTGGAAGATACATCTTCAACGGGTGGAGTCCCGGATGATATGGTAGCTCTCTCCTTTCTACTAATCTAGATGAGTGTCTTTCAACCACGGTTGCTAAACTATTGAAGAAGCAATAGTAGGAGTTAGAGTAAAATTGCCTGCATTTCCCCGTGCATGTGTGTGAGCTACAACGTGCAAGTGTATACACAATAATACAAAGTAAGCATATGAGAATGCAATGTGAGAAAGTGGCAAAGCAGTTATGTGTTTATGACAGTCTCAAAAACTTAGGCAAGATTATAAGGCTCTATCCTAACTGTCCATGAAATCACAATCTATGTCCAGTTTTGATTAAGTTGGCTGAAGTGCACTGACATAGCATCAGATAGGTTCGGAGTGCATCTGTTGTTAACGAATCGGTTTGGATGGTCTTATCATCAAGATATTAGTCCGAATATCTATGTTGTAACCAGATCAGATCGGGACCTAAGGACAAAAAGGGTTCGGATCGGACAGACCTTCAAAGAGAAGCCTTAGCTTAAGCTAGCTGGTGCCGAACCGAACCATCCTCATGCCTTTAAGCTTATTTTTTCCTTCACTCATGAATATCTAGAAGTTCACCTAACCTAGGTACATCCGATCCGAATCGAAGTCATAAATTTTATTTAACATCTTAACACTCGCTCATCCATCTCTGACCCAATCCTCTCCACCTGAGCATCTACACCACCAACATCACCACATAAAACCGATCCATCTTTCCTCCTCCAGACTCGTCATTTCTCTTCCCCCTATACCCATTCAAAAGCTCACCACCTCCATTCAGCAGATACGTGCGACGACATGACCTGGTCCATCAGCTCCGACACCCCGAGTTGGTGAAAATCTCCACCAACAACGACGGAGGCGAGCTGGAGACTCATGGCATCATCAATCGACTCATATTCGAGAAGCAACGCGGGAGCATGGGAAATTAACAAGCAAAACAGGGAAAAATCAATTTGTGCGAAGTTATTAACCCACCTAGTAAGCTGATTTGGAGATTTAAAAGAGTTTAAGAGATTGGAGAATTAGGGTTTACGCGAGGGTGAAGATAACGACGGAATGAAATGACGAGGGGAAAGAGAAATTTGTGCAAATATATACAAAGTTAAGGGTCCTTTTGTCTTCCTCGTGGGCCCGCAATGCCTAGGCCGATCCGTTGGAGGAGAAGCCCACGCCTTTCCAGCCCTGTGACGTAACGCGAGTCAAAGTCGGATCGAATCGGACGAACAAGCAATATCCAAAGATTAACTCAAAGACCAACCCGAAAGAAGAAGTAGCGGTTTAATAAATATGCATTATTAAAGTTTACCTGGAGGAGCTACTCGGACGTCAAACAAAGTCCTCAAAGTTATTTTAAGCAACGGAAACGATTTGTGCATTGCATAGCGTATTTATAGACGCCAAGAGACGCAACTTGATGAAGCAACATGACTCTACAAGCGAATGGAAGTGATTATTCAATGGTTTTGATTCGTAAACCAATATGTGGACTATTTCGAAGCACGCTCTATCTTCGATAAAAGCGCACTTTGAGAGGGCAAAATGTTAGCCTACTTTGTGGATTAGGCTACACAAAGTTGAAGGACTAGTTGACGAAGAATGTCGATTAGAAGAATGCACGCTAGAGGTTTGGATCGGATCGGAGACCCTGAGCTGAGTCAACATATCTCAAAGCAGAAGGTAAAGGTACAAGGACAGAATCGGATCGGATCGGATTCACCCGCTGCGCTCCCCCTTTTTTCTACACGACCGATCCGAATCAGAAACTGCATCAGTAGCACCCCACAATTCCCTGAAAACTCGGAGCGGTTAGGCAACCACTTCCCCACGTTCACCCACTATGTAGATATGTTGTCACCATCCTGTTCCATCCGAACCCGATTCTTATGGGATGATTGCCACGTATATCCGAACCAAAGCCATTCCAGAGAGTTGTTTCACCTATAAATACGCCATCAAGCCTCATTTGGAAGGATCTTTTGACAAATTCAGAGCTCAAACTCCCTTGTCGACCGAATTTCACAACTTTACTCAAATCATCATCACAATTTTAAGTGAAAATTCATAAACATTGAGTGAAGTTATCCATTGTAAAAGTGAGATTGAGTGATTATCATCATTATTCTTGTATTTGAATCATTTAGCAACAAAGTATAAAGTAGACGTAGACTCTTTAACGCCGAACCACTATAAATTGTGCATTTTCTTCATTTTTTTTTATTTCATTTAGAATCATCCTTAGTTTGGGTGTTTTGGATTTAACAAGCTCGTTCTGACATTGGTAAAATTTTCAAAATTTTAGCTCAATTATTCACCGTTCAGACATTTATTCGAACCACTGAATTTAAACATCAAATATATTATTCGACGAATGTCGGAATGAGCTCAAACTTTTGGATAGATGATAATATGTATGTGGATTGAACATCTACACAATCTCGTTCGATTTGGATTGGTGTAGCTCGTGAATGGATAGGGGTGCTTCAAAACAGGGATGTCCCAGAAAGATCATATATATATATATATATATATATATATATATATATATATATATATATATATATATATGAGGAGCGTTCAATGGCACCCCAAATAGTGAGCACCCCATTTGCCCTCCTTTCCCATCCTCTCATTTAATATAAATTAAGCTAGTGGAAGGAGCGAGAAGTAGTGGAGGGAAAGAAAACGGAATGTGTGGTGGAAATCAATGGGAATTTAGGGGGTGCTGCACTGTTTCGGGTGTCACTGAACGCTCGCCTAATATGTACTTATATAGAGGAACGTTCTGGGGCACTCCCGTTTTGCAACATCCCTTTAGCACCTCTACCTGTTCGTGAGCTACGGTAATCCAAATCCAACGAGAATCTGTGTATGTTCAATCCACATATATATTATCATCTGTCCAAAATTTGAGATGATAATATATATGTGGATTGAACATACACAGATTCTCGTTGGATTTGGATTACCGTAGCTCACGAACAGGTAGGGGTGCTAAAGGGATGTTGCAAAACGGGAGTGCCCCAGAACGTTCCTCTATATAAGTATATATTGGCAGATATTGCACCATTTAGACATCCAATGTTTTTTGTTTTGATTGAAGAGGAAAATCAAGTAGGATCATCACACATACGCGTGTCCTTCCAACCGACTCCAACCGAACTAGGTTGTGCTTGTGTGGTGTAGCACTTCAATTTCTATATAAAATTTTGAATGTTTTTTCTTTTTCTTTTTTTGGAGAAATACTTGATTTCAAAACGATAGATTTTTACATGTTTTCTTTTGTCAACCTGGTAAAAATGAGATTCAAGTTAATATCTGCACGATCCCCTTTTTTCGTTGCATTGATCCGATAATTTTTCCACACGAAACAATTCAACTACTTTCCAAGCAAACCATAAGGGCATCCAGGAACGGTTTTTCTCGATGCAGAGGAAATCATATCTTCAAGATGGTTGCTCCATCTGGAAGATGGCATGGCATATAGTCTACTGTACACCATCGGATAGAGCTACAAAACGTCTTAAAGACAGCGGCCTAATCCGTGACTCATTCTGATTATTCAAGCTGCTACAACATTAACCATTGATATAAATGTCAATCTTAATGTATCATAATTACAAAAATGTTCCATATTTTTCAATGAGACTATATTAAGTAATATTATAACATAGCTTCAAAGTTTGCTGCTTCTGGAATTATGTATCATAAGCGGGTGCTACTACAATTTAGGCTTACCAATGGCATTTAAACCAGGTTTGACCTGACCAGGCCAAAGATCAAGGTGGGTTGGATTTTGCTGGAATCAAAATACGCATAAGCTAAACCCAACCTGGTCCGAACTTTAGTTCAGATACGGCGATGACCCTGATTAATGCAAACTTTTTTATTTTCTTTCGGAGCTAGATGGGGTTGCTTTTTGGGTTTGATTGGATTTTATGGTATTTTTAATCAAATATACCCAGTTTGAAACCAATGGGCTTCACTCAAGGTGTGTTCGAGTTTTATCAAGTCGGCTTGCCATCGCAAATCTCGATTCTAACTGTCAGTCATGGTTGTGCTACATGATTCCAAATGCTTTAAAATGTTGCATGTATATCATTTATCACTAAAGGTCATTTTCAAGAAATTTTGACTTCTTGTATTGGTTGAACTGAATGTTAAAGCAATTTCTCCTTACCTAGACTACCCAAATTGATGTCATTCCGTATGGAGATGACAAGCATACTGCACTATGTTTGTTGCATTTGAAATTGTGTAAGCTACAAATCCCTTAGGCATATATATTGAAAATGGGTGTGCAAGGGAATATCGTGAATGCAGATGTATTGATGATAATTAAATGAAAATAGTTACCGTGAAGCCTTTATAGTCGTGAGCAGGATATATAAATGTATCATCTGGCAATGTGAATATCTGTAATGATGCAATAATATAAGAATGCAGCATTTTCAAAATGCAAACATAAAAAAATTAAAAAAATAAAAAAAATCTTTTTCGTTATTCATATACTTTCCTGCGAATGAACTGACTGATAAAGTTGATGTGAGTTTCCTCCCTGTATAACAGTTCAATTGATTAACAAAAATTTACTGTAATGACAATTTTGATTACTTCTAGTGTTAAAGGCACGTAGGTGCGTAATGTGTGCAATTTATTTACCTGGAAGTCGGTTCTTCCACAACCCCTGATTAACAAAGCATCACCCGTAAATGCCAACCTTGGATGAGCCTGAGCAGGCCCATCCCCAGTTACATATGTAACACAGCCCTGAGTATGACCAGGAGTAGCACGAACCTGTACATTTATTATATCATTCTCAAACTGAACGAAGTGACAAAATGATGTTGGACGCTGAGGGTCATGATGGACTGGCAAAAAGGAAGTTATCTAAAGGATGTTATCTTTTTCTACATGATATTCAGACCATGGTCATCGTAATTTCGATCAATGCGCAATAGTTAGATCCATGTGAGGGAAAAAACCAGGCATATGAAACTAGAGTTTGATATGACGAACATAGGAGAGATGAAATACTTTCTTACTGTTGAAGTTGTGTAAAGTTCATAAGGAATTTTTATATGACAAAAGAAATATGCACAAAATTTCGCTTGAGAAATTTAGTTTAGAGAGAAATTTTGAGAAAAATTCCATAGCTTCTGGCTTAAGCTTACGAAAGACGATAGGACCAAGTTTGATGCTACTGTTTACACGCACCCGATTGGAAGTTTGATGTACATCACAGCAACAAGACCAAGTCTGATAGATGTAGTGTCCGTGTCCGTTGAGTAGGCATATGGCCCTCATGCTGGCAACAAAATGAATGTAGTGTCTCTCTTGATCAGGTACATGGCCAACCCTACTACACATGCTGACAGTAAAATGGGTGCTTAGATACTTAATCGACGCAAAGGAGTTAGACGTTTTCCATCGAAAATGAGTTAAGGAAGAACTCGTGACATATACCGATAGTGACTACGCATGTGATGTTGATGTTAGGAGAAGTACTTCCGGATGTGTTTGTGGAGGTGGATCTTGATCATCAAGAAAACAACCAGTTGTAACTTTGTTGACTATTGAAGCGGGTTGTGGCAACAACAGTTGTGGCAACAACAGTTGTGGCAACAACAGTTGTGGCAACAACATCATGTTCCAGTCAATGTGTATGGATGCAAAGGATTTTGGAGGAGAGTGATTTCTTTCAAGGCAGATGCACTACCATAATGTATGTGATAACAGTTCTAAGGTTACATTGTCCAAAAATCCAATCAAATCAATATGAGGTTACATTTTCCACGTGATCATACAAAGATAAGATAGTGGAGCTAACTGTGGTACAGTGATAACTCGCTGACATCATGACCAATCCTTTAAAGCTTGAAGTATCCTACTTGAAGTATGTGGGATGCCAAGCTTAAACTGAATGCATACCGCATTCAGTTTAGGGGAGAATATGTTGAAGTCGGCTTATTTTATATTTCTTTCTCTAGGCTCAGCCAATAGCACCTGCTCTTAAGGGACTACATGTTGATATTCGTCCAATTCTCTAGCAATCAGTCATGTCTAGGCTGTGTGTGTTTACGATGCTGAATTCCGAATGCGGACTGCTGAATGCTGAACTCAGAATAATCATTTACTTGTTTATTTGCATTCTAAAACTTCTGATTAGATTTAACAATTATATTTCTTGACAATCATGCCACATATATCAAACAGTTAAAAAAAATTATAAGAAGGAATCTGAAATTTTAAATATTAAATGATTTAAATTACAAAAATGTTTGAATTAAGAGAAATTGTTGCTAGAAAAGTTAAACATTTCAGAAGATTAAATTGTCGAAATTATTAAATAAAGTTCTTTTTAATGTTTGAAATTATTATTGTTAAAAGTAACGAATTTCTGGACTTTTTGTATCTAAATGATTCATCAATTAAAACTTTTTTTCAAAATCTAAAATTTTCAAAAATGTACATTTTAGAAATATACTAAACTTTCGGAATATCAATTTTTTGAAATTTCAGTGGTTAATAACTTAATAGTTAATATTGAAAAATTAAATTTGGGTTAGATTTATAGATTTTCATCAGGGTACAAAGGGACCAAAATGTCAATGAGGATTCAGGATTTAGGGTGAAGAATAAGTGTAAAAAAAAAAAAAAAAAAAAAAAAAAAAAAAAAAATCAGAATGTTTTTGTTTGAATAAGCTGTTTTCATTAGAAGACTAACTAAAAAAGCAAACAACACAACCTTAATGAACCAGTAACAGAAATTGTATTAAGAACTTGTTAATAAAAAAAAACACAGCCTGTGAAATTTAATAAGACATTTTTAGTACTTTGAACACATCAAGCATTAAATTGAGAAGCAAATTTATCAAGCAGCCAGCTACAAAAATAGAATTTCAAGCAACAAATGAAATTCAAATTATATTAAGAAACAAATCAAACAGAAGATCTGAAGTTTTGAACTCCGAATTTGAATTGAATTTAACAGCAAGCTGGGGGATGTTGAAGCGGTGGCAGGCTGAGGGGATGCTCAGATTGTGGCAGTCTATGCAATTTAATGCTGAATACGGAAGAGGATTAGGATATTTTATGACCTTGCCGAGGTTGACATGAGACCTATTTTTAGTTTTATGGATGTCGTTGAAGGGACAATAATAAATACTAAGATGGGTTGAAATTTAAACTAAGATAATTTTAATTTGAAGGTCCTAATAAATGGATAGATCCCCATAACAAGTAATTTTTATTCCAAATTGCCCCTACTATCTCTTTCTCAGTGATCTTTCTGTAATTTGTTGATCTTCGAAAACCCTAAATCAACATTCACATCAACCAATAACTAAACTTAAAATCTTAAAATAAAAAATAAAAATTGAAACTGTTAGAATCCATTAAACATACATATCGTAATTCAAATGTAAATTTAATCATGTCACTTTAATTATTTAGAGATCAAATCACATTCAGACATAAAAATTGGGTTGTTCTAGAAGTATATCCCAAATTAACACTCACAACAAAATCCAAAGTGAACCTAATACCCTGAAATTGTCTTACATTATCATAAACCAAATTTGAACTTAAATTCAATCAAATCACTAAAACAATTTTCAAATTAAATCAAATTTAACCGTAGAATCTTCACTGATTTTGACTCTTAGACTTTGTGGTATTGTTCTTCATTCTAAACATCTTTGCAGCAAGAGAAATTTTGCGTTCAGAGTCTCTCAATATTTGCAAATATATTTTCTGTTGTATCTTTATTTGTAATCTATAATTTTCTTTTCTATCCATAAATTTGAATAGGGAGAAGAGAAGTAATAAAAGGACACACTTATTTTGTAAGGGAATTCTGCTAACCATTGAAATTTAATAAATCGTTTATTTGAATTGGGTGTCCCTTTAGCAATTCTATATCCCATTCCCATCACAATCCTATTATAATCTAACCTCCCCCCCCCCCCCCCCCCCAACCCCAAAGTAGTACTAATTTGAAACCATTTTTGTCTATAACTAATATAATTCAAACTTTTAGGTAGTTAAAAAGGAACAGTATAAACTAGAAGTATTCAAATATAGTGACTTTTTTGGTCAAAATTTAATGTTTTTATCGTGCATATCAAGTTGTCGAAGATATTTTTAACTAATATATAAGGTGTGATGCCAAACAGGCAAGCACCTAAACTAGACTTCATCATTAACAACTGAATAAAAACTTATTCCCTTCAAATGCAGATTTGGCATGAAAATACACTTTCCCTCACAAAAATAATTAACCAACATGCCATTCAGCTTGATTTTTGCTGTTTACGATGTAAATATATGAATATTAAAGGATGTAAATATGCCAACACTAATGAAGGTAAAGAACAGATATTCGTATTCCTTCAGAGATGGCAGCAAAATTACAAGTTGTTAAAGCATGGTGCAAAGGGACTGCTTAAGGAAAACCAATATTACAACAAATAAAATTCAATGTGTTTAAAATAATTCAAAAACGTGATGAAATAAACTATATTTTGAAATGTGGAAAGTTGTGACATATCCTTATTTTTCAGTCTGGAAACCAGAAAAAATTGAAATATACACTTCACACATCATAAAATGTGTACTTTTGAGTAAAGGGTTTTGTATCCCATTGATTATTCGATTAATGATATAAAATTCTGAGTTCCATTCATGAAGAAGTCCTTCGGATAAAGAGAGGAAACTGAGCACTAAAGGGAAAGTTTAAGATCAAAATCAAGGACATGGTAACTATTAAAATATAGGGAAGATTGCTGTAATGAGAAACTGATACGCAAGCAAATCAGCCACAAGGTGGCATGCTTCATCTTGTCAATTTTATAACAAACTACATAATTGGTATATCTGGAATCGGACGGAACTGAATGAAAAAATCAGCAGCAGCAATTATGTAGATAAATGAATTCTTCAAGATTTAGCGTTCTTCCACACGTGGAATACACAGTAATTTGTGTGGTATGGAACCATACCTCCAAAAACATGTTTCCAAAATAGATTTTGTCGCCAGGTTCGATAACATGATCTGCTTTAGCCTGGCTAGCTTTTGAAATGACAGACTTCACACCTGGCAACTTATTCTACAACACAAAATATTACATCAGTACTTATGAGACAACTTTTCTTCACTAATGTCTAAATAATAACAATAAGGATGCTACTAACCTTAATCAGACCTGTTCCAGTGACATGATCAGCATGAACATGAGTATTCATAGCATAAACTAGGTTCAACCCAAAATCTCTGATAAGACTTAAATCTCTATCAATTGTTTTGTCAACTGGATCAACCAACTGCACAAGATTTGAAGGCACTAATACTTATAGCAGCACAGCATGATAAGCCGCATGTACGACGTTGTTAAGTGCAAAACAGGTTACTGCTAAAATATTTTTCATAAAATCTCATATTAATTTTTTGTGAACTGTATAAGTTAGTAGAATTTTTACATTAAAAAAAACACTTATGTCTTTTATTGTCTAGTTTGTAAACATAAGCAATTATGAAAACAGATGAAATCCTACAATGATAAGAAACTAAGCGTGTTTCTGGTATTTTACGTTTACTTTAAAGGTTGCAACACCGAAGTATTACAGACAAAGTTATTTACCAAAAACTTTGCTTTCAAATAAAGTTCAAAAAAAATAAAATCTGCACAATAAAATTGATTTTTTCGACTTTACGTTTTAAAAACAAAATATCTGCTTTTAAATGTTATCCAAAGGGGCCATTAACTTTGCGACTAAAATCAACTCCAACTTTATTAATACAGTTAACTTTTTAAAAAGATCTTAATGTTTGCCAGAAAATCAAATCATTTGTAAAGTGGGTTGGAATGATTTTTAACCAATAAGCGATGATCCAGATTTATGCTAATCGATGTTCTTAGTGTTCATTCCTATAAACAGAACAGACAAGCAAAAAAAAGTTGACACGATCATCTAAAGAAAATGGCAATAGACAATTCTTGCTGAAAGATAACAGTGAACATTTAACAAGTAAATGGATCCATTTTCACCATTAAATACAAGTATGAATACAGATATGCAATTTACGGCATTCTAATGATAGCTACTGTGCGTATTTAATAATCCAAAAGTCAAAATTTAGAAATGTAATATCTCTTTGTACAAAGATTAAGATTTAAGACAATAATTCGTCTTCTCAATTCAATTATAGAGATCGAAAGATTCCGAATAAATATAACAAAACATGTATAATGCTGTATTTAAGGCAGGTACACTTTGCATATCTATATGCATGGATTTTCAAGTTTAAACTACCCACTCCCCCCCCCCACCCCCCCCCCCAACCCCCCAACCCCAAAAAAACCAAAAAAGGTACATTCGGTACATCCGTTGGACGCGTGCAAAGAAAAACTGTAAACATATTTATTCTGAAATAATGGTTATATGTGTAAACAAAGACCTCCTTGATTGCATACATGTGCATATGCTTCGGTAGTTTGGATCTTTTTTCTTTTTCATTGACGAGACCATTTAAATTTATTATGGTTAAGAACAAAACTACGAAGAGGAAAAAAAAAAAAAAGGTAAAGATTTCGATGGATTTTCATTTCTGTTCATTGATTAATTACTGAAATCTCTACTTATTTCCGATTTATTCCTTAATAAATTATATAAGTTAGAAGATATGAACATGTTGTCCACGGCTCTCGTGGAGTTGGCAGGGGTTCCCAGATCCCCAGCAGAGGGAGAGGGTTCAAGTCTTGGCAGCTAAAGCAGCCTGTTATTTACTAAGGCATGGAATAATCCCTGCTGAAAGGTTAAAACCGTGGGAACGAAGAATGCCACCGTGAGGGTCTCACCAAAAAAGCCTACAAAAGTAGGTTTTTTAAATAAATAATAATAATATGAAATGCAATGAATTAAAATATGAAGTGAGATGCATTGATACAATGGATACTGATGTTGCGAGACTGCATAAAATACAAAATACTTATATTTATTTAATTATTGAGGGTTAACGATATAAGGACACTTTTGTAATACCAAAGCTTCATTTTTTTTCTTTCAAAAATAGGCTTTCGTTAAAATAATTATGAAATTGGTAGCAACATAATTTTATTGTCTATGGGATTCGTACCCAAGATCCCTCCAAAACTCCAGTCCAATTCACTCATTTAGCATGTAATTTGAAAAGCTTCAAATGGAAATATTCATGTTACACACGCACGCATGTGCGCGCACACACACACGCATGCACACACACACACACACACACACACACACACACACACACATATATATATATATATATATATATATATATATATATATTACAAACAACATATAAATAAAAACTAAACGTTCAAATAAAGAAAATGTTAATGGGAAAAAGACAAATTTCTTAAAAGTTCAGATTCATTGAAGTTTTTTTTTTTCCTTTCCCTTTTTTGCAAGAACTGCATTTATGGCATGCGTAAACAAAAATCTATATAAAGATATCATGTTTTAGAATATTAATTTTGCAAAACTGTTTCTTCCTTACTTTACATACGTACAAATAATATATCATTATAAAGTTCATAATGTTCGCTGTCTAACAATGAAAATAATTGTTCAAAATGGATTTTCTGTAGAAGTATGTCCTATGTCATGTTAGCTTTGTTTATTATGATAGTGCAACGACTGATATAAGACAATTTAAATATAACAGCAGTGTAAAATTGTTTGTGGACATAATGGTATAGGGACTCGTTTTGAATTCTTAGCTTACTATAACTAGTACCACTGCAATGATGAAAATTGTTCCGTTGTCTTATTTAATATTTGATGCACAATGTTAGATTGATAAAATAACATTTGTCGCAAGAATTTATCAAAAAAACAAGTCCAAGATATTCATTAATATATTTTTTGTAAACAAAAACAGTTTCATAATCCTTTCAAACTTTTTTTGTTTCTCAATAATTTAATTAATAATATAATCTGTCTAATAAATTACAAAATCTCACCTTTTCAGATGTTTCTATAGCATTTTTTATGTGAATAAAATTAAATTATGCTGAACTCGTTTCCAAAAGTGAGCGGAACTTAAATATCTTTCAAACAAGGCAGATGATTTGTGCCCATTTTTCCCAAGAAAAAACATTTTGAGTTTTAAGCATTTATTATTCCAAAAGTATTGTGGATTTTTTGAATATTTTTAACAAATTAATTTTGTTTTCCTTAACTTTTTATTGTGTGCATTTAACATCAGACAAATTTAATATCCATAACTTTTCCGAGATCAACAGATTAATTTGTCTGTTATGAAATTTAGGCAAACAATGGGTTAATTTTATTTTTCATGTGTTGTTTCGGAAAATCATTGGACTAATTTATTTCGGTGAAATTTTACACTGGATACATTTATTTGTAATATTCTTGTATATCATCAAATTAGTTTGTTTAGAAAAATAAAAGGATTTAACAGCTTTAATTTTAATTGACTTCACTGTTCTCATGTATGGTAATTTTACATTTTGTAAGGGGAAGTAAAAACTAAAGGACTGATCTCCAAATAAAGACCGCTTATTCCCATATTAAATCTAATACCTAAGTACATTTTTCTACCAAAATCAATATTTCTAATTAATCAAATATGAAATCCAAAATAATTATTTGTGGTTAAAATACAAAATTCTCCTGGTATTCTACAGTTTGGAAACTATGTTCATATTTCAAAATTTTCAAATTACCAAAAGCAAAATTAGTTTTCAAAGCATGTTGATAAGTAAATAATGTTAACAATATGTGATTATGGGAAAAGTGGCGTGTTTGTCAAATCATCAAAATAATTTGACAACCGACAGAATACTATGGCTTGAATTTATTGATCCAAGATGAGCATAAAGAAAAGGACCTAATGAAATGATTCGAAATGCTGCTCTGATGGTGTAATAGCTTAAAGGATTATTAATTTTGGTAACTCATGTTTTCTTCTTACTAAATTAGTAGAAACCGTTTGACTTAAAAATTACAATGTTTTTTACATTTGTATATTTCATAGTAACATTATAATTTGTTCTCAATAGCAAAATAACCTGGTTTCACAACTTCAGATGTCAATAGTGAAGACATTTCTTTTATTACAATAACCAAAAACCAAAAAGGGTAGATATAACATTTATACTCCTCCAACTTTATAGCATGCACTTATTTCATTACTACCTATGGAAGATATGTTGAAGCATTTTACAGTACAAAATATACTAGGTTAGCTCGATGAGTTTCTTCCTTGTCATTCAATCTAGAAAATGATACATTTTTCTTCGACGAGAGAAATTTAAACAACAAATCTGATTTGTCATCAAACAGTCCACACTCTCATCTAAAAACCAACGTAGTCCATAGCAAATAGTGCAAGGCTTGCGCTAAACTATTTGTTCACTTTTTGTAAATTATGCATTTCACATATATTATAAATGAGACTAATCTAGCCGTGATCCATGTTTACATAAATAGCAAATCACTCATCTATGATTACCACTGTTATCTTATCAAATTTTAAATTGTAATTTAATAAGGGATTGGAATTACACTTTAATTTACACTGTACGTTGTTAGTTTTGCCTCCTATTCGAATTAAATACTCCAGACTCATGCTTTAAATTTTTATCACTCATTGTATCATGAAGTAAATCTGTTTAACAATTTATTTGCTGTTTTTAGGGATTTATCATTCTCATTGTCTTTATATATATTTTTCCTAATTGAGATCCACTATTCAAATTGTTATTTTTCATTAATTTCTATGTTGAACTGTAAGTTTGTTAAATTTAATAAAACTTCAGATTACATTTAATATAATTTTTCAATCTTGATTTCAATTTTTTCCCCCTTTTTTACATATGAATTTGGTATGAAAAATGTACTAGTCTACACAATAGTATTATAATATTCTGAATCTGTAGTGGTAATTCATAAATTAAAGCATTTATTAAACGATCAACTTTTCATGGAAGATAAATTAGAAAATAGCGTTATATATTCTGCATCAGAAGTCGGTATCTAGTACCGAATAATTTGAAAATAGCATCACTTGCAAATTGAACATGAAGTATTAAGGTTATAAATTTTCTACCTATTAATGTAGCTAGAGAAAAACAAAAATACTAACATTTTCCATGCAGAAGTTTCGAGTATGGTACGCCTGCCAAACACCTACATCCAATTTTGGTGGAATCATGGTCATACTTTGATAAACGATTTTGATTTATTATTAAAGCCATATGACTGGTTTAGTGTATCTATATCTTGGTTTGCGTCATTCAGTCTAACTGCGCATATCATATATATATATATGTATATATATATATATATATATATATGTATATATATATATATATATATGTATATATATATATATGTATATATATATATGTAATAGTGCAATATTTTGAAATATTTGTTATATCGTGCTTTGACAAAATAGTGTGCTGTTTTGCACTATGGATAACATGCATGCCTTTAGAGATTGAATGAATCTACAGCACCCGAAAGGTTTTTAGTCAGAATCTGCGGATCAGCTTTTGTACGGCTGTGGTGTAATTCACGTGGGAAAGAACATACGAGGAACCCAAAATCCAACCGCACACATTCCTTCCGCATAAAATGACAAACGAAATACCGGGCAAATTAGCATTAGCGTTAGAGATTTAATAGCACACACCCTATGCTACAAGCTATTTTGCGCTGTACCGCAGTATAGCATACCCTGTGATAACTCTACTGAAAACATAAAAATATGATGGTGGTGCAATCAATTATCAATTATGTCGTAAGTTCTCCGAGCTAAAAAAAAAGTAATATAGCGTAATTTGATAAACATTAGGATTTCATTTTACTATCATACTTACTAAAGTACTGGTAGTATCTTTTGACATAATGCTTGTATTTTATACAAAGACACCAATCATTCACTTTAGCCAAAAAACAACGACAAAATTTTCTTTGTTTTCGCTATTTTGCAAAATCAAACTGTAAGTAATGTGCTTTTATTATAGCAGTGTATGGTTCATTATTATGTTTTGTACTTTTAAGCACTGAAAACATAAGCTATATTTAAAGTGCTCAAAATTATGATGATCAAATTGTAAATTCTCCAACCCATTTTGCATTTATCTTAGAAGTGCCTTCTGCTGAAAATATCCTAAGTAGTTCAATTCATTATTTCACATGTACTAAACGTTTTTTACCCTCCAAAATTCCAAATTTTGTTGTCTTATCAATAAGGTAAAAGTGAATTAGTTTAATTTTTCTGCATGTGAAAGTAGAAAGAGAATAATATCTTATGTTTTGACATTTTGCAGGTGAACCAACAAAGTAATCTTCATATTTTGTAGGTGAATTTGATCCTAAGAAATTGATAAGGTACTCCTCATATTTAAGCCAACCTAATAAATTGACGTTATCCTCACTTATTCATATATTTTATTTTATCCACAGTATAACATTGTTTTTGAATTTGATGAAATTTCAGTCGCAAAGTAGCTAGAAGTTGAATTAACTAATCAATTATCATTATAGAAACTGATCCATTTAAGTGTTTGATCCTC
Source organism: Allium sativum (assembly GCA_030737875.1). Taxonomy (NCBI): domain Eukaryota; kingdom Viridiplantae; phylum Streptophyta; class Magnoliopsida; order Asparagales; family Amaryllidaceae; genus Allium; species Allium sativum. Next base: position 897,661,618 of record CM060910.1, on the reverse strand, counting down.
CAATAAAGAAGAAAATTTATAAGTCATATAGTTTGAATCTTTGTTAATTCATCTGCATCGTTGGATGTTATGTTCGCATCCAAATATAAACACATGTGCACAAGAGAGTGCGTGTGTGTGTGTGTCTACGTGTGCATGTGTGTGTACCTAACATGTAGAACAGGTTTGAAACTTTGAATACCATTTTCAAGTACTATTTTCAATGATTTCATTGATAACCTGTTTACTATAATATACATTTACAATGGAATTTTTTATGACTTAGATTTTGGAAAATGAAATAAATTATACCACTCGGTTTTTTTGTTATGTTTGGATTTGATTGATGTAATTCTTCTAAATTACTTTGTTACAGACGTTGGTGAAACTTCATATACAGTCCAAGAAAGAAAAAGAAAAAAGTACGTAAATAAATGAGAGATGCACAATATGAGCTCTGTTTTCATTGCCTTCAATACATACTTAGAACTACTGAAAAGTTCTGATAAAAAACAAAAACAAAAAAGATAAAACCTCCACGTAGTACACTTCCTTACATATTATATGTCTTTTAAATACGAGCTCAGATATCAAAATAAGTACATTGTTGTGCTTTATATGTAATTACAGGAGCTCGAGAGGTTGATATTATTAAACTAATACTAGGAGACCAAATGTGAACAAGAAATTGATGTAGAAAAGATGTGATGGATAATTGAGAAGAAAGATAAAAAAATTTGTACAATTGATACCATCCAAAACCAAATGGATTAACGTTAAAACGAAAGAGAAGACCGAGAAAACTCTTCATTTTTCTCTTCAATTTGTATAACAGGTTGTTGCAAAGACAACAGTCATGAAAGTTCATACGCATTGTGCTAACTATGAAAATGACTTAAATTATAAAAAGACCAACTCATTGCAGCATAAAAACAAACATGCAACTTATAGTCGACGTATAAACTTAAACAACGATAGATGGGAATGCCCATTATTTAAATAATATGTAGAAGATAGTAAACCGGTTGAGTTAAAAATGAGGATCCAAAAGCAACAGATATATCCAAGTCTCATTTCATTCAGCGTGCACATGCATAACACTACCACGGTGGAAAACTCAAATGCTTTATTGTAATTAAATAGTTGAAGTAAATTCTTTATTTGCTTTTACATGTCGGTATGTGAGACTAACAAATATTATTTTTGAGTTATTTTAAAGGTTGTTGTACATTTTCAAGACATTTTCATTTTATCGAAGCACGAGAAAAAACATTTACATTTTCCTCTCTTTTCCTCTCAAAATACCTACTCATTTAGCTTTAAGTATTGTTTTGCATCAAAAAAATCAAAAGATGTAAAATATTTAAAACAGATTGTAAAAATAACCACCCACACGTCGTGCGGGTTCACACTAGTTATTTTATACTTCAGTGTTTTTAAGATGTAAGAAGAATTAAAGCACTAATAAAATGTGTTTAATGCCCAATAGTTATAAATGATTACGAAACAATTATGGAAGTTGTAGAGGAAAAAGCGTTATGAGCAAGAGAAACAAATATAGAAAAAAACTTAAATTATCTCTGTTAGGTTAAGGGAAAAACAAACAACTAATTCACTTATACAAAATCAAACAAAATTACTAAGTCAACCTTACCATGGTTGTCTTTCTTTCTCTATTTTACGTACAATATTCTGTTCATCCTACAAAAAATTTCTATCTTATCAGTTAAATTGCAAAACATTGATTTCTATTCAACAAATCCTCTTTTGATCTAAGGAATAATTTGCTAAAAAATTAAACACGATGGAGCAAAACTCATCTCACTCTCCTTCTAGCCCTTTATCTCAACTTCAACCATTTTTTGTTCTTTGAAAAAAGAATCATAGGAATTTATCACTTTCAATTTGCAAGAGATAAGAGGGTTTCTGGATTAATAAAATTAGGGTCAAAAGGGGGTTTTGAGCAATTTGCTTGGGGATAAAAATTATGGAGGATAAGTTCTTAAATAGTTTTAACAGGAGATTATTATTATTATTATTATTAAATAGTTTCATTAAGGAAAGAACCAGAGTACTGATTCTCCCCTTATAAAATAAAGGAAATTTATCAATTTGATATTTTTACATAGTTTTGCTCTTTTCTTTTTACATATCTTTCTATCCCACTGACACTATTTCTTCTTTGGTCTCTTTATATGCAAATACATAAACCTTAAACCCCTACTTCAAAATAAAATAAAATAATAAGAGGACATATCTGTCAATTTTCTCAGTCTCCATTTAAATGTCCACCGAAACAATATGATATGAATATTGATATCTTTTCTTTTGTTAAATATTCCACTTGTGCTTTTTGGAGAGCTCTTAGAATCTTGTAGTACAACTGCGTTTCTAACAAAGCTACGGATTATCTTCTGTTTTAAGATTTAGTTTTTTCTATATTTGTTCATACTTCATACAAAATTAATACCAATGTCCCCTATGTATTTAGACTGAAAATGATACAAAATTATTATCAGTCAAAACTAGAAAATTATTACTATTTTGTGTGTGTGTGTGTGTGTTTCAAACGATACAAATGGATTTTCACTTGAGAAATACATAAAATTTGAAATAAAATGAGAAAGTGGTGTTGACAGAATGAGTGAAAATTCTATATAAGAAATTAGCTAGATGTTTAATATTTCTCCCCTATGACATAGTAATTTTTCTAGGATTTTCAAGCTAACTTTTCATTCCTCCTATCCAAATCTTTTCTCTAACAAGTCAATTGATTTTGTGTCACGAGATATCAATTTGAATTAAAGTGAGAATACATTATATTGAAAGAAGGAAAGAAGGAAATATGATTTGTTTGGCAAACAAAAGAAGCATATTTCGTGTATTAAAAATGGAAGTGGCTATTGAAGCACAAATTAAAACACGAAATTTGACACAGTAAGCATTGAAATGTGGATCTTTTTGTATTTACATGGAAGGTGGAATCCAAGGGAGATGTAATAGTTAAGGTCTTCACATTTTTGTCAAAGCTTTGTGTTCAAATAGAATTTTCCACAAAAAATTCTAGCTTTAGAACTAGTCTTATTCATATGAGGATGGTTATTGACGCATCAGTTTTGAATAAGGGGGACACATGTGAAATTCGGTAAGGGTGTGCCGCATTTATTTACGCAATTCGGCGAGTGTAGCTAAGTTTCACCCTTAAATTCGGCAGAGGGCTGTCGAAAATAGGAAAATTCCAAAAACAGTGGGATATACGGAATTCTGTTTTCAGACATGTCTCCCTTATGCATTTCTGGTGTGTCAATAACAACACTCATTCATATCACTGTCATTTTCAGTTTTTCTCATATCCGTTGGTACCCTTGTCCAAAATATTTTGTTCCACCAATTCTTGCTATTATATATCATCAAGCTCTTTGTTAGTCTGTTCACATACGGAAATTTTACAAGCATTAAGAATATACAGCATTTAACAATAAATAAACTTATGTGCAAATTACCACTGCGGGCTTCTCCGGGTGCCCGAGGTCAGCAAGGAGATACGTATACGTGCAAGATTCCTTCTCAAACAGCTGACGAAAGAGCATATTTGATGACGCCATTGTTGTGAATGTCCTCAATCTCGAAACTGATTTCTGAGTTAAATTTATAGAAGAATAAGAGCTACCAATTGGCGAGTAATTAATTAACGGACGATAAAATCGAAGAAGAGTCATTTAGGAATTGTTGATGCCAAACTTGAGTTTTAGGAGCAGAATTTGACGGTGGAAATGTGGAATACAACTTTTCTACGGAAGTTTTCTTTCACCGGTACTCTGGACGTAGCTGACAAAGTGAACAAAACGAGAAAGATGCTTTTGTCGCTATCAATTTTGAGCAACAAAATCTAACAGTTAAATCGAAGTGGAATCATTTTTATCGTCTGAATCACAATGCGAAGGTCAAATCACGTCGTAATGATCCCTGTTCGGCGACCAATCAATGCCGTGGTACTTTTGCATCTTTTGCACATGAATCTTTTATGGAGAGAGGATGTGATTTTTAAGCAAAAATTACTATGTTGCGATTGACTGGTCTCATCTAACAATGATAATGGGGCGTGTTTTTCATGCACTAGACCCACTCCGAAATTTTCAAACCCTGTCTCAGACTTGCCATGTAGATCCGGCGTAGATCTGGAATTTTGCCCTGTATCCGAAACCATACGGATCATGGTAGACAATACTCGCTCCACGATCCGATGAAATTGTGTTTTAATATACACAAATTTATATATTTATACTTTTTATGACAAAGTTTCGAAGTGGACTAGTTTTCGAAACTATTTCGCTTTTGAGGCTCATTTTCAAACTTATTACCAAATAAGGCTGGTTTGTGCACAGTTAGCAGACAAGTCGGCTGTTTTGTAACTGTTACGACAGGGCGCATGTAACAACCTGGAAATTATGAACCAATTTAAAGTTTTTATTTTAGCAATTTTAATGAGTTTTGAATATTTAAAATTGCTTATTTTAAATAATAACGACTAAAAATTTATTTAAATCAAAGTTAAAACGAATAAATTTATTTAATTATATAACGAGCCTAAAATGGCGCGGCAGTTTGAAAATTTACTTTGAATTTTGATTGAATGTACAGGATTCAAAATAAACCGGATTTTGGTAAAATCAAAAATATTTAAATCTGTTTAATTATATCTTTCTAACGAATCTGAAAAATTGAAATTTCATAACGGGGATAAAAAGTTATGGCCAGTTGAATATTCAGAGTAGTCGCTGTGACATTTAATATAAATATAGCCGTAAAAATAGACATTTTGCATATGACCTCCGTTTTCGACGAAACCACTTTGGTTGGATCCGGAATGTCAATTTACGGTGAGGGTTAAAATTACATAATTTTTTGAATTAATATGAGAGTGTGGCAAAGGAAAACGCGTTTGGTTGTTTCAGTTTGAACTGGATCGACGAGGAAAAGTCCATTTTTCAAACGGTCTCCAATTTCGATGAAATTAATTTTGTTGGGACCGTATCGTCCCAACATAGCTAGATTTATTTTTTCGAGAATTTTTGGAATCAGTATGTGGCCCCAGCAAATTAAAATGTACGTTCAAATCTAAAATTGAACGTTTTATATTTTAATTTGAAGAATAACTTACTGAAACAGTCGAATGGGCTTACGAAACATATTCCATTGTATCCGGAATGGGGATATTTAGCTTGGGGCGTCAGTCGTTGGGTTTGATTTGGAGTTGGGGTTAGAAAACATTATTTTAGAAATAAATATAAAATGGGCCAATCAAATAATTTCTTTCATAAATTATATTTTCCAAAAAAACTTTAAAAAACCCGATAACTCCAGACATCGACGGCGGCTAGGTCTTCCTTGCTTTTCTCCTCTGTAGGCGAATCCGCTCAATAAAAACCCTTGTCCCAGTTGAAGTTTTTGAAGTACTGCTCTCAAGCTTCAAATCAATACTTGTTTCGCCTTCCCTCGTTTAGTATCCATCGAGATTCACCTCCCTAGAGTGGACGACTTCGAACCGCCGCGGCGCCTTGGATCCTCCATCGAGTGGTACCCCACTGCCATCGATATGAGCGTCGGTCGGAGCCCTTTCAGGTGGCGCAACTCGATTTCGTCCAAGTGCAACGGTTTGGAAGTAATCGCCAACCCTAGTTTTGAACTTCCGGCTGAGGTATCAATTGTGTTTATTTAAAGGGTTTTAACACCTTTAAGCTTCGCAAAGTTGATTAATCTTATAAAAATCATATCTTTTTGCTATGTGGTCGAAATCTAGTAAAACAAGAGACACCGGAACCGTGACAACGTCTTCTACATTCTAGAAGAGACCAAAGAATTTTTGGAGCCACGTACAATTTTAGGAGTGGAACCCAACGTGAGAACTTCTCACTATAATTTCTTGTACAGTTATTTATTTATTTTTTAACTGCTTATATGAACTACTCCCGTCGTCCACAGACCATGGACGACTTGTTTGATTGTATCGTGTTGTGGAAATTGATTGTATGGAATAAAATATTTGAATAATAAAGTATCATTTTTATTGAATGAATAAAATATATAAAATATTCATGTATGGAATAAAATATTTGAACAATAAAAATATAATTTTTATTGAATATATGAGCCATATAAAATGGTCATGTGTTGAAAATAAATATTCATTTACAAACTGGACAGTTTGTTTATGTACACCAATTTATTTGATATTGATTGGGATGATAAATTTTACACATCGCCCAACTGCACAAATAATAAACAATATTTGTTGTTTGAAAACCCCACACGGGTATTGGGATAATATTTGACATACACTGATCCTAATAATTAGTGGTATGTAAAACGATGGGTTGACAGCCTGTTTAAGCGTTAATTATTTATTTTAATGCTTATACAGTTGTAGAAAGCACTCTACATGTTGTATGAATTTTTAATGATTGTTTATCATTATTGTTGTATACATGTGAAGTTGAAATCCATATAACTGAAATTATATGGTAATTGATTGAGTCTGATTCCAGTTCAGAATTAACGAATATTTTAAAATAATATTCAGAAAATATTGAAATGTGAAGCCGTGTTAAGTAGTTAAACGCCATTTTAACACAAACGGGAATTTTGTCGATTTTATTCATTTTATAATGAATATCGAAAAGAGATTTCAAAATCAGATATTTTGAAAGATTATCATTTTAATATTATAACGATATGAAATATTCAATTTTGATTTGAATTTGAAAATGAAATTGTTTTAAAATGAATTTAAAACGAAGTTATAAAGAATATTCAATTTTGATTTGAATTTGAAAATCAAAATTGAAATCGATTTGAAATGAATTTATAAACGAATTTACAAATGGAATATTCAAATTTAGATTTGAATTTGAAAATCAAAATTGAAATCGATTTGAAATGAATTTATAAACGAAACTATAATGGAAAATTCAATTTTAATTTGAATTTGAAAATAAAATTGAAATCGTTTTAAAATGAATGTAAAACGAATTATAAATGGAATATTCAGTTTTGATTTCAAATTGAAATGGAAGTGGAAATCGTTCTTAAAACGAATCTAAAACGATTTATAAAATTCGTTTTAAACGGAAATCAATGAAATGTATATAATATATATTATATATATTTAATGGTCTGAATAAAACGCGCCGCCAAGCGACCGTTCACGAATTTCGACCATTAACTTCAAATTGATGTTACGGGAGATCCGATCGTCGGATTCTCCTAGAACCCGAACCGTTGGGTTCGTATCGAAAACATCTTTCCTACGAATACAAGAGATTTGAAATATAATGGTTAGATTTGGAGATATGTCCAAATCAATTTTTGAAAAGGTCGCTATGGATGCAGTTCGGTGGCCGTTATTGGAAACCGACTATACGAGCGATAATAAAATTATTAAAAATATGAAAAAATTATGTAAAATCATAATAAATGGTTTGGAAAGATTTTGGATGAAAAATTCCTGTTTTGAAAAGATAAAAATTTATTTTTATCGAAATGAACTAGTTATTAACTAGAATAATAATCCAATTATTTCTAAAAATAAATAAATTGGATTTGAAAATGGTTTTAAAATAACCAGAATTTTCCAATGATTAAATTGGAATGGATTTGGAATGGAAATAATCTTTGGAATATTTTGATATTGGATTCCGTGATTATACGGATATTGTTGAGGAAATTGGAAGATATATATATATATATTGTTATTCTAATATGATATCCGTTGGTTTTAGAATTTGATATTGAATATAAGCTGATATATTTTCTATTCAGAGCCTTGTATTTGATATCAAATTGGAATTTGGGTTTGTCATGAATGATGTCTTCATTGACACTGTTCTTAAACTAAGTTGAGAAAATAATAAATCTTTAAACTAACATCTAGTGAAGTTTTTCCAATTAATTGATATTTAATTTTAATGGAATAAAAGAATTGGATTTTTGGGTTTATCGTGAACGGTGTTTTAAATAACACTTGTTCTTTAACCCAATTAACAGTGAAGAATATGTTTTGGAATTTATAATCTTTTAATTAAGATTTATGGAATTTTCCAAAGTAAAGATTTCCAATTTAATATATCAAATTTGTATTGAATGGAATTCGATTTGGTAATAATCGAAGTGAGTTTCTGTGGAGGAAGACTGTTAATACATATGGAATTTAAAAGGCTTTGCCGTTATTCCATTTATATTATTAGTCGGATACATAAATTGATATCGATTATATATTGATCTGTTTTCCGTGAAGATTCCGTGGTTAATTGAATTTGATTTTGGGTTTATCGTGAATTGTGTTTTAAATGACATTGGTTCTTTAACCCAGTTAAAGGCAGGATTTCATGTCTAACATCGTATTTTATACTGTATTTGTTGATCTCTGCTAAATATATATTTGTTTGGTGGCAGAGAATTTATTTTTTTGCTTAACACCCTTCTTTGAGACGTACGAGCTCAAAGGTTATATATTGGCAAAAATCAGTGGTACGGTGTAGATGGTCGATGTAACATGTTTGATTTCCCAAAGTTAAATAATCATTAATATTGATTTTTGGGAAGATTAAAACTAAGTGGAGTTTTAATGAATCTTTAATTAGATTGAAAAGTGAATGTGATAATTAAAACTATTAATTCAAGAAAATGATTAAGAATGGAGTATCACCAGTTTTGCTCCAAGCGATAGTTAAATCTTTAATTAGATTTGAACGTGAAATGGTAATTAATTTTACCGATAACACTGTGGTGTTAGATATAAAGTATTACCAGTTTTGCTCCATGGTATGAATAGGTTGGGATTGGGAAAATAAACAAATGATTACTTCGGTAAGGTTCGCTAATCTCGACTAGTTTGGAAAACCTTAATTTGGTTTAGAATTGAAAGATAATGAAATCTTTTGTAATGATATCCAAAGGAAGATTAAAGAATAAATTTAAAAGAATTTATCTTTGATAAATTAATGGGAGTCTTTCCCTAGAGAAAAGAATATTTGAATAAAAATGAGGCGTATGATGTGTTGTTATAACTCTTGATTATAAGATATGTGAGTTATTCAGAAAGGTCGGGTTTAACCCATTCTGAATAACTGATACGGCGAAAAGTCGAAGAGATTGAAGACGGTGCAAGACCGACGATCTTCACATCGAATGGATTGGTTGCTACTGATGCCCATGATTGGAGTAACTACCTTGAAGGGGCTACAGTGGTAGCCGTCCGGACGTACTTGTTGATTGTACGGATATGCGAGGGCCTCTCTCCTGTATTGGACATACAAGAAGAGGAACAAGGTGCCTCCGGTTTCATTCAAACCTAGAACAGACTTGTAAATGGATGGTGTGTCTAACATTGTATTCCTTTATACTGTATTCGTTGTTCTCTATCAAATATATATCTGTTTGGTGGCGGAGAATTTATTCTCTTTCTTAACACCCTTCTCTGAGACGTACGAGCTCAGAGGTTATATATCGGTAGAAATCAGTGGTACAGTATGGAGCGATAGTGTGGCATGCTGAGATGCAGTTATCCAAACTTTTGTTGAAAAGCAAAGTTTGGTGGATGATGATCAAAGCACAGCTTTGTGTAGCGTTAATTCGCGAGCCTCACATACCGGTATGGTGGCAAATTGATGGTTAGATCAGTATGCTTGAGAGATGAGGATAGACATCCTACGGGTTGTCATGGATTCGGTCGATCAAGGTTACTGGGTGTGGTCGCTGCACACCAGTAGGGATAGGGCACACCTCCCGATTCCCAGATGGATAGAGTTAGCGGTGTTTTCCAATGCTTGGACATAAGCCGCGGTAACCTGTTTCCTGGATAGTGCGGATGTGCATTACGGTGTTTTCGCATGCCTGCGACGTAAACCGTTGGGAATTGCACTACGCGATAGATCTTTCGGATCAGGAGCCACCAGTATGGAAATCCAAACTTCCAAATACGACATTTTGTGGTTTTCATTCATACTATATATGGCGACATAGTGGGATGGGGCACTCATGCCGTCTATGATTGATACATTTATATTTGAAGTTGATTTCTTCACTTATCACTTATAGTAATAATAAAAGATTTGTTTTAAAACGTACCAAGCATATTTGACTATTATAAGGTAAAACTCTATCCTCCGGCTTGCGTTCCATGGTGTGATGAGACCTGGGTCTTATAATAGCTTCAATTTTCTTTATTTAGCATTGCGTTGTTTGTTTTAGGCACTGGTATTCTTGGGGGTAAACCCGTTCCGTGTTATACATAGTGATCCCTTGATTTACCTCATTTTAAAGTAAAGTTTTAAATAACTGTTTTAGTTCTCACACCAGTCCTATGACTGACCTGAAGTTTATTGTTTTAACCTAAACTCTGGGTGCCCATATTTTCCACACGGGCAACTAGTAGTTTTGGTTTTGCAGATTTATTTTCCCAGGATCCTGGATTACAGTTGGAGTTATATTCGGAAAGCTTTGTATCCGTATATTTCTTTCAGTTGTTATTTTCCGCTACGCATTGTATTTTTACATTTTATTTCCATTGCTGTGTGTTTTAATCTCTGATATTTTTCTATGTAATATTTATTCATACTCTGAATATTCTTGTACTCTAATGTAATTGTTGTAAACAACAATGAAATGTTCTTATGTTTGTGTTCCGATTTGTCTTGTTCTCGAAGCAGCCCGCCTTCTTGTTCGGTTTAGGCGGGCCGGGAAGCACGGGTCGCTACATTTGGTATCAGAGCTTTGATTTACAGAGCTCGAGAACGAGACACATTAGAACCGAATAAAAGAATTCATCAGAGATTGGATTAGTAATGTCCAATAAGAATGACTCATTAGAGATGGGATCAGTAGTATCCTAGAACGAGTGTGAAAAGTGTTGTTTTAAAAAATCAAAATTTGTTTTAAAATTTTATATCACTTATTCATATTTGAATATTAATTTTGGATTGATTTTGGACAATCAAGCATATGGAGATTTTGAATATACGCGTAATTAACGTGTATTCGAAGCCTCAAATATACTGTGTAGATATAGAATCACACTCTAATCGCTCGGAGACGATTCTGATGATTGATATATCATCATCAACATTTATGTTCGAGTTTCGAAAGTGAATATCTATATAATTTCCAATCGACTGGTGTGAGAGCCAAAACCTTATTTTGAATTTATTGTTTGGAATTTGACACTAGAAATATGATTTTTGAATATATATATATATATATAAGTATACATTTGAAAATTTAATCAACAAATTGATTGATGACTGTGATGTTTGATTATTGATTCAACTGCTGTATATAACGGTGTTGTATACACAATTATATGACTTTTTTTTGATGATAACAACCAAATAAATATTAATTTAAATGTGTTTGTTATTGTACTATTATTCTATATCACAAACAAAAATATAATATTTATATTTATATAAAATACTACTGGACATGAATTTAAATATTCAAACAATATTTAATTAAATATAATATTTTATTTCAACAATCAAAACAATACATATTTACAACTCCACTATTTTTACATTTCATTGATATTCATTACAGTACAATAAATTTCATTATATACACAGCTCCTCGCTATAGTTCACTCATTCACTCCGTTACATTTTCATACTCATATACAGACACATATATACTGCTTCACTCATACATTCATTGTCATTCAAGTCTTCTATCTTCACTGCCATAGTCAGTCCAATCACAATCTACACCTGTCATATGCAGAAACACACACACAATACACTGCAATAGAATTTAAACTGAATATATGAAAATATAAATTTTATTTTTAAAATTTTATTTTCCTCATATTTTTGCTGTGTTTCTCATCATTTTTCATGACTTGATATGATTCATCTGTGTCTAGTCAGTTTGTATATGTATAGTACATGGACAGGAAATCTTGTCTGATAGCTGTATATACATACGTGTATAGATATACATATGTGCACTGTATCGCCAATCCAGTGTGCAACTGAGGAGTAGCCACGTGGACCATCTCGACTCAGTGCAATAATAATCAATATGGTCGAGGCAACCCAAAAACATCAATGAATTCATGTCAGCAAGTGCAAGCATGTATTCATGATCATGTAGAAGACAGTAGACATATACAAAAAGCAACAGCCTTATTTATGGTGAAACAAAATTGATGCAACAGCTAAGTAGTGCTCAGCTTTAACACAATAGCTTAGGATGGTGCAGCCCAATAAGTAAAGTCAAGTCACAAATGAAGGTGCAACAAAACTCAAGTGACATGCAAGTGGAGCAAGTGCAAGTTTCAATACACACAACAACATATTTATGGACGAGCATACACAGCAAATCTGCTCAGCATTGTGGTAGACCAGAAAGTTTCAAATCAAAGCCCATAGTGATATAACAAGTACAACAAAAGTGAATAACCAAATTGATCAAAACAACATATATTGGCAAAACAGAAAGTGGTCGAACACACATGACAGTGGTGCAGACAAGAATGGTCACTCACAAGACATGCATAAGCTCAAACATGGTCGAGCCAGTGACATGGCATGAACATGACAACACAGGTGCATAGTGAAGTATTATAGTAGCATGGATAATATGGGACAAAATGGAGCAGTGAACACATGCCCGATTATAGCATGCAAATACATGTTCAAAACATCAATGCATATGTGCAGTTTTCATATAAGGTGCACACAACAATTATGTTATATGAGTGGTCATAACAGCAAGGATACAAGTGAAACAAATGATGCATGTTTTATCCTGATTAAACATGTTCAAATACAAGGTGCATAAGGTCTGTCACAAGCTCATGTTCAAAGCAGACTCAAACAAGTGGCAACAACATGCATACAAGTGAATGTACATAGCAAAGTGGATCAGCAAATACATGTACAAGTGCATGAACACAAGTCAGTTTGCAAGCAAGCAATGGTGATCAAGTTCTCAAGCAATATTGTGATATGGTGAACTCAGCAAGGAAGAATATGTATACAAAAGCAAGGCACATATCAACGCAACATGAATGGTGAATAGAGCTACTACAAGCATGGCGGCATGTACTCAGGCACATACAAGTACTCGACAACATATACACATGGTGACACAACAATTAATATACAAGGCACATGGGTATATCTTGTGTCATTTACTTTCTGCATTTTTATTTCTGCTGCATTCTGTGTTCTGTGAATTTTTAATATCCCGTAAAAACTGTGATAAACCCTATTCACCCCCTTCTAGGGTTAATCTAGATCCAACAAGTGGTATCAGAGCAGGTATTCTGTTAACTCTAAAGTAATAGCGATCCCTAGTTGTCAGTCATAGAGAGTCAGTCCAGTCACATTCTAAATATTTTTGATGGTACAGATTTTTTGAATTGGAAATCAGAAATGAAATCATATTTGAAATCTGTTAAATATTGGGATGTTGTTTACAGTGGAAGTGATATATTAGATAAGAATATTAATGCTCGTGCTATACATATCCTTTATTCTCATCTTAGTAATAATCAACTTGATTTTATCTCCCATTGTTTGACTGCGCAAGAAATTTGGAATACTCTCAATACGAAGTATGGAAAAATTGACAACGGCTGCTCAAAATCCCAGAATGTCAACTCAAATTCAGATCTATGCTTAATTGGTATTACGGATGAAAATTCAGATGGATCAGTTGATGGACACTCAACAGAGAATGAGATAGAAAATTTCTCATATGAAGAATTGGTTTATATGTGTGTTGATATAACGAAATCTGTTGACAAACTCCAACTGAAAAATAAAACTTTGAAATCTACATCTTGAGTTGACCAAAAAAAATCATGTTTTGGAATTAAAGCTTGAAAACATTGGGAAATTAGAAAATTCTGATTGTAAAAATTGTTTGAAATTAAAACGCGATCTCGTTAGTCTTAATAAAAACATTAAAAAGAGTGAAGAAGAAATTCTTATTTTAAAGAAAACGAGAATGAGCTAAAAAATTCAAACAGTTTTTTGCGAAAAGAATTTAAAAATCTTAAGACATCAGAAAATTCCAAACATGAAATTTTTGAAAAGGAAAGTTTATTGAAAACTGATTCAATTTTGAGTGAGCTTGAAAAGGAAATTGAGAATCCCAAGAAATTTGAATTTGAAAAACAAAAACGATTTGAATCTGAGATCTCTGAGTCCCAAACCAAAATTAAATTACTTGAAAATGAGAATTTGGTTTTGAAATAGTATGATGCTGAGAGGAAGATCACTAATAATCATTATTCAGGTTTAATAAAAGAAAACGGTGATCTTAAGTCTAAAATTCAACGACTTGAATCAACTTTGAATAAATTTTCTAATGGAGAAAAATCGTTGGATATATTGTTTGGAAACAAGAGTGGACTCGGATTTGGAAAAACAAATGTTTTTGAAAATCGAAATTCAATTTTTTTTTTTAAAATCCTTCAAATTACATTGAAAAGAATAGACTTGAAAATATGAACTCTGAAAATTCCAAAGGATTTTTGAAACAAAATGAAAACTTGTTTTATAACAAACCATTTAAACGATCTTGGATCCCAAAAAGAAATAAAATAAACTCGTTTAAATTCAAACAGATTTGGGTTCCCAAAGGTACAAAGATATATTCAAATGGATTGTTATGTAAACAGGTTTGGGTACCAAAATGTGTGAACAAAACTATGAGTGGTTTTACAATTTTGTTAGACCACTCGATCCTATAAATTCATAGGTACCAAAGGATGGTTGAGGAACTGATGTGCTGAAAAGAGATTGATTTCAAGATGTTCAATATTTCCGTATCATTCACAGTTCCTTTGGCCAAGTATGCTGAGTTAGAGATTCATTTGCTTACATCGGTTTCTGGTGTGATCTCTAAACTCATCTTTGTGAATATTCTCTGTTTTCAGTATTCCTTGTTTATTCCTTCTTCTATCCCTTCTGTTCATTTTTTTGTCTTTTCTGTTTTTGAATTGACACTGCTATATTCTTCTTATTCTGTGCTTTTGAAACTTCAAATTGCAGAATTCATGATTTTCTGGAAATTCGCTTTAATTGAATAAAACTTTGATGTTTTTAATCATTTCCAGATCTAGCATTTAAATTTGTAAATATCTGCAATTGTTTTGAATTTTATTTTCTGATTTCTGAATTCATAACAGTTTGATGTATTCTTGTCATATCTTGAACACTAATAATTTGAATTCTAATTTTTTTGAAGACCTGAAGATTTAATGAAATTTCACACACCTCTGCTGTTTTGAGGTTCTTCTACTTCCTTTTAGAAAAGCTTGAAATTTATACTCATTACAACACACTGCTATTTTACAGTTGTAAATTCCATTGATTTTCAGATTGGCTTGGATATTTTTGATCTGTCTTGAATCATTGCTTACATCTTGAAATTCATTGTTATACATGATCATCTGGTTTGGATTTTTGTTTGTTTGAGATCATTTGAAAATTTCTGGTATTTTGAATCTCACATACCTCTCAGATCTGAAATTATTAATCCTGTATGATTGATTCATTGTATCTCAAGATTTACATTTGTTCAAGTGATTTTGAATAAACCACTATTTTTTGGATCATGAATTATTACTCAATTTTGATGTAATTATTCTGAAAATTTTCTTATGTGACTATCAGAAAAATTTGTATAAAAATCTTTATGAAAATGTGGTCCTAAATCTCACTGCTATTTCATGATGTTTTTGATTTGAATCTTTGTTTGTTTAAAATCATTTGAAATTATTGATTTGTTGAATCTCACACATATCTTGAATCTGAAGTTTAATCTGGTGTGACTGATTCAATAAATCTTGAGATTCTCATATTTCTCAAATGATTTCAAATAAACTGTATCTTAACCTTGGATCATGAATCACCTTTTGTGATCATCAGAAACATTTTTTGACAAGTCTGTCGTGTTATTTGTTTCTATGCTTCTCTGATACTGCTTTTGAAAATGATCTTAGATAACTACTTGTTTTGATCTATTTGCTGTTTTTATATATGTGCATAATCTGTTATCTTGTCTGCTTGGGATTTGTACTTATAATTTTATTGTCTGAGATACCCTCGTTAAACACCAATGGCTTAATAAATTCCTCATTAATAGAGACATCAAGTGGTATCAGTTTATATGTGTTGTTTTTTTTGTCTTGTTGTATATATATATATATATATATATATATATATAAATTCCTCTTGCTTTGTGTAGATCTCTTCATATTCCTCTTGTAATTGTCTTTCAATTTTAAAATTATTTATTGATTATTCATTCATAAATTGAAATCAATATCCAAATTGAACTGTATTTATAATTCATAAAAAATATTATCAGATTTTGAAATTGTGTTGAATTGTGACTGCAGTATATTTCACAACAAGAGGAGATTTTATTTATATTTTCATGATGGTTGAAAAATTATTATAATATCTTTGAATTGGAAATTATTTCATGACCATCTTCTTTATCTACCATTATTATGTCACTCATCATGTTTTTTATATTAATGTGGAGAGTTTAATATTTTTAAAAATCTTCTTGATTAAACAGCGGAAATATTTTTGATAGAAATTGGACTGTGTTTTTATTCAGAATTAGTGATAATTGAAAATTTTCAATGATCCCGATGCAGTCGAGCATATTTCATAATATAATTAATTTAGAAATTTATTTCACAAACCATTTCTGTAGCTAGCACATTTTTATCATCCATATGGGTTTTATATACTGGGGAGTTTTTTTTTTAGCTGAAATGATAAATATATAATTAATATATAAGCGTGTCTCTAACCTCATTTAAAAAATCCAAGCTCTGGTCATGCATGGTTAAGAGACAACTTATAATTTAAGCTGTGACCGACCTCATTTAAAAATCCAAGCTCTGGTTATGCATGGTCAGTGTGCTCTTAAATAAAAAGAAAAAGAAAAAGGAATAAAATGCTAAATAAACTTTCATATCAAATTCTCCTTGGTGTTTAAAAACCAGCCTATCAATCCATCTTTCTATTTTGTGAAATGTGTTAATATTTTATGAAGTATTATGATTTGTTGATTGATAGCTATTGGGATTTGAGGTTACATGATTTTGTCACTTAGATTGAATTATTAACTATAGTCCAAATCCATCATTGTTTTTGTGCTCAATTTAACAAAATTCTTTTGAAAATAATTGGAAATCATATTTTTGAAACTCTCCCTATTATATATAAATTTTATCTAAATCTATCATTCTCTGCAATGTGAAATATGCCACTAGTTCTTAGTTTATTATGATTTTTGTTTGACTGATTGAGATTTATGATGATCGTTCTTCCTCTTAAGCTGATATTGTATTTGTTAGTCAATTTTCATCTATATTTTAAATTCTTAATCCTTTTGATGATAACAAAAAGGGGAGAATGGATTGAGATTTTGATTTATGAGTGAATATTTTATATATATTTTTAATTTTGAAAATTCATTCAATTTACACTCACGCATAATTATAGGGGGAGTTTGGTTGTATGGGGAGCATACGAATAAGGAGAGTTCAATATTCTCTGCAAAACACATTTATTATGAACAAAATCTTTTATTTGTTTGTCATCATCAGAAGGAGGAGATTGTTGTATATAACGGTGTTGTATACACAATTATATGACTTTTGTTTGATGATAACAACTAAATAAATATTAATTTAAATATGTTTGTTATTGTACTATTATTCTATATCACAAACAAAAATATAATATTTATATTTATATAAAATACTACTGGACATGAATTTAAATATTCAAATTGTATTTTATTAAATATAATATTTTATTTCAACAATCAAAACAGTACATATTTACAACTCCACTGTTTTTACATTTCACTGATTTTCATTACAGTACAATCAATTTCATTATATACACAGCTCCTCACTACAGTTCACTCATTCACTCGTCAGTCTAGTCACAATCTACACTTATCATATACAGAAACACACACAGAGTACACTGCAATAGAATTTAAACTGAATATATGCAAATATAAATTTTATTTTTAAAATTTTATTTGCCTTAGATTTCTGGTGTGTTTCCCATCATTTTTCATGACTTGATCTGATTCACCTGTGTCTAGTCAGTTTGTATATGTATAGTATAGGGATAAGAAATCTTGTCTGATGGCTGCATATACACACGTGTACAGATATACATGTGTGCACTGCCTCGCCAATCAAGTGTGCAACTGAGGAGTAGCCACATGGACCATCTTGACTTAGTGCAACAATAATCAATATGGTCGAGGCAACCCAAAAACATCAATGAATTCATGTCAGCAAGTGCAAGCATGTATTGATGATCATGCATAAGACAGTAGACATATACAAAAAGCAACAACCTTATTTATGGTGAAACATAATTGATGCAGTAGCTAAGTAGTGCTCAGCTTTAACACAACAGCTCAGGATGGTGCAACCCAATAAGTAAAGTCATGTCACAAATGAAGATGCAGCAAAACTCAAGTGACATGCAAGTGGAGCAAGTGCAAGTTTCAATACATGCAACAACATATTTATGGACGAGCATACACAACAAATCTGCTCAGCATTGTGGTAGACCAGAAAGTTTCAAATCAAAGCTCATAGTGATATGACAAGTACAACAAAAGTGAACAGCCAAAGTGATCAAAACAACATATGTTGGCAAAACAGAAAGTGGTCGAACACACATGACAGTGGTGCAGACAAGAATGATCACTCACAAGACATGCACAATCTCAAACATGGTCGAGCCAGTGACATGGCATGAACATGACAACACAGCTGCATACTGAAGTATTGTAGTAGCATGGATAATATGGGACAAAATGGAGCAGTGAACACACGCCCGATTATAGCATGCAAATACATGTTCAAAACAGCAATGCATATGTACAGTTTTCATATAAGGTGCACACAACAATTATGGTGCATGAATGGTCATAACAGCAAGGATACAAGTGGAACAAATGATGCATGTTTTAGCATGATTAAACATGTTCAAATACAAGGTGCATAAGGTTTGTCACAAGCTCATGTTCAAAGCAGACTTAAACAAGTGGCAACAACATGCATACAAGTGAATGTACATAGCAAAGTTGATTAGCAAATACATGTAAAAGTGCATGAACACAAGTCAGTTTGCAAGCAGGCAATGGTGATCAAATTCTCAAGCAATGTTGTGATATGGTGAACCCAGCAAAGAAGAATATGTATACAAAAGCAAGACACATATCAACGCAGCATGAATGGTGAATAGAGCTACTACAAGCATGGCGGCATGAACTCAGGCACATACAAGTACTTGACAACATATACACATGGTGACACATCAATCAATATACAAGGCAAAATAGTTTTTGTTCGGAAACTCAACTCGACAACAAAAGTCAAATGTCTAAATGGAAAAGTTTCATTACAGTCAAAAAGAGATGGTGGAATCAAATATTCAAATTTGGATATTTAAACACTCGTGCCGTGAAATCATCAATGACTGAATGTTTTTGGCAAGAGTTTTTCAAAATGTTTCCACAAATAAATCAAAGATTTTTTTCAAATGGCCATAAATATTTTTTTCCAGTTTTTCACAAGGGGAAAATAAAATGTTTCCAGAAATAAAGGCATAATTGGCAAGAAGTTTCTCTAGCAATGATCAGTTTAAAGGAGTTCCATGAAATCATTTTTGGCAAGGGAATAAATTCAGTTTCCTGAATTTATCCACAAGTATACAACACTAAATCTTGGCAATTTTATCACAAACCTTTCAAAACAAAGTCTTTTTCCGCAAAGCACTTGGAAAATCAATTATATGTTACCAAGTGTTATTCCAGTCAACCAAAGAAATCAAACCTGAAGGGAATCACACATGACTAGCAATATTTCAGGCAACATTTCGTTTTTCAGATTCATTCAAAGGACAAGAACATGTCTAGACTCATCAATAATCTCGCAACAATTCAAAGCCAAGTAATCGATTCAATCAAGGGAACCAAAAGAGGAAAGCATCAAAATCAAACCTAATCAATATGCGAAATCAAAGACATGAATAGGATTTTCTAATCCTATAAATCTACACCCTTATCATCATCGGCAATTATCAAAAAACATAAATCAACTCAAGAGCAAAAAGAATTCAAAGCAAAATCAATTACCAGTTTTTTTTTATCGTAAGAAGGAACAATTCAATCGACGAACAGGCAACACAGTTTCGAGCTTCAAAAGATTTCCAAAACATTCATCTTTGTAATTGCGATTTGAATTAAAATCAGAGAAAACCCTAAATCTTTATTCGAGGAAGCCATTTTTGATTATAGAGGAAAAATGATCAGGTGAAACAAACATAAGTGGATCCATTTCTAAAATGGCCGGCCAAGTTCAAGTTGATCTCAAGGGGATAAGTTTTTTTTTAATATAAGTTCTAGGGTTTTTCAATTTTATTTGTTTTGTCTTTATTTTTGTGTTGTATTTTTTATTTGTAACCAATCATCAAACAATTCTAGAGTCTGTAAAATTCTAGCAGTTTACTAGAGTCTGTAAAATCTAGGGTTACGCATTACGGGTTAGTAATTCAGGAAAAATCTGATCGAGGGGATATCAGTCAGTCCAGGGTTTTGAGCATAAGGTTAGAATAGGAGCGTTAGGTTTGCGAGTTTACATGGTCTTGTAAGAGGGATTTGTTCTATTACCTAGTAGAAACCTTAGGAATGCAGCAGTAGGCAGGATTATGCCGAAGCTGGGCATATCTTATGTCATTTACTTTCTGCATTTTTATTTCTGATGCATTCTGCGTTCTGTGAATTTTTAATATCCCGTAAAAATTTGATAAACCCTATTCACCATCCCTCTAGGGTTAATCTAGATCCAACATCAACTAATAAAAAAACACTGGAATGATAAATAAAGTATAAATCAAGATATGTGTTAAGTGAAAAATAATGCAAACTCTCCTAATAAAATCCTCAAAATATTATATAGGATATGGATGACTATGGCTTATCTCATACTGAATTTTGGATGACTCCGAAACAAGCAAGGAGAGCTCACCAGAAAGCAAAAAGAGTGTTGAACTTAGAAACACACAAGGTTGTTTATTATCGTAAATGCAGAAAAGAAGGCCATTATGCAATTGAGTGTCCTGAGAAAAAGAAGAAGAAAGAGAAACAGATAAGAGCGGACATAATATGTTTCAAATGCAAAGAGATGGGCCATTTTATGCATAAGTGTCCAAACGTAAACAAAAACCCCAAAAATCTAGGAAAGGAAAAGAAATGCTTTCGATGCAAAGAAGTGGGGCATCTAGCCCGAGATTGCCCGTTAAAGAAGGGTGATAAGAAATCCAAAGGAAAGGAATTATCTACTTTAGAAATTATGCAAGAAGGAGGCATGACTTCCTAAAAAGATGGGTTTTAATGTAATGAACTACTATTTTGGATATATGTATGATGCTTGTATGAACGAATGAATGCTTTTTGTTTTAAAAATGTATCGGTATTGTATAATATAAGTATTGTAAGAAAAATGTTGAACTAAGTCGAATTTAGCATCAAACTTTGAACTGAATTGAAAATTTATTAGAATTGCATATATGTACATGTGTATATATTGAACAGGTCATAACTGGGAAACTAAGAAGAGGAATAAAATTGTATGCCCGACAGATAGGTACGTATTTACTAGTTTTCTTTTTCTTTTAAAGATTTATGAACCTAAGGCGGGCCGCTTGGCATTTCCTTTTTCTTTTAAAGATTTATGAGGCTGGCCGCTTGGCAATTTCTTTTTCTTTTAAAGATGTATGAGCCTAAGGCTGGCCGCTTGGCAATTTATTTTCTTTTGGATGGGTGAAGGCCCTGTGAGGCTAGTTGCGGTTTTAAATATCTCCCCGTATAAAGGAGGTTATAGCGAAATTTTTCGAAAATTTAGGGTGTTAGCCAAATTTTTGAAAAATTTGAAAATTCCTAGAAGCTGAAAGGTTGAAGAATGAAAGTTGAGTTAGATAGTTAAACAACTTTCGGCTTCGTTCCTTTTCGAGGACGAAAAGATTTTAAGTGGGGGAGATTGTAACAACCCGGAAATTGCGAACCAATTTAAAGCTTTTATTTTAGCAATTTTAATGGGGTTTGAATATTTAAAACTGCTTATTTTAAATGATAACGACTAAAAATTTATTTAAATAGAAGTTAGAACGAATAAATTTATTTTAAATATATAACGACCCTGAAATGGCACGTCAGTTTGAAAATTCACTTTGAACTTTGACTGAATGTACATGATTCAAAATAAATTGGATTGTGGTAAAACCAAAAATATTTAAATCTGTTTAATTATATCTTTCTAACGAATCTGAAAAATTGAAATTTCATAGCGGGGATAAAAAGTTATGGCCAATTGAATATTCAGAGTGGTCGCTATGAAATTTAATATAAATATAGCCGTAAAAATAGAAATTTTGGAAATGACCTCCGCTTTCGACGAAACCACTTTGGTTGGACCCGGAATGTCAATTTACGGCTAGAGTTAAAATTCCACAATTTTTGAAATTAATATGAGAGCTTGGCAAAGGAAAACGCGTTTGGTAATTTCAGTTTGAATTGGATCGACCAGGAAAAGTCCATTTTTCGAACAGTCTCCAAATTCGTCGAAATTAATTTCGTTAGGACCGTATCATCCCAACATAGCTAGATTTATTTTTCGGGAATTTTTGAGATAAGTAAGTGGCCCCGACAAATTAAAATGTATGTTCAAATCTAAAATTCAATGTTTTATATTATAAGTTGAAGAATAATTGACTGAAACAGTCAAATGGGCTTACGAAACATATTCCATTGTATCCGGAATGGGGGTATTTAGCTAGGGCGTCAGTCGTTGGGTTTGATTTGGTGTTCGGATTAGAAAACACTATTTTAGAAATAAATATAAAATGGGCCAATCAAATAATTTCTTTCATAAATTATATTTTCTGAAAAAACTTTTAAAAAACCCGATAATTCCGTATGTTGACGGTGGTTAGGTCTTCCTTGCTTCTCTCCTCCGTATCGGCGAATCCGCTCATTAGAAACCCTTGCCTCAGTTGAAGTTTTTGAAGTACTCCTCTCCAGCTTCAAATCACTACTTGTTTCGCCCTCACTCGTTTAGTATCCATCGAGATTCACCTCCCTGAAGTGGACAACTTCAAACCGCCGTGGCGACTTGGATCCTCCACCGAGTGGGACCCTACTCCCATCGATCTGAGTTCCGGTCAGAGCCCTTCAACGTGGCACAACCCGATTCAGTCCAAGTGCAACAGTTTGGAAGTTGCCAACCCTAGTTTTGAACTTCCGGCCGAGGTATCGGCTGTGTTTTATTTAAAGGGTTTTAACACTTTCATGCATCGCAAAGTTGATTAATCTTATAAAAATCATATCTTTTTGCTATGTGGTCGAAATCCAGTGAAACAAGAGACACATGGACTGTGACAACGTTTTCTACATTCTAGAAGGGACTAGAGAATTTTTGGAGCCTCCTACAATTTTAGAAGGAGTGGAACCCAATGTGAGAACTTCTCACTATAATTTCTTGTACAGTTCATAACTACTTATATGAACTGCTCCCCGTCGTCCACAGACCATGGACGAATTATTTGATTGTATCGTGTTGTGGAAGTTGATTGTATGGAAAAAAATATTTGAATAATAAAAAATTCATTTTTATTGAGTGAATAAAATATATAAAATATTCGTATACGGAACAAAATATTTGAACAATAAAATATATTTTTTATTGAATATATGAGACATATAAAATGGTCATGTGTTGAAAATAAATATTCATTTACAAACTGGACGACTTGTTTATGTACACCAATTTATTTGATATTGATTAGGATTATAAATTTTACACATCACCCAACTGCACAAATAATAAACAGTATTTGTTGTTTGAAAACCTCACACGGGTATTGGGATAATATTTGACATACACTGATCTCAATAATTAATGGTATGTCAAACGATGGGTTGACAGCCTATATAAGCATTAATTATTTATTTTAATGCTTATATAGTTGTAGAATGCACTCTGGATGTTGTATGAATTTTTAATGATTGTTTATCATTATTGTTGTATACATGTGAAGTTGAAATCCATATAACTGAAATTATATGGTAATTGATTGAGTCTGATTCCAGTTTAGAATTAACAAATATTTTAAAATAATATTCAGAAAATGTTGAAATGTGAAGCCGTGTTAAGTAGTTAAAAGCCATTTTAACACGAACGAGAATTTTGTCGATTTTATTCATTTTATAATGAATATCGAAAAGAGATTTCAAAATCAGATATTTTGAAAAATTATCATTTTAATATTATAATGATATGAAATATTCAATTTTGATTTGAATTTGAAAATTAAATCATTTTAAAATGAATTCAAAACGAAGTTATAAAGAATATTCAATTTTTATTTGAATTTGAAAATCAAAATTGAAATCGATTTGAAATGAATTTATAAACAAATTCACAAATGGAATATTCAAATTTGGACTTGAATTTGAAAATCAGAATTGAAACCGATTTGAAATGAATTTATAAACAAATCTATAATTGAAAATTCAATTTTAATTTGAATTTGAAAATAAAATTGAAATCGTTTTAAAATGAATTTAAAACAAATTATAAATCGAATATTCAGTTTTGATTTCAAATTGAAATGGAAGTGGAAATCGTTTTTAAAACGATTTATAAAATTTGTTTTAAATGGAAATCGATGAAATATACATATTATATATATTATATATATTTAATGGCCTGAATAGAACACGACGCGCAACGACCGTTCGTGAATTTCGACCATTAACTTCAAATTGATGTTACGGGAGATCCGGACGTCGGATTCTCCTAAAACCGGAACCGTTGGATTCGTATTGAAAAGATCTTTCCCATGGTACAGGAGATTTGAAATATAACAGTTAGATTTGGAGATATGTCCAAATCAATTTTTGAAAAGGTCGCTATGGATGCAGTTCGGTGGCCGTTATTGGAAACCGACTGTACAGGGGATAATAAAATTATTAAAAATATGGAAAAATTATGTAAAGTCATAATAAATGATTTGGAAAGATTTTAGATGAAAATTTTCAGTTTTTAAAATCTAAAATTGTAGTTTTTTTGAAATGAACTAGTTATTAACTAGAATAATAATCCAATTATTTCTAAAAGTAAATAAATTGGATATGAAAATGGTTTTAACATAACCGGAATTTTCCAATGATTAAATTGGAATGGATTTGGAATGGAAATAATCTTTGGAATATTTCGATATTGGATTCCGTGATTATCCGGATATTGTTGAGGAATTTGGAAGATATATATATATATATATATATATATATATATTTATTGTTATTCCAATACGATATCCGTTGGTTTCAGAATTTGATATTGAATATAAGCCGATATATTTTCTATTCAGAGCCTTGTATTTGATATCAAATTGGATTTTGGGTTTGTCATGAACGGTGTCTTCATTAACACTGTTCTTAAACCCAGTTGAGAAAATAATAAATCTTTAAACTAACATTTAGTGAAGTTTTCCAATTAATTAATATTTAATTGGAATGGAATAAAAGAATTGGATTTTTGGGTTTATCGTGAACGGTGCTTTAAATAACACTCGTTCTTTAACCCAATTAACAGTGAAGAATATGTTTTGGAATTTATAATCTTTTAATTAATATTTATGGAATTTTCCAAAGTAAAGATTTCTAATTTAATATATCAAATTTGAATTGAATGGAATTCAATTTAGTAATAATCGAAGTGAGTTTCTGTGGAGGAAGACTGCTAATACATATGGAATTTAAAATGCTACGTCGTTGTTCCATTTATATTATTAGTCGGATATGGAAGTTGATACTGATTATATATTGATCTGTTTTTAGTGAAGATTCCATGGTTAATGGAATTTGATTTTGGGTTTATCGTGAACTGTGTTTTAAATGACATTGGTTCTTTAACCCAGTTAAAGGCAGGATTTCATTTCTAACATTGTATTTTATACTGTATTCGTTGATCTCTGCTAAATATATATCTGTTTGGTGGCGGAGAATTTATTCTCTTGCTTAACACCCTTCTCTGAGACGTACGAGCTTAGAGGTTATATATTGGCAGAAATCGGTGGTACGGTGTAGATGGTCGATGTAACATGTTTGATTTCCCAAAGTTAAATAATCATTAATATTGATTTTTGGGAAGATTAAAACTAAGTGGAGTTTTAATGTATCATTAATTAGATTGAAAAGTGAATGTGATAATTAAAACTATTAATTCAAGAAAATGATCGAGAATGGTGTATCACCAATTTTGCTCCCAGCGATAGTTAAATCTTTAATTAGATTTGAACATGAAATGGTCATTAATTTTACCGATAACACCGTGGTGTTAGATTTGGAGTATTACCAGCTTTGCTCCATGGGATGAATAGGTTGGGATTGGGAAAATAAACATGATTACTTCGGTAAGGTTCACTAATCCCGACTAGTTTGGAAAACCTTAATTTGGTTTAGAATTGAAAGATAATGAAATCTTTTGAAATGATATCCAAAGGAAGATTAAAGAATAAATTTAAAAGAATTTATCTTTGATAAAATAAATGGGAATCTTTCCTAGATAAAAGAATATAAGAATAAAGGAATATTCTGGATTGGAATGAGGCATAAGATGTGTTGTTATAGCACTTGATTATAAGATACACGAGTTATTCAGAAAGGTCGGGTTTAACCCATTCTGAATAACCGATACGACGAAAAGTCAAAGACATTGAAGACGGTGCAAGACCGACGATCTTCACATCGAATGGATTGGTTGCTACTGATGCCCATTATTGGAGTAGCTACCTTGAAGCGGCTATAGTGGTAGCCGTCCGGACGTACTTGTTGATTGTACGGATATGCGAGGGCCTCTCTCCTGTATTGGACATACGGGACGAGGAATAAGGTGCCTCCGGTTTCGTTCAGACCTAGAACGGACTTGTAAATGGATGGTGTGTCTAACATTTTATTCCTTTATACTGTATTCGTTGATCTCTGTTAAATATATATCTGTTTGGTGGCGGAGAATTTATTCTCTTTCTTAACACCCATCTCTGAGAAGTACGAGCTCAGAGGTTATATATCGAAAGAACTCAGTGGTATAGTAAGGTGTGATAGTGTGGCATGCTGAGTTGCAGTGATCCAAACTTTTGTTGAAAAGCAAAGTTTAGTGGATGATGATCAAAGCACAGCTTTAATATAGCACAGCTTTTTGTAGCGTTAATTCGTGAGCCTCACACACTGGTATGGTGGCAAAATGATGGTTAGATCAGTATGCTTTAGAGATGAGGATAGACATCCTACGGGTTGTCATGGATTCGGTCATCCAAGGTTACTGGGTGTGGTCGTTGCACACCAGTAGGGATAGGGCACACCTCCCGATTCCCAGATGGATAGAGTTAGCGGTGTTTTCCAATGCTTGGACATAAGCCGCGGTAACTTGTTTCCTGGATAGTGCGGATGTACATTACGGTGTTTTCGCATGCCTACGACGTAAACCGTTAGGAATTGCACTACGCGATAGATCTTTCGGATCAGGAGCCACCAGTATGGAAATCCAAACTTCCAAGTATGACTCGGTTTTCATTGTATACTATATATGTCGACATAATGGGATGGGGCGCTCATGCCGTCTATGATTGATACATTTATATTTGAAGTTGACTTCTTCACTTATAGTAATAATAAAAAATTTGTTTTAAAACGTACTAAACATATTTGGCTATTATAAGGTAAAACTCTATCCTTCGGCTTGCGTTGCATTGTGTGATGGGACCTGAGTCTTATAATAGCTTCATTTTTCTTTATTTAGCATTGCGCTATTTGTTCTAAGCACTGGTATTCTTGGGGTAAACCCGTTCCGTGTTATACGGCGTGGTCCCTTGATTTACCTCATTTTAAAGTAAAGTTTTAAATAACTGTTTTAGTTCTCACACCAGTCCCATGACTGACCTAGAGTTTATTGTTTTAACCTAAACTCTGGGTGCCTATATTTTCCACACAGGCAGCTGGTAGTTTTGGTTTTGCAGATTTATTTTCCCAGGATCCTGGATTACAGTTGGAGCTATATTCGGAAAGCTTTGTATTCGTATATTTCTTTCAGTTGTGTTAGTTGTTATTTTCCGCTACGCATTGTATTTTTACATTTTATTTCCACTGCTATGTATTTTAATCTCTGATATTTTTCTATGTAATATTTATTCATACTTCGAATGTTCTTATACTCTGATGTAATTGTTGTAAATTGCAATGAAATGTTCTTCTGTTTGTTTTCTGATTTGTCTTGTTCTCGAAGCAATCCGCCTTCTTGTTCGGTTTAGGCCAGTCGGGAAGCGCGGGTCGCTACATTTGGTATCAGAGCTTTAGTTCATAGAGCTCGAGAACAAGACACATTAGAATCGAACGAAAGAATTCATCAGAGATTGGATTAGTAATATCCAATAAGAAAGACTCGTTAGAGATGGGATCAGTAGTATCCTAGAACGAGTGTAAAGAGTGTTGTTTTTAAAAATCAAATTTTGTTTTAAAATTTTATATCGCTTATTGATATTTGAATATTAATATTGGATTGATTTTGGACAATCAAGTATATGGAGATTTTGAATATATGCATAATTAACGTGTTTTCGAAGCTTCAAATATACTGGGTTGGTATAGAATCACACTCTAGTCGCTCGGAGATGATTCTGATGATTGATATATCATCATCAGCATTTATGTTCGAGTTTCGAAAGTGAATATCTATATAATTTCCAATCGATTGGTGTGAGAGCCAAAAACTTATTTTGAATTTATTGTTTGGAATTTGACATTAGAAATATAATTTTTGAATATATATAAGTATACATTTGAAAATTTAATCAACAAATTGGTTGTTGGCTGTGATGTTTGATTATTGATTCAATTAATAAAAAAATACTGGAATGATAACTAAAGTATAAATCAAGATATTCGTTAAGTGAAAAATAATGCAAACTCTCTTGATAAAATCCTCAAAATATTATATAGGATATGGACGACTATGGCTTATCTCATACTGAATTCTGGATGACTCCATAACAAGCAAGGAGAGCTCACCAGAAAGAAGAAACAGAGTTGAACTTAGAAACACACAAGGTTTTTTTTGGCGTAAATGCAGAAAAGAAGGCCATTATGCAATTGTGTGTCCTGAGAAAAAGAAAAAGAAACAGATAAGAGCGAACATAGTCTTTTTCAAATGCAAAGAGATGGGCCATTTTATGCATAAGTGTCCAAACGTAAAGAAAACTCCCAAAAATCTTGGAAAGGAAAAGAAATGCTTTCGATGCAAAGAAGTAGGGAATCTGTAACACCCCGTGTTTTCTGTGACTATTAAAATAAAAAATTAAGAACTTAATTTTTAGAAGAGGAATTAAGGGAAACGGGTCACACCATTTCGTTCGTCTCGGAATTTTGCTTGAGATAGAGTCCGAGTTTGCGTGAATCGGACTTCGTATGAAGAAGTTATGGAGGTTAGAAGTTTTTCAAGTTTAAGCAAAAATTAAACTAAAATAATAATTAAAGCGGATTCGAATTTCAAAACTTCAGAAAATAGCTGAGCGGGAAATTTCCCGCTCAGGGGTGTCAACCCCCCTAGGGGGTGTCGACATAGGTGTTGACCCCCTAGGGTTGTCGACAAGGGTGTCGACCCCCCGTGTAGGGTCGACACCTGCGAACTGATCTGGACAGTGACGATTTTCTGAGGTGTCAGGGCATATATGTCATGTTCTGGTTGGCTCTCTTGGGTTTGGATGGCTTTGATGACTCCTAGGTTGATCTAAAGGCCCATATTAATCTTAAAGTTCTATACAATCACCCCAAACCTCAACCCTAGACCTCATAACCCTATTCTATGAAGCCGTCATGCTATCTATGTCTAAGCTAGCCTAGCCTCCATCTCCTCCAAACTAGAAATCAAGTTAGAAAACTCCAAACCAAATGCAAACTAGAGAATCAAACGTCTACATCAAGGGTTAAGCTTACCAAATTCAGAAATCAGATCCCAGAATACAAGATCCGTTTTTTTTCTGTAAGTTCAGTTATTATTCAGATTTGAACACCTGATAGAAATCATGACTGTAATAATCGGATCTAGAACTATGCCTAATTCTGATTCATGCTTATCCTTTTGTCAAATCTGAATTGCTTATGCCTATGAGACCGTTATGATTGACATAATGAAACCTATCATGCCTATGGGACTGTTGTGATTGACATAATGAAACCTATCATGCCTATGAGACTGTTCTGATTGACATAATGGAACCTATCATGCCTATGAGACTGTTGTGATTGATATGATGTAACCTATCATGTTGTACATCCTATGCCTATGAGACTATTGTGATTGATATAAGGGAACTTATCATGTTGTACATCAAAATTAGTGATTCTCTTAAGTCCAATTATATCGAATCTTTATACCTATGGTGTAACTTGCTTAGCTTGCCCACACTTATTGTTAATGTACAACATGCCTATTGGAAACATGATTCTTGAATTGGGTACACCTTTACATGCCTATTTTTCCTTATGTCAATTCTTATGCTCCTTCTCTATTTTTCCCCTTTTTCTTTTATGAATACTAGGTTCATTCGAACTTAGGTTGAATCTCGTTGTACGTGCGATTATAACGCGGGAAAATTGGGTATAATTTTATTGAGTAAATTTTGGGCATAACAAGTGAATGTGGCATAAAACTTGTACTGACTACACTTGGGGAATATTGACATAAAAAGACCTAAATTTGGACACATATGACAAATATGTAAATTGGCTAAAGATGAACATGCCTAACCCGAGGTTAGATTGAGTTGTGGTCTAAGACTTCCTGGAAGCACCCGGCACATCCAGCGACCTCAACAATATAGATCTAATTTGAGAGGTTAGCGCATTAAGCCCAAAAACCCGAGATTATATTGAGTTGTGATGTAAAACTTCTTGGAACCGCCCGTCACATCCTGCGACCGCAACAATATAGATCTAATGTGAGAGGTTGGTGCTTTAATGAATGAATTAAAGCTAAGGGATAGACATGCTAAGAATGGTAGGGTTAAGTTAACTAAGGCAACGCTTAACCAATACAACATGTTAATTAAACAGATGGGTGGGGTTAGGTTAATTTAAGAACACTTAACCGTTATAACATGTTGATTAGGAAACTCTAGTAACGGGGACCCATTTCAGCAGTAACCTACATAGATGTATCACGGTACCTTGAACTAGGCAGGGTGGGGCACGACTACTGGGCTGATTATATGCGGTCAAAATAGCGGTGGGTGGTCCAGTAGTGTAGGTTCCAGCGGAGTATGGGCGTGCACGTACTCCGGAGTGGAAAAAGAAGGCACTGGGCATCAGTAGTATAAACTGTGCATCTTGAATTTATGTCAGGTTGCCACCATAGGAATTGATACACCCCATGGCGGGACCAGCACAGGTATCTATAATCAAGCGGGGCCAAATGACACAAGTAATAAATGCATGCGAGTAGAAGCCGACCGGAAAAGGGATCACTTTGTTATGAACACATGATGGTAGTTGAAATATTTGTTAGTAGGTGCAGAGAAATGGAAATGAGTGCTATAGTATATTCAGTTTATCTTGCCTTATCTTATGTTACCTTATTGCTATGGTATTGTTATATTTTCAGTTTATTCATGTCATGATCCTTTTACCTGTTTACATGCTGAATAATCACTGGACTTACCAGGCTTATGTCTGACCCATTTTCTTTTCTTTCACCTTCTTTTCTTCCGTTTCCCCCAGGTCCTCAGGGAGGGAATACTTCAGCTTAATGCAAACCTTTTCCAGCTTGAAGAGAGTAGATGTATTGCTTGGATTCTCTTTTCTTGGGATATGGCTGTGGTTACACTTTTATTGGGGATTTATGTTGCTTTACTACTGTTTTATGCATCTTTATGTACTTAGAGTTTTAAATCAAGACAGATGTTTTATTGTAATAATTTAGAAGCTAGGTTTTGAGACAATGCTTGTAACGTTTTTACTGAACCACGCTATTTATGAAATGATTTCAGTTTCCCGCTGTTTATATGTCTATCTTGTAAATTATCTGTGCCTTTTACCTAAAATGCTTAACCAAAGTTAATGTATTCCCTTTGTAAGTGACCTTAATGGAGGTGGGGTGTTTCACTTGGTATCAGAGCGATGGTTTACCAGATCAGATAAAAGTTTTTGAAAACTATTTTTCAAAAAGAAGTTTAAAGAAGCATTTTCAAGAAGAGTGTTATTTTATTTTAAAGGCATAATCCCCAAAGCCATATGCACTATCTTTCTATCCTTTGTTTTGAACCTTTTCTTTTCGTTTCAGCATGTCTGGGGATCTTAATTTCCCAAGGGTGTACTGATACCTGGCTGGTTCAGAAGGTATCTAGAGGCTTGGGCTAATGACGCAGGCCCATCAAACGTTCCTCCTCCCCCAGCTGCAGTCGTTCCTCCTCCTCCTCCTCCTCCATGTGTGAATGCTTTCTCGAAGATATGTAGAGACTTTTGAGCTATGGGTGGAAAGAACTTTAATGAGACTGAGTCATTTGTGGAAGCAAGAAAATGGCTCAAGGAAACAGAAGATTTGTTTTTTCTCTTCAAAGTGGACGATAAGCAGAAGATACAATTGGCTGTATGGTTACTTAAGGACGAAGCCTCTTACTGGTAGGAAGTTACTAATGATGAGAGACCAGTTGAAACTTGGGAGGATTTTAGAATGAGATTTGAAATGAAGTTCTTCTCGCAAGCTGAACGAAGCCTATAGATGGAGAAGTTCTTAACACTCAAACAGGGAAGCCTATCGGTTAAGGAATACGTCAACCAATTCAACCAGCTGGCTAAATTCGGACTGGAGTTAGTAAACACTCCACATAAAAAGGCACTCCGATTCGTCAAAGGGTTAAATGAGCCACTGCACAGCCTAGCTATGTCCCATATACCTATGAGTGCGACTTTTGATAGAATGGTGGACATGGCAGTGTTACAGGAGAAAGACAAGGATGGCAAGAAAGAGGCAAAGGTAGAAGAACCTCTAGACAAGAAAGTGGAGGGATCGCAGAATAAGAAGACGGATTCCAAGAAAGGTAGGAAGAATAACAAACCCCATGACAAGAGGAAGTGTAAATTTTGTGGCATACCTAGACATCTAATTAAAGACTGTAGGAAGAAGAAGAGGAAGATGAGTGGTTGTTTTCAATGCGGCGAGACATGACATATGGCTAAGGATTGCCCAAGAAGGTAAGGGCAAGGGTAGAGGAATAGATCTACTTATGGAGGGCACCTCATTTCACCTCCGCAAGAAAGAGGTAGAAATATTTCTGTTGAGAGTTTAGTTTATCTTTCTGGTCATCTAGTTCGTACTCTTTTTTTATTCTGATGCATCGCACTCTTTTATATCTATTGCTTTAGTTGAGTCTCTGCACCTAAATACCGGTATAGTATATGATCCCATGGTTGTTTCAAATCCAATTGGGGGTTAAGCTTATTTGTCAATGATTTGTTTGGATTTGGAAATATCTATACTAAGCGTTGGATTTAGATGTAATGCTTATGTTTTGGCTTTCACGGGCTATGGGTTGATTCTAGGCATGGATTAGTTATCTAGTAATAGTGCCATCCTTGATTTGAAAGGAGAGTGGTTAGACTTATGAATCGCCTCGGTAGCACTCTCGAAATCTCTTGTAATCCCATGAATTCTGTTATGCTTAGCTATCTAGAATCTCTTGATGCGTCTGTCGAAAACTTGCAATCTTTTAGAGTAGTCCGTGAATACTCGGATGTCTTTGAAGAGGTGAAGGGTTTACCTCTGAAATGAGAGACAGACTTCCGCATATACCTTGTAGGATAATGCGAAACCTGTTGCTTTACCCGTTAGACACATGGCTCCAAGGGAATGGAAAGAGCTCAGCAAGCAAGTTAAAGAGTTGCTTGAAAAGGGGTTCATAATGTGGAGTATTTCTGAATGGGGTGCTCCAGTGGTGTTTGCAACCAAAGCGGATGGTTCACTTCGACTGTGCGTGGACTATAGGGAGCTAAACAAGTTGACCAAGAAGAATAGGCACCCACTTTCTAGAATAGATGACTTGTTCGACCAGCTTGTAGGTGCCTCGGTTTTCTCCCAACTAGATCTGGCCACCGGATTTCATCAGCTAAGAGTGGCTGAAGACAGCATAGATAAGACCATGTTTAGGACCCCGGATGGTTTCTTCGAATGGCTTGTCATGCCTTTCGGCTTGACAAACACACCCGTCTATTTCGTAGACTTGATGAGTAGGGTGTTCAGAGAGTTCCTTAATAAATTTGTAGTGGTTTTCGTGGATGACATTTTGATTTTCTCAAAAAGTGAGGAAGAACATGCTTTGCATTTAAGGGAAGTTATGGATACTCTTCGAGCACATTGGCTGAAAGCAAAATTCTCCAAATGCCATTTTTGGAGAGAAGAAATAAGGTTTCTTGGACACGTGGTGTCCAAAGAGGGGATAGCTGTGGATCCCACAAAAGTAGTTGCGGTGCAAGATTGGAAGATTCCATGAATGCAACCGAAGCACAAAGTTTTCTTGGGCTAGCGGGCTTTTACAGAAAGTTCATCAAGGACTTTGCGAAGATCTCAGCCCCACTTACTAGATTGATGAAGAAGAACCTAACTTTTGCCTAGGATTTGGATTGTGATGTTGCTTTCCAACGACTGAAAAGGGATCTGATAACGCCCCCAGTTCTGACATTGCCTGATGAGAGTAAGATGTTTATGTTATACACAGACGCATGCGGTACTGGATTAGGCGCTGGCTTGATGCATGAAGGCAAGGTAGTTTGTTATGGGGGAAGGCAATTGAAGGTACATGAGAAGAACTACCCAACTCATGATTTAGAACTAGCTGCCATTGTTTTCGCTCTTAAGTCATGGCGTCATTACCCACTAGGAGAAAGGTTTGAATTGTTTACTGACCATAAATCGTTAAAGTACCTTTTCTCTTAGGAAGATCTTAACTTAAGACAACAAAGATGGATGGAATTTCTTGCCTCATAGGATTTTGAGATTGCTTATACCCCTGGTAAGGGAAATGTGGTAGCAGACGCCTTAAGTAGGAAAAACTGATCTTAAGTCCTCTCTTTGTAGAAAGGCAAAGCTTGCAGTACATGGAAAACTTTGACTTTAGACCCTCCTTTGAATTTGTACCTGCTTTGTTAGCATCACTAGAGGTGCGACCTACTCTCTTGGACTCAATAAGAACCGCGCAACGTGAGGACCCTTAGCTAGTTGATGTGATGGATAAGCTAATTAAAGGTGAGACATCTAGTCACCTCAATAGATACTCCATCGATGACAAGGGTTGGTTGAGATGGGACGGAAGACTAGCGTCCCACAAGCAAGGGATTTGGTGAAAACCATTCTCTAAGAAGCACACCATTCTAAGTTGACCATACACCCAGGTGGGGACAAGATGTATAAAGACATAAAAAGGGTTTTCTTATGGAATGGCATGAAGAAGGATGTAGCTGAGTTTGTCTCTAAATGCTTGATATGCTTGCAAGTCAAGGCAGAGCAGAAGAAGCCTGGTGGTATGCTTCATCCTCTAGAGGTCCCAAGTGGAAATGGGATAGCATTTCGATGGACTTTATTGATGGTTTGCTTAGGTCAAGAAAGGGCAATACCAGTATTTGGGTAATAGTGGAGAGGCTCACTAAAAGCGCTCATTTTATACCTGTTAAGAAAGGAGGACTGCCTTATTGTTACCATCAATTTATCTTAAAGAGGTGGTTCGACTGCATGGAATACCCTCTAGCATAGTAAGTGATCGAGATCCTATCTTTACGAGCGAGTTTTGGAAGAGTTTACAAGAGGCTGTAGGCACACAGCTATACTTAAGCACTGCTTATCACCCTCAAACCGATGGTCAGACGGAAAGGGTGAAAGTGTATTAGAAGATCTTTTGAGATTGTGCATTCTTGATTTTGGAGGAACATGGAAGGATCATCTTCCTTTGGTGGAGTTCGCCTATAATAATAGCTACCAAGCCACCATAGGCATGGCACCCTTTGAGGCTTTATATGGAAGACCATGCCGATCACCAACTTGTTGGTGGGAGTCTACAGACAAGCTCGT
Organism: Allium sativum; assembly: GCA_030737875.1. NCBI lineage: Eukaryota > Viridiplantae > Streptophyta > Magnoliopsida > Asparagales > Amaryllidaceae > Allium > Allium sativum. The sequence goes on along the minus strand of CM060910.1, from coordinate 897,625,407 downwards.
ACTTGGGCCTGACATGGTCAGAGAAACTTCAGAGAAGGTGGACTTGATACGAAGACGAATGAAGACCGCAGAAGATAGACTGAAGTCCTACGCTGATAAAAGAAGGACCGACCTTGAGTTTAAGGTTGGAGACAGAGTTTTTCTTAAGGTATCTCCTTTGAAGAATGTCGTTCGCTTTGGGTCCGTAGGAAAATTGGCACCAAGATTTGTAGGGTCATTTCCTATCATTGAGAGGATTGGGAAGATGGCTTATAAAGTAGAGCTGCCCGAAAGATTGGTCGGAGTTCATAATGTTTTTCATGTCTATCATCTACAAAAGTGCTTACATGAGTCTGCAAAAGTTGTGGAGCCGAGCATACTAGAGGAAGTAGAAGTGGAGCAAGAAGCGACGGTGAGAAGAGTTCCAACTCGTATCTTGGGTACATAAGTTAAAAAGTTATGCAATCGTGAGGTGAAGCTAGTTAAAGTACAGTGGAGTGACGCTGAAGGAGACACGACTTGGGAGACTAAAGACAAGATACGCACATCCTACCCTTTTCTTTTTGAGGGTACATCCTTAATCTCTTTTTCCATAAGTTTATGCATGCTTATATCTATCTGTTAAGTATATCTCCTCGGTCCTATTCTTAATCCTTAAATAGAAACCAATGAATGTAAACATCTATTACAAAACATGTTATGATTGATGGTTGCAAGTGGTTGCTCGTGGATGCATATACACACACACTAGGAACTAAATTGGCTCAGTCACTTTCATATTGCATATGCATATATGTATTTATATATAGATTGAAACTTGATGTGTTATCATGTGGACGTTGCATTTGTATGAATTATTGTGCACTCATGTAGAAGTTACAAAATACGATTAAGAATAATTGCATACATGATGGACTCATAGCACCGACATGACTCGCATCAAGGAGGTCAACTGAATCAGTAGACTGCCTGATTTTGCATTAGATAAGGAAATATACACACACTATGCATATGATCATGAAAGAATTAGAAATCTTTTTAAGGACAATGGATGCCTGTGATTGATGGTTGAGTAGATGGATGTTGGATGTTAGGATACATTCTTCTTAACTTAGAGATTATGGGGACGAAATCCTTTAAGGACGGGAGAATGTAATACCCTGTATTTTTTGTGAGTATTAAAACAACAAAATTAAGAACACTTAATTTTAGAAGAGGAGTTAAGGGAAACGGGTTACGCCATTTCGTTCGTCTTGGAATTATGCTTGAGATAGAGTCCGAGTTTACGTGAATCAGACTCCGTATGAAGAAGTTATGGAGGTTAAAAGTTTTACAAGTTTAAGTAGAAATTAAATTAAAAATAATAATTAAACAATTAAAGCAGATTCAAATGTCAAAACTTCAAAAAACAGCTGAGCGGGGAATTTCTCGCTCAAGGTTGTCAACCCCCCCCCCTAAGGGGGTGTCGACATAGGTGTCGCGAACTGATCTGGACAGTGATGATTTTCTGAGGTGTTAGGGTATATGTGTCATGTTCTGGTTGGCTCTCTTTGGTTTGGATGGCTTTGATGACTGCTAGGTTGATTTAAAGGCCCATATTAATCCTAAAATTCTATATAATAATCCCAAACCTCAACCCTAGACCTCATAACCCTATTCTATGAAGCCGTCATGCTGTCCATGTCTAAGCTAGCCTAGCCTCCATCTCTTCCAAACTAGAAATCAAGTTAAAAAGCTCTAAACCAAATCCAAACTAGAGAATCAAATGTCTACATCAAGGGTTAAGCTTAACAAATTCAGAAATCAGATCCCAGAATACAAGATCCGTTCTTTTTCTATAAGTTAAGTTATTATTCAGATTTGAACACCTAATAGAAATCATGACTGTAATAATCGGATATAGAACTATGCCTAATTCTGATTCATGCTTATCGTTTTGTCAAATCTAAATTGCCTATACCTATGAGACTGTTGTGATTGACATAATGAAACCTATCATGCCTATGAGACTGTTGTGATTGACATATTGAAACCTATCATGCCTATGAGACTGTTGTGATTGACATAATGGAACCTATCATGCCTATGAGACTGTTGTGATTGATATGATGTAACCTATCATGTTGTACATCCTATGCCGATGAGACTATTGTGATTGATATAAGGGAACGTATCATGTTGTACATCAAAATTAGTGATTCTCTTAAGTCCAATTCTATCTAATCTTTATATCTATGGTGTAAATTGTTTAGCTTGCCCACACTTATTATTAATGTAAAACATGCCTATTGGAAACATGATTCTTGAATTGGGTACACCTTTACATGCCTATTTTTCCTTATGTCAATTCTTATGCTCTTCTCTATTTTTCACCTTTTTCTTTTATGAATATTTGGTTCATTCGGAACTTAGATTGAATCTCGTTGTACGTGCGATTATAACATGGAAAAATTGGGTATAATTTAATTGAGTAAATTTTGGGCATAACAAGTGAATGTGGCATAAAACTTGTACTGATTACACTTAGGGAATATTGAAATAAAAAGACCTAAACTTGGACACATATGACAAATATGTAAATTGGCTAAAGATGAACATGCCTACCCCGAGGTTAGTTTGAGTTGCAGCGTAAGACTATTCGGAACCGCCCGGCACATCCACCGACCACAACAATATAGATCTAATGTGAGAGGTTAGTGCATTAAGCCCAAAAACCCGAGGTTAGATTGAGTCGCGGTGTAGAATGCCCGGAACCCGAGGTTAGGTTAATTTGAGAACACTTAACCGTTATAACATGTTGATTAGGAAACTCTAGTAATGGGGACCCATTTCAGCAGTAACCCACATAGATGTATCACGGTACCTTGAACTAGGCAGGGTGGGACACGATTACTGGGCTAATTATAAGCGGTCAAAATAGCGGCGGGTGGTGCAGCAGTGTAGGTTTCGGCGGAGTATAGGCGTGCACGTACTCCGGAGTGGAAAAAGCAGGCACTGGGCATCAGTAGCATACACTGTGCATCTTGATTTTGTGTCGGGTTTCCACCATAGGAATTGATACACCCCATGGCGGGACCAGCACATGTATCTATAATCAAGCGGGGCCGAATGGCACAAGTAATAAATGCATGCGAGTAGAAGCCGATTGGAAAAGGGATCACTTTGTTATGAACACATGATGGTAGTTGAAACATTCGTTAGTAGGGGTAGAGAAATGGAAATGAGTGCGATAGTATATTCAGTTTATCTTGCCTTATCTTATGTTATCTTATTGCTATGGTATTGTCCTATGTTCAGTTTATTCATGTCTTGATCCTTTTACCTGTTTACATGCTGAATAATCACTGGACTTACCAGGATTATGCCTGACCCATTTTCTTTCACCTTCTTTTCTTCCATTCCCCCCAGGTCCTCAGGGAAGGAATACTTCAGCTTAGTGCTGATCTTTTCTAGCTTGAAGAGAGTAGATGTATTGCTTGGATTCTCTTTTCTTGGGCTATGGCTGTGGTTACACTTTTATTAGGGATTTATGCTGCTTTACTACTGTTTTATGCTTCTTTATGTACTTGGAGTTTTAAATCAAGGCAGATGTTTTATTGTAATAATTTAGAAGTTGGGTTTTGAGACAATGCTTATAATGTTTTGATTGAACCACGCCATTTATGAAATGATTTCAGTTTTCCGCTGTTTATATGTCTGTCTTGTCAATTATCTGTGCCTTTTACCTAAAATGCTTCACCAAAGTTAATGCATTACCTTTGTGAGTGACCTTAACGGAGGTGGGGTGTTTCAGCATCTAGCTTGAGATTGCCCGTTAAAGAAGGGTGATAAGAAATCCAAAGGAAAGGAGTTATCTACTTTGGAAATTATGCAAGAAGGAGGCACGAATTCCTAGAAAGTTGGATTTTAATGTAATGAACTAGTATTTTGGATATATGTATGATGCTTGTATGAACACTTTTTATTTTAAAAATGTATCGGTTGTATAATATAAGTAATGTAAGAAAAATATTGAACTAAGTTGAATTTAGCACCAAATATTGAACTAAGTCGACAAATAGGTATGTGATTACTAGTTTTCTTTTTCTATTAAAGATTTATGAGCCTAAGGCTGGCTGCTTGGCATTTTATTTTTCTTTTAAAGATTTATGAGCCTAAGGCTGGCCGCTTGGCATTTTATTTTTCTTTTAAAGATTTATGAGCCTAAGGCTGGCCGCTTGGCATTTTCTTTTTCTTTTAAAGATGTATGAGCCTAAGGCTGGCCGCTTGGCATTTTCTTTTCTTTTGGATGGGTGAGGGCCCTGTGAGGCTAGTTGCAGTCTTAAATATCTCCCGTACAAAAGAGGTTATGGCGAAATTTTTCGAAAATTTAGGGTGTTAGCCCAATTTTTGAAAAATTTGAAAATTCTTAAAAACTGAAAGGTTGAAGAATGAAAGTTGACTTGGTTAGTTAAACAACTTTCAGCTCCGTTCCTTTTCGAGGACGAAAAGATTTTAAGTGGGGGAGATTGTAACAACTCGAAAATTCTGAACCAATTTAAAGTTTTTATTTTAGAAATTTTAATGGGTTTTGAATATTTAAAATTGCTTATTTTAAATAATAACAACTAAAAATTTATTTAAATCAAAGTTAGAACGAATATTTTTTTTTTTAATTATATAACGAGCCTGAAATGGCGCAGTAGTTTAAAAACTTACTTTGAACTTTGACTGAATGTACAAGATTCAAAATAAACAGGATTTTGGTAAAACCGAAAACATTTAAATCTATTTAATTATATCTTTCTAACGAATCTGAAAAATTAAAATTTCATAGCGGGGATAAAAAGTTATGGCTAGCTGAATATTCAGAGTAGTCGCTATAAAATTTAATATAAATATAGCCGTAAAAATAGACATTTTGGAAACGACTTCCATTTTCGACAAAACCACTTTGGTTGGATCCATAATGTCAATTTATGGCTAGGGTTAAAATTCCATAATTTTTGGAATTAATATGAGGGAATGGCAAAGGAAAACGCGTTTGGTAATGTAATGACCCAGCAAATTTTCGACCCCGAAAATCGACATAAAATCACCATGTCGACTATTCAAGTATCGAAAACACTGGATTGTCAATAGAAAGAAGTTAGAGGGTGAGAATAGAAAGAAAGAATATTAGAATAGAAGAAAGAAGAAGAACAAATCAGAATCTCACAGCGGAACGAATAAAATATAATACCAAATCTCTTTATACAAAAGAACTGTATATACATACCAATCATCAGAATATGCATATATCAGTCACAGCGGAAAAATATCTGTATATAACTAGCGGTGAAGCCACCTGCTTCTAGCTCCTGAAACTCCAAGCGAAACCTAACCTGGAACATACTCGGTCTGACCCGAGCACATTTGGTTTAAAACAAAATACACCGGGTCAGTCTGGAATACTATCAGCGATAAATTCACATAACACACACTTGTTTAATTTTGGAAAAATACTTTATGAAATCAAAGGATAATAGTAAGACCAGTCCACACATAAACACTGACAGTTTTTACCTTACTATAACCCAAACCATTTTCGAAATCATACTTTGATCTGGTATTATCATAATGTCTAAATACAATTAAATATCAATCTAGAGGAACGCTTGCTTCTCACGCTCCCCAAACATAGTATACAAACCAAAACCGCGGGCGCTTATTGGATATTGGATTCCAACCTTGACAAGGTATGGGACCACCTGCTGATAGTGTATCTCTAGAGGTGAATACACTGGGTTCAATAAGAACGTCTTGCAGCCCGGCCCTCAAATGACCGACCCCTCATTTCGCTTGAGTGTATCAAATATATATCACCGACAGTTGGGATCAGCAACCGCCTCCCGAAAAAGGACAGCATCGAATATAGATTAAAGAAGCAAATGGAATTTCTCTAGATAGATGATCATACATGCTAATGGGAGCGACCCACATAGCCATGCTGCCTGCCCGATTTTTGTCATTTCCCGGTTGATGAGGCTTGATGTCAGTACACATATGATCATCATACACTTTGAATGCCACATCGTCAGATCCATTAGATATCACTAATTGACGTCCACAAAAATACTCTGCGGTTAGCTAAGAGAAGGTGTACGACCTTCTCCGCCATTGACAGAAATACGTTTGAAGAAATCAACGTACGTGATCCACTTGGAAATACCCTGTCAGACACTCGTCCATAAAAGTCATCCAGGAACAGGATGAACCGAAGGCACCCTCCTACTGCATCTCATATAGGAGTCAACCCATGGATCAGTAGCGAGTAGTCCTTGCAACCTGTAGATTCCAATCACGACTGAACCACAGTTTATCTCTGGGAGCTAACAAGAGATTATTAGCAGTCCTTCCGTTTATGAAAATCCACAGTCTTCAATGCTCCACCACGATCATCTTCTGATCTTTCCACGTATTTGTTGGTCGGAATGGTTTTCGAATAAGAACTCGATCCCGGTCTTTCCATACTAACAATCGTATTGGTCAACTTCGATAGTCGGTGATTTATCTATCAAATACTAAATGTGTGACTAACATCAGTTTGCTAATTCAGCACTTAACACAACTTGACCTCTTAAATGTATTTAACCAAATTTCCTCTAATTAACTATGAATGATTTATTTTGATCGATTAACTCTAACTTGACTAACTCAACCAATTTAACTCGACTAACTTGATTTGATTACTCCTGTTGATTAACTAATACTTGTCTTAACTCCATTCGCTTGACTCTAGATCGCAGCGATCACAATGGTTACGCCTGATTCCCTCAGGAAACATCCTACCGTCGTAGGCTATCTGCAGCCCTGCGAATTACACTATCAGTCATACGCAATGGAAACTCTTCCTAATTGTTGTATATAACGGTGTTGTATACACAATTATATGATTTTTGTTTGATGATAACAACCAAATATATTTCTATTATAAATGTGTTTGGTACCGTACTGTTAATATACATCACAGACAGAAATATAATATTTATATTTAAATGGAATACGAATGCACTAAAATTGAATATTCAAACTGTATTCTATTTGAATATAATATAATATTAAATTTCAATAATCAAACAGTACAACTATTTAAAACTCCACTATTTGAACACATTTCAATTTCATATACATATCAGCTCCTCATTACAGAATAACTCAACACTCATTTTGTACATACATTCAGTCTCAACACTCATATTTACATACATACACTATGACACATTTCACTGTTACACACACACTGTTCTTGTTTTCTGCCTTCTGTCTTCTTGTCTTCACTGTCTTCACAGCTTATCAGTCAGTCCAGTCTTCTTACCTGTCATCACAGAAACACACACACAGTATCTGATACAGAAATAATTTCTAAAAATCTAAGCAGATATATTTTTATTTTGAAAATTTATTTGCCTCAGATCTCGGTGTGTTTCTCATCATTTTTCAGACTTGAACAGCCACGCCATAACCATACTGGTTTGCTGATCAGAACCGACTGATTCTGATCAGCCTCAACACAGTACAGTTTGACTGCTGTTTTTTTGTTTCTTTTGTTTCAGGGTCAAAAGACAAGGTAAAAATAAAAAGAGAAATGGCAGTGCAAATACTTCGTCTCAAAAGAGAGAAACAAAGGTGGCAGATCAACAAATGCAACATAACAAATCAAGCATGCATAAGTGTGTGCAGAATAGTGGAGCTACTCAATAGCATTCATGAATGGTGAAATCTACATGCAAATCAACTCAGGAGAAGATACAATAGTGTATACACAACCAAGATAACACAGGTTCATAGTATGCATCATAATTTACAAGTGATAAAGTCAACATACAGAAGGGTAGTAGCATGAACAAGATCATATGCAAGCAGCAAAAGTGGTTCAGTTGAAATGGTATGATCAAGCCAAATGCATGTGATCATAATCATGGCAGCAAAGACAACATAGAAGCATAAGCTAGACAGGGATACAAACTAATGTTAAAATGCATGATTGGTGGTTCACCAACAATTCAAGACAGGTTCAACATAACAAACTTGATAATGGTGCAGTTTTAAAATGGCAAATCAGCAAGAGTCTCAAGCATGGAAAATCAGCTCAAGACAATGTGATAAAGCAGCCCAAATTGGCGCAAAATCAAGTTTTTTTTGGCATGAACAACATGAGGTAATCAAGTGGTACAATTGCATGGAGAAGCTATAGCTTGTACATGGCAGTTACAAAGGGACAACCCATGCAAACGACAAGCAGCATATATATATATAACAGTATGGCAGTGTCATATGTGCATAGTGGAACTCAAGTACACAGCAACAAAGTAGCATGGTGCAATACACAAAACAGGTGATCATGGTGGAGCATACATCATTGACATTATGATCCAACAATTCATGGCAGCTAAATTAAATACATGGTAATCATGCAAGTTAGTATGGCCGAGCAACAAAGTGATGTCCAGGTTCAGGCAACAGTAAAGACAAGTATCAACATCAACATGCAAGCTAAAATGGTCAAGTTCAAGCCAACACAAAACTAAACAGTTTTTTTTAAGTCCTCAAGTTCAAGTCATGGTGTAGTAAAGAAAAAGTGAGCCGACACTAAGCACAATAAGGCATGAAATGATATAGCATGACAGAGCATATAAAGCAAAGATCAAATTTCTTCCTGGAATGCACAATACATATTTGGGATCATAAAATTGGCAAGGAGTTTCCAGAAAATACTCAAGATAATTTTTTTTGGCAACAAATTGATTTCAAGAAAAACCATGCTTAAAATCAAAACTGGAAATTAGCAAATCTTTTTCAAGTGGTCCAGGCAAACAAATACACGCAAGCATGGTTATGGGAAGATAAATCTCCTGAAAATCGAATATATTCTTTCCAGTTTTGTATCAAGACAATAAATCAGAGAAAGTGTTTTTTAGCAACAATTTAAAGGGAACAGTAATTACAAATTTCCAGTTTTCTCAAGATATATTCGGCATTGAATCATGAATCAATTACTCTATTCAAATAAGGCAACAAAGTTCACAGAGGAAATCAAAATAGGGAAGTGAAAAATTCATTCAAGCCGTATAACAAAAGGGGAAAGCATCAATCAGCAAATTAGCCGAGTCATTCATTGAAATCAGAGCGATTTTAGGATGTTATAATCCTATTTCTAACACATACAGATTCATCACAGGCAAGAAGGGGGACAGCAAAATCGAAAACCAACCCAATATTTCAGATCGAAACCCACAAAAAATCAATTCAATTATTTTCAAAGCAGAAAATTCAAAAAGCTCACAGTTTCGATCGAACCAGAGAGCAATCCCAAATCGGACGAGCAACGCCACAAAGAATCGAGCATCAGAGAAGCTATTCAATCAATTCCAGAAAGTCATCGATGTTCCAATCGATTTGAGGACGATTCCAGAGAAACCCTAGAGCCGCCGCCATTTTTTTCTAAAAGGAAAGAGATTGGACTGAAAAGAAAAGGGGCGCACGAATTAACAATATGGCCGGCCAAGCAAATTGTGAAGTGTTAAAAGGGATGACCCTTTTTTTAATTAACTCCTAGGGTTTTTTCTTAGTTTATTTTATTTTGTATTGTTCTGTTTTTTCTTGTTTATCCAATTGTAATCTAACCGTCAGTTCTAGTGTCTGTAAAATAGTAGGGTATTCAGTCAGGGTGTTGACTGACAGTTGACAGAGTCTGTAAAATCTGGATTACCGGTTACGGGGTCGTAATCAGGGGAAATCTGATCGAGTGGATATTGGTCAGTCTAGGGATTTGAGCGTAGGGTTAGAATAGGAGCGAGAGTCGCGAGTATACATGGTCTTGTATGCGGGATCTGTTCTATCACCTAGTAAAAACCTTAGGAATGCAGCAGTAGGCAGGAATTTGCCGAAGCTGGGTATCTCTTGTGTCATTTACTTTCTGCATTTCTGTTTCTGCTATTATCTGTGATCTGTTTATTGTTGTTAATATCCCGTAATATTTGAACTCTGCGAAAAATTGTAATAAACCCTATTCACCCCCCCTCTAGGGTTAATCTAGATCCAACAACTGGTATCAGAGCCAGGTATTTAACTCTAGAGTAATGGTGATTCCTAGTTGTCAGTCGATAGAGAGTCAGTCCAGCTCATCTCCAACTATTTTTAATGGAACAGATTTTTCAAACTGGAAATCCGAAATAGAATTTTATTTAAAATCTGTTAATATTAAATGTTGGGATACTATTATAAATGGGAGTGATATGTCTGATAATAGAAACATTGTTTTCGATTCACGTACTATGAATATCATATTTGATTATCTCAGTACCGAACAGTTTATTCACGTATCTCATTGTTTGACTGCGCAGGATGTCTGGAGAACTCTCAACAAGCTCTATGGAAAAACTGATGACTGCTCAAAACCCCAGAATGTCAACTCAAATTCAGATCTGTGCTTGAAAGGAGAAACAGATGGATCAAACGATGGAGAATCAACAGATGCTGAAACTGAAAATCTCACATACGAAGATTTGGTTTATATGTGCACTGATTTAACTAAACCTGTTGATAAACTTCAATCTAAAAACAAATCTATGAAATCTATGAATTCTGAGTTAATTGGAAAAATTGATGATTTGGAATCACAACTTAAATCGTTTGAAAACTTTTCAAAGTCTGATTGTAAAAATTGTCTGAAATTGGAAACCAATCTTGTTCATCTCAGTAAAAATATTCAAAAGTTTGAAAAAGAAATTTTTATCTTAAAAAAAAACAAGATTGAGTTATCAAGTTTGAATAATTTTTTACAAAAGGAATTTGAAATTTTCAAGACTGATATATATTCCAAATTTGAAATTTCTGAAAAAGAAAATTTGTTGAAATCTGATTTGATTTTGAAAGAACTGGAAAACGAGATTGAAAAATCCAAGAAATTTGGGTTTGAAAAACAAAAACTTTTTGAATCTGAGATTGCTGAGTCCCAAACCAAAATAAAGTTACTCAATGATGAAAATTTGGTTTTGAAATCTGATTTTGAAAGATGTGAGATCACTAAAAATCGTTGTTCAGATTTATTGAAAGAAAATGGTGATCTTAAAACTGAAATTCAACAACTTGAAACAATCTTGTCTAATTTTTCAAACGGTGAAAAATCTTTGAATATGTTGTTGAAAAACCAATTTTCCGTTCAAAATAAACATGGACTTGGGTTTGGGAAAAATAATGTTTTTGAAAGACGAATTTCGAATGATTTGAAAAATCCTTCAAACAACCTTGAAAAGAATCGATTTGAAAATTTGAACTCTTATAATTTCAAAGGATTTTTGAGTCAAAATCAAAATAAGAAACTGTTTTATAATAATCCTTCTAAACAATCCTGGATCCCAAAAAGAAATAAACCAAACTCCATGAAACTCAAACAGATTTGGGTTCCAAAGGGTACAAAAGTAAATTCAGAGGGTTTGTTATATAAACAGGTTTGGGTACCAAAACGAACAAATACAACTGTGAGTGGTTTTACTGCTTTTGTTAGACCACTCAATCCTCTAAACAGTTAGCTACCAAAGGAGGCTGAGGAACAACTGTGCTGAAAAGAGAAACCGATTCAAACTACTTCACATCATTGAATCATCTACTGTTCCTTAGCCAAGTCTGATGAGTTAGAGATCCACAACGTCTTCTGTGAATCAGGTATGATCTCTAAACTCATCTTTGTAAATATTTTTATTTTTGTTTATTTCTCCTTCTACCCCCTCTGTGTATTTACTTTATCTCTTCTGTTTTAATTTTTCACTGTCACATCACTGTAACTTCTTCTGGGCTTCATTAACTTCAAATTGTAGAATTCATATTTTCTGGAAATTTGCCTTAGTTGAATATAATTCTGATATTTTAAATCTTTTCCAGATCTTGTATTTAAACTTGTAAATATCTACAATTGTTTTGAAGTTTAGTTTCTGATTATTGAATTCATAACAGTGTTGATGCATTCATATCATATCTTGAACACTGTTAATTAGAATTCTAATGTTTTTAAGATCTGAATAATTAATGAAATTTCACACGCTTATGCTGTTTTGAGGTTCTTCCAATTCAGTTTGGAAACGCTGAAAATATTATACTCATTACAGTACACTCTGTTATTTATCAGTTGTGATGATTTCATTAATTTTCAGATTGACTTAAACATTTTTGGATGGGCTAGAATCTCAGTGATATATCTTGGAATTCATCTTTATTCATGATTATTATGGTTGAAATTAGTTTGTTTGAAATCATCTGAAATTCTTGGTATTTTGAATATCACACATCTCTTAAAATTTGAAATAATCAACCTTGTGTGACTGATTCATTATATCTCAAACTTAACATTGATTCAAGCGATTTCAAATAAATTATTTTTTAATTTCTGGTATCATGAATACCTCTCAAATTTGATGTAAATGATCTGACATTTCTATTGGGCTTGTAAGAAATAGTTTTTTTGAGAAATTCTTGAAAAGTTCTTTTTGAAAATGGTCTTTGAAAATCATTGATATTTCATGATTAATTGATTTAAATATTTATTTGTTTAAAATCATTTGAAATTATTGATTTATTGAATCACACACGTATCTTGAATCTGACATTAATAATTTGGTGTAATCGATTCATTGAATCTAGAGTATTTCATATTCATCAAATGATTTAAAATAAATGGTATTTTTAATCTTGGATCATGAACCATCTTATGTGACCATCTTTCTGACAAGTTTTTTTTGTAAAACTATTTTTGTGCTGCTCTGATACTGTTTTCAAATAACTGCCTGTTTTGATTTGTCTGTTGCTTGCCAAATTTGTAAATCTTGTCTGCGTGGGCTTTGTGTTTGAAACTCTTTGATATCCTTGTTCGTCTCAAGTGTCAATTTTAAATCCTCGAGAAGAGAGAACAATTGGTATCAGAAGTGCTGTTTTTTTTTTCTTTCCCTCTTGTCCTGTATAACTTTTCACATTTCCTCTTGCAATTAAATTTTCAACTTTAAAATTATTTGTTGATTATTCATTTAGAAATTGAAATCAATATCCGATTGAACTGTATTTATAATTCATCAAAATTATTATCAGATTTTGAAATTGTGTTGAATTATGACTGCAATATATTTCATAAAAAGAGGAGATTTTATTTGGACTTTCATGATGGTTGAATATTTATTATAATATCTTTGAACTGGCAATTATTTCACGACCATCCTCGTTATCTATCATCATTCTGTCATCCATGATAATTTTTTTTAAATATGGAGAGTTTAATTTTTTTTTTTTAAATCATCTTGAATAAACAATGAAAATTATTTGTGATAGAAATGGGACTATATTATTATTCAGAATTAGTGATAATTGAAAATTTTCAATAATCCCGGTACAGTCGAGCTTATTTCATAATATAATTAATTTAGAAATTTATTTCACAGTCCATTTCTGTGCCTACCACATTTCTATCATCCATATTGGTTTCATATACCGAGGAGTTTTTTTTCTTTAAAAGCTGAAATGATAAACATATATATATATATATATATATATATATATATATATATATAAGTGTGTCTCTAACCTCATTTAAAAATCCAAGCTCTGGTCATGCATGGTTAAGAGACAACTTATAATTTAAGCTGCGACTGACCTCATTTAAAAATCCAAGCTCTGGTTATGCGTGGTCAGTGTGCTCTTAAATAAAAGATTAAAAAAAAGTGCTAAAATTGAAATTAATCTGAAATTCTCCTCAGTGTATAAAAACCAGCCTATCAATCCATCTTTCTAATCTGTGAAATGTGTTGAAATATTATGACGTATTATGATTTGTTGATTGATAGATATTTGGGATTTGAGATTATTTGATCTTGTCATTTAAACTGAATTATAATTATAATCCAAATCCATCACTGTTTTTTTTGCCTTATTTTTCACAAAAATTCGTTTGAAAATTAATTGAAATTCATTTTTGTATAACTCTCCTCATTTATATAAATTCCGTCGTAAATCAGTCATTTTCTGCATCGTGAAATATGCCACTAGTTCTCAGTTTATTATGATTTTTGTTTGACTGATTAAGGTTTATGATAATCATTCTTCCTCTTCAGCTGAAATTATATTTTTAGTCGATTTTCATTTGTATTTTAAAATCTGTATCCTTTTGATGATAACAAAAGGGGGAGAATGAATTGAGATTTTGATTTATGAGTGAATGGTTTATAAATATTTTTAATTTTGAAAATTCATTATTATTCATATCATTCATTTCACTCATGCACAGCTATAGGGGAGTTGTCTGTTGTAGGGGGAGCTAATAAATAGGGGAAGTTCAATATTCACTGTCAAACACATTTATTATATTCAAAATCTTCATGTTTGTTTGTCATCATCAAAAGGGGGAGATTGTTGTATATAACGGTGTTGTATACACAATTATATGATTTTTGTTTGATGATAACAACCAAATATATTTCTATTATAAATGTGTTTGGTACCGTACTGTTAATATACATCACAGACAGAAATATAATATTTATATTTAAATGGAATACGAATGCACTAAAATTGAATATTCAAACTGTATTCTATTTGAATATAATATAATATTAAATTTCAATAATCAAACAGTACAACTATTTAAAACTCCACTATTTGAACACATTTCAATTTCATATACATATCAGCTCCTCATTACAGAATAACTCAACACTCATTTTGTACATACATTCAGTCTCAATACTCATATTTACATACATACACTATGACACATTTCACTGTTACACACACACTGTTCTTGTTTTCTGCCTTCTGTCTTCTTGTCTTCACTGTCTTCACAGCTTATCAGTCAGTCCAGTCTTCTTACCTGTCATCACAGAAACACACACACAGTATCTGATACAGAAATAATTTCTAAAAATCTAAGCAGATATATTTTTATTTTGAAAATTTATTTGCCTCAGATCTCGGTGTGTTTCTCATCATTTTTCAGACTTGAACAGCCACGCCATAACCATACTGGTTTGCTGATCAGAACCGACTGATTCTGATCAGCCTCAACACAGTACAGTTTGACTGCTGTTTTTTTGTTTCTTTTGTTTCAGGGTCAAAAGACTAGGTAAAAATAAAAAGAGAAATGGCAGTGCAAATACTTCGTCTCAAAAGAGAGAAACAAAGGTGGCAGATCAACAAATGCAACATAACAAATCAAGCATGCATAAGTGTGTGCAGAATAGTGGAGCTACTCAATAGCATTCATGAATGGTGAAATCTACATGCAAATCAACTCAGGAGAAGATACAATAGTGTATACACAACCAAGATAACACAGGTTCATAGTATGCATCATAATTTACAAGTGATAAAGTCAACATACAGAAGGGTAGTAGCATGAACAAGATCATATGCAAGCAGCAAAAGTGGTTCAGTTGAAATGGTATGATCAAGCCAAATGCATGTGATCATAATCATGGCAGCAAAGACAACATAGAAGCATAAGCTAGACAGGGATACAAACTAATGTTAAAATGCATGATTGGTGGTTCACCAACAATTCAAGACAGGTTCAACATAACAAACTTGATAATGGTGCAGTTTTAAAATGGCAAATCAGCAAGAGTCTCAAGCATGGAAAATCAGCTCAAGACAATGTGATAAAGCAGCCCAAATTGGCGCAAAATCAAGTTTTTTTTGGCATGAACAACATGAGGTAATCAAGTGGTACAATTGCATGGAGAAGCTATAGCTTGTACATGGCAGTTACAAAGGGACAACCCATGCAAACGACAAGCAGCATATATATATATAACAGTATGGCAGTGTCATATGTGCATAGTGGAACTCAAGTACACAGCAACAAAGTAGCATGGTGCAATACACAAAACAGGTGATCATGGTGGAGCATACATCATTGACATTATGATCCAACAATTCATGGCAGCTAAATTAAATACATGGTAATCATGCAAGTTAGTATGGCCGAGCAACAAAGTGATGTCCAGGTTCAGGCAACAGTAAAGACAAGTATCAACATCAACATGCAAGCTAAAATGGTCAAGTTCAAGCCAACACAAAACTAAACAGTTTTTTTTAAGTCCTCAAGTTCAAGTCATGGTGTAGTAAAGAAAAAGTGAGCCGACACTAAGCACAATGAGGCATGAAATGATATAGCATGACAGAGCATATAAAGCAAAGATCAAATTTCTTCCTGGAATGCACAATACATATTTGGGATCATAAAATTGGCAAGGAGTTTCCAGAAAATACTCAAGATAATTTTTTTTGGCAACAAATTGATTTCAAGAAAAACCATGCTTAAAATCAAAACTGGAAATTAGCAAATCTTTTTCAAGTGGTCCAGGCAAACAAATACACGCAAGCATGGTTATGGGAAGATAAATCTCCTGAAAATCGAATATATTCTTTCCAGTTTTGTATCAAGACAATAAATCAGAGAAAGTTTTTTTTAGCAACAATTTAAAGGGAACAGTAATTACAAATTTCCAGTTTTCTCAAGATATATTCGGCATTGAATCATGAATCAATTACTCTATTCAAATAAGGCAACAAAGTTCACAGAGGAAATCAAAATAGGGAAGTGAAAAATTCATTCAAGCCGTATAACAAAAGGGGAAAGCATCAATCAGCAAATTAGCCGAGTCATTCATTGAAATCAGAGCGATTTTAGGATGTTATAATCCTATTTCTAACACACACAGATTCATCACAGGCAAGAAGGGGGACAACAAAATCGAAAACCAACCCAATATTTCATATCGAAACCCACAAAAAATCAATTCAATTATTTTCAAAGCAGAAAATTCAAAAAGCTCACAGTTTCGATCGAACCAGAGAGCAATCCCAAATCGGACGAGCAACGCCACAAAGAATCGAGCATCAGAGAAGCTATTCAATCAATTCCAGAAAGTCATCGATGTTC
Organism: Allium sativum; assembly: GCA_030737875.1. NCBI lineage: Eukaryota > Viridiplantae > Streptophyta > Magnoliopsida > Asparagales > Amaryllidaceae > Allium > Allium sativum. The sequence continues at coordinate 897,608,486 of CM060910.1, read as the reverse complement.
CAATCGATTTGAGGACGATTCCAGAGAAACCCTAGAGCCGCCGCCATTTTTTTCTAAAAGGAAAGAGATTGGACTGAAAAGAAAAGGGGCGCACGAATTAACAATATGGCCGGCCAAGCAAATTGTGAAGTGTTAAAAGGGATGACCCTTTTTTTAATTAACTCCTAGGGTTTTTTCTTAGTTTATTTTATTTTGTATTGTTCTGTTTTTTTTTTGTTTATCCAATTGTAATCTAACCGTCAGTTCTAGTGTCTGTAAAATACTAGGGTATTCAGTCAGGGTGTTGACTGACAGTTGACAGAGTCTGTAAAATCTGGATTACCGGTTACGGGGTCGTAATCAGGGGAAATCTGATCGAGTGGATATTGGTCAGTCTAGGGATTTGAGCGTAGGGTTAGAATAGGAGCGAGAGTCGCGAGTATACATGGTCTTGTATGCGGGATCTGTTCTATCACCTAGTAAAAACCTTAGGAATGCAGCAGTAGGCAGGAATTTGCCGAAGCTGGGTATCTCTTGTGTCATTTACTTTCTGCATTTCTGTTTCTGCTATTATCTGTGATCTGTTTATTGTTGTTAATATCCCGTAATATTTGAACTCTGCGAAAAATTGTAATAAACCCTATTCACCCCCCCTCTAGGGTTAATCTAGATCCAACAATTGGTATCAGAGCCAGGTATTTAACTCTAGAGTAATGGTGATTCCTAGTTGTCAGTCGATAGAGAGTCAGTCCAGCTCATCTCCAACTATTTTTAATGGAACAGATTTTTCAAACTGGAAATCCGAAATAGAATTTTATTTAAAATCTGTTAATATTAAATGTTGGGATACTATTATAAATGGGAGTGATATGTCTGATAATAGAAACATTGTTTTCGATTCACGTACTATGAATATCATATTTGATTATCTCAGTACCGAACAGTTTATTCACGTATCTCATTGTTTGACTGCGCAGGATGTCTGGAGAACTCTCAACAAGCTCTATGGAAAAACTGATGACTGCTCAAAACCCCAGAATGTCAACTCAAATTCAGATCTGTGCTTGAAAGGAGAAACAGATGGATCAAACGATGGAGAATCAACAGATGCTGAAACTGAAAATCTCACATACGAAGATTTGGTTTATATGTGCACTGATTTAACTAAACCTGTTGATAAACTTCAATCTAAAAACAAATCTCTGAAATCTATGAATTCTGAGTTAATTGGAAAAATTGATGATTTGGAATCACAACTTAAATCGTTTGAAAACTTTTCAAAGTCTGATTGTAAAAATTGTCTGAAATTGGAAACCAATCTTGTTCATCTCAGTAAAAATATTCAAAAGTTTGAAAAAGAAATTTTTATCTTAAAAAAAAACAAGATAGAGTTATCAAGTTTGAATAATTTTTTACAAAAGGAATTTGAAATTTTCAAGACTGATATATATTCCAAATTTGAAATTTCTGAAAAAGAAAATTTGTTGAAATCTGATTTGATTTTGAAAGAACTGGAAAACGAGATTGAAAAATCCAAGAAATTTGGGTTTGAAAAACAAAAACTTTTTGAATCTGAGATTGCTGAGTCCCAAACCAAAATAAAGTTACTCAATGATGAAAATTTGGTTTTGAAATCTGATTTTGAAAGATGTGAGATCACTAAAAATCATTGTTCAGATTTATTGAAAGAAAATGGTGATCTTAAAACTGAAATTCAACAACTTGAAACAATCTTGTCTAATTTTTCAAACGGTGAAAAATCTTTGAATATGTTGTTGAAAAACCAATTTTCCGTTCAAAATAAACATGGACTTGGGTTTGGGAAAAATAATGTTTTTGAAAGACGAATTTCGAATGATTTGAAAAATCCTTCAAACAACCTTGAAAAGAATCGATTTGAAATTTTGAACTCTTATAATTTCAAAGGATTTTTGAGTCAAAATCAAAATAAGAAACTGTTTTATAATAATCCTTCTAAACAATCCTGGATCCCAAAAAGAAATAAACCAAACTCCATGAAACTCAAACAGATTTGGGTTCCAAAGGGTACAAAAGTAAATTCAGAGGGTTTGTTATATAAACAGGTTTGGGTACCAAAACGAACAAATACAACTGTGAGTGGTTTTACTGCTTTTGTTAGACCACTCAATCCTCTAAACAGTTAGCTACCAAAGGAGGCTGAGGAACAACTGTGCTGAAAAGAGAAACCGATTCAAACTACTTCACATCATTGAATCATCTACTGTTCCTTAGCCAAGTCTGATGAGTTAGAGATCCACAACGTCTTCTGTGAATCAGGTATGATCTCTAAACTCATCTTTGTAAATATTTTTATTTTTGTTTATTTCTCCTTCTACCCCCTCTGTGTATTTACTTTATCTCTTCTGTTTTAATTTTTCACTGTCACATCACTGTAACTTCTTCTGGGCTTCATTAACTTCAAATTGTAGAATTCATATTTTCTGGAAATTTGCCTTAGTTGAATATAATTCTGATATTTTAAATCTTTTCCAGATCTTGTATTTAAACTTGTAAATATCTACAATTGTTTTGAAGTTTAGTTTCTGATTATTGAATTCATAACAGTGTTGATGCATTCATATCATATCTTGAACACTGTTAATTAGAATTCTAATGTTTTTAAGATCTGAATAATTAATGAAATTTCACACGCTTATGCTGTTTTGAGGTTCTTCCAATTCAGTTTGGAAACGCTGAAAATATTATACTCATTACAGTACACTCTGTTATTTATCAGTTGTGATGATTTCATTAATTTTCAGATTGACTTAAACATTTTTGGATGGGCTAGAATCTCAGTGATATATCTTGGAATTCATCTTTATTCATGATTATTATGGTTGAAATTAGTTTGTTTGAAATCATCTGAAATTCTTGGTATTTTGAATATCACACATCTCTTAAAATTTGAAATAATCAACCTTGTGTGACTGATTCATTATATCTCAAACTTAACATTGATTCAAGCGATTTCAAATAAATTATTTTTTAATTTCTGGTATCATGAATACCTCTCAAATTTGATGTAAATGATCTGACATTTCTATTGGGCTTGTAAGAAATAGTTTTTTTGAGAAATTCTTGAAAAGTTCTTTTTGAAAATGGTCTTTGAAAATCATTGATATTTCATGATTAATTGATTTAAATATTTATTTGTTTAAAATCATTTGAAATTATTGATTTATTGAATCACACACATATCTTGAATCTGACATTAATAATTTGGTGTAATCGATTCATTGAATCTAGAGTATTTCATATTCATCAAATGATTTAAAATAAATGGTATTTTTAATCTTGGATCATGAACCATCTTATGTGACCATCTTTCTGACAAGTTTTTTTTGTAAAACTATTTTTGTGCTGCTCTGATACTGTTTTCAAATAACTGCCTGTTTTGATTTGTCTGTTGCTTGCCAAATTTGTAAATCTTGTCTGCGTGGGCTTTGTGTTTGAAACTCTTTGATATCCTTGTTCGTCTCAAGTGTCAATTTTAAATCCTCGAGAAGAGAGAACAATTGGTATCAGAAGTGCTGTTTTTTTTTCTTTCCCTCTTGTCCTGTATAACTTTTCACATTTCCTCTTGCAATTAAATTTTCAACTTTAAAATTATTTGTTGATTATTCATTTAGAAATTGAAATCAATATCCGATTGAACTGTATTTATAATTCATCAAAATTATTATCAGATTTTGAAATTGTGTTGAATTATGACTGCAATATATTTCATAATAAGAGGAGATTTTATTTGGACTTTCATGATGGTTGAATATTTATTATAATATCTTTGAACTGGCAATTATTTCACGACCATCCTCGTTATCTATCATCATTCTGTCATCCATGATAATTTTTTTTAAATATGGAGAGTTTAATTTTTTTTTTTTAAATCATCTTGAATAAACAATGAAAATTATATGTGAAAGAAATGGGACTATATTATTATTCAGAATTAGTGATAATTGAAAATTTTCAATAATCCCGGTACAGTCGAGCTTATTTCATAATATAATTAATTTAGAAATTTATTTCACAGTCCATTTCTGTGCCTACCACATTTCTATCATCCATATTGGTTTCATATACCGAGGAGTTTTTTTTCTTTAAAAGCTGAAATGATAAACATATATATATATATATATAAGTGTGTCTCTAACCTCATTTAAAAATCCAAGCTCTGGTCATGCATGGTTAAGAGACAACTTATAATTTAAGCTGCGACTGACCTCATTTAAAAATCCAAGCTCTGGTTATGCGTGGTCAGTGTGCTCTTAAATAAAAGATTAAAAAAAAGTGCTAAAATTGAAATTAATCTGAAATTCTCCTCAGTGTATAAAAACCAGCCTATCAATCCATCTTTCTAATCTGTGAAATGTGTTGAAATATTATGACGTATTATGATTTGTTGATTGATAGATATTTGGGATTTGAGATTATTTGATCTTGTCATTTAAATTGAATTATAATTATAATCCAAATCCATCACTGTTTTTTTTGCCTTATTTTTCACAAAAATTCGTTTGAAAATTAATTGAAATTCATTTTTGTATAACTCTCCTCATTTATATAAATTCCGTCGTAAATCAGTCATTTTCTGCATCGTGAAATATGCCACTAGTTCTCAGTTTATTATGATTTTTGTTTGACTGATTAAGGTTTATGATAATCATTCTTCCTCTTCAGCTGAAATTATATTTTTAGTCGATTTTCATTTGTATTTTAAAATCTGTATCCTTTTGATGATAACAAAAGGGGGAGAATGAATTGAGATTTTGATTTATGAGTGAATGGTTTATAAATATTTTTAATTTTGAAAATTCATTATTATTCATATCATTCATTTCACTCATGCACAGCTATAGGGGAGTTGTCTGTTGTAGGGGGAGCTAATAAATAGGGGAAGTTCAATATTCACTGTCAAACACATTTATTATATTCAAAATCTTCATGTTTGTTTGTCATCATCAAAAGGGGGAGATTGTTGTATATAACGGTGTTGTATACACAATTATATGATTTTTGTTTGATGATAACAACCAAATATATTTCTATTATAAATGTGTTTGGTACCGTACTGTTAATATACATCACAGACAGAAATATAATATTTATATTTAAATGGAATACGAATGCACTAAAATTGAATATTCAAACTGTATTCTATTTGAATATAATATAATATTAAATTTCAATAATCAAACAGTACAACTATTTAAAACTCCACTATTTGAACACATTTCAATTTCATATACATATCAGCTCCTCATTACAGAATAACTCAACACTCATTTTGTACATACATTCAGTCTCAATACTCATATTTACATACATACACTATGACACATTTCACTGTTACACACACACTGTTCTTGTTTTCTGCCTTCTGTCTTCTTGTCTTCACTGTCTTCACAGCTTATCAGTCAGTCCTGTCTTCTTACCTGTCATCACAGAAACACACACACAGTATCTGATACAGAAATAATTTCTAAAAATCTAAGCAGATATATTTTTATTTTGAAAATTTATTTGCCTCAGATCTCGGTGTGTTTCTCATCATTTTTCAGACTTGAACAGCCACGCCATAACCATACTGGTTTGCTGATCAGAACCGACTGATTCTGATCAGCCTCAACACAGTACAGTTTGACTGCTGTTTTTTTGTTTCTTTTGTTTCAGGGTCAAAAGACAAGGTAAAAATAAAAAGAGAAATGGCAGTGCAAATACTTCGTCTCAAAAGAGAGAAACAAAGGTGGCAGATCAACAAATGCAACATAACAAATCAAGCATGCATAAGTGTGTGCAGAATAGTGGAGCTACTCAATAGCATTCATGAATGGTGAAATCTACATGCAAATCAACTCAAGAGAAGATACAATAGTGTATACACAACCAAGATAACACAGGTTCATAGTATGCATCATAATTTACAAGTGATAAAGTCAACATACAGAAGGGTAGTAGCATGAACAAGATCATATGCAAGCAGCAAAAGTGGTTCAGTTGAAATGGTATGATCAAGCCAAATGCATGTGATCATAATCATGGCAGCAAAGACAACATAGAAGCATAAGCTAGACAGGGATACAAACTAATGTTAAAATGCATGATTGGTGGTTCACCAACAATTCAAGACAGGTTCAACATAACAAACTTGATAATGGTGCAGTTTTAAAATGGCAAATCAGCAAGAGTCTCAAGCATGGAAAATCAGCTCAAGACAATGTGATAAAGCAGCCCAAATTGGCGCAAAATCAAGTTTTTTTTGGCATGAACAACATGAGGTAATCAAGTGGTACAATTGCATGGAGAAGCTATAGCTTGTACATGGCAATTACAAAGGGACAACCCATGCAAACGACAAGCAGCATACATATATATAACAGTATGGCAGTGTCATATGTGCATAGTGGAACTCAAGTACACAGCAACAAAGTAGCATGGTGCAATACACAAAACAGGTGATCATGGTGGAGCATACATCATTGACATTATGATCCAACAATTCATGGCAGCTAAATTAAATACATGGTAATCATGCAAGTTAGTATGGCCGAGCAACAAAGTGATGTCCAGGTTCAGGCAACAGTAAAGACAAGTATCAACATCAACATGCAAGCTAAAATGGTCAAGTTCAAGCCAACACAAAACTAAACAGTTTTTTTAAGTCCTCAAGTTCAAGTCATGGGGTAGTAAAGAAAAAGTGAGCCGACACTAAGCACAATGAGGCATGAAATGATATAGCATGACAGAGCATATAAAGCAAAGATCAAATTTCTTCCTGGAATGCACAATACATATTTGGGATCATAAAATTGGCAAGGAGTTTCCAGAAAATACTCAAGATAATTTTTTTTGGCAACAAATTGATTTCAAGAAAAACCATGCTTAAAATCAAAACTGGAAATTAGCAAATCTTTTTCAAGTGGTCCAGGCAAACAAATACACGCAAGCATGGTTATGGGAAGATAAATCTCCTGAAAATTGAATATATTCTTTCCAGTTTTGTATCAAGACAATAAATCAGAGAAAGTTTTTTTTAGCAACAATTTAAAGGGAACAGTAATTACAAATTTCCAGTTTTCTCAAGATATATTCGGCATTGAATCATGAATCAATTACTCTATTCAAATAAGGCAACAAAGTTCACAGAGGAAATCAAAATAGGGAAGTGAAAAATTCATTCAAGCCGTATAAAAAAAGGGGAAAGCATCAATCAGCAAATTAGCCGAGTCATTCATTGAAATCAGAGCGATTTTAGGATGTTATAATCCTATTTCTAACACACACAGATTCATCACAGGCAAGAAGGGGGACAGCAAAATCGAAAACCAACCCAATATTTCAGATCGAAACCCACAAAAATTCAATTCAATTATTTTCAAAGCAGAAAATTCAAAAAGCTCACAGTTTCGATCGAACTAGAGAGCAATCCCAAATCGGACGAGCAACGCCACAAAGAATCGAGCATCAGAGAAGCTATTCAATCAATTCCAGAAAGTCATCGATGTTCCAATCGATTTGAGGACGATTCCAGAGAAACCCTAGAGCCGCCGCCATTTTTTTCTAAAAGGAAAGAGATTGGACTGAAAAGAAAAGGGGCGCACGAATTAACAATATGGCCGGCCAAGCAAATTGTGAAGTGTTAAAAGGGATGACCCTTTTTTTAATTAACTCCTAGGGTTTTTTCTTAGTTTATTTTATTTTGTATTGTTCTGTTTTTTTTTTGTTTATCCAATTGTAATCTAACCGTCAGTTCTAGTGTCTGTAAAATACTAGGGTATTCAGTCAGGGTGTTGACTGACAGTTGACAGAGTCTGTAAAATCTGGATTACCGGTTACGGGGTCGTAATCAGGGGAAATCTGATCGAGTGGATATTGGTCAGTCTAGGGATTTGAGCGTAGGGTTAGAATAGGAGCGAGAGTCGCGAGTATACATGGTCTTGTATGCGGGATCTGTTCTATCACCTAGTAAAAACCTTAGGAATGCAGCAGTAGGCAGGAATTTGCCGAAGCTGGGTATCTCTTGTGTCATTTACTTTCTGCATTTCTGTTTCTGCTATTATCTGTGATCTGTTTATTGTTGTTAATATCCCGTAATATTTGAACTCTGCGAAAAATTGTAATAAACCCTATTCACCCCCCCTCTAGGGTTAATCTAGATCCAACAATTGGTATCAGAGCCAGGTATTTAACTCTAGAGTAATGGTGATTCCTAGTTGTCAGTCGATAGAGAGTCAGTCCAGCTCATCTCCAACTATTTTTAATGGAACAGATTTTTCAAACTGGAAATCCGAAATAGAATTTTATTTAAAATCTGTTAATATTAAATGTTGGGATACTATTATAAATGGGAGTGATATGTCTGATAATAGAAACATTGTTTTCGATTCACGTACTATGAATATCATATTTGATTATCTCAGTACCGAACAGTTTATTCACGTATCTCATTGTTTGACTGCGCAGGATGTCTGGAGAACTCTCAACAAGCTCTATGGAAAAACTGATGACTGCTCAAAACCCCAGAATGTCAACTCAAATTCAGATCTGTGCTTGAAAGGAGAAACAGATGGATCAAACGATGGAGAATCAACAGATGCTGTAACTGAAAATCTCACATACGAAGATTTGGTTTATATGTGCACTGATTTAACTAAACCTGTTGATAAACTTCAATCTAAAAACAAATCTCTGAAATCTATGAATTCTGAGTTAATTGGAAAAATTGATGATTTGGAATCACAACTTAAATCGTTTGAAAACTTTTCAAAGTCTGATTGTAAAAATTGTCTGAAATTGGAAACCAATCTTGTTCATCTCAGTAAAAATATTCAAAAGTTTGAAAAAGAAATTTTTATCTTAAAAAAAAACAAGATTGAGTTATCAAGTTTGAATAATTTTTTACAAAAGGAATTTGAAATTTTCAAGACTGATATATATTCCAAATTTGAAATTTCTGAAAAAGAAAATTTGTTGAAATCTGATTTGATTTTGAAAGAACTGGAAAACGAGATTGAAAAATCCAAGAAATTTGGGTTTGAAAAACAAAAACTTTTTGAATCTGAGATTGCTGAGTCCCAAACCAAAATAAAGTTACTCAATGATGAAAATTTGGTTTTGAAATCTGATTTTGAAAGATGTGAGATCACTAAAAATCGTTGTTCAGATTTATTGAAAGAAAATGGTGATCTTAAAACTGAAATTCAACAACTTGAAACAATCTTGTCTAATTTTTCAAACGGTGAAAAATCTTTGAATATGTTGTTGAAAAACCAATTTTCCGTTCAAAATTAACATGGACTTGGGTTTGGGAAAAATAATGTTTTTGAAAGACGAATTTCGAATGATTTGAAAAATCCTTCAAACAACCTTGAAAAGAATCGATTTGAAAATTTGAACTCTTATAATTTCAAAGGATTTTTGAGTCAAAATCAAAATAAGAAACTGTTTTATAATAATCCTTCTAAACAATCCTGGATCCCAAAAAGAAATAAACCAAACTCCATGAAACTCAAACAGATTTGGGTTCCAAAGGGTACAAAAGTAAATTCAGAGGGTTTGTTATATAAACAGGTTTGGGTACCAAAACGAACAAATACAACTGTGAGTGGTTTTACTGCTTTTGTTAGACCACTCAATCCTCTAAACAGTTAGCTACCAAAGGAGGCTGAGGAACAACTGTGCTGAAAAGAGAAACCGATTCAAACTACTTCACATCATTGAATCATCTACTGTTCCTTAGCCAAGTCTGATGAGTTAGAGATCCACAACGTCTTCTGTGAATCAGGTATGATCTCTAAACTCATCTTTGTAAATATTTTTATTTTTGTTTATTTCTCCTTCTACCCCCTCTGTGTATTTACTTTATCTCTTCTGTTTTAATTTTTCACTGTCACATCACTGTAACTTCTTCTGGGCTTCATTAACTTCAAATTGTAGAATTCATATTTTCTGGAAATTTGCCTTAGTTGAATATAATTCTGATATTTTAAATCTTTTCCAGATCTTGTATTTAAACTTGTAAATATCTACAATTGTTTTGAAGTTTAGTTTCTGATTATTGAATTCATAACAGTGTTGATGCATTCATATCATATCTTGAACACTGTTAATTAGAATTCTAATGTTTTTAAGATCTGAATAATTAATGAAATTTCACACGCTTATGCTGTTTTGAGGTTCTTCCAATTCAGTTTGGAAACGCTGAAAATATTATACTCATTACAGTACACTCTGTTATTTATCAGTTGTGATGATTTCATTAATTTTCAGATTGACTTAAACATTTTTGGATGGGCTAGAATCTCAGTGATATATCTTGGAATTCATCTTTATTCATGATTATTATGGTTGAAATTAGTTTGTTTGAAATCATCTGAAATTCTTGGTATTTTGAATATCACACATCTCTTAAAATTTGAAATAATCAACCTTGTGTGACTGATTCATTATATCTCAAACTTAACATTGATTCAAGCGATTTCAAATAAATTATTTTTTAATTTCTGGTATCATGAATACCTCTCAAATTTGATGTAAATGATCTGACATTTCTATTGGGCTTGTAAGAAATAGTTTTTTTGAGAAATTCTTGAAAAGTTCTTTTTGAAAATGGTCTTTGAAAATCATTGATATTTCATGATTAATTGATTTAAATATTTATTTGTTTAAAATCATTTGAAATTATTGATTTATTGAATCACACACATATCTTGAATCTGACATTAATAATTTGGTGTAATCGATTCATTGAATCTAGAGTATTTCATATTCATCAAATGATTTAAAATAAATGGTATTTTTAATCTTGGATCATGAACCATCTTATGTGACCATCTTTCTGACAAGTTTTTTTTGTAAAACTATTTTTGTGCTGCTCTGATACTGTTTTCAAATAACTGCCTGTTTTGATTTGTCTGTTGCTTGCCAAATTTGTAAATCTTGTCTGCGTGGGCTTTGTGTTTGAAACTCTTTGATATCCTTGTTCGTCTCAAGTGTCAATTTTAAATCCTCGAGAAGAGAGAACAATTGGTATCAGAAGTGCTGTTTTTTTTTTCTTTCCCTCTTGTCCTGTATAACTTTTCACATTTCCTCTTGTAATTAAATTTTCAACTTTAAAATTATTTGTTGATTATTCATTTAGAAATTGAAATCAATATCCGATTGAACTGTATTTATAATTCATCAAAATTATTATCAGATTTTGAAATTGTGTTGAATTATGACTGCAATATATTTCATAATAAGAGGAGATTTTATTTGGACTTTCATGATGGTTGAATATTTATTATAATATCTTTGAACTGGCAATTATTTCACGACCATCCTCGTTATCTATCATCATTCTGTCATCCATGATAATTTTTTTTAAATATGGAGAGTTTAATTTTTTTTTTAAATCATCTTGAATAAACAATGAAAATTATTTGTGATAGAAATGGGACTATATTATTATTCAGAATTAGTGATAATTGAAAATTTTCAATAATCCCGGTACAGTCGAGCTTATTTCATAATATAATTAATTTAGAAATTTATTTCACAGTCCATTTCTGTGCCTACCACATTTCTATCATCCATATTGGTTTCATATACCGAGGAGTTTTTTTTCTTTAAAAGCTGAAATGATAAACATATATATATATATATATATATAAGTGTGTCTCTAACCTCATTTAAAAATCCAAGCTCTGGTCATGCATGGTTAAGAGACAACTTATAATTTAAGCTGCGACTGACCTCATTTAAAAATCCAAGCTCTGGTTATGCGTGGTCAGTGTGCTCTTAAATAAAAGATTAAAAAAAAGTGCTAAAATTGAAATTAATCTGAAATTCTCCTCAGTGTATAAAAACCAGCCTATCAATCCATCTTTCTAATCTGTGAAATGTGTTGAAATATTATGACGTATTATGATTTGTTGATTGATAGATATTTGGGATTTGAGATTATTTGATCTTGTCATTTAAATTGAATTATAATTATAATCCAAATCCATCACTGTTTTTTTTGCCTTATTTTTCACAAAAATTCGTTTGAAAATTAATTGAAATTCATTTTTGTATAACTCTCCTCATTTATATAAATTCCGTCGTAAATCAGTCATTTTCTGCATCGTGAAATATGCCACTAGTTCTCAGTTTATTATGATTTTTGTTTGACTGATTAAGGTTTATGATAATCATTCTTCTTCTTCAGCTGAAATTATATTTTTAGTCGATTTTCATTTGTATTTTAAAATCTGTATCCTTTTGATGATAACAAAAGGGGGAGAATGAATTGAGATTTTGATTTATGAGTGAATGGTTTATAAATATTTTTAATTTTGAAAATTCATTATTATTCATATCATTCATTTCACTCATGCACAGCTATAGGGGAGTTGTCTGTTGTAGGGGGAGCTAATAAATAGGGGAAGTTCAATATTCACTGTCAAACACATTTATTATATTCAAAATCTTCATGTTTGTTTGTCATCATCAAAAGGGGGAGATTGTTGTATATAACGGTGTTGTATACACAATTATATGATTTTTGTTTGATGATAACAACCAAATATATTTCTATTATAAATGTGTTTGGTACCGTACTGTTAATATACATCACAGACAGAAATATAATATTTATATTTAAATGGAATACGAATGCACTAAAATTGAATATTCAAACTGTATTCTATTTGAATATAATATAATATTAAATTTCAATAATCAAACAGTACAACTATTTAAAACTCCACTATTTGAACACATTTCAATTTCATATACATATCAGCTCCTCATTACAGAATAACTCAACACTCATTTTGTACATACATTCAGTCTCAATACTCATATTTACATACATACACTATGACACATTTCACTGTTACACACACACTGTTCTTGTTTTCTGCCTTCTGTCTTCTTGTCTTCACTGTCTTCACAGCTTATCAGTCAGTCCAGTCTTCTTACCTGTCATCACAGAAACACACACACAGTATCTGATACAGAAATAATTTCTAAAAATCTAAGCAGATATATTTTTATTTTGAAAATTTATTTGCCTCAGATCTCGGTGTGTTTCTCATCATTTTTCAGACTTGAACAGCCACGCCATAACCATACTGGTTTGCTGATCAGAACCGACTGATTCTGATCAGCCTCAACACAGTACAGTTTGACTGCTGTTTTTTTGTTTCTTTTGTTTCAGGGTCAAAAGACAAGGTAAAAATAAAAAGAGAAATGGCAGTGCAAATACTTCGTCTCAAAAGAGAGAAACAAAGGTGGCAGATCAACAAATGCAACATAACAAATCAAGCATGCATAAGTGTGTGCAGAATAGTGGAGCTACTCAATAGCATTCATGAATGGTGAAATCTACATGCAAATCAACTCAGGAGAAGATACAATAGTGTATACACAACCAAGATAACACAGGTTCATAGTATGCATCATAATTTACAAGTGATAAAGTCAACATACAGAAGGGTAGTAGCATGAACAAGATCATATGCAAGCAGCAAAAGTGGTTCAGTTGAAATGGTATGATCAAGCCAAATGCATGTGATCATAATCATGGCAGCAAAGACAACATAGAAGCATAAGCTAGACAGGGATACAAACTAATGTTAAAATGCATGATTGGTGGTTCACCAACAATTCAAGACAGGTTCAACATAACAAACTTGATAATGGTGCAGTTTTAAAATGGCAAATCAGCAAGAGTCTCAAGCATGGAAAATCAGCTCAAGACAATGTGATAAAGCAGCCCAAATTGGCGCAAAATCAAGTTTTTTTTGGCATGAACAACATGAGGTAATCAAGTGGTACAATTGCATGGAGAAGCTATAGCTTGTACATGGCAGTTACAAAGGGACAACCCATGCAAACGACAAGCAGCATATATATATATAACAGTATGGCAGTGTCATATGTGCATAGTGGAACTCAAGTACACAGCAACAAAGTAGCATGGTGCAATACACAAAACAGGTGATCATGGTGGAGCATACATCATTGACATTATGATCCAACAATTCATGGCAGCTAAATTAAATACATGGTAATCATGCAAGTTAGTATGGCCGAGCAACAAAGTGATGTCCAGGTTCAGGCAACAGTAAAGACAAGTATCAACATCAACATGCAAGCTAAAATGGTCAAGTTCAAGCCAACACAAAACTAAACAGTTTTTTTTAAGTCCTCAAGTTCAAGTCATGGTGTAGTAAAGAAAAAGTGAGCCGACACTAAGCACAATGAGGCATGAAATGATATAGCATGACAGAGCATATAAAGCAAAGATCAAATTTCTTCCTGGAATGCACAATACATATTTGGGATCATAAAATTGGCAAGGAGTTTCCAGAAAATACTCAAGATAATTTTTTTTGGCAACAAATTGATTTCAAGAAAAACCATGCTTAAAATCAAAACTGGAAATTAGCAAATCTTTTTCAAGTGGTCCAGGCAAACAAATACACGCAAGCATGGTTATGGGAAGATAAATCTCCTGAAAATCGAATATATTCTTTCCAGTTTTGTATCAAGACAATAAATCAGAGAAAGTTTTTTTTAGCAACAATTTAAAGGGAACAGTAATTACAAATTTCCAGTTTTCTCAAGATATATTCGGCATTGAATCATGAATCAATTACTCTATTCAAATAAGGCAACAAAGTTCACAGAGGAAATCAAAATAGGGAAGTGAAAAATTCATTCAAGCCGTATAACAAAAGGGGAAAGCATCAATCAGCAAATTAGCCGAGTCATTCATTGAAATCAGAGCGATTTTAGGATGTTATAATCCTATTTCTAACACACACAGATTCATCACAGGCAAGAAGGGGGACAGCAAAATCGAAAACCAACCCAATATTTCAGATCGAAACCCACAAAAAATCAATTCAATTATTTTCAAAGCAGAAAATTCAAAAAGCTCACAGTTTCGATCGAACCAGAGAGCAATCCCAAATCGGACGAGCAACACCACAAAGAATCGAGCATCAGAGAAGCTATTCAATCAATTCCAGAAAGTCATCGATGTTCCAATCGATTTGAGGACGATTCCAGAGAAACCCTAGAGCCGCCGCCATTTTTTTCTAAAAGGAAAGAGATTGGACTGAAAAGAAAAGGGGCGCACGAATTAACAATATGGCCGGCCAAGCAAATTGTGAAGTGTTAAAAGGGATGACCCTTTTTTTAATTAACTCCTAGGGTTTTTTCTTAGTTTATTTTATTTTGTATTGTTCTGTTTTTTTTTGTTTATCCAATTGTAATCTAACCGTCAGTTCTAGTGTCTGTAAAATACTAGTGTATTCAGTCAGGGTGTTGACTGACAGTTGACAGAGTCTGTAAAATCTGGATTACCGGTTACGGGGTCGTAATCAGGGGAAATCTGATCGAGTGGATATTGGTCAGTCTAGGGATTTGAGCGTAGGGTTAGAATAGGAGCGAGAGTCGCGAGTATACATGGTCTTGTATGCGGGATCTGTTCTATCACCTAGTAAAAACCTTAGGAATGCAGCAGTAGGCAGGAATTTGCCGAAGCTGGGTATCTCTTGTGTCATTTACTTTCTGCATTTCTGTTTCTGCTATTATCTGTGATCTGTTTATTGTTGTTAATATCCCGTAATATTTGAACTCTGCGAAAAATTGTAATAAACCCTATTCACCCCCCCTCTAGGGTTAATCTAGATCCAACACTAATAACTATGTTTGACTAACTCTACTGTAAATACTATATTTGATCAACTCTAACTGAATAACAAATATTTGATATAACTTGAAATCAATATTCTTGTTTCTTTTGAAACTGATATTTAAATCTTATTAAATTTCCAGTACCTTCACTCTTTTAAAACTAATACCATTCCTCGAAAATAGTGAAGCCAATCAAGTTGGGGTATTTTAGTTACCTCTCAGACCTTGGTCGACCCGTTCTTATCTCAGAATACTATTAGTTCGTCACTTAACCACTGATATCCAAATCTCGTTTACAAATCATGATTTCCAATCTGGGTTTACAAAACTGTTTCTTATATTTGAAATCTTCGTTTAAAGTCTTTTTACTTAAATCCATTAAACCATCACTTTAACTTCAAATATTCTTTCACTTAAAACCTTTTGATTTATAATATAAATAACTCGCCAAATAATTTGATTCCATCTATTTGGATATTTTTAAAATCAACTTTTATCGCCCCTTGGCTAAACTTCATTGTCAATTCATCACTTGTTAATTGAATTTCCATTCATCAGCCTTGTTAGAATACTTGGATTTATAAATCCCTTTAATAAAATCTTATTTGGGTTTTTAATCGAACTTAGCGACGCTTAACCCTTTCTTAATTAAATATCCATTTAAAAATCATTTCTTTAATTATTATCAATTTATATAATAATTATCTTTAACATTTAACTATAATAAAAATGGTTAACTCTGCTATTAGCCAAAGATAGGATAATTAACCCTTCTCACGAGGTTTATCAAATACTAATTTATCTTATTAATTCTAACTATTCCAGTAATTATGCGACGACACGGAATTTCGCTCGATCCGAATCAGTCGTTAAACCGATTTAGACCGTTCAAAACCCCTGATCGTTTTGAGAACAGGACAAATCAGAACGCAGACGGAAGAACATTTCATTGCTATTACAACAATTCCATCAGATACAAGAATATACAGAGTATAATTGAATAAATTACATTCGATAAATATCAGAGATTACAATAAATTAAATCGCAGCGGAAAATAATACAAAGCACAACCGAAGGTGATATACGGATACAGAGCTTTCCGGATATCATTCCAGCTGTAAAGCAGGATCCTGTGAATATAAATCTGCAAAACCAAAACTACTAGCTGCCCGTGTCGAAAATAAGGGCACCCAGAGTTTAGGTTAAAACAATAAACTCCAGGTCAGTCATGTGACTAGTGTGAGAACTAAAATAGTTATTTAAAGCTTGACTTTAAAAGAGAGTAATTCAAGGGACCACGCCGTATAACACGGAATGGGTTTCCTCCCAAGAATACCAGTGCATATCAATAAACAACACAATGTTTTTTCCAAAAATGAAGCTATTATAAGACCCAGGTCCCATCACACAATGCAACGCAAGCCGGAGGATAGGGTTTTACCTTATAATAGCCAAACATGCTTGGTACGTTTAAAACAAATCATTTGATACTATAATAAGTGTATAGTGTCAAAACAATTTCAATCATAAATATAAATCATAGACGGCATGGGTACCATATATCATGTCGCCATACTAGTTCTACAATTAAAACCGCAATACACGTATTGGAAATTGGATTTCCGTCATGACTCGAGGCAAGGGGCAAGCTCCTCTCCGCGTTCGAGACACTCTAGCAAATGCCTCTGGGTTATGCACTCTGGGCAACCCTGGATCTTCAGGGCCGGTCCTCACTTATGTTAGAGGATTGGTAATTCCTGAACACACGTTTCCCGGTCCTTACAGACCTATAATCGAGGCGCCTCGCATTCCAACAACCACATAGGTGAAAAGTATATAAATGTTAGGGCTGGTAAGTCACTGACACCACCAAAGCTAGAAAGAAACGTCGTGCTCTCCCTGCAGTCCGTATCCCGTTTTTAACTCATACCGAGGTGTGAGGCTCGCGAATTCACGTTATACACAAAGCTGCCACGTAGGCCGTGCTTTGATCATCAACCACAAGACTCTGCTTTTCAACAAAAGCCTTGATCATTGCATCTTAGCGTGCCACACATGCAATTCATGCCATGCGACTGATGTCCATCGATATACAACGTCTGAGCTCGTACGTCTCAGAGAAGGGCGTTAAGCAAAAGAATAAATTCTCCGCCGCCAAATAGATGTATATTTAATAGAAATCATTCAACACAGAATAAAATCCAATGTCAGACACACAATCCATTTACAAGTCCGTTCTGGGTCTGAACGAAACCGGAGGCACTTTCCTCGCATATCCATCCATCTCCAAGTACGTCTGGACAACCACCAACTATTTCCATCCTCTTGGGTGTACAGCCCAATCAGGATTGTCAGTAATAATCCAAACGATGTGAAGACTTCCGGTCTTCAACCACCGTCTTCATCTTCGACTTATCGTCGGATTGGTTATTCAGAATGGGTATAAACCCGGACTTTCCGAACAACTCGCGTATATTAAAAACAAATGTTACACAAACACAACATACGCCTCATTCCAACTCAGAATATCCTTTTATTCATAAAATCACATTTTTAGGGAAAGGTTCCCATTAATTTTATCCAAGATAAATTCTTTAAAATTTATCCTTTAATCTTCCTTTGGATGACATTTCAAACCAAATTATGATTTTCTGAACTAGTCGAGATTAACGAACCACACAGAAGTAATTATTTATTTTATTCCCCAATCCCAACCTATTCATCCCATGAAGCAAAACTGGTGATACTCCATATCTAACACCATGGTGTCATCGGTAAAATTAATTACCATTTCACGTTCAAATCTAATTAAAGATTTAACTATCGCTTTGGAGCAAAACTGGCGATACTCCATTCTCGCTCATTTCTAAATTTGATAATTTAGATTATAGATTCACATTTCAGTCTAATTACAGATTCATTAAAACTCCTTTTACTGGGTTAAAGAACTAGGTGTTATTTAAAACACAGTTCACGATAAACCCATTTCAAATCCAATCAAATATATTAGAAATTCTGATTACTTAAAACCCCTTTTTAAATCCAATTTATTTATTTAAAAATAATTGGGTTTTAAATTTAGTTCAAAACTAGTTCACTTCGATAAAAATCTATTTTTATCTTTTCAAATACGGAGTTTTTCATCCCAACTTTTCTCAAATCATTCCTTATGATTTTACACAAATTATTGATATTTTTAATAATTTTATTAAGGCCCGTACAGTCGATTTCCAACAATGGCCATTGAACTGCACTTACAGCGACCTTTTTCGAATTTGATTTGGACATATCTCCAAATCCAACCGTTAGATTTCAAATTTCTAATATTCGTTATAAAGCTCTTTTCGATACGAACCCAACGGTTCCGGTTTTAGGAGAATCCGACAGTCGGATCTCCCGTAATGTCCGTTTGAAATAAATGGTCGAAATTCACGAACTGCCGCGGCGCGGCGCGTTCTATTCAGGCCATTATATTATATATATAATATATATAATATATATTTCGTCGATTTCTATTTAAAACGAATTTTATAAATAGTTTCGAATTCGTTTCAAAAACAATTTCAACTTCTATTTTAATTCAAATCAAAATTGAATTCTTCCTTAATAATTCGTTTTAAAATTCATTTCTATTCAATTCAAGTTTCAATTCAATTTGAATTCCTTTTAATTTGTTTTCAGTTCAATTCGAATTCGTTTTCTATTCGATTCAATTCAAATTGGTTTTCTATTCGATTCAATTCAAATTGGTTTTCTATTCTATTCAATTCAAATTGGTTTTCTATTCGATTCAATTCAAAATCGTTTTATATTCAATTCATTTCGAAATCGTTTTATATCCAATTCATTTCGAAATCATTTTATATTCAATTCATTTCGAAATCATTTTATATTCAATTCATTTCGAAATCGTTTTATATTCAATTCATTTCGAAATCGATTTGTTTTCTATTTTATTCAATTCAAATTTCATTTCAAAATATTCATTTCGAAATCACTTTTCAATATTCATTTCGAAATCACTTTTCGATATTCATTTCGAAATCACTTTTCAATATTCATTTCGAAATCACTTTTCAATATTCATTTTAAAATGAATAAATCGATATAAATATCGTTCGCGTCAAAATGGCGTCAATCTAATCAACACGGCTTCATATATTTCTATTTTCAAATGTTCTATTTCAAATATTTCTTTTTTTCAAATATTTCGTTTTCAAATATTTCTATTTCAAATATTTCGTTTTCAAATATTCCGTTTTCAAATATTTCGTTTTCAAATATTTCTATTTCAAATATTTCGTTCAACACATGCCTAATCTCAACGGATGAGTACGGTCAACACATGAACCTTTATATTATATTGATAAAGATGTAAATTTTATTATAAAAATATTTCGTTCAACACATGACTAATCTCAACGGATGAGTACGGTAACCACATGAACCTTTATATTATATTGATAAAGATGTAAATTTTATTATAAAAATATTTCGTTCAACACATGACTAATCTCAACGGATGAGTACGGTCAACACATGAACCTTTATATTATATTGATAAAGATGTAAATTTTATTATAAAAATATTTCGTTCAACACATGACTAATCTCAACGGATGAGTACGGTCAACACATGAACCTTTATATTATATTGAAAAAGATGTAAATTTTATTATAAAAATATTTCGTTCAACACATGACTAATCTCAACGGATGAGTACGGTCAACACATGAACCTTTATTTTATAATATTCTTTATTTTCTAAATTGGAATGAGGCCCAATCAATCACCATATAATGTTAATTACATGGATTTTCATACATCACACGTATATAATAGCATTGAAAAATAATCAACCATCAACCAAAGTGCATTACACTGTATAAGCATCAAATATAGATATCTAACGCTTATAACAGCTTGTCAATCAATCGATCGACATATTTAATCAATCAGGATGAGTGAACTTCAAATTTCATCCCAACACCCGTGTGGGGTTTCAAACAATCAAACATAGATTTTAGTTGTGCAGTTGGGCGATGTGTAAAATTTATCGACCCAATCAATATCAGTCAAATCAGTGTATATAAACAAATCGGCCGATTTGTTTATAAATATTTATTTATTCACTTTCACGTTAAAAATTATATTTTTAACGACCAAAATATTTTATTCAAACTATGAATATTCTATTCGGTTCATTTATTCAATAAAATGATATTTTTATTTCTCTAACATATTTTAGAAAATTTCGGCGGCATAACAGCACGATACTAGAAACGGGATAAGGCCTAGCCTTATCCCCGGTCTAGTGAAGGCCCACGCCATTCACACATCAATCAATCCATTCCATTTCACCAAACAACTCAATTTCAATCAAATAATCTAACTAATTTTTGCAATCAAACAAACAAGTCCATGGTCTGTGGACGATTGTGTCGGGTGCTACTAAGCACCGTCTGCATCCTAATATATATATATATATATATATATATATATATATATATATATATACAGAAATGAAATTGAAAGGTGAGAAATTCTCACAAATAGCTATCCAATCATCTTGACTCTTCATTGATAGAAATCTTCATCGTTATCTCATTGCTGTAGCCACTACATATGTAAAAATCGAATTTTTAATTCGTTATTCAATATATAAAAATCGAATTTTTATTATACTACTATATAGATAAAAATTATATTTTCATATCGATGTTCATATAGTAAAGATTATATTTTTATCACGCCATTCTTCATATAAAGATTTCGCCTTCATAAAAATAAAGAATTCGCCTTCATAAAAATAAAGATTTCGCCTTTCAAATATAAAGTTTATATTTTTCCCGAAGTAAAAATCATATTTTTACTTCACTACTCATATCAAAATATCGTCTTTTCATATTTTAAAAATATCGTCTTTTCATATTTAAAAATATCATCTTTTCATATTTAAATATTTAAAAATATCGTCTTTTCATATTTAAAAATATCGTCTTTTCATATTTAAAAATATCGTCTTTTCATATTTAAAAATATAATGTTTCATGAATCGAAAATCGTATCTTTCCTTAATTAAAATCGAATCATTTTATAAAGGAAAAATCATATCTTTTTATAATAGAAAAATCAAATCTTTTCTTAACATAAAAGAAAAAAAACATATTTAAAAGCAACATTTATTTTTAAAACTGAACAAGAAATGAAAAATGTGTTTAACCTTAATCAAGAAATTGGGCCGCACCTTAATCATCTTCTCCGGGTCCTGGGTTTTCTGTTCCAGGTGAAAAGCTTCACCGTTGACCTCAAAACTCACTCATGCACGCTTCATGGGGGGGGGGGGGGCTGCTGCGGCTGAGGGGGCGTCGGTTCATGGAGGCGCGGGTCGGCTAGGGTTTGGGCGCGGCTGTTGGGGGTTCGAGGTGGTAGGGGTTCGCTATTTAAGGAGGGAGAGAAGAGAGCGAGGGGAGGAGAGAAGGGGGTGGCGGCGCAGAGGGCGGAGGAAGAGGCGGCGGCTGCGGCATAGGGGGGGAGGCGACTGGCAATGTCAATGGGTTTTTGTTTTGTTTTTTTTTTTTTTTTCAGTCGAAAATGATTTCAGAAAGGGGGGGGGGGGCAGAGTGACTTAAGGAGGAGGGAGAGAAAAGTTTAATTTATTTAATTATTTTAATTACAAAAAGTTGACTTTCACAAACGACCTCTAAACGAGGCCCACCGCCTGTCGTTCATAGCGTTTCACCCCATTCTGAACACAATGGGATATGTATCGTAGGTTGATTTGGACGTTACGATCAGTTTCCGTTGAATTTACATTTAAATCGCTATATTGAATTTTAAACGTACATTTCAAATTACCGGGGTCACATACTAACTAGAAAAGTTCCAAAAAAATATTTTCTAGCTTCGTATTGACGATACGGTCCTAACAAAACTAGTTTCGTCGAATTCTGAGACCGTTTGAAAAATGGCCATTTTCCAGTCGATTAAAATCAACTGAAACTGGTCAAACGCGTTTTCCTTTGCCACGCTCACATATCGATTCGAAAAATTATGAAATTTGGAATCTAGCAATAACTTGACATCACGGACCCAACAAAAGTGGTTTCGTCGAAATCCGAGGTCATTTGCAAAATGTCTATTTTTAAGGGCCTGAATTCCATAGCGACTATTCAGAATCTTCAACTGGACATATCTTTTGATTCCCGCTATGAAATTTCGATTTTTCGGATTCGTTGGAAAGATACTATCAATTAGATCCTATTATTTTTGGTTTCACTAAAATCCGGATTGTTTTGCACCCGGTACATTCAATTGAAGTTTGAAATCGAATTATCGAACTACCGCGCCATTTTCAATTCTATTTATAATTATATATAATTATTTATATTCTAACGACGACGTATATAATATATACGTTCGATTCTATATTCAAAATAAATTTTCGTTGATATTATCTAAAATAATATATTTTAAATATTCAAAATTCGCTAAAATTGCCAAAATAAAAATTTTAAATTGGCCCAGATTTTCCGGGTTATTACAATCTCCCCCACTTAAAACTTTTCGTCCCCGAAAAGGAACAAAGTCGAAAGTGGTTTGATTAATCAACTCTACGTTCGATCTGGCTTCCATTCTCCAACTTTTCAGTTTCTGAGAATTTTCAAATTTTTCAAAAATTTGGCTAACACCCTAAATTTTCGAAAAATTTCGCTATAACCTCCCCTGCACCGGGAGCCACGGGAAAATCCCGAAATTGCCATATAGGCCTTCTGATCTCAAAAAGAAAAAGAAAAAGCCAAGCGGCTAGCCAATAGGCTCATAAAATCATCATCACCCAAACAAAATCAGTAAATTATAGTAAACATGTACCTATTTGTCGGGCAAACAAATTTTATTCTTCGGCTCTAGCCTCCTTGCTATGACCTGTTCAATGTAAGTATATGTATATGCAAGCAAATGCGACCAATGTGACGGCCCGCCCCGCACCAACCGACACTTACTCCAAAAGTGCGCTGTACACATGTCCAGTTAGCACGGAACGGGTCGCCAGAAGGAAAAGGAAGAAGGAAATTGAACATACAAAGAACCTGTAGAATGTCTCGCAGCGCATCGAACAAAATATAATAATAACATACTTGACATAAAACAGGAGAGACAGTGCATAAGCTGAAAATCAGAACTAAAACATCACAGCAGCGGAAATCCAAAATACACCTTATTACAACTTTTCAACTGTCTCAAAGCAAAGTAAGATAAAAGAGGTACACTACTAATGCCCAAGTAGCGACCACCAACGACACAGGGAGAATGTGTATATATATAATACGTGGAAGCCTCCTGCCCGCCTCCGGATCAGCTACTCGCACATCACCAGCTAACCTGTCTCTAGTCTGCTCGTGTGAGCACCCAGAGTAATAAGAGGAGACATAAAACTCTGGGTCAGACATAAAGCCTGGTATGAGCGATAAGCATCTAAAGTGAACAATAACAGGTAGACTAAAACATACCTGAACCTGGACCTGCAACCAAAGAGTTAGCACTACATACTGTACAACACTCTGAGGTATCATATCAAACAGTGTAAAGATACGGAGGTGGGGGAGGTGTGCATGTCATAATGATGGCAAACAATCAAGCATAGCATCCATCCTCACATCTCTCACTCAGTGCGTAAAGCATACGATATTCACCACTTCGATCACCCAACATTCCTTGCTACGATCACTCTGCCCCATGAAGTCATAAATGACTTCACTGCGCTGATAACGTAGCCACTAATCCTTTACTATGTCCACTTTGCCCCATGGAGTCACAAGAACCCCACTGCACTGGCTCATAGCCTTACTAATCCTTACTATGTCCACTCTGCCCCATGGAGTCACAAGTACCCCACTGCACTGGCTCATAGTCTTACTATGCATCACCTTGCCCCTCAGGTCATAATGACCCTACTGCACTGATAACGTAGTCTTGCTACCATCACTTTGCCCCTCAGGTCGTAATGACCCTACTGCACTGATAAGTAGCCCATCATTCCTTTTAGTGGTGAATCGAAGTTATGAACGTCGACAACTCCTTAGCACACGTCCCGCAGCAAAGTCCAACCATGAAGTGAACTTATTGGTTCCCAACTGGTTCCGGGATCCTGAGCTCTAACTTCCATTTGGACTACCTTTGCATCTCGGGTTATTGGTCATCGCAATCGAATCGGATCGGATCAGCCTTCACATTCTTCATCGGATCGGATCGGCTTAGTTCGGATCGCCAACACCCCCTGCGGATCAAATCGTGTTCCTCCAGCGCGTGGCTCCTTCTCCTGGCTCGGATCGGCGTCACCATTTCGGGTCGGATCGTGGTCACCCATTCGGATCGGGTCGGGGTTCCTCCTTCAAGTCAGTTCGTGCTTTCCCCGCTGGTCGGGTCGGGTCGGGTGCAACTTCCCAGATAGTCAGCTCGTGAGCTTCTGAAATGGATCGGTTCGTGCTCCTCCCTTCGGATCGTTGCGCCTCATCAATCTGGATCGGATCGTGGAGAGGATTCGCGATCGGGGGTGGACATGCGGTTCGCTGTCTTCGGATTGGATCGTGGCATATGCCCACGATCGGTTCGGGTCGGGAAAAAGGGGGTCCGATCCGATCCCGCTTGCAATTTCCTGCAGTCCTTCCAGCGAGCAGTTTACGCCATTCGACGGCGTTTTCGACCATTCTAGCTATTCTAATCAATCACAAAACATACCATACAGTCATAGAAACAAGTAGAAATGACCTCAAACACCAAAACAACAATCATAGCATGAAAAATGGATCAAACTTACCCAAAATCCCATATTTCCCCTTAAGCATGTTTAAGTGAAACTAATGATAGGATTAGCAAATCTTAACCAAATTAACCCAAATTCATATCAGAGGTCTAAAACATCATTCCGAATTTTATAAACATTTTTCCAGAATTTTATCATGTCTAAATTCGCTAATTAACACTAATCACCCCTAATTAGCCATAATTAGTGCAAAACTAAGCAAATCACTCACCTTAGCCACAAAATAAACTAAGATCTGAAATGATTCTCTGATTTGATGCGAATTTCAATACCGAACAGTAGCTCCTTTGTTGATTTGGTGAAGATCCTTCTTGATTAGGGGTTGCTAAGCCAAATCCTTAACCTAAAGGTGATTTGGAGGTGATTTAGAGGTTGGAGGCCATTTTTAGGGATCCTTGGTGATAAGTGGAGGCTAGAAAACTGAAATGGAATAATTCTCCATCTCATTTCAGCCCTCCCATAACCCTAATCCCGAAATGGGTTATGGGCCTA
This sequence comes from Allium sativum, assembly GCA_030737875.1. Lineage (NCBI taxonomy): Eukaryota > Viridiplantae > Streptophyta > Magnoliopsida > Asparagales > Amaryllidaceae > Allium > Allium sativum. The sequence continues at coordinate 897,582,491 of CM060910.1, read as the reverse complement.
CTCACTAATCACCCGATTTGGCCCGGTTAAGCAGTTTTCACCCTCCAAACCTTGTTTCAGCCATATCTCCCAAACGGTAAGTCCGTTTGGCTATTGTGACCACTCTACGGAAAGAGAAACCATCAAACGAATCCAATGGAAGTGGTTTCAGGTCAAAATTCCTTTCCAATCAAAAGTTATGGCCAAAACAGTACCAACTAGGGGCAAAATGGTCATTTAAAAATCGACAAAAATCATAAGCATGGGAAATGACTCTAATAGATGTTTCCCAAAGTTACATGACCATACGACTTCACATGGGAAAGAAATAAATATTCTACGATCCTATGATGTGTAGAATACGGGTCATTACACTCTCCCCCCCTTAAGAAATTTCGCCCCCGAAATTCCCTAATCCAAACATACACAAAGATTCCCGCATGCCTATCAATCATAAAGCAAAAATCAAACATGCAAAACAAGCTAAACAAGTCTATCCTAGCTTGCGGAAAAACTAAATTACGAAGTAAATCTTACCAGGCAAAGAGTTCTGGATAAGCTTTCCTAATGCTCTCCTCTGTCTCCCAAGTACAATCATTCTCGTTCTCGCCCCACTGAACCTTGACTAGCTTCACCGCCTTCCTTCGAAGTTGCTCCGTATCGTGCCCTACAATACGAATCGGCTTGCGGTTCCCAACCGCCTCGGGTTCTACCTCGAAGTCCTCAAACTGATCCGGTGAAATAGTCATATCTGAGTCGTGAACGAACTTCCTTAGTTGGGAAACATGAAATACATCGTGAACTCCTGCCATTTTCTCTGGTAAGCCAACTCTATATGCCAAATTCCCGACTAATTCAAGAACAGGGAATGGGCCAACAAATCTTGGTGCTAACTTGCCTCTCCTGCCAAATCGTATCACGCTCTTCAACGGAGAGATCTTGACAAACACCAAGTCACCAACGGAGAATTTCAAGTCTCTTCTCCTCTTATCAGCATAACTCTTCTGCCTATCTTGAGCAGCTTTCATCCGTTGCTGGATGATCTTGATCTTATCTGAAGTTTCCCTCACCACATCTGGTCCAAGCACAAACTTCTCGCCAGTCTCTATCCAACATGATGGTGAGTTGCACGGTCTTCCATACAAAGCTTCATATGGAGCCATACCGATACTGGATTGGTAGCTATTATTATATGCAAACTCTACTAGATGCAGATGGTCATCCCATGATCCACCAAAATCCAATATACACGCTCTCAAGAGATCTTCCAATATATGATTCACCCTCTCCGTCTGACCGTCGGTCTGAGGATGATATGTGGTACTGAGATGTAATTTTGACCCTAGGGCCTCTTGTAAGCTCTTCCAAAACCCACTAGTGAACAACGGGTCTGGTCACTCACAATGCTTTTGGGTACTCCATGAAATCTCACTACCCACTTCATATACAATTCTACCAACTTGGCTGCCGTTCTGGTCGATTTGACTGGTATAAATCTTGCGCTCTTAGTCAATCGATCCACAATTACCCAAATGCTATCATATCCCGACCTAGTCCTTGGTAGGCCATCGATGAAATCCATCGAGACTTGCTCCCATTTCCATTCGGGAATTTCTGATGGTTGCAATAACCCACTAGGCTTCTTTTGCTCGGCTTTAACTAGCTGGCAATTCATGCATTTGGATATAAACTTTCCAACGTCTCTTTTCATCCCTTCCCAGTAGTAGGTTCGCTTCATGTCTCGATACATCTTATTACCACCGGGATGCATAGTCAGTTTTGAGTGATGACATTCTCTAAGCACTTCATCTCTCAAACCATTTACGTTGGGCACAACTAGTCTTCCATTTTTTCGAAGCCATCCATCTCGATCAAGCCCATACACATTCACCTCCTCACCAATACCCATCTCTAACTTGGAGATGATTTCTAATAGATTAGGATCGTCCCTCTGGCTAGAACCAATCCGCTCTATCAAAGTGGGTCTGATCGTCAAACTAGCTAGCATAACTGGATCCAACTCGCACTTTGGTCTGAAATCAAACCCCGCGATATACTCTAGTTGCTTCCATTCAAGAAACATTGCCCCTAAGCTGGCATGTCTCCTACTCAAGGCATCGGCTACCGCATTACCTTTTCCAGGTGTGTATGCGATATCAAAATCATACGAAGCCAAGAACTCTAACCATCTTTGCTGACGGAGATTCAAATCTTTCTGGGAGAAAAGATACTTCAGCGATTTGTGATCGGTAAACAACTCGAATCTTTCTCCCAAGAGGTAGTGTCTCCACATCTTCAGCGCAAATACAATCGCTGCCAATTCCAAATCATGGGTAGGATACTTCTTCTCATGTGGCTTTACCTGTCGACTAGCATAAGCAACAACCCTACCTCCTTGCATCAATACAACACCCAGTCCGGTACCACAAGCATCTGTGTATACCGTCATCTCTTCATTCCCTTTAGGAATGATTAACACTGGCGCACGCGTCAACCTCTCCTTTAGACTTTTGAAGGCATCCTTACACACTCCGTCCCAGACGAAGGACTGATTCTTCTTAGTCAACTGAGTCAACGGTGCTGCTATCTTGGAGAAGTCCTGGATAAACTTACGATAATATCCAGCTAATCCCAAGAAACTTCTTACATCTGTAGCATTCTTGGGTGTAGGCCAATCCTGTACCGTAGCCACCTTCGCAGGGTCCACGGCAATACCATTCTAGGAAACAACATGACCCAAGAATCTTACTTCCCTTCTCCAAAAATGACACTTAGAGAACTTCGCTTTCAATTGGTGTTTCCTCAACACCTCCATCACTATCCTCAAGTGTCCCTTGTGTTCCTCCTCTGTCCTTGAGTAAACAAGGATATCATCCACGAACACAAGAACAAACTTATTCAACTGATCTCTGAATACTCGATTCATAAGATCCACAAAATAGGCTGGTGCATTGGTCAACCCAAATGGCATGACCAACCACTCATAAAATCCAGACGGCGTCCTAAATGCCGTTTTCGGAACACTCTCATCTGCTACTCGAAGCTGATGAAATCCTGTCGCGAGGTCCAACTGGGAGAACGCTCTAGCTCCTTCCAGCTGATCAAACAAATCATCTATACGCGGTAGAGGATACTTATTCTTCCTCGTCACCTTATTCAACTCGCGATAGTCCACACACAAACGAAGGGAACCATCTGCCTTAGTGGCAAACACAACTGGTGCTCCCCACTCGGAGACACTCCTTCTAATAAATCCCTTCTTCAAAAGATTGCTGACTTGCACCCCGAGCTTTCGCTGCTCCCTTGGTGCCATGCGACGAAGTGGCATCACTATAGGTCTGGCATCTTTCACTAAATCAATACGGAACTCAATCTCTCGGTGTGGTGGAAGCCCGGTTACCTCCTCGAAGACGTCCGGATACTGGCCAACCACGGGCACATCTGACAACTCATCTTGCGGGATGTCGAGGGAATTTACAAAACTAGCCATAACCCCATCACTAGGTAGGCTACCAAACACTATCCTCCGCCCATCATCCGCCCTCACTGTCACCAAAAAGCCCTCACAGTCTACCACCACCCCGTATCTTTGGAGCCAATCGACTCCCAATATAATGCCATACCCAGTAAAGCCCAAAACAAAGCAATCACATACAAACATACATCCATGACTCGATAAGACCAAATTCCTGCAAATCATACTAAGGCTAGTCGAACCACCAATCGGGTTCGTCACAACCAATGGTCTATCGACTATCTCGGGTTCCAGTCCCAACCTATCTACCAGGTCACTAGATATGAAGGAACGGGAAGCCCCAGTATCAAACAAAACTCGAACTGGTATATCATAAATAGAAAGCATACCTTGAATAACAACATTCTTTCCTTTCTCCACCGCAGTTGGGGCATTCGACGAAGAAGGAACAGCATCAATAGCATATGCTTTCACAATCTGCTTCTCCTTAAGAGGTTGCGGACACTTATCCTTCTGATGTCCCACTTGACCACAGTTTTAGCACTTCCTTTCCGCTGGCTTGGCCCGACATTCTTTAGCATAATGGCCCTTCTTTCCACAGCTGAAGCACTCAACATCCTTCTTGCTCTTTTTATGGCCACCTTTAGATTGGTCCTGCTTCCTCTTATTCTGAGAGTTATTCTTGCCTCCACCGCCTGCTTGCGGCTTTGGCCCTTCTGCAGATGCAGCCTCAGTCTTTGACTTAGGATAAAGGCTCTCTGACCTCAAAGCTTTCCCCACAATCGATTCAAAAGTCTCATCGATGTGGTTAATGAGCCTCTCCCCCAAGTACCCATCCAGACCAGTAATGAACTTCTCATTCTTCTTCTCAGGAGTATCGATGAGAGACAGTCCATACTTCGACAAAGTGTCGAACTCAGCAATATAATCAGAAACTGCCCTCCCATTCTGCTTGAGTTCCAAGAACCTCTTGAACAACACTGACTTCTGGGCAGCTGGAATAAACTTCTCGCTAAAGCGAGCCTTGAACCGAACCCAAGTAACCTGATCCTCTGGAGTAGTTGTTCTAATGGCATTCCACCAATTCATCGCTCGCCCTTGCAGCTGAGGAGACGCTAGCCTTCTCTTCATCGCATCCTCAAGACCCAAGTCATCGAAGATACGGTCACAGCTATCCATCCAGTCTTGAACATCCGTGGCCGACTCCGTTCCGTGGAACGGCTTCCCACCAAGATTAGTGTAATCCTTGCACAACTTGGCGAAATCTACCCTAGGCGCCTGCACTACTGGGCCAACACCAACTCCGGGATTGGGAACTGCCCCTTGCACTTCTCTAAGCATGTCTCTCATGAGGTTGGTAAACATCGCCCTCATGTCAGTGGCATTCCCATTATTGGCCCCTCTACCGGTACCTCTAACATGTCGGCTCATCGTCAATCTGAAAAAGGAAAAACGATCAACGACCCCATAGTGGTACTAGTGCAGTGCAACTTCATTCTTATACTACTAATAGTATATATATAGCTTTTGAAAACCAAAGTAATCACAAATACGCGCTCTCATATACGTACTATCTCTCCCAAGTGTCTTTCCCTAGGTTAACTACGCAACCTAGAGCTCTGATACCAAGTGTGACGGCCCGCCCCGCACCAACCGACACTTACTCCAAAAGTGCGTTGTACACATGTCCAGTTAGCACGGAACGGGTCGCCAGAAGGAAAAGGAAGAAGGAAATTGAACATACAAAGAACCTGTAGAATGTCTCACAGCGCATCGAACAAAATATAATAATAACATACTTGACATAAAACAGGAGAGACAGTGCATAAGCTGAAAATCAGAACTAAAACATCACAGCAGCGGAAATCCAAAATACAGCTTATTACAACTTTTCAACTGTCTCAAAGCAAAGTAAGATAAAAGAGGTACACTACTAATGCCCAAGTAGCGACCACCAACGACACAGGGAGAATGTGTATATATATATAATACGTGGAAGCCTCCTGCCCGCCTCTGGATCAGCTACTCGCACATCACCAGCTAACCTGTCTCTAGTCTGCTCGTGTGAGCACCCAGAGTAATAAGAGGAGACATAAAACTCTGGGTCAGACATAAATCCTGGTATGAGCGATAAGCATCTAAAGTGAACAATAACAGGTAGACTAAAACATACCTGAACCTGGACCTGCAACCAAAGAGTTAGCGCTACATACTGTACAACACTCTGAGGTATCATATCAAACAGTGTAAAGATACGGAGGTGGGGGAGGTGTGCATGTCATAATGATAGCAAACAATCAAGCATAACATCCATCCTCACATCTCTCACTCAGTGCGTAAAGCATACGATATTCACCACTTCGATCACCCAACATTCCTTGCTACGATCACTCTGCCCCATGAAGTCATAAATGACTTCACTGCACTGATAACGTAGCCACTAATCCTTTGCTATGTCCACTTTGCCCCATGGAGTCACAAGAACCTCACTGCACTGGCTCAAAGCCTTACTAATCCTTACTATGTCCACTCTGCCCCATGGAGTCACAAGTACCCCACTGCACTGGCTCATAGTCTTACTACGCATCACCTTGCCCCTCAGGTCATAATGACCCTACTGCACTGATAACGTAGTCTTGCTACCATCACTTTGCCCCTCAGGTCGTAATGACCCTACTGCACTGATAAGTAGCCCATCATTCCTTTTAGTGGTGAATCGAAGTTATGAACGTCGACAACTCCTTAGCACACGTCCCGCAGTAAAGTCCAACCATGAAGTGAACTTATTGGTTCCCAACTGGTTCCGGGATCCTGAGCTCTAACTTCCATTTGGACTACCTTTGCATCTCGGGTTATTGGTCATCGCAATCGAATCGGATCGGATCAGCCTTCACATTCTTCATCGGATCGGATCGGCTTAGTTCGGATCGCCAACACCCCCTGCGGATCAAATCGTGTTCCTCCAGCGCGTGGCTCCTTCTCCTGGCTCGGATCGGCGTCACCATTTCAGGTCGGATCGTGGTCACCCATTCGGATCGGGTCGGGGTTCCTCCTTCAAGTCAGTTCGTGCTTTCCCCGCTGGTCGGGTCGGGTCGGGTCGGGTGCAACTTCCCAGATAGTCAGCTCGTGAGCTTCTGAAATGGATCGGTTCGTGCTCCTCCCTTCGGATCGTTGCGCCTCATCAATCTGGATCGGATCGTGGAGAGGATTCGCGATCGGGGGTGGACATGCGGTTCGCTGTCTTCGGATTGGATCGTGGCATATGCCCACGATCGGTTCGGGTCGGGAAAAAGGGGGTCCGATCCGATCCCGCTTGCAATTTCCTGCAGTCCTTCCAGCGAGCAGTTTACGCCATTCGACGGCGTTTTCGACCATTCTAGCTATTCTAATCAATCACAAAACATACCATACAGTCATAGAAACAAGTAGAAATGACCTCAAACACCAAAACAACAATCATAGCATGAAAAATGGATCAAACTTACCCAAAATCCCATATTTCCCCTTAAGCATGTTTAAGTGAAACTAATGATAGGATTAGCAAATCTTAACCAAATTAACCCAAATTCATATCAGAGGTCTAAAACATCATTCCGAATTTTATAAACATTTTTCCAGAATTTTATCATGTCTAAATTCGCTAATTAACACTAATCACCCCTAATTAGCCATAATTAGTGCAAAACTAAGCAAATCACTCACCTTAGCCACAAAATAAACTAAGATCTGAAATGATTCTCTGATTTGATGCGAATTTCAATACCGAACAGCAGCTCCTTTGTTGATTTGGTGAAGATCCTTCTTGATTAGGGGTTGCTAAGCCAAATCCTTAACCTAAAGGTGATTTGGAGGTGATTTAGAGGTTGGAGGCCATTTTTAGGGATCCTTGGTGATAAGTGGAGGCTAGAAAACTGAAATGGAATAATTCTCCATCTCATTTCAGCCCTCCCATAACCCTAATCCCGAAATGGGTTATGGGCCTACTCACTAATCACCCGATTTGGCCCGGTTAAGCAGTTTTCACCCTCCAAACCTTGTTTCAGCCATATCTCCCAAACGGTAAGTTAGTTTGGCTATTGTGACCACTCTACGGAAAGAGAAACCATCAAACGAATCCAATGGAAGTGGTTTCAGGTCAAAATTCCTTTCAAATCAAAAGTTATGGCCAAAACAGTACCAACTAGGGGCAAAATGGTCATTTAAAAATCGACAAAAATCATAAGCATGGGAAATGACTCTAATAGATGTTTCCCAAAGTTACATGACCATACGACTTCACATGGGAAAGAAATAAATATTCTACGATCCTATGATGTGTAGAATACGGGTCATTACAACCAATTTTCAATAATATTCAATATTTGGTGCAATTAGGCATAATTGGTTCAAAATTATCAAACAAATAAACAATCAACACAAACATCAATCAATTAGTGGATTAGAGTTTCAAATTCATAATTTTGATATATATACAAAAAATCATGTTTTTGATGCCAATTCACAACAATGTGTTCTAACTATATATGTTTTGGTTCTCACACCAGTCTAAATGGAAATATATAGAAATCACACCTTCGAAACACGAACATAATTACTAATGATGATGCGTCAATCATCAGAATCAGGTCCGGGCGACTAGAGTGTGATTCTATATCTATCTAATATATTAAAACTTCGAATATACGTTCATGACGCGTATATGCAAAACTTTTATATACTGGACTGTCCATATTCAACATAAATGAAATATTCATATACGTATAAAACGATTTAAATTTTCAAAACATATTGTTTTCAATTGGAAAATATACTCTTCACACTCGTTCTAGGATACTACTGATCCTATCTCTAACGAGTCATTCTAATTGGATATTACTCATCCAATATCTGATGAATTCTTTCGTATGGTTCTAATGTGCCTTGTTCTCGAGCTCTGTAAACCAAAGCTCTGATACCAAATGTGACGATACGGAATTTCGCTTGATCCGAATCAGTCGTTAAACCGATTTAGACCGTTCGAAACCCCTGATCGTTTTGAGAACAGGACAAATCAGAACGTAGACGGAAGAACATTTCATTGCTATTACAACAATTCCATCAGATACAAGAATATACAGAGTATAATTGAATAAATTACATTCGATAAATATCAGAGATTACAATAAATTACATAGCAGCGGAAAATAATACAAAGCACAACTGAAGGTGATATACGGATACAGAGCTTTCCGGATATCATTCCAGCTGTAAACTAGTATCCTGTGAATATAAATCTGTAAAACCAAAACTACTAGCTGCCCGTGTCGAAAATAAGGGCACCCAGAGTTTAGGTTAAAACAATAAACTCCAGGTCAGTCATGTGACTGGTGTGAGAACTAAAACAGTTATTTAAAGCTTGACTTTAAAAGAGAGTAATTCAAGGGACCACGCCGTATAACACGGAACGGGTTTCCTCCCAAGAATACCAGTGCATATCAATAAACAATGCAATGTTTTTTCGAAAAATGAAGCTATTATAAGACCCAGGTCCCATCACACAATGCAACGCAAGCCGGAGGATAGGGTTTTCCCTTATAATAGCCAAACATGCTTGGTACGTTTAAAACAAATCATTTGATACTATAATAAGTGTATAGTGTCAAAACAATTTCAATCATAAATATAAATCATAGACGGCATGGGTACCATATATCATGTCGCCATACTAGTTCTACAATTAAAACCGCAATACACGTATTGGAAATTGGATTTCCGTCATGAGTCGAGGCAAGGGGCAAGCTCCTCTCCGCGTTCGAGACACTCTAGCAAATGCCTCAGGGTTACGCACTCTGGGCAACCCTGGATCTTTAGGGCCGGTCCTCACTTACGTTAGAGGATTGGCAATTCCTGAACACACGTTTCCCGGTCCTTACAGACCTATAATCGAGGCGCCTCGCATTCCAACAACCACATAGGTGAAAAGTATATAAATGTCAGGGCTGGTAAGTCACTGACACCACCAAAGCTAGAAAGAAACGTCGTGCTCTCCCTGCAGTCCGTATCCCGTTTTTAACTCATACCGAGGTGTGAGGCTCGCGAATTCACGTTATACACAAAGCTGCCACGTAGGCCGTGCTTTGATCATCAACCACAAGACTCTGCTTTTCAACAAAAGCCTTGATCATTGCATCTTAGCGTGCCACACAGGCAATTCATGCCATGCGACTGATGTCCATCGATATACAACCTCTGAGCTCGTACGTCTCAGAGAAGGGCGTTAAGCAAAAGAATAAATTCTCCGCCGCCAAACAGATGTATATTTAATAGAAATCAATCAACACAGAATAAAATCCAATGTCAGACACACAATCCATTTACAAGTCCGTTCTGGGTCTGAACGAAACCGGAGGCACTTTCCTCGCATATCCATCCATCTCCAAGTACGTCTGGACAACCACCAACTATTTCCATCCTCTTGGGTGTACAGCCCAATCAGGATTGTCAGTAATAATCCAAACGATGTGAAGACTTCCGGTCTTCAACCACCGTCTTCATCTTCGACTTATCGTCGGATTGGTTATTCAGAATGGGTATAAACCCGGACTTTCCGAACAACTCGCGTATATTAAAAACAAATGTTACACAAACACAACATACGCCTCATTCCAACTCAGAATATCCTTTTATTCATAAAATCACATTTTTAGGGAAAGGTTCCCATTAATTTTATCCAAGATAAATTCTTTAAAATTTATCCTTTAATCTTCCTTCGGATGACATTTCAAACCAAATTATGGTTTTCTGAACTAGTCGAGATTAGCGAACCACACCGAAGTAATTATTTATTTTATTCCCCAATCCCAACCTATTCATCCCATGAAGCAAAACTGGTGATACTCCATATCTAACACCATGGTGTTATCGGTAAAATTAATTACCATTTCACGTTCAAATCTAATTAAAGATTTAACTATCGCTTTGGAGCAAAACTGGCGATACTCCATTCTCGCTCATTTCTAAATTTGATAATTTAGATTATAGATTCACATTTCAATCTAATTACAGATTCATTAAAACTCCTTTTACTGGGTTAAAGAACTAGGTGTAATTTAAAACACAGTTCACGATAAACCCATTTCAAATCCAATCAAATATATTAGAAATTCCGATTATTTAAAACCCCTTTTTAAATCCAATTTATTTATTTAAAAATAATTGGGTTTTAAATTTAGTTCAAAACTAGTTCACTTCGATAAAAATCTATTTCTATGTTTTCAAATACGGAGTTTTTCATCCCAACTTTTCTCAAATCATTCCTTATGATTTTACACAAATTATTGATATTTTTAATAATTTTATTAAGGCCCGTACAGTCGATTTCCAACAATGGCCATCGAACTGCACTTACAGCGACCTTTTTCGAATTTGATTTGGACATATCTCCAAATCCAACCGTTAGATTTCAAATTTCTAATATTCATTAGAAAGCTCTTTTTGATACGAACCCAACGGTTCCGGTTTTAGGAGAATCCGACAGTCGGATCTCCCGTAATGTCCGTTTGAAATAAATGGTCGAAATTCACGAACTGCCGCGGCGCGTTCTTTTCAGGCCATTATATTATATATATAATATATATAATATATATTTCGTCGATTTCTATTTAAAACGAATTTTATAAATAGTTTCGAATTCGTTTCAAAAACAATTTCAACTTCTATTTTAATTCAAATCAAAATTGAATTCTTCCTTAATAATTCGTTTTAAAATTCATTTCTATTCAATTCAAGTTTCAATTCAATTTGAATTCCTTTCAATTTGTTTTCAGTTCAATTCGAATTCGTTTTTTATTCGATTCAATTCAAAGTGGTTTTCTATTCGATTCAATTCAAATTGGTTTTCTATTCGATTCAATTCAAATTGGTTTTCTATTCGATTCAATTCAAAATCGTTTTATATTCAATTCATTTCGAAATCTTTTTATATCCAATTCATTTCAAAATCATTTTATATTCAATTCATTTCGAAATCATTTTATATTCAATTCATTTCGAAATCGTTTTATATTCAATTCATTTCGAAATCGATTCGTTTTCTATTTTATTCAATTCAAATTTCATTTCAAAATATGCGATTTCGAAATCACTTTTCAATATTCATTTCGAAATCACTTTTCAATATTCATTTCGAAATCACTTTTCAATATTCATTTTAAAATGAATAAATCGATATAAATATCGTTCGCGTCAAAATGGCGTCAATCTAATCAACACGGCTTCATATATTTCTATTTTCAAATGTTCTGTTTCAAATATTTCTTTTTTTCAAATATTTCGTTTTCAAATATTTCTATTTCAAATATTTCGTTTTCAAATATTTCGTTTTCAAATATTTCTATTTCAAATATTTCGTTTTCAAATATTTCGTTCAACACATGACTAATCTCAACGGATGAGTACGGTCAACACATGAACCTTTATATTATGTTGATAAAGATGTAAATTTTATTATAAAAATATTTCGTTCAACACATGACTAGTATCAACGGATGAGTACGGTCAACACATGAACCTTTATATTATATTGAAAAAGATGTAAATTTTATTATAAAAATATTTCGTTCAACACATGACTAATCTCAACGGATGAGTACGGTCAACACATGAACCTTTATTTTATAATATTCTTTATTTTCTAAATTGGAATGAGGCCCAATCAATCACCATATAATGTTAATTACATGGATTTTCATACATCACACGTATATAATAGCATTGAAAAATAATCAACCATCAACCAAAGTGCATTACACTGTATAAGCATCAAATATAGATATCTAACGCTTATAACAGCTTGTCAATCAATCGATCGACATATTTAATCAATCAGGATGAGTGAACTTCAAATTTCATCCCAACACCCGTGTGGGGTTTCAAACAATCAAACATAGATTTTAGTTGTGCAGTTGGGCGATGTGTAAAATTTATCGACCCAATCAATATCAGTCAAATCAGTGTATATAAACAAATCGGCCGATTTGTTTATAAATATTTATTTATTCACTTTCACGTTAAAAATTATATTTTTAACGACCAAAATATTTTATTCAAACTATGAATATTCTATTCGCTTCATTTATTCAATAAAATGATATTTTTATTTCTCTAACATATTTTAGAAAATTTCGGCGGCATAACAGCACGATACTAGAAACGGGATAAGGCCTAGCCTTATCCCCGGTCTAGTGAAGGCCCACGCCATTCACACATCAATCAATCCATTCCATTTCACCAAACAACTCAATTTCAATCAAATAATCTAACTAATTTTTGCAATCAAACAAACAAGTCCATGGTCTGTGGACGATTGTGTCGGGTGCTACTAAGCACCGTCTGCATCCTAATATATATATATATATAGAAATGAAATTGAAAGGTGAGAAATTCTCACAAATAGCTATCCAATCATCTTGACTCTTCATTGATAGAAATCTTCATCGTTATCTCATTGCTGTAGCCACTACATATGTAAAAATCGAATTTTTACTTCGTTATTCAATATATAAAAATCGAATTTTTATTATACTACTATATAGATAAAAATTATATTTTCATATCGATGTTCATGTAGTAAAGATTATATTTTTATCACGCCATTCTTCATATAAAGATTTCGCCTTTATAAAAATAAAGATTTCGCCTTTCAAATATAAAGTTTATATTTTTCCCGAAGTAAAAATCATATTTTTACTTCACTACTCATATCAAAATATCGTCTTTTCATATTTTAAAAATATCGTCTTTTCATATTTAAAAATATCGTCTTTTCATATTTAAAAATATCGTCTTTTCATATTTAAAAATATAATGTTTCATGAATCGAAAATCGTATCTTTGCTTAATTAAAATCGAATCTTTTTATAAAGGAAAAATCAGATCTTTTTATAATAGAAAAATCAAATCTTTTCTTAACATAAAAGAAAAAAAAACATATTTAAAAGCAACATTTATTTTTAAAACTGAACAAGAAATGAAAAATGTGTTTAACCTTAATCAAGAAATTGGGCCGCACCTTAATCATCTTCTCCGGGTCCTGGGTTTTCTGTTCCAGGTGAAAAGCTTCACCGTTGACCTCAAAACTCACTCACGCACACTTCACAAGGGGGGCCGCTGCGGCTGAGGGGGCATCGGTTCATGGAGGCGCGGGTCGGCTAGGGTTTGGGCGCGGCTGTTGGGGGTTCGAGGTGGTAGGGGTTCGCTATTTAAGGAGGGAGAGAAGAGAGCGAGGGGAGGAGAGAAGGGGGTGGCGGCGCAGAGGGCGGAGGGGGAAGAAGAGGCGGCGGCTGCGGCATAGGGGGGGGGGCGACTGGCAACGTCGATGAGTTTTTCTTTTTTTTTTCTTTTTTTTTTCAGACGAAAATGATTTCAGAAAGGGGGGGGGGAGGGGCAGAGTGACTTAAGGAGGAGGGAGAGAAAAGTTTAATTTATTTAATTATTTTAATTGCAAAAAGTTGACTTTCACAAACGACCTCTAAACGAGGCCCACCGCCTGTCGTCCATAGCGTTTCACCCCCATTCTGAACACAATGGGATATGTATCGTAGGTTGATTCGGACGTTACGATCAGTTTCCGTTGAATTTACATTTAAATCGCTATATTGAATTTTAAACGTACATTTCAAATTACCGGGGTCACATACTAACTAGAAAAATTACAGAAAAATATTTTCTAGCTTCGTATTGACGATACGGTCCTAACAAAACTAGTTTCGTCGAATTCTGAGACCGTTTGAAAAATGGCCATTTTCCAGTCGATTAAAATCAACTGAAACTGGTCAAACGTGTTTTCCTTTGCCACGCTCACATATTGATTCGAAAAATTATGAAAATTGGAATCTAGCAATAACTTGACATCACGGACCCAACAAAAGTGGTTTCGTCAAAATCCGAGGTCATTTGCAAAATGTCTATTTTAAAGGGCCTGAATTCCATAGCGACTATTCAGAATCTTCAACTGGACATATCTTTTGATTCCCGCTATGAAATTTCGATTTGTCGGATTCGTTGGAAAGATACTATCAATTAGATCCTATTATTTTTGGTTTCACTAAAATCCGGATTGTTTTGCACCCGGTACATTCAATTGAAGTTTGAAATCAAATTATCGAACTACCGCGCCATTTTCAATTCTATTTATAATTATTTATATTCTAACGACGACGTATATAATATATACGTTCGATTCTATATTCAAAATAAATTTTCGTCGATATTATTTAAAATAATCTATTTTAAATATTCAAAATTCGCTAAAATTGCCAAAATAAAAATTTTAAACTGGCCCAGATTTTCCGGGTTATTACAAATTACTTGAATTATAGTAAATCCGAAGATTTACTAATATTCAACATCGTATAGTTCAATAATTCCCTTTTTGATTTATAGTCAATCCAAGATTAACTACTAATTTACACTATTTGTTAAACTTAACGAATACACAGTTTAATCAAATCGATTCCATTCTCGATTTCAACCAAACACGGTTGATTTTGCCAATCATACATATCAGTTATCTATCAACTGAATTTTCTTGTTATTTCCCTTTTTAAATAAATTAATTAACTAGCTTAATTAATTTAAAAATACCATTTTATTATTTAAAAAAACAATTATTCTATTTTGCAACCCATAGGTAAATCCTTGTGTTTTCTCGACTTTCAAAAACTGATATAATCCATTTAGACAATCGCTTTAAAACTCGATAAAAATATATTTATAAATTTCCATTTAATTTCCTTACATAATTTAATTTAAACTTAATTTCAGTTATAAAATAATTTATAACTCTAACACTGCGTCAATTCACCCAACAGTCAACTGACGTCAGAAACAACACATTCTAGACCGTTCACTGCCAATTACCCAATCAACATTGTCAGTTGATTTTAAACACAACACAGGTGAATATTTATTCAACCATCAACATACAATTAGATTTTGGTGTCAGTCAGGGTGAATAACTCATATATATGCACAACAAACAAAAATACCGTTAATTTTGAGGAATCTGGTCGGATCCCTCCAACATGTCTATCTCTGCATCACAGATGTCAGTTGATAAAAATATACGAATAAAATAATTGACGAGATATAAACAACTGAAATCAATCAACGGTAAACAAACAATTTGCATCCATCGCATCCAATCAACCAATTTAAGCTGTTAACTGTAAAATATATTTTACTGTGGATGTATCACATCACAGGATTCCAGAAGGTGTGAGAATTAACTCACCAGAGTTTGTTCTGGTCGACGGTTGACGCGTTTGTTGCATTTAATTTGGGACGACCGTCCAAAATTAGCTGAATTTTCAATAGCATCGGATTGACTCCTAGTCAGTGTCATCGGATAGGTCTCGTCCCTGCGATCCCAACGGATCCAGTTTTGTTAGATTTCGTCCACGTATGTGGAAGATACGCTAGTTCAAAGTTTATACAATTTAAACGAGTTTTAATTAATTAATTAATAATTTACCTTAATTATCCCTTACCTCTCGTCCATGTCATCCTGGTACCCATCGAACCATGCGTCTTCTACTTTTGCTCTCCCAAATTCCCGACTTTCCCCTTCTTCCTCTTCCGTTCGAACCTCACCACCATCAGATCGAAACTGCGCCTCCATCGATGACCCTGGACCCCCTACAACCTTCGCCCTATCACCGCGCCACCCCCCTCAGCCATCGCCTCTGGCCCCGAGCCACCAGGACCTCCGACCTCGCCAGAAATCGAGACAACCCCAAATCACTTCAGACCCTAAATTCGCCACTACCACTCCACATGACGACGCCGGACCACCTCCTCCTCGCTTTTCCCCTTCGACTATCCCTCTGACCCGATGCCAAAACCTCCTCCATCACCGGAAAACTGACCAAGACTGATCGCCACTTCCAAATCCGAGCCCAAAAACATCACCAACGTTCATCGCTTTGCTCCGACAACCACAGACCACCAGAGACCCCGAGACCACAGCCAAATCGAAGGTCTTTCTCCCCTCTACAAAAGCCCCAAGGTCTCGCCTTCTAAAATCAACCACAACTCTCGAATTTTGGCTGCAAACAAAGATTGTCCTTCGCTGTCCTTCGCGGACTCCGGCCACCTCAGACGACCGTTCCACCCCGGATTTTTACAGTAGCTAGAGAACAACCCGATCTACAACTTTGCTTCAGGTTGCCCCTACGGATTCACTACGGATTGGAAGATATAATTGATTTTGTGTTTAGGGGCTTATTTGCAAAATTTGGTGAAGGGAGGTAAATGCTTGGCTGAAAATGATGATGGAGAGGGGTTTATATAAAGTGCGAAAATATATTTTAGTGAAAATTAGGGAGACATCCCTAAAAGCAAACTTAATTCACGCCACATCCCCCATAAACTTTCCATACGTTTCCGGTCCCTAGAATTAGCTGCCGCCCGCTTTTTTTTAATCCATTCGCTCCTGCCATGTTTTGTTCCGCCTTCTCCCTATTTTGATGCAAAAAAATGCGCTTTGACATAAAAAAAAATATATTCTAAAATCTGGAAATAATCCCAGAAGTCCACGGAAAGAAAAAAACAAAAAGTTGCATATATCTATGCAACTTTAGCAAATAGTTGCATACATATATGCAACTATTTGAGTACGCATGCATATGTTTACACACGCCCCATGAATAACAGCATACATGTATGCAGTTTTTCTGTATAACTGCATATATGTGTGCATATATGTCAAAACCAATGCAAACGTGGAAAAGTTGCACGTATGTATGCAGTTTTTAAATAAATTCATGGAAAGATGCATGTATTTGTAATATATGCATACATGCATGCATTTATACTGCAGTTTTGACGCAGAATTGAAATAAATGCATGTATGCAACTAATTGAATTATATGCATCTTTTTATGCATTTTACTGCATTTCGTTGTTTTTGTGTACTTTTTGATTTTGACGTTGTTTTTGATTTTTTTTGATCTGATTTTTTTCACGATTATTTGATTTAATTAATTATGAATTTACATGATTTTTTTATATTTTTTTGTATTTTTTTGATGAATTTTGAAAAAATAGGGACTAAATTTATAATAAGTTTATGACCGGGGGTGAGCCTAATTTTGAAACTTAATAGGGACCTGTAAAAAACGCACCCTATATTTTAAGTTGATGTGACGAATGACGTTGACTAACGATATTTTATTTCGTGTCTATCGCAATTTCAAACATCGTTTATTCGCTGATGCGCTCACATACAAACCCCGTTCGAGATGCGAATGGACGGCACAGTATAATTTGACAATACGGTCCTAATGAAACTTGTTTCGTCGAATTCCGAGTTCGTTTGCTCAAATGGTCCTTGTTCACGTTCAAATTGATCGTTTTTATTTGTATTTTATTTTGCCACGCTCACAAAATAACCCTGATTGATGCGCCACTTGAAATCTAGCAATAATTTACTGTTACGGTCCTAATAAAATTTGTTTCATCGAAAACTGAAGTCGTTTGAAAAATGGCCCTTTTATAACTGGCAAATTCAAATAAAATAACCCAATTTTAAAATACCTCAATATAATAATATTGAAATTGGCTATATATGACTAGAATATCGTATACTACCAAGACAAAATATCACGGGTCGAATTTGAAGCCAAATCGATATTTTAAAATTTTAGAAACCCCTTTATTTAATATAAATAACGATATAAAATATAAAGGAAATCCACAACGACTATTTCAAAATTTGTTTTGGACATAAAATAAAATCTACACGATGAAAACTGGATTTTTCTCTACCATTGGAAAGATATCGTCAAACCGGTCCCAACGTTTCTTATTTCGAGGAAATCCGACTTATTTTGAACCCGGTACGACCCATTGAAGTTCAAAACGCCTAAACGCGAACTGCCGCGCCGCTGCAGCTCGTTTTTTAGTTAAATTATAAACTATATATATTCAAACGTCGTTTTCTAACGAATCATCACAAATTTCCAACACGACCAATTTTAAACCATTTCAAATTGCTTGGTCCCAGTATATTTCAAATTCTACAATTCCCAATATCCTGGAAATTAAAATATTATTTATTATTTATTTTAAATAATAAATTCCAAATATAATCGTTAAATTCGACTATTCAAATTCAAACCAATATTTCAAATAAATAAAATATTTAAAATAATCCAAATAAATAGGTAGAAAAATATGGGTCGTTACATTCCTTCCCCCTTAAAATAATTTCGTCCTCGAAATTGCTAAGGTAGAAGAAATGCCGTCAACTATTATCTTTTCAAAAAGAACAAATTTTAAAACTCGAATAAATTTTCAAATCGACCCAATTGGTTTTAAAACCAGTTTATTTC
Source organism: Allium sativum (assembly GCA_030737875.1). Classification (NCBI taxonomy): domain Eukaryota; kingdom Viridiplantae; phylum Streptophyta; class Magnoliopsida; order Asparagales; family Amaryllidaceae; genus Allium; species Allium sativum. The sequence continues at coordinate 897,563,666 of CM060910.1, read as the reverse complement.
AAATAAAAGAATTTTCCAAAAATTTTCCAAAATATTCTAACTCCTTAATTTCTGGGAAAATTTCGGCAGAGTCTCCCCTGTACGGAGGAACATCTGCAATATCGTAGGATCAAGGAATATGTATACATCGACTCTCATGGTCGGAAATCTCCAAAATTCAAACTCAAAACCCAAACAAAACCCAAAATTTCATGCGTAAGCGTATCTTTTGGCGAGCGTTACTATGCGATAAGCGGTATATTTATTCGAGCTTGCTTAATTGTTTTGCAGCTCTTTATTCAACTGGATTCAATTAACTCCAGAATTTCACTTTCGAATGGATTTTAAAGCTGAACTGGCACTTCAGCACCTGTACTCACTCAAACAAATTCACCAACCATCACACAAGGTCAGTTATGTTCAAAACATCCATATAGTTTCCTATCAACTCATTTTACACACAGTTCAATCTATACGAGATTACAATTATTGATAATCACTGCATTTATTTCTTTAATTATACATTCAGATTTATTTATCTGGATTGATTTATTCGACTCATTTATTTATTTCAAATTTGTTTCAACCAATTCCATACATCCTCAGGTTTATATTCAAGCAATCAACCAAACACTACAAGAATATCATACAACCAACGTTAACCAATCAGAATGATTGCCCATACTATAATAACTTTTACTTTTATTTATTATAAAATTAATCGGGCAAAAATAATTTCAAAAATAATTTTATATCAAAATACAAATACGCGATCTCATATGTCTATATGAACTCAATCTAGGGTGTTACTAACTCCATCTATATTGAGTCACACCACAGAGCCAAGGTTAATCATTAAACCAATAGCTCTGATACCACTGTAACGACCCAGCAAATTTTCGACCCCGAAAATCAACATAAAATCACCATGTTGACTATTCAAGTATCGAAAACACTGGATTGTCAATAGAAAGAAGTTAGAGGGTGAGAATAGAAAGAAAGAATATTAAAATATAAGAGAGAAGAAGAACACATCAGAATCTCACAGCGGAACGAATAAAATATAATATCAAATCTCTTTATACAAAAGAACTGTATATACATACCAATCATCAGAGTACACATATATCAGTCACAACGGAAAAATATATGTATATAACTAGCGGTGAAGCCTCCTGCTTCTAGCTCCTGAAACTCCAAGCGAAACCTAACCTGGAACATACTCGGTCTGACCCAAGCACATTTGATTTAAAACAAAATACACCGGGTCAATCTGGAATACGATCAGTGATAAATTCACACAACACACACTTGTTTAACTTTGAAAAAATACTTTATGAAATCAAAGGATAATAGTAAGACCAGTCCACACATAAACACGGATGGTTTTTACCTTACTATAACTCAAACCATTTTCGAAATCATACTTTGATCTGGTATTATCATAATGGCTAAATATAAATAAATATCAATCTAGAGGAACGCTTGCATCTCACGCTCCCCATATATTGTATACAAACCAAAACCGCGGGCGCTTATTGGATATTGGATTCCAACCTTGACAAGGTATGGGACCACCTGCCAATAGTGTATCTCTAGAGGCGAATACACTGGGTTCAACAAGAACGTCTTGCAGCCCGGCCCTCACATGACCGACCACTCATTTCGCTTGAGTGTATCGAATGTATATCACCGACGGTTGGGATCAGCAACCGCCTCCCGAAAAGGGACAGCATTGAATATAGATTAAAGAAGCAAATGGAATTTCTCTAGATAAGTGATCATACATCCTAATGGGAGCGACCCACATAGCCATGCTGCCTGCCCGATTTTTGTCATTTCCCGGTTGATGAGGCTTGAGGTCAGAACACATTTGATCATCATACACTTTGAATGCCACATCGTCAGATCCATTAGATATCACTAATTGACGTCCACAAAAATACTCTGCGGTTAGCTAAGAGAAGGTGTACGACCTTCTCCGCCATTAACAGAAATACGTTTGAAGAAATCAACGTACGTGATCCACTTGGAAATACCCTATAAGACACTCGTCCATACAAGTCATCCAGGAACAGGATGAACCGAAGGTACCCTCCTACTGCATCTCATATAGGAGTCACCCCATGGATCAGTAGCGAGTAGTCCTTGCAACCTGTAGATTCCAATCATGACTGAACCACAGTTTATCTCTGGGAGCTAACCAGAGATTATTAGCAGTCCTTCCGTTTATGAAAATCCACAGTCTTCAATGCTCCACCACGATCATCTTCTAATCTTTCCACGTATTTGTTGGTCGGAATGGTTTTCGAATAAGAATTCGATCCCGGTCTTTCCATACCAACAACCGATAGTCGGTGATTTAACTATCGAATAACAAATGTGTGACTAACATCAGTTTGCTAATTCAGCACTTAACATAACTTGACCTCTTAAATGTATTTAACCAAATTTCCTATGATTAACTCTGAATGATTTATTTTGATAGATTAACTCTAACTTGACTAACTCGACCTATTTAACTTGACTAACTTGGTTTGATTACTCCTGTTGATTAGCTAATACTTGTCTTAACTCCATTCGCTTGACTCTAGATCGCAGCGATCACAATGGTTACGCCTGATTCCCTCAGGAAACATTCGCCCGTCGTAGGCTATCTGCAGCCCTACGAATTACACTAGCAGTTATACGCAATGGAAACTCTTCTTAATAACTATGTTTGACTAACTCTACTGTAAATACTATATTTGATCAACTCTAACTGAATAACAAATATTTGATATAACTTGAAATCAATATTCTTGTTTCTTTTGAAACTGATATTTAAATCTTATTAAATTTCCAATACCTTCACTCTTTTAAAACTAATACCATTCCTCGAAAATAGTGAAGCCAATCAAGTTGGGGTATTTTAGTTACCTCTCAGACCTTGGTCGACCCGTTCTTATCTCAGAATACTATTAGTTCGTCACTTAACCACTGATATCCAAATCTCGTTTACAAATCATGATTTCCAATCTGGGTTTACACAACTGTTTCTTATATTTGAAATCCTCGTTTAAAGTCTTTTTACTTAAATCCATTAAACCATCACTTTAACTTCAAATATTCTTTCACTTAAAACCTTTTGATTTATAATATAAATACCTCGCCAAATAATTTGATTCCATCTATTTGGATATTTTTAAAATCAACTTTTATCGCCCTTTGGCTAAACTTCATTGTCAATTCATCACTTATTAATTGAATTTCCATTCATCAGCCTTGTTTGAAAACTTGGATTTATAAATCCCTTTAATAAAATCTTATTTGGGTTTTTATTCGAACTTAGCGACGCTTAACCCTTTCTTAATTAAATATCCATTTAAAAATCATTTCTTTAATTATTATCAATTTAAATAATAATTATCTTTAACATTTAACTATAATAAAAATGGTTAACTCTGTTATTTGCCAAAGATAGGATAATTAACACTTCTCACGAGGTTTATCAAATACAAATTTATCTTATTAATTCTAACTATTCCAGTAATTACTTGAATAATAGTAAATCCGAAGATTTACTAATATTCAACATCATATAGTTCAATAATTCCCTTTTTGATATATAGTCAATCCAAGATTAACTACTAATTTACACTATTTGTTAAACTTAACGAATACACAGTTTAATCAAATCGATTCCATTCTCGATTTCAACCAAACACGGTTGATTTTGCCAATCATACATATCAGTTATCTATCTACTGAATTTTCTTGTCATTTCCCTTTTTAAATAAATTAATTAACTAGCTTAATAATTTAAAAATACCATTTTATTATTTAAAAAAAACAATTATTCTATTTTGCAACCCGTAGGTAAATCCTTGTGTTTTCTCCACTTTCAAAAACTGATATAATCCATTTAGACAATCGCTTTAAAACTCGATAAAAATATATTTATAAATTTCCATTTAATTTCCTTATATAATTTAATTTAAACTTAAATTCAGTTATAAAATAATTTATAACTCTAACACTACGTCAATTCACCCAACAGTCAACTGACGTCAGAAACAACACATTCTAGACCGTTCACTGCCAATTACCCAATCAACATTGTCAGTTGATTTTAAACACAACACAGGTGAATATTTATTCAACCATCAACATACAATCAGATTTTGGTGTCAGTCAGGGTGAATAACTCATATATATGCACAACAAACAAAAATACCATTAATTTTGAGGAATCCGGTCGGATCTCTCCAACCTGTCATTCTCTGCATCACAGATGTCAGTTGATAAAAATATACGAATAAAATAATTAACGAGATATAAACAACTGAAATCAATCAACGGTAAACAAACAATTTGCATCCATCGCATCCAATCAACCAATTTAACTGTTAACTGTAAAATATATTTTACTGTGGATGTATCACATCACAGGATTCCAGAAGGTGTGAGAATTAACTCACCAGAGTTTGTTCTGGTCGACGGTTGACGCGTTTGTTACATTTAATTTGGCACGACGGTCCAAAATTAGTTGAATTTTCAACAGCTTCGGATTGACTCCTAGTCAGTGTCATCGGATAGGTCTCGTCCCTGCGATCCCAACGGATCCAGCTTCGTCATATTTCGTCCACGTATGTGGAAGATACACTAGTTAAAAGTTTATACAATTTAAACGAGTTTTAATTAATTAATTAATAATTTACCTTAATTATCCCTTACCTCCCGTCCACGTCATCCTGGTACCCATCGAACCATGCGTCTTCTACTGTTGCTCTCCCAAATTCCCGACTTTCCCCTTCTTCCTCTTCCGTTCGAACCTCACCACCATCAGATCGAAACTGCGCTGCCATCGATGACCCTGGACCCCCTCCGACCTTTGCCCTATCACCGCGCCACCCCCCTCAGCCGTTGCCTCTGACCCCGAGCTACTAGGACCTCCGACCTTGCCAGAAATCGAGACAACCCCAAATCACTTCAGACCCTAAATTCGCCACCACCACTCCACATGACGACGCCGGACCACCTCCAACACCTCCGCCTCGCTTTTCCCCTTCGACAGTCCCTCTGACCCGATGCCAAAACCTCCTCCATCGTCGGAAAACTGACCAAGACTGATCGCCACTTCCAAATCCGAGCCCAAAAACATCACCAACGTTCATCGCTTCGCCCCGACCACCAGAGACCCCGAGACCACAGCCAAATCGAAGGTCTTTCTCCCCTCTTCAAAAGCCCCAAGGTCTCGCCTCCTAAAATCAACCACAACTCTCGAATTTTGGCTGCAAACAAAGACTGTCCTTCACTGTTCTTCGCGGACTCCGGCCACCTCAGACGACCGTTCCACCCTGGATTTTTACAGTAGCTAGAGAACAACCCGATCTACATCTTTGCTTCAGGTTGCCCCTATGGATTCACTACGGATTGGAAGATATAATTGATTTTGTGTTTAGGGGATTATTTGCAAAATTTGGTGAAGGGAGGTAAATGATTGGCTGAAAATGATGATGGAGAGGGGTTTATATAAAGTGGGAAAATATATTTTAAGTTGATGTGACGAATGACGTTGACTAACGATATTTTATTTCGTGTCTATCGCAATTTCAAACATTGTTTATTCGTTGCTGCGCTCACGTACAAACCCCGTTCAAGATGCGAATGGACGGCACAGTATAATTTGACAATACGGTCCTAATGAAACTTGTTTCGTCGAATTCTGAGTTCGTTTGCTCAAATGGCCCTCGTTCATGTTCAAATTGATCGTTTTTATTTGTATTTTAATTTTCCACGCTCACAAATTAACCCCGTTTGACGCGCCACTTGAAATCTAGCAATAATTTACTGTTGCGGTCCTAATAAAATTTGTTTCATCGAAAACTGAAGTCGTTTGAAAAATGGCCCTTTTATAACTGGCAAATTCAAATAAAATAACCCAATTTTAAAATACCTCAATATAATAATATTAAAATTGGCTATATATGACCAGAATCGTATACGACCAAGATAAAATATCATGGGTTGAATTTGAAGCCAAATCGATATTTTAAAATTTTTAAAACCCCTTTATTTAATATAAATAACGATATAAAATATAAAGGAAATCCACAATGACTATTTCAAAATTTGATTTGGACATAAAATAAAATCTACACGATGAAAACTGGATTTTTCTCTTCCATTGGAAAGATATCGTCAAACCGGTCCCGACGTTTCTTGTTTCGAGGAAATTCGACTTATTTTGAACCCGGTACAACCCATTGAAGTTCAAAACGCCAAAACGCGAACTGCCACGCCGCTGCAGCTCGTTATTTAATTAAATTATAAACTATATATATTCAAACGTCGTTTTCTAATGAATCATCACCAAATTTCCAACACGACCAATTTTAAACCATTTCAAATTGCCTAGTCCTAGTATATTTCAAATTCTACAATTCCCAATATCCTGGAAATTAAAATATTATTTATTATTTATTTTAAATAATAAATTCCAAATATAATCGTTAAATTCGATTATTCAAATTCAAACCAATATTTTAAATAAATAAAATATTTAAATAATCCAAATAATTAGGTAGAAAAATACGGGTCATTACATTCCTTCCCCCTTAAAATAATTTCGTCCTCGAAATTGCTAAGGTAGAAGATATGCCATCAACTATTATCTTTTCAAAAAGAACAAATTTAAAACTCGAATAAATTTTCAAACCGACCCACGTTTATTTCAAACAAAAGAATTTTCCAAAAATATTCCAAAATTTTCTAACTCCTTAATTTCTGGGAAAATTTCGGCAGAGTCTCCCCTGTACGGAGGAACATCTGCAATATCGCAGGATCAAGGAATATGTATACATCAACTCTCATGGTCGGAAAACTCCAAAATTCAAACTCAAAACCCAAACTCAAAACCCAAACAAAACCCAAAATTTCATATTTGGCGTAAGCGTACCTTTTGGCGAGCGTTACTATGCGATAAGCGGTATATTTATTCGAGCTTGCTTAATTGTTTTGCAGCTTTTTATTCAACTGGATTCAATTAACTCCAGGATTTCTCTTTCGAATGGATTTTAAAGCTGAACTGGCACTTCAACACCTGTACTCACTCAAACAAATTCATCAGCCATCACACAAGGTCAGTTATGTTCAAAACATCCATATAGTTTCCTATCAACTCATTTTACACACAGTTCAATCTATACGAGATTACAATTATTGATAATCACTGCATTTATTTCTTTGATTATACATTCAGATTTATTTATCTAGATTGATTTATTCGACTCGTTTATTTATTTCAAAATTGTTTCAACCAATTCCATACAACCTCAGGTTTATATTCAAGCAATCAACCATACACCACAAGCATATCATACAACCAACATTAACCAATCAGAATGATTGCCAATACTATAATAACTTTTACTTTTATTTATTATAAAATTAATCGGGCAAAAATAATTTCAAAAATAATTTTATACCAAAATACAAATACGCGCTCTCATATATCTATATGAACTCAATCTAGGGTGTTACTAACCCCATCTCTATTGAGTCACACCGCAGAGCCAAGGTTAATCATTAAACCAATAGCTCTGATACCACTGTAATGACCCAGCAAATTTTCGGCCTCGAAAATCGACATAAAAACACCATGTCGACTATTCAAGTATCGAAAACACTGGATTGTCAATAGAAAGATGTTAGAGGGTGAGAATAGAAAGAAAGAATATTAGAATAGAAGAAAGAAGAAGAACACATCAGAATCTCACTGCGAAACGAATAAAATATAATATCAAATCTCTTTATCAAAAGAACTGTATATACATACCAATCATAAGAGTACACATATATTAGTCACAGCGGAAAAATATCTGTATATAACTAGCGGTGAAGCCTCCTGCTTCTAGCTCCTGAAACTCCAAGCGAAACCTAACTTGGAACATACTCGGTCTGACCCGAGCACATTTGATTTAAAACAAAATACACCGGGTCAGTCTGGAATACTATCAGTGATAAATTCACACAACACATACTTGTTTAACTTTGGAAAAATACTTTATGAAATCAAAGGATAATAGTAAGACCAGTCCACACATAAACACGGATGGTTTTTACCTTACTATAACCCAAACCATTTTCGAAATCATACTTTGATATGGTATTATGATAATGTCTAAATACAAATAAATATCAATCTAGAGGAACACTTGGATCTCACGCTCCCCATATATAGTATACAAACCAAAACCGCGGGCGCTTATTGGATATTGGATTCCAACCTTGACAAGGTATGGGGCCACCTGCCGATAGTGTATCTCTAGAGGCGAATACACTGGGTTCAACAAGAACGTCTTGCAGCCCGACCCTCACATGACCGACCACTCATTTCACTTGAGTGTTTCGAATGTATATCACCGACGGTTGGGATCGGCATCCGCCTCCCGAAAAGGGACAGCATCGGATATAGATTAAAGAAGCAAATGGAATTTCTCTAGATAAGTGATCATACATCCTAATGGGAGCGACCCAAAGCATTGCTGCCTGCCCGATTTTTGTCATTTCCCGGTTGATGAGGCTTGAGGTCAGAACACATCTGATCATCATACACTTTGAATGCCACATCGTCAGATCCATTAGATATCACTAATTGACGTGCACAAAAATACTCTACGGTGAGCTAAGAGAAGGTGTACGACCTTCTCCGCCATTAACAGAAATACGTTTGAAGAAATCAACGTACGTGATCCACATGGAAATACCCTGTCAGACACTCGTCCATACAAGTCATCCAGGAATAGGATGAACCGAAGGTACCCTCCTACTGCATCTCATATAGGAGTCACCCCATGGATCAGTAGCGAGTAGTCCTTGCAACCTATAGATTCAAATCACGACTGAACCACAGTTTATCTCTGGGAGCTAACCAGAGATTATTAGCAGTCCTTCCACTTATGAAAATCCGCAGTCTTCAATGCTCCACCACGATCATCTTCTGATCTTTCCACGTATTTATTGGTCGGAATGGTTTTCGAATAAGAATTCGATCCCGGTCTTTCCATACCAACAATCGTATTGGTCAACTTCGATAGTCGGTGATTTAACTATCGAATAACAAATGTGTGACTAACATCAGTTTGCTAATTCAGCACTTAACACAACTTGACCTCTTAAATGTATTTAACCAAATTTCCTCTGATTAACTCTGAATAATTTATTTTGATCGATTAACTCTAACTTGACTAACTTGATTTGATTACTCCTGTCGATTAACTAATACTTGTCTTAACTCCATTCGCTTGACTCTAGATCGCAGCGATCACAATGGTTACGCCTGATTCCCTCAGGAAACATCCGACCGTCGTAGGCTATCTGCAGCCCTGTGAATTACACTAGCAGTCATACGCAATGGAAACTCTTCCTAATAACTATGTTTTACTAACTCTACTGTAAATACTATATTTGATCAACTCTAACTGAATAACAAATATTTGATATAACTTGAAATCAATATTCTTGTTTCTTTTGAAACTGATATTTAAATCTTATTAAATTTCCAATACCTTCACTTTTTTAAAACTAATACCATTCCTCGAAAATAGTGAAGCCAATCAAGTTGGGGTATTTTAGTTACCTCTCAGACCTTGGTCGACTCGTTCTTATCTCAGAATACTATTAGTTCGTCACTTAACCACTGATATCCAAATCTCGTTTACAAATCATGATTTCCAATCTGGGTTTACACAACTGTTTCTTATATTTGAAATCCTCGTTTAAAGTCTTTTTACTTAAATCCATTAAACCATCACTTTAACTTCCAATATTCTTTCACTTAAAACCTTTTGATTTAAAATATAAATACCTCGCCAAATAATTTGATTCCATCTATTTGGATATTTTTAAAATCAACTTTTATCGCCCCTTGGCTAAACTTCATTGTCAATTCATCACTTGTTAATTGAATTTCCATTCATCAGCCTTGTTTGAAAACTTGGATTTATAAATCCCTTTTATAAAATCTTATTTGGGTTTTTATTTGAACTTAGCGACGCTTAACCCTTTCTTAATTAAATATCCATTTAAAAATCATTTCTTTAATTATTATCAATTTAAATAATAATTATCTTTAACATTTAACTATAATAAAAATGGTTAACTCTGCTATTAGCAAAAGATAGGATGATTAACACTTCTCACGAGGTTTATCAAATACAAATTTATCTTATTAATTCTAACTATTCCAGTAATTACTTGAATTATAGTAAATCCGAAGATTTACTAATATTCAACATCATATAGTTCAATTATTCCCTTTTTGATTTATAGTCAATCCAAGATTAACTACTAATTTACACTATTTGTTAAACTTAACGAATACACAGTTTAATCAAATCGATTCCATTCTCGATTTCAACCAAACACGGTTGATTTTGCCAATCATACATATCAGTTATCTATCAACTGAATTTTCTTGTCATTTCCCTTTTTAAATAAATTAATTAACTAGCTTAATTAATTTAAAAATACCATTTTATTATGTAAAAAAAAAACAATTATTCTATTTTGCAACCCGTGGATAAATCCTTGTATTTTCTCCACTTTCAAAAACTGATATAATCCATTTAGAAAATCGCTTTAAAACTCGATAAAAATATATTTATAAATTTCCATTTAATTTCCTTATATAATTTAATTTAAAATTAAATTCAGTTATAAAATAATTTATAACTCTAACACGGCGTCAATTCACCCAACAGTAAACTGCCGTCAGAAACAACACATTCTAGACCGTTCACTGCCATTTACCCAATCAACATTGTCAGTTGATTTTAAACATAACACAGGTGAATATTTATTCAACCATCAACATACAATCAGATTTTGGTGTTAGTCAGGGTGAATAACTCATATATATGCACAACAAACAAAAATACCGTTAATTTTGAGGAATCTGGTCGGATCCCTCCAACCTGTCCTTCTCTGTATCACAGATGTCAGTTGATAAAAATAAACGAATAAAATAATTGACGAGATATAAACAACTGAAATCTATCAACAGTAAACAAACAATTTGCATCCATCGCATCCAATCAACCAATTTAAGCTGTTAACTGTAAAATATATTTTACTGTGGATGTATCACATCACAGGATCCCAAAAGGTGTGAGAATTAACTCACAAGAGTTTGTTCTGGTCGACGGTTGACGCGTTTGTTGCATTTAATTTGGGATGACCGTCCAAAATTAGCTGAATTTTTCACAGTGTCGGATTGACTCCTAGTCAGTGTCATCGATAGGTCTCGTCCCTGCGATACCAACGGATCCAGTTTCGTCAGATTTCGTCCACGTATGTGGAAGATATGCTAGTTCAAAGTTTATACCATTTAAACGAGTTTTAATTAATTAATTAATAATTTACCTTAATTATTCCTTACCTCTCGTCCACGTCATCCTGGTACCCATCGAACCGTGCGTCTTCTACTGTTGCTGTCCCAAATTACCGACTTTCCCTTTCTTCCTCTTCCGTTCGAACCTCATCGCCATCAGATCGAAACTGCGCCACCATCGATGACCCTGGACCCCCTTTGACCTTCGCCCTGTCACCGCGCCACCCCCCTCAGTCATCGCCTCCGACCCCGAGCCACCAGGACCTCCGACCTCGCCAGAAATCGAGACAACCCCAAATCACTTCAGACCCTAAATTCACCACCAACACTCCATATGACAACGCTGGACCACCTCCAACACCTCCGCCTCGCTTTCCCCCTTCGACTGTCCCTCTGACCCAATGCCAAAACCTCCTCCATCGCCGGAAAACTGACCAAGACTGATCGCCACTTCCAAATCCAAGCCTAAAAACTTCACCAACGTTCATCGCTTTGCCCTGACCACCACAGAACACCAGAGACCCCGAGACCACAGCCAAATCGAAGGTCTTTCTCCCCTCTACAAAAGACCTAAGGTCTCGCCTTCTAAAATCAATCACAACTCTCGAGTTTTGGCCGCAAACAAAGACTGTCCTTCGCTGTTCTTCGCGTATTCCGGCCACCTCAGACGATCGTTCGACCCCGGATTTTTAGAGTAGCTAGAGAACAACCCGATCTACAACTTTGCTTTAGGTTGCCCCTACGGATTCACTACGGATCGGAAGATATAATTGATTTTGTGTTTAGGGGCTAATTTGCAAAATTTGGTGAAGGGAGGTAAATGCTTGGCTGAAAATGATGATAGTGAGGGGTTTATATAGAGTGGGAAAATATATTTTAAGTTGATGTGATGAATGACGTTGACTAACGATATTTTATTTCGTGTCTATCGCAATTTCAAACATCGTTTATTCGCTGCTGCACTCGCATACAAACCCTGTTCGAGATGCGAATGGACGACACAGTATAATTTGACGATACGGTCCTAATGAAACTTGTTTCGTCGAATTCCGAGTTCGTATACTCAAATGGACCTCGTTCACGTTCAAATTGATCGTTTTTATTTGTATTTTATTTTGCCACGCTCACAAATTAACCCCGATTGACGCGCCACTCGAAATCTAGCAATAATTTACTGTTGCGGTCCCAATAAAATTTGTTTCATCGAAAACTGAGGTCGTTTGAAAAATGGCCCTTTTATAATTGGCAAATTCAAATAAAATAACCCAATTTTAAAATACCTCAACATAATAATATTAAAATATTGAAATTGGCTATATATGACCAGAATATCGTATACTACCAAGATAAAATATCACGGGTTGAATTTGAAGCCAAATCGATATTTTAAAATTTTAAAAACCCCTTTATTTAATATAAATAACGATATAAAATATAAAGGAAATCCACAGCGACTATTTCAAAATTTGATTTGGATATAAAATAAAATCTACACGATGAAAACTGGATTTTTCTCTGCCATTGGAAAGATATCGTCAAACCGGTCTCGACGTTTCTTGTTTCGAGGAAATCTGACTTATTCGGAACTCGGTACGACCCATTGATGTTCGAAACGCCAAAACGCGAACTGCCGAGCCGCTGCGGCTCGTTATTTAATTAAGTTATAAACTATATATATTCAAACGTCGTTTTCTAACGAATCGTCACCAAATTTCCAACACGACCAATTTTAAACCATTTCAAATTGCCTGGCCCCACTATATTTCAAATTCTACAATTCCCGATATCCTGGAAATTAAAATATTATTTATTATTTATTTTAAATAATAAATTCCAAATATAATCGTTAAATTCGATTATTCAAATTCAAACCAATATTTTAAATAAATAAAATATTTAAAATAATCCAAATAAATAGGTAGAAAAATACGGGTCGTTACAGGTAATTTCAATTTGAATTGGATCGACCAAGAAAAGTCCATTTTTCGAATGGTCTCCAAATTCGACGAAATTAATTTTGTTGGGACCGCATTGTCCCAACATAGCTAGATTTATTTTTCGGGAATTTTTGGAATCAGTATGTGGCCTCGGCAAATTAAATTTTACGTTCAAATCTAAAATTGAATGTTTTATATTTTTATTTGAAGAATAATTGACTGAAACAGTCGAATAGGCTTACAAAACATATTCCATTATGACCGAAATGGGGGATTTAACTAGGGGCGTCCGTCATTTGGTTTAATTTGGAGTTCGGATTAGTAAATACTATTTTAGAAATAAATATAAAATGGGCCAATCAAATAATTTCTTTTATAAATTATATTTTCCAAAAAAACTTAAAAAAAACTGATAACTCTAGACGTCGATGGCGGCTAGGTCTTCCTTGCTTCTCTCCTCTGTATCAACGAATCCGCTCAATAAAAACCCTTGCCCCAGTTGAAGTTTTTGTAGTACTCCTCTCCAACTTCAAATCAATACTTGTTTCACACTCCCTCGTTTAGTATCCATCGAGATTCAGCTCCCTGAAGTGGATGACTTCGAACTGCCGTGGCACCTTGGATCCTCCACCGAGTGGGGCCCAATTGCCATCGATCCGAGCGTCGGTCGGAGCCCTTCCAGGTGCCGCAACCCGATTTCGTCCAAGTGCAACGGTTTGGAAATAATTGCTAACCCTAGTTTTGAACTTCTGGCTGAGGTATCGGCTGTGTTTTATTTAAAGGGTTTTGACACTTTTAAGCGTTGGAAAGTTGGTTAATCTTATAAAAATCATATCATTTTGCCATGTGGTAGAAATCTAGTGAAACAAGAGACTCCGGGACCGTGACAACGTCTTCTACATTCAAGAGGAGACTAGAGAATTTTTTGAGCCTCCTATAATTTTAGAAGGAGTGGAACCCAGTGTGAGAACTTCTCACTATAATTTCTATTTATTTATTTATTTATTTCATGACTGCTTATATGAACTGCTCCCATCGTCCACATACCATGGTTGACTTGTTTGATTGTATCGTGTTATGGAAATTGATTGTACGGAATAAAATATTTGAATAAGAAAAATATCATTTTTATTGAATGAATAAAATATTCATATATGGAATAAAATATTTGAACAATAAAAATATATTTTTATTTAATATACGAGCCATATAAAATGGTCATGTGTTGGAAATAAATATTCATTTACAAATTGGACGGTTTGTTTATGTACACCGATTTATTTGATATTGACTGGGATGATAAATTTTACACATCGCCCAACTTAACAAATAATAAACAGTATTTGTTGTTTGAAACCCCACATGGGTATTGGGATAATATTTGACATACACTGATCCCAATAATTAGTGATATGTCGAACGATGGGTTGACAGCCTGTATAAGCGCTAATTATTTATTTTAATGCTTATACAGTTGTAGAATGCACTCTGGATGTTGTATGAATTTTTAATGATTGTTTACCATTATTGTTGTATTCATGTGAAGTTGAAATCCATATAACTGAAATTGTATGGTAATTGATTGAGTCTGATTGCAGTTCAGAATTAACGAGTATTTTAAAATAATATTCAGAAAATATTGAAATGTGAAGCCATGTTAAGTAGTTAAACGCCATTTTAACACGAACGGTAATTTTGTCGATTTTATTCATTTTATAATGAATATTGAAAAGAGATTTCAAAATCAGATATTTTGAAAAATTATCATTTTAATACTATAATGATATGAAATATTCAATTTTGATTTAAATTTGAAAATGAAATCGTTTTAAAATGAATTTAAAACGAAGTTATAAAGAATATTCAATTGATTTGAATTTGAAAATCAAAATTGAAATTGATTTGAAATGAATTTATAAACGAATTTACAAATGGAATATTCAAATTTGGATTTGAATTTGAAAATCAAAATTGAAACCAATTTTAAATGAATTTATAAACGAATCTATAATGAAAAATTCAATTTTAATATGTATTTGAAAATAAAATTGAAATCGTTTTAAAATGAATTTAAAACGAATTATAAATGGAATATTCAGTTTTGATTTCAAATTGAAGTGGAAGTGGAAATCGTTTTTAAAACAAATTTAAAACGATTTATAAAATTCATTTTAAATGGAAATCGACAAAATATATAATATATATTATATATATTTAATGGCCTGAATAGAACGCGCTGCGCAACGACCGTTCGCGAATTTCGACCATTAACTTCAAATTGATGTTACAGGAGATCCGCCCGCCGGATTCTCCTAAATCCTGAGCCGCTGGGTTCGTATCGAAAAGAGATTTTCCATGAATAAAGAAGATTTGAAATCTAGTAGTTAGATTTGGAGATATGTCCAAATCAATTTTAGAAAAGGTTGCTATGGATGCAGTTCGGTGGCCGTTATTGGAAACCGACCGTACGGGCGATACTAAAATTATTAAAAATATGAAAAAATTATGTAAAATAATAATAAATGATTTGAAAAGATCATGGATGAAAAATTCTAGTTTTTAAAAGATAAAAATGTATTTTTATCGAAATGAACTAGTTGTTAACTAGAATAATAATCCAATTATTTCTAAAATTAAATAAATTGGATTTGAAAATGATTTTAAAATAACTAGAATTTTCCGATGATTAAATTGGAATGGATTTGGAATGGAAATAATCTTCAGAATATTTCGATATTGGATTCATGATTATACGAATATTGTTCAGGAATTTGGAAGATATATATATATATATATTGTTATTCCAATACAATATCCATTGGTTTCAGAATTTGATATTGAATATAAGCTGATATATTTTCTATTTAGAGCCTTGTATTTGATATCAAATTGGATTTTTGATTTGTCGTTAACGGTATCTTCATTAACACTGTTCTTAAATCCAGTTGAGAAATGAATAAATCTTTAAACTAAGATTTAGTGAAGTTATCCAATTAATTAAGATTTAATTGGAATGGAATAAAAGAATTGGATTTTTGGATTTATCGTGAACAGTGTTTTAAATAACACTTGTTCTTTAACCCAATTAACAGTGAAGACTATGGTTTGGAATTTATAATCTTTTAATTAAGATTTATGGAATTTTCCAAAGTAAAGATTTCCAATTTAATATATCAAATTGGAATTGAATGGAGTTCGATTTGGTAATAATCGAAGTGAGTTTCTGTGGAGGAGGACTGTTAATACATTGGAATTTAAAAGGCTTTGTCGTTATTCCATTTATATTATTAGTCGGATACAGAAATTGATATCGATTATATATTGATCTGTTTTCCGTGAAGATTCCATGGTTAATGGAATTTGATTTTTGGTTTATCGTGAACTGTGTTTTAAATGACATTGCTTCTTTAACCCAGTTAAAGGTAGGATTTCATGTCTAACATCGTATTTTATATATATTCGTTGATCTCTTCTAAATATATACTAGTTTGGTGGCGGAGAATTTATTCTCTTGCTTGACATCCTTCTCTCAGACGTACGAGCTCAGAGGTTATATATTAGCAGAAATCAGTGGTACGATGTAGAGGGTCGATGTAACATGTTTGATTTCCCAAAGTTAAATAATCATTAATATTGATTTTTGGGAGGATTAAAACTAAGTGGAGTTTTAATGAATCTTTAATTAGATTGAAAAGTGAATGTGATAATTAAAACTATCAATTCAAGAAAATGATCGAGAATGGAGTATCACTAGTTTTGCTCCAAGCGATAGTTAAATCTTTAATAAGATTTGAACGTGAAATGGTAATTAATTTTACCGATAACACCGTTGTGTTAGATATGGAGTATTACCAGGTTTTCTCCATGGGATGAATAGGTTGGGATTGGGAAAATAAACAAATGATTACTTTGGTAAGGTTCGCTAATTCCAACTAGTTTGGAAAACCTTAATTTGGTTTAGAATTGAAAGACAATGAAAACTTCTTTAATTATATCCAAAGGAAGATTAAAGAATAAATTTAAAAGAATTTATCCTTGATAAAATTAATGGGAATATTTCCCAAGAAAAAGGATATTTGAATAAAAGAATATTCTGAATTGGAATGAGGCGTATGATGTGTTGTTATAGCACTTGATTATAAGATACGCGAGTTATTCAAAAAGGCCGGGTTTAACCCATTCTAAATAACTGATACGACGAAAAGTCGAAGAGATTGAAGACAGTGAAAGACCGACGATCATCACATCGAATGGATTGGTTGCTACTGATTCCCATGATTGGAGTAGCTACCTTAAAAGGGCTAAAGTGGTAGCCGTCCGGACGTACTTGATTGTACGGATATGCCAGAGCCTCTCTCCTGTATTGGACGTACGGGACGAGGAATAAGGTGCCTCCGGTTTCATTCAGACCTAGAACGGACTTGTAAATGGTTGGTGTGTCTGACAATGTATTCCTTTATACTGTATTCATTGATATCTGTTAAATATATATATGTTTGGTGGCGGAGAATTTTCTCTCCTGCTTAACACCTTTATCTAAGACGTACGAGCTCAGAGGTTATATATCGGCATAAATCAGTGGTATAGTATGGAGTGATAGTGTGGCATGCTGTGATGCAGTGATCCAAACTTCTGTTGAAAAGCAAAGTTTTGTGGATGATGATCAAAGCACAACTTTAATATAGCACAGCTTTTCGTAGCGTTAATTCGCGAGCCTCACACACCGATATGGTGGCAAACTGATGGTTAGATCAGTATGCTTTAGAGATGAGGATAGACATCCTACGAGTTGTCATGGATTCGGTCGACCGAGGTTACTGGGTGTGGTCGCTCCACACGAAATGGGATATGGCACACCTCCCGATTCCCATGTGGATAGAGTTAGCTGTGTTTTCCAATGCTTGGACATAAGCAGCGGTAACTTGTTTCCTGGATAGTGCGGATGTGCATTACGGTGTTTTCTCATGCCTGCGGTGTAAACTGTTTGGAATTGCACTACGCGATAGATCTTTCAGATCAGGAGCCACCAGTATGGAAATCCAAACTTCCAAATACAGCATTTTGCGGTTTTCATTGTATACTATATATGGAGACATAGTGGGATGGGGCTCTCATGCCGTCTGTGATTGATACATTCATATTTGAAGTTGATTTCTTCACTTACAGTAATAATAAAAGATTTGTTTTAAAACGTGCCAAGCATATTTGGCTATTATAAGGTAAAACTTTATCCTCCGGCTTGCGTTGCATTGTGTGATGGGACCTGAGTCTTATAATAGCTTATTTTTTCTTTATTTAGCATTGCGTTATTTTTTTTAGGCACTGGTATTCTTGGAGGTAAACTCGCTCCGTGTTATACGGCGTGGTCCCTTGATTTACCTCATTTTAAAGTAAAGTTTTAAATAACAGTTTTAGTTTTCACACCAGTCCCCTGACTGACCTGGAGTTTATTGTTTTAACCTAAACTCTGGGTGCCCATATTTTCCACATGGGAAGCTAGTAGTTTTGGTTTTGCAGATTTATTTTCCCAGGATCCTGGATTACAGCCAGAGCTATATTCGGAAAGCTTTATATCCGTATATTTCTTTCAGTTGTGTCAGTTGTTATTTTCCGCTACGCATTGTATTTTTACATTTTATTTCCACTGCTATGTATTTTAATCTCTGATATTTTTTTATGTAATATTTATTCATATCCTGAATATTGTTGTACTCTAATGTAATTTATGTAAATAGCAATGAAATGTTTTTCTGTTTGTGTTCTGATTTGTCTTGTTCTCGAAGCAGTCCGTCTTCTTGTTCGGTTTAGGCCGGCCGGGAAGCACGTGTCGCTACAGCGTAACTCATAATTGCACCCAAAAAAGTTTCATCAAACTTTGTCGCTGCACAACTACGAGTTCCGCCCAGTTTTTCATATATATATATATATAACTCATAGTAGCGCTAAAGATGGAAAACGAATTTTTTTAAATGGCGCAACTCAAAGTTGCGCAAATGATGGAAAAAAAAATTGTGTGCAAATGATAGTTGCACAATAGGAAATTTATTTTTTAAATATATGTGCAACTCATAGTTGCGCCTTAACTTACTGTTGTGTATAACACAACAACGCTATGTTCACCCCTCAACCGGTTCCTCAATCTTTGAACACTTCTCTCCCTTCAAAAAATGGTCGAACGCAATTCCCTCTAACCTAAAAGTTTCTAAATTTTGTCCCAAAAAAACTCTAAATTAACCATCTTTTTTGTGTCGTACATCACTTTAATATGATGAAACCCTAGTTTATCAATTGTGTTGATTTTGGTTATGTCTATTTTTTTATATTTGCTAGCTGAACAGATATGGATAATTGGAATACCCCTGTTGGCTCGCTTTTTGACCAAGCCACCCAGGATCATTCATAAGAAGAAAGCATGAAACTACATTCTCTAAGAATATGAAGGAATGGATCGCATCATCGACTCGCCCAATGACGGACCGCACGATATCGACTCGCCCACCATCGGATCGCCCCTATTTCATCAGCGAAACGACACCTCTATGCGATCCGATCCATGCAGATGTTGTTTCCCAGTATTGATCGATCCGACCCCCTGATGCATGGCGAACCCTCTGACTCGTTCAAGCGTGAGCTAGTCTTCAGCGATCCGAGACGCACGGATCTAGCGACACGTGTCCCTAACCGTCATTTGGGCCAATTCTCCCCATCTGCACGATCCGATTTTCAAGCAGATCGCGACACCTGTCCACAACGGCTAATTTGACTATTTCCTCAACGGTGGCGATGCGATCCGATGTTCTCGGGATTCGTGCCACGTGTAACCACGACCCGCCTGGCAAAATCAGCTATAAATAGCCCGGAGCTTGGCATTTTTTGGGATCTTTTGGCAATATTGAGTACTGAATCCGCCATTGTTGTCAAAATACTAAAATATTGAGAGAAATCCTTGATTGTATTAGCTTTCAAAGTATAATCAATAATATATAAAGTGGACGTAGGCTCGTTAACGCCGAACCACTATAAATTTTGTGTGTTATTTCCTTGCTTTCTCATTCTTCAGTTGAAACTCTATAAGCTTCAGAACAATTTGGGTGTTAGGTCCAAATTTTGATCTAACATTTTGGTGCTTTCACTGAGAAGACAATCCTAAAGTTTCACTATTCGGTTCTTTGAAGATTCCAGCGATTCAGATATCATGGCTGGAAAAAGATCTAAGGAAGCACGAGCTTCACAGACCAACGAAACAATTGAAGAGAGTGTGCACGAGCTGGGCAATGAAGAAACTCTGGATCGCGGGGCGCAGGGGGCAAACTGATCCGACGAAGACACTACGCTCCGAGTCGACGAAAACGAAGCGATCCGGACTGCTGAAGGGGTTGTTACTCGATCCCGAGGGAACGCCTCACACCCTCCGCACACTGCGACCGCGAAACGACCTCAAGGGGGCGCTGCGAGCCGCCGCCCACGAACCGCAGCGATCTGAATTGATGATCAGACTACAACTCGACCTGGAAAGGAGCCTATGGCTCGCTCCTACCGTCCAGGCCCCTCTGCTCGACCCGGCTCAAGCTCTTTGCGCATAAGAGAAGGTGATGACGATCAATATGATCCTGCTGCTCCCGTTACTAAGGGGGATCTCTCTCGCTTTTCTGAAATGTGGGAGAGGTTGTTTGATGAATTGGCTGCCCAAAGGCAGGAAAGCTCCGTCCTGCGACAAAATTTGACTGCTATGGATAGAAGACTTGATGAGCTTGCAAGGCAAAGAACATCGCCGGTTCGTCCACTCACTCCAGGATATTCTTCTTCGTCTGAGGAATCGCCGAGACCTCCGCGACGACCGTATGAGAGAGCCGAAAACATAGAGCAGCTTCGGTTCGGAACCCTGCCATCACAGGAAGAAGAAGCGCTGGGGGCGGGGCCCTCAAACCGTAACATGAACGATCAAGCCGCAGCTCCCAGGGTTCGAGATGTGGGCAGTCCCGTACGTAACAGACTACCTCAGCCCCGTCGCCGCACACATACTCATGATAACAGGGGGCAACGAAGCCCTATCCGAGCCCCGGATTTCGTGACTGCTCCCGGAAGAGAGATTAGAGAACCCCGCCGAGCCAGAGGCACTGACCCTGAACCTCCTTTGACCAGCGCAAATGTTGCAGCCATGATCCACCAGATCCTGGCAGATAGCCGTGGACAACGGAATGAAGATTGGGGGATCGACCGCAGTCACACCCCTTTCACTGATGATATTTTGGATGCGACTTTTCCAAGGCGTTTCAACATGCCACAAATGAACCGATATGCGGGTAGGTCTGATCCTGTCCAGCATCTGATGAGATACTCTTGGTCAATGACCGCTGCCGCAGCCTCTGACGCTGTTAAGTGCAAAGCGTTTCCCATATTCCTGGAGGATGTGGCTTTGTTATGGTTTACTCGCTTGCCGGCGAGATCGATTTCTAGCTTCAGGGAGTTGAGTGAGAAGTTCGTAGAACAATTCCGTATCTACGCACAAAAGACAAAAAGTGTGATCGATTTGTTCCTTGTCAAGCAGCGACCAGGCGAGAGTTTAAGGGTGTACCTGGATCGTTTCAATTTGGCCGCTACTGAGGTTAAAGATCCTCATGAACCGACCGTTGTCGCAGCACTGATTGACGGAGTAGATAAAGACACTGAATTCGGGAGGTACCTGGCAGGCAAACCGCCCCACACTAGAGAGTTATTCTACGAGAAAGCCAACGTACATTTACGCCGGGAAGAGGTATATGCTAACCGAAAGGCTAAAACAACTGATAAGGAGGAAATCCAGAGCAATGTCGCCATCAAACAGACGGGAGACAGCTCGGGGAAAGTTGAAGTTAATGTTGGAAATCAGAATCAGGGTGGTCGTCAGCCAGGTAACAACAATAACAATGGTAACGGCAACAACCGGAAGAGGAACCGAGGGAACGACTCCCAGAGAAGGACTCGTCCCAGGGCCTTTGAAAGTTATACACCAATAAGTGATACTCTGGAAAATATCTTCATGGATGCGTATGAAGTCCTCCAGAATAAGAGGCCACCTCCCAGAGAGTCAACAGAGAAAGAGCGTGAAACAGGGAAGTTTTGTCTCTTTCATCAGATTCACGGCCATTCGACAAATGAATGCCGTCACCTAAGAGATGTAGTCGAAAGGCTGCTTCGAGAAGGAAAGTTAGATGAATGCAGAGTGACGCCCAGAGACAGGGGGCAAGCAATACAGGCCCCAAATCAGAACCAGAATCAACTTGCTGCTAGGCCGACTGCCCAGCAAAAGGGAAAGAACATTGTTATCAATACCGTAATCGGAGGACTTTATCTCGCCGGGCATAGTTCCAAGGCATTGGATCAATACGTCAATGCAGCCAAACAACACCTCGAGGTAGGGGAGTGTAGCAACCCCGAGGACAGCATCCCGGTGAAGCAACAAAAGATGATGACCGACGATGTCTTTTTCCGAGAACGAGAAATCATCAGAGTTCATGCTCCGACTGAAGATCCATTTGTAATTACAGTACCTATTGGACCAGCCACTGTTCACAAGGTTTTAGTGGACAACGGGAGTTCTGTCAACATTTTTTTCAAAAGGACATTTGATATGATGAATCTCGAAATAAAAGACTTGAAGCCCTGCCAAGGATGGATCCGTGGATTCAACGGAGCATCCACCGCTCCAATGGGTTATGTAGAGTTACCAGTTACACTTGGGGAAGGAGAACGCCAGAGAGTGAGAATCCTTCCCTTCGTGGTTTTGGATGTGGAATCGCCCTACAATGCCTTCTTGGGCCGACCGGTCCTCGCAAAGTTTAGAGCATGTATAGCCCCCTGGTGCTTGTTATTGAAATTCCCCACAGAAGCTGGCATTGGTATCGTTAGAGGGGATCAAGTTGCTGCGCGAGCATGTTATGTTGCCGAACTAAAGTTACTTCGCAATGGAGGGGATATTGAAACTAAAGGCACTTCTCCCCCTACGGGGGCGGAGACCTTATAGCAACCAAAGAGGATAGTCGTTGGAGAGTCGCCCAGAGAGATGTCCGAGGATATAGATCCCAGAGAGGATCAAGAACCCGGGGGCAGAATGGCAACTCCCAACGAGACAACTGTGGATGTACCGATCGATGACAGTGACCCGGAGAAGGTCCTTAAGATTGGATCCTAGTTAAATCCGAATCTCGCTAAAGAATTGACGGATTTCTTAAAAAACAACTTGGATGTATTTGCTTGGACCCACGCGGACATGTGTGGGATATCCCCATCAATCATGAGCCATTCCTTAAGCATTGACCCTAAACATCCTCCAGTAAAGCAAAAAAGGCGAATGTTGGGCCTAGAGAGGTCCGCTGCCTTGAAAGAAGAAGTTGGAAAGCTAAAGAGTAATGGATTTATCAGAGACTCGACCTACCCAGACTGGATTTCGAATCCCGTCCTAGTAAAGAAGGCCAACGGGAAGTGGCGAACGTGTATCGACTTCTCGGATTTGAACAAAGCCTGTCCAAAAGATAGTTTCCCGTTGCCCCGGATTGACCAGTTGGTAGACTCGACAGCAGGTCATGAGCTTCTCTCATTTATGGATGCTTATTCAGGATATAACCAGATTCCGATGCATGTTCCAGATCAAGAGCACACTAGTTTTATCACGGATCTGGGATTATATTGTTATGTGGTGATGCCCTTTGGCTTGAAGAATGCGGGCGCTACATATCAACGTTTGGTCAACAGAATGTTTTATAACCAGATCGGGAAAACAATGGAAGTATACGTCGACGATATGTTAGTCAAGTCCAAGCAATCTTCTCAACACACTACTGACTTGGTAGAGATGTTCGGTATTCTTCGAAAGTACGGAATGAAACTCAACCCAACCAAATGTTCGTTCGGTGTTGCTTCTGGAAAATTCTTGGGATTCATCGTCAGTTCCCGTGGTATTGAGATTAATCCAGACCAGATCGCGGCAATCAGAGACATTCAGGAGCCTAGGCAAATTAGGGATGTGCAAAGCCTTGCCGGAAAAGTGGCCGCATTAAGCAGATTTATCTCCAGGGCTACGGATAAGTGTATCCCATTCTTCGAATTAATAAAGCGAGGAAAACGCCACTTCAAATGGACACCCGACTGCGTAGAAGCGTTTCAGAATTTACTCAGGCACCTGGAGAAACCTCCGATGTTATCTAAGCCAATAGATCACGAGGACTTATTCGTGTATTTGGCAGTGTCCTCCCATGCGATCAGCTCAGCGTTGGTAAGGTAAGAGGATAAGGTCCAAAGACCTGTGTATTACGTGAGCAAAAAATTGACGGCAGCAGAGCGTAACTATCCACGGATAGAAAAGTTGGCGTATAGTTTGCTGATCGCCTCTAGAAAGCTTCGACATTATTTTCAGGCGCACCCTATCACCATATACACCGATCATCCACTCAAGCAAGTCCTACAGAGACCAGAGGCATCTGGAAGATTACTTAAATGGAATATTGAGTTTAGTCAATTTGATTTGAACTTTCAGCCCAGACGATCGATTCGAGGGCAAGTGATAGCCGACTTCATAGCGGAGTTTACCGTACCAGAGGAAGATATAGCCAATGAAGAGGACAATCCCTCAAAATTACTTTTCGATCCCAATGCCTGGGGATTGTATACTGATGGCGCTAGGAATGACGAAAGATCCGGCGCTGGGATAGTGCTTGAAACCCCCGAAAAACGATTGATAACCTATGCAATCCGAATGGAGTTTCATGCCACTAACAACGATTCCGAATATGAAGCTCTGATAGCCGGATTAAAGATTGCAAAGGAACTAGAAGTCACAAAGCTGAACATCTTCTGCGACTCCAAGTTAGTTGTGAACCAAGTCACTGGAAAATTCCAAGCTAAAAGTGCAAGATTGATTTTATACTTAAAGAAAGTGAAAGAATTGCTGAACGATTTTGATCACTACAGCATATCTCATATTCCGCGGTCAGAGAATCAGCAGGCAGACAAGTTGGCAAAGATGGCTAGTTCCGACGATCCTGAAGTGACTGGGCTAGCCCCCGTTGAAGTACTTCGGTCCCCTAGCATAGATCAAATGGAAATCGACCTAGTACTAGAGACGGAACCAGAAAGGGAGTCCTGGATGACCCCTCTAAAGAATTTCCTGATGAATGGAACGCTTCCGACCAAGAAAAGCGAGAGGCGTAAAGTAATTCGTAATGCCGCCCGATACGTTCTGCAAGGCGGAGTTCTTTACAGACAAGGGTTTTCAATGCCCCTCCTTCGGTGTGTAGCCCACGATGACATCAAACGTGTGCTGCAAGAAGTCCACGAAGGCGAATGTGGCGACCACACTGGAGGGAAACTTTGGCAAAAAAGGTGTTGCGGCATGGTTATTTCTGGCCTACCATAAACAAGGATGCAGCAAGATACGCACGACGGTGTGATGCGTGCCAGAGATTTTCAAAGATACCTAGAGCACCTCCTAATCAGTTAAAAACGATGATGAGTCCATGGCATTTCGCTATGTGGGGAATTGATATCATTGGAAGTCTCCCCATAGCAAGGGGCGGAGCAAAGTTCGCCATTGTGGCCGTAGATTATTTCACTAAGTGGGTCGAGGCTGAACCACTAACTACAATCACAACCAAACGAGTGATCAACTTTATCGTGAGAAACATCATCTGTCGATTTGGGATTCCAAAGATTGTAATAACAGATAACGGAACTCAGTTCGATAGTGCTGAATTCAGAAACTTCTGCCAAAAATACCACATCGAGAATCAATACACCTCTGTGGCGCACCCGCAATCGAACGGACAAGTCGAAGCAGCAAATAAAGTAATTAAGTACATTTTGAAAAGAAGAATGAAGCGGGCTAGAGCCATGTGGGCTGATGAATTGCCCTTGGCACTATGGGCCTACAGGACAACATATAAATCGGCAACAGGACATACCCCGTTCTCCCTTGCTTTTGGAACGGAAGCAGTCATCCCGGTTGAGATAAAGGTACCTTCTCACCGGGTGACTTACTATGATCCAATGACCAATAATGAATTGCTCCTTGAGTCCCTGGATATGATCGAAGAAAAGAGGGATGAAGCAGACCTGCGTGCCTTGAGATGCAAACAACAGGTCGCCCGATATTACAACAAAAAGGTTCGAGCCCGAACCTAGGAACCCGGAGACTTGGTTCTGAAACATGTCTTCCCACCCCCAACTCATATGGGAGCGAAGTGGGAAGGACCGTACTCCATTCTGAGCAAGCTTGATAATGGAACCTTCAAGCTGGCAACCGTAAATGGAAAGGAAATCCCCAGAGTGTGGAATGCCCAACATTTACGGCCATATTTAACATGAAAGTTTCAAATTTATTCTTTTGCTTTGTTAAAAAACCATGTACAAGGTATGACTTGCCTAGAATAGTCTGATTCCTTAAAGCAAAAGATTATAAAGTGGACGTAGGTCATGATTCGACCGAACCACTATAAAATATTGTGCGTCATTTACCTTTATTGCATCTTTATTTATCTGCCTATTTATTTTTATGGAAATCAAAAGAATAATGCAGGTACCTGAAGTCTGTTGCCAACCGTTCCTCCCGTAGACTGTTTGGGGGAACTCAAAGCCTTGGCAAGAGCTCCAACTGCTTGTCCGACTGGTTTCAATCCTCGGAGCTTGGATTAAAATATACACCTAGGACGAGTTTAATGAACATACATGATTGTAGATTGCTTGATCCGTGACTCTAACTCTACAGAATAGAGAGAGAGTATAAAGGACGTGAAGATGACGTCCACGAAATATGGCGGTGTACCATGATCGGAGCCGCCTGAGCAAAAGTTTAACCTCGGCGACCGCCAGGAGAATATAAAAGCGTCTCTGATTGAGCGCTGAGAAAGAGCTCCTTCCCCGCTGAAGGATCGGGGAGCGAATGAATCGCTGAGCTCGAACTCTAACTCTCCAGAGAGAGAGAGAGAGAGTGTAAAAGCGTCTCCGATTGAGCGCTGAGAAAGAGCTCTTTCCCCGCTGAAGGATCGGGGAGCGAATGAATTGCTGAGCTCGAACTCTAACTCTCCAGAGAGAGAGAGAGAGAGAGTATAAAAGCATCTCCGATTGAGCACTAAGAAAGGTGTCAGAAATTCGGTGCCACAAGAACAATTATCCTATGAAATCTTCTAAGTCCCCCATATTCAGAAATAGGGGGCAACCTGCCGACAAGGCTAACCAATTCTTAGTAAACCCCCGTCAGGCGCTATGATAACAACTGATTGGGGGCACATATACTCATATACATATACTGAACTTTAATACAGCAACGCAGCATGAAAATTTTCTCTTGGCTATCTGTTGTTTGATTGATTTGTAATTATTATTAGATGGCCTATGACTAAACATGGAAAGTTTATTTGAATACAGGTACGTAATGATGCAAAAAGAGATAAACTTTCATTTATATACTGCGGGCCAACAAAGTGAAAAACAGCCTAGAAAAGAAAGTGAGGGCCAGTCTCACAATTACACTTCCTGGCCAGTGGAAAACCTAAAGACAAAATATCAACAAACAACAAACATCCTATTTACGCTTTGGCCTCTTCTCTTGCTTCTGCCTCTCCAGCCTCGCCTTGTCGGCATCAGATGGATCCCCATTCTTCCTCTTCCTTTTGTCTATGAGGGGAACATCCGACTCCTCTGAAGATTCCTCTTCCACCTCTTTTCTCTTCCTTCTATCAGAAAGGGAAACCGGGAAGTCATCGGGGTTTGCAAAGTGAAGCTATCGGCTGATGGATTTGGGCTGGATCTTCACAATCATCCCAGTTTTGGAATCAAATTCTGCAAGAGGGACTACGTCCAAAGCCTCATCTCCCAACTTCTTTGAAGCCAACTCTTTCTCCTGCCTGGCTTTTCGGCTGGCCAAGGTTTCGTCGTCATCATCATCGGCCTTTTTGGTGCCGATAATGTCTTCTTCGTCATCTACATGGCGCCCATCCATGTCTTTCAAAGCTTCGATGGTCTCAGCATCTTTGGGAACATCAGCGCTAGGTGCCGGGATGTTTCTTTCTGTTGTTGTGACCTCGGCCTGCTTTGATACATCAATACCAGCACCTGGCAAGACAGCCTCCTTCTCCACTTCTTTCTCTTTTTCAGCACCCTTGTCAACGTGCTCGCAACCTGTATTACGAGGAACACACATTACTAATTCAATTGGTTATTCTACTAGACGATGACAATTCACAATTGCTTTGACGAATTGTGGGGAAAAAAGAGAGATACCTTCCGCAGATGCTCCCTCTTGAGTAGTTGCAGAGGCTCCAATGACCACGGGAGTTATACCCAGAGGGATTAATGGATCATCAGGATGGTATTCTTCAACCCCGGAGGTCTTGGGCTCCACAGCTGAACTTAAACCTTCGTCAGCTTTGCCTTTGCCCTTGGCCAGGGCCCTCTCCTTTTCCATCTCCGCCAGAATCAGGCGACGACCCTCTGCCAGGTCCTCAGGCTCATCGTCCCTTAAGATGCTCTTCATCAACTCATCCTCATCGATTTCTTCGACCCCCAATCTATGTTTTTCACCCTCCACAATGGCATCCCATAAATTGGCCAAAGTAACATGGTAATCCGGGATCCACGAGATGTTGCAAGTTTTGAGAACCTGGCCAAGGAAATCGAAAATCATCTCTTCAAACCCCTCGATCTCTTTCTCTCTTTCGAGGAGCTTGTTGTTAGAAGCAGTGGCCAATTCAATGGCACTTTCAACGTTCTTTTCGGCGAGAGCTGCCCGTCTCTCCGCGTCCGAGACCTGGTCATTTAAAATCACCTTTTCTGCTTTAGCCAAAGCCAAACTTTATTTTAAACTCGCTTTTTCTGCCTCCCAAGCAGCCCTCTCAGCTTCAAAATGGCCTTGTGCTGTTTTCAACTCGATGTTGGCCATTTTGAGATCTTCGACCTCCTTCTTTAAGGCCATTTTCTCTTGGCTATTGGAGTCCAGTTCCGAATGGAAGCGCTGCTTGGCATTCTCTAATTCAATCTTATAACTTTCAGCGTCCCTCCGTGCTAAAGCAAGCTGGGATTGAGCATCTTCCAGATCCTTCTCCATCTTGGTCCTGGCCCTTTCGTTGTTTTCGAGTTTCTCCTTGGATTTGTGTGCTCCTATTTCAAGCGATCGGATGACTTCAGAAAGGTTAACAACATGTTTTTTCATCATCTCATATTGCCTGGCAACATGGCGGATATGCCCGACAACCTCGCTATCCCAGTTCTTGGGGACCGGTTCCAAGGCTGGAACAAATGTCATCCGGTCAAAGAATATGTCTGGGAATTGTTCCCGCAGCCTTTCCAGCCTGCCTTGAATCTCGGGACCGTGCATGTAATCCCGTGACCCGGGGGCAGCCAACTCTGGCTGGCTGGAGGGGACAATGTCACTTCTCTCCTTCTCAGTCTCTTTGGATGAATCTTTGTCCCTATCTTTAGATTCGTGATGCCTTTTGGACGACCGGCTGTGGGAAGGTGCACTCTTTGGAGGAGTTAACTCTTTAGGAAGTTTCTTTCCCCCTGTAGGAACTGCCGGATGACTGGAAGGCCTGGTAGAGGTCGATTTTGGTGGAGATCGAGGTTGCGAGGAAGTCGGCCTGTGAGAAGGACCACGAGAGCGCTTAGTATCCGGACGAAGGCTGGGTGTGCCCTCACGAAGAGAACGATACGAGTAAGATTTCCTGCGGGACATCGTTCCTGCAAAAAAGAAAAGAGCATATTAAAACTTTGAATACCCACGACATAAGAGTGCAGGGTCAGATAGTGTGTGTGATGTGTGCATCCCATATAATTCCCCCTAACAGACCCGGGCCTGAAGACAGGCTCATCTGACCAGTTTCTCGTCCTCTAGTTGAAGCGATGGTCTCTTCAGAAGCAGGGAAGAAAGGCCCCTCTCCAAAGTCCTTCTCCGTATATACATCATCGGGTAGAGGGATTTTATTCAGCTCATCAAATAACTGCTCTTCTGTCAAATCACCGGGAGCAACGGTTTCAATTGGAGCAGAAATAGGAATTTCCTTGGACACGTCACCGTGGACCTCATCTCCTCTGTATATGTTCAGGTCTTCATCGTCTTGGATGACTATCGGAGAAGGACTCTTGCGAAATTTAGTTGTTTCTATCGCTTGTGAAGTTCCCTCTCCCTCTGTTGGGGGCACGTACTTATATGGTTTGCCACCAGTGCCAAGTCCAAATATTCTATCCAGAAGACGATGCTTATGAAGATTGTCATCAGTAATGCATTTTTTGATCCTTAGAAAGTTGGATCTGCTTTGTAAAAGAATGGATGATCGATTGTTGTATAGTGGACCCTCCGTTTTCGGGAAGACATGATCTGTTTGAAACAAAGAAAAAGGGGGGAGAATGTTAATGCCTAAACTTCTTGAACAAGATATTCGATTAGAAGCTTAAAAGTTTACTTGATTTGAGCCATCTTCGTGAGCATCCGGCCTGTTTCCTTATATAAAACCAATCAGACTTAGGATCCCCTATATTGCTATATCCATCATACAGAACCTACCTATTCGCCACCGATTCAAAGAAAGAGAAATTTGGAGTTGCCGAAGAACGGTGCTTAAAAAGAAAGAAGAATGTCAAATCTCTGAATTTAAGTTCGGCGTGTAGGATATCCGCGTATGCAACATATAGGGTGTATAAAGATGCGTAGGCGTTCAGATGAAGTTGCATCGGAGAAATACCCAGTCTTCTTAAAGTTTCGATGGCAATCGGAGGGAACGGAGGAATAGCTCCTACCAAGCACATGGTCCGGCTGATAGCCATATATCCTTCCAGAGCTAGGTGGGGTCTATCTTCGCTTCCGGGCATCAAAACATCATCCCAAGGAATCCCGTGTCTCAAGCAGATTCTTTTAAGCTTTATATCGTCGAGCTTAGATGCTAGAGAATCGGAAAATTTATCTATCCCGAGAGCGCCAGGAATCTCGTCGGGAGCTCGCCCATCTATCTCAGAATCATCGCTAAATGAAGTACTTTCAGACGGATCTGATTCTGTGGCCTCGTACTCAGATCCAGAATCTTCACCTCCCGGATTAATTGGAGGAATTTCAGGGTTGTACTGCTCAGGAACCTCGGATTCCGCTTCTGTTGCAGATCTTGAAGAAGAGTGATCATTCGACATTGCTGCTAGGACGAGAAAATATGAACAATGAGATTAACACTACCCGTCCCCCGTGTGTGCAAGTGCCGGTGTGTGCTTGTGTGTGCATTAAAAATAAAGCGTGAAAGCTATCAAGATCATCGAAATATTAGTCGTCATAGGCAGTCAAATTATGTGGTCTTTTAGTCCAGAAAGTCCAACATCAGGGCCCTAGCCTAACTGTTCAGAATTTTATGGTGACAAGGCGTCGATTAAAGTTTGAAATTTCTTCGCATCGTCAACTATGAGTCGGATCGCAAGGCAGAGGGATCGCCCCCTTTCGGATCGCAAGGCAGAGGGATCGCCCCCCATCGCATCGCAAGGCAGAGGGATCGCCCCCTTTCGGATCGCAAGGCAGAGGGATCGCCCCCCATCGAATCGCAGGGCAAAGGGATCGCTCCTTCACGAATTGTTGTTGTTGCAGCCCCCACGATACGTGCCTTTGCTGTCACCACGATCTTCCGTCTCGCCACGCGCCTTCATCTTCTCCTCTCCTTGCCCACGATCCGAACCAGCCTTCCCTCTTCTTCTACCTCCTTCGTTTTCCTCCTCTCCTTCCCATCTTCGAACTCCGAGCTCTACGCCAGTTAGTCATGGCGTCTTGATGATTCCTTCAGAAAATCGCAAATTTCCATCGTTTCTCCCTCAAATTAGTCGAAAAAGTTCATGAAAGAGCAGCGTTCACGAATAAGAATGCTTTTTGTGGAGTTACCTTTCTAAATATTAAGGGAATGCTCGGATTTTCGAAGGTTTGAAAAGCTTGGGTTCGTTCTTCGACAGTGCAGGCGAGACGATACGGCAGAAAGAAAGAAGAAGGAAAGTGAAGAGGGGAGGGTCGGCTTATATAGGCAAAGAGGGCGACCGTTTGTCTCCCCTTCTTTGTCCTATTCGATCCACGAAAGACCGGCGGGCCGCGAACCAAAAGCCCACCACGACTCGAGGAGGAGCCCGTTTCGTTCCGAGGCCCAAGTGCACACCCAAGAACGGAACGAATGTCTCGCTAACGGACCACGACTCGAGCCCACGATACGAATCGATAAATTCAGGAATGAGGATTCTGAAAAATCCCAGAAAAAGAATCGTTCTCTGATCCGCGATTCGTTGAGAAAAGACGATTCTATAGCTTTGAAGCATGTTCCATCATCGATAAAACATACTTCGAGGGGGCAAAATGTTGGCGCGCTTTTTGACCAAGCCACCCAGGATCATTCATAAGAAGAAAGCATGAAACTACATTCTCTAAGAATATGAAGGAATGGATCGCATCATCGACTCGCCCAATGACGGACCGCACGATATCGACTTGCCCACCATCGGATCGCCCCTATTTCATCAGCGAAACGACACCTCTATGCGATCCGGTCCATGCAGATGTTGTTGCCCAGTATTGATCGATCCGACTCCCTGATGCATGGCGAACCCTCTGACTCGTTCAAGCGTGAGCTAGTCTTCAGCGATCCGAGACGCACAGATCTAGCGACACGTGTCCCTAACCGTCATTTGGACCAATTCTCCCCATCTGCACGATCCGATTTTCAAGCAGATCGGGACACCTGTCCACAACGGCTAATTTGACTATTTCCTCAACGGTGGCGATGCGATCCGATGTTCTCGGGATTCGTGCCACGTGTAACCACGACCCGCCTGACAAAATCAGCTATAAATAGCCCGGAGCTTGGCATTTTTTGGGATCTTTTGGCAATATTGAGTACTGAATCCGCCATTGTTGTCAAAATACTAAAATATTGAGAGAAATCCTTGATTGTATTAGCTTTCAAAGTATAATCAATAATATATAAAGTGGACGTAGGCTCGTTAACGCCGAACCACTATAAATTCTGTGTGTTATTTCCTTGCTTTCTCATTCTTCAGTTGAAACTCTATAAGCTTCAGAACAATTTGGGTGTTAGGTCCAAATTTTGATCTAACAACCCCCAATGATATGTTAGTGCAATATGCTAATTAACCACTTAATGCTCACTCGACCCTTTGTATGGTTCGGAAAAAGCCTAGAAGCAATTTTACATCTCGTGTAAATTGTTCTATCTCCTCAACTAAACTATTAGGAGTAATCTCTCCGGAGGTTATGAACTCTTGAATCCACAATACTTTTAGCTCCCTTCCATGTACAATTGCTTCACTAGGTGAATCTTGACCAAGCTTTTGAATGTAAATATTCAGTACATCAACATTACAAGAATATGCAACGATTGTGTCATCAATAGGAAAACCTAGCAAAATAGCTACGTCTTGTAATGTAATCGTCATTTCACCGACGGAGAAATGAAACGTGCTAGTCTTGGGCCTCCATTTATCACATAATGCTGTGAGCAAAGACCTATCAAATCTGATATACTTTATCTGCATAAAAGACCAAAATCTGATCTGTTGAAGTAAATGCT
Organism: Allium sativum; assembly: GCA_030737875.1. Taxonomy (NCBI): domain Eukaryota; kingdom Viridiplantae; phylum Streptophyta; class Magnoliopsida; order Asparagales; family Amaryllidaceae; genus Allium; species Allium sativum. The sequence continues at coordinate 897,529,809 of CM060910.1, read as the reverse complement.
GCACTCAGATAACCGGGACCCTCTCCATTATCTGGTCAAAACTTTGTGAAAGATCCAAACGATCTATAGGTTTTGTACTCTATATTAACAAAGTATCTCTCATTTTAGCTAAAAAAGACGCAGATTTTAAAAAAATTCACTGCAAACATACCCTCACTGTTTCTTCAAAGTTGGTACGATGCTCTTGTTGTGAGTATAAAATGCTATTATCAACCGGTCCGGTCTCCGGTTCTGCAAATTCTTCAACAAATGGAATGTATTTAGCTTCAATGTAAATCTAAAATAAATTCAAAGTGAAACTTAAGTTAGCATCGTTTACAATAAGTTATTTAATAGTATATAGTGCAATTATAAACAAAATCGAAAGCAAATACAAGCAAACTTCTAAAATTAGGGTTTTAGAAATTACCAAATTCATGGATTGTAAAAGAAGATCTGGTTTCCATTAGTTGTAGAATGTATTATGTGAACAACGATGGAGAAATTGACTAATTTTGGATGAATTTGAATAAAAATTAGAGTATTTGGAGTTTGAGCTAGTTAGGTTTGGCCATTTTTCTAAGTGGAGGAAGGTTTTGATAAAGCGAGGAAGGAAAGAAGGCTGTTGTATTTTACATAGTAGTAGTTTTCGGTGTAACTCATAGTTGTACCCATATAAAAAATGAATTTTCCGAACTGGGCAACTACCAGTTGCGCATAAAAAAAATATTTACACTTTTGGTGCTACTATGAGTATCAAAAAAAAGAATGAGAAACTGGGTGCAACTCATAGTTGCGCAACGTCAAAGTTTGATGAAATTTTTTTGGGCGCAACTATGAGTTGCGCCCTGGCTAGCAGTTAAAAAACAGTTGATTTGACTGCTGACTGTGCACAAACTAGCCTTATATGGGAATAAGTTTGAAAATAGGTCTCAAACATAACATAGTTTCGAAAACTAGTCCACTTCGAAAATTTGTCCTATTTTTGTCACTAAACGATAAATTATATACATATAATAAGGTGTTTACAATGGTAAGAGAATATAACAAAATGTATTGTAAGATAATTGTTCAAAATATATGCATTTGTTATTGTATGATTATCATTGATGCAACTGAATACTATGAAAAATTTATAGCATGTTGATTGAAAGAATATAGTATTCAAGTCATAACCACATGTACCTAAGAAGATTAACAACTAATCATTATTGTTATAAAGTGTTTAGATGAAGTTTTAATAATGCGGATCGGGTTGGGGTAGGTTAGTCGTGCCCTGGACCCAATCCTAGACCTGGACCTTCGAAAGCAGGTTACCGGTCTACCCGCCCCGAAGACCCAATGGGGGGGCCTAAAAAGGGCAAAACAAGGGTGGGTTGACTGGGTTTGGACCCTAAACCCACCTCATTGCCATCCCTAGTCTCATTAATAGCTAGGAGATTAGGACCAAGTAATCTACCCCCAACCGGAGGTAGGCCCAGCCCTAGCCATAAGCATACTAGGCAGCCGTCTAGGGCCTCGGGCTGGTAGTGAGCATCATCATTTATGTTTATGTTCTGTATTTTTAAATTGTTATGGTAGTAAGTCCTCAAAGAGTAATTTGGTTGGATGGTTGGTACATAGGGCCACTTGGGTGATGTGCTGGGTTTGATTCCCAGATGCCTTGCTTTAAAGGCCTAAATGCACTTTTTTCTACTCTCTCATTTCCACTTTTTTCCTTGGGCCTCCAAACTTTCAGGGTTGGCCCTAACCGGGGGCTTTGGATTACTTGATCCAAATATTATTCGTTTGCAATAGGAGTGAGGAGGGTTTGGATCGAGTTAGTTCGAACATGTTCGATCACTTACCCATGTAACACCCCGCATTTTTAATGAAATTAAAAATGTGGAAATATGTGTATATATTATGTACATGATATATTTAAGAGAAAAATTAAATAATGACAATAAAATTGCAAATAATAAGTTCATGCAATGAAATGAAGGAAAAAGATTAATAAAAGAAATTAAATGCAATATATGAAATGCGAAGAAATGCATGCGAACAATTAAATAAAAATAAAAAGGAAAATTTGAAGAGCTTCAGGAATTTGGTCACAAAATTAGCGTCACTGCGTTCGTGGTGATTTTCTAGACAATTTAGACCTACAGATGCAGAAAACCAATTTAGGATGAAAAAGATATCTTTAAATTAAATATTACAACAAAACATAAAAAAGAGGAATGAGAAAAGAATAATGTTTAGCATTATTCTAAGGTTTGTAAACAAATTATTTAGTGGCTCATTTGGTTAGAGCACGTGGCTTGTATATAAGAGGTTCTGAGTTCAATCCCGGTCAGTGCCATATTTTTGTTTTAGGAGAATGGCTAAAAATTGGCTTAGTGTAAACGCAGTTCAATTAAAAAAAAGCGGTTTAATGTGAAAAGGGTTAATTGGAAAGTTAGTTAAAAAAAAAAATGACATGTGGGTGTCAACACCCCTGCTGCTGCGCATCATGTTGCACACATGGCGCATTTTTATTTGTTAATGACGATTTTTGAGTTTTAGGGATGACGTGGCCTCTTCTGATTGGCTGGATGACGTGCATTTGAGATGTGTGGTTCTGATGATCTCCTAGTTAATCTAAAGGCTCTAACTAATCTAATACATATATATAAGCACATCAAATCTAACTTTAATCTAAACTAAATTCATTCATAAGCCTCCATGCTGCTGCATCCAAAACTAAACTAGTTTCTGTTCTTCAACGAATCAAAGCATAGGAATTGTGAAAAAGGGGAACAATTTTAGAACAACAACAAATGCTTAATTCAGATCTATATTCTCTCTTCTTCCACCACTGTGAGTATAGTTACTTTCAAAAGATAATTAATTAAAAATAATGGTGATAAGTGTGAATCGGACTATATGACTATGCCTGTATCATATGCTATTAGATCTATTATGTTGAGATATGCCAGTTCTGTTATCATATGTTATTGGATCTATTTTGTAGATTCATATGCGTAATTAAATCTACTCTATTCTATGCTATGAAAGTTTATGTTAATTAGATCTATGCAAGTTTATGTTGATTAGATCTATTCTATTCTATGCAAGTTTATGTTAATTAGATCTATGCAAGTTTATGTTAATTAGATCTATGCAAGTTTATGTTGATTATATCTATTCTATTCTATGCAAGTTTATGTTCATTAGATTTATGCAAGTTTATGTTAATTAGATCTATGCAAGTTTATGTTGATTAGGTCTATTCTATTCTATGCAAGTTTATGTTAATCAGATCTATGCAAGTTTATGTTAATTAGATCTATGCAAGTTTATGTTGATTAGATCTATGCAAGTTTATGTTGATTAGATTTATCATATTCTACGCAAGTTTATGTTAATTAGATCTATGCAAGTTTGTGTTAATTAGATCTATGCAAGTTTATGTTGATTAGATCTATCCTATTCTGTGCAAGTTCATATTCCATATGATTATTGGATCTATATTATGTGTGGATGATGTCTATTTCCCTCTTCTTTTCCTTTTTCTTATGAGTTAGGCTAACGACGAGCCTAACATATTATGTGAATTATACGTACGAATGACGTAGGAACATTGGGGAAAAATTTGGGAAAAACATTGAATATTATGTAATTGGCATAAATTGGTTTGTAATCATGTAATTAACTTGGGGCATAAATTGGTATAATTTATGTACATGGAATTATGGACATAATTAGAATGAGAATTATGAACATAGCCTAAATTGGGAATTATGGACAAATTGGAATATGGGTATTTATTCAAATTGGGTTTTGAATAATAGAATGAGAAAATGAACGCCTAAGACACAAGGTTAGACTTGGTTTGCGGTATAAGCCTGCCCGGACCCACCCGGCACATCCGGCCACCGTACGGCAGTCTAATGTGGGAGGTCAAAGGCATAAACTAGAAGCGTAATAAGGCAAAGACACGAGGTTAGATTAGGATTCCGGTATAAGCCTACCCGGACCCTCCCGACAAATCCAGCAACCGCAAAATGGAATCTAACTTCGGAGGTCTTGCAAGATTACGGTTATAATGAATTAAATAACACTTAACCAAGATAAGACATGTAGTGGGACATGGGGTTAAGTGGGTGACATGGGTGACATGTGAAATATAATTAGAAATACTTAACCAAGTTGAAACATGTAAGAAGACATGAATAAGAAGGGGTTAAGTGGGAAATCCTAGTGGGAGCCAAGCATAGACGGGAAGCTTGTGTCAAGTGTAGGGACCTTTTTCAACCAGTAGCCCATTTAATATCCATGTGAGCTCGAACTAGGTCGAGGACGGGACACGCTTACTGGAATTGATTGTAAGAGGTCAAACGGGTTAGCGGTGGCAATGCAAGTCCAACGGAGTCATATGCATGCATGGGTCCAGGCTGGTAGGTAAGACGTTGTTGCATCATGTAGATATAAGCCATGCCTTTTTAGTAGTATCGCGTTGCCACTTTAGGGAGAGATACACCCTACTGTGGGGCCAGCACGAGTATCTATGAGTTAGGGAGCCGGTCAAATGGGGAGGGTAGTGGGTACAACTAGTGGAGATAGGAGCAGCCATCACCTATGACAGCAACTAGGGGTACACGAAACTACCATTATCATTATTATTATAATTAGTAAGAGGGATCAACTTTCTGTATAGCTAGTATTGGTGCGGTGTAGGAATTATCTTATAGCGATTAGAAGCGCAATCAACGTCATATCCTGCTTACCTTGTTCACCTTGCCATATCTGATTATGTTACAGTCATTTCTTATATCCAGTTTATGTCTTATCATGTTACTTTACTAATTATATAGTTAAAGTCTCTGGACTCACCAGACTTTATGTCTGACCTCGTTTTGTTTCATCTCTTTTCTTTCCTTTCCTCCCCAGATATGCAGGGTGGGATTAGCGGAGCTTGACTCAGATTTCTTTCTTTCTTTCTGCTGGAAGTGCTTGGAAGTGCTGAAAATAGTGCTCAGCTTTATCCCTTTTTCATATGGCTATTTGGAGTGGGATTATGCTTTTGTTTTTATGTACTCTGATAATAATTTGTCTAAGATAGATATTTGTGTACCTGACTTTAATATTGGGTTTTGATGTTGTAACCAAACTATGTTCAGTTCGCTGCAATGAAGTTATTTTAAATTTTGAAGTACCATTTTATATATCTGTCTTGTGATGTTCTGTTCTATCCATGAAATTTAATGCATTCCCTTTGTGAGTGACATTAATGGACGTGGGGTATTACATGTGGTATCAGAGCTGAAGGTTACCAGAACAGATAAAAGATTTTGAAAGCCATTTTCAAAAGCATTTTTTTAAGAAGTATTTTCAAAAACATGTTTTAAAGAAGGTGTTTTCAAGAGAAAAGTTTATTATGAAAAACATAATCCCCAAGAGCCATATATCTTTCTTCCAATTCTCCTTTTTGAATCTCTTCCTTTTTCCTTTCTGAATCTTTTCCTCCGCGTTTAGATGCTTTTCCTAAGATATGTAAGGACTTTCGTGCGATGGGTGGAAAAACACTTCATGGGACTGAGACGTTTGTCGAGGCTAGAAATTGGCTTAAGGAAGTGGAGGACTTGTTTGGTATCTTTGAGATAGACGATGGGAGGAAGGTTCAACTAGCTGTTTGTTAATAAAGGACGAAGCTTCATTTTGGTGGGAGGTAATGAATGGAGAACGTGCAGGGGAGACATGGATAGGACATAGGATAAGAAAGTGAATACAAAGAAGGCACAACAGCAACAAAAGAAAGGCAGAAAGGATAAAAAGGGCCAAGAGAAAAGGAAGTACCACAATTGTGAAATACCTGGCTACTTAAAGAAAGACGTTAGAAAGAAGAAGAAGACTGGGTGTTACCATTGCGGTAAGGCAGTGTAATGACCCGGGTTTTCGGTCAACTAATTTTAATTATTTAATATGGATTTAAATATCGAGTTAAGTAAATAAATCAATTTTTATAGGGAGTTATCGATTTAAAAATCGATTTCGATTTAATATCGTATATATATATATATAATTATCATAAAATGAGAACCTGAAATAAAATTCAATTTGAAATTGAATCGAAGTCATATTAATTCAAATAATTTATAGGAATTTTATTGTAATATAAATCGACGATAATATTTATTTATTATCGAAGAAATAAATTGTTTCGAATTTAATTTTTTTATTGGTTTAAAATAATATCTTCTACAGATGATCGAATTGGACTTCGTGACCTATCCCGGTGTGTTCAGAATAACGGTATAACCCTAGGAATGTCAGTGGTTGGGCTTAGAAAAGAATTCAAAATCAGGGTGTATTTTTAATTAAAGAATACTGGTTTAAATTAATTAAAATAAAACAAAAAAAATATCATAAAGAAAATATCTTTTCATTTGTGGATAAGATTTCTCCACGTTCACAGAAAAATATAAGGTGGAAAATGGAATACGTCTCCTCCTTCAAACCCACAGAAAATCTATGGAGAAAAATGATGGCGCGTTTCCTTTCTCAGCTGTATAAAGCCGCAACCGCACCCTTTTCCTTTTTAAATCAAACTATAAGCCCGAGTTTTTTTTCATAAATTAAAAATGAACGCCTTCTTTTCAGTTCTTCAGTAAATCAAAAGAGGGGAAATCAAAATTTCCTTTGAAGGCCGCGAGTTCCTGGTACTAGATATCTCGCTGTCGCCAGTCAAGGGTGTCGCGAAGGTGAGGTTAGGGTTCAGAAGGATGGCAATACTGGGTGCGATAATTTTTGGGATCTTGATTCTCGATTTACAAATCAGTGGGGTTGAGTTTGGAATTCGCATTTCTGTCTCGCGATGTTGGGGTTGTTCGATCTGGGGATGTGAAGCGCGATGGTCTCCGTAGGTTCTGGTGATCTTGGGCATCATTCGAGAAGGGTTGCGATGTACAGTTCAACATCGGTTGGTGAAATCCGAGGTCGTCATCCAGTCATAGATGGTTCGGTGGTATTGTCTGAGGAGGGAAGGCATCAGTCATGTACGGCAAAGAAGATCCAAGTGAATGCGATCAGGAGGGAGGCAGTGTGATGGTGGTTGTCGGGTAATGGCAGTAGGGGTTCGAATAACTTACAGCGAGGAAGAATTGATCTTAAACATGGATTAAGGATGTTAGGTAATTTATTTTATTTAAAAATAAGAAGAATTTTAGAATATAAATTTATAATCGTAAATCTTATAAATCGTACATCTTGTTTATATAAGGATATGTTTGCCGAGATGGTTCATACTGAATTCACGAAGTGGAAGATGCTATGAATTGATATAGTGTTGAGAAAAACAAAGTATATTGGATAATATCGGAAAATACTTCGCAATAAAGTTTGGATTGAGTCAGAATGGATTGAAATAAATAATTACGGTGAGTAAACCTCACTCACCATTTTATTTAGAAATTATTTTTATATAGTTAAAAATAATTGTCTGTGCTTGTTTGAATGTTGTCTGATTGTTTTAAAATATATATAGTTATTTAGGATTGGTTGACTATTATATATATGTATTGGTTTGGTGATTGGTTAGATTCCCGCAGTCTCATTAGCGGATGCCCGCGGTTTCATTAGCGGATGATTACCCTATACGCCCCACGCTATGATTAGTGGATGACCTTCTATACCGCGATATCATGCCTCGAAGCAGGATGGGTATTACCAAGTTGACTAACGTCTGTGGATGCAGGAAAACAGGTTGGAGGAATCCAACTGGATTCCTCAAAAATATATTATTTGTTGTTGTTTGTTTGATTTCATATATATTCATATATGATGTGTTAAAAATCAAATGATTGAAAATTGGTTGATTTGATTGTTTAAAATATCACTGGGGTTTGAATATTGATCTATAAAAATATCGTAAAGGGTATTTGAGATTTTAAAAAGGAAACTCTATTTTGATAAATAGAATTTGAATTTTTAATAAAACTATAGAAAATATTAACTTGTTTGAAGGTATATATAAAACAAGTATGGAATTTATAAACTTTGTTTATAAATGAAAATATGGGATTTGAATCGAATTTATAAACTTTGTTTATAAATGAAAATATGGGATTTGAATCGAATTTATAAACTTTGTTTATAAATGAAAATATGGGATTTGAATTGAATTTATAAACGTTGTTTATAAATGGAAAGGTGGGATTTGAATTGAAGTTATAAACGTTGTTTATAAATAATGCCGAGAATTCAAATAGACTTTGAATATAGAATTTGAATATAGAATTCAAATAGACTTTGAATATAGAATTTGAATATAGAATTCAAACAGACTTTGAATATAGAATTCAAATAGACTTTGAATATAGAATTTGAATATAGAATTCAAATAGACTTTGAATATAGAATTTGAATATAGCATTCAAATGGACTTTACAAAAAATAGAATTCAAATGGACTTTAAACTATAGAATTTGAAAATAGAATTCAAATGAAGTTTAAATAAAGAGAATTCAAATAGAATTGAATTGGAATTTGAATAAGAAGTCGATAAGGAAACGAGAGTATGAGTATAATTAGAACTTGTTAATATGCAAGTTAAAATATATTTGAACATGTCATGTTCAAATATGAAGGTGAAATAGACTGAAGAGTTAAGTAACAAGTTTATTTAACAAATTGAGTTAAAACGATTGGTATAGTTAAAATAGATTGGACAGGCATAAATATACAGGAGACAGGTTTGGAATAAAGTGTTAGAAGGTATATAAATAGAATGCCCGACAAAAAGGTACGTATTTAATTTCCATATGAGATTTTATGCGCCGTATCGGCAAGCCGCTTGGCTTTTTCTTTTTCTTTTTGAGATGAGAAGGACCGGGAAAGCTATTTGAAATTTCCCGATGCTCCCGGTACAAAGGAGGTTATGGCGAATTTTTCCAGGAATTTAAGGAGACAGAATATTTTTAAGATAATTTGATAGTTAGAAATCAACGTATCGATATATATAGAAGTCGATAAGGGAACAAACTTAGAAATAGAATAGTATAATCAAAAAGGAAGAATAGGGATAAAATCTAGTAAGAATAGAAAGAGGAAGAGTATACGTGTTTAAAAGTGAATCAGTAGTTGTATGGTATTGATTATTCGAGTAAGTAGTCATATCTGTTTTGACGTTATAAATGTTATTCAGTCAAGGTCTGAGAGGTAGTTATACCCCAACTTGATTGATTTCATTATTAACAGATAAACAGTAAGATTTCAGGCTCGAAGATCAATGTTGAATAAAAGTTAGTTGAATATAGTATTTGGGTTGTCGTAACGATGTGTTACACAACATCCGTTTTAACCCAAATAAATGTAAGCTTGGAAATAGAAGATATTTTCTAAGCTTAGAAAAATAAAGAAGGCGATATATGGAAATGTTTTCCAAATAACGTATAAGGCCAATATGGTTGTTGAAAATATTTGGTTAACAAATATTGATAAGAAATAGAGAAGAGATTTAATTAATGGAATATTAATTAAAGATTCAGTGATTGTTGGATGTTTGGATGAACACTTGTTTTATTTGATAGTTAAATCATCGACTATCGAAACACTTGTTTTTATTCGATAGTTAAATCACAGACTATCGAAGTTTTGACCATCGTTGTCAATATGGAGAGACCGGTTGGATTATTATCCGAAGAACCACTCCGTATTGGCAGTAGCGTGCGAATCAGATTATATAAAGATAATCGAAGACGGAGTAGAGTGCAAGGACTTTTTCTATTTATAGAAACAGTGCCTTCAGTTCATCCTGTTCCTGGGTGACGTGTATGGATGAATGTCTGACAGAGTATTTCCAGAGAGGTCACGTACATTGATTTCTTCAACCGTACCAAGAGTGGAAGCGGAGAAGGAAACTTCTTTTAGCTAACACGTAATGTACTGTTGAGGACGTCAATCAGTGATTTGATGGATTTAACGATGTGACATTCGAAGTGAATCTGGTGTGATGATAAAGCGTAGCTTCTAGCCTCATCGACCGGTAAATGACAGAAATCGGGCAGGCAGCATGGCTATGTAGGTCGCACCTATTAGGGTGTATAATCACCTGATCTAGAGTTTCATTTACTTCTAAAAATCTATTGTCGATGCTGTCCCATTCGGGAAACGGTTGCTGATCCCAACCGTTGGCGATATACATTCGATACACTCAAGCGAAATGAGTGGTCGGTCATGTGTGGCTGAGTTGCAAGATGTTCTTGTTGAACTCGGTGTATTCTCCTCTAGAGATGTACCAGCGGAAGGTGGTTCCATACCTTGTCATAGTTGGAAATCCATTACCCAATACGTGCTTGCGGTTTTGATTGTATATATATATGGAACGTGAGATGCAAACGTTCCACTAGATTGTTATTTACTTAATTTAGACATTATTATAATATCAAAAGAGTTTTGATATAAAGATAAGTCAAGTGTTTGGATGTTCATAAGGGAAAAACCCGTTCCGTATTACACGGCGTGGTCTTATGAGATATCATTTAGTTTTCTGAAACTGTTTTAAACTGTTTACTCATACCAATCCCATGACTGACCCGGAGTTTATTTTGTTTTGTTCTACCTAAACTCTTGGGTGCCTAAATTTGTACAGGCAGTCAAGTAGTTCAGGATTTTTCAGATATATCTAAAGGAGCTTGGAGCAGGAGGCTTCAGCGTTATCCAGTTATAGTTGTTCCGTTGAGTTGTAAGTGTTGTACTATGATAAGTGTATGTTATACAGTGAAGATTTTGTATTTCAAAGATATGATATATTATATTTTGTTCCGCTGCGATGTGAGATTCTGTGTTGTTATTTATGTTCTTCTTCTATCTCTTTCTTCTAAAAAAAAAATGTTCCGTATTTTCGTGATATTTGGGTTGGACCTATGATGTATATAGTCAACTCCGATGTTATGGAAATCTGGGTCATTACAGGCAGGACATATAATTTAAGACTACCCGAGGAGGCAAGGGCAAGGATAGAGGGCATGATATTCTAGAGGGCAGGTTGTGTTCTCGTGGTCAGTATATCGGAAAGAGATAGGAAGTTTCGGTTGAAGATTTGATTTCTTTTTCCTAGGACTCTTTTCGACTCTTGCGCTTCGCATTCGTTTATATCTACTTCGCTAGTTGAAACACTGCACCTAAAATACTAGTCTAGTTATGGATCCTATTGTAGTCTCAAATCCAATTGGTGGTTCGACTCAATTATCTATGCTTTGTCAGGATTTGAGAGTGTCTATCTTGGGCATTGGGTTTGAATGCAATGCCTACGTTCTTGGTTTCATGGGCTATTGCTTGATTCAAGGGATGGATTGGCTAGCCAGGTATGGTGCCATCCTAGACTGTGAAAAGAGGGTAGTTAGACTGTTGACTCGTTGGGGGAAAGACCCTCGATATTTCTTGTGACCCTAGAGGTTCGGTGATGCTTAGCTACCTAGAATCACTTGACACATCCATCAATGATTTGAAATCTGTTTGTAGTCCGTGAGTATGATGATGCCTTTGATGAGTTTCAGGATTTACCCTTTAGGCACGAGATAGACTTTTGTATATACTGAGTAGATAATGTAAAGCTAGTTGCATTTCCAGTGCGCCACATGGCTCCGAAAGAGAGGAGGGAACTTATTAAGCAAGTAGGGGAGCTACTTGAGAAAGGGTTCATAAGAAGAGGTATTTCGGAATGGGGTGCTCCAGTTGTTTTTGCTACAAAGGCAAACGGTTCACTTAGATTGTGTGTGGACTATAGGGAGCTAAATAAGCTCACAAAGAAAAATAGACTCCCATTACCGAGGATAGATGATTTGTTCAATCAGTTGGTTGGCAATTCGGTTTTCTCGTAGTTGGACTTAGCTACAGGATTTCATCAATTGAGGGTAGCTGAGGAGGGTATAGATAAGACTGCTTCTAGGACTCCTGACGGTTTCTTCAAGTGGCTTGTCATGCCTTTTAGTTTGACGAATGCACCCGCATATTTCGTAGACTTGATGAGTAGGGTGTTTAGGGAGTTTCTAAACAAGTTCGTAGTAGTCTTTGTAGATGGCATTTTGATATTCTCTAGAAGAAAGGAATAACATGCCCTACATCTTACGGAAATCTTAGAGACTCTTCGAGCACATCAACTCAAGGCTAAGTTCTCCAAATGCCATTTTTGGAGGAAGGAATTGAGGTTCTTAGGACACGTGGTCTCTAAGGAGGGGATAGTAGTGGATCCAGCGAAGGTAGTCGCAATCCAAGATTGGAAGGTTCCTAGAAACACAACGGAAGTAAGAAGTTTTCTAAGATTGGCGGGCTATTATAGGAAGTTCATTAAAGGCTTTGCGTTTCACGAGACGAGAGCTTGAGAAAGACAATTATTGAAGAAGCATATCGTTCTAAGATGACCACATCCTAGTGGTGACAAGATGTATAGGGACATGAAGCGAGTTTTCTTTTGGGCCGGAATGAAGAAGGACGTGGATGAGTTCGTTTCTAGATGCTTGGTGTGCTAGCAAGTCATGGAGGAGTAAAAGAAGCCTGGTGGTTTCCTTCACCCCTTAGAGGTTCCACAGTGGAAATGGGAGAGCGTTTCCCTGGATTTTTTCGACAGGTTGCCGAGATCAAGGAAGGGTAATATGGGAATTTAGGTAGTAGTAGATAAAATTACCAAGAGCGCCCATTTCATTTCCGTCAAGAGTAAAAGAACAGCGACGTGGTTAGCATATGTTTATCTTCGAGAGATAGTTCGTCTGCACGGCATACCTTCTAGTATCGTGAGCGATCGAGATCCCATTTTCACTAGTGAGTTTTGGAAGAACTTGAAAGAGGCGGTAGGAACACAATTGTGTTTAAGCACCTCTTATCACCCACAGACAGATGGCCAAATAGAAAGAGTGAATCAGATTATAGAAGATCTTTTGAGATTATGCATCTTGAACTTTGGAGGGACGTAGGGGAAACATCTTCCATTAGTAGAGTTCTCATGTAACAACATCTATCAAACTAGCATTGGCATGGCATCTTTTGAAGCTCTGTATAGACGACCTTGCCGATCACTGACTTGTTGGTGGGAATCTACGGATAAGATTTTACTTGGGCCCGATATGGTGAGAGAAACTTCGGAAAAGATAGACTTGATTCGGAGACGTATGAAGACGACACATGACCGACAAAAGTCTTATGCTGACAAGAGAAGGACTGATCTTGAGTTCAATGTCAGAGACATAGTCTTTATTAAAGTATCACCGTTGAGGAATGTAGTTCGCTTTAGGTCCGTAGGGAAGTTGGCACCAAGGTTCATAGGGCCATTCCCCATTATAGAAAGAATTGGACAAATATCCTACAGAGTGAAGTTGCCTGAGAAGCTTAGTGGTGTTCATGACGTATTTGATGTGTCGCATTTGTAGAAATGTTTACATAATACCGCGGAAGTAGTAGAGTCGATCATGCTTAGAGAGGTGGACGTAGAGTGAGATGCCATGATTAGACGAGCTCCTACATGCATTCTTGGATCGGAGGTCAAGAAGTTACGCAACCGAGAGGTTAAGTTGGTTGAAGTCCAATAGGGAGATGATCAAGGAGACGCGACTTGGGAAATGGAAGATAAGATACGTGCGTTATACCCTTTCCTTTTTGACGGTATGATCTTAACTTCTCCTTTTTCTACCACTTTATTTCTACTTGTTCTATCATTTAGTATGTCTCGATTACATCTTCGATCATTAGGTAGGAAAATTCTATGGTTGTAAACATGTATTTGAGACATGTTATGTTTGGTGGATGCAAATGTTTACTAGTGGTTGCTCATGGATGCATTTACAAACACATTAGGCACTAGATAGGCTCAATCACTTTCATATTGCATATGAATGAGTGTGCATATTTAAATTAATGGATGTATATTGAATGCGTTATCATATGGATGTTGCTTTTGAATGAATGGTTGTGCGCTCATATAGAAATGATATGTATCATTAGGATTCCTTTTCATACATGTTAGACTCTTGGCACTAACATAATTTGCATTGAGGAGGTCAACTGAATCAGTAGACCGCCTGATCTTTACATTAGATAAGGAATATAGACACACGCCTTTGCATATGTTCATATAGCATTAGAAATCTTTTAAGGACAATGGATTCTTGCGGATGATGGATGAGTAGATGGAAGATGGATGGTAGGATGCATTCTTCTTAACTCAGATATTTTGGGGACGAAATCCTTTAAGTAGAGGAGAATGTAACACCCCGCATTTTTAATGAAATTAAAAATGTAGAAATATGTATATATATTATATACATAGGTATATTTAAGAGAAAAATTAAATAATGACAATAAAATTGCATATAATAAGTTCATGCAGTGAAATAAAGGAAAAAGATTAATAAAAGAAATTAAATGCAATGCATGAAATGCGAAGAAATGCATGCGAACAATTAAATAGAAATAAAAAGGAAAATTTGAAGAGCTTCAGAAATTTGGTCATGAAATTATCGTCATTGCGTTCGTGGTGATTTTCTAGTCAATTTAGACCTATGGTTTGCAGAAAACCAATTTAGGATGAAAAAGATATCTTTAAATTAAATATTGCAACAAAACATGAAAAAGAGGAATGAGAAAAGAATAATGTTTAGCATTGTTCTAAGGTTTGCAAATAAAAGACTTAGTGACTCATTTGGTTAGAGCATGTGACTTGTATACAAGAGGTTCTGAGTTCAATCCCGCCGATGCCATATTTTTGTATTAAGGGAATGGCTAAAAAGTGGCTTAGTGTGAACGCAGTTCAATAAAAAAAAGCGGTTTAGTGTGAAAAGGGTTAATTGGAAAGACAGTAAAAAAGATATATATATATATATATATATATATATATATATATATATATATATATATGACATGTGGGTGTCAACACCCCTGCTGCTGCGCATCATGTTGCACACATGGCGCATTTTTATTTGTTAATGATGATTTTTGACTTTTAGGGCTGATGTGACCTCTTCTGATTGGCTGGATGACGTGTCTTTGAGCTGTGTGGTTCTAATGGTCTCCTAATTAATCTAAAGGCTCTAACTAAGCTAATACATCTATATAAGCACATCTAATCTAACCCTAATCTAAACTAAATTCATTCATAAGCATCCATGCTGCTGCATCCAAAACTAAACTAGCTTCTTTTCTTCAACGAATCAAAACATAGGAATTGTGAAAAAGGGGAACACTTCTAGAACAACAACAAACGCTTAATTCAGATCTATGTTCTTTATTCTTCTACCACTGTGAGTACAGTTACTTTCACAAGATAATTAATTAAAAATAATGATGATAAGAGTGAACTGAACTGTACGACTATGCCTGTATCATATGCTATTAGATCTATTATGTTGAGATAAGCCAGTTCTGTTATCATATGTTATTGGATCTATTTTGTAGATTCATATGCGTAATTAAATCTACTCTATTCTATGCTCTGCAAGTTTAAGTTAATTAGATCTATGCAAGTTTATGTTGATTAGATCTATTCTATTCTATGCAAGTTTATGTTAATTAGATCTATGCAAGTTTATATTAATTAGATCTATGCAAGTTTATGTTAATTAGATCTATGCAAGTTTATGTTGATTAGATCTATTCTATTCTATGCAAGTTTATGTTAATTAAATCTATGCAAGTTTATGTTAATTAGATCTATGCAAGTTTATGTTGATTAGATCTGTCCTATTCTATGCTAGTTTATGTTAATTAGATCTATGCAAGTTTATGTTAATTAGATCTATGCAAGTTTATGTTAATTAGATCTATCCTATCCTATGCAAGTTCATATTCCATATGATTATTCGATCTATATTATGTGCGGATGATGTCTCTTTCCCTCTTCTTTTCCTTTTTCTTATGAGTTAGGCTAACGACGAGCCTAACATATTATGTGAATTATACGTACGAATGACGTAGAAATGTTGGGGAAAAGTTTGGGAAAAGCATTGAATATTATGTAATTGGCATAAATTGGTTTGTGATCATGTAATTAACTTGGAGCATAAATTGGTATAATTTATGTACATGGAATTATGGACATAATTAGAATGGGAGTTATGAACATAGCCTAAATTGGGAATTATGGACAAATTGGAATATGGATATTAATTCAAATTGGGTTTTGAATAATAAAATGAGATAATGAACGCTTAAGACACGAAGTTAGACTTGGTTTGCGGTATAAGCCTGCCCGGACCCGCCCGTCACATCCACAACCCCAAACGGCGGTCTAATGTGAGAGATCAAAGGCATAAACTAGATGTGTAATAAGGAAAAGACACGAGGTTAGATTCGGATTGCGATATATGCCTGCCTGGACCCGCCCGGCAAATCCAACAACCGCAAAACGGAATCTAATGTTGGAGGTCTTGCAAGATTATGGTTAGAATGAATTGAATAATACTTAACCAAGATAAGACATGTAGTGGGACATGGGGTTAAGTGGGTGACATGTGAAATATAATTGGAAACACTTAACCAAGTTGAAACATGTAAGAAGACATGAATAAGAAGGGGTTAAGTGGGAAATCCTAGTGGGGACCAAGCATAGGCAGGAAGCTTGTGTCAAGTGTGGGGACCATTTTCGACCAGTAACCCATTTAGTATATATGTGAGCTCGAACTAGGTTGAGGAAGAGACACACTTACTGGGATTGATTGTAAGAGGTCAAACGGGTTAGCGGTGGCAACACAAGTCCAAAGGAGTCATGTGTGTGCATGGGTCCGGGCTGGTAGGTAAGACGTTGTTGCATCGTGCAGATATAAGCTGTTCCTTTTTAGTAGTATCGGGTTGCCACTTTAGGGAGAGATACACCCCACTGTGGGGCCAGCACGGGTATCTACGAGTTAGGGAGCCGATCGAATGGGGAGGATAGTGGGTACAACTAGTGGAGATAGGTGCAGGCGATACCTATGACAACAATTAGGGGTACCCGAAACTAGCATTATCATTATCATTATAATTAGTAAGAGGGATCAACTTTCTGTATAACTAGTATTGGTGCAGTGTAGGAATTATCTTATAGCGATTAGAAGCGCAATCTATGTTATATCTTGCTTACCTTGTTCACCTTGTCATATCTGATTATGTTACAATCATTTCTTATATCCAGTTTATGTCTTATCCTGTTACTTTACTAATTATATAGTTAAAGTCACTGGACTCGCCAGACTTTATGTCTAACCTCGTTTTGTTTCGCCTCTTTTCTTTTCTTTCCCCTTATAGGTACTCAGGGTGGGATTAGTGGAGCTTGACTCAGACTTCTTTCTTTCTTTCTGCTGGAAGTGCTTGGAAGTGTTGAAAGTAATGCTCAACTTTATTCCTTTTTCATATGGCTATTTGGATTGGGATTATGCTTTTGTTTTTATATACTCTGATAATAATTTGTCCAAGATGGATATTTGTGTACTTGACTTTAGTATTGGGTTTTGATGTTGTAACCAAACTATGTTCAGTTTTCGCTGCAATGAAGTTATTTTAAATTTTGAAGTACCATTTTATATATCTGCCTTATGATGCTCTGTTCTATACACTCATAATGCTCCATGAAAGTTAATGCATTCCCTTTGTGAGTGACATTAATGGACGTAGGATGTTACAATCCACATTCTTAATTGTGATGATTGCTTATAACCCTCGCACTTATCAAAGGAAATAATGCACTAAAAGACGTGCCAAGTAGCTATGGACGATCATCAGGTTAGAATGACACACGCGAAACATGTCGTATAACTCACAACACATGGATAAAATATAATAGAACATATATGACGGGACATAATAGCGAAACACAATTGAACAGAATCTTAAAATTTTCATATCATCATGAAAATATACATACAACCAACTGGATCACATCTGAATCTGTCAAAAGGGCCTCACTACAAGTTTAGTTAGAGTAACATACATCAGCAGAAACAACATATATGTATAGTAGAAAGTAAAACGTTAACCTCTAGCTCGTCATCACTCAGCAACATCGTCCTCGTCAAGATCTGCTACCTGCTACCTAGTCCACCTATCCACAACATGGATGAGCAGCTCAAGGTAGGAAACATAAAACCTTGAGTCAGACAACAGTCTTATGAGCAATAAAACAACCATCAATATCAATAATAAAGTATATGGATAATATATAGTTCAATTATCTTATCCGCCAACACATCAACAGAGAAGAATACGCAAACCCACATCTCCTTTACAACCTATGTTGATAGCCTTCCTAGAGAATTAGAGAAGAAACAAACAATAACATCCATAGCAACCAATTATCAAGCATAAACCATTCTAATAAAGTTCGATATCTCCCAAGCACAAACCCCGAAGGCCTAAACTACCATCATATAAGCACCCAAGAAATATCTCCCTTGATGTCGAACAATCCACACAAGACGATACAAGCAAACAATAACATCCATGACTCTAGCTATCACCGTCTGGCTTGCCTTGAATCCATCGTTAATCGTATGACTGACCCATTTTGTCATCCGTCAAGAGCTAATGGTAAACCTGGTTCTAACAAAACTCCATACCCCATTGTGACTTCTATCTAGGTCCATCGTAACTGCCCAGGGTACTTGACTAATATCCTAGTCTTTGGTGCCCTATTATACCCGTGCTTTGAGTCCGCTAGAACCTCTGACTAATGACGATCCCTTGGCACTTTAATTCTAGCCATCCACATTGATGACTATCCATAAGCTCAAGCGCCTTCTCAAGCAAGCCATTATTTACGAGCTCAAACCACCTTGAGTCGTCTTCACACATCGTCACATCATCCTACGATCAACAATAACCGAACCATGCTTTGAACATCCCACTAGAGTTTACATCGAAGCTACGCCCATCGTCGAACAAAAAAAATCAACTTCATTCGGTCAACTCTAGATGGATGGTTCACCAATCCATCCCCTTGGATCGTAAACGATCCTTCATCCCACTTTAGGTCATAGGCCACTTCAACCAGTGACCCATGATCCGCGCCATGGATCGCATCTAATCCATTTGCTTTGCATGTTCCTAACGATCCAGATTCTCCGAAGCTTCCATGCTCCGCTAACGACCCAAGATCCTCGAACCAACGACCCAAGGCCCACCGTTCTGATCCATCGGTTACCTTGTGCATTCTTACCAAAAGTTACAGTCAACCCGATGCATCTCAAGCCGACACAATCGAAACATACGACCCATGCGATCCAAGCACTCCTAGTCCATGTGGTCCATCTTTGTTCTAACCCGCTCCACCTAAGAAAGCCAACTGATCCATCATTCGTACCATCCACATGACCCACGATCCATCACTTCGTGCGATCCATCACCAAGACCCATCTTTGCCAAACTCACACACATGCGACTCGATCCATTAATGGATCATGACCAATGATCCATGCTTTGTCGAGCTAATCCAGCATTTCGTCAAACCAATTCACCTGATCCATGCAATCTAAGCACTCTACGATGAACATCTATGCATACAATTCATCCAAATCGACCAATTTCAAACAAAAGATTAATAGCACAACAAACAATCATCAAACAACATTAGCACAACAAATAATCATCTTACAATCATATGAAATTCACCAAATCATGATAAAACGTTAAACGAATCAATAAATAGATCTGAACTTGCATAAATATAAGAAGTAACCGTTATAACTTGTAGATTAGATCCTATGGTGTGATCCGAATTCGAAATATACTTACCACAATTAGATCTAGGTGAAAAATAACTTGTATGGATGAAATTAAGATCAAATAAACCCATATACTCAATTGAAACCATGTGAGAGATGTTTATCACTCACCAAATCCACAAAATAGCTTCAAATCAACAAATCTCTAATCCGGACAACAAAGAACAGCGAAGAACGACCTCCGAATCAACTCAATTGATGCGATCTAACCTTCTTCGATGTTGATCTTCAATCCTCTTTCACGAATCTATGAATGAAATGAAGTGTTTGTATATTTGGTTGAGCCAGAGAATCACATACACCCAACCAAATGAGAAATGAAGAGACTAAACAATTCTCTTTACCCCTACCCTCCTATTTATAACCAACAACCCCTAGTCTTAATGGGACTCACTAGTCAGCCAAGTAATGACTAATTAGCCTATCCAGAAAACTAGTAACACTAAAATGTGATTCCTCCTAAATCACTTAGCCAAATCTTTAATGTGACCACTCTACGGAATTGGAAACACCATTTTCGATCCATTGAAGTCGAACCCATTCAAAAGTTATTCCCTTAACAAAAATAACAGGGGAAAAACGGTCATGAACAAAATTGAAAAATTCATGGACGTGTCCCACATCCCCATGAACAACATACCAAAATATGAGAATGATCCGACCCTTGGGGAATTAAATAAAAATATTTTACGTTCCTTCAATATGTAAAAGTGTAGGTCGTTACATTCTCCCCCCCACCCCTTTAGGAATTTTGTCCCCGAAATCCCAAGCAAGCACAAACAACCAAAAACCATTTTACATGCCTATCATCCACGAGCAATCAATCTACCATCGATTCTAGCATCCAACAAGCCATGCATAGATAGCCTTAACCTAGCATGCAGGATTCTAATAATAGTACAAGCTACAGTGGTGTAAGGGTGATACGATATCAATGGGTCATTGTAACACCCCACGCCCATTAATGTCACTCATTAAGAGAATGCATTAAGTTTCGTGAAGCGTTATAGGTAAATATAAACAGAAATATTACAAGATAGATATAAAATAGCAGCAGAATAAAAAAAACTTTATTAATCATAAAGCATCGTGGCTCAAAACATCATATGTCAGAATTACATAAAAACCAGTACATCATAAATTATTCTGTCTTGTACTTAAAACATCAAAGTACAATATAAAAGAAGCATAATCCCCAAATAAAAACATATCCATAATAGTAAGGATAGGAGCTTAAGCAATACATCGACGCAGCTCCAGCAAATGATAGCAGAATCCTGGTCAAGCTTGAGTATTCCATCCCTGAGAACCTAAAGGGGGGAATGGAAGAAAGAAGAGGTAACAAAAAGGGTCAGACATAAAGTCTGGCAAGTCCAGTTACTTTAGCAAATAAATAAGTAAAAGTATCATGACAGGCATATAAAGTGGATAAGAAATATAATATCACAAAAGGCAGGTATGACAAGGTAAACATGATAGAGTGTATACGCTTCTCTAATGATTACTCTGATTCTCTGCACTGATACTAGTATAACTAAAATGAGATGATCCCAACAACTATAAGATGGTAGACTTAGGCGTACTCCTGGTGAGAAGTTTTATCCCTGTTAGACCAAAAGTGGTTCTAACACCCAAATTGACTAAAATCAAACTAAAATAAGATCAAAAGTAAAATGGAGACACAGAATTTATAGTGGTTCGGCGTTGAAAAGCCTACGTCCACTTGTCAATCACTATTCTCGATGATAGAGTTGCAATTACAATGAGATATTCACTCAATTTCACTCACAACTCACATACATTCACTCAATTGTCTCAAAACAAATGTTGAAAGACGATTTGGATTATCCGGGAGTGCTGGAATTCGGTTTATGAAAGTGGTTGAACTCTCAAAGTGCCAAAAAGAAGATCCCTTTAATTGTCTCCAGGCAAGGTATTTATAGGTGAAAATTTGGTCAGAACCCGATCCGGATCGGAGCCACGTGTCTTCCATCCCATCGTCCTCGGGTTCGGATGGATTCTAGTGCTGACAGCGCATCATAGTAGTGGTCATCGTGGGTAGGAACTAGTCATAACCGCTTCGAATAATCAGGCGATCATGGGGGAAAGTGATGTGGAATATGGGTTCGGATTGGGGGAGCGTGCAGAAGGGGTTCGGATCGGGGCATCTGATCCGACCCGAATTAAGCTGAAACTAAGTTCTTATCCATTTCGCTCTGCTCCGTCCCAACCTGGTAGTAGCTCACCGATCTGATTGATGATAACTCTCCGATCCGACTGGTGATAGCTCTTCGACCCGAATAGTAGGCAGACCTCCGATCCGAATAGCAGCGTCTCTTCGATCCAAATAGTAGCAGCTCTCCGATCCGAACAGCAATATTTCTCTGATCCGAATAGCAACATCTCTCCGATCCGATCTGCTATGATGCTTTCTAAGCTCTTCAATGCTTTACATCTCGACTTTATGTTGCCCAGTTCACAAAGTGGGCTAACATTTTGCCCCCTCAAAGGATGCTTCTGTTGGAGACGGAGCATGCTTTGATCATCATTGCATATCGCCTTCTAGGTAGTCTTTCCTTTGATTTTTCTTGTGCTTTCTTCGAGTTTTAATTTAATTCACACGCTATGCTGAGATATGACACTCTGTTCGGCTCGGATTCCGACCCGAACGGATCCCCTTCTTCTTGTATTTCGCATTGGACTAGTGGGCCAATCTGCGTTACTGGGCTGTCGAGCCGGTCCGAACGGGGATACGAATAGTCACCTTGCTTTTATATAGGTCCAGCCTTCATTTTCGTTTCACTTTCTATTTATTCTATCGTTTTGCAAGTTCTATTCTGCAACTCCAGAATTCAAAAGAGAAAAACTTTCTACAATTCTCGTGCGAATCTCCAACTTATCCATCTTGGTAGGTTTAAATCCCTGATCGACTTCTTGATAACCGGTTTTAATTGAAATCTATGGTCAATTCGACCGATCTGGATGTGGTTTCCACGCTACAGCATCCACTTCCTTCGTTATTGTCGTTGGTGGCTTCGTTGCTACTTCGAGGCGTTGGGAGAGGGAGTTGTAGTTCGTTTGATCATGACTGGGGCGTTGGAGATGATATTGGGCCTAAAACTAAAGAAGAGGAAGAAGAAGGTCACAGGGAGTC
This sequence comes from Allium sativum, assembly GCA_030737875.1. Taxonomy (NCBI): domain Eukaryota; kingdom Viridiplantae; phylum Streptophyta; class Magnoliopsida; order Asparagales; family Amaryllidaceae; genus Allium; species Allium sativum. The sequence goes on along the minus strand of CM060910.1, from coordinate 897,506,973 downwards.
GGTTCGGGCGGTGGAGTATGGAAATTGGAGAAAGGGAAAAAGAAAAGAAGTCCAGAAGGTCGGATCGGGTCGGGGCAAGTAGTGAAAGGGAAAAAGAAAAGAAGTCCAGAAGGCCGGATCAGGTCGGAGCAAGTAGTTAAAGATGGAGGGAATGGAGCTCACCTAACCGGATCGGGTTGGACTGTAAGATAAAGGAGGAGAGGCATGACTACGTGATCCGACCCGAACCGTTAGGGGAATCTACTTCCGAGCAGATCCGATTTTGATTCCTGAGCTTCAATGTTTATCCGAGCCCAAGGCGAGGCTATGCCCCCGATCCGATCCCAATGAATGCGCTCGAACCGAACCGAAGGGCAGTCCATCTTAAGGGATAAAACTCGTTTAATTGGCCCAATCAACTCTTGGCATAATCTTTAACTTAATGGACAGTTAGGATAGTGCCTTACGAACATAACTGGACATCAAGAACTGCCTTGATCCTTATTACTTTGCCAAAATTTTGCATCGCACTTTCAAATATTAACTTTACACTTTCCGCATACACTGTTTACACTTTAGTTTGCACACATGCACGGGGGGATACGGGCTAATTTACTCTAACTTGTGCTATTGCTTCTTCAATAGTTTTGTGACCATGAGACCCAGACGCTCTTCTAGACTAGCTGAGAAGAAGGAGGCCCTGGAGACATCCAACAAAATTACTCTTGAGGACGTATCTCTCCCTCGGATCCAGAATGGAATGATGAGGGTTCAGACAACGAGGTAGGAAATCGCGAAAGCGATAATGTGTCTTCGGAGGGTGGAGTTTCCCTAGGTTGTGAAGAGGAAGGAGGGATTGGCGACGACCGAGCTCCTGATGAATTTGAATCGGCCGTCATATTGGAATCACCCCAAGACTCTGTTGAATCGACGATCGACAACGACAGACTTATCCGAATTTGTCTAAAATATGGGATACTAAAAAGGGACACCCTGGTGCCTTCGAGAACTGACCGTCCTCACAATCCTCCAGAAGGGTATATGGCAATTACTCGGTTGATGTGCCTGGTCGGTGCTATCCCTCCATTTTCTCCTTTCATCGTCGATTTTCTAAGACAAATGCGGATTGCCCCCATGCAGCAGCACCCTAATTCTTATGCTTACTTGTACACCTTATATGTAGCGTACCGTGAGATCTTAGGCATAGAGCTCACTTTTGATGACGTTCATTTCTTCTATAACTTCAAGCATCAGACTCGAGAGACTCCTTCTTTCTGTTACTTTGAGTCTGTCCCTAAGAGGAAAATAATTCCAGTGCCATTCAGTAGTAAAGCTGGGGATTCCAGACTGGAATGGTTTTATGTGAAGCGACAGCCAGGGTGTGCTAGGAGGTGGATGAAATCAAGTAAAGCACTGGTTTTCTAAATTTCGACTCTATACATTCAAGCCATCGCCTTAACTCGTTTTTCTTTTTGTTTGCAGTCGATAACCCAAAACAAATATCAGACCAATTTTTCTTTGACCGGATGCACCAGCTCCTAAATGGCGATCAAAAGTTTTTAACTATTGATGAAGTCCTTAAGGACGAATATCTTCATTTTCATGGGTTGCTATCTGTTACTCGTAGCACTGGTCATGGGACGGCTCCATACGTATATATTCCCCCAGTGGACGTAATCCCCGAAATGGGCGAGAGTTCGAGAGCTCCTACAGTGCCTCTTCAAGCTTCACCCTCTCCTTCTTCTACCCAAGATGATGAATTGGCTAACATGGCGGAAAAGCATCGCGAAGGGTATACTATTCCCGAGGATGCCATTTCTCCAGAAAAGTCAACGTCTTCCAAAGAGTCACCGATCGATGCTTCTGAGGGAGATGTCCCTAGTACTGATGACCCACTATTTCAGGGTTTGGGGGACCTCCCCTTACCTGAAACCATTTACACTTCAGAGGATTTTAGGAAGAATCCTTTAGTTTTCACTTCTTCCGAAGAGACTACTCCTGCTAAGGCCAAAGAGCCCGCCCGTACTAGTCTAGCTTCGGACTCGGGTTGGTTGGGGGGAAAAACACCACTTAGGACACACTTTACACAATAACATTACAACTCACTGCATCTTTCTCTTTGTGAAAATATTGATTCTGAATTTCATTTGTCTTATTGTGTAGGCACGATGTCCCGATCTTACTATGATATCAGGAAACTCCGCCGCAGCATGTCTAACCCACCCTATGATACTAAGTATGATCGCCGCGACGATCGCAGTAGGGAGGAGAGAAGGCCCTATGAACCCTATCGCTCTCGAACCTCGCGTTCTCGCTCTCCTGTCCGTATGTACCCAGAGAGATATAAAGGTTACCAAGGTCGTCGGGAAGAGGACAGGCCACAACCAAAAGACTCAACCTCTTCTCAAGAAAAGCGCAGCAGGGAGAGGAGTCCGCCAAAAGATACTGAGTCGCGAAGCAAACGCAAGGTCTCTGCCAAACGGCCTAGAACAGATAAAGAGGCTATTGAATCCTCCACGCACAGGGATACTGAGCTGACGATCCCCGCCCCTCCACCACTAGATGCTGAAACTGCAGTTAAGCGGGCGTATCTGGAGGAGCAATTTCCCGAACATTACTTCGAAAACTTGACTTTTTAACCTGCTCTTGAGCCTATTTCTTCAAGTTGGGCAGATGAGGCCAAAGCAAAGATAGATGCGATCGAGAGACAGTATTCTGAAATGTTCAAGTATTCACGCAACCTTTCCAGAATTATCCGTACTTTAATCACGAATGCTGACTCGATGCAAAAAACCGCTGAAGACGATGCAAAGGCCTTAAAGAATCTAGGAAAAGATTTGGAGGACACACAGGCCCAGGTTGCTGTTGCTCAGCGGGATGCTACTAGCTTCAAACAACAATTTGAAGATATGCAAAAACGTTACCATGATTTGCTTGAATCCCATACTCAAGAGCGTTCTGAGTTAAAAAAGCAAGCCGAAGATGCTAAGTTAGATGCTGCTAAAATGCGCCTTGCTTACGCTGACCTTGAACGGAAAAATGCCGAGTTAGCAAAGAGGGATGCTGAATTAGAAAAGAAAAATGCTGACTTGGCTTCTAAGCTAATGGAGGCGGAGAACAGAGCTGCCCTAGCGGAGGGTAACGTTGAATGTGCTATCAAATCCGCTGAGGAGGCCCACAAACAACTGTCATAGGCTGAGGGAGAGATTCAGGGTTTCGGCGAATTAATGATTGAATTCTTTGCGCATATCATCCGCCGCCGGAACATTTCTTGGATTAAAGATTATCCATCTGCTCTAGTCCAAGTATGGAGTCAGATCGTTGAGTAGGAGAAAGAGGAGCTCAAGGTTGATTCCATTGACGAGGACAAGCTGATGGAGAAATATTTAAGAGATGATGAGCCAGAACGCCTAGCTGAAGGGCGCCGCCTCATTGCTGCTGCTATGGACGAAGAGAGGCGGAGGACTAAGCAAAAGAACATTCCCGAGGCTGGTTCCTCTTCTACTGCCCCCGCAACTTCTGAAGTAGAGGGATATGATCCTGAAAACCCGGGGATCCCTCGAACAACTCTTTCATCCCCTATTCCCGAAACGGCATCGGAGACAGCAGTCACTCCAGCCGAGAAGTCTTCAGAAGGTATCTCTACATTTTCACCTCAATTCGTCAAGGCTATCCTACCTTTCGCCACATGATTGAGCAATCGATGAAAAACCCATTATTTTCTCCTGAGTTGATAACTGTTGCTTCTCACTCTGTAGATATTGAGCCGTCCGGAAAGACAGACGTGTCCCAGGGAACCACCTCTGGGGCGGAGCCTACGGAGAAGGCAAAAGGGGGAAAGGACAAGGCTGCTCCCACAGATTTGGGAGAAGGAAGCAAACCGTCTAAGGCTGACATTCCTCGTGATGACGAAATGATAGATGCCTTAAAGGATGATTGCGGCTATGGGGGACATGAGGAAGATCCGGAGGTGGCCATAGTCGGGGAGTCGAAAAGCGCTGATGATGTTACTTTAGCTGCACTGAAAGCTGACCAAGATAAACGCTTGCAGTTAAAAGCTGAAGACTTAGACCCTGAAAGCCTCAAGACCCTCGCAGTTGTGGATGCGGGATCAAGGTTAGTTGTTAAGCTTTCAACTAGATCTATTACAGAGGAACTCGCTAAAAAGTCTTCTCTTGATTCCAGCGCCCCGCCCTCCGGGAAGAAGTCAACCGATTCTAGCACGTCAGCTTCAGGAAAGAAAAAATCAAAGCGCATCTTGACGGAGGCCGAAAAAGAGGCGAAGGATGCGGAGAAAGCCGCCAAGAAGTCCAAGCCTCCTTCGAAGTCTAAATAGTGGGCTGTCTTATGTTATTTTAGCATTTGGTTGACTAATAATTGTTGCTATAAGGGTGGTCCTTGCACCTTCTTTTTGACTATTTTCCTGTTGCAAATTCATTTATTTGTAAATAAAAAAACAATTCATTTTCTGCAATGTCTGTTAGCTATTAGTTTTGCACTTATGTAAGAATGCATGTCTTACTATAGTTGTGTAATGGAGTTATGGTGGGGGGAAATATGGGTATACATATATGCCCCCAGTTAACCTCAAAAAACTATTCAAGACTTAATTAAGTAGACTGAATGTCCCCGATTTTTCGATGGGATTACATTCTCTGTGCCGTCAATGCTTGTCGTTTTTTCTAGCATTTTTTTATACTCTCCTGTCTTATACTCAGGTTAGAGTTCATACTGAGGCGGTCTCTTGTCTGGGTGCACCTTCACGCCTCAGAGGACGTCGTCTTCCCGTCCTTTATACTCTCTCTCAATTCTCGAGAGTTAGAGTTAAGAATGTCATCTTCCCATTCTTTTATGTCTTATCGCACAAATAGTCGTTTTGCTTTTTCTTACGTATAAACTGTTTTCGACCTTTCAGGTTTTAAATCATCTTATATTCCATAATCGCAATAGAATAGTAGATGAATGTATATATAATGCATGAAAGTAAATGACACACGATATTTTTATAGTGGTTCGGCTAAGTCGTAGCCTACATCCACTTTATATTTCTTTATTCATATCATCAGACTTTCCTAAGGCAAGTCGTGCCTTTTTACAGAGTTCATAAGAAAAATAGCAAAGAGTTCAACATTTCTAATCCAAATATCGCATCAAGTGTTGGGCATTCCATGCCCTAGGTACCTCTTCGCCATCTACGGTCGTTAACTTGAAGGTTCCTGTTTCAAGTTTCCGTTGGATGACAAAGGGTTCTTCCCACTTTGGACCAAGGTGAGGAAGGGATGGGAAAGACTCTCTTTAGCACCAAATCTCCTGGTTCAAAATTCCTAAGGCGAACTTTTTTATCGTAATAGCATGCCATCTGACGCCGATGTCTTACCGCGCGCAAATCTTCTTCGTCCCTTTTTTCTTCGATTTCATCAAGAGATTCGAGTAAGAGCGCCCAATTCGTCATCGGGTCATAATACGTCACCCGATGAGAAGGAACCTCAAACTCTACTGGAATTACTGCTTCTGAACCAAAAGAGAGAGAGAAAGGGGGTATGACCAGTAGCTGTCTTAAATGTTGTTCGATATGCCCACAAAGCTAAGGGCAATTCGTCAACCCATTTTGCCTTTGCGCGCTCTAACCGTTTCTTGAGGATGGATTTTATAACTTTGTTTATTGCTTCTACTTGCCCGTTCGACTGCGAATAGGCAACCGCAGTATATCGTTTGTCGATCTTATATTTCTGGCAGAAATTTCTGAATTCAGCACCATCGAACTGGGTTCCGTTATCAGTTATAATGGTCCTTGGGATCCCGAATCGGCATATAATATTTCTAACCACAAAACTTATCACCTTTCTTGCCGTGATCTTGGTTAGGGGCTCAGCTTCCACCCACTTCGTAAAATAGTCCACAGCGACTATTGCATATTTCGCTCCTCCTTTACCAATTGGTAGAACTCCGATGATATCAATGCCCCACATGGCAAAAGGCCAAGGACTCACCATCGATTTGAGATGGGTCGACGGTGCTCTGGGGACTTTGGCAAATCTCTGGCACTTATCGCAGCGTCGTGAATAATCAGCTGCATCTTTATTAATTGTGGGCCAGAAGTATCCATATCGCAATATCTTTTTCGCTAAAGTCTGACCTCCTGTATGATCTCCACACTCACCTTCATTTACTTCTCTTAATACACGTTTGATGTCGTTGTGTGCTATACATCGTAACAGGGGCATAGAAAATCCTTGTCTATAAAGAGTATCATCTTGAAGAATGTATCTGGTAGCCTTGCGAGCTACAGCCCGTCTCTCACTCTTCTTTGATGGGAGTGTCCCATTCTTAAGGAAGTTCTTAATTGGGGTCATCCACGACTCCTTCTCCGGTTCCGCTTCGAAAGCGAACTCAATTTCCATCGACTCAAAGCTTGGCGATTCCAACGTTTCAATTGGAATTGTTTCAGTTTCTTCCGGGTTGTCAGAACTAGCTAGCTTTGCCAGCCTGTCTGCCTTCTGGTTTTCGGCTCTTGGGATATGTGTTATGCTGTACCGTTCCAGGTTACTCAACAGCTTTTCCACTTTCCCGAGGTAGGCAATGAGTCGAGGTCCCCGAGCCACAAACTCCTTTCGCACTTGGCAAACTACGATTTTGGAGTCGCAGAATATGTCCAACGTTTTTATTCCGAGGTCTTTAGCAAGCTTCAAACCGGCAATCAGGGCTTCATATTCAGAATCATTGTTAGTCGCCGAAAATTCTAATCGTAGAGCGTAATAAAACGACCGTCCTTCAGGAGTGACTAAGACGATTCCAGCTCCGGACCTTCGGTCATTCTTGGCTCCATCAGTGTATAACTTCCATAGATCTAATTTTAACTCATCTTCGGACTTGACCACTTTTTCATCGATTATTTCCTCCTCTGGGATTGTGAAATCTGCTAAAAAGTCAGTAAGAGCCTGCCCCCTGATCGACCTCCGCGGCTGAAAATTTAAATCAAACCGACTTAATTCAATATTCCATTTGATCAATCGTCCCGATGCTTCGGGTCTCTGCAACACCTTCCTTAGAGGTTGGTCAGTGTATATGGTTATTGGGTGAGCTTGGAAATAGTGACGAAGTTTTCGGGAGGCGATTAGGAGGCTGTAAGCGAGCTTCTCAATCTTTGGGTAGTTGCGTTCTGCCGCTGCCAATTTCTTGCTTACATGATATACTGGTCTTTGCACTTTGCCTTCTTCTCGAACCAAGGCTGTGCTAACAGCGTGAGCCGAAACTGCCAAGTAAACAAATAACTCTTCGTGATCCACTGGCTTTGACAAAATCGGCGGTTTTTTTAGCAATTCCAATAAATTTCGAAAGGCCTCAACATAGTCCGGAGTCCACTCAAAGTTCTTCTTTCCCCTTTTAATCAAATCAAAAAATGGGACGCATTTGTCCGTGGCTTTGGAGATGAACGTACTCAACGTGGCTACTTTCCCTGCAAGACTTTGGACATCTTTAATCCTCCTCGGTTCTTCAATGTTTCTTATCGCTGCTATTTGGATGGGATTGATTTCAATCCCTCGGGAGCTCACAATGAAGCCTAGAAACTTTCCCGATGCCACTCCAAATGAACATTTCAAAGGATTCAACTTCATCTGATACTTTCGCAGGATACCATACATTTCTGCCAAGTCCTGCGTATGGATGGAGGACTGTTTTAATTTGACAAGCATATCATCCACATAAACTTCCATAGTCTTCCCTATTTGATTATAAAACATCCTGTTCACCAAGCGCTGATAAGTGGCTCCAGCGTTTTTAATCCGAACGGCATGACCACGTAACAGTATAACCCCAAATTTGTAATGAAGCTCGTGTGTTCTTGATCTGGCACGTGCATAGGAATTTGGTTGTACCCGGAATATGCGTCCATGAAAGAAAGAAGTTCGTGTCCCGCTGTCGAATCTACAAGCTGGTCAATCCTGGGAAGTGGGAAACTATCTTTCGGGCAAGCTTTGTTTAAATCTGAAAAATCAATGCAAGTCCGCCACTTTCCATTCGGCTTCTTTACTAAGACGGGATTCGATATCCAGTCGGGATATGTCGAATCTCTAATAAATCCATTCTGTTTCAGCTTCTCCACTTCTTCTTTCAGAGCGGCCGACCTCTCTGGGCCCAACATACGTCTCTTTTGCTTTACAGGCGGGTGTTTCGGGTTTACATTTAGTGAATGACTTATGATGGATGGTGATATCCCACACATGTCAGCGTGAGTCCAGGCAAACACGTCCAAGTTTGCCTTCAGGAAGTCAGTTAGTTCTTTGGCCCGACGTGGATCCAACTGGGATCCAATCTTCAAAACTCTTGTTGGATCAACTTCATCAATGGGAATGTCCACTGTCGCTTCATTAGGAGTTGCATTTCTAGTCTCTGGTTCCTCGTCTTTTTTGGGATCCAGGTCTTCAAGCGTTCCTTTGGGAAACTCCTTCGGGGCCGATCCCTCTAATTACTATGTCGAGCCCTCCTTTGGAGGAGGCGAGGCACCTTTACTCTCGATGTTAAGTCCCTTCATCAACATCTTTAATTCGGCAACATAGCAGGCCCGTCCAGAGACTTGATCTCCTCTCACTACTCCAGTTCCGGCTTCAGTTGGGAACTTAAGCAACGAACACCAAGGGGCGATGCAAGCCCTGAACTCAGCAAGGGCAGGCCTTCCCAAAAATGCATTATAAGGCAAATCTACGTCCAATACCACAAACAGAAGCATTCGTATTCTTCGGCGCTCTCCTTTCCCCAAGGTTACGGGCAATTCTATGTACCCCATTGGAGCTGTCGATGCTCCGTTGAAGCCTCGGATCCAACCTTCGCATGGCTTCAAATCTTCAGATTCAAGCTTCATCTGATCGAATGACTTTTTAAATAAAATATTAACAGAGCTTCCATTGTCTACTAACACCTTATGAACCAATGCCGGCCCAATGGTGGTGGTAATGACCAACGGATCGTCGGTGGGTGACTGGATCCCGGTATTATCTCTGCTATGGAATACCACGTCGTCAAACATTGTCTTCTATTGCTTTATGGGGGCGATATCTTCCAAATCATCACATTCATCCACATCTACGTGCTTAGCTGCATTTACATATTGATCCATTGCTCTAAAACTGTGGATCGCTTGGTGGGGTCCACCCACTATGGAGTTTATAACAATTCCCTTGCCTTTCTGCTGTGCTGTAGGCTTGGGAGAAGATTGGATCTGTTTTGGAGCCTGTTCTCCTTGCCCCCTGTTTCTCGGGGCAACCTTATATTCATCTAATTTCCCTTCGTGCAACAGCTTCTCAATCACGTCTCTCAAATGTCGAAATTCATTGGTTGAATGCCCATGAGTTCCATGAAACAAACAAAACTTTCCAGTTGCCATTTCTTTCTCCGTTGACTCGCGAGGTGGCGGTCTTTTATATTGCAAAACATTGTATGTATCCAAGTAAATGTTCTCCAGAGTGTCGTTCAACGGTGTATAATTCTCATAAGTCTGGAACCAGGGTCTTTTGTCAGGATCACTTCCCCTATTTCTATTTCTTCTGTTACCATTCGTGTTACGGTTGTTGTTGTCCCCGTTTCCATTATTGTTGTTTCCACTCTTGTTTCCCACATTCACCTAGAATTTTCCGGAACTTTCTCCAGACTGCTTCACGGCGACATTACTCTGAACATTTTATTTTGAAGCCGCTCCAGACTTTCTCTTTCGGTTTTCCCTGGCCTCCTCTCGTCTCAACTGAATATCGACCTTTTCATAAAATAACTCTCTCGTGGGAGGTGGCTTCCCAGAAAGGTAATCTCCAAACTCGGAGTCAGGATCGACTCCTTCCGTCAAAGCCATCAAGATGGTGGGCTCGTGCGGGTCACTAACCTCAGTCACAGCTAAGTTGAAACGGTCGAGGTATGACCTCAAAGACTCTCCCGGTGCCTGCTTAATTCTTGATAATTCAATAACACTTTTAGACTTTAGGGTATGGAGTCGGAACTGATTCATAAGACGTTCGCTCAATTCCCTATAATTCGATATCGAACGAGGGGGAAGTCGGGTAAACCATAGCAGCGCCACATCTTCTAAATAGATCGGGAATGCTTTACACTTCACTGCGTCAGGAGCAGCAGCAGCATTCATGAGCATGAGTATCGCATCAAATGCTGTCCCGGATCGGTTCTCCCATTGTACTTGTCCATCTACGGCAGAATGGCTTCGCTCAATGCCATAATCTTCATTGGTGTAGTTCCGGCTTTCGAACATAATCTGGCGTACCATCGCCCATACGTCAGTATTAGTCAGGGGCCGTTCAGGCTCCCTGGGCCTGGTATCCGGGTTCCTTCTGGGTTCTTGTTCAGGAGACGCCCTCCTTCTGATGTTTGGGTTTCCTCTGGGCTCCTGCTCAGGGGACACCCTTCTTCTTTGAGCTGCTTCTGCTCTGCTTCGTTCCCTACGCTCCCGGTCGATCTCGGGAGGAAGGGGCTGGAGCATCTGCCCCTGAGTGAGATTGGTAAGGTTAGGGTCTCTAGGTAATACATGGGATCCCTGCATCGGTAACAACATAGGCTCTCTCAAGCTTAGATCATTGGGTCCTAGTACTCGTGCAGCATCCTCGCGGGACCCCAAAGATTCGAACGTCAACTGCTTCAAATTCTGAGGTCGTTCGAGCGGCCTTCTTTCACGGGGCCGTTCTTCCTCGGAAGAAGAAGACTGATCCATTGGTGTGTGGCGAACTGGGGATGGGGTTCTTTGTCTACGGAGTTCGCTAATTTCCCTGATCATGAGTCTCATGTTTTCTTGCATCATGAGATTGGTGCGCTTGTGGATTTTCATAGCCTCCATAGTACTTTCAAGCATGTCAAGTAGGTGCGAGAAATCTCCTTGAGTAATAGGCGCGGACGGATTGACCTGATCATTGACCCTGGTGTCTGGAGTCGGAGCATTTGTGGGGGCTCGAGTAGAGGTTCCAACATCACCAAGTGTCGGGTCGGTTCGGAGATTTGCGATCAGGTCGGGTCGGAGCTGGGAGACCTGTTCGGGTCGGAGCTGGGAAGCCAAGTCGGGTCGGTGTAGCGCGAGTTGCTCGGGTCGGTTCAGGTTGGGGGAGTGCACTGCTTCAGATTCTCCTACCCGGATTGGATCGAAGCTCTCCCCTTGAGTGCAGTTCGGATTTCCTGTATCAGTTCGTTCCACTGCCGAGCTCTGCCCACGAGACCTTATCACAACCGCATTTTGCTGATCTTCACCAACTTCGTTCCCTCGACTAGTTTGAACTTCCTTTCCCTTTCCTTTGGCCATAGTTTTTCAACAATCAATCAACAAATATTCAGGAGTGTCGAAACTTGAGGATTAACTTCTTTGAACTCAACGGTCCAAAAAGTAGAACGATTATCCCGAAAAACAGAGAATTCAGATGTTCTCAGTGAAAGCACCAAAATGTTAGACCAAAAAGTGGTTCTAACACCCAAATTGACTAAAATCAAACTAAAATAAGATCAAAAGTAAAATGGAGACACATAATTTATAGTGGTTCGGTGTTGAAAAGCCTATGTCCACTTGTCAATCACTATTCTCGATGATAGAGTTGCAATTACAATGAGATATTCACTCAATTTCACTCACAACTCACATACATTCACTCAATTGTCTCAAAACAAATGTTGAAAGACGATTTGGATTATCCGGGAGTGCTGGAATTCAGTTTATGAAAGTGGTTGAACTCTCAAAGTGCCAAAAAGAAGATCCCTTTAATTGTCTCCAGGCAAGGTATTTATAGGTGAAAATTTGGTCAGAACCCGATCCGGATCGGAGCCACGTGTCTTCCATCCCGTCGTCCTCGGGTTCGGATGGATTCTAGTGCTGACAGCACATCATAGTAGTGGTCATCGTGGGTAGGAACTAGTCATAACCGCTCCGAATAATCAGGCGATCATGGGGGAAAGTGATGTGGAATATAAGTTCGGATCGGGGGAGCGTGCAGAAGGTGTTCGGATCGGGGCATCCGATCCGACCCGAATTAAGCTGAAACTAAGTTCTTATCCATTTCGCTCTGCTCCGTCCCAACCTGGTAGTAGCTCGCCGATCTGATTGATGATAACTCTCCGATCCGACTGGTGATAGCTCTCCGACCCGAATAGTAGGCAGAACTCCGATCTGAATAGCAGGGTCTCTTCAATCCAAATAGTAGCTGCTCTCCGATCCGAACAGCAATATTTCTCTGATCCGAACAGCAACATCTCTCCGATCCGATCCGCTATGATGCTTTCTAAGCTCTTCAACGCTTTACATCTCGACTTTGTGTTGCCCAGTTCACAAAGTGGGCTAACAATCCCCATACAATCCACAGGCAACCTAATCCTAACAGGCTCCTAAACTTTACCAGATTCTAGATGTACCCTAACTACTACCCTAATCGATCGACTCCCTACTCCTAAATACCCTATGTCGGCCCCACAGTTGGAGGTATCACTTCCTAAAGTGGCAACCCTTTGTTGATGTGTACAACCATATCTACTGGAGTCACAGTCGTCTTATCCCCCTCTATCCGGACCGTGCACGCATATGGCCCCGGTGGTTTGCGCTGTCCACACCATCCTCCACATTTGGACCTCTTACAATCATCCCACTAAGCATGTCCCAACTCCGACTTATGGCGGAGTACTCGTCTAAAACTATTCGATGGGTTACTGACTAAAACGGGTCCCCCGCACAAGATGATACAAGCTCTCCCCCTTGTCTTGTATCCCCATTAGAATTTCCATGGGTAATGCTTACCTAACGGTGTCTTTAACTATATAACTTCATCATTTTCATAGGTTATACTTTTCTAACGGTGTCTTTAATTACATAACCCCAATAGGTTAAGTTTGTGGGCCTATATATATATAAATATTACCCACCCGAGCCAGATATACTTAAACTTCCACTGTTTCAACCAAGTTTACTTAATCCCTATTCTAGTTCATGTTCATACAATCCCTATAGATTCAACTAGGTTAAGTATTCCAATTCATTACCATGTCCATTTATGGTTATAATGTGGTAAACCCCTCACATTAAGCCTACCACTTGTGGATGCTGGATATGTCAGTCGGTTCAGGGAAGACTTCTTCCGTAAGTCGGGCTTAACCTCATGTCTTAGCACGTCTCGTATTTGTGCACCTAGACCCCTCACATTAGATTCACCACTTGTGGTCACTGGATATCCGGGCGGTTCTGGGAAGACTTCCACTATAAGTGTAATCTAACCTCGTGTCTAGGCGTTGTGATATACACGTAAATGTGTATATTTTATCCGCATATTTATCTTATTTTATCATTTAAATAATTGATACTGTGTAGTTATAGTTGTGTTTACAGATTATTTTTGAAGAATGGATTAACGCTCTTAATTATTAAAAAGCTTGAAGAATTTGTGCAAGAAGAGTGTTGAATTTTAGAGCTGGATTAAAGCTTGAAGACCTGAAGAAAAGTTGCTATTCAATCGCCTTCTGCTGCATATTTTAAAGACAAGATTCAATGCTTTTTCCATAATGATCACTTGGAGTTGTTATTCATTCCCAAGGCAATTGGAGTTGAAGCCCGAAACCTATTTTCCATGACATATGCATGCATTCACATTGGTCTAGTTGCTAATTGGGCTAAGTTATTTGTCCCATATCATGTAATTTGCAAGGCTTCTCATTCATGCGCTGCACGCGTTCACACCGAGCTATTTGATTTATGTGCTATTTTGGAAAAGGTGTTTTGTCCCACATTGTGGAGTTTGCCAAGTAGTATTTGTCATATCAGCTATAAATACATTGTATCTCATTCATTGTAAAACACATTGGGTTTTATTCTGTAATTCTCTTCTTGGAATAAAATCATTCTTCCTCTGTTCTATTTAGTTTTAGTTTTATTTATCTTCATGTTATTTAGTTTCTTCTTCTCTTCTTCTTTAGCTATATCTAGCTAATCCCCTTTGATTAGGGGGTGATGACGCTAATAGATATGATTCAACATGAATCACATAGCCAAAAGATGAGGACTTTATACATGTAGATCTGGTTTTGAATCAAGGGTTAGATCTGAACCTTCATATTCTGTGTCGTTTAAGAGCTACGCTCCTTCGCAGGGTATATTCGTGTTCGATCTAACAATTATCAGATTTAGATCTAATTTTAGGGTTTTAGAAATTAATTAGTGAATCTGTCCTGATAGCCTATGGTTGTTTAAGAGCTCAGCTCCTGCATAGGCTATGCTTGTCGTTATTTACTTATTTGTTTCTAAGAACCTAATTATTGTTGATTCATGTTTGTGACAGAAACATGAATTAGACCTATATTTATTTGTTGGCTATTGATGGGTATGAATCCAATCTATGTCATTATCCCCTAATTGCTTTCTCTTATTATATAAATCTCTTTTTATTTGCTGTTACTTTCTGTATTTTAAATCAATCAAAATCCTGGAATACCTTGATTGGATTTATTAATTAAAATATTTTTGGTCCCAGAGTTCGACACCCTTTAAAACAATCCTTGTTGTTTAGAAAAGTCGAACGGATTTTACAGTTGTTTACAGCTGTTTAATTTGTTCGCAAACAAATTTTGGCGCCATTGCCGGGGACCAAAATACTTTAAATCCGTAGATCCTTCGGGTTATAATTTTTTCTATATATAAAAAAAAGCACAAAAAAAATATTTTTATTTTATTTTTCCCTTTTGTTTTCTAGCATAGATAAAAAAAATCTTGTTAGTTGAGTTGGTATTTGTTAGATCTAAATTTGGACCCAACACCCAAATTGTTCTGATTCGTAAAGAATTATATCTGGAGATTGAAGAAAAAGCAGAAAACACACAGAATTTATAGTGGTTCGGCGTTAACGAGCCTACGTCCACTTTATATGTTATCGATTATACTTTGAATGCTAGTACAATCAATGATTTCTCTCAAACTCACTTTTACTGTTGTAATTTCTCTCAGTAATCTCATAACAAAAATGACAAGAAAAAGTGGTATGACAGTAATGGCGGAATCAGTGCTCAATACTGCAAAAAGATCCCAAAAAATGCCAAGCTCTGGGCTATTTATAGCTGATTTTGTCAGGCGGATCGCGGTCACACGTGGCACAGATCCCGAAAATATCGGATCGTATCGCAGCTTGATGAAGAATTAGTCAAATTAGCCATTGTGGACAGGTGTCGCGATCCCTTTAAATATCGGATCGAGCAAGGGGGAGGAATTGGTCAAAATGACAGTTGGGGACACGTTTCGCTGGATTCGTGCATCTCGAATCGCCGAAGACTAGCTCGTGCTTGAACAGGTCAGAGGCTTCGCTGAGCATCGGGGAATTGGATCGGTCTGTGCTGGGTAGTAGTGTATGTACGGATCGAGTCGTGTAGAAGTAGTTGGATCGCTGATGCAATAGGGGCGATCCGATAGGGGGCGATCCGATGAGGGGCGATCTGATGGTGCGATCTGATCCTTCAAGGACTTAAGGAACGCAGTTTCATACTTTCTTCTTGTGAGTGAACCTTGGTGGCTCGGTCAAAAAGCTAGCCAAATTTTTTGCCCCCTCGAAGTATGTTTTATCGATGATGGAACATGCTTCGAAACTATAGAAACGTCCTTTCATAAAGAGATGCAAATCAGTGGTAGCGTCTATCCGAAAGGCCATATCATTTGCGGAAAGTTGTCTCTTTGCTCGCCATAAATATCGGATAAATCTTTAATAGTTTCCCTGTTTATTGGACAATTCTTTTCTAGGATCTTTTAGAGTCTTCATCGTCGAATCTACCAGGTGCATTTTCGAATTTTCTATGATCATTTCTGAATTTTCATTCCTGTCAGTCATTTATCGGTTCGGATCGCATGTGCGAGTCACGGTCCGTTAGCAAGTTGTTCGTCTCGTCCTTTGGTGAGCATTTGGGCCTCTTCACGGAACGAGACGGGCTTCTCTTCGAGGCGTGGTGGGCTTTTGGTTCGTGGCCCGCCTATTTTCATGGATCGAATAAGACAAAAAGGGGGAGACTAACGATCGCCCCTTTGTCTATATAAATCGATACTCACCCTCATTCTTCTCCTCTTCTTTCTTCTTTCGCAGCCGCCGCCAATTTTCTTGAGAGAAAACCCTAACTTTGATTTCCCAATCTCCAACCGATTTCAAACTTTAAGAAGGTAATTAAACAGCTTTTCTTTAGTTTCTATCGTGTTCACACTGGTTTAGAGAGTGGAGACAGCGGAGTTTTGTTGGATTTGATGATAGTAATCGCGAGCGTGCCTGGTGCGATTCCATGGATTTAAGGATGAAGAGGAGAGTTGAGGAAGAAGAAGGAAGGGATGACCAGGTCGGTTCGTGGGCGAGGCCTGAGTTCGAAGCGATGGTGAGGCGAGGGGAGAGGGAACATAATTGGAATGTTGATTTGGCTAGTGGATCGGATCGCGGAAACGGCAAGGCCACGGTTCGTGGGGAACTAGACGCGAGTGTCAGATCGTGGAGATACTGGAGCTTCAGGTCGTGGAGGATGGGGGCGATGCGGATCGCCAAGATACCATCGCGATCCGTCTGGATGAATTGGTGCGCTTCACGATTCGAAGCCTTTCCATGATCTAGTACCCTTCCGCGTACCGAGTCCTTCATCATGATCCGTCCACATGTCACGATCCGAACCTGCCCTGCGATCCGACTGACGAACGATCTGATGCACATGCTGACTAAATAATATGATGCAACTCTAACAAATCGATGAACAGTTAGGTTAGAGCCCTTGAGACGAACATTCCGGATTGAACACATGCATAATCTACCAATTGAACAATGACCAATGTCTCGATGATTTTTTTGACCTTTGTACCTTTCTTTAATGCACGCACAAGCACACACTGGAACTTGCACACACAGGGGGATGGGTAGTTTTAATCTTAATTCTCATGTTTACTCGCCTAAACAATAATGTCGGATAATCACTCCTCTTCAAGATCCAACACAGAGACAGACCCCGAGGTGTCTGAGACCATAACCTTGAGGTCCCTCCAATTAACCCAGGGGGTGAGGATTCTGGATCCGAGTATGAGGCAAAGAAATCAGATCCATCTGAAAATACCTCACTGGATAAGGAGTCTGAAGTAGACGGGCGAGCTCCCGACGAGATGCCTGATGCACTTGGGATAGAGAAATTTAATGATTCTTTAGCCTCCAAACTCGACGACATAAAGCTTAAAAGAATTTGCCTGAGACATGGGATCCCCTGGGATGATGTGAGGACACCCGGTAGCGAAGATAGACCTCACCTAGCTCCGGAAGGATATATGACAATCAGCCGGCTCATGTGCTGGGTAGGAGCTATTCCTCCTTTTCCTCCAATCGTGATTGAGACCTTAAAACGATTGGGTATTGCTCCGATGCAGCTTCATCCTAATGCCTACGCGGCTCTATACACTCTATATATCGCATATGCGGAGATCCTGCATACCGAGCTCACATTTAAAGATTTAAAATTCTTTTATCTTTTCAAGAATCGCTCCTCAGCAACCCCAAATTTCACTTTCTTCGAATCGATAGCGAATAGGAAGGTTCTGTATGACGGATACAGCAATATAGGGGATCCCAAGTCTGATTGGTTCTATATAAAGAGACAGGCTGGGTGCTCAAGAAGATGGCTTAAATCAAGTAAACTTTAATCTTTTGACTGAATATCTTGCTTAAGAAATCGAAGCATTAACATCCCCCCTTCTTTTTTGTTTTAAGCAGATCACGTTTTTCCCAAGACGGAAGGCTTGGTATACAATAATCGATTGTCTATTCTTCTACAAAGCAGATCCGATTTTCTAAGGATCAAGAAGTGCATCACTGATGAGAATCTTCATAAGCATCGCCTTCTGGATATAAGGTTTGGACTCGGTGCAGGCGGCAAACCTTACAAATACGTGCCCCCAACGGAGGGAGAGGGAACATCACGGGCAACAGAAACAACTAAATTCCGTAAGAGTCCTTCCCCGATAATCATCCAAGACGACGAGGACCTGAACATATATAGAGGAGATGAGGCCCGTAGTGACAAGTCCAAGGAAATCCTAGTTTCTCCGGGGGGTTTCCCCTCAAGGACTTCTCTTCCGACCGAACCTGCTGCTCCCGATGATTTGACAGAAGAACAACTATTTAAAGAGCTGAGCAAAATTCCTTTGCCCGATGATGTATACACAGAGGGGGACTTTGAAGGGGAGCCATTTTTTCCTGCTTCTGAGGAGACCACCGTTCCAATTGGAGGACAAGAAACTACTCAGATGAGCCTGACTTCAGGCCCGGGTCTGTTAGGGGGAATTATATGGGATGCACAAATCACACGCATTACCTGACCCCACACTTTTATATCAACAGTATCCAAGGTTTTAATATGCTCTTTTCTCCTTTGCAGGAAAGATGTCTCGCAGGCAATCTTATTCTTATCGCTCTCTTCGTGAAGGCACACCCAGTCTTCATCCGAATCCCGAGCGCTCTCGCGGCCTTTCTCACAAGCCTATTTCTTCGCAGTCCCGGTCTCCACCAAAATCAACCTCTGGCAAGCCTCCCAGTTATTCGGTACCACCTACAGGGGGAAAACAATTTCCTAAAGAGCTAACTCCTCCGAAGAGTGCACCCTCTCATAGCAGGTCATCAAAAAGACACTACGAGCCCAAGGATAAAAGCAAGGACCCAATCAAGGATTCTGAGAAGGAGAGTAGTGACGTTGTCCCTTCCAGCCAGCAAGATTTGGTTGCCCCCGGGTCACGAGATTACATCCATGGTCCCGAGACTCAAGCTAGGCTGGAAAAGTTGCGGGAACAATTCCCCAACATCTTTTTCGAAAGGATGACGTTATTTCCAGCCTTGGAACCAGTCCCTAGGAACTGGGATAATGAAGTCGTCGGGCACATTCGCCATGTAGCCAGGCAGTATGAAGTGATGAAGAAACATGCGGTTAATCTTTCAGAGATCATCCGAACGCTTGAGATGGAAGCACATAGATCCAGGGTGAAGATAGATAACAATGAGAGGGCTAGGACAAAAATGGAGAAGGACTTGGAAGACGCTCAATCCCAACTTGCCTTAGCGCGGAGAGAGGCTGAAAATTATAAGACTGAATCGGAGAATGCTAAGAAACGCTTTCATTCTGAACTTGACTCAAATAGTCAAGAGAAAATGGCCTTAAAGAAGGAGGTAGAAGATCTTAAAATGGCCAACATTGAGTTGAAGACGGCACAGGGCCATTTCGAAGCCGAGAGAGCTGCTTGGGAGGAAGAAAAAGCAAGTCTAAGAGAAAGTCTAGCTTTGGCTGAAGCGGAGAAGGTAATTTTAAATGATCAAGTTGCGGATGCGGAGAGGCGCGCGGCTCTCGCCGAAAAGAATGTAGAAAGTGCTATTGAGATGGCTACTGCTTCTAACAACAAACTCCTCGAGAGAGAAAAGGATATCGAAGGGTTTGAAGAGATGATATTTGACTTCCTCGGCCAAGTCCTTAAAACCCGTAACATCACGTGGATCCCGGACTACCACGTCACTTTAGCCAACTTATGGGATGCCATCATCGAGGGTGAGAAGCAGAGATTAAGAGTTGAAGAGATCGACGAAGATGAGCTGATGAAGACCATCCTGAGGGACAACGAGCCCGAGGATCTGGCAGAAGGCCGTCGTCTAATTCAAGAAGAAATTGAGAAGGAGAGGGCCTTGTCTAAGGGCAGAAACAATATTGACGAAGGTTCGAGCTCTGCTGTAGAGCCCAAGGTCTCCGTAGTTGAGGAATACCATCCTGATGATCCATTAATTCCTTTGGGCCTAACTCCTGTGGTTGTCGGAGCTTCTGCAGCTAGCCTAGATGGAGGATCAGCGGAAGGTATCTCCCTTTTTTCCCCACAATTTGTCAAAGCAATTGTGAATTGTCGTCGTCTGGTAGAGCAACTAATCGAATTAATAACATGTGTTCCCTGTAATATAGGTGGTGAGCCCGTCGACAAGGATGTCGAGAAATGGACAGAGGCGGTGAAGATTGTCGTCCCGCCTAGCGCCGGTGTTGATTTACCGAAGCAGGCTGCAACAGTAGAGAAAGCCGTCCTGGCACCCAGTGCCGATGCTCTCAAAGATGATGAAACCATCGAGGCCTTGAAAGATATGGACGGGCGCCATGTAGAGGATGACGATGAAACTTTGGCTAACAGAAAAGCTAGGCAGGAAAAGCAGCTGGCTTTAAAGAAGGTGGGACGAGAGCCTTTGAACATAGCCCCTATCTCGGAGTTTAATCCCAAAACTGGGATGGTTTTGAAACTCCAGCCCAAATCCATCAGCAAACAACTTTATTTTGCGAACCCTGATGATTTCACAGCTTCTCTCACTGATAAAAGAAAGAGAAAGGAGGTGGAGGAGGAGTCTTCTAATGAGTCGGACGTTCCTCTTATAGACAAGAGGAAAAGAAAGAAGGGTGATCAATCCGAAACTGACAAGGCGAAGCTGGATAAGCAGAAACAGGAGAAAAAGTCCAAGCGTAAATAGGATACTGTCGCTTGTCTATATTTTGTCTTTAGGCTTCCCACTGGCCAGGAAATGTAATTATGAGACTGGCCCTCATTTTGTTTTTTAGGTTGTTTTTTACTTTGTAGGCTTGCAGTTTATAAATGAAAGTTTATCTCTTTTGCATCATCGTGTACCTGCATTTAATAAACTTTTCATGCTTAGTCATAGACCATCTGATTATAACTACAAATCAGTCAAGCAACAGAAAGAAAAATTTAAAAATTTCCGTGCTGCATCAAAGTTCATGTGTATATGTATATATGTATATGCCCCCAATAAATCGTTAACGTAGCGCCTGACTAGGGCTTACTAAGGATTGATTAACGTTATCTGCACGTTGCCCCCTATTTTTGAATATGGGGGGGACTTAGAAAATTTGGCAAGATAACTGTCCTTATGGTGCTGAGTTTCCGGCACCTTTCTCAGTGCTTAACCATAAACTCTCTTATACTCTCCTGACGGTCGCCAAGGTTAGAGTTTGAATTCAGCAGGGCAAGAGCTCTTTCTCAGCGCTCAATCGGAGACGCTTTTATACTCTCTCTCTGCTCTGGAGAGTTAGAGTTCGAGTTCAGTAGTTCAATCACTCCCTGATCCTTCAGTGGGGCAAGAGCTCTTTCTCAGTGCTCAATCAGAGACGCTTTTATACTCTCTCTGCTCTGGAGCGTTAGAGTTCAAGCTCAGTAGTTCAATCGCTCCCCGATCCTTCAGCGGGGCAAGAGCTCTTTCTCAGTGCTCAATCGGAGACACTTTTATACTCTCTCTGCTCTGGAGAGTTAGAGTTCGAGCTCAGCAGTTAAATAGCTCCCCGATCCTTCAGCGGGGCAAGAGCTCTTTCTCAGCGCTCAATCGGAGATGCTTTTATACTCTCCTGGCAGTTGCCGAGGTTAGATTTCCATCAAGGCGGCTCCGATCATTGTACACCGCCATGACTTACGGACATCGCCTTCATGTCCGTTATGCTCTCTCTCGGCTCTGGAGAGTTAGAGCGCTATCAATGATATGATTTACTTTATCGCACCCTCAGAGTTTTGACTGGTGATTGCATTCCATTCTGATGGAAGGCACCTATAATTATACGCTTCTGAGATCGTTGCATGATTCACAGCAATTTCCATAAAAATAGAAAGGCAGATAAATAATAGTGCAATAAAGGTAAACGACACACAATATTTTTATAGTGGTTCGGTCGAATCATGACCTACGTCCACTTTATAATTTTTTGCTTTAAGAAATTGGACTATTCTAGGCAAGTCGTGCCTTGTACATGATTCTTAACAAAGCAAAAGAACAGATATGACATCTTTACGTTAGGTACGGCCGTAAATGTTGGGCATTCCACACTCTGGGGATTTCCTTTCCATCTACGGTTGCTAGCTTGAAGGTTCCATTATCAAGCTTGCACAAAATGGAGTACGGTCCTTCCCACTTCGCACCCATATGAGTTGGGGCTGGAAAGACACGGTTCAGAACCAAGTCTCCGGGTTCCAAGGTTCGGGCGCGAACCTTTTTGTTGTAGTATCGGGCGACCTGTTGTTTG
The DNA here is from genome assembly GCA_030737875.1 of Allium sativum. Classification (NCBI taxonomy): domain Eukaryota; kingdom Viridiplantae; phylum Streptophyta; class Magnoliopsida; order Asparagales; family Amaryllidaceae; genus Allium; species Allium sativum. The sequence goes on along the minus strand of CM060910.1, from coordinate 897,484,941 downwards.
CATCTCAGGGCACGCAGGTCTGCTTCGTCCCTCTTTTCTTCGATTATATCCAGGGATTCGAGGAGCAATTCGTTATTGGTCATCGGATCGTAATAAGTCACTCGGTGAGAAGGTACTTTTATCTCAACCGGGATGACTGCTTCTGCTCCAAAAGCAAGAGAGAAGGAGGTATGTCCTGTTGCCGATTTATACGTTGTCCTGTAGGCCCATAGTGCAAAAGGTAATTCATCAGCCCACATGGCTCTGGCCCGCTTAAGTCTTCTTTTCAGAATGGACTTAATCACTTTATTCGCCGCTTCGACTTGTCCGTTCGATTGCGGGTGCGCCACAGAGGTGTACCGTTTCTCAATGTGGTATTTCTGGCAGAAGTCTCTGAATTCAGTGCTATCGAACTGAGTTCCGTTATCAGTTATAATAATCTTTGGAATCCCAAATCGACAAATGATGTTTCTAACGACAAAATTGATCACTCGTTTGGTTGTGATTGTAGTCAGTGGCTCAGCCTCGACCCACTTAGTGAAATAATCTACAGCTACAATAGCGAACTTCGCTCCGCCCCTAGCTATGGGGAGACTTCCGATGATATCAATTCCCCACATAGCGAAAGGCCATGGGCTCGTCATTGTTTTTAACTGATTAGGAGGTGCTCTAGGTATCTTTGAAAATCTCTTGCACGCATCACACCGTCGTGCGTATTTCGCCGCATCCTTGTTTATGGTAGGCCAGAAATAACCATGCCGCAACACCTTTTTTGCCAATGTTTGCCCTCTAGTGTGATCGACGCATTCACCTTCATGTACCTCCTGCAGCACACGCTTGATGTCGTCATGAGCTATACACCGGAGAAGAGGCATTGAAAATCCCTGTCTGTAAAGGACTCCGCCTTGTAGAACATATCGGGCAGCTTTATGAATTACTTTACGCCTCTCGCTTTTCTTGGTCGGAAGCGTTCCATTCATCAAGAAATTCTTTAGACGGGTCATCCATGACTCCATTTCTGGTTCCATCTCTAGTACCGAATCAATTTCCATCTGAACTATACTAGGAGACCGAAGTACTTCAACGGGGGCTAGCCCGGTCTCTTCAGGATCGTCAGAACTAGCCATCTTTGCCAACTTATCCGCCTGCTGATTCTCTGACCGTGGAATGTGAGATATGCTGTAATGATCGAAGCCGTTCAGCAACTCCTTCACTTTCTTCAAGTATAAAATCAATCTTGCACTTTTGGCTTTGAATTTCCCAGTAATCTGGTTCACGATTAACTTGGAGCCACAAAATATGTCCAGCTTTGTGATTTCCAACTCCTTTGCGATCCTTAGCCCGGCTATCAGGGCTTCATATTCGGAGTCGTTGTTAGTGGCGTGAAACTCCATCCGGATAGCATAGGATATCAACCGTTTCTCGGGAGTTTCAAGCACTATTCCAGCGCCGGATCTCTTGTCATTCCTAGCGCCATCAGTATACAGTCTCCAGGCACTGGGGTCGAGAAGTAATTTTGAGGGGTCAACTTCTTCGTTTGTACTATCGTCCTCTGTGACAGTAAACTCTGCTATGAAGTCGGCTATCGCTTGCCTCCGTATTGACCGCCAGGGTTGAAAGTTCAGATCAAATTGACTCAACTCAATGTTCCACTTGAGTAGCCTTCCAGACGCTTCTGGTCTTTGTAGAACTTGTTTGAGTGGATGATCAGTGTATACGGTAATGGGATGAGCCTGAAAATAATGTCGAAGCTTTCTAGAGGCGATCAGCAAACTATACACCAACTTTTCTATCCTTGGATAATTACGCTCTACTGCCGTCAATTTTTTGCTCACGTAATACACAGGTCTTTGAACTTTATCTTCTTCTCTTACCAACGCTGAGCTGATCGCGTGGGACGATACTGCCAAGTACACGAATAAGTCCTCGTGATCCAATGGCTTAGATAATATCGGAGGTTTCTCCAGGTGTCTCAGCAAGTTCTGAAACGCTTCTACGCAGTCGGGCGTCCATTTGAAGTGGCGTTTTCCTCGCTTTATCAATTCGAAGAATGGGATGCATTTGTCCGCAGCCCTGGAGATAAATCTGCTTAGTGCGGCTACTTTCCCTGCAAGGCTTTGCACATCTTTAATCTACCTAGGTTCCTGAATGTCTCTGATTGCTGCGATCTAGTCTGGATTAATCTCAATCCCACGAGAACTGACGATGAATCCCAAGAATTTTCCTGAGGCGACCCCGAATGAACATTTTGTTGGGTTGAGTTTCATCCCGTACTTTCGAAGAATGCTGAACATCTCTGCCAGGTCTGTAGTGTGATTGGAGGATTGCCTGGATTTAACCAACATGTCGTTGATGTATACTTCTATTGTTTTGCCAATCTGGTTATAGAACATTCTGTTCACCCACCGTTGATATGTAGCGCCTGCGTTCTTCAAGCCAAAGGGCATTACTACATAACAATATAATCCCAGATCCGCAATAAAGCTAGTGTGTTCTTGATCTGGAACGTGCATTGGAATCTGGTTATATCCTGAATAAGCATCCATAAAGGAGAGAAGTTCGAGGACCGCCGTTGAGTCCACCAACTGATCGATCCGTCGTAACGGAAAACTGTCTTTTTGGCAGGCTTTATTCAAATCCGAGAAATCGATACATGTTCGCCACTTCCCGTTGGCCTTCTTTACCAGGACTGGATTTGAAATCCAGTCTGCATAGATTGAGTCTCTGATAAATCCATTACTTTTTAGCTTTCCAACTTCTTCTTTCAAGGCAGCGGACCTCTCTGGACCCAGCATTCGCCTTTTTTGTTTCACCGGATGATGTTTAGGGTTAATGCTTAATGAATGGCTCATGATTGATGGAGATATCCCGCACATGTCTGCGTGGGTCCAAGCAAATACATCCAAATTATTTTTTTAAGAAATTCGTCAGTTCTTTAGCTACATTCAGATTTAATTGGGATCCAATCTTAAGGACCTTTTCTGGGTCACTATCATCGATCGGTACATCCACAGTTGTCTCGTTGGGAGTCGCCATTCTGCCCCCAGGTTCTTTGTCCTCTCTGGGATCTATATCCTCGGGCAACTCTCTGGGCGACTCTCCTACGGTTATCCTCTTTAATTGCTATAAGATCCCCACCCTTGTGGGGGGAGAAGCGCCCTTGGTTTCTATGTCCCCTCCATTGCGGAGTAGTTTTAGCTCTGCAACATAACACGCTCGTGCGGCAACCTGATCTCCTCTGACAATACCAACACCAGCTTCCGTAAGAAATTTCAATAACAGGCACCAGTGGGCTATACAGGCTCTAAACTTTGCGAGGGCCGGTCAGCCCAAGAAGGCATTATAGGGTGATTCAATATTCAAAACCACGAAGGGAAGGATTCTCACTCTCTGGCGTTCTCCTTCCCCAAGCGTAACTGGTAGCTCTACATAACCAATTGGAGCGGTGGATGCTCCGTTAAATCCGCGGATCCATCCTTGACAGGGCTTCAAGTCTTTTATCTCGAGGTTCACTGATCGAATGTCTTTTTGAAAAGAATGTTGACGGAACTCCCGTTATCCACCAAAACTTTATGAACAGTGGCCGGGCCAATAGGTACTATGATTACAAATGGATCTTCAGTCGGAGCATGAACTCCAATGCTTTCTCGTTCACGGAAAACGACATCGTCGGACATCATCTTTTGTTGCTTTACCGGGACGTCGTTCTCAGGGTTGCTACACTCCCCTACCTCAAGGTGTTGCTTGGCTGCATTGACATATTGATCCAATGCCTTAGAACCGTGTCCGGCGAGATAAAGCCCTCCGATTACGGTATTGATAACAAGGTCCTTTCCCTTTTGCTGGGCAGTTGGCCTGACAGCAGGTTGATTCTGGTTCTGATTTGGGGCCTGTACGGCTTGCCCCCTATCTCTGGGTGTCACTCTGTATTCATCCAATTTTCCTTCTCGGAGGAGCCTCTCGACTACATCTCTTAGGTGACGACATTCATTTGTCAAATGGCCATGAATCTGATGAAAGAGACAAAACTTCCCTGTTTCACGTTCTTTCTCCGTCGACTCTCTGGGAGGAGGCCTTTTATTTTGGAGGACGTTGTACGAATCCATGAAGATATTTTCCAAAGTATCGTTTATTGGCGTATAACTCTCAAAAGACCTGGGACGAGTCCTTCTCTGGGAGTCGTTCCCTCGATTCCTCTTCCGGTTGTTGCCATTACTGTTATTATTATTGTTTCCTGACTGACGACCACCCTGATTCCAATTTCCAACATTAACCTCGACCTTCCCCGAGCTGTCTCCTGTATGCTTAATGGCGACATTACTCTGGATTTCCTCTTTATCGGCCGTTTTTGCCTTTCGATTTGCATATACTTCCTCCCGGCGTAAGTGCACGTTAGCTTTTTCGTAGAATAACTCTCTAGAATGGGGTGGCTTGCCGGCCAGATATCTCCCAAATTCGGTGTCTTTATCTACCCTATCAATTAGGGCCGCCACAACAGTTGGCTCATGGGGATCTTTAACTTCAGCAGCGGCCAGGTTGAAACGGTCTAGATACACCCTCAAACTCTCGCCTGGTCGTTGCTTAACAAGGAATAAGTCAATCACACTCTTCGTCTTTTGTGCATAGTTGCGGAACTGTTCCACGAACCTTTCACTCATCTCCCTGAAGCTGGAAATTGATCTTGCTGGTAAGTGAGTAAACTATAATAATGCTACATCCTCCAAGAATATGGGAAATGCTTTGCACTTGACAGCGTCAGAAGCTGCGGTAGCGGTCATTGACCAAGAATATCTCATCAAATGCTGGACGGGATCAGATCTCCCCGTGTAACGATTCATCTGCGGCATGTTGAAGCGCCTCGGGAACATTGCATCTAAAATGTCGTCAGTGAAAGGGGTGTGACTGCGGTCGATTCCCCAATCTTCATTCCGTTGTCCACGGCTATCCGCCAGAATTTGGTGGATCATGGCTGCAACATTTGCACTTGTTAGCGGAGGCTCGGGGTCAGCGCTTCTTGCTCGGTGGGGTTCTCTAATCTCTCTTCCAGGAGCGGTCACGAAATCCGGGGCTCGGATTGGGCTTCGCTGCCCCCTGTTACCATGAGCATTTGCACGGTGACGGGGCTGAGGTAATCTGTTCTGTGCAGGGCTGTCCACACCTCGAACTCTGGGAGTTGTGGCGCGATCATTCGTATTGTGGTTTGAGGGCCCCGCACCCAGTGTCTCTTCTTCCCACGATGGCAGGGTCCCAAATCGAAGCTGCTCTATGTTTTCAGGCCTCTCATATGGTCGCCGCAGAGGTCTTGGCGATTCTTCTGACGAAGAAGAGTATTCTGGGGTGAGCGGACGAACTGGGGGCGTCCTTTGCCTTGCGAGATCATTAAGCCTTCTATCCATAGCAGTCAAATTCTATCGCAGAACGGAGCTCTCCTGCCTTTGAGCAGCCAATTCATCAAATAGCCTCCCCCACATTTCGGAAAAGCGAGAAAGATCCCCCTCAGTAACGGGAACAGAAGGGTCATATTGATCATCATCATTTTCTCTTATGCGCAAAGAGCTTGAGCCAGGTCGAGCGGAGGGGCCAGGACGGTAGGAGCGAGCCATAGGTTCCTTTTCAGGTCGGGTTGTAGTCTGGTCATCAATTTGGATCGTTGTGGATCGAGGGTGGTGGCTCGCGGCGCCCCCCTGAGATCGGTTCGTGGTCACGGTATGCGGAGGATTCGGAGCGTTATCATGGGATCGAGTAACAAACCCTCCAGCTTCGCGGTTCGCAATGCCACCCTCAAGTCGGATCGTGGCACCTAGATTGGTTTGGGTCGCCCCCCTGTCCCCGCGATCCGTGACCCCCTCAACGACCTGCTCGTGTGCAATTTCGCCAACCATTTCATTCGTGACTTCATTCGCCTGCGAAGCTCGCACTTCCTTAGACTTCTTTCCAACAATGGTATCAAAACGTCGCAGAAATTTTCAAAAATCTAAATAGTGAAGTTTTGGGACTGTTTTCTCAGTGAAAGCACCAAAATGTTAGATCAAAATTTGGACCCAACACCCAAATTGTTCTGATTCGTAAAGAATTATATCTGGAGAATGAAGAAAAAGCAGAAAACACACAGAATTTATAGTGGTTCGGCGTTAACGAGGCTACGTCCACTTTATATGTTATCGATTATACTTTGAATGCTAGTACAATCAATGATTTCTCTCAAACTCACTTTTACAGTTGTAATTTCTCTTAGTAATCTCGTAACAAAACTGACAAGAAATAGTGGTATGACAGTAATGGCGGAATCAGTGCTCATTACTGCAAAAAGATCCCAAAAGATGCCAAGCTCTGGGCTATTTATAGCTGATTTTGTCAGGCGGATTGCGGTCACACGTGGCACAGATCCCGAAAATATCGGATCGTATCGCAGCTTGATGAAGAATTAGTCAAATTAGCCGTTGTGGACAGGTGTCGCGATCCCCTTAAATATCGGATCGAGCAAGGGGGAGGAATTGGTCAAAATGACAGTTGGGGACACGTGTCGCTGGATCCGTGCATCTCGGATCGCGGAAGACTAGCTCGTGCTTGAACAGGTCAGAGGCTTCGCTGTGCATCGGGGGATCGGATCGATCTGTTCTGGGTAGTAGTGTATGTACGGATCGAGTCGTGTAGAAGTAGTCGGATCGCTGATGCAATGGGGGCGATCCGATAGGGGGCGATCCGATGAGGGGCGATCCGATGGTGCGATCCGATCCTTCATGGACTTAAGGAACGCAGTTTCATACTCTCTTCTTGTGAGTGAACCTTGGTGGCTCGGTCAAAAAGCTAGCCAACAGTATTTGATCTGTAATACCGTAATCTACTAAATAATAGAAAAAAAAATCTTGACATATTTTGTTTAAAATTTCTTTCCGTATCTCTTGTTGATTTCTTTCCAAGTTTCTTAAAAAAAACTCTTGCCATTTTTTTTAATTCAACTCTTTCCCTTTTACAAATTTCTGAAAATAAAAGAAGAGAATTTCTTTTCGAATTTGTTTCCCTTTATAATTGATTACAAGTAACAAAAAAAAACTACATTTTTCTTTTTATTTTTCTCTTAGTCCTCACTGCTATTCCATACCAAACCCGCGTTCGTCACCCCGCCATCACCAATTTCTTCCAGCGGAATCACCTAACCCACCTTCAAACTCTTCACGCCACCTTCAACTCAAAAATCATCCCCAAGAAATCAACCTCACCACTTTGTCCCAGTCTCCTACTACACCGTTAAACCATCATCATCCCTACTTTCCTTACACATACCACAAACTCCTCCTGATCTTCCGTACATCACCATCCCTCTTTCAGTTTCATCATTCAACCTTCATCTATATACCATTCACTGCCAATCATCCCCAAATACCACCTGCTTACTTCACTAATCCGCAATTGTCCTTACAAACAAAGCCTTCGTCAACATAAAAATCTCCTTCCTTACAAACAAGGCCTCGCCATCATTCACTGTCCTTCAACAAAACCCATTACAAATTCTACACTCCATTCACCAACTCTTGTTCATCCGCACTCCTCCCCCTTAGTTCCAATCCCTTCCCCTCACCAACCTGAAAGCCACACTTTCCTGTTAATCGGCCTCAACATCAACTCCACAAACCCCTGTCTATCGACGAAGAACAGTTCATCAGACTTTCCTGCCATTACAAACTCCTGCCAACCACCTGTAGCCCCAATCGCCCAGCTTCATTCATCACCCAAAATCCAGCGTTAAAAGCCAACAACTCGGACACCAACTTCATCCGTTCACCAACCTCACCTCAGCCAAACACCGACTACCTCCTCGCAGTAACCAAACCAAACTCAAACTGCAACCAACCCCAGTTCAAACCCTCTTCAACCATTTCACCTTATATGCACCAGTCTCCTCCATAATCTTCACCGTTCACCGTTCACCTCTACCATTCATCACATCCGCCAACCCAGTAACTTTGCCCATCCACGCTTCCAAATCCATATCCTATAATCACCTCTGTCAAACTCTCAAACCAAACAAATTCATCGTCATATTCACATTCATGGATAACCCAGGTCTTCAAAATCACGGTTATCCCTCTTCAGCAGAAAATAAAATAAAATTGAGCATCAGCCCAAAACCGATAACATACTGAACGTTCAACATCACAAGCCCATCCATCCAATTCTGATGAAAGGTCAGTTCGTACCTGAATCATAGACCATCAAACTCATTCCTGAAACCAAAAAAACTACCCATATCCTCCACCGTAAGTTCATTACTTCCGTACACCACTCTGCACTCCACTACCAACTCACATAACCCCCAACTCACACGCAGTCTCCCAACAGCCTATCATCGAACCCCAAACTCCATAACTGCTCAGTCCTCCTTCAACACCAAGCACCTCACAACAGACCATTCAAACCGCAAATCATCCTACCTCTACCACATACCTTTCAAAACCAAAAACCGCAAGACCCAACGTCCATACACAGCAAGCCTACATCATAAAACACCCTACCACCAATTCCGCTTCAAACCGCTACCACAATCTACAGGGACATCGACTTTTCCTCACGCCAGTGACAAACTCGATCAGCAGTCCCAGATTCCGCGACCTACACCGAATCTGAGCAAGATTTGTTTTCTAAGGTGGCGTGAATAAAAAAAGAAGGGAAAGTCTAATTTGTTTTGGGACTCATCGTTCCCAGATTTGAAAAGATAAAGTGACTTGTTCCTTTATGGTGGATACGCTTTGAAGGCTTTGTATTTTTTTTTGACTTTTATGGGCTTTAATTTGCTTTTGGGTCGGGCTTGGGTATTGTTTTTAGGGATTTGCCTAGAAGTATTTGTATTTACTTTTATTTTTATTTTCCTTAGCTTAGTGTAGTTAGTTTTTTTTTAATTTGCTCTTGTAATTAAAAAAAATTGAAAACAGGTATAGTTTGAAATTAGAAAAAGGTCTTATTTTTTTTTCGGGCTCCTAGCCCGAACCCGTGTCGCAGCGCAGTCAAACAATTAATAGAAGGCGAAACAACAATAAATTTACGGACGATTCAGACGGGTTGGAGCGGTTGCACACCAAGTGGGGTGTGAACGCGCTAGCGTGACTCAATTGCACTGGACGGACTACCGATCTAGGTGAAATTTTTTTCTAAACTCTACAGGGACTGCTGCTGTAAATAAAAATAATATAGACATTGCTTGTAAAATTCTTCTGCAGGAGCAGCGGTTTGCTTGTAAAATCTTTGAATTTCTGTGATTATTATTTCTGCATCTGTATTCATTCTGTTAAGGGCAACACCCCAATTCACATAAGGTGAGGGATTTCATCACCCTTTCCTTAGCCCACAAATTGCATTTCATTGTAGAATCTGACTAATAATAATGGTTAGACGTTGGACCTAAGGGAGTCGCGGGCTCATCTAGGGCTTAATTGTATTTTGATAGTTGATTCATTTGGAACGAATTATTTCTTGGTGTCTAGACTACGGCAGAGAAATAACCGTTTATAAATATTACGGTGATTCGTAAATATTATATCGGTTGTTACTCTGAAGGTACTTAAACCTTCGGCTGCATTGCTAAGGTGATTCCTGGTGCATCGGTAACTCCTGTCCGTTAACTGGCTGAAAAAATCTTTTGGTCTAAGTAATCAAATGTATCACTATATAATTTTGAGTTAGGAGCCATTAAGGACAGAAAATTTCATCATAGCCAATCTCTTTGTATTTGATTGTTTTGTGTATTGAAAAAAAATCAAAATTCCTCAAAAACAAAAAAAATTTGAAAAAAAAAATTTAACTCCTTTTTATTCTTTAGCCCTGGTTAGTTCTGTAGGTAGGAATTTTCCAAAACTCCCATTTTCAAAACCTTTTTCCTTCTCACCTCTTTTTGAACTTCTTCATTGTCTAAATTTCTTTGACGAACTCTCTTCTTCTTCTTTCTAGTGCATGAAAACTTGGACCCGTGACCAAGCATCTCGTCGTTTAGTTAGAATCGAACCACCTTCTCTTTCCTCAAAACCCAGTTCACTCGACCAACCTTTAGAAATAGCTAACGAGCCTGCACCTTGCACCTGATGGAAAGAATTCTTCCCGATAGAGTTACTGTCCCTTCTTGCATTCAGTTACCCAATCCTGTGGGAAACCACTTTGAAATCCGATCGAGTCAGATAAACATCCTTTTCAAATTCAGAAATTTTTCTCATGATGAACCATATAGTTTCTTAACGAAATTTGAATATTCTTGTGCAACCTTTAAATTACAACAGTTATGTGAGGATGGTATTAAACTTCGTTTAATTCCATTCGCATTAACTGACTCCGCAGAAAAATGGATTCGCAGCTTGCCCCCAAATTCGATTAAAAAATGGGATGAATTTATAGCAGTTTTCTTTAAAAAGTTATACCCCCAGAAAAAACAGCTAGAGTCAGAAATGAAATCACCAATTTCCACTAAAAAGGGGGTGAATCTTTTTTGGCAATACTTCGAAAGATTTAAAGAACTGCTGTTAAGTTGTCCCCATCACAGTTATGAAACATGGTCATTATGTCAAACTGTATACGATGGACTTGATAATAATTCTAGGAAAATGTTAGAATCCATGTGTCAGGGCAATTTTCTAAAATAGACTGATGTAGAATCTTGGGAATTTCTGGACAAATTAGCAGAAAAATCGAAACAATGGGAACAAACGAATGAAAAATCTCTCTATTCGCGATCCAATAGTAATTCTATCAAATCCTCTTCTTCTTCTAATACTCTTGTTGATGCCATCTTGAACGTTGTTAGAACACACACTCAGCCTAATAACGTTCCCCAAGCTATGTGTCACATATGTCCTGACACTAATCACATGGCTGATGACTGCCCCCAGTCTCTTGAGCAAGTAAACGCTTTCAACAGACCCAACAACCACCCAAATCTTTCTTATGGTCCGAATAACCCTCTAATGAACAGACCTTCGAATCGAGCATTTCCGAACAATGCTGTGAACCCTCCTCTTAGACAAAATCAGTACAATTCGAACCAGGAGCCTTTCCACAATCAAACGGTTGCACCCCAATATGAAAAACGCCTTTCTACGATTGAGGGGAATTTATCTGAGGTGAGCAACCTATTAGCGCAAATGACTAAGCAAAGTGTTGAAAATCAAAACAAGTTAGACAACTCCTTGCAATCATTTATGCAAAACACGAATCAACAAATGAGTGAACTTCAAAAACAAATGTCTCAACTTAACGCTAGATTAAGTGAAAGGGAAAAGGGTACTTTTCCAAGTCAACCCATTCAAAACCCTAGAGGCCAAAATTCAAACCCCAACCAAATTCACATCATTCAAGATTCAAACGTTAGTCACTTGAATGCGGTCACGACTCTTAGATCCGGCAAAAAGATTGACAACCACGTGGTCAAACCAAATGATTTACCGGATGATCTTCCAAACCTTATCGATAATTCGACCAACTCAGATCCGAACATTGAGCCAATTTCTGACAAGGATCATCCTCAAACTCAAGTAGCTCAACCTACTGAGTTGTCTGCTCCATTTCCTCATAGACTCTGACCTAGGAAAAAGACGGATTAGCTAGAAAAGATCCTTGAAATATTTAAGCAAGTTAAAGTGAACATTCCTCTTTTAGATATTATACAACAAGTTCCACAGTACGCGAAATTTCTAAAAGATTTGTGCACTCAAAAACGTCATACACATGTACCTAAGAAAGTGTTTCTGGCGGCAACTCAAAGCGAAGTCTTATACCAATCAATGCCAATGAAATACAAAGATCCTGACTGCCCCCACAATATCATGTACTATTGGGGACAAGAAAATCGATAGATGCCTGCTAGACTTAGGTTCTAGTGTGAACTTGCTTCCATATTCCGTCTATCGCCAATTAGGGCTTGGAGAACTGAAACCCACCAAGGTTACCCTTCAGCTTGCTGACCGTTCAATTAAGAAACCTGTGGGCGAAATCGAGGATGTGTTGATCAAAATAGGCGAATTCATCTTTCCAGTTGATTTCATTGTCTTAGAAACTCAACAGGTTAGCAATCCTGCAAACCAGATCCCTTTGATTCTAGGACGACCCTTCTTAGCAACATCTAATGCTCTCATCAAATGCAGAAATGGGTCTATGAAACTTTCCTTCGGTAACATGACTGTTGAGCTAAACATCTTTAGAATCGAAAACTCTCCAAACTCTTATGTGGACCAGTTTTCTGAAATCCATGCTGTCTACGATAATGAATCTGAGCTCGACCATCTGAATAACGAAATTGAATCGAATTACGAAACTTTGTTTCAAGAAATTCCCGAAAATGTCTCTGATTCGATTCCTGTCGAGCCACTCACAATTGAGTCTATCCCTCAACCAATTTCTTCGGTTAAGTCATCCCCAAAATCTGACCTCAAAGTGCTGCCCAGTCATCTTAAGTACGCTTACTTAGGAGACAATGAAACTTTTCCTATCATTATCGATTCTGACCTTACTTTAGAGCAGGAACAATTGCTCCTTCCCATCCTTAAGAAAAATAAGGAGGCAATTGGTTGGTCCATGGCTGATATTATGGGGATTAGTCCTTCGATAGTCCAACATCGAATCCACCTTATAGATGATGCCAAACCTACTCGTGATCCCCAACGTCGACTAAACCCCATAATGAAAGAAGCAGTTCATGCTGAAATCCTTAAATGTCTTGACAATGGAATCATCTACCCATTTTCCGATAGTCAATGGGTTAGTCCGATTCATGTCGTACCTAAGAAATCAGGGATTACTATGATCCAAAATGAAGCTAACGAGCTTATCCCAACCCACACCCAGACCGGTTGGCGTGTCTGCATTGACTATAGGAAACTTAACGCTGCAACACGTAAGGATCATTTCCCTCTGCCATTTATCGATCAAATGTTAGAACGACTAGCCGGTCACGAGTGCTATTGTTTCCTTGATGGGTACTCGGGCTACAATCAAATCCCTATCAATCTTGGGGACCAAGAGAAGACCACTTTCACTTGTCCATTTGGTACATTTGCATACCGTCGTATGCCTTTTGGTCTCTGTAATGCACCTGCAACCTTTCAGAGGTGCATGATTAGCATTTTTTTCTGATATGATCGAGCGATTTTTGGAAGTATTCATGGATGATTTTTCCATCTTCGGGAATTCCTACACTGAGTGTTTACATCACCTGGATCTTGGTTCTTGCAAAGATAAACACTTAACACTTAATTGGGAAAAGTGTCACTTCATGGTTAAACATGGCATTGTTTTAGGACATGTCATCTCTAATAAAGGAATTGAAGTAGACAAAGCCAAAATTGAGGTTATCTCAAATCTTCCCATTCCCAAATCCGTTAAGGACATCCGATCCTTTTTAGGTCATGCTGGCTTCTATCATCGATTTATAAAGGATTTTAGCAAAATCACTCGACCTTTGACCAATCTTCTTGGTAAGGGTGTGCCTTTCGACTTCAATTCTGATTGCATTTCATCTTTTGAGCATCTTAAAAATGAACTTGTCTCTGCCCCGATCTCCTAATTGGAAGCTGCCTTTTGAAATCATGTGTGATGCCTCGAATTTCGCTGTTGGCGCTTTCTTAGGACAACGAATCAATAAAATTCTTCATGTCATTTACTACGTGAGTAAGACTCTGAATGATGCTCACTGAAAAAGAACTCTTGGCAGTCGTTTTTTCTCTAGAAAAATTCAGACCATATCTAGTTGGCTCATACATCACTGTTCATACTGATCATTCCGCACTTAGGTACCTTTTCTCTAAAAAGGATGCCAAGGCTCGTCTCATTCGTTGGATCCTTCTACTTCAAGAATTTGACCTTACAATTAAGGATAAAAAAGGATCTGACAATGTTATTGCAGGCCACTTGTCTCGTCTTCCAAATGCCCTGTCTTCTTCTCTTCCGATCAACGAGAACTTCCCGGATGAACAAATCTTTTCGTTATCCACTGATCCTTGGTTCGCTGAAATGGTCAACTACTTAGTCCCCAAGCAGACCCCTTCCTTTTGGTCCAAGCAAGATAAACACAAATTCTTTTCTCAAGTGAAACATTTTTTATGGGACGACCCCTATCTTTTCAAGTATTGTCCCGATCAAATCATTCGAAGGTGTGTTCCCTACACTAAAACTCACAATGTCCTCTCTTTTTGTCATGGCCAAGCCTATGGTGGTCACTTCGGTCCCAAAAAGACAGCCGAAAAGGTTCTCCAATCGGGTTTCTACTGGCCCAACCTTTTCAAAGACGCTTACGAATTTTGCAAAACTTGTGATTGATGTCAATTTTTATGGAAATTTTCTAAATGGAATATGATGCCCCTAAACCCTATTCTAGAGGTCGAAATTTTTTTTGTTTGGGGTATAGACTTCATGCGACCCTTCCCTAATTCTTTTGGGAATCTTTACATTCTCTTAGCTGTAGATTATGTTTCTAAATAGGTCGAAGCTGTTCCATGCAAAACAAACGATGACAAGGTTGTTGTGCGCCTCCTGAAAGAAAACATCTTTTCTAGATTTGGCACACCTCGCACAATAATCAATGATAATGGCACACACTTCTGTAATCGTTCTTTTGAAGCCCTCACAAGAAAGTATTCGATAACCCACAAGTTATCCACTCCGTACCATCTTCAAATTTGTGGGCAGGTTGAAGTATCGAATAGGCAGATTAAGCAAATCCTTGATAAAACTATGAATCGAAATCGCAAAGACTGGTCTCAAAAGTTAACCGATGCTCTTTGGGCTTACCGCACCATTTTCAAAACAAACTTGGGTATGTCCCCTTATCAGTTGATTTTTGGTAAGCCATGTCACTTGCCAGTTGAACTAGAACATCAGGCGTTATGGGCAATAAAAACTTTAAATCTTGACTTAGAGCAAGCAGGTGAACTTAGAAAACTTCAGCTTAATGAACGTGATGAAATTCGAAATGATGTTTATGAAAATGAACGAATCTACAAGGAAAAAATGAAAGTTTTTCATGATAAATCAATTTTACGTAAAACTTCCATGCCAGGTCAAAAAGTTTTGTTATATGACTCAAGATTGCATTTATTTTCGGGTAATTTAAAATCTAGATGGACAGGACCTTACACTGTACGGACTATTTTTCCGTATGGTGTGGTAGAAATTGAGAATCCAACCGATGGATCATCCTATAAGGTCAATGGTCAACGCCTTAAACCTTACTTGAAACCAATACCAAACCAAGAGGAAGAGCTCATGGTCCTCCATGAGCCACATTACATTCAGTAAGACGCACTAACCCTCTTTTGTACATATGTAAATATTCTCTTATTTGTTTTTCCCTTTCACTAAGATATGTCTGATTAACGACTGTGAGGACACAGTCACACTCAAGCATGGGAGGGGGGAATTTACAATACATCAACAATCAAATTTAATGAACTAGGTCATTCATTAAACAAGGATTAAGTTAAATTCATAAATAACACCTTGGTTCTTGTTTGATAAGTTGAATATTTGGGAGATGGGAATGAACATTATTTATTCATTGAATTGTAATGTGTCTTTTTAAGATGCTAGCTTGAGACTGTGCAGACATTAGTTGTGTTCTGGAGTAAGCGTGTCAACCTTTGTTATACATGTTAGAATGTGCAAGTAAAAATAATCAAAAAAAAAAAAAAAATGATTTTGCACCTATATTTGTTGGATTTTCTGAGTTCGTTTTCATGCATAATATTTTTTCTCACTCAAATTTTCAGAATCGTAAGTTCTAAATCCACTTGGCCCAATAAAGGAGAAATGACTCATTGTAGCATTCTTCTTCGATATCCCACATTATTCAAACCCAAGTTTTAGTCGATTTACATTCATGTTTCGACAAGTTTTTTCTTATATTGGTATACTTAAGAACCTTGTACTGATTTATTTTCAAAGTTTCAAAAATGTCACTTTTTATACCAATATTACATTACCCACTCCGTACTTGTTTAAAGGTAGGATAACCATATACCACATCTTATTTTATATGGGTTATCTATCTTACGAAATTTTGCTTATCATTCCTTTCAGTTTTTTGTATAACATCAATCCAGACTTGTGTGTTGAATTAAGGTTATAGAAGAAGAGTAACTAGGGCACAAAACTTTCCTTTCATGAAGTGTTGGTTTAGTAGAGGAGGAATCAAATGAAATAATGTACGGTATCATTCCATTCCATCTCCATTCATCATTCATCATGCAAAAGAAGAAAAAAAGAAAAAAAAAGAAATAAAGAGAGAGTCTCTCATAATAAAATAGTCATTCATCATTCTTGACTATAAAGCATTCAGTTCCATTCCATCCATTATACCGTACTTGGAAGTGAGGATTGTAGTAGAGGAGATGAAAGGAAATAAAAATGTTCATATGTGCCTTAGTATTACTTTATCTTTTGTAGCCTGAAGTTTAACTAATATACTTGCCCTCTTATCTATAATATTTTTAGAACTTACAAAGTTCTCCTTCATCTATGCATAACTCACATCCAATACATTACAGATACACTGGTGCAAAATTATTCAAAAAAAAAAGTTGAATAAATGATTGGGTGCACATTGTCGATATGTAGAACTTTGGTTGACACCACGCTCTTAACCTTCAACACAATTATAGTGTTATCAAGGAATTATGATTCAGCTTGAATTTTTTTATTCATTTTTGCACCAACGATGGGATGGACAATTTGGGATTGAACCGTTATTATTGAAGTTAGGTGAAATCCTTGGAATGTGAAAGACTTTAAATATATTGTTTCATTAATCCGCGTACTTAAGACGTTTTGGATTTTGTGAGTATTATCTGCTGAAAACCCTCACGAGACAACACTCGTCCTAATGGGGACACCCAGAGGTTTAACGGCTTGTTGCATACGCTAAATGAAATTGTGTTTCCTACGAAAGTGTGACATATCTTAGTTTAGTTTATTCGAGGACGAATAAAAAGATAAGTGTGGGGGTATTTGATATACACGTAAATGTGTATACTTTATCCGCATATTTATCTTTGAAATAATTGATACTGTGCAGTTATAGTTGTGTTTACAGATTATTTTTGAAGAATGGATTATCGCACTTAATTGTTAAAAAGCTTGAAGAATTTGTGCAAGAAGAGTGTTGAATTTTAGAGCTGGATTAAAGCTTGAAGACCTGAAGAAAAGTTTCTATTCAATCGCATTCTGCTGCATATTTTAAAGACAAGATTCAATGATTTTCCATAATGATCACTTGGAGTTGTTATTCATTCCCAAGGCAATTGGAGTTGAAGCCCGCAACCTATTTTCCATGACATATGCATGCATTCACATTGTCTAGTTGCTAATTGGGCTAAGTTATTTGACCCATATCATGTAATTTGCAAGGCTTCTCATTCATGCGCTGCACGCGTTCACACTGAGCTATTTGATTTATGTGCTATTTTGGAAAAGGGGTTTTGTCCCACATTGTGGAATTTGCCAAGTAGTCTTTGTCATATTAGCTATAAATACATTGTATCTCATTCATTGTAAAAAAACATTGGGTTTTATTCTGTAATTCTCTTCTTGGAATAAAATAAATCTTCCTCTGTTCTATTTAGTTTTAGTTTTATTTATGTTCATGTTATTTAGTTTCTTCTTCTCTTCTTCTTTAGCTATGTCTAGCTAATCCCCTTTGATTAGGGGGTGATGACGCTAATAGATATGATTCAACATGAATCACATAGCCAATATATGAGGACTTTATACATGTAGATCTGGATTTGAATCAAGGGTTAGATCTAAACCTTCATATTCTGTGTCGTTTAAGAGCTATGGTCCTTCACAGGGTATATTCGGGTTCGATCTAACAATTATCAGATTTAGATCTAATTTTAGGGTTTTAGAAATTAATTAGTGAATCTGTCCTGATAGCCTATGGTTGTTTAAGAGCTCAGCTCCTGCATAGGCTATGCGTGTCGTTATTTACTTATTTGTTTCTAAGAACCTAATTATTGTTGATTCATGTTTGTGACAGAAACATGAATTAGACCTATATTTATTTGTTGGCTATTGATGGGTATGAATCCAATCTATGTCATTACCCCCTAATTGCTTTCTCTTATTATATAAATCTCTTTTTATTTGTTGTTACTTTATGTGTTTTCAATCAATCAAAATCCTGGAATAACTTGATTGGATTTATTAATTAAAACATTTTTGGCCCTAGAGTTCGGCACCCTCTACAACAATCCTTGTTGTTTAGGAAAGCCGAACGGATTTTACAGTTGTTTACAATTGTTTAATTTGTTCGCAAACACGTTGTTACAGTTTCTAATTACTGTAATCTTAGGCATTTCCTTATTAGCTAATTTTACCGATGTCGTTATAGGTTTTCATGCCTCCTTTTCCTCAATTATGTTCATAAATAATTATATGCCCTAAATTCATATTCATAAACATTATTCAAGTTATGCCAAATTCTCCATTTACAAGTTATGCCCAATTTCAATGTCTTTCCTCTCGTTCCCTTTTAACGCGTTCGCATATTTCAGCGGCATGCCTAGGCTCGAAAGTAGTCTGGCTATATAAAATAAAAGGGAAGGGATGAAAGGAATATGATAGAAATGATCATACTAAAAAAATTGACATAAACACATAGTGGTATATTGATAAGATGGGCATATAAGAACATGTCCGGTGAACATGAGATGATAGAACTGATTCTAACATAATAGGGATGTCATAATAGACATGATAAGATCTAAACAATAATTTAGATGTCCAAC
Source organism: Allium sativum (assembly GCA_030737875.1). Lineage (NCBI taxonomy): Eukaryota > Viridiplantae > Streptophyta > Magnoliopsida > Asparagales > Amaryllidaceae > Allium > Allium sativum. The sequence continues at coordinate 897,466,204 of CM060910.1, read as the reverse complement.
TAATAACAGATCCAATTTAACCACAAACATGAAAGGTACAAGGTGATCTAAATAGTGAATTAGATCTATAATCCAAGGTAGATCTGACATGATATAGGTTAAGATCCAAGTCATAGTTATGTCAGGATATCATAGGTTCATAAGTTATAACAGATCTGATATGATTCAAGAAGTCACAGGCATATATCCAAATTACAGTCATATCATGTTTACTTTTTAATTATTTAAATATAAAAGTAACTTAAACTCACAGTGTTTGGATCTACAAAACAGAAGGAGAATAGCTCTAAACTTAATTAACTTGATTGCAGAAGAAGTAAAAGGTTTGGTTTAGTCCGGGCAGCGATAACATCTAGTCCTCCGTTATTTTCAGTGTGAAGAAACTATAGAAATGAGGCCATATTTATAGCCAAAAAGACCCTGAAACCCTAATCTGTCCATCTTCTACAGGGGGGTCAACCCCCACTTATGGGGTCGACACCCCCTTTGAGGGGTCGACCCAGAGGTCGACACCCCTAGTGTGGGAAATTTTCCATTCATTGATTTTTGATTTTTAAACTATTTTCTGATTTTCCGAATTAATTATATGTATATAATTCTCTTGCGTGTACACAAACTTCAAACCTTCATAACTTCTTCATATGGTCTACGTTTTATGCAAACCAAATGTCTATCTTGACCAGAATTTTGAGACGGACGCAATGACATAGTCCATTTCCCTTAATTCTGAATATTAAATTAATTATTCTTTAATTTGTCCTCTTTAGTGTTGTTAAAATTATGGGGTGTTACATTCTCCCCTACTCAAAGGATTTCGTCCTCGAAATCTCCAAGTTAAGAAGAATGTATATCCTACCATCCATCACCTATCTACTTATCCACCAATCACAGGCATCCATTGTCCTTAAAAATTTTCTAATGCTTATATGAACATATACAAAGGTGTGTGGATGTCCCAATACTAATGCGAGGATCAGGGGATCTACTGATTCAGTTGACCTCCTTAATGCAATGTATGTTAGTGCCATGAATCCCACATGTATGCAATAATCCTATTATAACATGTAAGTTCTATATGGGTGCACAATCATCCGTCCAAATGAAACTTCCATATGATGATACATCTATTTCTATCCACTAAAAGAAGAAAAATGCACACACATCCATATGCAGTACGAGAGTGACTGAGCCGATCTAGTGCCTAATGTGTGTGTATGCATCCACGAGAAAACACTAATAAACATTTGCATACACTTTCATCCATCAGACATAACATGTCTCAAACACATGTTTACATCCGTAGGATTCCTACCTAAAGGTCGAAGATTCGATCGATAGGACCTACTTGAATAATAGAAACAAACATAAATAAAAGCTTTGGAAAGGAAGTTAAGAATATACCCTCGAAAAGAAAAGGGTACGAAGCACAAATCTTGTCTTCAGTCTCCCAAGTTTCATCCTCTGGGTTATCTCCCCACTGAACTTTCATCAACTTGACTTCTCTATTGCGTAGCTTCTTAACTTCTGATCCAAGAATACGGGTAGGAGCTCGTCTGACTGTCGCCTCTCGTTCCACCTCTACTTCCTCAAATATACTCTGCTCAACTACATATGTGGTATCATGCAAGCACTTCCGCAAATGAGAAATGTGGAAAACATCATGAACTCCAGATAATCTCTCTGGTACCTTTACTCTATAGGCCATTTAGCCAATCCTTTCTGTTATGGGAAATGGCCTTATGAACCTTGGTGCCAACTTCCCTACAGATCCGAAGCGAACCACATTCCTCAAAGATGACACCTTAATGAAAACCATGTCTCCTACTTCAAACTCAATGTCAATCCTTGTCTTGTCTGCGTAGGATTTCTGCCTATCTTGAGCAGTTTTCATTCGTCATCTAATAAGATCAATCTTCTCGGACGTTTCCCTAATCATATTTGGTCCAAGTAATAGTCTTTCTATAGGTTCACACCAACAAGTTGGTGACCTATAGGATTGTTTGTACAATGCTTCGAAGGGTGCCATGCCAATGCTATAACTGTTGTTGTAGGAAATTCTACTAAAGGAAGATGCTCTTCCCAAGCCCCTCTAAAGTCTAGGATACACAGTCTTAAAAGATCCTCAAGAATTTTGTTCACCCTTTTCGCCTGTCCATCGGTCTGTGGGTGATAAGCAGTGCTCAAACACAACAGCGTGTTAGAGTTTATGCCCTAGAGGCAATCCATTTGATGTAATTAACAACGTTTTTGTTTTATTTGGAATAAAAATATTCTGTTATGTTATATTTACTGCGTAATATAAAAAATAATTTAATAGAAGTCCTTAGAATAATAATACGGAATTATATAGTTCGAGTAAGACTGAACTTGAGATTATATAATGTGATAAGTGTTATATTTTTTTGATTTACGTGTGGAACTAAGACTTCACTCAAGCCATTGCTTGTCGGTCTTAGTAAACCCCACGGGTAGTGATATACCCCGATTTTTCAACGCCTTCACACTACCTAGGTAGTCACCCCTAGAATTTGGCAGAGGCGGCCCTCGAACCTGAGACCTATGTCTCATCCCAATTCGCCCACCTCTGACCAACTGAGCTAGGAGTGTCGGGTAATGTGATAAGTGTTATAATTCTTAAATGTCCCTAGTCGAGTTTTATTGTTTATATAGGACAACAATAAAGCGTTGAGACTAGTATGTTGATTGACTAATGATCACATCTCATTGATCATTAATATACGTGATATTAATGTCAAAACATAAATACGTATTGGAGAATATCGTACTGGGCTAACCCACCGTGAGATGACTCCATGGAATATAATTAACAGTATGATAAGTTATTCTCATAATGACAGTGATGTAATGGTCCTCAGACCTGAAATCATTATAATTTTATTCAAGGATATTTGTGTTTTGATATCATCTAAAGTTATTTCGTAACAGAGTAACAATAACGGTGATTATTGGATACATCTCGAATCGAATGAAAATTATAAATGATCTAGATGGAATTTAACCCTACGATATATTCGTAGTGATATCCATGGGCCTCTTGATTGAATGAGATTGTGAAATGCATGGCCGTGCTCAAATATTGATTTGTTTTAAACAGTCTACTCATCGATCAAGGAGAAGCAGATTAAATTATAAAGAGGATGATACGATCCATGTCTCGAGTTTAATCCTTGATATATTGGTTAAAAGGATTATATTACATTGAGACACTGGTCACAAAACAGGTTGTATCGAATCGTTGATCTTATTACAGCTTGGGTAGCAGTGGCGTATTTCTGGATGCAAATCTCTGTTTATGGTTTTAAATATGATTTAAAATCATTGCCAACGTTGTAATAACCTATAGGGTCACACATTAGATCGCTTGAAGAGGATGAGAACCGTTCATAATAAAAGGAAATCAAAATGTTGACCTTTTCTTTAATTGTTGAATTGGTATAAGGGTTTTAATAGTGTTAGTTAATTTAGATTTTTGTGGGTCAAATGTTAAAAGGAAGGCCGACCCTTCTTATATATATTTTTCTATTTTATCATTCAATGGTTGATAGATCAGAGCCGCCAGAAAACCTAATCAACGAAACCCTAAAATCCAAAAATGGCTAGCACCATCCATTCTTCCTCCTAATGATGTTCGACATCTTGGAGAACAGGCGTTCGTGGATTACTTATAGAGGCTCAATAATTGGTGAGCTCTTGATTCGATGCATCAATTTCTCCTTTAGGTTTGAATTCGATCTGGCCTCTCATGGAAGAACTTCAGCAAGTACGAACCCTAAACCAAATTTATACAAGTTTTAATTTGTTGTTCTTGCATAGATCCATCAGTTTAATGTCTTAATGTAACAACCCGAAAATCTGGGCCAGTTTAAAATTTTTATTTTGGCAATTTTAGCGAATTTTGAATATTTAAAATGAATTATTTTAAATAATATCGACGAGAAATTTATTTTGAATATAATTCGAACGTATATATTTATACGCGTCGTCGTTAGAATATAAATATTTATATATAATTATAAATAGAATTGAAAATGGCGCGGTAGTTCGATAATTCGATTTCAAACTTCAATTGAATGTACCGGGTGCAAAACAATCCGGATTTTAGTGAAACCAAAAATAATGGAATCTAATAGTGAATATCCTTCCAACGAATCCGAAAAATCAAAAGTTCGTAGCGGGAATCAAAAGATATGTCCAGTTGAAATTTCTGAATAGTCGCTATGGAATTCAGGCCCTTAAAAATGGACATTTTGCAAACGACTTCGGATTTCGACGAAACCAGTTTTGTTGGGTCCGTGATGTTAAATTATTGCTAGGTTTCAAATTTCATAATTTCTAGAATCAATATGTGAGCGTGGCGAAGGAAAACGCGTTTGACCAGTTTCAGTTGATTTTAATCGACTGGAAATTGGCCATTTTTCTAACGGTCTCAGAATTCGACGAAACTAGTTTTGTTAGGACCGTATCGTCAATACGAAGCTAGAAAATATTTTTCAGGAATTTTTCTAGTTAGTATGTGACCCCGGTAATTTGAAATGTACGTTTAAAATTCAATATAGTGATTTAAATGTAAATTAAACGGAAACTGATTCAAACGATCAAATCAGCTTGCGATACATATCCCATTGTGTTCGGAATGGGGGTAAAACGCTATGGACGACAGGCGGTGGGCCTCGTTTTGAGGTCGAAAATAAAAGTTGCTTTATAAAGTAAAATTTAAAATAATTAAATAATAATAAAAAAAAAACTTTTCTTCCCCCCCCCCTTTTTCTTCGTTCTGTCCCCCCCTATACTTTCATTTCAGATCAGAAAAAGAAAAAAAAAGAAAAAAAAAGGGAGAACGCGGTATCGTCATTCGAGCCCTCCACCCTGCCGACGCCTCGTCGCCCCTCCCCAGCCATCGAAGTCCGACATCGCGCGCCCCATAGTTCCTCTCCCCCAACTTCTTCTCCGACGCGCCCCCCTAAACCCTCGAGATCCCAGCGCCGCCGCCCTGAAGGGTCGCCACCGCCACCAGAAAGGACCGCAAGCCGCCAACGAATCCCTGCCACCTCCCTTCCTCATCTCCGACCCCATCCTCCTCCGATTCATGAAAATAGTGAGCCTCTTCTTTTTTATTTTATTTTATTTTAATTTTATCTTCATTTAAATTCAGTTTTAATTTAAATACGTTGTTGAATTCAGTTCTTGGCTCATATCTATGCTTTGTGTGTAATGTCTAATTAAAAGTGTGAATTTTAGGCTAATTTACAAATAAAAATATGATCTTTATATTTTTAAAATAATAAAAATATAGTTTTTATATTTTTAAAGAATTAAAAATATAGTCTTTACTATATAGAAATATTAGAAATATGATTTTTATATCTTTAAAGTATTAAAAAAATATATAAATCTTAGCATGAAGTAGCGATATTTTTAAATATGAAAAACATTATATTCTTGAATAAGAAAAATGCGACTTTTATATGAAGTTCACTAGAAGAAAAATACAATTTTTATGTATGAAAAAGGTTGAATTTTTACAGATAATAAGAATAGATTTTTATAGAAGGAAGGTATGAAATTTCTAAAGATTAAAAATTCAATTTTTATATATTGAACTTCGAAAGAAAAATTTGATTTTTAGATATTGAACTTCGAAAGAAAAATTTGATTTTTAGATATTGAACTTCGAAAGAAAAATTTGATTTTTAGATATTGAACTTCGAAAGAAAAATTTGATTTTTAGATATTGAACTTCGAAAGAAAAATTTGATTTTTAGATATTGAACTTCGAAAGAAAAATTTGATTTTTAGATATTGAACTTCGAAAGAAAAATTTGATTTTTAGATATTGAACTTCGAAAGAAAAATTTGATTTTTAGATATTGAACTTCGAAAGAAAATTTTGATTTTTAGATATTGAACTTCGAAAGAAAAATTTGATTTTTAGATATTGAACTTCGAAAGAAAAATTTGATTTTTAGATATTGAACTTCGAAAGAAAAATTTGATTTTTAGATATTGAACTTCGAAAGAAAAATTTGATTTTTAGATATTGAACTTCGAAAGAAAAATTTGATTTTTAAATATTGAACTTCGAAAGAAAATTTTGATTTTTAAATATTGAACTTTGAAGTAAAAATTCGATTTTTATATATTGAATAGCAAAGTAAAAATTCGATTTTTATATATTGAATAGCAAAGTAAAAATTCGATTTTTAAATATTGAACTTTGAAGAAAAAATTCGATTTTTATATATTGAATAGCGAAGTAAAAATTCGATTTTTATATATTGAATAGCGAAGTAAAAATTCGATTTTTATATATTGAATAGCGAAGTAAAAATTCGATTTTTATATATTGAATAGCAAAGTAAAAATTCGATTCTTACATATGTAGAGAATACGGGCGAAAGCGACAAGAAGGCGAGTTGGCGAAGATTTCCTGCATTAGAAGTGCCGTGGAGCTAGGATAGCTATCTGTGAGAACTTCTCACCTTTCAATTTAATTTTTCTAGTTATATATATACTAGGATGTAGACGGTGCTTAGTAGCACCCGACACAAATCGTCCACAGACCATGGACTTGTTTGTTTGACTGTTTGGTGATTGATTGCGATATTGGTTTGAATGTGGTTTGTGGTGTGAAAAATCGAATCGATAAATTGGTTAGGATTAGACGTGCGCCGTTATAAGGCGAAGGAGTAAGGCTAGGTTAGACTCTTACTCCAAATTTTGTGGTTTGCATAATGAAATTGATTTGATTGATGTGTGAATGGCGTGGGCCTTCACTAGACCGGGGATAAGGCTAGGCCTTGTCCCGTTTCTAGTATCGTGCCGTTATGCCGCCGAAATTTTCTAAAATATGTTAGAAAAATAAAAATATCATTTTATTGAATAAATGAATTGAATAGAAATTCATAGATTGAAATAAAATGTTTTATCGTTAAAAATATAATTTTTAACGTGAAGTGAATAAAATAAAATATTCATTTATAAACCGAACGGTTTGTTTATGTACACCTATTTGAATGACATTGATTGGGACGATAAATTTTACACATCGCCCAACTGCACGAATAAAATATTTGTTTGATTGTTTGAAACCCCACACGGGTGTTGGGATGAAACTTGAAGTTCACTCATCCTGATTGATTAAATGTGTCGATCGATTGATTGACAGGCTGTTATAAGCGTTGAATATCTATATTTGATGCTTATACAGTGTAGTGCACTTTGGTTGATGGTTGATTATTTTTCAATGTAATTAAATACATGTGTTGTATGAAAATCCATATAATTAATTTTATATGGTAATTGATTGGGCCTCATTTCAATTTGAAAAATAAAGAATATTATAAAATAAAAGTTCATGTGTTGACAGTACTCATTCATTGAGATTGGTCATGTGTTGAACGAAATATTTTAGTAATAAAATTTACATCTTTATCGATATAAAATAAAAGTTCATGTGTTGACAGTACTCATTCATTGAGATTGGTCATGTGTTGAACGAAATATTTTGATAATAACAACTATTTTGAAAAAGAAATATTTGAAATAGAATATTTGAAAATAGAAATTTATGAAGCCGTGTTGATTAGATTGACGCCATTTTGACGTGAACGATATTTATATCGATTTTATTCATCTTAAAAATGAATATTGAAAACGATTTCGAAATGAATTGAATTGAAAACGATTTCGAAATGAATTGAAAATGAATTCAAATTGAATTGAAATTTGAATTGAATAGAAATGAATTTTGAAACGAATTTATAAAGAAGAATTCAATTTTGATTTGAATTGAAAAGGAAGTTGAAATTGCTTTTGAAACGAATTTAAAACTATTTATATAATTCGTTTTAAATAGAAATCGACGAAGTATATATTATATATATATTATATATATAATATAATGGCCTGAATAGAACGCGCCGCGCCGCGGCAGTTCGTGAATTTCGACCATTTATTTCAAACGAACATTGCGGGAGATCCGACCGTCGGATTCTCCTAAAACCGGAACCGTTGGGTTCGTATCGAAAAGAGCTTTCTAATGAATGTTAGAAATTTGAAATCTAACGGTTGGATTTGGAGATACGTCCAAATCAAATTCGAAAAAGGTCGCTGTAAGTGCAGTTCGATGGCCGTTGATGGAAATCGACTGTACGGGCCTTGATAAAATTATTAAAAATAGTAATAATTTGTGTAAAATCATAAGAAATGATTTGTGAAAGTTTGGGATGAAAAACTCCATATTTGAAAAGATAAAAATAGATTTTTATCGAAATGAACTAGTTTTGAACTAGAATTATAATTCTATTTATTTTTAAATAAATAAATTGAATTTGAAATGGTTTTAAAAATAACCAAAATTTCCAATGATTGCATTGGAGTGGATTTGAATCGAAATTGTCTTCGGAATATTTCGATGTTGGAATTCGTGATATTACAGGTGTTGTTATGGAAATTTGAAAGATATATATTAGTATCGTTATTTCCAATACGACATTTGTTAGTCGTAGAATTCGATATTGAATATAAGCTGATATATTTTCTATTCAGAGCCTTGTATTGAATATCGAATGTGATTTGGGTTTGTCGTGAATGGTGTCTTCACTAACACTGTTCTTGAACCCAGTTGAGAAAAGATTAAATCTTTTTATTTAGATTTGATGAAGTGTACCAATTAAATGATATTTAATTGGAATTGAATCGATATTGATTTTTGGGTTTATCGTGAATAGTGTTTTAAATAACACTCGTTCTTTAACCCGATAATTAATGAATGTGATTTTGGGTTTATCGTGAACCGTGTTTTAAATGACACTGATTCTTTAACCCAGTCGAAGATTAAAACTAAGTGGAGTTTTAATGAATCTTTAATTAGATTGAAATGATCGAAAGTGGAGTATCACCAGTTTTGCTCCAGGCGATAGTTAAATCTTTAATTAGATTTGAACGTGAAATGGTAATTGAATTTACCGATAACACCGTGGTGTTAGATATGAAGTATTACCAGTTTTACTTCATGGGATGAATAGGTTGGGATTGGGAAATTAAAAACAAATGATTACTTCGGTAAGGTTCGTTAATCCCGACTAGTTTTGAATTGATATTCAAAAATAGATTAAAGAATAAATTCAAGGAATTTATCTTTGATAAAATTAATGGGAATCTTTCCCTATGAAAGTGAAATTTAGAAACTAACTGTCGGTTGGCCAAACAGAATGGTTTTCTGAATATTGATCTGATGTTGGTTTCGGCCTTCGGGGTTAATATTTGGGGAATTATTCTCTTGATTAATTTACGGTTAGTTACTGATGAATTGGAATGAGGCGTATGTTGTGTTTGTGTAACACTTATTTAAAATATACGCGAGTTATTCGGAAAGACCGGGTTTATCCCATTCTGAATAACTGATACGACGATAAGTCGAAGATGAAGACGATGGTCGAAGACCGGAGGTCTTCACGTCGTTTGGGTAATTACTGATGATCTTGATTGGGCTGTACACCCAAGAAGATGGAAACAGTTAGTGATCGTCCAGACGTACTTGGAGATCGATGGATATGCGGGGTACTAGGTGCCTCCGGTTTCGTTCAGACCCAGAACGGACTTGTAAATGGACTGTGTGTCTGACATTGGATTTTAGTCCGTGTGATTGATCTCTATTAAATATATATCTGTTTGGCGGCGGAGAATTTATTCTCTTGCTTAACGCCCTTCTCTGAGACGTACGAGCTCAGGGGTTATATATTGATGGATATCAAACGCATGGAGTGAATTGCCTGTGTGGCAGGCCTAAGTGGCAGTTGATCGAGGCTTCTGTTGAAAAGCAAAGTCTTGTGGTGATGATCAAAGCACGGCCTTTGTGGCATAGCTTTGTGTAACGTTTACCTCGCGTGTTTCACACCCGGTATGAACCGAAAACGGGAGACGGACGTCAGGGAGGGCATGCGTTTCTTTCTAGCTAGAAGTGGCGTCAGTGGTTTTACACGCCCTGACGAGTTTGACTTATGTGGTTGTTGCTGTTGCGAGGCGCCTCGGTTATATCGGTTTCGGCCGATGCATTCTGGTCGGCTGACGGACCAGACTTACACCCCATAGGGTGGGGAGACGTAGTGTTCAGGCATAATAATCCACATCGGTAGACCGGCACTGAGGATCCAAGGGGCAGTTGCGGCTGTTCCTGAGACACGGGCTAGAGCGTCTCAAATCGGTTGAGGACTATCTTTTGCCTCGGTTCATAGACGGAAATCCAATTTCCAAATACGTGACTTTGCGGTTTTATTTGTAAACCTATATATGGCGACATAGTGGCATGGGACGCTCATGCCGCCTATGATTGATACTTATGATTTGAAGTTGTTCTATACACTATGCACTTATAATAGTATCAAATGATTTGTTTTTAAAACGTATCAAGCATTCTTTGGCTGTTATAAGGGAAAACCCTATCCTCGGCTGCGTTGCATTGTGTGATGGGACCTGGGTCTTATAACAGCTTCATTGTTCTTTATTTAGCATTGCGCTGTTGTTTTGTGCACTGGTATTCTTGGGAGGAAACCCGTTCCGTGTTTTACGGCGTGGTCCCTCGATTTACCTAATGATTTAAAATAAAGATTAATAACTGTTTTAGTTCTCACACCAGTCACATGACTGACCTGGAGTTTATTGTTTTAACCTAAACTCTGGGTGCCCCTATTTTCGACACGGGCAGCTAGTAGTTTTGGTTTTGCAGATTTATATTCACAGGATCTTGGTTTACAGCTGGAACGATATCCGGAAAGCTTTGTATCCGTATATCTCCTTCTAGTTGTGTATTGTATTATTTTCCGCTGCTATGTATTTAAATGTAATTTAAATCTCTGATATTTCTGTGTAATATTCATTTATACTCTGTATATTCTTGTAAATCTGATGCATTGTTTCAATTAACAATGAAATGTTCTTCTGTATGTATTTTGTTGTGGCTTGTTCTCGAACTATCCGCCGCTTTCCTTTACGGGGAAGTTACGGGTTTTCACAGTTGGTATCAGAGCTTTGGTTTACAAAGCAGAGAACATGGCACGTTAGAACCATACGAAAGAATTCATCAGATATGGGATTAGTAATATCCAACGAGAATGACTCGTTAGAGATAGGATCAGTAGTATCCTAGAACGAGTGTGAGGAGTATATTTTTCAAATGAAAACAATTTTTGTTTTGAAAATTTAAATCAATTATTCGTATTTGGTTATTTATTTATATTGACGTGGACAATCCAGTATATATAGATTTTGCGTATACGTCTGATCCACGTGTATTTGGAATTTTAATATACTGGATAGATATAGAATTACACTCTAGACACCCGGAGATGGTTCTGATGATTGATCGATCATCATCAGAACTTATGTTTGTGTTTCGAAGGTGTGATATCTATATATTTCCATTAGACTGGTGTGAGAACCAAAACTTATATAGCTAGAACCCTTTGTTGTGAATTGGCATCAAAAACATGATTTTCTGTATATATATCAAAGTTATGCATTTGAAAAACTAATCAACTAATTGATTGATGGTTGTATTGTTTGATTATTGTATGAATAATTAAAATTTGAACCATTTAGTTCATTTGAGTCAAATATTGAATTTTATTGAAAATTGGTTGCATTTGCTTGCATATACATATATATCATTGAACAGGTCATAGCAAGGAGGCTAGAGCCAGAGAATAAAATTTGTTTGCCCGACAAATAGGTACATGTTTACTACATAATTTCCTGTTTTGTTTGGGTGATGATGATTTTGTGAGCCTATTGGCTAGCCGCTTGGCTTTTTCTTTTTCTTTTTGAGATCTGAAGGACCGGGGAAGCTATTTGAAATTCCCCGATGCTCCCATTGCAGGGGAGGTTATGGCGAAATTTTTCGAAAATTTAGGGTGTTAGCCAAATTTTTGAAATTTTGGAAATTCTCAGAAACTAAAGAGTTGGAGAATGGAAGCCGGATCGAGCGTAGAGTTGATTAATCAAACCACTTTCGACTTTGTTCCTTTTCGGGGACGAAAAGTTTTAAGTGGGGGAGATTGTAACAACCCGAAAATCTGGGCCAGTTTAAAATTTTTATTTTGGCAATTTTAGCGAATTTTGAATATTTAAAATGAATTATTTTAAATAATATCGACGAGAAATTTATTTTGAATATAATTCGAACGTATATATTTATACGCGTCGTCGTTAGAATATAAATATTTATATATAATTATAAATAGAATTGAAAATGGCGCGGTAGTTCGATAATTCGATTTCAAACTTCAATTGAATGTACCGGGTGCAAAACAATCCGGATTTTAGTGAAACCAAAAATAATGGAATCTAATAGTGAATATCTTTCCAACGAATCCGAAAAATCAAAAGTTCGTAGCGGGAATCAAAAGATATGTCCAGTTGAAATTTCTGAATAGTCGCTATGGAATTCATACCCTTAAAAATGGACATTTTGCAAACGACCTCGGATTTCGACGAAACCAGTTTTGTTGGGTCCGTGATGTTAAATTATTGCTAGGTTTCAAATTTCATAATTTCTAGAATCAATATGTGAGCGTGGCGAAGGAAAACGCGTTTGACCAGTTTCAGTTGATTTTAATCGACTGGAAATTGGCCATTTTTCTAACGGTCTCAGAATTCGACGAAACTAGTTTTGTTAGGACCGTATCGTCAATACGAAGCTAGAAAATATTTTTCAGGAATTTTTCTAGTTAGTATGTGACCCCGGTAATTTGAAATGTACGTTTAAAATTCAATATAGTGATTTAAATGTAAATTAAACGGAAACTGATTCAAACGATCAAATCAGCTTGCGATACATATCCCATTGTGTTCGGAATGGGGGTAAAACGCTATGGACGACAGGCGGTGGGCCTCGTTTTGAGGTCGAAAATAAAAGTTGCTTTATAAAGTAAAATTTAAAATAATTAAATAATAATAAATAAAAAATTCTTCCCCCCCCTTTTTCTTCGTTCTGCCCCCCCCCCCCATACTTTCATTTCAGATCAGAAAAAGAAAAAAAAAAAAAAAAGGGAGAACGCGGTATCGTCGTTCGAGCCCTCCACCCTGCCGACGCCTCGTCGCCCCTCCCCAGCCATCGAAGTCCGACATCGCGCGCCCCATAGTTCCTCTCCCCCAACTTCTTCTCCGACGCGCCCCCCCTAAACCCTCGAGATCCCAGCGCCGCCGCCCTGAAGGGTCGCCACCGCCACCAGAAAGGACCGCAAGCCGCCAGCGAATCCCTGCCACCTCCCTTCCTCATCTCCGACCCCATCCTCCTCCGATTCATGAAAATAGTGAGCCTCTTCTTTTTTTATTTTATTTTAATTTTATCTTCATTTAAATTCAGTTTTAATTTAAATACGTTGTTGAATTCAGTTCTTGGCTCATATCTATGCTTTGTGTGTAATGTCTAATTAAAAGTGTGAATTTTAGGCTAATTTACAAATAAAAATATGATCTTTATATTTTTAAAATAATAAAAATATAGTTTTTATATTTTTAAAGAATTAAAAATATAGTCTTTACTATATAGAAATATTAGAAATATGATTTTTATATCTTTAAAGTATTAAAAATATATATAAATCTTAGCATGAAGTAGCGATATTTTTAAATATGAAAAACATTATATTCTTGAATAAGAAAAATGCGACTTTTATATGAAGTTCATTAGAAGAAAAATACAATTTTTATGTATGAAAAAGGTTGAATTTTTACAGATAATAAGAATAGATTTTTATAGAAGGAAGGTATGAAATTTCTAAAGATTAAAAATTCAATTTTTATATATTGAACTTCGAAAGAAAAATTTGATTTTTAGATATTGAACTTCGAAAGAAAAATTTGATTTTTAGATATTGAACTTCGAAAGAAAATTTTGATTTTTAGATATTGAACTTCGAAAGAAAAATTTGATTTTTAGATATTGAACTTCGAAAGAAAAATTTGATTTTTAGATATTGAACTTCGAAAGAAAAATTTGATTTTTAGATATTGAACTTCGAAAGAAAAATTTGATTTTTAGATATTGAACTTCGAAAGAAAAATTTGATTTTTAGATATTGAACTTCGAAAGAAAAATTTGATTTTTAGATATTGAACTTCGAAAGAAAAATTTGATTTTTAAATATTGAACTTCGAAAGAAAAATTTGATTTTTAAATATTGAACTTTGAAGTAAAAATTCGATTTTTATATATTGAATAGCAAAGTAAAAATTCGATTTTTATATATTGGATAGCAAAGTAAAAATTCGATTTTTAAATATTGAACTTTGAAGAAAAAAATTCGATTTTTATATATTGAATAGCGAAGTAAAAATTCGATTTTTATATATTGAATAGCGAAGTAAAAATTCGATTTTTATATATTGAATAGCGAAGTAAAAATTCGATTTTTATATATTGAATAGCAAAGTAAAAATTCGATTCTTACATATGTAGAGAATACGGGCGAAAGCGACAAGAAGGCGAGTTGGCGAAGATTTCCTGCATTAGAAGTGCCGTGGAGCTAGGATAGCTATCTGTGAGAACTTCTCACCTTTCAATTTAATTTTTCTAGTTATATATATACTAGGATGCAGACGGTGCTTAGTAGCACCCGACACAAATCGTCCACAGACCATGGACTTGTTTGTTTGACTGTTTGGTGATTGATTGCGATATTGGTTTGAATGTGGTTTGTGGTGTGAAAAATCGAATCGATAAATTGGTTAGGATTAGACGTGCGCCGTTATAAGGCGAAGGAGTAAGGCTAGGTTAGACTCTTACTCCAAATTTTGTGGTTTGCATAATGAAATTGATTTGATTGATGTGTGAATGGCGTGGGCCTTCACTAGACCGGGGATAAGGCTAGGCCTTGTCCCGTTTCTAGTATCGTGCCGTTATGCCGCCGAAATTTTCTAAAATATGTTAGAAAAATAAAAATATCATTTTATTGAATAAATGAATTGAATAGAAATTCATAGATTGAAATAAAATGTTTTATCGTTAAAAATATAATTTTTAACGTGAAGTGAATAAAATAAAATATTCATTTATAAACCGAACGGTTTGTTTATGTACACCTATTTGAATGACATTGATTGGGACGATAAATTTTACACATCGCCCAACTGCACGAATAAAATATTTGTTTGATTGTTTGAAACCCCACACGGGTGTTGGGATGAAACTTGAAGTTCACTCATCCTGATTGATTAAATGTGTCGATCGATTGATTGACAGGCTGTTATAAGCGTTGAATATCTATATTTGATGCTTATACAGTGTAGTGCACTTTGGTTGATGGTTGATTATTTTTCAATGTAATTAAATACATGTGTTGTATGAAAATCCATATAATTAATTTTATATGGTAATTGATTGGGCCTCATTTCAATTTGAAAAATAAAGAATATTATAAAATAAAAGTTCATGTGTTGACAGTACTCATTCATTGAGATTGGTCATGTGTTGAACGAAATATTTTAGTAATAAAATTTACATCTTTATCGATATAAAATAAAAGTTCATGTGTTGACAGTACTCATTCATTGAGATTGGTCATGTGTTGAACGAAATATTTTGATAATAACAACTATTTTGAAAAAGAAATATTTGAAATAGAATATTTGAAAATAGAAATTTATGAAGCCGTGTTGATTAGATTGACACCATTTTGACGTGAACGATATTTATATCGATTTTATTCATCTTAAAAATGAATATTGAAAACGATTTCGAAATGAATTGAATTGAAAACGATTTCGAAATGAATTGAAAATGAATTCAAATTGAATTGAAATTTGAATTGAATAGAAATGAATTTTGAAACGAATTTATAAAGAAGAATTCAATTTTGATTTGAATTGAAAAGGAAGTTGAAATTGCTTTTGAAACGAATTTAAAACTATTTATATAATTCGTTTTAAATAGAAATCGACGAAGTATATATTATATATATATTATCTATATAATATAATGGCCTGAATAGAACGCGCCGCGCCGCGGCAGTTCGTGAATTTCGACCATTTATTTCAAACGGACATTGCGGGAGATCCGACCGTCGGATTCTCCTAAAACCGGAACCGTTGGGTTCGTATCGAAAAGAGCTTTCTAATGAATGTTAGAAATTTGAAATCTAACGGTTGGATTTGGAGATACGTCCAAATCAAATTCGAAAAAGGTCGCTGTAAGTGCAGTTCGATGGCCGTTGATGGAAATCGACTGTACGGGCCTTGATAAAATTATTAAAAATAGTAATAATTTGTGTAAAATCATAAGAAATGATTTGTGAAAGTTTGGGATGAAAAACTCCATATTTGAAAAGATAAAAATAGATTTTTATCGAAATGAACTAGTTTTGAACTAGAATTATAATTCTATTTATTTTTAAATAAATAAATTGAATTTGAAATGGTTTTAAAAATAACCAAAATTTCCAATGATTGCATTGGAGTGGATTTGAATCGAAATTGTCTTCGGAATATTTCGATGTTGGAATTCGTGATATTACAGGTGTTGTTATGGAAATTTGAAAGATATATATTAGTATCGTTATTTCCAATACGACATTTGTTAGTCGTAGAATTCGATATTGAATATAAGCCGATATATTTTCTATTCAGAGCCTTGTATTGAATATCGAATGTGATTTGGGTTTGTCGTGAATGGTGTCTTCACTAACACTGTTCTTGAACCCAGTTGAGAAAAGATTAAATCTTTTTATTTAGATTTGATGAAGTGTACCAATTAAATGATATTTAATTGGAATTGAATCGATATTGATTTTTGGGTTTATCGTGAATAGTGTTTTAAATAACACTCGTTCTTTAACCCGATAATTAATGAATGTGATTTTGGGTTTATCGTGAACCGTGTTTTAAATGACACTGATTCTTTAACCCAGTCGAAGATTAAAACTAAGTGGAGTTTTAATGAATCTTTAATTAGATTGAAATGATCGAAAGTGGAGTATCACCAGTTTTGCTCCAGGCGATAGTTAAATCTTTAATTAGATTTGAATGTGAAATGGTAATTGAATTTACCGATAACACCGTGGTGTTAGATATGAAGTATTACCAGTTTTACTTCATGGGATGAATAGGTTGGGATTGGGAAATTAAAAACAAATGATTACTTCGGTAAGGTTCGTTAATCCCGACTAGTTTTGAATTGATATTCAAAAATAGATTAAAGAATAAATTCAAGGAATTTATCTTTGATAAAATTAATGGGAATCTTTCCCTATGAAAGTGAAATTTAGAAACTAACTGTCGGTTGGCCAAACAGAATGGTTTTCTGAATATTGATCTGATGTTGGTTTCGGCCTTCGGGGTTAATATTTGGGGAATTATTCTCTTGATTAATTTACGGTTAGTTACTGATGAATTGGAATGAGGCGTATGTTGTGTTTGTGTAACACTTATTTAAAATATACGCGAGTTATTCGGAAAGACCGGGTTTATCCCATTCTGAATAACTGATACGACGATAAGTCGAAGATGAAGACGATGGTCGAAGACCGGAGGTCTTCACATCGTTTGGGTAATTACTGATGATCTTGATTGGGCTGTACACCCAAGAAGATGGAAACAGTTAGTGATCGTCCAGACGTACTTGGAGATCGATGGATATGCGGGGTACTAGGTGCCTCCGGTTTCGTTCAGACCCAGAACGGACTTGTAAATGGACTGTGTGTCTGACATTGGATTTTAGTCCGTGTGATTGATCTCTATTAAATATATATCTGTTTGGCGGCGGAGAATTTATTCTCTTGCTTAACGCCCTTCTCTGAGACGTACGAGCTCAGGGGTTATATATTGATGGATATCAAACGCATGGAGTGAATTGCCTGTGTGGCAGGCCTAAGTGGCAGTTGGTCGAGGCTTCTGTTGAAAAGCAAAGTCTTGTGGTGATGATCAAAGCACGGCCTTTGTGGCATAGCTTTGTGTAACGTTTACCTCGCGTGTTTCACACCCGGTATGAACCGAAAACGGGAGACGGACGTCAGGGAGGGCATGCGTTTCTTTCTAGCTAGAAGTGGCGTCAGTGGTTTTACACGCCCTGACGAGTTTGACTTATGTGGTTGATGCTGTTGCGAGGCGCCTCGGTTATATCGGTTTCGGCCGATGCATTCTGGTCGGCTGACGGACCAGACTTACACCCCATAGGGTGGGGAGACGTAGTGTTCAGGCATAATAATCCACATCGGTAGACCGGCACTGAGGATCCAAGGGGCAGTTGCGGCTGTTCCTGAGACACGGGCTAGAGCGTCTCAAATCGGTTGAGGACTATCTTTTGCCTCGGTTCATAGACGGAAATCCAATTTCCAAATACGTGACTTTGCGGTTTTATTTGTAAACCTATATATGGCGACATAGTGGCATGGGACGCTCATGCCGCCTATGATTGATACTTATGATTTGAAGTTGTTCTATACACTATGCACTTATAATAGTATCAAATGATTTGTTTTTAAAACGTATCAAGCATTCTTTGGCTGTTATAAGGGAAAACCCTATCCTCGGCTGCGTTGCATTGTGTGATGGGACCTGGGTCTTATAACAGCTTCATTGTTCTTTATTTAGCATTGCGCTGTTGTTTTGTGCACTGGTATTCTTGGGAGGAAACCCGTTCCGTGTTATACGGCGTGGTCCCTCGATTTACCTAATGATTTAAAATAAAGATTAATAACTGTTTTAGTTCTCACACCAGTCACATGACTGACCTGGAGTTTATTGTTTTAACCTAAACTCTGGGTGCCCCTATTTTCGACACGGGCAGCTAGTAGTTTTGGTTTTGCAGATTTATATTCACAGGATCTTGGTTTACAGCTGGAACGATATCCGGAAAGCTTTGTATCCGTATATCTCCTTCTAGTTGTGTATTGTATTATTTTCCGCTGCTATGTATTTAAATGTAATTTAAATCTCTGATATTTCTGTGTAATATTCATTTATACTCTGTATATTCTTGTAAATCTGATGCATTGTTTTAATTGACAATGAAATGTTCTTCTGTATGTATTTTGTTGTGGCTTGTTCTCGAACTATCCGCCGCTTTCCTTTACGGGGAAGTTACAGGTTTTCACACTTAAACTATGTAATTAGGTTTTCTATTAGATCGATTGAACCCAACAATGGTATCAGAGCCAGGTTTTGCGAGATATGATAAATTGAAATCTGTTTTTGGTTTAATTCATGTTTAATTCTTTGAACGATCAAAAACATTACCAAGATCATTATGTTATAATTCTGTAGCGATAAATCGAAATTACTGTAATTTTGATTTTCGGTTTCGGTTATATGATTGATTACATAAATAACCATAATAGTAACATGATTAATATTTGAAATTGTTTCAAGATTAATAAAATTGTTTGGTGAGTCCAGTACTAACATTCGATTTTGAATCGAATATATGTAATTTACACTTGCCAATTCTAACGAGTTAGTACATTTGCTATTGAGTATCTGTTTGGACCTTATGTGAACTCAAACTAATTTTGGATCCAATTTTACATGTATCATATTATAGAGTGAATCCAAGTGTTCCACATAGTCATATTTATATTGATTATTAAATGGTTAGAATTGTCACATTTTTCCCAGCAAATTATGAATTTGATAAATATGGGGCTAGTCTGTCTGCCAGTCTTGAGATTGATGCTGTTTTTCTAAAATGAAATTGTTTTGTTTACCCATAATTTGATGTTAGATATCAGTTTTAATTATTCATTACTTGATTTTGAATTAGTTTATATGAATATAGTGTATTGATACTTATAATCAAAATCTGTTTGATCTATAAGCAATAATATCATGACCCTATCAGATTATTATTGTGAATGAATCCAAGTTTATTGATTGTCAATCAGTAACACAGTTCTCAAACAAAATTGATTTATTGAAATCGATTTATATGAAAATTGTTGAAACAGTGTTTTAATTTTGATTTTATTTTGAGTATAAAATCAGAACATCTAATTAAATTTTGATTTTATATCAAAATGGTCAATAGGATTGAACAGTATGAATTAGAGATTCATATGTAAATTTGCTTGGTTTTAAATCTTTTTATACGAGTAAACAATGCTAAAGTTATTATCATAATATTAGTTTAATATGTATGTATAGCTAGAACTTATAGATTTTCTCTACTAATAAAAATTGGTTTTACTGGTTATTGAATCAGTAAGTTGTCCCTCTGATGAACTTTGATTCATTGATATCTGTAATAGTTAAGTCTATTAAAACAACCCAATTTAAAAATTGTAATTACTTTGTTAAAGAACAAAGGGATTCTGTAAAAAAACCCAAAATCTGGTTTTGGTTGATCAAAATTGACAAGTTGTTTCGGAAACTTACTTTTAAGTTAAACTATTACTAGTTTAGTCTTGAAAAGTGTTTATTTACCAGATATATGTATTCGCTGATAAAATTAGGTCAGTTATAATGACTTGTTTTTAGAACAAATGCATTGTAAATACAGAGTATGACTCTGTTATAAGTATATATTTGATTCAGATCAAATGTTGTTGACACTCCAATAATAACCCGAATGTTTTGAATCATTGCAGGTTATTAAATATTGAATATTAAGTCAATTAAGTTTATGAAACTTAGCTTAACAAACAATTAAAACATATATATTATTCCATTTCGTGTAATGTAACATATGGATATTAATTGTTTTGATACAAATATATTGATATTTGAAAAACAGTTATGTTTTCCTAGTTGACAAATGTTTGAACACAAATTCTATATTTATGGTGATAAGTATGTTGATCATTTTTTTTGTCACAGCAGATATGATTTGATGTTTTATTTAATATATGATAATCATTTATGATTGGGCTAAGTTGCTATAAAATCAAAAACTGTTTTGATTTTACTCTTTTGGGTCATTCACAAATATTTGATGTTATTGTGGATTTGTAAATTTACAGCATATACAATTTGTTGAACTAGATTCAGGTTAATGTTGAAAAATACTAGTTTATTAGCACTTGTTTGCTTTTCAACTGGTATGAAAATGTTTTAAGCCTGATTCATTTTCCTTTTTCACAATATTGATTGTGTTTGTAAAGTAAAATTTGATGTAAAATCTTATTAGTGATATATATATATATATATGTATATATAAATATACCTGAATTCACTGTTATGTGCTTTATTAAAAACTGGATTGTAAGTGTTACCATCACACAGGCCATTTTAAAAATAATTGAAATGGTCTTTTGTTTCATTTTAAAATCAAAATTTGAAAAGGATTACTATGCTATATGATAGCTGGAACAAGTATAACTTGTTTTTTTAATAATGTTTGCTTTATTCTTTCATGATATTTGTGTTTGAATGTTTAAATTCAGACATTATATTCCTATTAATGAGTTGGTAATTGTATATGAAGGTACGAAAAGTTCTACCTGATACAATATACTATGTTTAGAAACTGTATATTTGATATGACCGTTTGACTCGATTAATACTAATGTATTGCAAACACTGGTGATCTTTTAAGTTTCCTGCAAATTTGATTTACAGTGAAATTCTTAACAAGTTTATTTTATTGTATCCACAATGACCTGTGCCATGTTGCATTAAATTTAGTGATTGAATATCATGATATAATAATACATGGTTTTAAACTTGCAATGCAAATGACTATATGTGATATTGATATATCGAGGAACATATATGATATGTAATGATTGCAAAAGGGAAATTGGTATAAAAGTTGTACCATATTAGCTATATATATAAACACACACACACACACACATATATATATATATATGTATGTATATATATATATATACTGCTAACAATTGTAATTCTATATCACACATATATGCGAATTCATAAATTAATGCATATGTTGATATGCTTATAAAATATGTTTCATATACTTACAACAGTTAGCACGTAATATATACATTCATGTATGTTGTTCACTGCATGTATTTATGTATGATACACATTTGATGTATATACTCACATAAATAAGACTGGCTGACATTATGATTTTAATTTTAAAACTAGGGGGTGCATCAATACTGAAATCGTTTCAGCTGAACGGTGAGAGGACAATTTCATGGATTGGCAGGAGCAATCGCTGCTAACTTGCTTTGATATTAAAGCAAGTATGACTTGTTTATTATCAGGATATTCATGCAATTATGTTTTGTGTAAAATGATGTACATGTAGTAGTAGGATGTATTAATTTTGATATCTGAAATACTGTCTGAAAATGTTTCAGCATTTGTATTTAAATCTAGCCTACACTGTCTCCTTTTATTATAATGTACCTTATAATGTAACTGCTACTTAAATGTGAACTGGCTTGTAAGATTTTATATATAATTGTCATACGAACCGTGTTATTCTTTAATGTGCCAATGTTAGTTAATGGTTGGTGTATATATATGATATAACTCCAACACGTTGTGTCACATTGGGCCATAATAAATGATTAGGCCCGATTAAATAAAAATGATGCGTGTATTCTAATTATGCTTCTGTTAAAACTATAATACCACAAGCAGTCAATAGATTATGACAGTACAAAAGGATGAATTGTATTTTAAATTTTGAAATGTTCAAAAACTTAATAAGCACACCTCCCAATTCAAATCCAATTTATATAATGAATATAAAATACATATATTTGATATATGTAAATAGCTGTAATATTTTTCCACTACGAATTATACATTCTCTTTATAGCAAATTCTGTTATATTAAGTCACGGTGAAGTCTTCCAATAATATACTCATCACTGTCCAAGATCAATGGTTGTAATTAATGCCAAAGCGTTGTGCACCTTTTATTTTGGTTATATGCGATGGAGTAAAATGTGGTGCTCCAACCTATTATTGGGTGTGACTTAACTAGGCTGCATAATACGATTATGGCCTTAGAGACAAAAGCATGAATTATTCTACATTTTGAGCAAATGAATAATACTGAACAAAATGTTCAACTTGCGATCCAAGAGTTATATAGACGATATAATTGACATAAGATGTCTACCTAAAAGGTTGTGTTTTGGGTTTAGCCAAAGCTGGGTCAAGGCATGACTAGATATGGATCTTGGAAAACTGTTATATATGTATACCGATATGTATATATAAAAGAGGGATGTTAGTTTGAGTGGGAGCGTATTTTAGTTTAAATTACATATTTATGTTAATATAAATTTTGATTGTCAAAATTTTGTATTAAATAAATAATACATAATCATTTATTATTTTATTATCTAATGTAGATATTAAATAATAAATAACTCCTTTAATTTAAATTAATCCTTGAGAAGGACAAATTAAATTAAATCAAATTTCTTGACTAACATTAAAATTTGTGGATTGTCCTTAAACAAATTAAAATGTAATTGTTCTAACAAAAAATAGAGGATCTAAAATAAAAGTTAAAATGTGACTTCAACTGAATAAGATATGAATGTTATAATAATCTACTTATACATTTCTAGTATTAGATACTAGATATAAATCACATAAATGTATGTTGATTTACAGAAATTCTAGAATAAGTAGAAATCTGATAAAAGGACAAGTGGACTTACGACTGGAAATGAAGCAACTGTTGTTGGATTACCCATAGGAAGTTGATTCTTGTTGAATTTATTGGCTTAATTAAATAAATAAAATAATTGTTATTATGAAATTCCACTTAAAATAAATGTTATAATATATATATTGTTCAGACAAGTTTAAATTTTATTTGTAATAAAAGAACAATTGTTATTCATTTTATTTAAATGAAATATCGTATGGAATTTCACAAATAATTAATGATGTTTGTAAATCCTTAACTATAATATATTTGACATTAATAATGACTGGATTAAATTTAGTGATTTAAATCCAATATACCTTTAGTATTACCAATTAGCACAGTAAACAAGAAAGTATATCAAAACTCCATAATGATGGAATTTTGAGATAATTTGATTTTGAATTATATGAAGAGTACAGATCTTGTTTATTAGGAAAAATAACTGAATCACCTTTCACTTGATACAGTGAATGAGTGATAAGTATTGGGTCTCATACAAAATGATGTATATAGAGCAATGAATACATAAACTAGAGGTAGGTTTTATCATTTCATTAGATTTACTGATGATATCAGTAGATAAAGATACGTGTATCTTATGAAACAAATATTAGAATCCTTTGAAAAGTTCAAGGAATTCAAAGTGGAGATAAAAACCAATTTTGATAGAAAATAAATTCCCTTCGAACAGATCAAAGAGAATGTTTAAGTCGGTTAATTAATGACTGTCCATATAAGTTTGAAATTGTTTCATAACTTACTCCATCTAGAAGACCATATTGGAATGGTGTGTCTGAAAGGAGTAGTCACACCTTATAAGATATGGTACGACCAAGATAAGTCATAAGTCATATTGATCTTCTAATTAATTAAGTTTAGAACAATTGCGTTTGATCCTACTAAAATGATTTTAGAGACGCCGTATAAGATATGGACTAGGAAATGTCCTAGTGTGTCTAATGCGAAGATTTGGGATGCAAAGACGTTTATTAAACGTCCTTCTTCTAATAAGATTGTATCCAAATCAAATAATCATTTTGTGAAATATCCAAAAGAACCAAGTGGATATTATTTCTATATATCCAAGTTTATTGCTCGAATTGGTATCCTTAATAAAGGAGAGCCAGTCTCTAAGATACCGTGGGAATGAAATAGAATTCAAAACGTTTCGAAACCACAAAATGCCACTGAATCTTGTATAGACAAGAAATTGAGTGGGAGTGATACAATAATCCAAATGTTATTTGATAACACATTAATTATTGCAAATAATGTTAGTTTAAAAATAAGAAATAAATACTGATTCTGAGAAAGAAAAATGTTTGGATTAATAAGTTCATGATTGAACTTAATTCATTGTTGATCCAATGATATACATTGCGATAACAATCCAAACATATATTTAAGAAATATAATTCCTTTGTGAAGTTGTTCACAGAAGAAACGAACATATCTGCAAAAGTTACAAACGTTGTAATGTTACAGACCTACTGAATTAAACTTTGTCCCAATAGAATTTTAATAGTCACACTAGTTTCATGAGTATATGATACATGAATGATTGACTCTAGTGCAAGTGGGAGATTGTTAGAGTTTATGCTCTAGAGGCAGTCCATTTGGTGTAATTAACAACGTTATTGTTTTATTTGGAATAATATAGTTCTTAGAATAATAATACGGAATTATATAGTTCGAATAAGACTAAACTTGAGATTTTATAATGTGATAAGTATTATAATTCTTAAATGTCCCTAGTCGAGTTTTATTGTTTATATAGGACAACAATAAAGCATTGAGACTAGTATGTTGATTGACTGATGATCACATCTCATTGATCATTAATATACGTGATATTAATGTCAAAACATAAATACGTATTGGAGAATATCGTATTGGGCTGACCCACCGTGAGATGACTCCATGGAATATAATTAACAGTATCATTAGTTATTCTCATAGTGACAGTAATGTAATGGTCCTCAGACCTGAAATCATTATAATTTTATTCAAGGATATTTGTGTTTTGATATCATCTAAAGTTATTTCGTAACAGAGTAACGATAACGGTGATTATTGGATACATCTCGAATCGAATGAAAATTATGAATGATCTAGATGGAATTTAACCCTACGATATATTCGTAGTGATATCCATGGGCCTCTTGATTGAGTGAGACTGTGAAATGCATGGCCGTGCTCAAATATTGATTTGTTTTAAACAGTCTACTCATCGATCAAGGAAAAGCAGATTAAATTATAAAGAGGATGATACGATCCATGTCTCGAGTTTAATCCTGGATATATTGGTTAAAAGGATTATATTACATTGAGACACTGGTCACAAAACAGGTTGTATCGAATCGTTGATCTTATTACAGCTTGGGTAGCAGTGATGTATTGCTAGATGCCAATCTCTGTTTATGGTTTTAAATATGATTTAAAATCATTGCCAACGTTGTAATAACCTATAGGGTCACACATTAGATCGCTTGAAGAGGATGAGAACCGTTCATAATAAAAGGAAATCAAAATGTTGACCTTTTCTTTAATTGTTGAATTGGTATAAGGGTTTTAATAGTGTTAGTTAATTTAGATTTTTGTGGGCCAAATGTTAAAAGGAAGGCCGACCCTTCTTATATATATTTTTCTATTTTATCATTCAATGGTTGATTGATCAGAGCCGCCACAAAAACCTAATCAACGAAACCCTAAAACCCAAAATGGCTAGCACCGTCCGTTCTTCCTCCTAATGATGTTCGACATCTTAGAGAACAGGCGTTCGTGGATTACTTATGGAGGCTCAACAATTGGTGAGCTCTTGATTCGATGCATCAATTTCTCCTTTAGGTTTAAATTCGATCTGGCCTCTCATGGAAGAACTTCAGCAGGTACGAACCCTAAACCAAATTTATACAAGTTTTAATTTGTTGTTCTTGCATAGATCCATCAGTTTAATGTCTTAAACTATGTAATTAGGATTTCAATTAGATCGATTAAACCCAAAACTATGTACCTAATGATTCTTCCAAGTTCCTCCAAAATTCACTGGTGAAGATGGGGTCACGATCGCCTATGATGCTGGAAGGTACTCCATGAAGACGGACTATCTCACAAACGTAAATTGCTACCAACCATGCTGCCATCCTCTTGCTTTTAACTAGACTAAAATGAGCTCTCTTAGTAAGTCTATCCACCGCAACCGAAATACTGGTGTTGCCTTTCTTTGATCTAGGCAGACCATCTATGAAATCCATAGAGATGCTCTCCCACTTCCACTGTGGGACTTCCAAAGGATGAAGTAAACCATCGGGCTTCCTTTGCTCAGTTTTGACTTGCTGACAAACCAAACATTGAGAAACAAACTCTGCCACATCTTTCTTCATCCCAGCCCAAAAGAAAACCCTCCTCGTATCTCTATACATCTTATCACCACCTAGATGAATAGTCATCTTAGAATGATGGGCGTCTTCTAGGACTATCTTTAACAAACTTTCAGTTTGGGGAACACAAAGCCTTCCATCTCGTCGCAACCACCCTTTATTGTCTATGGAATATCTATTTAGGTGACTAGAAGTCTCCCCTTTACTGAGGCTATCCAAGATGTCTGAATTCTGTGGCTCATCTCGCTGCGAAGCTCCTATCTGATCCATGAGAGTAGGTCGTATCTCTAACGATGCAAACAAACCAAGCAAAAATTCGGTGGAGGGTCTAAAATCAAAACTCAATATGAACTCCAAGTTTTTCCTTTCCACAAACAGAGGACTTAAGGCCATCCTCTGCCTACTCAATGCATTTGCCACCACATTACCCTTGTCAGGGGTATAAACAATCTCAAAGTCATAAGAAGCTAGGAACTCCATCCACCTTTGCTGCCTTAAATTAAGATCCTTCTGGGAGAACAAGTGCTTGAGAGATTTATGATCGATGTACAACTCGAACTTCTCTCCAAACAAACAATGACGCAACATCTTAAGCGCGAATACTATAACAGCTAGCTCTATATCATGGGTAGGGTAATTCTTCTCATGAACCCTTAGCTGTCTACCCCCATAACGCACTACCTTTCCCTCTTGCATCAGAACCGCACCAGTCCCTGTACCACATGCATCAGTGTGTAATGTAAATACTTTGTTCCATCGAGCATGGTCAAGACTGGGGCTATTGTCAGAGCCCTCTTCAATCGTTGGAAAGCAACATCACAATCTATATCCCATGAAAATGCCAAATTCTTCTTCGTCAGCCTAGTGAGTGGGGTTGATATCTTTGCGAAGTCATTAATGAACTTCCTATAATAACCTGCCTGCGAATCCAAGAAAGCTTCTCACCTCCGTTGCATTTTATATAATCCTACTAACACTTATAAGATGTAGTTTCTTGCAATACTAATATTATAATATTTAAACCAGGATATATACATATATACAAAAACACAAATACATATATTATAAACAAATGGTTTCCATATCACATAATTCATCATATAAATCCGGTGCAAAGTTTAAAATGATACACAAATGGAGTATATGTCAATTTTTTTTAAAGATACCTTAAATTTCACAATGGCATGCATTCATATATTACAACATATGTTACAAAAAAAAATTGAAAATATTTAAAAGTTTTCTAAATGTTAATCTAATCATTATAGATCTTCTGCGCCAAACTGTAATGGTTTTCCATATTCCTCAATGCCCAATACAACAATCCAAAGAGCCCCTCTGCAAGCTCGTGCATTTAATACAAGCACTCGATAAACATATATAACGGAAAGTTAAAAAAATTGAAAATTGGAATACAATTTACATTCTAGACTATACAATAAAAACTATGAAATATTTTAGTATAGTTGGTTGGCAAATATGCTCATTTTGAGCACGTACTCCTAATAGCCAGAAAGCATTAAAAATAATGATAATTTGCAACTTAATTAGTTACAACGACTCTATTTTCAAACTGACTCGGGTTTCAAAACTGAGTTGCAAGTGAGTGTTGATCGATTGAAAGAAAAATGATTCCACAAATTCTCAAGAAATCAGTGGGCGTTTTCCATGCAGTAACAAAGTAGTTATTTCCAACAATTTATTCAACTTGTTTATAATCAACAAACAACCATAAAAGTGCAGTAAACATAACTTAAAAGCATGTGAAAACCCAGGCTGGTACACTGAGTTTCGAGCAATTTCATACAAGTTGCATGCACTAAGCTTCCACTCCTATCAAGAATAGAAAATGTTCAACAAACTATATGTTGTAGGATAAAAGAACGACCAGCAATGTGTGTGTTAGTTATAAGCCACATATTTTTATAACTTAATCCTTTCCTAATAGCAATCACCCTTTCCTCAAATTTAACTGATCATATAGCAATTATAATAGGATTTAGGGAAGAAAAAAGAAAAGAAAAATGAAGTACCATTCAGATATACCAATACTTGGCACACATTACAAGGATATCGACAAAGTTTTACTAAATATAAAGGTTTCCAAACCAAATACTTAGTGTATTGGTAGACATTATTATTATTATCATTATTGTTATTATTATTATTGGCACACATTATTATTATTATTATTATTATTATTATCATCATTATTATTGTTTAACTTAGTCAAATGTAAGACCTATGAAACTAAACTGTATTAGAAAAAATAAACTATTAAATTACTAAACAAAAATCATATATATGAAGGAGTAAGTACTATTACCTTAATAGTCCCATACTGATAAAGTAATGTGAATTGTGTTGCCTACGAGTAAGCAAGAATGGAGAAAATAATGTGAAAATTTCAACTTATTAGTTAGGAAAACACAATCTGCATCATTTCAGCACAACGTAAATAAAAATATTGATAGGAAAGCACGACAGGAATAAACAAAGGATAAAATTTCATATTGGCACCTAATCACGCCTTTTTTGATAGTTATTGCCCAACTTTCATGAATAAATCAATTTGATTAGCATAAAAGAATCACCTGAACTCGCATGCATTCCAAGCACTATGACCCAATGTTGCGGATGTGTGAGCAAGCTTTCTAAGGCAAGTTGTTGGTATTAAACGACCAAAAAAGTTATCTTATATAAACTAGCAGATATTTTCAATGTGGATACTTTAAACTGTAACTATAGTTACATGATTTGAAGCTTAGTATGTAACTAATTGTAGCTTTATCACAACTTCATGGAATAACCGCAGTTTGATTACATTTAACATTATTTCCATATAGACTAAACTTGTTTGATTCAAGTTTAGTAGCTACTTCAATGGTTACCTTCTCGGTAAATTCTACTTTAGCAAATCGCTTCACCTTATAGAAGCCACTTGATAAACTTTTTTTGAATCAATAGGGTACTTATATTACAACAAAAGGATACAAATGAAGGAACGAGCTATTTACAAATACAACAACATACCAAAAGAACGAATACTATGCATACTTAACCTAAAAACGGCTCGAACCAAAGAGACACATTACACAACAAAATCACTAGAAAACACAGGATATCTCCATAAGCCATACAAATACCTGCTACTACAGAAACCGATTACTGCACTGCAATCCCAAAGCTGTCATAAGTAGAACGCCAATAGAAGATTAAGCCATATGCATTAGATCAAAAACCATACCATCAGGAAAATTCTCATAAAACCAGCACTACAACAAAGCATCATTCATAGGAATCAGGCTACACAGCCATGACAGCTTGATTTAGAAACACAAACAGCAAACCCACACGAAAACAACGGAGGGCATTTGTCCAGATTATTACCAGTAGAAAGCCATGCAAAAAATCAAAACTCCAAACATTATAGCACAGAAAATTGCACCTGTGCCACCTCAAGAAGGAGAACGTCATGAAGCCAAATCACTTCTTAGTAACACTTCCATTGTTAACTCCACCTAGATTACTTCCTTCTGCTTTTGTTTTTCTAGATTTAGGTCGATTTTGAATTTCTTGCAAAAGTTTATTCCATTTTGGGTTTTCCTCTACCAAGGGTTCATTATAAATTGGCTTATTAATCTCTTTGTATTTACTGGGTTTAGATGTTCTACTCTTTTTGAAGCTATTCGTAGAACTATAAGAACTGTATGAGCTATCAGACGTGTTCATAAGAATATTCTTACTTACATCATCCTCTCCATTTTTAAACTCACTACAATCCCCTAAGTCATCCATGTCAACAGCCTTCTCATAACCATCTTCTGTATGGATATCTGATTTAATCCGAGTCATATAATTAACACTTCCTAAACCATTTCCTTTTACATAAATTTCTTTGTCAATTTCCTTATTAACCATTTTCCCCATTTTTCTCTCTTTACCTGAATACCCAACATCCTTAGAATTATCATTATTATCCTTATTCAACACATTATTATTCACATTTATATCCTGCAGGTAGTTGTTATCATTTGATAGAACGATGAAAGGATTAGTTTTATTGACTTCATTTCTCCGGTATGAACAAAGAACATCCCTTGTGTCCTCTAAAAAATTGACAGAAACATTATTTCTATTTTTATCTTGAACAACTATCGATGAATCAATCTCCATTCCACTATTTTTAACAGGATTTCTACTGTAATTGTATGCCTCTATATTCTTGTTTTTATCTTGTTTTATAACTTCTTCTTCCAAATCCATCTCATAATCTATTTTTAAGCCATTCTTAGGAATCCAGACCCTATTGGACATACATAAAGCATTAGAGTGTCTAAACACCCTACAATTAGAGCATGTCAATGGTTTCCACTCATATTGAATTTTTGCCATATAATTTCCCCATTATAATATTGAACTGGAACTATTTCAAGGAATTGGAAATCAATATCAACTAGCACTCCAGCATTGGAAATTCGGGATAATTCTTCAGTTACACTATCCATTCTCATAGGATGTCCTAAAATTGATGCTATTCTACTAATAGCTTATGTTGACCAAAGATCCAAATCTAGATTTGGTAAGCTTATCCAAATGGGTATAAAATTAAGAAGTTCTTTATTTATTTTCATACCAGGAACCCATTTTTTCATAAACACCAATTTCTTGTTATAATAATAAGGACCCAAAAAGAGAATTCTATCACAATCCTCAGCTAGTTCACACTTAATGATAAAGAAACCATTTTCCCTAGGATAGAGCTTATAACTACCTTTCAAGCTCTAGTTTCGATCGATATAATCTTTCAGGTAAGTGTAATAAGGTCTACTCCCATCCACTTAGAAAAAAATAGAGTTCATCCATTTATCCCTTGCTAATTTAACAAGATCTTCACTGATAATCGCAATCTTAATATTATCCTTAGTTACAGGCTCATAGTACTTAAGATTAACAACGTTATGATGTAGGTTATTCTCTATTACAACATCAATCCATGATTTAGGTTTGGAGAGACTAGTCGAAATATTACCTGTCTGCGTCCTAGAGTGTAGATCTAGAAAATCAAACTTCGAATCTAGATTTTGACTTCTAACTATTCCCTGATTTGAAATGAAATTAGAAGGAGATGCATGTTGCTGATTAGGGTCTAGATCTGGAGGAATCGCTGATCTTTGATCGGAATCCGAGTTTGGAAGTTTCTTTGGGCGAGAATTTGGAGCGGAAATTGAAACTGTCACCATTACTGAGTTCTCTAGAGATTCCTCAAAAGTTCCTGACTATGTCATATGTTCTCACTTGATAAACTTTTCTTTAATGTATGATGAAAAGATTTACTTATTGATTGTCAAAAATGATAGAATATATTCTCATTCAATTTAATAATCTTCATGAGATATAAAACGTCATAGAATTAAAAAAAATGAAATGCACATAAAACTGCAAGTCCTTTTTGAGCTTGTTGGCGTATATTTCGTGTTTGTCTTTGATTTCTATTATTGATTTATTTTCAGAGGGGCTATTGGCTACATTTGGAAATACAAGCAAAAACATAACCAATAGTATCAAATGGCCTCTTAGATTTCACATCAAATATAATGATAGGTCTACTCATCTAAAATAATGAATCATCAAGATATAAAATGCATTATCACTAATAGCCAGTAGTTTTAGTTATTCAATCAAATATACATGCAATCTAAAGTCAAACTGTATGCACTATCCTAAAAATTGTAGGTCATAGCAGTTTGATAAGATCCTAAAAAATAATCAAACTGCCAGTGAGATAATTTTTCATGTGACCTTTATCCCTTTTAAATAAAGATTAGAGAAACAAAAGCTTTGAATGTCCATTCCAATGCTTAGTAACTGAGCCAATTTAATTACAATTAACTAATGTGGATTATATTTAACCCAAAATGCGATCACATAAGGTAAAGAGGGCGACCTTGAACAAATAATGATACATGCAGTACCTTACCTTTATTGCAGGATATTGGTGGTCATAACCAATATTAGCAATGGAGTAGTGTCTGCAATGGCCCCGAACAAGTGAAGAATTGGCTTAATGACTAAAGATCAAAGTACCAGGACCAACAAGCACAGTGTAGTCCAAATGAATGATACATGACTTGAAACAGTATATTAACGGAGAGGCATACAAATGCATAACTGCTAATGAGTTGTGAAGGTGATGTAGTCAGTAAAATCTAATGCATATGTGCACTTATTAATCATGGCAGTTGAAAATAGTTGAACATTGGTGCAGAGGTGACAAGATATATATAAAAGAAAACCTAGAGCCGAACAAACAAGACTGCAACAAGAGCAGTTAACATAACAAATTGGAGCAACAACAACGAAAGGAAGGAAATAAATAGCAGTAGCTAAAAAATGTGGTTACCAACATTTGTAAAAAAATCGAAATTACATGCAAAAATACCCAGCTACTAAACAAGGAAGGTATAATTTTACAAAACTTACTACCACAAGGAAGGTATAATTTTAAAAGGTATAACCAAGGTAATAAAATGCTTCTCGATAAGAAATTCGACCACAATGATAGTCATAAAGATAAGAAGATATTCCGGCAACAAAGAAGAAGACACGTGGCACCACATGGACCGACATTGTGGAACATGAAGGTAATATCGGTTAATTATGCTCTATTGCAAACTGGCATTTACTAGCTAGTGCACTCAAGACAGTTCGTGGTAAAAAACTTGATTTAAAATATTTAAGATTTGTTTCCGAACTAAAATAATGCTTAATTAGTCTCTGATTCAGGTTCGAAAAAAGATCAAATATTTATATGAACATGTGCAATCCTTTGCATGCACCAACCGTCCCAGACCCTACCACTTTCCCCATATATATGAACCATGACATCTAATCCAAGATAGGGCCATGGTTCTCGCAAAAAGAATGCATTTACCAAATTCAGCCCCCAAAAAATACCATTCTTGTTATGCTGAATTTTCAGAGGTGATTTTTTTCTTCCTTTTTTGCAATCACAAATTTATGGATGGCTTTATGTAAGTTGATGTGAAAATTCCACTGTAATTAAAAAAAGAATGAAAATAAAAGCACAAAACTTATAATAAGCAAGATAGAAGAAGGATCACCATGAAACCAAGTAGTATTTTTTCCTAAACTCATTGTAACATTGCTTGATATTAGATCGCAAATTTAGTACACCTATAGCTAATAATTAATATTTTAATGCAATGACTTTATCTTATTATCATAACAAAATATCTCGAACATCAGTGTTGCATAAAATATACATGGGCTAGAAATATTATTGATTAAATTTGATAGCATTACTTACCGAGCAGAGAAATCAATGACTTGCTTTTTTCCTTGAAAACCCATCAAGCTACCATTTATAATCACATACATTCCATTCCTTCAATGTCAAAAGGAAGATCAAAGTTCATATAGTTTGTACATACATGGGGATGCAAAACCAAGAAAAAATAACCTTAAATAGAAGAATGATAGCTTACTCAAAAGGGCCATCTAGTATGTTTCGGAAACTTCCTGCACCCTAGAATATAAAAATAATGGCCATGATTCACAAATAAAAGGAATTAAAATCACTGAATTTTGAATGTTAACTTAAATTAGAAGATAAATTCCAACTTGTTGCCAGTTTAATTCCCCTTGTATTTGATCTAGGGATTTCAAAATATTATAAAGTAACTAATCGATTTTACTCTAAGCTTGCACTCCATCTACTTATTCATAAGTTAACCAGTGGCTAGACAAAGAAGTTCCAGTTTAATGGTAATTATTAAAATACAAAAATGGCAATTTGCAAACCTCTCGGGATTCTGAAATTTATATTACTCAAATAATATTGTGAAAACTAGTCCACGTTTATTAATTTTAAGTAGGAAATATCAGAAAATTCAGTTTTAAGGACGGTCCATTATTTACTGTCAGTTTAGAGCGATCTTTCCAGTCCTGTAATCAAGAGTGAACGAAAAATCAGTAACCTTCTCATGTCTATCAAACTCTATATTGCAACTATAACAACATACTAGATGTTTTACCTTACTTCATTGTATATCGGTAACACAACAAATGATATCGTCAAGATTTGATCAATCCTCTAGCTTGCCTCTGCCGTTTTTAACGCTGCTACAAGTCCTATGTTTGCTTCTCCTATTTTCACCCCAAGGTAGGCCTGCAAAAATCAAAATTTACCTTGCATATCTAGCTCTACACCAAACTAATGGCAGTAATGACCAACCTGTAAGCATGCAAAAGTCAAACTTGTGTAACAATATAATTGCGTAATAATAAATCATATTTTTAAGTTATTAATAATTAATGTAAATACACAATACTATGAAAAACTAAGATGGAACTAAACTAAGAACAAGATAAACAAAATAATCCATCTTTTGAAAAATTAGAACATAGGTACACATAAGACCATACAAAGAATTATAGAAGATAACTTGTAGAAATCGATGATACTTCATGTTTCTTTCCCTCATATGCATGGATAGTCTTGAGATTTGCTAAATGCATGACTTCACATTGGGAGGAGGCAAATGTATTGTGTACAGGGACCACAAACTGATTATAGTCAGGAACTACACTGTTTACTTCCCAGCAAACATAATCATCAAATTCCAATGAAAATTGCTAATTGATTGACAAGACAAAAGGGAAATTGGCAACATCGCGTTAGAGTTTAAAAATAAGGTCTAAGGACACATAGTCATGTAGAATTTAAGCACAATCCTCATGTGTGAGTGGCAAATAAAATTAACTGAGTATTTATCAGTGGATAAGGTAAATATGGATAGTGTTACAAATAGGAAGATAGTACGGAAAGCATGTATGGAAGTACCACGCAGTTACCAGATCATGAATCCGCAAGGGGTTGATGACGAAGCCTGAAACTGAAACCGAAAGCCAAAATAGAAGCCAACGTAGACCGAAAATTTCGAACTTTAACTGAATTCATCGACATGTTATAAGCTTAAACTGAAATCAAAATCGTCTGAGGAGATGAACGACGAAGCATGAATCATCGACGAAGAAATTGATTAGTCATTGATAAAGAAATTGAATATAATCGATGTTTGAAACTTTTAGAGAAATTAGTGAAGCGCCTGAGGGAAACCCTAGCTAATAGTGAAATCTACGGCCAAAATAGTGCTATAGAGGATTAAGCATCACAAGGGAAAAAGTACGAAAAATTACCTAATACTGGAAATTCACTCGATTATTTTATTCTCCCAACACTTACTAGTGTTATGTATCAAAATTATTTTGTTGAAAATACTATTTAGAGAAATGTTTTTTTTTACCAACACACTTTTGTATATGCTAACACTTTTATTTTTAGTAGCTTACAACATTTATATGTGTTAGGCATAGAAAAATATAATTGTTGCAAAATCACTAATTTGGTGTCGTGCTTCTTCTGTTTGGCTTTCATCAACTGACAGTTCATGCATTTGGAAATAAAACTTCCAACATCCTTCTTCATACCATCCCAGTAATAAGCTCTTTTCAGGTCCCGGTACATCTTATTACCACTAAAATGAATCGTCAACTTAAATTGATGACATTCTCTCAGAACCTCATCGCTCAATCCATTAATATCAGGAACAACCAGTTGTCCTTTCTTCTAAAGCCAACCATCTCGATCAACCTTGAATTTCTTATCCTTTTCTGGTTCTTCTCTTGCTTCCAACTTTTGGATGATCTCGACAAGCTTTACATCTTGCTTTGGCTTTCGCCAGTCCTTTCGATGAGAGTTGGTCTTTTTGATAAATTTGCCAACATTTCAGGCTCTAACTCACACCTAGGCCTGAAATCAAATCCTACCAAGTACTTGAGTTGCTTTCATTCTAAAAACATTGCTCCCAAACCTGCATGTCTTTAACTTAACGCATCTGCCACTGCGTTACCTTTACCAGGAGTATAGGAAATACCAAAATAATAAGATGCCAAAAACTCTAACCACCGCTGTTGCCAAAGATTCAAATCCTTTTGGGAGAAAAGATATTTCAATGACTTTTGATCCATAAATAACTCGAATCGAACTCTCAACAGGTATTGTCTCCATATCTTCAAAGCAAACACGATCGCTGCCAACTCCACATCATGAGTCGGATAATTCCTTTCGTCCAGCTTCAGCTATCGACTCGCATAATCCACAACTCTATCCTTCTACATAAGCACTTCTCCAAGTCCAATGCCACATGCATCGGCATACACCACCATTTCCTCATTCTTGAATAGTCAAAACAGGAGCACTCGCCAGCCTCTCTTTCATGATTCCAAAAGATTGCTCACACTTCGCATCCTATGTGAACACTTGATTTTTCTTTGTTAATCCTATTAATGGTGCAATTATCTTGGAGAAATCCTTGATAAATCAATGATAATCCCACCAACCCAAGGAAAATCCTAACATCCGTTGCACTGTTAAGTCTATCTCAATCCTAGATTGTTGCCAACCTTAGCGGGATCCACCACTATTCCACTTTCAGAAACAACATGGCCTAAGAACCTCACTTCATTCTTCCAAAAGTGGCACTTCGAAAACTAAGCTCTTAGCTGATGCTTTCGCAAGATTTCCAAAACAACTCACAAGTGCGTCTTATGCTCTTCCTCATTCTGGGCGTAAACCAGAATATCAGTCATGAACACAAGTACGAACTTGTTCAACTGATCTCTGAATACCCTATTCAAGGTCCACAAAATATACTGGGCGTAGGTCAATCCAAATGGCATTACCAACCACTCAAAGAAATCAGATGGTGTCCTAAAAGTTGTCTTCAACACATTATCCTTCGCCACTCTCAACTGGTGAAATCCCACCGCCAAATCCATTTGCAAAAACACCTTGGCTTTGTGAAGCTGATCAAACAAGTCATCTGTTCCCAGCAATGGATTCTTGTTCTTCTTAGTCACCTTGTTCAGCTCACGATAATCCACACACAATCTCAAAGATCCATCGGCCTTGGTTGCAAACACAACTGGTGCGCCCCATTCGGACACACTCCTCCGAATGAATCTTTTTCCCAAAAAGTCACTTACTTGCATCTCTAATTCTCGCTGTTCTCTAGGTGCCATCCACCTAAGGGGAATAACAATGGGTCTGGCTCCATCAACCAAATTGAT
Source organism: Allium sativum (assembly GCA_030737875.1). Taxonomy (NCBI): domain Eukaryota; kingdom Viridiplantae; phylum Streptophyta; class Magnoliopsida; order Asparagales; family Amaryllidaceae; genus Allium; species Allium sativum. The sequence continues at coordinate 897,428,071 of CM060910.1, read as the reverse complement.
CCTGAACTCAATCTCACGATGTGGCGGCAAACCTTTGTCCTTATCAAAGACATCACCAAATTCACTAACGATTGGCTCAGATGACAATCCTTCCCATGGAATCACAAGCGAATACAAAAAGCTTATGAAGACACCATCTTCTGGCTTACATCGAATCATAACCATTCGTTCTTCCACGTTCCCTACTGTCACCTCGAGCTTCTCGCAATCCACTTTAGTTGCATACCTCTTGAGCCAGTCCATACCCAGCAAAGTTCAGAATAAAGAAATCGCACACAAAAGAGAAATAAAGACTTGGTAACACTGGACCACAACAATACATAAAAGACAAGACGAACCCCCTAGTAGATTAGTCACAACCAATGGTCTATCACAAATATCGGGTTCCAAACCCAATCGACACATAAGCTCATTGCAAATGAAACAATGCGATGCTCCAATATCAAATAACACCCAAACTAAAACATCCCCGATAGAAAGCGTACCTTGAACAACAATACTGTTTCCTTTCTCCTCAACTGTAGGAGCTCTTGAAGAAGTTGGCGCTCTCCAGGAACATAGTTGGGTAATCCGGTAAACCGCCATCTTCCCCTCCAGGAACGTGCTCTTCCCTAGCAGTATGTCTCAAAGATCGATGACTCATTCTAAATATGAAAATAGAATGATTGGTCCACATATGAGAAAACTGCAATGGAGTTCAAGCGCTACTATACTATACACTATACTACGGTAGTCATCCATTATGAAAGTACAAATATGTCTCTCCTATGTCATTACGCCCAACCAAAGCTCTGATACCAAATGTGATGACCACCAAAAACCCTCGCACTTATTAAAAGAAATAATCCACTGAAAGACGTGCCAAGCAGCTTTGGACGATCATCATGGTAGAATAACACACACGAAACCCGACGTATAACCCATACCACATGGATAAAATTTAATAGAACATATACAACAGGATATAATAACGAAGCACAATTGAACAAAATCTTAAACTTTTCATATCATCATGAAAATATCTATACAACCAACTGGATCACATCTGAATCTGTATAAAGGGCCTCACAACAAGTTCACTCAGAGTAACATACATCAGTGGAAACAACATATATGTGTAGTAGAAAGTAAAACTTTAGCCTCCAGCTCGTCGTCACTCAGCAACATCGTCCTCATCAAGATCTACTACTTGCTACCTAGTTTGCCTATCCACAACATGGTTGAACAACCCAAGGTAATAAGATGAAACATAAAACCTTGAGTGAGACAACAGTCTTAATGAGAAATAAAACAACCATCAACATCAACAATAAAGTATATGGATAATAGGAAGTTTAATCATTTGATCCGCCAATGCTCAACAGTGAAGAATACCCATACCCACATCTCCTCCACAACCTACGGTGATAGCCTTCCCAGAGAATTAGAGATGAAACAAATGATAACATCCATAGCAACCAATTATGATGCGTAAACCATTCTAATAAAGTTCAATATCCCACAAGCACAAACCCCGAAGGCCTAAACCAACATCAGTTAAACACCCAAGAAATATCTCCCTTGATGTCGAACAGTCCATACAAGATGATACAAACAAGCAATAACATCCATGACTTCCTTCAATCCATCGTTAATTGTATGACTGGCCCAACTTGCCATCCGTCAAGGGCTAATGGTAAATGTAACGACCCGTATTTTTTTGCCTATTTATTTGGAATATTTTAATTATTTCAAATATTGGTTTGAATTTAAATAATCGAATTTAACGATTTTACTTGGAATATATTATTTAAATAAATAATAAAATAATATTTTAATTTCAAAAATATTTGGGGAAATATAGCATTTGAAATATATTGTGACCGGACAGTTTAAAGTGGTCAAATATTGGTTATATTGAAGATATAGTGACAATTTCGATTCGAAAACGATGGTTGAGTGATATGGTTTATAATTTAATTAAATAACGAGCTGCAGCGGCGCGGCAGTTCGCGATTTGGCATTTTGAACTTCAATTGGACGTACCGGGTTCGAAATAAGTCGGATTTCCTCGAAACAAGAAATGTTGGGACCAGTTTGACGATATCTTTCCAATGGCAGAGAAAAATCCAATTTTCATCGTGTAGATTTTATTTTATGTCCAAATCAAAATTTGAAAAGATCGATATGGAATTTATATATATTATATCGATTATTTATATAGAATAAAGGGTTTTTAAATATTTTAAATATCGATTTGGCTTCAAACTCAACCCGGGCTATTTTATCTTGGTAATATACGATATTCTGATCGTGTATGGCCAATGGCAATACTTTATATGTATTATATTGAGTTATTTTAAAATTGGTTTATTTTATTTGAGTTGGCCAGTTATAAAAGGGCCATTTTTCAAATGAACTCTGTTTTCGATGAAACAAATTTTGTTAGGACCGTAACAGTAAATTATTGCTAGATTTTCAAGTTGCACGCAAAACGTTGTTATTCTGTGAGCGTGGCAAAATAAAATGCAAAATAAAACGAACAATTTGGACGTGTACGAACGCTATTTGAGAAAATGGACTCGGAATTCGACGAAACGAGTTTCATTAGGACTGTATCATCAAATTTTACTACGTCGTCCATTCGCATCTCGAACGGGATTTGTATGTGAGTGCAGGAGCGAATACACGATGTTCAAAAACGCGATAGACACGAAATAAAATATTGTTAGTCGTCATCACGCGCCTCGTCAACTTAAAATATTATTATTTACAACTATATAAACACATATAATCAGAAATTTCCAGCCCAAAACTAAATTTCTCTTCATCAATTTTGCAAAAAAGTCTCTGTTTACATTTTAATTTATTTCTCATGATCCGTTGAGAATTTGTAAGGGCGACCTGAACTGGAATTGTAGATCGGGCCGAGAGGAAGCTACTGACAAAAATTTGGGGTGATCGGGTGACCGAGGTGGCCGGAAATTGCGATGAACAGGGAAGATCAGTTTTCATTCTTGGCCAAAATTGCAACGACTGAGTTGATTTGGGGTAATGGGACTTTGGGGGAATGGTAGAGGAGAGTTTAGGCTTCGTTTTTGCGGTGGTGGCGTGACTCTGGTGGTCTGAATCGCCGGATATTGTGAGATGAATGGAGTATTGTTTTTGAGGTGGATTTTTGAAGGCTGCAAATGGATTTGGCAAATTTATGGCACCGTGGCTTGTCGAGGCTGATGATGGCTGAAGGTCAATGAAAGAGGTGGAGGTGGCGGTCACTACAGCGGTGATCCGGTCGTCCAAGAGGGCCTGTGGGGGGCTAATTTTTGGTATCAATGTTGATCGGATTGGGGAGTTTTCCCAGCGGTTGGGTCGATCTGAGGCGTTAGCGGTTGGGGTAGAGGCGTGTCAGAGGATGGCAGCGACGGTGAACTAGACGTGGGGTTTCCAGGTTGAATGGCGATGGCGCTGGGATCGATCCCGGTGATGGTGTTTCTTTGAGAAGGAAGAACAGGTTTCTTTGAGAAGGAAGAACTGGTTTTGGCAGGAGCAAAAAGGAAAACGCGTGGGGTTAGTTAAGGGGATGATGTGGCAGTTTTTTTTAAGGTAAATGGTTTTTATTTATTTAATTTAAATATTATTTAGTTAAATTATAATTGTATTTATATATCAAGCTTTAAATAAGCATAACTTTCTCGTACGTTAACGGATTTCAACGAAACAGGTTCCATTGGGATCGCAGGGGGACGAGACCTAGGTGATGGCACCGACTAGGCACTGATCTGATGAAGTTGAATTTTCAGTAAAATTTGAATGTCCGTTCAAAATTAAATGCAACAAACACGTCAACTGTCAACCAGAGTAAACACTGGTGAGTTAACTCTCACACCTTCTGGAATCCTGTGATGTGGTAAATCCATAAAAAAATATAATTCACCATTTATAGTATAAATTGGTTAATTGGATGCGATGGATGCAAATTGATTGTTATAGTTTGATTAGTTGCAGTGGTTTATTTATTTAATTCGTATATTTTTATCCAACTTTTATCTGTGATGCAGAGAAGGACAGGTTGGAGGGATCCAACCAAATTCCTCAAATAAACTGTATTTTTGTTTTTTGTGCATATATATGAATTGTTCAACCTAACTGGCACCAAAACCTGTTTAAATGTGATGGTTGAATAGATCTTCATCATTGTTGTGATTAAAGTCAATTGACAGTGTTGATCTGGTCATTGGCAGGAAATGGACTGAAATATGTTGTCGTAAGTGTCGTCTACTGTCAGGTGGATCAACGTTGCTTCAAAGTTATAAATTTATTTGTAACTGAAATAAAGTTTTTAAATTAGTTTGTATGAGGTTTTAAATTGGAAATTTACAAATAAATATATTAAACCAAGTTGTAAAGGAAAGCAGTTAACTGGTTTAGATCAGTTTGAAAAGAAGAAACCAAGAATTTCCTATGGTTTGGTAAAAGGAAATAATTGTTTTTAAAAAAAACAATTAAATGGGGTTTTTTTAAATTTATGAAGTTATTTAATAAATTTTAAAAGGGGAAATGACAATTAATGCAGTTAAAGGTTAACTGGGATGTACGATCAGTAAATTCAACTGTTTTAATTGAAGGTGGCAATTGGATTAAATTGGTTTGAAATTTCTGAAGTATTTGTTAAATGTCACAACCAAAAGGTTAAATGTTAGCTAAGTGTCGATCAACTATATTTGATAAGTGATTATCGAGTTGGTTGGTGTTAATATAGTTATTTAATAAGCTTTTAAAAATGATAGTTATACTGTTCTAAATTAATAGCCAAGTTAACTGTTTTTATAGTTAATATTCAAAGTTAATTGTTGTTTTAATTAATAAGGATTACAACGATGGGTTTTAATTGGAACTCATTGAAGTGATTAGCTGGCGTTAAGGTTGGGTCAAAAGGTGGTGGGCAGATTTTAGTTATAAATCCAAGGTAAGGTTTTGTTTTAAGGATACTCGAGTAAATGGAAGCAAATTATTAAATGTGGGTTTTTATTTAAATCCAAAGGTTATAAGAGGAAAAGGGTTTTAAAGTTAAAAGGTGTATTGTTAATAAAGACTTACTTAATTAAAGGAATTAAGTAAAAGGATTTGGAGCGAAGATTTCAAATATAAGAAATGGTTTTATAAAAACCCGATTTGAAATCAGAGGAAAAATGAGATTTTGATGTTAATGGTTAAACTAATATTATTCTGAGGTAAGAATGGGTCGATCAAGGTTTGAGAGGTAACTAAAATACCCCAACTTGATTGGTTTCACTATTATCGAGGAATGGTATTAGTTTGGAGCGAGTGAAGGTGTTGAGATTGGTTTTACTTTATACCAGGAATATCGAACTCTAATGCAGGGTCTTCGGAAATTAAATAATATTACAATATCAGTTTCAAAAGAAATAAGAATACTGATTTCAAATTTTATTGAACATCTGTTTTTCAATTAGAGTTGATCGAATATAGTATTTGAGATAGAGTTAGTCAAACATAGTTATTCAGGAAGAGTTGCCATTGCGTACGACTGCTAGCGTAATTTGCAGGGCTGTAGATAGCCTTTGGCGGTCGGATGTTTCCTGAGGGAATTAGGCATAACCATTGTGATCGTTGTGATCTAGAGTCAAGCGAATGGAGTAATCAAGTCAAGTTAGTCCAGTTGAGTTAAATAAGTCGAGTTAGTCAAGTTAGAATTAATCGATCAAAGTAAATCAATCAGAGGAAATTTGGTTTATATCACTAAGTATATACACATATGGAAATCGTGAGTTGCTCGAATATAAGAAAAAGGGAAAAGGGTTTTAAATAAATATATCGATATTCCCGACAGAAATGGAAAGCTGGGTAGGGATATATATATATATATATAAATCTATATACACACACTCAAAATCATATAAACAATTCTGTTATAATAGAATAAGGTTAAGTCAAATGTTTTGAATGTAATGGGAGATTTAAAGGTTTATTAACTATTGGGTTAAATATATTTTAAAGAAGCCAAGTTAGGTCAAATGCTGAATCAACAAACTCATGTTATTTACACAATTGTTATTTGATAGTTAAAACACCGACTATCAAACCTTACCAATACGATTGTTGGTATGGAAGGATCGGGATCGAATTATATTCGAAAACCATTGTCACCAACAAATACGTGAAGATGTCAATTGGAGATGGAGAAACTGAAGACCGTGAATCTCCATAAGCGGAAGGATTACTTGATGAATATTCTCTGTGTTGTAACCAGAGTTATTCTAACGTGATTCGGTCGTGATTGGAATCTACAGATTGCAAGGACTTCTCGCTACTAATCCTTGGGGTGATTCCTATATAAGGTTGCAGTAGGAGGGTGCGGTTCATCCTGTTCCTGGATGACTTGTATGGATGAATGTCTGACAGAGTATTTCCCTAAAACCACGTACGTTGATTTTTACAAATATACCGAGTTGGTGGCAAAGAGGGGCACTTCTTTAATACCCAGAGTATATTTGTGGACGTCAATTAGTGATTTAACGGATCTGATGATGTGACATTCAATGTGTATGATGACCAGATGTGTTCTGACCTCAAGCCTCATCAACCGGGAAATGACAAAAATCGGGCAGGCAGCATGGCTATGTGGGTCGCTCCCATTAGGGTGTATGATCACCTATCTAGAGAAATTCTATTTGATTCTTTAATTATATTCGATGCTGTCCCTTTCGGGAGGCGGTTGCTGATCCCAACCGTCGGTGGTATACATTCGATACACTCAAGCGAAATGAGTGGTCGGTCATGTAAGGGCCAGTTTGCAAGACATTGTTGTTTAACCCAGTTTATTCGCCTCTAGAGATACACGTTCGGAAGGTGGACCCATAACTTGTTAGGGTTGGAATCCAATATCCAATAAGCGCCCGCGGTTTTTGATTGTATACCATATATGTGGAGCGTGAGATGCAAGCGTTCCACTAGATTGTTAATTACTTGTATTTAGACACTATGATAATATCAGAATAAACTATGATTTCAAAAATGGTTTAGGTTATAGTAAGATAAAAACCGTCCGTGTTTATGTGTGGGATGGTCTTACTATTATCCTTTGATTTCATAAAGAATTTTCCAAAGTTAAACAAGTATGTGTGTTCTATGAATTTATCACTGATAGTATTCCATACTGACCCGGTGTATTTTGCTTTGCCTCAAATGTGCTCGGGTCAGACCGAGTGTGTTTTCAGGTTATGTTCGCTTGGAGTTTCAGAAGCTGGAAGCAGGCGGCTTCACCGCTAGTTATATAAAGATATTTCCGCTGTGCAGTCATATGTTGTACTCTGATGATTGGTATGTATATACAATTCTTTTGTATGCGTGATATTATATTTTATCTGTTCCGCTGTGATACTCTAATGTGGTGTCCTTCTTCTTTCTTCTATTCTAACATTTCTTTCTTTCTATTCTCATCCTCTAACTCCTTTCTATTGACAATCCAGTGTTTCCGATGCTTGAATAGTCGACGTGGTGAATTTATGTCGATTTTCGGGGTCGAAAATCGCTGGGTCGTTACAGTAACCTCAGTTCTAGCAAAACTCCATACACCATCGTGACTCGTATCTAGGCCCATTATGACTGCCCATGGTAATCGACTAATCATCTAGTATTTGGGTGCCCCTATTATACCCCTACTTTGAGTCCGCTAGAACCTTTGACTAATGACGATCCCTTGGCACTTCAATTCTTGCCATCCACGTTGACGACTATCCATATGCTCAAGCGCCTTCTCAAGCAAGCCATTATTCATGAGCTCAAACAACCTTGAGTCGCCTTCACACATCGTTGCATCATCCCACAATCAACGATCACTAAAACCATGCTTCGAACATCCCACTTGAATTTACATCTAAGTTACGCCCATCGTCGAACCAAAAAAAAACCAACTTCATTTGGTCAACACTATATGGATAGTTCACCGTTCCATCCCGTGGATCGCTTGCCGATCCTTCCCTATGGATGGAAAATGATCCTTTATCCCACTTCAGGTCATAGGGCACTTCAACAAGCGACCCACGATCCATGCCCTGGATCGCATCTGATCCATTTGCTTTGCATGTTCCTAACGATATAGATTCTCTGTAGCTTCCCATACTCCTATAATGATCCACGATCCTCGAACCAACAACCCAAGGCCCACCGATCTAATCCATCGGTTGCCTTATGCATTCTTTCCAAAAATTACAGTCGACCCGATGTATCTACACATGATCCATCTCAAGCCGATACATTACAAACGTACTACCCATGCGATCCAAGCACTCCCGATCCATGCATTCCATCTTTGTTCCAACCCACTCCACCTAAGAAAGCCGATCGATCCATCACTCATACCATCCACACGACCCACGATCCATCACTTCGTGCGATCCATCACCAAAACCCATCTTTGCCAAACTCACACACAGGCGACCCGATCCATCAATGGATCATGACCAACGATCCATGCTTTGTCGAGCCGACCTAGCACTTCGTCGAACTAATCCCCTATGATCCATGCAGTCTAAGCACTCGACGATGAAAATCTATGCATACAATTCATCCAAATCGACCAATTTCATCAAAACGATCAGTAGCACAACAAATAATCATCAAAAAATATCAGCACAATAAATAATCATCATACAATCATATGAAATTTACTAAATCATGATAAAACATTAAACGAAACAATAGATAGATCTAAACTTGCATAAACATAAGAATTAACCATTATAACTTGCTAGATTAGATCCTATGGTGTGATGCGAATTCAAAATATGCTTACCTCGATTAGGTCTAGGTGAAAATAACTTGTATGGATGAAATTAAGATCGAATAAACCCATATACTCAATTGAATCCATGTGAGAGATGCTTATCACTCACCAAATCCATTAAATAACTTCAAATAAACAAATCTCTAATCCGAACAACGAAGAAAAGCGAAGAAGACCTCTGAATCAACTAAGTTGATGCGATCTATCTTACTTCGATGTTGATCTTCAATCCTCTTTCACAAATCCATGAATGAAATGAATTGGACGAGTATTTGGTTAAGTCGGAGAATCACAAAAATCCAATAAAATGAGAAATGAGAGACTAAACAATTCTCTTTACACCAACCCTCCTATTTATAGCCAACAACCCGTAGTCTTAATGAGCCTCACTAATCAACCCACTAATGACTAATTAGCATGTTAAAAAAACTAGCAATACTAAAACAATGATTCCTCCCAAATCGCTCAGCCAAATCTTTAACATGACCACTCTAGGGAATTGGAAACACCATTTCCGATCCAATGAAATCCATTCCAGCACCTGGTTCGATCCCATTAAAAAGCTATTCCAATAAAAAAATATCAGGGGAAAAATTATCACAAACAAAATTAATAAAATTCATGGACATATCCTACATCCCTATGAACAACATACCAAAACATGAGAATGATCCGACCCTTGGGGAATTAAATAAAAATATTTTATGACCCTCCAGTATGTAAAAATTCAGGTCATTAACGATTAAAGCTGAATCGACTAATAACATTCTCGTGAATCACAACCAAGGATCGTTGAATTGCAATCCATTTTGTGCTCTTAGTCGGTTTAACTTTAGCTTATAAAGTACACATGAGGTAGTAGGTTATAAGTTAGGTGGTTATCATGCTTCTTCTTCTCATCTACACTTTTCCTCCCTCTTTCTCCCCTTCAGCTCGATCGAAAGCTTCCAAAAAATGATAGAAAAATGAAAGAAATAAAAAATAAAAAGAGCATGGAGAGCAACGCGAGACAGTGACAGATGCACTAAACAAAACACCACGAAATATGATGAAAACACTTATGTTGAAGAAGAGATTGAAGCTCCAACTATCGATGAACGAAATATAGTTAGACGAAGACGAACGAGACATATATGAGATGCAGTTATAGACTAATATATCAATCAACATTTGTGACCCAATAATAAATTAAGCAATTTACATGTACTTTTTAATAATAAGTAACATGTCAGCACACCGTGGAAGATTCTGTAAGCTATCAACTTTAAAATTTTACTTCAAGTAAAAAATTTAGAATATAAACTGAAATTGCGACCTATATAAAATTAGGTTTGTCATGACCACAACCGTGGCTCTTAGCCTAATTTTATATGTTTATACATTAACTCAAAGTATCAGTATCGATGATATAATTTATTCTTTTCTCAAGGATATAGAATTTAGTGTCTTCTTGTGTATGTATTTACTTAAATACCACTAATTTATTTAAGTTTTTTTATTACCCTCAATAAATGTAAATTTATTTAATAGGTATTGAAAATCTTTTAAATCCGGATGTCCAATTGATTAATGTGCTAGGCTGATGTTCGTGGAAGACCACTCATCAATTTCGTTTTACTTTTGAAGAGTTAGTTTGACCCATTTGAACCTTAACATGCTTACCAGATTAGTGATAAGGTGGGGAGAGACATTTCCATATAACAAGCAGTATCAACACTCCGATCTTTTGTTTGATACACTGTGCCATATATTGCCATACGCGATGGATTTATTTTTTGGAGTGCAACTTTGAGTTGGTTATATTAGAAGCAATATCCCTAAATTGGTTCATAATTATAAAATAATTTGAAGATTGCTCGATTGCTTGTTCTTTTTATGATGTGAAATTTATTTATTTTCGAACCCATCAGACACATTACCAATAGGATATGTAATAATTATTGCATAGTTGTCATTCGATCGTCCAATCATATATAATTAGGGGATTCCAATTCAATTGTATTTGTATCGCTTTTGGATAATCGATGCGTTGTTAGGACGAGATCCATGTCGATTATTGGTTCTGGATGATTCTATGGTATTGGTACCATGGTCCTTCCACAATTTGACTTACTTGATAGTATACTCTGCATTACCTCTATTTTTTCACCAAATAAGAGCATGTGCGAGCGAGAGAACAATGCATGGAGGCGTAGTCGGTCATATATTCACTATGACTCGTGATCAGATTGAGTTACACATAACATAAGACAGTATTATTTGGTAACCTTCTGATGATTCACATTATATGACAGATGAGAGCGTATTGCAAGCTAGATTGTAATCTATTGTACATTTTCTATTAGTATCATCATCTTCTATGATAGGATATTATTGGTTCCTTGGTGAGCATAGGTGAAGGCATACCTTAGATAGAGATCTTGTTCTTGATGATCTGGATCTAATTTTTTTTTTTTGAACGTGTGTGACAACATTACTTTACAGGAAGCTCAAGGACATGACTAGTCGCTGTTTAATTACTTCATTACCACCGGTTTAGATAATGCATACTTTGATGTATGTTTTAGACTCCACCACATATAAGTACTTTTGTTTATGCTGCATCCGATTATTTAGTAGTTGTAGGCACTCGAAATGGTGTTGTCCCCTCGGTTTTACTGGACCTTACGCAGAGCATTCAAGTATATGGATATCATGGTTCATAGCAACCCCAAGTTGCATAATTTTATTTGTCAGCCGATATTCCTACAACTGAAGGTAGTGATTGATATATTTATATCCCTTGGGTTGAGGTTTCATAGTATCCAGATCCAGCTATTTTTTCATAAGAGGATTTCTTTTGGATGCAGCTAAGACTACAGGAGGTAATACACGTCGAGCATTAACAGATCATAGATGATATGATCATTCGTATTAATGAGCTTACTACTAGTGATGAGAAACAATATCATTCTAGAACAAGAGTGGATGATGGTGATAACATAGTTGGCTTTAAGGATCATGACTTTGATGATTTTTAGATTGTGCCTTCTTCGCGTATCAATGTTTCTATTTACTATTGGTGTTTTACAATTGTATCATTAGCATATTATCAGTGTTTCTATTTACTGTCAGTGTGTTATCATTGTATCGTTAGTGTATTAATTATTAGTGTTCCTATTTAGTAATATAGAATTAATATTTGAGATCTATTATCAATGTACGCATTCCATACAAAGCACTACATTTTCTAAAGAAACAATGTGTTTGTTTATATTTAAGTTCTTGGATGTTTGCCATGTGTTAGTTCAGTTAATCTTATTTCATGGGACATGGATAACATTTTTTTTATTTTATAAAATATATCCTTCTTATTTCTATGTTTTTACCATAAATTTGTAAATTACAATGTCTATCATTATTTGGTCTTCTTCTAAGATGCTTGTACTTGTAAAATCATAGAAGGTTGACTGCGTGCATCAAAGGATGGTGCATAGAGATTTGTATCTAAGGCATGAAGAATTTTAGAACATATCAAATGAAATCTACAATGGTCATTTTGATTGTACAATGAGGCGGTCAAATTTATAAATCAAAACAACTTACAGCGATTTCATGACTAATAGTGGTCGGCATCGCAATATTATTCAAGTGGTTGAAAAGAAACTTTTATCAAGCATCTTTATACTCTTAAATTGCTTTACATATTGGAGTACCGAACAGAATTTGTTGGTCATGAGACATTTGATCGACATTATTATTAGCTTATACATCTAAATTAACTGAAACTATTACATATTGTATTTCCATAACAGATGTATCTATTTTTTGTATCTTGCTCGAATTTAAAGTTATAATTACTTTTGAATTCATGTTAATTTTATGTTTCCGAATTCAAGTGCACACTTAAGGTAACGAGATAGAGATGTTATCACCATTTCTTTTCAGAACATGACTATATCGTCCATTGAGAACATCATCGTCAAAATAGCTATGATATAAACATCATCATCAACATGGCTATAAAAATCCAAGATGATTGAACGAAATGAGCTTGTAAATAGAGAGAAAAACATATAATCACATACACCACTCAATCTACTAAGCTCTTCATTGTCATTCTTCCAATAATAATGAATGAGTAGCTGTAACAACATGCCTGGAATGAGCCTAAATCCCAACTCAGAAAAGGCCCAAGTCATTCTGTAAAACCCTACATTTTGATAACTAAATATTTAAATAGTGCATATGTATATATATGCATAGACATAAATATTTAAAAAAATAATAATAGTGATAATATATGATTGCATGTAATAAATACATGCATTGAAAAATAAGAAAAGATTAATGCAAATAAAAATGCAATGCATGTGTTAAAAGAAAGAAGAAATCAGTTGCATGCAGTGTACTTGCATGCAATGATTTACAAATGTTATGCATTAATAAGAAAAGAAAAATGAAAGAAAAAAGATGCATGCAAATTGATAAGTTTACATGCAATGGTTTAAATGAAATATTGTAACAAACATGAAAAGGAGGAATAAGAAATGAACAATGACCACCATTGTTCTAATCCTTGTTAACAAAAGTTTAAGTAGTCTAGTTGGTTATAACATGTGGCTTTCATGCAAGAGGTACAGAGTTTGATCCCTGTCAGCACCATATTTTTGTTTTAAGGGAGCGACTTAAATAATGCATGCTTTAAAGAAAAAATATGTATAAACACACATATAAGGAAAAATATACATATAAGGAAGTATAGAAAAATATATGTATACGCTAAGATCAACCATGGTAACAGTGGTGCGGGTTCAAAACCTTAATTGGCATGCTAAGAGCTTACCATGTGCATATGCTAAGATTAGCCACTTATTTGGTGCTCGCGGACCGGGCTAGGTGCACTAGGGAGGGTTTTACGACTTTGATCGGTTTCCCTCCTGAACAAATTCAATATATGTATATATATATATATAAATACATACATACAAGAGAAACGTTCAAAATAAGGCTGCAATCAAAGAAATATGGTAAAATTAAATAACAGCATAACACTGTCTGGATTTTGAAATCGAAATAAAAGTTGTACGTATATATATATATATATATATATATATATATATATATATATATATATATATATGTATATGTGAAAAATGGCCATTAGAAGATTTGTATACATATAAAAAGATTATATGTAAATATAATATTTAGATAAATTAAAGAAAGTACAACGGTATACTAATCAAACGTTTAAAATGAAAAACATCAAAACGGTAAAAATATGCACCAAAAGGCTCGCGGAACCCGGGGGTTCGACCCTGGGGTCGACACCAATATAGGGGGTCAACACACACATGAGGGTCGGCCCCACCCCAGACTTGAGCAGATTCATTGGTGAACGTGAACTGTTTTCTTAACCACGTTCGTTTTTTACTCAGCGCTGCGTGTAAGATAAGATCCTGAACACCTATAAATAGGCTAGCATAGCCAATTCTAAATCTCACATTTTCTGAGAGTCTGTGTAAGCTCCGCCATTCTTCTTCCTCCTCAAATCTCTTCAGAAAAATAGAATAATTAGTTTAGGAAAATTCTGATTCAAGATCTGGAGGAAAAGGATGAATATTAATAAAGAAGGTATTCAAAACTCAATTCGAAGTAAAGTAAAATCTTGGATCTAGTCAATTTAATTTTCTTCTCTTTCTTCTCTTTTTGTTTTCATTAAGAATTGTGGATCCATGGACGTTTAGTTTCTAAATTCAGTTAGGAGAAACATAGAATGCTAGATCTGGAACAAATTCATGATTTGGAAAGCAATTAAGTGAGTGGATTTAAGTTATAACTTTTTGATAATGGTATATTTATCGTTTGACATTCCCCATTAATATGCAATGTAAATCTGCTAAAATTATTAATCTACTGAAATACAAACCTGGCTAAATGTGTAAATCTGTTGAAATGATTAATATGTTTTAAACATTAAAATGTTGAAATGATTAATATGTTGAAATGTTAATATATGGAAATGTATAAACTTGTTAAAATTTGTGGAAACGATTATTGTTCTATACATACATGTTTTAATTACATGTTAACCGGTGGCATATTATATACTTGAACCCTGAATTATAAGAATTGGAATAATTACATGTTAATTTGTTAGAATGAAATAATTACATGATTTGACGATTACATGTTATTTTGAAATGAAGTTAGCTACATGTTAGGAAGAACATGCAACATAAAATGGATTTAATATGATGTTAAGTATGACATGTAAAAATAGATTACAGTAAAATTTAGAAGAACGAACATGCCTAAATTTACAGTTAATGGAAAGTTAAAACCACACTTAGACATGAGGTTAAATTCAACTTGTGGTAAAAGTCTTCCCGAAACCTCCCGACAAATCCAGCATCCACAAGTTGTTAATTTAATGCGAGGGGTCTAGTGCATAAATATACATGTAACAGTGCTAAGACACGAGGTTAAGTCAACTTGTGGAAGAAGTCTGCCTGGAACCGCCCGACAAATCCAGCATACACAAGTGGTAGGCTTAATGTGAGAGGTATGTTACATAAACATAAACATATATATATATATATATATATATATATATATATAAGGCCCAAATTGTGATTAAGGGAAATGAATGATAGTTACAACAGTGAAAGAAGTGGAATGAATAGGGAATGATAATAACCTATTACGAATAAACTTGAAGGGAAAAAGAAATGATAATAGGCAGGCTTGTCCTAGGGACAAGTGGGAATTGTAGCTTAGGTTAAAATAAATAATAAAGAAAAATGGAATAACTTATGTAATGAGATAAGTAGTACTTAATTGTAAATTAAGTTATATGTAAAATTGAGAATCTGAAATCTACTGACAAGAATAACATAAGTTATAATAAATGGAAAGGAAACTTATTATTAAACCTTAATTAAGAGAACTAAGTTAATAAGTAAACAATAACAAGTTGTAGTGACAATATAAGATGGAATTATGATTAAATGAGAAAGGATATGGTAAACTTATGGAATGAAATAAGTTATATTTAATCATAAATAATAAGTGACATGTTAAAAAGAAAATATGTGAATTAAGGAATACTTAATTACATATTAAGTAGAACATGTTATTGTAATAATGGAATCGGACAATGAATAATATAAAGAGATTGTAGATTACAAACCTTGGATTACAATCTAGAGAATAACATGTTATGGGCTTATTAATGAACGTAAAAGGGTTAAGTTTTGTAACCAAATTAATTAATAAGCAAGAGGGGTCCATTCCTTAGAGATATAAAGGTCTCGGAGAGAACTTGGTAACTTGAATAATAAGTTAATATAACTGGAAATAAACAAGTTAACTGGTAACCTGATGAGGTAGAGAAAACGCATAATTGAATGTTTAGACATAGGGTCTAATAACACATTAAACTGAGGCGCTTGGACCATTCTGTATGTTTGCGGGTGAATAGCCCAACAAGATAGATCATCTGGTGTCATGGGACACGAGGGTAGCACACGTTGATTTGATTATTCTGCCTGTTCTGCTTGTTTATAATATGTTGGTTCCGAAGGACTGGAAGGGGAAGCATGCGGCTTCTTGGGACGTGTAGGGTACTCCTGCTAGTCCTCTGTGTTGTGACACCGTTTGACTGTGCTCACAGAGGTTAGGTCTGCACGTTTCTACCCGGTGAGTATGCTTTGATTTCCACAATAGTGGGCAATCAAAAGGCTGTAGGGTGGCATAGGTGATTTGACGCTCCACGGTTGCCTTGTGACTAGGCTGGGTTACGACCATTTTATCGAGTACTGATAGGTCTAACCATTTGTTGATAGCAAGACGTCAGGTACTTACTGTCGACAATTAGCATGATGCGATGCAGAAAGACAGAGAGCTAAACCAAAAGACCATAGACCTTTTGCTATCAAGATTATGGGTGAGGGACAAGCCAATTAGGATTTGTTGTTTGATTTTTGCTCTTGGTCAAGGTCACTAGTTCTGAATTCTGTTTGTCTTTCACTAGTTGAAAGAGGGGTCAGGTGGTACCATAGCCACTAAAAAGCATCTGTGTATATAGATATCTGAAAAGCTCTTGACCGAGTTCTGTGTTTCTTGTACAGTCCTGCCATGGAACTTGGTGCACAGTAAAGGATATGTGAGGTTAAGGCATTGAGTACGATTGACGATACGTACATAGGGAAAGTCTAGATACATGCATGTCTGCTCTGGGTGGTGTATCGTAGACTCTAGGGCATTACTCTGTGATGGAATCCAATTCGATTGAATGGTTCGAAGATGGAAGTACGTACGCTTACATAGCATGGCGATAGTGGTTCTGTGTGGAACGTAGCGTTTTTATATAGATATCCGTATGTCACTCCGGTGTAGGATGAGGGACTGCGTATATTTCTATGGCACTACGGCGGACACCGTGCGAGTGGGGTACCATGGGGTGTGCTTTAATTTAGGGTTAGCTACATATATATGCCGTATTAGGTTAATCCACTGGGAAGTAGATGGGTATGATGTGTGCGTAAGCCTTAAGTGCTGTTAACCCAAGTAATAACCTAATAAACGAGAAAATGTAACTGAACGGTATGTATAGGGTAATCCAAAATGTGTAGTTTAAATCTAGTCACCAGAACTTGTGTTCTGACCCCCTCCTCTTAGCATACTCGCAGGTTAGATTTGTGGCAGAGATATGATAAATTTGGATACTAGTTAGGCAATATTATTATCTGGGTAAGACTATACTTTGGTTACATTGTACTTTATATATTCTACTGTGAGATATTTTCTGAGCTTTAATACACTTCATATCTCCATCTTTTCTGCAGGATACCAGGTAAACCAACATGAGTTTCAATAGATTGGAATTTTAAAGAAAAAATTCTTTCTATCGGAATTCGGGTTGTTAACATTCTAAGTTGTTGGTTTTTATAAGAAATAAATAACGAAGTCAAACTAAAACGAAATCAGAATCTCATAGCATATAGGATAAGATGTAATAACCAAAATAAATGTGCATTTTCCATAAAAACCATAGTAATGTTTATGACACCGCAATATTCAAATTTCATAAACAAGGTACAACAATAATATCCCATACATACAATCAACAACTAGACATAATAATAATAATAAACTAAAATAAAATCTCTATCGCCAAGCTCCTGACTTCATAACATCACTAATCAAGCATTCTCACCTACTGACCTGTTTCATTAAGAGGAGTTGGTCAAAACAACAATGTTCTAATGAATGAAAAATATTTAAATTTAAAGAAAATATTTTTCCTATACTTGGCAGTATAAACTCATCAAGTTATGTCTAAGCGATTTCAACACACAATTAAATATGACATACACATGCATTAAATAGGTGGACTATCCTAGAATCACTTATGGCCATTATGTGTATGTAAGGGCGGATTCCTACGATTACTTAATACTCTAAGGGTGGATTACTTAAGACCTTACAAGGCGAAATATTGTTCGATCACTTAAGGCCAATTACATTTATTTATGGGTGGATTCCTATAATCACTTAATACCCTAGGGGCGGATCCTTTTGATCACTAAAGACCCTATGGTGGAACCTAGTCACTTAATACCTTGTTTAACATTATCAATATTATCTCAATTGTGCTGCAAGAAATAGTAATCTGCCACTTAATAACAAGTGAGGGTAGACACTCATCGCTATGTATGACCTTTCCAGCGGACCTACGCATTACTATTTAACTGGTATCATGGGTAAACTCCTATTCAATTAGTAATTCCCTTAGATAGGCGGTCTCTCTTACATGCTCTTTGGAACTCTTATTAGTCCATCCCTAGTTATCCCCTCGCATAGCCCCTAGATAATAAGCAGGAAACTTACGGATAACTACCACACTCATACGACTATTTTTTATTTAAGTCCATTTAATACTTCATAACTTTATTAGAGAAAGGCAGACCCAATGACCACTTAATACCTTATAAGGGCGGACCCTATGACTTTAGTCCATAACCAAGGAGTGAACCTTAGGAACAGAACTAGTCCTAACCACTTAATACACAACTAAAATAGGTTTAACATACCAACTTATTTGTGTCGTTTAAGCTGACATTTAACCATACATGTCACACTCAAAGGGAACAAGAAAGCAGATAGCTATGGAAAGAAGTTAGGGGGTGAGAAGAAGAAAGAAAGAAATGTTAGAATAGAAGAAGAAGAACATCAACACTACAAAATCAATGTAGAATAAAATCTCACAGCGGAACAAATAATATATAATATCACAATATTCTTTACACAAAGAGAAAACAATATATATATATATATATATATATATATATATATATATATATAGACACATATGATTACACAATCAGAGTGCATAACTAGATTATTTATAAAATTTGATCAATACAACACACATAGCGGAAATAAATTAATACCAGAATGTACGGGGATACGTCTCGACTCCGGCTTCTCTCCTTAACCTTCAAGCAAACCTAATGCAACCTAAAAATATACTGGGTCTGACGCGAGCACATTTTATGGAAAGAAAAAATCACCCAGATTAGTCTGGAATACTTTCAGTGATAAATTCACATCACAAACAACTTTCTTAACTTTTAGAAAATCCTTTGAAAGAATGGAACTCTCGTAAGACACGACCACACATAAACATGACACGTGTTTTTCCCTTATGAAAACAAATCACTTTTACACCAAAATCAAATGATATTACATTAATGTCGATCAAACCACAAATAAAATAGGAATATAGCCAAAAAGCTTGCATCTCACTTTTCAACATAGTTGGTTTAATTCTAAAAATGTACGGCTTATATTAGAGTTTGGATTTCCAACATGAAAGGTATGGAACCACCTTTCGATCAGTGTTCTCTAGAGATAAAACATTGAGGTTCAACAAGAACATCTTGCAACCCATCCATACAAAATGGCCACTCATTCAACTTGAGTGTACCAAATATATAATCACCACGGTTGGGATCAGCAACCATATTATTCCAAAGCGTACAAAAAGGGACAACAAATTCTTCTAGATCAGGTGATGATATATCCTAATGGGAATGTCCTATAGCAATGCTGCCTACTTGATTTGAGTCATTTCCGGGTTGATGAGGCTTGAGGTCACGATTGCCTTTTTAGAAACATCACATCAAACTTTGAATGCCACATTTTCAGATCCATCAATCACAAATTGATTTACACAAATATCCTCTTGGTGTTAAGCTAAAAGAAGTTACCTTCTTCACCACCATACTAGGTATATTTGTAAAAACCAATGTATGTGATTTTAGGAAATACTCTGTTAGGCATTCGTCCTTGGGACTGAATGAAACTAAAGATACCCCAGAACATAGGAATTACTGCTACAAATTTAATTATGGTAGTTAACCAGAGACATCGAGGAGTATCCCTCTCAATCCAAAGATATGTGCCTTCAAATCATCTTCATACGCATCCCTGCAAATTTAGTTTTCGAACGAAAAGTCGGTTCGAAGTGGTTTTAGATCTAGTTCTCATCCAGGTCTCCTCGAACTAACACATCAACAGTCAAAAGGGATATTCATTGATAGTCATTTCTTTAACTATCAAATAAAAATAGTACAGCTAAATACATCAGTAGCTTAGGCCCTTTTAATTAAAACCATTCATTAAAACCCTTTTACTGATACTTACGAATCAATTCTCTATACTTATCTCAAAAAATCTTTCTTGTTTTCGTTACTTTGAAAACATAACCATACACTTACCACTCCATAGTAGGCATTTTCACAGAACCCATTTCTTAATTTCCTTTATCTCAAAAATATCGTTAGTTTTTCACAAAATCCAATTCTATTTCCTTTACTTTGGAAAGATCGTTGTGAATACCTTTTTTCTTTACTTTGGAAAAATATTACTATATATACATAGCCAATTGGTATAGATTTAATCATCAAATCCCATACGGGTTAAACAATGTAATTCAATCATTGTTTAATATATAAAACCCCAATTTGTCTTATTCAACTTCAAAACTTTACAGATTTAAGTTTAAAACTTCACTTATGGAAATAATAATTCAATTTCAAGATCAACTTCCATTCCCAAACCAGTTATAACCTCTTGATTCATTTTCCTCGAAAATCCTAGCCATTTACTTATTTCTTGGAATAAGTTTATTCCTAAATCCATACTACATTCAATACTTATAAAGTAGTTCTATATACTATACCAAATGGTAGAAGTATAGATCACACTTCATATCTAGGCCAATAATGTCAACTAATACATTATTGATCTTAAAACCTATTAGTTTGATATATTTCAAACCATGTAAATAAAGTTGCAATCTTTATTGGAAATAGTATAAATATTTCCAATATATTACCAATACAAACTAGTATTATCCCTTGACTATAGTGAATTCGTTCAAGTTGGGGTATTTTATTTACCTCTCAGACCTTGACTCGACAACGTTCTCATCTTAAGATATATAAAAATTTATATCGCAAAAACCAATACTAATTAAAATATCAAATTGAATTCATTTACTATTCCATTTAAATACGATTTTATAAACCAATCCTTATATTTGAAAAATCTTTCATTACCTTTACGTAATTATACTATTAAGTAAACGTTTAATAAAACTCAACCCATTAGACTTTAATCTCTTTATACAATTCGTTCACACTTTAGATTTATTACAAAAATCCATTTACCCAACCCTTTACACAAATCCATTTTAGTATCTTATTATAACTTAACTTGGATTTAATATCGCACAACCATTTACTCAATTTTTTTAACATAATCCATTAAGCCTCTTCTCTTTGCATATTTTGAACATCTTCTTTCAATTTCAAATCATTCTCACTAAATTTACTTATTAAGTAAATACTTAATTAAAACCATCACATTAGTTTTAAATCTCTTTATAAATCCTGTTTATAAAACTGAATTTTATTATATATTCCTATTAACAACTCTTTACCAAATCCAATTAAAATCCCATTACAACTTGATTACTTCCTTAAATGAATTCCCATTTAAAAAGTAACCGCTTTAATTATTATTAATTAAAATAATAATTAACTTAATCATTTAATAAGATAAACATAGTTTACTTCATTATTAATCAAACCAGAAGTGGTTAACTTCTTTATTAACTAAAAATAGTTAATTCCTTTAAAACCTTATTAGAATAATAGCTAACCTCATTAATAACCATTAACTTAAAAAATCTTTTAAACATAGTTAATTATAAATTAATTAACTTTATGAACCTTCATTAAATTGTAAACAACTATTTATCAATACTATTTTGATGATATTAATTGAAAACAAATAAATTTAATAACCAATTATAATAAAAAATAGTTGACTTGGTCAACTCGAAACATCAGTTAACATGTTAACTGATTCCCATAAATCATTCCTCTTAAATTAATTAATAATATAATTAATTTAATAACTTCACACTTAATTGTTTCTTAAAAACAATTATCTCAAAATTTTAACCCTTAGGTTAATTTTGGGCCTTCTTGATTATAAAAATTATTTGAATACAAAAAATTTTCTATATAAAACATTTTATAAAGTTTTATAAAAACCTATTATAAATGTCAATTTATTTATAAAACTTCTATTTTAAATAACTTATAAAAGTATAAGTTAAAACCTTAATTCAATTATAAAAATAAATTCTATTACTTAAAATTCGCCAATTCGCCAATCAACAAATCAACGTCTTAAAAAGATGGATTTTAGGCCAACTGTTGCCAAACACTTAATCAATACCATATGTTGATTGATAACATAACAATGTTGAATTCAATTTAACAATCAACATCCAAATAAATTTCAACGTCACTTGGGTTAAACAGTTCATATTTGAATAATATGAAATCAAATAACATACAAAATATTTGAGGAATCTTGTTGGATCCCTCTAATCTATTTTTCCCTACATCACAGCTCATAATATCATTTTATAAATGCTTATGAAATAGCAATTTTAATCTAATGCATTTAAGATGACGGAAACATAAATATTGTCAATCAATAATCAACAATCAAACAATAATCATCCAAAGCATCCAACAACAATAAATTATAATTATATAAATTTAATCACATCCAATATTTTAGAAATCATGAGAGTTAACTCTCATTTCATTTTCGATAGACGATTTCAGGATGCTTTATATAATTTCAAACTAGCATTTGAAATTACAAAAAAATATTTGCATCTGAATCACTCTATTCTAGTTCAGTAACATTGATATTGTGACTACAATTCCAAGGACCTTGTTTCGTCTGAAAATGAACACGTTATTGCTATTACAAGATTTTAAATGAACTGAATTAATATATTATTAAACCAATGGTGGTCTTTACCCCCTTAACCACTGTGTTAGGCTAGTAAACCATAATTAGTGTTAATTAACCTCCTTAGTCATTGGTTTAGAGCATGACAGCGTCTTTTGGTTCGTAAATTTTCTTCGATAAAAACCCGTCCCTTTGAACCATCGCCGACGCCACCTAGGGCCAACGGATGACCTTGCCTGACCACCGAAGGACGCCCCCGCCGTCCTCTTTCTAATGCCGCTGGTGCGACCACCTATAGCTCTACCCTGAACTAGAAAATTGCCACTGAAGCTCACGAATTCGAGCTCCAAATTCTGCCTTCCTAATGCTTCTTTCATCGCGCCACCACTATCGATAGCCTTCTGACACCCACGTGCACCTTTTTGTTGTTGATGCCTTAGTCTGTAAACGCTCGAATCAAACTGTTGAACTTTGGTCATTGGATTGTAAGGTTAACGGGTGGCGATTGTTAAAGTTGACCCTGACTTAATTCAAACAAAATGTAATGTTTTAGGGCAATTTACAGTAAATAAACACCATTCATCATTCGACTTTTTTTAATTTGTACGATCACATACGAGCTTTGATCGCGATGAAACTTGAAATCCTACAATAAATTAATATTTCGGTTCCGATGGAACTGGTTTCTTAAAATTCTGAGACCTTTTGGAAAACAACTATTTAAATTTCAAAACATAAATCAATATGCGTTTATATCGCACACGATCACAAAATAACTTCAATTGACTCAAAACTTGAAATCTTACAATAATTAACCATTACATATTTTATAAAATTGTTTCGTTAAAACCCGAGGTCATTTGAAAATTGGTTATTCTCAAGTGTTAAATTAAATCATTAAAATATAAATCGATTTTAAAACAACCAAATCCATTGATAGTAAACTATTATTATAGTATATATTCAAATATAAATTGTATTAATTGTTAAAATTGTTTTCGATTTTTTATTAAATTTGAATTCAATTATCCCTTATTTTCGTATTACGATCATTCAAATATTTGAAATTAAATCGTATATGGTTTATTAAATCGATAAATTACATATAAAAAACCATTCATAATCCCAATTCCACATTTAAATCAAATTTAAATGTTCAAATTTAAACGGTTAAAAATCCAAGTCGTTACATTCTTCCTCCCTTAAAAAAATTTCGTTCCCGAAATTATTAAGGTAGGAAAAATGCTTCAAACTCGATAACTTGTCAAAAACCCACTCAGTTGAATCCCGACACTTTGCATTCCTACAACTTTAATTCTATACAAAACTTTTTGTTTACATGTAAAAAATTAATTTCCCATTTCTAAATCAAAATCCTTTAAATTTTACCGATTTAAAAATCATCTCTTTTAGCTTACAAAAACTTCAAAAAATTGAAAAAAATTCTAACTCCCTAAATTTTGGTATAGTCTCCCCTACATAGAGGGACTTTGGCAATATAAGAAGAAAGATAAATATATACACATCGACCCACACTGTAACAACCTAGAATTTTGCAATAATTAGCTATTTTATTAAAAACTCAAAAATAGAAATTTCTGGAAATGGTAGAATTTGACCATGAAACTTTAACTATTGCATTCGTCTTGGAATTTTGGTCAACTTTCATGTTTGGAGTTTTGCGAACGGAGTCCATATGAAAAAGATACAGACGAAATACGAAAGAGGACGGAAAATAAATAAAACCTAATAAATTATATATAGTAATATATAATTGCCTAGCCACCTCACTCCCAGGTCGAACAGGGCGGTCGATCGACAGTCAACCACTAATTGCGACCGCTTGGTCGAGCCAGACAGTTATGGTTAGCATTTTGTCATATAAAATTTTATATGAATGGATGGATATAACTTAAAACAAATCTAATGGTCCAAGGCCGATTCCACCCCGATAAATAAAGGGGCAGTGCCACATTATTTCTCCACATAATCTGCAGAGGCAGTGGAGCTTTTCTCTCTCTCCAAACCTAAATTCTATAATAAAAATATACTTATACATATCAAATCAAATCCAATTCATATGAAATTGAGAGGGCAAGCAGATCTAATGGAAAGGAATGCAAAGTGACGCTCCAAATCATATTCTTCTCTCTCTTCCATTTTTCTTACATTTCTACAGATCTAGATTTTTTCTCCTTTCTGGATAAACTGTAGGTTTATAAGAATTTGGGGATTGTAAGCCTAAAAGAGTTCAAAATTTAGAATTTGAGGCTATAAGGTAAGTGGCAAATTTACTAATATAATTATAATGACTATCTATTTCATTTGAATCCGATCTATGTTTTATCCTATCATATATGTTTATTTAAATAATTGTGAATTTTTGGCAACCATCAGATCTGATTATGAATATGGTTAATCTTGGTAAATGATAAGTTATGGTGATGTATAACATGAATTATAAGATTCTAAGTATTTTTCCCATATATTCCTGCAATTATGTCATAAAATATGTTGTACATGTTATATAGCACTGTGGATCTAGAAATCAGTCCCATTAAATATGAATTAATTGTAGTTATGTTCTAGATCTTTAGTTCAGTACTGAAATATGAAATGTGTGGATTTGGGTAAACAGATGAATTTATGTATTATGTGTGTAACACTTCGTAATTCTGTTAATATTAATATTCACAAATTAAAGAATAACTAATCTCAGACTTGAAAATTGTGGGAAACGGGTTGCGCCATTGTGTTTGTCTCGGAATTCTGGTCGAAATAGAGTCCGAGTTTGCGAGAATTGGACTTCGTATGAAGAAGTTATGGCCATCGGAAGTTTCAGAAAATTCAAAACAGATTTTAGAAAATTTAAAATTTAAAATTCGAAGTCAAACAGGTTAGGCGGGAAAATTCCCGCCCAGCACCCCAGGTCGACTGGGGAGTGGACTGGGCAGTCGACCCCCCTCCCCCAGGTTGACTGGGGAGTCGACCTGGGTGTCGACCTGTCCAGGCGGCTAGGGTTTTGGCTGAGCCCAATCTTGAGCTGCTAATGTGTCTTTAGGGCTGAGTTGGCAAATTTAACGGTTCAGTTTAGTTCTGAGTTGATCTGACGGTCTAAGTAAACCCTAAACTCTATAAATACCTAGATAGTCTCTCATTCTAATTCACATGAAAAATAGAGTAGCCACCGTCATACCGCCGCCATGGAACTCAGTGTGGCCGCCGCCAACTAAGAAGGAAGAAGCTAATCAAAACCCTAATTCTACTCAACTCTAAAGCAAATCAAGACTCTCTTTCTCTTCTAATTGTGAGTATGATGATCTTAACAAGATTATTATTAAACTAATTAGGTTAAGTTATGAATGGATTACAAGTGAATGATGTGGATTGTCATATATGTTGTTGTAAACCTTATGCTATCATGTATGTTGTAGATCCTATGTTATGTGAAGATGATATTCTATATGTTGTAAATCATGCCATGATGATATTGTATAGGTTGTAGTTTTCTATGCTAAATTGTGATGAATCATACATGTTATAAAGTCATGATGCTATTATCTATGCTAATTAGTTCATGTTAATCAAATCATAATGTTTGGGCTATGTTGATCTATATGACAAACCATGTATGCAAGTTTAGATTGATTAGTAAAGGTTATGAACATATGCCATGACATTTATTTAGATCTAGAATTATGACATCTAGAATTATGCTATGACATATGTGAATTCTATGTATTAGATGCTAGTTCACACCATCAATATGTTGCATAAAACCCCATATGCAAGTATACACGAATTTGGGTTATGATCATATCATGTAAATTGTGACATTTAACAAGTTGACACCTTTAGATCCATAACATGTGTAGTTTCATGCAAGTTTTACCCCTATTATGATTAGGTCTATTTTACTTGTCTATATGTTGTGATAATTTATTTTTGTGTTATGAGTTAGACTATTCGAGTCTAACGTATATTCCGCGTTGAATAAGCGAACGTATAACGTGGGGTAGGGGTAATATTAAGGATTTAAAATTAAGAAGTTGGGGTGCAATTGATATGATTTTGCATGCCATGAATGGATGGCCATAATTGAGTCAATTATGGACATCATTAAAATTGGAGTTAATTAATAATTTGAATAGGGAATTATTAAAACTGGGGTAAAAGATTATAACTGATAATCAATGCTTAGGACACGAGGTTGGACTCGTTTGTGACGTAAACCTACCCGGACCCGCCCGACAAGTCCAGTGGTCACAAATGTCAGCCCAATGTGGGAGGTCCTAGGCCTAAACTAAAGCATAACAGTTGTAAAAACACGAGGTTAGACTCTTTTATGGTGTAAGACTGCCCGGACCCGCCCGACAAATCCAGCTGCCATAAATGCTAGTCTAATGTGAGAGGTCTTTATGAGGTTATGGCCTGAATGAATTACGAAATACTTAACCAGATAAACATGTAAGGTGGGACATGGGGGTTAAGTAGGTGCCTTGGGTGGCATGAGGAATCTAGTGGGTGCCCTTAGTGGCATGTGAAATACGATTAGTAAGACTTAATCAAACACATATGTAAATGAACATGACTAAGAGGGTTAAGTGGGATATACTAATGGTGACAAGCTTAAGTGGGTAGCTTGTGGGGGCCCATTTCAACCAGTAACCCAAACGTATCTTTGTGGGCTCGACCCAAGTCGAGGACGGGACATGCATACTGGGCTTGACTATAAGAGGCCAAAACGGGGTAGCGGTGGCAACGCAAGTCCAACGGGTTTCATATGCGTGTGTGGACCCGGGCTGGTAGGTAAGACATTGTTGCATCGTGTAGGTATAATCCGTGCATTATCAAGTTGTATCGGGTTGCCACTTTAAGGGAGTGATACACCCCACTGTGGGGCCAGCACTGGTATCTACGAGTAGGGAGCCGATCGAAAGTGGGTAGTGGGGTACAGCTAGCGGAGATAGGGGCAGACGACACATATGTAGTCAGCTAGGGGTAAGCAAGGCTATTTATATGGTTTCTGTGTGAAGCAAGTGGGATCAACCTTTAGGGTGACTGGTGCAGTGCAGTGTAGTAATTATTCGTTAGTGATTATATGTTCCTTTAATGTTATCTTTAACGTTACCTTTATCTGCTCATTCCATACCTAATAGTTCATAGACATTTACTTGTCTTCCAGCTTATGCCTTAGTCTAGTTATTTTGATAATAGTATTGTTAGAATTATCATACTCGCAAGACTTTATGTCTGACCCCCCATTTCTATCCTTTTCCCCCTCCAGGTCCTCAGGTTGTACCCAGCTCTAGTGGAGTTTGATTGGATTGCTTCATCTCTCTTTGGAAAGCTTGAACCGTTGAAGTAAAGTCCAGCTTGTTATCTTCTTTAATGGCTATTTGTGTAATGGGATTATTTATTTTGTTTTATGAAGATGGATATTGTACTTGACTCTGATTTATGGTTTTATGATGTAACAAACATGTTTAATTTCCGCTGCAATAAAATGAAGTTTTAGATTTCCAAGTACTACTTATTATCTGTCTTGTTGTAATTTTTCTGTTCTATATTCACTTAAAACCTCCATGGAAGTTAATGCATTCCCTTTGTGAGTGACATTAATGGACGTGGGGTGTTACAAGTGGTATCAGAGCTTAAGGTTACCAGAATAGATAATTTTTTTTAGAAAAACTATTTTTCTAAAGTATTTTTGGAAGACGTGTTTTTAAAAACATGTCTTAATGAGTAATTTAAAGAGGAAAGTTTTTAAGAAAAACATAATCCCCAACATCCATATCTTTATCTTTCGAATTCTCCATTTTGAATCTTTCCTTTTTCATTTCAGCATGGCTGGAAATCTTAACCTACCAGACGGTGTAACGATACCAGGATGGTATAGGAGGTTATTAGAGGCTAAAGCCGCTGCAGGTCCAGCCAATGTTCCTCCACCACCAGTTGCACCCGCTCCTCCTCCTCCTGCTCCTCGCGTAGATAGTTTTGCAAAGACGTGCAAGGAATTTAAGGCTATGGGTGGAAAACCTTTTCAAGGGTCAGAAACGTTTGTGGAAGCTAGAGATTGGCTTAAGGAGGTGGAAGAATTGCTAGAAATCTTTGAAGTGGAAGAAGGGAGGAAGGCCAAATTAGCAGCTTGGTTAATAAAGGGAGAGGCCTCGTTTTGGTGGGAGGTCACTAATGGGGAGCGTCCTGTTGATTCTTGGGTAGATTTCAGGCGTAGGTTTGAGGCAAAGTTTCTCTTAAGGGCAGAAGAGAATCTATATATGGAAAGGTTCTTGACATTGAAGCAAGGAAGCTCATCAGTGAAAGAATATGTCAACAAATTTAATCAGTTAGCGAGGTTTGGCTTGGACTTAGTGAACACGTCGGAGAAGAAGGCTCCGAGGTTCGTTAATGGCTTGAATGAGCCATTGCAAGGGTTGGCTATGACCCACATCCCTATGGGGGGCACTTTGATAAGCTAGTAGACATGGAACTCATGCATGAGGAGAAAGGTACTAAAGCTGGTAAGGCACCCGAGAAGAAAGGGGATCAGAAGAAACCGCAACAGCAAAACAAGAAGGGTGGTAAAGACAATAATGGCAAGGGAAAGAAGAAATGCTTTAACCATGGGACACCAGGCCATCTCAGCAAGGATTGCCGAAAGAAAAAGAAGACTGGCTGTTTTCACTGTGGTGAAGCGGGACATCTAGTGAAGGATTGCCCAAAGAAGGGGCAGAGGGCAGGGTCTACCTCGGGGGGACAGGTGCAGGCTCTTATGGCACCAGGGCAGGCAAGGGGACAAGTTCAAGCTCTCGCGGTCCCACCGCTGCAAGAAAGAGGTAGAACCATTTCTGTTGAAAGCTTAGTTTTTATGTTTGATCATCCTGTACGTACCTTATTCGATTCGGGCGCATCGCATTCGTTTATCTCTACATCATTAGTTGAATCACTGCACTTAAACACCAGTTTAGTAGAGGATCCCTTAGTTGTTTCGAATCCAATTGGGGGCTCAACTTATTTGTCCATGATGTGTTTGGATTTGAAAATTTCTATACTTAGCGTTGAGTTTAGATGTGATGCTTATGTTTTGGGCTTCACGGGCTATGGGCTAATTTTAGGAATGGATTGGTTATCCAGAAATGGGGCCGTTATTGATTGTGAAAGGAGAGTAGTTAGGCTAATGACTCGCCTTGGTAACACTCTCGAAATCTTTTGTAATCCCATAAATTCCGTTGTGCTAAGTTATCTAGAATCGCTTGACGCGTCGGTGGAAAATCTACGATCTGTTAGAGTGGTCCGAGAATATTCGGATGTGTTTGAGGAGGTGAAGGGCTTGCCTCCGAAGTGGGAGATAGATTTTCAAATATATCTTGTGGGTAATGCAAAACCAGTATCTTTGCTAGTACGCCACATGGATCCACGTGAAAGGAGGGAACTCAATAAGCAAGTGAAGGAGTTGCTTGAGAAGGGGTTCATAAGACGTAGAATATCGGAATGGGGTGCTCCAGTAGTATTTGCCACGAAGGGGATGGGTCCCTTAGGCTTTGTGTGGACTATAGAGAACTTAATAAACTTACTAAGAAAAACAGACACCCACTGCCAAGGATTGACGAGCTCTTCGATCAGTTAGTTGGCACCTTAGTGTTTTCACAGTTGGGCTTAGCCACTGGTTTCCATCATTTGAGAGTGGCTGAGGATAGCATTGACAAGACTGCCTTTAGGACTCCGGACGGTTTCTATGAATGGCTAGTGATGCCCTTCGGTTTGACAAACTCCCCCGCATACTTTGTTGATTTGATGAGTAGGGTGTTTAGGGAGTACCTTAACAAATTTGCGGTAGTCTTTGTAGACGACATCTTGATCTTTTCTAATGATGAAGAAGAGCATGCCCTACATCTTAGGGAAGTGTTGGAGACCCTACGAGCGCATAACCTTAAAGCTAAATTTTCTAAGTGTCACTTCTGGAGGAAGGAAGTACGATTCTTAGGGCACGTGGTTTCCAAAGAAGGGATAGCTGTGGATCCCGCGAAGGTGGTGGCCATCCAAGATTGTAAGGTCCCTAAAAATGCTACCGAAGTGAGAAGTTTCTTGGGGTTGGCCGGCTACTATAGGAAGTTTATCAAAGACTTCGCAAAGATATCAGCTCCATTGACACGCCTGACGAAGAAGAACCTAGTTTTCACATGGGACGTAGATTGTGATGATGCGTTCCAACGTTTAAAGAGAGCTTTGACCTCAGCCCCAGTCTTAGTATTGCCAGATGGGAGTAAGCCGTTTACTGTTTATACTGACGCTTGTGGGAAAGGACTAGGCGCAGTCTTAATGCAAGAGGGTAGGGTAATAGCCTATGGTGGAAGGCAGTTGAGAGCGCATGAGAAGAATTACCCCACGCATGACCTAGAGTTGACCGCTATTGTTTTCGCGCTTAAGTCTTGGCGTGATTATCTTCTTGGGGAGAGATTCGAATTATTCACTGACCACAAATCTTTGAGTTACTTGTTCTCTCAGAAGGACTTGAACTTAAGGCAGCAAAGGTGGATGGAATTCTTAGCGTCCTACGACTTCGAAATAGCATGTACCCCTGGCAAGGGTAACGTGGTGGCAGATGCCTTAAGTAGAAAAAGGTTATCCTTGAGTCCGTTGTTTGTTGAGCGGTGAAACTTAGAATTCATCTCTATGTTTTACTTTAGACCTTCCGTTGACTTTGTACCCGGTTTGCTAGCATCCTTGGAGGTCAGACCTACGCTTTTGGGATGGATTGGCGAGGCACAGCGAGACGACCCACAGTTGGTTGAGTTAGTAGAAAAGCTCAAAGGAGGGGATTCATCAAGCCATCTCCGTAGGTATACCCTAGATGATAAGGGTTGGTTACGTAGGGATGGTAGACTTTGTGTACCAAAAGACGATGACCTAAGGAAGACTATTCTTGACGAAGCACATCGTTCGAAGATGACCATCCATCCCGGCGGGGACAAGATGTACATGGACATGAGACGAGTTTTCTTTTGGGCCAGTATGAAGAAAGATGTGGCCGAATATGTCGCAAGATTCTTGGTGTGCCAACAAGTAAAAGCGGAGCAAAAGAAACCCGGTGGGTTGCTTCACCCATTGGAGGTTCCACTATAGAAGTGGGAAAGTATCTCGATGGACTTTATGGATGGATTACCGCGATAAAGGAAGGGTAATACGGGGATTTGGGTTATAGTAGATAGACTTACTAAGAGCGTCCATTTCATTCCCGTGAAGAGTAAGAGAACTGCTCCATGGTTAGCTTCTATACACGTCCGAGAAATAGTTCGTTTGCACGGTGTTCCTTCTAGCATAGTGAGCGACCGCGATCCTATTTTCACAAGCAAATTTTGGAGAAGCTTACAAGAGGTGGTAGGGACTCAGTTATGTTTGAGCACCGCATATCATCCTCAGACGGACGGCCAGACCGAGAGGGTGAATCGTATTCTAGAGGACCTTTTGAGGCAATGTATCCTAGACTTTGGGGGTACATGGGAAGAGCATCTTCCATTGGTGGAGTTCGCATATAATAACAGCTTTCAATCTAGCATTGGCATGGCACCTTTCGAAGCTCTTTATGGACGACCTTGTCGTTCACCTACATGTTGGTGGGAATCTACGGATAAGATCTTACTTGGGCCCGATATGATTAGGGAGACTTCGGAAAAGATCAACTTGATTCGAAGGAGGATGAAAGCAGCGCAAGATAGGCAGAAATCTTATGCGGATAAGAGGAGGACAGATCTCGAGTTTGATGTTGGGGACATGGTCTTTATCAAAGTGTCTCCATTACGGAACATTGTTCGCTTTGGGTCCGTTAGGAAGTTAGCACCAAGGTTCGTAGGACCGTTTCCTATTAAGGAGAAGATTGGACAGATGGCGTATAGAGTGGAGTTGCCTGAGAGACTTAGTGGCGTACACGACGTATTCCATGTGTCACATTTGAGGAAGTGCTTGCACGAGACCGTGGAGGTGGTAGAGCCGAACTTGCTTAGAGAGGTGGAGATAGAGTGTGATGCGACGATTCAACGAGCTCCTACACGCATTCTTGGGTCGGAGATTAAGAAATTGAGGAATTGAGAGGTCAGACTAGTCAAAGTGCAATGGGGAGACGATGAGAGCAACGCTACTTGGGGGACAGAAGCGAAGATGCGTTCGTTGTACCCTTTTCTTTTCGAGGGTATGTCTTTTAATTTCTCCTTTATCGCTTAGCTTGTACTTATCTTACCTTTAGAGTATCCTCTCGCTAGTATCTTTGACCTTTAGTTAGGATAATCCTATGGTTGAAACATGTGTTTGAGACATGTTATGTATGATTGATGCAAAGTGGATACAAGTGTTTGCTAGTGGTTGCTCGTGGACGCATATACACACATTATTAGGCACTAGATCGGCTCAGTCACTTCATACTGCATATTACATATAAATGGATGTATTTAGTAAAATGGATGTACGATGATTGTATTATCATATGGATGCTGCATTCGGATGATGATTATGCACGCATATAGAGATAATATGTAGCATTAAGGAACTTTTGCATACATAATGGACGCATGGCACTATCATGATTTGCATTAAGGAGGTCAACTGAATCAGTGGACCGCCTGATTTTTCATTAGATATGGACATATACACACACTATGCATTTAAACATGAAAGCATTAGAAGTCTATAAGGACAATGGATGCCTGTGTTTGATGGTTGAGTAGATGGACGATTGGATGTTAGTATATACATTCTTCTTGACTTGAAGATTTCGGGGTCGAAATCCTTTAAGGAGGCGAGAATGTAATACCCCATAATTCTGTTAATATTAATATTCACAAATTAAAGAATAACTCATCTCAGACGTGAGAATTGTGGGAAATGGGTTGCGCCATTGTGTTCGTCTCGGAATTCTGGTCGAAATAGAGTCCGAGTTTGCGTGAATTGGACTTCGTATGAAGAAGTTATGGCCATCAGAAGTTTCAGAAAATTCAAAACAGATTTCAGAAAATTTAAAATTTAAAATTCGAAGTCAAACAGGCTAGGCGGGAAAATTCCCGCCCAGCACCCCAGGTCGACTGGGGAGTCGACTGGGCAGTCGACCCCCTCCCCCAGGTTGACTGGGGAGTCGACCTGGGTGTCGACCTGTCCAGGCGGCTAGGGTTTTGGCTGAGCCCAATCTTGAGCTGCTAATGTGTCTTTAGGGATGAGTTGGCAAATTTAACGGTTCAGTTTAGTTCTGAGTTGATCTGACAGTCTAAATAAACCCTAAACTCTATAAATACCTAGGTAGTCTCTCATTCTATTTCACATGAAAAATAGAGTAGCCACCGTCATACCGCCGCCATGGAACTCAGTGTAGCCGCCGCCAACTAAGAAGGAAGAAGCTAATCAAAACCCTAATTCTACTCAACTCTAAAGCAAATCAAGACTCTCTTTCTCTTCTAATTGTGAGTATGATGATCTTAACAAGATTATTATTAAACTAATTAGGTTAAGTTATGAATGGATTACAAGTGAATGATGTGGATTGTCATATATGTTGTTGTAAACCTTATGCTATCATGTATGTTGTAGATCCTATGTTATGTGATGATGATATACTATATGTTGTAAATCATGCCATGATGATATGGTATAGGTTGTAGTTTTCTAGGCTAAATTGTGATGAATCATACATGTTATAAAGTCCTGATGCTATTATCTATGCTAATTAGTTCATGTTAATCAAATCATAATGTTTGGGCTATGTTGATCTATATGACAAACCATGTATGCAAGTTTAGATTGATTAGTAAAGGTTATGAACATATGCCATGACATCTATTTAGATCTAGAATTATGCTATGACATATGTGAATTCTATGTATTAAATGCTAGTTCACACCATCATTATGTTGCATAAAACCCCATATGCAAGTATACACGAATTTGGGTTATGATCATATCACGTAAATTGTGACATTTAACAAGTTGACACCTTTAGATCCATAACATGTGTAGTTTCATGCAAGTTTTACCCCTATTATGACTAGGTCTATTTTACTTGCCTATATGTTGTGATAATTTATTTTTGTGTTATGAGTTAGACTATTCGAGTCTAACTCATATTCTGCGTTGAATAAGCGAACGTATAACGTGGGGTAGGGGTAATATTAAGGATTTAAAATTAAGAAGTTGGGGTGCAATTGATATGATTTTGCATGCCATGAATGGATGGCTATAATTGAGTCAATATTGGACATCATTAAAATTGGAGTTAATTAATAATTTGAATAGGGAATTATTAAAACTGGGTAAAAGATTATAAGTGATAATCAATGCTTAGGATACGAGGTTGGACTCGTTTGTGACGTAAACCTGCCCGGACCCGCCCGACAAATCCAGTGGTCACAAATGTCAGCCTCATGTGAGAGGTCCTATGCCTAAACTAGAGCATAACAGTCGTAAAGACACGAGGTTAGACTCTTTTATGGTGTAAGACTGCCCGGACCCGCCCGACAAATCCAGCTGCCATAAATGCCAGTCTAATGTGAGAGGTCTTTATGAGGTTATGGCCTGAATGAATTAAGAAATACTTAACCAGATAAACATGTAAGGTGGGACATGGGGGTTAAGTAGGTGCCTTAGGTGGCATGAGGAATCTAGTGGGTGCCCTTAGTGGCATGTGAAATACGATTAGTAAGACTTAACCAAACACACATGTAAATGAACATGACTAAGAGGGTTAAGTGGGATATACTAATGGTGACAAGCTTAGGTGGGTAGCTTGTGGGGGCCCATTTCAACCAGTAACCCAAACGTATCTTTGTGGGCTCGACCCAAGTCGAGGACGGGACACGCATACTGGGCTTGACTATAAGAGGCCAAAACGGGGTAGCGGTGGCAACGCAAGTCCAACGGGTTTCATATGCGTGTGTGGACCCGGGCTGGTAGGTAAGACGTTGTTGCATCGTGTAAGTATAAGCCGTGCATTCTCAAGTTGTATCGGGTTGCCACCTTAGGGGAGTGATACACCCCACTATGGGGCCAGCACGGGTATCTACGAGTAGGGAGCTGATCGAAAGTAGGTAGTGGGGTACACCTAGCGGAGGTAGGGGAAGACGGCACCTATGTAGTCAGCTAGGGGTACGCAAGGCTATTTATATGGTTTCTGCGTGAAGCAAGTGGGATCAACCTTTAGGGTGACTGGTGCGGTGCAGTGTAGTAATTATTCGTTAGTGATTAGGTGTGCCTTTAACGTTATCTTTAACGTTATCTTTATTTGCTCATTCCATACCTAATAGTTCATAGACATTTACTTGTCTTCCAGCTTATGCCTTAGTCTAGTTATTTTGATAATAGTATTGTTAGAATTATCTTACTCGCCAGACTTTATGTATGACCCCCTCCATTTCTATCCTTTTTCCCCCTACAGGTCCTCATGTTGGACCCAGCTCTAGTGGAGTTTGATTGGATTGCTTCATCTCTCTTTGGAAAGCTTGGACCGTTGAAGTAAAGTCCAGCTTGTTATCTTCTTTAATGGCTATTTGTGTAATGGGATTATGTATTTTGTTTTATGAAGATGGATATTGTACTTGACTGTGATTTATGGTTTTATGATGTAACAAACATGTTTAATTTCCGCTGCAATAAAATGAAGTTTTAGATTTCCAAGTACTACTTATTATCTGTCTTGTTGTAATTTTTCTGTTCTATATTCACTTAAAACCTCCATGGAAGTTAATGCATTCCCTTTGTGAGTGACATTAATGGACGTGGGGTGTTACAATGTGATTGTAAGAACAAAAAGAAATATTCCTATTTATATTCAGTATTGTTGGGTTTTGGGTTAAGCATTGCAAAATATGACTTTTTCCTCCTTAAAAATATAAAGAGGCATTATTTTGGAATCACAAAAAGTATGACAAAAAGATTTAAAAAGGAAAAATTGGTGCAAAGGTACATATAAATATAAATACATATATTTGTATGTAATTTGCATCGACTATTCCAATATATATTACATATATTTCTTTTGATTTGGAAATATGTCAAATTCCACAAAATAGGCATTATTTACAATGATTACAGCTAATGGCCATTTGTGAGGCTTGAAACCTTTTGGCAAGTCTGAATATAAAAAGGAAATGTTTGGTTAATTGATTAGACCAAAGCATTAATTTAACAAGAAGAATAAAATAAAATATTGATAACTACATCGACCACATGAAAACATGAAAATAAATATATACATATTATCCGTCCACATCAGCATAAAACGGTAAACTATACATGATATTGAATGTTTGAATGATATTCATTTATGGAATCATATATGTAAATTGTATTCCAAATTAAATGTATATATTTGTGGTGACTATATGTAGCAATCATTATAATTAATTGCTATTAATGGGGCCGTAAATCAATAAATAATAATTGTAACCAAATGTTGAATTGGGAAAGTGAATATGATAGGATAATGGTTATAATTCCTAAAATTTATTTAGGATAAATGTTGCACACCCCAATTGGGAAATTTGAATTATAATCGTGTTTAGACACGAGGTTAAGCTCACTTGTGGTATAAGCCTGCCCGAAACTGACCGGCAAAACAAGCAACCATAGGTAGTCAGCTTAATGTGAGGGGTCTAATGCATTAATAAAAATGTACTAAGGTACGCGGCTGTGTTCAACTTGTGGTAGAAGTCTGCCCGGAACCGACTGACAAATCCAGCATCGGCAAGTAGTCAACTTAATGTGAGAAGCCTGGTGCATAAATGCGTGTGTGTGTATATATAATAGGCAACAACTAAATAGATAAATAAAATTAGAAATGCCTTTTAGGGTACAACAATTAAATATTCGAGACTGATAAAATAAGGATATTTCATTGTAATTAATGTCTTAGGAAAATTATGGCCGTTAGGCTCATAAATGACATTAATTCTAATCAATGGAAATTTAAGATTAATAGTTTCCTTAGGAAAATATGACCGTTATTGTAACATCCCATATTTTTGAACGTTGATTACGAATATTTGAATCTATTTAAATATTGATTTGGCGATATTAGCAGATTTTATATCGAATTTATTTTATAAAATCGAGTTCAAAAATATATAATTTATAATAGAATTAAAACGAGCTCGAAAACGATGTGGCAACACGTAATTTTCGATCTGAACTTTAATTGAATATACAGAACCCGTTTTAAGTCGGAATTCTGTGAAACAAGAAACATTTGAATCGATTTGATTATACTTTTCTAACAGAAGAGAAAAATGGAGATTTTATATTTATGGATTGTAAGATATGTCCAGATTAAAATTTCCAATAGTTGCTATAGAATCGTTCATCGACCGTAACGGTTTATTTGATATAACTGCATACTAGATTCGAATCTGGACAAGATGTTTTTGAGACGTAGTTATAATTTAATTTTTATAATTTTACCGTAATTTTTAATAAATTAAATATGCAGTTTTTTATTTGAAGTATTTTGCACCCTGTATTAGTATTTCGGGGTTTCATAATATAAGTTAACCTACCGATATTATTATATTTTTGGGATCGTGGCACCTTACTCAACATGATCGTGTTCTCACTTCTGTCCGTAGCAGCTCGAACATGAACGAAATCTTACGTAATGCGGTACACTAAAATTTTGAAACATAAATTTTATATATACCAAAACAAAACTCAGCCGACTAAGTTATTTGAGCCAACCTATATATATATATTTCATACAGTTTCGTTTTTCCAAATCTTTACAGCTAAAGGAAAAAGAAAAATACACGCACAACTATTTTCTGTTCTCTCATTTCAGCGACCTAGGTGCGTAAACCGAAAATAAAACAGCAACCCGTCTTTCTTTTTGCCATTTCTTTTCTTTCTTTTCACCGTAGATCTATATTACAGCAGCACCCACTATGCTAAGCAGATTACAAGCTACCCCTATACATATGTGTGAAATGACGATACACTGCATGTTAGGCTCATGTCTCCTATTCTACGCCTGCGGACCACTTCGAAAAGGAACATGTCTATTCCAAATACTTGCCACCCAATAAAATCAAACTGAGCACATGCCTAACCTAAAGCAACCTATTTTCAACGCAGTTCATTTCTAAAAGGAAAACACACTGCTGTGTTTTATCACCATTACAACCAAATCCCTGATCACCTACCATATCTTCTTCCCTTCACAAGGTGTTACTGCTGCCGTGCTTCTTTTCAGCAAACCTATTACCTATCTATGACACGGCTAATGCACCTACCCAGTACATGAAGAAAAGATGTCATCCTAGTCTTCTCCGTTCCATCACTATATATGTCTTCGCCATCATTGTTCAACAGGCAAAACAGAAAAGCAAAACGGTAAGCCTCAGTACAAGAAATAATTTACATCTCCTCCATCCTATATAAATTGCATGGGGTAAGGGATCAGTTCATGCAACGAGAAGGAGAGGGAAATATGGGGTGTGCAAACATGTTTTTGGAAGTGCGGATGAATGCATGGGGCAGATGTGCTGTGTTTTGGAATTATTGGTGAAGGGAAAGCAGCGCGTGGCATTGATGGAAGGAGCGAGAACATTTGAAAGAAAAAGAGAGGGGGGGGGGACGTAGAATGAAAACATGCAGCAAGGGATGAATGAGGTACAGTAATTTGGCAATATGCCTAATCCAAGTATTTAACCTAAGTTATATAGATGATAAGTTTGATAATATTTGTGATCAAATAACAAAACAAAAATATTATATCGTGGCCCAGTATGTATTTTAATGAGTCTAATGCTCAACGTAAAATGCCTTAACCATGTTAATTAGAAAAGCCTAATCTAAGTCTAAGAAAAGAAACGTACTAATCGAATTTCTGACTTGAGTTTGTATATTTAAAAAATATATAAAACATGACCGTGTAGTTTATAGGGGTCTGATAATCCATGGATATTCCTTATCGAACCAAGTAGATGCCTAATAGGGGTTCTATGAATGTAAGTAAAAACATAGGTTAATAATATATTATATTTAAATAGTTGAATAATGTTAAATTTATGATGTTGTCGTACAGTAATGGAAACAGACAAAACGAGGAATGTTTGAACTGCACCGACCAGCGTAACATTTTGGAAATGGACCGAACGTAATTGAAAACAGCCGAAACGAACCGTTTTAACATCGAATGAAAAATCCAAGGTTAGTTTAACTCACTTAGTTACCCCGTTTATATTTTATAAACTAGGTTTTTATTTTGTGTGCAATGTTTGCAAATGGTTTATAACTAGATGAATGTTCACATATGTGCTGAATATTTTAATATTCATGGATTAAATTAAGCGTTTGTTTAATTTAATCGAAATAAATCACTATTTTTAACGAATGGATTCCAAACGAGGTAACTTACCTTGTTGGTTACGTTTATAATAAAAAACGTATTGGACAAATCATTGAATGCTTGATTGATTGTTATAAATTGTTTATTGACTATTATTGGTTGAACTGTTATTTCTGTTTATTGAAATAAATAAATATGTTGCTACATTGAAATTGAGATAACCATTGTGATGCAGGGAAGGACAGGTTAGAGGGATCCAATCGGATTCCTCAATATATTGTTTATCAACTGTTAATCAAATTGATTGATTGTTGAATCTATATTCAACAATTGTTTGACATTAACAAATGGTGATATTGGTTGAGTAACGGCAGATGGCCTGTAAACGAACCATTGTATAGAGATTGATTTACCATCTGGTAAATCAATAAAAAGAAAGTTTAAAGCTTGTTTTATAACTAATGAGAGTGAAATATATTTTTATATGTTATTTTTAAATGAAGTATTAAAGGAAACAAATAATTATCTTGAAATTTTAAAACGAATACATAAAACGAGATTTGTACGTTAATAAGTTTTGAGCAGTGAATAACCAAACGGTTAAATGTTAAGTTGATTATTTTCCAATGAACAATTAAATGAGATTATTAGATTATTAATTTAATCAAATGAAATTATTTTAAATTAATTATTATTTATTAATTTAAAAAGGAATAACTAAGTGGAAAGGGTTAAACAAGTAACCTCGTTGAGATGACCAAGTCGACTATTAGTACGAGAATTGATTATTAAAGAATATTACTGGATTGTTAATTATTTTTGAAATAAACATCATTTTGGAGATAAATCCTTAAGAAAGATTGATATTTTATTTATACCCGCTAATGACGTAAACTATGTGATGTAGAGAATGTTAGACCATTAACGAGGAATTGAACTATAAACGAGGTTTTAAAGTAAAGTATGACTAAGAATTCATAAAGCGACTTGATATATAAAAGTTTTAATATATAATAGTGTTTTCATATGAAATGAAGTTGCTTTGGATATATCGTGTCGAGATTTCTTTACTTTAAAGTGAATCATATTTGAAAGTGAATATGTTGAAAGGGAAATAGTGGTAAAGGAATTTGGGTTAAGTAAGACCCTGTTTATAATTAAAAAGGAATTTTAAACAAGTTATACTCATATCCATATGAGTTAGAACCTTGATTTATATCATGAAAGGAATTCCAAGGAAAAGGAAAGTTTCAAACA
This sequence comes from Allium sativum, assembly GCA_030737875.1. Lineage (NCBI taxonomy): Eukaryota > Viridiplantae > Streptophyta > Magnoliopsida > Asparagales > Amaryllidaceae > Allium > Allium sativum. The sequence goes on along the minus strand of CM060910.1, from coordinate 897,386,384 downwards.
AGATTTAATATGGGTTAAGATCAAACAAAAGCTTAAGTGGATGGAAGTTGATTTTCAAAGTAAAGAACTAAGGATGATATCTAAAGATAAGTATTTTAGATGTGAAATGAAGTTATTATTTAAATTGGATTCTAAATTAAATATAAGTAATGAGGAAAAAGTGATAGAATGAGATTTCATTAATAAATTTCTATTGATTCTGAAGATAAGAATGTTGTCGTCTCAAGGTATGAGAGGTAAATAAAATACCCCAACTTGAACAACTTCATGATTATCCAAGGATGATATTAGTTTAGAAACGAAGGTAGTTGAGAGAGTAAAGTTGATATTTTCTATGAAGAATATTGTAAGCTAAAATTTTAATAATTATAAGTTAAATAATTTGATTTGGAATTAAGAATTTAAAAGCGGAATTTCAAATATTGAAAGATTTAGAAACTTAACGAATGTTAATTAAAAAGGCCAAGTGATGATGTATTCTGAACCAATGAACCCATTTGATTTTTCTGTGGATGATGATTGTTATTTTGATAGTTAAATCACCGACTATCAAAATCTGGCCAAATTGATTGTTAGTACGGAAAGTCCAGGATTAAATTTATATTCGAAAACCATTCCGACCAACAAATACGTAAATGTTAAAGATATCAGAAGATGGTCGAGATGGAGCATTGAAGACCGTGGATCTTCATAAGCGGAAGAGTTGCTGTGGAATTCCTCTGGCTAGCTACCAGAGGTTGTTAAACATTGATTTGGTCGTGGTTGAGATTTTGTGGATTTGCAAGGACTACTCGCTACTGATCCATGGGGTGATTCCTATATGAGATGCTATAGGAGAGTACCTTCGGTTCATCCTGTTCCTGGATGACTTGTATGGACGATTGTCTGACAGGGTATTTCCAAAAGGGTCACGTACATTGATTTCTTCAAACGTATTTCTGTTGATGGCGGGAAAGGCCATACACCTTCTCTTAGCTGCCGCAGAGTATTTTTATGGATGTCAATTAGTGATATCTGGCGGATCTGACGATGTGACATTCAAAGTGAATAGAAACCGGATATGTTAAAGATAAATTTTAGCCTCAAGCCTCATCAACCGGGAAATGACATATATCGGGCAGGCAACATGGCTATGTGGGTCGCTCCCATTAGGGTGTATGATCACCTATCTAGAGAAATTCCATTTGCTTCTTTAATCTATATTCGATGCTGTCCCTTTTCGGGAGGCGGTTGCTGATCCCAACTGTCAGTGATATACATTCGATACAATCAAGCGAAATGAGTGGTCGGTCATGTGTGGGCCGGGTTGTAAGGCGTTCTTGTTGAACCCAGTGTATTCACCTCTAGAGATACACATTCGGAAGGTGGTCCCATACCTTGTCAAGTTGGAATCCAATCTCCAATAAGCGCCCGCGGTTTTGGTTTGTATACTATATATGTGGAAAGTGAGATGCAAGCATTCCACTAAATTATTACTTACTTGTATTTAGACACTATTATAATATCAGAATAAGACATGATTTCAAAACTATTTTGGGTTATAGTAAGGTAAAATCCATCCGTGTTTATGTGTGGGCTAGTCTTACTATTATCCTTTTGTTTTAAAAGGATTTTGAACTTAAAAATCAACTTGGATGATTCACCTTAAACTATGCGAGTTTTTCTCACTCTGGTTCACCAGACTGACCCGGTATTTGTAATGCTCGGGTTAGTCGGGTTTTCAGGTTCAGGTTATTGGACACTACGAAGTTCAGAAGACATGCTGTAGGAGTTCAGACGTATTGGTAATTATTCCGCTGTGTGGTGTATATAAGGACAAGTTATTATAACTGTCCAGATGTATTGATATACTTTGATGATTGTAAGTATTTTATAAGCCCACAATAAAGATTATTTCTATATTATATTTTGTTCCGCTGCGATGTGAGACTCTGATTGTGTTGTGTTGTGCTTTCTTTTTCCTATTTCTTATATTCTAAAATTTCTTTCTTTCTTATCGCATCCTCTAAATTCTTTCTATTGGCATCTGGGTTTTTATTATCATTTGGGTTGGATTAGTATTGTTTGGTCAACTCAAAGGATACCGGAAATTTGGGTCGCTACAGTTATGGTCATATAAAAGGCAATAAACAAAGAAATGAGAAGTAAATGGGTGTCATAAGGCGATTTTTGGATATTGATTGTCGTTTAAACACAAAGTCCAAATTAAAGAAGGTATTAAATAAATACCCTAGGGAAAAAGGAATATAACCTTCCCGATTTATAATAATGGGGATAGAAAATATAGTTGGACTTAGTAGGTTAATAATGTAAGATATTATTAACCATATAAACCCATGACGAAAATAAATGGTGTAAGTATAGTATTCGCGTATAAAGGAACTAAACGGGAATGACTTAATAATGTAGCCTACTTTATCCTAAAAAGGGAAAGGTGGAAAAGGCAAATGGGGTTGCAAACTAGTAACCTTTATGTGTAGTCTACTTCTTGGCTCCTAAAAGGCTACGTGACTAGGGTTGAAGAGTCTACCTAGGAATAGATTTTTCAGTATAAGCGTTTTAAATGGCAGGTGTGTGTGATCCTACCCAAACCTAGAAATTAAAAAGGTCAGATATGGCATCCTATCGTACGGGAAGTAATAAGCGACTAAGAAGGTTATCAAATAAGGTCAGCTAGAAGGTACAACGAACGATAAAATACCATATCCCACCTTATGCGGGGCAAGGGTATAGGCATGAATGACGGAAGACTTAACTAGTAGGGCTCGTAGCTAGTGCCCTTTAGTTTATGTTAACATTGAATATATTACCGAGGGTTAATAAGTCCGCCTAGGGTCGTAAGCGATTAGGGAGAATCCACCCTATCTATCATTGACAGTGAGACGTTAAATAATAAAGAATAGTGAATGAGGATATAGATAGAAACCCCGAAATTAGGGGCCCACTCTCGATATGTTTAAGCTGTTAAGCTCTGGTATAATGGCTTCAAAAAAATGTGTGTAAATGTCGTATCTCGGTATTATACTTTGGGAATACTATTTTGGAAAGAGTAGGTAAAGTTGTGCCTAAACATTTACTAGGTTGGTCTACAATCACTAACCTGGTTAGGCATACACCGTGGGTTGAACCAAACGGGATACATCTATGCATTATAACATGTGTTGTAAATTTCTTAGCCACCAGAACTTGTTGTTCTGACTCCCCTCCTCATTACAACCTCCCAGGTTTCCTAGAGAAGGTCGGTACTCACATGTGTTTTAGTTTGGCTTTCAGTTCTCATTCTCTCTCATGTTGGGTATTGGCAAAGTGACTTATTTTGAAAAAGGTAGTTACTTGAGTTAATACTAGTTATCCTATTTTGTTTCCTCAGTGAGTTATCTTATCGTACTCTTATTATACTCATGCTCCTTTATTTGCAGGTACCAGATTTACACTCCCCTTACTTGGATAAGCTTTAGTTTCATTTTTTATCGAAATTTGGACATAGAAAAGTATGGGGTGTTACATTTGGTATCAGAGCCTAGGTTAAATGATCAGAGGAATTAGTTAAATTAGGAATCATGAGAGAACGTAATTCGATTTTCTTCTCTGTTTTTCTTCGTCTTTTTTACTCGACTTTAATTTATTCCAATGGTAAATTAGTTGTGGGCCTAAATATATAAAATGGGCTTTAAACGACTAAGAATTGAAATATGTTGAGTTTGGGTTTCTAGCCAATTATGTCTTACCGCATAGTACATTGGCAATCTCTCGTGATGAGCATGAGGATAACATATGGTGGATTCCGTTGATTCAATTTTGGAAACTGGAAAAAAAATCTAGCTACAACCGAGATAGTCACAATTTTTGGTTTTTGGTTTTGTTTGGATGTTCCAAGTTAAGACCATTACTCGATCTAAAACGGGGAAAGTGCCCACAATAATATGTCACATCCATTTCAAAAAATTAATTACGAGGCGTACCCATTTGCTACTTCGTTAAAATTTCAAATCTACGTTTGTTGAGATATTCAATTGAGTTCTTGGCCTTGTATTTGAGGAATTTATTTTTAAAACTATTTGAAAAATAAAAATGGATTTCAACGGTTTTGAAATATAGTTTCGAAAAATAGTTTGTGAAGATATGGTTTTAATTTTTTAATCTTTTCATGTTTCAAAATTTTAGAGCTATGGTGTGATTTTAATAAATATAGTCTGATTGGTAAGAAAGATGGAATTAGGAAGGAGAAGGAATATGCCACTAAATATGAAAAACAATAAATATATATTCCTTGTGATTTTTAGTATCCATTTTCCTATATATATATTGGATAATTTATTGAAATTACCAAAACTAGCTCTTAAGATTCTAAAGCTCTAACATTTTTGGACATGAAAAGGTTTTTCCGGTATAAAACTAGAATATAAATAATAATAATAAAATGGATTTATAAATACGAAACCATTAGTTTATAAATAAATTCCATTTTTGGAAAAAAATTAAAATTTTCTTCGAACGGCTAAATGCTTTGTTCAAATTTTGGGGTATTTGATTTCGTGCATCGTTTGTTTGTTGTCAGTTAGGTAAGGGAAATATCCATTTAATTTGATTAAGAATTTTTAGCTGAATTATTTTTGGAATTCGTTTGTTCATTGTGTAGTCGCAGCATCGGTGTTGAGACTATAAATCCTTGGAGTTGGTTCGGAGTTTAACAACGGCCTTTAAATACCACGGTGATGAGGATAATTATTTTTCGGATCATGTCAAATTTTAAAGGAAGACGTAGGACAACTGATATTTTAATTCGGGCTAATAAGGCCAAGGTTCAACCTTTGTTCAAAGCCCATCTTATAGTTGATCATTTTAGTGTTATACTGGAATGGTCAACTAGTTAATGAGTTTTGGTAGAACTTGGCCCTGGGACTTAACCATAAAAGTTGCGTCCAAATTACACCTTAACTTCCTCCTTTCGTCCTTCCTTCCTCATCTAGCCAAACCGTTTCGCTATTCTTCTTCTCTTTCTTTATCGTTGCCTCGCTTCCTCCTTTTCACACTTGTTTGCGCATTAGATCTTGCCTCAATGGTACTCCAAGATATAATTTCTTCTCTCCGAACATTTCTTATCCGATAATACCTAGTTGCAATATTCGATCTTGCTCACCCCATTTAAGTCTCATCCTTGGGTAGAGATCATTTGGTTGGATAAGAATGAGCAAAAATATCTTACTGCTTTAGGGCTAAGAAAATTTGTTGTGGCAGTTGGACTTGCACCGATTCGTTGCTCGAGATCGTAGAATAGGATTTGTTGTTTGTGTTGCATCCGCCTTTGCTATACCTTGTTAGAATAGGTTCTTTCAAAGGCAATCGTTGTTTCAGAGATGAAGACTAAGTTATCTTTGGATGGTCTTTCTGAGGAGAATCTCAATGAGAGATTTAGATGCATCCGTATTTTACAAGGATTTGTATGGTGTAATGGCCCGAATTTCCGTACCCATTGAGTCGAACAATAACACCACACGTCCAACCCAAATTGCACAGAAATACAAATCATTAGTAGAAAAAAGGAAGAGGATGAGAGATAGAAAGGAAGAAAAATTAGAACAGAAGAAAACAAAGAACACAAATCTCATAGTGGAACAAATAAAATATATTATATAATGTAACTTTTGAAATAAAAATTAGTAATTGTATATATATACCATCATCAAAGCACAACGACTCTTTCTGGAACAGTTAAAAACACCTGTTTCCAGATACATACATAGTACACAACGAAAAATATGATAGTCTATGGCTAACTGGTGAAGCCTCCTGCTTCTAGCTCCTCCAAGTGAATCTGTAAAATCCTGACTACTTGACTGCCTATACAAATTTGGGCACCCAAGAGTTTAGGGTAAAACAAACAAGATAAACTCAGGGTCAGTCATGGGACCGGTGTTAGTAAACTCCAACCTTTGGTTTAACGTTCAAAAATCCTTTCAAAAGATAAGATAGTCGTAAGACCGATCCACACATAAACACGAATGGTTTATACCTTACAATAACCAGAACATTTTTGATATCAAAATCTGGTGATATTATAATAGTGTCTAAATCAAATAAATAGCAATCTAGCGGAACGCTTGCATCTCACGCTCCATATATAATATAAAATCAAAAACTACAGGGTGCTTATTGGAGAATGTATTTCCAACTATGACAAGGTATGGGACCACCTTCCGATCAGTGTACTCTAGAAGGAATACACTGGGATTCAACAAGAACATCTTGCAACCCGAGCATACATGGTTGGACACTCATTTAACTTGAGTGTATCGAGCATATTATCACCAACGATTGTGATCAGCAATAACTACCGAAAGCATATAACAGCGAAAAGAATAAGAAAAAAAGGTAATTTCTTTAGACTCGGTATAATACCCCTAATAGGAATGACCTACTTGGCCATGTTGCCTGCCCGATTTCTGTCATTTGCTGGTTGATGAGGCTCGAGGTCACGATTTCCTTCTAGAACAACACATCATTATTAACTTTGAATGTCTCATCGTCAGATTTTGTTAAATCACTAATTGACGTTCATAATTATACTCTGGGTGTTAAGCTAAGAAAATAAATTCCTTGCCACCATACTTGGTATATTTGAAGAAATCCGACTTATATTGGATCCTGTATATTCAATTAAAGTTCAAAACGTCAAATTATGAACTACCACGAGTTATGAGCTCGTTTTAAATATAATTATAAATCATACGTTAAAACTTTATTCTAATAAATAAATTCTTTATAAAGATCAATTTATATTTCCGATATAATATTTAAAACAAATTAAATATTCAAAATTAAATAGCTAAAAATTCGGGTAGTTACATTCCTCCCCCCTTAAAAGAGTTTCGTCCACGAAATTACTAAAGTAGGAAAAACGTTACATACCCTATTAACTAAGGTAAAAATCCTTTAGTTTACTTCTTAAATTCAGTTTTGACTAAACCAATTAATTTCAATTAAAATATTAGTTCATTCCTACACACGAAAATTTTCAAAAATTCTGAAAATTTTCTAATGCCTTAAATTTCCGAAAAATTTCGGTAGAGTCTCCCTGTATGGAGGGACTTCTGCGATATCGCAGGAATAACAAATATATATACATCGGCCCACACAGTCGGAAAACAAAATTCAAAACCTAATTTTTGTATTTATGCGTACGGGTACCTTATATAAGCGTTATTAAGCGAGCTTGCTTAACTTGTATGCTGTTTAAAGCACCAAAATCAAGCTAATGGCTGCAGATATCGGTACTTACTCAATCTAACATGCGAGTTTTAATAGTTGAGGTTTAGATAATTATTCATGCCTTTAACAAATATTAACACAAAGTTTTCGCTCAATATCCTCACATCCATATTATATTTCATCCATTTACATTCACATCCAATTCATAATCCATACACAAACACCCACATTCATCCAAATTGATTTAAATCAATTCAATCCCTTATATTTCCAGTTCATTTCACTTTTAATTTATAAGCTACTCGATTTATTTTTATTACAATTCTATTTATCTTGACTTAAGTTAAATTTATAATCCATTCAGTTCACTTATACCATTTCAATCTATTTAACTTCATACGTTAAATTTAAGTTCCAGAATTCAAATTCATGTGTTTTATTTCAAATTAGTTTGAAATCATATATATATAATACTAGCAATTCAAATTTTTTGAATTTTAGAACAAGTTATTTCCACAAAACCATTCAAAACAAAATTGCTGATAGTAATCCATCACTTACAAACTCGAAAATGAACAATGATAATGTCGCGATCCATCATCGTTATTATTTTCCAGCAACCAAAGTTAGTTCAATAATATATCTTTTTCAAAACCTATTTTTAAAAACCTTCATTTTAAAATTATTTCAAAATATCTTTTACGATAATTGGAAAATATTTCTAAATTCACCTAGGATTTAAAATTTCCGTATATCAGATTCAAACTTATTTACAACAACTTCCCAAGTTCTAGAGTTTCAATTCCAATTTTGATTTAAATCCAGATTCGGTTCATCTTGATTTTATATCTTATATTTAATGCAAATTTTGTTTGGTTATTTTTTTACCAATCTTAATTATTAACTTATTCAATTATAATAACTACCAACACATCCAATATACTATAATAATATCAAGATATATACTTCTTTTTATATCAGAATATATTTTGGGTAGAATTATTTCATTTACCCAGCTTTTAAAACAATATTGTGTCGAATAACTCTGTTCTATAGTTTAGAAACACATATCGATACAGTTCGCACTACCGTGTCGACCAAAATCCATAAACCACTCGATAAACCAATCAACACAATATAAAAAAATTTAATCAAACCACAAATAAGCTTTCTCTTATATATACACTCAAACTCAATCTAGGATGTTACTATCACTAGTTCTATTCAGTCATGCCATAGAGCCAAGGTAATCACTTAACCTTCGGCTCAGATTCACCGAATTTCCATACCCTTTGAGTCGATTAATAACACCACACATCCAACCCAAATTGCATCGAAATACGAATCATTAGTAGAAAGAAGTAAGAGGATGAGAAATAGAAAGGAAGAAAAATTAGAATAGAAGAAAACGAAGAACACAAATCTCACAGTGGAACGAATAAAATATATTATATAATATAACTTTTGAAATATAAATTAGTAACTATATATATATACCACCATCAAAGCATAACGACTATTTCTGGAACAGTTATAAACACCTGATTCTAGATACATGCATAGTATAAAATGGAAAATATGATAGTTTATAGCTAACTGGTGAGCCCCTGCTTCAAGCTCCTCCAAGTGAATTGGAAAAATCCTGACTACTTAACTGCCCGCACAAATTTGGGCACCCAAGAGTTTAGGGTAAAACAAACAAGATAAACACAGGATCAGTCATGGGATTGGTGTGAGTAAACTTCAACCATTGGTTTAATTTTCAAAAATCCTTTCGAAAGAAAAGGTAATCGTAAGACCGACCCACACATAAACACGTATGGTTTGTACCTTACAATAACAAAATAATTTTGATATCAAAATCTGGTGATAATAAAATAGTTTTTAAAGCAAAAAATATCAATCTAGCGGAACGCTTGCATCTCACGCTCCATATATAATATAAAATCAAAAACTGCAGGGCACTTATTGGAGAATGGATTTCCAACTGTGATAAGGTATAGGACCACCTTCCAATCAGTGTACTCTAGAGGGAATACACTGGGATTCAACAAGAACATCTTGCAACCCAGCCACACATGGCTGGCCACTCATTTAACTTGAGTGTACCGAGCATATTATCACTAACGGTTGTGATTAGCAATCATTATCAAAAGCATACAACAACGAAAAGAATAAGAAGCAAATGGAATTTCTCTAGATTAATTGATAAACCCCTAGTGGGAATGACCTGCTTGGCCATGTTGCCTGCCCGATTTCTCTCATTTCCTAGTTGATGAGGATTGAGGTCACGGTTTCCCTTTAGAAAAACACATCATTATTAATTTTGGATGCTACATCCTCAGATCCCATCAAATCACTAATTGACGCCTACAAATATCCTCTAGGTTTTAAGCTAAGAAAATAAATTCCTTGCCACCATACTTGGTATATTTGAAGGATACAATGTACGTGACCATCTAGAAATACTCTGTCAAAAATTCTTCCATATACGTTGTCCTGGGACAGGACAAACCAAAGACACCATTCTATTAATCCATATTGGGCAATTTCTACCTGGGATTAATAAAACAACCCTTGCATTTTACTCCATCTTCAATTATCTTCAGCATAAGTTGATTCATAATGCTTATGACAATACAGAGTGGTTTTCAGATATTAAATCTGATCCCGATCTCTCCGTATTGACAACGGAGGTATAAAATAAATTAAAACTTTGATAGTCAGTTATTTAACTACCAAAGGAACATCCATTAAACCAATGATTCTATTTCCATATGGAAATTCTACCGATCAACCATCAAGCAACACTAAGCCCCTTCAAATAAATTTCTCATTAAATTATCAATTTCCCAACTTCCTATATCTTTCCAGATATTTCTAAAAATTCGTTAGTCTCTTCTGATTCTGGGAAAACATTTCCAATATTATAAACTCTTTATTTTCTATATTGAAGAAAATATCCCTTATCACACTTTGGAAAAAACATTTTCATAGATTCACGAATCCTTATTTTCTATATTCAGGAATTGTACATTATTAATATTGGAAAACATTTCCATATTCCATTTCTTAATTCCATATTAGCCAATTCATTTCATTTTCTATACTTAGAAAAAAATCTACATTTACTCCTCATTTTAATTTTAATGACAGCTGAGCCAATTCCCACCCTCTTTATCCCTAACCCTACCTTTTCTGTATGACGACTGCACACAACCCCTGCACTTAACAAGAGGAATAATGCACTGAAAGGCATGCCAGGCAGCTGTGGACGATCATCATAGGTAAACAACAATCGGTACCTACCATAGAACTCAACGCGCAAGGATAAAATATAGTAGAACATGTACAACAGGAAATAATAGTGAAGCATCATATAACAAACTTTTGAAACCTTCACAACATCCTGAAAGATTTTCCATACATCATAGGAAATATCAAAGTCTGTACATAAATCCTCACTACAACACTCATAGCGCAACTCAAACAGCGGAAACAGAAATACTAAATAGTATAAAACTGATACGTAAGCCACCAGCTCACCTCCAAACCGCAACATCGTCCTCGCTAAGCTATCATCTGTCACCTTCTACCTAGTCTACCCATCCACAATCGGATGAACAAACCAAGGTAATAAGAGGGAAACATAAAACCTTGAGTCAGACAACAGTCTTAGTGAGCGATAAAACAACTATCTAACATCAACAATAAAGTATATGAAAATAGATAGATAAACATACTAATCTACCCATAACACCAGAGAAGAACTCAACTTGCCTTCCTTACATCGGATAGTGATAGACTTTACAATCCATTCAACTAAAGGAATAACAATCCATTCATGACAATAGAACAGTCAACGATAACACTTATAACATCCAGATTATATATCTCACGTAAACCATCCTAATCGAATTCGATATTCCCAAGCGCAAGCCCCAAAGGCCTAAACTAATATCAGACAAGCACCCAAGGAACATCTCCTTCGACCTTGGACAATCTACGTGAGATGGAACAAACCAAGCAACTAGTCAACCAGGACAGACTCTGGCTATCACCGCCAATCCTGCTTCAAAACCATCGTTAATCGTATGACGACCAACCTTGCCAAATGTTAAGGGCTAATGGTAGCCCCAGTTCTAGCATAAACTCCATATGCCTTTCAATGATCATATGTTTGTCCAACCTTGACAACTAGGCCTTTCAACGATACCCAGGGTACTCGACCAACAACCTTCCATTCTTTTGGGTGCCCCAATTGTTCCCCTGCTTTGAGCCTGCTAGAACTTACGACAATGATAACTTCTCGGCCTTCGCATCCCTAATCATCTAACCTGAAAAATTTTCATAGCTCAAGAAACCTTCTCAAGAAACCATTATCCATTGACTCACAATCTTTGAGTTGTGATCTCATTCGTTATTCCATATTGATCAACGAACACATTTAACCCTTCGAATATTCTCACTTGAATTCTCCTCGAAGTTACAACATCACTGAACCAAATAACATCGATATATGGTTCAACACAATTCATAGCGCTACATCCATTTGCTATGAAATAAATCGTACTGCGCCGCGGCATGGGTTCGGGCACATCTACCCGGTTTTTTTTTTAAAAAGTCCTTTTTATTCAAATCTGGGTCATACCCGAAAAATATAATTTTTCAGAAATGACCATGTGCGACCGACCCATCCTCTTGGAGCGGACCGACCCACCCATGCAATACAGACCGACCCATCCCCTTCTGGACCGACCGACTAGCCCATGACCGACCCATCAAGACTCGCCCGATCCTCTGCTATATGACCGACCCGATCCATTGCTACATGACCAACCCGATCCCCTACTACATGAACGACCTGATCCTGCTACATGACCGACCAGATCCTGACCGACCGACCGACCCGTACCACCCAGACCGACCAACCAACCTGTACTGCTCCTTGTACTACACCTATACTATATGGCTGACCAGTAGAATCTCGACCGACCCGTCTACTGTACAACACCAATCCAAGTCCAATTTCAACCAAAACTTTGCCAAACAACTATATCGATGAAATCTACTCATCTAATTCACTCAATTCAACCACAACCGTGATACAAAATCACAAACAACTTGAAAATGACAATTTTCATCAAAATTATGCAAACTTCACCAAAATCATGATAAATGAACATATAAACTAAATTATGGATCTAACTTGCGTAAGCATATGAAAATATATGGAAATCACCAATTTTAAATTGCTAAATTAGATCCTATAACGATTTATGTGAAAATATGCTTACCATGATGTAGATCAAAGGAAACCGACTTGAATTCGATGTAAAACAAGATCAAATACTCATATAGTTGATTGAATCCATGTAAGAGATGCATATCACTACCCATTCTCTAAAATAACCCAAAAAACTTAGATGTAGATCCAGACAACAAAGGATTTGAACCAAAATCTTCAATTCGATGGTCTCTCCTTTGGAATGATGTAGAGATAGCTTCCAACGATGTAGATCTTGAATTTTAATAGTGGAGAGGTATAGAAGAATGGAGAAATGGAGGACAATAAGCTCCTCCAAATGAGAGAATGGAGAAAGTAATCTATTCTCCATGCCTCCAACCCCCTATTTATAGCCTCCCACCAACCCACTAATGGGTCTCCCTAAATCGACCCATTATGGCTTACCAAACATGAACATCCAACTGTAAAATCTTAAAACAACGATTCCTCCCAAACCGTTGAGCCACATCTTTAATGTGACCACTCTAGGAGATGGAAACATCATTTCCTTTCCAATGGCACAGGTCTCAACACCTGATTCGACCTGAGTCAAAAGTTATGCTCTGTACAAGACTGACAAAGGCAAAATGATCACATACAAAATTGTTAAAAATTAGGGACATGTATCACATCTCCATAAACAACATACTAAAATATGAGAATGATCCAACCGTCAGGGAATAAAATAAAAATATTTTATGATGCTCCAATATGTAAAATACGGGCTGTTACATTCTCTCTCCTCCAATGCCAAATCGCCCGACCTAAACGCTGAGCCTCCTCCTCCTCAACGACCACCAGACCCTAATCTAGTTCAAACATCCACCCAAATATCCTTGCAACCATCCACTAGATAAGCTACCTCTATCGCTATTAACCATCCCAACCCTAGACCACCAAATCCAACTACTGAACATGCTTGGACTTCCAATCACCTATTCCAACACCTTCCTGGAAATGCTGGTGAGTATAAGCCTATTTAGTATGAGATAACATACAAAGGAGAGAATGTGGTCCCCTCAAGTGACATAATAAGTGTTGGTGAGAGCATTTGGAGGACCTATGTTGTCGGATTCTTTGTTGATAAACAGTTATCTTACATCATGGTTTTGGAAACCCTAAAACAACACTGGAGACTACGTGGGAATTTTGAGGTAAAATCTGATGGCACCATGTTCTTGTTCAACTTTACTGATGACTCCAATAGAGAAAGAGTTGTTAGAGTAGACCCGACAGTGATGAAAAATAAACTGTTTATTATAAAGCAATAGGACTCAAATGTCAGCAATGTTTGTGGATCTATTAAAGCAATACTAGTTTAGGTTAGCATGACAAACATACCAATTTATTTATGGTCCCCAACTAGTATTAATTGGCTTGCTAATCATCTTGGCAAACTGGTATGTTTAGATGGAGCAACTGAATCCTTGACAAGGATCCAGAATGCAAAATGCCTTGTTGAAATAACACCAGAGCATGAACTAATTAAGTCATTTATAGTGGATAATCCAAATGGGTCAATACAACACATTTGCGTAACATATTTGTGGCAACATGACATTTTCATACACTGCAAAGCTTTTGGGCATAGGAGTATAAAATGCAAACCTATGGATGAAAAAACTAAGCCTGAAAAGGGAAAAGAAGATAAACATATGGAGAACAAAGGAAAAGAAACAATGACAGAGGTTATAACAAAGCAGGTGCCAGTAGTAGTGCAAAAGACAATGTGGACAAGAGTAACAAATAATAGAAGGAGAGCGAACATGATTCCATTAAGAAGAAATAAGGAATATGTGAAGAAAGTTAAAATGGGAATGAATGTATATGAAAAGCAAAAAGAAGGAAATGTAGATATGTTGCTAACAAGGAAAGAAGCAAGTACTGAAGTGTATATCAATTTCTCGACATTGGATATACCTGATGATGAGATAATAGTAGTGGAGAAGGATCAAATTGATGTAGATGCAAATGTGAAGGAAGTTCAGTTTGAATCTAGAAATGAAAATGTCAATAACAATGCAAGCAGTGTCCAACATAAAGAGGGAAATGCAAGCAAAACCATAAATGTAGAGCTCAATACAAAAGGAAACAATAAACAGAAAGTTGAACGAAGTAGTACCATATAAAATGCCATATTCGATAAAGGGGATCAAAGAAAATGAGTCACATGATAAAGTGAATGTGCATGGAAATATTAATGATACTTTATGCAATAAAGGCACACAAGCACAATTAGATACACAGAACTAATGTAACACCCCACCTCCATTAATGCCACTCACAAAGGGAATGCATTAACTTCAGTGAAGCATTATAGGTAAAAGATGCAGATAAATTACAAGACAGACAAATAGAGCTGCGGAAAACAAAGTCATTTTATAAGCAACGTAGTTCAGTCAAGCTTTTACAACAATTGACTCAATCATACTTAAAAGTACTACATAAAACTTCTGTCTTGATTCAAAAAACTTCCAAGTATATAAGAAGCATAAAACATAGCAAAGTATCATAAGTCCGCAAATTAAAGTGCAAACACAGCCATAGCCAAAGATAAGAGGATCGTAGCAATACATCAAAGAATCTTAAAGATTGGAAAGAGAAACGGTCCAAACTGAGCTGAGCTATTCCCTCCCTGACTACCTGGAGGGAGAAACGAAAGAGAAGAAGACGAAAGAAAATGGGTCACACATAAAGCCTGGTAAGTCCAGTGACTTTCAGTATGTAAACAGGTAAAAGCAACATGACATGAATAAATTGAATATAAGACAATACCATGATAAGAGGGATAACAAGAAAAGATTAGCATAGAATATGATAAGGCAAAATAAACTGAATGCGCTTCTACTTTTTCTCTACTTCGCTACTACCCTGTTATTCTATTTCTATATCTCTGCACCACCTAACTAGTGTCCCAACTATAAATCTGTATAAAATGATAATGTGATCCCAATCCCCACAACTGTGGTAGCCTTCAGGTGTACATCTATTATGAGGATCCCACCTCAATCTGCCTAATTGCCATGGATATGTTATATGTACCCTTACTACCCTATTGATCGGCTCCCTAACTCGCATGTATGTACTACTTGTGTCATTTGACCTCGCTTGTATGCATTCATTACTTGTGTCATTCGACCTCGCTTGTATGCATTCATTACTTGTGTCATTCAGCCTCGCTTGTATGTAGATACCTGTGCTGGCCCCACCATGGGGTGTATCAATTCCCATGATGGCGACCTGACACGAT
Source organism: Allium sativum (assembly GCA_030737875.1). Classification (NCBI taxonomy): domain Eukaryota; kingdom Viridiplantae; phylum Streptophyta; class Magnoliopsida; order Asparagales; family Amaryllidaceae; genus Allium; species Allium sativum. The sequence goes on along the minus strand of CM060910.1, from coordinate 897,370,638 downwards.
TCAAGATGCAGAGTGTATACTATTGATGCCCAGTGCCTGCTTTTCCGCTCCGGAGCACGTGCATGCCCATACTCCGTTGGAACTACACTACTGCACCACCCGCCGCTATTTTGTCCGCTTATAATCAGCCCAGTAATCTTGCCCCACCCGCCTAGCTCAGGGTACTATGATACATCTATGTGGGATGTTGCTGAAATGGGTCCCCATTACTAGGGTTTCTTAATCAACATGTTTTAATGGTTAAGTGTTCTCAATTGAACTTAACCCCACCCATTTGCTTAATTAACATGTTGTACTAGTTAAGTGTTGCCTATTCATATGTTACTTAACCCTCTCACTGATTCAAGCATGTTTATTTGACGGTTAAGTTTGTGGCCTATATATACTAATATTACCCACTTACCCAAGATTTACTTAACCCTTTCCCCATATCAAGTCCATATGTATTATTGGTTAAGCTTGCATTAACCCTATCCACTTTGTTCATATAATATTTGTTAAGTTGTCTTCTTGTCCATGTTAACTTAACCCACCCACCTAACATGTCATATTGGTTAAGTGTTTCTTATTAACTTAACCCTTCCCATTCATCATGTTGTATTGGTTAAGTGTTTCCTATTAACTTAACCCTGTTTATTCATTATGTTATATTGGTTAAGTGTTTCCCCTTGACTTAACCCCACTCGTTCATCATGTTATGTTGGTTAACTTAACCCTACTCATTCATTATGTTAAATTTGGTTAAGTGTTGCCCTATCACACATCATGTTATATTGGTTAAGTGTTACCCTCTTGTGCTAACTTAACCCTACCATTCTTAGCATGTCCGTTAATTAGCATAATTCATTCATTAATGCCTCAACCTCTCGCATTAGAACTGTTGTTTGCGGTTGCTGGATGTGCTGGGCGGTTCTGGGCAGACTTCTACTGCAAACTCATTCTAACCTCGGGTTTTGGGATTAATGCGCTAACCTCTCACATTAGATCTATATTATTGCGGTCGCTGGATGTGCCGGGTGGTTCTGGGCAGTCTTACACCGCAACTCAATCTAACCTCGGGTTAGGCACGTTCATCTTTAGCCAATTTACATATTTACCTTTCATGTCCAAGTCTAGAATCTTATATGCTAATTATCCCAAATTCACCAAACTAGTCCTGTTCCAATTCCCAAGTTATGCCCAAAAATTCAATTACAGGTTATTACTCCAATATAGGTCACACCCAATCCTCCCTAATATGCAATAATAGTCATTCCCCAAAATCGCAATATACATTATGCTTGGCGTCCCAACCAATAGTTATGCCCAATCTAGATTTAATATTTCTATTTACAATTTTCGTTCAGTCTAGATTTAATATTTTGATTTACAGTTTTCGTCCAATCTAGATTTAATATTTCAATTTACCCCAAGTTCGCAACAATAACAATTATGCCCCCAAATCACAAGTTACAAATTATGTTCCACTATTACCAAATAGATTATTCCCCAGTATCAATTACAAGTTATGCCCAACAATTTCACCAAAATAGGTTATACTCAAATATTCCCCGTATTCCAGTCGTTCGTATTTCGCGATTTCAGGCTAGGTTCGAAGGTAACCCAGGTTCATAAAAGAAAAAGGAAATAGGGGAAGAGAGAGAAGGAGCATAAAATTAGAATAGGCAAAAATATAGGCATGTAACAACAGACCTAATACAAGAAATTTAGAACCAACAAATATAGATTCTTGAATAAGCTGATACATTCATTATCGCAGACATAAGAATAACATCATGTACCAAAAAGGATTATATATTCGATGTTCAACAAAGGTAGGCATGAATGAGTCGATATAATAACTTCTTAGACATGTAAAATCATAGATTCAATTGAAAGATAGGGGTAAATCTAAAAAGATTGTCTCATCATCAAGAATAGACTTAGATCCATTTTATTACATGCTAAGATTACTATTAGGTGTTTAAATCTGAAAATAACATGAACTTATAGAAAAAGAACGAATCTTGTATTTTGGGATCTGATTTCTAAATTTGTTAAGCTATCCTTTGATGTAGACATTTGATTCTCTAGTCTGGAGAAGATGGCGGTGGCTAGGATAGATTGAAGATGAACAGCATGATGGCATCATAGCTTTGGAGCAATAGAATTAGGGTTGGGTTATGAGTGTATATATAGATGTCTACGATTATTAAGAGCCTTTAGATCAACCTAGGATCCATCAAAGTCATCCAGTCCAAGAAAATTTGTCATCAGGCCAATTGGGTAACGACACTTCAACCCTAGGCTGTAAAATACATCACTGGATCTGGATCAAACAGGGGTCGACTCCCTACAGGGGGTCGACACATATGTCGACTCCATTATAGGGGGGTCGACACCTATGTCGACTCCCCCTGGAGGGGTTGACACCTTTGAGTAGGAAATTTCCCGCTTGGCCCACTCTGACCGAATTTCGAATTTTGAACAGTTTTGACTTTTAAGTATTATTTTAATTTAATTTCTGTTTAAACTTGAAATCTTCTGAACTCCATAACTTCTTCATACGGAGCCCGATTTACGCAAACTCAGACTCTACCTCAAGCAGAATTCCGAGACGAACGCAATGGTGTAACCCGTTTCACCCAGTTCTTCTTCTAAAAATTAAATGTTCTTAAATTTATTAATTTAATATTTAAAATTACGGGGTTTTACATTCTTTCCTCCTTAAAGGATTTCGTCCTCGAAATCTCCAAGTCAAAAAGAATGTATATCCTACCATCTAACATCCATCTACTCAACGATTCAATCATAGGCATCCATTGTCCTTAAAAAGATTTCTAATGCTTTCATGATCATATGCATAGTGTATGTGTATGTCCTTATCTAATGCAAAATCAGGCAGTCTACTGATTCAGTTGACCTCCTTTACGCGAATTATGTCAGTGCCATGAGTCCATTATGTATGCAGTTATTTCTAATTGTACCTTATAACCTATATATGAGTGCACAATCATTCATACAAATGCAACATCCATATGATAACACATCAAGTTTCAATCTATATCTAAATACATATATGCATATGCAATATGAAAGCGACTGAGACGATCTAGTACCTAATGTGTGTGTATATGCATCCACGAGCAACCACTAGCAACCACTTGCACCCATCAATCATAACGTGTTTCAAATACATGTTTACATCCATTGGTTTCTTCCTAAGTATTAAGAATAGGACCGAGGAGATATACTTAAGAGATAGATACAAGCATGCATAAATTTATGGAAAAAGAGATCAAGGATGTACCCTCAAAAAGAAAAGGGTAGGATGCGCGTATCTTGTCTTCAATCTCCCAAGCCGCGTCTTCTTCAGCGTTACTCCAATGTACTTTAACTAGCTTGACTTCACGATTTCAAAGCTTCTTGACCTCCATTTCCAAAACTCACTTGTAAAGACAGGATCTCGATCACTTACTATGCTAGAGGGTATCCCATGTAGTCGGACTATATTTCCAAGATAAACAGATGTTAACCATGATACCAAGTTTATATACTAAGATGATCAGAGGTCTCTCCTCTACTTAGCTTATCCATCATGTTATAAATTTGAGGGTCTTCATGTTACGCCGCTCCTATCCAATCCAAAAGCGTAGGTCGCTCTTCTAGCGATGCTAATAAACCAGGTACAAACTTGACTGGGGGTCTAAAGCTAAAGGTTGCTATGTAATTCAAACTTTACCCCTCTTAAGGCCAGTATCTTTCTACTTAGGGCGCCTGCCACAACATTGCCCTTGCTAGGGGAATAAGCAGTCTCAAGGTCGTATGAGGCAAGAAATTCCATCTATCGTTAGAGAATAATATTTTAAGGACTTAGCATCCATATATAGTTCAAACTTTCTCTCTTAAAAGATAATGATGCCATGACTTAAGAGCGAACACTATAACAGCTGATTCCAAGTCGTGGGTAGGATAGTCTTTCTCATGTACTTTCAGTTGTCCTCTTCCATAACTAACTACCCTCTCTTCTAGCATTAAAATAATGCCTAGCCCTGTTCCCGCATACATCCATATAAACTATAAACGTCTTGTTCCCTTTGGGCAATGTCAAGACTGGGGTTGTCATCAGTGATCTCTTCAATCGTTGGAAAGCAACATCACGAATCAAATCCCAAGAAAAAGTTAGATTCTTCTTCGTCAATCTAGTAAGTGGGGCTGATACCTCCACAAAGTCCTTAATTAACTTCCTATACTAGCCTGCTAATCCAAGGAAACTTCTTAGCTCAGTTGCATTTCTTGGGACCTTCTAATCTTGCACCGCAACTATTTTTGCGGGATCTACTGTTATCCCTTCCTTGGATATCACATGTCTTCGAAACCTTACTTCTTCTCTCCAAAAAAGATATTTGGAGAATATAGCCTTAAGATGATGCGTTTGGAAGGTATCCGAGATTTCCCTTAAATGCAAAGCATGTTCTTCCTCACTTTTTGAGAAAATCAAAATATCATCTATACACAAGCAAAGTGAACCATCCGCCTTTGTAGCAAAAACAACTGGAGCACCCCATTCAGAAATACTTCACCTTATGAACCCTTTCTCAAGTAACTCTTTTACTTGTTTACTGTGCCCTTCCTTTCCCTTGGAGTCATGTGTCGTACAGGTAATGCAACTGGCTTTGCATTGTCAACTAGATATATGTGTAAGTCTATCTCGCGTTTTAAGGGGCAAACCCCTAAACATCTGCGTACTCATGGACTACTCTAACGGATCACAAATCGTCGATAGATGTATCAAGTTATTCTAGGTAGCTAAGACAAACTGATCCCTTAGTATCGCACCAAATTCTCGAGGGTGTTCCCGAGGCAAGTCAAAAACCTAACCACCCTCCTTTCCCAAATACTAGCTAACCAATCCATGCCTAGAATCAACCCATAGCCCATGAAACCAAAAACATAAGCATTACACTTAAACTCAATACTTAATAAGCTATTCTCAAATCCTTACAAACCAAAGATAAATGAGCCGAACCACCAATTGGATTTGAGACAATAATGGGATCTTCTACTATACAAGTATTAAGGTGCATAGACTCAACAATGGAAGTAGATATAACCAAATGTGAAGCGCTAAAATCAGAAAGAGCACTAACAGGATGACCAAAAAGAAAAACTAAACTTTCTCAACAGAAACTTTACTACCTCTCTCTCTGGTACGCTGGCGGTGAGAGCAAGCACTTGCTCTCCTGAAAATCCTGTTTTGTTCTTGTCCTTGTCCTTAATTATATGACCCGTTATACCATAATAAAGACACTTCCCCTTGTCTTAGGTTTTACTATTCTTTCCTCCCTTCTTGTCCTGTGATTCTTCCACTTACACCTCTTTCTTTTACCTCCTTTGTGAACCAAGTCAATATTCATGAGTTTCTCATCCTTGGGTTGTGCTCCTTAGCCAAACTCCCTCATTCTCATCTTTACCATCCTTGTGTAACATGTTAACAAGTCTCTCGAAAGTTGCCTCCATCGTACGGAAAACCCTACAAAGCTTGAAAGAAAATTAGTCGCAGGTGAAACTACTGTGGCTATATATGGAAGTTGGGCACTTCTTCACCCTTTGACAGGTGTCGTAGTCTCATCAAGCCTATGGAACCATGCCGCGATAAGGATACCTCCCACAAAGCCAGAAGCCCTAGAGACTTAGAAAAGAAGGAAACAAGGATTCAAATAGAGGATCAAAAGTTAGTACATATGGTTTTGGGGATATGCCTTTAAAACAAAACTTTTCTTTTGGAAATGCTTCTTTTAAAACTGTTTTGAATTTTTTTTCCAAATCTTTTATCTGATCTGGTAACCTTCAACTCTGATATCAAGTGTAACACCCCACCTCCATTAATGTCGCTCATAAAGGGAATGCATTAACTTCAGTGAAGCATTATAGGTAAAAGATGCAGATAAATTACAAGACAGACAACTAAAGCAGTGGAAAACAAAGTCATTTTATAAGCAACGTAGTTCAGTCAAGCTTTTACAACAATTGATTCAATCATACTTAAATGTACTACATAAAACTTCTGTCTTGATTCAAAAAACTTCCAAGTATATAAGAAGCATAAAACATAGCAAAGTAGCATAAGTCCCCAAATTAAAGTGCAAACACATCCATAGCCAAAGATAAGAGGATCCAAACAATACATCAAAGAATCATCAAGATTGGAAAGAGAAACGGTCCAAACTAAGCTGAGCTATTCCCTCCCTGACTACCTGGGGGAGAAACGAAAGAAAAGAAGACGAAAGAAAACAGGTCAGACATAAAGCCTGGTAAGTCCAGTGGCTTTCAGTATGTAAACAGGTAAAAGCAACATGACATGAATACACTGAATATAAGACAATACCGTAGTAAGAGGGATAACAAGATAAGATTAGCATAAGATATGATAATGCAAGATAAACTGAATGCGCTTCTACTTTTTCTCTGCTTCGCTACTACCCTGTTATTCTGGTTTCTATATCTCTGCACCACCTAACTAGTGTCCAAACTAGAAATCTGTATAAAATTATAATGTGATCCCAATCCCCGCAATTGTGGTAGCCTTCAGGTGTACATCTATTATGAGGATCCCACCTCAATCTTCCTAATTGCCATGGATATGTTAGATGTATCCTTACTACCCTATTGATCGGTTCTCGAACTCGCATGTATGTATTACTTATGTCATTTGACCTCGCTTGTATGCATTCATTACTTGTGTCATTTGACCTCGCTTGTATGCATTCATTACTTGTGTCATTGACCTCGCTTGTATGCATTCGTTACTTGTGTCATTAGGCCCCGCTTGTATGTAGATACATGTGCTGGCCCCATCAAGGGGTATTTCAATTCCCATGATGGTGAACCGACATGATTCAAGATGCACAGTGTATACTACTGATGCCCAGTGCCTGCTTTTCCACTCCGGAGCACGTGCATGCCTATACTCCGTTGGAACTACACTGTTGCACCACCCGCTGCTATTTTGACCGCTTGTAATCAGTCCAGTAATTGTGCCCCATGCGCCTAGCTCAGGGTACTATGATACATCTATGTGGGTTACTGCTGAAATAGGTCCCCGTTACTAGGGTTCCTTAATCAACATGTTTTAATGGATAAGTGTTCTCGATTTAACTTAACCCCACCCATTTTCTTAATTAACATGTTGTACTGGTTAAGTGTTGCCTATTCATATGTTACTTAACCCTCTCACTGATTCACGCATGTTTATTTGACGGTTAAGTATGTGGGCATATATATACTAATATTACCCACTTACCCAAGATTTACTTAACCCTTCCTCGTATCAAGTCCATATGTATTGTTGGTTAAGCTTGTGTTAACCCTATCCACTTTGTTCAAATAATATTGGTTAAGTTGTCTTCCTGTCCATGTTAACTTAACCCACCCACCTAACATGTCATATTGGTTAAGTGTTTCTTATTAACTTAACCCTTCCCATTCATCATGTTGTATTGGTTAAGTGTTTCCTATTAACTTAACCCTGTTTATTCATCATGTTATATTGGTTAAATATTTCCCCTTGACTTAACCCCACTCGTTCATCATGTTATGTTGGTTAACTTAACCCTACTCATTCATCATGTTGAATTTGGTTAAGCGCTGCCCTATCACGCATCATGTTATATTGGTTAAGTATTACCCTCTTGTGTTAACTTAACCCTACCATTCTTAGCATGTCCATCCATTAGCATTAACTCATTCATTAATGCCTCAACCTCTCACATTAGAAATGTTGTTTGTGGTTGCTGGTTGTGCCGGGCGGTTCCGGGCAGACTTCTACTGCAAACTCATTCTAACCTCGGGTTTTGGGCTTATTGCGCTAACCTCTCACATTAAATCTATATTGTTGCGGTCGATGGATGCGCCGGGCGGTTCCGGGAAGGCTTACACCACAACTTAATCTAACCTCGGGTTAGGCACGTTCATCTTTAGCCAATTTACATATTTACCATTCATGTCCAAGCCTAGAATCTTATATGCTAATTATCCCAAATTCACCAAACTAGTCATGTTCCAATTCCCAAGTTATGCCCAACAAATTCAATTACAAGTTATTACTCAAATATAGGTTACACCCAATCCTCCCAAATTTGCAATAATAGTCATTCCCCAAAATTGCAATATACATTATGCTTGGCGTCCCAGCCAATAGTTATGCCCAATCTAGATTTAATATTTCAGTTTACAGTTTTCGTCAAGTCTAGATTTAATATTTCGATTTATAGTTTTCGTCCAATCTAGATTTAATATTTCAATTTACCCCAAGTTCGCAACAATAACAATTATGCCCCCAAATCACAAGTTACAAATCATGTTCCACTATTACCAAATAGATTATTCCCCAATATCAATTACAAGTTATGCCCAACAATTTCACCAAAATAGGTTATACTCATATATTCCTCGTATTCCAATCGTTCGTATTCATCGATTTTAGCCTAGGTTCGAAGGTAACCCAGGTTCGTAAAAGAAAAAGGAAATAGGGGAAAAGAGAGAAGGAGCATAAAATAAGGATAGGCATAAAAATAGGAATGTAATAACAGACCAAATACAAGAAATTTAGATCCAACAAAGATAGATTCTTGAATAAGCTGATACATTCATCATCGCAGACATAAGAATAGCACAATGAACCAAAAAGGATTATATATTCGATGTTCAACAAAGAAAGGCATGATTGAATAGATGTAATAACTTCTTAGGCATGTAAAATCATAAATTCAATAGAAAGATAGGGGTAAATCTGAAAAGATTATCTCATCATCAAGCATAGACTTAGATCCATTTTATTACATGCCAAGATTACTATTAGGTGCTTAAATCTGAAAATAACATGAACTTATAGAAAAATAATGGATCTTGCATTCTGGGATCTGATTTCTGAATTTGTTAAGCTATCCTTTGATGTAGATGTTTGATTCTCTAGTTTGGAGAAGATGGCAATGGCTAGGCTATATTGAAGATGAATAGCATGATGGCATCATAGCTTTGGAGCAATAGAATTAGGATTGGGTTATGAGTGTATATATAGATGTCTAGGATTATTAAGAGCCGTTAAATTAACCTTGGATCCATCCAAGACATCCAATATAAGAAAATTCATCATCAGGCCAATCAGGTAACGACACATCAGCCCCGGGTTGTAAAAATACGTCACTAGATCTGGATTAAACAAGGGTCGACTCCTTACGGGGGGGTGGGGTGGGGTGGGAGGGGTCGACACCTATGTCGACTCCCTTATGGGGTGTCGTGTAACACCCCACCTCCGCTAGGGTCACTCACAAAGGGAATGCACTAGTTTTGGTGGAGCGTTATCATGGTAAACATGCACAGAGATATCACAAGACAGAACATAAATAAAGCAGCGGTAGAAATTAAAAACCAAATCTCATTACTTTCAAGAAAAGAGTCAAAACCTTATATATCCAAAGTACAAATTGTCATTATTCCATTACATCAAGTTCTAGATAAAGAAGCATAAATTTAAAATAACAAAAGTAAATTATTCCCCAAAAATAGTAGAAGTGCAGCCATAGCATAGCTCGACACCAAACCGTACATGAGCTGATAGAAAGCAAGCTAAATCCAAGCTAAGAGCTAGAGTTTCCTCCCTAAGAACCGGGGGGGGGGGGACGAAAGAAAAAGGGTCAGTCATAAAGACTGGTAAGCCCTAGTGACTTTCAGTATAAAACTAGTAAAGTTAACAAGACATGAATAAACGGAGAGTAAACATAAGGATGATGATAAATCTGGCATGATAACTAAGATAACAAGATAAATCAAGTCTAGCATCGCATATTCAAGATTCGCTGCACCAACTGTACTAGTATTCTAACCCATGTCAAGTATTAACCATGAAATGATCCCTTGACCCAATATCATGAAATGACCCATTATGGGGTCCTATAGTACGATCTACTAATCGATCAACACCCTACAGGTTCTAGCTCGTCATGTGTCTGTGTCATATGGCCCAATCACGAAATGTAGTCACCTGTGCTTGGTCCACCATAGGGTGTATCAAGCCCTAGGGTGCCAACCATCGACAAAAATCAAGCATGCACAGTGTAAACCTACTGGTGCCCAATGCCTGCTTTTTCAACTCCGGACTACGTGCGCGACCATAGTCCGCCTGAACCTACAATGGCGCACCTACTCAGCCGTCGTTCTAGTCGCTTACAATCAACCCAGTAATCGTGCCCCACCCTGCCTAGTCCTAGGGTATTATGATACATCTAAGTGGGTTACTGCTAAAAAGGGCCGCGTAACTAGGGTTTCTAATGGGTTAAGTGTTGTCATTCAAATTCGTGACTTAGCCCTACCAAATCATGTATCAAGTTAGTTAAGTGTGTTCAAGCGGTTCATGACTTAACCCTATCAAATCATCATGTCAAATTGGTTAAGTATATTCAAGTGGTTCATGACTTAACCTTATCATGTGGCATTAATTCATTAATGCACCCCAACCTCTCACATTAGACTTGTTGTTGTGATCACTGGATTTGCCGGGCGGTTCCGGGCAGATTTACACCACAACATAGTCTAACCTCGGGTTTTACGTGCAATATGACCAACTACCCACATTGGATCCTATTGTTTGCAGTCACTGGATTCGCCGGGCGGTTCCGGACAGATTTACACTGCAAACTCAACCCAACCTCGAGTTGGCCATTTCCAAGTTCGTTCTAGAGTCATGACCATGTTCAAGTCTCATATCAAGTTCGTGACAAGTTTCAAGGTAAGTTTCATGTCCATATTCAGGTTCAAGTTATAACAATGTTCATGTTTCAAGTTCATAGTAAATTCAGGTTTTGCCTAATCTACCCAATCGCATTCCCATCGCATGTAAACTCGAATCGATACAACAAATCTAATTAGGGAATAACATAGAAAGAACTGGCACAAGGTGGAAAAAGTGATTACAAGTCAAGCATTGTATAACTTGAGATAAATGATTACAACAATACTGGCATATGGAATAGTGGTCTCAAATATCAAATCTAGCAAAATAGGGTGATAGTCATGGTAACAGTTGACATAAGATGCTAACCCCAACCTTGTGAATAACAACTGTTTCAACATCACAGGCATGAATATTATGGACATTAAGGGTTTTAGATCTACGACATGTATAGGCCCCAAATCAATTTCATGCAAATACTCCTACAAGTCAAGATTCAAGATGAATAGATCCAAGGTAAACAAATAGTAGATCCAAAATAATAGATCCAAAATGAACAATGATAGATCCAAGATATTTATCATACTTAGGTTCAATCTCGATTTACAACATGTCCGTTTTAAGTTTAAAGTTTAGATCTAAAAGTAACTGGGGCTTACAAATCGTGGTTAGAGAATTAGAAAACAAAGAGGCGATGTTGAATCTCGAGTCTAACAGAAATTCCCCAAACAACAATACTCTATACGTAGCCTTGTTGGAGAAGAAGCAATCCCTTTTCTCTAACTTTTCAACCAGGGTTTTAGCAGCATAAGGCCAAAGAGAATTTTTGTAGAGAGACTAGAGTTAGGGGTTGTTTATATAGGTCTGGCCAATGAATTTAGACAGAAATCGGACTAGAAACATCAGAGTGAATTCTGACTCGAAAATGGGCTCGGCAACCAGGTCGACTATGTGGTCGACCTAGTCCAGGGCAGGTCGACACTATGGTCGACCCCCAGGTCGACCTGGTCCTGAGCGGGAAATTTCCCGCCCAGTCCGTTCTGGGGTTTGAATTCGAAATTTGAATTCGAATTCTGAGCTGTTCTGAACTTGAAAATTTCTGAAAACTTCGGAGGGACATAACTTGGTCATACGAACTCCGATTTTTGAAAACTCGGACTGGTTTCCAAGCAGAATTTCGAGAAGAACGTAATGGCGTGACTCGTTGCCCTTGATTCTTATCTTAAAAATTAATTTTGCCTTGATTTATGGTTATAACACGTTATTAAAAGTACGGGTTGTTACATTCTCCCCTCCTTAAAGGATTTCGTCCCCGAAATCTCTAAGTTAGAAAGAATATATCATACCATCTAATCATCCATCTACTCAAAAAATCATCCACAGGCAACCATTGTCCTTAAACGATTTCTAGTGCTATATGAACATATGCAGTAAGTGTGTGTATATGTATTTATCTAATGCAAAAGATCAGGCGGCTACTGATTCAGTAAACCTATTTAATGCGAGATATGTTAGTGTAATGAGTCCAACATGTATGCAAATTCCTAACATAATTTATAATCTCTACATGAGTGCACATAACATTCATTCATATGCAACATCCAAGTGATAACATAACAAGTTTCATCCATGTACAAGTATAAGCACTCATGCATATGCAACATGAAAATGTGACTGAGCCGATCTAGTGCCTAATGTGTGTCATGCATCCACTAGCAATCACTTGTAAACACTTGCAACCATTTGCAAACATCAACCATAACATGTTTCAATCACATGTTTACATCCATATGGTTCTACCTAAGGTTCTTAAGATAAGATCAAGAAGATAACAAGGCAAACATAGATAGTAAAAGCATGATACGAAAGGTTTCAAGTTTATAGGAAAAGAGATCGAGAATGTACCCTCAAAAAGAAATGGGTAAAGCGTGCGTATCTTCTCTTCGGTTTCCCAGGTTGCGTCTTCTTGGGCTTCACACCACTGTACTTTAACTAGCTTGACTTCTCAATTCCTAAGCTTCTTGATCTTTGTTCCTAAGATACGAATCGGAACTCGCCTCAATGTTGCTTCGTTTTCCACTTCTACGCCTTCAAGGATGCTTGGCTCAACCACTTCGGCCGACTCATGTAAGCACTTTCGGAGATGAGAGACGTGAAAGACATTGTGTACTCCAGTCAGCTTCTCGGGTAAGTCTACCTTATAGGCCATCTGCCCAATGCTCTCAGTGATAGGAAACGGTCCTACAAACCTTGGTGCTAGCTTTCCACCTGCTCCAAAACGAACCACATTGCGAAAAGGAGAAACTTTTATAAAGACCATATCTCCGACTTCAAACTCTAGGTCTGTCCTTCTCTTGTCCGCATAAGATTTCTGTCTATCTTGGGTCGTTTTCATCCGTCTTCATATCAATTCAACCTTCTCAGAAGTATCCCTTATCATGTCGGCCCCAAGTATAAGCCTGTCTGTCATCACCCACCAACAAGTTGGTGACTTGCACGGTCTTCCATACAAGGCTTCGAACGGTGCCATTCCTATGCTAGCTTGGTAGCTATTATTGTATGCAAACTCCACGAGAGGGAGATGGTCTTCCCAAGTACCACCAAAATCAAGAATGCATAGTCTCAAGAGATCATCTAGTACCCTATTTACCCTTTCGGTTTGACCATCCATCTGTGGGTGATAGGCCGTGCTTAAACTCAGTTGCGTACCCATTGCTTCTTGCAGACTATTCCAAAACTGGCTAGTGAAAATCGGGTCACGATCGCTAACTATACTAGAAGGAACCCCGTGCAACCGTACTATCTCTCGAAGGTAAATAGACGCTAGCCATGATGCGGTCCTCTTGCTTTTCACCGGGATGAAGTGAGCACTTTTCGTGAGTCTATCAACTATGACCCATATGCTAGTATTTCCCTTCCTTGACCTAGGCAGTCCATCCACGATATCCATCGAGATACTCTCCCATTTCCATTGCGGAACCTACAAAGGATTAATAGCCCATCGGGCTTTTTCGACTTGGCCTTTACTTGTTGGCACACCATGCACCTCGAAACAAACTCTGCCACGTCCTTTTTCATTCCAGGCCAAAAGAAATTGCGTTTCATATCCCTGTACATCTTATCCCCTCTGGGATGTATGGTCATCTTCGAGTGATGCGCCTCCTCGAGGAGTTTCCTTACTAAGTCTTCCACTTGTGGGACACATAGCCTTCCATCACCCTTATCATCTATGGCATACCTACCGAGGTAACTTGACGTCTCACCACTAATCAGCTTGTCCATGATTTCGACTATCTGTGGGTCTTCCTTTTGTGAAGTCCCTACTTGATCTAGGAGTGTAGGTCTTAACTCAAGAGATGCTAGCGTAGCAGCCAATGACTCAACAGCAGGTGTAAAATCAAAGATTGCTATAAACTCAAGGCTTTTCCTTTCAACAAACAAGGGGCTCAAAGTCAACCTTTTTCTACTTAGCGCGTCCTCCACCACGTTACCCTTGCCAGGGGTGTAAGCTATATCGAGGTCATATGATGCCAAGAATTCCATCCACTTCTGCTGCCTTTAGGGCTGTCAATTTCCTACCCGACCCGAAACCCGCACGGAAATTAGCAGGTTAACCTGACCCGTTTAGTTAGCGGGTCATTTTCGGGTCAACCCGAATTTGACCCGTTTATAAACGGGTGGGTTTAGGGTTGACCCGCTAACCCGATTTTGACCATCCAAACCCGATTATATATTGTATCTCTTCCATACTATTAGTGTTTTATGTATACTATTAGTGTTAGTCTTTTATGTATGTAGTAATTAGTATGCTCGTATATGTAAGCTGTTATATTTTACCAATTTATTCTTATATGTTGTTAGTTATATTTTACTTATAACAATTGTATCTCTTACATACTGGTGGTCGTTAATTTATGCAGTATGGGAATATATACTTATGTATAGAAAATGATTTTTGAATATGGGGATTTCATGCTTTATATATGTGTTGTCTGTTGGTGACTTTGCAACTTGTTGCATGTTGGTAATTATATAACAGTGTGCATGTTGGTGATTTGGCTCTTTTGTTGCTTATGTGAGTAGGCAATATCTATCAATGGGTCAAACAGGTAAACCCTGCCCAACACGACCTGACACGTCCCATTTAGTTAAATGGGTTATGCGGGTTGGGTCGGGTCAACCCGTTTATAAACGGGTTGGGTTAGGGTAGGGAAAATATGACCCGTTTAATAAACGGGTTGACCCGACCCATTTATAAATCAACCCGAACCCGACCCGAACCCGACCCGACACGACCCATTGACAGCCGTAGTTGCCTTAGATTCAAATCTTTTGCGAAAAGAGGTACTTAAGTGATTTGTGATTAGTGTACAACTCGAAATTTTCACCTAGAAGATAGTGGCGCCAAGCCTTAAGCGCAAAAACAATCGCGGCAAACTCCAAGTCATGTATGGGATAGTTTTTCTCATGAACTTTAAGTTGTCTTCCCCCGTTGCATATCACTCTTCCATCTTGCATTAGGACAGCGCCTAATCCCGTGCCGCACGCATCTGTGTACACTGTAAAGATCTTGCCTCCGTCGGGTAATGCCAAAACTGGAGCTATAGTAAGGGCTCTCTTAAGCCTTTGAACAGCAACATCACACTCTATGTCCCTTGCAAAATCTAGGTTCTTCTTTGTTAACTTAGTAAGAGGGGCTGAAATCTTAGCGAAGCCCTTAATGAACTTCCTGTAGTAGCCCGCCAAACCGAGAAAGCTTCTCACCTCCGTTGCATTCTTAGGAATTTTCCAGTCTTGCACCGCAACTACCTTCGCGGGGTCCACAGCTATACCATGCTTAGAAACTACATGTCCAAGAAACCGAACTTCCTTTCTCCAAAAATGGCATTTGGAGAACTTAGCCTTTAACTGGTGTGCTCTAAGCATATCCATGACTTCCTTGAGATGCCTAGCATGCTCTTCTTCATCTTTTGAGAAGATTAAAATATCGTCCACAAAAACCACCAAAAACTTGTTAAGGAACTCCCGAAACACCCTACTCATCAAATCTACAAAGTACGCGGGTGCATTCGTTAACCCAAACAACATGACGAGCCATTCGAAGAACCCATCTGGAGTCCTAAACACAGTTTTGTCAATGCTATCCTCAGCCACTCTAAGCTGATGGAATCCTGTGGCTAGATCGAGTTGAGAGAAAACTGATGCTCCCACAAGCTGGTCGAACAAATCATCGATTCTTGGTAGTGGGTGCCTATTCTTCTTCGTCAGCTTGTTTAACTCACGATAATCTACACACAGACGAAGCGAACCATCCGCCTTAATAGCGAATACCACCGGATCACCCCATTCAGAAATGCTTCGCCTTATGAAATTTTTCTCAAGCAACTCCTTAACTTGTTTACTGAGATCTCTTCTTTCTTGTGGGGCCATGTGCCTAACGGGCAATGAAACTGGCTTGGCATTATCAACAAGATAAATTCGGAAGTCTATCTCGCGTTTAGGAGGTAACCCCTTCACCTCATCAAAGACATCTGGATATTCTCGGACCACTCTTACAGATTGCAAATTGTCGATGGACGAGTCAAGGGATTCTAGATAACACAACATGATCGGACCCTTCGGGTTACAAGAAATTTCAAGGGAATTACCAAGGCGAGTCATGAGCCTCACTACCCTTCGTTCACAATAAAGAATGGCTTCATAATTGGACAACCAATCCATACCTAGGATCAAACCGTATCCCATAAATCCGAGAACATAAGCATTACACATGAATTCTATGCTTAAGATAGAAATCCTCAAATCCACACAAATCATAGATAAATGAGTGGAGCCCCCAATTGGATTTGAAACACTAATGGGATCCTCAACAAGACTAGTACTTAGGTGCAGATTTTCAACAATATCAGAAGAAATAAAAGTATGCGATGCGGCAGAGTCAAATAAGGTTTGAACAGGAAATTCAGAAATGTAAACAAGGCTTTCTACAGAAATATTACTACCTCGGTCAAGAGCTGGAGTGGTGTTGAGAGCACGCAACTGCCCTCCAGAAGGTCCTGCTCGCTGGGTCTGCCCTTGTCCTTGTCCTTGCTTCTTAGGGCAATCCTTACTGAAGTGTCCAGTATCTCCACAATGTAAGCATTCACACAACTTTCTCTTCTTCTTTCTACAGTCTTTGGCTAGATGTCCCGTAATACCACAAAAGTTGCACTTCCTTGTCTCACGTGGTTTGTTAGCATTGTTGTTGTTTTTCTTGTTATTATTGTTATTCTTGTTGCCTCCCTTCTTGAAGTCAGCCTTCTTATTCTGAGTCTCATTAGGCTTAACCTCCTTCTTGCTATTCTTGTCTTCTTCATGAAGTAGGGCCATATCCACCAAGCTTTCAAAGGTCGCCCCCATGGGTGTATGAGTTATGGCCAAACTGTGTAGTGGCTCGTTCAATCCTCGAGCAAAGCGTACAGCCTTCTTCTGGGCCGTATTGACCAAGTCCAAACCGAACCGAGCAAGCTGATTAAACCTATTCACGTACTCCCTAACAGACATGTCCCCTTGCTTGAGTGCTAGGAACCTCTCCATCTAAAGGTTCTCTTCTGCTGACGATAAGAATTTAAGCCCAAACCTCTCTCTAAAGTCTGCCCAGGTCTCAACTGGCCTGGTAGCGTTGGTGACTTCCCACCAAAATGCAGCTTTCTCTTTCAACAACCATGCTGCCAACTGAACTTTCATATGATCCTCACATCGAAGATAACAAACAATTCTTCAGTCTCCTTTAGCCAGTTTCGTGCCTCATTGAAGGTCTCAGTTCCAACGAAGTTCTTGCCGCCCATTGCTTTAAAGTCTTTGCATATTTTGGCAAAGGCATAACCAGGAGGAGGAGGAACCGCGGCCACTGGGAGAGGAGGAGGAGGGATGTCCGCCGGGCCCGCGCGGTTGGCCCTAGCTTCCAAGTACCTTCGGAACCATCCAGGTACGGGTACTCCCTCAGGAAGGTTAAGATCAGACATGCTGAAAAACGAAAAGAAAAAGATTCAAACGAGGAAACAAAGGAAAGTGCTAATGGCTTTTGGGGAATAGCCTTTTCTTAAAAATAAAACTTTTTTGAAAAATGCTTCTTTATAAATGGTTTTGAAAATAGTTTCAGAAGGTTTTTGAAACTTTTTCCCAGTCTGGTAACCTTCTTCTCTGATACCAGATGTAACACCCCACCTCCGCTAGGGTCACTCACAAAGGGAATGCACTAGTTTTGGTGGAGCGTTATCTAGGTAAACATGCACAGAGGTATCACAAGACAGAACATAAGTAAAGCAGCGGTAGAAATTATAAACTAAATCTCATTACTTTCAAGAAAAGAGTCAAAACTTTATATATCCAAAGTACAAATTGTCATTATTCCATTACATCAAGTTCTAGATAAAGAAGCATAAACTTAAAATAACAAAAGTAAATTATTCCCCAAAAATAGCAGAAGTGCAGCCATAGCATAGCTCAAGACCAAACCATACATGAGCTGATAGAAAGCAAGCTAAATCCAAGCTAAGAGCTAGAGTTTCCTCCCTGAGAACCTGGGGGGGGGGAGCGAAAGAAAAAGGGGCGAAAGAAAAAGGGTCAGTCATAAAGACTGGTAAGCCCTAGTGACTTTTAGTATAAAAACTAGTAAAGTTAACAAGACATGAATAAACGAAGAGTAAACATAAGGATGATGATAAATCTGGCATGATAACTAAGATAACAAGATAAATCAAGTCTAGCATCGCATATTCAAGATTCGCTGCACCAACTGTACTAATATTCTAACCCATGTCAAGTATTAACCATGGAATGATCCCTTGGCCCAATATCATGAAATGACCCATTACGGGGTCCTACAGTACGATCTACTAATCGATCGGCTCCCTACAGGTTCTAGCTCATCATGTGTCTGTGTCGTACGACCCAATCACGAAATGTAGTCAACTGTGCTAGGTCCACCATAGGGTGTATCAAGCCCTAGGGTGCCAACCATCGACACGAATCAAGCACGCACAGTGTAAACCTACTGGTGCCCAATGCCCACTTTTTCAACTCCGGACTACGTGCACGATCATAGTCCGCCTGAACCTACAATGGCGCACCTACTCAGCCGTCGTTCTGGTCGCTTACAATCAACCCAGTAATCGTGCCCCACCCTGCCTAGTCCCAGGGTATCGCGATACATCTAGGTGGGTTACTGCTGAAAAGGATCGCGTAACTAGGGTTTCTAATGGGTTAAGTGTTGTCATTCAAATTCGTGACTTAACCCTACCAAATCATGTATCAAGTTGGTTAAGTGTGTTCATGCGGTTCATAACTTAACCTTATCAAATCATCGTATCAAATTGGTTAAGTATAGTCAAGTGGTTCATGACTTAACCCTATCATGTGGCATTAATTCATTAATGCACCCCAACCTCTCACATTAGACTAGTTATTGTGGTCACTGGATTTTCCGGGCGGTTCCGGGCAGATTTACAACACAACACAATCTAATCTCGAGTTTTACATGCGATATGACCAACTACCCACATTGGATCCTATTGTTTGCAGTCACTGGATTCGCCAGGTGGTTCCGGGCAGATTTACACTGCAAACTCAACCCAACCTCGAGTTGGCCATTTTCAAGTTCGTTCTAGAGTCATGACAATGTTCAAGTCTCATATCAAGTTCGTGACAAGTTTCAAGGTAAGTTTCATGTCCATATTCATGTTCAAGTTATAACAATGTTCATGTTTCAAGTTCATAGTAAATTCAGGTTTTGCCTAATCTGCCCAATCGCATTCCCATCGCACGTAAACTCGAATCGATACAACAAATCTAATTAGGGAATAACATAGAAAGAACTGGCATAAGGTGGCAAAAGTGATTACAAGTCAAGCATTGTATAACTTGAGGTAAATGATTACAACAATACTGGCATATGGAATAGTGGTCTCAAATATCATATCTAGCAAAATAGGGTGATAGTCATGGTAACAGTTGACATAAGATGCTAACCCCAACCTTGTGAATAACAACTGTTTCAACATCACAGGCATGAATATTATGGATATTAAGGGTTTTAGATCTACAATATGTATAGGCCCCAAATCAATTTCATGCAAATACTCCTACAAGTCAAGATTCAAGATGAATAGATCCAAGGTGAACAAATAGTAGATCCAAAATAATAGATCCAAAATGAACAATGATAAATCCAAGATATACAATGATAGATCCATGATAATTATCATACTTAGGTTCAATCTCGATTTACAACATGTCCATATTAAGTTTAAAGTTTAGATCTAAAAGTAAATGGGGCTTACAGATCGTGGTTAAAGAATTAGAAAACAAAGAGGCGATGTTGAATCTCGAGTCTAACAGAAATTCCCCAAACAGCAATACTCTATACGTAGCCTTGTTGGAGAAGAAGCAATCCCTTTTCTCTAACTTTTCAACCAGGGTTTTAGCAGCATAAGGCCAAAGAGAATTTGTGTAGAGAGTCTAGAGTTAAGGGTTGTTTATATAGGGCCTGGCCAACGAATTTAGACAGAATTCAGACTAGAAACATCACAGTGAATTCTGACTTGAAAATGGGCTTGGCAACCAGGTCGACACCCAGGTCGACTCTGTGGTCGACCTGGTCCTGGGCAGGTCGACCCCCGGGTCGACCTGGTCCTGGGCGGGAAATATCCTGCCCAGTCCATTCTGGAGTTTGAATTCGAAATATGAATTCAAATTCTGAGCTGTTCTGAACTTGAAAATTTCTGAAAACTTCGAAGGGTCATAACTTGGTCATACGGACTCCGATTTTCGAAAACTCGGACTCGTTTCCAAGCAGAATTTCAAGACGAATGTAATGGCGTAACCCGTTGACCTTGATTCTTATCTTGAAAATGAACTTTGCTTTGATTTATGGTTATAACACATTATTAAAAATGCGGGTTGTTACAGGTCGAAACCTATGTCGACTCCCCCCGGGGGGAGGGCCGACACCTTTGAGCGTGAAATATCCCGCTCAGCCCACTCTAACCGAATTTCGAATTTTGAACAATTTTGACTTTTAATTATTATTTTAATTTAATTTCTGTTTAAACTTGAAATCTTCTGAACTCCATAACTTCTTCATACGGAGCCGGATTTATGCAAACTCGGACTCTATATCAAGCAGAATTCCGAGACGAACGCAATTGTCTAACCCATTTCACCTAATTCTTCTTCTAAAAATTAAATGTTCTTAAATTTGTTAATTTAATATTTAAAATTACATGGTGTTACAACTAATGTGTCTCTCTTACAAGATCATGAAAACCAATCCATTCATACCTCCTCAAAAACCACCACATCATCGTCTGAAAAATCTTCTCCCACCACTCGACTACCTCGACCAACCTTATTACCAAAGAAAGTCCCCACTGGCAGAACCAAAAAAAAAACAAAAAAAACAAATCAAAAACTTGTTCTGCATCTTAATCTATCCCTTTGTCCACAAACATACCATGTACATCATCAGACCCCAACCATGATCCACTCTTTCCTCCTTTAGCTGTTATCTTATCCATATCCAAAAGGAAATCAAAACTCCTGAAGATTCAGAAAGAGGCAGAGCCGGCTTCAAAACCAAAAAAAAAATGGCCAAAAAAAATAAGAAGGAAACATACTTGGATGAAATGCATTTATCACCAATTGATTCTGAATACTTCACCGACAATTCAACCCATACTTTCCCATGCACATCCCCTACCTCTTCTACTAGAAGAACAAGAAGTTCGAGCAAAACCCCACTAGTATAATCATGTTATGCAACATCGCAGTGTGGAATATTAGGGGAGCACACAAAACATCAAAATTGGATCAAATCAAACTCCTCATTCAAAAGCACCATCTCTCCCTCATATGCATTCCAAAACTAAACTAAACTCCTCCCTCTCTGATAAAGCATATGCTTATATAAACCCTAATTGGTTATTCTTAACCAATCTTGATCAAGCCTCTTATGGTAGGCTTCTGATATAATATGACCCCTATACATACCTCCTCATTCCTATCAAATCAAACTTTCAGTTTATTCACACGAAGGCTGAACATATCCCCTCTTCCACTACCATGTACCTTACCTTTATTTACTCTAGTAGTACCCATTATATTAGAAAGAAAATGTTGGATTCTCTCCCCAACTTCAATCAATCTACACTTCCTTGGATTGTAATAAGAGATTTTAACTGCTCCTTTTCATTCGCCCATAAACATGGTGGTTCTCCCTTGAGCATCTCTAATCTAACCCCATTAAACACTGCTATGCAAGGACGGAGCCACATGTATTGCACCCTGGGCTACAGCCCGTGTAAGGTTTGTAACGATAATTGCATATATATAGAATATAAAAAAGGACAGCAGTAGTTCCTTGTCTGAAACAGTAAAACGTATCGATATATGTCCTTATCATGAGTAAAAACAAGACAATATAAATCCATCATTTTACTTTATTCGTCAAATACTATGTTAATTTCTGATTATTTTTAATGCATATGCAGGTCTTGTTTTTCTTTTCTATTCTTATTTGATTTTTGGATTAATTCTAATTATTATTCTTGAATATAAGTCACATCTCATTCGTTACATATTTGAATTGGTGTTGTCTAAGTTTAGTTGGGTCTTTCTATTTGAATGTACACACAATGGGAATCACATGCAAAAGAACAGTCTTTTGTGAATGACATTCTCCAACCAGCCATGACAAAATAATCAACGTCCACTGCTGTCCTTTTTTAATATGGTAATCTTGACCCAAACAAAAATGTGTAGAATGTCCAGCTTAGCCCAAATAGAAATGTGTGTAGCAGTTCTTAATGATATTGGAGTGTATAGCTTATTAGGACTACAGAGTCTTATAGACTGAGCTACATGCATGTCCAGTTCGTCACTCGTGCAATCCTTTTGTCAGTTTATAAGGATTGTATTGGAGAGAATAAAAATGTGTCCTATAGAAGATTTGAATGGATACAAATTAGAAAGTATTAAGTTTTGACATTGTTCGTATAAACGGAGATGTATAAATGAAGATGATGTTCGAACAATAGAAAGACATCGAACATATTCGAACGAAAATATTTTCAAACATTATTTTTTCTTATTTTAATTTGTATCACAAAAGTGGACATGGACCAGAGGTCTTTCAATGTAGGACCATCTTTTTGCATTTTTACATTTGCATGGAATCATTACCAATTATAACATTTAATTATTAAAGAACAATAACTACATCAATAATCAATAAATGCGGTACTAATATCATTTTTGCAGTTTAAATTCAATGTCATTTTTCATAAATGCAATCTTAGCCCGGGGCGATCTGGATTTCTGGCTCCGTCCCTGCTGCTATGCAACTTTCTTCTTTACTGGATATACCTTTCTCTGGCTAGCATTTTACATGGTCAAATAAAAGTATAACTAGACTAAGGACCCTCACTAATATCGACCATGGCCTAATGAACTATAGTCCCCTATCAACCTGGCCTTCCATAAACATTTCCATCACCATGCCTCTCCTTTTTGACCACTTCCCTCTCATACTCACATTTGGCTCAACTCCACAACTTAAGCAATAAATTTTAATTTTTTTGATGTTCGGACTACAAATGAAACTATGATGTAGGTTGTGAGAGAAGCATGGAATAGAAGAACATGTGGAAATCCAATGTTGATACTGCAACAGAAAATGAAGAACACAAAAGAAGCACTAAAGTTATGGCCAAAAGAAATTTATGGGATGTGCAATAAAAGATCAATTGCTATTAATGAAAGGCTTGAGCAAATACAACAACTCTTACTTCTACCAAATGCGAACATGTCACATTTTCAAATAGAGAAAGAATTGATAAAACAACTCAAAGAATCATTAAAATCCAAGGAAAAATAAGGCAGAAAAACAAGCAATAGTGGTCGTTGCATGGAGACAAAAATACAAAACTATATCAGGCTGCATTGAAAATCAAACAAGCAAAATAATATACACATCAAATTGTTGATGATCAAGGAAACTGTTGTTCAATCCCGCCTGATGTGGACCAAGCCTTCTTATCCTTCTATACTGAATTGCTAGAAGGTAATGCAAGTGAACCAGATCATACATTGTTAGATAATATACAGTTGGCAACACTTTCAAATGAATAACAAGACTACTTGATAAGTCCGGTGATTGATGAAGACATAAAAAAAGCAATTTTTACAATGAGGAATGTTGTCTCCCCTGGTCTTTACGGTTTTATAGTGACATTCTATACACACTGCTGGTTAATCGCGCTTGAGGTCTTAAAAGCAGTGCATAGCTTTTTCAATCACAGCAAGCTCCTCACATCAATAAATTCGACTAATTTGGCTTTGATACCTAAGTGTCAACACCCCACTAATGTATCCCAATTCATACCTATAGCCCGTTGTAACGTTATATACAAAGCCATTTCTAGAATTTTAGCTAGAAGACTAAGAGAAGTATTGCAACAAGTGATATCATCGAACCAAGCTGCTTTTCTTCCATCTTGCAATATTCTTGATAACGTACTGCTAACACATGAAATGATAAATCGACACTCTTCAGCAATTGTATCCCCACGAGCTATGATAAAGATAGATATAAAGAAGGCCTTTGATACCGTTAAATGGTCATCTCTCATAAGTATTATGATTAAAATGAATTTTCTCGTCAAGTTCATGTGCTGGATATACTTATGTATATCAATAGTAAGATACACTCTTGTGTTTAATGCACATTCAGTGGGATACTTCTCAGGCAAGAATGGATTGAGACATGGTGATCCTGTATCGACTTGTCTCTTCATCATGATTATAGAAGTTCTATCGAAAGAATTTGAGAGGCATGAGCATTTAGAGAATTTTTCTCTCCACCTAAAGTGCAAGTCCCCCCTTGATAACTACCTTATCTTTTGCAGATGATCTTCTAATATTCACCAAAACCACTTCGTCCTCATTGCAGTGAATAATGCAAACACTACCTGAATTCTGCTCCTTCTCTGATTAACATATAAATTGCAACAAATCCCACATTCTCTTTGCTGGCCTTTTACCCACATTAGCCCAATCCACATTGTCTATTACTGGAATGATGCCTGCGTCCTCTGGTATGTCCTACTTGGGTATTCCATTGACAACAAAGCGCATTAATATGTCACAATGCTTACCACTATACGAGAAAATCATGTCAGTATTAACAGGATGGGAAAATAGATATCTCTCCCTAGCGGGAAGGTTGGTCACTATAAATGTTGTAATATTTTCAGTATCGGTGTACTGGTGTAGATCATTCCTGTTACCTACCAAATTGCTAAATATGCTGCAGACAGCAATGAGAAATTTCCTCTGGTCAGGATCGACACACACAACCAAGTTAGCTCCAATAGCATATCACAAGTTAGAGAAGCCGAAGAAAAAAGGGGACTGGATGTAAAAAAACATAAAGCAATGGAACGTGGCGGCAATATCCAAACACTTTGAGTCTATAGTTACGAAACAAGAATAATTGTGGGTTAAATGGAGCCTTAATCATAACTTGAAGCATGAACAAATTTGGACAACAATCACCAAACCTGCACAAAGTTGGATATGGAAAATGGTACTTAAAACTACGGACAAAGTACTTCCTCTTTCAATGATTTCTCTATCCAATAACAGCAAAGCCTTGTTCTGTATACCCCTTGGCTGGAGCCTGGGTTAATTTTGTAGAAGAAGGTAGATTACAATAACATACTGTTTAGCGGCATAACGATTTATGCTAGAGCATGCAACTATGTTCAAAATGGGAAAATAAAGCTGCCGAGAACTAGTAGCACAAATCTTGGAGTAATATCGCAGCAGTTAGAAGAAGCTCCATATACATTTGTATAACAAGATGAATATGTATGGACATCGGAAAAACACCTGCATAACACGTCTTTTGTTTATAAAGCTTTGATGGGCGAGAATCGGATAAGTGATTGCAAATGGTATAGGCGTATATGGAATATGAACTCAAATTAAAGGCTTAACCTTATGCTATGGAAAGTGTATGTAGACGAATTTCAGATGATCACTAATTTAATGTGCAAAGGTATGAATATATCAAAGAACTGTATACTTTGCAGATCAGGAGATGAAAGCACGAACCATTTGTTCTTTTCATGCGAATACACCAGGTACCAATGGAGGAAGATCAAAGAGAAAAGAGGTTTTTTGGTTTCATTGATTGAAAACAAGAAGGAATGGTTGACGATATATAAGGTGACTAGATGGAAGAGTGCATCAAGTTATGAGCTGTTGATCTTGTTAGAAGTAACAATCAATGTGGTATGGAAGGAACGAAATCAAAGAGCCTTCACTGCTAAGAAGAAAATGAGGCTGCAGCTATTCCAAGCAATATGCATGGCCATCCGAAATGAAATCAACATGCCCCGTATGGTTTTGATGTTTCTACACAAAACAAATGGGAATGACATTTCATTTTGCCTCTTTCTTTATGTATTGTTATCTATTCTTTTGTTTTTGCTTTCAGTTCTTTTGCACATGTTTATGTTGTAAGAATGCTTCTTATAATATAAATAAATGGTAGCGTCCATTCAACCCCATAGTCTTTGCCGAAAAAGAAAATATTTCTCATTTTATTTGAGAGATGTTTCAAAATCCATTACATTAAACTGATGTTATAAGAACATCGTTATTATAACTTAACCCATTCATTATTTATTAACTAACCATATTACTAACCAATCTTCACTACCGAACCTTAACTATTCCTCCGTCAATCATGAAGTCAATCAAGTTGGGGCATAATTACCTCTCAGACCTTAACTGAACAACACTCTCAACTTCGAAATAGCAAAAGCTCACAACTTCAATTTGCAATAAAAACATTGCTTACGCAGCCCTTGGATTCAATTTAAGAATCCACTCCTTTTACGGAAAACATTGGTTATGACGATAGCATTATAATCCCTGCTTCCGAAATATTCAAATTTCTAAACTATAACTTGTACTCATTAAATTTAAATAAATAAATTTGTAAATAAATAATAATTAAATAAATAACTAAAATTGATTATTACGAAAAGTAAAAAGCACTTTTCTAAATCCAATAGAATCGAATTTCAATAAATAAATCTCTTTCTAAAAATCTATATTCGATTAATATTCCGAACTTCAGAATAAATATACTATTTCAGATTATCTCAAATTCCACTTTTATTCTAAATTCATTTTTTTATTATCACTTGCCAATACTTACCGATTTCCCTTATCATTATTCCCATTTGCAAAACGTTTGCTTAAATCCCAGTATTCATTTTAAAATGTGAACATTATTTCTTTTGTAGGAATCTAAACTCGTTATGTCAAATCAAAATTCAATTTTTATTTCTAAAAGCTATTACAGGTCCAAATCTCACTTATCAAGTCACTTTATCCTATTACACTTAATTTATAAACTCCATTTATAAAATCACTACTTAATTTATAGTTTTCTATCTTCCTTAAACAAGTTAACTTTTCCATTTTTGAATGTATTTATGAGTTATACATTCCATAGTCTCTGAAATGAACTTTATTTGATTTCTACAAATCCCTTCTCGTTTACTAATTCTAATTGTAAATTAATATTAAATTTTTTCAAAACATAGAGTTGTTTTTCATAGCTATAATATTGAAATATCAGCTTCTTAACATATTTCCCTTAAATTATGGTCTCGTACTAAATAAAGTTTAAATATCTTTTCTTGAAATAAATCATTTTAATAAGATTCAACATAGTCGAATTCTAAATATAAATCACTTGGATTTATCTTAATTTATTTTATATTCCAAACTTTGGGACAAAATCCATCGTTTCTTTTCGAACACAATTTTCCATTTCTTATTCAAATTCCCATTTGAATTCATATCTCCTTTATAATCGCTAAATTCAAATCCCAATCACAGTTATTGGTTTCAAATCCCATTTCCATTTTTCCATATAAATTCATACTTGAAATTACATTTCAGTTTATCCAATGGTAAATAATTCACTTAATTTATAAACTCGTTTATAACCAACTTCTTGTCTTATCCATTTAAAACAAGTTTCTATTTTCAAGTGTATTTGAAATTAAATTGCTATTTTGGGAATAAATTTCCCATTTTGAATCTCAAATTCTTTTTCTACATTCGAAAATATTTTATGTTATAAATACCAAAATTCTAAGGACAGTGTAATTCAGCACAACATAATTAATCACAATGTATGTATCACAACATATACCATAATAAACAACAAATAGTAGTATAAATATTGAGGAATCCAGTTGGATCCCTCCAACCTGTTTTCCTGCAGCCACAAATGTTAATCAACATGTACAACATCCATTCTTCTTCGATATATGATATCACGGTAAACAGAATCAATACTCAACCAATGGTTAAATATATATAACTAATCGATCATTTCAACCAATTTATCAACCGTTCATCCAAACAATCATCACACAACATAAAATTACTATATATAAATTTAAAACTTGTTTATATAAAAATATAAATGAGCCAGAGTCAGTGAGTTTACTCACATTGTTTCGCAGTTGAAGATTCTGCGTTTGTTTCGTTTAAAATTAAATAGTCATTTGATTTTATTACGAAATTCCAATAGCTCTATTATTATCCACACCAGTGCCACAACGAAGATCTCGTCTTCACGATTCCAAAATGACCGGTTTCATCCGATTCTGTTAACACATGATCAAATTATATGATTATAAACATTCACCATTTTAATTAATAAATTAAATTTCTTAATTAACATTTCCTTAAACTAATTACTTTTCTAAAACAATATGGCCGATTTCTCTTCTAATTCCTGGTTTCCTTATTCCTGCCCAACTGCTCATGTTATTTTTCCTGATCAAAGTAATTCCAACCCATACAGCACATATAACCATTGAAATTTTATAAGTTATAGTATACATAAAATAAAAATCAGTTATCCTTTGTTATCTTTATTAGCTTACTAACTATTTTAATGCGTGATTAACTTTAGGATTAATTTCTTCGTCTTCCCAGAAACCAAATTGTTCCTTGAAACTCATCATCCCCCGACCTATTCAACTCCTCCCTTACCAAATTGTATTCAATAGTTGATAAAAGCCTCTATTTATTTGGCTTGAACAATGTCTATAACCAGACCAAAAACTGTAAATCATCTTTCCGAACACCTGAACCCGCTTTCAACAAGAATGCCTACATGAAACACCTATGTCCATTCCTCCATTACCCATTAAAATCAAACAAATATACATCTGCATGCACCATCTTCGTTTCAATATAAATATACTATTCGAACTCTTCCCCAGATAAATTTTCGAAACCACTTGGCATCAAACAGACTTCGACTTCTCCTTCTTCCCAACCACGCCACTTCTCTCCACCGCCTTCTGCCATATTCAGCTTCTTCCTTGAAACAAAATAAAAAGACGTTACATGTATACCCATTCCCACCGAACTTTTCTTCACCGTTCACCCCTCGTATCCCCGCAAAAACGATCGCCGACCATACCAACACCTCCTCCTCCACGAGCTTCACACCCAAATAACCACCATTTCAAGTTTAAACTCCCTTGCAGTTTGTGTCAAAACACTCATCAGCTCTGTATAGTGCCCCACGTTAAAAAGGTTGGTCGAATTCCCCCATGAGTTCACTAATGAACTAAATTTAACTCCGGCCTCCCAAACGTTACTTTGAATTAACCCCAGCTAGCTGACGGAGGTCAGTCCATGCTTTGCAACCCCGGAAAAATGTGTATCTGATCAAGTTTTAAAGCATATGAATTAGATGAGGTGGAAATCGTTTGATTTTATTTAGTTTGAAGCCGATTTAATCTTTGCTGAAAGAAATTATTGTGGCGGCTCACGTTTTGGCTCAAGAGCAATTTTCAATAGGGTTACGAGGAAGAGAGGGTTAGTAGTAATTATAATAAGGTTTCAAAATATTCCTAGAATATTCTATTGTTATTTACCGTGGGGCGTTTTAAATTCGTTTATCCCATACGAGTTTCAATTTCAATGAAAATGGACCTTTTACTATAAATTGGACATTACGGACCCAGTGAAACTCATTTCGTCGAAAACAGAGGTTGTTTGCAAAAAGAATACTTTTAGAGCTTAAATAAATCCATTAAAATATAAATAAATTCAATAACAAGTTAATTTTAATAATAATAAATTATTATTATCGTATATTTCCGAATAAAATATCATATAGCTCTAAAATAAACATATCTGGATCTGTAACTTGATATCTCAAATTAAAACAACATTCGAATTACTTAAAATTGATTTATTTATAAAAATTAATCGTTATATTTTATAAACGATTCCATAACGAGTATTTGAAATTTTGATTTGGAGATAACTCACAATCTACAAGACGAAATCTCAAATTTTCAGTTCCATTAGAAAAATATAATCAAATAGAACCAAACATTTCTTGTTTCAAAGAAAGCCGACTTATATTGGATCATGTATATTCAGTTGAAGTTCAAAACGTTAAATTATGAACTACCGCGACGTTATGAGGTCGTTTTAAATATAATTATAAATTTGTTAGCCTGCTTTATGACCAGGCTACCCAAAACAAAGATCATGTTGACACACCTCTGGGTAAATGTTGTCTCATATGGAATCTCTGGATAACATCGCTCTTTGGCATTGGAAGCATCGTCAGAAGACACAAGGCTGTTTGGTCAAAATCACAACATCGGTATAAACTGGCTCGAAACCCCTATCAAATGACCTCATTTGGATCTATTCACTTCAAATACTCGTAGCTCTTTGAATTAGCTTCATTTTGAGCTTTGGTTTGGCTCAATCGGACTTACGGTTTGAAAGTTACGCCCATTTCCGTGAACGGGTGTAAGCTGGCATATAACCGCGATCCGATCCGCTCTTGCCTACGCGATTCGATCTGACCTTGCCTGCGCGATCCGACCTATGACCGCGATCTGACCCATGACCGCGATCCGACCTATGACCGCGATCCGACCCATGACCGCGATCCGACCTATGACCGCGATCCGACCTTCAGACCTGCTCACACGCAGCTTATTTTGACCTATTCTCAAGGCTACTGGCTCTCCTATTTTTCTGGATCGCTGCCACGTACCCCATCATGAACCAGTTCTCCCAGGAGCTTTCCTACAGCTATAAATACGCCTTCAGAGGGCATTTTCAAGGGACTTTTGGCATCTCAACTTCCATGGCTGCCATGGCCAACACTTCTCCATGAATAACCACCATCTTCCTCAATAAATTCAATGGATTCAGAGAGAATTATTCATTGAATTCAAGTGATTGAAAGACAATATTCATTGTAATTGTAATCCATGAGTGAAATGAGAAAATATGAAGTGGACGTAGGCTCGTTAACGCCGAACCGATATAAAAATCCTGTTGTCTTGCTTTTCTCTTATTTCTTCAGTTATTTCTTCATATCCTACGCTCTAAATACAATAATTTGGATGTTAGGACCATTTTTTGGTCTAACAAAATTATACATTAAAACTTCATTTTAATAAATAAATTCCTAATAAAGATCATTTTATATTTTCGATATAATATTTGAAACAGATTAAATATTCAAAATTAAATGGGAAAAAATTCGGGCCGTTACATATGGTCTTTGGTTTGACCGACTTTGGGGATTTTGCAGCAAATCTCTTTTTCTTGATGTCGGTTTTTGTGTTTGGGAATCTATGTTCGAAATTCCCATGTAGACGTGTGGCCCATTTGGCACATCATTCTATAAATGGGAAGTTATGACTGGATTTGTCTCATGATGCGAAAATCAGTCCTTTGTTTGATCGGTGGCGTAACCATCATTTAGTGTCGCATCATATTTGATTCAGTTTGTTGTTCTTGTAGGGTTACTTTTTGTAATTTCATTTATCCGTTTTGTTTTTAGGCAATACTGGGTGGATTTCTACGAGAAGCAGTTTCGTGGTAGGTTTCTTTTCTCATATAGTTCTCTCTTAGAAGAGATGGTGAAGATGGAACCTCTGACAACACCATTAGTGTTGGTAACATGAGATTGACCATTTTGCTACCATAACATTGTTAATAAAAGATCATAAGAATTGGTTTGAGCTCTAGCCGCGGAGCAAGGCGTCCCGCTGTTCATAGTTGTTGTTTTGGGAGTCTTGGTGTTGCTTTGTTGTTATCCCTTTCCAGTATCGGGTTCTTGGCTTTGCGGTAATTTGTGCTTGTAATTGTTAATGTTGTTTAAATCGCGTGACTTAGGACAATGAGATTTGTATATTTGGAAATATTTTTTCATTCACGCATGCCTGTTTGAATGAAATCTCATTTTTGTATCTAAACTAACAGTTATCCTAGAGCTGGAAAGAATAGAATTATGTTCGGATAAATTTTAGCAAATGACCGGTTTTGCATTGTTTTCATCACGGGTATATAAATAAATAAATCACTGTTCCTTGTTAAAGCTAAAATTTATTTTGATCTTTTTGTGTGTGATTTCAGTTTTTGCATTTTTGGCGTGATTGACTTCCTTTTTCGCCAACATGTGACTTGACTTGTTTTAATTTCCGCAAATACAATTTTGAAATTTTTGGAAAATGTTGTTTGAAAAAAAAATCATTTTCTTATTTTATAGGAAAATGAAATGGTTTTGAAAGGAAATTTTCAAAATAGGCATGACAAGTTTTCAAGCGGGAATACATTTTTATGAAAAATTTCTATTTTTGGACACATGAATAGCTTATAGAAGACGTTTGTATGCTTTGTGTGCACGATTTTAGTGGTGCAATAGGACCGATGATGCGATAAAAACATTAACGGTAACATGGAAAGGGCTGTTTTAGCCTTGGAAACGCTATTTCCATACCTTGTAAATGATGCACGCGAGGTATTAAATAACTCATTTTACGTTTCAGAGCTTGTTTTATGCCTTCTTTGCAGTCTACAGATGGAAGTTTTTGGAGTATTTTGGGTAACTAAGGTGAAAATTCCACTATAAGGCGGGAATTGGAATATTGGTAAGCGGAGGAAGTTTTAAATTTTTTTACTTTCGTTTCCTTTTTCCGGTTTAGGAGAAACTAAATAGGGGATGATTAAACTGCGTAACATTTTGGATGGTAGGGTTGGGATGCAAAATTGGTTGCTTCACACTTTTATTCTTAATTATGTGAAGGTTATGGAGAAAAAAGAATTTTCAAAATTTGCATTAATATAGAACTACCAGTATATTTGGGATGTTTTGCATCATTTTTTTGAAAGTGTTTTAGAAATCTCAATGCATACTATAGAGGGACCGATTTAGAATTATCTTGCAAGCATGTTTTATGGTTGAAATGCATTATGTACACCATGTACATATACATATGATTGCAAAGTGGATGTACACAAATTGGTTGTGTAGGATAAGATAACTAGGTGTCAGAATTTCAGGATGAAATTCCTTTTAAGGGGAGGGGGAAGAATGTAACAACCCGGAATTATGACAATAATTAGTTATTTTCTAAGAAACTCAAAAATCGAAATTTCTACAAACAATGGAATTTGACCATGATACTTTAACTGTTGTGTTCGTCTTGCAATTTTTGTCAACTTTCATGTTTGGAGTTTCGCAAATGGAGTCCATATTAAAAAGTTATGAACGAAATACAAAAACGGACAAAAAATAAATAAAACATAGTAAATTATATATATTAATGTATAATTGCCTAGCATCTTCACTGCCAGGTCGACCAAGCGGTCGACTGAGGCAGTTGACTGGCGGTCAACCGCTGGTTGCGATTGCATGGTCTAGCCACGCAGTGATGGCTAGGGTTTTTTCATATAAAATTTTATGTGAATGGATGGATTTAACTTAAAATAAATCTGACGGTCGAAGGCCAATTCTACCCCTAAAGGGGTAAAGCCTCATTCTTTCTCCATATAAATCTACAGAGCAGTGGAGCTCAACCATTTTTCTCTCTCTCCAAATCTAAATTCTATAATAAAAATATATTCATGCATATCAAATAAAATTCAAAACATATGAAATTGAGACGGCAAATAGATCTAATGGAAAAGAATGCAAAGTGACGCTCCACATCATATTATTCACTCTCTTCCCCTTTTTTTTACATTTCTACAGATCTAGAATTTTCCCTTTTGTAGATAAACTGTAGATTTATAAGAATTTAGGGATTGTAAGCCTAAAAGAACTCAAAATTTAAAATTTGGAGGCTATATGGTTAGTGGGAAATTTACTAATACAATTATAATAACTTATCTATTTCGTTTGAATCCAATCTATGTTTTATGCCTATCAGATCTGTTTATTTAAGTAATTGTGAATTGTTGGCAACCATCAAATATGATTATGAATATGGTTAAAATTGGTAAATGATAAGTTGTGGTGATTTATAACATGAATTGTAGGATTCTTAAATATTTTTCCAACATATTCCTGCAATTATGTCATAAAATATGTTGTAAAAGCTATATAGCATTGTGGACCTGGAAATCGGTCTCATTAAACATAATGTAGTTATAGTTATGTTCTAGATCTTTAGTTCAGTGCTGAAATATGAAATATGTGGATTTGGGTAAAAAGATGAATTTATGTTTTATGTGATTGTAAGAACAAAAAGAAATATTCCCTTTTATATTCAGCATTGTTGGGTTTGGCTTAAGCATTGTAAAATATGCCTTTCTCCTCCGTAAATATAAAGGGGCGTTATTTTGGAATCACAAGAAGTATGACAAAAAGATTTAAAAAGGAAAAAGCGGTGCAAAGGTACATATAAATATAAATACATATATTTGTATGTAATTTGCATCGACTATTCCAATATATATTACATATATTTTTTGTGATGTGGAAATATATCAAATTCCACAAAATAGGCATTATTTACAATGATTACGGCTAACGGTCCTTTGTGAGACTTGAAACCTTTTGGCAAGTTTGAATATAAAAAAGGAAATGTTTGGTTAATTGATTGGACCAAATCATTAATTTTAAAAGAAGAATAAAATATTAATAACTACGCCGACCACACAAAAACATGAAAATAAATATATACATATTACCCATCCTCATTAGCGTAAAACGTAAACTATACATGGTATTGAATATTTGAATGATATTCATTTATGGAATCATATATGTAAATTGTATTCCAAATTAAATGAAAATATTTATGGTGACCATTTGTAGCAGTCAATATAATTAATTGCTATAAATAGGACCGCAAATAAATAGGTAACAATTGTAACCAAATGATGAATAGGGAAAGTGAATATGGTAGGATGATGGTTAGAATTATTAAAATTTATTTAGGATAAATGTTGTACACCCTAATTAGGAAATTTGAATTATAATCTCATTTAGACACGAGGTTAAGCTCACTCGTGCTATAAGCCTGCCCGGAACCGACCAGCAAATCCAACAACCACAGGTAGTCAGCTTAATGTGAGGGGTCTAATGCGTTAATATAAATGTACTAATGCACGAGGTTAAGTTCAACTTGTGGTAGAAGCCTGCTCAGAACCGACCGACAAATCCAGCATCCACAAGTAGTCAACTTAATGTGAGAGGGCCGGTGCGTAAATGTCTATTTATATATATTTATAACAGGCAATGAATACATAAATAAAATTAGAAATGCTGATTGGGGTACAAAAATTAAATATATTCGATACTGATAAAATAGGGATATTCCATTGTAGTTAATGTCTTAGGAAAATTATGGCCATTAGGCTCATAAATGACATTATATGTATTCAACGGAAATTTAAGATAAATAGTTGCCTTAGGCAAATATGACCGTTATGGTCATAAAATGGGCAATAAACAAAGAAATGAGAAGTAAATCGGTGTCATTAGGGGATTTGTGGATATTGATTGTCGTTTGAACACTAAGTCCAAATTAGAGAAAGTATTAAATAAATATCCTTGGCAAAAAGGAATATAACCTTCCTGATTTATAATAATGGAGGTTAAAAAAATATAGTGGGACATAGTAGGTTAATAATGTAAGATATTATTAACCATATAAACCCAAGACGAAAATAAATGGTGTAAGTATTATACTTCCGTATAAAGGAACCAAAGGGGAATGGCTTAATGACGTAGCCTACTCTATCCTAATAAGGGAAAGGTGCTAAAGGAAAATAGGGTACGAACTAATAACCTTCGCGTATAGTCCACTTCCTGGATCCTAAAAGGCTAAGTGACTAGGGTTGAAGAGTCCTCATGGGAATAGGTTTTTTAGTATAGGGGTCTTAAATGGCAGGTATGTGTGGGCCTACCCAAACCTGGAAATTAAAAAGGTCAGATATGGCCACCTATCCTACGGAAAGTAATAAGCGACTAAGGAGGTTATCTAATAAGGTTAGCTAGAAGGTACAATGAATGACAAAATACTGTCTCTCACCTTATGCGGGGCAAGGGTATATGTGAATGACGGAAGCCTTAACTAGTCGGGTTTTAGGTAGTGCCCTCTAGTTTATGTTAGCATTGAATATATTATCGAGGGTTAATAAGTGACCAATAGGTCCACCCATGGTCTTAAGCGATTAGGGAGAATCCATCGTATTTATCATTGATAATGAGGCATTCAATAATTAATATAGAATAGTGAATGAGGATATAGATAGAAACCCCAAAATTAGGGGCCCACTCTCGATATGGTTAACCAGTTAAGCTCAGGTATAAAGGCTTCACAAAATGTGTGTAATTGTCCTATCTCGGTATTATAATTTGGGAATACTATTTTGGAAAGCGTACGTAAAGTTGTGCGTAAACATTTACTAGGTTGAGCTAGAATCATTAGCCTGATTAGGCATACGTCTTGGGTTGAACCAAACGGGATACATCTGTGTATTATAATATATGTTGTAAATTTCTTAGTCACCAGAACTTGTTGTTCTGACCCCCTTCCTCATTACAACCTCCCAGGTTTCCTATAGAAGGTCAGGTACTCACAGATGTTTAAGTTTGTCTTTTGGTTCTCGTTCTCTCTCATGCTCATTATTGGCAAAGTGACTTACTTTGAAAAAGGTAGTTACTTGAGTTAATACTTATTACCTATTTTGTTTCCGCTGTGAGTTATGTTATCGTACACAGATTATGCTCATGATCCTTTATTTGTAGTACCAGATTTACACTCTCCATGCTTGGATGTGTTTAAGTTTCAATTTTTGTCTTAATTTGGATATAAAAACATACTATAAAATAATTTCTATATCCTATTTTGTATTTTTGTGTAGGCGTACCATATATAAGCATTATTAACCGAGTTCGCTTAATATTTATGTAATTTGACCAACCAAAACCAAGTCAATGGATCCATGTACCTGTACTTACTTAATTTAAACCCATAAGTCTCAATATATGAAGTTTAAATAACATCCATTCCTTTTAATTCGAACAAAACACATAATTTCCTATCAATATTTTTTCTTTCAATCCATATTATATGTACAATCCATTCACATTCATCCAAATTGTTCGTAAATCAATTTATTCACTTTTAATTTATAAGTTATGCAATTTAATTTCCTTTAAATCCTTCCATTTTATTTAATAAACCGTTATATTTTATAAACGACCGCAACGCGATTTTTTTGAAATTTTGATTTTGAAATAACTCAAAATCTACTAGATGAAATCATAAATTTTCTCTTCCATTAGAAAAATAATAATTTAATAGATCTACAAGATTATTGTTTCAAAGAATTCCGACTTATATTGGACCCAGTACACTCAAATGAAGTTAAAATTGTAAAATTATGAACTACCATGATGCGACGAGCTTTTTTTATTTTAATTTAATTTATACATTCAACTTCGTTTAATAAATAAATTTCAACCCCGTTTTCTTATATTTTAATATAAATTAAGCTATGTTTTCAAATCTATCCTAAAAATTTCGACTATCCAAAATCGTCGAATAGTCCATCCAAAATTCATAATTAAGTTATAAAGTCATTTATAACTCAATTTTCTATATACGATTCCACTCGATATTATTTCTAATCCAAGCCAATATCATTTAACTTGACTTAAGTTAAATTTTAATCCATTTGATTAATTTTTTCATTTCAATCTATTTAATGTGCACAAGTTAAATTTAAATTTCAGAATTCAAATTCTTGGTACTTATTTCAAATCAGTTTGGAACCATATAATTATACCCATATATTCTGTAACATCCCATATTTTCTGTATATTTAATTTTCAATTTTTAAATAAATAAAATAGAATAATATTGGATAAAAATCAAATTTTGTCAATTATAACGATGATGAGTATTCGAATGGAGTATAAATAGATTTTTAAATTTAGTTTATACTTAGAATTGTTGCAATTTGGAAATTCATATTTTATGTATTTAAATGATTTGAGTTATTTAGTTTAAAATGAAAATTTAAATTTAATTGGTAAATGGAGAATTCTAAGTTGAGAAATAATAACTGAAATTCAAATCAGAGATTTAAATAATCAAATGTAGATTTAAAATGTGTGAAATTTATTACAGAATTTATTTAGGTTATAATTTGATTTAATTTGAATTTAACGAATATTTAATTTGAATTTAAACAGTTAATTGGATTTTGGATATTTTATTAATTAATTAACAGTGAAATTTAACTGTTTTGGTGACGGTCTCAGAATTCGACAAAACTGGCGCCATCAGAACCGGAACGGTGAATTATGATAAGATTCCAATTTGCGTTACAATCCGACTTACCGTTTGATCGTATGAGAGAAAATGTGAACGAGATCAATGTAAATGGATAACTGGGCATTTCTTATTTTGGGCCTTATATATGCATATAACTTAGGTCCATGACCACCTCATCAGCTCATTTCTATGATACGTATATTTCCATCAGCTCATTTCATTCTATAATGGCTGAATTTCAAAAGAAAACCCTAGAAAATAAAATACAACTTGGAAATCAAAACTCCTCAAAACCCAACATATTATATATCAAATCGAAGATCTCAATGATACGAAGCTGCTGGTGTGGTTAGTTTTGACATGCAGTGAACGGTGGTGCCGGAATTTCTAGTCAAAGTTTCAGAATTCGAAACCCTAGAACTAAATTTGGGGATTTCCGATTTATAAGTTAATCGAAGAAACCGTGATCTGGGTATGGTAGCTCTCGCCGATAGGAGTGAAACCATGGCGATTGGGTGATTTATTGTGCCTTGTGGAGGTCGGAATCCGCGTTTTAGGGCTCAGAGGCTCGTCCGTTCATCTCGTCGACGGCGGTAGGCCGGACCACCGGACGCGTCGGGCTTTGGTCAGGTGATGCGATTTTCGGTGAGCTTTCAATTGGAGGCGGTCTCGGGTGTTGAAGTGGCCGGAGCGAGGAGGAATCGGTGGTCAAAGCTCACTGCTGATGGGTTTCGTTTCATGTTGGTTTCCTGTAGCAGTCAAAGAAGGAGCGAGAGAATAGATCTCCTATGCTGACGTGGCGAGCCCTTAATGGGTGAGAATATTTTATTTAATTTATATATTTTCAAATTTCAAATTGGTAAAACGTTAATAACTTTTTCGTTTTAACTCGGATTTGGACGTGGTTTGTTGCGTTGGGATCGTGGCAAGATTGCGGACGTTTTGGCATAGGTTTCACTGCATTCCAAGACTGTGAAATTTTGGGCTTCTTTTGGACGTCCGATCCAATTTAGGCACAAAGGTGAGTGATTCTTCACTCACGAAATACTGAATTATTCCCATAATTATCGAATTAAATTATGAAATAGTTTGGTTGCATGGTTGTGATTGGCTGTTGAATTGGTTGCTTAAATTTGATAAACCAGTGTGTTAACATGCAAATTAGTTGATGATTAGTTATTTGATTTAAATTAAAAATTCTAGTTGAAATTTTAAATCCTTATAAATACTGAAACAGTTGAAACTGAGCAGTTGAATGGAATGGTTGTGATGGATGTTTGGTTGAAATTTGTTACTGAATTGAGATTTGACACAGTTAATGCTCCGTATTCAGTATAGTGTATTTGCATGTCCTTTGTGACGATAAATCCCATTTACCCTTGATGTTACGGGCATCGAATAAACCCGGGATTTATCGATAAAATAAATTAAGAACACAGAGTGAAATGATAAATCTCTGTGACCCTGATTTGGATTGAAATGATAGATCCATCCCTGAATATTGAGAAATTAAATTTAAATCACTTGGCCATTGGATAGATAATTATATACAGACATCGGTTGGATAAATGATTTAAATATTTGAAATTCTATATTGAGGGAAAATTTATTTAAAGGGAATGTGTCGAGTTTGATAAATTTTTATTCTTCCTTTAAAGATCTGATTCTTGAAGGTTATTTGAAGTGACTAAGGAAATTACCAAAGTGAACTTGAATGTTTTAAAGATTCATAAATTAATATGATTTAGCATTTTCAAGGATTGGGTAACCTCAAATTTAATAAATTCTTATTGAATTTAATATTGGAATAAAAAGGAAAAATCGTGGATACTTAGAGTTGTTTTAGTCTTAATATAATTATGGTTTTAAATTCCTTGAATTTGAAATAGGGGTTGAAATGGGATTGTTGAAACAAGTCTTTGGGCTAGGCAACTCCATTGAGACTGGAGTTAGATTCAAGTATTGAAGTTCGGAAGAAGAATCGATTTTTAGTTAAAGAATTTCCATATATATATTTACACTGTTGGATTTCAATAACTATCCTTTCTTCAAATTTATTTATTAAACTTTTATGTGTAACTATTTTTGTTATAACAAAATTTCCTTATATTATTTACCTAAACTATTTATTAAAAATTTTAAATTTATATATATAGTGGTTTTAAACTTATTTATCCTATTTTAACGATTATATTCTATACATATACTATTTTATATAAAGGTTTTAGAAGCTTCTACCTTTTCATAATTATATTTTATAAAGTGTAATTTCTTCTGAATGGAAAATGCTGGATTTAAACCCTAGTTCGAGATGGAGTCGAGACAGAGTATTCAATATAAATTGACTTTAACCTATTTTATATGGAAATGTAATTGGTATTTATTCGAATAAAAATGGATTCCATAAATGATATGAATGATTGTTATGGAGATTATACTCTATTGAATATGAATGGATTTCGAATTCAAAACGATTTGAGATAATTATAATCTTTGATATGAAGTATATTCTACTTGAATATGAATCGATCTGGTGAAATATTATATGATTATAATATAATGAAATGAATATATTCTAGTTAGAATATAAATCGGTTTGGAATGATTTCGATACGTTGATATGAAATTTTTATTCTTTTGAATATAAAATGGGTTCGAAACAAAATATGATATTTTGAGATGAAAGCGAACCTTTGTGAAATGTAAAAGAACCGACCGATGTGGAACATGTAAGCGTTGGTTGTTAAAGAGACCGGAGTCGGTATAAGGCATACTCTCTGTCAGTGTCGATACCACTTTGACAACTGCGAACGTTTTGACGTATCCAGAACGAGATATGATGGCTTGGAGGCGATTATTGAATTGAAGAAGATGATCGATGACGAAATAGCCCTGACCTTCGGGTCAGAATTGAAATGACTAAAACAGGAGCTATACCGTGACTAACTGAGGTAGCACCTTTGATCGGACACACTTCTTCAATAATATTTCTATGACTATGATGATGATGATGATTTGGGCCCATTTACGACTTTGGGAGTGTGATCCGAGGTGGGCGGTAGTGGCTGCTATGCGTTACCACCGGTCCGGGAGTGCAATTGGTAGAATCCTACCCTGGGCATTGCCTCGAGTGCCTTGTCATATATATCCTTATCGAGCCCATACGATTTTGATTTAGCATTGCCTTCTATAGAGTACCCTCTGATAACACCAGTACGGTGAATTTACAGTACTGTATAGACTGTTGGTGTCTGTAAACGGCGTAAGGGTAATATGGTAATCCCGCTTACGCTATTTCCAGTATTTATACTTTACTGAATAGACATTATAATAATAGCGTATTATTATATAGATATTAATTTAACGGATCCTCGAGAGATGGAAAAAATCCCGTAACATCTCTTGAGTTACTGCACCCATGACACTGATATTATTTCGTATTTTAATTTGACTAATATGAGAATGATTTAGTGCTGATCCGAGTGTTTGTTGTGTTTTTTTATTTTCATGCAATACGCTCAGGTCAGCAGGCGTTTGCAGTTAACAGGGATGACTGTGACTGGGAGATCGAAGACGAAGATTTGGTATATCTATTATCTATACATATGTATTTCCGCTGCATTTTATTTCCGCTGTTATGTTATGTAAACCTGTTATGTGTAACTCTGATAACCATTGAATGTTAAATCAATGTATACATTTCAATTATTTTAAACTGCTATTGTTTATTATATGTTGTCCTTCCGTTGTGAGATTCTGTGATTGGTTTCTTTTCTTTCTTTCTTTTTCTTCTTTTCCCACTAACTACCTGCATTTGCGATTTGTTTGGGTCGACATGTGTGGTTTATTGTCGATTCGAATGGTCAAAAAACTTTGGGTCGTTACATTTGGTATCAGAGCAATGGTTAGCGATAACCTTGGCTCTGTTGGGAATAAACTCATTAGAGATGGGGTTAGAAACGCCCTAGAATGAATTCGAGAGATATATGAGAGAGCGTACTTGTATTTGGATATAAATTGGTTTATGTTATGTTGAGCCGCTCTGTTGAATATTTATGGATTCCGGTCGATACATGGGACGCCATAGAATCGGTAGGGATCTCTAAATAATCGAACAGAATGATTAATATAATATGGTTTCGATTATATTTTAAAAATATATCAAATATATATGATTGGTTCAAGTACATATGTATTTGTTTTAGTAGGTGGTAATGCTAAGTTATTACCTATTATGGTTGATTAGATAATAATTCTAATAAGGAAAATTTAATGTATTTTGAATATATTAGAAATGGAATACATGTACGTATAATTGGGCATAAAGGGTTGTAATTGAAATAGAAATGAACTTGAAACTTGATCCTGGGTATCTTTGGAAATAGTTTTGCCAAAATTTTAAATAATATATAGGTATGATCGAAAAGAAATGGTTTTAAAGATTTTTCAAAGTGGGTATAATCCCTTCTTGGACTTTAGAAACGATGTCGGTAATGAGTGCACGCATTATCGACGTTTATTCTGAAGCGTCTAAGTGGGGAGACCACCTCGTACTTTCATTTACTAGTTTGAAAAGAATTTTTAATTTAATTCATATGGTATGGTTTATAAAATAATATAAGTATAAAAGTATGTTGTTTTAAACTTGAATTATAAAACCCGGAATCAAGCACTTTGAGCTATTTTAACTAATGATAATGATTTAAGTTTTAGTACTCGATTCATTGGAATTTTTGACTTTGAAAAAAAATCATGAAATGGACTTAAGTATTAAGAGGAGATGTGGTCATTGGAATACTTAAGCAGGAGTGATAATTAAGTTCAAATAAAATTCCATGTTTAGTTGATAGAAGTGTTAGAGAATTTGAAATTGGTCGTGAAATAGAATTCAATTAAAGACAACTAAAGTAAATGGGAAGTTTTGGTTGTGTAATCAAAATGACCACTCATGGCTTATGTAACTAATAAGTACAATAAGAAAGAGTTAAAGAAATTATGTTGATTGATGAAATGTGAACCGTCAATAAATTTAAATTGGGAATTTTAGAAGTGTGAATAAAAGAAATAACGACTCATGACTTGGGTATTTTAAGTCAGGTCGAGAAAGAGTTGAAAAGAACTTAAGTTGTTATAAAAATATGAGTTGCCGATAAATTAAAATTTAAGAGAAATGAGTTCTTATGTATGGGATGTAAATACTTTGGTTGAGTGGAGTATAACCTAACTTGAGTAGAGGAATCGAGTAACTTAGGAAATCAAATAATAACGATTTGATAACTAACGCTCGAGTTATGAGTAGAAATGCCAAAACAAGTGAGATACAAATAAAAACTTGATTTGAGTTGGATGGGTTTAATATAAAGAAATCGACTTAGGAAATTTAATAGGTCGATTTAGAGTTATATAGATAGTTGGGTTGAGTAAGTGAAACTTGATCCATACTAAAGATTTATGGTAAGTAGGTAAATAAAAATTTTGGGTTCAATAAAATAGAATGGTTTATATAAAATCATGACTGACCTTAACCAGGGATATAGAGTTGAAGTTAACTAAATGGAAAAAAAAACAAATTTTACTTGAAATCGATATGAAATAAGGTGTTAGAAATTATAAACTGAAGTTTAATTTATAAAATTTGAATACCAAAGGAATGGGAACCAAGTGAATTCAATTAAGTCGAAGAAACTTGGAAAAATATATAGGAGCAAGCTTGAGGAATTTGAGAATTTAGAACTTAGGAAGAAACGAGTTATAAATCTTTGGTAAGTTGATTTAAGTAAATGAGTTAAGA
Organism: Allium sativum; assembly: GCA_030737875.1. Classification (NCBI taxonomy): domain Eukaryota; kingdom Viridiplantae; phylum Streptophyta; class Magnoliopsida; order Asparagales; family Amaryllidaceae; genus Allium; species Allium sativum. The sequence continues at coordinate 897,326,441 of CM060910.1, read as the reverse complement.
ATTTAATATGATCCAATTCGTAGTAAAAGTTAGAATAAATTCAAAGGTTAATCGGGAATTAACGCTTGAAATGAAGTAGATGAGTTGAGAATGAGCTTAAATAAGGTTCGGCAATGATAGAACATAAATGCCTGGAATAAAATTTACCTAATATAAATGAATCGAATATGAATGTATTTAAGAAATTAAGGGAAGTTATATTTAGAACATAATGGATGGATAATCCATTCTGGATCGCTAAACTTAACTTAGGCTTTGAAATCGGAAATTCAAACTTCAAGTGAAATAGATTGGCGTTAGGTGAAAATATGAAGTGGTCGATAAGCTGAAACTAATTTGATCATAACTTTTGATAGGCTGATCGGAATCTGATGATTCCGGACTTTTCGGAAACCTTAGAAACCGAGCTAAAACTTACGTTTATAAAGCCCTGTCGAATTCCTATGTTTACTAAGCTGAAATGTAAGTTTTAGTCATAGTTGTATGTGCAGAAAAATAAAAATCTTAACTGAGTGCCCATGTTGTTTTGACCATAACTCCTAAACGAAACATCGGATTTTAACGGGCGAGTACAATTCGGAAAGGCCAGGACGTAAACTAAAACTTTTTCTTAAAATGTTAAGCCGAAATCTGATGTTTAAAGGGTTAAAAACTGAGTAAAACATTCCAGATCTGTAATTTTAGTGTGCGGGCTGAAGGGTTCACCTCCACTAAAATGAGCATAACTTTTGAACGAATTATCCGAATTCAACGAGTCCGGACAATTCGAAAAGCCTGAAACGATTAGAACAACTTTTCCCTAGCGTGCTTTGGCCAAATTCCAACTTTTAGCGAGTGATAAACCTTGTTTTGTTCGCTGACCTGCTATGAATATTTTGGATTTGTAGTTGAAATGTGATTGTATGTTGTGTAAATTGTGTACTCTTGCTATGTATTACATATATGTTTGATTCTTATGTGTATGTGAGTATGTAGCAGGTGTAAGGAAGTCGCGATTTGCATTGGGGCTCGCTTGTGCTAAAAGCTAAATGTTAAGGTAAATAAAAGTGCAAATAAACGCTAAACAAGGTACATATGTGTGTTATATGGGTTTGGTAGTTTGGTTTGTGTTTTCCCCTTGTACAGGGATGCCTCATCGAGATGAGAAGTATATTTTGGGTTGATATATATATCGGGATTTTCCCGGAGCTCTCCGTACAGGGGAGATACTGCCGAAATTTTCCGTGATTTCGGGAGTTAGAAAAATTATGGGGTTTTACAACTACATACTTATCTTATAAATGTTATTTTATAAGTATGGAATTTGAAAGTATGATTCATTTTATACCTTATCTCGTTCTCTTTTCGAGGACGAAAAGCTTTTAAGTGGGGGAGAATGTAACATCCCATATTTTCTGTATATTTAATTTTCAATTTTTAAATAAATAAAATAGAATAATATTGGATAAAAATCAAATTTTGTCAATTATAACGATGATGAGTATTCGAATGGAGTATAAATAGATTTTTAAATTTAGTTTATACTTAGAATTGTTGCAATTTGGAAATTCATATTTTATGTATTTAAATGATTTGAGTTATTTAGTTTAAAATGAAAATTTAAATTTAATTGGTAAATGGAGAATTCTAAGTTGAGAAATAATAACTGAAATTCAAACCAGAGATTTAAATAATCAAATGTAGATTTAAAATGTGTGAAATTTATTACAGAATTTATTTAGGTTATAATTTGATTTAATTTGAATTTAACGAATATTTAATTTGAATTTAAATAGTTAATTGGATTTTGGATATTTTATTAATTAATTAACAGTGAAATTTAACTGTTTTGGCGACGGTCTCAGAATTCGACGAAACTGGCACCATCAGAACCAGAACGGTGAATTATGATAAGATTCCAATTTGCGTTACAATCCGACTTACCGTTTGATCGTGCGAGAGAAAATGTGAACGAGATCAATGTAAATGGATAACTGGGCATTTCTTATTTTGGGCCTTATATATGCATATAACTTAGGTCCATTACCACCTCATCAGCTCATTTCTATGACACGTATATTTCCATCAGCTCATTTCATTCTATAATGGCTGAATTTCAAAAGAAAACCCTAGAAAATAAAATACAACTTGGAAATCAAAACTCCTCAAAACCCAACATATTATACATCAAATCGAAGATCTCAATGATACGAAGCTGCTGGTGTGGTTAGTTTTGACATGCAGTGAATGGTGGTGGCGGAATTTCTAGTCAAAGTTTCAGAATTCGAAACCCTAGAACTAAATTTGGGGATTTCCGATTTATAAGTTAATCGAAGAAACCGTGATCTGGGTATGGTAGCTCTCGCCGATAGGAGTGAAACCATGGCGATTGGGTGATTTATTATGCCTTATGGAGGTCGGAATCCGCGTTTTAGGGCTCAGAGGCTCGTCCGTTCATCTCGTCGACGGCGGTAGGCCGGACCACCGGACGCGTCGGGCTTTGGTCAGGTGATGCGATTTTCGGTGAGCTTTCAATTGGAGGCGGTCTCGGGTGTTGAAGTGGCCGGAGCGAGGAGGAATCGGTGGTCAAAGCTCACTGCTGATGGGTTTCGTCTCATGTTGGTTTCCTATAGCAGTCAAAGAAGGAGCGGGAGAATAGATCTCCTATGCTGACGTGGCGAGCCCTTAATGGGTGAGAATATTTTATTTAATTTATATATTTTTAAATTTCAAATTGGTAAAACGTTAATAACTTTTTCGTTTTAACTCGGATTTGGACGTGGTTTGTTGAGTTGGGATCGTGGCAAGATTGCGGACGTTTTGGCACAGGTTTCACTGCATTCCAAGACTGTGAAATTTTGGGCTTCTTTTGGACGTCGATCCAATTTAGGCACAAAGGTGAGTGATTCTTCACTCACGAAATACTGAATTATTCCCATAATTATCGAATTAAATTATGAAATAGTTTTGTTGCATGGTTGTGATTGGCTGTTGAATTGGTTGCTTAAATTTGATATACCAGTGTGTTAACATGCAAATTAGTTGATGATTAGTTATTTGATTTAAATTAAAAATTCTAGTTGAAATTTTAAATCCTTATAAATACTGAAACAGTTGAAACTGAGCAGTTGAATGGAATGGTTGTGATGGATGTTTGGTTGAAATTTATTACTGAATTGAGATTTGACACAGTTAATGCTCCATATTCAGTATAGTGTATTTGCATGTCCTTTGTGACGATAAATCCCATTTACCCTTGATGTTACGGGCATCGAATAAACCCGGGATTTATCGATAAAATAAATTAAGAACACAGAGTGAAATGATAAATCTATGTGACCCTGATTTGGATTGAAATGATAGATCCATCCCTGAATATCGAGAAATTAAATTTAAATCACTTGGCCATTGGATAGATAATTATATACAGACATCGGTTGGTTAAATGATTTAAATATTTGAAATTCTATATTGAGGGAAAATTTATTTAAAGGGAATGTGTCGAGTCTGATAAATTTTTATTCTTCCTTTAAAGATCTGATTCTTGAAGGTTATTTGAAGTGACTAAGGAAATTACCAAAGTGAACTTGAAAGTTTTAAAGATTCATAAATTAATATGATTTAGCATTTTCAAGGATTGGGTAACCTCAAATTTAATAAATTCTTATTGAATTTAATATTGGAATAAAAAGGAAAAATCGTGGATACTTAGAGTTGTTTTAGTCTTAATATAATTATGGTTTTAAATTCCTTGAATTTGAAATAGGGGTTGAAATGGGATTGTTGAAACAAGTCTTTGGGCTAGGCAACTCCATTGAGACTGGAGTTAGATTCAAGTATTGAAGTTCGGAAGAAGAATCGATTTTTAGTTAAAGAATTTCCATATATATATTTACACTGTTGGATTTCAATAACTATCCTTTCTTCAAATTTATTTATTAAACTTTTATGTGTAACTATTTTTGTTATAACAAAATTTCCTTATATTATTTACCTAAACTATTTATTAAAAATTTTAAATTTATATATATAGTGGTTTTAAACTTATTTATCCTATTTTAACGATTATATTCTATACATATACTATTTTATATAAAGGTTTTAGAAGCTTCTACCTATTCATAATTATATTTTATAAAGTGTAATTTCTTCTGAATGGAAAATGCTGGATTTAAACCCTAGTTCGAGATGGAGTCGAGACAGAGTATTCAATATAAATTGACTTTAACCTATTTTATATGGAAATGTAATTGGTATTTATTCGAATAAAAATGGATTCCATAAATGATATGAATGATTGTTATGGAGATTATACTCTATTGAATATGAATGGATTTCGAATTCAAATCGATTTGAGATAATTATAATCTTTGATATGAAGTATATTCTACTTGAATATGAATCGATCTGGTGAAATATTATATGATTATAATATAATGAAATGAATATATTCTAGTTAGAATATAAATCGGTTTGGAATGATTTCGATACGTTGATATGAAATTTTTATTCTTTTGAATATAAAATGGGTTCGAAACAAAATATGATATTTTGAGATGAAAGCGAACCTTTGTGAAATGTAAAAGAACCGACCGATGTGGAACATGTAAGCGTTGGTTGTTAAAGAGACCGGAGTCGGCATAAGGCATACTCTCTGTCAGTGTCGATACCACTTTGACAACTGCGAACGTTTTGACGTATCCAGAACGAGACATGATGGCTTGGAGGCGATTATTGAATTGAAGAAGATGATCGATGACGAAATAGCCCTGACCTTCGGGTCAGAATTGAAATGACTAAAACAGGAGCTATACCGTGACTAACTGAGGTAGCACCTTTGATCGGACACACTTCTTCAATAATATTTCTATGACTATGATGATGATGATGATTTGGGCCCATTTACGACTTTGGGAGTGTGATCCGAGGTAGGCGGTAGTGGCTGCTATGCGTTACCACCGGTCCGGGAGTGCAATTGGTAGAATCCTACCCTGGGCATTGCCTCGAGTGCCTTGTCATATATATCCTTATCGAGCCCATACGATTTTGATTTAGCATTGCCTTCTATGGAGTACCCTCTGATAACACCAGTACGGTGAATTTACGGTACTGTATAGACTGTTGGTGTCTGTAAACGACGTAAGGGTAATATGGTAATCCCGCTTACGCTATTTTCAGTATTTATACTTTACTGAATAGACATTATAATAATAGCGTATTATTATATAGATATTAATTTAACGGATCCTCGAGAGATGGAAAAAATCCCGTAACATCTCTTGAGTTACTGCACCCATGACACTGATATTATTTCGTATTTTAATTTGACTAATATGAGAATGATTTAGTGCTGATCCGAGTGTTTGTTGTGTTTTTTTATTTTTATGCAATACGCTCGGGTCAGCAGGCGTTTGCAGTTAACAGGGATGACTGTGACTGGGAGATCGAAGACAAAGATTTGGTATATCTATTATCTATACATATGTATTTCCGCTGCATTTTATTTCCGCTGTTATGTTATGTAAACCTGTTATGTGTAACTCTGATAACCATTGAATGTTAAATCAATGTATACATTTCAATTATTTTAAACTGCTATTGTTTATTATATGTTGTCCTTCCACTGTGAGATTCTGTGATTGGTTTCTTTTCTTTCTTTCTTTTTCTTCTTTTCCCAATAACTACCTGCATTTGCGATTTGTTTGGGTCGACATGTGTGGTTTATTGTCGATTCGAATGGTCAAAAAATTTTGGGTCGTTACATATTCATAACCATTGCAATTCAAAACCTTTGAATTTTTAAAACTTGTTTTCTCAAACAAATTTCCATCAACAAATTAACCATGGTAGCAATCCGTAACTTAGAAACTCGAAAATGAACACCGATGATGTCTCAATAATCATCGGAGTTATTTTCTAGCAACTGTAGTTAGTTCAGTGCTTTCTCACTTTCAAAATCCATTTAAAACAACTCTTATCCAAAAATTACTTCAAAATAATGCTATATTACTTTATAATACTTCAGAAAATTATTTTCCAAACATCTGAGATTTTAATTCTTAATTTTGGTTTAAATCCAATTTTAATTTAGCTCGTTTGTATATTCCATTCTTATACAAATTCTATTTGGTTAATTTTAAGCATCTCAATATTATAATCTCATTTGATTATAATAGTAACAACTAACCACATCAATAGTTTCATAAAATTATTTCTTTACATCCTGGGTAAAATTATTTCGTTCTTCCATTTAAAAATAATACTATATCGAATTACTCCATTCAAGTGTTTAGAAATACCTATCGATACAGTTGTTCCTTCTGTATTGAACAAAATTCGAAAACCACTCAACAAATCAATTAACATGATATAAATCAATTTTTATAACACTAACAAGTACACTCTCTCATGTATATACACTCAAACTCGATCTAGGGTATTACTAACCCCATCTCTATTAAGTTATGCCACAGAGCCAAGCTTATTACTTAACCTTCTGCTCTGATACCAACTTTAATGGGTCTAGGCTTTTCAACTATCAACCAGTGGGTAACACCCACCGTGGCATACATTGGTACCTAATAACAACTTTTACGGCCAACCTCTCGACTCATAACCAACCACTCTGGGATGTGTAGGGTAAGAGTCATCTTCTCGCCACCAAACACAAAGCGAGAACCTCATTTCACATTAATGCTACACAAGAGCAAGCGGTTCCATCCCTTCTCCTCTTTTATTTCCATTACATTGAAAATATCGCTATATTTTCATAAAACCCATTTTTATTTTCCTTTATTTTGGAAATATCATTATATATTCACAAAACCCCTTTTTATTACCTTTACTTTGGAAAAATATCGCTACATATACATAGCCAATTGGTATAGATTTAATCACATAGGTTAAACAATGTAATTCGATCATTGTTTATTATATAAAACCCCAATCCGTCTTAATTAACTTCAAAACTTTACAGTTTAAGTTAAAACTTCATTTATGGAAATAATATTCAATTTTCAGACCATCTTCCGTTCCCAAACTAGTTATAACCTATTGATTCATTTTCCTTGAAAACCCTAGCCATTTACATATTTCTTGGAATAAGTGTATTCCCAAAACCATACTATATTTATTACTTCAAAAATAGTGCTATATACTTTACCAAATGGTAGAAGTATAAATCACACTTCATATTTGGGCCAATGTCCAGTAATACATTGTTTACCTTAAAACCCAATAGTTAATAATTCCAAACCTTGCAAATAAAGTTGCAATATTTATTAGGAAATAATATAAATATTTTCAACATCATTGCCATCATAAACTAGTATCATCCCTTGATAATAATGAAGTTGTTCAAGTTGCGGTATTTCATTTACCACTCAGACCTTGACTCGACAATGTTTTTATCTTACGATAGATAAAAGTGTATAACCCAAAAACTGATATTAATTAAAATATCATATCAAATTCATTTTCTATTCCATTTAAATATGATTTATAAACCAATCCTTATACTTGAAAAATATCTTTTCATTACCTTTACTTAATTATACAATTAAGTAAACGCTTAATAAAACTCAACCTTTAGACTTAAATCTCTTTATACAATTTGTTCACACTTTGGATTTATTACAAAAATCCATTTACCAATTCCTTTACACAAATCCATTTTAGTATCTTATTATAACTTAACATGGATTCATTATCGCACAACCATTTACTCAATTCTTTTAACAAAATCCATTAAGTCTCTTCCCTTTGCAAATTTTAAACATCTTTTTTCAATTTCAGATTGTTCTCACTTAATTCACTTAATAAGTAAACGATTAATTAAAATCATTGCATTAATTTTTAATCTCTTTTATAAACCTTATTTATAAAACTTGGATTTTATTATAAAATACTTTTATACAACTCTTTACAAAATCCAATCTAATTCAAATCGTCCAGGTTCGAGATCACTTTCGTGATCATTATTGGTGACAAATACATTTTGTCTTCTTCCCCTTTCTACTCTTTTACGCATCTTTCAATTCTTGACCTCCCTCTTCCACACAAATCGGCCTATTTCTCTTCCATTCGTACAGATTTTTTTGTCTACATGGTCACTCTAGTAAGTCTCTACTATCCTTATAGATCTGAAACTTACCATCGTTACCCCTCTTATTTTCCAAGCCACTTCATGGCTGATCCTCACAACCCATACTCTCATAAATCTTTCCCTCTCTCTAGTGCACGTGGCCCCTCCAGGTCTTCCCATGATTTTCTTTAGCTGCCTTCGAAGGCCAATTTCATGGATCCCCAAACGAAAAATTAGTTATAATGTGCAATTGTAACAACCAACATTTTACTTATCGGAGGATTGTAAAATATTTTTATTTTATTCACTGAGGGTTGGATCATTCTAATATTTTAATATGTTGCTTATGGGGATGTGAGATATGTCCATAATTTTACCAATTTTTTTGTGACCATTTTGCCCATGTCAGTCTTGTAAATGGCATAACTTTTGACCTAGGTTGAATAAGGTGTTGAGATCTGTGTCATTAGAAAGGAAGTGATGATTCCCTTTCCGTAGATTGGTCACATTAAAGTTTTGGATCAGTGGTTTGGGAGGAATTGGTGTTTTAAAGTTTAACAGTTGACTGTTCAGGTTTTGTAAGCAATAATGGGTTGATTTGGAGAGGCCTATTAGTGGGCTGGTGGAAAGCTATATATAGGGGGTGAGAGGTATGGAGAGTAGTTTACTTTCTCCATTCTCTCATTTGGTGGCCTTGTGTTCCTCCTTCCTCTAACACCTTTCAACCATTAAAATCGAGATCTAAGGAAGGGAATCCAAGATCTACACCATTAAAAGCTTGATCTACATCATTTGAAGTGAGAGTTCATCGAATTAAAGGATTTGGATCAATTTTTTCGATGTTCGGAATCTAATTTCACCGTTTTTGCTTTCATTTGGAGAAATGGTGAGTGATATGCATCTCTCACACAGATTCAAGCAAGTATATGAGTTATATGCACACATTTTTATCAAATGCAAGTCGTCTTCCTTAGATCTACATCATGGTAAGTATATTTTCATATGAATCACTATAGGATCTCGTTTAGCAACTTAAAACTGGTAATTTTCATGTTATTTCATATGTTTATGCAAGTTGGATTCATAATTATGTTCATATGTTCATTTATCATGATTTTGGTGAAGTTTGCATAATTTTGGTGATAATCGTCATATTTATGTTGTTAGTGGTTTCATAACATGTTTATGATTGTGTTAAATGAATTAGATGAGTATATTTCGTCGATTGGCGAAGTTTTGGTCGAAATTGAACTTGAATTGGGGTTGTACAAGTTTTGGATCGGTCGTACAAGCCACGGGTCGGGCATGTAGTACAAGTAGGAGTACTGGTTTCTGGTCGTTACCAAAGTGGGTCGTTCCCAAAATGGGTGGATACCAAAATGGATCGGTCCCAAAATGGATGAGTACCAAAGTGGGTCGGTCCCAAAATGGGTGGATAACAAAGTGGGTCGATCCCAAAATGGGTCGGCCCCAAAATGGGTGGGTACTAAAGTGGTTCGATCCCATAATGGGTGGGTACCAAAATGGGTCGGTCCCAAAATGGATGGGACCAAAGTGGCTCGGTCCCAAAATGGGTGGGTACCAAAGTGAGTCGACACCAGAGTGGGTCGGCACAAAAAGTGGGCCTGAACAGACATTTCTGGTAGGACATTTCTAGTGACGATGTGACTTCGAAGTGAACTCAATGGGGAATGTCAAAGTGATGCAATGGGTATGATGGCAACTCAAAAGCGTTCTGAGCTTGTTGAAAATGGTTGGATGGTCGCCGTCTATGACGACCATAGATATCGAAGGCCTAGGAATTATCGTTATCGTAGGTTCTGGCAGGCTCAAAGCAGGGGTTACATGATGTCGTCATATGGTTGAGTACCCTGGGTGTCGTGTATGGCCTAGACACATTTCGTTGTATGGTGTGTGGGGTTTTAGCTAGAACTGGGGATTACCATTGGCCCTTGGTAATTGATGGAAAATTGTTTAGCCAGTCATAAGATCAACGATGGTTTCGAAGCAGGATTGGCGGTGATAGCTAGAGTCTGTCATGCATGCTGGATGTTCTATTTGTACCATCTTACGTAAATTATCCAATGTCGAAGGAGATGTTCCTTGAGTGCTTGTCTAATATTGGTTTAGGCTTTTCGGGCTTATGGTTGGGGGATGTTGAATCCGATTAGGTTGGTTTACATGAGATATATAATTTGGATGCTATGAGTGCTATTGTTGGTTGCTTTTGGTTGCCATTTTAGTTTCCATGGATGAATGGTTGAAATGTTTGATGTAAAGGCTATCACTTTTCGATGTGGAAAAATGAGAGTTGTGTTCTTCTCTGGTGTTGTGGGTAGATCAGTTCGTTTATTTACCCATTCTCATATACTTTATTTATGACGTTATTATCTGTTTTATCGTTCACTGAGACTGTCGTCTGACTCAAGGTTTTATGTTTCCCTCTTATTACCTTGGGCTGTTCATCCGATTGTTGGAAGGGAAGGCTAGATAGCAGGCGACAGGTGATACCTTAGCGAGGACAATGTTGCATTCAGTGGCAAGCAGGAGGCTGGTGTATTTTCCTTACTACTATCTAGTACCTTTGTTTTCCATTGTTTGTTATTCTTCTCTAAGTGCTATAGTGAGGCAAAATTGTATAAATACTACGGTTGAATCCAAGTGTATGGATAGTACTTCCTAGTCGTTATGAAAGTTTAGTGTTTTCTACTTCACTAATATCACATGTTGTATATGTTCTATTGTATTTTATCCTTGTGCTGTGAGTTTTACGATATGTACCATTGTGTTTCATACATTGATGATCGTCCATAGCTGCCTGGCACACCTTTCAGCGCATCATTCCTCTTGTTTAGTGCAGGGGTTGTAGGCAGTCATTACATTTGGTATCAGAGATCTGGTTAACGATTTTTGCCAAAGTTCGAAAATGTAATTACGTATCAGAGACGTGTTTGTAAATTTCAGTTGAATGTATACTGTATAATAATGTATAGTATGGTAGCATTTGTACTTCTTAGCATCTTTTTTTGCAAGTGGCTAATGAAAAAAAACGTTTACGTGGATCGTGTAATATGGTCTATCACACATAAGTATGAAATAATAGCTAATCTAAGATATAAAATAGTAAATGCAGTAAAATGGAAAAATCACACTAAGGATTTTTATACTGGTTCGGAGCACTGCCCTACGTCCAGTCCCAGACTTCTATCTGTATTTTCACTAACAACCACCTCACTTCACCCGGAGGAACAGGTATACAACACCCGAGCAGTTGAACAGGATTTCATGCCTCTAACAACATGAAGACTTCAACACTTGCCTCTTACAACAATGAGGACTTCGACACTTGCCTGGTCACATACAGTACTTCAACTAATACAATGGTTTTGACTTCTGCTTTGTGTTCTTGATTCAACACGGATAGTCAATAGTTTGAGTACAATCTTCCTACAATCTATCCTTGAGTATATACTTTGAATACGTAGATTTAAGGAAGTAGAATGCTTGTTGAATCAAATGATACTAAATAGATTTAAGGATTCAACAAGTATTTAAATTTGGATAGCTTTTGTTTTGCAAAGAGTATGAAAATGCAATTCAGAAATTAGAGAGAATATAGAATGATTCAGTGATTGTAAAACAAGTTTGAAGTTGTTTATATAATAGTAGAAAGGTAGTAATTCTTCACGAAGAGTTTCTATAAAAACTTATGTCCATTTCCTTTGGTTATTGAATAGAAATCTCTTCACAAATAGAAGCAACCTTTCAGAAAAAGCTTGTTGTTTCAAAACGGTTGACTGGTTGAAAATCACCGGTTGACTGGTTGAATTAATTAAAATTAAAACTTCCAAAAAAATAGCCGTTATGTGCAAAAACACACTGACCGATCGACCGCCCATTTTGGACCAGTCAACCGGTTTATGGCTGTGGACCGGAGGACCTCGGCCAACAGTCTAGATCGCTCTGCGCTCTTTTCCGATCGGAGCCTAGACCATTTGGGCTTTTTTTGTGACTTATCAATTTCTTAAATATACAGATTTCAGCAATGAAGATATGATATAACTTTATAATTGTTTTATGCATTCGTGTTATACTTTGAGGATAGATTTTAACATATTTCTAACACGACACAAAGTGTGTATATATATACACCTTATCTCTATGAAATGATCGTCATTGCAACTTTATATGTTGGCATTGATCAAAATCTTGTTCTCAACATTCTCCCCCTTTTTGACTGATGACAACACCTTGGATTTTCTCCCTATGAATATAAAGCTCCCCCTGAATTTCTACAACATTTGTTAGCTCATAATATAAATAATCTTACCTTTTGATTCCTGCGTTAACAAATGTTAGTACACATATACTATTACCATGTTAAACACATAATTTTAAATGATAGTATATGTTAACATGAATCTTGATAGAAAACATTTCTCCCCCTTTGTCATCGATTAAAAAGAATAAATACCATAATAAACACAATAATCGAGAGTAGTAGAGAATACAAATAATTATAGCACCTTTAGGAGACATTGAATCATGTGAATTTTTTGATTAGCTGAGTTTTCAAAGATATTTAGAGATATCGAATAACCTCCTCTTTGTTGTGGTGTACCTGTAAAAAATATGACATATATAGTTTTGGTACCCACTTGCTTTGTTTGGGTCCATGGGCTAGATGGAAGGTAACCATACCCAAGAGGGTTTAGTGGAACCTTTAAAGATAAAATTTTCATTATTAACTACTGAATCAAAATAATCATCAATATATTTTTCTCTGTTTTTCCAACTTACAGGAGCTCAAATACTTAAGTAATCTCTAGTGATATTCCTTTTCGTACTTTTATATTTATTATAAATACCGCAATTCATAAAAGTATTCGAATTTCTATTATAATTGGGTCTTGAATGTACATTAGTACTAGCAGTGATATTCTTATTGTACATATAAGCATATCTAGTACTATTTCTATGATTGGTTTCTTGTTTCTTATATCCCAATCCTTGTTTATTTGAAGCAGGTTGTGAACTTTCAATGATTTTTGTCAAATTTTCTCGACGTTTGTTGAAGTTAGAAACATTTTGAGTAATATCATCTAACTTAGTTTGTAAACTAGCTTTTTCCAGGTTCAGAATTTTGACTTTTGCCTTAAGCTCATGATTTTCAATAGTAAGAGTATTGTATTTCTCTTTTTGAGTTTCAATTTCTTGACTCAAAAGAGATAATTGAGAATCAATATTAGATGATTAATCTTGAAGTTTATCAAGTTCTTCTTCTAATATTTTCTTCTCGTCTTTTAACATATCTCATTCAAATTCTGCTTTGCTCAAATCAACTTTGACTTCCTTGAGTTGTCGTTTTATGTCTTTATATTTGACTATTAATTCAGCATTAATATCAAGTACTTCATCAAAAGTAGGAATTTGTACCTCATCTTCTGTTGCCATGAAACAAACATTTGCTTGTTTATGTTCTGTATCACTTTCACTTTCTGATGAAGACGAGTCTGAATCATCCCATGTAACTGAGAATGCTCGTTTCTTTGATTTGTCCTTCCTGTATCTGAATTTTTTAGTTTCTGACTTCTTCTTTTGCTCCAGACAATCCTTATGCATATGCCCCTTTTTTTGGTAGTTGAGACATTCTATAGCAGATGAAGATGGTCTATTTGATCTAGTTTTCTTTTTGTTATATCGACTAGCTTTTCGTTGCTTTAGGAATTTTTTGAAACCTTTTGCAATGAATGCTGGGTCTTCATATTCAGACTCTGATTCATCTTCATCTTTTTCACCATGGAATGCAACATTTTCTTTTCTTCTTTCTATTCCTTTCTAGCCTGCAAATTTGCTTCATAAGACATTAAATTTCCTATCAATTCATCTGGCTTCATGGCAGAAAGGTCATTAGCTTCTTCAATTGCTAATACTTTTCCTTCCCATTCACTAGTCAGAGAATGTAGGACTGTTGAAACAACATCAAAATCAGAATATTTTTGCCCTAATCCAATAAGTGCATGATAAATAGTTTGAAACCGTGAATACATATCACTGATTGTCTTATTCGGCTTCATTTTGAAATTTTGAAACTGACTTTTCAGCATGGATATCTTGGCTTGTTTAACCTTGTTAGTACCTTCATGAGTGGTTTTCAGCGTTTGCCAAATTTGATATGCAGTGGTACAGATACTAACACGATTATATTCATTTTGGTTTAATGCACAAAACAACATGTTTATTGCTTTTGCATTTACGGCTGCTGCGGTTTTCTCAATCGATGTCCATTCTATATAACCAGTTGTTGGATTCACTATTTCTTTTTGGGTAGCATTCCAGGCATCATAGTTATTTGATTGCATAAAGAATGCCATATGTGCTGCCCAATAGCTATAGTTGAGACCATTGAAGAATGGAGGTCTTTGTGTCGATTGACCTTCCATGTAAGTGTTAGTGCTGGTGCTTGAGTTATTTGCCATATTACTAGAATATATCAAATAACTGTGTTACAGTTATATGATGACTGTGCTCTGATACCAATTGAAAGAAAATGTGTACGTGGATCGTGTAATATGGTGTATCACACACAAGTATGAAATAATAGTTAATCACATATATAAAATAAAAAATGCAGTAAAAAGGAAAAATCACACTAGTATTTTTTTATACTGGTTCGGAGTACCGTCCTACGTCCAATCCCAGACTTCTATCTGGATTTTCACTTACAACCACCTCACTTCACCCCGAGGAACAGATATACAACACCCGAGCAGCCGAACGGGATTTCATGCTTCTAACAACACGAGGACTTCAACACTTGCCTCTTACAACACTGAGGACTTCAACACTTGCATGATCACACACAGGGCTTCAACTAATATAATGGTTTTGACTTCTGCTTTGTGTTCTTAATTCAACACGGATAGTCAATAGTTTGAGTATAATCTTCCTATAATCTGATCCTCGAGTATATATTTTGAATGCGTAGATTTAAGGAAGTAGAATGCTTGTTGAAGCAAATGATATTAAATTGATTCAAGGATTCAACAAGTATTTAAATTTGGAGAGCTTTTGTTTTGCAAAGAGTATGAAAATGAAATTAAGAAATTAGAGAGAATATAGAATGATTCGATGATAGTAAAACAAGTTTGAAGTTGTTTACATAATAGTAGAAAGGTAGTAATTCTTCACGAAGAGTTTCTATAAAAATCTTATGTCCATTTCCTTTGGTTATTGAATAGAAATCTCTTCACAAATAGAAGCAACCTTTCAAAAAAAGCTGGCTGTTTCAAAACCGTCGACTAGTTGAAAATCACTGGTTGAATTTAATTAAAATTAAAACTTCCAGAAAAATAGCCGTTATGTGCAAAAACACACTAACTGGTCGACCACCCATTTTGGACCAGTCGACTGGTTTATGGTTGTGGACTGGAGGAGCTCGGTCCACAGTCTAGATCGCTCTACGCTCTTTCCCGGTCGGAGCCTGGACCATTTGGTCTTTTTCTGTGACTTTTCAATTTCTCAAATATACAGATTTCAGCAATGAAAATATGATATAACTTTATAAATTGTTTTGCGCATTCGTGTTATACTTTGAGGATAGATTTTAACATATTTCTAACATGACTCAAAGTATATATATATATATATACCTTATCTCTATGAAATGATCTTCATTGCAACTTTATATGTTGGCATCGATCAAAATCATGTTCTCAACAGCTAATCATTCTAATTTGCAGATTTAGAATCAGTCAACGAACTACATGACATACTGCTCGGGAGGGGGCTGTTCCTGGAGGGGGTAATGGTAGTGCACCAGATTACCCAACCATGTTTGAAGCCATGATGGAAGCATTCATGCGAAGGGTACCCACTCCGATGGGAGCCACTGTAGATGTAGGTTTTCAGTTGCCTAGGGTTGCGGATTTTGCGAAGCTGTGCAAAGATTATTAATCTCTAGGAGTAAAGCCATTCAAAGGAACGGAACCAACTGAGGAGGTTCATAGGTGGCTGGATTCTATTGTCCGTATTTTTGGAGACTTGGGGTTAGAGGATGCAACTAAGAGAAAGCTTGCATTAAGGCAGTTGCAGGGTAGGGCCATGGAGTGGTGGAATTCTGTTACACTTGAGACTCCAGAAGAGGAGATTTCATGGGAGCAATTCCAAGCTAAGTTTAAAGCAATGTTTATCTCCACCGCTTAAAAGTCAGCTTTGTTCAAGAAGTTCATAGAGCTGAAATAGAATGGTAGTTCTGTGCTTGATTATGTTTCTGATTTCGAGACTTTGTCCAAATATGCGCGTTCATACATTGACACACCCTATAAGAAGAACGAGAAGTTTGTGATGGGTCTTGATTTCCTACATAGGAAGACCATTGGTAGAACATCTTGAAGATTCCTTTAAGAAGCTTGTGGATAAAGCTGTGAGACATAAGAGCTTGTTTCTGAAAGAGGAAGTTGTTTTTGTTGCGTCCAAGGAAGCTCCAAAGCCACGGCAGGGTGGTAATAATAAGAGAAGGAAGAAGCAACAGCAGAAAGGCAAGGATGGCCAAAAGAAGCAGAAGGGCGAAGTGACTTGCTTTAGCTGCTGGCAGAAGGACCATTTCTCTAGTGAGTGCAAGAACCCCAAAGATGAGAAGAAGTGCTTCAAGTGTGGAAAGCCTGGGCATGAGAAAAAAGATTGCCCGGAATCAGCTAAGGGTAAACAGGTTGTGAAGGCTTATGCTTTGGAAGTCGTGTCGTCTTCTTCAAGAGCTTCTACAACATAGGAGAAGAGAAAGGGTGTCGTTGTTTAAGGTACTATTTCAGTTAATGGTGTTTCAGTTCGGGTGTTGTTCGATACTGGAGCATCGCATTCATTCATTTGTAATGAGCTTGTGTGCCTCTCGGGTTTGGAACCCGAGATTTGTGATAGACCTTTCGTAGCGACTAATCCAATTGGGGGTTCGTCCAATCTTTGCATAATTTGTCGTGGTCTTGTGTTGTCGAGTCATAGTTGCTCTTTTGTGTGTAATTGCTTTGTTCTTAACTTCGCTGGGTTTGGGATCATCTTGCACATGGATTGGCTCAAGAGGTATGTGGTAAGGGTGAATTGCGAGAAGCTAGAGTTGAGAGTCAGGGATGTGGAAGGGTGAAAGGTGTTGATTAGATGTAAGCCTGAAGACGGGGTCTTCGTAAGCTATCTATATTCGCTTGTGATTCCACGGGAAGACTTGTCATTGGTGCTGACCGCGAATGAGTTTAAGAATGTCTTTGACGAGGTCAAAGGTTTTTCGCTGCATCGTGAGATCGAGTTTTGGATCGATTTGGTCAAGGGTGCTAGACCAATCGTTATGCCTCTTAGGTGGATGAAGCCTAAGGAACAATAAGAATTGGAGGTGCAAGTTCGAGACTTTCTAGGAAAGGGGTTCGTTCGGAGAAGTTTTTCTGAATGGGGTGCACCAGTGGTGTTTGTAACCAAGGCGGATGGCTCATTAAGATTGTGTGTGGACTATCGTGATCCGAACAAGGTGACCAAGAAGAACAAGTATTCATTGTCGAGGATTGATGACTTGTTCGATCAACTTCATGAGGCTAAAGTGTTTTCGCAAATGGATTTGGCAACGGGATTTCTCCAGTTAAGTGTAGCTAAGGATAGTGTGCAAAAGACTGCTTTTAGGGCACCATCCGGTTCTTTTGAATGGTTGGTGATGCCATTCGGGTTGACTAACGCGCCAGTGTATTTTGTGGATCTTATGAATATGGTTTTTAGAGATCAGTTGAACAAGTTCGTGCTTGTGTTCGTGGATGATATTCTGGTTTACTCCCGGAACGAGGAATAACATAAGACACACTTGAGAGATGTTTTGAAAATCTTGCGAAAGCATCAGATGAGAGGTAAGTTTTCAAAATGTCACTTCTGGAAGAGTTAAGTCAGATTATTGGGCCATGTTGTCTCTGGAAGTGGGATAGCGGTTGACCCTGCTAAGGTGGCAGCAATCCAGGGCCGGGACCGACCTATGAATACGACGGATGTTCGGAGTTTCCTCGGGTTGGTAGGATATTACCGGCGGTTTATCAAGGATTTATCTAGGGTTGTAAGTGTATGCAGTCGGATACGGATAGTGCTGTATCTGAATTCTATACGAAAATGAAAATCCATATCCGAATATGTATCCGATATCCGCGGATACTAGTTAAAAATATTTATCCATATCCGTGGATATTTTCGGATATCCGAAAATATCCGTATCCAAAACATAAAAATGTACATTAGATATGGTTATCCGAAAATATTCGAAAAATATCCGAAAATATCCAAAAAAATATCCAAAAATAAAACAATAAAAGTCTACAAATACATCACTCCCATAAAAATTTGGCTCATAATTTTTATTTGAAAAAGATGAATACATCTAACTAAAAATTACAAGCATGACATCAATCAAATAAATTTCTTACAACAAATATTTTAAGAGATAAAGTGTTCAAAATACGAAAAACACATCCCTAAGACTAAAATAAAACAAAACATAAATCATGGAAGCACGTACACAATTTTGTTTTAATTATAACCATACTACAAAATAAAATGAGTACATGATTTAAAATGTTGCATAATACCAAATACAACATTCCTTTATAATCCAATGGTTGAGATTAGTTTAGTTTAGCTATTTTAAGGAAATTTATATAATAATTTAATCTTATATGTAAATTAAAAATTATATAATATATACATACACACATCAAAAACTTGGACGAATATTTTTCAAATACGGATACTATTATAACCATATTCGGATTCGAAAGGATTTTCAGATATCAGATATTCGTATCCGCATCTCAGATAACAGATATATTTCGTATTTTCGGATACATATGCGGACGGATATTGGATTTTTCGGTACTCATTGGCAGCCCTACATTTCTACAAGATAGCTGCACCATTAACAGGATTGATGAAGAAAAACCAAGTGTTCACATGGGATGAAAAGTGTGAGCAAGCATTTGGGATCCTAAAGGAGAGACTGACGAGTGCTCCTATGTTGACTATTCCAAGTGGAAATGAGGAGATGGCGGTATACATTGATGCATGTGGTACTGGGCTTAGAGTAGTGCTAATGCAGAAGGATAAGGGTGTGGCCTACACTAGTCGACAGTTAAAGCAGTATGAGAGGAATTATCCAACTCATGATATGGAGTTGGCGACTATTGTGTTTTCTCTGAAGACGTGGAGACATTACCTATTGGGAATTCGGTTCGAGTTGTTCACAGATCATAAGTCGTTGAAGTATCTTTTCTCCTAAAAGGATTTGAATCTTCGGCACTAATGGTGGCTAGATTTTCTGGCATTATATGATTTTGATATAGCCTATACTCCTGGAAAAGGAAACGCAGTGGAAAATGCATTGAGTCGAAGACACACAAGTTTGGGTGCGATGTTTTCAGAATGGAAGGGCCTCGAATACTTGATAAGATTTGATTTCAGGCCATGGTGTGAATTGGAACCTGAAATGTTGGCAAGTTATCGATAAGACCTACTCTTATGAAAAGGATTGGCGAGAGCCCAAAGCAAGATGCAAAGCTTGTCGAGTTTATCCAGAAGTTGGACCAGAGAGTAAAGAGTTCGAGTTCGATTGAGAAGGTTAGCTTCGAAAGCAAGGACAACTGGTTGTTCCTAATATCAACGGATTGAGAGATGAGGTTATGAGGGAATGTCATCACTAGAAGTTGATGATTTATCCCAGTGGAAATAAGATGTATTAGGACATGAGGAGAGTCTACTACTAGGAGGGGATGAAGCGAGATACTGGAAAGTTCATTTCTAGATGCATGAATTTTGAGTTGGTGAAAGCTGAACAGAAGAAGCCGAGTGGTTTGCTTTAGCCATTAGAAGTACCTACGTGGAAGTGGGAGCAAATATCGATGGATTTTTATCGATGGACTACCTAGAACCAAGGGAGGAAACAAAGGGATTTGGGTCATCGTGGATCGCTTGACCAAAAGTTCAAGATTCATTCCTGTCAAGTAGACTAGGACGGCACCGAAGTTGGATGAACTTTATGTGAAATGGATAGTTCGATTCCATGGTATCCCAAAGATCATAGTCAGTGATCAAGATCCACACTAGTGGATTTTGGAAGAGTTTGCAAGAGACTTTGGGAACCGAGTTGTGTTTAAGTACGGCTTATCATCCCCAAACTGATGCTGAAACCGAGAGGGTTAACCGAGTTTTGGAAGATCTCCTAAGGGCTTGTGTGTTAGACTTTTGAGGATCAATGGAAGACCATCTGCATCTAGTTGAGTTTGCTTATAATAATAGCTACCAGTCGAGTATTGGGATGGCACCATATGAGGCGTTGTATGGTAGACCTTGTAATTCTCTGGTGGGTTGGTTAGAAATTGGAGATAAGTTGATACTTGGGCCAGAGATGATAAGATAAACCTCAGATTGTATCGAGATTGTTCGGCAACGAATGAAGGCAGCCCAAGATCGTTAGAAGAGTTATGCTGATAAACGTCGAAAAATTTGGAATTCGACGTTGGCGATATGGTTTTCGTGAAGATTTAGCCATTGAATCATGTGGTTAGATTCAGAAGCAAAGGGAAGTTAGCTCCTAGGTTCATTGGACCATTTCCGATAGTCAAGCAAATTGGAAAGCTCGCATATAGATTCGAGTTACTCGAGAAGATATCGAGCATGCATATTGTGTCCTATATGTCGTTCCTATGAAAGTTCGTGCATGATTCTAATGTGGTGGTATCTCCAAAGTAGTATGAAGACCTAGGAGTTGAGACCGTAGTTACGAGACCTCATAAGCCGTTTTGTGTTGTGGAGAATGACATGAAACAGTTTAGGAGGAAGATGGTTAAGCTAGTCAAGGTACAATGGAGTGAGGATGGCGACGATTGTACATGGGAGACGGAAGAGAGCATGAAGGCGACCTATCTAGAACTCTTCGTCGGTATGACCCATTCGTATCATGTCACCTTTCTTCGTTGTAACTTGTGATAAGGTTATTTTTGGAATTCTGTGTGCTAGGATAGGGTTATGGAGGCATGGTCTGATGAATGCTAGTTTGAATGATAGAATTGGCTGCACACGAGTGATAGGAATGCGGAATTGTTGTAGTTGCTTGTGTTTGTTGGAATTTCGGGGGCAAAATTCCTAAAGGGGGGAGGTGGAAATGTAACATCCTACATTTTACATATCGGAGGATCGTAAAATATTTTTATTTTATTCCCTGAGGATTGGATCATTCTCATATTTAATACATTACATATGGGGATGCGAGACATGTCCATAAATTTTACCAATTTTTTTCGTGACCATTTTACCCCTATCAGTCTTGTACAGGAAATAACTTTTGACCTAGGTCGAATCAGGTATTGAGACCTATGCCATTGGAAAGGAAATGACAGTTTCCTTTTCGTAAAGTGATCACGTTAAAGTTTTGGTTCACCGGTTTGGGAGGAACCGCTATTCTAAGGTTTAACAGTTGCCAATTCAGGTTTTGTATGCCATAATGGGCTGATTTGGAGAGGCCCATTAGTGGGATGGTGGAAATCTATAAATAGGGGGTGAGAGGTATAGAGAATAGTTTACATTCTCCATTCTCTCATTTGATAGCCATATGTTCCTCCTTCTTCTAACACCTTTCCACCATTAAAATCGAGATCTATGGAAGGGAATCCAAGATCTACACCATTAGAAGCTGGATCTACATTATTTGAAGTGAGAGTTCATCGAATCGAAGGATTTGGATCAAGTTTTCGCTGTACGAAATCTAATTTCACCGTTTTTGCGTTCATTTAGAGAATTGGTGAGTGATATGCATCTCTCACACGGATTCAAGCAAGTATATGAGTTGTATGCACACGTTTTTATCAAATTCAAGTCGTTTTCCTTAGATCTACATCATGGTAAGTCTATTTTCATATGAATCACCATAGGATCTTGTTTAGCAACTTAGAACCAGTAATTTTCATACTATTTCACATGTTTATGGAAGTTAGATCCATAATTATGTTCATATGTTCATTTATCATGATTTTGGTGAAGTTTGCATAATTTTAGTGATAAACATCATGTTCATGTTGTTAGTGGTTCCATAACATGCTTATGATTGTATTGAATGAATTAGATGAGTATGTTTTTTCGATTGTGTCGATTAGCGAAGTTTTGGTTGAAATTGGACTTGAATTGGGGCTGTACAGGTTTTGGGTCGGTCGTACAAGCCACGGGTCGGGCATTTAGTACAAGTGTAGTACATATAGGAAGTAGGTCGGTCCCAAAATGGGTGGGTACCAAAATGGGTCGGTCCCAAATGGATGGGTGCCAAAGTGGGTTGGTCCCAAAATGGGTGGGTACTAAAGTGGGTCGGTACCAAAATGGGTGGGTACCAAAATGGGTCAATCCCAAAATGGATGGGTACCAAAGTGGGTCGGTCCCAAAATGGGTGGATACCAAAGTGGGTCGGCACCAAAAGTGGGCATGGTTCGACATTTTTGATCAGACTTTTTTGGTGATGATGTGACTTCGAAGTGAATTCGATGGGGAATGTTGAAGTGATGTGAAGTGTTCGTTGCTAATCGTAATGCAACGGGTGAGATGGAAACTTAAAAGCGTTCTGAGCTTGTCGAAAATGATTGGATGGTCACCGTCGATGACGACTAGAGATAATGAAGGCCTAGGAATTATCGTTATCGTAGGTTCTAGTAGGATCAAAGAAGGGGTTACACGATTTCGTCGTATGATCGCGTACCCTGGACGTCGTGTATGGTCTAGGCACATTTTGTCGTATGGTGTGTGGGGCTTTAGCTAGAACTGGTGCTTACCACTGGCCCTTGACAAATGATGGAATATTGTTTGGCCAGTCATAAGATCAACGATGGTTTCGAAGCAGGATTGGCGGTGATAGCCAGAGTATGTCATGCATGATGGATGGTCTATTTGTACCATCTCATGTAAATTATCCAACGTCGAAGAAGATGTTCCTTGAGTGCTTGTCTGATATAGGTTTAAGTCTTTGGGGCTTGTGCTTAGGGGATACTGAATCCAATTAGAGTGGTTTACGTGAGATATATAATCTAGATGTTATGAGTGCTATTGTTGGTTGCTTCTGGTTGCCATTTTGATTTCCATGGATGAATGGTTGAAATGTTTGATGTAAAGACTATCACTGCCCGATGTGGAGAAGAAGAGAGCTGTGTTTTTCTATGGTCTTGTAGGTAGATTAGTTCATTCATTTTCCCATTCTCATGTTCTTTATTGATGTCGTTAGTTAGCTGTTTTATCATTTACTAATACAATTGTCTGACTCAAGGTTTTATATTTCCCTCTTATTACCTTGGATTGTTCATCCGATTGTTGGATGGGCACACTAGGTAGCAAGTGACAGGTGATACCTTGGTGAGGACGATGTTGTAGTTCAGTTGCGAGCAGAAGGCTAGCTTATTATCTTTACTACTATCTAGTACCTTTGTTTTTCGCTGTTTGTTATTCTTCTCTAATTGCTATAGTGAGGCAAAATTGTATAAATACTATTGTTGAATCCAAGTGTATGGATGGTACTTTCTAGTCATTATGAAAGTTTTATTTTCTGCTTCACTAATATTACCTGTTGTAGATGTTCTATTATATTTTACCTTGTGCTGTGAGTTTTACGACAGGTACTATTGTGTTTCATACCTGGATGATCATCCATAGCTGGTTGGCACACCTTTTAGTGCATTATTCCTCTTGTTTAGTGCAGGGATTATGGGCGGTCGACACAGGAATGCTAGGAATCCTTGCAATTTCACGCTTATATATTGCTTGGTGTGCCTTGTCCAACGTTTGTATGAATATGTCAGGAGCTATAGGGTCGGCTTGGGTGTTTACTAGTCCTCCTGTTTGCGTAGTGAGGGGTTTGTGTGTGTTTGTTCTATTTGGGTTAAGGCTTGCCTGGGGTAGTTGTTTTTGGCATCTTCGTGGAGCTTATGTTATGCAGTAACTTCTTGCCTTATGTTTGCTTCGCATCTCGCCTTTTTGGTAGTGATGGTGCTTACATAGGGTCTGATATTCAATGTATCTCTGATGTCGACTTGAGGATGCTGACTTGTTGTTATTATAGTGTGAGGATGTATGTGTGTTGGTCGTGGTGTTTTTTTCATCTTCCATAGAGTCTGGTGGTTTTTCCGTATCATGGTTGCTGGTTTAGGGTTATGATGTGTTCTTCATATGCTCACTGTTTATTCTCACGACAACATGGTGATGCTTACGCATGTGACTGTTGGTGCTTTGGATGGTTTCTTACCTTGTGTTTTGTCCCATTTCTGGCTTCCATGTCCTGTGATAGTCTTTGGCTACTGTGCTGTATCAAGTAGTTTGGTCATGTGCATCCAAAGGAAGTTCCAGTTTATTATTCTCTTCTTACTCATTTTTTCCTTGGTCGAAGTGTATCTAGGAAGCTTATGTGCTCTAGTGTGTAGCTGTGCATAACAGGGTGTAGTGGATGTTGCATCCTTTGTTGGAATCAAGTCACTGCTGTTGCAGTGTACATGCTGGAGTAGCAGGTCGCTAGGCTTAGATTTGTGTAACTGTAACAGGCTCAACCTGTATGAAAATGTTCACTGCATGAAAATTTATAATAATCTAGGAAACTCTGTCTAGAACCTGTAACAACCCGTATTTTAACAACGTGTTATAACTATAAATCAAGGCAGAATTAAATTTTAAAATAAGAATCAAGGGAAACGTGTTACACCATTACGTTCGTCTCGAAATTCTGCTTGAAAACGAGTCCGAGTTTACGAAAATCGGAGTCCATATGAACAAGATATGGCTCTGCAAAGTTTCAGGAAATTCCAGAGTTAAAAACAGATCGAATTCAAGTTCAAAATTCGAATTTCAAAACCCAGACAGACTGGGCCGGAAAAATCCCGCCAGCACCAGGTCGACTGGGCAGTCGACCCCCACCCCCCAGACCAAGTCGACTGGGAAGTCGACTTGGGTGTCGACCTGGTCACCTAGCCTGTTTTTGGGACAGATGTATCTGGTCTTGTTGCCTGTCCAGGTTCAGCTCCCTAAACCCTATATAAACAACCCCTGACCCTAGACTCTCTATCACATTCTTATCCGGCCTTATGCTGCTGAGGTTCTGACTGGAAGATAGAGAACAAGGAGGCTATTCAAGACTTCGTTAGAGCTACGTTGATTTGGGGATTTGCTAGAGATTCTTCTTCTACTCTTTTTCTTTCTCATTCTCTATACCACGATCAGTAAGCCCTTTGTCACTCTTAGATCTAAACTATAAATTTAACATGAACACGATGTAAACTGAAATTATGCCTAAACATGATAACTAGGTTGGATCTACCATGGTATATCTTTGTTCTATGACTATCCCTTTTAGATCTATTATTTTGGATCTAGTTTTGTACACCCTAGATCTATTCATCTTAAATTTTGACTTGTGGAATATTAGTATGAACTTGATTTGGATATATTATTGTTTAATCTAAAACCCCCATGACCTTTATCTTGACATGCCTGCGATGTTGAATTTATTATTGGGGTTACTATCTTATGTCAATACTTTACCATGTCTATCACCATATTTTGCCAAGTTGATGTTGAGACCCTATTTCATATGCCTGTAATGTTATAATCATCATGCTTAACTTGTGAACACCTTTGCCATCCTATGACTATCCTTTTTGTGTTATATCCCTATTTTGACATGTTGTATTAATGCGAATTCACATATGTTGGGGATACGTTTTGGGGTAGATTAGGCAAACTTGAAATTGGCTATGGAATTGACATGATATGACATGAAAATATGACATGAAAACTTGACATGAGAATAAGCTTGAAAACATGAATTTGGGACATGACAATTAGATAAATTAGAAGTGGCCAACTCAAGGTTGGGTTGAATTTGCAACGTAAATCTGCCCGGAACCGCCTGGCAAATCCAGTAGTTGCAAATAATAGGACCCAATGTGGGTAGTTGGTCATATAGCACTTTAAACCCGAGGTTAGACTAGGTTACGGTGTAAAGCTGCCCGGACCCGCCCGGTACATACAGTAACCATAACCAAGTCTAATATGAGAGGTTAGGGTGCGTTAAGTAAATTAATGCCACATGGTAAGGTTAAGTCATGGACCACTTGAATACACTTAACCAATTTGATACATGTTTGGATAGGGGTTAAGTCATGACCTTTTTAATGACAACACTTAACCCATTAGAAATCCTAGCCACGTGGTCCCTTTCAGCAGTAACCCATTTAGAAGTATCACGATACCCTGGGGACTAGGTAGGGTGGGGCACAATTACTGGGCTGATTGTAAGCGACCAAGAATAACGGCTGAGTAAGGTGCACCAGTGTAGGTTCAGGCGGACTAGGGTCGTGCACTTAGTCCGGAGTTGAAAAAGTAGGCATGGGCACCCGTAGTACTACATTGTGCGTGCTTGATTTGTGTCAGTGGTTGACACCCTAGGACCTGATACACCCTAGGGTGGACCTAGCACATGTGACTACATTCCACGATTGGGCCGTATAACACCGACACACGACGAGTAAAGCCGATCGATTAGGATGGACTGTTGGACCCCGTATTGGGTCATTTCATGTTATTGGGTTTAGGGATCATTTCTGGATTTATACTTGACATGGATTTGGACACTAGTACAATTAGTGCAGTAAACCTTGTATATGCGATGCCACTCTTGTCTTGTTACCTTTTTATTATCATGCCAGTGCAGTTATTATCTTTATGTTTAATCTCAGTTTCTCATGTCCAGTTAACTTTATTAGTTTTTATGCTGATAGTCACTAGGGATTACCAGTCTTTTTGACTGACCCGTTTTCTTCCACCTCGTTTTCTTTTGTCCCCCCCCAGGGTTCTTAGGGAGGATACTCTAGCTCTTAGCTTGAACTTTGCTTACTTTCCGACAGCTCATGTACGGTTTGATCTTGAGCTATGCTATGGCTGCACTCATGCTCTTTTTGGGGAATAATATTGGACTTATGTCGTTTTAAGTACTTTGCTTCTTTAGAACTTGATGTAATGAAATAATGACTTGGTATTTTAATGTAAGAGGTTTTGACTCTATTTTCCACGTAATGAGATTTGGTTAAATTTATATCCGCTGCTTTATATACTCTGTTTAATTTATGTTCTGTCTTGTGTTATCTATGTGCCTGTTTACTAGATAATACCCCTCCAAAACTAGTGCATTCCCTTTATGAGTGACCGTAGCGGAGGTGGGGTGTTACATTTGGTATCAGAGCAAGGTTACCAGACTGGGCAAAAGTTTTAAAAACTTTCTGAAAATTATTTTCAAGACCATTTATAAAGAAGAATTTTTCAAGAAAAGTTCTATTTTTAAGAAAAGGCTATTCCCCAAAAGCCATTAGCACTTTCCTTGTTTCCTCGTTT
Source organism: Allium sativum (assembly GCA_030737875.1). Lineage (NCBI taxonomy): Eukaryota > Viridiplantae > Streptophyta > Magnoliopsida > Asparagales > Amaryllidaceae > Allium > Allium sativum. The sequence goes on along the minus strand of CM060910.1, from coordinate 897,298,963 downwards.
GAATCTTTTTCTTTTCGTTTTTCAGCATGGCCGATCTTAACCTTCCCGAGGGAGTACCCATACCCGGATGGTTCCGAAGGTACATGGAAGCTAGGGCCAACGATGCGGGCCCGGCAGACATCCCTCCTCCTCCTCCAGTAGCTGCGGTTCCTCCTCCTCCTCCTGGCACCGCCTTCGCCAAAATATGCAAAGACTTTATAGGAATGGGCAGCAAGAGCTTCCTTGGAACTGAGACCTTAGCTGAGGCACGATACTGGTTAAAGGAGACTGAAGACCTGTTCGTTATCTTCGATATGGAGGATCGTAGGAAAGTTCTGTTGGCAGCATGGTTGTTGAAAGAGGAAGCTGCATTTTGGTGGGAAGTCACCAACGCTACCAGACCAACTGAGACTTGGGCATACTTTAGAGAGAGGTTTGGGCTTAAATTCTTATCGTCAGAAGAAGCGAACCTTCATATGGAGAGGTTCCTGGCACTCAAGCAAGGGGACATGTCTGTTAGGGAGTACGTGAATAAGTTTAATCAGCTTGCTCGGTTTGGTTTGGACTTAGTCAACATGGCTGGGAAGAAGGCTCTACGATTTGCTCGAGGATTGAGCGAGCCACTCCACACTATGGCCATGACTCATGTGCCCATGGGGGCGACCTTTGAAAGCTTGGTGAATATGTCCCGACTTCATGAGGAAGACAAGGGTGACAAAAAGGAGGTTAAGTCTAATGAGACTCAGGACAAGAAGGTTGAATTCAAGAAGGGAGGCAACAAGAATAACAAGGGCAACAACAACAATGCTAACAAGCCACATGAGACGAGAAAGTGCAACTTTGTGGTATCATGGGACATATAGCTAAAGACTGTAGGAGGAAGAAAAAAAGTTGGGTGAATGCTTTCACTGCGGGGATACTGGACACATCAGTAAGGATTGCCCTAAGAAGCAAGGACAGGGGATAGGGCAGACACAGCGAGCAGGACCTTCTGGAGGGCAGTTGCAGGCTCTCATCACCACTCCAGCTCTTGACCGAGGTAGTAATATTTCTGTAGAAAGCCTTGTTTACATTTCTGAATTTCCTGTTCGAACCTTATTTGACTCTGGCGCATCGCATACTTTTATCTCTTCTGATATTGTTGAAAATCTGCACTTAAGTACTAGTCTAGTTGATGATCCCGTTAGTGTTTCAAATCCGATTGGGGGCTCCGCCCATTTATCTATGATTTGTGTTGATTTGAGGATTTCCATCTTAAGCGTGGAATTCACGTGTAATGCTTATATTCTCGGATTCATGGGATATGGTTTAATTCTGGGCATGGATTGGTTGTCCAATTATGGAGTTATCCTTGATTGTGAACGAAGGGTAGTGAGGCTCATGACACGCCTTAGTAATACCCTTGAACTTTCTTGTAACCCGAAGGGTCCGGTCATGTTATGTTATCTTGAATCTCTCGACTCGTCCGTCGACAATCTGTACTCCGTGAGAGTAGTCCGAGAATATCCAAATATCTTTGATGAGGTGAAAGGGTTACCCCCTAAACGCGAGATAGACTTCCGAATTTATCTGGTTGATAATGCCAAGCCTGTTTCATTGCCCATTAGGCATATGGCCCCGCGAGAAAGAAGAGAGCTCAGTAAACAACTCAAGGAGTAGCTCGAGAAAAATTTCATAAGGCAAAGCATTTCTTAATGGGGTGCTCCGGTGGTATTCGCTACTAAGGCGGATGGTTCGCTCCATCTGTGCGTAGATTATCGTGAGTTAAACAAGCTGACGAAGAAGAATAGGCACCCACTACCAAGAATCGATGATCTTTTTGACCAGCTTGTGGGAGCATCTGTTTTCTCTCAACTCGATCTCGCCACAGGATTCCATCAACTTAGAGTGGCTGAGGATAGCATTGACAAAACTGCGTTTAGGACTCCAGATGGGTTCTTCGAATGGCTCGTCATGCCGTTTGGGTTAAAGAATGCACCCACGTACTTTGTAGACCTGATGAGTAGGGTGTTTCGGGAGTTCCTTAACAAGTTCGCGGTGGTTTTTGTGGACGATATTCTAATCTTATCAAAGGATGAAGAAGAGCATGCTAGACACCTCAAGGAAGTCATGGATACGCTTAGAGCACACCAGTTAAGGGCTAAGTTCTCCAAATGCCATTTTTGGAGGGAGGAAGTTCGGTTTCTTGGGCACGTAGTTTCTAAGCAAGGTTTAGCCGTGGACCCCGCAAAGGTAGTTGCGGTGCAAGACTAGAAAATTCCTAAGAATGCAACAGAGGTGAGAAGCTTTCTCGGTATGGCGAGCTTTTATAGGAAGTTCATTAAGGAATTCGCTAAGATTTCAACCCCTCTTACTAAGTTAACGAAGAAAAACCTAGCGTTTGCATGGGACATAGAATGTGAGACTGCTTTCCAGAGACTCAAGAGAGCCCTCACCACAGCTCCAGTTTTAGCATTACCCGATGGAGGAAAAATGATTACGGTGTACACAGATGCGTGCGACACGGGATTAGGCGCTGTCCTAATGCAATAAGGAAGAGTGATACGCTATGGGGGTAGACAACTTAAAGTTCATGAGAAGAACTATCCCACACATGAATTGGAGTTAGCCGCGATTGTTTTTGCACTTAAAGCTTGGCTCCATTATCTGCTAGGGGAGAGATTCGAGATGTACACCGACCACAAATCGCTTAAGTATCTCTTTTCGCAAAAAGATTTGAATCTGAGACAGCAGCGGTGGATGGAATTCTTGGCCTCATATGACTTCGATATAACTTATACCCCTGGCAAGGGTAACGTGGTGGCGGATGCGCTAAGTAGAAAAAGGTTGACTTTTGAGCCCTTTATTTGTTGAAAGAAAAATTCTAGAGTTTGTAGCGACCTTTGATTTTACGCATGCTGTTGATTCATTGACTGGTACGTTAGCATCTCTGTAACACCCCGTATGTTGAATAACTTGTAATAATATAAATCAGTGCAGAATTAAATATTAAATCTGAATCAGGGGAAACGGGCTATGCCATTGCGTTCGTCTCGGAAATATACGTGAAATAGAGTCTGAGTTTTCGAAAATCGGAGTCCGTATGGCCCAGTTAAGGCCCGAAGAAGTTTTCAGAAAATTCAAAACAGATTTGAATACAAAAATTTCACATTTCAGAAGAGGAGGGAAAATTCCTGCCAGGCAGAGGGAGTCGACCCTAGGGTCGACATGGGTGTCGATCCCCTCCCTAGGGGTCGACCCAGGGGTCGACCCAGGGGTCGACCCAGGGGTCGACCCAGGGGTCGACACAGGGGTCGACCCCCTTATCGGTCTGTGTGACCTGGGTGCACCATTTTGGCTTTTGGGCTGTGCTGGTGGCTAGTGACGAAATCTAACGGCTCTAATCTGATTTAGAGTTAATCTAATGGCCTAAAACACCTAACTAATCTATAAATACACCCTAAGACTACCCTAATTCATACTAAAAATAGATACAATGTCGTTATGCCGTCAAAATGCAACTTGAAGGAGTCTCCATCAAATTGTAGAAGAAGATAGCCTCTCAAATCAACTTCTAATCAACTCTAGCTACTTAATCTTCTTCATAGGAGTGCTAATCAACAAGTTGTGAGTTTCTATAGCCTTAATGACCAATTGTTGAAATGATTATGATAGGATATAATGAGGTTATGGCAATGAATGTGGATCAATGCAAGTTATGTTATCATATGCTATGTGTTAATGATGTTATGCAAGTTATGCAAGTTATATGCTATGTGTTCATGATCTTATGCAAGTTATGCAAGTCATATGCTATGTGATCATGATGTTATGCAAGTTATGCACTCATATGCTATGTGATCATGATGTTATGCAAGTTATGCAAGTCATATGCTATGTGATCATGATGTTATGCAAGTTATGCAAGTTTTAGGTTATGTGTTCATAATGCTAGTTATGCAAATCACTATGATAAACATTGATCCATTATGACACCATGTTATGCAAGTTTGGTGTATGATTATATGCAAGTTCATATATGATATGTTATGCAAGTTTGGTGTATGATTATATGCAAGTTCACATATGACATGTTATGCAAGTTTGGTGTTTGATTATATGCAAGTAACATGTGCAAGTTTACACCTTCGTATGATATGCATACATATGCAAGTTAACCCCTTTGTATGTCATACATACATATGCAAGTTTACCCCTTTGTATGACATAAGTAACTTATGCAAGTTACCCTCTTTATGACATGTGTGATTCATGCAAGTTTGGGTTGATTATTTATGCTAGTTGGGTTTGATGCTATATGCATGTTGACACCTTTAAAACCCATGTTGATGCTAATGTTATGCAAGTTGAACCCATTGTATTTGTGATGAATCTTCCCTTTTAAATATGTCATGTTAGCGAATTACGTGGGGAACGATGGGGTTAATATTCATGTTAATGAAATGGTGTGAAGTTGGTATGATTATGCATACCATAAAGTGGATGGACATAATTGAGTCAATTATGTACATCATTAAATTTGTAATTAATTAGGGATAATTAATACAAATTATGGGGGTGATTAATTAGGTGTAATTAATCGACTAAGACACGAGGTTGGACCCTTTTGTAGCATAAGACTGCCCTGAACCGACAGGCAAATCCAGCGGCTACAAATGATTGGCCCAATGTGAGAGGTCTTAGGCACAAACTAAATACGTGACAAGTGTAAAGACACGAGGTTAGACTCGGTTATGGCGTAAGACTGCCCGGACCCAACCGGCAAATCCAGCTGCCATAAAAGATAGTCTAATGTGAGAGGTCTTTACAACGGTTACGTTCTTAATCAATTAAGAAACACTTAACCAGATAAGCATGTAGTGGGGCATGAGGGGTTAAGTGGGTGCCTTGGGTGGCATGTGGAAATCAAGTAAGTGCCTTGGGTGGCATGGGGAAATCTAGTGGGTTGCCTTGGGTGGAAATAGAAAATACGATTAGAATACTTAACCAAGTGGAAACATGATATTAAACATGATTAAAGGGTTAAGTGGGATGCACTAGAAAAAGGGGTAAGCTTAGGTGGGTAGCTTGTGGGGGGCCATTTCAACCAGTAACCCATATGTTTCATATTGGGCTCGACCCATGTCGAGGACGGGACACGCGTACTGGGCTTGATTATAAGAGGCCAAAACGGGTTAGCGGTGGCAACGCAAGTCCAACAGGTTTCATATGCGTGTGTGGACCCGGGCTGGTAGGTAAGACGTTGTTGCATCGTGTAGGTATAAGCCGTGCACCGTTGATTTTATCGGGTTGCCACTTTGGGGAGTGATACACCCCACTGTGGGGCCAGCACGGGTATCTACGGTAGGGAGCCGATCGATTGGGGAGTAGTGGGTACACCTAGTGGAGATAGGGGCAGACGACACCTATGTAGTCAGCTAGGGGTACACGAAACTACTGGGTAAATTTTCTAAGTCCTTGGGTGGGATCAACCTTTAATTAGGAATGACTGGTGTGGTGCAGTTAGTAATTACCCTTGGGTGGGTAGATGCGTCTTTACCGTTATCTTAGTTTATCCTATGTCTAGTTGGCTGCTTAGTGTAGTCATTTATCCCCAATCATTACCGTACCAAGTTTATATCATACCCTAATTACTTTAATGATTGTATTGTTAAAGTTATAGGGCTCAGTCAGACTTATATCTGACCATGTTGTTTTTATCTTTTTCCCAACCCTCAGGTTCTCAGAGTGGGCCTAGCACAAGTGGGCTTTGTTCAGATTACTTCATCTATCTTTTTTAGCTTGGACCGTGATGTAAAGCCCAGCTTATCTTTTCTATTATGGCTATTAGTTATGTAGTGGGATTATGTACTTATGTTTTTATCAGGATGGATATTTAGTACTTGACTCTTGTTTTAGTTGTTTTTGATATGTAACCAAACATGTTTATCTTCTGCTGCAATGAAATAATGTTTTAGATTTTCAAGTATTATTTATATCTGTCTTGTTGTAATTTTTCTGTTCTATATTCTCTTAAAATACTCCACCGAAGTTAAGGCATTCCCTTAGTGAGTGACCTTAGCGGGTGTGCGGTGTTACACGTGATATCAGAGCATAAGGTTACCAGAACAGATAAAATTTTTAGAAAACTATTTTTCTAAAAACATTTTTGGAAGAAGTATTTTCAAAAACATATCTTTTAAGAGAAAAGTTTTTGAAAGAAAAGCATAATCCCCAAATAGCCATATCTTTATCTTTCGAATTCTCCGTTTTGAATCTTTCCTTTTTTCGTTTCAGCATGGCTGAAGATCTTAACTTCCCGGAGGGTGTGACGATACCAGTATGGTATAGGAGATTGATGGAGGCTAGGGCCGCCACTGCGGGTCCAGCAAATGTTCCTCCGCCAACAATAGCACCCGATCTTCCTCCCCCTCCTCCTCCTCGCACGGATACTTTTGCTAAGACTTGCAAGGAATTTAAGGTTATGGGAGGGAAACCCTTTCAAGGATCAGAAACTTTTGTGGAAGCTAGAGATTGGCTTAAGGAGGTGGAAGAGTTGATAGACATCTTTGAGATGGAAGAAGGAAAGAAAGTCAAGTTAGCTGCTTGGTTAATGAAGGGAGAGGCCTCGTTCTGGTGGGAGGTCACTAATGGAGAGCGCCCTGTTGACTCTTGGGCGGATTTCAGGCAAAGATTTGTGGCAAAGTTTCTCTCAAGGGCGGAGGAAAACTTGTATATGGAAAGGTTCTTGACTCTAAAGCAAGGGAACCTATCAGTGAAAGAATATGTCAATAAGTTTAATCAATTGGCAAGGTTTGGCATAGACATGGTGAATACACCGGAGAAGAAGGCTTTGAGGTTCGTTAAAGGCTTGAATGAACCGATGCATGGATTGGCTATGACTCACATCCCTATGGGGGCCACCTTTGGGAAGCTAGTAGACATGGCACTCATGCACGAGGAAGAGAAGGGTCCCAATGCTAATAAGGCACCCGAGAAGAAAGGAGATCAAAAGAGACCTCAACGGCAACAGCAAAACAAGGGTGGGAAAGGCAACAGTGGCAAGGGAAAGAAGAAGTGCTTCAATTGCGGGACACCAGGCCACCTAAGCAAAGATTGTCAGAAGAAGAAGAAGACGGGCTGCTTCCACTGTGGCGAAGCAGGGCATCTAGTGAAGGACTGCCCTAAGAAGGGAAAAGGACGAGATCTACCTCAGGAGGACAGGTGCAAGCTCTTACGGCACCGGGTTAGGCAAGGGGGCAAGTTCAGGCTCTCGCGGTTCCACCGATTCAGGAAAGAGGTAGAACTATTTCCGTTGAAAGTCTGGTTTTTTTGTTTGATCATCCTGTCCGTACATTGTTTGACTCTGGCACATCGCATTCGTTTATCTCATCATCATTAGTTGAGTCACTGCACTTAGACACCAGTCTAGTAGATGATCCCTTGGTTGTTTCAAACCCAATTGAGGGCTCCACTTATTTGTCCATGATATGTTTTGGTTTGAAGATTTCTATACTTAGCGTTGAGTTTAGATGTGATGCTTTTGTTTTGGGCTTCACGGGCTATGGGTTGATTTTGGGCATGGACTGGTTATCCAGTAATGGTGTCGTTCTTGATTGCAAAAGGAGAGTTGTTAGGCTCATGACCCGCTTGGGGAACACTCTCGAGATCTCTTGTAATCCCACGGATTCTGTTATGCTAAGTTATCTTGAATCGCTTGACGCTTCGGTCGAGAGTTTGCGATCTGTTAGAGTGGTCCGGGAATACTCGGATGTGTTTGAGGAGGTGAAGGGCTTACCTCCGAAGCAGGAGATAGACTTCCGAATATATCTGGTGGATAATGCTAAACCAGTATCTTTACCAGTGCTCCACATGGCTCCTCGTGAGAGGAGGGAACTCCATAAGCAAGTAGGGGAGTTGCTTGAGAAGGGGTTCATAAGACGAAGTATATCAGAGTGGGGTGCTCCAGTAGTTTTTGCCACGAAGGCGGATGGGCCCCTCGGACTTTGTGTAGACTATAGAGAACTCAACAAGCTCACAAAGAAGAATAGACACCCATTGCCGAGGACTGATGATCTCTTTGATCAGTTGGTTGGCGCCTCAGCGTTTTCGCAGTTGGACTTGGCCACGGGGTTTCATCAGTTGAGAGTGGTTGAGGATAGCATAGACAAGACTGCCTTTAGGACTCCGGATGGTTTCTATGAGTGGCTGGTGATGCCATTTGGTTTGACGAACGCCCCTGCATACTTTGTTGATTTGATGAGTAGGGTGTTCAGGGAGTACCTTAATAAGTTCGTGGTGGTCTTTGTGGATGACATCTTAGTCTTTTCTAAGAGTGAAGAAGAGCATGCCCTACATCTTAGGGAAGTGGTGGAGACTCTTCGAGTGCATAGCCTTAAGGCTAAATTCTCTAAATGTCACTTCTGGAGGAAGGAAGTGTGGTTCTTGGGGCACGTGGTCTCCAAGGAAGGGATAGCTGTGGATCCCGCGAAGGTAGTATCCATCCAAGATTGGAAGGTTCTGAAGAATGCTACCGAGGTGAGGAGTTTCTTGGGGTTGGCTGGCTACTATAGGAAGTTTATCAAGGACTTCACGAAGATATCAGCCCCATTAACTTGCTTGACGAAGAAGAATCTAGTCTTCGCATGGGACGTAGATTGTGATGATGCGTTCCAACGGTTAAAGAGAGCTTTAACCACTGCTCCAGGCTTAGTGTTGCCAGATGGGAGTAAGCCATTTGTTATTTATACCGATGCTTGTGGGACAGGACTGGGCGCAGTCTTAATGCAAGAGGGAAGGGTAATAGCCTATGGGGGAAGGCAGTTGAGAAAGCATGAGAAAAATTACCCTACCCATGATTTAGAGTTAGCCGCTATTGTTTTTGCGCTTAAGATTTGGCGCCATTATCTTCTTTGAGAGAGGTTCGAATTGTTCACTGACCACAAATCATTGAAGTACTTGTTTTCTCAGAAGGATTTGAACTTGAGACAGCAAAGGTGGATGGAGTTCTTAGCATCCTATGATTTCGAGATAGCGTATACCCCTGGCAAGGGTAACGTGGTGGCGGACGCCTTGAGTAGAAAAAGGTTGTCCTTGAGTCCATTGTTCGTGGAACGACGAAGCTTGGAATTTATCTCAATGTTTGATTTCAGACCTTCCGTTGACTATATACCCGGTTTGCTAGCATCCTTGGAGGTCAGACCCACTCTTTTGGGACGGATTGGCGAGGTACAGCGGGACGACCCACAGTTGGTTGAGTTGGTAGAGAGGCTCATAAGGGGGGAGTCGTCCAGCCATTTGAGTAGGTACACCCTAGACGATAGGGGGTGCCTGCGTAGAGACGGTAGACTTTGTGTACCGCAAGACGAGGGTTTGAGGAAGGCTATTCTTGATGATGCACATCGTTCTAAGATGACCATTCATCCCGGTGGGGACAAGATGTACCAAGACATGAAGCGGGTTTTCTTTTGGGCTGGTATGAAGAAAGATGTGGCCGAGTATGTTGCTAGATGCTTCGTGTGCCAACAAGTGAAAGCGGAGCAAAAGAAACCAGGTGGGTTGCTTCACCCATTGGATGTTCCGCAATGGAAGTGGGATAGCGTCTCGATGGATTTTATTGATGGGTTACCGAGATCGAGGAAGGGTAATACGGGAATTTGGGTTGTGGTAGACAGACTTACTAAGAGTGCCCATTTCATACCCGTGAAGAGCAAGAGGACTGCTCCATGGCTAGCTTCGGTTTATCTTCGAGAGATAGTTCGATTGCATGGGGTACCTTCTAGCATAGTGAGCGATCGAGATCCTATCTTCACTAGTGAGTTTTGGAAAAGTTTGCAAGAAGCAGTGGGGACTCAGTTGTGTCTAAGCACTGCATATCATCCTCAGACGGACGGCCAGACCGAGATGGTGAATCGTGTTCTGGAAGACCTTTTGAGGCTTTGTATCTTAGATTTTGGAGGTACATGGGAAGAGCATCTTCCATTGGTGGAGTTCGCGTATAATAACAGCTTTCAGTCTAGTATTGGTATGGCTCCTTTCGAAGCTCTTTATGGAAGGCCTTGTCGATCACCTACATGTTGGTGGGAATCTATGGATAAGATCTTGCTCGGGCCTGATATGGTTAGAGAGACTTCGGAAAAGATTGATTTAATTCGAAGAAGGATGAAAGCAGCGCAAGATAGGCAGAAATATTACGCGGATAAGAGGAGGATGGATCTTGAGTTCGATGTTGGCGACATGGTCTTTGTCAAAGTATCTCCATTACGGAATGTGGTTTGCTTTGAGTCCGTTGGGAAGTTAGCACCCAGATTTGTAGGACCGTTTCCTATTAAGGAAATGATTGGACGACTGGCATATAGAGTGGATCTACCTGAGAGACTTAGTGGGGTGCATGACGTATTCCATGTGTCACATTTGAGGAAGTGCCTACATGAGACCGCAGAGGTGGTAGAGCCGAGCTTGCTTAAAGAAGTGGAGGTAGAGCGTGATGCAACTATTCGACGAGCTCCTACCCGCATCCTTGGGTCAGAGATTAGGAAGTTGAGAAACAGAGAGGTTCGACTAGTTAAAGTGCAATGGGGAGAGGATGAGAGCAATGCTACTTGGGAGACAGAAGCGAAGATGCGTTCACTGTACCCATTCCTTTTTGAGGGTATGTCTTTTAACTTCTCCTTTATCGTTTGTCTAGTACTTATCTTATCTTTAGTATGTCCTCTCATTAGTACCTTTGACCTTTAGATAGGGTAAACCTATGGTTGAAACATGTGTTTGAGACATGTTATGATTGATAGATGCGTGTGGATGCAAGTGTTTGCTAGTGGCTGCTCGTGGATGCATATACACACACTTTAGACACTAGATCGGCTCAATCACTTCATATTGCATATTGCATATAATTGTGTGTAGGTAGCTATATTAAGGGATGTATAATGGTTGTGCTATCATATGGATGATGCATTTTGGTGAATGATTGTGCAGGCATGTAGAGATAGTATGTGTCGATAGGGTTCTTTCGCATACATATTGGATGCATGGCACTATCATGGTTCGCATTAAGGAGGTCAACTGAATCAGTAGACCGCCTGATTTTGCATTAGACAGGGAACATATACACACACTCTTTGCATATGTTCATACAGCATTAGAAACTCTAAGGACAATGGATGCCAGTGTTTGATGGTTTAGTAGATGGTTGTTTGGTTGGTAGGATACGTTCTTCTTGACTTAGAGATTTCGGGGATGAAATCCTTTAAGTAAGGGAGAATGTAACACCCCGTATGTTGAATAACTTGTAATAATATAAATCAGTGCAGAATTAAATTTTAAAATCTGAATCAGGGGAAACGGGCTATGCCATTGCGTTCGTCTCGGAAAAATATAGAGTCCGCGTTTTCGAAAATCGGAGTCCGTATGACCCAGTTAAGGCCCGAAGAAGTTTTCAGAAAATTCAAAACAGATTTGAATACAAAAATTTCACATTTCAGAAGAGGCGGGAAAATTCCGCCAGGCAGAGGGAGTCGACCCTAGGGTCGACATGGGTGTCGACCCCCTCCCTAGGGGTCGACCCAGGGGTCGACCCCCTTGTCGGTCTGTGTGACCTGGGTGCACCATTTTGGCTTTTGGGCTGTGCTGGTGGCTAGTGACGAAATCTGACGGCTCTAATCTGATTTAGGGTTAATCTAATGGCCTAAAACACCTAACTAATCTATAAATACACCCTAAGACTACCCTAATTCATACTAAAAATAGATACAATGTCGTTATGCCGTCAAAATGCAACTTGAAGGAGCCTCCATCAAATTGTAGAAGAAGATAGCCTCTCAAATCAACTTCTAACCAACTCTAGCAACTTAATCTTCTTCATAGGAGTGCTAATCAACAAGTTGTGAGTTTCTATAGCCTTAATGACCAATTGTTGAAATGATTATGATAGGATATATTGAGGTTATGGCTATGAATGTGGATCAATGCAAGTTATGTTATCATATGCTATGTGTTAATGATGTTACGCAAGTTATGCAAGTTATATGCTATGTGTTCATGATGTTATGCAAGTTATGCAAGTCATATGCTATGTGATCATGATGTTATGCAAGTTATGCAAGTCATATGCTATGTGATCATGATGTTATGCAAGTTATGCAAGTTTTAGGCTATGTGTTCATGATGCTAGTTATGCAAATCACTATGATAAACATTGATCCATTATGACACCATGTTATGCAAGTTTGGTGTATGATTATATGCAAGTTCATATATGATATGTTATGCAAGTTTGGTGTATGATTATATGCAAGTTCACATATGACATGTTATGCAAGTTCACATATGACATGTTATGCAAGTTTGGTGTTTGATTATATGCAAGTAACATGTGCAAGTTTACACCTTTGTATGATATGCATACATATGCAAGTTAACCCCTTTGTATGTCATACATACATATGCAAGTTTACCCCTTTGTATGACATAAGTAACTTATGCAAGTTACCCTCTTTATGACATGTGTGATTCATGCAAGTTTGGGTTGATTATTTATGCTAGTTGGGTTTGATGCTATATGCATGTTGACACCTTTAAAACCCATGTTGATGCTAATGTTATGCAAGTTGAACCCATTGTATTTGTGATGAATCTTCCCTTTTAAGTATGTCATGTTAGCGAATTACGTGGGGAACGATGGGGTTAATATTCATGTTAATGAAATGGTGTGAAGTTGGTATGATTATGCATACCATAAAGTGGATGGACATAATTGAGTCAATTATGTACATCATTAAATTTGTAATTAATTAGGGATAATTAATACAAATTATGGGGGTGATTAATTAGGTGTAATTAATCGACTAAGACACGGGGTTGGACCCTTTTGTAGCATAAGACTGCCCGGAACCGACCGGCAAATCCAGCGGCTACAAATGATTGGCCCAATGTGAGAGGTCTTAGGCACAAACTAAATACGTGACAAGTGTAAAGACACGAGGTTAGACTCGGTTATGGCGTAAGACTGCCCGGACCCAACCGGCAAATCCAGCTGCCATAAAAGATAGTCTAATGTGAGAGGTCTTTACAACGGTTACGTTCTTAATCAATTAAGAAACACTTAACCAGATAAGCATGTAGTGGGGCATGAGGGGTTAAGTGGGTGCCTTGGGTGGCATGTGGAAATCAAGTAAGTGCCTTGGGTGGCATGGGGAAATCTAGTGGGTTGCCTTGGGTGGCAATAGAAAATACGATTAGAATATTTAACCAAGTGGAAACATGTAATTAAACATGATTAAAGGGTTAAGTGGGATGCACTAGAAAAAAGGACAAGCTTAGGTGGGTAGCTTGTGGGGGCCCATTTCAACCAGTAACCCATATGTATCTTATTGGGCTCGACCCATGTCGAGGACGGGACACGCGTACTGGGCTTGATTATAAGAGGCCAAAACGGGTTAGCGGTGGCAACGCAAGTCCAACGGGTTTCATATGCGTGTGTGGACCCGTGCTGGTAGGTAAGACGTTGTTGCATCGTGTAGGTAGCCGTGCACCGTTGATTTTATCGGGTTGCCACTTTGGGGAGTGATACACCCCACTGTGGGGCCAGCACGGGTATTTACGGTAGGGAGCCGATCGCTTGGGGAGTAGTGGGTACACCTAGTGGAGATAGGGGCAGACGGCACTTATGTAGTCAGCTAGGGGTACACGAAACTACCGGGTAAATTTTCTAAGTCCTTGGGTGGGATCAACCTTTAATTAGGAATGACTGGTGTGGTGCAGTTAGTAATTACCCTTGGGTGGGTAGATGCGTATTTACCGTTATCTTAGTTCATCCTATGTCTAGTTGGCTGCTTAGTGTAGTCATTTATCCCCAGTCATTACCGTACCAAGTTTATATCATACCCTAATTACTTTAATGATTGTATTGTTAAAGTTATAGGGCTCACTCAGACTTATGTCTGACCCCGTTGTTTTTATCTATTTCCCAACCCTCAGGTTCTCAGAGTGGGCCTAGCACTAGTGGGCTTTGATCAGATTACTTCATCTATCTTTTGGAGCTTGGACCGTGATGTAAAGCCCAGCTTATCTTTTCTATTATGGCTATTAGTTATGTAGTGGGATTATGTACTTATGTTTTTATCAGGATGGATATTTAGTACTTGACTCTTGTTTTAGTTGTTTTTGATATGTAACCAAACATGTTTATCTTCTGCTGCAATGAAATGATGTTTTAGATTTTCAAGTATTATTTATATCTGTCTTGTTGTAATTTTTCTGTTCTATATTCACTTAAAATACTCCACCGAAGTTAAGGCATTCCCTTAGTGAGTGACCTTAGCGGGTGTGGGTTGTTACAATCTCTTGAGCTGAGACCTACGCTTCTAGATCAAGTAGGGACTTCGCAGAAAGAAGACCCATAGATAGTCGAAATCATGGACAAGTTAATCAGTGGTGAGATGTCAAGTCACCTTGGTAGGTATGCCATTGATGACAAAGGATGGCTAAGGCGCGATGGAAGACTATGTGTTCCACTAGTGGGAGACTTAGTAAATAAAGTTCTCGAAGAGGCGCATCACTCGAAGATGACTATACATCCCGGAGGGGATAAGATGTATAGAGATATGAAATGCATTTTCTTTTGGGCGGAATGAAAAAGGACGTGGCAGAATTCATCTCAAAGTGCATGGTGTGCCAACAAGTCAAGGCCAAATCTAAGAAGCATGGTGGGCTATTACATCCTTTGGAGGTCCCGCAATGGAAATGGGAAAGTATCTCGATGGATTTCGTGGATGGATTGCCTAGGTCGAGGAAGGGGAATACTAGCATATGGGTCATTGTTGATAGACTCACGAAGAGTGCTCACTTCATTCCGGTGAAAAGTAAAAGGACTGCATCATGGCTAGCGTCTATTTACCTTCGAGAGATAGTACGGTTGCACGGGGTTCCTTCTAGCATAGTCAGTGACCATGACCCAATTTTCACTAGTCAGTTTTGGAATAGTCTGCAAGAAGCAATGGGTACGCAACTTAATTTAAGTACAACCTATCACCCTCAGACAGATGGACAGACCGAAAGGGTAAATAGAGTACAAGAGGACCTTTTGAGGCTATGCATTCTTGATTTTGGTGGTACTTGGGAAGACCATCTCCCTCTCGTGGAGTTTGCTTATAATAATAGCTACCAAGCTAGCATAGCGATGGCACCATTCGAAGCCCTGTATGGATGACCGTGCAAGTCACCAACTTGTTGGTGGGAGACGACTGACAGACTTATACTTGGGCCCGACATGATACGAGACACTTCTGAGAAGGTGGAGTTGATACGAAGACGAGTGAAAGCGGCCTAAGATAGACAGAAATCTTATGCGGACAAGAGAAGGACAGACCTAGAGTTCGAAGTCGGAGATATGGTTTTCATAAAAGTCTCTCCTTTGCGCAATGTGGTACGTTTTGGAGCAATTGGAAAGCTAGCACCGAGATTCGTAGGACCGTTCCCTATCACTAAGAGGATTGGGCAGATGGCCTATAAGGTAGAGTTACCTGAGAGGCTGGTCGGAGTACACAATGTCTTTCACGTCTCGCATCTCCGAAAGTGCCTACATGAATCAGCTGAGGTGATTGAGCCAAGCATCCTCGAAGGCGTAGAAGTGGAGAAAGAAGCAACGCTGAGGCGAGTTCCTATTCGTATCTTAGGGACGGAGATCAAGAAGCTAAGGAATAGCGAAGTCAAGCTAGTCAAAGTACAGTGGAGTGAAGCCCAAAAAGACACAACTTGGGAAACCGAGGAGAAGATACGCGCGCTTTACCCATTTCTTTTTGAGGGTACTTTCTCGATCTCCTTTTCCTTTGAGCTTGTAAATCTTTCGTATCATGCTACCTATGTTTGTTTTGTTAATCTTGTCTTGAGAACCTTAGAACCCTCTTCGGATGCAAACATGTATTTGAAACATGTTATGGTTGATGTTTGCAAATGGTTGCAAATGTTTGCAAGTGATTTCTAGTGGATGCATGACACACATTAGGCACTAGATCGGTTCAGACACCTTTTCATGTTGCATTTGCATGGGTGCTTATACTTGTACATGGATGAACTTGTTATGCTATCACGTGGATGTTGCATATGGATGATGTTTGTGCACTCATGTAGAAATTTTAAGTTATGTTAGGAATTTGCATACATGTTGGACTCATTACACTAACATATCTTGCATTAAGGAGGTTTACTGAATCAGTAACCGCCTGATCTTTTGCATTAGATAAGTACATATACACACACATACTACATATGTTCATACAGCATTAGAGATCTTGTTAAGGACAATGGTTGCTCGTGAATGATGTTGTGAGTAGATGGATGTGGATGGTAGGATGCGTTCTTCCTAACTTAGAGATTTCGGGGACGAAATCCTTTAAGGAGGGGAGAATGTAACAACCCGTATTTTAATAACGTGTTATAACTATAAATCAAGGCAGAATTAAATTTTAAAATAAGAATCAAGGGAAACGGGTTACGCCATTACGTTCGTCTCGAAATTCTACTTGAAAACGAGTCCGAGTTTACGAAAATCGGAGTCCGTATGACCAAGATATGGCTCTCCAAAGTTTCAGGAAATTCCAGAGTTCAAAACAGTTCGAATTCAAGTTCAAAATTCGAATTTCAAAACCCAGACAGACTGGGCGGGAAAAATCCAGCCAGCACTAGGTCGACTGGGGAGTCGACTAGGCAGTCGACCCCCCCACCCCCAGACCAAGTCGACTGGGCAGTCGACATGGGTGTCGACCTGGTCACCTAGCCTGTTTTTGGGACAGATGTATCTGGTCTTGTTGCCTGTCCAAGTTCAGCTCCCTAAACCCTATATAAACAACCCCTGACCCTAGACTCTCTATCACATTCTTATCCGGCCTTATGCTGCTGAGGTTCTGACTAGAAGATAGAGAACAAGGAGGCTATTCAAGTCTTCGTTAGAGCTACGTTGATTTAGGGATTTGCTAGAGATTCTTCTTCTACTCTTTTGCTTTCTCATTCTCTAGACCACGACCAGTAAGCCCTTTGTCACTCTTAGATCTAAACTGTAAATTTAACATGAACACGATGTAAACTGGAATTATGCCTAAACATGATAACTAGGTTGGATCTACCATGGTATATCTTTGATCTATGACTATCCCTTTTAGATCTGTTATTTTGGATCTAGTTTTGTACACCCTAGATCTATTCATCTTAAATTTTGACTTGTGGAATATTAGTATGAACTTGATTTGGATATATTCATGTTTAATCTAAAACCCCCATGACCTTTATCTTGACATGCCTGCGATGTTGAATTTATTATTGGGGTTACTATCTTATGTCAATCCTTTACCATGTCTATCACCATATTTTGCCAAGTTGATGTTGAGACCCTATTTCATATGCCTGTAATGTTATAATCATCATGCTTAACTTGTGAACACCTTTGCCATCCTATGACTATACTTTTTGTGTTATATCCCTATTTTGACATGTTGTATTAATGCAAATTCACGTACGTTGGGGATACGTTTTGGGGTAGATTAGGCAAACTTGAAATTGGCTATGGAATTGACATGATATGACATGAAAATATGACATGAGAATAAGCTTGAAAACATGAATTTGGGACATGACAATTAGATAACTTGAAAGTGGCCAACTCGAGGTTGGGTTGAATTTGCAACGTAAATCTGCCCGGAACCGCCCGGCAAATCCAATAGTTGCAAATAATAGGACCCAATGTGGGTAGTTGGTCATATAGCACTTTAAACCCGAGGTTAGACTAGGTTACGGTGTAAAGCTTCCCGGACCCGCCCGGCACATCCAGTAACCATTACCACGTCTAATGTGAGAGTTTGGGGTGCGTTAAGTAAATTAATGCCACATGGTAAGGTTAAGTCATGGACCACTTGAATAAACTTAACTAATTTGATATATGTTTGGATAGGGGTTAAGTCACGACCTTTTTAATGACAACACTTAACCCATTAGAAATCCTAGCCACGTGGTCCCTTTCAGTAGTAACCCATTTAGAAGTATCACGATACCCTGGGGACTAGGTAGGGTGGGGCACGATTACTGGGCTGATTGTAAGCGACCAAGAATAACGGCTGAGTAAGGTGCGCCAGTGTAGGTTCAGGCGGACTAGGGTCGTGCACTTAGTCCGGAGTTGAAAAAGTAGGCATGGGCACCCATAGTACTACATTGTGCGTGCTTGATTTGTGTCAGTGGTTGACACCCTAGGACCTGATACACCCTAGGGTGGACCTAGCACATGTGACTACATTCCGCGATTGGGCCGTATAACACCGACACACGACGAGTAAAGCCGATCGATTAGGATGGACTGTTGGACCCCGTATTGGGTCATTTCATGTTATTGGGTTTAGGGATCATTTCTGGATTTATACTTGACATGGATTTGGACACTAGTACAGTTAGTGCAGTAAACCTTGTATATGCGATGCCACTCTTGTCTTGTTACCTTTTTATTATCATGCTAGTCCAGTTATTATCTTTATGTTTAATCTCAGTTTCTCATGTCCAGTTAACTTTATTAGTTTTTATGCTGATAGTCACTAGGGCTTACCAGTCTTTTTGACTGACCCGTTTTCTTCCACCTCCTTTTCTTTCGTTTCCACCCCCCCCCCCCCAAGTTCTCAAGTAGGATACTCTAGCTCTTAGCTTGGACTTTGCTTGCTTTCTGACAGCTCATGTACGGTTTGGTCTTGAGCTATGCTATGGCTGCACTCATGCTCTTTTTGGGGAATAATATTGGACTTATGTCGTTTTAAGTACTTTGCTTCTTTAGAACTTGATGTAATGAAATAGTGACTTGGTATTTTGATGTAAGAGGTTTTGACTCTATTTTCCACGTAATGAGATTTGGTTAAATTTATATCCGCTGCTTTATATACTCTGTTTAATTTATGTTCTGTCTTGTGTTATCTCTGTGCCTGTTTACTAGATAATACCCCTCCAAAATTAGTGCATTCCCTTTGTAAGTGACCTTAGAAGAGGTGGGGTGTTACAGAACCTGTATTGTAAGTTTTTACAAGCTGTAGTAGTCGGACCACTCTAAAAACTGATAGTGGTGGACGATCCACCTTAAAAACCGAAGGTTGTTGGTTGGCAATCTACCAACCACCTGTTACATTTGTAATTATTATTCGTTATAATAATAAGTGTTAGTGGTCACTTTAAAATCTAGTCGGCTTTGACAAAAAAAATTAATATCCTTGATTACTTCCTTAAATGAATTCCCATTTAAAAAGTAACTATTTTAATTATTATTAATTAAAATAATAATTAATTTCAACATTTACTAAGATAAACGTAGTTTACTTCATTATTAATCAAAACAGAAGTGGTTAACTTCTTTATTAACTAAACATAGTTAATTCCATTTAGAAACCTAATTAGAATAATAACTAACCCCATTAATAACCATCAACATAAAAATAATCCTTTAAAACATAGTTAATTAAAGATTAATTAACTTTATGAACCTTTATTAAATTTTAAACAACTATTTATCAAAACTATTTTGATTAGGTTAATTGAAAACAAATAAATTTAATAACCAATTATAATAAAAAGAGTTGACTTTGTCAACTTGAAAACACCAGTTAACTTGTTAAATGATTCACATTAATACTTAATTTTAAATTAATTAATAATATAATTAATTTAATAACTTTACACTTAATTGTTTCTTAAAAACAATTATCACAAATTATTAACCCTTAGGTTAATTTCTTATCTTCTTGGTTGTAAAACTTATTTAAATATAGAAATTTTGCTATATCAAACATTTTATAATATTTTATAAATGTCATTATTTATTAAACTTTTATTTAAAATAACTTATAAAAAATTAAAACCTTGCTTCAGTTATAAAAATAAATTTTATAACTTACAATTCATCAATACGCCTGATGACAAATCAACATCTTAAAAAGATGGATTTTAGGTCATTTGCTGCCAATCACTTAATCAATATTGTCTATTGATTAATAACACAACAATACTAAATTCAATTAAACAATCAACATCCAAACAAATTTCAACGTCGCTTGGGTTAAACAGTTCATATTTAAATAATATGAAATCAAATAATATCTAAAATATTTGAGGATCCCGTTAAATCCCTATAACCTGCTTTTTCCCTCCATCACAACTCATAATATCATTTTATAAATGCATTTGAAATAGGAATTTTAATCTAGTGCATTTAAGACGACGAAAATATAAATTTCGTTAATCAACAATTAAACAATAATCATCAAAAGCATCCAAACAGTCAATTTATACTAATAATGATAATTATAATTATATGAATTTAATCACATCAAGTATTTCAGAAAGCATGTGAGTTAACTCACATTTCATTTTCGATCGATGATTTCAGGATGTTTTATATAATTTCAAACTTCCTATCACATCTGAATACTTCTAGTCTATCTCAATAGCATATATATCACGACTATGATTCCAACGGACTTTGTTTCATTCGATTCTGTTCACTTATGAGCACGTTATTTCTAGTACAAGATTTTAAATGAATTGAATTAATATATTATTAAACAAATGATGGTCTTTACCCCCTTAATCATTGTGTTAGGATAATAAACCATAATTAGCATTAATTAACCTCCTTAATCATCAGTTTGGAGCATGACATCGTCTACAGGTTTGTAAGTTTTCTTTGACAAAAACTTGTCCCTTCGAACCATCGTCGACGCCACCTAGGGCCACCGGACGGCCTTGCTTGACCATCGAAGGATACCCCCGCCATCCTCTTTCCAAGGCCGTTAGTGCGAACCCCTACTGCTCCACCCTCGACCAGAAAATTAACCATGAAGCTCGCGAGTTCGAGCTCCAAATTATCCCTTCCTAGTGCTTCGTTCATCGTGCCACCACTATCGATGGCCTTTTGACACCCGCACCACCTTTTTGCTACTGAAGCCTTGTCCTGGAAACGCTCGGATCGAGCTGCTGAACTCTGGCCGTTGGTTTCTAAGGTTAAGGAGTGGCGAATATTAAAGTTGGCTAGACTTAAGGTTAGGAAAAAAAGTAATGTTTTAGTATAATTTATAGTAAATAAACACTACTCATCATTCGACGTTTTTGATTCATACGATCACATACGAGTTCAAATCACGATGAAACTTGAAATCCTACAATAACTTAATATTCCAGACTCATCCTCGAATTCTGAGACCTTTTAAAAAACTTATATTTTAATTTCAAATGTAAATTGATATGCGTTTATATCACACACGATTAGAAAATAACTCCAATTAACTCAAAACTTGAAATCTTCCTATAATTAACTATTATGAGTTTTATAAAATTTGTTTCATTGAAATTCGAGGTAGTTTAGAAATAGCCTATTCTGAAATGTTAAATTAGATCGTTGAAACATAAATCAATTTCAAAACAATCATATCCACTGATAACCAATTATCATTATCGTATATATTCAAATAGAAATTATATTAATTGTTAGAATCATTTTCAATTCATTATTAACTTACAATAAAATTATCCCTTATTTCCATATTACGATAATTCGATATATTCAAAATTAAATTGTATTTGGCTTATCAAATCGATAAATTCCATATAAAAATTCATTTATATTTCTAATTCAACATTTAAATCAAATTTAAATGTTCAAAATTAAATGGTTAAAAAGCCAGGTCATCACAATAGGTCAGCCACTTAATATCTTCTCGAGGCAGGCCTACTTCAAATAAATATTTATTACATTGCATATCTCTCATTAAGCGACTTCTTGTGGATACTAGATTTTTCGGTCAGTTCCAGGCAAACTTCTACTATAAGTTGGACTTAATCTCATGTCTTTGTGTATTTATTATAATAGCCCATGATACTAGACATCCTACATTAACCCGAACTTATGTAAATGTTAGATATGCCAATTAATTCTAGGCAGACTTCTACTATAAGTAGGGGTTAATCTCGTGTCATGCATCATTAATATTATTAAAAAAACAATTAATACCCACACATATATAAATTTCCTACGGGAACAATCTAAATTTGAATTCCTAATTAAATGCATTTAATATACATTTATAATACGTTAATTACATTTTTTTAATATACATAAATAAGAGCGTGATTTGTGGCCTATGTACGGGAAACAATATAAATGTATAAATGTCAGTCCGAACCGAAATCTAGATTGAAAGTTTATTTTCCAAACATTCTCAACAAAATATTAATATTTATTCACATTTAAATCAACAATAGGGAAATAACAGAACTTGAACAAAATAACTTACAATCTAGGTTCTAAGGATTATTTCAATATAAAAGAAAGGACAAAGGGTAATATGACAATAATATATATAACTTCTCTTTGGTACTGCTTTACTTTTGTTATGGGATTTGTATGAAAAATATTTTAGTAACATGTATTTTAATACCTTTAAACTATTATTTTACAAAATAGATGTTTAAACATATGTAAGTTAAGGTACCCAAATATGTGTTTTTGCATAAATAAGATGTACAATAAAACTGAAAATAAAGTAAATTAGGCCAAATATTAAAATTACACATCCCCCAAAAATTCAGTCTTTCTTATATCTATAACCCAAAACTAAATATTATCACATGGTTGACCATTTCCAAAATTATTAGATATTTGGGGGATTTATATGTATTTTGGTTTCGAAAGAATCCCAAACATCTTTTAGGAATAGCAATCCAAATTCTACACTAGCAATTACAGAAAACAACAAACTTAAGATAATTCCCACTCACGGAACTACAAGGAGAGGAATAAAGATGTGTAGAACAAGATTCTGGATAGTTTCCTCGAAATAACGTACTTAAAACATTCCTCCTAAATTATATATATATATATATAAGAATCAAATGTATGCAAAAATCATGGACGAATTGGGGATTTTTCTTCCTCAAATCGCCTATCTAAACTTTTCTTAAATCTTCATTACCATTTACAAATCTAATTCAAATCTTTTAAAGAGTAATGATATTATGGATTTGAATCAAAGTGATCCAGATCTGGAACTCCGTTTCATCAAACCCTCAATGGAATATGTTTGTCTTTCTGAAGATACTTTCAAGCTCTCATCGGATTCATGGCAAAGTACAGTGGTTCTTCATCCTATTGATTTCAGATTGTCGGCGGTAAAATTGAAAGATTATATTTCTATGGTACGGAGACCAAAGGAAAGTTTATCATTCATATAGCTCCTAGTTTTTATTATACAGTTAAATTTGAATCTGAATTGGATTGTCTCTCTGTTCTGAAATCGTCTACTTATTCCTGTTTTGGTAAACTTTTGATGGTTTATAGATGGTTTCCTGGTTATGAATTTGAAAAAGTGAAAGCTATGAGGGTTGAGATCTGGATTAAAATGTTTAAGCTAGATACGGAAATGTGGTCTAATGATGCTTTTTCGACGATAGCAAGTTTTATTGGAAAGCCTAAAATTTTAGATCTAAATACAGCTAATAAAATAATTACCAGATTTGCTAGAATTCTCATAGCTACTGATATGGATTCCAATTTAGTTCCTCAGATCCCTATACTATTACATAATGGAGTGAAAAAAGACATTCGAATAGAATATGAGTTTATTCCTCCTAGAAGTGAGAAGTGTAAGAGATTTGGTCATAAAATATAGTTCATGGTATATCTAATGAACCTATATGGGTGGCAAAAGATAAAGGGGATAAATCAAGCTCTTCGAATGATGATGGAATTAATTTGCAAGATGAAAATGAAATGCAGGAAGATGGGGCTATTATAGAAAGTAGTAATGCTGCAAATGAAGATCCAGAATTTTTGGATAAGGAATTGCCAAATAATATTATGCCATATGTTTTGAATCAGGTTGCAGAAAATATTCAGGATGCAAATGTTGAAGATGAAGAAAAGGATGTGTTTTATGGTGTATCAAAGAATGAGGAATATTTGAAAAACAAAAAATCCAAAGGTAAGATTAACTCTCTAGTGTATGTGGCTCCTGCTAAAAGAAATACGAGGAGCAACATTGCTATTAAATGACATTAATAGCATGGAATGTCAGAGGAATTAATACTTCTCAGCATATGGGTGATGTATTAACTATTCTGACTAATTTCAAACCAACTTTTGCTGGTTTGGTTGAGAATAAAATAAATAGAGAGAACCTGAAGCTGTTTAACAAATCAATACCTAGGGCATGGGACTTTATTCCTAAGGATGCTTCTCCTTATTTTGGAAGAATTTTGTTGATGTGGAATACTGAAATTTGGGATATAACTGTGGTATCTTCTTCTAATCAATATGTTACAGTTCAAATCATAAATAAAGGGGGTCTGATTTTGAATGTGACCATGGTATATGCAAGTAATAGTTACTATGAGAGACAAGAATTGTGGCAAAGCATCATTCAGGAGGCAACTAATCTCAATGGATACTGGATATTGATAGGGGATTTCAACAACTCAACTTCTCATTTGGATAAAAAAGGAGGGTTACCAGTTCCTTTTCAGCAAATTAGAGCTTTCAATAACTGTTTAGCTCAGGCAGGTTTGATTGAAATAAAAGCAAGTGGTTTTAATTATACTTGGAAATGCAAAGGTATGGAAAATAATATTGACAAAATATTTGAGAATCATTTAACTTTGCAATCTTTTTGTGATATGAAAGCATTATCATTATCACAAATGTCAAGTGACCATAACCCTCTATTATTAGAGTTAACTTGTGTTAGTAGTATAAAGGGATATCCTTTTAGATATGTTAATGAATGTCATGTGAAGGATGGTTATATGGAATGTTTTAGCAGAGGTTTTGCTCAAAAGATAATAGGATTTCCAAGTTATATATTCATCCAAAAGCTTCATGTTTGCAAAGAAGAACGGAAGATATGGAACAGAGTTAGAGTCAAGGATGATGAAGCTCTCAAAATTGCTGAAAATTTATTTAAAGAGAAAGAAGTTGAATCTGATTTGAATCCTGAAAACATGACAGCTTATGATTAAATGCTTAAAGCCAAGAAAGCATTTTATATACAAAAGCACATCAAGTATTGGAGTTTGAAGAAAAAATCTAAGATTTCTTGGCCGTAAGATGGAGATACAAATAAAAAAAATCATTCAAAAACGTCTTTAAGAAAATATACTAATAATCTTAAAGCTTTAATAAATGCTAATGGAGATCTTTCGTATAAACAGGAAGATTTAGCAAAGGAAGCTGTGGATTATTTTAGTAATCTTTATAATGGAGAAAAATGTGAGGAGCCCCCTTCATTCCAATCTTTAAACATTATCAACTTGCATGGCCAACAAGAGTTAATGAAGCCAATTTCATTGGAAGAAATAAAGTCTGCTGTGTATTTTGTGCATGAACATTCCAGTCCTGGTCCGGATGGTATGAATTCAATTTTTTTTTAAAATTCATTTGGATGAAATTAAGTTGGAATTATTAGATGCAATTCAAGATATGTTTAGTTCAGCCAAGCTACCTAAGGCCAGTAACCATACTTTCTTGACATTAATTCCAAAAGTAGAAAGACCAACTAATATCTCTCGGTATAGACCTATAGCCTGTTGCAATATGTATTACAAAGTGTTTAGCGAGGTACTTTGTAATGGGATAAAATGGTATTTTCCATATCTCATATCTCCTAATCAGTCAGCTTTTGTACCATCTAGATTTATTGGAGATAACATACTCATGGCACATGAACTATTAAGGGATTTTAAAAAACTAGGTGTGAGTAAATTTTGTGTAAAGGTAGATATTCATAAGGCTTATGATATGATGAATAGGGAATTTATATGTAATATTATGTTAAAAATGGGGGTTCCTGTCCATTTCATTAACATTATATATACATGTATCTCTTCACCTACCTTTTCAATATTGATTCAAGGAGGTCCCACTGATTTTATTTACTCAAATAGAGGATTAAGGCAGGGTGACCCACTATCACAATACTTGTTTTCGATAGTTATGGAATATTTTACATATAATATGAATGTTGAGGTTCGCCAGAGTAGGTTTATTCCAGTTTTGAGATTTGAACCTACTATATCTCATCTTTAGTATGCTGACAACTTAATGATTTTTGGAAGAAGTCTACCTACATGTGCATCAGCATTAAAAATAATATTTGATAACCATAGAAAGTATAATGGGTTGACTATAAGCCAGATGAAAAGCAAATTATTTTTTAGCTCATATGGTAAAAACATTGATGAAGTTAAATCCATATTGGGAATTCAAACAGGACAGTTACCAGTAAAGTATATAGGTGTTCCTATATCATCCAACTATATTCATTATAATGACTATCAAGACTTGCTTAATAAAGTTCAGTCAAAAATTCAAAGTTGGGATGCTAATTTTTTGAGCTTTGCTGGTCGAGCTGAATTGATCAAATCTGTTATCACCCCTACTGTTTTGTATTGGCTATTCATTTATCAACTACCTAAACATTTAATTGACAAGCCACATATGATGTGTGCTGACTTTTTCTGGGGGTCCTCTTCACATAAAATCAGTTGGTTAAAATTGTGTTTACCAAAAGATGAAGGTGGAGTTGGGTTTATGTCATTTTCTGATTTGAAAAAAGCAGCAGGGATTAAACTGATGTGAAAATATTTAACTTAATCTTCTTTGTGGAGTGAATGGATGAGGAAAAGATATTGTGACAGTAAACAGTTTTGGAATTTAATAGTTGATAATAATTATTCGAGCACTTGGAAAAATTTGTTGAGATTGAGAAATACAAGCAGGCAATTATTTAATAAGGCTATTGTTTCAAGTTCTAACACTTATTTGTGGTTTGAACCTTGGATTAACAGCAAATGTTTGGTAGATATCATTGGGATTTCAAGGTTCCAGATTCTTGGAAGGAATAATGAAATGGTTTCATGCATTATTCATAATGGGAGAATTGATGGATCTCTACAAAATGCTACAAAGGAGTTTCAAAGTGAGATTAATGATATAAAAATTAGAACAAATGCTAACTCTGATTTTTATGAATGGATAGATGGTGGAGATTTCTCCTTTAATAAAGCTTGGGAATACTCCAGACAAAGGCAACAGAAGAATTTTGAATAAATATGATTTGGCATAACACTAATGCTAACAGAATGTCAATGATTGCTTTTTTAGCTTTTAATGACATGCTTGGAACTAAAGATAGATTGAAAAGATTTGGTATTATTGAGGAAAATTGTTGTATCTTTGCAATAGTGAAGAGGAAAATGTAAGTCATTTATTTTTTTCTTGTGAATACTCACAATTTGTATGGATTTATTTTTATTCAGAAAATGAGGCTTACATCTGGTACAAGTGGTACTCTCAAGGAGGAAGCAAGGAAAATACGGCAGAGATTCAAAAGCAGAGTTCAATTGTGAGACGTAGCTTGTGTAGCATTTACTAGTGTGATATATCATTATCTGGTTAGAGAGGAATTCAAGACAATTCAATAACAAAAGGATTTCAAAGGAAGTAAATGTGAAATTAAGAGATCAAAGTTTAGTGCAACTTTTCTGAGAAGATGGGGAGTTGAATTAAAAGATACGGGCTGATGAAGTTTATTTTTCTTTGATATAATTTTGGAGTTGTGGTGAGGTTGTGAGTGGAGTTTGTTTTGTATATGTTTTGATGGTTTTTTCTTTGTTATGTTTGGACGTTGATTGTATTGTTAATATATGGTGTATATATGTACTCTTTTTCCTTATGTGGTACCTAGTAGGGGGGCATGAGGTTTTGATGAGGCATATATACTAAGTATATGATTGGTTTTGCAATAAAGTAACCAATTTTCAGTATATATATATATATATATATATATATATATATATATAAGAATCAAGTTAGAATCATATATACATATAAATCTAATTCCATATTCTATTAAGAAATCAGATTATAGAAGATAGAAATAGGTTAGAGAAGAAGAAGAATCAAACGTAACCAAATTCTGGAATCAAGATAGAATGGAGGAGAAGTAGAATGGAGGTGTAATTTAAAAGGGATTATAGGGTTTGCGGAGAAGGCTAGGGCCTTATATATACTTGTTGGAACGTGTGTGGGCTGTCAGATTCATTTTATAAAATCTCGACAGTTTGTTCCACCAAAATTATATAAAACCCAAACAAAAATGGACCTCCACCCACCCTTCTCCCATAAGGGCGGTCGACACCCTCCCTAGAAGGATGGTCGACCCTCAAGTTGACCCCTCTTAAAATGAGGCGGTCGACCCCCCTTAAGGTTCAGGCGTCGAGAAATTAATTATCCTAGTCATTTGATTTTATATTAATATATTATTAAATTTGATTGATTATTTCCGTTTCTTTATGATTCTTACCCCCTGAATATATTTACATATATACAAAAGGTTTTCCGTTTCTTTACGATTCTTATCCCCTCTAATATATTTACATATATATAAAAGTTTGAAATCCAAAGGGAATATTCCATTATACCATAAGTGTTTATTTTATTTCAATTTTAGATTTACAGTTTGAATTTCAAAAGCTCTGTGTATATTATTTATGTACAATTTGTTTTATTCGTACCTTTTTCATATAAACTCCGTTTTCGATAAATAAAATATAAAAATGGACTAGAATCTCACTACGAATACAATACTCATATTTTCATGGCGAAATTCTCAATTATTAGATATTCATATTTTCAGCCCATCAATATTTTTTTGGCAATGTCGACTAGTTTTATAGTGGCCGCAAACACGTTTCATTACAATAAATAATGAATATAAGAGCATAGGAGATAGACAAATTGCCTGCCTACATAAACTGGGTTTAAAGTGTCTAGTCCATAATATAAAAGAAATAAGTACAGGAGATAGACTAGGGTATCTAAACTACTACACAAGGGGAGGACTGGTCCCCTTTGTCATTATTGATATTTGCATCAATACCTGGGCAAATTGTAATGACCCGCATTTGCAGAGGTATTATAATTAATTTATTTAATTATATAAATAGTGATATAGTGAATTAAATGGTGGTTTAATTAAATAATGGTGAATATTTAATTAAAATAATAAATTAAAAAAATATTTAATTTTGAAATAATCAGAATGGGCTGAAATGGAGATATGGTGTGAACTGGATCATCTGTGATATTTAATTCTATTTAGAATTGAACTAGAATAACGAATATATTATTTGAACAATAGTTTGAATGTATAATTGTAATATAATTTAAAATCAAGCTCGAAATGGCGCTGTAGTTCGTAAATTGGCGATTCGAACTTCAACTGAACGTATAGGATTCGTTTTAAGCCGGATTTCTGTGAAACAAGAAATGTGTGGAGCTGGTGGAGTATATCTTTCTAGTGGAAGAGAAAAATCGGGATTTCATCAGGTAGATTTTGATTTACGTCCAAATCAAATTTTAGAAAAGTCGCTGTGGAATTCCTTTATAATTTATAAAGGAATTATTTATATTTTAAAAAGGAATTTCTATATTAATCGAATATCTGGTTGACCCAGATTTGAAATATCGAGTTATAAATCCCAGTAGAGTTGTATGGTATTCCACTGTGAATATATACGATAATATAAATTTATTTATATTTAATTTAATTATATATAAATATATTTATATATTTAAAGGGGTCATCCAGAGCTTTAAAAATAGCCAGTTTTGTAAACGACCTCAGAATTCGATGAAACCAATTTTGTTGGATCTACAACATCAAATTATTGTTAGATTCCAAGTTCCGTGATTTTTAGAGTCACTGTGTGGCCGTACGGATTTCTAATGTGAAAAAACAATTAGTATTTTGATGGTTAAAAATACGTTGTGTGAGCATACGGAGTCGGATTTCGACAAAACCAATTTCATTGGGACCGAAATGTCGAACTCTAGCTACATGTCCAGTTTGGTGATTTTTGGGTATCATATGTAGTTGCAGGGATTTTTAGAAGTCAGATACAAGGAGAAATTGGCGAAAATAAAATATAAAATCTATTCAAAAATATCCCCTCCATTTTCTTCGATCACAAACAGGCCACGCCCCCTTCAATTTCAACCACGAATGGCACTAACCGCCAACCTCAACTATATAAGACCGCAGGGGGTTTTACAGTGGAAATTTCCAAAAACAAAAATCTCAAACAATTCACATAAATTTCTACAAATAGCAATTCAAACGTCATTGAAACCCTGAACGAATTCTCTTCAGTTTGACTCTACTCTTGAGGGATGCGACAACAGTTCGCTCGCTGGGATGTTCAGCGATAATTTAGGGCTCACATTTTGATAAGATTCAAGCCTTAATCCACGAAACCGTGGTGATAATTGCATTCAGGAGGTCGATTTGAGTATGTGGAGGACCTTTCTGTGGAGTTGGACACTAATCTTGGTCGAGCCTGTACTACTGTGAGCCGAAGGACGCGACTTCAGGGGGGTGCGAGCTCCAACTTGTGGTGAGGAAGAAGGAGTGTTCGAGAAGTGTGAGATAAAGGAGTTTTCGATTAGAGGATTAGTTGAGAAATGGAGGAGATAAGAGGGAAGGAAGGTGCGACCATTTGGAATACTGGAGGGTGGAAATCTATTCGGGGAAGACGGGTGCAAGACGGATGCGGGTCGGGTATTTAAATGGTAAGTGGGCCAGTATGATTGGGTTAAGCCCAATTTAAAAGAATTTAAAGTTTTATTTAAATATCGGTATTTTATTAACTTGTTTAAGCGATAACGTGGTCATACGATATCAGATTGACAAACCGTAAGTTGCATTTGGATCGTATGGACGGACACTACACCATGGAACTGACTGGAAGTAGATCGGTGCTCGTTTGTATTTACGACAAAATAAACTGTTCGATTCAAATCAAACAATGGTTTATCGTTCTTTAACGATGAACTGCCCAAGGTGAGTAAATCTCACTAACTCTGAACAGTTTATATTTTCATGTTGTATTTTTAGAACTGTTAAATATAGGCTGATTGACTGTGTGTTGACTGTTTGATTGAACTCTAGTCAATTAGTTGAATTTCTATATTGGTTCTGTTTAACAGAATATATCATATGGAACTGAAAGTGATGTTGATTTTATTGTGTATTATATGCGGATGCAGGGAGACAGGTTGGAGGAATCCGACTGGATTCCTCAACAATTATTTTATTGTTTTTATATAACATAATATATGATGCGGTTTATAATCTGTGGTTGATTATATGTGTTTGGACAATATTGGTTATCGTGATATGATGTGTTAAGTACCACAAAATATCGGAATGGGAAAAAGAGATTTTCAAAGTGATATTGAAAACAGAATATGTATAAATTGGAATAATTATAAAGTGAATTATTTATTTAGGATAAATAAATAAGATATTATAAAATGGACTATTTACTTAGAAATAAATAGGAGATAATAAGTGAGATATTTATTTGTTAGATAAATAGGATAAGATAATGGATTTATTTATTTGTTAAATAAATAGAATAAGGAAAGGACATATTTATTTGTTAAATAAATAGGGTTGTTAAAGGAAACATTTAGAATAAATAAATAGGATATTAAACAGATTATTTGTTTAGGAAATGAATAAGTTATGATAAAGGGATATTGACTTAGAAATTGAATAAGTTATAAAAGAGATGTTAAGCAAAATAAATGGAATAAAGGATTTTCTATTTAGAAAATAAATAGAGGAGTTAATCGAATCAAGTTAATCGAACAGAGTAAAAGAAATAGAGTTAAACAAGATTAGAAATTGACTATAGACTAGTTAAGTTGAATAGTTTTCTGAGTATCGATCTGATGTTGGTTTTGGCCTGCGGGGTTTATACTTAGAGAATTGTTCTCCTACTGGTTTACAATCAGGGACTAATAGTTGTGAAATGATAGTGATATGTAAATAACAATGGAAATGTTTTCCAGTGTTAATAACATATATTTTCTAAACATAGAAAATTAGGAAATATGAATATATATATATATATATATATATATATATATATGATAGAGATTGATTGATAGAATTTCCATCTGGAGATAATATCGTTGTTTCCACACCTGTTTTACTTTGATGGTTAAATCACAGACTATCGAAGTTTTGACCATTTTAACGTTGTTAATATGGAGAGACCGGTTGGATTATTATCCAAATAACCACTCTGTATTGGCATAACCGTTGCGAATCATATATACCAAAGATAATTGAAAATGGAGTAAAGTGCAAGGGCTGTTGTATAAGTCTTAGATAACAGTGCCTAAGATGGATGTACTAAATAGTACCTTTGGTTCATCCTGTTCCTGGATGACCTGTATGGATGAATGTCTGACAGAGTATTTCCAGAAAGGTCACGTATATTGATTTCTTTAACTTTACCAAGAGTGAAAGCGGAGAAGGAAACTTCTTTTAGCTAACACATAATGTATTGTTGAGGACGTCAATTCGGTGATTTGATGGATTTGACGATGTGGCCTTCGAAGTGAATCTGATGTGATGATCAAGCGTAGCTTCTAGCCTCACATCCGGTAAATGATAGAAATCGGGAAGGCAGCATGGCTAAGTCGGTCGCTCCAAAGTAGGGTGTATAATCACCTGATCTAGAGTTTCATTTACATCTAAAAATCTATTGTTGATGTTGTACCATTGGGAAACGGTTGCTGATCCCAACGTTAGTGATATACATTCGATACACTCAAGCGAAATGAGTGGTCGGTCATGTGTGGCCGGGTTGCAAGATGTTCTTGTTGAACCCAGTGTATTCCTTTCTAGAGGTACACTAGCAAAAGGTGGTTCCATACCTTGTCATAGTTGGAAATCCATTACCCAATACATGCTTGCGCTTTTGATTGTATACTATATATGTAGAACATGAGATGAAAGCGTTTCTGCTAGATGATTATTATATTGTGGTTGATTGACGTTATTATAATATCAAAAGGTTTTTGATATAAAGATAATTTGGATTCTCATAAGGGAAAAACCCGTTCCGTTATACAGCGTGGTCTTATGAAATATCATTTACCTGCTTGAACTGTTTTAAACTGTTTTACTCATACCAATCCCATGACCGACCTGGGGTTTATTTTGCTTTGTTTTCCCTAAACTCTTGGGTGCCCAATTTTGTACGGGCAGTCGAGTAGTCGGGAATTACAGATACTTGAAGAGCTGGAGCTGGAGGCTTCAGGATCATATAGCTATAGTTTATTTCCGCTGTGTTGTAAGTGCTGTACTTTGAAAATGATATGTATATTCAAGTAAAGATTTATATTTCAAAGATATGTTATCTATTATATGTTATTTGTTCTGCTGTGAGGTTCGTGTTACTCTGATGTTGTGTTCTTCTTCTTCTTCTATTCTAAGTTTCTATCTTATCTTTCATCACCCTCTAATTTCTTTCATTAATCATCCGGTATTTTTCGATGTTTGGTTAGTCATCATTGAGTTTATGGCGATAACCAAGGTCGACAAAAACCCGAGTCATTACACAAATAATGTGCCGAAAGGCAGAGAAATATGTCGCAAGGTGAGGATCGTAACATCTAGAAATAGAGAAGTATAAGTGAGACTTTTCCCAGAATGATCACACAAATAACAACGATTGTGAAAACCATTAAATCCATCAGTCGTCAATACAATATCTTCTTAATCATCATGATACCGAAGGTGCCAAGATTCATTATTCTCACCTATAAATTTTTGGAATTTATCTATTACCGGATCATACCTCATACCAGACTTATAGTGAATCTAGGATTTCTCCTCTTTATTCTAGAATATGAAATAATCCTTTGGAACAATATAATAAGCATCCAATGGAGGTTGGGCCGCTGCAGAGGGAATAACTGGAGCATCAGCTAGATTAGCCATAGTAACAACCAAAGCTGATGAGAAACAAGGCGTTGGGAACCCACTTAACTTTGGACAAGAAAGAGGAGGCCTAACAAAGTTTGGCGTAGATGGATTAGTACATGAAATAGATATGTGGCCAAAGGATTGGCAGGAGATGCAAATTTTCGGTTTCCAACTGTACTGAACATCAAATCCATGTCAATACCTTTAGTAATTCTAACTTTAAGTTTCTCAGGGAAATGTTTGGTTGGGGTTATCCCAATTAACGCTCTAGAAGATAAAAGGCTCTCACGTGTCTCAGTCGCTGTGTTAAAACATTCGAACTCGTCAATAAGACTCGCTCACCAACATAGGCCTATCAACGGTTGAAGAACATGAGGGATATTATTGAAAGTTGCCCATATAGGTATGGAGCGAAATTGCTTTCTGACTTTATCTATTCCTAATCCCTACAGAGTGATAATAAATTGCTTTCCTTCAATGATTAAATACTTTTATCTACTCTAAATTCAATCATCTATGTCAATTTAAGATATATTATTACAAGGTGTTACAATAACCTTAAAAATCGTGATGCTTCTCATATTAATCTTCATTATCAGTATGAATTAACTAAGAATGTTTGCTTCTAAAATGATGGATTTTATGGCTCATTAAAATGTTAAAAGCACGTATCAAGAAAACAAAGGTAGCGTTGTTGGAATGAGGGACCTGCGCTATAAGAGAAATTAGGTTGTTGGTCACAAATAACAAATAAGTATTATTTTTCGGAAATTCCCATGCATGGAGATAGAGATTCCAAACGAAGATTATGTACGTCAAAAACTGTCTGCAATCAGGTTCTTGACAGATTAATTGAATCTAAAATACTTTCCACCCATGTAAAAAATGGGATCAAATAACTCGGAATTTCTCCATCGCAAAGGGTTCTAACAAACCTTTGCATGATATCATACGTGACATTCCATGACTCGTTAAACGATAAAGTGAGGATTGGGAACTGAACGGTCATCTTATATATGTTTTTTTTTGCAAAAACACTATTTTACAATTTGGTAAAGAATATCTTTAGTCTCAAACCCACCACAACATTGATAAATTGCTAGGAATATGAGATCAACATGGATTTCTAAGTAGTAGCTTAGACTATATACATGGAAGGTGGAGAAACTATCTTGCTGCATTGCAAGGCTAACTCTCAGAACATAACAAAAGGTAACTATGGTATTGGAAGATGTTCTATTGTTTAATTCATATATATGGCATGGTTTTCTTAGAGTGCTAGGTTTGTTGAATGATATTAACGTTCTATGACAATTATATTTATTTAATAACCTATGAAAAGATTTAATACCTCCATGTAAATATAAAATAGGCGACAAGTTATGGGTTGTTACATGGTAAATGAAATTTATCCAAAGTAGAGAACACTTATGCAAGCACAACAAGATCCAATAATGCAAGAAAAGTCAAATTCACTAAAGTACAAAAAAATTGAGAATAGATATCGAACAGGCATTTAGGGTGCGTTGTGGTATGCTTCATATAGTTAGAAAATAGATATACTACCATGATCCGACAGTACTATATAATATCATATAGATCCGACAATACTATATAATATCATATACTGTTGTATTGTTTTATGTGAAGAACATGGTGGATATGAGCTTTGACTTAGAAACTATGTAGACATTTTTGTGGTATTTCAAAAAAAAAAAACTTATGAAGAGCCAAATATATTTTCCAAATACATGCAAAGAATCAAAGTCAATCAAGATATATAAGCTTATCTTTATCTCAAAGAATTAGTTGAACACTACTGGGAACATGCAGGAAACCAATAGAAGAAGCATTTATTGGTTTAAATGTATGCTATTTTTCTCTAGTGTGTTTTATTTACCTATTATAATAAGATGTAGTTGATGTGTTGTAAGCGTATTTGTATTCGAGTTTTTAATCTCATTTATGTTCATTGATGTGGACGCATTTTTGAACCTCTATTATGATATTGATTATATTACAATTTTAAGTATCAGATGTACTGTGAAAATAACAATAAACAGAATGAAAATATGAGAATGACAATAATAGCAACAGTAGCAATAACATGTCAACAATGATAGAACAAATACAATAAGCAATAATAAGATGCATAATAAGTTTCTAAATCCATACAAACCTCTATGACGTTTATGATACTTCTCAATTAGCCTCTCCATATACATCGTTTATACTAGATTGAGTTCGTTTACGTTGCAACTTAAAAAATCCATATCATTGACACTTTGATGCTGAGGTAATTCTTGTTTTTCTACTTTCACTCATCAACTCTTAACTATTGCATTTCACCATGATGTCATTGTAATAGTATAGAATTTGAGTGGTCGAATATTTAGTTAATTTAAATATCAATAATATTGATTTAGGAAATTTTATAAACTGAATCCAAATGTTATGAGTTATTTAATCTATTTGAATAATGAAATAATAATTTTAATTCTAAAATAACAGTGAGTAGATTGGATTTTTAATCTAATAAGATTATGAATGGTTATGAAAAGTTCAATTTAGTCATGTTTTCGATTAGAATGATAATAATAAATTACTAAATCATTGAAATTTAAGTGATTTAAAATTGTTTAACAATAAGTCATTTTAATTAATGTGTGAATTTAGTAATTTTACAAACTATCTCGGATATCGATAAAACCAGTTTTATCGGAAGTAAAATATTGAGTTATTGTAAGATATCAAGTTTCATGGCAATCATACTTTGTCTGTGATTTTTTGCACTAGAAATGTGTACAATTAAATGATTTGAAATTAAAAAATTATAATTCAAATTCAAAAGCTGGCTTCTGTTTAATGTCAAATTTAGGATTCAGAACTAGTTCGATTGAATTCGAAATTGGGTAATTAGCTACGAACGATAATGGTCACGCTTTGACTGGAGTTTGAATTTATTTAATGTGTTTAGTCAATGAATAAAATTTGGAAGAAATTTCTATAAAAAAATTACAACCTTTTTTATTTGTTTCAACCTCTGGCTAATTACTCTACAACCATTTCAATTTCCCACATCCAAGTCCATGAATTCACGGGCCAATCTTAGTCATTTCAGTCGAAACTTCCAACTGAAGATATGTGTGTGCCAGTAGATTCGATGGGTGGTCTCTGAACAATGATCGTAGTTGGGACGGAGGAGATTTTCTCATTTGAATGGTGTTAGGTCACCTTTGGTTTACACATTGTTGCATCTTCATTGCTGATCAAGGGGAGGCGGCCTCTGAAGGGAAGTTATAGGCATTGGCGAGCTTGTTGTTCTGATCAAATCAAGAGGCACACGGTTACTCGAGGTGGTGGGTTTCCAACGTTGATCGGTGTTCGTTTATGAGAAAATTATGGCAACCTAAGGTGGAGTCGAGCCTCATAGTTAATGGCGTAGGATCAGGATGATCAAACAATGGTGTTTATGATTAGGAGGAGGGTTTAGTGGCTTGGGGGCGGCTCATAGGGGAGATGTTTGAAGTAGGTTATGGGTATCGATAAGAATTTTTTTTGTGAAGGAGAGGGAAATTAACAGCCTTAATTGTGATTAAGGTGATTACTTAATAAAGGAATGTAGTTGATGATTGAAATTTTTATTTAATTCATGTAAAATCATAAATTCAATATCTCCCTCGTTTTATGTTCAAATCCAACATAGTTAGTTGCGTTTGATTCGTAACGACGAAACTTATGTTTGGAAATATATTGGAAGGATTTAGAGGTAGTTAGAATTTCAGACAATTTCACGTGATGTTCATAATAAAGTGGGTTCAGAATGCAAAGCGACAACTGGAAGGATGGTGAGTAGAATCACCTTTTGAAATACTAGTGAAATATAAAGTAGATTAAAATATCGTTATACACTTGATTTTGTAAATTATTAGTTGATTGGTTTGTTAATATTATTATATCATTTATCTCATATTTGAATCATTAAATTGAATAGTTGTTTAGAATCAACCTAGGATCATGATATAACACGTTGAAATGCTATTAAATTGGTTAAACCTGATTTAGAATCACGATATAGCATCTCGAATTGCTATTAGATATTTTTGAGTTTAACTTTTATTCAATGTAATTAAATAATTGATCGTTTGGGAATTTAATGAAGATATTAATTAATTACGTTGTTTAGTTATAACATAATAAATTTGAGTATCTGCTTAGTGTTATCTATTCGGCTAAATAAACACCTTTTAATTAAACTAGATAAATTTGTCTAATAACACATATTGAGCAGAATAAATCACCTTTGCTATATTATTAATGTGATTGATAATATAAATTGTGGTATAAGATATGTTAGGTGTTAATTACTAATTATTGATTTATTTACATTTATGCTCATTTATATAAATAGCAGTGCCATGACTGGAAAGGAAATTAAATAAATAGTAGTTTATTTAAGTACCGTTGTGATTGCTAAGCCTCATTTAAATGATATTTAAAGTCTATAAATTATTATTTGTTCTTTTAAACATTATAAACAATAGGGAAATCTAATAGGCTAAATCATGGGGTGTTATACCTACAGTTTCTTACGGTTTTGCTAGGATGGAAATGTAACCATCGTGTAACTATGTTCCATGTTTTTATTTTTAGGATAGTGTATTTTGGGAGGGGCGCCTAGAGATTGCCTACAGACTACTTATAGATTCGTTGAGATAGCGATGCAACAACCGTGTAGTTGTGGTCTATTGTGTTTTCATGGCTTAAATTGAGGGGTTAATGCTTACAGTCCATAAAATACGATCAGTTCGGTCCTCATATGTTACATCTTGGATTTTGAAGCTTATAGTTACTTGTAGTTTCTTTGTGATAGTGACGTAATCTTTGGGCAACTGTAGCCGCTTAGACTATTTGAACAAATGATTTCAGATTATAAATTATTTCATTTATGATGTTTAAAATAACGTTATGTATCTTACTTATGTTTTAAAATTCAATAATTTATTTATAAAATAACATTTGAAAGCTAATACTTGATTATATAAATTAAGTTAATTATTTTATTAATAAGGCTGTAAAAGATTAATTGATTATTATTTAATTAATAAATGCTTTAAAAAGGAGTTATTCTTAATTATTAATGGCTTTTAAAGGTTCTTGAATTATTTTATTATTAATGGCTTAGAATTAGTCAATTGTGTTACCAATAAGTTTAAACAGTTGGTTAAATATTTTACTAGTAAATGTTTTTAAATTTATTATGTATTTATCTATGATGGTCTTAAGATGATGAATTATAATTAATAAATGTTTAATGTTAGCAAATAATTTTATAAAAAAATTCTGCTTTATAACTAATATTTTGTAAAGGAAAATTATAAACAATTCTTATATTAAATGTTTTATTCGAAGGCTTAGAAAAACAGGTTAAAAAAATGGGTTCAGATCCATTAATAATAATTTAAAATTAAGGAACTTTCCTTAACGATTCGTGAATATATTCTCTAAGTTTTCAGAGAGTAGTAGCTTGCGAATATATTTATATCGTTAACATAATTGTATGCTAATGTTTTCCAAGTATACAAAGAGATTTAATTAAATAAGAAATTAATTTAATGAGACTTAGTGATTTCCATAGGAAACTGAGTATATGATTGATGTAGTCGCCTGCATATTTATTGATAGTTAAATAATCGACTATCAAATCTTGGCCTAAAAGAGAAATCCTTTTATATTAGAGACGTACAACATTTTCCATACTTAAAAACGAAAGATAAAACTAAGGAAATACCTAGGAGAAACGCGGGAACTACGTGGTACAGTTACCATCGGTAGTGCTATAATATATGTATAAGGTCATGGCTCTTCTAGGGGAAATGATAAGGAGATCCGTCCACTTGAAATGTTATTGGGTGATCCGTACACTTGTGTAATGTTGATTATTTTTGTAAGAAACAAAGTTGAGCTCGTTGAAAAATTGATCGTTTGGTTTGTAAATAACAAGGTAAACCGAGGTGTGTACTCGTAGGAGACGATTCGACCGGAACCACTCCAAAAGCCATACGTGTGTCCTATAGAGAAGAATATATATAATTTTGGATGTTGGAATCCATGTGAGATTCCATGACCCGTTTGGTATAAGAATCAAGGTGTGATTCCAAGATCTTTTGGGATGTGGGAAATTCGTGTGAGACTCCTAGCCTGTTGAGATGGGTGAATCCATGTGGGACTCCATGGTCTATCTTTGTATGTTGTACATGAGCGGAATGTTGGACGTAGCCTCGTCAACAGAGATGACTAAAGCTAGATATAGGAGACATGGCCAGTAGAGTTGGCAAACCAGTAGAAGGTAGTAGTAATCCTTTTCTAGTAATACTTTTTTGGCATGCCGGCGTGATGCTTCGGTCTTAGCAAGACCAACCATGATTTTCCTATAGTACCATGGCTAGCTGAGTATAATGCTTTGGAAGGATAGCTCTGATTCTTGTGTAGAAGGACCGTTCTTGAAGTACGGAAAGCACCTCCATGGAAACCGTGCACAATTAGCGGACATGTCATATCGGTTCGATAATATACCTAGTGTAGTTATGACGTACACTCACAAACATCTCAATTATTTGATTAATTATATTTGTGAACTTAGACATTATTTTTATATCATTGGATTTTGATAAGAAATGGTTTGGTGGTCATTAGATAAAAGTCCATCCGTATTTATGTGCGGCATGGTCTTACGATACCTTTAATTGAAATATTTTTATCACATAAAAATCCAATTGAGGTATGTTTTCGCAGCTAGTTTACCAGCCGATCCGTGTGCTATTTCATTACAATACTCGGGTAAACCGAGCATATTTGTAGGTTAGATTTGGATTGTTTTAAAGCTTTGAGAGAACAGATGGAAGCTATGACATATACTCATATATTATTTATATTCTGCGTTGTATCTATTTTGTATTTATCAACAATTGTGAGGACATGTTGTTATAACTATTCAGACTAGTTTATATTCTAGTGTTCTAATGTTTGCCTAACTTGTTTTATGTATAAAATTCTTTATATTTTGTAAAGATCATGTTTATATTATAGAATTTTTCTTCCTATTGTGGGTTTATGTTCTGTATTTTCTTTCTTTTTCTCTAAAAGTCTGTCTTCCCAGTATTTGAATGTTTGGCACGTGAATATTGTGGATTTATTAATGTCGATCTTTGAGTGTTGAAAACATAGATCAATACAATTTGTATCAGAGCTTAGGTTGAGCGAACATGGGGTTAACTCATTAGATTTTGGGTTAGTGGCACCCTAAAATGAATTTGAGTGTATATATGAGAGTGTGTCTCTATTAATGTTTTTAAAGGTGTTTTATATTGTGTTGACTTATATGTTGAGTGATATATACATTCTAGGTAATATGTGAGATGCCACAATATCTATAAAGATTTCCAAATTCATAAACTAGGCAAATTGACATAGTATTGTTCTGTATTGTGTAAATGAAATAATTTTACCTAAATTATATTTTTGTATATAAAGAAAATATGTCATAAATTATATAACTATTTATGCTTGCTATTTGTTAGGAGACGATAATATTTAGTTATCATTTAGTCAGTATATGTGCATTATTATTGACTGAATTAAATATGAATAC
This sequence comes from Allium sativum, assembly GCA_030737875.1. Taxonomy (NCBI): domain Eukaryota; kingdom Viridiplantae; phylum Streptophyta; class Magnoliopsida; order Asparagales; family Amaryllidaceae; genus Allium; species Allium sativum. The sequence continues at coordinate 897,257,503 of CM060910.1, read as the reverse complement.
TTATGAATTTAGTTTCACAAGTAGTTTGATAATAATAATGATTTTAATTCCAATTGCAATTAAGATTATTTATTATTTTAAGTAGTGGTATACTATACAAAATGATTTAATATGAGGAAGTAAAATTTTATAAATATAATTCGTAAGTACAATTTGTAAATAGAGATGGATCTAAACTAGGAATTTGAGGATTTAAATCCTTGATTTTTGGAAATACTTGTATCAAAAGTTTTGAAGAAATAATTTTATTATTTGATAATATTCCAAAGTAAAAATGGATTCTAAGGGATTTTACAACTATTAAAATCATTTGATCGCTGGAAAATAATTTCGTTAATGACCGTGATATCTCGTATTGAGATATAAGGTGATAGTTTTTAATTTTAAAGAACAATGGAATTTTCCAACAATTTTGCCTAATCAAAAATTTTAGGGTTATAATGGGAAATAAGTTAATTAAATGTTGTCACAACCCGCATTCTACGCATTGAAGGATCGTAGAATATTCATTTCTTTCTTATATGAAGGCGTATGGTCATGTAACTTTAGGAAACGACTATTGGGGTCATTTCTCATAATCTTGATTTTTGCCGATTTTTAAATGACCATTTTGCCCCTAGCTGGTACTGTTTTGGCCATAACTTTTGACTGGAAAGGAATTTTGACCTAAAACTACTTCCATTAGATTCGTTTGATGGTTTACCTTTCCGTAGAGTGGTCATAATAGTCAAACGGACCTACCGTTTGGGAGATATGGCTGAAATAAGGTTTGGAAGGTGAAAATTTGCTTAACCGGGCCAAATAGGGTGATTAGTGAATGGGCCCATAACCCATGTCGGGATTAGGGTTATGGGGAGGCTGAAAAGAGTTAGGGATTCATTCCATTTCAGTTTTCTAGCCTCCACTTACCTCTTAGAAACCCTAAAAATGGCCTCTAACCTCTAAATCACCCCAAATCACTTTCTAATCAAGGATTAGGCTTAGCAACATCAAATAAAGGGAGATCTTCACCAAATCAAGATTAGAGCTGCTGATTTGCATTGTTATTCGCGCCCAAACAGAGATTTATTTCAGATCTAAGGTTTATTTGTGGCTAAGGTGAGTGATTTGCATAGTTCCTCACTAATGATGGTTAATTAAGCGTAATTAGTGTTAATTAGCGAATTTAAACATGATAAAATTCTAGAAAAATATTTATAAAGTCTTAAATGATGTTTTAGACCTCTGATATGAACTTGGGTTAATTTGGTTAAGTTTTGCTAATCCTATCATTAATTATGCTTGAACATGTTTAAGGGAAAATATGGGGTTTTGACTATTTTTGATCCATTTTAACCTATCATATTGATGTTTTGGTGTTTGAGGTTACCTCTATTTGTTGCTATGACTTTGGGGTATGTTTTGTGATTGATTAGAATAGAGAGAATGGTCGAAAACGCCGTCGAATGGCGTAAAACACTTGCTGGAAAAGGTTGCAGAAAATGGTGCAGGCTTCCGGATCGGATCAGAGGGATGGGCTCAGATCGGATAGTGAACTGGGCAAGGGATCACCGAACCGAACCGAGGCTTGCCGCAAGGGAAAGTATGGAAAAAAGGAAGGCCACAATGGTTTAACGGGGATCAGATCGAGCTAAAGAAGGGGGAATCGGATCGATTAAAGAGAAGAGGAAGGGGATCGGTGCGGAAGAGGAAGGGGAGTGGATCGGATCGAAGAACAGGAACCCGATCCGAACCGATGGAGCAAGGGTACACCGACTCGACCCGCCATAGAGCACCCGAACCGAACCAACATACTACGAGGGTACTAGGAGGCCATGACCCGACCCGCCATAGAGCACCCGAACCGAACCAACATACTACGAGGGGACTAGGAGGCCACGACCCGATCCGGAGCACTTAGAAGAGACCGATCCAAACCGATCCAATGATGACCAATAACCCGAGATGCAAAGCTAGTCCAAATGGAAGTTAGAGCTCAGGATCCAATTGGGAACCAAGGAGTTCACTTCATGGTTAGGCTTTGCTGCGGGACGTGTGCTAAGGAGTTGTCGACATTCATAACCTCGATTCACCACTGAAAAGGAATGATGGGCTACGTATCAGTGCAGTAGAGTCATCGTGACTCGAGGGTAAAAGTGATCGTAGCAAGACTATGAGCCAGTGCAGTGGAGCCATTGTGAGTCCATGGGGCAGAGTGGACATAGTAAAGGATTAGTAAGGCTATGAGCCATTGCAATGGGGTGTGAATGACTCCATGGGGCAAAGTGGACATAGCGAAGGATTAGTGGCTATGGATCAGTGAAGTGAAGCCGTTATGACTTCATGGGGCAGAGTGATCATAGCAAAGTATTGAGTGATCGAAGTGGTGGATATCGTATACTTTACGCACTGAATGAGAGATGTGAGGATGGTTGCTATGTTTGATTGTTTGTCATCACTATGACATGCACACCCCACCCCCATTATCTTTACACCATTTATTCAGTGGCACCTTAGAGTGTTGTACAGTATGTAGTGATAACTCTTTGGTTGCAGGTCCAGGTTCAGGTATGGTTTAGTATACCTGTTATTATTCTGTTTAGCTACTTATCGCTAATACCAGACTTTTTGTCTGACCCAGAGTTTTATGTCTCTTCTTATTACTCTGGGTGCTCTCACGAGCAGACTAGAGACAGGTTAGCTGGTGATGCGCGAGTAGCGAATTTGGAGGCGAGCAAGAGGCTTCCATGTCTGATATATATATATATATATATATATATATATATATTCTCCCTGTGTCGTTGCTGGTCACTACTTTGGGCATTAGTAGTGTACCTTTCTTGTTAGCTTTTTGAGACGGTTTTAAAAGTTGTAATAATGTTGGCTTTGGATCATAAGCTGTACTTTGGGATTTTCCGCTGCTATGATAGTTGTTTTCAGCTTATGCACTGTCTCACCTGTTTTATGTCAAGTACGTTGTTATTATATTTTGTTCCATGCGCTGTGAGACATTCTACAGGTTCCTTGTTGATTCTTTGTCTTCTTTCTTTCCTCCTGACGACCGTTCCATGCCAACTGGACATGTGTACAACCCACTTTTGGTGTATATGTCGGTTGGTGCGGGGCGGGTTGTCACAAATGTTTAGAAAACATAAGAGAAATAAACATCTATCTAATAAAAATAATTAAGTTTTGGAATATAAATCATAATCAAGCTTATCGCGTAGCAGTAGTTCTTTATTTTCTAACTTGAAAAGCTAAATTGACATGTGTGATTCAATATAAATCATAGTTCTTTGAAATAAAATGCATCAGACCCATTGGAATATAATTTTCAAATGAAAGTTAAAATTTAAGATTTTATATTGTAGATTTTGGGGAATGTCCAAGTCAAATTTTCAAAACCGCCACGTTTGAGCAGTTCTTAAAAATATATTTTCAACCCATTATAAACAAATTGGAGAATAAACATCAGTACATTAGCTAATGTGCATGAGCAAACTTAAGTATGAAATACATAACCTATAAGAATACTTATGGGTTTGTAAAAAGTAAACTGCATTAAACTGGAATACTATTAAGTAGAACTTAATACAAATTGGATTTACTTATGTTGTGTGCAAAGTAACTATGAACTTAAGTCTTGATAGTATGAAATAGTTTAATAATTAACTTAGCATAAAATAATATTGACGTACATAAAGGAAAATTGGTACGATAATGAATGAATTCCAAATAAGAACATATAAGGTACGCATATCATTTTATTCACATTTCTGTTTGAATTAAACTTGGGTGCATGATTTTAAAGTAATGTATGCCAATCCGAGTTAGGACTTTTCACTTGATAATTAATGGAGAAATATAGATATGGAGTTTTGATATGATTCTAAAATTCTCCATCATAGTTTATGACTATGTAAAGTGAATGATGATTTCTAACCAAGGGAGTAAATTTGAGTCTGCACTAGGGAATGGAGTGAATGATACTGTTAACCATCCTTTTGGTAAGGCCATCAAGATTCATTAACGTCACAGACTCCGGCCAACGGATGAATCGATCCAAACCTGAAGCCAAACACCAGAATCTGATATGTAGTCCAACTAGGGCCCATGATCTTCGGACTGACTAGGTCAGGCCCTGCCTAACTCAATACAAGATTCTCTTCTGAAGATTTGGTCTTACTCCAACTCAACCACTTCTAGTCATCCTCAATAATTGGATTAGATGCTACATGTCACTATCGATTCAAATTATGATGTTCTCTATGAGGAGAACGCCTCTTTAGAATCTCCTAAATCTTGGATCGGATATCTCACACTTCAAAAAATTCAAATACTGCAATGCCTATAAATAGACCTTCTGAACTGAGAAGAAGGATCTTTTGGATGAATCACTGATCAGATTATTATTGTGATTGTTTCACCTGTATTAGTTGACCAAATATATAAGAAATTATAAAGTAGACGTAGGCTTTTTAACACCAAACCACTATAAATTTGTGTGTGATTGCTTCTCTCTTTATTTGTCATTGATTACTCTTTATTTATTCTCTAAGATGGGGGTTGTACCATATTTTGTTATCAACACTTCGGCGCTTTCACTGAGAACGTTAATATTCTCAGCATTTGAAGGATTTTTCTCTACTTTTGGATCACCGAGTCCGAAACGAGATCCTATGTCTTTTCTGATATTATTGAATCATGGTTGCCAAATCCTCGGCACGCAATACCAAAAAGACGTAGCTATAGGTTGCAACCTCAGCAGACGCAATTGAAGGGTCGATCATTCTGGTGATTACTCCGGAACAACCTACGCTACCATCTTTGGTGCAACCTTCCGCAGCAGATCTGGCTTCTTCCTTAGCTTTTGCTACCCGTGATGAGTTTATGACTGTAATGAGTCAACTCAGGGATGCCACGATGACACTAAATGCTCAAGCCTGGGATAGTGATGCTATGAGAGTGGACATGGGTTGTATGTTGAGGCAGCTGGAATAATTCAGTAAGCAACCGTATTCCCATCACTTGCTGGACCAAAACCCGGAAGGTTCATCATCATTCGAAGGAAGCAGAGATCGACTTCAGCCGCGACGCCCACTGGAAATACCCGAAAACATACAACAATTGCAATTGGAAAGGTGTACAACCAGCTCATAACGACCGATCAAGCTCAAGTCGATCTGACTAATCTAGAGGACATTGATCCAGCGACTTGACATGAACGAAGCGCCTCTCCTTTGGTACACCAGAATGCTGCTCAAACTTCCCAAGCTTCCGCTCTTCCTACCAGACGTGCTGCATATATCCTGGATATCAAGGGTAGAGGAAATTCCGCCAGAACAGCTACTCAGGCTACGTTGCCTAGAGAGGGAGCAGGGAGAGTTCGATCGCTTGATGAAGTTGAAAGGTATGCACTTATCCCTTCAGATTTGACTGCCATGGTACGACAAATCATGAATGGTAGCAAACGGTATAAGAATGAAGATTGCAGAATCGACCGAAGCCACATGCCGTTTATATATGACATTCTAAATGTAGAATTCCTCGGAAGGTTTAATATGCCTCAAATGATCCATTATAAGGGAACCACCGACCTACAACTACACTTGATGAGGTAATTGTAGCGTATAGGGGTAGCTATAGCTCCAAACACCGATTTTCTTGAGCGGGGTAGCTCTCATGCAATTCACTCGATTTCCACCGAGATCGGTCCCGAACTTCAAAGAATTAAGTGAGAAGTTGCTAAATCAGTCCCGTCCCCACGCTTCAAAGTCGAAGCATGTTATGGCCCTTTTCGCAATAAAGCAAGGGAGGGGTGAATCACTAAGGAACTATCTCAGCTGATTTAACTAGGCCGCCACTGAAGTAAACAATCCTAATCATGAGACAGTTTTGATGGCCGTAGTAGACGGTATTGACAAAAGGAAGGAGTTCGGGAAGTATCTGATCAGGAAGCCACCAAAGATAATTGAGATGTTCTATGGAAAGGCCAACATTCGGTTGCAGTATGAAGATGTGCAATTTGATGAAGAGGATCGGCTAAAAGACGTATCTACTAAACCCATTCGAGTAATGTAGCAGTCAAGTAGTCCGTAAATAATTTTGGGAAGGTGGAAGTGAATGTTGGAAATCATGGAAAACGAAATGGTAACGAACCGAATGGAGCCATGGAATTCCTAGACAAAGTGGGAATTCCAGGAAGCGACCCCTTGTCCCATGTCTTTGAAAGCTAAACGACGTTGACCGTCACGCTTGAAAACATCTGTCTCGATACATGCAGTACAGTTTAGTACAAGAAGCCGCCCTTTCCTAAGTCCACGGAAAAAGAACAGGAGACTTAGCAGTTTTGTTTGTTCCATGAGATTTATGGGCATGCGATTAACGAACGTCGTCACCTTACATTGTTGAGAAGCTGATTCGAGAGGGGAAGCTCGATGTGTATAATGTCCCCGAGGGATAGGGGCCAGGGACTTCGACATCTAAGCAAGGCCAGGCGGTGCCTAGAGCCACAACCCAAGAAAAGGCGAAGGGGATAGTAACCAATGCCATTGTTGGAGGACCTCATCCAGCGGGGAATAGCGTTCGGACTATGGAACAGTATGTAAACTTCGCAAAACATTTGGACGTTGCGGAGACCAGCATCCTTGGAGCTGAAAGTTCCATAAAACAAAGAAAGACGATGAATGATGACATCATTTTCCGCAATCGGTGTTGACACCCCGGGCATTGACCTGTTAGTCATAACGGCCATTATTGGCTCGGCCATAGTACGAAAGGTTTTGGTCGATAATGAGAGCTCGGTTAATATCTTGTTCAGACATGCTTATGACCAGATGAAGTTGGAATTGAAGGATTTAAAGCCGTGCACGAGCTAAATACGTGGCTTCAATAGGTCTCCACTGAGTCGGTCGGCCTGATCGACCTATCGATAGAACTGGGAGATGGAGACCGTAGGATGGTACGAATCCTACCATTTGTTGTAATGAATATAAACTCCTAACACGATGCACTCTTGGGACAACTGACCCTAGCTGAGTTTAGACCTTGTATTTCTCCTGGTTCCTGCTTTTAAAATTCTCAACCGATAAAGGGATTAGAACGGTGCGTGGGGACCAGGTAACAAGGCGAGCCTACTATTTGGCAGAATGGAAAGAACTGCAATGACAAAATAACAAGGAATTAGAAGATACCCCTCCCCCTGCGGAGGTGAAGGAAGCATAGTAACTACAGTAAATTATCCCGGCCAGGACTGTCCATCTGCCAACTCGTGGACATCGATCCACGAGAGGACAAAGAACCGAGATTTAGGAAGGAAGCCCCAAAAGAAACTACGGTGGAGATCTCAATCGACGACGACGACCTGATGAGGGTCTTGTAGATTGGATCCCACTTTGACCCCCTCCAGATGAGGGAGTTGACCGAATTCCTCCGCGCTAACCTTGACGAGTTTGCATGGACCCATGATGACATGTGTGGGATGTCACCCTCCATCATGACTCATTCTCTTAGCATCGACCCAAAATATTCCCCTGTAAAGTAGAAGAGGTGGATGCTCATCCCAGAGAGGTCTGCCGCTCTGGAGGAAGAAATTGGAAAACCTTAAGCCAATGGGTTTATTCGGGACGTGACTTATACCAAATGGATAGCAAATCCTGTGCTTGTGAAGAAGGCCAATATGGAGAACGTGTATTGAATTCTTTGATTTGAATAGGGCCTTCCTCAAAGACAGCTTCCCTTTACCCAGGATCGATCAGTTGGTTGATTTGGCCGTGGGAGAATTACTTCTTTCATCATGGATGCATACTTGGGGTATAACCAGATTGTAATGCATGTCCCAGATCAAGAACATTCTAGCTTTACAACCAACCTTGAGCTATATTGTTACGTGGTCATGCCCTTTGGACTAAAGAATGCATGGGCGACATATCAGCATCTGGTCAACTGGAAGTTTCATGATTATATAGGAAGAACGATGGAGGGTTACGTAGATGATATGTTGGTGAAGTCGAGCCAATCGTCCGATCACGTTGGAGACTTGTCAGAAATGTTAGACATCCTCCGCAGATATAGAATGAAGCTTAATCCCTTGAAGTGTTCTTTTTGAGTAGCATCGGGAAAGTTCTTGGGTTTCATAGTTAGCTCTCATGGGATCGAAATCAACCCCGACCAGATCGTAGCGATCAAGGGAATCCAGGAACCAAGAAGGATCAAGGATATGCAAAGTTTGGCAGGCAAGCTTGCAGAAATGGGTCAATTCATATCCAAAGCAACCGATAAATGCTTGCCCTTCTTTGAATTGATAAAAAGGGGGAAACAAAACTTTTCTTGGACTCTTGATTGTGTTGAAGCCTCCCAAAATTTACTTGACCACCTGGAAAAACCTCCAATCATGTCCAAACCGATTGACCATGAAGAACTGTTTGTGTACCTAGGGGTATCCACGCACGTAATCAGCTCAGTCTTAATCCGCGAAGAATATCGATTATAAAGACTAGTCTATTATGTAAGCAAGAAACTAACAGGAGTAAAATGCAACTATCCAAAGAATGAAAAGCTTTCCTATAGTCCACTGATTGCATCACCAAATCTCTGGCATTACTTCCAGTCTCACCCTATCGAGGTGTTCACTGACCAACCGCTACTACAAGTCTTGCAACGACCTGAGGCAAGCGAGAGGCTGCTCAAATGGAATATCAAGCTTAGTCAATTCGACCGGACCTTTATTCCGTGGAAGTCCATCCAGGGACAAGCACTGGCTGATTTCATAGCCGGGTTCACCACTCTGGAAGATGACAACTTGGAGGATGGTACCAATCCCTCGGATACTGAATTGAGATCAGACACTTGGAAACTGTATACAGATGGGGCCCGTAATGATCGACGTTCCAACGCCGACAATCATATTATTATCTCCTTAAGTGCGGTCATTCTATTGTGCCTTGAGATTGAATTTCTTAACTACCAACAATGAATCCGAGTATGAAATCCTGATTTCCAGGTTCAAGCTCCTGAGGGACTTAAGAATAACATTGCTTAATATTTTTTGTGATTCTCAACTCATTGTGTTTCAGGTTCAAAAAGAGTATCAGACAAAAGGATTTCGATTTGTCGCCTATCTCAAGTAGGTTGCAGAATTGTTCAGTGGATTTGATCAATATAGCATCTCCTACATTACGAGAGAGGAAAATTAGAAGGCAAACAGATTGAAAAAACTTGCCAGTTCCGACAACCTGGGTGAAGCAGAACTGGTCCCTATAATGACATTAAACATTCCAAGCATAGATCATGTGGAGGTCGATCAATTAGAAGCCGAACCTGAAAAAGTATCCTGATGACTCCCATCAAGAACTTTCTCATGCACGACACTCTCTACGAAAGGAGGAATGAAAGATGAGCCCTCCTATGACAAGCTTCTAGATACATCATCCAGAAAGACCAAATTTATAGGAGGGATTTCTCCGTTCCAATGCTTCAATGTGTGGCTAACGATGATGTCAAGAGAATATTGAAGTATGTGCACGAAGGGGAATGTGGCACTGATACCGGAGGTCAAACCCTGACTAAGAAAGTGCTGAGATATGTGTACTTCTGGCTGACCGTTAGCAAAGATGAAGCCAATTATTCCATACGATGCGATAAATGATAGAGATTTGCGCAGATTCCACAAGCCCCTCCAACGGAACTCACTTAGATGGTCAGACGTTTTCCATTTGGGGAATAGATATTATCGGAAGCCTGCCAATCTCAAAAGGGGATGCAAAATGTGCGATCGTGGCCGAAGAATACTTTACAAAATGGGTCGAAGCCGAGAAGCTAACCAGGGACTTCATATGTCGATTTGGTTCACCCCCAAACTATTATCATAGATAATGGAACTCAGTTCGACAGCTCGGAATTCAGGGACTTCTGTGAGCGATATCACATCGAGAAGAAATACACAACAGTTGCATATCCGCAGTCTAATGGAAAGGTTAAAGCTGTCAACAAGATTATCAAGTCTATCCTGAAGAAGCGCCTTGAATGAGGCAATGACAAGTGGGTCGATGAATTGCCCTTAGCCTTTGGGGCTATCGAACCACTCATAAGACTGCTATAGGTGATACTCCTTTTGCCTTGTCCTACGGATTAGAGGCCGTCATTCGTATAGAACTTGAAGTTCCTTTTCATAGGACCTCATACTATAACTCATTATCAAACAAAGCCCTTCTCTTGGAATCATTAGACATAATTGATGAAAAAAGAGAAGAAGCAAATCTCTGTGCCGAAGCCCATCGGATGTAACAACCCAGATCTCGATAGACCGATTTCTTTTTCAAAAACCCAGTCCATCGAAACCCGTGTTGGTTTGCTCTGGTATCCTGTAAAAAAAGACAGAGACATAAAACATGTCAGAGTTCGAAAAACATCTCACAGCGGAAGGAACAAATTATAATATAATCAAAACATAGCTTTACCTTAATAATAATACTGCCTAGCCAGTATCCAAAGCTATAACATCTCTGTCTCAAGCCTAACCTGCAACTAAGTTATGAAGAGGGGGTCAGAACATAAGTTTTGTGTGAATGAATTTAAAGTACACACTTTGGATAATCCTACATATACCGTTCAGTTACATTTTCTTAATATTAGGTTATTGGTGTCAACAGCGCCCCATGCTTACACACACACTCGTTGTACCCATCTACTCCCTAGTAGATTAACCTAATATAATATATACGTAACTACCCCTAAATTAAGGTACACCCCATGGTACCCCACTCGCACGGTCCCCACCGTATCATTGCAGGAATATACGAAGTCCCTCATCCTGCGTCTGAGTGACGTACGGATCTCTGTATATAACGACGCTACGTCGCATGGATCTATTATAACTATATTACGTAGGCGTAATGACTGCCATCATCGAATAATGCCCTCTAGTCTACGCTACACCACCCAGAGCAGACTTGTGTGTACCTAGATTTTCCCATGTATGTATCGCAAAACGTATTCGATGCCTAACCCGCACACCTATCATGTGTGCGTGCCCGAGTTCCGTGGCAGGGATACACATAGAGCTCGGTCGGGAGCTTTCTTGTATTTGTGCAGGCCCGCCTTTAAAAGCCTCTCACACAGATATCCCTAGGGTCTGTTTTTCTATGGTGGCCATGGTCCCACCTTGGCCCCTCCCTTAACTAGTAAAGACTACATGAACTAAGAGACAAGACCCTAAGAAAACAATCTAAACATCCATGTGGCATCTACCCTCAACCACCGCCTCGATAGTGAAAGGTCGATGGCCACTTGGGTTTAGCTCTAGTCTTTCCGCATCAAGCTGGCGCCGATGACAGGTTCTCGACGACTTATACTATCTTTGTTGGTCCTGATCCTCCACCTCCGAAGTGAGGCAGCCGTCAAGCTAACCTTAATGTCACCACGTCACAGTATTATGACTGCCCCCTGCTTGTGCAGTCAAGGCCCACCCACCTGATAGTTACACGCAGACCCAACCTCTGTGAGCACAGTCCGAAACTACACTACCATAGAGGACTACCAAGAGCATTTTAATATCTCAAGAAGTCGCATGCTTCCCCTTCCAGTCCGTCGGAGCCGCCAGAATAATCAGATTAACGTGCACTCCCCGCGTTCTTATGACACCACGATGATCTACCCCGTTTGGTTATTCATCCTCTAACATACGGACTATCCCAAGCGCCTCAGTTTACTGTGTCATTAGATCCTAGGTCTAATCATCAATTACGCTCTTTCTCCACCTCGACAGATTTTCCATTAACTTGGTTATTTCCATTTTCCCTTGACTTCTTCTTCAAGTTACCAAGTTTCTCTTGCTTATTAACCTCATTCATAAATTATTTCATTTAAGTTCATTAATAAGCCTACAACATGTTATTCTCTATATTGTAATTCAATATTCATAATTCATTCTCTTTACACTACTCTTTGTCCCATCTAATGGTTGCCAGAACATGTTCTACTTAATTTATAATTAAGTACATCTTAATTTACATGTTTTCTGTCATTCAACATTTATGATTAAATACAACTTATTTATCTCCATAAGTTTGCCTTCTTCTTTCTCATTTAATCATAATCTCGTCATACACCGTCATTACAATTTATCATAATTTACTTATTAACTTAGTTCTCTTAACTAAAGTTTACCAACAAGTTTCTCTTTTCCTTCATACAACTTATTTTATCCTCATTTATGGATTTATTCTTATTCTCGCTAATTACTTAATCTTCGATTAAGTACAACTTTATTACATAAGTTATTTCATCTTCCTCTATCGTTCATTATAACTTACCTTATTTCTTAAGTTACAATTCCCACTTGTCCCTAAGACAAGCCTACCTATTATCTTTCCTCTTCTTATTCAAGTTCATTTATAATAGGTTGTTATCATTCCCGATTTTGGCATTAATTAAGATTTAATTTATCCTTCCTACTTCTTTAACAAGTTTATTTAACCTCTACTCAATTGAATTGGTTCCTAATACCGCTACAGATTTAATTAGGTTAAGTATTCCAATTTAACGAATTATCCATGCCACCCACGTTACACTTAACCCTTTATTATTCCCATGTCTTACCACATATCTTATCTTGGTTAAGTGTTCATTAATTCATTATACCCGTAATTGTGCAAGACCTCCCATATTAGATTTCCGTTTGCAGTTGTTGGATATGCCCGGTGGTTCCGGGCAGACTTCTACCGCAATCCAAATCTAACCTCGTGTCTTAGCACTAATACACATCTAATTTATGCCTTCGATATCTCACATTAGATTACTGTTTGCGGTTGCTGGATATGCCGGGCGGTACCGGGCAGACTTATACCGCAATTTGAATCTAACCTCGTGTCTTGGGCATATAAGTTCTTATTATAACTTATACCCATAATTCAAATCTTGGATTATAATATATGTCAATTTCCCATAAACTCCAATTCAAGTTTATGCTTATAACCCTATCAATAGATTATGCCTATAATCCCAATTCAACTTAAAATCCCAATTTCATATTCATAATTCCAATTTGATTTGTATTAATAAATCCCACCATAGTTGTATTCATAGTTCCAATTTGATTTGTATTCATAAATCCCACCATAGTTGTTTTCATAATTCAAATTTGATTTATATTCATAAGTCCTAGCATAGTTGTATTCATAATTCCAATTTGATTTGTATTCATATATCCCACCATAGTTGTATTCATAATTCTAATCATAGTTATGCCCATAAACCCATTATAAGTTATGCCCCAAACCTCCTAATCCCATGTTATACCCAAATCAACCATTTCCCTTTTATTCCCAATATCATTTCAATCGCATAAATCCGCAATAGACGTAGGCTCGAAGATAGCCTAGCTATAAAAATTAAAATAAAAAGGGAAGAATGAAAGGAGAAAAACAAGCATAGGCACAAACAACTGTTCATAATAACAAGTTAAATATACGATGATAAAATTGGGCATAGTGAACTCTAGATCTGATCTACAAACTATGGTGAACTGATATGATTCTAGTCCAAATCTTAGATCCAATTACTTATTAGGTATTTTAATCTATAAGTACCACAAACTCACTTTATCGGATTAGCTCTTCAATATGTTTATTATGTGTGTAAATGGGGAATGACGAACAATAGATCTATTATTATACAAAAAATGTATTTTAAATCCACTCACTTGTATGCTTTCCCAATTCAAGATCTGATCCATGGTTTTCTCCCTTTTTGTGCAGCATAGATCTAGGCATCTGAATTTTTTCTTTTATTTTGGAGTAAAGGAATCCTAGATCTATCTTTTTATTTTAAGAAGAGATTTGGAGAGGAAGAGAAGAGATTAGATCTAAGAATTGCTTAGGGAAGAAGAAGAATCTAAATTATTTTAGGTTGGAGCAACATCATGGTGTTGCCATTAGTTTAGATGAGAAAAACAATGAGATTAAGGTCCATTATATAGCTTAGGATTCATGAATTAAGTCATCAAAACTGTCCAGGTTCACAGAAATGAATTCAGCACAAATCTGGTCGAAAGGGTCTACCCCTGTGTCTGCCCCAATAGGGTCAACACCTGTGTCTTCCCCCTTATAGTGGGGTCGACACCTATGTCGACACGCCTATAGGGGGGTCGACACCTATGTTGACACCCCTTAGGGGGCAGGTCGACACCCTTTGAGCGGGATTTTTCCCGCTCACCCGCTTTTGACTGTTTTTGAATATTTTTGAATTCTGGAGATATTTTGTATATATATATACATATACATATATGAGCCTTATATGTATATAAACTTCTAAATCTCATAACTTCTTCATACGTTATCCATTTTACGCAAACTTTGTGTCCATCCGAACCAGAATTTCGAGGCGGACACAATGATGATGTCTGTTTTACTTAATTCTTGATATTTAAATTAAGTATACTTACTTTTATTATCTTTTCTATTACATATATTGTTATTCTATTAATTTAAATTTTACATTACAATTATTTATACATCCATGCTTATGAATAGATTTTATTTTTAATTATACTAAAAAAAGCGAGGAGTTACATCAGCGTAGAGTCGCTTGATATTACAACATGGGGGTACGACCCAAGGCCTTCGATGTTGGGGATCTTACTCTAAAACGAGTTTTCCCGACACCTGTACATATGGGATCCAAGTGGGAAGGGACCTACGTCATCCAACAAAAGCTTGATAATGTAACCTTCAGGCTAGTGACTACTAATGGCAAACTTTTCCAGAGAGCATGGAATGTTGAGCAATTATGACATTATCTTTATTAGGACTTGTGTTTTCTTATTATTTTATTAATTTTAATATTGTAATATGGTGTGTCTTATCACTCATGATAATTTATGAATAAAAGCTCATTTCCTACTCTGTCTCATCAATATAATGATTGTATGTTGTGACTCAACCAACGTCAGGTCAAAAGCTTACTCCCAACCTGCCGGTCCATGTCATAATGAGTCGGCCTCGTTTAGGAACCGAAAGGAAGTATGGGACGAATAAATTCAAGCTTTATTATGATGCTCCAACCATCAGATCACATTTTGTGACACTCCACATCCGTTAATGTCACTCTTTATCAGAATGAATTAAGTTTCATGAAGCATTATAGGTAAACAGAAACAGAAAAATTACAAGACATATATAAAATAACAGCAGAATCAAAACTTTATTAAATAGAAAAGATTCATGGTTCAAACCCAATTACATAGTAAGTCTGGAATATTGAAATCATAAAACTTCTGCCTTGTACAAAAATCATCATCAGAGGTACAATAATACATAAAAAGAGCATAAACCCCAAAATATAGCCATAGTCGAACAGACACGAAATCGAGTAATACATCTAAGCAGCTCCAAGCAGAAGGAAAGAAGAATCCTGATCAAGCTTGATTATTCCCACCCTAAGAACCTGGGGGGAGGGATATAAGAGAGAGAAGAGGAAACAAAATGGGTCAGACATAAAGTCTGGCGAGTCCAGTTACTTTTAGCATATAAATAAGTAAAAGCATCATGACATGAATATAAGCTGGAGAGATATAATAGTGTCATAAGGCAGGTATAACAAGATAAACTGGATAAACAGAACACAACATGAATTGTGCTCCTCTAATACTTTTCTCTACACCAATATTAGTATAACAAGAACAAGATGATCCACACTAGAACTAGACGTTAGACTTAGGTGTACTTCTAGTAATAGGTTTTATCCCAACAGAATAATAGGTAGCCCCATAGGAATAACATGTATTATACCCAACAAGCAAGATTAGATGTACCATAATTACTACCCCTAATCGATCGGCTCCCTACTCCGTAGATACCTATGCTGGCTCCACAGTAGGATGCATAACTTCCTAAAGTAGCAACCCCATTATTTCCAAGTTGCACAACTATATTTACTGATGTCGCAGCGTCTTATTTCACCGAGCAAGCGGACCCATCCATGCACATGACCTCTTATAATCAACTTAGTAAGCGTACCCCGACCCCGATCTAGTTCGGAGTACTCGTTTGATACCTAGATGGGTTACTGACTGAAAGGATCCCACACAATAGATGATACAAGCTTCCTCCTAGGCTTGCATCCCCATTACCAGGATTTTAATAGGTAATGCCTAACGGTTTAACAAGGTTGCATAACCCCCACATGTAAAACAGGTTAAGTTTGTCATATATATATATATATATATATATATATATATATATATATATATATATATATATATATATATATATATATAACCTGCCCCCATATATTTAACAAGATTAACTTAACCCCCTCTTGATTCAAACAAGTTTACTTAACCCTTAGTCAATTTAGCAGGTTCATGTAACCCCCCCATAGATTTAAATAGGTTAAGCACTACAGATTGACAAGTCTTCCATTTATGGTTGTTAATGGACTAGACCTCTTACATTAAGTCTACTACTTGTGGATGCTGGTTATGCCGGGCGGTTCCGAGCATACTTCTACCACAAGTCGGACTTAACCTCATGTCTTAGCATCCTTACTTGTACATGTATGCACTCGACCGCTCACATTAGATTAACCACTTATGGTCGCTGGATTTGCTGGGCGGTCCCCGGTAGATTTCTACCACAAGTATAATATGACCTCGTGTCTAAGTGCGGTTACAGTTTCTAATTACTATAGTTTTTAGGCATATTCGTTCTTAGCCAATTGTTCATGTTTGTTACAAATTGTACCCCAAAATCCCAATACAAGTTATGCCCAAAATTATAAATACAAGTTATGCCCAAAATTCCCAATACAAGTTACAGTACACTTTTTGCCCCAATATTCCCAATACATGTTACAATAAATTTTATGCCACAATATTCCCAATACAAGTTATTCCCCAATTTTTACGTTCCCCATCGTTCCCAATTTCGCGCATTTGCATATTTCAACAGTGTGCCTAGGCCCAAAGGTAACCTGACTATAAAAATAAAAAGGGAAGTAGAAAGAGAAGGAGAAAGGGAAGAGAACAATAATAGGCATAATTATAAAACAAAAATATAATGATAAAATTTATCAAGATAGGCGTAAAATGAAAGAGTTGGGCATATGAGAATTATAGATCTGGTGTACAAGTAATGAGAGATCCGATATTATTCAAATTATTAATAGGCATAGGCTTAGATCCAATTCATAAACATGTCAAGATAACTTTTAAATGTTTATATCTAAAAATAACATAAACTCACTGTGATTGGATATAAAGAACAGAGAACTAATCGTAGATGACGTAGCATAGATCTTTGAATTCGTATAACTTGTTGTTGAAGAAGAATAGGCTATTTTACTCTGAGTTAGGGGCAACACCTTGTTGTCGCCATTGATTTAGATGAATAAAACAATGGGATTAAGGTCCTTTATATAGCCATCAACCAGCAAACAAGGATACACAGCAAGTCCAGATTTGTCCCGAGGGGGGGGGGGGGGGCGAGGGTGGTCGACATGAGTGTCGACACCCCTGTGTTGGGGTCGACCCATGGGTCGACACCCTTTGGGGTAGGGTCGACCCCTAATGGGCCGATTTCCCCCCAATTTTCCTAGCCTCTAATTTTGATTTTATGGAATAGTTTTATTTATATATAAATGGCTTATATGTGTATAAACTTCAAACCTTAATATCTTCTTCATACGATGTCCGTTTTACGCAAACTCGGAGTCTTTCTTAAGCAAAATTCCGAGATGAATGCAATGGCTCAGTCCATTTTACTTACTTCTCAATATTTAATTAAATATTCCTTATGTTTTCATTTTAATGTCTTTTAAAATTTTGAGATGTTGCATTCTCCCCTACTTAAAGGACTTCTTCCCCGAAATCTCTAATTTAAGATGAATGTGTATCCTAACATCCATCATCCATCTACTCATTCATCAATCACAAGCATCTATTATCCTTAAAATATTTTTAATGCTTATATGAACATATGCAAAGGTATATGTATATGTCCTTACGCTAATGCGAAATATCAGGCGGTCTACTAATTTTGTTGACCTCCTTAATGCAATGTTTATTAGTGCCATGAATCCAACATGTATGCAAATAATCCTACTATAGCATGTAAGATCTATACGTGTGCACAATCATCCATCTAAATGCAGTGTCCATATGATGATTCACTCATTTTCATCCATAAAAGAAGAAAATTGCACACACATCCATATGCAGTATGAGAGTGATTGAGTCGATCTAGTGCCTAATGTGTGTATATGCATCCACAAGCAACCACTAGCAAACACTTGCATCCACTTGCATGCATCAAACATAAAATGTCTCAAACATATGTTTACATCCATGGGATCTATACCTAAATGTTGAAGATTCGACTGATAGGATAAACGATAGAAACAAGTACGAATAAAAACTTTGGAAAAGGAAAATAAGAACATACCCTTGAAAAGAAAAGGGTACGAAGCACAAATCTTGTCTTCAGCCTCCCAAGCTGCATCCTCATGGTCATATCCCCATTGAACGTTCATCAACTTGACTTCTCGGTTGCGTAGCTTCCTAACCTCTGATCCAAGGATACGGATAGGAACTCATCTAACTGTCGCTTCTCGTTCCACCTCTACCTCCTCAAGCATACTCGGCTTAACTACTTCTGCAGTGTCATGCAAACACTTTCATAAATGAGAAATGTGGAAAACATCATGAACACTAGATAGTATCTCTGGCAGCTTTACTCTATAGGCCATTTGGACAAACCTTTCTGTTATGGAAAATGGCCCTACAAATCTCGGTGCTAATTTCCCTACGGATCCAAAACAAACCACATTCCTCAAAGGTGAGACTATGATGAAAACCATGTCTCCGACCTCAAATTTAATATTGGTCCTTCTCTTATCCGCGTAGGACTTCTGCCTGTCCTAGGCTGTATTCATGCGCCTTCTAATAAGATCGATCTTTTCTGAAGTTTTTCTAATCATCTCAGGTCTAAGTAGAAGCCTTTCTGTAGATTCCCACCAATAAGTCGATGATCTACAAGGTCGTCCATACAATGCCTCGAAGGGTGCCATGCCAATACTAGCCCGATAACTATTGTTGTAAGCAAACTCTACCAAAGGAAGATGCTCTTCCCAAGTCCCTCCGAAGTCTAGGATACACAACCTTAAATGATCTTCTAAAACTCTATTCACCCTTTCAGTCTGCCCATCAGTCTGAGGGTGATAAGTGGTACTCAAACGCAACCGTGTACCTAATGCCTCTTGCAAGCTCCTCCAAAACTCACTGATGAAAATAGGGTCACGATCACTTATGATACTGGAAGGTATACCATGCAGACGAGCTATCTCACGAAGATAAACCACTGCCAACCATGCTGTCGTCCTCTTACTCTTAATAGGAATGAAATGAGCGTTCTTAGTAAGCCTGTCCATTATAACCCAAATACCGGTGTTGCCTTTTCTCGATCTAGGCAAACCATCAATGTAATCCATCGTGACACTCTTCCAATTCCACTGTGGGACCTCCAAAGGATGAAGTAAACCACTGGGCTTCCTTTGCTCAGCTTTGACTTGCTGGCAAATCAAACATTGAGAAACAAACTTCGCTACATTCTTCTTCATCCCAGCCCAAAAGTAAACCCTCTTCATATCCCTATACATCTTATCACCACAGGGATGAATAGTCATCCTGGAATGATGGGCTTCCTCAAGAACTGTCTTCATAAAACTCCCAACCCGTGGAACGTAAAGCCTTCCATCTCGTCACAACCATCCTCTATCATCTGTGGAATACCTACTGAGGTGACTGGAGTCTCCCCTTTACTGAGCTTGTCCAAAATATCCGCTATCTGTGGGTCCTCTCGCTGCGAAGTTCCTACCTGATCCATCAGAGTAGGTCGCACTTCTGATGATGCCAATGGACCAGTGTAAACTCGGTAGAGGGCCTAAAATCAAAAGTCGGTATATACTCCAAGCTCTGCCTCTCTACAAATAGAGGACTCAAGGTTATCCTCTGCTTACTCAGTGCATCTGCAACCACATTACCCTTGCCAGGGGTATAAGCAATCTCAAAGTCATAAGATGCTAGGAACTCCATCCATCTTTGTTTCCTCAAATTGAGATCCTTCTGTGAGAAGTAATACTTAAGAGATTTATGATCGGTGTACAACTCAAATTTGTCTCCAAACAGATAATGGCGCCAAGTCTTAAGTGCAAATACTATGGCATCCAATTCCAAGTCATGGGTAGCGTAGTTCTTTTCATGAACTCTTAACTATCTACCTCCATAACATACTACCCTTCCCTCTTGCATCAGAACCGCACCAATACCTGTACCTCATGCATCATTGTATACTGTGAACACCTTGTTCCCATCAGGCAAAGTCAAGACTGGGTTGTTGTCAGAGCCCTCTTCAATCGCTGGAAATCATCCTCACAGTCAATATCCCAAGGAAATGTCAGATTCTTCTTCGCCAGTCTGGTGAGTGGGGCCGACATCTTTGCGAAGTCCTTAATGAACTTCCTATAATAGCCCGTTAAGCCAAGAATGCTCCTCACCTCCGTTGCATTCTTTGGAATTTTCCTATCTTGAATTGCAACTATCTTTGCGAGATCTACTGTTATCCCTTCTTTAGAGACCACATGCCCTAGAAATCTCACTTCCTTTCTCCAAAAATGACATTGGGAGAATTTCGCTTTCTACTGGTGCGCACAGAGAGTTTTCAAAACCTTCCTTAAATGTAGAGCATGTTCTTCCTCATTCTTCAACAAAATCAAGATGTCATCAATAAAGACCACAATGAACTTATTTAGGAACTCCTGAAACACCCTACTCATCAGATCAACAAAACTGGCCAGTGCATTCGTCAACCCAAAAGGCATGACGAGCCACTTGAAGAAACTGTCTGGATTTCTAAAAGCAGTCTTTTCTATACCGTCCTTGGCCACCCTCAGCCGAAGAAATCCCGTGGCCAAGTCTAACTGGGAGAAAACAGATGCACTAACAAGCTGGTCAAATATATCATATATCCTCGAAAGTGGGTGCCTATTTTTCTTAGTGAGCTTATTCAACTCTCTATAATCTACACATAAGCGAAGCAAACCATCAGCCTTAGTGGTGAATACTACTGGAGTACCCTATTCAGATATGCTTCGCCTAATAAACCCTTTCTCAAGTAGCTCCCCTACTTGCTGAGCTCCCTCCTTTCTCTTGGAGCCATATGGCGTATAAGCAATGCAACTGGCTTTGCATTGTCTACCAAGTATATACGGAAATCAATCTTGCGCCTCAGAGGTAAGCCCCGAACCTCCACAAAAACATTAGGATACTCACAAACAACTGGTACAGATTGTAGATCATCAATAGATGAATCAAGCGATTCAAGGAAACTGAGCATGACATACACTTTAGGGTCACAAGAAATATCGGGGTCCTCCCATGCTAAGTCAAAAGTCTGTCAAAAGTCTAACGACCCTCCTCTCACAATCCAGAATGGCACCATACATGACTAGCCAATCTATCCTTAGAATCAAACCATAACCCACAAAACCAAATACATATGCATCGCAGTCAAACTCGATGCCTAACACAAATATTATCAAACTCCGACAAATCATAGACAAATGAGCCGTAGCCCCAACGGGGCTTGAGACAATAGTAGGATCTAAAACCATACTAGTACTAAGGTGTAGAGACTTAACCACAGAATCAGATATAAAAGAGTGCGAAGCACCAGAATCAAAATGAGCTCTAAGAAGATGATTGGAAAGAGAAATCAAACCTTCAACAGAAAATTTCTTATCTCTATCTATTACACAAGCCAAGAGAGCATGCACCTATCCTCTAGAAGATCCTACCCCTTGGCCTTGTCCTTGCTTCTTCGGGCACTCCCTTGAACAGTGTCCGACCTCTCCACAATGGAAACAAGCATTCTTCTTTCTTTTGCAGTCTTTGACCAAACGACCCTCGCGCCCGCAATTATGACATTTCCTCTTATCTCTAGCTTTGTCGTTCTTTCGGCCCTTCTTTTGATGTTGTTCTTTCTTGGGCCACACTTTCTTGTTCTGTGTTTCATTAGTCTTAGCCTCTTTCTTTCCAACTTTATATTCTTCATGCATTAATGCCATATCAACGAGTTTCTCAAAAGTTGCCCTTATCGGAATATGAGACATAGCCAACCATTGAAGGGGTTCATTCAATATTCTAGCAAACCTCAAAGCTTTCTTGTGCAGGGTGTTTACTAACTCCAAACTAAACCTCGCCAATTGATTAAACTTATTAACATACCCTCTCACAGACATGCCTCCTTGCTTAAGTGCCAAAAACCTTTCCAAATGCATACTTTGCTCGGCTTGAGAAAGAAACTCCATCTTGAGTCTCTATCGAAAATCATCCCAAGTCTCAACTGGATGTCCCACATACGTCACTTCCCACCAAAACAAGGCCCCACCTTTCAACTGCCAAATGACCAACTAAATCTTCCTACGATCATCAACTTCAAAAATCCCAAACAAATCCTCCATCTCTTTAAGCCAATACCTTACCTCTATGAAAGTCTCAGTTCCTCGAAATGGCTTCCCGCCCATAACATAGAAATCTTTGCATTTCTTAGAGAAATTATTAGCATGCGGAGGAGGAGGAAACGACTGCAGATAAGGGAAGGGAGTCTGCTTGGCCCTCGGCAGGTGCTGTAGCCTCCAGATAACTATGAAACCAGGCCAGTATCTGTATGCCCTCTGGAATATTAGGTTCCCCGGACATGCTGAAAAGAAAAGGAAAAAAGATTCAAAAAGGGAATCTAAAGATATTAATATGACTTTAGGGAATGTGTTTTCCAAAACAAACTTTTCTTTTGAAAATTCATTTTTCTAAAGCCTTTTTGAAAACAATTTTCAAAATCATTTATCTGATCTGGTACCCTTCAACTCTGACACCGAATGTGACACCACACAACCGTTAATGTCACTCTTTATCAGAATGCATTAAGTTTTGTAAAGCTTTATAGGTAAACAGAAACAAAAAAATTACCAGACAGATATAAATAACAACAAAATTAAAACTTTATTAACTAGAAAAGCTTCGTGGTTCAAACCCATTTACGTATTAAATCTGGAATACTGAAATCACAGAACTTCTGCCTTGTACCAAAATCATCATCAGAGGTACAATAATACATAAAAAGAGCATAATCCCCAAAATATAGCTATAGTCGAACTTACACAAAATCGAGCAATATATCTAAGCAGCTCCAAGCAGAAGGAAAGAAGAATCCTGATCAAGCTTGAGTATTCCCACCTGAGAACCTAGGGGTGGGGCAACCGGAAAAGGGAATAGAGGAAACATAATGGGCCAGAAATAAAGTCTGGCAAGTCCAGTTAGTTTTTGCGTATAAATAAGTGTAACAACCCGGATTTTTACAACATGCTAAGACAAGAATAAAGGCAGAATTTAATTATTAAATCTGAATCAAGGGAAACGGGCTATGCCATTGCGTTCGTCTCGGAAAAATACACGAAATAGAGTCTGAGTTTTCGAAAATCGGAGTCCGTATGACCAAGTTATGGCCCGTCAAAGTTTTCAGAAAATTTCAAGTTCAAAAACAGTTCAAATTTGAATTCAGATTTCAAATTCAGCCAAGCAGAAGAGGCGGGAAAAGTTCCCGCCACCCCCAAGTCGACTGGGGAGTCGACTTGGGAGTCGACACACCCCAGGTGGGGTCGACTGCCCAGTCGACACCCCTGTCGACTTGGGTGGTCGACCAGTTTGGCCTGGGTGCACCTGACTTGTTCCTCAAGACATGGTTGGAGGCTTGTGACGGATTTTAAAGGCTCAGATCTATCCTAGGGTTAATCTAAGGGCCTAAACTACTCCTAATCTCTATAAGAAGACCCCTAAGCCTACCCTAAACCCTCACAAATCACTCATGCCACGAAGTGCCGCCAAAATCTATCTTGATCATGGCCTCCATCTCCAACTCCAAGAGCTCATGCATTCAAATCGGATCCGAATCAAAGGTGCTAGCTTGCTACATCAAATCAAGGGAGTGAATCAATGTTGCTATGCAAGTTTCATGACAATTCTTCAACAAAGGAGTCACCTTTCTTGGTCAAGATGATTCATGATCTTTCCCTAAGTCTCGCTATGTAAGTTCTAGCTACTTCTAGATCTAAACGGTAGTTTTAATGATGGCATGGAATAAAGCGAGATTAAACTAAGTATGCTAGCCTATATGAACCTTGTCATGCCCCTTTTGCTTGAACCTATGACTTTTGGCTGTGCTTAGTGACTAAATCATGCTATTCATGTTATGATTAACCTAGTTTATCTTGCAAGTTTGAATCTTTATCTATGGAATGTTAGCATGAACCCTTGGGAACCATTTGACTTGTGAAACATTGGCAAAGATTTGACTTTGGGCTTATGCATGTAAATGAACCCAAACCCCTTATGTTATCATGCATGTTTGTGGCCAAATTCCCTTATGATAATATGCATGTTTGTGGCCAAATTCCTTTATGATACTATGCATGTTTGTGGCCAAATTCCCTTATGATAATATGCATGTTTGTGGCCAAACTCCCTTATGATACTATGCATGTTTGTGGCCAAAATCCCCTTATGATACCATGCATGTTGGTGACCAATCCCTTTTTGACATCGTGCATGTTTTGAGGCAAATATGTAGGATAGTATCCTTACTATGTTGACTCGCTTTTACTTGAGTTGGAAACACGATTTGGGGTAGATTAGACGTGCATGATTATGACATGATAATTTGACATGGGATTTCATGAAAATATGACACTCATGATACACCTAAATGGGGACATGACATGTGGGGTAAACATGGGACTTGAAACTAGACACGTATGGGTTGTAAGTGTAATATGACACTAGACCAAACATGAAAGTGGCCAACTTGAGGTTGGGTTGAGTTTGTAGCATAAATCTACCCGGACCCGCCCAGCTTAACTAGTGGCTACAAACAATAGGACCCAATGTGAGTAGTTGGTCATATAGCACTTAAAACCCGAGGTTAGACTAGGTTGTGGTGTAAATCTACCCGGACCCGCCCGGCTTAACTAGTAACCACAACAAAGTCTAATGTGAGAGGTTGGGGTGCATTAATCTAATTAATGCCACACGAAAAGGTTAAGTAATTTTGACTAATGACACTTAACCGGTATGACACGAATGGGTAGGTTAAGTGGAACCGGACTTGATTTCTTAATGACACTTAACCGATATGACACGAATGGGTAGGTTAAGTGGAACCGGACTTGATTTCTTAATGACACTTAACCATATAAGAAAATTAGGGGATGGGGTTAAGTAATTTACACTTAACTAATCTGACTTGGTAATTAGATGGGGTTAAGTAACTTAGACTTAACTAATCTAAACACGGTAATTAGATGGGGTTAAGTAACCTACACTTAACTAATCTAAACACGGTAATTCGATGGGGTTAAGTTAAACACTCAACCAATATAAACTTGGTAATTCAATTAGGTTAAGTAACCAATACTTAACCAACTTGACATGATAATTTAATGGGGTTAAGTAACTTATACTTAATCAATTATACATGATGATTTGATGAGGTTAGGCAACCATACTTAACCAATCTAATATGAGAACTTGATAGGGTTAAGTCACAAGACCGTTTAAATATACTTAACCATTCTAATATGATTAGTGGATGGGGTTAAGTTAACCTATACTTAACCAATCCAACTCGATAATCCGATGAGGTTAAGATAATCTATGCTTAACCAATCCAACACGATAATATGATAGGGTTAAGATAAACAAATACTTAACCAATTTGACTTGATGATTGAACAGGGTTAAGTCATAAGCTTCTTGGTATACTTAACCAACTTGTAGGGCTAGGTCTTGGACTTGAATACTTAGCCAAATCTTGACATGATTCGTAGGCAGGTTAAGTCATGAACTTAAAGGACAATACTTAACCCATTAGACAAAACCCTAGTTTAGGGGACTAGGTGGAATACCGGGATTAACAAGGATAACGGGAAAGGAGACTAAGTGGTAAACCTTAGTTTGGGAAACTAATAATAATTCTTAGTCAATAGATTTGGACCAGTTCACAGATAGATGAGTAACCCGATACGGTAGGTCATCGCTTAAACACACAAGGAGGAGCAAATTATCTGACTTAGATAAAGGCTCCAACGAAATGGGTGACGAAGCGGTAGCTTCGGGGGACGTGAGGGTAATCTTGGTATCCCTCTGTGAGGTGGCAGATGGTCCATGAAACCTGGCCTCAATGAGGTTAAGGTCTGCGGTAGAAGAGCCAAGAGTATGCCTTGGTTGCTATGCGAGCGACCTAAAGACTGGGATGGATTAACGTGGAGTCAACGATACTTGTTTTTGCCCTGGATAGCACGTTGCCGACTACCTACCATCTTTAGTCAATCGTGTACGAATGGAAGGCAGAGAACTCCCAACAGACCATGTTCTTGCTATCGAGTCTTGGGTGAGGTTGGCCCATAGGAAAGTGGGGCTATAGTGGGGCCGGGATGTAGTTCTCATACATGATTTTTCTTGGATTGCCTTTCATTAGTTGAGGGAGGGGTCACGTAGGACCATAGCGACGGATACAAAAACAGACCTTGATATCTGCATCAGCAGACGACTTAAACCTCCCGACCGAGTTCCGTATTTCTCGATTTGCCCTGGCACGGAACTCGGATGGCACATTGAGATACATGTGCGTCTAGACATGGAAAACGATTCACGATATATACGTGGGATAAAGGGCGTGGTTGACGGGTGGCATAATCCCTAGTGGCCCTAGGTGGCTTGAACCCAAACCGAGACACAGAAACGTTCATTAGGTAGCATAATCCCTAGTGGTCCTAGGTGGCATAAATCCTAAGTGAACACGCGATAGTTCATGGTAAGAAAACATAACCAGATCAAGGGTAGCAGTCCAAAACAACTTCAAGGATAAAATGGTACTACGTTGAGGTAGTATAGATTTACATGGGAAAGCCCGTACGGCCTACGGCAAAGGACTGAACTTATACATGGAAAGAAACATACGAGTTGGGAAAACCTACATATGCTATATATTAGGTTGACATGGACCATTACATGACATTGGGCAAGGGACATTCATAGTTAACACATGACGCGGGTTGGGATACTAGTACGAGAGGTGCAGAGCAAATATACATGATAAATACCTTGGGATGTTATACATGATAGATACCGTGGGATGTTATACATGATAGATACCTTGGAATAGTATACTTGATAGAAACCTGACGATGTGACACCTTGATTTATCTTTACACCGTAGTTTATCATGATACCTTAGTTTATCTGGCTACAGTAGTTCGTCCGGTTATCTTGGTTTAGCTTATCTATCTTGTCGTCATCCTTATGTTTACTTTCAGTTTATGCATGTCATGTTACCTTTACCTGTTTTTATACTGGAAGTAGATAGGACTTACCAGTCTTTATGACTGACCCCGTTTTCTTTCGCCTCTTTGTCTTCCGTTTACCCCCCAGGTTTTCAGGGAGGAAATGATGTTGTTTAGTTCGGACTTCTTATGCTAGAAGGTCATCATGTATAGCTTGGTCTTCTCTTGGCTATGGCTGCTTCACCGCTTTATTTTGGGGAATAATTTATGAAAAGATTTTATGCTTCTTTACTATTGCAAGACAGGTTTTGATGTATTCTGATGTAAAAGGCTATAGACCTTATTTTATAAGGTAATGAAATTTGTTTTACTTCCGCTGTTTTATATATGTTCTGTCTTGTAATATTTCTGTGCATGTTTACCTCGATAATGCTTCACCAAACCTAGTGCATTCCCTTTGTGAGTGACCCTAGCGGAGGTGGGGTGTTACATTTGGTATCAGAGCAGAAGGTTACCAGACTTGGCAAAAGTTTTTAAAACCTTTTGAAAACCATTTGAGAAACCGTTTACAAAGAAGCATTTTTCAAGATAAGTTTTTAAAGGCTATTCCCCAAAAGCCATTAGCACTATCCTTTGTTTCCTCGATCGAATCTCTTTTCCTTTCTTTTCTCCATCTGTAGTCACAGTAGTTTTAACTGCGACTAATCCTTGTCTAGCTATGTATGTGTTTTCCGATGCGATGGAGGAAATTCTCGATAGACCTGTTACCGAAGTTATAAGAAGGGAAAATAAGAGCAAGGATAAAGGAAACGGGCTTAAGGATAAGCAACTTGTTGGTATGGATTAGTCCACGAAGGAAGATAAGGACAAGATCAGCGAGAGGGCAATTATATGCTCTCATTTCTAGTGTACCTAAGGGGAATGGTACCGTTTCTGTTAAAGGCTTAGCCTTTCTTTTCTATCGGTCCCGTCTAGACTTTGTTTTGATCATCGCATCATTTAAGTCTGCCTCGATAGTTAAGTCTCTGCACCTTAGTACTAGCATGGCAGAAGATCCCACTTTTGTCCCAAAATATGGTTGGAAGATCGGTCCATTTATTCAAGACTTGTTGGGCTATGGATGGATTCTAGGGGTAAAGTGGTTATCCAGTAAGGGATACCATTCTCGGTTTTGAAAAGAGGGTAGTCAGACTCTTGGCTTGCTTTGGTAATACCCTCGAAGCCTCGTGTAACCTTTTCGGCTTTGTCATGGTTAGTTACCTAGAATCACTTGATGTATTTATCGGAAATCTCTGATCCGATCAAGTAACGTTCGCCAATAAGGCGGATGGTTCATTCCGCTTAAGCATGGGTTATAGGAATCACCCTTGTAGGTACGCTTGGTAACATGGATTGACATCGGTAAACGAGATCCAGAATTCACTAGTGAATTTTGGAGAGCTTTCATGAGTACGCAGATATGTTTGGGCCGAGCATACTAGGGAAAGAATAAGTGAAAGTGAAACGAGAGGCGACAGTGAAATGAGTTCCGACTCATACCTTGGAAATAGGAATCAAGGAGCTACGAAATCATGAAGTCAAAGGCGGTCAAGGCACAATGGAATTAAGCTCAAGGAAATGCGACTTAGACGCGTGCATCATGTCTCTTTTTAAGAGTATATCGTTGATCCCTGGTTCTCCTGTAGGGCTTGCTTGCATGCTATCGCATGGTGGATATCCTCTCGGTCCTGTTTCTGTTGCAAACCCCGTAAGGAGTTTGTCTTGTTTATCTCCTCGATCTTATCTTGGGAACCTTAGGTAGAACTCTATGGATGTAAACATGTATTTGAAATATGTTATGATTGACATGGTTGCAAATGGTTGCAAGTGGTTGCTCGTGGATGCGCGAATACACATTAGATATTAGATCGACTCAGTCACATTTCATGTTGCATATGCACGAGTATTTATACTTGTTTATGGATGAAATTGAATATGTTATCATGTGGATGTTGCATGTGGATGAATGGTTGTGCACACATGTAGTGTTTATATGACTAGGACTATTTGCATACATGTTGGACTCATGGCACTAAACATATTTTGCATTAGAAAGATCATTCAGGCCTGATCATTAGCATTAGCTAAGGAGCATACACACACATGTTCTGCATATGTTCATATGGCATTAGAAATCATCTAAGGACAATGGTTGCCTGTGGATGATGTTTTGAGTAGATGGATGATGGATGGTAGGATACGTTCTTCCTAACTTGGAGATTTCAGGGACGAAATCCTTTAAGTTGGGGAGAATGTAACAACCCGGATTTTTACAACATGCAAAGACAAGAATCAAGGCAGAATTTAATTATAAAATCTGAATCAAGGGAAACGGGCTATGCCATTGTGTTCGTCTCGGAAAAAATACGCGAAATAGAGTCCGAGTTTTTGAAAATCGTAGTTCGTATGACCAAGTTATGGCCCGTCAAAGTTTTCAGAAAATTTCAAGTTCAAAAACAGTTCAAATTTGAATTTAGATTTCAAATTCAGCCAAGCAGAAGAGGTGGGAAAAATTAACGCCACCCCCAAGTCGACTGGGATTCGACTTGGGAGTCGACACACCCCAGGTGGTGTCGACTGCCCAGTCGACACCCCTATCGACTTGGGTGGTCGGCCAGTTTGGCCTGGGTGCACCTGACTTGTTCCTCAAGACATGGTTGGAGGCTTGTGACGGATTTTAAAGGCTCAGATCTATCCTAGGGTTAATCTAAGGGTCTAAACTACTCCTAATCTCTATAAAAAGACCCCTAAGCCTACCCTAAACCCTCACAAATCAGTCATGCCACGAAGTGCCGCCAAAATCTATCTTGATCATGGCCTCCATCTCCAACTCCAAGAGCTCATGCATTCAAATCGGATCTGAATCAAAGGTGCTAGCTTGCTACATCAAATCAAGGGAGTGAATCAACGTTGCTATGCAAGTTTCATGACGATTCTTCAACAAAGGAGCCACCTTTCTTGGTCAAGATGATTCATGATCTTTCCCTAAGCCTCGCTATGTAAGTTCTAGCTACTTCTAGATCTAAACGGTTGTTTTAACGATGGCATGGAATAAAGCGAGATTAAACTAAGTATGCTAGCCTATATGAACCTTGTCATGCCCCTTTTGCTTGAACCTATGACTTTTGGCTATGCTTAGTGACTAAATCATGCTATTCATGTTATGATTAACCTAGTTTATCTTGCAAGTTTGAATCTTTATCTATGGAATGTTAGCATGAACCTTTGGGAACCATTTGACTTGTGAAACATTGGCAAAGATTTGACTTGGGGCTTATGCGTGTAAATGAACCCAAACCCCTTATGTTATCATGCATGTTTGTGGCCAAATTCCCTTATGATAATATGCATGTTTGTGGCCAAATTCCCTTATGATACTATGCATGGTTGTGGCCAAATTCCCTTATGATAATATGCATGTTTGTGGCCAAACTCCCTTATGATACTATGCGTGTTTGTGGCCAAAATTCCCTTATAATACCATGCATGTTGGTGGCCAATCCCTTTTTGACATCGTGCATGTTTTGAGGCAAATATGTAGCATAGTATCCTTACTATGTTGACTCGCTTTTACTTGAGTTGGAAACACGATTTGGGGTAGGTTAGACGTGCGTGATTATGACATGATAATTTGACATGGGATTTCATGAAAATATGACACTCATGATACACCTAAATGGGGACATGACATGTGGGGGTAAACATGGGACTTGAAACTAGACACGTATGGGTTGTAAGTGCAATATGACACTAGATCAAACATGAAAGCGGCCAACTCGAGGTTGGTTTGAGTTTGTAGCATAAATCCACCCGGACCCGCCCAGCTTAACTAGTGGCTACAAACAATAGGACCCAATGTGAGTAGTTGGTCATATAGCACTTAAAACCCGAGGTTAGACTAGGTTGTGGTGTAAATCTACCCGGACCCGCCCGACTTAACTAGTAACCACAACAAAGTCTAATGTGAGAGGTTGGGGTGCATTAATCTAATTAATGCCACATGAAAAGGTTAAGTAATTTTGTCTAATGACACTTAACCGATATGACACGAATGGGTAGGTTAAGTGGAACCGGACTTGATTTCTTAATGACGCTTAACCGATATGACACGAATGGGTAGGTTAAGTGGAACCGGACTTGATTTCTTAATGACACTTAACCATATAAGACAATTAGGGGATGGGGTTAAGTAATTTACACTTAACTAATCCGACTTGGTAATTAGATGGGGTTAAGTAACTTAGACTTAACTAATCTAAACACGGTAATTAGATGGGGTTAAGTAACCTACACTTAACTAATCTAAACACGGTAATTCGATGGGGTTAAGTTAAACACTCAACCAATCTAAACTTGGTAATTCAATGAGGTTAAGTAACCAATACTTAACCAACTTGACATGATAATTTAATGGGGTTAAGTAACTTATACTTAATCAATTATACATGATGATTTGATGAGGTTAAGCAACCATACTTAACCAATCTAATATGAGAACTTGATAGGGTTAAGTCACAAGACCGTTTAAATATACTTAACCATTCTAATACGATTAGTGGATGGGGTTAAGTTAACATATACTTAACCAATCCGACTCGATAATCCGATGAGGTTAAGATAATCTATGCTTAACCAATCCAACACGATAATCTGATAGGGTTAAGATAAACAAATACTTAACCAATTTGACTTGATGATTGAATAGGGTTAAGTCATGAGCTTCTTGGTTTACTTAACCAACTTGTAGGGCTAGGTCTTGCTCTTGAATACTTAGCCAAATCTTGACATGATTCGTAGGCAGGTTAAGTCATGAAATTAAAGGACAATACTTAACCTATTAGACAAAACCCTAGTTTAGGGGACTAGGTGGAATACCGGTATTAACAAGGATAACGGGAAAGGAGACTAAGTGGTAAACCTTAGTTTGGGAAACTAAGTAATAATTCTTAGTCAACAGATTTGGACCAGTTCACAGATAGACGAGTAACCCGATACGGTAGGTCATCGCTTAAACACATGAGGAGGAGCAAATTATCTGACTTAGATAAAGGCTCCAACGAACTGGGTGACGAAGCGGTAGCTTCGGGGGACATGAGGGTACTCTTGGTATCCCTCTGTGAGGTGGCAGATGGTCCATGAAACCTGGCCTCACAGAGGTTAAGGTCTGCGGTAGAAGAGCCAAGAGTATGCCTTGGTTGCTATGCGAGCGACCTAAAGACTGGGATGGATTAGCGTGGAGTCAACGATACTTGTTTTTGCCCTGGATAGCACGTCGCCGACTACCTACCTTCTTTAGTCAATCGTGTACGAACGGAAAGGCAGAGAACTCCCAACAGACCATGTTCTTGCTATCGAGTCATGGGTGAGGTTGGCCCATAGGAAAGTAGGGCTATAGTGGGGCCGGGATGTAGTTCTCATACATGATTTTTCTTGGATTGCCTTTCAGTAGTTGAGGAAGGGGTCACGTGGGACCATAGCCACGGATACAAAAATAGACCTTGATATCTGCATCAGCAGACGACTTAAAGCTCCCAACCGAGTTCCGTATTTCTCGATTTGCCCTGGCATGGAACTCGGATGGCACATTGAGATACATGTGCGTCTAGACATGGAAAACGATTCACGATATATACGTGGGATAAAGGGCGTGGTTGACGGGTGGCATAATCCCTAGTGGCCCTAGGTGGCTTGAACCCAAACCGAGACACAGAAACGTTCATTAGGTAGCATAATCCCTAGTGGTCCTAGGTGGCAAAAATCCTAAGTGAACACGCGATAGTTCATGGTAAGAAAACATAACCAGATCAAGGGTAGCAGTCCAAAACAACTTCAAGGATAAAATGGTACTACGTTGAGGTAGTATAGATTTACATGGGAAAGCCCGTACGGCCTACGGCAAAGGACTGAACTTATACATGGAAAGAAACATATGAGTTGGGAAAACCTACATATGCTATATATTAGGTTGACATGGACCATTACATGACATTGGGCAAGGGACATTCATAGTTAACACATGACGCGGGTTGGGATACTAGTATGAGAGGTGCAGAGCAAATATACATGATAAATACCTTGGGATGTTATACATGATAGATACCGTGGGATGTTATACATGATAGATACCTTGGGATGGTATACTTGATAGAAACCTGACGATGTGATACCTTAATTTATCTTGACACCGTAGTTTATCATGATACCTTAGTTTATCTGGCTACAATAGTTCGTCCGGTTATCTTGGTTTAGCTTATCTATCTTGTCGTCATCCTTATGTTTACTTTCAGTTTATGCATGTCATGTTACCTTTACCTATTTTTATACTGGAAGTAGATAGGACTTACCAGTCTTTATGACTGACCCCGTTTTCTTTCGCCTCTTTGTTTTCCGTCCCCCCCCCCCCAGGTTTTCAGGGAGGAAATGATGTTGTTTAGTTCAGACGTCTTATGCTAGAAGGTCATCATGTATAGCTTGGTCTTCTCTTGGCTATGGCTGCTTCACCGCTTTATTTTGGGGAATAATTTATGAAAAGGTTTTATGCTTCTTTACTATTGCAAGACAGGTTTTGATGTATTCTGATGTAAAAGGCTTTAGACCTTATTTTATAAGGTAATGAAATTTGTTTTACTTCCGCTGTTTTATATATGTTCTGTCTTGTAATATTTCTGTGCATGTTTACCTCGATATTGCTTCACCAAACCTAGTGCATTCCCTTTGTGAGTGACCCTAGCAGAGGTGGGGTGTTACATTTGGTATCAGAGCAGAAGGTTACCAGACAGGGCAAAAGTTTTTAAAACCTTTTGAAAACCATTTGAGAAACCGTTTACAAAGAAGCATTTTTCAAGAAAAGTTTTTAAAGGCTATTCCCCAAAAGCCATTAGCACTATCCTTTGTTTCCTTGATCGAATCTCTTTTCCTTTCTTTTATCCATCTGTAGTCACCGTAGTGTTAACTGCCACTAATCCTTGTCTAGCTATGTATGTGTTTTCCCGTGCGATGGAGGAAGTTCTCGAGAGACCTATTACCGAAGTTATAAGAAGGAATAATAAGAGCAAGGATAAAGGAAACGGGCTTAAGGATAAGCAACTTGTTGGTATGGATTAGTCCACGAAGGAAGATAAGAACAAGATCAGCGAGAGGGCAATTGTATGCTCTCATTTCTAGCGTACCTAAGGGCAATGGTACCATTTCTGTTAAAGGCTTAGCCTTTCTTTTCTATCGTCCCGTCTAGACTTTGTTTTGATCATCGCATCATTTAAGTCTGCCTCGATAGTTAAGTCTCTGCACCTTAGTACTAGCATGGTAGAAGATCCCACTTTTGTCCCAAAATCTGGTTGGAAGATCGGTCCATTTATTCAAGACTTGTTAGGCTATGGATGGATTCTAGGGGTAAAGTGGTTATCCAGTAAGGGATACCATTCTCAGTTTTGAAAAGAGGGTAGTCAGACTCTTGGCTTGCTTTGGTAATACCCTCGAAGCCTCGTGTAACCTTTTCGGCATTGTCATGGTTAGTTACCTAGAATCACATGATGTATTTATCGGAAATCTCTGATCCGATCAAGTAACGTTCGCCAATAAGGCGGATGGTTCATTCCGCTTAAGCATGGGTTATAGGAATCACCCTAATAGGTACGCTTGGTAACATGGATTGACATCGGTAAACGAGATCCAGAATTCACTAGTGAATTTTGGAGAGCTTGCATGAGTACGCAGATATGTTTGGGCCGAGCATACTAGGGAAAAAATAAGTGAAAGTGAAACGAGAGGCGACAGTGAAATGAGTTCCGACTCATACCTTGGAAATAGGAATCAAGGAGCTACGAAATCATGAAGTCAAAGGCGGTCAAGGCACAATGGAATTAAGCTCAAGGAAATGCGGCTTAGATGCGCGCATCATGTCTCTTTTTAAGAGTATATCGTTGATCCCTGGTTCTCCTGTATGGCTTGCTTGCATGCTATCGCTTGGTGGATATCCTCTCGGTCCTGTTTCTGTTGCAAACCCCGTAAGGAGTTTGTCTTGTTTATCTCCTCGATCTTATCTTGGGAACCTTAGGTAGAACTCTATGGATGTAAACATGTATTTGAAACATGTTATGATTGACATGGTTGCAAGTGGTTGCTCGTGGATGCGCGAATACACATTAGATACTAGATCTACTCAGTCACATTTCATGTTGCATATGCACGAGTATTTATACTTGTTTATGGATGAAATTGAATATGTTATCATGTGGATGTTGCATGTGGATGAATGGTTGTGCACACATGTAGTGTTTATATGACTAGGACTATTTGCATACATGTTGGACTCATGGCACTAAACATATTTTGCATTAGAAAGATCATTCAGGCCTGATCATTAGCATTAGCTAAGGAGCATACACACACACGTTCTGCATATGTTCATATGGCATTAGAAATCATCTAAGGACAATGGTTGCCTGTGGATGATGTTTTGAGTAGATGGATGATGGATGGTAGGATACGTTCTTCCTAACTTGGAGATTTGGGCGACGAAATCCTTTAAGTTGGGGAGAATGTAACAACCCGGATTTTTACAACATGCTTAGACAAGAATCAAGGAAGAATTTAATTATAAAATCTGAATCAAGGGAAACGGGCTATGCCATTGCGTTCGTCTCGGAAAAAATACGCGAAATAGAGTCCGAGTTTTCGAAAATCAGAGTCCGTATGACCAAGTTATGGCCCGTCAAAGTTTTCAGAAAATTTCAAGTTCAAAAATAGTTCAAATTTGAATTCAGATTTCAAATTCAGCCAAGCAGAAGAGGAGGGAAAAAGTCCCGCCACCCCGAAGTTGACTGGGGAGTCGACACACCCCAGGTGGTGTCGACTTCCCAGTCGACACCCCTGTCGACTTGGGTGGTCGGCCAGTTTGGCCAGGGTGCACCTGACTTGTTCCTCAAGACATGGTTGGAGGCTTGTGACGGATTTTAAAGGTTCAGATCTATCCTAGGGTTAATCTAAGGGCCTAAACTACTCCTAATCTCTATAAAAAGAACCCTAAGCCTACCCTAAACACTCACAAATCACTCATGCCACGAAGTGCCGCCAAAATCTATCTTGATCATGGCCTCCATCTCCAACTCCAAGAGCTCATGCATTCAAATCGGATCCGAATCAAAGGTGCTAGCTTGCTACATCAAATCAAGGGAGTGAATCAACGTTGCTATGCGAGTTTCATGACGATTCTTCAACAAAGGAGCCACCTTTCTTGGTTAAGACGATTCATGATCTTTCCCTAAGCCTCGCTATGTAAGTTCTAGCTACTTCTAGATCTAAACGGTAGTTTTAATGATGGCATGGAATAAAGCGTGGTTAAACTAAGTATGCTAGCCTATATGAACCTTGTCATGCCCCTTTTGCTTGAACCTATGACTTTTGGCTATGCTTAGTGACTAAATCATGCTATTCATGTTATGATTAACCTAGTTTATCTTGCAAGTTTGAATCTTTATCTATGGAATGTTAGCATGAACCTTTGGGAACCATTTGACTTGTGAAACATTGGAAAAGATTTGACTTTGGGGCTTATGCATGTAAATGAACCCAAACCCCTTATGTTATCATGCATGTTTGTGGCCAAATTCCCTTATGATAATATGCATGTTTGTGGCCAAATTCCCTTATGATACTATGCATGTTTGTGGCCAAATTCCCTTATGATAATATGCATGTTTGTGGCCAAACTCCCCTTATGGTACCATGCATGTTTGGGGCCAAAATCCCCTTATGGTACCATGCATGTTGGTGGCCAATCCCTTTTTGACATCGTGCATGTTTTGAGGCAAATATGTAGCATAGTATCCTTACTATGTTGACTCGCTTTTACTTGAGTTGGAAACACGATTTAGGGTAGGTTAGACGTGCGTGATTATGACATGATAATTTGACATGGGATTTCATGAAAATATGACACTCATGATACACCTAAATGGGGACATGACATGTGGGGTAAACATGGGACTTGAAACTAGACACGTATGGGTTGTAAGTGTAATATGACACTAGACCAAACATGAAAGTGGCCAACTCGAGGTTGGGTTGAGTTTGTAGCATAAATCTACCCGGACCCGCCCAGCTTAACTAGTGGCTACAAACAATAGGACCCAATGTGAGTAGTTGGTCATATAGCACTTAAAACCCGAGGTTAGACTAGGTTGTGGTGTAAATCTACCCGGACCCGCCCGACTTAACTAGTAACCACAACAAAGTCTAATGTGAGAGGTTGGGGTGCATTAATTTAATTAATGCCACATGAAAAGGATAAGTAATTTTGACTAATGACACTTAACCGATATGACACTAATGGGTAGATTAAGTGTAACCGGACTTGATTTCTTAATGACACTTAACCGATATGACACGAATGGGTAGGTTAAGTGGAACCAGACTTGATTTCTTAATGACACTTAACCATATAAGACAATTAGGGGATGGGGTTAAGTAATTTACACTTAACTAATCCGACTTGGTAATTAGATGGGGTTAAGTAATTTAGACTTAACTAATCTAAACACGGTAATTAGATGGGGTTAAGTAACCTACATTTAACTAATCTAAACACGGTAATTCGATGGGGTTAAGTTAAACACTCAACCAATCTAAACTTGGTAATTCAATGAGGTTAAGTAACCAATACTTAACCAACTTGACATGATAATTCAATGGGGTTAAGTAACTTATACTTAATCAATTATACATGAAGATTTGATGAGGTTAAGCAACCATTCTTAACCAATCTAATATGATAACTTGATAGGGTTAAGTCACAAGACCGTTTAAATATACTTAACCATTCTAATACGATTAGTGGATGGGGTTAAGTTAACCTATACTTAACCAATCCGACTCGATAATCCGATGAGGTTAAGATAATCTATGATTAACCAATCCAACACGATAATCTGATGGGGTTAAGATAAACAAATACTTAACCAATTTGACTTGATGATTGAATAGGGTTAAGTCATGAGCTTCTTCGTATACCTAACCAACTTGTAGGACTAGGTCTTGGACTTGAATACTTAGCCAAATCTTGACATGATTCGTAGGCAGGTTAAGTCATGAACTTAAAGGACAATACTTAACCCATTAGACAAAACCCTAGTTTAGGGGACTAGGTGGAAAACCGGGATTAACAAGGATAACGGGAAAGGAGACTAAGTGGTAAACCTTAGTTTGGGAAACTAAGTAATAATTATTAGTCAAGAGATTTGGACCAGTTCACAATTAGACGAGTAACCCGATACGGTAGGTCATCGCTTAAACACACCAGGAGGAGCAAATTATCTGACTTAGATAAAGGCTCCAACGAACTGGGTGACGAAGCGGTAGCATCGGGGGATGTGAGGGTACTCTTGGTATCCCTCTGTGAGGTGGCAAATGGTCCATTAAACCTGGCCTCATAGAGGTTAAGGTCTGTGGTAGAAGAGCCAAGAGTATGCCTTGGTTGCTATGCGAGCGACCTAAAGACTGGGATGGATTAGCGTGGAGTCGACGATACTTGTTTTTGCCCTGGATAGCACGTCGCCGACTACCTACCATCTTTAGTCAATCGTGTACGAATGAAAGGCAGAGAACTCCCAACAGACCATGTTCTTGCTATCGAGTCATGGGTGAGGTTGGCCCATAGGAAAGTGGGGCTATAGTGGGGCCGGGATGTAGTTCTCATACATGATTTTTCTAGGATTGCCTTTCATTAGTTGAGGGAGGGGTCATGTGGGACCATAGCGACGGATACAAAAAACAGACCTTGATATCTGCATCAGCAGACGACTTAAAGCTCCCGACCGAGTTCCGTATTTCTCGATTTGCCCTGGCATGGAACTCGGATGGCACATTGAGATACATGTGCGTCTAGACATGGAAAACGATTCACGATATATACGTGGGATAAAGGGCGTGGTTGACGGGTGGCATAATCCCTAGTGGCCCTAGGTGGCTTGAACTCAAACCGAGACACAGAAACGTTCATTAGGTAGCATAATCCCTAGTGGTCCTAGGTGGCATAAATCCTAAGTGAACACGCGATAGTTCATGGTAAGAAAACATAACCAGATCAAGGGTAGCAGTCCAAAACAATTTCAAGGATAAAATGGTACTACGTTGAGGTAGTATAGATTTACATGGGAAAGCCCGTACGGCCTACGGCAAAGGACTGAACTTATACATGGAAAGAAACATACGAGTTGGGAAAACCTACATATGCTATATATTAGGTTGACATGGACCATTATATGACATTGGGCAAGGGACATTCATAATTAACACATGACGCGGGTTGGGATACTAGTACGAGAGGTGCAGAGCAAATATACATGATAAATACCTTGGGATGTTACACATGATAGATACCGTGGGATGTTATACATGATAGATACCTTGGGATAGTATACTTGATAGAAACCCGACGATGTGATACCTTGATTTATCTTGACACCGTAGTTTATCATGATACCTTAGTTTATCTGGCTACAGTAATTCGTCCGGTTATCTTGGTTTAGCTTATCTATCTTATCGTCATCCTTATGTTTACTTTCAGTTTATGCATGTCATGTTACCTTTACCTGTTTTTATACTGGAAGTAGATAGGACTTACCAGTCTTTATGACTGACCCCGTTTTCTTTCGCCTCTTTGTCTTCCGTTTCCCCCCTAGGTTTTCAGGGAGGAAATGATGTTGTTTAGTTCGGACCTCTTATGCTAGAAGGTCATCATGTATAGCTTGGTCTTCTCTTGGCTATGGCTGCTTCACCGCTTTATTTTGGGGAATAATTTATGAAAAGGTTTTATGCTTCTTTACTATTGCAAGACAGGTTTTGATGTATTCTGATGTAAAAGGCTTTAGACCTTATTTTATAAGGTAATGAAATTTGTTTTACTTCCGCTGTTTTATATATGTTCTGTCTTGTAATATTTCTGTGTATGTTTACCTCGATAATGCTTCACCAAACCTAGTGCATTCCCTTTGTGAGTGACCCTAGCGGAGGTGGGGTGTTACAATAAGTAAAAGAATCATGATAGGCATATAAGTTGGAGAGAGATAACAATGTCATAAGGCAGGTATAACAAGGTAAACAGGATAAACATAATAGAACATGCATTACACTTCTCTAATACTTTTGTCTACACCAATACTAGTATAACAAGAAAAAGATGATCCCAACTAGAACTAGATGATAGACTTAGGTGTACTTTT
The DNA here is from genome assembly GCA_030737875.1 of Allium sativum. NCBI lineage: Eukaryota > Viridiplantae > Streptophyta > Magnoliopsida > Asparagales > Amaryllidaceae > Allium > Allium sativum. Next base: position 897,216,884 of record CM060910.1, on the reverse strand, counting down.
AGTAATATGTTTTACCCCAACAAGAATAAACGATAGCCCCATAGGAATAACATGTATTACACCCAACAAGAACAACAAGCTCCCCTACAAGAAAGACTAGATGCACCCTAATTACTACCCCAATCAATCGGCTCCCTACTTCGTAGATACCCGTGCTGGCCCCACAATAGGATGTATCACTTCCTAAAGTGGCAACCCCGTTATTTCCAAGATGCACAGCTATATCTACGAATGTCACAACATCTTATTTTCCCTGGCAAACGGACCCATGCATGCACATGACCCCGATGGAATGCGCCATCAATGCCCTTCACCCAAGTGACCTCTTATGATCAACTCAGTAAGCATGCCCTGACCCCGACCTAGTTAGGAGTACTCGTTTGATGCCAAGATGGGTTACTGACTGAAACATATCCCACATAACATATGATATAAGTTTCCTTCCTAGGCATGCGTCCACACTACTAGGATATTAACAAGTTATGCCTGACGGTTTAACAAGGTTGCATAACCCCCACATGTAAAACAGGTTAAGTTTGTCGGGTATATATATATATATATATATATATATATATATATATATACATATAACCCGCCCCCATAAATTTAACAAGATTAACTTAACCCCCTTGATTCAAACAAGTTTGGTTAACCCTTAATCAATTTAACAGGTTCAGGTAACCCTCCCATAGATTTAAACTAGTTAAGCACTGCAGATTAACAAGTCATCCGTTTATGGTTATTAATGGACTAGACCTCTCACATTAAGTCTACTACTTGTGGATGCTGATTTTGCCGGGTGGTTCCGGGCAGATTTCTACTACAAGTTGGACTTAACCTTGTGCCTTAGCACCGTTACTTGTACAATTATGCACTTGACCACTCACAATAGATTAACCACTTGTGGTCGCTGTATTTGCCAGGCGGTTCCGAGAAGACTTCTACCACAAGTGTAATCTAACCTTGTGTTTAAGTGCAGTTACAGTTTCTAATTACTGTAGTTTTTAGGCATATACATTCTTAGACAATTTTCATGTTTTTACAAGTTTTACCCCAAAATCCCAATACAAGTTATGCCCAAATTCCCAATACAAGTTATGCCCAAAATTCCCAATACAAGTTACAATACACTTTATGCCTCAATATTCCCAATACAAGTTATAATACACTTTATGCCCCAATATTCCCCGTACAAGTTATGCCCCAATTTATACATTCCCCGTCGTTCCCAATTTCGCACGTTTGCGTATTTCAGCAGTATGTCTAGACTCGAAGGTAGCCTGGCTATAAAAATAAAAATGGAAGGAGAAAGGGAAGAGAACAAGAATAGGCATAATTACTAAACATGCATATGATGATAAAATTTATCAAGATAGGCATAAATTGATAGAATTGGGCATATGAGAATTATAGATCTGGTGTATAAGTAATAGTAGATATGATATGATTCAAATTATTAATAGGCATAGACTTAGATCCAATTCATAAACATGTCAAGATAACTTTTAAATTTTTATGTAACGAACCGGGATTTTCCACCCAGAAAATCGACATATAACTCATGACAAGTATTAAAGCATTGAACATACCAGATCATTAATGAAAAGAAGTTAGAGGGTGAGAAATAGATAAGATAGAAAATTAAAACAGAAGAGGAAGAATAATATAACAACAGAACAGACCAAATACAAATCTCAAAGCGGAACGAATAAAATATATTATATAACATAACTTTGGAATAAAACTAGTATCTGTATACAATACTATTATCAGAGTACAACACTTACAATACAGCGGAAATAACAATAGCTATATGATCCTGAAGCCTCCTGCTCCAGCTCTCCAAGTATATCTGTTAAATCTCGACTACTTGACTGCCTGTACAAAATTGGGCACCCAAGAGTTTAGGGAAAACAAAACAAAATTAACTCTTGGTCAGTCATGTGACTGGTGTGAGTTAACTTCAACCATTTGTTTAACTTTTAAATTCCTTTTAAAAGAAAGAAAAATAATAAGACCAATCCACACATAAACACGCTTGGTTTTTACCTTACGATAACCCAAAACATTCTTTTTAAAAATCCACATTCTTCTAGTATTATAATATTGTCTAAATCAAATAAATAAAAATCCAGTGGAATGCTTTCATCTCACGTTCCACATATATATATAATATATGATCAAAAATTGCAGGCGCTTATTGGGTAATGGATTCTAACTGGCAAGGTATGGGACCGCCTTCCGACAGTGTATCCCCATAGAGGAATACAAGGGGTTCAACAAGAACATCTTGTAACCTAGCCTAAACATGACCGGTCACTCATTTCGCTTGAGTGTACCGAATGTGTTATCACCAACGGTTGGGATCAGTAACCGTTTCCCGAAAGGGACAACATCGAAATAGTTTAATGAAGTAAATGGAATTTCTCTAGATCAGGTGACAATACACCATAATTTGGAGCTACCCACTTAGCCACGCAATCTACCCGATTTTTACCATTTGCTGGTTGTGAGGCTTGAGGCCATAACGAATTGATCACACCATTTATTTACTTCGAATGTCACATCGTCATACCCGCCAAATTAGAAATTGACTTCTCCAAAAATACCATGGGTATATAGCTAGGAGAAACGAATTCCTCCGCCACCAACGTAAATACGTTTGAAGAGATCAATTTATGCGATCTATTAAATATACTCTGTCAGACATTCGTCCATACAGCTTGTCCTGGGACTGGACAACCCGAAGAAACTATTTTGTAAACCCAACTAAGGTAATTTCTACCTAGGATTTGACAGAACATCCCATGCATAAACTCCATCTTCAATTATCTTCATCATATTTGATTCGCAACGCTAACTCCCATACGGAATGGTTTTCATATTATAAATCTGATCCCGGTCTCTCCGTATTGAGGACGGAAATTGGTCCAAACTTTGATAGTCGGTTATTTAACTATCAAAGGAAAACATCCACGCACACACAATGATCTTATTTCCAAATGGAAATTTAATCGATCAATCAACATTTTTCCTCTTTAATTAATTTATCATTAATTTATTCATTTCCCCATTTTCCGTTTCCATATATTCATCAATCCTTATTTTCTAATTTCAGAAAATATATGTTATTAATCTTTGGAAAACATTTTCCATTTTTGATTCACACATCATTATCTTTCCACATCTATTAGTCTCTAACTGTAAACTAGTAAGAGAACGACTACATAAGTATAAACCCCAAAGGCCAAAACCAACATCAGATCAATGCCTAAATAGCTGTTTAATATAACTAATCTCCAGTCAGTTTCTAATTTCCTTAACTACATTTTAAATTCCTATTCCAAAAACCCAATTTCCTTGATATCTATTTTATTTGAAAAAAAATTACTTCAATCCCTTATTCACATCGAATGTGAATAATATTTCTTTTATATAATCAATTCAGTTTGATTTCGTATTTGAAAATAATCTCCCATTTCCAAATTCTATTTAACCTCTATCATAGAATTATTTATACAAAATCCACTTTTAATTTTCAATCACCTATGATCTCCATTATAATTCCTTTTATAAATGTTAAGTTTATATTCTCTAAAAATATCAGTGTTAAAACCGATTTCTACTTCTCTATATAAATTCTGATTTATATATTTCATTTATCAAATGATAAATATTTTTCTTAATTTATAAACATTATTTATAATTTATCTTCTCAATTTATCTGTTAAAACGATTCTATTTAAAATCTACTTTAAACCCATATCTTATAATTCTTCTATATCTTGCCATTTCCTTTTTAAAATTCTATTCATTTTCCAAATATTTCCTTTTTATAAAATCTATTGATTTCCTAAATATTTCTTTTTAATAAAATCCATCGATTTTGCATAAATATTTTATTTCAATATATACTTTGAAAATTCCCTTTATACATTCCAATAATACTTATGGTATTTAAAATACCAAATAAAAAGGCCAATATCATCAACACAAATCATAATCCATCACAGATTATATATCACATCATATATCACAATATATGAAAAAAAACAATATTATAAATATTGAGGAACCCAGTTGAACCCCTCCATCCTATTTCCCAGCATCCACAGATGTTAAACAATATAATTAACATCAATTTCATTTCAATATGAAATATTCTGATAAATAGAATCAATATTTGATTAATGATATACATATATATAGTTATCTATATCCTCAACCAATTAATTAACAGTTCATCCAAACAGTCAACACACAACAATCAACCAATATTTGTCAATTCTAAAAATGCATTATAAAAATATAAACTGGGCAGAGTTAGTGAGTTCTACTCACTTTGGTGGTTCATCGATAAATAATTATAACCGTCGATTGATTCAGATCAGGCAATTTATTTCGCTATAAATTATAACGAGCTCTAACTCACTCCGAATCAGTTCCATTGTGTAGTTGTCATCCATACAATCCCAACGGATCCAAGTTTGTGAAATTCTATTAATGTACGTACTAGATATTAAAATTAGAAGTTTGGACATATAATTAATTTGAACTAACTTAAATTTATTTAGTTTACATATATGGGCCTCATCATTTCTTATCAGTCCACTAACCTTTACAACCCACGCCCGCCTCATTTTTTTCCTCCTTCATACGTCTTCTCAACATACAAAAGTTTTCCAGAATTTTAAACACATGGCCATTCGATCCGTTCATCCCATTTCTATACTTCTTTAAATCCAACCAAATTATCGAAAATTATTGCCATAACCTCCTTTCCATCTGCATACTAATATTTCCACACTCGATTGTCAATTTCGAACCCAACCACAGACTCCGCTACAGTAAACACCAGAAAGATCAAACCATTTTTTTGAATACTCTGTAAAATCGCATAGAGGTGCTATCTTCTCTCAGCACCTCCATTGTCTACCTGCTGCAACCAACCCACTGCTCCTTGTTGCTTCTTTAAATTAACCATGTCGCTAGGTATAAGTCACTACAGCTCTGTTACCGTCATTTTCAAATCGCCAGTCCACTGCAAATCGTGTCACTCGGCTAAACAGTACCACCGCGTCACTTCAGAACCTTGCCTGGCCACAGTATAGTGCACCTTCCACCTTGGAAGCTATGTTCCTCTCCCTTTATGACCACCTAATACGAGTTAGTGAACAAAAAGTATATCGAGCTCAACGAAAGTGGTATAGATATGAAGAAGGACAGTCAGCGATTTCAAAGACATAGGATTTGGGATTTATAAATTTTGTTCTGAATTTAAATGAATTACCGAAGATGAATTTTCTTACTGGGATGAACAAAATGTGGCGGCTCATTTTTTTTGACTATGGAATGATGGATTTAGGGTTAATATAACACCACGTATTTTCTGAGAATATTAAATTAACAAATTAAAGAATACTTAATTTTAAAAGTGAGAATTAAGGGAAACGGCTTATGCCATTGCGTTCTTCTCGGAGTTCTTCTTGAGATAGAGTCCGAATTTGCGTGAATCAGACTCCATATGAAGAAGTTATGGAGTTCAAAAGATTTCATGTTTAAATAGAAAATTATATAATTAAATAATTTAATAAACAAAACAGTTCAAATTTTGAAAATCACATAAATCAGTTGGGCGGGAAAAATCCCGCCCATAGGGGTTGACTCCCCCCAAGGGGGTCGACATAGGTGTCGACCCCCCAAGAGGGGTGTCGACTGGGGTGTCAACCCCCTTAAAGGGGTCGACCCCCTCGCCTGGATCCAAATAGTGACGATTTTCTGACTTGTTGCAGAGTCACTAGGGCATAGGTGGCAATTTCTGGATAACTCTATCTAGTCTGAACAGTTCTGATTGCTCCTAGGTTGATCTAACGGCTCACATAAGTCTAAACCTCTGTAAAAGCAACCCAAACCCTCAACCCTAAATAACACAATTTCATTACAAGGAGCCACCGTGATGTCCATAGTCAACCTAGCATAGCCACCTTTCTTCTCCAACTAGGAAGCAAACTAGAAAGCAAGTTAGAAGCTACGAGTCAAATCTAATTTAGAGAATCGATAGTCTACGTCAAGGGATTGCTTTTCAGTTTCAGAAATCAGATCCCAGAATTCAAGACCATTCTATAATAAGTAAGTTCATGTTAGTTTCATAAGTAGAATTCAATCGTGATTCTGACATTGTAATAAATCTGAATTTGAGATTATGTCTATTTCTATCTGTCTTTCTATATCCATTGGATCTATCTCATTGATAATATTATGTCCATTCTTTGTCTCTACTTTCCTTCTTCCCTTTTTGTTTTTATAGCCAGGCTACTATGAGCCCGAGCCAAATCTCATAAGAGATGAACGTACATTGGAAATGAAATTTAGGCATAATATATGATTTGGACATGACCAGCGCTAAGAATTGGGCATAATATATGATTTGAACATGACCAGCGCTAAGATTTGAGCATAGTATATGATGTGGACATGACCAGCGCTAAAATTGAGAAAAGTATTAAATTATGTATAATTGGGCATAACTGATTTGTAACTGATTTGAGGACATAACATACGTTGTATTTTAAAACAAAAAGTGTATCGAACATATGACTTGAGATTTGAGACATAAAGTATATTGGACATATGACTTGGGATTTGGGGCATAAATTTAACTGTAAACATGTAAGGCATAATGCATCTTGTAGTTTAAGACCTAAAAATTAGGGCATATTATATATAATAGTTTATGATTTGGAAGAAGGAGATTATGCATGAAAACCTATAGTAAGATAAGGATAACTGTTAAATGGGAACACGCCTAAATTGGGATTTTGGGTAAATTGGCATGCACTGTAATTAAAGGCTATAATTTGGCATAGTTTATACTATGAATCATGATTGGGGGTTCTTGGAGAATATTTTGTACGGTGCAAAATGACTAAACCTTAGGGCATGTGTTGTATTGTGGATTATGACCATGATTTTGGGCATGTAAGTTTATAGGCTTAATTTATTAGGCAAGATATGTTAATAGATCTTTAAGTGAGGTTTAAATTGTTGAACTGACTAATACGCAGAAATCTATTGAAGGTGAATTTGTGGGGCATAACTTGAAATTAGCTCTGTTGAGGTATAACTTGAGAATTGGAACATGACTAGTTTTGTGAATTTGGGATAATTAGCATATAAAATCTAGACTTAGACATGTATGGTAAATATGCTAAAAGATAAACATGCCTAACCCGAGGTTAGATTGAGTTGCAGTGTAAAACAGCCCGGAACTGCCCAACACATCCAGTAACTGCAAAAACACCTATCTAATGTGAGAGGTTAGTGCATCATGCCCAAGAAAAACCTGAGGTTAGATTGAGTTGTAGTGTAAAACTGCCCGGAACCGCCTGGCACATCCAATAACCGCAACAACATAGATCTAATGTGAGAGGTTGGTGCATTAATAAATCAATTAATGCTAATGAACAAGATATGATAAGAACGGTAGGGTTAAGTTAACTAAGGCAACAATAACATGTTAATTAGACAAGAAGGTGGGGTTAAGTAAATTTATAACACTTAACCGTTATAACATGTTAATTAGAAAGGTGAGAAGGGCTAAGTTAATAAGAAACACTTAACCAATATGACATGATGAATGGGTAGGGTTAAGTTAAAACAAGAGAGCAACACTTAACCAATATAACAGGATGTGTGGAAAAGTTAATTTAACACAAGAAGGCAACACTTAACCAATGTAACATGAAAAGTGGGCGGGTTAAGTTAACTTGAATTGATTGATGACACTTAACCAATACAACATGATGAATGCATGGGGTTAATTTAATAAGATACACTTAACCAGTGTAACCTGATGAACGAATGGGGTTAAGTTAATGGGAAATACTTAACCAATTATAACATGATGAATGAACGGGGTTAAGTTAATAGGAAACACTTAACTAATCCAATATGATGAGTGAGAGTGGTTAATAAGAAACACTTAACCAACATGACATGATGAGTGAGTGGGTTAAGTTGACATGGATGGACAACACTTAACCAATATGACATAATGTGTGGAAGGGTTAAGTACATATCGGGTTGGTGGGTAATATTAGTAAATATAGGCCCACAAACTTAACCATTAAGTAAACATGTTTGAATCAGTAGGAGGGTTAAGTACATATCGGGTTGGTGGGTAATATTAGTAAATATAGGCCCACTAACTTAACCAGTAAGAAACCCTAGTAATGGGGACCCATTTCAGCAGTAACCCACATGGATGTATCAAGGTACCCTGAAAGTAGGTAGGGTGGGGCACGATTACTAGGCTGATTATAAGCGGTCAAAATAGCGGCAGGGGGTGCGTCAGTGTAGGTTCCGAAGGATTACGGGCGTGCACGTACTTCGGAGTGGGAAAAAGCAGGCACTGGGTACCAGTAGTTATACACTGTGCATCTTGATTCGTGTCCGGTTGCTATCACAAGGATTGATACACCTTATGGTGGGACCAACACAGGGTATCTACACGCAAAGGAGGCCCGATTGACACAGACACATGGAACATTAATACAAGTAAGGAGCCGATCGATAGGGTAGTAAGGGTACATCAAACATCTTCATGGCAATTAGGCCGATTGAGGTAAGATCCTCAGACTAGATGTACACCTGAAGGCTACCATAATTGTGGGGATTGAGATCACGTTGTAATGTTATCATTTTACACAGATTACTAGTTGGGACACTAGTTAGGCAGTGCCGAGATATAAAAATTAGAATAGAAAGGTAGTAGCGAAGCAGAAATCAGAGTAGAAGCGCATTCAGTTTATCTTGCCTTCTCATATCTATGTTAATTGTATATTATCCTTGTTATCACGGTATTGTCTTATATTCAGTTTATTCATGTCATGATGCTTTTACCTATTTTCATGCTGAAAGTCACTGGACTTACCATACTTATGTCTGACCTAGTTTTTTTTGCCTCTTTTCTTCTGTTTCCCCCCAAGTTCACAGGGAGGAAATGTTACCACTTAGCTCAGTTTTCTTTCCAAGCATGAAGATATCCGATGTATTGCTTTGGACTCTCTCTTCCACTGCTATGGATGGTTCATGCTTTATTGGGGTATATCGTTGTTATTTTTATGCTTCTTTTATACTTGGAAGTTTTTGAATCAAGACAGAAGTTCTATGTATTACTTTTAAGTATGATTGAGACAATTATTGTAAAAGCTTGACCGAACCACATTGTTTATAAAATGACTGTATTTTCCCCTGCTTTATTTGTCTGTCTTGTAATTTATCTACATCTTTTACCTAAAACGCTCCACCAAAGTTAAGGCATTCCCTTTGCGACTTACCTTAACAGAGGTGGGGTGTTTCAATTAAGGAATGTTAAGTGGGTATATATAGGATAGTTTTAGCTTCTAAGGCAAGTTTCAAACATTATTTGATTAATTTATATTTTAGTGTTGTCTATATTCGTTGTTAAAAATCCTTATGATCACATACTATATCCAATTTTGATTGAAATGGACATGGAGATACAGGTTGACAGTACGGACCCAACGAAACTTGTTTCATCGAATTCTGAGTCCGTTTGCTCACACCGCTCATTTTAAAGTCAAATTATTGACTGTTTTTCCCATTAAAATCCCATATGACCACATACTGACTCTAAAAATCATGAAAATTGAAATCTAACAATAATTTAATATTCCGGATCCAACAAAATTAATTTCAATCAAAAAGGAGGTCGTTTGTAAAAATGGCTCTTTTTAAGGCCCTAAATAAACCGTTTAAATATTAATATATTTAAAAATAATTTAATTTAATATTAATAAATTAATATTATTATATATATATATATATATTCACATAGAATATCATCTAGCTCCAAAATATACATATATGGATATATAACTCGATATTCCAAAACCTGAGTTAAATCACTATCCAATTTATATAAAAATCTTTTTATAATATAAACTAATCGTTATAAATAATAATCGAATTCCATGGTGACTATTTTAAAATTTGATTTGGACATAACTCACAATCTATATGACAAAATCTCGATTTTTCTCTTCCATTATTAATATGTAGTTTACCATATTCGAATGTTTCTTGTTTCACAAAAATATGACTTAAAATGGATTCTATATATTCATTTAAAGTATGAATCAACAAATTACAAACTACCGCGCCATTTCAAGCTCGTTTTAAATTATATTATAATTTATATGCTCAATCGTCGTTTATTAAATATATTATAATTCAATTCTAAACTGAATTAAATCTTATAAATGATCCAATTCACAAAATATTGTGAATTCCACTATTTCCGACTATTTCGGAAATAAATATATTATTTAATTATTATTATTAATTTAATATTCAAAAATATTTAGTTAAACAACCATTTAAATCTCTAAATCACTATTTAAATAACTAAATAAATTAATTATTATACCATAAAAATACGGGACGTTACAGTTTATATCTAAAAATAATATAAACTCATTGTGATTGGATCTAAAGAACAGAGAATTAATCGTAGATGACGTAGCACATATCTATGAATTTGTATAACTTGTTGTTGAAGAAGAATAGGCTATTTTACTCTGAGTTGGGCATCACCTCATTGTCGCCATTGATTTAGATAAATAAAACAATGGGATTAAGGTCCTTTATATAGTCATTAGCCAGTGAGCCAAGACACACAGTAGGTCCAGATTCGTCCGGGGGGGGGGGGGGAGGGGGGAGGGGGTTGACATGGGGGTCGATGCGGGTGTCGACAGCCCTGTGTTGGGGTCGACCTGTGCGTCGACACCCTTAGGGCTAGGGTCGACCCCTAACGGGCCAAATTTCTCCTGATTTTCCCTACTTCAAAATTTTATTTTCTGGAATAGTTTTATTTATATATAAATGGCTTATATGTATGTAAACTTCAAACCTTAATACCTTCTTTATACGATGTCCGTTTTACGCAAACTCGGAGTCTATCTTAAGCAGAATTCCAAGAAAAACGCAATGGCACAGTCTATTTTACTCAATTCTCAATATTTAATTAAGCATTCATTAGTTTATCATTTTAATGTCTTTTAAAATTTCGGGGTGTTACAAATTTTGTAGACCAAAAGTGTGGATGACAACAATGTAAACAATGTGACTGCCTGTTTAAAACAACTCCGATTCTCATGACTTAAGAAGAGTATAAAATTAAAGACGAGTGTGAAAGGTGCACCCCGACAAAAGACTGCTCGATCCTTGGAACTCTAACCCTTATGACTAGAGGGAGATTATAAAAATACTTATGTATACCTAATTGGTCAAATTGACCTTGGAACTGGCATGGAGACTCGATGTCTGAACCGATCCCCGACAGCACTGGGAGCATGAGGATAGATAAGTGATCCTAATATGAGTTTCATTTAAACGATCCTTAGAGTTTGGAATAAAATGGGGATACTAATATTGCTCCCCTAGGACTTCCACAAATACTCGGACACATTAATAATACAAGTATTTGAAAGAAATTAAACATTGTTAAACACAAACACAAGCTTTGCTTACTAAATAACATTGTTTATAGGTACATCAAATGTCGTCCGTAAAATACAACACTTGACGAAGAAAAAAACGTGAGGGCCGCACTCGCAAACAACTCTCAGAGGGCCTGAAACAGACATACATCAAGGGACTTCTAAGTTTGGGTAGGCTTACCACCAGACTTCTCAATTTTCTCCATTTCTCTTTCTCTCTTCTTGACCAACTTCTGCATTTCCCCGGTAGTCAAAGCATGCTTTCGTCTTTTGAGCATGCTACAAAAAGAAACAAATCTACTAGACGTTGTTAGTCGGGGCTGGAAAAGGAGCCATATTGATAGATGAAAGCAAAGTCGGTGGAATATATTAGAGAGGAGGGATGGCGAGGGGTTCGTTGGCTAGTTCAACTTTAAGAGAAGAGATTTTTTTTCCTTATTCCTAGCCTTCATTTCTATAATAGATGGAAGGTCGGACTTCTTGACCTTACACATAAATTCCATGTCATCATCCTCGAACCGAACGTCGCGAGTCTTTATCTTTTTCGAAGCATCAGTAGTTCTCTCACCTTTTCTAAGAATAGTAACGAGGCCCCTCCCTTGCTCTTAAGTCTCTAACCCAGTGACTTCTTTAGGCAATGGAGTACCTATGATAGGAAGAACAAAAGTAATGGTCGAAGGAGCATATAATCAGTGGGATTAAGAAGGGGTAAATTACGTCCGGTTGCAGACTTTATCGATCGTTATGAAGCCTTTACTTTGAAAGCAGGAGTAGCTGGTCTTTTTCTAGAGACAGGAAGAAAAGGATCATCCAAACTATATTCCTCCCCTATTCCAAAGGATTGGTTTGGAGGAGGAGGAACAGAGGACGAACCGGCCACAACTTTTGTTGAAGGACAAAGGAGTGATGGTTTCATATTAGTTGCACTAGTCTCCCCCTCTGGGATCGACATCCCTTTAGCCCTATATCATTCAGCATCTCTTAATTCCTTTAACTTTCTTTTCCTTTCAGCCAGCACCTCATGTTCATCATCATGCAAATATCGGGTGATTAATGCCTCTTCATCCACCCGCTTTCCTTTCGCAACATCTACCTCCTCTCTCACAAACACTTCCCACACATCAGTTAACACCCGCTGATAATTTCCCATCCACAATTATTTCCTGTGACGAAGGATGCGGACGAAAAACCATAGAACGTTGGCACCAAATCTCTTGCTCATTTCTCTTTTCTCAATGACATGCTCGGCTCTAACCGAACGCACATCAATATCATATTGGAGCTAGGCGTTGCCAACATTTTTGATCGTAACGACGACATTGTTCTCGACCTTTTTTATATCAAACTCGGACGAATTGAGACGGGCTTTGAGGTATTATACCCCCGATCCAATCAACCTTTGTCATTCCTTAAGGACTCATTTTCAGTTCTCAAGGATGCATAATCCTAGATCAGCGACTGAAATCAAGCCTCTAAGTTTCTCTAAATTTCTTGGCACTTTTCTTTACAAGCAACCACTTCAGATTCACACTCTTATGTCTTCTCCTTGAGCAACTCAAAATCCCTCATGTTAGCATCCAGCTCTGTAACCCCCCACGTCCATTAATGTCACTCACAAAGGGAATGCATTAACTTCCATGGAGGTTATAAGTGAATATAGAACAGAAAAATTACAACAAGACAGATAATAAGTAGTACTTGGAAATTTAAAACTTCATTTTATTGCAGCGGAAATTAACCATGTTACATCATAAAAACCATAAATCAGAGTCAAGTACAATATCCATCTTGCTAAAACAAAATACATAACCCCATTACATAAATAGCCATTAAAGAAGATAACAAGCTGGACTTTACTTCAACGGTCCATGCTTTCCAAGAGAGATGAAGCAATCCAATCAAACCCCACTAGAGCTGGGCCCAACCTGAGGACTTGGAGGGGGAAAAAGGATAGAAATGGAGGGGGTCAGACATAAAGTCTGGCGAGTATGATAATTCTAACAATACTATTATCAAAATAACTATACTAAGGCATAAGCTGGAAGACAAGTAAATGTCTATGAGCTATTAGGTATGGAAGAGCAGATAAAGATAACGTTTAAGATAACCTTAAAGGCACACCTAATTACTAAGGAACAATTGCTACACTGCACCGCACATTACTACACTGCACCGCACCAGTCACCCTAAAGGCTGATCCCACTTGCTTCACACAAAAACTATAGCCTTGCGTACCCCTAGCTAACTACATATGTGTCGTCTGCCCCTATCTCCACTAGGCGTACCCCACTACCCACTTGCGATCGGCTCCCTACTCGTAGATACTCGTGTTGGCCCCACAGTGGGGTGCATCACTCCCCTAAAGTGGCAACCCGATACAACTTGAGAATGCACGGCTTTTACCTACACGATGCAACAACGTCTTACCTACCAGGTCGGGTCCACACACGCATATGAAACCTGTTGGACTTGCGTTGCCACCGCCCCCCGTTTTGGCCTCTTATAGTCAAACCCAGCATGCGTGTCCCGTCCTCGACTTGAGTCGAGCCCACAAAGATACGTTTGGGATTCTGGTTGAAATGGGCCCCCATAAGCTACCCACCTAAGCTTGTCACCACTAGTATATCCCACTTAACCCTCTTAGTCATGTTCATTTACATGTATGTTTGGTTAAGTCTTACTAATCGTATTTAACATGCCACTAAGGGCACCCACTAGATTCCTCATGCCACCCAAGGCACCTACTTAACCCCTATGTCCCACCTCACATGTTTATCTGGTTAAGTATTTCTTAATTCATTCAGGCCATAACCTCATAAAGACATCTCACATTAGACTGGCATTTATGGCAGCTGGATTTGCCGGGCGGGTCCGGGCAGTCTTACACCATAAAAGAGTCTAACCTCGTGTCTTTACAACTGTTATGCTTTAGTTTAGGCCTAGGACCTCTCACATTGGGCTGACATTTGTGACCACTGGATTTGCTGGGCGGGTCCGGGCAGGTTTACGTCACAAACGAGTCCAACCTCATGTCCTAAGCATTGATTATCACTTATAATCTTTTACCCCAGTTTTAATAATTCCTTATTCAAATTATTAATTAAGTCCACTTTTATTGATGTCCATAATTGACTCAATTATGGTCATCCACTCATGGCATGCAAAATCATATCAATTGCACCCCCAACTTCTTATTATTAAATCCTTAATATTACCCCTACCCCATGTTTATACGTTCGCTTATTCAACACAGAATATACGTTAGACTCGAATAGTCTAACTCATAGCACAAAAATAAATTATCACAACATATAGACAATTAAAATGAATCTAATCATAATAGGGGTGAAACTTGCATAAACTACACATGTTAAGGATCTAAAGGTGTCAACTTATTAAATGTCACAATTTACATGATATGATCATAACCCAAATTTGTGCATATACTTGCATAATGGGGTTTTAGACAACATAATGGTGGTGTGAACTAGCATATAATTTCACATATGTCATAGCATAATTCGAGATGTCATAATTGATGTCATGGCATATGTTCATAACTTTTACTAATCAACCTAAACTTGCATATGTGACTTGTCATATAGATCAACATAGCCCAAATAATATCAACATCATGATTTGATTAACATGAACTAAATAGCATAGATAATAACATTATGAATTTTTAACATGTATGATTCATCACAACTTAGCATAGAAACTCTCAACATACATAACATCATCATAGCATGATTTACAATATATAGGATATCATCACCACATAGCATAGGATTTATAACATACATGATAGTATAAGGTTTACAACAACATATATGACAATTCACATCATCTACTCATAATCCATTCATGACTTAATCTAATTAGTTTAACAATAATCTTGTTAAGATCATCATACTCACAATTTAGATAAGAAAAGAGAGTCTTGATTTGCTTTAGAGTTGAGTAGAATTAGAATTTGATTAGCTTTTCTGCCTTCTTAGTTGGCGGCGGTTGGACTGAGTTCCATGACGGCGGTATGACGGTAGCTATTCTATTTTTCATACGAATTAGGGTGAGAGACTACCTAGGTATTTATAGAGTTTAAGGTTTATTTACACCGTCAGATCAACTCAGAACTAAACTGAACCGTTTAATTTGCCAACTCAGCCTTAAAGACACATCAGCAGCCCATGATTGGGCTCAGTCAAAACCCTAGCCGACTGAGCAGGTCGACACCCAGGTCGACACTATAGTCGACCTGGGGGGGGGGGGGGGAGGTCGACACTAGTGTGGACTCCCCAGTCGACCTGCCTGGGTGGGAATTTTCCCGCCCAGCCCGCTTCTGCACTTTCGGTTTGAATTTTAAATTTCCCGCGAGCTGTTTTGAATTTTCTGAAACTTCTGATGGCCATAACTTCTTCATACGAAGTCTAATTCATGCAAACTCGGACTCTATTTCAACCAGAATTCCGAGATGAACACAATGGCGCAACCCGTTTCCCACAATTCTCACATCTGAGATTAGTTATTCTTTAATTTGTGAATATTAATATTAACAGAATTACGGGGTGTTACATTCTCCCCTCCTTAAAGGATTTTGTCCCCGAAATCTTCAAGTCAAGAAGAATGTATATCCTAACATCCAAACAACCATCTACTCAACCATAAAACACAGGTATCCATTGTCCTTATAGACTTCTAATGCTTTCATGTTTAAATGCACAGTGTGTGTATATGTCCATATCTAATGTAAAATCAGGCGGTCCACTGATTCAGTTGACTTCCTTAATGCAAACCATGATAGTGCCATGTGTCCATTATGTATGCAAAAGTTCCTTAATGCTACATATTATCTCTATATGCATGCACAATCATCATCTGAATGTAGCATCCATATGATAAAACAACATTATACATCCATTTTACTAAATACATCCATTTATATGCAATATGCAGTATGAAGTGACTGAGCCGATCTAGTGCCTAATAGTGTGTGTATATGCGTCCACGAGCAACCACTAGCAAACACTTGCATCCACTTTGCATCCATCACACATAACATGTCTCAAACACATGTTTCATCCATAGGATTATCCTAACTAAAGGTCAAGAATACTAGCGAGAGGATACTCTAAAGGTAAGATAAGTACTAGCTAAGTGATAAAGGAGAAATTAAAGGACATACCCTCGAAAAGAAAAAGGTACAACGAACGCATCTTCTCTTCCGTCTCCCAAGTAGCGTTGCTCTCATCATCTCCCCATTGTAATTTGACTAGTCTGACCTCTCGATTTCTCAGCTTCTTGATCTCTGACCCAAGAACGCGCGTAGGAGCTCGTCGAATCGTCGCATCACGCTCGATCTCCACCTCTCTAAGCAAGCTCAGCTCTACCACTTCTGCGGTCTCGTGCAAGCACTTCCTCAAATGTGACACATGGAATAAGTCGTGTACACCACTAGGTCTCTTGGGCAACTCCATTCTATACGCCATCTGTCCAAACTTCTCCTTAATAGGAAACGGCCCTACAAACCTTGGTGATAATTTCCCAACAGACCCAAACCAAACAACGTTCCGTAATGGAGACACTTTGATAAAGACCATGTCCCCAACATCAAACTCAAGATATGTCCTCCTCTTATCTGCATAAGATTTCTGCCTATCTTGCGCTGCTTTCATCCCCCTTCGAATCAAGTCGATCTTCTCCGAAGTCTCCCTAATAATATCGGGCCCAAGTAAGATCTTATCCGTAGATTCTCACCAACATGTAGGTGAACGACAAGGTCATCCATAAAGAGCTTCGAAAGGTTCCATGCCAATGCTAGACTGAAAGCTGTTGTTATATGCGAACTCCACCAATGGAAGATGCTCTTCCCATGTACCCCCAAAGTCTAGGATACATAGCCTCAAAAGATCCTCTAAAATGCGATTCACCCTCTCGATTTGGCCGTCCGTCTGAGGATGATATGCGGTGCTCAAACATAACTGAGTCCCTACCTCCTCTTGTAAGCTTCTCCAAAATTCGCTAGTGAAAATAGGATCGCGGTCGCTCACTATGCTAGAAGGAACACCATGCAAACGAACTATCTCTCGGACGTATACAGAAGCTAACCATGGAGCAGTCCTCTTACTCTTTATGGGAATAAAATGGGCGCTCTTAGTAAGTCTATCTACTATCACCCAAATCCCTGTATTA
Source organism: Allium sativum (assembly GCA_030737875.1). Classification (NCBI taxonomy): domain Eukaryota; kingdom Viridiplantae; phylum Streptophyta; class Magnoliopsida; order Asparagales; family Amaryllidaceae; genus Allium; species Allium sativum. Next base: position 897,199,170 of record CM060910.1, on the reverse strand, counting down.
CCCTTCCTTGATCGCGGCAATCCATCCACAAAGTCCATCGAGACACTTTCCCACTTCCATAGTGGAACCTCCAATGGGTGAAGCAACCCACCAGGTTTCTTTTGCTCCACTTTTACTTGTTGACACACCAAGCATCTAGCGACATACTCGGCTACGTCCCTCTTCATACCGGCCCAAAAATAAACTCGTCTCATGTCCATGTACATCTTGTCCCCGCCGGGATGAATGGTCATCTTCGAACGATGTGCTTCGTCAAGAATAGTCTTCCTTAGGTTATCGTCTTTTGGTACACAAAGTCTACCGTCCCTACGTAACCAACCCTTATCATCTAGGGTATACCTACGGAGATGGCTTGATGACTCCCCTCCTTTGAGCTTTTCTACTAACTCAACCAACTCTGGGTCTCCTCGCTGTGCCTCGCCAATCCGTCCCAAAAGCGTAGGTCTGACCTCTAAGGATGCTCGCAAACCGGGTACAAAATCAACGAAAGGTTTAAAGTCAAACGTCGAAATGAATTCTAAGCTTCGCCGCTCAACAAATAAAGGACTTAAGGATAACCTTTTTCTAATTAAGGCATCTGCCACCACGTTACCCTTGCCAGGGGTATATGGTATTTCGAAGTCGTAGGACGCTAAGAACTCCAACCACCTTTGCTGCCTTAAGTTCAAGTCCTTCTGAGAGAATAAGTATTTTATCGATTTGTGGTCAGTGAATAATTCGAATTTCTCGCCAAGAAGATAATGACGCCAAGACTTAAGCGCGAAAACAATAGCGGCCATCTCTAGGTCATGTGTAGGGTAATTTTTCTCATGCGCTCTCAACTGCCTTCCACCATAGGCTATTACCCTTCCTCTTGCATTAAGACTGCGCCTAGTCATGTCCCACAAGCGTCAACGGTAATTGGCTTACTCCCGTCTGGCAGCACTAAGACTGGGGCTGAGGTCAAAGCTCTCTTCAAACGTTGGAACGCATCATCACAATATACGTCTCATGTGAAGACTAGGTTCTTCTTCGTCAGGCGAGTCAATGGAGCTGATATCTTTGCGAAGTCTTTGATAAACTTCCTATAGTAGCCAGCCAACCCCAAGAAACTTCTTACTTCGGTAGCATTTTTGGGGACCTACCAATCTTGGATGGCCATCACCTTTGCGGGATCCACAGCTATCCCTTCCTTGGAAACCACGTTCCCTAAGAATCGTACTTCCTTCCTTCAGAAGTAACACTTGGAAAATTTAGCTTTAAAGCTATGCGCTCGTAGGGTCTCCAACACTTCCCTAAGATGTAGGGCATGCTCTTCTTCATCCTTAGAAAAGTTCACGATGTCGTCTATAAAGACTACCACGAATTTGTTAAGGTACTCCCTAAACACCCTACTCATCAAATCAACAAAGTATGCGGGGGCATTTGTCAAACCAAAGGGCATCACTAGCCATTCAGAGAAACCGTCCGGAGTCCTAAAGGCAGTCTTGTCAATGCTATCCTCAGCCACTCTCAACTGATGGAAACCAGTGGCTAAGTCCAACTGTGAAAACACTGAGGTGCCAACTAACTGATCGAAGAGAATGTCAATCCTCGGCAGTGGGTGTCTATTCTTCTTACTAAGCTTATTAAGTTCTCTATAGTCCACACAAAGTCTAAGGGACCCATCCGCCTTCGTGGCAAATACTACTGGAGCACCCCACTCCGATATACTTCGTCTTATGAACCCCTTCTCAAGCAACTCCTTCACTTGCTTATCGAGTTCCCTCCTTTCACGTGGAGCCATGTAGCGTACTAGCAAAGATACTGGTTTTGCATTATCCACAAGATATATTCGAAAATCTATCTCCCGCTTCGGAGGCAAGGCCTTCAACTCCTCAAACACATCCGAGTATTCTCGGACCACTCTAACAGATTGTAGATTTTCCTCAGATGCGTCAAGCGATTCTAAATAACTTAGCATAACGGAATTTATGGGACTACAAAAGATTTCGAGAGCGTTACCAAGGCGAGTCACGAGCCTAACTACTCTCCTTTCACAATCAAGAACGGCCCCATTTCTGGATAACCAATCCATTCCTAAAATTAGCCCATAGCCCGTGAAGCCCAAAACATAAGCATCACATCTAAACTCAACGCTAAGTATAGAAATTTTCGAATCCAAACACATCATGGACAAATAAGCTGAGCCCCCAATTGGATTCGAAACAACTAAGGGATCCTCTACTAAACTGGTGTTTAAGTGCAGTGATTCAACTAATGATGTAGATATAAACGAATGCGATACGCCCAAGTCGAATAAGGTACGGACAGGATGATCAAACAGAAAAACTAAGCTTTCAACAGAAATGGTTCTACCTCGTTCTTGCAGCGGTGGGACCGCGAGAGCCTGAACTTGTCCCCTTGCCTGCCCTGGTGCCATAAGAGCCTGCACCTGTCCTCCCGAGGTAGCTCCTGCCCTCTGCCCCTTCTTTGGGCAGTCCTTCACTAGATGTCCCGCTTCGGCACAGTAGAAACAGCCAGTCTTCTTTTTCTTTCGGCAATCCTTGCTGAGATGGCCTGGTGTCCCACAGTTAAAACATTTCTTCTTTCCCTTGCCATGATTGTCTCTACCACCCTTCTTGTTTTGCTGTTGTGGTTTCTTCTGATCCCCTTTCTTCTCGAGTGCCTTATCAGCTTTAGTGCCTTTCTCCTCGTGCATGAGTGCCATGTCTACTAGCTTCTCAAAGGTGGCCCCTATAGCGATGTGGGTCATAGCCAACCCTTGCAACGGTTCATTCAATCCATTTACGAACCTCAGCGCCTTCTTCTCCGGCGTGTTCACTAAGTCTAAGCCAAACCTTGCTAACTGATTAAATTTGTTGACATATTCTTTCACTGATGAGCTTCCTTGCTTTAATGTCAAGAACCTTTCCATATATAGATTCTCTTCTGCCCTTGAGAGATTTTTGCCACAAACCTATGCCTAAAATCTGCCCAAGAATCAACAGGACGCTCCCCATTAGTAACCTCCCACCAAAACGAGGCCTCTCCCTTCATTAACCAAGCTGCTAATTTGACTTTCCTCCCTTCTTCCACTTCAAAGATTTCTAGCAATTCTTCTATCACCCTAAGCCAATCTCTAGCTTCCATAAACGTTTCTGACCCTTGAAAAGGTTTTCCACCCATAGCCTTAAATTCCTTGCACGTCTTTGCAAAAGTATATACGCGAGGAGGAGGAGGAGGAGGAACGGGTGCAACTGGTGGTGGAGGAACATTGGCTGGACCTGCGGCGGCCCTAGCCTCTAATAACTTCCTATACCATCCTGGTATCGTCACACCGTCCGGAAGGTTAAGATCTTCAGCCATGCTGAAACGAAAAAGGAAAGATTCAAAATGGTGAATTCGAAGGATAAAGATATATGGCTATTTGGGGATTATGTTTTTCTTAAAAACTTTCCTCTTTAAATTACTCATTAAAACATGTTTTTGAAAGCACTTCTTCCAAAAATACTTTGGAAAAATAGTTTTTCTAAAAATTTTATCTGTTCTGGTAACCTTAAGCTCTGATACCACGTGTAACCCCCCACATCCATTAATGTCACTCACAAAGGGAATGCATTAACTTCCATGGAGGTTATAAGTGAATATAGAACAGAAAAATTACAACAAGACAGAGAATAAGTAGTACTTGGAAATCTAAAACTTCATTTTATTACAGCGGAAATTGACCATGTTACATCATAAAAACCATAAATCCGAGTTAAGTACAATATCCATCTTGCTAAAACAAAATACATAACCCCATTACATAAATAGCCATTAAAGAAGATTACAAGCTGGACTTTACTTCAACGGTCCAAGCTTTACAAGAGAGATGAAGCAATCCAATCAAACTCCACTAGAGCAGGGCCCAACCTGAGGACCTGGAGGGGGAAAAAGGAGAGAAATGGAGGGGGTCAGACATAAAGTCTGGCGAGTATGATAATTCTAACAATACTATTATCAAAATAACTAGACTAAGGCATAAGCTGGAAGACAAGTAAATGTCTATGAGCCATTAGGTATGGAAGAGCAGATAAAGATAACGTTTAAGATAATGTTAAAGGCACACCTAATTACTAAGGAACAATTGCTACACTGCACCGCACATTACTAAACTGCACCGCACCAGTCACCCTAAAGGTTGATCCCACTTGCTTCACACAGAAACTATAGCCTTGCGTACCCCTAGCTAACTACATATGTGTCGTCTGCCCCTATCTCCACTAGGCATACCCCACTACCCACTTGCGATCGGCTCCCTACTCGTAGATACCCGTGCTGGCCCCACAGTGGGGTGTATCACTCCCCTAAAGTGGCAACCCGATACAACTTGAGAATGCACGGCTTATACCTACATGATGCAACAACATCTTACCTTCCAGCCTGGGTCCACACACGCATATGAAACCCGTTGGACTTGCGTTGCCACCGCTCCCCGTTTTGGCCTCTTATAGTCAAACCCAGCATGTGTATCCCGTCCTCGACTTGGGTCGAGCCCACAAAGATACGTTTGGGTTACTGGTTGAAATGGGCCCCCAATTACTTACCACAAGCTATCCACCTAAGCTTGTCCCCACTAGTATATCCCACTTAACCCTATTCTTAGTCATGTTCATTTACATGTGTGTTTGGTTAAGTCTTACTAATCGTATTTCAAATGCCACTAAAGGCACCCACTAGATTCCTCATGCCACCCAAGGCACCTACTTAACCCCCATGTCCCACTTCACATGTTTATCTGGTTAAGTATTTCTTAATTCATTCAGGCCATAACCTCATAAAGACCTCTCACATTAGACTGGCATTTATGGCAGCTGGATTTGCCGGGCGGGTCCGTGCAGTCTTACACCATAAAAGAGTCTAACCTCGTGTCTTTACAACTGTTATGCTTTAGTTTAGGCCTAGGACCTCTCACATTGGGCTGACATTTGTGACCACTGGATTTGTCGGGCGGGTCCGGGCAGGTTTACGTCACAAACGAGTCCAACCTCGTGTCCTAAGCATTGATTATCACTTATAATCTTTTACCCCAGTTTTAATAATTCCCTATTCAAATTATTAATTATGTCCACTTTTATTGATGTCCATAATTAACTCAATTATGGTCATCCACTCATGGCACGCAAAATCATATCAATTGCACCCCAACTTCTTATTATTAAATCCTTAATATTACCCCTACCCCACGTTTATACGTTCGCTTATTCAACGCAGAATATACGTTAGACTCGAATAGTCTAACTCATAGCACAAAAATAAACTATCACAACATATAGACAATTAAAATGAATCTAATCATAATAGGGGTGAAACTTGCATAAACTACACATGTTAAGGATCTAATGGTGTCAACTTGTTAAATGTCACAATTTACATGATATGATCATAACCCAAATTTGTGCATATACTTGCATAATGGGGTTTTAGACAACATAATGGTGGTGTTAACTAGCATAGAATTTCACATATGTCATAGCATAATTCTAGATGTCATAATAGATGTCATGGCATATGTTCATAACTTTTACTAATCAACCTAAACTTGCATATGTGACTTGTCATATAGATCAACATAGCCCAAATAATATCAACATCATGATTTGATTAACATGAACTAAATAGCATAGATAATAACATTATGACTTTTTAACATGTATGATTCATCACAACTTAGCATAGAAACTCTCAACATACATAACATCATCATAGCATGATTTACAATATATTGGATATCATCACCACATAGCATAGGATTTATAACATACATGATAGTATAAGGTTTACAACAACATATATGACAATTCACATCATCTACCCATAATCCATTCGTGACTTAATCTAATTAGTTTAACAATAATCTTGTTAAGATCATCATACTCACAATTTAGAGAAGAAAGGAGAGTCTTGATTTGCTTTAGAGTTGAGTAGAATTAGAATTTGATTAGCTTTTCTTCCTTCTTAGTTGGCGGCGGCTAGACTGAGTTCCATGGCGGCGGTATGACGGTAGCTATTCTATTTTTCATATGAATTAGGGTGAGAGACTACCTAGGTATTTATAGAGTTTAGGGTTTATTTAGACCATCAGATCAACTCAGAACTAAACTGAACCGTTTAATTTGCCAACTCAGCCCTAAAGACACATCAGCAGCTCAAGATTGGGCTCAGTCAAAACCCTAGCCGACTGACCAGGTCTACACTATAGTCGACCTGGGGGGGGGGGGGGGGGGGAGGTCGACACTAGTGTCGACTCCCCAGTCGACCTGCCTGGGTGGGTATTTTGCCGCCCATCCCGCTTCTGCACTTTCAGTTTGAATTTTAAATTTGCTACGAGCTGTTTTGAATTTTCTGAAACTTCCAATGGCCATAACTTCTTCATATGAAGTCCAATTCACGCAAACTCGGACTCTATTTCAACCAGAATTCTGAGACGAACACAATGGCGCAACCCGTTTCCCACAATTCTCACGTCTGAGATTAGTTATTCTTTAATTTATGAATATTAATATTAACAGAATTACGGGGTGTTACAAGCTCCCTCCGTAGGCATTCATTCTTTATCGTCCTACTCCTAACCACTTCACATACTTGCCTTGCGTATGCATACATCACATCATATTGGGGTAGAGCGAAGTCAACATTCAATCTGGTTTGATCATGAAAGTTCGATGAAGTGGTTGCAGCATGAGGGCAAGTTCAGTTCCGGCAAAATAAAGACCTGGGAAGAGATCTTCTATCTCCTTGACTCGATCAGTAAATGCCCTCTCTTGATCCGGAGGGATCAATACATGGGGACTTTTTCCAGGACGACCGGGAGGAGGGGTAGGTCATGATCGTGTAGTCCAGTTGATCATGCCTCAGAAGAAAGGTCTACCAAGGGTTGGGAATGTCCTAGAACATCTTGAGAATGTTCGTAGGGTTTTTGTCAACGCCCTTAGGGGTTTTGTCCTAAGGACGAGATAAATATTGATGCTTGGAAGTCTTAGGCTCATCCTCTTTTCCATGGGACTTGCTTCCCTTCGCTTCCTTCTCCTTATGTTCTCGATATCCCTTCCTCTGCATCTCTCTCTTCTGAGTTTTGTCTTCTTCCTCCTTTTTTCCCTTTATTTTCTATTTTTATTTTCACGATTTTCATCCTCGTCTCCACCGCCTTGCACGACTTGCTGTGAGACCGACCCGGCAGCCTTGCCTTCTCTCAAAAGAGAATCAAAGTTATCGTGGTAATACTCGGTATCCATGGCCCCTGCATTATGACGAAGAAAATTTTGGTCAAAGTTCAATATACACCACAGAAAATAGTGTCGTGACATGTTGTGCTAGTGATGTGTATTCTCTAAAGTGGTTCTCTTGAACCAACCTAAGCCAGAAATTTGGTTTGCATCTCTTGTGTCTTCTGGATCGACCGGTGCGAAATCTTCTCCAAAAGTATGGAAAAACACATTTAGATCCGCATTTTGTAAGTTGTGGAAACAAAATGTCGCTTCCTCCTCCTTGGGACTATGATCAGGAGAAGGATCTCTTATAACACCGAAGTCATTCGATCGATGGTCAATAAGCTCTTCCTTGAATGTTCCTCTTGGCCCTTCTCCAAACTTGCAGCCAAGCTCTTCTGCATTCGTAGTTGGTTGGACTGCCGAACTAGTTTCTTAAAAGTAGGCTTCTTCCCCCTCACCCGGGGACGAAGATTCATTATCCCTCTAATCGCGGGTTGGATGGACAACCCCTCGACTGGGGGCATGACCTTAACAACAGTCGATGTCTTCTGAGGTGGAGGCACGTCATCGCGAATGCTATGCGAAGAAGTTTGGTCATCTGAGGTTCCTAAAGACTTATGACATAGGCTTTCATCAGTCAAAAGCCGCTTATAGTGTCGACATTTCTTCACAAGAGCAGCCAAGGTATCCAAATGCTCTTGGAATACTCCCCCTTTGGCCCTTTCCAGCTCATCACCTACATGGGAAAAATTCATATGAGAAGCTTTCTTATGATTAAACTAAATGAGATAAAAAAAACTTACGACATCGAAGCTAACAGCGGGTGCATCCTGATTGTTGCTTATTATAAAATGAATCGTGACTAGTATTACCCATTTTGCTAGGGATGCCCTCAATGATTTTTTGATTATGGATGACCTCAAAGATAAGAAGAGAAAAGAAAAGAAGGAGACTATTTCTCTTGATGTTTAAAGTTGAAGAAAAACAATATGTCATCAAGCATTAGGAGTTGGTTCAAATACTTCATGTATAGGACACAAGGACAATAGGTTGGTATATGTGATTGGATGAAGCTGCATAGGAACCAGATTCATTTGCCTTATAAAGCCGATTACAACCGGAGAAAAAGGGGGTAGCCCCAGCAGTGGTCATTGGCCGAGTAAGCGCCATATAGCCACTCAGCGGATTGTGAGAAAGATCTCCCTTTTCGGAAGCAAAGATATACAGTCACGGAATCTTATGTTTCATGCTTAAAAGTCTCAATTGTCTTTCGCTCATCACGCCATCCAAGAGTCGGGAGGAGCTCTTAGAAAGGTAGCACCAGGGAGAGTATAAGGTGCATCTACCGCCCCACTAGATTCTCCTATTTCCATAGCAAGAGGTAGATCAGCCGATTAACCTTGGGTATTGATATTAAAGTTGGATTCAAGATCGACCCAAGATTCAGAATATGAACTGCTTTCCAAGTTAACAGGAGTGGATAGGACCTTATCCTTGCCCGTTTCAAGGCTATGAGTGTTGCGCCGTTCGACCATTTTGAGCTATATTGTTAATGAAAAACCATCGGTCAGATTGGTGAGAATAAAACACATCAATATATGCATTAATGTATGTATGAAAGATGAAGCGACAGTCTAACCAAAAAAGCAATAGCCTAGAGCATGTTCGATTTCATGGCTTTCGACCCTAAGGAGGTCGACTGTAACCTTATCGACCCACGGTTTGAGTATTATTCCCAAACATGATGAACACAATTACTTAGTCTATAGTGCCATGTCTACAAGCGTCGGTTTTAGTGTCATCTTTTGCCTCCATTTGCCTGACAATACAAAAAGCCCCATCATTACCTAAGCACGCATGTACAATTGCTCATATTCTTCTATTGCCACGTGTCCTCAGAACTGATAGCGCCTTGATATTTAAAATGTTCGGAAGAACGAGACACCTCTTCATTCCACGCCTCTTCATAAGGGAAACTCCGCTCTCATCACTGATTATCTTCGCTATGCTATCATAGATACATGTGACTATCGCCTTACCCCCAGACCACAATTCCGGCGAGTTCGATGATGACTCAGACCGTGGATTATATGTAATACAAATTGAAGTGGAAAAAAGAAGAGTGGGGAAGATTTATGTACGAAATCACAATGATTTAAATAAATGAGGAAAAGGACATTAATACCTATAGAGAAATTGGTGAAGACGATCTTGATCTTCAGCAACGGGAAATTTACCAATTATTTCGAAAAGTAACTAATTCGGATGCAATAAAAATGTAAAAGTAGATAAAAAAGGTGAGCCAGCCATTTATAATGTAATGAAGGGACTTTTCATTTTCTGTTGACATGATTGCTGAGCTTACTGCTGGGGATAACGTGTCAATCCGTTACTGATCCAAGCCAGATCGAATAAACACACGACTACAGGGCTAAGTCATTTCCCGAACTAGTGTTAATTCCCATGACATCCAGCCGATCCTTAAATCACATGATTCATGAAGGGATTTTCAAGATGATACAAACCTGAGACATAAGCCGAACACCAGAACCTGATATGTAGTCCAGTTGGAGCCCATGATCTTCGGACTAACTGGGTTAGGTCCCGCCTAACTCAATACAAGATACTCTCCTGAAGATTTGGTCTTACTCCAACTTAACTTCTCCTAGTCATCCTGAATTATCAGATTAGATGCCACGTGTCACTACTGATTCAAATTACTACGAGGAGAATGCCTCTTCAGAATCTCCTAAATCCTGGATCGGATAGCTTACGCTTCAGAAAATTCAAATGTTGTAGCATCTATAAATAGACCTTTTAGACTGAGTAGAAGTGTCTTTTGGACGAATCTCTTATTAGATTATTATTGTGATTGTTTCACCTATTTTAGTTGATCAAATATATAAGAAATTATAATGTGGACATAGGCTCTTTAACGCCGAACCACTATAAATTTGTGTGTATTGCTTCTTTCTTCATTTTTCATTGATAACTCTTCATTTGTTCTCTGATTTCATTTCTTGGGTGTTGTACCATATTTTGTTGTCAATAGTTACTAGTTTGGAATTGATATTAAGCGATTGGGTGAGTTGTTGACTGGATAATTGCATATAGATGAAGTATGCCCATCTTATGGACGTTGAAAATAGTACATGCTATGTTGTTGTCTTGTGGTGAATTTAGGAAATGAATCCTAAAATTGTTTTGAGGTAGTGTGAATCTGTTAAGTGATACCATGATGTTATTAAGCGTAAGATGACGCTTAATGCATTGTTTGCCATCTTTGTGCGATGATGATGTTCGGAACATTAGTGAATCACGGGCTATGACTTTTAGTAACTACAATACTATATTATATTGTTACGATGGTTGCTCTCGGTAACATGTAAAATTACATCTCACTTTTATTGCTTCCAAATTTGCATCGTGATTATCATTTGCATCATATTTCCTTGTTGCATATGATTGCCATGTGTTACGAATATATGCATATGATATTAGTTATTATGTTACCTGTTTATTTACTTAATTCTCTTTGGACTGTAGAAGTAATATAGGTAAATAGAAACAAATGCTTTCTTATGTATTTTGATTTCATTACTAAAGATTGTTTGCTCGACAAAATGGAAGTATTTACGCCTAATGGATGTGCATTGTATGTGATGTACATACTCTAAGAGCAAAATATATATATATATATGTATATATATATATATATATATATATATATGTGTGTGTGTGTGTGTGTGTATGTGTGTGTGTATATATTGTTATGTTGTCCTTAAATATGAAGGTACTTAGAAATGAGCTTATACTTATATTCTGCTATAGATTTTTTTCCATAAGTTTTAGATTTAAAAAATTAATGATAATTTTCAATAATTGACTTTGAAAAATTAACTGGTTTGAAATTATTCTTTAATTTCGTAAATTTTGAAGACGAAATTCCTTTAAAGGGGAAGAATATAACATCATGAAATTTTGGTAGTTGAATATTTAATTAATTTAAATATCAATAATATTGATTAGGGAAATTTTACAAATTAAATACAAACGTTATGATTTATTTAATCTAATTAAATAGTGAAATAGTAATTTCAATTCTAAAACAATTGTGAATAGATTGGATTTTGAATGTAATAAAGTTCTGATTGGTTATGAAAAGTTTGATTTTGATAAGAAAGATAATAAGAAACTATTATTTTTGGAACTTAAGCGATTTAAAATCATTGAACAATACGTTGCTTTAAGTAACATGCGAATTTAGTGATTTTACAAACAACTTCGCATTTCGACAAAACCAATTTCATCGGATCCGAAATAGTGAATTATTGTAAGATGACAAGTTTCATGATGATCTGACTTAGTCCGTGATCCAACATGCTAAAAATGTGTACAGTTTAACGTTCTGAAATTTAATTTATTATAATATTATTTCAAAAGCTTGTTTATGTATATGATCAAATTTGTGTTTTGAAACTTGTTCCGCTGAGTATTGAATATGGGTAATTAGCTATAAATGATAGTGACCATGCCTCAATTGGACTTTGAATTTTTTTTAATGTAAATTGTCAATGAATAATGTTTGGTAGAAATTTTTATAAAAATTCTCCAACCTTTTCGATATTTTCCAAACCTTATCTAATTACCCAGCTGCCATTTTCTATTTCCCTATCCAACAACCATGAATTCACAGGCCAATCTGAGCCATTTCACGCAAAACATTCAATTGAAGATATGTGTGCACAATCACATAGATTTGATTGGTGATCTCCGAACAATGGTCGGAGTTGAGGCGGAGGAGACTTCCACATTTGAACGATGTTGTGTCACCTTCGATTTTGGAGTTGTTGCTCCATTATTGTTGATTAAGGGGTGGTGGCATCACAAAGGAATTCATAGGCCTGGCGAGCTCATCAATCTAGTCAAATCTAGTGGCGTTTAGTCACTCAAGGCGGTGGGTTTTCAACATCGTTTAATGTTCATTTATGGAGATATTCTAGCAAGCTAAGGCGGGGTTGAGGCTCAAGGTTGATGGCGCAGGATCGACAAGATCAAAAAGTGGCGCTTGTGTAGTCGGAGAAGGGTTTAGTGGCATAGTGGCGGCTCTTAGTGGAGATGATTAGAGCAAGATATAGGTTTTGAAAAAAAGTTTTTTTCATGAAGAAAAGGGAAATTAGCGGTCTTTATTGTGATTAGGGTAATTAAGGAATGCAGTTAGCAGTTGAAGTTTTAGTTTAATTCATATAAAATTATAAATTTAATATCACCCATGTTTTAGGTCCATATCAAGTGCAGTCAGTCACGTTGGATTTTGTAACGATAACGTATATATTTTGGAATTGGATTGGTAGGATTTGGAGCTAGCTAAAATTTCTGATAGTTTCTAGCAATGTTCGAAGTAAACTGAAATTGGAACACGAAATAACAATTAGAAGGATGGTGAGTAAAACACACCTTTCTAAAATACTAGTGAAGTATAAAGTAGATTTAAATATCATTATATGTTTGATTGTGTAAATTGTTAGCTCGTTAGTTTTCTTGATATTGTTATATCATTATTCATATATTTGAATTGTTAAATTGATCAATTTTTTAAAACCGATCTCGGACCACGATACAACATCTTGAAATGAAATTAGTTTAGTTGAACCTAATTTAGAATTACAAAATAGCATCTCGAACTATGTAGGATATTTTTGAGTTATTTATTTAATGTTATTAAATGATTGATCATGTGAGAATTTATTGATGATATTAATTAATTATGTTATTTAGTTATAACGTAACCGATCTGAGTATATGCTTGGTGTTATCTATTTAACAAAATAAACACTATCCAATCAAACTGGATAAATTTGTCTATTGGCATCTGTTGAGCTGAATAAATTCTATTATGCTATATTATTAATGTGACTGCTAGAATAAATTTAGGTATGGTTATGTTAGCAGTTAATTTCTAATTTTTTTTATTTATTTACATACATGCATGTTTATGAAAATACTTGTATCATGGCTAGAAAGGAAATTAAATAAATGGTAGGATATTTAAGTTCCATTGTGATTGCTGATCCTTATTTAAATAATATTTTAAAGTCATGAATTATTATTACTTCTTCCAAACATTATAAGCCAGTGAGAAATCAAACAGCGTAGATCTGGGGTGTTAAGCCTATAATTTCTTATGGTTTCGCTGAGATAGCGACGAAACCATCGTACAATTACAATCCATGAAGTTGTTGTTAGCATATTTTAATTTGGGAAAGGGCACAAAGATTGCTTACAAATTACTTATGCTTTTGCTGGAATAACAACACAATCATCGTGTAGCTGTGATCTATTATGTATTCACGATGTATCTCGAGGGTTTAATGCCCAAAGTCCACAAACTATAATCAATCAAGTTTCCATATATTGCATCTTGGTTTTTGATGCCTACAACCACTTGCTGTTTCTCTGAGATATAGACGTAATTTTGAGCGACTATAGTCCTTAAGCCTATTTGAACAAATAATTTCAAATTATAAATTATCTGATTTATGATTGTTGACGCACTTTTTGGTCAAAGTTGTCACACATGGAATTCCTGGATAATGACACGTCCAAGCGGCGGAAACAACGTCAAAAGACAAAGAGTGATTTGGTCGAAATCGCAACATCAACGTAAACAGGGCCGAAACTCCTATCAGTCGACCTTTTTTGGGCCCGAAAACATCAATAATGGAGATTTTCTCCGTAATTCTCGTAGCCCTCTGAATTAGCTTCAAGCAGAGCTTTCGTTTCGCTCAATCGGACTTACGGTTTGGAAGTTATGCCCATTTCCGTGAAAGGTTGTAAACGAGCATTGAAGACTCAGACCATGACACCGGCTCGCCCCCTTGGGCTCGCCCCTCCTCGGCTCGTGAAGCAATCTTATTATGCTCGTGAACCAGCTCTGGCTCGTGGAGTATATATGGGTCACGATCCCCATTACCACGACCCGACCACTAGTTCATCACTCCAGCTCGCGACCAGACCTCGGCTTATGAAGCCCACATCACGACCCAACCCCATGACAATGAACCGATCCATACATCTGCTGATACATGCGTAGATATTCACCTGTTCTCAAGGCTACTCCTGCTCCTACTTTCCCGGATCGGCTGCCACGTGCCCTGTCACGAACCGGTCCTCCCAGAAGCTCTCCCACAGCTATAACTACACCACCACATGGAATTTTGTAGGGACGTTTGGCTAAGGTCTTTCTCCTACTTCTCTACGGCTTCCACACTTGCTGAGTGCAAGGACTTTGCACCTTTTTACATCTAAATTCTATTCTTGTAATCTCAATTAAACACACAGATTGTGTGTTTGCATGTAACTGATTCTTGTAATTAGTCAGTATGACAATAAGATTATAAAGTGGATGTAGGCTACATCTACAGCCGAACCACTATAAAACCTTATGTGTTCCCTCTTAGTTACTCTTTTTTGCATTTTTGTGACCTGTGATCGACATTTGAGTGTTAGTGCCAATTATCGGTCTAATGATGATATTTTAAAATAAATTTATATTACCATACTTACGTTTTAAAATTTAATAATTTGCTTATTAAATAATGTTTGAAAGTTAATTATCGGTTATATAAAATAAGTTAATTAATTTATTAATAAGTTCATAAAAGATTAACCGATTATTGTTTAATTAATAAATGCTTTAGAAAGGAGTTATTCTTAATTATTAATGGTTCTTAAAGGTCATTGAACTATTTTATTATTAGTGGCTTAGAATTAATCAATTTCTTATTAACAAGGTTAAATAATGGGTTAAATACTTATTAGTAAATGTTTTTGAATTTATCACTTATTAATCTATGATAGTTTAATAATTAATTAAATCTAAATAAGTGTTTAGAATCAGCAAATTGTTTTATAAGAAATTCTTCTTTATAACTAGTATATTCTAATGGAAATTTGTATATGATGTTTATATTAAATGTTTTATTCAAAGGTTTAGAAAACCAGGTCTTAAAAATAATTGGGCTCGGTTCCAATAATGATGATTTGAAGTGAAGTAACTTTCCTTAATGATTTTTGAATATATTTTTACTGTTAAAGTATAGTAGTTTGCAAATATACTTATACCATTGAGATAAGTATATATGGAAATGTTTTCCAAGTATACAAAAATACTTAATTAATAAGATACCAATTAAATGAGACTTGGTGATTTCCATGGGAAATTGAATACATGGTTAATGTGATTACTTACATGCTTGTTGATAATAAAATAATAGACTATCATATCTTGGCCTAAAAAATAAATCCTTGTAAACTGGTGGTATGGAACATTTTCCTTGCTTAACACTAAAGGATTTAACTCAGGAAATATCTAGGAAAAACACGGGAATTATCTGGCATCTTTACCATCACGATACTATATTTTATGCATAAGCTCATGGCTCTTCTAGGGAAAAGGATATTGAGATTTATCCACTTAGATGGTTAGGGGTTTTACCCACTTATGTTTATTGTCTGATTAATACTAAAAGAACTGGAGTTGAGCTTGTCGAAAAAGTTAATCGTTCGGTTTGTGGTGCACCAGGTAAAAAGGCGTATGTGCTTGTTACACCCTACACCCCTTAGCATTCCCCAAACAAGTCATGCCAAGGAATGTGTATTGTCTGGGTATAGGCAAACAATCATAGATGCTTAGATATAAAAGACATAAAGATAAATACAGTGGAAACATTTTAAAGCACAACTACTTGTTATTCCAAAACAAAACTTTAATTTAAATAGGTCCTAATCAAATAACATGTCTTACAAAATCTTAGTCTCACATAATAAATCAGAGTACTAAAGCAACCCCCCTCACAAACACTAGTACAAACCAGAACAAATGAAAAAGACATAAAGTAGAAGAATACATCAGAAATGGAATAAGAACTCCAGGAATGAACCTCCAAGCCGACTGAGCCAATCAATCTCAGCTCTGTGAGCCTAATGGGGAAGAAAAGGAAGAAAAAAGAGTGGGTTAGACATCAAGTCTGGTGAATGGAAATAACAAGTAGCATTTTTAAGAAAATCAAAGATAATAGACCTAGTAATAGCTCTAGTGTTACAAGGTAATGTGTTTGTGCATAGCCTAAGATGGTTTCAAAGATAATTATATTTGTCCAAGTTGATTGTTCGATTATTTGCACTCTACTATTATAGAAGTATTATTAGGATAAATTTCCTAATCTTATCCAACAATCGACCTTACTAACTACCATCAAACTCGAAAGGTAGTGTGCCCCTTATACCACATGAAAACCTGATTGGACAATGAATTTGCAACCATTTCTTGACATCACTCATTGACGAATCCGGAGGTGGACATTATCTAGCGCATGGACGTAATAGCAATTTTTATCCTAATCTATGTGCCACATGATTGATCATCACCGATACACACGAGATGTTGCCCCAACTTATGATCACTTATTTACCCTAATCATCATGGCATGCTCTATCTCAAAATCAGAGTTGTGACCATTAGTCCTCAACCTAAATGAGAGTGATACCGACACAGGTCCTAATAAAATAGTATTATTATTGCGCCCCTTTTCCCTAAACTAATCCATGATCTGAGTTTCGTTTAATAACTTATTCCACGATCTAAGTTTTATTCGCTGACCCAATCCAAGATTTGAGCCTAACCTATTGCCTTGGTCCTTGATCTGGGTCTTTTCTATAATATTCTAAGAGTTTGATATCATAATAGGTTTTATATTATTCTTTTCTTCTATTTCAATTTATTATGATGTTCTAACTTCCCAAGATAGTTTCTAATATCATAATAAGCTTTTTCATCTTTCTATCTTTTAATTACAACACCTACCATTATTTATTTTTAAATGTTCAAAATTTGCCTATCTCAGACTAATTTCTATTTATTATAGATCTGTCCATTTTAAATATATTTTCTACAAAGCTAGTGTTCCATTATTTAATCCATGTTCATAAAATTCATTCCTTTTTTATTTTATTCTCATGTCAAGTAGAGGATTAAGTTTACTATATAAAACTAACATTTATAGGTCTATTAACAACTAAAACAGATATAAAAGAACTATAAAAAAACTGGAAAACAATTGAATAAAATAGAATTTATATACTAAAAATAAAATTATAGAAAAACAACTTAAAAAAGAAGGAAACAAAAAGATACTCATCGACCTCTGAAATCGATAGCAATACATCCTCGGTATTCACGTGCCATAGATATAATGCCAGAGAATCAACTAGTTTTGGGTAAAAAGAAAGTATAGATAGAAAACAAAATGAACAAAATCTCACATTGTATTAAACTTCAATAATTTACATTAGGAAATAAAGCAAGTAGTCTGATACACTAATCTAGTGAGAATGGTTTTTTAGCAAGGCGGGTGTGTAGCGTGGAGTTACACGGCCGATTAACATAGGTATATATATAATAGATATTCCGGTCGACATTCCCGATCAGTGGCATAATATTAGTCTAGGATGAAAGATGGTCCTTTAAGTCGGCCAAAACATTAAAAACCAGCATACAACGGTAGAAAGAAACATAAGCATTTACAAAAGTGGTGCTGCTACATGGATCAAAAGGAAACTGATGGGCAAACTGCATAGGGAACTATCCATGTGGATCTACGGAGCTGCTCTCCTATGGTTCCAGTGAAGTTGGAGCTGGTAAGGCCAGCTTGCAGCGTGCAGGACGAGAAGAACCTATCTAGAGATCAAATAAATGGTTCCAGGAAACTGATGATCAGGAGGGTTGTGCTGCCGGTATTCGAAGAAGAAGGGAATAGTGGGGATAAAGCCAAGTAGAAAGGAGCTAATTACATCCCAAACAGAGTAGGAGAAATCACATTCGAGAAAGAGGTAGGTTATGGACTCATCCTGTAGTGAGCAAAGGACGCAAGTCAGATCTACAACAATATTTAGACAGCGGAGCCCATCCTAGTGTTGATTCGTGCATGGATAAGACACCATTCGTACAAATGTTGGAAAACATAATTGCACTAGAATGATAGGTAAATATAATGCTAAAATTAAATTAAGATATGATTTAGAAAATTATGAAATGAGTTTTATATTAAATTCATTAGGATAATGGAACGTAATATATTGATTTGATAATAATTTACGAAAAAAATATTTTGAATCCAAATACAATTGAAGTTAGTGTTTAGATTTGATTGAATTTGAAATTTAAGTGTTAATTGTCATGAAATGAAAGAAATGTGATTTATAAAATTGAATTTTTGAGAATTTGATTGAAGTAATAAATTTGAACCCAACTTAAATAATATCTGTAATGTATTGGAATCTTACTATTAAGTTGGAATTAATATGAAGTGATTTTTCGATAATTGAATTGATTATAAGTTGAAATTGAACATATGGATATATAGTTCAGATTGGGTTATTATTTAATGCTATATTTTTAAACTAGTATTATTTTATGCAAAACTAATTTAGATTATTATACTATTATTTATAATTATCTATATTTTAATTAACTACAAAAAAATTTATGACTATTAAGTTACTTTGTTTAAATATTAAACTATCATTTATATTATAATTATTTAACCAAATTAAATTAAATATTTATTTTGAATTAAACTAGTTTATACTATATTAACTATTCTAAATAAAAGTCTGTTTTAGATTCGAGCTATTAGATCCAAAATGTTTAGTATGAATATATTTTTCGAATAACGATAATTGCGATAGAAATTTGAAAACAAATGTAATTCGTCTTAATGAATCATTTGTAAATATGAAATCCGGAATTTGGATGTTAAGCAAATTATGATTTGGTTGAAATATTTGGACTTCATTATTTGAATATAAAAACAATATTTGAAGTTAAATGATTCATGATATTTTAAAATATGATTTCAAAGATAAATGACCATGGCGTGAAATAAGCATTTGGTTGTTAAAGAGACCGAAGTCAGTATTAACATACTCTCTGTCAATACCGATACCACTTTGAAACCTGTGCATGTGGTGGAGAATCCAGAATGAAGTAGAATGGTTTAGCGACGTGAAACAACCCGAACTTCCCCGGTCTCCGAAGAGAAGAGAAAGAACGAATTGTTTTGAGTACACGACAAAATAGAACGCAGATGGAAGGACATTTCATTGCATACTACAACAATTGCATCAGAATACAAGAATATTCAGAGTATAAATGAATATTACACAGAAATATCAGAGATTTAAATTACATTTAAATACATAGCAGCGGAAAATAATACAATACACAACTAGAAGAGATATACGGATACAAAGCTTTCCGGATATCGTTCCAGCTGTAAACCAGGATCCTGTGAATATAAATCTGCAAAACCAAAACTACTAGCTGCCCGTGCCAAAATAAGGGCACCCAGAGTTTAGGTTAAAACAATAAACTCCAGATCAGTCATGTGACTGGTGTAAGAACTAAAACAGTTATTAATCTTTATTTTTAAAGTTAGGTGGATCAAGGGACCACGCCATATAACATGTAATGGGTTTCCTCCCAAGAATACCAGTGCATATAACAACAGCGCAATGCTAAATAAAGAAAAATGAAGCTATTATAAGACCCAGGTCCTATCACATAATGCAACGCAAGCCGGGGGATAGGGTTTTTACCTTATAATAGCCAAGAATGCTTAATACGTTTAAAACAAATCATTTGATACTATTATAAGTGCATAGTGTATAAAACAACTTCAAATCATAAGTATCAATCATAGGCGGCATGAGCGCCCCATCCCACTATGTCACCAACTAGGCTCTACAAATAAAATCGCAAATGTCACGTATTTGGAAGTTGGGTTTCCATCTATGAACCGAGGCCAGGGATCGTCCTCTACCGATTCGAGACAATCTAGACCATGTCTCAGGCAAGTACTCAGTCAAGCCTTTGGAGCGACAGGGTCGGTCCACCGATGTGGATTAAAATGCCTGAACACTGCGTTTTCCCGCCCTATGGGGCGTAAATGAGCCAACGAATGGCTCCATCGGACCCGGATCGTCCGATCTAACCGAAGGGCCTCGCAACAGCAACAACCACATAAGTCAAACTCGTCAGGGCGTGTAAAACCACTGACGCCACTTCTAGCTAGAAAGAAATGCATGTCCTCCCTGAGGTCCTCTCCCGTTTTTGGTTCATACCAGGTGTGAAACTCGCAAAGTAAACGTTACACAAAGCTATGCCACAAAGGCCGTGCTTCGATCATCAACCACAAGACTTTGCTTTTCAACAGAAGCCTTGATCATTTGCCACTTAGGCATGCCACACAGGCAATTCACCCTATGCGTTTGATATCCATCAACATATAACCCCTGAGCTCGTATGTCTCAGAGAAGGGCGTTAAGCAAGAGAATAAATTCTCCGCCGCCAAACAGATATATATTTAATAGAAATCAATTACACAGACTAAAATCCAATGTCAGACACACAGTCTATTTACAAATTCATTCTGGGTCTGAACGAAACCGGAGGAACCTAGTACCCCGCATATTCATCGATCTCCAAGTACGTCTGGACGATCACCGACTGTTTCCATCTTCTTGGGTGTACATCCCAATCAAGATCATCAGTAATCACCCAAACGACGTGAAGACCTCCGGTCTTCGACCACCGTCTTCATCTTCGACTTATCGTCGTATCAGTTATTCAGAATGGGATAAACCCGGTCTTTCCAAATAACTCGCGTATATTATAAACAAGTGTTACACAAACACAACATACGCCTCATTTCAATTCGTCAGTCACTGACCGTAAATGAACAAGGGAATAATTCCCCAAATATTAACCCCGAAGGCCGAAACCAACATCAGATCAATACCCTAGAAACCATTCAACTTAAGTAATCTCCAGTTAGTTTCTGATTTTCTTAACTCTTTTGGGTCTAAGAACAGTATTATTGAAGATACCGTTCACGACAACCCAAAATCCCATTCCGTTAATTATTGGGTTAAAGAACAAGTGTTATTTAAAACACTGTTCACGATAAACCCAAAAATCAATATCAATTCAATTCCAATTAAATATTATTTAATTGGTACACTTCATTAAATCTAAATAAAAAGATTCAATCTTTTTCTCAACTAGGCTTAAGAACAGTGTTAATGAAGACACCATTCACGACTAACCCAAATCACATTTGATATTAAATACAAGGCTCTGAATAGAAAATATATCGGCTTATATTCAATATCAAATTCTACGACCAACAAATATTGTATTGGAAATAACGATATATATATATATATGTATATATATATATATCTTTCAACTTCCCATAACAATATATGTATCATCACGAAATCCAACATCGAAATATTCCAAAGATAATTTCGATTCAAATCCATTCCAATATAATTATTGGAAATTTTGGTTATTTTCAAAACCATTTCAAATCCAATTTATTTATTTAAAAATAAATAGAATTATAATCCTAGTTCAAAAATAGTTCATTTCGATAAAAATTTATTTTTATCTTTTCAAATATGGAGTTTTTTCATCCCAATTTTTCCCAAATCATTTTTTATGATTTTACACAATTTATTACTATTTTTAATAATTTTATAAAGGCCCGTACAGTCGATTTACATCCACGGCCATCGAACTGCACTTATAGCGACCTTTTCCAAATTTGATTTGGACCTAATTCCAAATCCAACCGTTAGATTTCAAATTTCTAATATTCGTTAGAAAGCTCTTTTCGATACGAACCCAACGGTTCCTGTTTCAGGAGAATCCGACGGTCGGATCTCCCGCAATATCCATTCGAAGTCAATGGTCGAAATTCGCGAACTGCTGCGGCGCGTTCTATTCAGGCCATTATATTACATATATAATATATATAATATATACTTCGTCGATTTCCTTTTAAAACGTATTTTATAAATCGTTTTAAATTCGTTTTCAAAACGATTTCAACTTCCTTTTCGATTTCAAATCAAAATTGAATTTTCCTATATAAGTTTGTTCTAAATTCATTTCAAATTGATTTCAATTCAAATTGATTTCTAATTCAATTTCAATTCGAATTCATTTCTATTCGAATTCATTTCTATTCAATTTCAATTCAATTTCAATTCGAATTCATTTCTATTCAATTTCAATTCAATTCAATTTCAATTCGAATTCTTTTCTATTCAATTTAATTCAAATTTCATTTTTGTTCAAAATATCAGATTTTGAAATCACTTTCGATGTTCATTATAAATGAATAAAATCGATATAAATATCGTTCATGTCAAAATGGCGTAAATCTAATCAACACGGCTTCATATATTTCTATTCTCAAATATTCTATTTCAAATATTTCTTTTTCAAATATTTCTATTCAAATATTTCTTTTTAAATATTTCTTTTTCAAAACTGGAATGAGGCCCAGTCAATTACCATATAATGTTAATTATATAGATTTTCTACAACACTTGTATACAATAACAACGGTGAATAATCAACCATCATCCAAAGTGCATTCTACGCTGTATAAGCATCAAATATAAATATTGAACGCTTATAAAAGTCTGTCAATCAATCGATCGACATACAACTAAACAATCAGGATTAGTGTACGTCAAATATCATCCCAATACCCGTGTGGAGTTTCAAACAATCAAACACAGATTTTATTTGTGCAGTTGGGTGATGTGTAAAATTTATCGTCCCAATCAATATCAGTCAAATGTGTGTATACAAACAAATCATCCGATTTGTTTATTTTTATTTCATTTCATATACACATTAAAATTCTATTTTTAACTATAAAATATTTTCAACTATATAAATATTTTATTTCATTTCATATCACATCACACAATCAACTACACATCAAAATCAAACAACCAAGCATACAAGCCGTCCATGGTCTGTGGACGATGGGTGTCGGGTGCTACTAAACACTGTCTGCATCCTAGTATATATTTTTAACTAGAAAAATTAAAAGGTGAGGAGTTCTCACCGAGGGTTCCACTCTGCCGTGCTTTGCTTTTAAACTGCTGAACATCTGGATTTGTTTGCAATTCCAATGCAGTCCTTTTCCACACTGTTCATAATAAAAATTATATTTTTATCCCTTCATTTCAATAAATAAAAATCATATTTTTATTTCTACTTCATATATATTTTCGACGCTTCATTCTATATAAAAATTATATTTCTACTTCACATACAAAGATCGAATTTTTATATCATCGCTATAAAAATCACATTCTTATTTCAACGCTTATATAATAAAAATCATATCTTTATACCTTCCTATTCAATATATAAAAATCGAATTTTTACTTCGCTATTCAATATATAAAAATCGAATTTTTACTTCGCTATTCAATATATAAAAATTGAATCTTTACTTCGCTATTCAATATATAAAAATCGAATTTTTACTTCGCTATAATCACAAAGAAAATTAGTTTTTTCTTTCTAATCAAAACACATAAAAATCAGGTTTTATTCTATGTAATTTATAAAGCTAGAAACTGAATTTAAACAACGCATTTAATGTAAACACTGAAGTGAAAATAAATAAATTAATTAAATAAAAAGAGGGGCTCACTGATTTCATCGTTCGGAGGAGGAGAGCTGCCATTGAAGGGGTCCTGACGTGGAGACGCTAGCGTGCAGGGCAGGGGGGTCACTGTGGTGGGTGGTTGCGTTTTCCGTTTGGGGGCTTGGGGTATCGGCGTTGGGGATCTCGCGGGTCGAGGAGGGAGAGAAGAAGAGGAGGTGGGGCGTGGAGGAGGAGGAATCGGAGGATGCGGCGGCATGCTAAGAGGGCGCGACAGGCATTCTAGGGTTTTTTTTCCTCTTTTTTTTCTGAGAATTAACGAGGAAGGGGGGAGTAAAGGAGAAAAGAAAGGTTTTATTTAAAAAAAAGTAATTTCTTCATTCTATCTCCTAACGAAACCCAACGACTGTTGCCCCTAGCTAATTACCCCCATTCCGAACACAATGGGATATGTATCTTAAGCTGATTCGATCGTTTCTATCAGTTTTCGTCAAAATCAACATATAACTCTATATATTGAATTTGAACGCGCATTTCAATTTGCCGGGTTCACGTACTAACTCGAAAAATTCCAGAAAAATATTTTCTAGCTTCGTATTGACGATACGGTCCTAACAAAACTAGTTTCGTCGAATTCTGAGATCGTTTGAAAAATGGCCATTTTCCAGTCGATTAAAATCAACTAAAACTGGTCAAACACGTTTTCCTTTGCCACGCTCACATATTGATTCGAGAAATTATGAAATTTGGAATATAGCAATAATTTGACATAACGGATCCAACAAAAGTGGTTTCGTCGAAATCCAAGGTCGTTTGCAAAATTCCCATTTTTAAGGGCCTGAATTCCATAGCGACTATTCAGAATTTTCAACTGGGCATAACTTTTGACCCCCGCTATGAAATCTTGATTTTTTGGATTTGTTGGAAAGATATTCACAAATAGATTCTAATATTTTTGGTTTCACTAAAATCCGGTTTATTTTACACCCGGTATGTTCAATTGAAATTTGAAATTGAATTATCGAACTACCACGCCATTTTCAATTCCTTTTATATATATAAATAAATATTTATATTCTAACGATGATCTATATAAAAATATACGTTCGAACTATATTCGAAATAAATTTCTCGTCGTTATTATTTAAAATAATTCATTTTAAAGAATCAAAATCCACTAAAATTGCCAAAACAAAAATTTTAAACTAGCTCAGAATTTCGGGTTATTACACGACGACCACTGATTTGAAGAAAGAGAATGATGATGGATGTCCCTGACCTTTGGATCATAATTAAAATGACTAAAACAGGTGTTATACCGTGATTAAGTGAGGTCGCACCTCCTATTGAACACACTTCTTCGAACCATATCTATTACTTTGTGATTTCATTAGTGGCCACCCTTGATTATGAAAGTATGTTCGAAGTGGATAGTAGTCGCTACTATGCGTTACCCCCGGTCCAGGAGTGCAACTGGTAGCATCCTACTGTGGTATTCCTTATGTGCCTTGTCATATTATTCTGATCGAGCCCCCTAGGATTTTGATTTAACGTTGTACTATAACGATGCATCCTTACCCATCAACGATTTACTGGTGTTTTATATGCAATGTTTACGATAATGTATAAACGTGTAAGGGTAAAAATGTAATCCCTCTTACGCTATTATCAACAGTATATTTAACCATAGACACTATTATAATAGCATTCTGTATTATATGATCTATAGTTTAACGGATACTTAGAGGATGGAACCAAACATCGTTTAAGTTACTGATGCATTTCATTGAATATTTCACTTAAGTTGAGTTACTTATATAAGAATGATAGTCCTGATCTGAGTTTTATTTATTTGCATTATTTCTCGGATCAGGTTGTAACACCTAGCAATTTTAACAACACTAAAGAGAACAAATTAAATAATAATTAATTTGATAACCATAATAAAGGGAAACGGGTTGCACCATTGCATCCGTCTCGAATTTCTGGTCAAGATAGACATTTGGTTTGAGTAAAACGGACACCGTATGAAGAACATAAGAAGGTTTGAAGTTTGTATACGTGCAAGATAATTATAATTATAATTATATATATAATAGTTCAAACCTATACAGAAAACCAAATTTTAGTTCAAATTTCAAAATTCCCGCCCCAAGGGTGTCGACCCCATAAGGGAGGGTCGACCCCGTGGTCGACCCCTTAGGGCTGAGGTGGAAGTCGATTTCTAGGGGCTGGCAGTTATAAGTAAAGGTCCATTTCTCTTGTTTTCTACACTGGAAATCAATGGAGGCCAAAAGCTGCCGGTGCCTGAACTGAAACGAATCATTTTCTTCTACAACAATCAACTAAGAGCAAATTAACTAAAGATTCATGTATAGATTTGAGATTCAACACCAACAATTTCTCTTTTATCTTCTAAAATCCAAACACTATGAGTTTTGTTACTTTTAGACTTAAATGACTAAAAATAAAACATGATACGAATGTGATTTGGATTTGTTACAAATTGTGAATCTATGATACTCTTGGATCTTAAACTTTATCATGCTAGATCTACCTTTGTAGATCTAATTCACTTGTGGTTAATTTATCATGTCACATTTTTGGATCTTGACCTTTATCTACGTCTGTGGTTAATTTGGATCTGTCATTACTTGGATAGTTAAATCCTTGTTTAGAACTAATTCTCGATCTAGATCACCTTGTACCCATCATGTTGTGGTTAATTTAGATCTGTCATTAACTGGACAGGCGAATCCTTATTTAGATCTATTCATGCCTATTATGACATCCTTAGTATGTTAAATCTAGTTTTATTATCATTTGTTCATTAGATCTATTTTTATATGTCTGCCTTATTACTATGTCAATTACATGTCTATATCAGTATATATATATATATATATATGCCATTTATGTTAGAATAATCACTATTGTCATCTTCCCATCACCTTTTCGTTTTATTGTTTATGGCCAGGCTACTTTCTATCCTAGGAATGCCGCCAAATATATGTGAATGCGTTAGTGAGGGAAAGGGTGAAAACATTAGAATTGGCATAACTTGAATAATGAATATGAATTTGGACATATAATTCAGTATGAATAAACTGGGTAGATGGGCATGAAACATATAAAGACAGAGGTATAATTAATTTGTTAATAATTAAAATGCCTAGGATTACAGTAATTAGAAACCTTAACTGCACTTATGACTTGAGGTTATATTTCATTTGTGGTGGAAGTCTGCCCGGACTCGACCGGCATATCCAGCAACCGCAAATGTTGAATCTAATGTGAGGGGTCTAAGTGCACAAATACAAGACGGGCAAAGACAAGAGGTTATGCCCAACTTGTGGAAGAAGTCTGCCCGGACCCGACCGACATATCCAGTATCCACAAGTTGTAGGCCTAATGTGGGAGGTCTAGCCCATTATAAACCATAAATGGACTTGGTAAGGAATTGGAATACTTAACCTAGTTGAATCCATAGGGATTTGGTGAACATAAACATGAATAGGGATTAAGTAAACTTGATTGAACAATTGGAGGGTTAAGTTAAGTATATCTGAGATGGGTGGGTAATATTTGAATATAGGCCCACAAGACTTAACCAATTGGGGGTTATGTATTAAAGACACCTATAGTTAAGCATAACCGGTAGAAAGATTGGGGTTATATAATTAAAGACACCTTTTAGGGTAAATATAACCTATGGAAAACGTAGTGGGGGATACAAGACAAGGGGGAGCTTGTATCATAGTGTAGAACCCGTTTCAGTCCGTAACCCGAAGTCGGTATCGAACAAAGTACTCCAAACTAGGTCAGAAAAGGGGCAAGCTTAGTGAACTGATTGTAAGAGATCCAAATGTGGAGGGCGGTGTGGACGCACAAACCGACCAGATCATGTGCATACATGGGCCGGGCAGAGGGGGATAAGACGACCGTGACACCTGTAGATATGGGGATGTGCATATCAGTGAAGGGTTGCCACTTTAGGACGTGATACATCCTATGGTTGGGCCGACACAGAGTATCTACGCGGATTAAGGAGCCGATCACTTATGGTAGTAGTTAGGGTACATTTGGATGTATGCCTAAGTCTACTACCTTATAGTGGAAAGGATCATCTCATTCTGGATATATTAGTAATAGTGCAGAGTAATCTTTAGGGAAGCATATACACTCTATAATGTTACCTTATCATACTAACCTTTTGTGATGTCATCTTTCATATCCACTTTATATGCCTATCATGCTACTTTGATTTATTTACTTACTAAAAGTAACTGGACTCGCCAGACTTTATGTCTGACCCTTTTTGTTTCCTCTTCATTCTTCCATTTCCCCCTAGGTTCATAGGGTAGGAATTCCCAGGCTTAGCCAGGACTCGGTTATCATCTTGCTTGGAGCAGCTTTTGAAGTATTTCTTAGTTTCTATCTTTGCTACTCTGACTTTTTCTCTTTTAGGGAATTATGCTTTTTATGTAGTTTCTGTACTCTGATGGTATAAGACAGAAGTTTTTATATTATTGTAATAGGTTTTATGTAGTCTCAGACTTATGGTATTTTGGACTATGATGTTATGATTTATGTTTGAAATAAAAATTTAAATTCCGATGTTGCTTTTATATCTGTCTTGTAATATTTCTATTTCTGTTTACCTATAATGCTTCACAAAACTTAATGCATTCCCTTAGTGAGTGACATTAACGAACGTGGGGTGTCGCATTTGGTATCAGAGATGAAGGTTACCAGATTAGATAAAAGTTTTTGAAAATTATTTTCGAAAGGTTTTAAAAGAAAGAAATTTCAAAAAGAAAAGTCTGTTTTGAAAAACATTCCCCAAAAAGCCATAAGTAATATCTTTCGATCCCTTGTCTGAATCTCTTTCCTTTTCTTTTTTAGCATGTCTGGGGAACCTAATATTCCAAAGGGCGTTACGATACCAGGCTGGTTCCATAGGTATCTTGAGGCCACGACGCCCGCCGAAGGCCAAGGAAGCATGCCTCCCCCAGCTGCACCCGTTGTTCCTTCTCCTCCTCCACGTGTAGACAACTTCTCTAAGATCTTCAAATATTTCTGTGCTATGGGAGGAAATCCATTACATGGAACCGAGACATTCGTAGAGGCAAGGAATTGGCACAAGGAGACCGAGGACTTATTTGTAATCTTTGAAGTGGAAGATAAAAGGAAAATAGAGTTGACTGCCTGGCTACTGAAAGATGAAGCTTTGTTTTGGTGGGAAGTAACCCAAGCAGGTTGTCCAGTGGAAACTTGGATGATTTTAAAGAGGTTTGAAATGAAATTTCTTTCCCAAGCTGAGAAAAGCATGGAAATGGAGAGGTTCTTAGCACTCAAACATGGAAACTTGACTGTTAAAGAGTGTGTGAACAAATTCGACCAGCAAGCAGGATTTGTACTAGAACTATTGGATATTCCGCATAAGAAAGCTTTGCGATTTGCTAAAGGGCTGAATGAACCCCTTCATGGGTTAGCTATGTCCCACATCCCAATGGGGGAAACTTTTGAAAGGCTTGTTGATATGGCCTTGGTGCATGAGGAAGACAAGGGCGAAAAGAAGGTGGTTTGAGATGAGGAAACAACGCAAAAAAGAAGATTTTCCACAAGAAGGGACAACAACAACAACAACAGAAGAAGAATGGAGGAAAGAATGACAAGGCTAAGGATAAGAGTAACTGTCACAGTTGTGGACGTAAGAGTCACTTGGTGAAGGACTGCAAAAGAAGGAAGAATTCTTGCTTCAATTGTGGGGAGGTCAGACACTTTGCTAGGGAGTTCCCGAAGAAACAAGGACAAGGTCAAAGGGAATGAACTTCTGGAGGGCAGGTGCATGCTCTCGCGATCAGTTCTCCTGATAGTGGTAGAAAAATTTCTATGGAAGGTTTAATCTCTCTTTCTAATCATCCTATTAGAACACTTTTTGATTCTGACGCTTCATATTCCTTTATATCTAGTTCTATGGTTGAATCTCTGGACTTAAATACTAGTATGGTAGTGGATCCCGTTGCTGTCTCAAAGCCCATTGGTGGTACAACTCATTCGTCTATGGTTTGTTGGGGTTTGAGGATATCTATATTAGACATCCAGTTTGAATGTGACGTGTATGTGCTCGGCTTTATGGGCTATGGGCTGATTCTTGGGTTGGATTGCCTAACCATGTACAGTGCCATTCTAGATTACGAGAGGATGGTCGTTAGGCTTCAGATTTATCATGGGAAGACCCTCCAGATTCTTTGTGACCTGCAAAGGTTGGTTATGCTTAGTTTCCTAGATTCTCTTGAGGCATCTATCGATGATATGTAATCTGTTCCAGTAGTCCGAGATTATTCTGATGTTTTTGATGAGGTATGGGGTTTACCTCCGAGGCGCGAGATCGATTTCTGTACATATCTGGTGGACAATGCAAAGCCAGTTGCATTACCAGTGCGCCATATGGCTCTGAGGGAAAGGAGTGAGATGAGTAAGCAAGTGGGGAGCTACTTGAGAAAGGATTCATCAGACGAAGCATATCTAAATAGGGTGCTCCAGTTGTATTCGCAACTAAGGCGGATGGTTCGCTTCGGTTGTGTATGGGATATATAGAGTTGAACAAACTCACTAAGAAGGACAAGCACCTACTTCCGAGGATAGATGACTTGTTTGGCCAGCTTGTTTGTGCCTCGGTATTCTCTCAGTTAGACTTGGCCATGGGTTTTCGTTAGTTGATAGTGGCTGAGGACAGTATAGACAAGATTGCTTTTAGAACTCCGGATGGTTTCTTTGAATGGCTAGTTATGCCTTTTGGGTTGACGAATGCACCCACCTATTTTGTTGATCTAATGAGTAGGGTGTTTCGGGAGTATCTAAATAAATTTGTCATGGTCTTTGTTGATGATATCTTGATCTTCTCCAAAAGCGAAAAAGAGCATGCGCAATATTTGAGAGAAGTTTTGAAAACACTCTGTGCGCATCAACTTTAGGCAAAGTTCTCCAAATGCCATTTTTGGAGAAAAAGGTGAGATTCTTAAGGCATGTAGTTTTCAAAGAAGGGATAGCTGTAGATCCCGCAAAGGTAGTTGCAGTGCAAGATTGGCAAATTCTGAAAAATGCAACAGAGATGAGAAGCTTTCTTGTATTGGTAGGTTATTATAGGAAGTTCATTAAGGACTTCGTAAAGATATCAGCCCTTCTCACCAGGCCGACGAAGAAGAACTTGGCATTTTCATGGGATATAGATTATGATGTTGCTTTCCAACATTTGAAGAGGGCTCTGACAATAGCCCCAGTCTTGACCTTGCCTGATGGGAGCAAAGTATTTACCGTTTACACTAATGCATGTGGTACTGGGCTTGGTGCAGTTCTGATGCAAGAAGGAAAGGTAGCGTGTTATGGGGGTAGACAGTTGAGAGTTCATGAGAAGAACTACCCCACCCATGATTTAGAGCTAGCTGCCATAGTATTTGCGCTTAAGATGTGGCGTCACTATTTACTTGGAGAGAAGTTCGAATTATACACCAATCATAAATCTCTCAAGTACCTGTTCTCGTAGAAGGATCTTAATTTAAGGCAACAAAGGTGAATGGAATTCCTAGCTTCTTATGATTTTGAAATCACTTATACCCCTGACAAGGGTAATGTGGTGGTCGACGCACTAAGTGGGCAGAGGATGGCTTTAAGTCCTCTTTTTGTGGAAAGGAAGAGCTTGGAGTTCATATCAACTTTTGAGTTTAGACCCTCCACCCAGATTTTTCCTGATTTGTTTGCATCATCAGAAATACGACCTACTCTTATGGATTAGATAGGAGCTTCATAGCGAAATGATCCACATATTTTAGACACTATAGATAAGCTCAGAAAAGGGGAGACTTCTAGTCACCTCAGTATATATTCCATAGACGAAAAAGGGTGGTTAAGACAAGATTGAAGGCTTTATGTTTCTCAAAGTGGAAGATTGATAAAGGCAATCCTAGAAGAAGCCCACCATTCTAAGATGACTATTCATCCAGGCGGTGATAAGATGTACAGAGACATGAAGAGGGTTTTATTTCGGGCTGGGATCAAGAAAGACATGGCAGTGTTTGTTTCTCATTGTTTAGTTTGTCAGGAAGTCAAAGCTGAGCAAAAGAAGCCCGGTGGTTTACTTCATCCTTTAGAGGTTCCAAAGTGGAAGTGGGAGAGCGTCTCTATGGATTTCATAGATGGTTGGCCTAGATCGAAGAAAAGCAACACCAGTATCTGAGTTATGGCGGATAGACTCACTAAGAGCGCTCACTTCATTCTAGTTAAGAGTAAGAGGACGACATCATGGTTGGCAGCAATTTACGTTCGTGAGATAGTCCGTCTTCATGGAGTACCTTCCAGCATCATGAGCGATCGCGATCCCATTTTCACTAGTGAATTTTGGAGAAGCTTACAAGAAGCGTTAGGTAAACAGTTGTGTTTGAGCACTGCTTATCACCCACACATCGATGGGTAGATGAAAAAGGTGAACAGAATTCTTGAGGATCTTTCACTACAACAAAATGACCCTATTACAACTTTAATTTTACAACGGTGGTAAACGCACCGTTGTAATAAATGGGTTTTTACAACGGTGGTAAAATCACCGTTGTAATAAATGGTTTTTTACAACGGTGGTATAAACACCGTTGTAACTACAACAAAAACACCATATTACAACTTTAATTTTACAACGGTGGTTAAAGCACCATTGTAATAAATGTTTTTTACAACTTTTTTCCAGAAAAGTTGTAATAAATTTATTTTTAACAACTGTGCTATTTTGACAGTTGTAATAAAAGCCTATCACAACTTTTATTTTTTGACTGTTGTAATATATGACTATATTTTAATATTAATTATTTTCATTAAATAATTTTTAATAATTAATATTTACAACTAATTAGTAATTATTAATTAATAACCTATATATTAATATTAAATATTTAATTAAAAATACTTCAATAAATAAATAATTCATGCTAATAATTAGTAATTGACAACCAATTAGTAATTATTAATTAATAATCAACAAATACATATTTAATTTAATTAAAAATACATCAATAAATAAATAATTCCTACTAATAATTACTAATTAACAACCAATTAGTAATTATTTAATAATAATCAATATATAAATATTAAATATTTAATTAAAAATAATTAATTTACAACTACTTCATTATTAAGTACTAGTAATTAATTAGTAAGTAATAACTAATGAGCGGTTAATAATCAATTAATTAATAATCAATAAGTAAATAACAATTAATAAATATTTAATTTATAATTAATCATGACTATTAGTACTAATTAATATTTAGTATACAATATTTTTTAATAAGTAATCGTTGTTGAAAGTTTTACCAAAATCTTTTGTCAAATATGATCCCTACGGAGGGGGGGTCCAAGGGGGGTGGCAACCCCCCAAGGTGGGGGTGCGAGGGCAACGCCCCCGCTAACGGGGTTCGACAATCGTTAATTAACAATTGTAAGTTAAAAATCAGTAGTAAATAATAATAATAATTTATAATTAACTAAAATATATATTAACTATAATTTAATATAATTAACAACTTCTATTTTTTGATTGTTGTAATATATGACTATAGTTTAATATAATTAACAACCAATAATTAATATTTAATACATTTATGTTGATTATTTATAATTAATAACTAATAATTACTATTAATAATCAATTAGGAAGTAATAATTAATAATCAATCCATAATATTTGATACTTAGCAATTAAGAAGAATAATTAAAAAATATAGTTAATATTACATAATTACTATTAAACAGTTAATACTTAAAATATAATAATTAATGCAAATCATGAATAATCAATGATTGCTATTAATAATTAAGAAGTAGAGATTAATAACGTGAGAACCCAAATTTGATGATCCTAGATTATATTGATTTCAATTAAATCCATAATATTTTGGGTGAATAAATAAATAAATAAATCATTTGTGCTATGTACATGATGAATATGTGAAATTGTGCATGATTAAAATGGTGAATAAACACACATTTGTTTGTTTGTTGTGTATGTGACATGAAAATTTTGTTTAAGTGTTATGATTTGGGGCTTAAGTTTTATAAGGGTTAACATTAAATCTAAGGGCAAAATGGACATTGGCAATGGTGAAACCCTAGCCGTATGAAGCAAATAAAAGAAAATAGGCCGTCGGTTTCCATTTCATTCTCTCGTTCTAAAAAAAAAACTTAAAAATGGCCGAAGCCCTAGAAATCGAATTGGGGAAATCAACAAATCGACCAACGTCTCACATCCAAAAACCGAAAATAGGCCGTCGGTTTCCATTTCATTCGCCATCGAATCCCTCTCCGCCGACAAGGCCTTGTCACCAGGCGTCGCTCGCCACCGGAGTCAACCCACGAGCTCAACCGCGAACGCCACCAACTACAAGGGTCGTGCCACCCATCGTCTGAGCTCCCCAATCACGCGTGCCCTTGTTCCAGTCTAGTGAAGCCGCGTCACCTCCTTCGACAGCCATCGCGCAGTGCTGCCCTCCTTGAAGCCAGAAAACCAAATCGCCTCAGCATCTCTTAGATCCAAACAACGCATCCGACAACCTGTTCTCCCCTCCAGTAGTCGAGCGCCGCCGTTTATAGCAACACCTCCTCACCGTTCTACATCCAACGCCAACCGTCCGCCATTGTCTGCGCTTCCTTCACCGATTAAATGTAAGTTCTCTTACGATTAAACATGTTTCAAGCGTACAACTTCGGTTTGCACTAATATCATTAGTTTGTCGGTTATTGCTTTCCTACTGTCCTGGGGTTGTATAAATTTAAATTCGGTTATTGGTTGATTTTAGTATTTGCAATGGTGCTCCTTATAATATGATAATCAGGACTACATCATACTGATTCACACTATTTGGCTACTGCTTTTCCGTCACCTTGATTGCCATCGATTTCTGGTTATTGTTCACCTTTGAAGTGAATGCATGTCTTATGTTAAGTTTGACTTGATTTCAATAAGTACACATTTTAGTGGCATGCTTTTAAATATCCTGCTGTGAAGCCAAACTTGATTCCTGACCTTCAGATTTCATAATACACTCATATTAGGATGATACCATGTTACTTTGGCACACCATTGTTGTCGAACTAAAAAAGAAAAAAAGAAACAATTCCACTTCCTATGCATATATACTTCGGCATGTTCCTTATAATAGCACCTCTTGTTTTATATATGTCTCACGTGTGGATCCAAGTTAGAATAGGCACTGTATTTCTTGCATGCACAGTTGGTTACATTGATTTAGTGATTCTCTACCATTGCATGTTGATAGTTAAGTTGTGGCACAATATATGCGTACTGTCCCTTTGGTTTACTTCCTTGTTTTGGCAACATTTCTAAGTCTACTAGTCTGTTCCAGCATTAAGCAATAAATCGTTTGTATGCTTCATTGTCATGCATTTGAATGGGCATATGTGATGGAGAATCAATGTACACAATCTTAGCTCATATTTCAATCATGGTCTTACTTCAGTTTTTCAAAATAACAATCAAAACAACAGATTTTTGTTTATGATACCTGCAAATGTGTATACTCATTTGCATTGATATGGCTTCTTTTCGGATGCTTTGGTTTTACTGTACTCTACCCACAAAGAAAGTTGTTCAAAGTTTTGGACAAAATTTTCAAGGACACAATTTCTATGGAAAATAACAATCGCCAATTTTACTTTTGACATAGTTTCATATTAATATAAGTCAGACTTTCGAAACATCATATGTTTTATGTCAAAATTTGATCCAGAACGTCATTTTACATGTAAAAGAGGTAATATGACAGCATTAATCTTTACTGTTTTCTCCATTATGTTTAAATGACTAAAATTTGCAGATGGTAATGGAGGAATGATAGATGGTTTACCTAGAAATCAAGGCCTTCATAGAACGATGCATTGCTAAGCCTAGAGCTAGACCGTCTACCTCAGATTTGTCGAGCGATCGGTTTGTAGTGAGGAATGTATGTATTGTTATGACTGTATTATGTAAAAGTGAGTTGTACGATAGTGGATCACAAAGTTGTACTAATTCAAATATTGAAATAAAATATTTAATTGATTATTTCAGTTCAGTGTAGTATCATTTTATTCAATATAAATATTTATTTTTATATGAAATGTAATGTATAAAGAAACAAAAATCATATTGTTATAATTAATTGTAGTAGGAATTACTACAACGGTGAAAAAAAGTTTGTAATATGTATTACTACAACAGTGCAAAAATGTTGTAATATGTATTACTACAACGGTGGAAAACAGTTGTAAAATATACATTTAACAACGGTGTCGCAACGGTGTATAAAAGTTGTAAAAGATTTCAGTCTATTACAACTTCTTAAGAGACGACGGTGGCTCCACCGTTGTAAAAAGTCTTTTACAACTGTTTTCCACCGTTGTAATAGGGTCATTTTGTTGTAGTGTTTTAAGGCTGTGTACCCTAGACTTCGGAGGGACTTGGGAAGAGCATCTTCCTTTAGTAAAGTTTGTGTACAACAACAGTTATCAAGATAGCATCGGCATGGAACCCTTCGAAGCATTGTACGGACGACCCTGTAGATCACCAACTTGTTGGTGGGAATCTACAGAAAGATTATTACTTGGACCAGATATGGTTAGAGAAACGTCCGAGAAAATTGATCTTATTCGACGACGAATTAAGAAAGCTCAAGACAAGAAGAAATCCTATGCAGACAAGAGAAGAACTGACGTCGAATTTGAAGTAGGAGACTTAGTTTTTATTAAAGTATCACTTTTGAGGAATGTGGTTCGCTTCGGATCTATAGGGAAGTTAGCAACCAGATTTGTGGGACCATTTCCCATAACTGAAAGGATCGACCAAATGGCCTATAGAGTAATGCTACCAGAAAATCTATCTGGCGTTCATGTTGTTATCCACGTTTATCATCTGCAGAAGTGCTTGCATGATACCACGGAAGTTGTTGAGCCAAGTATATTGGAGGAAGTAGAAGTGTAGGGAGGCGACAGTCAGACAATTCCCTACCAGTATTCTTGGATCAGAAGTTAAGAAGCTAAGCAATGAAGAAACCAAGCTAATAAAGGTTCAATGGGGGGATAACCCAGAGGATGCAACTTGGGAGACTGAAGACAAGATTCGTGCTTCGTACCCTTTCTTTTTCGAGGATGTGTCCTTAACTCCTTTTTCCAAAGTTTTATCTATGCTTGTTTCTATCATTTGATTATGTCCTATCAATAGTATTTTCGATCTTTAGATAGGAATCTTATGGATGTAAACATGTGTTTAAGACATGTTATGTTTGAAGGATGCAAGTATTTGCTCGTGGATGCATATACACACACATATTAGGCACTAGATCAGCTCAATCACTCTCATACTTCATATGGATGTGTTTGCATTTTTCTTTTCTTTTAGTGGGTGAAAATGGATGTATTATCATATTGATGTTGCATTTGGATGAATAAGTGTGCACATATATAGAACTTACAAGTTAAAATAGAATTATTTGCATACATATTGGATTCACGACACTAACATACATTGCATTGAGGAGGTCGACTGAATCAGTAGACCGCCTAATCTTCACATTAGTATTGGGATATACACACACACCTTTGCATATGTTCATATAAGCATTAGAAGTCTTTAAGTACAATGGGTGCTTGTGATTGATGAATGACTAGATGAATGATGGATGGTAGTATATACATTCTTCTCAACTTAGAGACTTCGGGACGAAATCCTTTAAGTATGGGGGAATGTAACATCTCGCAATTTTAACAACACTAAAGAGAACAAATTAAGTAATAATTAATATGATAGTCATAATTAAGGGAAATAGACTACAACATTGCGTCCGTCTCGAAATTCTCGTCATGACAGACATTTGGTTTGCGTAAAACGGACACCGTATAA
Organism: Allium sativum; assembly: GCA_030737875.1. NCBI lineage: Eukaryota > Viridiplantae > Streptophyta > Magnoliopsida > Asparagales > Amaryllidaceae > Allium > Allium sativum. The sequence continues at coordinate 897,161,470 of CM060910.1, read as the reverse complement.
AGAAGTTTTGAAGGTTTGAAGTTTGTATATGCGCAAGATAATTATATATATATATATATATATATATATTACAGTTCAAACCTATCTAGAAAACCAAATTTCATTTCAAATTTCAAAATTCCCTCCCTAAGAGTGTCGACCCCATAAAGGGGTGTCGACCCCTCTAGGGTTAAGGTGTCAGTTGATTTCTAGAGGCAGGCAGCTATAAATAAAACTCCATTTCTCTTGTTTTCTTCACTGGAAATCAATGGAGGCCAAATGTTGCTGGTACCTGAACTAAAACGAATCCTTTTCTTCAACAACAATCAACTAAGAGCTGATTAGTTAGAGATTCATGTCTAGATCTGAGATTCAACACCAACAATTTCTCTTCTATCTTCTAAAATCCAAACACTGTGTGTTTAGTAACTTTTAAATTTAAATGATTAAAAGTAAAACGTGATATGACCGTGATTTGGATCTGTTATAAATTGTGAATCTATGATACTCTTGGATCTTAAACTTTATCATGCTAGATCTACCTTTATAGATCTAATTCACTTGTGGTTAATTTATCATGTCACATTTGTGGATCTTGACCTTTATCTATGTCCGTGGTTAATTTGGATCTGTCATTATTTGGACAGTTAAATCCTTGTTTAGATCTAATTCTCTATCTAGATCATATTGTGCCTGTCATGTTGTGGTTAATTTAGATCTGTCATTAACAGGACATGTGAATCCTTATTTAGATCTATTTATGCCTATTATGACATCCTTAGTATGTTAGATCTAGTTTTATTATCACATGCTCACTAGATCTAATTTTATATGTCCACCTTATTACTATGTCAATTACATGTCTATGTCAGTATATACATACATATATATATATATATGTGCAAGTTATGTAAGAATATTCACTATTGTCATCTTTCCATCACCTTTCCCTTTTAAGGTTTACGGCCAAGCTACTTTCAAGCCCGGGCATGCCGCCAAATATATGTGAATGCGTTAGTTAGGGAAAGGGGGAAACATTAGAATTGGCATAACTTGAATAATGAATATGAACTTGGACATATAGTTCACTATGAATATAATTGGGAAGATGGGCTTGAACACCTATAAATATATAGGTTAATTAATTGGTTAATAATTAAAATGCCTAGGATTATAATAATTAGAAACTGTTACTGCACTTATGACACGAGTTTAGATTGCATTCATCGTGGATGTCTGTCTGGACCCGACCGACATATCCAGCAACCGCAAATGTTGAAACTAATGTGAGGCGTCTAAGTGCACAAATACGAGATAGGCTAAGACACGAGGTTAGGCCCAACTTGTGGAAGAAGTCTGCCCGGACCCGACTGGCATATCCAACATCCACAAGCTGTAGGCCTAATGTGGGAGGTCTAGCCCATTATAAACCATAAATGGACATGGTAAGGAATTGAAATACTTAACCTAGTTGAATCCATTGGGATTTGGTGAACATAAACATAAATAGGGGTTACGTAAACTTGATTGAACAATGGGAGGGTTAAGTTAAGTATATCTGAGATGGGTGGGTAATATTTAAATATAGGCCCACAAGACTTAACCAATTGTGGGTTATGTATTAAAGATACCTATAGGTAAGCATAACGGGTAGAAAGATTGGGGTTATATAATTAAAGATGCCTTTTAAGGTAAATATAACCTATGGAAAACCTAGTGGGGGATACAAGACTAAGGGGAGAGCCTGTACCATATTATGTGGGACCCGTTTCACTCAGTAACCTTGAGTAGGTATCAAACAAAGTACTCTGAACTAGATCGGAGAAGGGGAACGCTTACTGAACTGATTGTAAGAGATCCAAACGTGGAGGACGGTGTAGGCGACGCAAACTGACCGGATCATGTGTGTGTATGGGCCGGGAAGAGGGGGGTAAGACGACCGTGACATTTGTAGATATTGGGTTATGCATATCAGCGAAGGGTTGCCACTTTATGATTTGATACATCCTATGGTGGTGTTGGCACAGAGTATCCACGTGGATTAGAGAGTCGATCGATTAGGGTAGTAGTTAGGATACATTTGGATGTATGCATAAGTCTACCACCTTATAGTTGAAGGGATCATCTCATTGTGGATATACTATTAACAATGCAGAGTAATCTTTAGGGAAGCTATACACTCTATCATGTTACCTTTTCATACTTACCTTTCGTGATTTCATCTTTCTTATCCACTTTATATGACTGTCATGCTACTTTTATTTATTTACTTACTAAAAGTAACTAGACTCACCAGACTTTATGTTTGACCCTATTTATTTCCTCTTCGTTCTTCCCTCCCCCCCCCGGTTCGCAGGGTGGGAATTCCTAGGCTTAGTCAGGATTTGGTAATCATCTTACTTGGAGAAACTTTTGAAGTAGTGCTCAGTTTCTATCTTTGCCACTATGGCTTTGTCTCTTTTGGGGAATTATGCTTTTTATGTATTTTCTGTACTTTGATGGTACAAGGTAGAAGTTTTTATATTATTGTAATAGGTTTTATGTAGTCTTAGACTTATGGTATTTTGGACCACGATGTTATGATTTATGTTTGAAATAAAATTTAAATTTCGTTGTTGCTTTTATATATGTCTTGTAATATTTCTGTTTCTGTTTACCTATAATCCTTTACGAAACTTAATGCATTCCCTTAGTGAGTGACATTAACGGATGTGGGGTGTCACACAGGTCGAGTTGCAGTATTGAGATTTCATCTTTCAAAGTTGGAGACTGTTGAAGACATCATCTCTATCTATTGGTTTTGGTTATTTCTTCTTTGTATTAGAAATTCTTGTATATAGACTTCTGAGGTATTTAATTCTACAAATGATATTATGTATAAGTTTGAGTTTTTATTTAGTAGCTTCTTGAACTACTATTGTATTTTATTTATTTCACTGCGAGATATTCTGTTATTCTCTGTCCGTGATTCTGTGATTTGATTTATTAAACCCCATAGTTAAAACAGTCTTCTTTTTCAAATGATTTGAACTGGTTTAATTACCGACATAAATCTTAAGAAAAAGCAGGATGTTCCATGGTATCATAGCTTTGGTTTAATAAAAACCTTAGCTTATGGAGTTTAAAATTCATTGGAGATACGGTAGCGTTACCCTAAAATTAGTAAGAATCAATCACAAAATCATTCCTAAGAGAACGTATTTTGACAAGTATAAATAGTTTTGAAATATTTTTAAATGGTTTTAAAGTATTTTTGATATAAAAAGTTGTTTTAAAATTTAATTTTTTTTCTTAGAGTTCCTTTCTTTTTGATTTAGTTTCTTTGAATAGGTCTCTCCTTCGGTTAGGATTTCCTAAATCTAAATCGCGATCCATGTCTAAATTTGTCTTAGAAGTTTATGATAGTCTCCAAACTCTTGAATATTATCCAGTTCGATCTAAATTGGGTATTCATCATTTAAAGATTCCTACTGGTTAGGTTCTTCATTGTTTGATTCTTAGCTCAGATTATAACTTATTTTGATCTAATTTGATAAATGGTGAAAAGTGATTTTAAATATAACCCATAATAAATGTTAATGGAAACATATTGTGTTAATAAGCAGGAAAAAATTATTTAATTTATTTATTGAAATAATAAAGATTTTGAAACATTATATGAATTTTAAAGTTGTGTTTTAAATCTATAAGATAATTTATAGTAAATACATGTAGTAGTTGATTGGAGAAACGAAAACATATTATTTCATGATTCACAATAGTTATACTTCTTAAATATGATATCTTGAAATGTAAACTTCAATAAGTGTAAAACATTGATTTGATTTAAGTAATGTAATAGAAATATAAATATGATTTTAAGAATGTTATTAAAAAGGGTTTGCTTTATGTTAGCATATAAATTATTTATAAAATAAGGGTGATAACATATATTAAACTTGTAAGGATTATTAGACTTTGTAAGTATGAATTTATGTAAACTATAGGTTATAAAAATGTGTAAAGCATGTGAAATTATTTTAGTTTAAATTTGGCATTTGAAAAGATTTTTGATTTGGTATGGTTGGAATAGTTTAACACTTTCTTATACTAAGACTATCAATAATATTGTTGTGAATTTGCTTTAAATAAATGGAATTAGTTATAAACTCAAATTGTTTATAATATAGAATTGAACTTAGTTTGAATTTTAAAATAATTTTGAAATTTAAAACAAAAGTACAATGAAATGTTGATGACTTCAATATGGAAACAAGATTGAATTAGATAAGAATGAATTGGTGTGTTAAACTGATTTTAACGTATGGTAAATATTTGTTAATATAATATATTGTTTTGAAATATGTTGAAATATTAGATGATTTACATTTACAAACTTTAGGTTGATAATATCTATGAAAGGGTAGAAGATGGATTTTAATAAATAAATGAGTGGAGGAGAGATATAATTTCCTTAATTGAATTTTTTTAACAAATAAATGACATGAAATATGTTATTTATAATATATATAATTGGAAAATTTTGTATCTATTTTGGTTTAAGAGAAAAAGGTTTCGAGTCTTTTCTTTAACTTTAAGATTGAACTATCATGTATTTAGTGATTTTGGACAAGCATCGGCGTGACGTATATACCAAATTTTGTATATACTAGATAGATGTAAAATCACACTCTAGTCGCTTAGAAATAATTCTAATGATAGTTGTAACATCGTCAGTGTTTGTTTTCGGGTTTCAAAAGTTAGATGGGTATATAGTGCTACGTGATGCCGAGTAAATACTTAAAACTATCATGAAATTTTTGAAAATGTCTTAACTTTTGATTGAATATAGGTTTTGAGTGAATATATATATTATATATATACATATACATAAGTAAGATGATAGATGTGAACCATTTGATTTAAATATATTGAATTATTTAATTACTGTTCCACTATCTCGTTCCTTTTCGGGGATGAGTAGGCTTGATTGGGGGAGATTGTAATAACCTGGACTTCTAAGTTAATTTTATATGATGATTTAATTTAAATTTTGATTTTGATTTTTAAAACTCAGATTATTTTGGATTTTATGAATTAATGAATTTGATTTTGATATAAATATTAATTTATAACTGAATTTAATGTTTGTCGATTCAAGCCATATTTGCTAAAAAAAATCAAGATTATTATTTTGAATTTGAGATTCTTTAAAATTTTATTTTAAATATTTAACTTGTATTACTATATAATTTTCTTTTCAAAACTATTAAAATGAATTTTTTTGTATAAGTTAATGCTAATTAATTTCGTTAATAATTTAAATTTGAGCTGAAATTTTGAAAAGTTTAAAACTTCGAAGTTATTATTAATTTGGTTAATGACTTAATTGAAATGAAATTTCAAAATTAAGATAAAATTGATTTAAGATGTGATTTTGAAAATTATGAAATGAGTTTTATATGAAATTTATTAGGATAATGGAGCTTAATAAATTTATTTGGTAATAATTTATGAAATAAATGGTTTGAATCCAAATAAAGTTGAAGTTAATGTTTCGATCTGATTGAATTTGAAATTTGAGAATTAATTGTCATGGAATGAAAGAAATGTGATCAAAAGTAAATTGAAATTTTGAGAATTTTATTGAAGTAATAAAATTTGAACCCAACTTGAATAATATATATAATGTATTGGAATTTAAACATACTCCTAGGTTGGAATTAATTTGAAGTGTACACTACAAGATGCACCGTGTATTGCGACAACCTTGGGCAACGGCTTTCGACGGCTAAAAAAAGCGACCATTACAAGCCGTCCTAAGTCGTATCATGGTCTGCTGATACAAACAATAGCCATTACTTCATTTTCCTCATTTCATTTTCCCTAAATAATTTTCCCAAACCCTCCATCCCGTTGCCCCACTAACTGCAGCACCTCCAAGCCTCCAAACACGCATCTAAGCTTCTAATTTCATGCAGGTTTGTCTACTAAGCCAATTCTATGTTTAATTTGGGTTAACTATAAGGTTTAGTTGCATGTTTTTACAGGTTTGAATATTGATTGTTTATGGGTTTGAAATTGGTTGTCATGTGGGATACGTATGATGATGATTGTGTTGTAAGTTGATTTGGGAGTAAGTGTAATTGATTATGAGGTTGAAAAAAATGATTATTGCATTGTTATTGTCACGATAATATTGTGTTAATTGATGTAGAAATGTTGATTGGTTGTGTGATTTGAAAATTAGTGTGTACTATTTATTAACATGTTTATTGATAAGTTTGTGCGAATATTTCTTGACAATGTTTATTGTCGTTTAGGCAAAAATATGCATACTATATTAAAATTGCTTGCGTGTGTTAGTTGTATGTATTAGCATAAGTTTAAATAATTATAATTTTATTTGTTAAAAGTGCTAGCTTTTGATTTTTTTAAATAAAAAACTGTGATTTAAAACTTGATATAGTTGGCTAAATTTCAAATTACTTGTTAATATTTCAAATTTAAAGCTTTTGAATGGAAGTTACAGTACATTTTAAAATTAAAAGTGTAGTTAACAAATATATATTGAACGTATTAAACAAATTTATGTAGACGTTAAAATATAAAATACAAAATCTGTTTTACTTATGTGAACCCTTTAGAGATTTTTGCCCTCGTCGACAAGTGTTGTATATGATCTTTATATGGATATTCGTTTTTACACAGAACGGAAATCTATATTCATCTGATACAATATTTGTTGGATCTGATCCAGCATTGGACACCTTACAAATATAATAACATTAGCATATTTTATAAATCATTTTCGTTTAAACTGTTAACAAAATTACAATGGCACTTTCTTTTTGTTCCCTATGTACATTCATTTGTGTACAATATAGGGACCAAAGGGAAGTGCTCCCAAAATTTTGTTGAATCGTTTAACCAGAAACGATATATAAAATGTGACTATGTTATTGTATTTGTTATGGGAAGTAGGATGACCGGTCGTCAATGTAAAAAAGAAATAAGCTAATAAACCGAAAAAACTGAAGTTGGTATAAATGAAAATTTACAAGACTTCAATTAATATGAAGTGTTTGATCAAACTTTCTAACGTATTTCTTACAAATCAGGAAAATGTTCGATTATTTTCTCAATCGTTGTAGGATGTATGAATCCCAAACTGGTATGAAAGGATCGATAAAGGAACAATTTTGTAACGATGTCTTAAAATTTATTAGATTTACTAAATCTAATTATCGAAATAACGTTGACGTTCGTTGTCTATGTAGTAAGTGCAAACATATGAAGCATTGGAAACTAGATGTAGTGAAGTGCATCTGTATAAATTTGATTTTGTGCTGAGTTATTACTTAAGGGATCGTCATGGAGTACTTGTTCAACCTACACCTTATCCTGTTGTGGTAGACGACGATAATAAAATTACGAGTCTGGTAGAAAATATGGTGCAAGATGTAGCACAATCAATGTTTCCTACCATTGATCAAGGCGATGACGAGAACGAAAGTGTTGAAGAACCAATGGCAGAAGCTAATTTTTTTTAATGGTTTTTAGATTCTGCTAAGAGGCCATTGTGGGATGGGTGTACAAGCGGAACCAAATTATCTATTACCGCCGAATACATCACTATGAAATCAAAATTCAATTTTAAAATAGCTGCATTTACAATGTTGTATAAGTTGCAAAACGACACATGGCACCCAATAATTTGATGTGCAATATTCAATATAAAGTTAAACACTGTAGTCTGATTTTGGACTGTCGTATCAGAAGATAGATACATGTGTCAGAGTTTGCATGTTGTATTGGAAAGAAGACGCTAAACTTAGAAAATGCAAAATATGCAATGAAGAAAGATATAAACCAAGAAAAAAGAAAGGAAAAAAAGTTCCATATAAGAGAAAGCTTTGTCTACCCATAACTTCAAGACCTCAACGGTTATATGCATCTTCTGCTAAAACATGTCATATGCGATGACACATCATTAGAACACTAGAAGAAGGAACTTTGATACGTCCATCCGATGAAATATGGAAACATTTTGATAGGACTTATCCTAAATTTGCTGCAGGGAGCCGTAATTTTAAGATCAGATTATGTATGGATGGATTTTTGCCATTTTCTCAGTTTTCTAGTAAATATTCATCATAGCCTATCATTCTTACTCCTCCTTATAACCTACCTCCATGGATGTGTATGAAAACTCCATATATGTTTCTAATGATTGTCGTCTCTAGTCCCGATGATCCGACATAAGAAATTGATGTTTATTCACAACCATTAATTGAAGCGTTGAAAAAATTATGGCATGAAGGAGTTGAAACATAAAACATTTCAAGTAAAAACAATTTTTGTATGTTTTCTTCTTTATTATGGACTATTAGTGATTTTCCCGCATATGGCATGCTTTCAGGTTAGAGCACATCTGGATGCCTAGCTTGTCCTCATTGTATGGATGAGACACGAGAATTTTCATTAAAGTATGGAAAAAAAATTCTTGGTTTGACAATCATCGGTGCTTCTACATATTATTCATAAATCTAGAACGGATAAACAGAATTTTGAAGCTAACAGAGTAGAGTGTATGCTACCACCTAAAATTTGGAAAAGTGAAGAGATATATGAAATCATAAAAGACTATCTAAAGATACATGAAACTAGGGAACAGGTTGACATTTCAGGTAAATCGGACATTCATAATTGATGCAAGCAAAGTACATTTTGTGAGTTACCTTACTGGTAAAATCTCCTACTTCGACATAATATTGACGTCATGCATAATATAAAAACATTTTCGATAACGTTTCTAATACAGTTTTGAATGTAAAGGGGAAAACCAAGGATGATGTGAATTTGAGACGGGATATATTACACTTCTGTAAATGGCCTGAACTTCACTTGTACGACGACAATAAAAAACCCAAAGCATGCTATGAGCTACACAACAGGAAAGTGAAACTTGTGCTAAAGTGGGTGGAAGGATTAAGATGTCCTAATGGGATTTCTTCTAACCTTCATAAATGTGTGGACTTTAAAAACAATAAATTGAGTGGCATGAAAAACCATGATTGCCACATCATGATGGAATATTTTTTACATGTGATTTTCAAAGAACTATTGCCCACAAAATATGGAGTGTTATAATAGAATTAAGTATGTTTTATAAATAACTTTGTTCGATGACGTTAAAGGTAGATCATCTACATAAACTAAAAGTAGAAATCCATGTACTTCTCTGCAAACTTGAGAAAATATTTCCACTATTTTTTTTAATGTAATGGAGCATTTACCTATTCATCTTCCATCTGAAGCACTCCTTCAAGGTCCTGTGCAATATAGATGGATGTATCCATTTAAGTGGTAATTTTGAATATCCTCAATATTTTTGGTACTTTACAATTTAGATGTTTGTACCAAAATATAAATTTAGAAGGTTCGATTTACAAATCGTACCTTGAAGAAGAAGCTTCATTTTTTTCTCTCATTACTTTAGTGAAGATGTGAACTTATCTTTTGTAACTATTCCTCGTAATGAAAAATCTGTTGAACAAGAGTCTTCTCAAACAATGTTATCTATCTTTAAATAACATTGAAGACTGTTGAAAAATGTGTTGAAATATGGTTAAGCGATAGAGACTACCATATGGCGTACACATATATTCTTTTAAATTGTACGGAAGTTACACCATTTGTCAGGTAATATTGCATTCATGTACAATTCAATTATATATATATATATTAATAAAAAGGACCCGACACTCCTAGCTCAGTTAGTTAGAGGTGAGCGAATTGGGATGGGACATAGGTCTTAGGTTCGAGGTCCACCTCTGCCAATTTACAGGGGTGACTATGTAGTTATTGTGAAGGCGTTGAAAAATCGGGGTACATTACAACCTGCTGGGTTTACTAAGACCGACAAGCAATAGCTTGAGTGAAGTCTTAGGTTCCACACGTAAAAAAAAAAAAAAAGGAACATAACACATATTTGCAGCTGTTAGATCCAAAATTGGGTCTAACACCCAAGCTGTTCTGATCTACGAAGAATTATAACTACAATATGAAGAAAAAGCAGGAAAACACACGAAATTTATAGTGGTTCGGCGTTAACTAGCCTACGTCCACTTTATATGTAGTTAATCATATGCTGAATGCAAGAACAATCAATGGTTTCACTCAATCTCACTCTAACAATTATGATTCTTTCAATAATTTCAGGGTAACTCTAAGTAAAAACAATGAAGATATGATAATGGTGGAGTCAGATCTCTCAATTGCCAGAAGGATCCCCAAAAATGCCAAGTTCTGGGCTCTTTATAGCTGATTTCTTCAGGCGGATCGCGGTCATACGTGGCACACATCCCGAGGACCTCATACTGGTTCGTATCTTAATGGAGAATCGGTCAATATGATAGTTATGGACAGGTGTCGCGTGATCCTGTATTCTCGGATCGTGAATGACTTAGTCAGGGGCTTCGCTGTGCCTTCTGGGATTGGATCGCATCGCAGGGAAGAGGGTCGGATCGCTCTAGGGCGCAGCTAACCAAGTAGGGTGTCGCGATCCGCGGAGGATGGTCTGACCACGATCGGACTTTTGTGAACTAGGGGAGTATAACTTCATATTTTCTTCTTATGTGTGAACCTGGATGGCTTGGTCAAAAAGCTAGCCAACATTTTGCCCCCTCAAAGTATGTTTTATCGAGGATGGAGCATGCTTCGAAACTACAGAGTTGTATTTTCGTAGGGAGATGCAAATCAGTGGTTGCGTCTATCTGAAATGTTGTGTTATTTCGAAAAATTACATCTTTTGATTATTATAAATATCTAACAAAGTCTTCCATTATTTCTTTGTTTGTTGAATAATTTTCATTTCTGGAATCTTTGGAGACCTCATTATCAAATTTGCCAGGTAAACTTCTAAATTTTCACTTCGGTACATGCTTTGTCGGTTCGGATCATTTCAACTCACCACGGTCCGCGTGGTGAAACGCTGGACTCTGTCAAACGAGGGTATTCGGGCTTCGGATCGTGATGGGCTTTTCCACGAAGCATGTTGGGCTTTGGCTCGCGGTCCACCATTTCCGCGATTCGAGTAAGACAAAAAGGGGGAGAATAACGGTCGCGGTTTTATCTACATAAACCTGAACCTCCCTCTTTATTTTCCTTTCTTCTTCTCCTTGTTGGCCGCCGCCCCCTTCATGTTCCCAAGCCGAAACCCTAATTTTTAATACTCCAACTACCCAATTGTTTCATCCTTTTCAAAAAGGTAATTATAAAAAAGAATATCTTCACATAATTCTGTCCTTGTTTGTTTTGAGTTTTTGACCATTTTGGGAGGAAAAAGTGGTGCAATTTGTTGCGTTTGAGGTTTTGGAGGCTGGTGGGGCGACATGGATGATGGGTTCGACTGCTCGCGTTCTGCGATGGTGAAGAGGAGGAGAGGAAGGAGAAGAAGAAGGGAAGGAAAGGGTTGACCAGGTTGGATCGTGAGTGAGTAGGGATGAGGACGGAGATGAAGGAGAATGGCGAGGCAGCGGATCGTGGGAATGGCAAGGGAGCAGATCGTGAGGATGAAGGAGAGTCTTGGGGGAGGGAAGTAGAGCGGATCGTTGGGAGTTTGTCACGATCTGTTCCGTAATGGGTCAAGTTCTTCAGCCTTTCACGGTCCGATGCTCCTCCACGATCTGGAGCCTTTACGCAATCCAAGTCTCTCCCACGAACCAGTGTTTTCGCTGTGAATCCATACCCGTTCCACGATCCAGAGATATACTACGATCCGACGTCGCGCCACGATCCAGATGATGAACAATCCGATGAACCTTAAATGCAACTTAACTCTGGTATATCAATGGACAATTAGGTTAGAGCCCTTAAGACGAACTTTCTGGACTGATCAGCAGCATAACTTAACAGCGGACAACTACTAATATCTTGATGATCTTGTTAACCTTTATGCTTTCTTCCTATGCATGCACAAACACAAACTTGCACTTGCACACACGGGGGATGGATAATTATATTCTAATTTATCATGTTTACTCACCTAAATAGTAATGTCGGATAATCGTTCCCCTTCAAGATCTGAAACAGAGATGGATCCCGAGACATCTGAGCACCACAACCCCGAGGTTCTTCCAATTAACCCAGAGGGTGAGGATTATGAATCCGAATATGAGGCAGAAACGGAATCGGATTCATCTGAGAGTACCTTGCTTGATGAGGAGTCTGAAGTAGACGACCGAGTTCCCGACGAGATTCCTGGTGCACTAGAGATAGAGAAATTCACCGACTCTTTAGCTTCCAAACTAGATGACATAAAGCTTAAGAAAATCTGCTTGAAACACGGGATCCCCTGGGATGATGTGAGAACACCTGGAAGCGAAGATAGACCTCATCTGGCTCCAGAGGGGTATATGATAATCAGCCGACTCATGTGTTGGGTAGGCGCTATTCCACCATTTCCTCCAATCATCATTGAAACCTTAAAACGATTGGGTATTGCTCCGATGCAGCTTCATCCCAATGCCTACGCAGCCCTATACACTTTATACATTGCGTATGCGGAAATCCTGCAAACTGAGCTCACGTTTAAAGACTTGAAATTCTATTACCTTTTCAAGCATCGTTCAACTGCAACCCCAAATTTTTCTTTCTTCGAGTCGGTAGTAAATAGCAAGGTCTTGTTTGATGGTTACAGCAACATAGGGGATCCCAAGGCCGATTGGTTCTATATAAAGAGACAGGCTGGGTATGCGAGAAGATGGCTTAAATCAAGTAAATTTTAAACCTTTGAAAGAATAACCTGTTTAAGAAATCGAAGCGCTAACATACTTCTTTCCTCTATGCAGATCAAACCTTTCCAAAGACGGAGGGCTCAGTGTATAGTAATCGACTATCCCTCCTTCTGAAAAGCAAATCTGGCTTCCTAAGGATCAAGAAATGTATTATTGGCGAGAATCTTCACAAGCACCGCCTTCTGGATATGAGAATTGGACTTGGCGCGGGTGGCAAACCTTACAAATACGTTCCCCCGGCCGAAGGAGAAGGAACGTCACAGGCAGCAGAGACACCTAATCTTCATAAGAGTCCTTCGCCGATAACTAACCAGGACGATGAAGATTTAAATGTATATAGAGGAAAGGAGGCCCATGCTGACGAGCTTAAGGAAATCCCGGCCTCTCCGAGGGGTTCCCCCTCAAGGGCCTCTCTACCGATTGAGCCTGCCGCTCCTGATGATTTAACAGAGGAGCAGTTATTTAAAGAATTGAACAAGATTCCTATACCCGACGATGTATATACACAGGAAGATTTCGAAGGCGAGCCATTTTTTCCTATCTCTGAGGAAATAAACACTCCAGTTGAAGAACGAGAAACTACCCAGACGAGCCTAACTTCGGGCCCTGGTCTATTAGGGGGAATTATATGGGACGCACAAATCACATGCACTGTCTGACCCCACACTTTTATACCAACAATATTCAAGGTTTTAACTTGTACTTGTTTCTCTTGTAGGAAAGATGACTCGCAAACGATCTTATTCTTATCGCTCCCTTCGTGAAGGCACACCTAGTCTTCATCCAAATCCTGCTCGCAGCGATAGTCGGGGGAGGGACATTTATCGGCCTCGCGACCCTCCTCAAACTTATCCTACACGATCTCGATCTCCTTCCAGGTATGGTCCCGGGAAACCTCACAGTCGTCCACTATCATCGGTTGGGGGTAAGCAGCTTCCTAGGGACTTAACACCTCCAAAAAGTACGCCTTCTCACATCCAATCTTCCAAGAAACAACGCGAGTCAGAGGACAAAAAAAAGACGAGGGCAAGATCGTGAAGAAAGGAAAAGAAGCTCTGGCCTCCCCTGATGATCACGACTCCGGCAGTCTCGTTGCACGAGATGCTACCCATAGTCCCGAAAATCAAGCTAGATTGGCGCGCTTGCGCAAGGAATTCCCCGATATTTTCTTTGAGAGGATGATGTTTGTACCGGATCTTGAGCCGGTTCCCAGGGACTGGGATACTGAGGTGATAGGATATGTGTGCCATGCAGCCAAACAAAATAAGGTAATGAAAAAGCATGTCGTTAACCTTTCGAATGCCATCCGTCAACTAGAAACGAACGCGGCCAGATCCAAAGTGAGGATTGAGAATAATGAAAGGGCCAGGAGCAAAATGGAAAAGGAACTGGAGGATGCACAGGCCCAGCTGGCTTTAGCTCAGCGAGACTCGGAGAATTACAAGACAGAATTGGAGGAAGCCAGGAAGCGTTTTTGTAGCGAGCTGGATTCTAACAGCCAAGAACGATTATCTTTGAAAAAGGAAATAGAGGATATTAGAATGGCCAATGCTGATTTGAGGACAGCGCAGAGTCATTTTGATGCTGAGAAGGCTGCTTGGGAGAAGGAGAGAGCGGACTTGAAAAACAGTCTTGCGGCTGCCAAGAAAGAAAAAGAGGTCTTGAGTGACCTGTTAGAGTTTATGCCCTAGAGGCAATCCATTTGATGAGATTGATAACAATGTTGTTGTTATTATTTTATTTGGAATAAAATTTATATTCTATTATGTTACATTTACTGCGTGATATAAATAATAATTTAATAGAAGTCCTTAGAATGATAATACGGAATTATATAGTTCGAGTAAGACTGAACTTGAGATTGTATAATGTGATAAGTATTATAATTGTTAAATGTCCCTGGTCAAGTTTTATTGTTTATATAGGACATCAATAAAGCGTTGAGACTGGTATATTGATTGACTGATGATCACATCTCATTGATCATTAATATACGTGATATTAAAGTCAAGATATAAATATGTATTGGAGAATAGCGTATTGGACTAACCCACCGTGAGATAACTACATGGAATATAATCAACAGTATCATAAGTTGTTCTCATAGTGACAGTGATGTAATGGTCCTCAGACCTGAGGATATTTGTGTTTTGATATCATCTAAAGTTATTTCGTAACAGAGTAATGATAACGGTGATTATTGGATACATCTCAAATCGAATGAAAAATTATGAATGATCTAGATGGAATTTAACCCCATAATATATTTGTGGTGATATCCATGGGCCTCTTGATTGAGTGAGACTGTGAAATGCATGGCCATGCTCAAATATTGATTTGTTTTAAACAGTCTACCCATCGATCAAGAAAAACAGATTAGATTATAAAGAGGATGATACGATCCATGCCTTGAGTTTAATCTTGGATATAATGGTTAAAAGGATTATATTACATTGATACATTGGTCACGAAAAGGTTGTATCGTGTCGCTGATCTTATTATAACTTGGGTAGCAGTGATGTACTGCTAGATACCAATCTCTGTTTATGATTTTAAATACAATTGAAAATCATTGCCAACGTTGTAGTAACCTATAGGGTCACACACTTAGGATGTGATAAAAAGAAATGGCATTCATAAGGTATATAAAACATTAATCGTTGATATTTAACCAGAGTTAAAATGGTATATTGGTTGGCACCTTAGTTTATGGTACACTTGTTAATTTAAAGGGTAACTCATCACTTTAAAAGGACGGGTGAACCAAAAAAATAAAAAAGGGATATGATCTAAAATAATAAGCCAACCCGTTATCCCCTTTTCTGGAATACCCTAATAAGAATGGCGGCTAGCACCATTCATTTCTTTTTCTCTTGGATTCAATCTGAGTGATAGCATCCGTGTGGATACCAGTAGAGGGACGGCGATTTGCTGATCCTTACGATTCGATGCTTCATCATCTCTTCTGATTTGATTTCACTTGGTTCTTCACCGATTCGGGTTCGAAGGTATAAACCCTAACTCAATTTAATTGTTCGATTTACATGTTTCTCGCATAGATCCTTTGTTTAATTAGTTAAACTATTATTTATTGGATATCAATTTGATCGAATTATCCTTCAATGATATCGGAGCACGGTTTGCTAGAAATAGTAGGTTGAACAATGATTTTGACATTTGGGGTTTGCAAAAATTAGTAAATTGATCTTTGTTTTGGGTTCCTATGTTTAAGTCCTTGAGTTACTGATTATTTGATATTCATGGATTCAAGATCTAAATGTATAGTCTGGTGATTCCTGGATTTGATTCCGACTTAATTGAATTAAGCATGTTATTCAGATTCTTATAAGATATTAACATGTGTTAATATTTGTTTTAATCTGTCATATACATAGCCAGATTTAGATTATTAAACATGTTATAAATTCTTAGATGCAGTGTTGAAATTGATGATAACATTGATTCATTTCTGTAATTGGATTGTTGGTTATGAATTCGAATTGATAGATGATATCAGTTCTGTTAATATGTTAATTGGTAATTATATATTGGATGGTGAACGAATTATTTAGTCAATTTACCATATTAATTTTGATTATTGTATGGATATGATCGCATATATAAATACAGTTATACCTAAAATCAAAAGGTTTGATTGATCCAAGGATATATGTTCTGTTTCAGTTATATATATACAATTTTGCTCAAGGACCAGTTTTAATGTTTGTCCATTTGGGAATTTGGTATACAATTACATTTGATTTAATGAAATTGAATTTTGTTTTGACTTTTTCTGTTTCACCTTCAAAACAGAAAACTTGGCTTTATTCTAATTTTATATTCACTTTATAATGATAGTGAACTTAATTGCCTCAAATCATCACAAGAGTGTTATGAATTATTGACACTGTAAATTATAGATATATATGATATATTTTATATGTGTATTGCATATGTACAGTTAACGTGTACGTACTCAACATGTTATATATAAGATGCATATGGACTTCATTGATTTGATCATGTATTTATAACAATGATATTTGGTAAAATCTGATTTCGAATTGCAGGAAATCGAGTTCCTGTTTAAGTTTACTCTATTTGTTTGATAAATCGTATTAAAACTATAATATTTTTTTGTTAAAGTCAAGTCTGAAATATTGCAGCAAGGCAAATGTACCAAAGTAAATAATTTTGCACTGCGAATTTTATTCTAAAAGTCCAAAGCAAATATGATTTGCCATTTGATATTATAATAACAACATTGCGAATGATACAAATTTAGATTTGTAATTTTAGATCCCATTCTTATGAGATGAATGTTGGTACATAAAAGCTGCACCAATTATATATATATATATATAGAACTTAATTTTCAAAAAATATATATATATAACTTGGCTTTATACTTTAAATGTTGGGTTAAATTATTACCCAAATCAAAAGGTGTTTTGACTTTATATTATAGGTAATCTATCAATGTTCAAAATAAGTATGTATTTGTTAAATTGTTTAACAAATTAACTTATTATTACATGGGTCAGAAGGGTATTAAAGTTATGTACATTTCGATGATTTTGTTTTAATTTTGCAACTTTCTAAATTTTGTTGCAAACAGATGTATATTAATTTACTTTGAATACTTGTAATCAGAAATGTTCAGATACTAAGTCATTCCTGAAACAGAGTCAAAAGATTTATGCTAATATAAAGTTGAACATGTACTTATGGACCTTTATGAAAAACGTGACCTTCAGGTGATGCTTGCATATGTGTTTATACATATATAATGTTATATGTTGATGCAAATATGATTGGCAATTCAAATATTCCAAAAGCATATAGTTTTGAATATAAGCGTATATTGATATTCAAAATTTTACTTACTACCATAGCACTGTTTTGAATATACATGTATGTACATCTGGAATGTCATCGTTAGATGTATTTTGTTTTAAAAATTATACATGCTGTTTTAGAACCTTTACAGTATATTGTTCACCTACCATAACTGATGGGATATGAAATAATATTCATATATCTTGACAGAAAAACCAAATATGATTTGCTACCTATCAAGCTATCCATATATTTGTATAACGAAAAATTTGGACTTTGATATTGTTTTGAAATAAGGCATATACTTCATCTGTAAGTGTAGTAACCCGGATTTTGAGCGACTTTGGTTATCGACGTAAGCTCGACGTCGATAACCAAAACATCGTAAAATCCCGGTAATTAATGAAAGAAATTAGAAGGTGAGAATAGATAAGATATAAACTTAGAATAGAAGAAGAAGAAGAACACAACATCAGAGTAACACGAACCTCACAGCGGAACGAATAACATATAATAGATAACATAACTTTGAAATATAACAGTTATGTATACAATAGCACTTATCAGAGGACAACACTTACAACACAGCGGAAATAACTATAGCTATATGATCTAGAAGCCTCCTGCTCTAGCTCTTCAAGTATACCTGTAAATCCTGACTACTTGACTGCCCGTACAAATTTAGGCACCCAAGAGTTTAGGGAAAACAAAATAAACTCCGGGTCAGTCATGTGACTGATGTGAATAAACTCAAATCATTTAAACAGGTATATGATATCTCATAAGACCACGCCGTGAATACGGAACGGGTTTTTCCCTTATGAGAATCCAAATAACTTTTCAAAGCAATACCATTCTCATATTATAATAATGTCTAAGTACAAATAAATATCAATCTAGCAGAAACGCTTGCATCTCACGTTACTACATATATAGTATACAATCAAAATCGCAAGCACGTATTGGATGATTGGATTTCCAACTATGACAAGGTATGGAACCACCTTCCGATCAGTGTACTCCAGGAACGATACACTGGAGTTCAACAAGAACATCTTGCAACTCAGCCACACATGACCGACCACTCATTTCGCTTGAGTGTATCGAATGTACATCACCAACGGTTGGGATCAGCAACCGTTCCCGTATATATATGGGACAGCATTGATAGATTTAAGAAACAAATGAATATTCACTAGATAGGTGATTATACACCCTACTTCAGTGCGACCGACTTAGCCATGCTGCCTGCCCGATTTTTGTCATTTACCGGATGTGAGGCTAGAAGCTACGCTTTATTATTACATCAGATTCACTTCGAATGCTACATTGTCAAATCCATCGAAATCACTAATTGACGTCTACAACAGTACATTACGCATTAGCTAAAGAAGTTTCCTTCTCCGCTTCCACTCTTGGTACGGTTGAAGAAATCAATGTACGTGACCTTTCTGGAAATACTCTGTCAGACATTCATTCACACAAGTCATCCTCAATCACTTAGAATGTCACATCGTCGTACCCGCCAAATCACAAATTTATTTCCTCAAAAATACAACGGGTATACAGCTAAGAGAAACGAATTCCTCCGCCACCAACGTATATACGTTTGAAGAGATCAACTTGCGCGATCCATTGGATATACTCTGTCAGACCTTCGTCCATATAAGTTGTCCTGGGACTGGACAAACCGAAGGCACTATTCTGTAAACAGGATAGCCCTTGCATTTTACTCCGTCTTCAATTATCTTTGGCATATATGATTTCGCGATGCTTATGCCAATACAGAGTGGTTCTTTGGATAATAATCTAACCGGTCTCTCCATATTAACAACATTAAAATGGTCAAAACTTCGATAGTCTGTGATTTAACCATCAAAGAAAAACAAGTCTGCAAACAACGATATTATTCCCAGATGGAAATTATATCGAACAAACATCATTTAACATTAATCTCTTTAGTTCATTTATTTACTTATCTCCTGTTTCCCTATATTCTAAATTCTTATTTTCTTTTATCAGAAAACATTTCTGATTCTCGTTTGGAAAACATTTCCAAAACTCCTTTACGATCAAACCTTACCATTTCTTAGTTAAGAAGGAAGTCACTCAAGTTGGGGTATAATTACCTCTCAGACCTTAACTGAACAACGTTATAACTTCGAAATGGTCAAAGTTTATCTTTTAATCTTTAACAACTTCTTTACGCCCTTCTCGGATTCAATTTTACTAATCCACTTCTATATTTAAAACATTGGTTACAACGATAACGTTATAATCCCTACTTTCGAATTATCTAACTTTAATTATAACTTCTATTCTTATTAGTGAATAATTAACCTAACACTTATTTATTTATAAATAAATAAATCTCTATTTAAACACTGGAAATTATAAGTACTTTCACGAATTCGATATAATCGAATTTGCCGATTAACTCTCTTCGAGAAATCTCTATTTGATTAACTCTTCTTCGAATAACCTATATTCGATTAACTCCTTCTCGAATAAATGATATTCGACAATCTCTCTTCGAATAACTAATATTCGATAACTCTTCCTTTTCAAATATCTCATATTTGAAAATCTCACTTCGATTAAACTATAATCGATAACTCCCTTCGATGAAACTAAGATCGATAACTCCTTTCGATGAAACTAACATCGATAACTCCTTTCGATGAAACTAACATCGATAACTCCTTTCGATGAAACTAACGTCGATTTATTCTTTCGATTTAACTAATCGATAACTCCCTTTAATTAACTTTAACTTGACGAACTTAACTCGATTAACTTGTGTAACACCCCGAATTTTAGTTAATACTAAAATTCACTAATTACAGGATAAATAATCTCAGACGGGGGAATTGGGGGTAACGGGCTGCGTCATTGCGTTCGTCTCGGAAAAATACGCGAAATAGAGTCCGAGTTTTCGAAGATCGGTGTCCGTATGGCCCGGTTATGGCCCGATGAAGTTTGCAGAAAATTCAAAACTAAAAATAATTTAAAATTTTAAAAATTCAGATTTGGAATGGGCCAGGCGGGGTCAGGCGGGAAGCTTCCCGCCCAACCCATGTCGACAGGCCTGTCGACAGGGGTGTCGACAAGCCTGTCGACTTGCCTGTCGACAGGGTGGCACCGATCTGTGAACCTGGGTGCACCAGGTTGCACCAGGTTGGGTTTCAGGCTAGCTAGGAGGGCTGGTTCTAGAGGTTTCCTAAATCTAAGGGTCCTAATCTAATCTAGGGTTAATCTAAGGGCCTAAAACACTCACCTAATCCTATAAATAAGACCCCAACCCTACCCTAATTCATTCATAATTAAGTCTTGTAACTAAACTATGGCAAAATGAAATTTGAGCATGGCCTCCACTAGTTCATAAAGAAAGTTGCAAGCTAATCCCTCTCAAATCATTCTCTAATCATCATTATCTTCATAGTTAGCAACTAATTCTACTTCATAAGGTTGCTAATCTTGAGTTTGGTGAGTTTCTATCACTTTAACATCAATTGTTAAAGTAAGTAGATTAGGTGTAATGAGACTTATGGTCTTAAATGCGGATTAGTGAGTTTGAATCATGTATAATGATATGTTACTCTATGTTGTTCTATGTTTATGCATATTTGATAAGATGGTTTATGCATGCTTAATAAGTTGATTTATGCATGTTTAACAAGTTGATTTATGCATGTTTAACAAGTTGGGTTATGCATGTTTAACAAGTGGGTTTATGCATGTTGAGTATGTACGTTTATGCAAGTTTAGTATGATATATGTTATGTTTACATGATGCTAAATATGCTAGTTGTGGACTATGTGATCATATACATGTTATGCAAGTTCATGAAGATATGCTATGCAAGTTACATGTATGTTAATATGCAAGATATGCTATGCAAGTTACATGTATGTTAATATGCAAGATATGCTATGAAAGTTACATGTATGTTGATATGCAAGATATGCTATGCAAGTTACATGTTTGTTAATATGCAAGTTCATGATGACACATTATGCAAGTTTAAGAGTTAATGTGCAAGTATATGGATGCTTATGCAAGTCATGTATATGTTTAAATGCAAGATTTATGTGATATGCAAGTTATGCATGCTTATGCGAGTATATGAATGCTTATGCAAGATATGTATATGCTTAAAAGACATGATATGCAAGTTAGGCATGTTTATGCAAGTATGTGAATGCTTATGCAAGTATGTGAATGCTTATGCAAGTATGTGGATGCTTATGCAAGTATGTGAACGCTTATGCAAGTTATGTGTATGCTTAAATGCATGATTAACATGTTATGCAAGTTATGGGAATGCCTATATGCAAGTTCAACATGTTATACAAGATATGTGTATGATAATATGCAAGCTCATATGCAACAAGTTATGCAAATCATGTGTATGATAATATGCAAGTATGGGTTAAATGTAGTTGGGTTAATATATGCTCATATATGCAAGTTGACATCCTCTTAACCCATGACAAAGTTGTATGCTAACCCATGATATTTGTGATGATCTTCCCCTTATTTATGTCATGAAATGAGAACGATTTACGTGGGGAACGATGGGGTTGGTAAATATGTTAATAAAAATATGATTGGGTATGATTAAGCATACCATAAAAATAAATTACCATAAGTGGGAATTTACCTATTGAGTTAGGTCTACCCCATGGGAATTTACCTATTGAGTTAGGTCTACCCATGTTATGGAAAAATTTGATATTAATTAGGGATAATTAATATGGGGGTGATTAATTAGGTTTAATTAATCAACTAAGACACGAGGTTGGACCCTTTTGTAGCGGAAGTCTGCCCGGAACCGACCGGCCATCCAGCGGCTACAAATGATTGGCCCAATGTGAGAGGTCTTAGTCATAAATTAAATACATGATTAAAGTAAAGACACGAGGTTAGACCCTTTTGATGACAGAAGTCTGCCCGGAACCAACCGGCATATCCAGCAGTCATAAAAGACGGTCTAATGTGAGAGGTCTTTATGAGGTCATGATCTTAATTAATGAATTAAGAAACACTTAACCATATTAGCATGTAGTGGAACATGAGGGGTTAAGTGGGTGCCTTGGGGTGGCATGATGAGGCTAGTGGGTTGCCTTGGGTGGCAATAGAAAAATACGATTAGAATACTTAACCAAAGTGAAACATGTAAATAAAACATGATTAAAGGGTTAAGTAAGTGCCATGGGTGGCATGTGAAAATACGATTAGAATACTTAACCAAAGTGGAACATGTGATTGAAGCATGGGTGAAGGGTTAAGTAAGTGCTTTGGGTGGCATGTGAAAATCTAGTGGGTGCCCGAAGTGGCAATTGGAAATATGATTGATGACTTAACCAAAACTTAACATGTAAGAGGGCATGACTATATAAGGGGTTAAGTGGGATGCACTAGATAAAATTTGCAAGCTTAAGTAGTAGCTTGTGGGGGCCCATTTCAACCAATATCCCAAACGTATCTTTGTGGGCTCGACTCTAGTCGAGTGACGGGACACGCATATTGGGCTTGACTGTAAGAGGCCAAACCGGGTTAGCGTTGGCAACGCGGGACCAACGGGTTTCATATGCGTGTGTGGACCCGGGCTGGTTGGTAAGTCGTTGTTGCATCGTGTAGATATAAAGCCGTGCATTGTTGATATTATCTGGTAGCCACTTTAGGGGAATGATACACCCCAATCGTGGGACCAGCACGGGTATCTACGGTAGGGAGCCGATCGATGGGGAGTAGTGGGTACACCTAATAAAGATAGGGGCAGACGGCACCTATGTAGGGGTACACAAAACTACTAGGTAAGAATTACTAAGTACACCTAGTGGAGATAGGGGCAGACGGCACCTATGTAGTGGGCTAGGAGTACATAAAACTACTGGGGAAATTTTCTAAGTCCTTGGAAGGGATCAACCTTTAAGTAGGAACGACTGGTGTGGTGCAGTTAGTAATTATCCTTGGGTGGATAGATGCGTCCTTACGGTTATCTTAGTTTATCCTAAGTCTACCAAGCTGCTTAGTGTAGCCATTCATCCCCAGATATTACCGTAGGTCAAGTTTATGTCTTCTCTGGTTACTTTAATGATTGTATTGTTAAAGTTATAGGGCTCACTCAGACTTATGTCTGACCCCGTTGTTTTTATCTTTTTCCCAACCCTCAGGTCCTACGGTGGATCCTAGCAGTAGTAGAGCTTGATCGGATTGCTGTTCCAGTCTTTAGGAGCTTGGGTAGATGTAAAGCTCCAGTTATCCAATTATCTTTTCTGGCTATTGTATGAGAGAGTGGGATTATGTACTTCTTTATTTTGATGGATATTGTACTTGACTTTTATCGTGGTTTTATGATGTAACCAGACATGTTTATTTCCGCTGTTATGAGATGATGTTTTAAAATTTCAAGTACTATTTACATCTGTCTTGTTGTAATTTTTCTGTTCTATATTCACTAAAATACTCCACCGATGCTATGGCATTCCCTTAGTGAGTGACCATAGCGGGCGTGGGGTGTTACACGTGGTATCAGAGCAAAGGTTACCAGAACAGATAAAAGTTTTAGAAAACTATTTTTCTAAAAACATTTTTGGAAGAAATATTTTCAAAAACATGTCTTTTAAGAGAAAAGTTTTTGAAAGAAAAGCATAATCCCCGATAGCCATATCTTTATCTCTCGAATTCTCCGTTTTGAATCTTTCACTTTTTCGTCTCAGCATGGCTGAAGATCTTTATCTTCCGGATAGTGTAGCAGTACCAGTATGGTATAGGAGGTTGTTAGAGGCTAGGGCCGCTGTTGCAGGTCCAGCAAATGTTCCTCCTCCACCCGTTGCACTCGTTTCTCCTCGCGCGGATACTTTTGCTATGACTTGTAGGAAGTTTAAGGCTATGGGAGGAAAACCTTTTGTGGGAGCTAGGGATTGGCTTAATGAGACGGAAGAATTGATGGAAATCTTGGAAGTAGAAGAGGGAAAGAAAGTCAGGTTGGCCGCTTGGTTAATGGAAGGAGAGGCCTCGTTCTGGTGGGAGGTCACTAATGGAGAACGCCCGATTGACACTTGGGTGGATTTCAGGCATAGGTTCGAGGCAAAGTTTCTCTCAAAAGCAGAAGAAAATATGCATAAGGAAGAGAAGGGTCCCAATGCTAGTAAAGCACCCGAGAAGAAAGGAGATCAGAAGAGACCTCAACAGCAACAGCAAAACAAAGGTGGGAAAGGCAACGGTGGCAAGGGAAAGAAGAGGTGCTTCAATTGTGGGACACTAGGCCACCTAAACAAAGATTGTCGCAAGAAGACTAAGACTGGCTGCTTCCACTGTGGCGAAGCAGGGCATCTGATGAAAGACTGTCCAAAGAAGGAGCAAAGGACGGGAACTACCTCAGGAGGACAGGTGCAAGCTCTTATGGCACCGAGTCAGGCTAGGGGGCAAGTACAGGCACTCGCGATTCGGGAAAGAGGTAGAACTACTTCTATTGAAAGTCTAGTTTTTCTGATCGATCATCCTGTCCGTACTTTATTTAATTTTGACGCATTGAGTTCGTTTATCTCATCATTACTAGTAGAGTCACTGCACTGAGACACCAGTTGGTAGATGATCCCTTAGTTGTTTCAAACCCAATTGGGCTCCATGATGTGTTTGGGTTTGAAAGTTCCTATACTTAGCGTTGGGTTTAGATGTGATGCTTGTTGGGCTTCACGGGCTATGGGTTAGTGGGCATGGATTGGTTATCCAGTAGGGGTGCCGTTCTTGATTTGAGGGGAGAGTTGTTAGGCTTATGGGCCGCTTGGGTGACACTCTTGAGATCTCTTGTAATCCCATAGAATCTGTTATGCTAAGTTATCTAGCATCGCTTGACACGTCGGTCGAGAGTTTGCAATTTATAGAGTGGTCCGGGAATACTCGGATGTGTTTGGAGGAGGTGAAGGGCTTACCTCCGGAGCGGGAGATTTACTTCCAAATATATCTGGTAGACGATGCCAAACCAGTATCTTGGCCAATGTGCCACAAGGCTCCTCGTGAGGGGAGGGAACTCCATAAGCGAGTAGGCGATTTGCTTGAGAAGGGGTCATAAGACGAAGTATATCGGAGTGGGGTGCTCCGGTAGTTTTTGCCACGAAGGCAGATGGGTCCCTCAGACTTTGTGTAGGTTAAAGAGAACTTAATAAACTCACAAAGAAGAATAGATACCCATTGCCGAGGACAGATAATCTCTTTGATCAGTTAGTGGGCGCCTCAGTATTTTCGCAGTTGGACTTAACCACGAGGTTTCGTCAGTTGGGAATAACCGAGGATAGTATAGAGAAGACTACCTTTAGGACTCCGAATGGTTTTTTTTTTTTTATGAGTGGCTGGAGATGCCATCTGGTTTGACGAACGCCCCCGCATATGATGAGAAGGGTGTTCAGGGAGTACCTAAATAAGTTCGTGATGGTCTTTGTAAATGACATCTTGGTCTTTTCTAGGAGCGGAATAAGTTTTCGTGTGTGCTCAATAGGATGAGCCAAGCCAGTTAGGGGATAAACGGTGGTTTTGGAGCGAGACTGGCGAGGACATCCAGAGTTGGAAAAGGGCTTAATTGTTTGGCCATTTTTACTAGTATCATCTCAAGTAGGTCGCCTGAACTCGAAGGAGATATCCCTTGGGTGTTTGTCTGATATTGGTTTAGGCCTTTGGGGCTTGCGTTTGGGGGACATCGAGCTCGACTAGGGTGGT
This sequence comes from Allium sativum, assembly GCA_030737875.1. NCBI lineage: Eukaryota > Viridiplantae > Streptophyta > Magnoliopsida > Asparagales > Amaryllidaceae > Allium > Allium sativum. The sequence goes on along the minus strand of CM060910.1, from coordinate 897,135,151 downwards.
CTGCGTGAGAGATGGATAGTTGTGACGATTTTGCATGGGAGAATATCCTGATTCTCTCTAGGAGTGGAGAAGAACCTGCCCTATATCTTAGGGAAGTATTGGGGACTCTCCAGACGCATAGTCTTAAAAGTGGATGGGATTCTTAGCATCCTATGAGTTCGAGATAGCGTACAACCACGGTAAAGATTACATGGTAGCGGACGCCTTGAGTAGGAAGAGGTTGTCCTTGAGTCCATTGTTCGTGGAACGACAAAGCTTGGAATTTATCTCGATGTTTGATTTCAGACCTTCTGTTGACTATGTACCCGGTTTGCTAGCTTCTTTGGAAGTTAGAACTACTCTCTTGGGGCGGATTGGAGAAGCATAGAAGGGCGAACCACAGTTGGTTGAGTTAGTAGAGAAGCTCATAAGGGGGGAGTCGTCCAGCCATTTGAGTAGGTACACCCTAGATGATAGAGGGTGCTTGCGCAGAGACGGTAGATTTTGTGTACTGCAAGACGAGGGTTGAGGAAGGCTATTCTTGATGACGCACACCGTTCTAGGATGACCATTCATCCCGGTGGGGATAGGATGTACCAAGACATGAAGAGGGTTTTCTTCTGGGCCGGTATGAAGAAAGATGTGGCCGAGTATGTCGCTCGATGTTTGGTGTGCCAACAAGTAAAGGCAGAGCAAAAGAAACCCGGTGGGTTGCTTCACCCGTTGGAGGTTCCGCAATGGAAGTGGGATAGCGTCTCGATGGATTTTATTGACGAGTTACCCAGATCAAGAGAGGGTAATATGGGAATTTGGGTTGTGGTAGATAGACTTACTAAGTGTGCCCATTTCATACCGGGAAGAGCAAGAGCACTATTCCATGTCTAGCTTCAGTTTATATTCGAAAGATTATTAGATTGCATGATGTACCCTCCAGTATGGTGAGCGATCGGGATCCTATCTTCACTAGAGAGTCTAGAGAGTTTCGAAAGAGTTTCCAAGAGGCGGTAGGGACTCAGTTATAATTGAGTACCGCGTATCATCCTCGGATAGACGGCCAGACCGAGAGGGTGAATCATGTTTTAGAAGACCTTTAGAGGCTATGTATCTTGGATTTTGGAGGTACATGGGAGGAGCATCTTCCCTTGGTGGAGTTACCCGACAGACTTAGTGGTGTACATGATGAATTCCATGGGAGGAGGTGCCTACATGAGACTGCAGAGGTGGTAGGGTCGAGTTTGCTTAGAGAAGTGGAAGTAGAGCGTGATGCGACGATTCGGCGAGCTCCTACTTGCATCCTTGGGTCAGAGATTTGGAAGTTGAGAAACAGAGAGGTTCAACTAGTCAAAGTACAAAGGGGAGATGAAGAGAGTGACGCTACCTGGGAGACGGAAGCGAAGATGCGTTCGAGGTACCCTTTTTCTTTCGGAGGGTATATCCTTTTGCTTCTCCTTCATCACATATCTTGTGCTTATCTTATCCTTAGTATGTCCTCTCGTTAGTACTTTTGACCTTTAGATAGGGTAAACCTATGGTTGAAACATGTGTTTGAGACATGTTATGTATGATGGATGCAAGTGTTTGCTAGTGGTTGCTAGTGGATGCATATACACACACTCTAGGCACTAGATCGGCTCAATCACTTCATATTGCATATTGCATAAAATGGTGTGTAGGAAACTATATTTATGGATGTCTAATGATTGTGTTATCATATGGATGATGCATTTTGGTGAATGATTGTGCACTCATATAGATACTGTATGGGTCGATAGGGTTCTCTCGCATACATAATGGATGCATGGCACTATCATGGTTTGCATATGTTCATACCTTAGATAGGGAACATATACACACACTTTTTGCATATGCTCATACATCATTAGAAATTGTTTTAAGGACAATGGATGCCTGTGTTTGATGGATTGAGTAGATGGTTGTTTGGATGGTAGGATATGCATTCTCCTTAGCTTAAGAGATTTCGGGGACGAAATCCTTTAAGGAGGGGAGAATGTAACACCCCGAATTTTAGTTAATACTAAAATTCACTAATTATAGGATAAATAATCTCAGACGGGGGAATTGGGGGTAACGGGCTACGTCATTGCGTTCGTCTCGGAAAAATACGCGAAATAGAGTCCGAGTTTTCGAAGATCGGTGTCCGTATGGCCCGGTTATGGCCCGATGAAGTTTGCAGAAAATTCAAAACTAAAAATAATTTAAAAATTTAAAAATTCAGATTTGGAATGGGCCAGGCGGGGTCAGGCGGGAAGCTTCCCGCCCAACCGATGTCGACAGGGCTGTCGACAGGCCTGTCGACAGGGGTGTCGACATGCCTGTCGACTTGCCTGTCGACAGGGTGGCACCGATCTGTGAACCTGGGTGCACCAGGTTGCACCAGGTTGGGTTTCAGGCTGGCTAGGAGGGCTGGTTCTAGAGGTTTCCTAAATCTAAGGGTCCTAATCTAATCTAGGGTTAATCTAAGGGCCTAAAACACTCACCTAATCCTATAAATAAGACCCCAACCCTACCCTAATTCATTCATAATTAAGTCTTGTAACTAAACTATGGCAAAATGAAATTTGAGCATGGCCTCCACTAGTTCATAAAGAAAGTTGCAAGCTAATCCCTCTCAAATCATTCTCTAATCATCATTATCTTCATAGTTAGCAACTAATTCTACTTCATAAGGTTGCTAATCTTGAGTTTGGTGAGTTTCTATCACTTTTACATCAATTGTTAAAGTAAGTAGATTAGGTGTAATGAGACTTATGGTCTTAAATGCGGATTAGTGAGTTTGAATCATGTATAATGATATGTTACTCTATGTTGTTCTATGTTTATGCATATTTGATAAGATGGTTTATGCATGCTTAATAAGTTGATTTATGCATGTTTAACAAGTTGATTTATGCATGTTTAACAAGTTGGGTTATGCATGTTTAACAAGTGGGTTTATGCATGTTGAGTAAGTACGTTTATGCAAGTTTAGTATGATATATGTTATGTTTACATGATGCTAAATATGCTAGTTGTGGACTATGTGATCATATACATGTTATGCAAGTTCATGAAGATATGCTATGCAAGTTACATGTATGTTAATATGCAAGATATGCTATGCAAGTTACATGTATGTTAATATGCAAGATATGTTATGAAAGTTACATGTATGTTGATATGCAAGATATGCTATGCAAGTTACATGTTTGTTAATATGCAAGTTCATGATGACACATTATGCAAGTTTAAGAGTTAATGTGCAAGTATGTGGATGCTTATGCAAGTCATGTATATGTTTAAATGCAAGATTTATGTGATATGCAAGTTATGCATGCTTATGCGAGTATATGAATGCTTATGCAAGATATGTATATGCTTAAAAGACATGATATGCAAGTTAGGCATGTTTATGCAAGTATGTGAATGCTTATGCAAGTATGTGAATGCTTATGCAAGTATGTGGATGCTTATGCAAGTATGTGAACGCTTATGCAAGTTATGTGTATGCTTAAATGCATGATTAACATGTTATGCAAGTTATGGGAATGCCTATATGCAAGTTCAACATGTTATACAAGATATGTGTATGATAATATGCAAGCTCATATGCAACATGTTATGCAAATCATGTGTATGATAATATGCAAGTATGGGTTAAATGTAGTTGGGTTAATATATGCTCATATATGCAAGTTGACATCCTCTTAACCCATGACAAAGTTGTATGCTAACCCATGATATTTGTGATGATCTTCCCCTTATTTATGTCATGAAATGAGAACGATTTACGTGGGGAACGATGGGGTTGGTAAATATGTTAATAAAAATATGATTGGGTATGATTAAGCATACCATAAAAATAAATTACCATAAGTGGGAATTTACCTATTGAGTTAGGTCTACCCCATGGGAATTTACCTATTGAGTTAGGTCTACCCATGTTATGGAAAAATTTGATATTAATTAGGGATAATTAATATGGGGGTGATTAATTAGGTTTAATTAATCAACTAAGACACGAGGTTGGACCCTTTTGTAGCGGAAGTCTGCCCGGAACCGACCGGCCATCCAGCGGCTACAAATGATTGGCCCAATGTGAGAGGTCTTAGTCATAAATTAAATACATGATTAAAGTAAAGACACGAGGTTAGACCCTTTTGATGACAGAAGTCTGCCCGGAACCAACCGGCATATCCAGTAGTCATAAAAGACGGTCTAATGTGAGAGGTCTTTATGAGGTCATGATCTTAATTAATGAATTAAGAAACACTTAACCATATTAGCATGTAGTGGAACATGAGGGGTTAAGTGGGTGCCTTGGGGTGGCATGATGAGGCTAGTGGGTTGCCTTGGGTGGCAATAGAAAAATACGATTAGAATACTTAACCAAAGTGAAACATGTAAATAAAACATGATTAAAGGGTTAAGTAAGTGCCATGGGTGGCATGTGAAAATACGATTAGAATACTTAACCAAAGTGGAACATGTGATTGAAGCATGGGTGAAGGGTTAAGTAAGTGCTTTGGGTGGCATGTGAAAATCTAGTGGGTGCCCTAAGTGGCAATTGGAAATATGATTGATGACTTAACCAAAACTTAACATGTAAGAGGGCATGACTATATAAGGGGTTAAGTGGGATGCACTAGATAAAATTTGCAAGCTTAAGTAGTAGCTTGTGGGGGCCCATTTCAACCAATATCCCAAACGTATCTTTGTGGGCTCGACTCTAGTCGAGTGACGGGACACGCATATTGGGCTTGACTGTAAGAGGCCAAACCGGGTTAGCGGTGGCAACGCGGGACCAACGGGTTTCATATGCGTGTGTGGACCCGGGCTGGTTGGTAAGTCGTTGTTGCATCGTGTAGATATAAAGCCGTGCACTGTTGATATTATCTGGTAGCCACTTTAGGGGAATGATACACCCCAATCGTGGGACCAGCACGGGTATCTACGGTAGGGAGCCGATCGATGGGGAGTAGTGGGTACACCTAATAAAGATAGGGGCAGACGGCACCTATGTAGGGGTACACAAAACTACTAGGTAAGAATTACTAAGTACACCTAGTGGAGATAGGGGCAGACGGCACCTATGTAGTGGGCTAGGAGTACATAAAACTACTGGGGAAATTTTCTAAGTCCTTGGAAGGGATCAACCTTTAAGTAGGAACGACTGGTGTGGTGCAGTTAGTAATTATCCTTGGGTGGGTAGATGCGTCCTTACGGTTATCTTAGTTTATCCTAAGTCTACCAAGCTGCTTAGTGTAGCCATTCATCCCCAGATATTACCGTAGGTCAAGTTTATGTCTTCTCTGGTTACTTTAATGATTGTATTGTTAAAGTTATAGGGCTCACTCAGACTTATGTCTGACCCCGTTGTTTTTATCTTTTTCCCAACCCTCAGGTCCTACGGTGGATCCTCGCAGTAGTAGAGCTTGATCGGATTGCTGTTCCAGTCTTTAGGAGCTTGGGTAGATGTAAAGCTCCAGTTATCCAATTATCTTTTCTGGCTATTGTATGAGAGAGTGGGATTATGTACTTCTTTATTTTGATGGATATTGTACTTGACTTTTATCGTGGTTTTATGATGTAACCAGACATGTTTATTTCCGCTGTTATGAGATGATGTTTTAAAATTTCAAGTACTATTTATATCTGTCTTGTTGTAATTTTTCTGTTCTATATTCACTAAAATACTCCACCGATGCTATGGCATTCCCTTAGTGAGTGACCATAGCGGGCGTGGGGTGTTACAACTTGACTAACTTAACTCGATTAACTTGACTAACTTGGTTCGACTGACCAGGTTTGACTAACCTGACTCATTTGGTTTGACTGACCAGGTTTGGCTAACCTGACCCATTTGGTTTTACTGACCATGTTTGGCTAACCTGACCCATTTGGTTTGACCACTGGGCTTGACTACTTGGTTCGACCACTTGGTTTGACCATTTGGTTCGAATACCATATTCGACTAACTCCTCTCGATTCATTAAAACCGATTATGTAACACCCCGTAATTCTGTGACATTAAGATTCTCAAATTAAAGTATAATTAATTTTTAAAAGAAAAATTAAAAGAAAAAGATCCATGCAGTTGTTTAATTTAAGTATTGTAACTAACATGAAAAAAAAAAGAGGTAAGGAGAGAACAATAATTATTATTGTTCTAAGACTTATTAACAAAAGCCTCTGTAGCTCAGTTGGTTAAGGCATTGGATTGGTAGCATGGAGGTCGGGGGTTCGAACCCCGGCGGCGGCATAATTTTTTATCATTGTTTTAGAGAGGGCCAACTAAACATGCAAATATATGTATGTATACAAATTCAAAATTTGAAAGGATAAGAACGTACGTATAAGGAAATAAAGAATATATATATATATATACATATGAGAAATATAAATATATATATATATATACAAAAATATATGTATACGAAAGATAAAATTCAAGATAAGGCTACAGTCAATGAAATATGGCAACATCATTTGAATTTTGAAAATAAAATGAAAGTTGTGCGTATATATATACACGTAAAATGGTCGTTAGAGGAATTGTATACATATAAGAATATTTCATGTGAATAAAACAGTTAAATAAATTCCAGAAATTCAAAAGTTTGAAAATTAAACTTTTACGCCAAAATAGCTTGTGGGACCCAATGCTGACTCAGCACTGCGTGTATGATAAGGTTTGGCTAGATTCATCTACGTACCTGGACTATTTTCTTAACTAGGTTCAATGCTGACTCAGCGCTGCGTGTACGATAAGGTCTTGAGCAGCTATATAAACAGCCCTAGTCTTCATTCTCTTTGCACCAATTCTCTTCTATCCTTATGCTGCTAAGATTCATGGCTTCTTCCCCTCCTCTAAATTTTCTTAAATAAATAAAATAAAATATGATTCAAGACGAGGAGATGCTGCTAAAAGACTTTTAAGGAGGGATTCAAATCAAAGTTTCAAGTGAAGAATTCAAAGGCTTGCTCAAACAAGTTTCAAGCAACGACGCACGAATCATAGCCACGCTTTCCTTCTTTTCTAGATGTATTTTCTGTAAGTTGGTTATTTCTAGATCTGAATATTTTGTTTTATTTGTGACTTGAAATTAAAGGAATATGCCAAATCTCTCTCTCTCTCTCTCTTCGAATCTGTGTTTATACTCTTGGACTGAATTAAGAACTGTTATGATTCGAGGACAAATAAGACTGTAACCGTGACTATGGCTATAGAACTGTGGCCTTTGAAAGCATATGCCTTTGGACTATGACATAAGCCTTTGATTTTGGGACATATAAACATTGCCTATGACAATGACTTATGACTATGGGAATTATTTTCCCTTTTGGACTATGAACATCGCATATGACTATGGACATTTCCTATGACTGTGACTGTGACTACAAGGATTATTTCCTTGACTAGGCCTATACCTTTGATTTGGACATAAATTATTACTTATGACACAATGAGGACAACTGTGATTTTGACACCCATGATTTATGATTAGGAAAATATTGCTTTAGTTTTGTAATTGAGAAGTTGGGTCTAAACCCAATTTTTTATTCTACCTGTTCCTTGGTTTTTCTTTGGTTTTAAGACAGTGGGAATTTACCTATTAAGTTAGGTCTACTCACGTTCTTGAACCTATTTTGCCCATTCTTTGGTTTTAAGACAGTGGGAATTTACCTATTTAGTTAGGTCTACCCATCTTCTTGAACCTGCATTGTTATCCAAACCTTTTTATGCCAATTATTCCTTCTTGTCATTTTGATTCATTCCCTTTTTATCTACGAATCTAGATTTATTTATAATCTAGGTTGAATCACGATTATTCGAACGGTGGGAATGCGATTTGGGGAAAAACATGGAAATGAATATGAACGTAATTGTAAACTTGGAAATTGGCATAATTTGGAATATGTATTATGACATGCATATTAAAATGAAAACGGGGAAATTTGACATGGATTAGGGAATATGTGATTTTGACATATTAAATTTAGCGTTAGTAAGTAAGCTAAATTTTAGGCATAAAATGTAAACTAGAAAAATAATTCTAGTTTTGCCATAAATTGTGAATTAGGATGTTAAACCAAGATTGGGTTAATTAAGGTTGATTTGGAATAAGTATATTAGCACAATTTTGAATTTATTCATAATTGTGAGCAATTGTCATGTTTAGAATAAATTATGGTTAGCGACACTAAATTTGGTATAATTTACATACCAAAAAGTATAAATATGATAAATAAGAGAGAATGGGCTATAATAATAAATGTGACAATGTACATTAAAAGAGTAGTAATGAAATAAGTAAATTAGGAGTAATTTACTTATAGAATTCGTCATAAATGTTAAATTGTTCATTTACCACAAAATATGTAACTTGGTTAAGTTTTTGCTATAAATTATAAACTAGGATATTTAATCTAGTTTCGGCAATGAAATAGGAAATGGCCTAAACTGCATGTTGGGTTAGGACTTGGGCCTAGAATATAAGTATACTAGTAGGCTTGACAAATAAATATAGGCCAAATTTGTCTAAAAAGGGGAAATGGGCTTTTGAAATAAATTGTTAACAATTTATAAACAAAAGAAAAGTATTTTGATAACATCCCTTTTTATAACACATAGACCAGAAGGTTCTAGGGTGACAGAGAGGATAGTGTCTAGGCTTGGGTTTGGAAAATACAAGTTTCCTGCCCTCCCTGGCTATCCCTAACTGATCCGAAGGACGGGATGGTTGTTTTCAAAACCAGATTTGGAAATTAATCAAAAACCCTTTGAACTTAGAAAACATGAATATGCCTAACCCGAGGTTAGACTGAGTTGCGGTGTAAACCTGCCCGGAACCGACCGGCACATCCAGTAACCGCAGCAATATCTGTCTAATGTGAGAGGTTGCGGCTTTAATTTATTAATTAAAGCTAGAGCTAGAATGGGAAGGTTAAGTCCATAGGAACACTTAGCCAACCTAACACGGTTAAGCTAGAATGGGAAGGTTAAGGAACACTTAACCAACTTAGCACAGTTAAAACTAGAATGGGAGGGTTAAGTCCATGGGAATACTTAGCCAAATTAACATGTTGACTAGACTAGAAGGTGGGGTTAAGTAAAGTTAATACACTTAGCCAATTTAACATGTTAATTAGACTAGAGGTTGGGGTTAAGTAATACACTTAGCCAAATTAATATGTTAGCTGGACTAGACCATACGGTTAAGTAAACTTGAACGCTTAACCATCAGAATATGATAAATGAATAGGGTTAAGTAAAAAGCATAAAGGGATAACACTTAACCAGTGTAATAGGATAAGGGAAGAGGGTTAAAATAGCTTCAATCGACTAAAGACACTTAACCAACCCAACCTGGCGAGAAAGAAAACTAAATAGTAAACCTCAGTTGAAAAAGGGACTAAGTAGTAAACTTAGTTAAGAAAACAAGGAATTTGGAAATTAAGTGGTAAACCTTAGTTAGTAGAACTAAGTAGTAATTCTTAGTATAACACGAAGGAGCGGACATCCATATGGTTTTAAGAAGGCTCCAACGAATTGGGTTACGAAGCCCGAGGCTTCGGGGGGACGTGAGGGTACTCTTGGTATCCCTCTGTGAGGCTGCAGATGATCATCTTGGGCTCACAGAGGTTAAGTTCTGCGTTAGAAGAACCGAGGGTATGCCTTGGTTGCAATATATATATATGTGGCAACCTAAAGGCTAGGATGGACCAGCGTGATTCGGCGAGAAGACGGTAGCCCTGTGATAGCAACTCGTCGTCTACCATCCATCTTGAGTCAATCGAGATACGTGAAGCGGAAAGGCGGAGAACTCCAAAAGACCATATACTTGCTATCTAGTTATGGTTGCGGATGGCCATAGGATAGTGGGGCACCGGGGGTCGGCGTATAGTTCTCATTTTACAAGGTGTGCCTTTCATTAGTTGAGGGAGGGGTCAAGTGGGACCATAGCCACTGGAATAAAAACAGACCTTAGCATCTGCATCGGCAGATATCCGAAAGCTCCCGACCGAGTTCTGTATTCCTTGATTTGCCCTGTCACAGGACTCGGATCGCACATTACAGGACATGTGCATCTAGATAAGCGATAACGATTCGCGATACATGCGTGGGGAAGCCTAGGAGCATATACCACTCTAGGTAGTGTGTCCTAGACTTGGGGGCATTGTTCGACAGGTAGCGTAATCCCTAGTTGGACTAGGTGGCATAAACCCTGAACTCGAAAAGCGTTCAGCAGATAGCGTAAAACTATAGTTAAATCTAAGAAGCACTTGATAGAAAACCCTAGATTAGATCTAGGTAATAAATAATAAATGTATGCCTGAAGACAATGGAAACTACAGAGGTTGGGATCACGTTATCGTTACTAGTTGAACACTAGTTAGGTGGTGCAGAGATATAGAAACCAGTATAACAAGGAAATAGCGAAGCTGCGAAAGTATTAGAGCGTATCCAGTCATCTTAGCATATCTTGTGACTACCTTGTCTAATCTTGTTGACCTTATCGTCATGGTGTAATCTTGTATTCAGTTAATTCATGTCGTTTTGTTTTTCTATGTTCACATGCTAGAAGTTACTAAACTTACTCAGGCTTTATGTCTGACTCTGTTTTTCTTTCGTCTTCTTTTCTTCCGTTCCCCCCCCCCAGGTAGTTGAGGAGGGAATAGTATAACTCAGGATTAGACTGGACCGTTGCTCTTTCCCAGCTTGAAGATTTGACGAAGTTGTCTTTGGATTCACTTCCAGATGCTATGGCTGGCTCTTGCTACATTGGGGAATATATAAATGTATTTTCATGCTTCTTTATTTTATAAAGACAGATGATACTCTGATATTGTAAAAGAATCTTGTACAGACTAAATTATCAATAAAGCAAAGTTCTATTTTCCACTGTTTAATAATTTGTCTGTCTTGTAATTTATCTGCATCTTTTACCCAAAATGCTCCACAGAACTTAGTGCATTCCCTTTGTGAGTGACACTAACGGACGTGGGGTGTTACACGTGGTATCAGAGCTGAAGGTTACCGGATCAGATAAAAGATTTGAAAAATTATTTTCAAAAGGTTTTTAAAGAAGCATTTTTAAAAGAAAGGATTTGTTTTAAAGGCATATTCCCCAAAGCCATACGCATTGTCTCCTCTTCCTCTGTTTGAATTCTTGTCTCCTTCTTTCTTGAGTCTCTGGGGCTCCTGGCTTTCTGGGAGGTAACCTCATCGAAGGGCAAAGTAGTGCCCGACTTCCATCTATAGCCGTAGTTGTTTCACTTACGGCCAGTCTTCTTTCAAGTTTATAGGGTTTTTCCATGCGATAGAGGCAACTTTCGAGAGATTTGCCAACATGGTTACACGCGGAAGTTTGGCAAAGGAGCACGACCCAAGGATGAGGAAATTATGGATGTAGACTTGGCTCACGAAGGAGGAAGGGATTATAAAACCTAAGACAAGAGCAAGTATCTTTACTATGGTATGATAGGACATATACTTAAGGACAAGGGCAAGAACGACGACGAGATTTTCAGAAGGACAAGTACATGCTTTCGCCACCAAGCGCACCTAGGAGAAAGGTGGTCCGGTTGGAAGAGTCTAGTTTTCTGTTCGTACTATTTCCTTAGGTTCCAGCGCTTCTTAATTGTTCATACCCACTTCCATAGTTGAGTCTCTGCACCATAGTACGTGTATAGTAGAAAGATCCCACTAGAGTCTCAAATCCAATTGGTGGTCCAACCAGTTTTTGGTTAGTAGGGATTTGAGGATAGCTATCGAGTTTGCTTATATCATCTCATGTAGATCGTCTAAATTCGGAGAAGATATTCCTTGGATGCTTGTCTGATATTGGTTTAGGCCTTTGGGGCTTGTACTTGAGGAATGTCGAGTTCGGTTTGGATGGTTTGCGTGAAAGATGAATAGTTGTGGTAGGTACTCTAAAAAGTACGGAGTGATCTTTTGACTCTCATAGTTATGGCGTGATGGATAAGCCAAGAGGGAGGCCTCTAATCATCTTAGTACATATACTTGGCGCCGTGATTGACATCTGTTTATTTTGGAAATGGAGATTAGGAACTTCACAATCGTGAAGATAAATTGGTTAAGATACAGTGGAGTAAAGCTCAAGAAGGCTAGATACTAGCAACATGCCCTTTTTCCTTAAGGGTGCATCCTTGATTTCTCTGTTTAGGAGCTTTACGCGTAGTTGTTTCTCTCTTTCCAAAGTATATCCTCTAGGTCGTATCTGCGATCCTTAGGTAGAAGCCAATGGATGTAAACATGTATTTGAAACATGTTATGGTTGAATGGTTGCAAGTGGTTGCAAATGGTTGCTCGTGGATGCATATGCATACGTATTAGGCACTAGATCAAGTTCGGACGCTCTCATATTGCATTTACATATATGCATTTGTTTATAAGTTGAACTTGATATGATATCATATGGACGTTGCATATGGATGAATGGCTGTGCACGCATGTAGTATTTACATGACTAGGGATGTTTGCATGCATGATTGGACGCATGGCACTAACATGATTTGCATTAAGGAGGTCAACTGAATCAGTAGACCGCCTGATTTTGCATTAGATAGAGACATATACACACACTATGCATATGAACATGAAAGCATTAGAAATCTTTTAAGGACAATGAATGCCTGTGATTGAATGGTTGAGTAGATGGGTGATTGGATGGTAGGACACATTCTTCCTAACTTGAAGATTTCGGGGACGAAATCCTTTTAAGTGAGGGAGAATGTAACACCCCGTAATTCTGTGACATTAAGATTCTCAAATTAAAGTATAATTAATTTTTAAAAGAAAAATTAAAAGAAAAAGATCCATGCAGTTGTTTAATTTAAGTATTGTAACTAACATGAAAAAAAAAGAGGTAAGGAGAGAACAATAATTATTATTGTTCTAAGACTTATTAACAAAAGCCTCTATAGCTCAGTTGGTTAAGGCATTGGATTGGTAGCATGGAGGTCGGGGGTTCGAACCCCGGCGGCGGCATAATTTTTTATCATTGTTTTAGAGAGGGCCAACTAAACATGCAAATATATGTACGTATACAAATGCAAAATTTGAAAGGATAAGAACGTACGTATAAGGAAATAAAGAAAATATATATATATATATATACATATGAGAAATATAAATATATATATATATATACAAAAATATATGTATACGAAAGATAAAATTCAAGATAAGGCTACAGTCAATGAAATATGGCAACATCATTTGAATTTTGAAAATAAAATGAAAGTTGTGCGTATATATATACGCGTAAAATGGTCGTTAGAGGAATTGTATACATATAAGAATATTTCATGTGAATAAAACAGTTAAATAAATTCCAGAAATTCAAAAGTTTGAAAATCAAACTTTTACGCCAAAATAGCTTGTGGGACCCAATGCAGACTCAGCACTGCGTGTATGATAAGGTTTGGCTAGATTCATCTACGTACCTGGACTATTTTCTTAACTAGGTTCAATGCTGACTCAGCGCTGCGTGTACGATAAGGTCTTGAGCAGCTATATAAACAGCCCTAGTCTTCATTCTCTTTGCACCAATTCTCTTCTATCCTTATGCTGCTAAGATTCATGGCTTCTTCCCCTCCTCTAAATTTTCTTAAATAAATAAAATAAAATATGATTCAAGACGAGGAGATGCTGCTAAAAGACTTTTAAGGAGGGATTCAAATCAAAGTTTCAAGTGAAGAATTCAAAGGCTTGCTCAAACAAGTTTCAAGCAACGACGCACGAATCATAGCCACGCTTTCCTTCTTTTCTAGATGTATTTTCTGTAAGTTGGTTATTTCTAGATCTGAATATTTTGTTTTATTTGTGACTTGAAATTAAAGGAATATGCCAAATCTCTCTCTCTCTCTCTCTTCGAATCTGTGTTTATACTCTTGGACTGAATTAAGAACTGTTATGATTCGAGGACAAATAAGACTGTAACCGTGACTATGGCTATAGAACTGTGGCCTTTGAAAGCATATGCCTTTGGACTATGACATAAGCCTTTGATTTTGGGACATATAAACATTGCCTATGACAATGACTTATGACTATGGGAATTATTTTCCCTTTTGGACTATGAACATCGCATATGACTATGGACATTTCCTATGACTGTTACTGTGACTACAAGGATTATTTCCTTGACTAGGCCTATACCTTTGATTTGGACATAAATTATTACTTATGACATAATGAGGACAACTGTGATTTTGACACCCATGATTTATGATTAGGAAAATATTGCTTTAGTTTTGTAATTGAGAAGTTGGGTCTAAACCCAATTTTTTATTCTACCTGTTCCTTGGTTTTTCTTTGGTTTTAAGACAGTGGGAATTTACCTATTAAGTTAGGTCTACCCACGTTCTTGAACCTATTTTGCCCATTCTTTGGTTTTAAGACAGTGGGAATTTACCTATTTAGTTAGGTCTACCCATCTTCTTGAACCTGCATTGTTATCCAAACCTTTTTATGCCAATTACTCCTTCTTGTCATTTTGATTCATTCCCTTTTTATCTACGAATCTAGATTTATTTATAATCTAGGTTGAATCACGATTATTCGAAGGGTGGGAATGCGATTTGGGGAAAAACATGGAAATGAATATGAACGTAATTGTAAACTTGGAAATTGGCATAATTTGGAATATGTATTATGACATGCATATTAAAATGAAAACGGGGAAATTTGACATGGATTAGGGAATATGTGATTTTGACATATTAAATTTAGCGTTAGTAAGTAAGCTAAATTTTAGGCATAAAATGTAAACTAGAAAAATAATTCTAGTTTTGCCATAAATTGTGAATTAGGATGTTAAACCAAGATTGGGTTAATTAAGGTTGATTTGGAATAAGTATATTAGCACAATTTTGAATTTATTCATAATTGTGAGCAATTGTCATGTTTAGAATAAATTATGGTTAGCGACACTAAATTTGGTATAATTTACATACCAAAAAGTATAAATATGATAAATAAGAGAGAATGGGCTATAATAATAAATGTGACAATGTACATTAAAAGAGTAGTAATGAAATAAGTAAATTAGGAGTAATTTACTTATAGAATTCGTCATAAATGTTAAATTGTTCATTTACCACAAAATATGTAACTTGGTTAAGTTTTTGCCATAAATTATAAACTAGGATATTTAATCTAGTTTCGGCAATGAAATAGGAAATGGCCTAAACTGTATGTTGGGTTAGGACTTGGGCCTAGAATATAAGTATACTAGTAGGCTTGACAAATAAATATAGGCCAAATTTGTCTAAAAAGGGGAAATGGGCTTTTGAAATAAATTGTTAACAATTTATAAACAAAAGAAAAGTATTTTGATAACATCCCTTTTTATAACACATAGACCAGAAGGTTCTAGGGTGACAGAGAGGATAGTGTCTAGGCTTGGGTTTGGAAAATACAAGTTTCCTGCCCTCCCTGGCTATCCCTAACTGATCCGAAGGACGGGATGGTTGTTTTCAAAACCAGATTTGGAAATTAATCAAAAACCCTTTGAACTTAGAAAACATGAATATGCCTAACCCGAGGTTAGACTGAGTTGCGGTGTAAACCTGCCCGGAACCGACCGGCACATCCAGTAACCGCAGCAATATCTGTCTAATGTGAGAGGTTGCGGCTTTAATTTATTAATTAAAGCTAGAGCTAGAATGGGAAGGTTAAGTCCATAGGAACACTTAACCAACCTAACACGGTTAAGCTAGAATGGGAAGGTTAAGGAACACTTAACCAACTTAGCACAGTTAAAGCTAGAATGGGAGGGTTAAGTCCATGGGAATACTTAGCCAAATTAACATGTTGACTAGACTAGAAGGTGGGGTTAAGTAAAGTTAATACACTTAGCCAATTTAACATGTTAATTAGACTAGAGGTTGGGGTTAAGTAATACACTTAGCCAAATTAATATGTTAGCTGGACTAGACCATAGGGTTAAGTAAACTTGAACGCTTAACCATCAGAATATGATAAATGAATAGGGTTAAGTAAAAAGCATAAAGGGATAACACTTAACCAGTGTAATAGGATAAGGGAAGAGGGTTAAGATAGCTTCAATCGACTAAAGACACTTAACCAACCCAACCTGGCGAGAAAGAAAACTAAATAGTAAACCTCAGTTGAAAAGGGACTAAGTAGTAAACTTAGTTAAGAAAACAAGGAATTTGGAAATTAAGTGGTAAAGCTTAGTTAGTAGAACTAAGTAGTAATTCTTAGTATAACACGAAGGAGCGGACATCCATATGGTTTTAAGAAAGCTCCAACGAATTGGGTTACGAAGCCCGAGGCTTCGGTGGGACGTGAGGGTACTCTTGGTATCCCTCTGTGAGGCTGCAGATGATCATCCTGGGCTCACAGAGGTTAAGGTCTGCGTTAGAAGAACCGAGGGTATGCCTTGGTTGCAATATATATATGTGGCAACCTAAAGACTAGGATGGACCAGCGTGATTCGGCGAGAAGACGGTAGCCCTGTGATAGCAACTCGT
The DNA here is from genome assembly GCA_030737875.1 of Allium sativum. Taxonomy (NCBI): domain Eukaryota; kingdom Viridiplantae; phylum Streptophyta; class Magnoliopsida; order Asparagales; family Amaryllidaceae; genus Allium; species Allium sativum. Next base: position 897,118,648 of record CM060910.1, on the reverse strand, counting down.
CGTCTACCATCCATCTTGAGTCAATCGAGATACGTGAAGCGGAAAGACGGAGAACTCCAAAAGACCATATACTTGCTATCTAGTTATGGTTGCGGATGGCCATAGGATAGTGGGGCACCGGGGGCCGGCGTATAGTTCTCATTTTACAAGGTGTGCCTTTCATTAGTTGAGGGAGGGGTCAAGTGGGACCATAGCCACTGGAATAAAAACAGACCTTAGCATCTGCATCGGCAGATATCCGAAAGCTCCCGACCGAGTTCTGTATTCCTTGATTTGCCCTGTCACAGGACTCGGATCGCACATTACAGGACATGTGCATCTAGACAAGCGATAACGATTCGCGATACATGCGTGGGGAAGCCTAGGAGCATATACCACTCTAGGTAGTGTGTCCTAGACTTGGGGGCATTGTTCGACAGGTAGCGTAATCCCTAGTTGGACTAGGTGGCATAAACCCTGAACTCGAAAAGCGTTCAGCAGATAGCGTAAAACTATAGTTAAATCTAAGAAGCACTTGATAGAAAACCCTAGATTAGATCTAGTTAATAAATAATAAATGTATGCCTGAAGACAATGGAAACTACAGAGGTTGGGATCACGTTATCGTTACTAGTTGAACACTAGTTAGGTGGTGCAGAGATATAGAAACCAGTATAACAAGGAAATAGCGAAGCTGCGAAAGTATTAGAGCGTATCCAGTCATCTTAGCATATCTTGTGACTACCTTGTCTAATCTTGTTGACCTTATCGTCATGGTGTAATCTTGTATTCAGTTAATTCATGTCGTTTTGTTTTTCCATGTTCACATGCTAGAAGTTACTGAACTTACTCAGGCTTTATGTATGACTCTGTTTTTCTTTCGTCTTCTTTTCTTCCGTTCCCCCCCCCCCACCCCGGTAGTTGAGGAGGGAATAGTATAACTCAGGATTAGACTGGACCGTTGCTCTTTCCCAGCTTGAAGATTTGACGAAGTTGTCTTTGGATTCTCTTCCAGATGCTATGGCTGGCTCTTGCTACATTGGGGAATATATAAATGTATTTTCATGCTTCTTTATTTTATAAAGACAGATGATACTCTGATATTGTAAAAGAATCTTGTACAGACTAAATTATCAATAAAGCAAAGTTCTATTTTCCACTGTTTAATAATTTGTCTGTCTTGTAATTTATCTGCATCTTTTACCCAAAATGCTCCACAGAACTTAGTGCATTCCCTTTGTGAGTGACACTAACGGACGTGGGGTGTTACAGATTAGCTCATCTCGATTGACTAAATCAATTAACTCCTATCGATTAACTAAATCGATAAACTCCTTTTGATTAACTAAGTTTGATTTACTCGGCTCGACTGACCAGGTTCGACTAACTTGACCAGCTTGACTCGATTGGTTCGACTCGACCAGCTCGACTCGGTTGGTTTGACTCGACCATCTTGACTCGATTGGTTCGACTCGACCCTTTCGACTCGGTTGGTTTGACTCGACCATCTTGACTCGATTGGTTCGACTCGACCCTTTCGACTCGGTTGGGTTCGACTAGCTTGACTAGTTTGGTTCGACTAGCTTGGTTTGACCACTTAACTAACTTGATTCGAATATTTATATCCGACTAACTAACTTTTCTTTTATTTCTATTTATTTTAACTTCTATTTATTTCCTAAATAGATTTCCTTTTGTATAATCTATTTATTTTCCTAAATAGATTTTCCTTTATAACTCTAATTATTTAATCCCTAATTAAATATCCTTTATTCTATTTATTTAATCTAAATAAATATTCCTTTATTTTATTTATTTATTTATAAATAAATATCCTTTTATAAAATCCTTCGATTTTATAAATAAATTCATTTTCAATATAAATATTGAAAATCCCCTTTTCTACATTTTCAGTGTTTTCTATTGTTTTTAAACAACCAACTATCAATGATCAATATCATCCAAACATATACAATCAACAACAGATTATATATCACAGTATATATCACAATATACAAATAACAGTAAAATAAATGTTGAGGAATCCAGTCGGATTCCTCCAACCTGTTTCCCTGCATCCACCGATGTTAAACAACGTATATAACATCACTTGCATTTCTAATGAAATACACTGATAACAAAATCACCGTTTAATAACGATATATATATATATATACGTAGATATATATATATATATATCCATACTGTTTTCAATCAATTATTTAACAGTCCAATCTACAGTCCAATTTAACAATACAACTTAACAGTCCAAATTAACAGTACATAACTAGCAGTCAAATACAGAAATAAAAATACAATTTATATTAAAATATAAATTGAGGAGAGTTAGTGAGTTTTTACTCACATTTGCGCGTTAAACGTTAAATAACGGTTTGCGTTCGTTGATTTGAGTCGAACAATTTATTTCGCCATAAATTGTAACGAGCTCTGATTCACACCCGATCAGTCTCATTGTGTTGCTCCCGTCCATACGATCCTGTCGGATCTTCTTTCGTCTGATTCCGATATAGTATAAGCAAGTTATTGCATTTATAAGTTATGACATGAATTGATTTCTATTTAAATAAAAATAAAAAAACAAATGGGCTTAACTTCCCGGCCCATCTTCATTCAATAATACCCAGACCCATTCCTTCTCTTCTTCCTCCAGTTAAAGCTCCGATGCCTGCTCCTAAAAATCAAAACCATGACCGTAACTTCCTCCAATCCATTCTCCATCTAGGAACCACCGAACCCAAAAACGAATGCACCAACATACACCTCGTCTAAGCCTCCTCCACCTCATCCCAACTTCCGTCCACTCGCACCTTCCCGGTCATCGTGACGCTCAGCTAAATGTTGTGGGTTCCAGCGACAATCATCGACATATTTTTGTTCGGATTCTCAACATAAAATCATAATCGAACCCACTCTTCACCACAAACAACAACGAACACTCCAACTCTCGAATCAATGCTTGAATCTCCTTAAAATCCCAACCCTTGTTCACCAATACTGCCGCTGCTCCCTATACACCGAACCAAATTAGGTTCGAACCCATTGAAATGGACATGAATGCGAAGAGAAACTCTTTCTGATTTCAAATCCATATGCTATAGGATTTATTGAATTTTAGTTGAATTGTTTGAGATTTTTCAATGTCGATGGTTTATTGTTGGAAGAAAAAGAGAAGCGGCGGAAAAAAAATATGAGGAATTAGGTTTTAAGGAAAGTAAGGGAGGGTATTTATAGTGTGTAAACGGCATATACTCGGTATATTCCTTCTTTGTTAATTCGTTATTTCCTTCTAAAAATTCGTGCGCTCACATATGATACCTAAAAATCACCAAACTGGACATACACCTTCAGCTCGACATTACGGTCCCAACGAAACTGGTTTCGTCGAATTCCGACTTCGTATGCTCACACAGTATACTTTTAAAGGTCAATTTATCGACTGTTTTTCACATTAAAAATCCCTACGGCCACATAATGTCTTCAAAAATCACGGAAATGGACATGCCACTAGAGTTTGACATTACGGACCTAATGAAACTGGTTTCATTAAATTCCGATTCTGTTTGCTCACACAGCGTATTTTAAACCATCAAAATACTGACTGTTTCTCACTCTAAAAATCCGTACAGTCACACAGTTACTCTAAAAATCACGAAACTTGACCTCTAACAATAATTTGACATTGCGGATCCAACAAAACTGGTTTCGTCGAATTCCGACTTCGTTTGCAAAACCGGCTATTTTTAAAGCTCTGAATGACCCATTTTAATATATAAATATATTTTAAAAAAAATTAAATTAAATATAAATAAATATATATATTCTCGTATATATTCACCGAGGAATATCATACAGCTCCAGTATATTTGTATACTCGCTATTTCAAGTCGGGGTTGAATCGAATTTCAATTTATATTGAAATTCCCTTTATAACGTATATAAAGCATTGCAAAATATAAAGGAATTCCACAGCGACTTTTCTGAAATTTGATTTGGACATAACTCAAAATCTACATGACGAAATCCCGATTTTTCTCTTCCACTAGAAAGATATACTCCACTAGCTCCACACGTTTCTTGTTTCACAGAAATTCGGCTTAAAACGAATCTTGTATATTCAGTTGAAGTTCAAATCGTCAAATAGCGAACTGCAGCGCCATTTCGAGCTCGTTTATAAATATATTATAAACTATACGTTCAACTGTCGTCGATTCAATATAATCGTCAATATAATCCAACTCTAAGTTGAATTATATCTTTGGGATGACCCCATTCACAGAATATTTGTATTTCCAATATTTTTGATTATTTCAACATTATAATATATTTTATTATATTATAATTATTAATTAAATATTCAATATTATTTAATTCACGTTCTCGATATTGATAAATCGATATTTAATAATTAAATAAATAAATTGTTCAACAGCTAAAATGCGGGTTACTACAGTAAGTATGTATACACAGCTTTATTATGTAATAATAAAACTACATATATTATTGGGCCTATCCTTTCATATATAATTATAGCTGTGACCTTTTCATCTCAATTAAATTTACGATCATAGGAATAAACATAAATATATACTAACTGCTAAGCACATGATGATGTGCTATTGGTATATATCTACATGATAAATATATATGTATATTTATATACATATGTTATTCCGAACATGAATTAATAAACAGAACTATGTTTGTTATTAATATTCATGTTGCAAGTATTAATTAGGATATTTAGATATTCAGATGTTTTAAATTCATGTCAGATTATTGTTCATATATATGTTTATATATATATATATTTATATATATATATATATTATATATTAATACATAGATACTTGCATGAGTAAAATAAATGTTGTTTTTACTAATACTGTAAAACATGACATTGGTTGAAATCCCTGTCACATTGTTTATACATGAAAATAAATAAATACATATATACATATATACATTTGATGTATATATATATGTTATTAATGCATAAACTCATATATATCATACATTCGATGTATTTAACTTTACATAACCCCATGGATTGAAACTGTTTCATAAATGCAGGGGTTATGACTGCTGAAACTGTTTCAACGGAGAGATCAAGTCAAAAGAACAGGGCTCGATAGTAGAAGATGTTGAAATTTTCTAATCACATCGTTCTTATTGTTCAGTACATATTGAACGTATTGTATGCATTTGATGTAAAATTACATTTGAAATTGTATAAGTCAGCAAGAGGCAATAGTTGTAAATTTTGTCATGTATAATCTGTTGAACTTATAAGGAATACCTAATAGCATGTACACATATTTATGATAAAAGGGGAAGTTAAAAGACAACCTATTGAATTTTGTGATTATACTGAAAGGGTCTGACCCTTTATTGGTATACATGTGAATAAATGTTTTGTATACTAGATACAAAATAAAACAAGTATGACTTGTTTTGAGACCAATCAGTGTATTATTTTGTATGTCTGAAAATACAAGGAATAAATCTTATTTATAAGAGATCATTGAGTATGTACATGTAATATATATAGTGTTATATTATATAAAACAGGGTCTGACCCAGATATATATGTTTACATACTCTAGTTGTCATATTCAGTTTATACTATAATTTGAAATTTTATATCTAGGACAATTTTGATTGAGGCTATCATTTATTTAAATAATTATAGAATTGTTTTAAATTCAAGTGTTAATGAATGCGTGAATTTTATCATTTTGGGTATTATTAATACTGCATCATGTTAAGTTTTACTACATTATATTGTAACTCTATTTATCCAGTTGACCCATGTGATATTTGCAAAATAAAATAATGTAAAATACTTGTATGGATGTTGCAAGAAGTTGCAAAATAACAAGTTGCATGTGTAGAATGGTCCACTTCGTCATTTAATATGATAACTTGCTAAATTATATATATATATGCATCTTTTTATTCTTGACATTGAATTTAAATATATATATATTTAATATATATTAATTAAATCCAATTTATATTAAGAATATAAAATACGTATATTTTGATATATGTAAATGAATAACTCTGATATTGTATGCCACTATGAATTATAAATTCCCTTTATAGCAATTTTTTTTTATATTAAGTCATGGTGACGTCTTCCAATAATATACTCATCACTGTCCAAAATCACTGGATGTAACTAACGCCAAAGCATTGTGCACCTTTTATTTTGGTTATATGCGATGGAGTAAACTGTGGTGCTCCAACCTATTATTGGGTCTGACTTAACTAGGCTGCATAATGCGATTATGGCCTTAGAGACAATAGCATGAATTATTCTATATTTTGAGCAAATGAATAATACTGAACAAAATGTTCATCATGCGATCCAAGAATTATATACGATATAATTGACATAAGATGTCTACCTAAAAGGTTGTGTTTTGGGTTTAGCCAAAGCTGGGTCAAGGCATAACTAGATATGGATCTTGGAACACCGTTATATATGTATACCAATATGTATAGATAAACAGAGGGATGTTAATTTGAGTGGGAGCGTATTTTAGTTTAAATAATACATTTATATTAACATAAATTTTGATTGTCAAAATTTTATATTTTATTAAATGAATATCAAGAATCAGTTAATATTTATTATCCATTGTAGATATTAAATAATAGATAACTCCGATAATTTAAATTTATTCTTGAGAAGGATAAATTGAATTAAATCAAATTTCTTGACCAACTAAATTTGAGGATTGTCCTCAAACAAATTAAACGTAATTGTTTTAGATATAAAGAGAGGATCTAAAATAAGTTAAAGTATGACTTCAACTGAATAAAATATAAATGTTATAATAATCTACTAATACATTTCTAGTATTAGATACTAGATATAAATCACGTAAATGTATGCTAATTTAAAGAAATTGTAGAATAAGTAGAAAACTTATAAAAGGACAAATGGACTTGTGATTGGAAATAAAACAAATGTTGTTGCATTATCCATAGGAAGTTGATTCTTGTTTTATATACTGGCTTAATTAAAATAGATAAAATAATTGTTATTATGAAATTCCGTTTAAAATAAATGTTATTATAAATCTTGTTTTGACAGGTTTAAATTTCATTTGTAGTAAAAGAACAATTGTTGTTCATTTTATTTAAATGAAATATCTAATGGAATTTCACAAATAGTTAATGAATTTTGTAAATTTTTAACTATAATGTACTTGACATAAATACCGAGTGGATTAAATTTAGTGATTTAAATCCAACATACTTTTAGCTTTACCAGTTAGCCAATATAAACAAGAAAGTATATCAAAAATCCATAATGATGGAATTTTGAGATCATTTGATTTTAAATTATATGAAGAATACTAATCTTGTTTATTAGGCAAAATAACTGAATCACCTTTTCACTTCACAGAGTGATTAAGTGACAAGTATTGGGTCTCGAACATAATGATATATATGGAGCAACGAATACATAAGCTAGAGGTAGGTTTTATTACATCATCATATTTACTGATGATATCAATAGATATAGATATGTATATCTTATGAAATACATATCAGAATCCTTTGAAAAGTTCAAAGAATTCAAAGTGAAGTTGGAAACAAAATTTTAGTAGAAAATAAATACTTTTCGAACAGTTCGAAAGATAATATTTAAGCCAATTATTTAATGACTATCTGAATAAATTTGGAACTGTTTCACAACTCTATCCACCTAGAACACCATATTGAAATGGTGTGTCTAGCAATAGAAATCGCACCTTATAAGATATAGTACGATCAATGATAAGTCATATAGATTCTCCAACAAATTAAATTTAGAACAATTGCATTTAATCCTACTAAAACGAGTTTGTAGACGCCATATAAGATATGGACTGGGAAATGTCCTAGTTTGTCTATTATGAAGATTCGGGTTGTAAGGCGTTTGTTAAACGTCTTATCATTGATTAGATCTGTCCCAAATCTGATAATTATTTTGTGGAATATCCAATAGAAACAAAAAGATATTATCTCTGTAAATACTTGAGAATAAAACGTTTATTGCTCGAATTGGTACCCTTCTAAAGGAGAGTCAGTCTCTTAGATATCAAAGGGAATAAAACAGAATTCGAAATGTCTCGAAAACCACAAAATACTATTGAATCTTGTGTAGACAAGAAATTGAGTGGGAGTGTCAAAATAATTCTAGTGTTATATTGGTAACACATTAATTATTGATGATAATGTTAGTTATTAAAACAAGAAATAGATACTGATTCTGAAAAAGTTTGGATTAAAAGTTCATAAATGAACTTAATTCGTTGTTGATCCAATGATATTCGTTGCGATAACAATGTGGCTGATGCTCAGGCCTAAAACCTTAAATTCACTATTAACCCAAACATATATTTAAGAAATATAATTCCTATGTGAAGCTGTTCACAGAGGAAATGAACATATCTGCAAAGTTACAAACGTTGTAATGTTGCAGACCTACTGAATTAAACACTGTCGCAGCAGGAGTTTAATAGTGACACTAGTTTCATAAGTATACGATACATGAATGATTGACTCTAGTGCAAGTGGGAGATTGTTAGAGTTTATGCCCTAGAGGCAATCCATTTGATGTGATTGATAACAATGTTGTTGTTATTATTTTATTTGGAATAAAATATATATTCTATTATGTTATATTTACTGCGTGATATAAATAATAACTTAATAGAAGTCCTTAGAATGATAATACGGAATTGTATAGTTCGAGTAAGACTGAACTTAAGATTGTATAATGTGATAAGTATTATAATTCTTAAATGTCCCTGGTCAAGTTTTATTGTTTATATAGGACATCAATATAGCGTTGAGACTGGTATATTGATTGACTGATGATCACATCTCATTGATCATTAATATACGTGATATTAAAGTCAAGTTATAAATACGTATTGGAGAATAGCGTATTGGACTGACCCACCATGAGATAACTACATGGAATATAATCAACAGTATCATAAGTTGTTCTCATAGTGACAGTGATGTAATGGTCCTCCGACCTGAAATCATTATAATTTTATTCGAGGATATTTGTGTTTAGATATCATCTAAAGTTATTTCGTAATAGAGTAATGATAACGGTGATTATTGGATACATCTCAAATCGAATGAAAAATTATGAATGATCTAGATGGAATTTAACCCCATAATATATTTGTGGTGATATCCATGGGCCACTTGATTGAGTGAGACTGTGAAATGCATGGCCATGCTCAAATATTGATTTGTTTTAAACAGTCTACTCATCGATCAAGAAAAACAGATTAGATTATAAAGTGGATGATATGATCTATGCCTTGAGTTTAATCTTGGATATAATGGTTAAAAGGATTATATTACATTGATACACTGGTCACGGAAAGGTTGTATCGAGTCGTTGATCTTATTATAACTTGGGTAGCAGTGATGTATTACTAGATACCAATCTCTGTTTATGATTTTAAATACGATTTAAAATCATTGCCAACGTTGTATTAACCTATAGGGTAACACACTTAGGATGTGATAAAAAGAAATGGCACTCATAAGGTATATAAAATATTAATCGTTGATATTTTAACCAGAGTTGAAATGGTATATTGGTTGGCACCTTAGTTTATGGTACACTTTTTAATTTAAAGGATAACTCATCACTTTAAAAGGACAGGTGAACCCAAAAAAATAAAAAGGGATATGATCTAAAATAATAAGCCAACCCGTTATCCCTTTTTCTGGAATACCCTAATAAGAATGGCGGCTAGCACTATTCATTTCTTTTTCTCTTGGATTCGATCTGAGTGATAGCGTCCGTGTGGATACCAGTAGAGGGACGACGATTTGCTGATCCTTACAATTCGATGCTTCATCATCTCTTCTGATTTGATTTCACTTGGTTCTTCACGGATTCGGGTTCGAAGGTATAAACCCTAACTCAATTTAATTGTTCGATTTACATGTTTCTCGCATAGATCCTTTGTTTAATTAGTTAAACTATTATTTATTGGATATCAATTTGATCGAATTATCCTTCATGACCAACTTGTTCAAGCCGAGGGGCGAGCGGTTCTTGCCGAGACTAATGCTAACAGCATTCTTGAATCAGCTTCCACCACTGCTAACAAGCTTGTCGAAGCCGAAAAAGAAATAGAAGGTTTTAGGGAGCTGATATTCGACTTCTTAGGCCAAGTCATCATAACTCGAGACATTTCTTGGATCCCAGACTATCACGTTACTCTTGCCAACATATGGGATGCAATTGTCAAGGATGAGAAGCAGCGATTGAAGGTCAATGAGATTGATGAAGGCCAGCTAATGTATAGGCTCCTCAAAGGAAAAGAACCCGAGGATTTGGAGGAAGGGAGCCTAATCCAAGAAGAGGTGGAAAGGGAGAAGAGTGAGGCCAAAGGCAAGAGCAAACTTGACGGGGGCTCAAGCTCAACAGCAGAACTCAAGGCTCCCGAAGTCGAGGAATATAATCCTGACGATCCGTTAATTCCCTTAAGCCCAACTCCTCCGGCTGTCGGAGCTTCTACAGTAAACTTGGATGAAATATCAGCTGAAGGTATATCCATATTTTCCACACAATTTGCCACAGCAGTTATGACATTTCGCCGTTCTACGGAGCAGCCCATTGAGTTACTAACATGTGCCTCTCGTAATGCAGGTGACACATTGGCCGAGAAAGGGGGAGAAAAGAAAGCAGAGGCAGAGAAAGTTGATATCCCCTCAGGCACTGATGCTAAATTTTCTGAGATTTCAAAGCAAACTGAGGGTGGTGAAAAAGTAACCATGGCATCTGTGGTACCCAGCACTGATGTTCCTGCAGATGCCGAGGTCATTGCTGCTTTGAAGGACACAGACGATGGTCATGGGGATGAAGAGGATGACGTTGTTATTACAGACGATAACAAGGGTAGTGGTGAAACCTTGGTTGATCAACAGGCTGAGGAGGAGAGGCAGTTGCTCCTTATGAAAGGGGAACAGGACCCTGTATATGTGCCCCCTATATCTGAAATTGATCCCAAAACTGGGTTGGTCATAAGATTTTCCTCCCGATCAATAACTTCACAACTAGCCACTCAATCTTCTAGTTCTTCACCAGAGCCTCTTGTTGATAAGAGGAAGTGGAAAAAAGGTGATCATTCGGGTGTTGAAAAGGAGGAGTCGGGGAAGCAGAAGAAGAGCAAGAAGCCAAAATAGCCCCCCCCCCCCCCCCCAAGCATGAGTAGGATGCAGATATTAGTTCATATTTTGTTCTTAGTATTTTTAGGCTTTCCATTGGCCAGAAAATGTAATTGTGGGAATGGCCCTTACTTTTGTTTAGCTATCATATCTTGTATCCCTGCATCTTAGTAAATAAAAATTGATTTTTGTTGCCTTTAAATTAATCTGCAATGCAGTGATTCCAAGTTCCTTGCATCTCTGTGCAACTTCCTGAGTAGCCAACATAACGGCATGGGGGATGATTCGTCTTAGTCGACCTTGACTTTCATCCTTGTCGTGATACGAACAAGAGTTTCCCTTCAAGATAAATTAGCCACATAAAAAGGAGAACTAAACCTGCAAACCTGCAATTTTAATTTATCGCATTAGCCACAAATATTTAAACCATAACTAATTGAAAATTAATTCATGAATCGCATTAGCAAAATTTTAAAATTTCTGTGCAGAGATGTGATGTGCGTGTATATGCCCCCAATCAATCATTTAATATGATGCCTGGCCACGGCTTATTAATGATTGATTAGAGTCATGTGTGTTGCCCCCTATGAGAGGTGGGGGGTAAAGATTCTTTTAGCGCTAAATTTCTAATAGTTTTATACTCTCCCGATCCTTCAGCGAGTTAGAGTTCGAGCTCGTTCTAGGTCTGCTCTCCGATCCTTCAACCGGGCAGAAATTCTGGGGGCGCTAAATCTCTGGCGCCTTTATACTCTCCCGATCCTTCAGCGGGTTAGAGTGGTGGCAAGGCGGTTTTATCATGGTGCACCTTCATGCCTTGCGGACGTTATCTTCGCGTCCTTTATACTCTCTCCTGATTCTGGGGAGTTAGAGTTTGATCGTGGAGTGTTTTACTTTGCCGCACCTTGTGGTCCCGATTATGGTTCCTCTTTCACCTCGTGGAAAAATGCATTGGATGTTCCAATGTTGCTGCATAATCTGTGACAGACTTAAAAAACAACAATAATTTATATTAATCGAGATAAAGCAAATAGGTAATGGTGCAGTAAAGGTAAATGACACACGATATTTTATAGTGGTTCGGTCGAATCATGACCTACGTCCACTTTATAATCTTTTGCTCAAGTAACCAAACTATTCTAGGCAAGTCATGCCTATTTACATGGTCCTAAAAACAAAATAATGAAACTGATGATTTCATGTCAGGTAAGGCCGCAAATGCTGGGCATTCCACACTCTGGGGATTTCGTCTCCATCTATGGTTGCTAGCTTGAAGGTTCCATTATCAAGTCTTCGTAGGATGGAATATGGTCCTTCCCATTTCGGACCCATATGCTCTGAGTATGGGAAGACACGTTTTAGAACCAAGTCTCCGGGTTCAAAGGTTCGTGCTCGGACTTTCTTATTGTAATATTGAGCTATCTGCTGCTTATCTCTTAAGGCATGTAAATCAGCTTCGTCCCTCTTCACTTCGATCATGTCTAAGGATTCAAGGAGTAACTCATTGTTGGTCATCGGGTCATAATAGGTGACTCGGTGAGAAGGTACTTCTAACTCGACCGGGATGACCGCTTCAGTTCCAAAGGTGAGGGAAAATGGTGTATGGCCAGTTGCCAATTTATAGGTCGTTCTATAAGCCCATAGTGCCAAGGGCAATTCATCAACCCACATGGCCATGGCCCGCTTCAATCTCTTCTTCAGGATATATTTAATCGCTTTATTTGCCGCCTCCACTTGGCCGTTCGCTTGCGGATGTGCCACAGAGGTGTACCTTTTTTCGATATGGTATTTCCTGCAAAAATCTCTGAACTTAGTACTGTCAAACTGAGTTCCATTATCCGTTATGACGATTCTTGGGATTCCAAATCGGCATATAATGTTTCTAACAACGAAGCTGATTACTCGCTTGGTTGTAATTTTGGTTATTGGTTCTGCTTCTACCCCATTTATTAAAATAATCCACGGCTACGATAGCGAATTTTTCTCCGCCCTTCGCTATGGAGAGGCTTCCAATGATATCGATTCCCCACATAGAGAAAGGAAAAGGACTCGTCACCATCTTCAGCTGGCTTGATAGGGCCCTATGGATCTTAGAAAATCTCTGGTAGGCGTCACAACGTCGCGCGTATTTGGATGCATCCTTATTTATGGTTGGCTAGAAATAACCATATCGTATTATTTTCTTTGCCGATGTTTGGCCTCCCATGTGATCTCCACAATCTCCCTCATGTACTTCTTGCAATACGCGTTGAATATCGCAGTGGGCAATACACCGGAGGAGGGGCATCGAAAATCTTTGCCTATACAGGACTCCCTCTTGCAACACATACCGAGAGGCCTTCCGAATTATTGCATGCCGCTCACTTTTCTTCGCAGGGAGCATTCCATACATTAGGAAATTCTTCAAAGGGGTCATCCAAGACTCCCTTTCAGGTTCAACATCTAGTACCTGATCAACTTCCATCTGATCTATACTAGGTGAATGTAAGACTTCCATCGGGACCAGTTCTGTATTTGCAGGACTATCAGAACTGGCCAATTTATCTGCTTTTTGGTTCTCTGTTCGAGGAATGTGGGATATGGTGTGATGGTCAAAACCACCCAGCAACTTTTCACTTTTTCTAAATAAGATATCAGCTTAGGACTTTTGGCCTAGAATTTTCCTATGACCTGGTTCACAACTATTTTGGAGTCGCAAAAGATGTCTAACTCCGGAATCTTCAACTCCTTTGCGAGTTTCAAACCAGCAATTAGGGCTTTGTATTCTGAATCATTGTTAGTGGCGCGGAACTCCAATCTGAGAGCATAGTATATCAATCGTTTTTCTGGAGTTCCGAGCACCACTCCGGCTCCAGATCGTCTATCGTTCTTTGCTCCGTCAGTGAACAACTTCCAGGAACTGGTATCGAGGAGTAGCCTTGGCGGATCTACTTCTTCTCTTATTGTGTCATCTTCTGGGATGGTAAACTCTGCTATGAAGTCTGCCAGCACTTGCCCCCTTATTGATCGCCGGGGTTGAAAATTCAAATCGAACTGACTTAGTTCAATGTTCCACTTAAGTAATCTTCCCGAAGCCTCTGGCCTTTGAAGAACTTGTTTTAATGGGTGATCAGAGTATATAGTAATCGGGTGAGCTTGAAAATAGTGGCGAAGCTTCCTTGATGCAATCAACAAACTGTACGCAAGCTTTTCTATCCTTGGATAATTTCGTTCAGCTGCCGCCAACTTCTAACTCACATAATATACTGGTCTTTGCACCTTATCCTCTTCTCTAACCAAAGCCGAACTGACCGCATTAGATGACACTGCTAAATATACGAATAATTCTTCATGATCTACGGGTTTAGACAAAATCTGGGGTTTTTCTAAATGATTCAAGAGATTCTGGAATGCTTCAACACAATCAGGGGTCCATTCGAAGTTGCGCTTTCCTCGCTTTATTAATTCTAAAAACGGGATACATTTATCTGTAGCTTTGGAGATAAATCTACTCAATGCTGTTACTTTCCCTGCGAGGCTTTGCACATCTTTAATCTGTCTAGGTTTCTGAATATTCCGGATTGCTGCGATCTGATCTGGGTTAATCTCGATCCCACGCGAATTGATGATAAATCCTAAAAAAAATCCTGATGCTACCTCAAATGAATATTTCAAAGGGTTCAATTTCATTCCATACTTGCGGAGAATTTCAAACATTTCTGCTAAATCGGCAGTATGGTCGGATGATTGTTTGACTTCACTAACATGTCAACGACATACACCTCCATCGTCTTCCCAATCTGGTTATAAAACATCCTATTGACCAATCGCTGATATGTAGCACCGGCATTCTTCAAGCCAAAAGGTATCACTACATAGCAATACAGTCCTAGATCTGTAATGAAGCTTGTGTGTTCTTGATCGGGGACGTGCGTAGGGATCTGATTGTACCCCGAGTAGGCATCCATGAAAGAGAGGAGTTCATGGCCAGCTGTCAAATCCACCAGCTGGTCATTGGCAATGGAAAACTGTCCTTTAGGCAAGCTTTATTCAGGTCCGAGAAATCAATACAGGTGCGCCACTTTCCATTGGCCTTTTTTACCAAGACTGGGTTGGAAATCCAATCTGGATATGTTGAGTCTCTGATGAACCCATTACTTCTCAATTTCTCAACTTCCTCTTTCAAAGCAGCCGACCTCTCCGGGCCAAGCATTCATCTTTTCTGTTTGACAGGAGGATGCTTCGGGTTGATGCTTAGCGAATGACTCATGATCGAAGGAGATATCCCACACATATCCGAGTGGGTCCAAGCGAATACATCTAAATTGGCTTTCAAGAAATCCGTTAGCTCTCCGGCTCAAATAGGGTCTAACTGGGATCCAATCTTCAGGACCTTCTCTGGGTCTCCATCATCGATTGGAATATCCACAGTTGTTTCATTAGGAGTCGCCACTCTTCCCCCAGGATCTTCATGCTCTCTGGGATCTATGTACTCGGGCAGTTCTCTGGGTGACTCTCCCGTGGTTATTTTCTTTGGTTGCTATAACATTTCCTCCCTTGCCGAGGAGGAAGCGCCTTTAGTCTCTACATCTTTTCCTTTGCGGAGCATCTTCAGCTCTGCAATGTAGCATGCTCGGGCCACGACTTGATCTCCTCTTATTATACCTATACCAGCTTCAGTCGGGAACTTCATTAATAAACAACAAGGGGCTATACAAGCTCTGAACTTTGCTAGGGACGGTCGGCCTAGAAATGCGTTGTATGGGGACCCGACATGCAGAACCACAAAAGGAAGGATTCTTACTCTCTGGCGCTCCCATTCCCCAAGAGTTACCGACAACTCTACATATCCCATTGGAACAGTTGAGACTCCAATGAATCCACGTATCCACCCCTCACATGATTTTAAATCCTTCGGCTCAAGTTTCATCTGGTCAAACGTTTTCTTGAACAAAATGTTGATCAAGCTTCCGTTATCTACCAGAACTTTATGGACTATGGCCGGACCAATTGCGGCTGTGATTACTAATGGATCTTCGGTTGGGGAGTGAACACCAACGCTATCCCTGTCATGAAATATGATGTCATCGGTCATTGTCTTCTGTTGTTTGGCTGGAGCAATGTCCTCAAGGTTACTGCCTTCTCCTGCCATGAGGGGTTGTTTAGCTGCGTTGACATACTGGTCCATTGCCCTAAAGCTATGCCCGGCCAGATGAAGCATTCCTACTATGGTGTTAATGACAATATTCTTCCCCTTTTGCTGAGCAGTCAGCCGGGGAGTAGGCTGGCTCTGATTTTGATTTTGATTTTGGTTTTGGTTTTGGTTTGGGGCAGATGCGGCTTGCCCCCTGTCTCTGGGTGTGACCTTGTACTCATCGAGTTTTCCTTCTCGAAGAAGCCTCTCGACCAGGTCTCTCAGATGACGGCATTCATTTTTGGAATGACTATGGATTTGGTGAAATAGATAGAGCTTTCCGGTTTCACGCTCTTTGTCTGTCTACTCTCTCGGGGGAGGCCTTTTATATGGAAGGACATTATAGGTATCCAGGAAGATACTTTCCAATGTATCATTTAACGGTGTGAAACTCTCAAATGGCCTGGGTTGAGATCTTCTCTGGGAATCATTTCCTCGGTTTCTCTTCCGATTATTGCTATTATTGTTTCCCGGTTGGCGACCATTTCCTTGATTTTTATTCCCAACATTGACTTCAACCTTTCCTGAGCTATCTCCTGTCTGCTTGATGGCCACATTGCTCTGGATATCTTCCTTATTAGTAGCCTTCCTTTTTCGATTAGCGTATATCTCTTCCTATCGTAAACGGACATTAGCTATTTCATAAAATATTTCTCTGGTCGGAGTTGGTTTGCCGGCTAAATATCTTCCAAACTCGGTATCTTTATCGACACCGTCAATTAAGGCCATTAACACAGTTAGCTCATGCGGATCTTTAACTTCTGTGACTGCTAAATTAAAATGATCCAAGTACGACCTCAAGCTTTCATCTGGTCGTTGCTTAATAAGAGACAGCACAATCACATTCTTATATCTCTGAGCATGAAGGCGGAATTGGTTCATGAACTTCTCACTCAATTCCCTGAAACTGGATATCGACCGGGCTGGCAAGCGGGTAAACCACACTAATGCCATATCTTCCAGAAATATAGGGAATGTCTTACACTTTATCTCGTCTGTAGCTGCGGCGGCATTCATGGACCAGGAGTATCGCATCAGATGCTGGATTGGGTCAGATTTTCCCGCATAGCGATTCATTGTCGGCATATTAAAACGTCTCGGGAATGTGACCTCCAATATATCATCGGTAAAAGGCGTATGACTACGATCTATGCCCCAATCTTCATCCCTATACCCTCGGCTAGCTATTATGTTTTCCCTGATCATTGCTTCAACATCTGCCCGGGTCAAGGTGGACTCAGGTTCAACACTTCTTGCCTGATGGGCTTCTTCAACATTTCTTTGACGTGTAGCTACAAAGTCTAGGATTCGGGCGGAGCTTCCTTGCCCCTGTTGCCGAGGTCAACTAGGCGACGAGCGGGGGGATTAGGTCGATTCTGAGAAGGGTCAACCATGTTTCCATTCCTCAGCGGTAAAGCAGGTTCATTCAAGTTACGATTGTTAGTTTCTTGGTTAAGCACTTCTTCTTCCCGAGATCGAAGTTGCCCTATGTTCTCAGCTCTTTCTAGCGTAGGCCAACGTCGGTTTCTTCGGGGCTCCTCAGGCGAGGATGTGTCTTCCGGGGAAGGAAGACAGGTTGGTGAGGAAACCCTCTGCCTTATGAGGTCGTCAATTCGCTTGTCCATAGCAGTCAGATTTTGTCATAATACTAAACTCTCTTGTCGCTGAGCAGCTAACTCGTCAAATAATCTTCCCCACATGTCAATAATGCGAGAGAGATCCCCTTCAGTATCTGGGGCAGAAGGGTCAAATTGGTCGCAAACATTCTCTCTTATACATAAAGAGCTTGTGCCAAGTCGAGAAGATGTACCAGCACGGGAGGATCGAGCCATAACCTCCTTTCCAGGTCGGGTCGTAGTCTACTTGTCTTTTTGGATCGCGGGATCCTTACCTCGATGGCTCGGAGCGCCCCCTGGGATCGGATTGCGGAGGCATTATGGGGACGGTTCGAGACGTGGTCATGGGAGCGTGTGGCAACACCTTCAGCTGGTTGGGTCGCGATCCCCTCAACGGATCGATTCGCCCCCTCCTCTCGGCGATCCATGACCTCCTCCTCGGGCTGCTCATGCACTCTTTCTTCGATTACATCATTTTCAGCTTCGTTCGCCTGCGAAGCTCGTACTTCCTTAGACTTCTTTCCAGCCATGATATCTGAATTGCGCTGGAATCTTCAAAAACTAAAATAGTGGGGGTTTGGACCGTTTTCTTCGGACTTGAGTATCCAAACAACAGAACAACAATCCAGTGTGCTAAAAATTCGTTCTCAGTGAAAGCACCAAAATGTTAGATCCAAAATTGGGTCTAACACCCAAGTTGTTCTGATCTACGAATAATTATAACTACAATATGAAGAAAAAGCAGGAAAACACATGAAATTTATAGTGGTTCGGCGTTAACGAGCCTACGTCCACTTTATACGTAGTTGATTATATGCTGAATGCAAGTACAATCAATGGTTTCACTCAATCTCACTCTAACAATTATGATTCTCTCAATGATTTCAGGGTAACTCTAAGTAAAAAAATATGAAGATATGATAATGGTGGAGTCAGATCTCTCAATTGCCAGAAGGATCCCCAAAAATGCCAAGTTCTGGGCTATTTATAGCTGATTTCTTCATGGGGACCGCGGTCATACATGGCACACATCCCGAGGACCTCGTACTGGTTCGTATCTTGATGGAGAATTGGTCAATATGACAGTTGTGGATAGGTGTCACGAGATTCTATATTCTCGGATCATGAATGACTTAGTCAGGGGCTTCCTGTGCCTTCTGGGATTGGATCGCATCGCAGGGAAGACGGTCGGATCGCTCTAGGGCGCAGCGAACCGAGGAGGGTGTCGCGATCCGCGGAGGATGGTCTGACCATGATCGGACTTTTGTGAACTAGGGGAGTATAACTTCATATTTTCTTCTTATGTGTGAACTTGGTTGGCTTGGTCAAAAAGCTAGCCAACAGCAGTATATACGAATCACAACATCCAACTGGCGATCTCAGTAAAGAATTTGTTGAGTGTTTTTCAAACTATGTTCATGATCCTAAAAATTGTGTTGTTAACGTAGAATTACGACATCTTTCTATTGGACCAAAAAGATATGTCAAAAATTATCTAGTATACTTCGTTAATGGATTAAAATTCAACATAAATGATTACGGAGCTAAAAATTAACAAATTGCAGTTAGGTCTGTCAATGGATACTCGAATAATCCGAAATCCGTCTGCATCCTTATCCGAAAAGCGGATAAATATTCGATATCCGGAAAAGCGGATGCAGATATAGGCATATCCGCATCCGAAAATTATCCGTCCGCTTTTTTTCCCGATTATAGCTTAAATTATCTGTATTTTAACATAATTAAATATACTAATTTATTAGTTTGCAAAATTAAAAGTCTACTAAATGCATGTTAATTGCTCAAAATAATATATTATCATCATACTTATTTATTTTTAGCACTCTAGTAATCTATTAGGTTGAAAAATATTAATATTAAGCTAAAAAAATTCATTTATGTTCATTGATTTATCAATTGTTGGTGGAGCGGATAATTATTCAATATCCGTCTGTATCCGCGGATACGGATATTTGATATCCGAAAATGGTTTCGGATGTGGATACAGATATGGAACTATCCGTATCCGAAAGTATTCGTTGATAGCCCTAATAGCAGTGGTGTATTTATCAAAGGTAGTGACGACCCAGAGGAGCATATAAAAGATTTTTCCAATGTCTTAACGCAAGTTTTAGAGTTGACATATTATATATTGCCTGTAGAAAAGTTTTTCTATTCAAATTCAACTGGTTTAGTAATGTTCTTGGTTTTGGAATTGATGTGCGCAAAGATTATAAGCTAAATGAAATAAGGCATACATGTAACGACCCAGAAAATCTGAACCAATTTAATTTTTTTTAATTAGCTAAAATAATGGATTTTAAATATTTAAAATAAATATTTTAAATAATAGCAATGAGAAGTGAGTTGGAATCGACATTTGAAAACGAATATAATTAATTATAATTATAAATAAGGCCTGAAATGGCGCTGCAGTTTCAAAAATTGAATTCAAACTTTGTCGGACTGTACCGGGTGCAAAACAAAACGGATTTTAGTGAAACCAAAAATATTTAAATCTGTTAGTGAATACCTTTCTAACGAATCTGAAAAATCGAATTTTCATAGCGGAAAGCAAAAGTTATGGCCGAATGAGTTTTCAAAAAGGTCGCAATGGAATTTATATAGCCCGTGAAATTGGCCATTTTGCATACGACCTCAGAATTCGACGAAACCACTTTTGTTGGATCCGGTATGTGAAGTTATTGCAAGGTTTCAAATTTCATGATTTTTGAAGTTAATATGTGAGCGTGGCAAAAGAAAACGTGTTTTGGCCAATTATAGTTAAATTGGATCGACCAGAAATGGGCCTTTTTGCAAACGGTCTCAGAATTCGACGAAACTAGTTTTGTTGGGACCGTATCGTCAAAACATAGCTAGATTTATTTTTCTGGAATTTTTCGAATCAGTTTGTGGCCCTGGCAAATTGAAATGTACGTTCAAATTAAATATTGAATGTTTTATATTTTAATTTGAAGGAAAACTGACTGAAACATTCGAATGGGCCGTCGAAACATATCCCATTGTGTTCGGAATGGGGGTAAAATGCTAGGGACGATAGTCGTGGGGTTTAGATTGGTGGTCGCGTCAGAAAACCCCTTATGAAATCTCCTGGCCAATCAGAATTTAATAAAAAAAAATCGTTTTCTCTCTCCCCGATAGAAGGCGGAAAACGTTCAAAACCTTCCCCCTCATTTTCCGATCAATCCGCGCAAAATTAGCCCCTACTCCAGTTGAAGATTTTGTAGAGCTAGGAGAGATCTTCAAATCCATATAAGGTTTGGATTTTTTCATTGCGTGGTTTGGGAGAACGGACGTCAAGAAGTTGGCGCGTTCAAGCCGCCGCCGCCGCCTCAAGCGATCGAACGCCACCGCACCCCCCTGCGCCGAAAGCTCTCTCCTTCCCCTTCAACACTGCGTAGGCCGATCGAGCTATCGATTCACGGATTTCACGAAATCGCGTGACCTAGTTTTGAACATTTCAGAAAGGTATACGGCTTGTTTTATTTTCAGCTGTTTTAACACCTTTAAAGTGTTGCAAACTTCGAAAAATCATATCTTTTTCGTTTCTAAACAAAATTCGATGAAACAGGAAACATCGTGACCGTGTGGACGCCTTCTACATTTTAGAAGAGACCGCATATTTTTCTGAGCCTTCTGCTATTTTTGGTGGAGTGGAACCCAATGTGAGATTTCTAATTTATAAACGATATGGAAAACGACAATGTATAAATTATATAGTCGATGTATGAGTTATATAAGCGTTGTGCACCTCATGTATAAGCGTTGTATAAGTCGTACGTTCGATGTATAAGTTGTATATGCGTCGTAAAAATTATATATGTGTTGAAATAGAAGTGAATTGCTATATATAAATATAAACATATATATATATATACATATACGCCCCTCGTCCACAAACCATGGACGATATTTATTGATTGTGATTGGTGTGAAAATTTATTGATAGCGAATGGTTGTTTGGGATTGTTTGTGGTTGATATTGATTGATTGTGGTTGAAAAATACCCGTTTGTGGTTGAGAAATATTTGGTTGAAACCACATAGGATTAGTTTGTGGAAATGAAATAAATATATACATACCGCATGCGTGCGAACTAGATGCATGATCCCCATTGTCAAAAACCGCGAGGTTTTAAGGTATAGCGAGGAGCCGTACTAGGGACAGTCCCGGTTTTAACTACCCTGCCGTTATGCTGCCGAAATTTTGAATAATATTCATGTGTTTGAGTTATCTTCATTTGCTGAAACTATATTTATTCATTGAATAGAAAACCTTCATGTGTTGAATGGATATTCATTCGTTGATTAGAAATTCATGTGTTGAATGGTCTTCGTGTTTTAAATATAAAAATCACATTTTTATCTATATATAGAAACTATAGAAAACCTTCATGTGTTGAATCGATATTCATTCGTTGAATTGAAATTCATGTGTTGAATGGTATTCATATTTTGAAATAAATTGTTTTATAATAAAAAACACCTTTTTACAATAAAAATCCCATTTTTATTATATACATGAATTGTTGAAATGTGAAGTGTTAAAAATAGCAACTCGCTCAAATAAATATGCATGAGTCGAAATATTCATTAATTAGCTAATGATGTGATTTTTTACCTGTGCATGCAACATTAGAATGAATGGTGTTTTTAAACCAAACGGAATCAAATATGAAGTTGAATGGAAAATGATAAATGATAAGAACTGTATATATGTACATGCATATTTATTGAACAGGTTATAGCAAAGGGGCTAGAGAAGAGGAATAAAATTTTGTGCCCGACAAATAGGTACACATTTACTGTTTTGTTTGGGTGATGATTTTATGAGCCTGTTGGCTAGCCGCTTGGCTTTTTCTTTTTCTTTTTGACATGAGACGCCCGTGTGGCTATTTGGGAATTTTCCCAGCCCCTCCCGTACAAAGGAGGTTATGGCGAAATTTTCCAAAATTTAAAGGTGTTAGTGAAATATTTGAAGTGAAAACGATATTGAAATTGTTGAACGAACTATATTTATATAAATATATAGATATAAATAAAATTAAAACGAAACGTGGCCGTGCAGTTCGTGTTCTGAAACCGTGATTTCAAACGATTATACGGGGAGATCCGACCATCGGATTTTCCTGTAATCGCAACCGTTGGTTCCGCTTTGGAAAAATCTTTCCAACGGCATCAACTTTGTAAAAATCCAACGGTTGGATTGTCTGGAATGTTTAATTCAAATCTAAAGAAAAACAGCGCCAGAATCGATTATATATATATATATATATATAATTATATTTAATCGAATAACGACGCTGCAGTTCGTATTTTGAAATCGAAACTTCAAACGATTGTACCGGGAGATCCGACCGTCGGATTTTCCCGAAACTGGAACCTTGGATTCGTTTTGAAAGGATCTTTCTAATGATGTAAATTTTGTAAAGGTCCAACGGTTAAATTTTCAGATATGTGTAAATCAAATCTGAAGAAAAACAGCGCCACGGCCGTGTTATGGCCCGAAGCGTCGTTTTGAATAAATTGGCTATTTTAAAATAAATAAAAATAGCGATAAATCGTTATAAAATATCATAAACGATATGGAATGGAAATAAACTGAATTTGCTCGATTTATGTAGTATTTGATGGTTGAAGGTGTTTGGTGTGAAAATTACATTAAAGAACAAAATTGGTGTTGTCGAATGATTTAACCATTGAAATAAATTGATTTGAAATTCTTAATATACGTAAATTATTTGAAAAGGCCGAGTTAATTCTCATTTCAAATAATTGACCGAGGATTGAAAGTCGAAGATGAAGACGGTGGTCGAAGACCGGAGATCTTCACCTCGTTTGGATGGTAACCGAGGTCCTGATTGGGAGGCATCCCGAAATATGGATAATGAGTGGTGATCGTCCAGACGTACGTGGTGGTCGATGGGTTTGCGA
Source organism: Allium sativum (assembly GCA_030737875.1). Lineage (NCBI taxonomy): Eukaryota > Viridiplantae > Streptophyta > Magnoliopsida > Asparagales > Amaryllidaceae > Allium > Allium sativum. The sequence continues at coordinate 897,094,706 of CM060910.1, read as the reverse complement.
GGTATTTAGTGCCTCCGGTTTCGTTCAGACCCAGAACGGACTTGTAAATGGACTGTGTGTCTGACATTGGATTTTATTCTGTGTTGATTGATCTCTATTAAATATACATCTGTTTGGCGGTGGAGACTTTATTCTTTTCCTTAACTCCCTTCTCTGAAACGCACGAGCTCAGAGGTTGTATATCGATGGACATCAGTCGCATGGCATGAATTGCCTGTGTGGCATGCTAAGATGCAGTGACCAGGGCTTCTGTTGAAAAGCAAAGTCTTGTGGTGATGATCAAAGCACCGCCTGTGTGGCGTAGCTTTGTGTATAACGTGAAATCGTGAGCCTCACACCCCGGTATGAACCAGAAACGGGAGGAGGACCTCAGGGAGGGCATTCGTTTCTTTCTAGCTAGGGTGGTGTCAGTGACCTACCAGCCCTGACATTTATATACTTTTCACCTATGTGGTTGTTGCTGTTGCGAGGCGCCTCGGTTTGATCGGACGATCCAGGTCCGACGGAGTCGTTCGTTGGCTCGTTTACACCCCAAAGGGCGGGGAAACGTATTGTTCAGGCATTTTAATCCACATCGGTGTACCGGCCCTGTCGCTCCAAGGGCCCACCTGAGTCTGGGTCCTATGGCTCGGGCTAGAGAGTCACGAATTCGGTAAGGACTATCTTTTGCCTTGGTTCATGACGAAAATCCAATTTCCAAATACGTGACTATGCGGTTTTGATTGTAATATATATGGCGACATGATATATGGTACCCATGCCGTCTATGATTGATAGTTATGATTTGAAATTGTTTTCAAAACATATAAACACTAGCAATAATATCAACTGCCTTTGTTTTATTCGTATCAATCATATTTTGGCCATTATAAGGTAAAACTCTATCCTCTGGTTTGCATTGCATTGTGTGATGGGAACTGAGTCTTATAATGGCTACATTTTTATAAAATGCATTACGTTGTTTAAAAGAAAGATTTGTTTTAAAGCAATGGAAATCCAATGGAGAAAACCCGTTCCACGAAAGTGGCGTGGTCCTGTGACTAGCCAAATTATATATGTGTTGAGTAGATCTCTCATACCAGTCCCCTGACTGACTCGTAGTTTGTTTCACTTTCAAACTCAGGTGCCCCTCTTTCTACACGGGCAGCCTTGTATTCAGGTTTAGATGGTTCTTCCTGGATAGCTGGAGCTGAAGATGGATTCTATTATTTATCTCTTTTTATGTTGTTCAGCTCCTATTGTACATATTTTGTTTATTTCCGCTGTAGACATTTATGTATAGTTGAACTGTATTTGTACTAAGCAAGATCCTATATACTGTGTAACTCTGATGATACTTTTATCTAGTATATTCTATTGTTCATTATCTGGTGTATTTATTTAATTCTGTTCTGCTATTATCTGTTTCTGTGTTATATTCCACGGATTACCCTTACCGCCGTCAGTACGGGGTTTGGGGACGTCTCAATACATTGCATTACTATAAGTATGATCCTTTCGTACTAGTTGAGCAAGCATTACAATTCTATTTTGCTTCGTATACATCCTTAAAAAAAAGATAAAGCATATTGGTGGGTTGTTTTTAAAATAAAGGCAAGATTTACATTTGATGGAAATAATATTCTAGATGAAGTAATATATCAAGCAGATCTTGAGTCAAATACTGAAAATAATAACAACTGATACATTGATGTAGGATCGTTGAATGATGAAGCAAATGTATGAATAGATGCATTTGTAAGTACTGAAGAAAATGATATAGAGTATTGGACTGAATCTGGATCAAAAGATGATGAAGACTGATCATAGATGACGACTACTCTTAGCTATGAATTTACTTATGTTATGTACTATTCTGAGCTATGTAATAATAATGATGATGACTATTCTTAGCTATAAATTTACTTATGTTCTTTATTATTCTGTTTATGTAATAATAATAACGACTATATATGTTATGAATTATTAAGAGTTATGCATTGTTCTTTTCATGTACGATTATGTGATGATTTGTTACAGGGTATGATTTTGTGATGATTAATGATTATGTCATGATTAATGATTATGTGATGCTTATGTGCTCACTGTTATTTTGTATTCATTATATGATTATGATAGAAATGTCTAATAGAAGATGATCCAGAAGTACGTCTCAGCTGTCTCCTTCATAGTTTCCTGTAGTTGGAGTAGTTCCCAATAGCTTTTAGCCAGATCAACGTTGCGTTGCAGAGATTGTTTCAAAGAGTGTCGGGTAAATATCAAATTTATTTCAATTTAGATTATTTAAAATATATTAAATATATACGTCAACATTTATACACGGGGGTTCGTGGTTGAGCCGTCATCCTTTATTTTAGAAGTATCGAAGGGAACAGATAGGGGTAGGATGTCTAGATGTAAGCCGCATTGGGATAGTATCCTACTTCATGTCAAGAATGCCATTTTGGCTGATGTGATGATAAGTATAATTTTATAGTACTATTAAAAATTAATATACTGTACATAATTCAAAATAAATTAAATATGCAGGATGTAGTACGTGTGGAGTCGCAAGATAGGGAACTTTTTATGACTAAATGGAACTTGAAAATGCGGAAAAACTATAGAGAAGCAATTTTAAGGGCCAAGAACGCTCGTAAAAATACAAATTGGATGAGTGATGATATTTGGGTTGCATTTGTTAGATATTGGGATACTAAAGAAGCAAAAGTAAGCTATAATGAAAATATTTACATTTATATTTGTTGCATTATTTTAGTTAATCTTGTATCAAATTTAATAGGAGGTAGTAGCAAGAAATAAGGCAAATAGGAATAAGAATCCACATTTACACTGCGCTGGCTCAAAATCTTTCCAACATCATAGGAGAGAATCGATATAAATTTTCAAAATTTTTAGCATATGTTCATGTATATCATTCATTCTTACTTTCAATAATTTTATTACTGTTTATACTTGGTTTGCAAAGTATGGAAGGGAGGCTTTGATGGTAGAGGTTTTTAGAAATACACATGCGGTGGAGCATACCGATGAAGAAGGGAATGTTTCATATGATTGGGTAGACAAAAAGGCTGCAGATGTAATGGTAAATATGTTTATTCGTAACTAAATTGTTTCATTTTCGTTTATATCATATTATATAAGTAAATTATATAGAAATTGTGTCAAAATTATATTAGTATTTAGGAGAGATATGATGCAGAGCAGGCAAGAGCAAAATATGCTAGTGGACGAGAGGGGATTACGCTTGCAGAGTCTAATCGTACATGGGATTCTATTATTGATCCGCCTACTCGAAATAGGCGATATGGCTTCGGCAATCAGGGGACAAACCTTTTTTAGGCTTTTATAATGACAACATGAATATTAAATTGAATTATTAACTTTAATGCTAAATTGAATTATTTCGTAGGCTCTTACTTTTCAGCGAGCTTACAGGAGGTACATTGAGGAAGAGGATATAGTTCGAATGCAACGATAGTTGGATGAGCTGAATGATTTGCGAAGAAGCCACCTAGCCCAGCAAATAGATGAGCACATTGCAGCGTGCTATCAAGAGCATGGGTCGATTCCTAGGGAGGGGGATGCTGCTGCTGGTGACGAAGAGGACGACGACAAGGAGGACGCATAGTTTGCTTGTTCTTATGGGTATGTGCATATTTTTACTAGTTATGGTACTTGGTATTGCATATGGTAGATGCAAGATGATGGTAGTTACTGTTTGGTTGATGGATTTGGTAGTGTTTTGGATTTTGTTGCACTTGAACAGGCTAGCAGTTATTATATATATTATGATGGTACTTGGTTGAAGGATTTGATAATTTTTTTGTGAATTTTGGTATTTTGTTGTATGTTTTGATGGAATGATATTGATGAGATATGGTATTGTGTAGATATTGGTGAATTGATAATATATGTGTAGTTTGAGGGAAAGAATTGTTGCATGGTGCAGCAATAAACACCCAGTTTTGCGATAGCTTGCGACGGCCTATAGGTCAATATAGCGACGACCAAGTTTTCCAGATTTGCAATGGCTAGAAAGACTAATTACAACTTCCCGGCAAACAAACTAATTGCCACATGGACAAATAGCTGTTGCTAATTTAGCGACGGAGTTGTCACTTTTCCCGTCACTTTTCCTATTGGCAACGACTTAATTTGCAACGGCTTGCGATAGCTGTTGATGCCTTTTAGCTGTCGCAAATAGCCGTGTTGTTCGTAGTGGAAGTTTCGACAACTGAATGATTATAAGTTGAAACTGAACATATGGATATATGGTTTGGATTGGATTATTATCTAAAGCGAGATTTTAAACTAGTATTATTTCATATATAAATAATTTAGATTATTATATTATTATTTTATATTTAATTTAACTATAAAAAAACTTATGACTATTTTTTTCAAATATTAAACTGTTATATATATATTATAATTATTTAACCAAATATTATTATATATTTATTTTAAATTAAACTATTTAATACTATATTAACTATTTTAAATCAAAGTCTATTTCTTGTCCGAGCTATTTGATCTGAAATGTTTAGTATGAAGATTTTTTGAATGACAAAAATTGCGATAGAAATTTGAAATCAAATGTAATTCATGTTAACGAATCATTTGGAAATATGAAATCTGGAATTTGGATGTAATCAAATTATGATTTGGTTGAAATATTTGAACTTCATTGTTTAAATATAAAACCAATATTTAAAGTTAAATTATTCATGATATTTTAAAATATGATTTCAAAAATAAATGACCATGGTGTGAAATAAATGTTTGGTTGTTAAAGAGTCCAGAGTCAGTATTAACAGACTCTCTGCCAAGGATAAATGGTGGATGCCCTTGACCTTCGGGTCATAATTAAAATGACTAAAACATGTTATACTGTGATTAAGTGAGGTCGCACCTCCTATCGAATGCACTTCTTCGAACCATATTTATTGCATTGTGATTTGATTGGTGGCTTCCCTTGAGTATGAGAGTATTGTTCGAGGTGGACGGTAGTCGCGACTATGCGTTACCACCAGTCCGGGCGTGCCATTTGTAAAATCCTACCTTATGTATTCCTCATGTGCCTTGTCGTATTATCGAACTCCCTACAATTTTGATATAACATTGTCGTATAGCAGCACATCCCTATCCATCAACGACTTACTGGTGTTTTATATGCAATGTTTACGACAATGTATTAACAGTGTTAAGGTAAAAATGTAATCTCACTTACGCTATTTTCAATAGTATATTTAACCGTAGACACTACTATAACAATGTATTGTGTTATATGATATATAGTTTAATGGATCCTTATAGGATGGATATCCCAAACATTCTTTAAGTTACTGATGCATTTCATTGAATATTTCACTAGAGTTGATTAACTTATATAAGTATGTTAGTCGTGACCCAAGTGGTTTTGTTTTACATTATTTCTCGGGTCAGATCGAGTATTGCAGTATTGAGATTTCATCTTTCGAAGCTGGAGACCGTTGAAGATATATCTGTATTTGTTGGTTTTGGTTATTTCTTCTTTATATTAGAAATTTTTGTATTTAGGCTTCCGATGTATTCAATTATGTTATTCTGATATTATGTATAAGTTTAAATTTTTATATAGTAACTTCATGAACTATGTATTATTGTATTTTATTTTTACTACTGCAAGATATTATGTGTCTGTGATTTTGTGATCTATTTATTAAATCCCATAGTCAAAACAATATGTTTTTTTGAATGATTTTAGCTGGTTTAATTACCAACATAAATGGTAAGAAAAAGCGGGATGTTACACAAAATATATGTATGTGTTGCTGTATATACACACAAACATTTATGTATATATGCATGTGTAAATATACACTTGTAAATACATACAATGTGTATATGTACATGTGATTGTGTACACATGCAAATGTTCCATCCATAACATTAAATTGAATCAATTTTTTTATAGTTTGTAAAACCAGCAAAATTAATATTAATGAAATTTATGCTATGATTATAAATGGATATATGTAAACCATATAATCTTTATAAAAAAATTAAACTATAAAATTAATGAATGATATAGACTTCAATTTAAAGTTAGTTATTTTGTGTTTGATATTTTAGGATAATATTTAAAATTCCAACACAATTAAAAAAAAGTTAGTAAAGCCAACTTCCAATGAAGCAATAAGTTAGAGAGTGATTTTTATTCCAAAGTATGAATAAGATCTATTATTATATGTTAACTGACTTTTTATATATTTTAAAAACTGGATATTTGCTTTAAGGGCTCTTAATTACGTCTTGATTTTTTTCTAGGACACGGTCTTTAAATAATTACTTTGCAGGACAGAAAACATGACGAGCCGTTTTCTTTTTTGAAAATACCGATCTCTTCAAATTAATCAGGCGTCATGATCACGATCTCCGATTTTTCAATATTTTCAAATTCGATCTGCGATCGTTAATTCTTTCAGGTGAGTTTTAATAAATTCGTTTTTCTTCATATTTTATAATTCGACATAAATTTTTTAAATTCTTGATATTTAAGAGGCAATTTTTTTATTTTGTTGATATTTTATTTTTTATCATTTGATTTTTATAAATTTGAATTGAATCGTGGATTATAATTTTACCGAGCGAATAGAATCTGAAATTAACATATATGATATCAAAATATGCTAATTTTTTCTTTACTTTTTTGGACTATGTAGTTCAATCGATGGAAGAGCAAACTCAAAGTTCAAGTATTCCTTTAGTTGAACAGGCTGCTGAAAGGTATGATGTAATTAAATTAAAATTTTCATATGACATGTGAAATATGCTTTTAATGGTTGTTTATTAGTGAATTTAATTGTAGTTTTTGTATAATTATGATAGTTTTTGTTTCATTAACAAAACAAAAGTGAAAAAGATAACTCGTTTTATCCTTTTCTAAATTGTCTCTAAAATAAAAATAAAAGTGGTTATTTGGGCTTCAATCGCAAATAAAAATAATTTGTTATAGTTAATTTTTTAAAAAAAAATTGGTTATATTGTGCAACAGTTATGTTTTATATATAATTCAAATGATAAATAATTAATAATTATATATTAAGATAACACAAAAATTGCATGTAAAGATAATGTAACAATTATATGTAAAGATAACACAATAATTATAATACAATTATATTTTAAAATCATTTATGGTATTTTAAAATTGTTGTATAATTCTATATTTCATTCATGTCATAACAGTAGTAAAAAAGATTAATGGTTTTATGTTTTTGTAAAATGTTTTATAAAAAGGTTTAAATTGTACAGTTATTTACTTATTTATGTTTTGAATTGATATATCTATGATGGCTTTATTTGATTTTAATAAGAATTCATTTAGTATTCATCTTGGTTTGGATGCATCAATTAGTTATGTAAAAAGTAAGGTTTGTGAGATGTGAAGTACTTTTACTCCTTTATGCTTTGATGTGTTCTTTGTTCGAGAATCTAATACTACTTACGTTGAGACGGATACTGATTTACAAGCTATATTATGCTTGTCATGATTTAAAAAGGAGGATTTCTTGGTTTTTTATATGCTTAAAGAATAATTCAAATGATGTTGCTGTTGATAGTAGTAAATCAGTCTCGGTTGTTGGTGTTGGAGAATCAAGTGCAATTTGATTGAATATAATGATTATTTAGATTCTGCTTATTACCAAGAAAAAACTTGCATGAATTATTAAAGAAAAATTCAAATATAGAATTTTTTACTGGTGTTGGACAAATCTTTGATTCAACTATTGGATTTCGTAGAATGGTTAGTGCGTATTGTTTGAAAAATGGATTTAAAGTACAGTATGTTAAGAATTGTAAGGAGCGGGTGACAGTTCGATGTGCAGTAGACGGTTTTTCATTTAGGATTCATGCTTCTTGCAAATTGAAGCAATTGGATCAGTTGATTGTTAAAAATATTCAGTTAAGTCATTTATGTGGAGGTAGATTTAAATCAGTTAGTAGTCCAACTATTAACAGTGATCTTGTAAAAGCTTTGATTGTTAATCAAATACGTGATGGGCCAAAAAGGAAAACAAAGGATATTGTGAAAAGTTTTAGGAGAGATTATGATGTGGATTTAAGTTACTATTATGCTTATAAGGGTAGGAAATTGGTTATTCGTGATATATATGGTGACGAAAAAAAAATCATATATTGATTTAGTATGGTATTTGAAGGCAATTCAGAAAAATAATCCGAAAATTTATACAAATATGGATGTGGATGAAGAGGCTAACCAATTTAAGAGAGTATTTGTTTGCTACGAGGCTTGTATATTTGGATTTAGGTATTATCGACCTATGATTTTTTGGATGTAACTTTTTTATAAGGCTGAAGTGGTATTTTGGTGGCTACTACTGCTAAAAATGGGAATCAAGGTATGTAATGTTATTAATTATTTTCTTATTTAGTACATAATTAGATAATGATAATCAAGTTATTGTATTATAGTTTTAAATTTTAGTAAATAGGAAATTGTAATTTAATAAAAGAAAAAGATAGAACAATATATCTTTTTTATGCAGTTCATTAATTTTATCATGTTCTGCAGTATAACTAAAAATTATGTCTTGTATTATTGGAAAATGTTATTTAGAATAATTGTTGGTGATACTGTTTTATGTTTCTGGTTTTTTTTCATTGGCAATGGCTCTTGTGCCTAAAGAAAATGAAGAGTGTTCGAGTTGGTTTTTGACCCACTTAAGAGATGCTCTTAGGTTTGCTAAACCCTTGACTTTTTTAAGTGATAGACATTGGGGTTTGTTGCCGAGTATTCCTAAAAAATTTCCAAATAGCCATCATTCTTACTGTTACATCATATGCAAAGTAATATTGCTGGTATCGTTGAAAGTGGGAGGGGTGCTTGGTGTGCTTTAGCTTCAAATGCCTATGAATTTGAAAAGGCTATGGCTAAATTTAAAGAAATTGGGGGTGCAAAAGCTATTGAATATTTGAATGATAAGCCATATGATCATTGGGCTGATTTATCTTTTCCCGGAAAAAGATATGGTGAAAATAAATCTAATGTAGCGGAGAGTTTCAATTCATGGATCTTGGATGAAAGAAGTTTTCCTGTAACTACATGTTTTGATTATATTCGGATTAAGCTTATGTTGCAAAGGTACAATCGAAGAGGGAGCCAACTGGAGTAGTGTTCTTTGTCCAAAAATGGAAGCTTGTTTGTTGAAATTGAAGGAGAAAGGGTTTGGGTGGAGCGTTACTAAATCATCTAGGTATGGCTTTTTTTTTTTTTGATTATGATGTAAGCAGTTAACAAAGATTTATTTTTTAGTGAAAACTGTTTCTAGAAAATACATGTGCATTTATCTTTTTGATATTTTGCTCAGGAAGTTAATGAAAAGGTTGAATGAGAAATATGTGACAATAGGATAATTTTTGTATTATTTAACTTTGTACGACAAATTTAAGGATTTATGTATTTGTAGTGTGATATTACGTAATGCATGAAACAAATGCTTATTATAGAGATATCAGGATATTATACATATTATATAGGATTAGCTATTAATGTGAGATTTTTTTATTTGTTAATGTAATAATTTTATTTATTTAAATACGTCTTAATTTGAATTTTGCAAATTTATTTTTGAAGTTCATTCTCCAACATCGCAAAAACTAGATCTTAAAATCGCATTTGCAACTGCAATCAATGGAAAGTGAAGGGTTTTCCTTGTGCCCATGCTTTAAGTGTAAATGTTTGTCTAAAAATTCTATTTATGATTACATTGAGCCATACTTCACTGTTGAGTATTATCGAGCTGCTTATTCACATGCAATAAATCCAATTTCAACTTATGATAAAGAAGCAATTGAAGTTGAAGAATCATGTACTGTTCTTCCTCCTAAAGTTGTTCATGGAGCTGGTAGGCCTCGAGTGAATAGAATTGAAGGTGTTGATTTTCATGCTAAAAAAATCAAATGTCGAAAGTGTAAAAAACTATGACATAATAGAAGAAGTTGTTCTTTGAATGATTGAATTGTTGTTTAAAATTCATTGTATTTAAATGATTATTTTAAATTTAGTGTTATAGTTGAATAATATGGTAAAACGAAAATTTTGTTATATGGATGTGATGAATGTTGATTTTTAGGAGTGATTAATGTTAAGAGCTAATTGAAATTCTATAAGTTTTCGTTTACGTTTTGTTATATGATGTGGTTTAGGTTATTAAAAAGATATTCAATTTTATCGTTTTATTTTATATTATGCAACATGTTCTTTTGTTGATTGATTATTTTGTTATTTGGATTTCTGAAATTTATGATGTGTTATTTTGGATGACTATTTGATTATTTCGTTTTTTCGACAGTATAAGGTTTGAAAAGATAACTGCATTTATATTTTCATGTAAAGGCGATAATTTAAGTTTGTTGTATGTATTAAATTTAATACGTTCATGTTGTCTGAGTATGTGTGTCCTATATGGTATTTTTGTTTCAATACATTAGTAAATAATTGTAGTATGATTTCACTATTAAATTATTATATTATGTGGTTTATAGGATGAAAAAGATAAATATTTTAATCTTTTTATTTTATATATTGTTGTTAACAGAAATGAATTAATAATTGAAATGATTAAAATTCTGATATCAATTAATCATACACACTAACAAAATCCAGAAAATAATCAAACGCACTAGCAAAATCCAGCAATTAATCATACACACTAACGAAAAGTGGAATATTAATGAAAAGATAAATGTATTTATCTTTTTGTTAAAAGACGCTTGTTATCTCAGTATTTTTTTTTGAAAATTGCAGAAGATCGTATTTTAGCATTAAATTAAATAACAAAGATAAATCTAAATATATACATAAAAAATTACCGTTTTGGTTCTTTAACCAATAAATAAAAGCAATTGACTTTTCAAACAGAAGATAATAGCATTTAGCTTTCGATTGATAACATTATAGACAGAACAATACATCAGCAGTTTGTAATTAATCTCCAAACTTAGTTATAATCCCTAACAACTACGATCAAATCAGTATCAGCTATTACAAATTAATTTAAAAATTCCATATCTAATTGCTAACATCAGCATTTACAATTTAGAAACATCATTCGTGATTAATAGCGTTTTAAAGGTTTGACCCGGAGCTGCAATACTTCTAAAGCTTCCAACAATATGGTTCGTCGGTAAGTATTTGGGCAAATATATTTGTTCGAAATGCATCAACTTGTTCAGTAATGAGTTTTGATCAAGTTCGCATTCCTTGAGTTATTTTCTGCACGAGCATCATTACAAGTATTCCACAATCGTACCTGCATTCCTTGTAATTAGTATTAGGATAATGCAAACAAGCAGTACTTTATACAAAAATCAATTTGTAGCGTACTATCAAGAAATGATAAAAACATCTATCTTTTCTAGAAAATTATGTTACTAGTAACTTCTAATCCTTCCATAAAGTTTTAGATCATTTGTGTAATGTTTGAAAATATCTTATTTTAAATAACAACTGTTAACATAACCTTGGTACATTTCAGATTATTTTTTGGCTTAGTTTTGTCCAAAAAATAAAACCATTTATATCTTCTAGAACTCAATGCTATTATTTATTCATAATGGTCAAATTCCTTCCAAATTATATAACATACTACATATATGATTACTAGGAATTAGTCGTGGTCAAATTTGTTAAACTTATATAACATATTACATATATGGTTACTATGAAATTTTAATTGTCAAATTGAACTACTAAAAATTACCCGATATTTTGTTGATCATAGTCAACATTATTTATCACTGAATATTTTTTGAGAATGGTTTTATGTCCTTCATCTTGTAAGTCTCTATTTAGTGTGTTGACCGAAGCTTTCTAAAATAGTTGAAAGAATTTTATGATAAATATAAACACATTTATATTTTTACTTTTTTTATCTTCACTTACCACATTGTTTGCAAATTGTGCATGACCGCTTCTCCTAGTTTTTGATCTTGTGGTTAAGTGTAGAGAGTCATAGTGATTCCAAGTGCAATCTCCAACAACTAGTTCTGGCAAGCACAAATGTTCATTTCCTTGTATGGGGAACAATATGTTGGAACATAATGAATTTAAAAGTGTCTTTTTCATGAATGGAATGAACATTTTTTTCTTGATATTTTCCAAGTTTGCATCAGTTGCACTTTTCTATTGAAATTTTGTTTTAGATTTTTTTGTTACAAAATGTTAATTTGATAATATACTCCACTTCCTGTCAATGTTGTGTTCACATAGACAATGCTGTTGCTTTCTTTTTGCGGCTTTGATTTCCGAAACTAGAACCAATCGATGACCTACATTTGAAAAATAATATTAATAAAATGAGAAAAATCTATTTTCATAGAAAGTATATTTTGTTGTACTTACTTGACCACAAATACTATGTTGATATAGGAGGTCTTCTATCATGCATTTTGTTATGGTAATGAACTTTTCATCATCACAACTGAATGCTTCATTGTTGTAAAATTAAACGATTGTTCATAAAATAAAATTAGTTTATATGAGTATAAAGTAGGTTAATTACTTACTTGTTTCCCCTTGAATTTTTTTTATTTTTTTTACAACATCTTGTTGTTCTTCATTAAGATGCTGTAGCAGTGGACATTTTTCAACATTTTTTGGTTTCATCTTCTTCTTTCTTCTTTAGGACTATTGTCATCTTCAATGGTAACTGCTTTTTCAGCAGGAATTTCCTCGCTAGCTTATTTGTTGTTTTCGTATGTTAAACCTTCTTCGGTTTCTAAAATGAAATCTTCAGTATTTATCAAATTATAGAAAGTTAGTATACCTATTTATGTTTGTCATACCAACTGTTTTTATTTTTTCTTACCTTTAGTATCATTAGTCTTTTCTTTCAAATCTTGTTTTTCCGTGACATCACGGCCTTCACACTTCTGAATCTTCATTTCTAGAATTTGGATTTATGACGCCCCCAAACCCCGTTCCACGATGGCAAGAGTAATCTTTGGAATATAACACATATATAGATAACAGCAGGACAAAAATATATAACTACACCAGATAATTTACATCAAAATATACTGGAAAAACTAATCATCAGAGTTACACAGTACAATAGGATTATACTTAGTACAAAATACAGTTCAGCTTTACATAAAATGTCTACAGCGGAATCAAAACATAATATGTACAACAGGAGCTGAACAATATAAAAAAAAAGAAATAATAGAATCCATCTTCAGCTCCATAGCTATCCCAAGAGAGCCTACTAAAACTTGAATACAAGGCTGCCTATGTAGAAAATAGGGCACCCGGGTTTGCAAGTGAAACAAACTACGAGTCAGTCATGGGACTGGTATGAGAAATCTACTAAACTTACTTTAGTAATAAGGCCAATCACAGGACCACGTCGCTAACGCTGAATGGGTTTACTCCATTGGATTGCCAGTGCTTAAAATAAGTAAATCATTTAAACATCGCAATGTCTTTTACAGAAATGAAGCCACTATAGGACTCAGTTCCCATCACACAATGCAACGCAAACCAGAGGATAGAGTTTTACCTTATAATGGCCAAAATATGCTTGATACAAATATAACAAAAGCATTTGATATTATTACTAGTGTTTATATGTTTCAAAATCAATTTCAATCATAAGTATCAATCATAGACGGCATAAATGTCCCATACCACTATGTCGCCATATATAGGTATACAATCAAAACTGCATGATGTCATATTTGGAAATTGGATTTTCGTCATGAACCAAGGCAGGGGATCGTCCTTACCGCTTCGAGACAATCTAGCCTATGTCTCAGGAACAGCCGCAACTACCCTCTGGATCTTCAGGGCCGGTCCACACGGAGTGGATTAAAATGCCTGAATATTGCGTTTCCCCGCCCTATGGGGTGTAAACTAGTCATACACCAACCAAACCATCGGCCCTGTAGCGACCGATATAACCGAGGTGCCTCACTATCCATCATCCACATAAGTAAAATGTCCGGGTATGTAAAACCCAAAACACCACTCCTAGCTAGAAGGAAACGCATGTCCTCCCTGATGTCCTCTCCTGTTTCTGGCTTATACTGGGGTGCGAGGACCGCGAATCAACACTATACACAAAGCTATGCTACTTAAAGTCGTGCTTTGATCATCAACCGCAAGGCTCTGCTTTTCAACAAAAGCCTCGATCACTGCATCTCTGCATGCCACACAGGCAATTCACGCCATGCAACTGACGTATATCAATCAAACAGAATGAAATCCAATGTCGGACAAACAATCCATTTACAAGTCCGTTCTGGGTCTGAACGAAACCGGAGGCACCTTGTTCTCGTCCTATATGTAAAACCCCGAATTTTCAGTTAACAGTAAATTAACAAATTAAAGTATAATTAATTCTAAATGAAAGAATTAAGGGAAATGGGTTATGTCATTGTGCTCATCTCAGAATTCTGCCTAAGATAGAGTCTGAGTTTGCATGAATCGGACTCTGTATGAAGGAGTTATTACCTCCGGAAGTTTCAAAATTCAATTTAATATTCAAACAGTTCAAATTCAGTTCGAAATTCAAAAAACTTACCCAAACTGGGGTGGGCGGGAAAATTCCTGCCCAGGCACCAGGTCGACCTAGGGGTCGACCTAGGGGTCGACCTGTGGGTCGACCTAGGGGTCGACCTGTGGGTCGACCTAGGGGTCGACCTGCCCAGTCAATCTGGTTTGGCCCTGGCTGGCCTGGTCGGTTTCTGGTCGAATTTCTGAGCTTGACTATGTCACTAGGGCTGATTTGTCACTTTCTGATTGGCTTCTCTTGTTGCGTATGGTCTGGATTCACTCTATGATCATCTGACGGCTCAAATCAATCTGAAATTCTATAAATACAACTCAACACTCAACCTAAATTCACACAAATAATATAGAACTAGAGCCGTCATGCTGCTGGGAGGAAACTAAGAGTAGCTGTCAGTTAGAGAAAGCTTAGAGACGAGAAAAACTAAAGTAAAACAAGAATCAAACAACGTTTGTCTACCCAAAGGAAAGCATTGCTAATTCAGAACTCAGAAATCAGAAAACAAGACCATCATTTGTTGTAAGTGTAGTGATTTTTCCGATGCGAATAAAATTAAGACTTGATTCGATGTAAAATGGAAATGGAATTGTGCTATTGTATAGCGACGATGTTAATTCATATCTATGCATTGAAGTGATTGTGTTGTGAACGGTATTGGGATGTTTGTGGTATAGTTGAGTTGATATTGATCCTATTGTACATTTAGAATGAAAACAACATCACATGCAAGTTGTATAGTTCATGTTGTAATCTACACCTATATGTTTATGTGATTATATAGGTTGTATGTGTTATGACTAAGCTAAGATCTCATGTATATACTTTATGCTAAAACCTCTATGCCTAAATGACTAAGTTCATATACATGCTCATATGTTTATACAAAAGTCGCAAGTTTATAATTGGATCCATGCCAAGATCCATTTCAATACAAGTTTCATGTTATGGTAGTAAACATGATTTAATCTAGTTCAAACACATGTGATAAAATTATACATACTTTAGAGACATGTCATATTCTTGTCATATGCTTGTGATGTTCGATGTTATGCCTAGATCTAAACATGTTTAGGCTTATGTTGTCTAAATCATATGCTAATTCATGTGACACCTATTTAGTTAGATTCCCCTTTTCAATGCAAGTTCACATGACAAGTTGAAACCCATGACTTAGTCCATGTTGCAAATTCACATATATGTATGTCGATTTAGTCTACATTGCAAGTTCACACCTATGATGTTCATGTTGACTACTTTGCAAGATCACACCTATGATGTTCATATTGACTACGCCGATAATGCCAAGTTTACACCTATGTCATGTTTATGTTAATGAATTGCTTTATGCCAATTTTGTGTACGCTAAATTAGGCTAAGTTTTTAGCCTAATATTATATGTTAAAAATCATGTAGACAAAAAATTAGGCTAAGATTTTTAGCCTAATAATTAGACGGGGTAACGATGGGATAAATTGGTGAAAAATATATGTATTGGCATGTTTATGCCAGTAATTGGTGGCATTTAAATGGTGTAAAATTCTTATACCAAAAATGATGAACTTGGAAAGTGGGCCATAACATTTAATTGTTAACAAATTTACTTATAATAAGTAATGGAGACAAATATGTAAATTCAGAAAATACGAGTATGCTTAACACGAGGTTGGATTGAGTTGTGATGTAAACCTACCTGGACCCACCCGGCTGTCTAGTAGCCACAACAATACCTATCCATTGTGGGTGGTTAAGCATTGAGCCCAATAAGGACCCGAGGTTAGACTGAGTTACGGTGTAAACCTGCCCGGAACCGACCGGCACATCCAGTAACCGTAACAATACCTGTCTAATGTGAGTGGTCGGTGCTTTAAAAAGCTAAGGACAGACAAGTCAGGATGGTAGGGTTAAGTTAACTAAAACACTTAACCAATTCAACATGTTAATTAAACTGATGGGTAGGGTTAGGTAAATACAGACACTTAACCACTTAACATGTTTGACTAGAAAACCTAGTAACGGGGACCCATTTCAGAAGTAACCCAATTAGGTATCATGGTACCCTGAAACTAGGCAGGGTGGGCCAAGAATACTGGGCTGATTGTAAGCAGTCAAAAGCGACGGCGGTGGGTGCAACAGTGTGGGTTCTAACGGAGTGTGGGCGTGCACACACTTCGGAGCAGACGAACAGGGCACTGAGGCGCACCAGTAGTATAACCTACGCATGCTAGTATTGTGTCGGGTCGCAACCATGGGACTTGATACACCTCATAGTGGCACCAGCATAGGTATCTACAATCTTTGGGGGTTGTGTGACACATATGATTTTGCGAGTAAGGAGCCGATCTTTAGAAAGGGGATCATTTCACCCTGATCATGGGGTGCCAGTTGAGACAATGCAAGTAGGTGCAGAGATTTAGTGTGGGGTGCGATAGTATATTCGATTCAAACTGCTTTATCTTAGTTTATGATACTTTCCTATTTCCAGTTTATACCTATTATGCCCTTTTTCTTATTCTCATACTGAAGATTCACTAGACTTACCAGGCTTTATGTCTGACCCTATTTTCTTTCGTCTTCTTTTCTTCCATTCCCCCCTAGGTCCACAGGGAGGAAACAACCCAGCTTAGTCAGACTCTTTGCAAGCTTCAAAATAGTAGATGCACGGTTTGGACTCTCTTTCCTTGGCTATGGCTGTTGGACACATTCTATGGGGATTTATGCAGTTTTAATTATGTTTTATGCTTCTTTATTTAATAATCAAGACATAAATGATGATGTAATGTTTTTGAAGTTATTATGTGACAATTGTGGAAATGTTTTGTATGAACACGTATTTATGAAATAAAAAAAAGTCTGTTTGCTTTCCGCTGCTTATATATATGTGTTTATATCTGTCTTGTGTTTTATCTGTGACTTTTTCTTATAAACCTCCACCAAAGTTAAGGCATTCCCTTTGTGAGTGACCTTTATGGAGGTGTGGTGTTTCACTTGGTATCAGAGCACAGATTTACCAGACTAGACAAAAGTTTTTGAAACTATTTTCAAAAAGAAGTTTAAAGAAGCATTTTTTTAAAAAGAAAAGCGTTGTTTTTAAAAGGCATAATTCACTAAAGCCATATGCACTATCTCTCTATCCTTTTGTCTTGAATACTTTCCTTTTTGTTCTAGTATGTCTAGAGATCTTAACCTTCCAGAAGGAGTACTGATCCCTGGCTGGTTCCAAAGGTACCTAGAGGCTAGGGCCAATGGTGCGGGCCCAGCAGACATTCCTCCTCCCACAGTGGCAGCGGTTCCTCCTCCTCCCCGTGGAAATACTTTCGCTAAGACGTATAGAGACTTCAAGGCTATGGGCGGAAAGGACTTTTATGGAACTGAATCATTTGTGGTAGCAAGGAACTGGCTGAAGGAGACCGAAGATTTGTTTGTCATCTTCGAAGTTAACGACAGGCAAAAGATATAGCTAGCAGTATGGTTGCTTAAAGACGAAGCTTCTTATTAGTGGGAAGTTACCCATGCTGAGAGGCCATTAGAGACTTGGGAAGATTTCAGGATGAGGTTTGAGATGAAATTCCTCTCCCAAGCTGAAAGAAGCCTGCGAATGGAGAAGTTCCTAACTCTTAAACAAGGAAGTACGACGATCAAGGAGTATGTCAATCAGTTTAATCAGCTGGCCAGATTTAGGCTGGATTTAGTAAACACCCAACACAAGAAGGCCCTTCGCTTTGTCAAAGGTCTGAATGAGCCTCTACACATCCTTGCAATGGCCTATATACCCATGGGAGCGACTTATGAAAGCTTGGTGAACATGGCGCTGCTACACGAGGAAGATAAAGGCAAGAAAGAGGAAAATGTGGAACTGCCTCAAGAAAAGAAAGAGGGTTTATAGGCTAAGAAGACAGACTTCAAGAAAGGCGGGAAGAACAACAAATCCCGTGAAAAGAGAAAGTGTAATTTCTGTGGCATTGTTGGACATATAGCGAAAGACTGCAGGAAGAAGAAGGCAAAGATGAATGGTGGTTGTTTCCATTGTGGAGAGACTGGACACATGGCTAAGGACTTCCCAAAGAAGCGGGGGCAGGGACAGAGGACTGGATCCACCTCAGGGGGACAGGTTCACGCGCTGGTGGCACCTCCACAGGAATGAGGTAGAAATATTTCTGTAGAAAGCTTAGTTTATCTCTATGATCATCCAGTTCGCACTCTCTTTGATTCTGGTGCATCACACTCCTTTATTTCATCTGCTTTAGTAGAATCTCTGCACGTATGTAACACCCCACCTCCGCCAAGGGCCACTATTGCAAGTACACTGGCTTTGGAGGGGTGTTGGACAAGGTAAACATGCATGAGATATCACAAGACAGAACATATAAGTAAAACAGAGTAAATAAAGCAGCGGATAAAACTACTATTTTAAAACCATAGTCAACTTACATCAAAAGTACTAAGTCATTATTTTCCAACTACTACAAGTCTAGAAACATAAACTGAAAACTGGAAATAACATAAAGTAAACTATCCCCAAAGTAGACGTGGTAAAGCCATAGCGAGCTCAAGTCCAAACCGTACATTCTATCCAGAAGCAAGCTAAAGATCCAAGCTAGGTGCTAGTGTTCCAACAAAAGAACCTGGGGGAGGGGGGGGGGAACGGAAGAAAAGAGGCGAAAGAAAACGGGTCAGTCAAAAAGACTGGTAAGTCCTACCTACTATTAGTATAAAAACTAATAAAGTTAACTGGACATGTAAAACAGAGATGAAACATAGGATGATAACTGGCATGGTGAAAAGTTAACAAGATAGATCAAGTGTGGCATCGCATATACAAGGTTAAGTTTTGCACCAATAGTACTAGTAATCCAACCCATGTCAAGTATAAACAAGAAATGATCCCTTGGCCCAATATCATGAGGTGACCCAAGTCGGGGTCCAACTACACGGTCTAGTCGATCGGCTCCCTACAAGCCTAACTCGTCAAGTGTCTGTGTCATACGGCCCAATCACGGAATGTAGTCAAACTGTGCTAGGTCCACCCTAGGGTGTATCAAGTCCTAGGGTGCCAACCACTGACACGAATCGAGCATGCACAGTCTAAACGTACTAGTGCCCGTGCCTGCTTTTTTTCAACTCCGGACTATGTGCACGACCATAGTCCGCCTGAACCTACACCGGCGCACCTACTCAGCCGTCGTTCTGGTCGCTTACAATCAGCCTAGTAATCGTGCCCCACCCTAGCCTAGTCCCTAGGGTATCGTTGATACATCCAAGAGGGTTACTGCTGAAAAGGACCGCGTAACTAGGGTTTCTAACGGGTTAAGTGTGGTTAACCCTATCCCATCATGTATCAAGTTGGTTAAGTATACCCAAGCGGTTCATGACTTAACCCCAACAATCTATCGTGTTCAATTGGTTAGGTACTCAAGTGGTCCATGACTTAACCCTATCATGTGGCATTAATTAACTTAATGCACCCAACCTCTCACATTAGACCTTGTTGTGGTTACTAGTTAAGCCGGGCGGGTCCGGGTAGCTTTACACCACAACTAAGTCTAACCTCGGGTTTTTAAGTGTTACATGACCAACTTCTCACATTGGGTCCTATTGTTTGTAGCTACTAGTTTAGCCAGTCGGTTACGGGTAGATTTATGCTACAAACTCAACCCAACCTCGAGTTGGCCACTTTCAGGTTTTCTACATGTCATGTCCACGTCCATGTTTTCAAGCATAATCACATGTCATATTTTCAAGTCATGTTTCATGTCATTTAATTTTACCCATAACGTAACCCCATCGCATGTAAGTTCGCATCAACACACATAGATCAAAAATGGGAACATAATGATATGACAAGTTGGGCATAATGTGGCAAAGTCTATCACAAGTTTAACATGGTGATATATGAGGCAAAAGTGGTTCAACATACTAGCATATAAGGCTATTGGCCTCAAAACATGCATGACATCAACTTAGCAAATAGGTGATAACATGGTCATAGTTAACATAGGGTGATAACTTGTGATTAGCATATAGTTCATAACATCATAGGCAAGTTAACATAAAGATCATGAGGGGATCTATGTTGCATTATGCATAACTACCAAGTCCTATGTTGCATTATGCATAACCATCAAATAAAGCTCATAGCTTTCTACCCAAAAATCAAGGTAAATGATACTAGGTTCATGACAGTGTCACAATCATAGATCAAAAGAGTCATACATGGATCTATGCATACAAAAAAAGCCCAAAGGCAAGTATTATACCCAAAAGTAACATTTCAACTTGCTACATGATCATATTAACTTCATAGTTTAAATCTAAGAGTAGAATAGGGCTTACAAAGCTTGGCTAAGAAGACTAGAACAAAATAAAGCAAGATTGAGACGAAGCCACACTAGAAATCCCCAACTAAAGATAAGATCCACTCCAAGCCTTGAGAAATAAGGAGAAAGATCCTTGTTTTGATGTAGAAAGATGGCTCTTTTACTAGCTTAGAGTACTCAAACTTTCATGAAGAGGATGGAGGCCATGATATGAAGGTGGAGGCCATGATTAGGAAGCATTTTGGCATAATTTAGTTGTAGGAATGATTTCTGTTGATTTAGGCTAGGTATTAGGGTCTTTTTTATAGAAGTTTAGGTTAGTTTAGGCCATATGATTAACCCTAATTCAGATCTGAGCCATCAAATTACGTCACAAGCCAACAAAACAAGACCCAGGAGCCAAAACAGGTGCATCAGGCCAGACTGGCCGACCACCCAAGTCGACAGGGGTGTCGACTGGGCAGTTGACACCACCTGGGGTGTGTCGACTCCCAAGTCGACTCCCTAGTCAACTTGAGGGCTAGGCGGGAAATTTTCCCGCCCCGTCTGTTTGGCTCCAGATTCAAAATTTGAACTGTTTTTGAACTTGAAATTTTCTGAAAACTTTGACGGGCCATAACTGGGTCGTACGAACTCCGATTTTCGAAAACTCGGACTCTATTTCGCGTATTTTTCCGAGACGAACGCAATGGCACAGCCCGTTTCCCTTGATTCAGATTTTAACATTTAATTCTTCCTTGATTTATGTTATAACATGTTATTCAAAATACGGGTTGTTACATCCTCCCCACCTTAAAGGATTTCGTCCCCGAAATCTTCAAGTTAGGTAGAACGTATCCTACCATCCATCATTCATCTACTCAAAACATCATCCATGAGCAGTCATTGTCCTTAACAGATTCTAAATGTTGTATGAACATATGCAAAGGTGTGTGTATATGTACTTATCTAATGCGAAAATCCGGCGGTTACTGATTTAGTAAACCTCCTTAATGCAAAGTATGTTAGTGAAATGAGTTCATATGTATGCAAATTCCTAACATAATTCATAATCTCTATATGAGTGCACATAACATTCATCCATATGCAACATCCATGTGATAGCATAACAAGTTTCATCCATGAATAGGTATAAGCACTCATGCATATGCAATATGAAAGTGTGTGAGCCGATCTTAGTGCATAATGCGTATCATGCATCCACGAGTATCCACTTGCAAACACTTGCAACCACTTGCAAACATCAAGCATAACATGTTTCAAATACATGTTTCATCCAAAGGGTTTCTACCTAAGGTTCTCATGACAAGGTTAACGAGATAACAAGATAAACATGGATAGCAAAAGAAAGATATGCTAACTAGGAAAAAAGATTGAGAATGTACCCTAAAAAAGGAATGGATAAAGCCCACGCATCTTCTCCTCGGTTTCCCAAGTTGCATCTTCATCGGCTTCACTCCACTGAACCTTTACTAACTTGACTTCTCGATTCCTCAGCTTCTTGATCTCCGTTCCTAAGATACGAATCGGAGCTTGCCTCATAGTTGCCTCTTTCTCTACCTCCATGTCTTCAAGAATGCTAGGCTCAACTACCTCGGCTGACTCATGTAGGCACTTTCGGAGATGCGAGACATGAAAAACATTGTGCACTCCGGCCAGCTTCTCAGGCAATTCCACCTTATAAGCCATCTTCCTAATCCTCTCTATGATAGGGAAGGGTCCTACGAACCTTGGTGCCAGCTTCCCAACTGCTCCAAAACAAACCACATTTCGCAAAGGAGAAACCTTCACAAAGACCATATCCCCAACTTCAAACTCTAGGTCTGTCCTTCGCTTGTCTGCATAGGATTTCTGTCTGTCTTGGGCCGTTTTCATCCGCCTTCGAATCAACTCAACCTTCTCGGATGTGTCCCTTATCATGTCGGGCCCAATTATAAGTTTATCCGTCGTCTCCCACCAACATGTTGGTGACTTGCATGGCCTCC
The DNA here is from genome assembly GCA_030737875.1 of Allium sativum. Taxonomy (NCBI): domain Eukaryota; kingdom Viridiplantae; phylum Streptophyta; class Magnoliopsida; order Asparagales; family Amaryllidaceae; genus Allium; species Allium sativum. The sequence goes on along the minus strand of CM060910.1, from coordinate 897,071,825 downwards.
CATACAAAGCTTCGAATGGTGCCATTCCTATACTTGCCTGATAGCTGTTATTATAAGCAAACTCTACGAGAGGAAGATGATCTTCCCAAGTGCCACCAAAGTCAAGAATTCATAGCCTCAACGGATCTTCTAGTACCCTATTCACCCTTTCGGCCTGGCCATCCGTCTGTGGGTGATAGGCCGTACTGAGATTCAATCGCGTAACCATCGCTTCTTGCAAACTATTCCAGAACTGGCTAGTGAAGATTGGGTCACAATCGCTAACTATGCTAGAAGGAACTCCTTGCAATCGCACTATCTCTCGAAGATAAACAGATGCTAGCCATGATGCGGTCCTCTTGCTCTTCATCGAAATAAAGTGAGCACTCTTCGTAAGTCTATCAACTATGACCCATATGCTCCTATTTTCCTTCCTTGACCTAGGCAATCCATCCACGAAATCCATCGAGATACTTTCCCACTTCCATTGCGGGACCTCCAATGGATGTAATAACCCACCAGGTTTCTTCGACTCGGCTTTCACTTGTTGGCAAACCATGCATCTAGAAACAAACTCTGCCACATCCTTTTTCATCCCATCCCAAAAGAAAATGCGCTTCATATCCCGGTACATCTTATCCCCTCCGGGATGTATGGTCATCTTCGAGTGATGCGCTTCTTCAAGAACTTTATTCACTAAGTCTCCCACTCGTGGGACACATAGTCTTCCATCACGCCTTAGCCATCCCTTGTCATCAATAGCATATCTAGCGAGGTGACTTGACGTCTCACCCCGAATCAACTTGTCCATGATCTCGACTATCTGCGGGTCTTCCCTCTGTGAGGCCCCAACTTGATCAAGAATTGTAGGTCTAAGCTCAAGGGATGCTAACGAACCAGTCATCGACTCAACAGCAGGCGTGAAATCAAAGGTTGCCAACAACTCTAGGCTCTTCATCTCAACAAACAAGGGACTCAAAGTCAACCTTCTTCTTCTTAGCGCATCCGCCACAACATTACCCTTGTCAGGGGTATAAGCTATATCGAAGTCGTATGATGCCAAGAATTCCATCCACCTCTGCTACCTTAGATTAAAATCTTTCTGCGAGAAGAGGTACTTGAGTGACTTGTGATCAGTATATAACTCAAACCTTTCGCCTAGAAGATAGTGGCGCCAGGATTTGAGTGCAAGGACGATCGCCGCCAACTCCAAATCATGAGTGGGATAGTTCTTCTCATGAACTTTGAGTTGCCTACCCCCAAAGCATATCACTCTCCCTTCTTGCATCAGGAAAGCGCCCAATCCCGTGCCACATGCATCGGTGTACACGGTAAACAACTTCCCTCCATCGGGTAATGCTAGAACTGGAGCTGTGGTGAGGGCTTTCTTGAGCCTTTGAAAAGCAAGCTCACACTCTAAGTCCCATGCAAAGAATAAGTTCTTCTTCTTCAACTTAGTAAGAGGGGCTGATATTTTTGCGAAGTCCTTAATGAACTTCCTATAATATCCTGCCAGACCGAGAAAGCTTCTCACTTCAGTTGCATTCTTCGGAACTTTCCAATCTTGCACCGCCACCACTTTAGAGGGATCAACATCTATGCCCTGCTTAGAAACTATATGCCCAAGGAACCGAACTTCCCTTCTCCAGAAATGGCATTTAGAGAACTTGGGTTTCAACTAGTGAGCTCTAAGCGTATCCATAACCTCCTTGAGGTGTGTAGCATGCTCTTCCTCGTCCTTAGAGAAGACCAGAATATCATCCACGAAGACAACCACAAACTTGTTAAGGAACTCCCTGAACACCCTACTCATCAAATCAACAAAGTATGCGGGTGCATTAGTCAAACCGAACGGCATGACTAGCCATTCAAAGAATCCATCTGGAGTCCTAAACACAGTCTTATCAATACTATCCTCAGCCACTCTAAGCTGATGGAATCCGGTGGCTAGATCGAGCTGAGAGAAAAAAGAAGCACCAACAAGCTGGTCAAAGAGATCATCAATCCTCGGTAACGGGTGTCTATTCTTCTTTGTCAGCTTGTTCAACTCACGATAATCAACACATAGACGAAGCGAACCATCTGCATTAGTAGCGAATACCACCGGAGCACCCCATTCTGAAATGCTTCGCCTAATGAAATTTTTCTCAAGCAACTCCTTGATTTTCTTGCTAAGCTCTCTTCTTTCTCGCGGGGCTATGTGCCTAACAGGCAATGAAACTGGCTTGGCATTATCAACAAGATATATACGGAAATCTATCTCTCGTTTAGGGGGTAACCCCTTCACCTCATCAAAAACATCAGGATATTCTCGGACCACCCTCACAGATTGAAGATTGTCAATAGACGAGTCTAGGGATTCAAGATAACATAACATGACGGAATCCCGAGGGTTACAAGAAATCTCTAGGGTATTGCCCAGGCGAGTCATAAGCCTCACTACCCTATGCTCACAATCGAGAATGGATCCATAACTGAACAACCAATCCATGCCCAAAATCAACCCATATCCCATGAACCCGAGAACATATGCATTACATGTGAATTCTACGGTCAAGATAGAAATCCTCAAATCCATACAAATCATAGATAAATGGGCGGAACCCCCAATTGGATTTGAAACACTAACGGGATCCTCAACAAGACTAGTACTTAGGTGCAAACTTTCAACAATATCAGAAGAAATAAAGGTATGCGATGTGCCAGAATCAAATAAAGTTTGAACAGGAAAACCAGAAATATAAGCAAGGCTTTCTACAGAAATACTACCTCGGTCCGGAACTGGAGCAGTGTTTAGAGCATGCATCTGCCCTCCAGAAGGTCCTGCTCGCTGAGTCTGTCCTTGCCCTTGCTTCTTTGGGCAATCCTTACTGAAGTGTCCAGTCTCTCCGCAATGAAAGCATTCTCCCAACTTCCTCTTCTTCTTCCTACAATCTTTGGCTATGTGTCCAACGATCCCACAGAAGTTGCACTTTCTTGTGTCCATTGCCTTGTTGTTGTTGGCCTTGTTACCCTTGTTGTTCTTGTTGTTCTGATTGCTCTGGTTGCTCTGATTTCCTCCCCACTTGGAGTCCGCCTTCTTGGTTTGAGTCTCATTAGGCTTGACTTCCTTCTTGCCATTCTTATCATCTCCCTGAAGCAGTGCCATATCCACTAGGCTCTCAAAAGTGGCCCCCATGGGTATATGAGACATGGATAAACCTTGTAATGGCTCATTCAACCCTCGTGCAAAGCGTAGAGCCTTCTTCTGGGGTTTGTTAACCATGTCCAAACCGAATCGAGCAAGTTGGTTAAACTTATTCACATACTCCCTCACTGTCATGTCCCCTTGCTTCAAAGATACGAACTTCTCTATTTGTAGATTCTCCTCAGGAGATGATAGAAACTTAAGCCCAAACCTCATCCTAAAGTCGGCCCAAATCTCTATAGGCCTAGTAGCGTTGGTGACCTCCCACCAATAAGCAGCTTCCTCTTTCAATAGCCATACCGCCAACAGAACTTTTCTACGGTCTTCCACATCAAAGATGGCAGAGAGGTCTTCAGTCTCTTTTAACCAATTTATTGCCTCAACAAAAGTCTCCGTCCCAATAAAATTCTTGCCACCCATCACCTTAAAGTCCTTGCAAATCTTTGCAAAATCCGCTTGTGGACGCTGAGGAGGAGGAGGAGGAACCTCAGGTACGGTGGGAGTGTTTGCTGGGCCCGCATCGTTGGCCCTAGCTTCCAAGTACCTTCGGAACGATCCGGGTATGGGTACTCCCTTGGGAAGGTTAACATCGGCCATGCTGAAAAAGGAAAAGATAGATTTAGAACGAGGAAACAAAGGATAGTGCTAATGGCTTTTGGGGAATATCCTTTTAAAATAAACTAAACTTTTCTTGGAAAATACTTAATTGGTTTTGAAAATAGTTTTTCAGAAGTTTTTTTTTTAAATTTTGTCTGGTCTAGTAAAACCTTATGCTCTGATACCAAATGTAACACCCCACCTCCGCCAAGGGCCACTCTTGCAAGTACACTGGCTTTGGAGGGGTGTTGGACAAGGTAAACATGCATGAGATATCACAAGACAGAACATATAAGTAAAACAGAGTAAATAAAGCAGTGGATAAAACTACTATTTCAAAATCATAGTCAACTTACATCAAAAGTACTAAGTCATTATTTTCCAACTACTACAAGTCTAGAAACATAAACTAAAAACTGGAAATAACATAAAGTAAACTATCCCCAAAGTAGACGTGGTAAAGCCATAGCGAGCTCAAGTCCAAACCGTACATGAGCTATCCAGAAAGCAAGCTAAAGATCCAAGCTAGGTGCTAGTGTTCCCACCCTGAGAACCTGGAGAGGGGGGGGGGGGGACGGAAGAAAAGAGGCGAAAGAAAACGAGTCAGTCAAAAAGACTGGTAAGTCCTACCTACTATTAGTATAAAAACTAATAAAGTTAACTGGACATGTAAAACAGAGATGAAACATAAGATGATAACTGGCATGGTGAAAAGTTAACAAGATAGATCAAGTGTGGCATCGCATATACAAGGTTAAGTTTTGCACCAATAGTACTAGTAATCCAACCCATGTCAAGTATAAACAAGAAATGATCCCTTGGCCCAATTTCATGAGGTGACCCAAGTCGGGGTCCAACTACACGGTCTAGTCGATCGGCTCCCTACAAGCCTAACTCGTCAAGTGTCTGTGTCATACGGCCCAATCACGGAATGTAGTCAAACTGTGCTAGGTCCACCCTAGGGTGTATCAAGTCCTAGGGTGCCAACCAATGACACGAATCGAGCATGCACAGTCTAAACCTACTGGTGCCCGTGCCTGCTTTTTTCAACTTTGGACTATGTGCACGACCTAGTCTGCCTGAACCTACACCAGCGCACCTACTCAGCCGTCGTTCTGGTCGCTTACAATCAGCCCAGTAATCGTGCCCCACCCTAGCCTAGTCCCTAGGGTATCGTTGATAAATCCAAGAGGGTTACTGCTGAAAAGGACCGCGTAACTAGGGTTTCTAACGGGTTAAGTGTGGTTAACCCTATTCCATCATGTATCAAGTTGGTTAAGTATACCCAAGCGGTTCATGACTTAACCCCAACAATCTATCGTGTTCAATTGGTTAAGTATTCAAGTGGTCCATGACTTAACCCTATCATGTGGCATTAATTAACTTAATGCACCCAACCTCTCACATTAGACCTTGTTGTGGTTACTAGTTAAGCCGGGCAGGTCCGGGTAGCTTTACACCACAACTAAGTCTAACCTCGGGTTTTTAAGTGCAACATGACCAACTTCTCACATTGGGTCCTATTGTTTGTAGCTACTAGTTAAGTCGGTCGGTTCCGGGTAGATTTATGCTACAAACTCAACCCAACCTCGAGTTGGCCACTTTCAGATTTTCTACATGTCATGTCCACGTCCATGTTTTCAAGCATAATCACATGTCATATTTTCAAGTCATGTTTCATGTCATTTAAGTTTACCCATAACGTAACCCCATCGCATGTAAGTCCGCATCAACACACATAGATCAAAAAGGGGAATATAATGATATGACAAGTTGGGCATAATGTGGCAAAGTCTACCACAAGTTTAACATGGTGATATATGAGGCAAAAGGGGTTCAACATACTAGCATATAAGGTTATTGGCCTCAAAACATGCATGACATCAACTTAGCAAATAGGTGATAACATGGTCATAGTTAACATAGGGTGATAACTTGTGATTAGCATATAGTTCATAACATCATAGGCAAGTTAACATAAAGATCATGAGGGGATCTATGTTGCATTATGCATAACTACCAAGTCCTATGTTGCATTATGCATAACCATCAAATAAAGCTCATAGCTTTCTACCCAAAAATCAAGGTAAATGGTACTAGGTTCATGATAGTGCCACAATCATAGATCAAAAGAGTCATACATGGATCTATGCATACAAATAAAGCCCAAAGGCAAGTATTATACCCAAAAGTCACATTTCATCTTACTACATGATCATATTAACTTCATAGTTTAAATCTAAGAGTAGAATAGGGCTTACAAAGCTTGGCTAAGAAGACTAGAACAAAATAAAGCAAGATTGAGACGAAGCCACACTAGAAATCCCCAACTAAAGATAAGATCCACTCCAAGCCTTGAGAAATAAGAAGAAAGATCCTTGTTTTGATGAAGAAAGATGGCTCTTTTACTAGCTTAGAACACTCAAACTTTCATGAAGAGGATGGAGGCCATGATATGAAGGTGGAGGCCATGATTAGGAAGCATTTTGGCATAATTTAGTTGTAGGAATTATTTGTGTTGATTTAGGCTAGGTATTAAGGTCTTTTTATAGAAGTTTAGGTTAGTTTAGGCCATAGGATTAACCCTAATTAAGATCTGAGCCATCAAATCACGTCACAAGCCAACAAAACAAGACCCCGGAGCCAAAACAAGTGCATCAGGCCAGACTGGTCGACCACCCAAGTCGACAGGGGTGTCGAATGGGCAGTCGACACCACTTGGGGTGTGTCGACTCCCAAGTCGACTCTCCAGTCGACTTGAGGGCTGGGCGGGAAATTTTCCCGCCCAGTCTGTTTGGTTCCAGATTCGAAATTTGAACTGTTTTTGAATTTGAAATTTTCTGAAAACTTTGACGGACCATAACTGGGTCATACGGACTCCGATTTTCGAAATCTCAGACTCTATTTCGCGTATTTTTCCGAGACGAACGCAATGGCATAGCCCGTTTCCCTTGATTCAGAATTTAACATTTAATTCTGCCTTGATTTATGTTATAACATGTTATTCAAAATACGGGTTGTTACAACGTAGACACTAGTATGGTAGAAGATCCATTGGTTGTTTCAAATCCAATTGGGGGCTTGGCTTATTTTTTGATGGTTTGCTTGGATTTGAAAATCTCTATTCTAAGTGTTAAATTTAGATGTAGTGCCTTTGTTTTGGGCTTCTCAGGATATGGATTGATCTTAGGCATGGACTGGTTATCCAGTAATGGTGCCATTCTTGATTGTGAGAAAAGAGTGGTTAGACTCTTGACTCGGCTCGGTAACACTCTAGAAATTTTTTGTATTCCCTTGAATGCTGTTATGCTTAGTTATCTAGAGTCGCTTGATGCTTCTGTTGAGAATTTGCAGTCTGTTAGAGTAGTCCATGAATATCTGGATGTCTTTGAAGAGGTAAAGGGCTTACTTCCGAAGCGGGAAATAGACTTCCGCATATATCTTGTTGATAATGCAAAGCCCGTAGCTTTACCTGTTCGACACGTGTCTCCAAAGGAGGGAAAGGAGCTCAGTAAGTAGGTTAAGGAGATTCTTGAAAGGGGTTTATAAGACGGAGTATCTCAGAATGGGGTGCTCTAGTGGTGTTCGCCACCAAAGCAGATGGTTCACTACATCTTTGTGTAGACTATAGGGAGTTGAACAAGTTGACTAAAAAGAATAGACACCTGCTTCCCCGAATAGACGATTTGTTTGATCAGCTTCTAGGTGTGTCGGTCTTCTCCCAACTTGATCTGGCTACTGGGTTCCATCAGCTAAGGGTAGCTGAAGATAGCATTGATAAAACGGCGTACAGAATCCCAGGCAGTTTCTTTGAGTGGCTTGTCATGCCTTTCGGCTTGACAAACGCACCTGCTTATTTCGTGGACCTAATGAGCAGGGTGTTCAGAGAATTCCACAACAAGTTTGTGGTTGTCTTTGTAGACGATATTTTGATCTTCTCAAAGAATGAGGAAGAACATGCTCAACATCTGAAGGAGATCATGGAAACCCTTCGAATTCATCAGCTAAAAGCCAAATTCTCCAAGTGACACTTTTGGAGAGAAGATGTGAGGTTCCTTAGACATATAGTGTCCAAAGAGGGGTTAGCTGGGGACCCCGCGAAAGTAGTGGCAGTGCAGGATTGGAAGACACCAAGAAATGCAACCGAGGTCCGAAGCTTTCTTCGGCTAGCCAGTTTTTACCGAAATTTTATTAGAGATTTCGCAAAAATCTTAGCTCCACTCACAAGGCTAAGAAAGAAGAATCTGGCATTTGCCTGGGATTTGGAATATGATATTGCTTTCCGACGCTTAAAAAGGGCTCTTACAACGGCCCCAGTTTTGACTTTGCCCGATGGAAGCAAGATGTTCACGGTATATATGGATGATTGTGGTACGGGGCTAGGCGTTGTTCTGATGCAAGAAGGGAAGGTAGTAGCTTATGGTGGAAGACAATTGAAAGTTCATGAAAGGAACTACCCAACCCATGATCTTGAGTTGGCCGCCATCGCCTTTGTGCTTAAGTCTGGCGCCATTATCTCCTAGGTGAGAAGTTCGAATTATATACTGACCATAAATCATTGAAGTATCTTTTGTTATAGAAAGATCTTAACTTGAGGCAGCAAAGGTGGATGGAGTTCCTTAACACGTATGATTTTGAGATTTCCTATACTCCTGGCAAAGGCAATGTAGTAGCAGACGCATTGAGCAGAAAGAAGCGACCCTAAGCCCTCTCTTTGTTGAAAGGCAAAGCTTGGAGTATATAGCCAGTTTTGACTTAAGGCCCTCCTCTGATTTTATACCTGGTTTGTTGGCATCCCTAGAAGTAGTGCCCTCCTCTGATTTTATACCTGATTTTATGCAAGAAGGGAAGTTTATCATGATATGTTATGCAAGTTTACTATGAAGTGTTATGCAAGTTTGCCATGTTATAATGTTATGTTATGCAAGTTTGATATGAAAGTTTGTCATATGATATGCAAGTTATGTTATGCAAGTTTGATATGCAAGTTTGTCATATGATATGCAAGTTATGTTATGCAAGTTTGGGTTGATCATTTTGCTCATGTTATCATGTTATGCAAGCTTATCTTGGGTTTATGAACATAAAGCTTCAAGCTTTATGCTAAAGGTTGCATTTTGGCAACATGTAAGTTATCATATCTCTTATGATAACTTGCATGTGAGGCTAAATGCGAACTTATGGCCATTTCTACATGTCATTTATTACCATGTATCACCAATATGCTAAGTTTGGTTTTATGCATGCTTTTGAGGCCTAAAAATGTAATATGCAAGTATATGAACACATGTATATTTCATATGCCACCATGTTGAACTTGTGGCTTCAACACCTTTATGTCATGATTATGCCAAGTTCCCTCTTTCTATCCTTTATGCGCTATTGCGATATGTAAGCGATGGGATTGCGTTTGGGGTTGGGTAAACTTAAAAGACATAAAAACATAAGCTTGGGAATTTACTTATTAAGTTAGGTCTACCCTTTGGGAATTTACCTATTAAGTTAGGTCTACCCAAATGCTTGAAAACTTGTAACATGTTTTGGAAACATGATGGGCATGACACTTAGAAAAGATAAGTGTGACCAACTCGAGGTTGGGTTGAGTTTGTAGCGTAAACCTACCCGGAACCGACCGGCTTAAATAGTTGCTACAAATAATAGGACCCAATGTGAGAAGTTGGTCATGTTGTACCTTGAACCCGAGGTTAGACCAAGTTGTGGTGTACAGCTACCCGGACCCGCCCGGCTTAACTAGTAACCACAACAAGGTCTAATGTGAGAGGTTAAGGCGCATTAATTAATTAATGCCTCGTGATTAGGGTTAAGTCATGGTCCACTTAATACTTAACCAATTTGGCCTTGGTAGATTAATCAGGGTTAAGTCGTGAACTCATCGTTACACTTAACCAAGTTAATCCATGATTAGCAAGAGGGTTAAACCGTACTTAACCCACTAGAAAAATCCTAGCAATGGGGGTCCACTCCAGCAGTAATCCCAAGTTTGTATCATTATGGCCCTAGGGACTAGGCTAGGGTGGGGGCACGATTACTGAACTGGAGGTAAGTGACCAAAAACGACGGCAGAGTGGTACGCCGGTGTAGTTCCGGGCGGACCATGGTCGTGCACATAGTCCGAAGCCGGGGAAAACATGCACGGGTACCAGTAGATCGAGACTGTGCACGCATGATTATGGTGTCCAGGGGTTGACACCCTAGGGCTTGATACACCCGACGGGAGACCCATCACAGTCTGACTACAATTATGTTTGGGCCGCATTGACACCAACACGTGACGAGTTAAGCTTAGGGAGCCGATCGATTAGACCGTTTGGTTAGACCTCGTATTAGGGTCAAACCATGTTATTGGACCTCATATTAGGGTCGCTTCATGTTATTGGACCTCATATTAGGGTCACTTCATGTTATTGGGCCAAAGCTTGGGCCAAGGGATCAATACTTGTTTATTCAAGTCATGTTAGTTTGCTAGTACACCTGTGGTGCAAAAACCTTAAACCTGATTATGCAATGACACCTTTATCTACCTTGTTAGTTAATCATCATGCTAGTATGTTGTTATCCTTATGTTCATCCCTGCTTCTCATGCCAGTTAACTTTATCAGTTTACATTGATTGTAGTAGGGCTTACTCAGTCTTTTTGACTGACCTGTTTTCCTTTCGCCTCTTTTCTTCCGTTCCCCCCCCCCCCAGGTTCTCAGGGTGGGAATATTGGAGCTTAGCTTGGATTTCTGATCGCTTGCTTGTGGGATTTAGCTCATGTACGGGTGGACATGAAGCTAGCTATGGTCATCACTTATTTTGGGGATAGTACTTATGTATTTCAGTTTTTCCAGTGATGTTGTTTTTTTTATCTAGATTTGTGTATTTGGAAAGTTGACCTTATGATGTACCAGACTTGTTTTGAAATAGTTTGAAATCTTCCGCTGTTTTACTTATCTTATTTACTCTGTTTACATATGTTCTTGTTCTGCCTTGATATATCATTATGCATGTTTACCTGATTCAAACGCCCCTCCAAAGTCAAAGTGCTTGCAAGAGTCACCCTGGCGGAGGTGGGGTGTTACATTTGGTATCAGAGCATATGGTTTACGAGAAGGAACAAAAAGGTTTTTAGAAAACTTTTGGAAAACTATTTTCAAAACCAAGTATAAAGTATTTTCCAAAGAAAAGTCTAGTTTATTTTAAAGGCTATTCCCCAAAAAGCCATTAGCAAAATTCCTTCGTTTTTCTCCATTCTGAATCTGTCTTTTTCTTCATTTTCAGTATAGCCGATAACTTTGCTATTCCGGAGGGAGTACACGTACCTGTTTGGTATAGGAGACTTTTGGAGGCTAGGGCGACCAAAGCCGGCCCCGTAGATGTCCCTCCCCCTCCTCCTCCGGTAGTTAATGTTCCTCCTCCTCCTGTCGCTGAGGTTCCTCTTCCTCCTCCCCCTCAGCATCCTCAAGCTGACTTCGCAAAGACTTGCAAAGATTTCAAAGCAATGGGTGGCAAGAACTTTCAAGGCACTGAGACTTTTGTAGAGGCCAGAAATTGGTTGAAAGGGACCGAGGATTTGTTTGCTATCTTTGGGTTAGACGATCAGAGGAAGATCTTGTTGGCGGTTTGGCTTATGAAGGATGAAGCCGCTTATTGGTGGGAAGTCACCAATGGTACTAGGCCTGTTGAGACTTGGGCCGATTTCAGGGCAAGGTTCGTGCTTAAGTTTCTATCTTCTGCTGAGGAGAATCTGCAAATGGAGAGGTTCATAACTTTGAAACAAGGAGATATGTCTGTCAAAGAATATGTGAACAAGTTCAATCAGTTAGCTCGTTTTGGCTTGGATAGGGTTAATACTCCTCAGAAGAAGGCTCTTCGTTTTGCTAGAGGATTGAATGAGCCGTTACAGGGATTGGCTATGTCACACATTCCCCATGGGGCCACGTTTGAGAGCTTGGTTGATATGGCGTTACTTCAGGGAGATGTCAAGAAAGAGATCAAGATGAATGATACTCAAGCCAAGAAGACTGATTCCCAGGGGAAAGGAAATCAGGGTAATCCAAGTGGTCAGAGCAGTCAAGGCAATCAGAACAAGAACAAGAACAAGAGTCAAGGCAACAAGGGGAACAACAACAAGGGCAAGAACAACAAGGGGAAGTGCCATTATTGCGGTTCAATTGGGCATCTTATTAAGGATTGTAAGAAGAGGAATAGGAGTAATGGTGAATGCTTTTTCTGTGGTGAGACTGGACTTTTCAGTAAGGATTGCCCGAAGAAGCAAGGGCAAGGCCAGGGTCAGACTCAGCGTGCTGGACCTTCGGGAGGGCAAGTTCATGCTCTCAATGCCGCTCCAGTTCCCGATTGAGGTAGTATTTCTGTTGAAAAGTCTTGTATATATTTCTGATTTTCCAGTTCGTACCTTGTTTGATTCTGGTGCATCGCATAGCTTTATTTCATCTGGTTTAGTTGAAAGTTTGCACCTAAGTACTAGTCTAGTTAATGATCCCGTGTGTGTTTCAAATCCAATTGGGGGTTCCGCCCATTTGTCTATTATCTACATGGATTTGAAAATCTCTATCTTGAGTATAGAATTCTCGCATTCTCGGTTTCATGGGGTATGGGTTGATTTTGGGCATGGATTGGTTGTCCAGTTTTGGAGCCATTCTTGGTTTTTGAGCATAGGGTTGAGAGGCTCATGACTCGCCTCGGTAATACCCTAGAAATTTCTAGTAACCCTATGGGTCCCGTCATGTTGTGTTATCTTGAATCCCTCAACTCGTCTATCGATAGTTTGTAATCGGTGAGGGTGGTCCGAGAATATCCTGATATCTTGGGTGAAGTGAAGGAGGTTACCCTAAACGAGAGATAGATTTCCGCATTTATCTGGTTGATAATGCCAAGATAGTTTCGTGGCCGGTTAGGCACATGGCCCCGCAAGATGAGATTTAAGTAAGCAAGTGAAGGAGTTGCTTGAGAAGAACTTCATTAGACGAAGTATATCTGAATGGGGAGCGCCTGCTACCAAGGCAGATGGTTCTCTTCGACTTTGTGTCGATTATCGTGAGTTAAACAAAGAGAATAGACAACCATTGCCAAGGATCGATGATTTGTTCGATCAGCTTGTGGGAACATCTGTTCCATCAGCTCAGAGTAGCTGAGGATAGTATAGACAAGACTGCGTTCAGAACTCCAGATGGAATCTTCGAATGGCTTGTCATGCCGTTCGGCTTGACTAATGCACCCGCATATTTCGTGGACTTGATGAGTAGGGTGTTCAGGGAGTTCTTGAACAAGTTGTCGTGGTCTTCGTAGATGATATTCTGATCTTCTCTAAGGATGAGGAAGAGCACGCAAGGCATCTCGTGGAGGTGATGGATACGCTTAGAGCGCATCAGTTGAAGGCCAAGTTCTCCAAGGGTCACTTCTGGAGAAGGGAAGTTAGATTCCTTGGGCATATAGTGTCTAAGCAAGGCTTAGTGGTGGATCCCGCTAAGGTAGTTGCAGTTCAGGATTGGAAGACTCCAAGGAATGCAACCGAAGTAAGAAGTTCTCTCAGTTTAGTTAGTTAGTAGCGTCCCTTGAGCTTAGACCTACCCTTCTGGATCAAGTAGGGACTTCACAGAAAGAAGACCCGCAGTTAGTCGAGATCATGGACAAGTTGATTAGAGGCGAGATGATAAGTCACCTCGCTATAGATGACAAGGGATGGCTAAGACGCGATGAGAGAAAGAAGGTTCTTAAAGATGCACCTCACCCGAGGAGGTGGCCGAGTTTGTCCCAAGGTGCATGTTGTGCCAACAGGTTAAAGGCCGAGTCATAGAAGCCCGGTGGGCTATTACATCCATTGGAGGTCCCCGCAATGGAAGTAGTAAAGCATCACGAAGGATTTCATGGATAGACTGCCTAGATCAAGAAAAGGGAATAAGAGCATGTGGGTCACAGTAGGTAGACTCACGAAGAGTGCTCATTTCACTCCGGTAAAGAGCAAAAGGACTGCATCATAGCTAGCGACAGTTTACCTTCAAGAAATAAAGCGGTTGCACGAGGTTCCCTAAAGTATAGTTAGTAACCATGACTCAATCTCCACCAGCCAGTTTTGGAATAGTCTACGGGAAGTCATGGGCAAGCGACTGAATCTAAGTACGGCCTATCATTCGCAGGCGGATGGTTCATTTCGTTCAAGCATGAGTTATAGAAAATCACGTTGGTAAGAGCAATTGGCAACGTGGGTTGGTATTTCCAAGAAAAGTTCTGCTGCGTGGAATACTTTATGGTAAGTAAACGAGATCCAGGATTCACTGGTAAATTTTGGAGAGCTTGCATGAAACCATGAGGTCATGGTTATGTTTAAGCCAAGAATGATGGAAAAGTAAGTGAAAGAGGAAGACGAGAGGCGACAATGAAATGGGTTCTAACTCATATTTGGAAATAAGAGTTAAGAAGCAAATAAATCATGAGGTAAAAGATGGTCAAAGCACAGTGGAGTTAAGCTCAAGGAAATGTGACTTAGAAGACTGAAGGCTAGATACGCGCATCATATCTCTTTTTAAGAGCATATCCTTGATCCTTGTTTTCCTGTGGAACTTACTCGCATGTTATCTTTTTACGTATATCCTCTCGGTCCCATTCTCGGTCCTATTTCTGTCAGGAGGTATGACTTATTGGCTAGTAATACATGTCAGGGTTTGAAGGGGTCCGTTAGGTTGACTAAACCTTTTGGGCTTTTATAGAATATGGGTTGGGTTAGGAAGGGATTTCTTGTAATCCGAAAAGAGTATATCCTGCTTATCTTCCCGATCTCTTTGTAGCATATCTTTTGCTATCCATGTTTGTCTTGTTTATCTAGTTTATATTATTTGTCTTGTCATGAGAACCTTAGGTAGAAACCCTTTGGATGAAACATGTGTTTGAAACATGTTATGCTTGATGTTTGCAAGTGGTTGCAAGTGTTTGCAAGTGGTTACTCGTGGATGCATTATACACATTAGGCACTAGATCGGCTCACACACTCCTCATATTGCATATGCATGAATATTTATGCTTATTCATGGATGAAATTTTTTGTGTTATCACATTGATGTTGCATATGGATGTATGTTGTGTGCACACATATAGATGTTATACATTATGTTAGGAATTGCATACATATGGATTCATTTCACTAACATAATTTGCATTGATGATATTTGCATTAGATAAGTACATATACACACAACTTTGCATATGTTCATACAACATTTAGAATCTTGTAAGGACAATGATTGCTCGTGGATGATGTTTTGAGTAGATGGATGATTGGATGGTAGGATACGTTCTTCCCAACTTGAAGATTTCGGGGACGAAATCCTTTAAGGAGGGGAGAATGTAACAACCCGTATTTTCAATAACCTGTTATAACATAAATCGAGGCAGAATTTAATTCAAAATCTGAATCAAGGGAAACGGGCTATGCCATTGCGTTCGTCTCGGAAAAATACGCGAAATAAAGTCCGAGTTTTCGAAAATCGGAGTTCGTATGACCCGATTAAGGCCCAACGAAGTTTTCAGAAAATTTCAAAGTAAAAACAGATTTCAAATTCAAGTTTGAATTTGGAAATTTGGGCCAGGCGGGAAAATTCCCGCCAGAGCACCCAAGTCGACAGCCCTTTCGACTTGGGAGTTGACTTGGTTGGACCCAAGTCGACAGCCCTGTCGACTTGGCTGTCGACTTGGTCCAGCCGGGCAGTTTTGCCTGGTGCACCATTTTGGGTTTGTGTTGAGTTTGGGGGCCAGATTCGGTTTTAAGGGCTGAGATTGGAACTAGGGTTTAATCCTAAGGCTAGAACTAGTCCTAATCTCTATAAATAAGGCCCTAACCTAACCCTAAATCATCATTAATCAATCCTACAACTAAACTATGGCAAAATTTTACCTCTCATGGCCTCCACTCTCTTCATAAAATTCCTAAATAAATTTCTATGAGATTTTCCATGCATACAAGTGTTTTCAAGCTTGTATGAGCATCATTAGCTTGCATTCAAGTCAAGTTTCTATATTTGCATCATAAAGCAAGGGTTTTGATCATTTTGGCTTAAGGGTTTTTCTATTGAAGTTTGCATTTTGGGTTTAATTGGTTGCATAAGGGCTTTGTCATATTTTTGTGTGTTCATAAGCATTGTAAGCCCTTTTCTACTTTCATACTTAAACTCTAAAAGTTAATGAATGATGCAAGTTGTGTTTGATCATTATGATATGATATGCAAGTTTATCATGTTATGCAAGTATGCTATGATATGATATGCAAGTTTATCATGATATGTTATGCAAGTTTACTATGAAGTGTTATGCAAGTTTGCCATGTTATGATGTTATGTTATGCAAGTTTGTCATATGATATGCAAGTTATGTTATGCAAGTTTGATATGCAAGTTTGTCATATGATATGCAAGTTATGTTATGCAAGTTTGGGTTGATCATTTTGCTCATGTTATCATGTTATGCAAGCTTATCTTGGGTTTATGAACATAAAGCTTCAAGCTTTATGCTAAATATTGCATTTTGGCAACATGTAAGTTATCATATCTCTTATGATAACTTGCATGTGAGGCTAAATGCGAACTTATGGCCATTTCTACATGTCATTTATTACCATGTATCACCAATATGCTAAGTTTGGTTTTATGCATGCTTTTAAGGCCTAAAAAAGTAATATGCAAGTATATGAACACATGTATATTTCATATGCCACCATGTTGAACTTGTGGCTTCAACACCTTTATGTCATGATTATGCCAAGTTCCCTCTTTCTATCCTTTATGCGCTATTGCGATATGTAAGCGATGGGATTGCGTTTGGGGTTGGGTAAACTTAAAAGACATAAAAACATAAGCTTGGGAATTTACCTATTAAGTTAGGTCTACCCTTTGGGAATTTACCTATTAAGTTAGGTCTACCCAAATGCTTGAAAACTTGTAACATGTTTTGGAAACATGATGGGCATGACACTTAGAAAAGATAAGTGTGACCAACTCGAGGTTGGGTTGAGTTTGTAGCGTAAACCTACCCGGAACCGACCGGCTTAACTAGTTGCTACAAACAATAGGACCCAATGTGAGAAGTTGGTCATGTTGTACCTTGAACCCGAGGTTAGACCAAGTTGTGGTGTAAAGCTACCCGGACCCACCCGGTTAACTAGTAACCACAACAAGGTCTAATGTGAGAGGTTAAGGCGCATTAATTAATTAATGCCTCGTGATTAGGGTTAAGTCATGGTCCACTTAATACTTAACCAATTTGGGCTTGGTAGATTAATCAAGGTTAAGTCGTGAACTCATCGTTACACTTAACCAAGTTAATCCATGATTAACAAGTGGGTTAAACCGTACTTAACCCACTAGAAAAATCCTAGCAATGGGGGTCCACTCCAGCAGTAATCCCAAGTTTGTATCATTATGGCCCTAGGGACTAGGCTAGGGTGGGGGCACGATTACTGAACTGGAGGTAAGTGACCAAAAACGACGGCAGAGTGGTACGCCGGTGTAGTTCCGGGCGGACCATGGTCGTGCACATAGTCCGAAGCCGGGGAAAACATGCATGGGTACCAGTAGATCGAGATTGTGCACGCATGATTATGGTGTCCAGGGGTTGACACCCTAGGGCTTGATACACCCGACGGGAGACCCGGCACAGTCTGACTACAATTATGTTTGGGCCGCATTGACACCAACACGTGACGAGTTAGGCTTAGGGAGCCGATCGATTAGACCGTTTGGTTGGACCTCGTATTAGGGTCAAACCATGTTATTGGCCCTCATATTAGGGTCGCTTCATGTTATTGGACCTCATATTAGGGTCACTTCATGTTATTGGGCCAAAGCTTGGGCCAAGGGATCAATACTTGTTTATTCAAGTCATGTTAGTTTGCTAGTACACCTGTGGTGCAAAAACCTTAAACCTGATTATGCGATGATACCTTTATCTACCTTGTTAGTTAATCATCATGCTAGTATGTTGTTATCCTTATGTTCATCCCTGCTTCTCATGCCAGTTAACTTTATCAGTTTACATTGATTGTAGTAGGGCTTACGCAGTCTTTTTGACTGACCTGTTTTCCTTTCGCCTCTTTTCTTCCGTTTCCCCCGCCCCCCAGGTTCTCAGGGTGGGAATATTGGAGCTTAGCTTGGATTTCTGATCGCTTTTTTGTGGGATTTAGCTCATGTACGGGTGGACATGAAGCTAGCTATGGTCATCACTTATTTTGGGGATAGTACTTATGTATTTCAGTTTTTACAGTGATGTTGTTTTTTTTATCTAGACTTGTGTATTTGGAAAGTTGACCTTATGATGTACCAGACTTGTTTTGGAATAGTTTGAAATCTTCCGCTGTTTTACTTATCTTATTTACTCTGTTTACATATATACATATGTTCTTGTTCTGCCTTGATATATCATTATGCATGTTTACCTGATTCAAACGCCCCTCCAAAGTCAGAGTGCTTGCAAGAGTCACCCTGGCGGAGGTGGGGTGTTACAAAGACCCTCAGCATGTTGATGTGATAGATAAACTAATTAGGGGTGAAACTTCCAGTCACCTCAATAGGTACTCCATCAATGATAAGGGTTGGCTGAGACGGGATGGAAGACTATGCGTCCCACAAACAAGGGATTTAGTAAAGATGGTTCTCGAGGAAGCAAATCATTCCAAGATGACAATACACCCAGGTGGGGACAAGATGTACAAGGACATAAAGAGAGTTTTCTATTGGAGCGGCATGAAGAAGGACGTGGCAGATTTCGTTTCTAAGTGCATGACATGCCAACAGGTCAAGGCGGAACAAAAGAAGCCTGGAGGACTTTTTCATCCTCTAGACGTCCCACAATAGAAGTGGGATAGCATTTCAATGGACTTCATTGATGGGTTTCCTAGGTCAAGAAAGGGAAATACTTGCATTTGGGTAATAGTGGACAGGCTCACAAAAAGCGCCCACTTTATACCTATCAAGAGTAGAAGGACTGCCTCGTCTCTAGCTTCTCTTTATCTCAAGAAAATAGTTCAACTCCATCGAATACCCTCCAGCATGGTGAGTGATCGAGATCCCATCTTTACGAGCGAGTTTTGGCAGAGTCTGCAAGAAGATGTAGGCACACACTTATGCTTGAGCACGGCCTATCACCCCTAAACTGATGGTCAGACGGAAAAGGCGAACAGAGTACTAGAAGATCTTCTAAGACTGTTCGTTCTTGACTTCGGAGGGACATGGGAGGATCATCTTCCTTTAGTGGAATTCGCCTACAACAACAGCTACCAAGCCACTGTCGGCATGGCGCCCTTCGAAGCTCTATATGGAAGAGCGTGCCGATCACCAACTTGTTGGTGGGAGTCTACAGACAAGCTTGTGCTTGGGCCAGGATTAAAGAGACTTCATAAAATGTGGACCTGATACGAAGGAGAATGAAGACTGCCCAAGATAGACAGAAATCCTACGCAGACGAAAGAGGACCGACCTTGAGTTTGTGGTTGGGGAAAGGGTTTTCCTTAAGATACCTCCTTTAAGGAACGTCGTTCGCTTTGGATCCGCAGGAAAGCTAGCAGCAAGATTTGTAGGACCATTTCCTATCATCGAGAAGATTGGGAAGATGGATTATAGAGTAGAGCTGCCCAAAAGGTTGGCTGGAGTTCACAATGTCATTCACGTTTCTCATCTCCGGAAATGTCTACATGAATCTGCGGAAGTGGTGGAGCCAAGCATTCTAGAAGAAGCCGAAGTGGAACGCAAAGCAACTGTGAGGAGAGTTACAACTCGAATCGTAGGAACTGAAATCAAGAAGCTACGCAACGTCGAAGTCAAGCTTGTCAAAGTTCAATGGAGCGACGCCGAGGAAGATGGACTTGGGAAACTGAGGATAGAATACGCGCGGCTTACCCTTTTCTTTTTGAGGGTACATCTTTGATCTCTCTTTTTCCTTAAGTTGTGCTTGTATCTATCTTTTTAGGTATATCTCCTCGATATTATCCTTTATCCTTAGGTAGAAACGACTTTGGATATGTAATTGAAACATGTTACGGTTGATGGCTACAAGTGGTTGTAAGTGGTTGCTAGTGGTTGCTCGTGGATGCATATACACACACAACCTAGGTTTTAGATCAGCTCAGTCACTTCATCTTACATATGCATATATGTATTCATATTTGTATGTGGTTGAAACTTGATATGTTGTCATATGGATGTCGCATTTGTATGAATGGTTGCGCACTCATGTAGAATTATGAGTAGGGAAAAATTTGCATACATAATGGATTCATGACACTTACATGATTCGTTAAGGAGGTCAACTGAATCAGTAGACCGCCTATTTTTTGCATTAGATAAGTACATATGCACACACTATGCATATGATCATAAAGCATTAGAAGTTTTTTAAGGGCAATGGACGCCTGTGTTTGTTGGTTGAGTAGATGGACGGTTGGATGTTAGGATATACGTTCTTTCAGACTTGAAGATTTCGGGGACGAAATCCTTTAAGGAAGGGAGAATGTAACACCCCGAATTTTCTGTTAATAGTAAATTAACAAATTAAAGTATAATTAATTCTAAATGAAAGAATTAAGGGAAACGGGTTAAGCCATTGCGCTCGTCTCGGAATTCTGCCTAAGATAGAGTCCGAGTTTGCGTGAACCGGATTCCGTATGAAGGAGTTATGACCTCCAGAAGTTTCAGAATTCAATTTAAAATTCAAACAGTTCAAATTCAGTTCGAAATTCGAAAAACAGATCCAAACTGGGCTGGGCGGGAAAATTCTCGCCCAGGCACTAAGTCGACCTGTAACCAGGTCGACCTGGGGGTCGACCTGCCCATTCGACCTGGTTTGGCTTGGCTAGCCTGGTCGGTTACTGGTCGAATTTCTGAGCTTGGCTGTGTCACTAAGGCCGATTTGTCACTTCTGCTTGGCTTCTCTTGGTGTGTATGGTCTGGATTCACTCTACGATTATCTGACGGCTAAAATCAATCTGGAATTATATAAATAAAACTCAACACTCAACCTAAATTCACACAAATAATATAGAACTAGAGCCGTCATGCTGCTGGGAGGAAACTAAGAGTAGCCGTCAGTTAGAGTAAGCTTAGAGACGAGCAAAACTAAAGTAAAACAAGAATCAAACAGCGTTTGTCTACCCAAAGGAAAGCATTGCAAATTCAGAACTCAGAAATCAGAAAACAAGACCATCGTTTGTTGTAAGTATAGTGATTTTTCCGATGCGAATAAAATTAAGACTTGATTCGATGT